>CM034146.1:691810090-694369119 GCA_019776745.2 Taxus chinensis
TAAGGAATCCTGATACTT
This sequence comes from Taxus chinensis, assembly GCA_019776745.2. NCBI lineage: Eukaryota > Viridiplantae > Streptophyta > Pinopsida > Cupressales > Taxaceae > Taxus > Taxus chinensis. The sequence continues at coordinate 691,810,109 of CM034146.1, forward strand.
TGAAATGTTTTATGCCAATAAAGATTATTAATACATAGAAATAGAAGAACAAGGAAATTGAAAGGGAAGAACACAACAGTACTTTCAAGTAATATAGATAGCAAAATATAACCTTATGTGTACTTTATCAAAAGAGATACAGAATGGAATCATTCACATGGGCATCATCAGATACAATTCTACAGATGCAAAGTTCCAGAAATCATATCACAAGAACACAAAGTTTCTTAGCATGAAAGATTGATGATTCACAAATTTCAGATAAGGGAAGAAAGGATAGCAGATGGAAATAAGAGACAAGGGAAAAAAATTTGTATTGATTACTTTCAAATCTATTACATTTCAAGAGTATCAGGGTCCAACCCCTAACAATGGCATGGAGAGCCCATTAAATAGCTTACAAAGACAGTTACATTCAGTTCCAACTTCTTTTAATCTAAATATTAAAGACTAATTGACAAATACATTAATAGAATGTCTTTAATCAAGTATTACATCATGGGTTTTAAAACCCGAAAATAAAAGAAGTGACTTAGGACTCGGGAGCAGAAACATCCGAATGAGGTTTAGAGGGACCAACTATCTTAAGAATCCTATGTCTAAATCTTTTCAATGATTCGGCTATCTCCATGCACTTTGGGATGGTAGTGTTGGAAGTGGCATGAGTCCACATGCCAAGAAACTTCTCCATATCCTTCTCAAACTCTGTGTTTTCCAGAAACTCTTTGTTTGCCTTGGTGATATCTGATTGGAGAGAGTAGACATATTTCATCTTCTCTTTAGACATTGACTCTTCTTTGAAAAGATCTTCCTTGATGAAAGTGTTGAATTGAGGCTTGGTCTCCTGAATAGAAAACTGATTACCTAAGGCTTCATTCTGGATCTGACAATGAATATACATATTGGATCTGACAATGAATATAGCATCACTTTCAAATTTACATATTGAGAATTGTCTGCTTTCATTTTTCAGTTTTGATCTAAGTTTCAGGTCTAGGGTTACATTAGTCATTTCAGATTTTGAGATTTAAGCTCTGAATTTCTCATTATTAGATTTGGGATCACAAAAAAATTTAGAAGATGTATTTTGAGCTACCTGTGGATGCTTAAAATCCTATTCCTCATTTTCATAGCAGCAAGAAAATCTTAAGTTATTAAAAACTGACATTAAGAAAGCAACAAAAGTTACAGAAAAAAACAAGAAATCACTTTCAGGGGAGAAAAGACAGACATGCAAACAAACCTGTGCCTGATGGGGACGCTCTGCATGAAGGTTCCAAGGAGGGTGGTAGAAGGAAATTGATAGTAGACAAGAACATAAGACACCAGTTAGAAAAAAATAAAGAGAAAAAGCAAATCTCCAATATACGAAGAGTCCTTCTAGAAAAAGACACCACTAGTACAATGCATGACACGCAGCCATGGAAAGACACGCAGGTGAAGCAGGGGGGAACAGGGAGAGGTAAGAGATAGATGAAAAGCATGTGACCCTCCAGAACATCATGCTGGCATTGAGCGACACATGTGGCAAGCATGTTAAGCTGGTCAAGTTGGAGGCCGTAGTAGTAAGAGATCTAGTTCACAGTAACCATGCCTCCGACGTAATAAAAAGGCTCATGGTCGTATTTTCCCAAAACAAGTCTATTCGAAGTAAGTCTCCTCTTATAAGGCCATAGGCCATAAGGAGAGCTTTACTAGTTGCTCTAAGTGTGTTTACAGCCATAGGCTATAGAAGAGCAACTTTATATATCACTCTATAGAAGGAGTTAGGCTCAAAATTAACCTTAGATGTAAAAAGGGAAAATGCTCCAAATTTCCCTACGCTCCTAGTGATATATTTATCTTCCCATTTTGGAGGTGTTTCGACAACATTTCAATGTACGGAAGTCATATCAGCATTGGTGTCAATCTGGATTCATCATCGAACATGCCTCTCATAAAAGGAATATTATTGAAGACATATAATTCTGCAACGGTCATCATTAGTTGAGCTTCTACTTCTCAGAAGACAAAGAAACGTGTCTTCATATTTCCAATTCTCTATTGTATTGTGATCACTCTTATTAATCTGGTCCATATTCATATGTAATTGGTTGGGTATAATCGGCTGGGTATGTGATCAAGTGGGAGGAATCCCTATAACTATCACAAGGGAATAATCCCTATACTAATATCAATTGGGTATCAGATAGACATGTTCACTGGTATACACATAAAGGTTCATTACTTCATTGTACTTGTTTACATTTAGAAGCGTAATGAATCGGTTCATATAAACTCAGAGACATAGGCAATGCCGAACTCCGTTATCAGTTTCTATGTAGTGTGTATGTGTTTCATTTTACATTGCATTTTACAATTGAAGTTGATAGCAATTATGGAGTATAAAATATTGCAGTGCCTATACGGGTCTGTGGGTAGTCTAAAATTTTTACCCCTATTTACGAATCAAGTTGGTATCAGAGAAGACATATGAGATCACCAGCTCAAGTTGGTATCAAATTTGGTGCATTTTATCAGCAAACCTGCTATTCTACAAGTAGGTTAGTATCTAAGTAGGTTGATTCAGTAGTGGGTTGCTTCAACTTGACACTTGGGGTCCAGATCTGTGGGATAGACTGAGGGACATGTTCATCATACTCAGTATTTTTCTTGCATTTAAATTTGGATTTCTCTATTTATCTCCTAATAAGCTTGTGAGTTCCTCTTATAGCTTGGTTACTCGTATTTAGCTTGGAAATATGTTTACCATTTGTGTAGACAGTGAATTCATTTGGTGTCAGATCAGATCCTAATTCTGTGAAGAGGCCATCATGACCGTGCAGAAGAATGGTAGTTAATCACCGTTGACATCTAACATTAGGTTGGATCTTTACTCTACATAGAGGTTACATAGAATTGTGCAACAAAGTAGTACCTGATAGTCAATATTAACACGAGGCTTCACACTGTGTAGAGGTAGCAGCCGTGTAGTGGGTTGAAGTCATCATTATTGAGCTCGTGGGAGATCATCTCATATCATCACTCTGCACAGAGGCATCATGGACGTGCAATAGAGAGGAATTTGATGATCATCATCTCCTAGCATTAGTTCATATATTCATTCTATGTAGCAGTTGAGACCGTGCAACAGAATGGTAGCTGATCATCATGGAATTGGCATCGGGTCGGATCTTCATTCTGTGTAGAGGCTCATTGTGGCCTTACAGCATGATGGTACTTGATATTCATCATCAACAAAAGGCTTCACACCGTGTAGAGGCAATAGTCGTGTAGCAGGTAGGAGTCATCATTGTTGAGCTCTTAGTATCATCTCTTATATTCATTCTGTGAAGAGGCGTAGTCCATACAACAAAATGGTAGCTAATTAGTGAGTGACATCTAGCAATGGTTTAGAATGTTACTATGTGTTGAGGCTATTTGTGGTCGTGCAACAGACTACCTATTTGTAATTGTCAGTCAGGTACTTGTGTCGTGTAGAGGAAAAAGCCATGCAATGAAGTAAAGTCACCAACATACATTTATTGGTACCGTGTAGAGGCCAAGGCCATATATCGGGGTGAAAGATCATGTCTTCTTCAATTGGCACAAAATTTGTTCTATGTAGAGGCATGGTCCATGTAATAGGATAAAGATTACCAGGAGGTGTCAGCATAGTGGCGTAAATGCCACAAGTCCCAAGATTGAGTGATTAGTTATTTGATTGCAAAGTTGGAAACATATTTCATATATCTCTTCTCAATAACTAGAGGTTCAAGTTCACAAGAGTTTTGTGGACAAAAAGCATTTCCCATTGGGGAGGTGTGATCTGGAGGACATTTTGGGATGTTGGGAGTTCCCTATATCTCCCTAAATTACAACAATGTGGTAGATCATTCCCTGAGATTTCCGTTGGTACATGGAAAACGGACTCTGTATGCGCAAGTTAGAGCCAGTCAAAGATTGGTCAACATCCGACCCAACATGGTCAACTAACCAATGTGGAAGTGACATGTGGCTGAAGTGGAGTGAGAACATGGAGGAGAAAAAAATATAGTTTTGTGACGTTGGGCTTCGACTGTCAAGGCAAAATTGGTGGACCCCATTCTTTACTGGCTAGGGGCCCTCGGCCAAGTTCAGCACACTCTTTTCATAGAGGGGGTGCCTTTTCTGCCGCATCAATATCTCGCCACATGGTGGGGCCTTTTTTTAGCTCAATGTTCATGGAAATATCATTATTATATGGGCTGAGTTTATTATTGGTTTGGGATATACTATTCTCCATTCCTAATTGGAAGTTTGAGCTATGGGTAGAGCAGGCTATATTTTCTAGTTCAGCGGGCCGTAATACCCCTCACCATCCACCTTGACAATACAGTGACCACACTATAATTGGCAGTCTTAACATTGCCACTACGTGGCGGAAAAAAGGGTATTCATGTGGCCACAACCATGGTTAGAGAATGGTGGCCAAGTCTTTAACAAGACTTTATTTAGTTGATTCCCCACGTATGTGGGAATTTAAAAACTCCACCGGCACACATTAAATAGGAGGCTCACGTGGAGTATATGGCGGCCGAGCCATTTAAAGGGCCCAGTAAAATATTAAAAACCCGCGAAGTGGGATTGTAAATGATCCCCAAATACTATGCGAAGGAGACCCACGCAGAAAGCAACAGTTACGAGGAGTGGCATTTAAAAACTATGCGGTGGAGATATTATTTTTAAGCCCATGTAAATTATTATCCACCGATACGTGGATTTAAATGGTGGAATATTTTTAATAGCTAGTGCTATTTTTAAAACCCCGCATTTAAATGGTTATTTAAAACCACAAATGTAACACCCGACTAAAATTAGCCTTGTCATTATAGGAGAAAGGATGAATTATCCTATAAAAAGGCTCATAGTCGTATTTTTCCCAAATAACTCTATTCGGAGTAAGTCTCCTCCTATAAGGCCATAGGCCATAAGGAGAGCTTCACCAGTTGTTCTAAGTGTGTGTAAGGCCATAGGTCATAGAAGAACAACTTTATATATCACTCTATAGATAGAGTTAGGCTCAAAAATAGCCTTAGATGTGTTGTCCACTCAAAATTTCCCGCTCTGATAAGAGTAAAATTTTCAAAATTTTGAGTTGAAGAGTTCTCCTCTGAAGTGCCTAAGTCGTGAAGTTGAAAAAATTTGTGTTTTGGGTCTTTTTGTGTGATTTTCGGGCCTGTCGGAACTTTTTGTCCCACATGTCCCAAGTACGAAAGTGCATTCTGTTCCCCGATCGGCCGAAGTCCCCGAAGCTGTCTCATTTTCGGGCCCGTCGGAAGGTTTTGTCCCAAGTGTCCCTAAACGTTTTGTGCGAACTATTCCAATTTCGGATGAATCATCCTTCCCGCGTACTTCGCACTTTCCTGTCCTAAATGACCCATAGTTAAAAGTGCAAGCTTTCCCATTTTTGGCCGAAACTCCCGAGTCGCATACTTCAGAGCTCTTTGTCGCAAATCGAAAAATGCAAACTGTTCCAATTTCGGCCGATTTGCCCGAACCACGTCCTTCGCGCAATTTTGTCCCAACTACCCCATTTTAAAAAGTGCGAGCTTTCCCAATTTCGGCTGAGCCGGTCAAGTCGCGTACTTCGGAACTTCTTGTCCCGAATGTCCCAAGTCCAAACAGGCCCTTTGTTCCAATTTCGGCCGAAACACCCGAATCGCGTACTTCACACATTTTCGTCCCATTTGTCCCAAATACATTTGTGCGTCCTCTTCCTGTTTCGCCCGAACCGGCCGAGCCGTGTGTTTCGCGCATTCGCGTCTCACCCGTCCCAAGCATACCTAGTATCATTCACACTTAGTTTTTCCCGCTCACTCCGAGTATGATGCTCTTTCAAATTGGTGGTTGGGTATTCAATGCGCATTAAAGTCATTTCTCTCTCCTCAAACGGCTATATAACGAGCATTCCCCTTTGCATTTTTTGCATTGCTTCCATGCTATCTTTCGCTCAAACCCTTACAATTTGAAAACCTGCACAATTCCCCCTCCATTTGCAAATTCCTTCCAGAAGTCTAGGTTGCAGCTCCCAGACTATCAATATGAAGATCAAGTTCCAGGGACAGGAGCAAATTTCTCCGCTTGAATCTGCTGTTAGCAACATAGGGGACAGTGAAGCTCGTCATCTCGACTTCGGTGATTTTGGGAAAGAAAGACAGATGCAAACCCTACACCAATGGCACAGATGATTAATGATAGTGGTTTAGCTTTTACCGGAGGATTCCCAATCTCAGTACAGTGTGCTGATACAAGTACTTTCATGTGGAGCTCACTTCGACCCCGATTCAAGCGAATTGACAAATGTACATGGGGAACTCATTGCCAAGTTGGATGCTGCCGCCATTGGTGCTGCCCTGAGGATTCCGGAGATGGACAATGCTATAGTCGTTTCCCGAGATCAAGCACAGGCCATGTTTGACCAAGACAGTGACAAATATAAATCTCGAGTGGCGAAGTCTTGGTTGAAGAACCCTAAGAAAGGTGCTTCTCGCCTAACCAAAACCCTATTCCGAGCATATTTCAATGAAGAATTGTCAGATTTTATAATCTTGCTGGCTCGGGTTATGGGTTTGCCCTCCACCAATGAATTCCATTTCTGGATGTGCCCGCTCATCAGCATGGTGTGTGAGGGAACACAAAATATCAACTGGGCAGAGATCATCTGTATGAATTTTACGGAGCAGCTATCCAACGTCCAGCAAACCAAAGAAGTTCTATATGACTTCATACCTGATGTATACCCTAGCAGCATCCAGGTAGTGGTTTGGTTTTTCCTATATAGATGCACACAAAGATGATCTAGTGTATGCCTATTGCCCGCAGTTCACCCTGGAAACCAGCAATCGGAATTTCAGAAGGGTCAATGATGCTTTCACCATGTACGTGGTCATATTGCTTGAAGGTGATACTGCAAGAAGGTTTTCAGATGAAGCCATGAACCTGATATCGCAGTATGGAGCCTATTTCATCCAATTCAGGAAATTTTCCTATATCAGGCTTGCTGGCTATGAGAGCACTCCTCTGCGGCTTCCCATGTTCTGCAATGACAAAATGGCCTTGATTGAAATATGCATGCAACTAGACAAGTTGCACAGAACTTGCAGAGATAAGAAGATTTCTGGCTTACACTTTCCCATCTCTCTGGGAAACTACACATGCAAAACAGCTCTGGATGCTCAGAACATAGAAAGAGCCCTGGTCCCTATCACTGTTCATTTCTTCAAACCAAGAACCTGTTTTGACTTGAAGAAGTTCATTGAACAGAACATCAAGATAATCTACCATCATAGCGCAAATCCAGAAGACTACTGGGCTAACTGTGCGGATGATTTTGAAGCCAGAAGAAGGCATTGTGGCAGGTTCTCCCTACAATTGATCCAAGAACTCAGTCTGTACCAAGTTCCTGAAGGTCTCCAGGACGACAATTCCGAGCTATACTCTTATGAGTATGAAAATGTGATTAAGCACACCCCTCTGGTGGACCTGGATTAGAACAGGAAAGAGAGAGATGATCTGGCTGAGATTCTTGCTCCAGTCTTGATCAGGACTAGGGTCTGGTTTAGTAAGAGGATCCGAGAATTCAAGAGGCACTCAGGAGAATCCAACTCCAAAGGATGATTCGACACCAATAAGGGAGGCATCCGTTCCAGAGTCTAGAACACCAGTGAAGACCCCTCCTGCCTCAACAGCTCGGGGACCTGTAGAATCTACTCCTTCTCCATCTACCCAGGTATACAGGAAGAAACTCAAAGAGGTAAAGAAGGAACCTACAGAGAATGACCCTCCAAGAAAACAGGTAGAGTTGCCTATAGGGCCAGAGAACATCATTGTTCTCAGTGAAAGTGAATAAAGTGAAATGCCAACTCCTGCAAATGTTCCTGAAGACCCAGCAGATAAAGACAAAGAGGTACAGAGCACTGAACTTCCGGGTGCTATTGACTCTTCTACCGCTATTACCTCCAGTGCTCTACCCACATCTCAGCTTGAGTCAATAGCTGCACAGACCTTGAGTGTCATGGGCTCCCTATCTATTGGTCCCCTTGCTTCCTCCTGCAGATTCTTCTTCCTCTTTTGCTTGGGTGCAACCGCTGGTTAACAAAAGGAAGAGAAAATCCTCCTCTCTAAGCTTGGGACCAAATTTTGATGCTATTGCAGCCTTGTTAGGCACCACTCCTTCTCGTGCCAAGAAAGCCAGAACTACTTCCAGGATTGTGTCTGATGCTCAAGGTCAGCAGTTCTTGGAGATTGCCAAACCTACAGTAGACAAATCAGAATTAGACTTGCTGACATCTGACTTGGAGCTTTCAAGGATCCCTATGGGAGAGTCTACTCCTGAAGGTGAGATTCATAACCTCCAGGAAACAGTCACAAGGGTCATTGGAAGGGTAGAGAAAGGGCAGCAGACGATTTAACAGCTAGAAGAACAAGCCAAAGTTCTCACGAGTTTTATCAAATCACTTTTGTCTAAGGACAAAGTTTTGGACCCTACCCCCTTGACTGCTCTACCGCCTCCTGTAATTCTAAGCCAAGATGAAGTGCAAAGTATTAAAGATATGCACAAGTATTCTGTCTATGGCAGAGCTATCGAAGCCATGGTAGATGACATGCTTGTTGCCGGACTAAACTTCATCGATGAAGCTTTTAAGCTACATGGAAAGGTAGATAATTTGCAACAGAAGCTGTCCTCTACTATTGGGGTAATGGATAAAGAGCTTAAGCTCTGGAGTAGTTGCATTGTAGACCTTCGCCTCATGGGCCAGACAGATGAGAACATCTTACTGGCAAACAAGATTTTCGATGATGCTAAGGACAATCTGTCAAAATCTTGGGTCTACAGCGTGGAGTGGAAAATCAAAGTCCTGGAGGAAGCTGTAGGAGAAATGAAGAATAGCTGGCAGAAGGGAGAAGCTTTCAAGACACTGGCAGCTGCTGCGTTCAAAGATATGCATTGTCATCTTCAGGATGAAAACTCTGGCGTTCCCTTGTCCTTGCAAGAAATCAAAGCTCAGTTCAGAGCTTTTGTCAAAGATAATCTTTTCAAGGAAGACTCCATCTCTAAGGACAAGATAAAGGAAATTTGTTCTCTTCAGTCTGCCATTGAAGAAGCAAACAAAGACTATCATACTCACGTCGAGTTTGATAAAGAGATGGAGAAATGTCTGGGATTTTGGACTCAGTCTGCAACCAACACGTCAGTCCCTCGTGGCAGAGATATAGCTGAGTCATTGAAGAAGTTCAGGCAGCGGATTCTGAAGATAGTGGGTCCCTCCCAGTAGCCGGCCACCTGTCTCCTTCTCCTTCCTTTCCTCTTCTTTCCTTTCTTTTCGTATTCTTTGTAATTAGTTAAGGTATTGCAATTGGCGGTACTTAACTATTCTCTAGTTAAAAGAAACGGTTACGAAGAGTAACTGACTTGTAATCTATATAATGGCCTTTCCACGCCATTTTACGGGAGGAGGAAGAACTTGGATATTTGCTGAAAGTGTAAATAGATCTTAAAGAAATCAATACAAAAGGGCTTTCCGTTCTTTGTCTATCTGATTCTTGTTGTCTCTGTGTTTTCCTTTAATATTGTGAAGATCATTTTGTTCCTAACTCGTTTAGTCTCTCTGATTGCATACTGTTCAGTTTTGCAAGTACAGTGATCTTGTACAACCAAGAAGGAACTTTGTGTCCTTGATTAACAAATCTGAAGAAGGTTATTTACGGAACTTTGTGTCTTTAAATTTAATCCCATTCAGCTAATGCAAATGATCTTGTCTTAAATCCTTTGAAGCTTCGCATACACGAAGAATTATTCTGCTATCTATAATTCTGAATGTTGCTATTCTGCTCATCTTCTTATTCCCCTTCCTCAGTCCTGGCGTAACTGATGATCCTTGTGGAAAACACTTTCGTAATATCCAAGTTTGACCATAAAATAATGTTCTGTGTATTTGTAAATAAGTTCGTTTCAGAATAAGGGAACCTCTCCCATTAAAGAGGAGGGACTTTTGTCCCCTGACTGTTGCTCTTCTAAAAAGTCCTATTTGACGACCAACAGTTTTTGGCGACTCCGCTGGGGAAAATCGCATTCCAGTACTGCAATTTTTTCGATCATCCTTTGATCTGGCGACTCCGCGTTTCACTCGAGGGAGAAGGACCCTTGGTATTGAAGATTCTCAGTTTCAGCTTTTGGAGCAACAGGGTTTTCCTTTCCCTTCAAATAGAAGAACTCGTTCGACGAGCACTCCGCCTGTTCAAGATAGAAGTCCTACGGGTGGTATTCCTTCAGAGCCTGCTAGTCCCAATCTACGAGCTTTGATCCTTGCTGGTGTTAAAGTTCCCCTCCAAGCCGTATTTCCAAGAATGGCGGCACAATTGCCATGGGGTCAACGTGTCGGGCCCCTGGCCCTTGCTCAGCCTTTGCATGAGTTACCTAGAGGTAACCGAAAGAACTTCCCAAAATTTAAAGGAGATGGCAAAGTACACCCTGATGAACATATTGCAGCCTTCATAGTTGCATGTGGAGTCTTGGGAGTTGAACATGAAGACGTCTCAGTAAGGCTGTTCGTTGAGACGTTACAGGATAATGCTGCTGACTGGTTCTATCACCTTCCGGCTGGTGCCATCACCGACTGGAATACAATGAGAACTCAGTTCGAAAGCCGTTTCAAGCCGGCAGAAGATGTGCATGCCCTGCTTGCCCAGATTTCTCAGATAAAGAAAGATCCATCAGAACCCATGAGAGAATTTGTGGCTCGGTTCAACAGACTGATCAACAAAATTCCTGTAAATACTCGACCGGTTGATCAAATTCAAAAATGTTTCTTTCTAAATGCTCAAACGCCCAAAGTCAGTTATGCTCTAAGAAGGGCTAATCTTGGAACGCTAATTCTGGATCAAGAACTGGCTGTTAGTGTCGAGGATGACCTGATCATGTCAGGGAAGTTGAAGAAGAGATCCTCCCAAATCTAAATCTGCTGCTTCTTCCTCTTCCACCTCTGGACCCAATACTGATCCATTAGTCCAGAAACTTGCAAATGATCTAGTGGCTATAAAGAAACAATTAGCCCAGCATGCACCATATGCAGATGTTCCAAGAAGAAATTTTCAACCCAGAAACCGTTTGCCTGCTCCCCACACAAGACTAGCACTTGAAGGACCTCCTGTCAAAGTTCCGGTGAATGCAACCTGTGAAGTTGAAGAGCCAGATGATGATGGATAATGAAGCTTGTGAGGAGTTCCTGGAGGAATTCGATGATGAGGCAGAAGAACTCGAAGGATCTCGGGTTAATTTCTTTACCACCGAAGGCACTGATGATGGAGATAACTATGATGAAGTGGTAGCAGATATGAACAGTGAATCATTTGCTATCATGACTCGAGAACAGACGAGGCAGAAGGAGAAAGTAACACAGCCCACGAAGAAATCTAAGGAGCAACCAGCAACTATTCCTGTAATTGCCAGAAGAGGATCTCCTATCCCTACCTCATCTGCACCAAAGGTAAGTACTGTCAATCCTGCTACCAAAGTTGCTTCTTCTTCTTTTTCTCCTAAGGTTGATAAGCCTAGAATTTCAAATGATGATGGCCCATCCACCTCTGGATCCTTTGATATTGTGGATCACCTAAAAAGGACCAAGGTTCAAATTTCAGAAGCTGAATACTACCAAACCCATCCCAAAGCTTTTGCCAAGATGATCCAATTTGTAAATTCCCATTCCAAGACCACCTCTAAAGGCCTTTTGCCCACTCCTCCTTCTATACCACAGCCTAGTCTGGTAGCTGCTGTCACCTCGCCTGGTGACAAAATCAAGCCTTTTTATGTAACACTTCTTATAGCTGGCCATAGGCTCAGTAACTGTGTCATAGATTCCGGAGCCTCAGATAACGTGATGCCTGCTAAAGTAGCTCATGCTTTAGGCTTGACCCTTACTCGTACTTATGGATCTTGCTACTCCATGGAAAGTAAGGAAGTACCTTTGGTTGGAAGGATTAAAGATGCACAAGTGGCTTTTGCTGCTTTACCTGAAAAGAAAGTCTTGGCTACCATCCTAGTAGCAGACATTCCTCCTTCTTACGGAATGTTGCTAAGTAGGAACTTCTGTAAAGATGTGGGTGGGGAGATTCAAATGGATTGGTCACACGCCCTCATACCTGTCAATGGACAAATGAAGAAGTTACTCCCTGAGAAACAGTCTGAGTATATTGTGCAGAAAACAGATGATCCTAAGGCACAAATACTCTATGAAGACATAGGTCATGGTAATTACATGATTCTGTCCCCTGATGAAATCCAACCCTCCAAAGTATCACCCAAAGATCCCAATGGTGTTTGGATTTTAGAATTTGATGGAAGTTGTTCCTCGGCTGGTTCTGGAGCTGGTGTCCTGCTAGTATCACCTGAAGGCTGCCTACACCCTTTTTCATTTAAGTTGCAGTTCGAAAACACTAACAATACAGCAGAGTATGAGGCTCTCATTCTTGGACTGCAAGTGGCCAAAGAACGAGGTGTAAAAAATCTTCTGGCTCGTGGTGATGCAGAGCTGATTGTGAAACAAGTCAGAAGCATTTTTCAGGTAAAAAATGGGAGGCTGAAGCATTACCGGAATCAGGTTTGGGATTCAATTGAATTCCTTGATGCTTTCTCTATTGAAGCAATACCCAGAGAAAAGAACAGCAGGGCTGATTCACTGGCTGTCTCAGGGTCATTATTGATTCCCCATCCTGAATTCTCTCAGGATAAGTTCACTATTGAAATGGTCCACCGGCCTAGTGTTCCTGACAATACCAATAACTGGCAAGTTTTCAACGATGACCAGCATCTGCTTTCCTTCCTGGAACTCAAGGGGAATTTCGAACAACTATATTTTGAGGGAAGTGACAACCTGCCTCGTGAGAGTGTGTCCTCTGACCAAGCTGTCACCCAAGGAGAAGAAACAGATCAGGAAGGGTGCATTAAACTCAAAGGAAACAAGATTCCCAAAGGTTTGGTGAGTTTGGAGGAGTTGTTTGATAAACATGACAGATATGTGAGATCTAAAGCTTCTACCAGACCTCAGCAATCAGCTGAGTATGATAAGATTGATATTGGGAGTTCTGATGACCCGAAGCTGGTAAATATTGGGAAATGTTGCACAACAGATGAGAGGAGAAGAGCAATTGATCTTCTAAGGAAGTATAAGGATGTTCTTGCATATTCTTATGAAGATCTAAAAGCCTTCAAGCCAAAAGAAATGCAGCACTCTATCCCTCTCAAACCAGGAATCAAGCCTTTCAAGCAGAAACAAAGGCAGTATAATCCAAAAATAGCTGACACCATCTTTCAGGAGATCCAGAAATTGTTGAAGGCTAAAATTATTTTTCCCATTCACCATTCAACATGGATTGCAAACATTGTGCCTGTTAGAAAAAAGAATGGTGAGATCCGCATCTGTGTTGATTTCAGAAACCTGAATCAGGCCTCTCTGAAAGATAACTACCCTCTGCCTATGATGGATCAGATTTTGCAAGCAGTAACAGGATCCGAGATGTTATCTATGCTTGATGGATTCTCGGGATACAATCAGGTAGAGGTTGATACTGCAGATCAACACAAGACAGCCTTCACCACTCCTTGGGGTACCTTTGCCTACAAGAGAATGCCTTTTGGGCTGATTAATGCTGGTGCCACTTTCCAGAGAGCTATGGATTTGGCTTTTGGAAGCTTGAAAGGGAAATGTATTGTCATATACCTTGATGACCTGACAGTGTTTTCAAAGACAAGAGCGGATCACTTCGACCACCTGGAAACAGTTCTGCAAAGATGCCGAGAGCATGGGATTTCTTTAAATCCTAAAAAATCTGTCTTCTGTGTTACAGAAGGGAAGCTATTAGGGCACATTGTCTCAAAGGACGGCATCAAGATTGATCCTGAACGAGTTCAAGCCATCCAGCAAATTCCTCTCCCAACCAGTAAAAAAGGCGTGCATTCCTTCTTCGGTAAGATCAATTTCTTAAGAAGGTTCATCCCTGATTTTGCTGAGTTGACTTTGAACATCTCTCAGATGATGAAAGGGAAGCAAGCATTTGGTTGGTCTTCTGAAGGAAAGGAATCCTTTGAGGGTATCAAGAAAGCCATTGCTAAAACTCCAGTTTTGGCCTGCCCTGACTTCAGCAAAGATTTCATCATCTATTGCTATGCTACAGACAATACCCTGGCTGCTGTCTTAACCCAAGAAGATTCTGATGGACATGAGCTACCAATTGCCTTCATGAGCTATATCCTGAAGGATCATGAGCTAAAGTACACCATGATGGAGAAGCATGCTTTTGCAGTAGTCAAGGCTGTTAAGCAGTTTCACTTTTATATCCTCAACTCTCACTCTATGGTGCTGGTTCCAGATACGACTGTTAAGTCAATTCTTACACAGCAAGAATTTGGGTCCAAGAGGGGAAACTGGGTGGCTAAGGTCCAGGAGTATGACATTGATATCAAACCGACCAAGCTGGTTCGTGGAAAGGGTCTTTGTGAGCTCATCGCTGAAGGAGCCAAACATGAGTTGCTGGAGGAGAAAGCTGACATTCCTACTGTTCTATTCCTTAGTTCAGTCGATGAATGGTATTCTGACATTGCCCATTTTCTCACCTATGGGGAATGCCCATCTCATTTAACTGCCAAGGAAAAGAGGACTGTTAAATTGAGATCAGCGCAATATGTACTGTGGGAAAATGCCTTGTTCAAGCGTGGTTTAGATGGGAGATTTCTGAAATGTGTGGATAAGGAGCAGCAGAGAAAGTTGCTCTCAGCTTTCCATGATCAGGCATGTGGAGGGCACTATTCATCAACAGTCACAGCTCACAAGATACTCCGGGGAGGATATTACTGGCCTTCCTTGTTCAGAGATGCATCCAAGTGGGTGGATAAATGCGAGGCCTGTCAAACCTTTGTGGGAAGACCCAAACTGGCCGCTTTGCCTCTCAAGCCAGTTGTGATTGAGGAACCATTTCAACAGTGGGGTCTAGACTTCATTGGTACACTGAATCCTGCTTCTAGTGCTGGCCACACGCATGTGCTAACTGCCACTGACTACTTCACCAAATGGGTGGAAGCTATTCCGGTCAAGAGCACTACTTCTGAAGTTGTATGCAACTTCATCAAAGAGAACATCTTGGTAAGGTATGGTGTACCTAACAAGATTGTAACAGACAATGCTTCGAACTTCTCCTCAACTGAGATAATGGATTTCTGCTACGGGTATGGCATCTCTCTGGCTCATTCTTCAGATTATTATCCCCAGGGGAATGGACAAGCAGAATCCACCAACAAAAATCTGGTGACTATCATAAGGAAGTTGGTCAATGAGTCTCAGCGAAACTGGCATAAGAAGCTTTATGATGCTCTTTGGGCAGACAGGATCACACCTAAAAGAGCCATTGGAATGTCCCCCTTTCAAGTAGTGTATGGAGTAGAGGCCCAATTGCCAGTGACAGTGGAACTGCCAGCCTTGCACCTGATGAAGGCCATTGAAGACACTAGTTTCAGTGATGCTCTGGACAAAAGAATCATGTACCTGCACAAACTGAACGAGGATAGATTGGAGGTTGCTGACAGAATATCTGCTCACCAGCAGAAGGTGAAGGTTCTGTTCGATAAGAAAGCTAGGTCCAGAGAGTTCCAAGTTGGTGATACCGTGCTGTTATGGGACAAAAGACATGAACCTCGTGGCAGCCATGGAAAATTTGATTCTCTGTGGCTTGGACCTTTCAAGATAAGACACTTTGCTGGTAAGGACTCTTTCTATCTTGATTACATGGATGGTTCTCCCCTCCCACTTCCTTATAGTGGGCAGTATTTGAAGTTGTTCAAGTCCTAGGTGACTAGGGAGTCCCTTTGTATATTATGTACAGTGTTTTTGCTTTTTCTGCTTTTGGTGTGTTTCCCTTCTGTTGTGTGTGTTGCCCTCTGTATTGGTTTGTTTTTGACTCCTTTGCCCAATGGATAAGGCACTGGTCTGCTTCACCGAGTTCTCTAAGTTCTTGCCTTGTCTCATTCTATGAATTTACACCAAGTCATCCCCAGAAGGAGCCAGCTGTTGTCCACTCAAAATTTCCCGCTCTGATAAGAGTAAAATTTTCAAAATTTTGAGTTGAAGAGTTCTTCTCTGAAGTGCCTAAGTCGTGAAGTTGAAAAAATTTGTGTTTTGGGTCTTTTTGTGTGATTTTCGGGCCTGTCGGAACTTTTTGTCCCATCTGTCCCAAGTACGAAAGTGCATTCTGTTCCCCGATCGGCCGAAGTCCCCGAAGCTGTCTCATTTTCGGGCCCGTCGGAAGGTTTTGTCCCAAGTGTCCCTAAACGTTTTGTGCGAACTGTTCCAATTTCGGCCGAATCATCCTTCCCGCGTACTTCGCACTTTCCTGTCCTAAATGACCCAAAGTTAAAAGTGCGAGCTTTCCCATTTTCGGCCGAAACTCCCGAGTCGCGTACTTCAGAGCTCTTTGTCCCAAATCGAAAAATGCAAACTGTTCCAATTTCGGCCGATTTGCCCGAACCGCGTCCTTCGCGCGTTTTCGCCCCAAATGTCCCATTCTCAAAAATGCGCCCTGTTTCATTTTCGGCCGAGCCGGTCAAGTCGCGTACTTCGGAACTTTTTGTCCCGAATGTCCCAAGTCCAAATGGGCCCTTTGTTCCAATTTCGGCCGAAACACCCGAATCGCGTACTTCGCACATTTTCGTCCCATTTGTTCCAAATGCATTTGTGCGTCTTCTCCCTGTTTCGCCCGAACCGGCCGAGCCGCGTGTTTCGCGCATTCGCGTCTCACCTGTCCCAAGCGTACCAAGTGTCATTCACACTTAGCTTCTCCCGCTCATTCCGAATATGATGCTTTTTCAAATTGGTGGTTGTGTATTCAATGCGCATTAAATTCATTCCGCTCCTCAAACGGCTATATAACGAGCATTCCACCTTTGCATTTTTCGCATTGCTTCCATGCTATCTTTTGCTCAAACCCTTGCAATTTGAAAACCTGCGCAATATCCCTTCCCTTTGCAAATTCCTTCCAGAGTCTAGGTCGCAGCTCCGAATCTATCAATATGAAGATCAAGTTTCAGGGACAGGAGCAAATTTCTCCACTTGAGTCTGCCGTTAGCAATATCGGAGACAGTGAAGCTCGTCATCTCGACTTCGGCGATTTTTGGTCAAGAATGACAGATGCAAACCCTACGCCAATGGCACAGATGATTAATGATAGCGGTTTAGCTTTCGCCGGAGGATTCCCTATCTCAGTGCAGTGTGCTGATACTGTACTTTCATGCGGAGCTCACTTCGACCCCGCTACGAGCGAATTGACAAACGTACACGGGGAGCTCATTGCCAAGCTGGACGCTGCCGCCATTGGAGCTGCTCTGAGGATTCCGGAGATGGACAATGCTATAGTCGTCTCTCGGGATCAAGCACAGGCCATGTTCGACCAAGACAGTGATAAATATAAAGCTCGAGTGGCGAAGTCTTGGTTGAAGAACCCTAAGAAAGGTCCTTCTCGTCTGACCAAAACCCTCTTCCGGGCAGATTTCAATGAAGAACTGTCAGACTTCATAATACTGCTGGCTCGGGTTATGGGTTTTCCCTCCACCAATGAATTTCATTTCTGGATGTGCCCGCTCATCAGCATGGTGTGCGAGGGAACACAAAATATCAACTGGGCAGAGATCATCAGTATGAATTTGGCTGAGCAGCTATCTAACGTTCAGCAAACAAAGAAGTTCTACATGACTTCATATCTGATGTATACCCTAGCAGCAT
Organism: Taxus chinensis; assembly: GCA_019776745.2. Taxonomy (NCBI): domain Eukaryota; kingdom Viridiplantae; phylum Streptophyta; class Pinopsida; order Cupressales; family Taxaceae; genus Taxus; species Taxus chinensis. The sequence continues at coordinate 691,827,892 of CM034146.1, forward strand.
CCAGGCAGTGGTTTGGTTTCTCCTATGTAGATGCACACAAAGATGATCCAGTGTATGCCTATTGCCCGCAGTTCACCCTGGAGACCAGCAATCGGAATTTCAGAAGGGTCAATGATGCTTTCACCATGTACGTGGTCAGATTGCTCGAAGGTGATACTGCTAGAAGGTTTTCAGATGAAGCCATGAACCTGATATCGCAGTATGGAGCCTATTTCATTCAATTCAGGAAATTTTCCTATATCAGGCTGGCTGGCTATGAGAGCACCCCTCTGCGGCTCCCCATGTTCTGCAATGACAAAATGGCCCTGATTGAAATATGCAGGCAACTAGACAAGTTGCACAGAACTTGCAGAGACAAGAAGATTTCTGGCTTGCACTTTCCCATCTCTCTGGGAAACTATACATGCAAAACAGCTCTGGATGCTCAGAACATAGAAAGAGCCCTGGTCCCTATCACTGTTCATTTCTTCAAGCCAAGAACCTGCTTTGACTTGAAGAAGTTCATTGAACAGAACCTCAAGATAATCTATCATCATAGGGCAGATACAGAAGACTACTGGGCTGACTGTGCAGATGATTTTGAAGCCAGAAGAAGGCATTGTGGCAGGTTCTCCCTGCAATTGATCCAAGAACTCAGTCTGTACCAAGTTCCTGAAGGTCTCCAGGATGACAATTCTGAGCTATACTCGTATGAGTATGAAAATGTGATTAAGCACACCCCTCTGGAGGACCTGGATTGGAACAGGAAAGAGAGAGATGATCTGGCTGAGATTCTTGCTCCAGTCTTAATCAGGACTAGGGTCTGGTTCAGTAAGAAGATCCGAGAATTCAAGAGGCACTCAGGAGAATCCAGCTCCAAAGATGATTCGACACCCATAAGGGAGGCATCAGTTCCAGAGTCTGGAACACCAGTGAAAACCCCTCCTGCCTCAACAGCTCGGGGACCTGTAGAATCTACTCCTTCTCCATCTACCCAGGTATACAAGAAGAAACTCAAAGAGGTAAAGAAGGAGCCTGCAGAGAATGATCCTCCAAGAAAACAGGCAGAGTTGCCTATAGGGCCAGAGAACATCATTGTTCTCAGTGAAAGTGAAGACAGTGAGATGCCAACTCCTGCAAGTGTTCCTGAAGATCCAGCAGATAAAGATAAGGAGGTCCAGAGCACTGAACTTCCAGGTACTACTGATTCTTCTACCGCCATTACCTCCAGTGTTCTACCCACATCTCAGCTTGAGTCAACAGCTGCACAGACCTTGAGTGTCATGAGCTCCCTGTCTCTTGGTCCCCTTGCTTCTCCTGCAGATTCTTCTTCCTCTTTTGCTTGGGTGCAACCTCTGGTTGACAAAAGGAAGAGGAAATCCTCCTCTCAAAGCTTGGGACCAAATTTTGATGCTGTAGCAGCCTTGTTGGGCACCACTCCTTCTCGTGCCAAGAAAGCCAGAACTACTTCCAGGATTGTGTCAGATGCTCAAGGTCAGCAATTCCTGGAGATTGCTAAGCCCACAGTAGACAAATCAGAATCAGACTTGCTGACATCTGACTTGGAGCTTTCAAGGATCCCTATGGGAGAGTCTACTCCTGAAGGTGAGATTCATAACCTCCAGGAAACAGTCACAAGGGTCATTGGAAGGGTAGAGAAAGGGCAGCAGACTATTGAGCAGCTAGAAGAACAAGCCCAAGTTCTCACGAGTTTTATCAAGTCACTTTTGTCTAAGGACAAAGTTTTGGACCCTACCCCCTTGACTGCTCTACCGCCTCCTGTAATTCTAAGCCAAGATGAAGTGCAAAGTATTAAAGATATGCACAAGTATTCTGTCTATGGCAGAGCTATCGAAGCCATGGTAGATGACATGCTTGTTGCTGGGACTAAACTTCATCGATGAAGCTTTTAAGCTACATGGAAAGGTAGATAATTTGCAACAGAAGCTGTCCTCTACTATTGGGGTAATGGATAAAGAGCTTAAGCTCTGGAGTAGTTGCATTGTAGACCTTCGCCTCATGGGCCAGACAGATGAGAACATCTTACTGGCGAACAAGATTTTCGATGATGCTAAGGACAATCTGTCAAAATCTTGGGTCTACAGCGTGGAGTGGAAAATCAAAGTCCTGGAGGAAGCTGTAGGAGAAATGAAGAATAGCTGGCAGAAGGGAGAAGCTTTCAAGACACTGGCAGCTGCTGCGTTCAAAGATATGCATTGTCATCTTCAGGATGAAAACTCTGGCGTTCCCTTGTCCTTGCAAGAAATCAAAGCTCAGTTCAGAGCTTTTGTCAAAGATAATCTTTTCAAGGAAGACTCCATCTCTAAGGACAAGATAAAGGAAATTTGTTCTCTTCAGTCTGCCATTGAAGAAGCAAACAAAGACTATCATACTCACGTCGAGTTTGATAAAGAGATGGAGAAATGTCTGGGATTTTGGACTCAGTCTGCAACCAACACGTCAGTCCCTCGTGGCAGAGATATAGCTGAGTCATTGAAGAAGTTCAGGCAGCGGATTCTGAAGACAGTGGGTCCCTCCCAGTAGCCGGCCACCTGTCTCCTTCTCCTTCCTTTCCTCTTCTTTCCTTTCTTTTCGTATTCTTTGTAATTAGTTAAGGTATTGCAATTGGCGGTACTTAACTATTCTTTAGTTAAAAGAAACGGTTACGAAGAGTAACTGACTTGTAATCTATATAATGGCCTTTCCACGCCATTTTACAAGGAGAGGAAGAACTTGGATATTTGCTGAAAGTGTAAATAGATCTTAAAGAAATCAATACAAAAGGGCTTTCCGTTCTTTGTCTATCTGATTCTTGTTGTCTCTGTGTTTTCCTTTAATATTGTGAAGATCATTTTGTTCCTAACTCGTTTAGTCTCTCTGATTGCATACTGTTCAGTTTTGCAAGTACAGTGATCTTGTACAACCAAGAAGGAACTTTGTGTCCTTGATTAACAAATCTGAAGAAGGTTATTTACGGAACTTTGTGTCTTTAAATTTAATCCCATTCAGCTAATGCAAATGATCTTGTCTTAAATCCTTTGAAGCTTCGCATACACGAAGAATTATTCTGCTATCTATAATTCTGAATGTTGCTATTCTGCTCATCTTCTTATTCCCCTTCCTCAGTCCTGGCGTAACTGATGATCCTTGTGGAAAACACTTTCGTAATATCCAAGTTTGACCATAAAATAATGTTCTGTGTATTTGTAAATAAGTTCGTTTCAGAATAAGGGAACCTCTCCCATTAAAGAGGAGGGACTTTTTGTCCCCTGACTGTTGCTCTTCTAAAAAGACAATTATGAGATAACTAAAGTGTGAGTACCAATGACACTCGTCAAAAAACTCCACTCACATTCCTTCAGCAAGGTGAGTGATTTTTTAAACTGATAAGATATTTGTAAAGAGAATTGGAATCCTCAACACTTGGTTAAATGTTCCACTATCCATCTCTATCAATCAACTACCATAAATTGACACCATAGCATCATCACCCAACATGATATAGGACATGCCACATGGCTTGATGTTGGAGGAATTAACATGTAAAGATTCCATATGGTGAGATGAATCATAATCAATGGTCCATGTAAATTGTTTTCATGAAAAATGAATAGCCTAAAAATTCAAACTTTCAAGCATGATAACTAAGCCCATAATGGAAAATTTTACTTTTTGATCACACTGAGCCCTCCTCCTGGCCAACCTATCTCCAATGGAAACATAAATCCATATCTAAATAAGTTAATAATAATTTTTTTAAGCATGCCTCAGTATTCAGGGAAGTGTGACAAATCTCAACAATTGATTCAGTAAAGTACAACGAAAGACTAGTTCTGCGGCAAGCATAGAAATGATGATTTTGGCCATTTCAAGGCATGTGTGCATCTTATAAGAATGTGGTAAAATATCATAACAATCTGGAGGTGGTATCGGAGAGCCTTGAAGGTTTTGGAAGTAGTTTAGGAATATTTAGGAAAGGTTTAGTGGTTTAGGGACAGTTTGTGTAAAAGTGGGTTTCTAGGTGTAAGGAATGAACAATCAAAATATGAACTTGAACTTATTCAGATGATTCTAAGAGATATGTAAGGAATTATAATGTAAAAAATAGGGAAATTAAATATGAAGGAATTATCTACATTATGGAAGGATATAATTTGTTCCAAGACCTAAGAGTTTCTTTTGGTAGTTCAACTTTTACAGGTGTACCTGGATATCCTGATAAAAAGGGGAATTTTTTTAAATTTTTAGGAATAATAAATATCTAAAACATTTTCCATTAATCTTAGAAGGTATATTGAATTCATATTCAAATATTATTTCACCTCCAAAGACCATTCCAAGCTCCGGGACTAATGTTTTCAAGCTCTCACTAGTAAAGAGTGTGCAGGCTCCATACATAGTTAAACATTTTACTACGACATGCCATGATTTCACTCCTATTGCCCCTTTATATCCCTATTATCCATTTTTTCCAAGGGTACTGAAGGGAAAAAATGAGAACCCATGAGAATTATCTTTCTCTTGTCCCCCATGTGACCCTTTCCAGCTTTGTAGGGTGTTTATCTGGCTAACCCCGTTTCCTCGGGCATGCTCAGATGCTGCCACTTGTCACCATATCTATCCAAGATCCATTTCCCCCCCCCCTTTTATACAATTTTCCAAAGGTTATAGAGGGATACAAATTAGTTCCCATGAAAAATCCCTCTCTGCAATTTTTATGTGACTATTTTTTTAGCCCCCGGGTGTTTACCTGGTTTTTTCATCCTCATACACACTTAACCAAATGTTTTCACGTGTCATCATCCCTCTCCAAGTGAAATTTTGTGTCCCTTTATCCTAAGGGGACAAAAATGAGTTCCCATGAGCAATATCATTAAAATTGGTTTTAACTCCACTTAAGCTTTCATTCAACCCGAGGTCAAACCATGGTCAATAAGTGAGTAAGAAAGAAAAAGTTAAAATGTTATTTCTTATACATTGTTCACTCACCCACCAATGTTGTTAGTATTAAACCTTCAAAAACATTATATTACAAATAGGTGCTAACCAATATTTTCTATAATAGCCATGGGTTCCTAAACTAATGTTTTCTTATAATTCACTAACCAAACACCCAATTGCCATAAATGTTGATAGATTTCTCTACTCCTAGGATCCTTTGAGATGAGTGTATCTGCATCGTAGATGATGATTTTTTTTTCACAGTATAAATATGAAACCCTACCTTCCAAATTTTAATTTTTTATTTCCATGAGTTCTCGTGGAATAAGCACTGTGAAAATTGGAGCATGGGATCCTAGTGCAGAGCTAAATCCAACAATGTTGATTTCATTGCAATCCAAAACCAATAAGCTTAGTTTTAAAAAATATAATATTATATGTATATTGAATTAATAAAATATTAAGTGTCTCAAAACAACAATCTCAGATCACTCAAAACATCTAGAAAAAGTGAAAAATACCAAACAAGGTAAAATGGGTAACTTTCCCAAAATAGGAGGTTCCGAAATAGAAACTTTGTACAAAAAACTTTCAAAAAATATAAATGCATCACTATTTTAGGTATTTTAGGGGTTCTAGGAGCTTTATAAAACAAATTTTGTGTAAAAAATAGAAATTTCCCATTATAACAGTTCTTAACCCCACCTGCCAAAAATAGAAAGTTTTCGTATTCTATGTAAAAAGTTGTTTTTGGCTCCATTTTCACTCATATCACTGCTTTTTTCCATAATCACATGGTCTTAAAGCTTTTACATATCTCATTTAAGAAAACTAACCCTTTGTAAGGATCCTAAAGCATCGTTCTAATCACTTTTGTGTTAAGGGGCATGACAAAACATATCTAGGCATAACAGGTGAAAATTAGGAATATTGTGAGGCTGAAAAATAATTTTAAAACATTCAAGAGCCCCATTGGAATAAAAAATTCATCAAAAATGTCATCATGATCATGAGTGAAATGAGATACTCATTTGGAAATATGAGAAACATCATGTCTTGATTCCTTCGTCATCTCTTCGAGAAGCATGGCAAAGTGAGTTAGTCAATTCATCTAAATATTTAAGCCATCATATGTGAATAATTGAGGAATCGTGTGTTGTGATGAGAATCATACGAGCAAGAAGGTACACAATCTCTCCCAAATATGTTCTTATTTAGTAAGTGATTTGGAGTCAAGAAAGGTATATAGGTGATCTTCATGTGGGGTAACGTGTAAATCATCCTCACTTCCATGTCATTCAAAAGAGTTTTCTTGAACACTCGGTCAAATATTTGGTAATGTTGTTACTCCTCCAAGGAAGAAATTTTTTCAATTGGGCCTCATTCTAGTATAACAAAGGGCCATTGAACATGAGCCTTTAAAAAGGAATATAATAAAAAAAGGGTGCACAAAGGTTCCATATTCAAGGAGGACTCATAAGAAGGTAAGGTTCATCCTAGGTCCCATTGATCCTCTTGACTCAAGAAAGAGTTATCCATCGCAGCCTGCTCCTCTTCAAGGGAAACCAAACATGTCTTCCTTAGTGGTAGGACTTTCCCATAATGAACAAGATGTGATCCTATATCAAGATCTTGGAAATTCTCTCATGACCAACATCATGTTCACTTCTGAAGAGTCATTCCCATGGATTCAATAATTTCTTGAAAGAAAACCAAGAACAACCCAAAAAACTAAAATTCCCAACCTTGGATCCATCACTAAAAATATTTTGATCCAAGAATAAGAAGAAGGCGTAGGTGGCTTCCCGTATCTTCAATAGAACTTTCAGTGACCAGTATGTAGAAATTTATTGACCTAAGAATGTAAATCCTGTGGAGGAGATGACTCAGTAAAATTATCATCTTACCCACATATCTTTGTGTTAATCTACACATGATGGTGATTGTAATTTATTTTAGGAATCCTCTACCCACGTACTTTCTCAAAATGAAAATCAATTGAGAAATTGAAGGACTATGTGAAATATCTTAGTGTCTACATTCAACCTTTCTTAAAGCCCAATTTAACATCTCTTATTCCTATGGAATATGTTTCTTCAATGAATAGCTTCTATCCCAAGGTTGTAAATAAGGTGCAAGGGAAATCTGACGATAAATGGATTGATAAGGCATCAAGAAAGGAAAGAAATTGTTCCCAAATGCTCTTTCTATACTCAAGTATGTTCTTGCCACTATTACATAAGTAAATAAAACAACATAAAAGATTGAAAAAGAGAAGATACATTGGGATGTTGTGTTCCCACTTGTGTCCAAAATGAGTAACATTGAATCTTACACTCTCGTGAGAAAAAATTTGTTTGTATCAAGTGGTGAGAAGTTATCCCCGGAATGTATCCACACCATGAATGATAGATATATAATAATATAAGATGTCATCTTTGAACTTGAATCTTGTATAAAACATTCTTTCTATATTTTGAATTAGGCATGTAACTATGTGCATAAAATTTATTTCCCTCTACTCATTGAGCATTCATTATCATATGAACTCATTGTTTCCTTCTAAGAGATGGTAAAGAAAGAGGTAGGTGATCCTCTTTCCTTCAACAAATATGCCTTATAATCCCTTGCCAAAATTAGATGATCTATTTCTGGAATTACAAGAGATCAAAAAGTATGCTCTAGTGAGTTAAAATATATCAATGATGTATTCAGAACATGGATCAAAGTGTTAAGTTACGTTTGCATTCCAGAAGTAGATAAGGTGACACATGTGGCATCTCGGTTCAGTATATAATTCAAAGGAAAATATCTCATCCTAGGAACTCTCCATCACAGATCATGAATCAAAAAATTCTCTATCAAACAGAGATTCATCTACATTGGCATGAATTTCTTATCCCCCTCTTCTTCTCTCCTCCTTTCTTTCTCTCTCGTGTTCTAATTCTCCATTGGGAAGGGAATTTTCTCTTTTTTTCTTATTCATTTAAATGAGACATATATTCAAACATTATAATGAGTTCCCTTTAATTAATATAAAGTGAATCACTTTTCTTTCCTAGGAATATGAAAGGTCACAAGTTGTAAGGGTAAGTGAAGATTCATGTTGGGGGTAGATGAAGAGATATATTTGTAATGTTATGAATTGGAATGGATTCTCCATTCAAAGGGGTTGGAAATTATTGATTAAATGTATGTTGTTGAGGTTGCCACTACTACATTAGGAAATAAAATATGTAATTATTCTTATCTTCCTTTACTCTCTCTTTCCAACTTTACATGCATGATAATCTTTTAAAACTAAGAAAAATGTCTACGCCTTAGAAAATTGAGTCAATGGAATTATGTGTTTATGATTTTTTGGTCTTATCATTGTTAGCATTGTTTTGATGTTCTAATTGAATGTATACCTAGTATGGTTATTGGATGTGAATTTTGTAAGCCTACTCACAATAGTAACACTCTCTCTTCTTATTTATGTAACTCCCCTTTACCTCTTTTTACTATAAATTCCTCCATTGTACCTTGTAAAAACATTTTCCATAGGTTCAGTGGATTTCCCCTATGTGATCCCCAACCTATTGACCACCCCATAAATTTAAGTAGTTTACATTCAATAATTGCTGCCTCCGCATACACAAGAAGGAGGGGCTTAGCCACATACCATTAGTGAAAACTCAATAATTTGCAACACAATAAATTATTTTTCCAAAAGTTTTTGGTGACTCCGTTAGGGAGAGATCTCCTCTCGTTCACCTCTAAATATCTTTGGAAAAAAAATACATATTCCAAAAATAACTATGTTTAAAAGAAAAATCATATTTTGAAGGTGGCTCTATTGAGGAACGAATCCATGTCACATTCATTTCCCACATCATGAAGATGAATTTTCACGATTGGTGTTCAACACCAAAGAGTGACAAAAAAATGAAGAAGAAGATGACTACTAAGGCTTGTAAACTTTTGATCAACCATCATTCTACACCAACTCTCATAAAAAAAGGGATTTTTAAAAAATGAAGAGGTATAATGCTTGAAACAAAAATATACGATCATTCAAGGGAAAAAAATTCAGTAATGAATCTATAGTAGTCATGAAAAGAATGTCTAGATTTCAAATAATTGTTGCTTGTGAAGATCAAATAAATCCTGGTAGCTTCAATTCAAGTGGACTACTGCTAGAGGAAGGAAAATGGGACTTTCACCTATTGATGATCAATAATCCAAGATATTGATGAGGAAGATGCAGAAGATATATGAAACTGTGTACGAAGGGAATAAAAGTGAAAATTCTACTAAGGTATCATTTTTAACTTCACACAGCTGAATGAGAAACTCAAATCTTTGTCTTTCATCTCTCTTCCATTGGATGATTTTCTTGTATATAGATATGAAGAAATGGAATCCTTGAAAAGAGATTTTGTGCAAAAGATTTTGAGTATTATGGAAGGATATTTTAATCCCCAAACCAATCTTGAGATTTGGAATTATGTTGAAGATATGCAAAAAAGGTATGAGCATCTTGAAGCACTCCTTAATGATGATGAAGGAGAGATTTATCCTTTAGAAGTAGATTATGATGATTGTCAGTATTATGAGGTAATTGTTCCTAAAATAATCTTGTGCACTTCTCATGAATGATGTCCTTGAACATTCCAATGAAAGTAAAATGAACACCTTGGAGGATGATGAAGAAAACACGAAAGTTTAACCTCCATTCATAAATTCATTTTGGCTCGAGGCACAATTTGGAGAAAATATGTGTACAAGAGATGAAGATTATTTTTCCATGATAGATGATCTATTTATTTCCAAGGACTCCACCAACCATGAAGATGTTCGAGAAATCTATCCTCCATATCGAACTCAAGTTCTTCAAAATAATGAATTTGAGGTAATCATTGATGATTTTCTTTCCAATTTTGGCTCTACTTTTGATTCAAAAAATTGCAATCATAAAATAAATAAAATTGAAGAATCCAATCCCCTTATTGAGACAAATGAGGATGAGAAAATTGAGCATGACATTTATGAAGAGTTGATTTCCCCGTCATCACCAAAGGAGGGCAATATTGATCACCATAGAAAGTATGGAGTTTTCCTATTTCTTTGCAAAGAAGAATACTTTGTAGGAAGTGTTCAGGGTGGAGAAGAATAATTTCCTCATATTGCAACATTGTAGATCCTTCCTCGTGTCATGAGGATTATTTAACGAATCTCAAATTTAAAGGTGTGACCTTCCCATAAAGCATGAATTTTTTCTCTATGTTGAAAATAATAAATACCATGTATGCCTCAACTTGTAATAAGGTAACCCCTGGATGATAAAAATTTGGATCACGAGAAGGAAGATTTTTCAAATATGTCTTAGCCATCTGAAGACCAGATTTCAAATCAGCTCCCCAAGGCCCAATGTGAAGAGTTATGAAATGAAGGTGAAAATGATTATATGGCAGATTTAAAAGAGGAATATAAAAAATACATGTTGAAGAGTGTAGAATAAATTAAGGACCCTAAAATCAGTCTTTAGATCCTGACCTCTGCCGTGGAAATGCAAGATAAGTATGATTCGGGTTGTGTTTCTCATTTTGATATACAAATGTATCATAATGGAGTAGAATAAACGAGTAAGCTCAATTTTGTATTTAAAACCTTGTTTAATGAATATGAATTTAAAGACAAGTCTTTGAATTTCCCATGTTTTGAAGAATAATATGAATGGAAAGGAAAGGATATAATTTAATCTCCTATGAATATTTTTAGTCATGAAGATAACACCTCTGCCATAGAAAAAAATATCAAGGCCAATTTTTAGATGGTTTATATAGAAGGTATTTGTTTAAGAAAACAAAGTGAGAATGTGATGGAGTGTTATAAATGGAGTCAGAGCCAGCTTGTTGTCATCACCTTCGGATGTCCCAATGATTTTGGATATGATCTTTTGCTACAAAATCAAATAGAGGGTGAGGAATACCTTCATGTAAAAAATCAAATAATCCATTTTTGAAAACATGAGAGATTGGCTTCATATGATCACGAAGTGCTAGGTGGAGACTGCTGAAGGAAAGGCCTCTAAGAAATATACAAAATGGTCACTAGATGTAAATGTGTTTTCTATACAATATTAGTATGAAGATGGAATCTTGCTCTCTCTCCCACTTCTAAAACTATGCAAAGCCATCACAAGAGCATGACATGATCAAATTATTATCTTTGAGCTTTGGACGTATGAATTCAGCCCACTGTTCCATGATGATACATACTTATCTCAACCCATTTCTAAATGTGTGTATATTATTCCCCCACCTCAAATAATTTATCTCCCCTACACCATAGTTTCCCTTTTTTGTGTTTTCTATTTTTTTCCCTTTTTGTATCTTTTCCTTATCTTAGTAGTGAAGAATTGAATCTATTGTCCTATGAAGAAGGAATTGGTCTACTCACCCATGAAAAATATGAGGTTATCTATTTCCCCTTTTTGTTCCAATGTCCATAAGTTATAGGTAGTTATTGTCATGAAAAATGACTAGCCTAAAAATTCAAACTTTGAAGCATTACAACTAAGAACACAATGCAAAATTTTGTTTTCCAATCACACTAGGTCCTCCTCCAAGCCAACCTATCTCCAATGGAAACATCAATCCATATATAAATAAGGTAATGATAATGAATTAAATCATTCCTCAATATGCAAGTACGTGTCATGAAGCTCATCAAATGATTTGGTAAAGTACAATGAAAAACTTATTCTCTGATAGGCTTAGAAAGGCCAATTTTTGCCATTTCAAATCCTGTGCGAATCTTTTGGGAAGTTTCCATAAGATAATAAAAATATAGACATGGTATTGGAGATCCTTTAATGGGTTGGAATTATTTTATAAATATTTAGGAAAGGTTTGGTGGTTTAGGGACAACCCATGCAAAAGTGGGTTTTCCAATGTAAGGAATGAACAGTCAAAATATGAACATGAACTTATCTAGAAGATTTTGGGAGATCTGAAGGACTTATAATGGAAAAAAATAGGAGATGGAAATATGAAGTAATTATCTATATGGTGGATGAATCAAATTTGTTCTATTATATAAGAGTTTCTCAAGGCAGTTCAACTTTTGTAGGTGCACCTCGTTGCCTTGATAAAAAGGGGGGATTTTTTGGAGTTTTATGAAGAATAAAGATATGAATTATTTTTCCATTAATATTATAAGGTCTCTTGGAGCCATCTTATATAATATTTCACCTCAAAATACCATTACAAACTCCGGGAGTGAAGTTTTCACTGATGAAGAGTGTGCAGGCTTTATACTTAGCCAAATGTTTTACTATTACATGGCATGATTTCACTCCTTCCTTTCCCTCTTGTACCTTATTCCAAAGGGTATAGAGTGTAAAAAACTAATCACCTATGAGAAATATATTTCTTTGGCCTCTAATATGACCTTTTCCAGCTCCGTAAGGTGTTTATCTGGATAACCCCATTTCCTTAGGCCTGCTCAAACGTTGTGACTTGCCACCATCTATCTCCAAGGGACCTTTTGTTTCCCTCTTGTCCATTTTTCCCAAGGGGACACATGAGTCAAAAATTATCACCCATGATTAATCCCCCTCTGTGGTTTTTCATGTGACCTTGTTTTCATCCCTCGCGTGCTTTCCTGGATTTTTCATCCTCATGCACACTTAACCATGATGTTGCCACTTGTCATCATCTCTCTCCAAAAAAATTTTTGTGTACCTCTTATCCCTTTATAAAAGGGGGAAATAGGGTTAGAAAATTATCACACATGAGCAAGCTCATTAAACATTGTTTTAACTCCACTTAATATTTCATTCAACTAGGGGTCAAACCATGGTCAACTCGTGAGAAAGAAAGTAAAATTTAAACCATTTTCAAGTCATTTATTATACACTATTCAATATCCCACATTTTTTGTTGATTTTAAACCTTAAAAAACATCATATTAAAACAAATTTTCTGCCTTAGATTTTCCAGAATAGTCATAGCTTCCTAGACCAAGTTTTTATTATAACTCACTAACCAGAAACCCAACTGTCATGAAACTTTGACAGATTGTTGTACTCTCAAACACCTTGGAGATGATTATAGGTACATACAAAATGATTACATTTATTTTTTGAAACATAAATATGAAACCCTACCTTCAAAAGTTTCATTTTTTATTTCCACAAGTTCTAACAAAAGAAACACAATGAAACTTGGAGAGCAGGATCCTAGTGTAGAGCCAAATTCAACAATGGTGATTTCATTGCAATATGACACCAGTAAGTTAAGTTTCCAAAATTACCATATTATTTTTACAATTACTTACTAAAAATAGTAATTCTCTCAAAACAACAAGCTCTTATCTTTTAGAACATCCAGAAACAGTGAGAAACAAAAAACAGGGTAAAACAAACAACTTTCCCAAAATATCGGGCTCCAAAAAAGTAACTTGCTAAAAATAGAAATTTTTAGTTTTTAGTGCACGAAGTTACTTTTGGCTCCATTTTCACTTACCTTTCTAGTTTTTTACATCATCATGTGATTGTAAATTCTTTTCTTAGCTCAAGAAAAAAATTAACTCTCTACAAGGATCTTAAAGGATCGTTTTGATCACATTTATGTCAAGGAGCATGAAAGAGAATATTGAGGCATAACAGTTGAAAATAAGGAACATTGTAAGGCCAGAAGAGAATTTGAAAATATTAAAGAGCCCCATTGGAATCATAAATTCATTAGAATATGTCATCATGATCATGATTAAAATGAGAAACACGTCAGGAAAGCTGAGAAACATAGTGTCTAAAATCCATCGTCATCTTCTGAAGAAGCAAGACAAAGTGAGTTAGTCAAGTCATCTAAGTATTCAAGCCATCCTATGTGAAGAATAAAGGAATCATGTTGTAAAATGAGAATCATATGACCAAGAAGATACACAAGCTATCCCAAATATGTTATCATTCAGTAATTGATTTGGAGTCAAGAAGCGTAATTTGGTGATCTTCGTGTGGTGTACCTTGTATGCAAATACGAGAATCATCCTCACCTTCATGTCATTCACAAAAGTGTTTTTAAAACACTCAATCAAATATTTGGAAATGTGGTCACTCCTCCAAGGAGTCAAAAATTTCAATCGGACCATATTCCAGTATAACCAAGGGCCACTGAACATGAGCCTTGAAAAAGGAAGATAATGAAAAGAGGGCACATAGAGGTTCCATATTTCAGGAGGGTTCATAAGAAGAAAAATTTCATCGTATATCCCATAGAGCATCTTGAGTCAAGAAAGAGTGATCCATCATAGCCTCCTCCTCTTTAGGGGTATCCATGTATGTCTTATCTAGTGGTGGAACTTTCCCATATGAACAAGATGTGATCCTACATAAATCTCTTGAAAGTTCTCCCATGACCAACGTCATGTCCACTTCTGAAGAGCCATTCCCATAGATTAATGAACTACTCGAAATAAAACCAAGAAAAAAACAACAAGATGAAATTCCTGACCTTGGAGCCATCACAAAAACATTGAAATCCAAGTAGAGGAAGAAGGTGTAGGATGTTTCCCATCTCTTCAGTGGAAATTAATGTGACCAATATGTAGAAATTCCTCAACCTGAGAATGTGAATCCAGTGGATATGAATAAGTTAGATTATGAGTTGACCCAAATCTCTTTGGATTAAGCTACACATGAGGGTGATGCTAAATTATTCAAGGAATCCTCTACCCTCCTACTTTCTCTAAATGAAGAGTACAAATGAATAATTAAGCAATTAGAGGAGTGTGTGAAATATCTCAGTGCCTACAATCAACCTTTATTAGAGCCCAATTCAACACCTACTATTTCTATGGAAGATGATTCTCTAATAAGTAGCTTCAATCCTAAGGTTTTAAAGAAGGTGAAAGGGCATATGATGCAATGGAAAGATAACAAGAGATGGATTGAGAATATCATTGAGAAAGGAAATACATTATTTGCAAAGCTTCTCTCTTTGCTCAAGTATTTTCTTGCCACTATTGCGGAAGTAAATAAAAAAGGAAGGAGATTGAAAAATAGAAAATATATTGGGATGAGATGTTCCCACTTGTGTCTGAAATGAATAACCTTGAATCCTACACTCTTGTGAGAAAAAATGTGTTCACATAAGTCGCAGAAAATTGATTTCCCTCCAATCACTGAGATTTCATCATCATATGAACTCATTTTTTTCTTCTAGGAGATGGTCAAGAAAGAGGAAGAATATCCTCTTTCTTTTAAAGAAGATAATTTAGAAACCCGGCCAATATTAGATGCTCTATTTATGTAATTGCAAGAGATCACAAAGTATGGTCTAGTCAGTGCAAATTTGTCAATGATGTCTCTAGGATATAGATCAAAGTGTTAATCTACGTTTGCATTCCATAAGTAGATAAGGTGGCACCTGTGGAATCCCAGTTCAATAGAGAATTTAAAGGACAAGAGATCATTCTGGGAACTCTCCCTTAGGGGTTATGAATTAGTAAATTCTCCATCAGACAAAGCTTTGTCTCCATTAACATGACTTTCTTCTCTCATCTTCTTCTCTCCTCCTTCCTTTCTCTATCACGTTCTAATTCTTCATTGGGAAGGGAATTTTCAATTTTTTTCTTTTTCATTTAAATGTGATCTATAGTCAAACATCGTAATGAGTTCCCTTTAATTAATAAAAGGGAATTCACTTTTCTTTCCTAGGAATATGAAAGGTCATGGGTTGTAAGGGTTAGTGAAAATTCATGTGGACGGTAGATGAAGAGATATATTTGTAATGCTATAAATTGGAATGGATTATCTGATGTTAAATATCTAGATTTTATTAAATAAATTTAACAACAATAAATCAAATTAACTCATGAAATGGAAAGTACAGAAGATAGAGACAAAATGTAATTAGAATGGTTTTCTATTGAATTATGGAGAGTGTTTTATAAAATTGTTTGCTCCTATAATCAGGGATTCAAGTATCATTACCTTATCCCCATATCTCTCCTCTAATCCCTAATCTTACTCCTAATCCCAAGATACTCTCACACGCTCCTATCTCTATGAGTTGTGCATGACAACTAATTGTGCACACTCACATATTATTTAAATATTAAATAATACTAATATTCAAACCATATGTTCACACTATGAACACTAATTTCCTAGCATTCACCCCCTTAGTGTGAACATGGGTGAGTTCTTTCTAGTACCTGCTCATGTTCTACAATATGATGGTTTGCAAAGAGTACTATCAACTCCAACAGATCTTCTAGTGGAACCATTAACCACTCTGTATGTAATTTTCTAAAAGATTCAAAAACTCTCAAATTTGTTTTCTAGTGGATTATCAACCACTCCATAACATCGTACATGTTTCCCCACCCCCATCTTTACATTCAAGTGAAAATATAAGAGAGAACATGAATAAATCATCTATTCTTATTACATCACACAATGAAAATTAAACACACAACAAAAATAAATTCCACAAATTCATTGTGTGGTCCCTTCGCTTGCGGCTGGCGAGAGGTCATTGATTAACCTCCTTCCTCTGTTTGCTCCTTCCTTCATCGTCATGTTGCTAACTCAAGTGAATTTGTCTTTGAGGATCATTTTAAAATTCTATTAGGTGTTGGTTTCAACCGATAATGCACCCTTACAATAATAATCAGATTTATATTTAACCAAAATAATAAAGCAAATCAAAATTTTACTTCTGGAAATCAGTCACTATTTTTTTACAAAATAATTAGAAATGTCAGAATTTTTTCCATGATTTCTCTTAAAATAAGAAATGGGTTTCTGTAATTTTTTGAAAGAAGTTTCCCATAATACAAACAAACAAACCCAAAAATTTACAAAAATTATGAATCTGGGTTTTTGAGAAAAACACAAGTTACCAATCATTTTTTTAAGATCAGAATCCAAAAAATGGCAATGGAAGCTTCAAAAATCTCAGATCTAAATCCTAGAGGCTATGGTTTTGTCTTTCAATCACTCTCATAGCTTGTCCGTTCCTACTCTGATACCTGATGATGTGAAATTAATAGCATATCTAATATAAATAAGAAACAATTACATTATATAATTGTATAAATCAATAAGAGACAATGTTGTAGAATGAAGATAATAACATAAACACAAAATAAGAGCACAAATATAATAAACACACTATATAATTCATTGAATAATTTTGAATCTAATTACATGGTGAGAGAGCTTACAATATAGAATCTCTTTGTTTCTTATAAACAAGGAGATGAGGCTTACCAATATCTCCCAGGAATCTCTCATAGAGAATCTTTCCTATGATCACTCACCATTATTATTTCATATATCCCACCAATATCTCCACATACAATTAATCAACGTGAGTTGTTTATTCAACAAAATCACAACTAATACAATATCCTATATTATTAATAATGAGTTTTTTTATGACTCATATTAATAATATTATAATTTTTTATTTTTCTCACACAAATATGATATTAATATCTTACTAATACACTAACTTACTAATGTAATATATGAATATTACATTTAACTATTATAAACAATAATGTTAGTACTAATCCAAGGAATATTCCTAACATATCACAGGTAGGCTTACACATGGATTTGAGATTCCAATGTAATGCGAATTGTTAACTTACCTTGAAATGGAGATCACTAAATGTGATGAAATCTAGATATCATGCAAGCCAAGGTAGTATGAACCAAATCATATGGTAATGCAATCAATTAAATGCCAAATTACTCCTTGTCAATAAGTCTTCTACCATGATTTCACTCAAACAGGTATGTATGTGAATTAATTATAAATTTATGTATTTAATTCATGATTTAGAGATTAATTGAACAATAATGGAGAAGGATTTTATGAAAGTGTGAGGACTAAGAAGGTAATGAGATTGTTTTGGTATCAAATGCTCAAAGGATTTCTTTATTACAAACCATATTTGTATGATGAAATGTATATGGGTTATTGATAGATTGAAACCTTTGGTGTTTGGTGAATGAATTATTAAGAACTCAAAAGGAATGGAATTTTTCTCTAAACTCTATGTATGGACTGTATTTTTTTTATTTGATGGATTTTGTGTAAATTATGGTTTGAGAATGTTTTCATAGACTTGATATGATGGTAAGGAGTCTAGGAGAAGTGAATTAAGTTTTTGATATACCTTAGAACACGTAAAACTTAAAGTTAACACAAAACCCATGTTCTCAGTTTGTAGCCCAAGCATAGGGTTTTGAGGTGATTGAAAATAACTTAACTCATTACCGACCCAAAGGAACTTGCTAAGGATTTTTGATAAAGGGTATGCAATAGTTTTTGAAGATATGTAAGAAGTTTGAAGATGATTCAAGTACATGTGATACAAAAAATTACTCAAAAATAGTCAAACTGTGCAATGCTCTATTAAGAGAGTGTTGTTATTAGAAATAAAGAGTAATTTTCCTTACTTGGGACTAATAAGTACTAAGGGAGGTTGTAGAGTAATTGAGAAGATATAAGGAGTATCATAGGATGCAAAAATCATACAAATTAGTGTTTATGTTTTCTAAAGGACTTAGGTAGAGGAGAAAGTGTTGTTATAGTCCTCTTAGGACAATTTTGACCATTTTAGTATAACGGTTATCATAAGGAGAATTCCATAATGGATTTTAGGGTTTAAATGTGGGATGAAAGTGTTCTAATCCTTTATCAAGTGTATAAAGAACTATGGAACTACTATTTCTTAGGATAACTTTGAGTTCCCTGATTTGGTGTTGTTGAGAAACATAACAAACAATTGAACAATGAGATGAATTCAGGAAGTGTCTTGAAGAAAACAAGGGAGTGAATAGAGTAGGAAGGACAAGGGAGAAGGTATATTGAGATGAGTGAGTGAGAAAAGCACTTGAGTAAACCAAGATAAGAATAAAACATAGTAGAAGATTATTTTGTGCTAAGAAGCGTTAAGAAGGCCAAAAGAAGAAAAATAACATGAAAGCAGATAGAAATGTGTTGAATAATTGAAAATACCTTGGGAAGGTTTTTTATAGGTTATTTAAGGTGTACAAAAATGATCATACTAAAAAACAATAGAAGTTTCTTTGAAGCTCTAAGTAGACCTTAACGAGACCTAGCCAAAAAGGTGAAGATTGAGTTGGGGAAGATGGATTGAGAGTTAGATCTTGAAATTTTCCATGAAGCAATAATGCAATAAAGTGTATACATAACATAAATTACTTGTGCTTGAAAATTTCTGGGATTTTCCACAATATTGTCTCTTTGGAAGGATAGTAAAATAGACCTACTTCAAACAGTAAAGACAGAATAAAAATAAATTGGCATATAAATAAGTTATGATACTTTATAGGCATCTTAAAAAGGATAATAGGTCCCCAAAAATATTGATAGTCAAGGAATATTATAGGTAATTTTGTTATTTTAGTCTAAATTTTCCATTGTTAGGGCTACAAGAAAAATTTAAGATCTGAAAGGAGATTAGTAACAAATGAATGTTTGAAAATTTTGTAAGTGAGATAATCATGCTTGTTTAGTGTCCTTGAGAAGCTCCAAGGCCTATTTACACGTTGAATGAGTTATTTAAAGATTTTGGTGTTGATAATGCCAATTCAAGCTTCTTAAGGTAAGGGAAATTGCTTGTTTTGAGTGTTTTTGAAGGTGATTGTGCTAACCATTGATTTTTGATTGAGTTGTATGTCCTTAAGCCCACCATGCATCTACATAAAAAACTTAAGGTCACTTTGATGCCTTCCATAACCCCAGGAGGAAATCAGGGTTGGTGGTTACATATGTATCTAAGATTAATTTTGTGGCTCCATATGGAGCACATTAAGCCAGAAGGATATGGATTGAGGTGGGAATGAGTCGTATTGAACTGGTGAGGTAAGACAAAACCACATAGTTAAAACGAATGGATATACCATGCTCTTATTATGTGTTGTACTGTTGAGAATGGGTGTATGGATTCTAGAATAATGTAGAGGAGAAGATGGCCCATACCCCTAACCCATGTTATTGAGAATTATGACTCAGTAGTGTAGATGAGAAGGAATGAAGTACTCATGCACCCTGTATATGATGGATATGAAATAATTAATCCCTATATGAAAATGTATTAGATAGTTGTGAACAGATGATAAAATTGGTGTCCTCAAGATTTCACCCTGAAATCTGGGACTACCCCTTTTATTAGATTTTGTTATTTTTAAAGTAACGGGTCATTTTGTGTTTGTTTTACTTGCAATTGTTCACATTACTCTAAGATATCCTCAGAGAGTCATAAAATCCAAATTTGACAAAACCCACGTGTCAAAGCTCACTCAATCCCTTCTCATAGAGCAAGAAAACCTGTAACTTGCAACCGTGCAGGCTGAAGTGTTTTATTTATTTATTTATTAAATAAATAAATTTCTATTAAAAATAGATTGAGCTAAAATTGGAGGATTTAGGTTATATAAATCACTTCACCCCATCACTATTACCATAGAACATTCAGGGGCCCGAAGGGGAAGACATTTTTGCAAGGCAGTAGGAGAGAAATAGGAGTAGGGAAGAAATTTTTCAAGCAAAATTTTTAATGTTATAAATGAAATATCAAATAACCTCCACCATAAATACCTATAACATGTTTTTCCACCAAATGTAGCTGCAGATAGAAAAATATAGTGGGAAAACGCCTAAAAATATTCAAGCACAAACCCCCGAAAAAACAGAAACTCTAAAAAACATTATTAAACTAGATTAGCAAGATTCCAAAAATGATAAAACTTAGACAAGAAGTAATGTAAAAAACCATAAGTAATTAGTAACCATGAAAAATGAGTGCACATTTATCGAATCATAGTTTTAATACCATGCAATATTATTCTGCGAGGATCAAATAGGAACCTGTGCACATCTATGAGGTTGCACTCCAACATTAATGAGCAAGCTCCAAGAAAACAAGAATTGTAATCAAATAACAAGTAGAATCATGCATGAAATATTGGGTCTACTCATTCTCATAGATCAAAAGAATGGTACATATGGGATTTTTGTATAACTCCCATGCTTGGAAAATCATTCCCTCCATGTGGGAAAGAGGAGTTACAATTCCCATGATGGAATATAATTATTATCACTCAAATGACACATATGACAATCGAATTTGTCATATGTCATATAAATCATATGACATATGGTCTCACCTAAGTGAGATGGCTCACCATGTTAGGTGGACAAAACCGCGAGTGATGACAAGGCAAGTCACATACACCAACAATACAAATTAGGCATTTATTTGTAAAACCCTAATTATCCTAGCATTCCCATCCATTACATGGTGCACGGCCCCTTACTATAATATTTGGGTTTTTCTCCTTTGTTCCTTCATAATTACTTTACCCATGTCATTCCAATTTTGTATACATACAAGAATGAGTCAACCTATGGGTTTGCAGCGAATATACACTTATGTGAAGAAATTATTGGTAGTATTGATAATTTTCCTACATGTAAGTATGACTGTGATGTCTCAATGCATTATCCATTTCCATAATCTTGAACATTAATAAAAATCATTCTCTCTAACTTATTCTTTCTTACCATCATGTACAAGATTGAGTTAAAAATATATTTTCCATTTCATGATAAAAAAATTTATTGATAAACGCTTTTGACCGAGAGCTATGAACCGGAGATTTTCTTGGGACCTCACCCATAACAACCAATGTCCCGAGACAAGATATTACAATTAGAACAACCCAGACTGCAACTAGTGAGCCCACAACGATGATGCAATTTCCGCCACCGCTATTTTTAGAGCCACCAGCTGCCTCGAACACCAATGTCAACGATGCAAAGTCCGCCACCACCGAGAATAACTATCAGTTGTAACTACTGGTGATGCAACATCCGCCACTACCGATAACCACCCCGAAAGGGATCGCGCCTAGCAGGATTTGAACCTGGGTCAATCCAAACACAATCATCCGTCTTAATTGATCCACCCAAACCCCATTAACACCATTTCATGATAAATTAATACAAGAAATAGACTAAAAAAGTGCCTAAATAGTGCATGGGCTAGCAATGAAAAAATGCATGTACTAAACACACATTGTTTACCATTGTTTTTTTTGTTTCTACTATCTTTTTATTTCTAATAATCATTGGATGAATTTTTTTTGAAAAGTAGTGAGGCAAGAGAAAAACAATCAAATACAAAATTACTAAAAATATTGAACTAAAATAATTGACTAACCAAAATTACTAAAAGGAATACTTAATACCCATTTTTTCTTGTATATTGTATCAAAGATAAAACTAATGCAACTTCCAAGCTTTTAGCTAAGATCCTTTAAATGAAATTATCCTTTGCAACACTACTAGAATCTTTGTTTCTTATTTTTTACAACTTTAGCGTCGATATTTTTGGATGGTTCCTCAACTTTTGGTTACCTCTCTTCTTTTCAAATTTTCTCTTATATTGGTTATAAACTAGAGAAAAATAGAAGAAATAAACACATAATTGGTTAACACTATATGTGTTTACCACCGATAGGTTTTTTATTTGCTAGCACATGCACCATTAAAGTATTATTTTCAGTCCACTTCTTTCATAAATTTATCATGTAATGTATAATGTACTTTTAACTTTAGTTTTTATAGGATGGGGAAAAAAAACTGTGTTGGAGAATATGAATTTTCTTGGTGTTCAAGATATGGGAAATAAGAAAGCCCATTTTTCAGAGTAATTTCTTGAATGTACCTTGATAGGAAAAGATGATGGAAAGTTGGATATTTTTTAATAGATGATTATATTAACAAACAATTGATACCTTTTAATTTTTTCTTAACATGTATTAATATATGTATGAGCAATAGATCTAACCCTCACATTTATATGGAATCTCGGTTATATATGTGTGTGTGTGTGTGTGTGTATATGTATATATATTAGCAGGAAATAGGTAGTGTTTACAATTTTACTCATGATTCATATTATGGCTCCTATTGGTTATAGAATCATAATAAATTATTGGTTTTCCTTTTAGTTTTGTTACGTAATATTTTGCATCTCATAAGTTTGATTTATCTTTTCACAAGACTCTTAACCATAGTAAAATATTTTACATTGTTATGGATGGAAGTAAAGAGAAGACACTCCATATCAAGTGAAATGAGGTGATGAAACAATGCATCTTAACCTTTACAGACTAATCTTGGATTTATTCGCACAAATTTTGTATCCATTATTCTAGTCCAATGGTTCACAATTATGTGTAAACTAGCTGTGATTAGTTCACATAAATGGTAAACACACAATGTTTAAAATTATTACTCGTCATTCATACCATTGAATCTACCGATGATAGACTCACTATCAATGATTATTGACCTTTTGTTTGCATTAAGGAATCATGTTTAGATTTTTACAATCCTCTCAACCATTGTACAATATTATTTTATATTGTGGAAAGAAGCCAATAGAAAAATAATCCATTTCAAGTGATGTGAGGTAGTGAACCGATGCCTCTTAACCTTTACATAATGTTATATTAGGTTTATTGATATGTATTTTATAACCAACAAGTACAGTAGTCCATAATTACAAGCAACCCATTTGTAATTAAAACCATATTGGTAAACACATTATGTTTACCACTACTATTCAAGATTCCTACCATACAACTTACCTAACTAGTAGTGTGTGCTAAATCCATCTTTGAATGAATAAACCTACTATGCTTCAAATATTGATCTAGAGGATATTCATAATTTATGATGTTTCATAAATTTCTGAAATTAAGTTGCATACATAAGTAATTATTGAAATATTTCTGATGCCTTTTCATCAAGGAAAAATGGAGTTCGTATGAGGATGATATCATCTACTGAAATTAAAGTTCAACTGGTAAAATAAAGCACATGTGTTGACAACATTAATGTAGTAGAATGAGAATGTGATAAGTGGAAAATCGTGGTGGTGACAAGTGGTAGAGTCTTCCGAATAAAAAATAATGGTCTTTGTCTTCAATCTTTGACACTCGATAGTGGGGCCTAAAACATGTGTCGGCTGGGGGCCCAATAGTTAGTGGGGTGCAATTTTTGTCAGGAGGGAGACCCTACTTCGTTGTCACCAAAATGAAATCATCAAGATCATATAATTGGTGGGTGATATTATTTTCCAACTCATCACATTTTCAATTTCCCAACCATCTCGACGAGTTGGTGGGCAAGCTAGGATTCAAGTCTGAAGGAATGAGCTAACCAAGATCATCATCGAGTCACATTACCACCTCATCATATGATAACATACTTTTGTACAAACCTGCGATGATAAATTATTCACCTTAAAAGTCTATATTATGCTCCCATTGTCCTTTTACTAATGAGATCATAGAAAATATTCACAAAGTCACTTACATTTCCTATTTAAAAATATGATCTTATGAATTTAAAGAATCCACTTAAACAATTTATAGGAGTAAAATATTGAATTGGAAAGTTCCTTGGATGAAATTTTGGTCTTCTTAACCTTTGTTTGATGTTTCCCACATACTCTTCAAACTCTTTCCTTGTTGAGTGTACCCTCATCCACATACTCAATAATATGAGTAACATTTGATTTTTGATTTACTTATGACAATGCTTATGCATGTCTCTCAACATTTCAAGTATGACCATGATCTATTTAATTATAGTACGGTTAAAAAGGATATTGGAATGTCATCATTCATATTTCATTTATAACCATCATCTAATTATTACACCATATTGTTTTTCTTACATATCTCCATATTATTTCTTGATTGTTTAAGTATTGTGTTTCTGATGGTGTTTCCACACCTCTACATAGTAAGATTGTAAATAGATATTCATGGTATCGAGCATACTCTACAGCTTTGAAAACATGTATTAGTGTCCACAAATAATGTCCCATACATAACACTAGGTAGGTTACTTATTTATCTTATAGGTGCAACTATATTGTATAAAAGGCTAAGTCACTCATACATTGAATAGTAGTTTAATTATACCTTCCTTTTCACTTACTTTTTCTACAATCTCTTCTTTAATCTTTTCTATATTTCAATTATACATGTACCCAATCACTGTACTATAACTAAAAATATATCTTTCTTGACTGTAATCAATTTTTTCTGAAGATTAGAATGTTAGGACTGTACTTTGGTTTAGGATGAACATAAGAACTCCGTCAACTTAAGACTTTGTATTCCTTTTACTTGACTACGAGTTAATGTTGTCTTATTCCTTACAAATGATGTCATACTCATGTGGTCTCATCAATATGTATTCTTAGACAATTCATCATTTAGCTTCTCTTGGAAGTAATTACAATATCTTAGCTCAATTTTTTTTGGAGGTACTAGATCACTATTACAACAAAACTTATTTGAGATTAAATATATAATCCTAGGTTTAAATACCTTAATCCCATTTTCAAGAATAAATTTTCATGATTCTAAGTCACTTTTAAGATTAAAATCATAAAGAAATTTCAAATATGACCCCTCTTCCTATTAACTTCAAGTATACAGTCTTATAGCTCTGTTAAACATGATGTTTCTTATTAAAACCCTGTAAAATTAGTTTCTTCTCATACTGTCAAGATTTATAGAGACCCTTGATCTAGGTTAGGACTGTCATAAAGTTTTAGGATTCAATTCTTTAAAAAAATTTACCCATTTCATCATTTATCTTGGTCAATTAGGTCTCTGGCGAGTTATACTTTCTCTTTCTAAGACTGTCATTCATAACTTGCACGTGTAGGCATAAAATGGTATGAAATATCCTTCAACTTAAAATATACTACCTTAAGATGATTATTTTCTATTTATATCTTCTGAGATGATCTAATGAATGAGATACAATGAATTTAAACCAAATGCTAGGTTAGGGTTTACAATTAACCCGATAGGGATAGAATTACCATATCTTTTCTCATATTTGGTTTCAAGGCTAAAAATTGAACTTTTAAGCTCTGTGAAAATAAGGGGAGAATTTATTATTTTATGAACATATTACCAAAATCCTTCTACTATTGTATACTATAAGCATTTCTTTACACTAGATCATAGTCCATTGAATAAAATAATGCGTACATGGATGATTTATTAGTTAATCACTGTCTTGTTCAAACCAAAGCATCAACATAATAAAAAATCTAGAAATACATTGATGAATTCAGAAATTTCTCCTTTAGGAACATACCTTGACCATTAAACAACTTCTTATTTACTTCTTAAATAATCTTGATTACTAGATATATGCCTAGAGGAATTTTGTTCAACTCTCCCACTCACTTCTCTTCTCTTCATTCAACCTTAACCTTATTTATTTACTTTATTTTATTTTAGCCAAAAAAATATTTACGTGATAATAGGTCTAAACTATATCTATAGTCTTAAAATATACCATGAGTCTCTCCCTTATCTCTAGCTAAGAGGTCTCTCTCATCTCCCAATGTAGAATTGTTCTTCTAGATAGCATTTGAAATGAGATTAACTTTTACAAAGGTTGAAAATACCTTTCTAACCTATCGCATACCTATTAGGACCATTCTTAATGCTTTAGAACTTATATAACTTTCTCAATCCTTACAATCTATGATAATCCATTACAAGTTTTCAAATCCTCCATTTTAGAGGGAAAATAGATTATGAATTTTAAATAAAATTGAAGCTCATTAAATGATTCTTATTGAATTTGAAAGGAAACCTTACATCAAGAATGAACTAAAAATATGATATGAACATAAACCATTTTTTCATTCTCATGCATCATTATATTACATAGATTTTCATACAAGCCAGTGCCAAATCACGAGACTCGTCTCTACCATAACGGATGAGCCAGATGGTGAGTTGGAGATCAAGATTTAGTGCCAAGTCAATATCGAGACCTGATAGCTACCTCACGGAGATCAATTCTGAGTTCATCACAATCAAGCCCAATGCCAAGTAAAACGATGAGTTACATTCCCAACAAGGATCAACTCACGAAGATCGAGTTTGATACAACTAACTCATAGATCAATACACCATCTACTCACCAACGAGCCACATCTACATAGAGTTAGCACTTAGTTAGATGGTGAGTTGGCTTAACCAATAAAACTTTAATAAATACATGGACGTAACCATCTGAAACACCTCCCCACTCTATCCTTTTAAAGGCTTGTATTATTTGTATCTCGTGAAATATGGGAATATTATTTCCACATTACAATATATGCATGATAGAGAAGGATTTGGGGCTCAAACTTGGGCCAATTATAGAAAAATCATATTCTTTATTTCCCAAACACACCACTTAGTTGGTAAACAATATAAAGGAAGTGGACTTTTATTTAAATAAACAATATTGGAGGACTGTATATGGTCCTAGGCCAATTTTATGGAGAACTAAACTAACAAAGGACAATGTTTTCCTATTATTTAATGTTTTATGGAGTGATAATGTAGAAGGTACATATTTTCTTGGTGTGGAGAATTATTTCCCATTTTGGAGAGAGAAAATCACCTCACGAAGAGAGAGGAAAGTTTGTTTTGGAGAAATAAGAGCAGGTACTCATCTAATTTTTTACGTGAAATGTTATTGGAGACTTCCTAGAAGCTGAGACATATTTGCTTACAGGTCATATATCTCATTAATTGGAGATTTTTACAACATTAATAGGATATGTTCTTCGTATTTACAAACACAGAGATGCAGTCCCTCATGGATGAACTTTGTTATTCATTTTGGAGTGTTTAGTCTTTGATTTTCCTTCATTTTCTGTTGTTTAATTTATTTTTTATCTAAAATTTACGTTTTATAAACCAATTTAACGTAATTCAATGCTTAACAGGAAATTGGGTTATGAAGAGAATGAATGCAGAATTGGGTGTATGGGTTTAATTTGATGATTACGCTACAATTTAAGAGTTTTTACATGCCAATTTCAACATATTATGTTAATGTGAGAAATTTTAATAAGTTTTTATAAAAATGATTAATTGAATCAATTGTATTTACACTATTTTCATATCAATTTGGTATCAGAGTAGGATTTCGAAGTAATGCTTACAATTTTCCGCTTGATAATATTGTATTTGGCTCACTTTGAAGTTGGATACAAGTTGCAATAAGATAACCATAGGTAAGGATCTAGGATATAAGAAACTTGAGAAGCTAGAAGTAATTAACCACCTAATTCAAGAGGATAATTTTGAACTAATAAGAAGATGGAAATCCTTGGAGAACGAATAATCTCGAGCTTCAAGAGAAATTTAACAAACATGGAGAAATATTATTGGGTGTCATTGAAACATTTACACCAACTGAGTACATAATGATTTTATTATAACTAAATTTATCAATGAAATTATTTTCTATTGTGCCATGCCTACTAATCATGTGTACTACGTTGCTACTTTTCATAAGAAACTCCTGCATACAAATTGCATTCACATCAACTATCTACATTATGCTACAATGAGGAAAATTATGAAAATATGTGTATAATATGAAAACAATAATAAAAATTATTAAATTCATCATATACCTCAGTGAGTTGTTGTGTACAAAAAATCATAATAAAAACACGTTTGTCTACTCTTGCTCGCAGAGATGGTGGAGTGTCTTGTGTGGTAATTAACTTTACGAATAATATATCATGTTGTTAGTTTGAACATAATATAACACACACACACACACTCACACACACACACACACACACACACACACACATGAACTATATAACATTATTAATACATACTTGCAAAACAAGTCAAAACATTCCAAATTACCTCCATCAATGTAAACATTGGCATGATAGCACAAACATGTGTTTGGGATGATGATGGGCCTCTCTAGTGCTGTAATATTGGTGCATATATGTGTAAATTAATAAATTTGACCAAGTTCAAATATAAATTTTTTTTAATTTTAAATACGCATTAGTCATTTTTTGTATCATACATAACAAATACAAAATTCCTGCAAAGGTGCGGTCGAGGTGTGCAATCTAAATGTATCACTCAAAAAATCGTTAGACATAACCACACCATGTACACCACCAAAACCAATCTCCATGAAATTTTCATCCTCATTAGGTCTAATACATATGCTACCACAAGATGTGAAAATGTGTGGTCTCATGCTAGTGCTACTTGGAGCACTCCCCTCTCGATCTCCACCAACATCAATATGGGAAACTTGTCTCATATGTTGAACGAGGGTAGTCAATTAGCGCCTATTTCACTGTTGCACGAACTATCTCAAGATGAGGGGGATTTTGGATGGGTACTAACACACTGAATAGGAATACGACATGCACTTGGTCTATCTTGCGCATAATATTTTTCCTTGTCCCTAAAATTGGGAGTAGTAAAATAGTTTGGGATCTCTTTGAGGATAAAATTGTAATAGAGTTTCTTGAAAATATATAATGAAACCTTGTTGTGGCAAGGTGGGATAGCGTCCCTAAAAATTATATTTTATCAAATTATGGTTACACCAGTGGATTGGAAAGTGTTTGCATGTTAAAGGAACATGTGCATTGGTTTAAGGGTTGATGAATAGTGCACAAATGAGATCTTTTGTAATTTATTTATCTTTTACTGTTGATGTTAATAATTTATTGGCATAATAAGCCCTAACTCTCTCTTTATTAGATGTCCACCAATCAATTTGACTCGTTGTCAAGTCAATCTGACCCAATAATGACTCCAATGTGTTTACAAGGTAGGTACGATGGAGATTGATGGAATGGGTATCTCTTATTAATGTAATCAATTCCTCAATTTGTAGCTTGTTATCCACTATATGTGCAACTAAATCCACTTGACTAGAGGTTCTAATACAACTATAGGGGGCAAGGAGGTCTACGAGGATTTGTAGCATTTTGTTCTGTTTGAGAAGGAAATGTAATAATCATAAAACACGTTTTTAAACATTACCAAATTTAATTGCAATTGAGAGAGAAAAAAATCCTACCTCTTCTCTAGCGCAGCATTGTCGAATCCACCACAATGTAACCTTTATAGCGATTTGGGGACATATGTTTGAGATAAAATGGGATTACAATTAAACCGTGACCCAAAAGGTCTACGAGGATTTGTAGGGTTTTGTTCTGCTTGTGAAGGAAATGTAATGATCATAAAACATGTTTTTAAACATTACCAAATTTGACTGCAATGAAGAGAAAAATTTTCTTACCCCTTCTCTAGTGCGACATTGTCGAATCCACTACAATGCAACCTTTACATCGATTTGGAGACATTTTTTTGAGCAACTAGGATGGCAGTTAAACTGTGACTGGAGGGTTCAAAGGTAAATATGTAGTTTTGGGGCAAAAATATATAATGGAAAATAGACTATTTTTTATAACAATTAGTAAACACTTACACGTCATAGTGCATATGCATTTTAGTTTGGTAATTTCCAAACTAAAAACACTTGACTACTTACGCATTTTCATTCATTTGATGTTTTTTTGCCTACTTTTGCCCCCCTCCACCTGTCGTGCACTTACCATATTGTTGTTTCCGTGGAGTGAAATTGAGGTTGGCAAGGAAGATATTAAAATTGATAAAAATGATTTCAATTTTTGTGTTATATTAATTTCTTTTTATTAATGTATGCTCTTTATAATTTGAAGTGATACATAGGATTGGGGGCTGAAGGGAAAGGGTAGAAAGTAAGGAAGAATAGTTGAAACACGGTTTTTATTGTTTGTCCATTTACACTTTGCATTATTTTTTTTTAAAAAATGGTAGAGGGAGTGAAATGGAGGTTGATGAAGTTGGAATTTTGTATATATTTTTATTGAGAAGTAGTGATGAATGGAGGATGAGAGAATGGGAAGGAGGAGGAGGAGTGTTATATTTATTTGTTAAAATGTATGATGTTATGAATTTGCAATTGTATTCTTTTTTTTATTAGTTGTGTGTTTGATATTTATTTATTTTTTATTGAGAATAGATTTGTCTTTTTTTTCTCTTTTGATTATATGTGTTTGGTTGGAGTAATATGGGGGCAAGGGAAAACAGAGCATGGTTGACCCTTTTAGTAAAGAATATAATTATCGAAGTTAAGAGAATCTCATGTATTAAAAATTAATGTGTTTTTATAGTTCATATTTATTTGGTAGTTTTCTATAATACACATTTACATTTTAATGTTATTAAATATTAATATTGCATGTTCTACATTCTATCAATTTGTTTGATTAATATATGTACTTGATTATAAACATGGAGTAATAATGAAGAATGGAGGTTGGAAGGAGAAGGATGGAGGAGAGGAAGAAAATATTATTAGACACAATTTCTTTTGATTGTTCATTTGCACTTCATATCAATTTTAAAAACTTAATTTTTTCAGTGTTTAAGTGAAATGGAAGTTGGAGGGAAGACATTAATTATTGATAAAAATTATCTTGTATGAATTTTATCCATGGGTGTTGTTTTATCAATACAAAAATTTAGTGACCACAAATTGGTGCATTATCCTTACATTTTAATGTTTTTTGTGATGATATAGTAGCTAAATGCGTGTATTGAGGCTTATAATTCTTTGTGTTAATGGACTACAATTGATACATGAGCTCTGTAAATTACTAAATTGTCTTCATGTTTTTCAAACATGTCTATTGTGGCATTCATAGTTATGGTATATAAGATATATTATATATGTAGCATATGTTTCAAAGGTTTCATTAAGACATATGTCAGGTGGTTTTTCACAAAGGTTGATCGCTTTGGCTATGAAACTGACCATTTCCACTATTGTATTGGACGATTGCTAAAAGAAAACTAGGTGGTATATATATTTCTTCCTAATCTTCTTGTTGTGGTTGTGTAATCTATTGAAAGGGAATTTCAAGAATCATGCATGTCTTGATCCATCATAGAACTTTATATATCTGTGAGGATTTGTGAGATTCGTAGTAGATTTTTAGCTTTTAATGTGGATATGAAATCCCAATGGTGATTAGATATTGTTAAAAATATGCAAATGTCGATTCTAACAAGTCCATTTGTGCAGATTCAGTAATGATTGTAGTCCACAATACCAATCCTCATTGATGATTTTTTTGAAAAGCCTTTGAAAAATGACATTTTGTGTGTATTCCTTTAGTCTTGGCAATCTATAAGATGATATTTACATGACAAATGTTGTTATTTTTTGAGTTTTCACATTATGCATACATGCCTAAGAGGATTGAACATAGTTACCTACTTGATGAGAACTGTGACCTCAAAATGAGAACTCTAGTCATAAAAATTTATATTTGCATCAAAAACACCAAAATCAACCCCAAAATAAATAATTGGTTCTATCTAGCACCCTTTTTTAATTTTGGGGGTTAGAGTTACAACTTTTTTTTTTATCATGGAGTTAAAATCTTGTAAGGTTGATAACAAAAATGTCAAATCAACCCCTTAATCAAACATTGGTGCTACTAGTCACTCTTATTTTTTCAAGATTAAAATTGCAATATTTTTGAAACCATGGCCTTGGCAATTGGTACTGTTCAAAATAAAATTTTATAATCAACTCTCAAATCAAAAATTGGTTACACCAATAACAATGTTTTTTTTTTTTTTTTTAAATTGCAACATTTTTTAAAACATGTGCTTAACAATTGGCAATTTTGCAACCAAACTTTTAATAA
The DNA here is from genome assembly GCA_019776745.2 of Taxus chinensis. NCBI lineage: Eukaryota > Viridiplantae > Streptophyta > Pinopsida > Cupressales > Taxaceae > Taxus > Taxus chinensis. The sequence continues at coordinate 691,860,493 of CM034146.1, forward strand.
TGACCCCATAATCCAAATGCAATGTTGTCAATAAGACATTGTTTTCAGCATATTTAAAATTGTAAGAGTATTAATATTATAACCTATAAAAATGGTATAACTACAAATGAAACCACAAAATTAACATTGAACTAACCAATATAATCAAATTAATTTATCATACCAAACATTAAATAAATAATAACATAATAATATTAACATATAATTTTAAAATTTAACATTACTTCAAAATATCTTATTTACTTATTAACAAGAAAATTAAATATCAATTATATTAAAAACTAACAATACATTATTCGATAAAAATAAAAATAAAATTATATAAACACAAAGAAAAATCTTTTTAAGATATACAAACTATTAAAATTTTAAAAAACATAATCAACAAAATAAAAAATTAATAAAACAATAAAAAAATTAAAACTAAAACAAAAACATAAAAACAAAAATTTAAAAAACAAACTAAAATAATTATAAAATTAAAATAAAATGAAATTATAAAAACAAAATTAAAAACTAAACTTACAAAAAAAATGGTGGGGAGGGGTGTCGTGCCCTTCCCCAGAGTATATATATGTTAAAAATCACCTATCCTCGTTGTACTACATTTTAACATATACTAGTGATTGTTTATGGAGGAACAAGTCTACGTCGATAGGGTCGGAATTGTCTACCCTCCACTAAAAATGGGACCACTAGGGTGCATCGCAGCCGTCCATTTTTTAAAATGGACGGCTGCGATGCACCCTAGTGGTGCATTTTTCAATGGAGGGTAGACATTGCCATTTATGCTATGAATTTTTTTCCCTATTTTTTCATGGAAGTTAATATTAAATCTTTGAATTTCATTTGATCTCTGGTTGGAAATGTACAATACCAAGTGATAAAAAAGGAATATTGCCAATGTTGCTAACTCGTTAAGAATTAAGTGCAACAAGTTATTATCTAAAATTTTGAGTGAGAATATGATTGTTTTGAGAAGAATACATTGGGTGTGTGATTTGAATGAGAACATGAGATGTGTACATGATTGCTTTGAAATAAAAAAGGTCTGCATAGACAACAAATTGTACATAAAGAATCCAGTAATATGCAACATCCAATAGAAGATTCTTTTTTTGGTTTCGTATGGTATATTCACACTCAATTTTTCATTCAAACTGACTCTTGTATTTTAAAACAAATGTAAGACTACTAAAATCCAATACAATATTTGTTTGTTGGTATTAAATAATTAGTTCTGACAACAAACCTTAAACATAATATATGTTTGTCTTAAACAATAAGTTCACACTCAAGTACCGTCTCTTTGAAATAGACACAAACATTTGCGTAAATAGTGTAAGGCGTAAATATTACATACACTAATTTGTATTGAAATGAAGGCCAAATCCGAAGATAACATATATTAATAATATAATATTACAATAGAAATGGAGATGGATATTTTGATGATGGTGGCAATATTATAGACATCATGTCATATTGGTGATTTTGTCATGAAAGTGAACTTCTTACATGTAAGATTCCATAAGGTCTGAGAATATATCTGAATTGTTATCTTCACCAATGGCACCTGAAGGCATGCGATTCAAGTCATTTCGTATTTCTTGTGGCACTTGCAATCGTTGTATCATGCTTTGTAGGATAGATTTTGTCATTGAGGGCGCAACAAAATAGCTTTTTGTGGTGGAGTTTCTTCTCAAAAAGAGGGAAGTATCATGGTCTTGTAAACCCACTTTGGAAGCAGAATTACAGTGGGGAATTAGGGCTGGATTCATGTGAAATGCAATACTAGTTTGCTGATTATAAACTGTACTGTTCTAAATCATAGGTGGTTGCAATCGTATGCTCTGTGCAAAACCATGAGCAGCATCATTGAATGCTCTGTGCAACACTTGGGGAATTGTGGTACTCAAGAGGTTGTGAATATTTGTCTTGACAATGATCAAAGGTTACTGGGCTGAGCAGGTTTTTGAAATGTATAATATTTTTGAGATGGTTATCAGGTTCTGATCCAGAAAGAAAGGTGAGTATTCCAAATGTTTTTGTTCTCGTTATCAGTCCGGCCAAGAGTGTGGTTTCTTTTCGCATCTGGGCGGAAATGAACGAAAGACGTTTTTCCACAAAGACACACCAATGAGATCCATATCTTCCGTGATATGATTGATGACTCGTATCACGTATTTAGTGGATCATAGCTAGATGGTCTGCATTGCAGAAAATCTTTGGAGAATTATTTCTCAAAATAAATTAAACTGGCTCTAAACAGACACTTGATTCAAAAGAAACCTATTTTTATTGTTTGGAATGGTGCTAAACCTGTTTTCCTTGGGATTGTTCTCCAACCTCCTTCACCGTGTTTTTGGATGTAGTGAGCTAGAAGTTGGTCTTCATGGTGTGTAAATGGGCCTCTGTTTAGACCCAGTTTTGTACAGCAAGGAGTTTGCCCCATTTTTAACCCTAATTACGGTTTGAAGCCTCTTAAACGCTTTTCCATGTATGAATTTGCTACAGGGGATTTACATGTCATGGAATTTAACTCGAGATAATGAGAAAGTTGTATATGAGAAGGTTAGTTATATTGACATATTTCAAATTTTGGAAATATACATTTGTTAAAGCTGTATATTGTATGTAGCTGGAGTTTTATGCTTCTTTTTTATAGAAGCGAGCATAGAATTTCTCTCTGAGGATTTTTTGGGCGTCCTCCATTGCAACTATTGCCTATTATAGCATTTGTTGTGTCGGCTCTATTTTTTTTGAGTTACCAACATGGTGAAAATCGTATGTTCGTCCATAATTGTTTCAGTGTGGAAATGGTCTTCTATGCATTCAGATAGCAAGAGGTGGAGGAACAGTTTTCATTGTCAATATGAATAGCTATATTGTAGAAGTTGTCTGCCATTTCTAGTGTAAACTTTGTATGTTAGGCAGAGGTGCTTGAAGATTGCATTGTTTGTCGTTTTGGAGTGATGTTTTTTGTTTTTGTTTTTTGTCTTAAATGCATGTACTGTGTATGGAAAGTATGCATAATAGTATAGGGTGTAGTGTATTTGCTTACATAAGTTGTGTACAGAGAGGTGTGTTGTTGGAGGAGTGCTTCTAGTTGTAGGTGATCTTGGGCATGTCCATCTTCATGTAGGTGTTTGTACCGATCAAAGGAGAATGTCAGGCAAATCCATAGGTCTTCAAGAGGGCATACATGAGATAGGGCTTCAAAAGTTAGGCCTTGGCGTTCTGTGTGCCCTATATCAATGGTTGTCTTGTCAAGGGTGAGTCCCGTGCCTTGTGAATTGTTAATGCCCATGCCATTTTTAGAGGCACTTGGCAACGTGTGCCTCTTGTTATTGGTGGAATCGACATATTTGTTGGGTGTGTGATGTCCCATGGTGATCCTGTATAGCTTTTGAAATTGACAACTACATATAATGGCAAAGTTGGGGGTGTGCAACCAGGGGCGTACATTATAGCAATGACATGGCCCCGAGCACCGTTGACAAGGCCGGCTTGCACCCATAAATTTGTAGTTAGCATGGCTTCTTCACACTCACAATTGAGGAGTGTACTTTCAAGTTGCATGTTGGTTGTCCTACCTTCTTTGTTCTGGTGGTTTTGTTCAACTTTTCTCAATGTAATTAAGCATGTTAAGGGCCCACATTCTATGCTTGTTATGTAAAGTGGTGACAATGCATTGATAGTGTACAAGTGAGCTGCATCTTTAAAAGGCTCTTGGTCTATGGGGTAGATGTTAAGTTGTGCTAATGCATTGTTGCCAAAAGTTGGTGATTAAAGTTACTATGTTTGTGAATTGTAACCATAGCATGTGTCCATAGGTGCCATCAATGTATAAGGGAGTGTCTTGGATGGGACGCCTTAGCATTTTAAGGCGTACAATACCATTCTTTGAAAGAGTCAAGTATGAGTTGGTTTGTGCTACCGTTATTATCTCGAAAGTTCTATGTACAATATGTATGTATGTATGTATGTATGTATGTATTATGTATACATATGTATCTATGTGTTGGATATATGCACTAGTTACATTTATAATGTAAATGGAAGCAAAGAGCTAATTTAAGCTGTATATAGCATGTTCCTAGTTTAGTGTTGTCGTAACATGTTAGTGTATTGTAAGTTACGATTGTAATACATAAATGTGTATGATTTATAACAGTATGTACTTTATTTACAATAAGAACCAAACTATGAATATGTACATCATGTTACAGGTTTGCATGCAGGCATATGTGCATGTTGTGTATGGAGAAGAGCTGGCATTATTGGTCATATGTACAACAAAGTACAAGGTGAAGCTATTCACAATGTACATATATGTCACAATCACATTGTTTTTTAATTCATAAGATTCCGAAAAAGCTGCTACCAGTTTTGTATGGTTTGTATTTGGTTTGGTTGCAGTTGTGATGTGTACGGTACATGATAGTTGCTCCTTGCCATGTAGGTACCCGTCAAACGGAAAAGATGAAATTAAATCCATGGAAGAGCACCTTTTTGATAATGTCCCACACATCATTGGTACCAATATTCTTTAGTTTTAGAGCATCTAAAGACAAGCCCAATAGAGCTTTGGCCGCATCATCAAAAGTTCGTTGCCCATAGAGTGTCAGTAGGATCCTCTAACATCATGTGCAATGCATATTTATATCCACATAAAGTTGAATCCAAGCTACATTTTAAACAATGTCAAGAAGTGTTTGTATTTATATGCATTTTTTTACGACATTGTTTACCATTAATTATGCGAGAGCAAGCAGGATAACAAAAGTTATCTATGTTGATATGTATAAGTGTTGCAACAATTGCAACCTGTTGGCTAGGGTTTTCTATAGTGTTAGTAATGGTTTTTGCAACCGCTAATTCTACACTTAGTGTAACTGAGATATATGTTGCCTCTGTGGTACCTAACCAACTATAGAGTGCCTCTATTTTTTGTACTACAAGTGCAAGTAATAGTTGTAAATTAGGCCATGTAGTTAGGCTTCTTTGCCTGAATGTGGTCACTTTGGATTTTTAAATAACTACGATCGGCATATCTGTGTCGTGCTCATCCTATGGTGGTTGTAACTTTTGTGTGCCTTCATCACATAAAGTCCCCCAGAAGGTTATGGCTATAGTATATCTTGTGTGGTCCTTTACGATAACGATAGATCGTTGAGTACAACTTCCATCTTTCTGGGTAATGGTAGAAATAACGACTGTAGAGGTAACAACACCAATAACATCTACTATATAGCCAAGAGCTACGTGCTGGATTGCAACAATATTGGTGAAGTGAAAATGGTAGAGAGGAATTTTTGTTGTAGGTTGTACACATAACTGCAGAGTAGAATCCATGTTAAGAATGAGCTCCCACAGGTTGGTGGATTCTTTATATGTTGGCTTGATATATTTTAAGATACCCTTTGACTTGGAATAAACCTCTCCAACCTGAATGGTGTCATTTTAGTAGGCAACAACATTGCCGAAGTAGATCACATTCATGTCATCACCCTGAGCATTAATGACATTGAAATTCACAACCTTGCCCTCGTCATTTTCGTTGACATAGTTATGTATAGTTCCTTTGCGAGTTATACTCCCTTCGATCACCCAATTCATATGGTATGGATGCAATTTGCTAATAGTCGTTGTGGAAACAAGCTGCAAGGGCCCGATAGTCTTTGCCATTTCTGTGAAACTTTTACAAATAATGATTTGAACTACATTATAATTACTATTGTTAAAAAAAGGGAATCTATAACCAAAAGAAAAAATGCAATAGAATCAAAGACATAAAGAATAACAAATGCAAGAAGTAATATTACAGTTTAAATGTATGAACATGACGATGAAACATAGTGCTAAAAAAGGAGCAACGACAATAGCACATGCAAGTATTTGAAGGGGCCTTTTGAGTGAGAGAACATGGCTTATTTCAGCAAGGGAGGGGAATATTAACTATTTTTCATAGTTTAGCTTCTTGCAAATGATCTTGAGAATGAAAACATAGGTTAAAAATAGCGTAGTCATAAGTACATAAAAAGCTGGGGATGTATAATAATTCCGAAGACATATCTAGATAAAATTCTGGGGATGCATTTTTTAATTTAAAAATTTAAGAAGGAAATGTAACAAGCATTTAAAGTAAGCATAAATACTTGAATTCTTAGTTGAGGCATTGAACTAGCTTAACAATTAACCTACAGAAGAACTACAGAGCCATCTTACAATGGATTTAGGTTCTAAGTCAGATGTCGGGCCTCAACAGTATATAACATAAACTAAATAACAATTATTTGGCTAATGCTCTTGGCAATAATGGAAGATATGGCCTAGGGACACCCAAAACTGGGAGTATTGAGCTTAAGGATTGAGCAGGAAAGACTCTTGGTTTGCAAGTGACGTCGCTGGACCTACTTCATTTGTGACCTTCTTAATTGGATCCAACCATTTATTTACCAATTGTAATGTCTCCATTAGAGAACTATAGCTCTGCAAGAAAGGCACATACATCAATCAATTCTTAAGATAAAAAAAAAACATATTTTTTTAAAGCACCAAATCTATGTAAAGGAAAAAAAGCTAGGTGCCACATTTATTGATTAAATTTGCTTGTTGGCAAGGGCGAAAATAGTGATAAATACCTCAACCAACCACCTAAAGCAGCTTTGCACCCTATGGTAGGCAAGTGAAGCAGGAGGACACAAAAGCGGTGGAGGAGTAGGTTTACTCCAGTGGGGTCGATGGTAGAAGGGGTATTGTTTGGAAAGGGCGGTGTTAAATACAGAAGCTGTTTAGGATTTGTATGTTAAATTTAGGCCCCATAATAGTATGGGGCACTTTGAGAGTTTGAATGTGGAAAGAGAAATGGACGGTTGGTACAACAGGACGTGGGAGGAATAAGATGAGGATTTTGAATGGATGCGTGGAAATTTTGAGGCAACTGGCTTCAATAACCTGGCATATCAGGGTTACCATATTGCCCAACCTATGTAATACACCAATAAGGAAGTTAGTTAGAAACTAATAAGGATATTGGTATTCTTTGTTATAGGAGGCCATTTTTAGCATCAATAAATGTATATGACAAATAAGAAAAGTTGCATTGTAGTATGCCTGATTGGAGAGTTGTACATATTGTTCAAGATCTACACTTGTTGTATCTTGCAGCTATCTCTAGTTAACTTTATCCACTTCGTTTTTATTTTCCATCGTTATGCTATAATGTTATGGTTACTTGGTTGCATGTAATAAGGTAATATGGTAGGATAAATATGTCTTTTTTTAATTTAAGAGACAAATTTGTTATAATAGTTTCTCGTGGCTTGTTTGTTATTGTGGATACTAATGTAATGAGCTTTTGAATAATAGGTAGAGGAGAATGAAGAATTTGATGTGATACGAAGAAGATAGAAGATACTGCCAACTTGGTATGCTTCTTGTACATGGGGCCTATTCACCTATTGGACCTAAAAATTGAAACTATATCATTGTGGCATAAGAAGATTAAAAAATCATTCAAAACTGAAATAGTCATCAATTTTGTCTGTATTTCTTGATCAGAAAGGTGACTACAATTGTATGTGATACGAAGAAGATAGAAGATACTACCAACTTGGTATGCTTGTTGTATGTGGGGCCTATTCACCTATTGGACCTAAAAATTGAAACTATATCATTGTGGCATAAGAAGATTAAAAAATCATTCAAAACAGAAATAGTCATGAATTTTGTCTGTATTTCCTGATCAGAAAGGTGACTACAATTGTAGGAATGTTCTTCAAAGTTCAACATACAAGCCATTATTTGAGTACCACTCACACTAAGAAGTAGACTTTTTTTTTATTGTCACGGTAGAAGTATTGCAGGTATTTTTCATTGCAACCTGACATATTGGACTTTGATCACGCAATGTGAATGTTTGTGTCCTATTCATCTAATGCTCACCAGTTCTCTATGCATTGTTCAAACCTAAGTTGAAATACAACTGACAATACCACATATATTAGTTAATCTTTTGAATTAATTGCTAAGGAAATCAAACCATACAATGCCTACAACCATGGTAGTGAAACCGGAAAGGCGGTGCCTTTAGTGTAACAACAAATATGTTCTTGTTCTTCTAGGCTTATGCATGCTTATTTGACAAGGGAAAAATGGTATTGTACAATGTAGAAACGTCAAAACTTTGGTGTAAGAGATGTGAACATGGGATTTTTTCCAGGGAAAGGATGCATTTCATTTTGAAGGAATGACTAATGAAGAAAAACTCCAAATGTTCCATGAAAGAGCTACACTAAGAGTTGATTCAACAGCTCTGGCATGGCACAACCAATGAGTTAGATTGAACGAGGAATTTGAAGTTGTAAATAATGCATTTTACTCTAGTAGAACGACAACATAGATGAAAGTAAGCACACATAAAAGAATTTCCAACATTTAATACAATTCAATGTCGGTTTCCCAAGTAGCCAAATCTTAGAACGACGACAGAGATGCAAGCAAACACAGATATTCCCATCTTCAAGAATTTAGAAGAAAGGTTCATTTGTTATAGCCAAGCTATAAATGAGTCTACATCTGAAGCAGGAGGTCGTTGTTGAGGACAGAAGTTAGAAACCCCAATTTATAAAGAGTCAATAACCAACAAGGCCATGTTCGTTGTAATGAAGAGAAACACCAGTCACAAAGACTTGAACCAAAGGAAAGACATGTTTTTTGCAGGAAGCCTACCAAAACACCACAAAACTTAGATGGACATTGCTGCAAATTTTTAAACCATAAAGTTGAAACGATGTACCCTTTGACATGGTGTGACCTTCTGAAACGATGTACCTTTTGACACAGTGTGACTTGGTAACCTGAAGAAAAAGAGCCCTGAGATATTCAAGAAGCAAAAGACATGGATTTTAAATCGACCATGAGTGAAGAGACAACAAGTGTAGTGTATAGGTCGAGCCGCCTAAATCATGAAGAAGATATGCGTGAAGAGACAACAAGTGTAGTGTATTTGTCGAGCCGCCTAAATCATGAAGACTATATGCTAACTCATAAATGTGATAAAAGATGTAGTATTGAGCATATTTGGGCAAACATTTATCATTGCAAATTAATAGGGAGCACACAATTTTGATAAAAATTGCAATCAATGAATTGTTTAAAGAAGGTATAATAATTGGTACTGGGCAAAGAGCAATAGCCAAGTACTGAAGGTCAAAGTCACAAACACAAATTATGCCAGTGTGACAGGGCCAAAACAAAAATCCTCCCTTGTAATGTATACCTTTTAGAATCTTTTCCCTACAAAAGCTCCATGAAACTCATTGCAATAGCATACATAAGCTGTATAACAAATTTACATTTGAATATTTGTGATCCGAAAAAAGCAATAATAAGAATTGGATGAATTAAATTAAAATACTTGGGTGATCTAAAATCAAATCCTCTTACAAAATCGCCCCTGCCCTCCTGCTCTAGCCAAAGACATTCTACAGCAAATCTAGAAAACGCTGCCCCGTGAAAACACATACCCAATCAAATGTACAGAGCATTTTACCTCCATACCAAAACAACCAAATCGCCCAAGGAAACAAAATAAGAAATTAAATATCTATCTTATTCATAACTATGAGACGGTTCAATGACAGGGACTATAATTTTGAAATACTAAAATGTATGCTTTAGAGTGCACGCTACATTGAATGATTTATTTTTGAAAAAAAATGAGAAAAAAACATTTTAAAAAATTAAATAATGGACATTTTAATAAAAATGTAAAAATTTGAGAAACAAAATAAGAAAATAAAATTGTTGATACTTTATAACTAAGAAGATTCAAAATGTCAAAAAAACTACCTCGATAAAAAAAACAGTGCTACTGATAGCACCACTTTTTGAAACATGTATAAAAATAACCATCAAATGTGATTTCTAAAAAATGAGAACTCAAGAGAGTTCTCATCAAGTAGGTAACTACGTTATTGTTACAATTATTACTTTGGACAAAAATAAAGTAAAAACTATTCATTTTGTTCATATTATTTTGCCAAATAGTTCATTTGCTTTCTCTATGCTGCCACATATTACATGTCTGTCTTCTAAGTAAACTACCCCTTACCAAAGAACAAAAGCACTCAAGTGTGAGAAAGCAATGCACTTGAAAGCAATCATATTTAGGGGTATAAGGATATGAATGTAAACTGTCAAGGAATTTAGAAAATCTATATAATCCCTCAATCAAATTTCCAAAATTAGAGCAAGCTGGTTATAGATATTGTTTTCCACATCAATCTGATCACAACTTATAACACAGCCATAAATTTAAGGGCTTCTTGTACATGATGGAACTGATTTATTTCTTTTCAGTAAAAAGTAAGTCTTATAGTGAGGAGAACGATGTAATATGCAATCACTACTTCTGCCATAGTGCTACTGTATGAAAAGATCGAATACTTGGGCAAGTGTTATCGAATTGTCTACTTCCTCCGGATTTGACCATAAATTTTCATTTGCTAGACTTTGTATATCATCCACGCTAAGGACAACAAAGGACCAAATAAATTGAACTACAACTCTGTGATAAGCTGGAACAACCGCTACTACAGAAACTTCTTTCAATGCCGATACCTGAGAAATATAATACAAAGTTTCTAAATCCTCGTTAGAAAATAAATCCAATAGTGAAGTTACCAGCAGAAGAGGATTGAAAAAGTAATTCAAGGGAAAAAGGATTATAACATAGTGCAAGAGCTTTTCAAAAAGTACGGGAGCTATGAGCAATCAAGATAAAACTCTGGTCATTGATAATATTGAGAGTTTACATAAGGAATTCAAATAGTATCTCCATAGGTATTCATGGTCAAAACAACCAGCCATGCAACCAATAATATGTTTCCTAGGACAGTGTTTTAGTTTAACTAGTTACAACATGCACTAAATTGTGTCTATTCAAAGTATCATATTGTGGAGGATTTGAAGACGCATTAAAATTAATGTAGGTTGATATAAGGCAATACTTGTAATTTCAATTTTACTGTAAAATCCATTTCAACCCAGATCCAGACCAAACGCAGCCAACTTCTGGTAATTGTGCATGTCAGCATGTGGTACATAGGAGGAAAGATTCAGAAACAAACACATTCTGATAGGGAAAACGTCACAAAAACTCCAGGATTTGGGACAATTGAAACAATCAAAGTAGACAATGAGCGTGAGATACAAAACATTAAAGTTTTAATATTTAAAGTGCTTTTTGTATGTTACATATTTCTTTACAATGAGCTTAATCCTAGAGTATAAATATATTTGTATAATTCATAAACATCATTTAGATTAAGGAATCCATAAAATTCAATCAAAGTACAGAAAATCGAAACACATGAACATCTAAATAAGTGTACCACAATTGAAAATATTGTTTAGAAGCACATAAAAGTTTCCTTTAAATTTTTGTAGGCAAGCTACCAATGATATCATTATGACAGAGTTAAAGTTTAAACATAGCTCAAATCCAATGAAGGATATGAATACAAAAATAAGCAAAAACAATTTAGATTGCTATTTGAAGTTGAAATATAATTTCACTTACACATTACCAAGTCTTTCAATTCATAATAAGAGATGGAGATCTATAACCCATGTCAAGCTTCATTCTTTCCACCACTTTTAATTTATTATAAAATGTTCTCCCATCCTTCATATATACATCAATAAGAATTTGAAAATGTCACCTGCTTTCAATTATGCCTTGATGGGTTCCCTTTCCCTGTTTGACAAAGCTTCCATTTTGGCACAGGCAAGAAGGATGCCGATAAAGGTTGTGGGGTTTGGTTTTAAACTTGCCAGCTACATTTGCTTAAAATTCTACATGGCCTTTTCAACAAGTCTATTTTTGGCATATCGCACAATCATCACATTCTTCAAGACTACACATCAGGTTGAGGCTTATGGTTGAAAAGCTTTAAAGAACATCATTTTGTGCATACCAGAAATCATCACATTCCACGAGACTACTTTTTGTTAAGATATTTTGTCAAACAGTTCATGTGCCTAGTGCATCCTTCCACATTTTCAATGCATGGTAATTGTAATATCTGAGAAAACACATTTTTCATTACATTTTGATGGATATACATGCCCTATTTAAAAGTACCCAATTTTGGCACGGGTTGGGAAGATGCTAGCAAAGGTAAAATGATTGGGTTGGACATCTATTCCTTGCATTTGATTAAAAACTGTCGATGCCTAATCAGGAAACCCATATCTTCAGTAATCTACATTCATCATGTTCCATTAAAAGCTTTGTAATTCTGCTATATCGTCAAACACTTCAGGAGCATCAGCAAAACTGCCCTGTTTCAAAGTACCCATTTTGGCACAAGCTGGGAGGATGCTAGTAAAGGTAAAATGATTGGGCTGGACATCTGTTCCTTGCATTTGATGAAACATTGTCATGCCAACTCAGAAAACCCATATCTTCAGTAATCTGCATTCATCACATTCCATCAAAAGCTTTGTCATTCTGTTATTTCATAAAATACGTCATAAACATCAGCGAAACTGCCACATTTGACATACATGTTGATAAACTTATTTTGGAAAAATTGCAAATGCCATTTAATGGATGAGGTAATGAAAGATTTCCATGACATCCACAAGACAAAGTAGTCTATGGGACGAAAAGCCATATCAAAATGAAAACAAAAGGTGACAAATGAAAACTGCTGTTTGACAAAATGAAAATTAATCCACATGGCATTCAAATTTTGACTGTGCATGTCAAGTTTCAAAAGTATGAACATTCCAAATTTAATTGTGAATGTCAACAGTCTACCAAATTTAAAGGAATCACAAATATTATTAAGCACTCTTATCTATTTGGAGTTGAAAACTTCAAAAACAAAGATCGGTAGAAAGAATTTTTATTGAATATACTAACAATGCTACACTAAAACCTTCAGAAAGGTCACAATCATTAATAAATTTACAATTTTATGGAGGCTTTATGTGTTCTATTCGCAGTTTTGACCTAGAAAATATATATTTTTGGATAACAATAGCTACAAACTTTCCACTGACTAGAGGTAGCAGTGTTGTACATGAATAAAAAATATTTTTTTGGTTATATGGGTTTTCTTTTGTGAATACAAAAAAAATAGGAAGAATGTGTTTGAAGAGTGAAAAGATTTATACCCTAAAAGACTGAAATATGTTCCTTTCCTACCGTCAGATATTCTTGGGACATCCTTTTTTAACTAATTATCCCTTTTCTATGTTATGGTTTGTAGAGCTCTCCATTTTAAACAAACCTCCCAAAACTCAACTAGAATATTAGCTAGCCTACATGATCATTATTCCTGTTCCCATGAATAATCATGAAAATGTGCGTTCAATAGATGGAAAATATAATGTCCCTTTTTAGTATTTTACTGCAGCCTACATTTTTATTTTTTGGTTCCTAGCTAGCATAGGGTCAGGAACTTGCCACTTTCTGATCACCACAATTCCACAAGGGTGAGGTGAGAGCAAATGGTGAACAAGCCACGGAATTGCTAACTACAAATTTACTGAATATAATGGAAACACTGTATTTTTCAATGTAAACAACAATGATGACTAACATCCAAAACCGCCACTTAACATATGCAACTGTTGTTCTATGCCTTACAAGATAAAACATATATGCAAGAATGTTTACTAAATAAAATATACCTCACTAGAGTTTATTAACATCAACAAAACGAAGAAGGAAATCAATGTACTGTGATATGCCCAATTCCAAGAGACTTAAAATATACCACAATGTATAAATGATTATTTGTAGAATGCAGTTTTTAATGACATTGATTTGATTATTATCTATGTAGCCGGTACATCAGGGGGCAGCCCCTGTACCACTATCGATATGTACCCAGGAGCGGCTAGGGTACGACCAGGACCCCCTAGGTACGTCTATAGAAGTATCCGGACCTAACCAAGGGTCGTGACCATACCGTGGCCACTCCTGAGTACGTATCCGAGACTAAAAGTTTTTTTCTCTCATTTTTATATATAAAATAATATAAAAAACATAACATTTTATTATTTGTAACCCTAAAGTTAGTTAGAATGAATAAAACAAAAGTAAAACAAAACATAAAATCAACGAAACTTTCCTCTCATTCCCTCATTACATACTTACCTCTCTAAGCTTTAATTTTGCTTATTTGAGGTTTGATACTTCATCAACAAGCGTTACAATCATTTTCCTAAGCTAGTACGAGTGCCTATTTGCTGCCACGGTCATTGAAGAGGATTTGTGGATTATTCATTGAAGGTAAGGTTTTAAGTTTTAACTTTCAAGTTTCATTTTCATTTTTTTTTAAATCTTTCACACACGTCATGCTTCTTTTTATGTTGTATGGGCATAGTTTTTGGACACCATGTGATATCGATTCATTCAATTTAATGCTAAATAAGTTGGCTAGTAAAATAGAATGGACTCAACAAGTGTATGCAGGGGGTGAAGAGATTCAAATGTTTGTGCCCAACCATCGCCTGTCGCAAGGCAACTTTAGATCCTTCTAGCATTTGGAGCTGCTAAAGGTAAAGAAAGCTACCTTTCTTTTATAAATAATGTAAGTTTTCTATTTTTAAAATATAGTACTCCAATGTTTTCATTTAAAAAAAAATATTGTTTCTCATTTTTTATTAGGTTGGCAGACAATCTTTTTGAGACAACTAGTGAAGGTGTGAGAAGCACTTAACAAGATGGCAACTTCCAACCTATGGGCTATATGAAGGCAATCAAACACCGTATGAGCTCAAAAAGTGAAGGCAATGATCTTAGATAACAATTGGTGGGATCGAGAAGAATATTTGTTGAGTTTTACTGAGCCCATTATGAGTATGATCCACCTTACTGACATGGATCAGCCATGTCTAGGAGAGATATATGATGGTATCGAATAAATGATTGAAGAGATAAAGTCCATAAATGCAAAAGAACAAGATCCTAAAGAGAGTTTTCAAAGTACAATCAATCTTCATTGAGTGGTGGAACAAAATGACCACCCCACTACATCTACTTCCCTTTACATTGACTCTGAGAT
Organism: Taxus chinensis; assembly: GCA_019776745.2. Taxonomy (NCBI): domain Eukaryota; kingdom Viridiplantae; phylum Streptophyta; class Pinopsida; order Cupressales; family Taxaceae; genus Taxus; species Taxus chinensis. The sequence goes on from CM034146.1 coordinate 691,875,585, forward strand.
TTTACAACACAAAGATCATTTCTTTGTCGGGAAGGATAACATCATACAGAGATGCAGAAGTCAGTGAGGGATATATGTTGGCATTGTCAAGGCTATTTCCTAATTCTAAGGTCGAAAACATGGTTATGATAGAGTTTTCCAATTTCATAGTGGAAACAGGTCATAGCCTTCTCGCTCCTCGGAGAAAATACAAAATGGATGCTCATATGTGGCAGTACCTCCATGAGTTCATATTCCTCTGAGCGCAACTAGAGTACATATACCTTCATCCACTCACAGAAGCACAACTTGGGGGATAAAAAAGGCCAAAGATTAGGTATATATTCATTTCAACTTGCACCTTCTATCCCACAAGCATCCGAAGTACAAGGAAAGGCCAACAAAACATTGGGATATTGATCTAGAGATAGTTGACTTGGATCCTTCCATTTCCAAAACATTGGGATATTAGATGACGAGGATGTAATGTCCCTTTTTAGGGCAGCTCAAGAAATGACCAAACGCTGAGATGGAAACTTAAAAATCAGATAGGGAGATTGTTGTACATGGCTGATATCAACCCTGCAATATGCAAATTAGGCCCTTACTAGGGCAGTGACTTCCTTGGAGAAGTTAAACCCCTCAAACGGGGGTTAAACATTGCCAACACCGTTCAAATTTTATGTCAAAATTATTAAAAAACACTCAACAAACACAATCAACTGTTAAAAATCAGATTTGAGGTAGGAAATAATAAATTTCGGAAACCCTCAACTAGCAAACTTCAACAAGATTGAAAAAATAGCAACCTCCAAAATTAATGAAACTTTAGAGCTTGAACTTTAAAAATATGAAGAATATTATTCCACCCTCAAAATCATGAAATTATTGCAATGAAGTACCAAAATGCTCCCCTAGGTGGGTCGTTCCACATAGAACCAATAACCGTGCCAAACACACCATAAAACAAGTCGTTCCACCTCAAAAATGCCAAATATACACTATCAACAACAAGTAATACAAATATCTTCAATTATTGATCAAATGACACCTTACGGCAATTCGCCTAGGGCTGAAGTAAAGGATAATAGCAGCAAAAGATCCCTCAAAGGGTGGGAAACTCCCGTGTTAAAGCCTTTCCTAGACTTGGTGAAGGGTTTCGTCCTCACACGATACTCTTTGAGAGTTTTCGTCTTTAGGAGAGGAAGAGAGATGCTTCACAAGCAATCTTTCCAAGGAGATAATAAATTCGCATGACAATCAAATGGCTAAGCAACATCCTTTTATAACATAAGAGGTGTTATAATTCAATAATGACCGACCTCATAAAGTACTTTTCAATTATCTAATTTGTTTTGAGAGCTTACGTGCTCTGAATTAATTTATATTCTAATTAAATAAGTTCTTCTATTGGAGCACTTGGCTTCCCAACAAGAATATATGATAATAAAGAAAATATATAGGTAGAAAATATCATCCAAGTCTTCCCCCTTGCTTCCTTCCTTGAACCCACGGGGAAGAAAAATGGGTTAAGGTCCTTAAATCCGCTAGTCTCCAAAAAGAGACATGACAGTCCCACCTTCTCAAGATTGATTGTCCCCAAGCAATTTACAAGTACCTGGATCCCAACTAAACCTTAGTTGTTCCTTATTTGATGTACCTGCACATGAAACAAACTCATTATTGAAAATATGTGCCCCCTTCTTCCTCCACTCTTGTTTGGTGGATATTATGTCTAGCTCTTCTTCTTTGCTTGCCAAGGCCTCATAATTAGCATCCAAACATTGGTTGCTCCCAATTTCCCTCGTGTTGTCCCAAACACCAATGTAATCTTGTTTTTTCCCTTCAAAAATCAGAATGTAGTTACAAATCCACTTTTTCTTCCATAGAATAGTCCAAGCATGTTAGTGTGCAGAGAATACAACTCCCAATTATAAAGATGTTTCTTTAATGCTCCAAAATCTTGAGAATATCAAACTGAAAATGCACCAAACAGCAGGCTTCCTCTGTTGGACAGCCCTCAAATTGACCCTTGGGTCAAAGTATTTACCTTCCCAATTTGCTTCTATGATTAGGCAATCAATCCTTTTAGAAAAATAGCACCAAAGTGATTGTACGGGGACTGTATAGTGACTGCAAGAGTCATGAAATACTTGGAATTTCATACCAAACAGCAACCTCTGTCTTTACTAACATTTTACAGTGGAACCCTTCATGCTCAACTTTGTTGCCCTTGTCTCCATTCATGCTACAGCTGTTAGGAGGTGTTTTCTTGCTCAAAAATTCATTGAGACTGACTGGAATTGATTTTAATGATCTTTTAATGAAGCTTTATTAAGATCTCTGAAATCTACACATAGTCTGATTTCACCATTCTTCTTCCTAACATGAACAAGATTGGCTACCCAACTTGAATGCTTAACTGGAAAGATAATACCTGATTCAATCAACTTAGATAATTCTTTCCTCATTAGAGGCTCTATTTTGGGATTTACAAGCCTCTGTTTCTATCTAACAGGTTTAGAATTTGGCTGCAACTTGATTGTATGTTGTGCTAAACTGGGATCAAATCCTTTCAGGTCTTGGTATTTCCAAGTGAAAACATCTTTAAATTCCTTGCAAAGATTAATAAATGACTTTTTTCAGTTAAGGAACATACCTTTCCAAGGAACAACTTTTTCCCTTCATCAATTGAGATCTCTTCGTAATTATCAGCATGGGTTGACATCTTAGTCTTGACCTTTCTTAACTGATCGTCAGTGTTGAAGATGTCTTCCAATGTGACCAGACCTCAAGGAAGTTTATTTGTCTTTAACTAAACAATCTAGTCACCATATAAGTGTTGTAATTTATCTTGATTAACTGCAGAAAACTCAGCTTCTTGCTGTAAAAACCTGCAGATTTGATCATCACTTTCAAAAACTTGCCAATTTGAATCATTATCAGGTATTGAGGGCCTGACAATTAGCTTTATATGAGGCTGAATTTTTCTATTTTCAATCTGTTCCAACACTTCAAAACTAGCCCCAACTGCTGCAAGTCTTGTCTGCATGCTTATTTTCAGCTCTAGGAATAGACTGAATGTTAATAGCATGAAATATTCCATTAAGTCTGAAACTCTATGTCTGTAAGACTTCATTAATGGATTCTTACAAACATTGAAATTTCTTACTTGATTGATAACCAACTCAGAATCACCAAAAATCTATAGCATGTTGATACCTCTCTTTCTGGCCCAAAGTAAGCCATGAATTAATGCTTCATATTCAGCTACATTACAAGTACATGAAAATTGGAGACTCAAAGCTGAGAAATACCTTTCGTTCGTTGGGGAAGTGAGCATCAAACCTGCTCCCTGTCCTTTCTTGTTCTTAGCTCCATCGAAATGAAGCTTCCAAATCCCTTCTGCTGAATCTTCTGTTTTGGACAACAAGGGAAGTGTGTATTTTCTTCATGCATACAATACACACCAAACAGGTGTTCTTCAACTTCCTTAAAAGGATCATGAGCATGTTCTTCCACTGTATTTTCATCCATAAACATGTTAGAAACACCATCTAATGTTGAAACCTGAGCTACCTCATCAAAATCAGACTGATCTAAGGCTGAATAATTAGCCACCACATTTGGAGAGTGAGGCTCAATGTGAAATCTGGCCAATGGTTCTGAATTGATAGTAACTTTGGTGCCGTAACGAGTAGTGAAAAACAAGAAGGACCAATCTGAAGAGAGATAACCTCCTATTTTTGTTGTGAAGTCTCTAGATAAGCATAAAGCAAAGTATGGAGGTAAATCCACAACAGTAACATCTTGCAGAATAGAAACATTTGGGCAAGCATGTAACGTCACCTCTAAATTTCTGATTACACCAACTGTATTAGTTGCAGTTCCATCAAGCTGTAAGACACTCCTTTCTGTAGGCTCATACTGCAGACCCAATTTTTCTGCAATTGCTTTTGGCATAACTGTGCTACTTGCGCCACTGTCCACCATGCAATTATGAACTAGATGTTCTCCAATAATCAGTGATAAATAAAATGGTGGTGGCTTCTTGATGTCATGAGCATTCAAAACTTTCTGAACCATCCACTTAACTTCTTTAATGTGGTCTTGTTCAAACGTTCCAAGGACCATGTCTGCCTTCTGAACTTCCTTTTCTGTTGTATTTGAAGAAATCTGTAGCTTAGCTAGTTCATGAGAAAGTAAATCTTGTTGTCCAGGAATACTTAGAGCATCCCACATTGAGATGTTAACGTTATGCTTTTTCATTACATCAACAATGTTAAAAGAAGCAACTGTTTTAGAGACAGATTCAACTGTCTTAGAGTAGGCCTTAGCAAAAATTTGATTATGCTTCAGCTGCCTTTGATATCTGAGGTATAAACAGTCTTCTTGGGTCAGGCTGTAGCTGTTTTTGATGGCCTTTATCAACTGGAACACTTGTTATTTTTTGAGGAACAACAGGATTGTTGGCTGACTTTGGGACTGTAGATGTTGTCTTATCAGTGACAGTAGGCAGAACAGGCCTATTTTGTTGTTTTTGACTTTCAACAGCTTTTCCTTGAGCCCTAGTAGTGACTGCAATGAAATCCTCCTCATTGAAACTGACTAAATTTTGTTCAGGTGCTTTCTGAACATGAGTTTCTTGCTGCCCACTCTCCATTTGAGGCATGAACAATGTTTCAGATTGAGGTTGTGCAACAAGATTCAGATTCAGAAAAGCATTTGGGCAACTTGCAGCTGAATGAGGTTGATTGCAAGGTTGACACCACTCTTCTGTAGCCATATTAACTGGGACTAAAGTGTTAGATGAACTAGGAGCCTTTGGGTCAAATTGCCTTTGCTGGTAAGGCTGCCTATAATTTTGATTCTGTTGATAAGGCTACTTGTTTTGTTGATTCTGTTGATTTTGCTGATAAGGAGCCTGATAGGGTCTGCTAGGTAATGCAATTCTATTTTCAATTGAAGTTAGCTTATTTCCCATAGTCTGCAAAGCTTTAAATACATCATCTGATGGGGCTACAACAACAGGTTCTATGATTGTAATAGGCTGAGGAATAGGTGCTAAATCTACCAAAAAAGGCATTGAAGGCCTTGGTGCCAATTTTCCAGCTTGAATAAGGTTATTTTCAGCTTTTATAGCAATATCATAAGCATCTGGAAGAGTATTACCTCCCATAGATTGAATCATAGCTAGAAATATCACTATTCAAAGCTCTGAGATAATAAAGGAAAGCGTGGTCAGCTTGAGGCTTAACACTTGCTGGGATTCTTTCCCAAGTCCTAGAAAAATGGATATTGAAGCTGGACATGTACTCATGAGGGGCTCTTTTAATAGTAGACAGTTGTTCAATGAGAGACAAATGATCTGAATTATCCTGGAACTGTTTCAGCAATTTTTCACCTAAGTCATCCCAAGTTCTTATGCTTCCAATTTCTAGGTTTCTATACCATTGCAAGGCCTGCCCTTTAAAAGATGCAGCTAAAAGTCTTAAAGCTATGTCTTCATGAGTAATATTATGGACTACACATATGGCTGCAACATCTTTGATATGTTCAGCAGGTGTAACCTGATTTTCACCCGTGAATGATGGCAAAATTTTCATGGCAGCATTAGGAATGTCATGGTAAACTGGGATTACTAATGGGCTGCCATTAGTAAAGGTCACAAAATTCCTTGGTGGTTGAATAGCCATTTGAAAAACTGGGATGTTAATAGAGAAATTGATACATGGTGAAGGAATATCAGGAGGAGGGTTGTCAAAACTAGGTCTATTATAAGGTAAAGTATTACCAACTCTTCTCCTTCTAGCAGAATTCAAAGGTAAAGAAACAAACTCAGGAGGAATTCCTCTTACCGATGATCTTGTAGTCACTTTAGGCATGGAACATGCTACAATACTAGTCTGAAATCAGCTTAACGGAGTCGCCAAAAGATCTTAAAATCTTTAGAATAAATTGTTGCAGCTTGCTCCCGAAAGTAACTTTTGTAACTGTTGTAAATCTGCTATGGATCTGTCGTAACTTGCATGCAGATCTGATTCGTTGTCCCACCTGGGCGTGCCAAAAACTGTTATCTCTCAAAAGTGCACCCTGTAGAGAGATGGCTGCAGGTTTTCTAAGCTTGCAAAATTTGATCTCTCTCTTTCGTAGATACAATGGAAACACCTCAGGTCTATGGGTATACCTATTTTGAGGTGAGTCTCCGGTATCAAGGCCGGTTCCTTGTTGATGTATCCTAAATTGATTTCTGGTTTTAAAGGGTAAAAGATGACTGTAAATAATTAAAACTAAGGTGATACACCAAATTTGTATGAGGGATTTGACTGAGTATATGCACAATTGATATGTGAAAGGATTCTTGATGCACATGAACCAACAGTTCTTCTACAGAATGTTAAGGGCAAAACACTTTGAGGTATTGAGGGAGATTATCACAACAATACTGCTAAGCTAAACATGCACATTAATATCATGCAGAAATTACTGAATTTTGCAACAGGGTAAGATGATTAATCAGGGGAATTTGCATTCACAAGACTAATAGAAACATACACAAGACTGCAAATAATTGGGAAGGTAGAAAATACTTCACACTCAGAAGGAAAAACTGGCAAAAATTGCTTCAGTACTCCTATATCCAAAAATTCCTCCTTGTGCTTTGCAAAGGCACACAATATATAGCAAAATAAAAATTTACCCTCTTCCTAAAAATAGCCTAAGGCTTGTACTCACCCATGCATCTTATTTTTATCCTTTATTTAATAATAGATAAAGGAATAAAAATAGAGCATGCAATTACAAATAGGCATTATTAGCCTTGATTACAATACAGTCAAACTGAAGTTGACTGTTCTATTTTTAAGAAAGCAAGGGTAAATAATTTGCTAATAATAAGCTTGCTTGCTATGCAAGTCTTTCTCCTTTGAACATGCAACTCTGTCTTCTTCTCTATTCTATCCTCTTGTGAAGCATGCAACAAATCAATTCTCTTCCTATGAGTAAATAATTCAATATTTGTAATATTTGCAAAAATAAACATCCAATGTGGGGACCATTGTCCATGTGCACATGCTCTGACATTGACATCTCTATCTTCTAAGTGGTCACATGAGTGACACTCTGCAAATCAACTCTAACCTCCTTGAAGTGGGGACCACTTTTGCACTTCACCATCTTCCATTTTGGTACGAGGCCACCTTGTAAGTTTTGGTAAATGTTTTTGAAATTAGTTTGGGGCATATTACATGGTTTATGGCCTTATGCAGGTTATACCTACACCAATACAATTCGGCCACCTTTGATGACAACACATGCCTTATAGTCCACCACCTTTGGGTCTTGGTTATCATTATGAGCATGTATATATTTCGGCCCCCTTTGATTAATTTGGATGCAATACTTGATTTAAAGGTTTCACCTTTTCGGTGATCATAGCATAGCATATGATTTGGTCAATTTTGCATATTTGGGAACTTGGACTATAGTTGAACTTTTCAAATTTCAAAAAATGATTTTGTTTTTTAATATGAGGCTAGCCCCTTTTGCACGATGACTCACCCCTTGGCAATGTTTTTGTCGGTGGCATTATTAACCTTGGTTGAGTTTGTTTTGATATTGATGATGATCTGGGCCATTGATTTTAAACTGTCCTTGATCATTTCGATACCGTCGATTTTTAACCCACAGTTAGGGTTTCTAACCTGCAATAAAGGTGGTCGGTGGCAACTGACATGTGGTGGTTTACATTGACTTTGAGATCGATGGCCTTGATCTTTGTCCTTCTGATCTGAGCCATTGATTATTGACCCTGGTTGAGTTAGGTTGAACTCACCTCTCGAGTTTGCATGATAAAGGAAAGCTTGACCCTAATGCACATTTCATTTGGATTTTTCACTATGTGGGTGAAGCCCTGGAAAAAATTTTCCTTCGACGCCATTGTTCTAAGCATTTGAGTTGTGCCATTAAAAAAATGGTTCTTGAAACTCGGCTTCTCATTTGAAGCTCTTTGTGTGGCGGGTACATGATGATGGGTTTTCTCGAAGCTTTTGAGTTGATTTATGTTGGGGTCTCCATTGTTGATTCTTCTCGCTTGAGCTTGATTTTTGTGTCCACTTCTGGGATAAAGTATCGCACATGGTTATGAGAGCTTGGAGCCTTTCTTATACTTTTCTGTTTTGTGAGGATTGATTTGAGTGGAAGTTTTACCATTTTTGATTTCATGAAGTTTGGATTTTTTGCAAGATTCTCTTGGCTCAGTTCATCCTTTTTCTTCGATTTGTTTCTTGTTGATGGCTTTCTTGTAAGATTGAGGAAGTTTTGAGTTTTTATTTTCTCTGGCTTCTACGGAGCTATGTGAGGTTTATATTAGATCATCTCAAGATCTTTGATTTGGTTTTGACTTCTTCCAATTTCTGTTATGAGTGAAATGATTTAATTGTATTTGAACACTGAAAGCTCTTCTGGTAACTATTTGATAAGGGAATGGTAAGTTTGATCTCTGAGGTTTCTGTTGCTTCTTTGTTGGCATTTTGACTTAATATATTGATAATCTATTCTTTTCTTTGCATTTTCTATGTTTTTGTGGCTCGGCCTTGGGATTTCGAGTTGAAACCTCATTCTGAGCTTGCTCTTCTTTCTCTAAACTTGATGATTCCTTGAGGGTTTTGATAGATCCAATTTTAGTCGGTGAGTTCTTTCTCCCTCATTTCTATGATTTCTTGATACCCATTTTAATGTTTTTTATCAAAATGGGATCTGTACTTTACTCTGATCTGATAACTTGAATCTGATTTTAATGGGAATGAAAATCTCTGAAATACTGGAATATTTCTTTGACTTGGATATGTATGAGTTTTCTGATTCAAAGTATTCCACCTAATTTTGTGTTCTGAATAATATGTCTCTCCTGGATTCTATTGTACTTTTACTTGTATCCATTCCTTATAATTTTACATCCTTGAATGTAGACTGTTGTACTTTATGTTGCAGAAAGAGGCCTCCTTTTGATGATATCCATTTTTGAGTGTTTGTAATTATTGGACCCATGCATGAATGACCATGTTTTGACAATTCTAAAATTTTTCTTGGTCATTGAAATCCTTGAGCCTTTTCTATTCTGAACTGACTTTCTAGCTCTGTTAGTAACCTTTTTCATCATTATGGATTCCTTCACTTCAATGCTTAGCACCTTGGGGTTTTCTCTCTATTTGAGCTTGTGGTGTCCTTTTCTATTCTGATTCAAACTTAGTCAACTCTACTCATTAGATTTAATGGTTTTGTTGTGTTGAGCCATGGTCAAGGACTTTGATCCCTTTGATTCTTTGTGTGTTTTTGTAAAATGGTTCTATTTAACCATGAATCTTGCATTTGAATTTAGCTCTGAAGTATAATGTAGCATGCTGTGTACTTTGATTAATGTCCCAAATTTGGGCTCGAGGTCTTTATTGTAAACTTGAAGTTGTTTGGGCTACACTTGTAGCTCCTCTGTCACAAATATCTATTCTGTCATTTGCTTTTCTCTTCTATCCTTCTTGATTATGAAATTTAGATCTTTTGAGATTTGACATCTTTTGATAGACTGATAGGCTTGTTCATTTGATTCTGGAACTTGCAGTATTAGTACTTTGACTGTTCTTGATTTCATGAGATCTTTGTACCTTGTATGATTCTTTCTAGAAATTACAAGCAGTTCATCTATTTTTTATACTATTTTAGGCATAAGCCTTGATTCAGATGCTTGTTAAGATCTCTGTAACTTGTTTCTTTTACATAGATGTTTTATTTCCTTTATAGTAACATTTCTGGTATGCTGGAAAATCTGAAATGTTGATTTTTCATGGCGAAGCCCTAGCAATTTTTTTCCAGAATTCTCTCTTCCATCCATTTCCAGCTATAGTAGTTGTATTTTCTGATTCAGAATATAGAACATAACACTTCATGTTTGAAGCTGAATTGGTAAATAAAAATGAGACATCATAACTGTTTATCTTGATCATGGCATGCTTTACTACTTTTCTGTATCACTTACTTGATTTAAATAATTCTTTTAAAGCATGTAGTAGTTGAAAGCAACATGATGAAAAGTTGTAAATGTCCATTTTACATGGTGAAGCCCTATCAAAATTTTCCCAAAATCTTCTTTATTCTGTTTCAGTTGTAACCCTTTCTTTTAGCCAAACTTCAACTTTCTTGAAATCTGATTCTTCCTTTTAGTTGCAAACTGAAACATGTACTTCTATTTTCTAGTCTCTTTTCTGTACTGTAACTTGTTCCATTTGCAGAAAATATTGAGTTTGAGTTACATTAATTCTTCTTTCCAGCCTGTACTTATGACTTGTCTATTTCTTCTTGGCTGCAACCTGTACCTGCACACTTAAGAAAACAGTTAGAAAATACTTAGGCTTTTTGGCCTCTCTTTGTGTCCATGTTTCTTCTTTTCTTTTCTCTTTCTTCTTTCTGAATGAGTAGAGCATGTATGCAATTTGTTCTTCAAGTAAATTATATCTCCTATTTTGAAGAGATTCATATGCACGAACTAGGACAGTAAGGAATATGAATTGATCCCTGAGCTCGTAACTGATAGTGCATTTTATTCTTTTCAGGTACAGTGACTTCCACAAAGAAGATGAGAAAAGAGAAAAAGTTGGAATGGAGCTACTCCAAACAATGAAGAAAACCCCAAGGCAATGATGGGTTCACTCATACTCTTTACTTTCTTTTTCATGCATGTGTACCTCTTATTTCAGTAGTTGTACTTTACTTTCCAGTTACATCCCATGGCTTGTGTGGGAACATTTGAAATTTCCTTATGAATAAAACATTGAATTTTGTAAATGAGTTGTATATTTCTTTCTGCATTTCAGCTTTCTGTATGGATTGTATGATGAACTAAACAACTCAGTCATTTAATTGAATGTCTTAATCATGAAGGAAAGAACATTAATGAGAACCTGTAACATTCAGTAATGAACTCTGATTTCTGTAATCTGCACTTATGTTTGCTGTCCCAAAACTCAACACTTCACCTATTCTGTAATTCGGTGTCTTCATCAAGACAACACAGCTGTCCTTCGGGGCCCTTGTGTTCTTTTGCTGAAGATATCATGAAATTGCAGACTATGTGATCTGTTACATTTTGTAACAACACACATAGCTGCAGATTTCACTTAATCATTAACTAATTCAGTAGTAACCAATAATATCAAAACTTCCTTAGCTTAGGTATACTTCACCAATGTTGGCAGTTTTGCAAGAGGTGACCAAAACTACTAAACCTAGTGACACCAATCCATTTGAAGGTTGAGATAGACTTGTTAGACTGTGGTAAACATTTTTAAGGCCTTGAACAAGGTCCTTTGGACATATATGGTGGATTTTTCAAGTTTCAGGAGATATCTTGAATTGTGCATAAATAAGCATATTGCAAACTTGAATGGTTAATTGATTGTATTGCATCAAACTAACTTGAAGAGATTGTGAATGTGATATATGCTTTGAATCACAACTTGAAGGTGTTTTGTTAAGTAACACATGTGCCTCCATTCTACAAAACCCTTATCCCCTTGATGCCAACAATGCATATGTACTGCCACCACAAGTTTAACTAACAATTTAAATGGAAAAGCTCAGCGTTCCCTCAAGCTTACCACTAACGCAAGGAAGGTCAACCATGTAGATCCGCTCTTCCTTAGCAACTTTCACTTCTCTTCAAACTCCACATTCCGCACAAACCAACCAACATTGCATTCCAAGACCAACATCTCTAAGGCATTTTGTCAAATAGTTCATGTGCTTGTGAATGTTTCCTCACTTTGCATACACATAGGCTAGAGCACTTGCAACTACATCAGCAACATGCTTCCACATTCTGCACATATATTTCACATTTTACATTTTACAAACGTGATAAATGAGACACCTACAACTACAACATTCGACAAAAACATTTCCTTTTATGATGTGATGAATGTCTAAACCATGCTGTAAAGCTCTTATTTGCCACAAGTTGTATGTTAGCCAAGGTGAGTTGATTGGTTGATTAATTGTTTGTTGCATTAGGTGAATTAATTTCAATGACTCCTATTTTTCTTGTCGTATGGGTGCCCAACTACCCCTCTACAACCCGGCCCCATGCAGTCCCAACACGCCATACGTCACTTCTCCATAATGTTCTGACCGATGTCCACACCCTATTTCAAAGATCCTATTCTCGCACTATTATGGTGGTCGCATACCTAGTCTTGCCTCAAAGAAGCCACAACCAACACAATGGAAACCCTAAAGTGTCCTCTGCCACTCTTAGGTCAATTCCTTTCCCCGTGACATTATTTTACATTACAAATTAATTTACTAAATATATATTATTTTATTACTATTTTAAATTATACCTAATCATTTTCACACGGTTGCATGTCTCATAAAATCGTCAACGCAAGGCCCAATCAAGAACATTGAACTAGAGGTTAAGTGAGGCACTTACGAAATTTGCTTACAAAGCCTCGTGCGAGCACGGTGTCAATCTTGATGGTGTAGACATGTCGCCCTATCAAAGGGGTTCGACCTGCGAGCCAAAACTTACAAATGTAAGTCTACACCAAAATGTTAAATCGATGCTCACAATTGAGGTCGGGGATGCAATAAGCGGGAGGGGCACTACATCTCCCTTCCTTTATAAGAGCATCGTCATTGATGCTAAAACAACGTCAAGGTTACCTAGAGGTGCACATCAGAGAAAAGGAAACCAATAACGACTAATGTTGTTGAAGCAATGGAACTTGTTGCTAAAGTGTAACCGCAAGGGAAGAAAGGTAAAAAAACTGTATCTTTCTCCAAATCTTCATGTTCTATGAAGATTGGTAGTTCACTCGTGTTACTCATTCATTTAGTTCATTTCTCATTAAATTTTCGCAATTAAGCAATTTTAGTTTTGATTTTCCACAGGTTATCCAAACATCTCGCGATATCCCGACCTTATACAAGAACCATCAACACAATGAAAATTGACTCCACAAAATACTCTTTAACACATTTGACACGACAATTATAACTTGACACCCACACAACAAGGAAGAGTACACACACTCAACTCGCATTACCAAGTTTGAGGGGCATGTTAAACAACGTAGGTTTATAAACAACACATTCACAACACCACAATAACACAACAATTACTCACCACTAGGCCACCCACACATCAAAGAGGGGAATTTATAGATCACCTATCACAATTCTCATATCATAGACCTCATGCATAGAGGTATATAAATAATATGTGCACAACACATAACAACAAGGCATCATAGTAACAACTATCGCCAGGTATACTGCCAAGTGAGTCCCAAGTATCGCAATTTCATCTATCAAGAGAATTTAGAGTCCAGGATCACATTCACTCCCCGAAAGAACATTAAAAGAACTAATGCATGGCATCATGTGTCGTAATAGTATGTTTGTTGTTGGAGCCCATATGACCCAAAAGTACATTGTCCTCAAAGTAGTCTACCTCTGAATCAAACATCGACTTTGAGAACGTAGCCAAAGAATTTGAACTAAAATATAGAATTTGACTCAAAAATAACTATCGTCATCACAAGGTAAATAAAAATCAAGCATTCCAGTCACTCCACCAAGGAGTACTAAGTATCATAATTGGAAGAGCCTTTATAATCACAAAGTGTCCAAATTACTCTACAAGGAGTAGTAGGACTTGATTTCCTCACCAAAGAGTAACTGCATAACTCAATCAAGAACATGTATTTCCTCTAGCAGATAGTATCAAAAGAAGATGGCACACTGATAGTCACATAGGTCTCTAATAATGTTATCACTTAAGAGGATTGCATGATCAATTGACCAGATAGTCCAAGGTTGGTTATTGTGTTTTGTTGAAAATTTCAAGGGTTGTAATTATGGGAAAAATCTAGGAGTTGGTTGATAAATCAATGCAGGATTAGGGAGTACAACGATTTCAAGATTTAGGAAAACAGTTAAGCCAATATAAATGCTCGATCATCAAAAGTTGGAAGAGGAGATAGGATAATCAATAAAATTGTGATGAGTATGATCAAACATTCGATGCACAAGGAGCAAGAGTAAGAGTTTTGAGGCTTGCAAAAGTGATAATGTCATGATATAAGGTTAACAATGTATCAATAATGCAGTATGAAGCAAGGTGGAGAAAGATAGAGGATCAAGTCAAGTGTCCCAAGAAATAATTTGGTCTCTCAAGTGCCAAATACTTTCACGCAATGGAAGCAACTGTCACAACCATTGAAAAAAATAGAACTCACGAAAGCAACTCACCAACCTCCTGATACCATAACAAGTCCCCAAATATATCCCAAAGTACAAATCTTCATATGCCTCCCAAAACAATTAGTGAATCATAATGTCAAAGCAAGGTCGGGTCACCCTACAGTCCTAGACACATTGATCCCCGTCACATCAAACCAAGGTCATAGTGCTCCGCAACCCCAAACAATACAGTCCTATAGCACCTTAGGTGTACCCCCATACAACATATTTGCACATTATGAACATAGTAGAACCATCTCATCGAACCATTCAAGAAAACCACATTTACACTTTTGATGACAAATAGCCAAGCGACATCAAAATCCATTAAGCTTTTAGTCACAAAGAAAACCAAATACTAAGAAATCTTGACAATCATAGAGAAATGACTAAGTAGCCACATTCAAAATACCAAAACATCACAATGTAGCAATAAGTACACAAAAACCACCTCAAAGCTTATCAAAAAGTCGAATAAAAGTGTTGATTTTGAGAACAATCAAATTTACAATTAAAATACAAATGAAAAGATTCACATATGAATGCACCATGCAGCCTCTGAAAGCCACCCACATAGGTACTATATGTAATATTCCCTTTTCTAAATTAAAAATAATTAATAATATTGTAAGTTGGGCCCGGTTGTTTCTCCATTTTGGGCAGCTTAATATTATTATTATTAAAATAAAATGTATTTTCAAATACTTGAAATAAAAAGAAGACCCTTAGCTTCCACTGGGTGGAATAAGGTGGTAGTATGACTAAGTTGACCAAAAGTAATGTATAACGGCAATTTAAGCCATTTTTAATAAAGGGGAACTTTCTATTTTAAGTGAGCTCGGCGCTTAAAAAGAAATTAAAAGTTATTTTAATTAAATAAAGTGTACCTACCACATGGAATAAGGTGGTAGTATGATTAAGTTGGCCAAAAGCAATGTATAACGGCAATTTAAGTCATTTTTAATAAAGTACAGGGGAACTTTCTATTTTAAGTGAACTCGGCGCTTAAAAAGAAATTAAAAGTTATTTTAATTAAATAAAGTGTACCTACCACATGGATCGCCCCACTTTGGAAAAATAAGGATGAAAAAGTATATAAGGAGGAGAGAAGAGCTCATTTCATTATCTTTTTTCATCTAATTTCCCATGTGTGAGCAATTTGCTTCCATATTCAGCTATTGAGAAAGAAATCCCTCTTTGGCAAGTTGTTGAGGACAAAAACCCTCATTCGCATTTAGATCTTGGGGACGAAAACCCTCAATTTCTCCTCGGTGGACTCATATGGAGGTCACACTTGAGCTTCAAATCAGATTTTCAGAGATTCAGATCAGATTTACAAAACTAAGGCACATTTCAGATCAGAATTTGCAAAAATTCTAGCTCAAGCATCATTTAGAAATCCAAAAAAGTAAAAATTTCAATCAAGGGCAGTCAGATCTACATTGAAGGATCAGCTAGGGAATCATTTTCCATCATTCCAATTGAGGCACCACACTTAGGGAGATCATTTTAGGCTTATCCTAGGGTCGACGTCACCTTTTGAGGGTTTGGGTTAAATTTTGCGGTTAGTTTTGTATTCAGAATAATAAATTATAATTTGCAGATGCCATTTTTAATTTTTCGTTACATTTCCAACCAATAAAATTAGCAATTTTAAGTCATTCAGAGAAAATTCATAAATATTGTTTTCAAACCTTACGGTTGAAGAAATTAATTATTTTCAAGGGTCTCTTTAGATAAATCAAAAGCTGAATTTTCTTTATATTTTACAAGGGTCTGTGGACATTTCAGTATTTTAAGGATTTTGGCCTTAAGAGTTTGATATTAAATTCATATTTCATAGTTTATCTCTCAGATATCAGATCATTCAAGTTTCAGTAGAAAAGGGTTTGCTAGAAATCCAAATCTTTGTTATTTTTGTCTGAATGGGGACACTACACCCATACCATTAAGTGTGCATTCAACATCGAACATAGATCAGAATATAAGAATACTAGACTGATCTAAGCATTATTGCTGCCAAAAAGTACCCCCTGGATATGTACCCCAGTACGGGATACGTCCCAGGTACGGTTCTGATACTTCCTGGGTACATACCGGGTTACGTACCGAGTACGTTTTGACATATACGTGACATACCCAGGACGTGCCCAAATGTACCCGGGACGTATCAGTGTTGTTGCGCAGTGGAGAGGCTCTTAACTTATTTTATTTTATTTTGACTCAAACAAACTTCAGTTTTATTCAGGACTCAACTAGGAGGGCATGTCAACCACAAGGAAACCTGGAGATTGTTTAAAATCCCTCTAGTTTATTGAAGAGAAAATATTCAAAGGATATCAGGAACGTTTGAGGCAATTATTTGAGATCATCACAATTGGCCATGGAAAAAAGTTATTCAATTAAATTTGGACATATATCTGAGACTTCGTACAAGTTATTTATGAGATTAAATCTGAAGTGATCTTCAATACTGATAGAAAAATTTGGAACCGCAAATTGAATAGCTTAAAGTTTCAAAGAGCATCCTGTCCTAGAAACTATCAAGGCACAACATTGACTCCTTCCTGCATCCTTAAGGAGGATTAGAAGGTGATTTTGGATAATATAAATGCAAGAACCAACCATTGGACTGACCTCTTTAGTTTTCATTGGCAGGTTAAAGTCAGCCTAATTAAATGGGTCCTTCAGGAGCTCCCTATATACATCTTTTATGGCCACCATCGCAACACAAAAATTAATCTCAAAGGAGATGGATGAAACACAAAGGAATATAATATTCATATATCATAGACAATGTAAAATCTTAAGTATATTGAATGTTTTGAACATTGATCGTACTATATTTTTCAAGTTTTGTATTTCTTATGGACTAAAAAATGAGTATATGAATAAAACATATATATATAAATATATATTTATTTTTTATATTTTTAATATAAATGTACCGACATATTGTACCAAAGGGTTTTTCAAAATTAACGTATCTGCGTATCGAAACCGTACCCGAACCCATACCTGTACCTGTATCCTGGCAACATAGATCATCCCCAATATCTCTATAAACCAACATCTCCAACGTAATTTATCTAAATCATCTTTTGAAGGTCTTTGCAAGGCCGAACACAATAAGGGTCGACACAACATTTTTACAAGGAGTTGTGCACATATATACAATAAATAGCGCGGAAAAACATTACAATACTTTTATAATTACACATGGATACAATACAAGGAGTTGTGCACATATATACAATAAATAGGGCCCGATACAACATCACAATACTTTTCTAATACACATGGGCACACTTCCCTCACATAACACATTGAAAACGTTCAACACAACATTCTTTCTGCACCCATATAGTCACACACATTTGACCCATCACAAGTTTGTCCCAAACATTTCATAGCTTCAACCCCTACTCTAATACCAAATGTCATGCCCACATTTTTATACCAAAACATATAAAAAGTAGGGTAGTATTTTTCAAATATATATACGTAACATATGCTTACCATGCAAGACAACAATACTTAATTCAATGTTACCACACACTTAGTCCATGAACAAAAACATCAAGTTTATTTACGCAATAGCCCACGAGAGATAACAAACTATGCTCATGAGGGCATTATCGAGTTTGCTCACATTAATCTTAAGTAGACATGGACTCAATTTGATATTCATCAAAATGGCTCCAAAAATTATTTGTTCTATGTTAGGCCATGTTTTTAATAAGGTTCACAAAGAAGTTTTACGCTCCGGGTTCAAGGTATAACTTACAGAACACATTGAGTATGAACTTATTTACAAGTTTGTGAAAAGGCGACACCCAAGGTTGAGACCTAATGGATCTAGACACTACAGGAGGGTCACCTAGATATGGCCCCTTCCATGTGGTCACACAAACCAAAACTGCTAATAACTATTGTCAATCAGCTAAACTAGGATAGAGGGTTCATGTATAACATTCAAGATCCATCTTACACATATAATGCGATATACAACATATAAGTCCATAATAATCATTTCTCACATGATTCATGGTCTTGCTAACCTGTTATGAGTCAACCAAAGAAGAAACGTGGTTATACATATTTGGAATCTATTCTAGTTCTGTAAAGTTTCATGTTCCATTAATTACACTACATGTGTGCTCTCTATATTAGAGTTACAACATAGTAATGACTACCAAGCCTTCAAGTTTGCCTTTCACATTGAATTAAAGTAAGCTTAACAAGGAGTTTTTAGAGGGACAATTCCTAAGCAAGGGTTCATTAGATCACCACTATTGGAGGGTCGCATACATGTGGCCATTTTGGCAAAAGTCTACCCATAATTAGAGATGCTTACTTAGACTAAGTGGGATATTAAGATTATTAAGGGATAGGTTTCTCCTTTAATATCATCTTCCAAAAACATCGAATTGTCCTTTACACAAGTCATGAGTAATTTACTTCACGCAATATTTAGAACATGGATTACATCCATTGTCAGCCAAGGGGAAAACATTTCAAGTTGAGTTTTAATAAACTAGTTTAATTACATTTCGGCTCAGTGTTTTAGCACCTATCACATAAGTGAATATGCCTCTTCACTATTTAATAGTTATAATTACAAAATACTCTGCCAATAACTAAATTAACTAGATACGGCACACTCTTTTAAATGCATGATATCAACAATTCATTTTCTTATCAAGAATACTAAGGATACTACTACTCAATTTATAACAATAACAATTACAATTTCTCTTATATAATAAAAAGGTACAACAATTGAAGGCGAATATAAGAATGACCTCAATCAGATTCATTTACATTACATAGGTCAACATGAAGTTGGCATGGATTCACCCCTACCCTATTGGCAATGAAATCTTGTAAATTTTCCCATCCCCAAATATTCATAACCATTTTATACATTCAAATAAGGAATGAATAGAGAGAGAGCGAGAGAGTTCATTAATTTTATAACAATTCCCTATTTCCTTTTAAGTCTTCAAGTTTTGGATAGAAAATAGGGAGAGAGAGAGAGAATAATCATTATCTTCACAAAATGTCTCATTTCCATTATATTTCTAAGTTCTAGAAAGAGGAGAGAGAGAGAGAGATAAGATAAGATAAATATATCAATGTCCAACGAATGACCACAAAAGTAGGTCAATGGGACTGCAGCCCAAACAATATACAAAGTGCGAGCGGGGAAAACTCACGAGTTCCCAAAAATAGAAGAAAGGAAAAGAACCAAAACAACAAGAAACTCGAAGCCACAAGCAGGGGCAATGGAACAAACAGGGGAGAAAGAAGGGAGAAGCAGAGAGGGGAATGGAGGGGGCAAACAAGGACCAATAGTCTATTCAGAAATGGTAGCCACATCCCTACTAACATTCGAGGCCGACGAAAAGCTCCTGATGGAATGGCAATCCGAAGAAGGGGGCAAGGGCCCCCTCCCTTGCTAAGATCTGAGACGAAAACGACGACCAAGGAGACAGGTGGAGCTGGGTTGCCCTTTGATACAAGTGTGCGGTCAGGTTTGTTGGTGGTGACTGGGGGAGATGTGAAGGTCCAACCAGGGACAAACTAATCTACGCACTATAACCGGGTCAGAATGAATCTGTTGTTTAGTTCCTCCAACTGCGCGGAAAGAAGTTTTTAATGTGTCTCGTGGGAATGACTCTCGGATGGGGATGAAGAATTTGGTCCCGGAGCAACAGAGACTCACGGATGTAGAGGGAAAGACACCGCTGGTCAATATATCTGAAGAAAACTGGGAGGATCTGAACCCCTCTAAAGAGGCAATGAAATCGTCCTCTGATCTCATAGTATATGGGGCAACAGAAGATGAAATGAATCTTGGTCTCCACCTTTTGAAGGCTAAAGAGCCTACAAAGTCTGTCATCCCAGTCAATGTGGTGATTAGTCTCGCACCGAAGTCTATGGGAGCCAACCCGAAACTGACCCAGAGGTATGTGGAGGGCATGCATCCAGTGACGAAAGGTGTACTGAGGGCGGATGATGAGTTTATCTCTGATCTCAAGAAAATGCTCTGCATAGAAGGACATCTTAGGGCGCAAGCCCCCATGAGGATTCACCCAAGTAGTCTAAATAAAGCACCTGTAGATATCCTCCTGAATGGACCTGTTCAGCATTTGCTTGGTGGGCAAGAGATGACTGGGAGCATTCAGGGAATACTGAAAAAGGGAGGAGACGATCAATCTGGATACCAACCGAATCCAATAAAGCAGAAGTCCCAAAAAAACAACAGTGGCCCATAGCCTAGGCAATACTCACAGCGGAACAATAAGCGAGATATGGGTACCTGTCAGGCTCATCGGAGAAATCACCAAACCTCCTGATACGGTAAAGAAAGGCCGATATGTCAAAGATGGTCTCCAGACGGAAAGGTCGAGCCCCGAACTCTACCAAAATAATATGTTGGGGAACCGTTGGCTTGCATCTGATGAAGCGGCCAAGGAGGAGAGTCTGAATCGTCTTGGTAGAAGCCCAATCTGTATCTAAGAAGGACGGTCCCCAGACAACTGACCCATACATAACAGTGGGCCGGATGAGGGAGTTCATAAGAGACATCTTGGAAGAGATGTCCTGAAAGTGGTGCCGAAAGCATTGTCTCTCGAGAATGGCTAGAGAACCATACCCTTTCTTCACCCTCTGCACATAATTTTCAAATTCATCCTCTTCACATAATGCTCAAATTCCTATAAAGTTTAAACAGATATTAAGAGAAACAAAACTTTCTAACCCAACATATAACCATACTCGATCAGATTTATCTGATAGAGTAAAAATTAGGTCAAAAGACACCCACAATACAGCTCAACATAGTTAGACTAATCACAGATTGGTCTCCGAAAAGGACTGAAAATTACATGAAATAGGAAGCAGTCACTTCTAACCTCTTGTCCTATATGGTGAGAAGATAGAGGAGCTAACAGAAGTAAAATTCGATAAGCATGCCTGATTTTAGAGGCACTCATGTGGAACAAATTCACAAACGTGTAAGGTGGTGTGCTGAAAGATGAGAAGGGGGTGGTGGGGATTTTTAGAGTCTGGGCACCACAGGGTAATACTAGTTTCCTCTTTACTTATGTTTAACATATCATTTTGCATTCATCTAAACAATATATACCTCACTAGGGTTTATTGACATCAAAAGAGAGAAAAATGAAATCAATCTACAATATTAAGCTAGAGGGAAAAGAAACCCAATTTTAGTGATTAGACGAGGAAGCAGTGTTACGCGAGGCTGCGTCCCAGAGGTTTTCATCACGTCTGGGATGTCTCGGGGACTTGGGGACGGGGACAGGACATTTCCCTGCCGTCCCCATTTTCCAAACAATAAGGGGGACATCCCTGGAAAACTAGGAACGCACCCGGGATGTCCCGGGTGCAAACAATGTTTGGGGGCTTCATTGGGGACGTAGGGACGTCCCCAACGTCTTTCACACTACGCCAAAGCTAAAACAACTTTTATTTTATCATTCTTATGTTTTTTTTAATATTTTTTTAAACTTTTAATGCTTTCTAATTAAAACTAACATGACCTAACCCTAAAAGCAACAAAAAACTTATAAAAAGAGCATTTCATACTCATTCTAATCACACCAAGCAAGAGCAAATAAAAGAGAAGGAACGAACAAGAGTAAAAAAAGAGAAGGCAAGAACAAGGAGCAAGGTGCAAAGAGCAAGAGCAAGAAGCAAGAGCAAGAGAGAGTAAGAGCAAGAGGTATATACATACATTACTAATTTACTACCATTCTTTATTTTGTTTTTTTAATTTCCAAATGCAAAGTTGAAAGTGAAGGCATTGCATTTGCTTGTATTTTTTTTCCTATTTGGATTAACAAGTGATGGAATGAGATAAAGCATAAAGGGAGGGCATTTTTATTGCTTGTTTTTTTTAATTTTTAAATGTATTCATCGTTGTTTTTTTTTATTTTTAAATGTATTCATCGCTGTTTTTTTTAAATTGTATTCATTGTTTTATTGTATTGTATAGTTATATTGTTTTGTATTTTAATTATTGCAGTTTCAAAATGAGTTTTGATAGTGATTATCAAGTTGAATATGAGGTTGAAATGGATGTGCAAGGAAAAGGAACACAATCAGAAACACCTAATACTACTACTAGTTCACAAGGGAGTGTGGACAAGTTCAGTTGCCCCTCCGAAATCTTGAAAAAATATACTAGGGGGCCTTTTGATAAGAAAAAAACTTTGAAACAATTTGGTCAAATAATGCAGGGTCCTAGATCAAACATTTTAAGGGGCACTAAAATATGGAAATGCAACATATGCTCATTATCTTGGTCAGGCAGCATTACTAGGTTGAATGCACATTTATTGCACATTGCGGGGAAAGGTGTAGGCATGTGTGGACAGCTATCACTTGAAGAGAGGTCAGAAATGGTGAGGCTGTATAATGGAGATATGGTGGAAAAGGTTCCAGAAGTTCGTGGCCGTCATGTTAGTGGCACTGGCACCCCTTCTAGTTCTGTGAGAATTAATACTAGTAGTGTTACAGGAGCATCTTATGAGGTGTCTGAATTGGATGTTTTTGGTAGTAGTAGGGGGAAGAGGAAGGTTGTGGCCTCCAATCCAGTTGTTGAAATGTATGATACAAAGGCTAGAGAAGAGGCTGATGATGCCATTGGAAAATTCTTTTTTGCTACTGGCATTCCATTTCATGTTGCTCGCTCTCCTTGTTTCAAAGAGGTTATGGCTAAGGTAGCCAAAGCAGGTGTGAGTTATGTGCCCCCAGGAGACACGAAGTCGAGAACCACAATCTTAGATAGGAACTATTCCAAGGTTAATTTACTGATGGAGGAAATGAGGTGCACATGGGTCTCTCACGGTTGTAACATCATCATGGATGGGTGGACAGATATCAAACACCACCCACTCATAAATATCATTGTTTCATGCAGAGAGGGTCCTTACTTTTTTAGGGCAGTTGATTGTTCAAGGAAGAAGAAGGATGCAGAGTTCCAATTCACCATTTTGTGAGATGCTATTGAGGTTGGCCCTGCCAACGTTGTGCAGGTTATTACAAATGCAACTTATGTGTGCAGGGAAGCAAGTAAGCTTGTCGAGGCTCATTACCGACATATATATTGCACCCCATGTTGTGTGCATGCCATGAACAATGCACTAAAAGATATTGGAAAAATTGATTGGGTCAAAAATGTAGTGGCTGATGCTAGAGATGTGCAGATGTTCATCTACAACCACCATACGTCATTGGCACTCTTCCGTAGCTTTTCGAGGAAGGAATTTCTCAAGCCAGTGGACACGTTTTGCATCATATTTTATTTTGCTAGATAGGATGGTTGAGTTGCAGGAATCATTACAGTGTATGGTCATGACATCAGAGCGGTCTAGGTGGGATGGGTCGAAGACAGAGCAGGGGAAGAAGGTGAAAGCAATTGTGGTGAATAAAACATTTTGGATAGATGTGAGATATAACACATCCATAATATCTCCAGTTTTCAATGTGCTAAAATATGAGGATTCTGAGAGCCCTAGCCTTGGTGAGATATACGAATGTATTGATAGTATGCTTGGCCAGATGAAGGTTGTTGTTCTAGAAAGGGACCCCACCTTGGAGTTCTACCATCACCATATTCAGCCTATCATTGAGCGGAGATGGGAGAAGTTGAACACTCCTTTACATATGGCTGCATATGCATTAAATCCGAAGTGGTATGTTGAGAGGCCTGGTAGAGTTCTCCCAGTAGATGATGAGGAGGTGAGGAAGGGTTTCTTGAAAGCCCTAAAAAAAATGTATAGTGCAGAGGATGCTTCACGAGTCATAATTGATTGGCTCAAGTTCGCTTATCTGGATGGCTACAAAAAATCATCAAAAATAGAGAGGACCACATTGGCACAAGAGAGTCCAGTTAGTTGGTGGCGATTATATGGACATGTAGGATTGCTATGTACACTTGCTATTCGTCTTCTTTCTTGGGTTTCTAATTCCTCTGCTTCTAAGAGGAATTGGTCAACATATGGGTGGATCCACTCTCTTAAGAGGAACAAACTTACCTCTAAGAGAGCAGAGAAACTTGTTGCTGTACATAGTGGCTTGCGTCTCATGGATCGCAAGACACCTATGTACAAGGAGAGCCAAGCATTGCAGTGGGATGTGGATCCTGAGGATGCAAGGCAGGTTGATGAAGATCAGGAGCAACGAGGATTGGTTGATATCTCCTTTGTAGATGCAAATGACATTGATACAGATACTCCTAGTGAGGAGGAGCGGTTCGCAACTATTCCTTCGGAGAGCTCTGATAGTGATTTTTGAGTTCTACTTGTCACTTGTCATTTTGGTTATGTAATGTTATTTTGGTTATGAGACATGACATAATATTTCATAGCATATGTAATGTGGGTGTAGTTGTACTCTTCTCATGTTGATTATTGAAGAGGAAGACTGAGACTTGTTTTTAATTTTCAGCTTTACTATTTACTATTTAGTCTTTCATTGTCATGTTGAAGTTTTGAACATTGAATATAATATATATAGTTGTAGCATTTTGGGCCTTGGCTTATGTGATGAATAACTGGATTAATCATTAATGGTTTCAATTTTCAAACTTTCAATTTTAAGTCTTACGTTATTGAATTATTCATGTTATATTTGTAAAATTAATAAATTATATATATTTTTTTATTAACCATCCCCCTGCCGTCTCCCCGCCGTCCCCGAAATTTTAAAAAAAAATTGTCATCCCAGAAACCATGTCCCGTCGTCCCGGAGTCTTAGGTAACTATGCGAGGAAGTGAATCCCGCTCTCGCAACATTCGCAGGCATACAACTTGAAAGCATTTCGTTAAGCAAATCACGTGGCTTCATTCTTCAAATGCCATGTTCCTGTCTCAACTCTAATCCAGTTAGAAGAACCTTAGCCTATTTGTCATTTCTTGTAGGCTAAAGTGATGGTGCAAAGGAAATAATTTATTAATTTAACTTCAGTTGTCCAAAAAGTAACTTTAAATTACATTCATAAAAAAACAACTTATGTTTTATTATTAAAAAGGTGATTATTGTCAAAGCAAAACAAAAATAAAATAAAGAATGGGACATTGTTTTACGAGTGTTTTTCCTTGAAAAGCGTGAAATTGAAATTATAAAAGTGGGGGCGATTGGGCCATTTGGGAATCACTTTTTAATCAGCTATTTTTGCATTGTGAGTTTGAGCTTTTGCTTCAGCTTTCAGCATCTAAGGACAAAAACTCTTTGATGAATAAGGCTTGGGAACAAAAAAACCATTCGGTCTTGTATGGTGGTCCCATTTAGGGGATTGCATTTTTTCTTCAAATCAGATCTATATCAGAGTTCAGCATTGGGATATCTATCTAGGGCATCATTTTGAGGGTTGACAAAATTTTGAGGGTGGACATCACCCTTGAGGGCTGGCATCATCATTTTGGGAGGCTGAATTTCATCATTGAAGTTGTTGTACCTTCTAGACAACTTGTTCATTTTCCACCATCTGCACAAGCTAGGGCAGTGACCATACAATGTTGACATCATCATTTCCCAGAAGTTGTACCTTCCAAACAACATTTTCCAGCCATCTTGGACGCCATTTCCAACCAAAAATAATGGTCGTCTATGATTTCTACAATTTATTTGTAAAAATCAGCTAGGGTTTCAGCAGAAGAATTTCCATATTTTGTGCTTTCCTTTTCCTACTAAATAAGTTCAATAAAATTTGGGTTGTGTCTGTACATTGTATTGTCATATTTTCATAATAAAGGGTAATTTATAAAAAATTAATTTTTTTCATGAGGGTTTTCTGTAAAAATTCAGAATTCATTAATTTTCCCATAAGGGGACATTACATCAAAACTCTTATTCCCATGATGCCAACAATGCATCTGTATTGCCACCACAAGTTTAACTGAAATTTTAATGGAAAATCCCAGAGTTCCCTTGTGCTTGTCACCATGGCAAGGAAGGTCAACCATGCATTTCTGCTCTTCCTCAACAACCTCCACACCTCTTCAAACTCCACATTCCACACAAACCAGCCAACATTGCATTCCAGGACCGAAATCCCTATGAGGGATTTTGTCAAACAATTCACTTGCTTGTGAAGGTCAACCATGCAATTCTGCTCTTCCTCAGCAACCTCCACACCTCTTCAAACTCCACATTCCAAACAAACCAGCCAACATTACATTCCAGGACCAACATCCCTATGAGAGATTTTGTCAAACAATTCACTTGCTTGTGAATGTTTTATCGTTTTGCATACACCTAGGACAAAGCACTTGAAACTACATCATCAACATGCTTCCACATTTTGCTCATATATCTAACAAGCACTTGCAACTTAGACACTCTTGAAAACCCCCCCTTTCCATTATGTTTCAATGACTAAACAATGACAATCCCAAAGCTCCCATTTTCACGCCAGCTGGAGAATGCAAAAAAGATGGAGTCTGGGTTTATACCTACCAAATTTATTCACTGATAAATCTACACATTTTTAACAATCCTATTTTGTGAATATGTTAGCAAAGGTGAACTTATCGGGTTGTGAATCTGTTTGTTGCATTTTGTTGAAGCAGACTCGATGAATCTTGGGGAGATGCAAGAAAGATATTGCACCAAAAAAATCACTTTCTGTCATTTGGTCAAACACTTGCCATCCATCTACTAGAGCCCCCATTTTGGCATGGTTTTGGAGGGGGCTGGAAATGAAAAAGGTGGGATAAAGAGACGCAGGATTCTATATTTTACAAACATGAAAAATAGGGCACCTACAGCTATAACATCCAGCAAAAACACTTCCTATAATGCCTCAATGAATGTCAATATGGTGTACCCAGATTTCACCCTGAAATCTGTGACTACCCCATGTAAAAAATTTCGTACTTTTAAAATAATGGGTTGTTTTGTGTTTTTATTGCCAGAAAATGTCTTTATTGTGTCAAGATATTCCCAGAGAGTCATATAAGTCAATTTCGCTAAATACCCAAATGCCCAAACTCGTTATATTCTGTCGTTGGGGTTTGCCTGCGGGAAATTTTTATTTAATTATTTTAAGCCCCGTTTGAAGTAAATTGTGCTCCGGTTTAACCCTGTTGAGGTTTTACATGTCAATATTCCCATATACCAGTAGGGTTTCCACTAGGAATGAATCTTGGGCTTTATCTGTGACTTCTGGCAACGTTTTGCATTTTTGTTATTTTTCTCTGTGAAATTCCCCTAGGTCAATTCCTTTGCCAGTTTAGTCTGTTTTCTTGCCTGGAGTATCTGGAAATCATCTACGGACGTCATGCCAGAAGGAATTTGCGACAGGTCTGGTCCTCTCTAAAAAGACTAAGTCATGCACAAAAAGCTTTTTCTGGACAGGTCGCATTTTTGGGAATAGATGGATTTAAGCTGCAGTGGGATTTTTAGTGACAGCAGGCAAGTGGGAATTGTGTACCTGCCTAGTAAGGTACTTTTTCCCATGGAAGTCACTTAAGTCGTGATGGGAAAATTAGAGGCAGCAGGCATGCGGGGAATTTCTTACCTGTCTTGCAGGGTGAAAATTCCCATTGTGAAATAAAAGAAAATCACTCAAGGCATTAATGGGAATTTCTTACCTGCCTTGCAGGGTAAAAATTTTCATTATGAAAGTCAAACAGCTTAAGTGGATCATGGGATTTTTGGAGCTGCGGTGCAGGGTGAATAATCCCATTAGAAATTGACTTTTAAAAATAGAAATCAGCTATGTCAAAAAGTGTGACCTCTTTTGGAATAGAAGGATAACTTTAATTGTTTCTATTCCTAATTTTAGCACCCAAGCATGAGGAAAAGTCAACGCAGGATGAGAGGATAAAGGAAATTGGAAATAGAATGCTAAAATTAAATAAATTCAATTTATTTAATGCAGCCCTCTATCATGCAAAAAAGTGCGACCTGCCTAGAGGAGAAATAATACTTTTTAAAATATTTATTGATGGAATTAATTCCTATTTTTTGCGCATGAGGTCAAAGCATAGTGTGAAGTCAATGTAGACTGGAAGTAGAAAGCTAAAATTAAATAAATTTAATTTATTTAATGGCAGCCATGAGCATGCACAAAATAGGCGCCCACATTGAAGAGAAAAGCATGTTCATTAATTAATTGTCAAGAATAGGAGAAACAATTATTAATTATAGAATGATGAAAGTTATATAAACATGGGCTGCCATAATGATGAATTAATTAATTCTTCTAGCAAAGAAGTGCAGTCTGGACAGTTTTGGCGCCTAAAGCAAGAGGATTTTTGCTCAAAGAAGTGTTTTTCACTGTCGGAAAGCTTCAAATTTTGGCACCTAGGTTTGAAGGAGTTTGTTTTAGGCTTGATTAATTGTCTGCATAGTGGTACAGGTGCCCAGGTGAAGTTGACAATATTCATGTTTGCTTTGCATGCAAACAAAGCCTCAAATTTTAGGGCAGCAGGCTTTATATAATGCAGATTTTTATGATTAAAATTAAGTGTTCATGTTCCGGTTGCCGTCTTTGTCTGAATTAATTGCAGGTATTCATTACAAGTGCTTATATAATTGAAAGGGAGCTTAAATGAATGTCAGATACATTGAATATATCCTCCGAATCCGAAGAAATTCCCAGATCTGCACCAGTTGTAAAGAATTCCGACCGAATAAAGAGAAAAAGAGTTGCTCAGACAAAGATAGATCCAGCCATGACAAAGCGAGATGAAAGAGAAATCTCAACAGAATCATGCATTACTTCCAGGTTTGCTGACATCGGAGATACAAATCTAGGTCTGGAACCTCTTTCCGAATTGATTGATAGATCCAGAACCGAAAATACTTCTCTCATGCGTGCAGTCAAAAGTAGCGGAATCATTCGAGCTTTAGCATTCCCATTCACAGCCCAATTGTCAGAATTCGTCATGGAGTGTCCAAGGTCTTACCACCCACTATCTAGATCAGTCCGAGATGCTACGGGGAAGACAATAATCCGGCTAGACGCACAGTTCATCAATTATTGTCTAAAGATTCCAGCACGACAAGTGGTGACTACTATTAGCATACTGGATGCCGGCAGCAGATGGGAAAAGCATAAATCGACTGTGGGCATAATGAACAGCAAGTATATGAAGAAGCCCAGATCTCCATCCAAGTTCCCGGGGACTCTTCCACGATCCAATCTGGTACAGGAGGTGGATAACATTACCAAATTGCTATGAAGGATAAATGGCGAAGCTAACGTTCACAACTTCCGCTCATGAATGTATCCCTTCATCAGGACCATTGAAATCAACAAAGCTGATTCTATAATCAATTGGTCGGAAATCATTAGTGACAACATCGGTGAGCAACTCCAGAATGTGAGGCGAACTTACAGCTTCAAAATCTCTTCGTATTTAGTATATACAACAGCTTCATAGGGTATCTTCTCCAAGTTAGATTGACGTGGTGTGCTCTCCAAGGATACTATTTTTGAGTGCTATCCGCAACTTACTGTGTCTGCATGCAATAAAGATTATAAAGTGGTCAACGATGGATTCTTCTACGGGTTCATTTGCAGGTTGAATGGTGATCTAAAGGCCAACAGGATAAGCACGGAAGTTTGGTAAGCTGTGTCCCAGATTGGCAGTATCTTCATCTAGTTTGCAGACTTTACATACCTCAGGGTCATTGGCTTTTCACGAGAACCAGTCAAGTTGCCCAGATATTCGAGTGACAGATTGGTCATCATGGCATTGAGCAGACAACTTGTGGAGATGCATGACCTATAATTGAAACGGCATAAGTCTACAAGCTTCTTCCCGATCACAGTGGGCTATTACAGTTGTCAGAGCAATCATAAAGCCAGAGGAATTGAAACGGAAATGTTCTCTGAATATGAGCAGTTCTTCCCAACACGGCTGAACTTCGATCCATATGGGGTGGCAAGGAAGACAATCTCCCAGGTGTACGCGCATGTGCCTTCGTTAGAAGATTTCTGGATAAAGTGCAGAAGCGAGTACAAAGTTAGAAAGAAAGATTTCAGCAAGTTATTAGCATGGAAAGTGTTTGACTTTGGATTAGCACGGATCCCTGAAGATCTTAAAGATGATGGGCCTGAAAGGAACGATAACCAGATGGTACCAAGCCAAAAACACAGATGCTAATCAAACACCGCGATCAATAAGATGAAAGCAATTCGCCAGAATAATTTTACATAAAACCTTTGCAAACAAATGAGCAGCAATATCATATATTATTATGGAACTCAATGCAATACATTGAGAATGGGACTTGCTTAAATAGGCAAGGAATAACAATCTAATAACCAGTCAAGGTCGTAGATCAAGCCATAAATCAAGGAAATAACTAGTCATCAAAGAACTAGTCAAGACCATATATTTAGGAGAGAACTAGACATCAAGGATCTATTCAATACCATAGATCAAGGAAAGAACTATACCTAACAACTAGATAATATCTCCTAATATCTAAATAAATAAAAAGAAATATTCACACACATAAGTGGGTTAGGATAAATACAATAAAGGTAAATAATGTACCTAGGTGAACATGAGCTAAGGTAAATACCTACTCTAACACTCCCCCTTAAGTGAAGCTAGGGGCCAAAATAGAAGTGGCATGTCCACAATATGAGTCCTGACAACTAGCCCTGATGAGGTACTCATGTACAATAACTGGGAAAAAGGGACACCGCAAGTACCCAAAACCAGTAACAACAAAGTAAAGAGAGTAAAGATCCGCTCCAAGGCATCCCAAAAAGCTCCGCTCAAAAAACTCGTACAATGCGAAAGAAGTTTGGTGTGCATTGTGGTCTAAATCCACTGCTCGATCACAAAACTCAAAAACCACTGACACTGGACTCCACCAGAATAGCTCCATACAAGGAGACTGTCAACAGAGTGATGTTGAAAGTGCAAAAAAAATACCAAACATAATTCGATCAATTGCTTCAAATAGGTGTGCCACGATCCAAGAACAATAAACAAAACAACAAGGCAATGACACAAACTCCAGAGTGTCACGAGCCAAGAAAAGCCAAGGTAACAAGGTAAGGACACGAAACCCGAAGAAGCAAGATCAACACCACACCCTCCCATACTGCTGAATGGGTGGAGTGACGCTACAAATCTGTATGAGTTGCCCAAAATCAACTACTCGAACACTGACAAAATAACACTGGACTTCACTAGAATAGATCCCCCACAAGAGATACTGTCAACATGCCAAAAGTGTCAAAAATACAGATACAAAATCTCTCAACAAACAAGAGATACACTACACCTACTAAAGAAAAAATGCTCAAAACAAGAAGCATCACAATGCGTAAGGTATAAAAAAGTGGAGCAAGAGGCTTAATGGTGGAGGAGCCACGCCTGTAGAGTCCTCTCAATGAATGCTTATGTCGCCACCATGAGTGATCAGATATCCACCCCAAATCAACACAGATGGATGAAGAAGATGTCTGCATATGACTTGGTGCAAAATGCACAATGGGTGCATGCAAAAAAACATCAGAATGTGTGTCAGGTTGATCATGTCTGACAGCTGAAATCTCAGGTTTCTCAACCCTGGGTGAAGGTGCAGAACTCATGTGTTGCTCATGATCCTCAGAAAGAGTCGAGCGAACAAAAAAAAGAGCTCTGTCAATGTGTGATCCCAATGAAGTATCCACTCGAAAACCAATGTCATGACGAGAATTCCACTTAACATGTGGAATAGAGGAAACAATACCCTATGAGACCCATAGAACGGAGCATGCGAGAACGGAATGCAGTGGTATGCTTCTCAAAAAAGCCATGCAGCTAAGCAGAAGTAGAATACACAACATGTGGCACTGTCATAGGCACAAATGTGGAAGAGCATGCAGTAACAAGCCTCACAGGTTTAGAAGCATCAAAAGTAGGTTCAGGCTCAAAGACTGACAGATCAATGTTAGTGGGCACAAGAGCAACAGCTACAAGTGGACTAGGAGCATGGATATGGTTGTCCACAATATGATGGTGATGTTGTAGGCTAGCAAGTTTGTTCTACAGAAAGTGTATTATTGTATCCTTATCGTGAATGAGTGATTGTACAAGAGAATTTCGCTTCTTGAGTGATCTATTTTCTTCTACAAATTTTACAATATCCTCTTGAAGTCCACATACTTCAGAGAAAAGCATATCATTCTCAGAATCCATGATAGATACAAAATGCAACTCCCAGAAGTTTAGGACGTCGAGCTCATCCGAAATTGCATCCACAATTGATTACAACACTCCTCCATATTTGACACTTTATAATTATAGTGCAAGTCTCAAAATAAATAACTCCAATGGAAAGAGCATGAAAAAACAAGTACTTTTGCAAAAAACGGCACTCAAAACCGAGTTACCGATCAAAAGTTACAAGCTTTTTAATATTTTGCTCTGTTATTTATTTTAGTTGCCACTAAGACAAAATAAATTGTCTTCACCACACAAATAAAAGTAAAGGGGACTCAAGTTTACCACCTACTAGTAGGAATCACAAGTTTTAAGCCCTCATATGTCCATACCATATGTCCAAGGGCTAAGGAATTTAATAGGTGTTTTCGCAACTTACTATTCTGGAGTGTGTCGCGTGTTTTCAAGAAAGTTACATCCAACTACCTCTTCTGATAAAAATTACTATTTCTGGACTGTGAACTGCCTCTTCTGGTAAAAATTACTATTTTTGGACTGTGACCTTCATTACCGAAAATAGCAACCTGCGGATTTGCCCGAAATAGCAAAAAACATGCACAACATCCGTGGACCCCTACCAAAAAAACAAAGATCCGAAAACCTTCCTACGCGTAAACCGAGACAGGTACGCTGCAACAGACAACTACCCTGTGTAGATCTCGAGAAATCCAACAAACACAAGAAAGAATCCCACGTTTTTTTCCTTTTCAGCACGGATCCCGAGGTAGCCCGATGTACTTTCTTACAACAATGCAAAAACCCAGAAAAACGACTGCCTCCAGAATTGGTCTAGTTTACAGTCGATCTTAGGGTTTTCCCACCTTCCGGATCCAATGGAAGCCTCCGTTTTGTATAAAAAAATGCATGCAGCAACAAAATACGACCAAATCCCAAATATATGAATATACAATGAATTTATTTGCTAAATAAAACGTACAGATGGATGTCAACAGCAATCTCCTTCTCTGATACCATGAAAGGAACGATAACCAGATCGTACCAAGCCAAGAACATAGATGTTAATCAAACACCATGATCAGTAAGATGAAAGCAATTCGCCAAAATAACTTTACATAAATTCTTTGCAAACAAATGAGTAGCAATATCATATATTATTATGGAACTCAATGCAATACATTGAGAATGGGCCTTGCTTAAATAGGCAAGGAATAACAATCTAAGAACCAGTGAAGGTCGTAGATCAAGTCATAAATCAAGGAAATAACTAGTCATCAAAGAACTAGTCAAGACCATAGATTTAGGAAAGAACTAGACATCAAGGATCTAGTCAATACCATAGATCAAGGAAAGAACTATACCTAACAACTAGATAATATCTCCTAATATCTAAATAAATAAAAAGAAATATCCACACACATAAGTGGGTGAGGATAAATACAATAAAGGTAAATAATGTACCTAAGTGAACATAAGCTAAGGTAAATACCTACTCTAATAGGGTCTGTGTTACTTGACGCATACTATCAGATGTGAGGAGATAGAGTTGTACTTCAGAAGAACATAGATGGCTGCCACACGATCGAGGAAAGGTCTGCGTCGTTCTATTCAATACTTCAAACTGGTTGCTGACAAAGGGATATTGCCTTGATGAAACTTTGATGAATTAGATCACAGGCAACCTCAGCACAAGAGATTCCCTCAAAAGGAAGCACGAGGGAGAAAGCAGCAGAAGGCCTAAAAAGATTAAAGTGCACAAAAAGTCTCATTCAAGGGAAAAGATCACTTCTATGGCTATGGTGTTAGTTCCGACTTCTCCGGCATCAAGTACTTCACCAACTATTGCACCTCAGTAAGATATTGTCGTTCCTCCGTTGAATCCGGCAACATTTGTTTTTTCTCCTCAGCCACTCCAATCAGCACCTCTTCCTGAAGAAACACTGAAGTTGCAAATGGCAGAATTTGAAAGAGCTTTTTCTTTGGACAATACAGAGGACGGTAGCCACAACACTGTAGTAGTTTCAGATGGAGAGGAACTAGAGCAAGAGATGGTGGTACATTCTGCAACTTCTCATTCTCCGAAAAGTAGTTTCTCAGAGTGGTTGGCTTCACAGTTGGTCTCAGAGGCTAAAGAGGAGATCAACTTGGAGGAACATGACTTGCGGCTGCTCTTGAGTTTGGGCGGAAAAGACAGAAAACTCAAAGTTGCTAAGGTGACTTCGAGGTTGGTTATTGAGGAGTCAGGGCAGAAGTTCGTCGAGGTGTCAGTTCTAGCAGAAGGAAAGAAGGATGAGCTAACGGTAGCGGATATAATATTGACCAAAGTACCGATAGGTCAAGCTACTACAAAAGGATTGAATCAAGACACGCAGACATTGATAAATGCTTTATTCCTTAAGGCTTGATGAAGAAAAGGCGGAGAAAGTTGAAATTCAAAAGCAGGTGTCTCAGTTGAGTGAGATTATTGCCAAAGTTGTCAAATCTTCCACTCAGCCAATTTCAGCACATAAGCAGGCGAGTGATCATCTGATGTAGGAAGTGGAAGATGCAGGTAACTAGGTTAAAGCTATTGACGAATGGAAGAGTCTAATCATTCGTCAAGCTTCTGTAAAACTCAGGGAGGTGCCAACTCATCTAAAGGCTATGAAAGATGCATCGATTCAGCTGAAACAACTGGTGACGAGCACGATAGACATGAACACAGTTGCTAAAAGTAACCTGAGTACTTTGGTTGAAATTAATAAGCTATCAAGGGAGTTGTTGATTGTGGAACGAATTGTGCCCGATGGATCAGTTGAGAAGGGGAAGCAACTTGAGTTTGCAGTATCTTTCCGCTTGGAGATCTTCAGAATCGTGCTGAAAAGGATGCGGGCACTTGAAAGTATGGCATCATCACTACCAAACAATGTCATTGCTTTCACCAATGAGGAAATGGTCGAGATCGTTTCTTCATACACAAGGACCATTCCTAGCAAAGTGCCTGATTCCCTGAAGGGATTTCTTCTGATGGTGCAAGAGAGGATTGATGGAGTTGTTAGGCCTTTCACGATGGATTCCATCAGCAAGCTAGTAAGGTTGCAGTCAGATATTGAGAAGTTCGAGCCTAGCTTGAAGGATGTGGAAGCGTGCATCGGGGTTTTGAATGAAGGCTTGCTGCAATTCAGGACGGAAAAAAAAGTTGACTAAAACAGATGGGAAGTTGCTGAATTACATGTTCGACAAGTATATTTAGTATCAAAACAAAAAGAAGATGTAGATGTTACAGTTGGCGAATCTTTCTTCTTCTACTCTTTCTTCTTCTATTTTCCACGTTCCCGGATGTCATTGTAAAACTTTAAAGTTGTTGGTTTTAAAACCATTACTTTAAGTTATGTGGAACGATTCTATAAGTGACAGATGTGTATAATTTTAACTATAGATCCAGCTGCATGTTACTTGGAGAGGAATTAAAGGAAGATGATTACCAGATGTTATCTTTACTTCTTATTTATATTCTAGTTCAGTTAAGTTTCCCATTTGTAATTTCTCTTCTACATTCTATAAGTAGAGGAAGAACCTTTGGGTTAAGGATCAAAATTTGTAAGCAGCATTCTCATATTCTAGACTTTGTGCTGAAACCCCTAATAGCTATTTGAAGCAAAGGCATAGAAAGGAGCAAATTTTTGAAGAACTTTGTGTCACGGTGCATTTTGTTTCTAATTTTTTGTCTTAGATCTACTTATAAACTTTGTGTTATTTTAGAACTAGATCTGAAAGTTGCCTTTGCTTATAATTCTGCGTGTTAATATCTATTGGTTTTGTCTATGTGCATGCAATCAACTCTGTAATCTATTGATTGGGTTGCATATATTCCCCCTTTCTTTCCTGTGTTTATATTATTTCCTTCTTCATTAGATATTTCCTTCCTTTAACAATTGCTTACTTGTTGGAAAACTATACAGCTATGGTTTATGAGCTGCATGGTTAAAGTAAAACCCCAAAATAGATACTAGCATATTTAATTGACAAATCTTACACGGGAGCTTCACCGGTAAATGAGAGATTTATCTCATGACTGCCTAGGTTTTTAGCTATGCAGAAAATCTAGCCAACACAATATCTAGTTACAAAGCTCCTATTTTAGCACGGTTTGGAGTTGCTGACAATGAAAAAGGTGGGGAAAGGACGCGCATAATTCTACATTTTACAAACATGAATACAGGGCACCTACAGCTATAACATCCGACGAAAACACTTCCTATAATGCCTCCATGAATGTCCATATCTTATTGCAAAGCTCTTATAAAGCACAAGTTGCGAATATATTGGCAAAGTTGAGTTGATCAGTTGATTCAGCGTTCGTTGCATTAGGTGAAATAATCTCAATGACTCCCATTTTTCCTACCACATGGGCACCCAATCACCCCTCCACAATGGTGTTGCCGAGATTTCACCCTGAAATCTGGGACTACCCTTTTTAAAAAAAATCGTTCTTTTTAAGTAATGGGTCGTGTTTTGCGTTTTGTTTTGCCTGCAGTTACTTGCATTGCTCTAAGGTATCCCCAGAGAGCCATAAAAGCCACATTCGCCAAATACCCACATGTTGAAGCTCACTCAATTCCTTTGCCAGGCTTTGTCTGAAAGCATTTTATTTATTTTTTATTTTAAATAAATAAAATTATAAAAATAGATTGAGCTAGAATTGGAGGATTTGGGTTATATAAAACACTTCACCCCATCATTATTATCACAGAACATTCACCTGGGGAAATAATTTTTGCAAATCAGCTAATTGAAGAAATTTTTCGAGCAATTGCCCGCAACTTCTTTTGTTTTCTTTTATTTCTTTTTGTCTATGTTTTGGTTTGTTTTCTCCGGCAATTCCTGTAGCCTATTCATTCTTCAGGCCAAACCTTTTCCCGGGCCTATAGTTTTAAAAAGCTATCAAGTGTTTTTAATTGCTAATGAATTTGTCTAAAAGTGATCAAGGCTTAGGATTCCTTCAAGAGATTGCAAGAGGTTGCTTGGTTCAAAAAGGTGCAATAATGGATGTTATGAAGATAAGAAAAATACTGCCACCAATGCGTAGAGCTTGAGAAAATATGCACTTATAGAAAAACGGCACCTAAAACGGAGCCGTGGAGTGAAAGTTATGGCACTTGTAAATTTTTACTGCTACATCTTCCCGGACCCTTTCCAAAAATGGAAAATTTTATTCTATGCTTGTGTTTTCTTCACCGAAAATCCAAAAATGGAAAAAATTGCTTCTTAGACCAAATCATCGATTTTCAAGTTGCCTTCCACGTCTAATTTCCATGTTGCCTTCACTTATGAATTTCCACGCAAGATATAAGAGCAATTCACTAGGCAAGTCGTATTTATTAAAGCTTCCCTTCCACTTGGCTTTTCACGTTGGCAAAGTCAAAACGTATTTTTTACAAGCTGCTTACTGCTTCTTGTTTTTACGCTGCCATGACTTCATGATATTTATGCCAAACTTAAGTGAAAAAGCCAAAACAAGTCATCAATCCAAGTTGCCTGTTGCTTCTTGTTTTTACACTGCCATGACTTCATGTTTTTTTACGCCAAACTTAAGTGGAAAAATCCAATGCAAGTCGTGCAAATCAGCTGCCTTCCCACGCCAACTTTTTCGCAAAACTCAAGTTCAAATAAGCCACCTTCCAGGTTTTGTTTTTACGTTGCCATGACTTATGAAGTTTCACGCAATTTTAAAAGGAGTTTGCAAAATTGAAATGTGAATATTAGCTGCCTTCCATCTCTATTTTTCACGTTGCTCTTCCTTCATAATTTTCACACAAAAAATTAGAAGTTTGCAAAAAAAGCTCATGTGGAAGTCATTGCATGCAAAATTCTTTTCAGAACCTTGTACATGTGCTCCCAATCTTACAGTTGAAGCTCACATTGAGTTTACTTATATTTGTCTTCACCAGGAGTGATTTCCAGAATTCAAAATTGCCCCTATGCAATTAAAAAAAAGGGTGATGAGTTTGTCTGAATTGCTTACGGCAAGCATTTCACTGGTGCACATACTTGAGAAGAACAACAAAAGCTTCAAGCGTAAGAGGAGAAGACAGGTTAGATGCAATACCCGCAAGGAAATCATAGTCAGCTGCTTTCAGATCCAGTTTAGTGAGAATCAAAGTAAAGAATTCAACAGCATATGAGAGAAAAAATCATCTCAGATTCAAGGCAGAGACATCAATCAGATCATTCATGAGGCGGAAGTGCTTGGATCAACATGCAAAGTATGGAAGAAGAACAAGACCGGAAACGTTGCAACTTTCTTCTAATTTATTTTCCTCTTTCTTCTTTTTTCTCTTATTTTCTCTGACAAAGCGATTGAGTAATCAATTAAAATTGTAAAACTTAGGTAATTGGCTTTAAAAGCCATTACTTCAAGTTAATGGAAGAAGTCAATTACTTGAAAATATGTGACAGAACTGCAAAATAGAAGGTTCTATTTTCAGTTATAAATCATGCATGTCATGCAAATAGGAATTCTAGAAGGAAGATTGCCAATTGTTTTCTTTTCATAGCTGCCACAATTGGGAAATCATTGAGTTTCTTATTTGTTTTTTCCCTCTATGCATTATAAATAGAGGAAGAGCCTACGGGTTAAAGGATCACAACTTGTTTTATCAAAACTTATTTTAATAAGAACTTTTGTAATTAAAACATTCTTGAGTTCTTAGACTTTGTACTGGAACCCTTGATGTCATTGCTACAAAGGCTTGGGATTGAATAAAAGGTGGATTTCTGGAGAACTTTGTGTCTACAGTGTTTTGTTGAGTTCTTCTTGCACATGTTTTTGATAAACTTTGTGTTATCTCAGATCTAGGTTAGAAGTCATTTCTTTCTCGTTCTGCTGAATGTTGTGGGTTTTCTCTGTTTATTTAATTTGTGTGGATGGGCCAACTCTGAAAACTATTGGTTAAGTCAACATATCTTCCTTCTTTCTTTCCTAAATTCTATTATTTCCCCCTTCTGCAAATATTCCATAACAGTTGCTTACTTGCTACAGAATTGTTAAGCTATCGTTCATGAGCTTTGTAATTAAAGTAAAACCCCTAAAAATAGTTATTAGGACTAACCCTTACCAAATTGATAAACATCTTACATGGGAGCCTCATCATTAAATGAGGGAGATTTATCTCATGACTACCTAGGTTTTATGTTGTGCATAAAATCTAGTCAACACAACCCCCACATGGCCCCAATAAACCACATGTTCATTCTCCATAATTTTATGATAGATGTTCATGCCCTATTTCAAAGTTCCTATTTAGGCGTTGTTATGGCATCCACCACACCTAGTCGTGCCCAAAAGAAGCCATAACCAAAACAATAGAAACCCTAAAGTGCCCACCACTTTTAGGTTATTTTATTTCATTTCTCCATGGCATCATTTTTTAATTATTTGAGAGTACAAGTTACACACACACACACACACACACACACACACACATAATTTTAAAATATACCTAATCACTTACATGTAGTTGTGGGTCTTATAAACTTGTCAATGTAAGGCTTGCATCAAAACATCGAACTGGGGTTTTAACAAGGCACTTAAAAAATTCGCTTATGAATCCTCGTGTGAGCAAGGAATCAATCTTGCTGACATAGACATATTGTTCATCTACACCAAAATGCTAAACCAGTGCTCAGAAACAAGGTCAGTGAGGTGGAAAGTAGGAGGGGAACTATACATTAGACATAAGGGCATATTGTGTGATGTCCCTTTCTAGGGATAAAACTGAAAATAAGGGTTTAGGCTAAAACCCAAATGAGAGAAGTCTGATTTTTGGAACAGTGACTATCAAACCCTAATAACAAACTGAAAATCACACTTTTAGGGCATCAAACTCCCTTCAAAACCAGCTGGAAATTAGAGAAGAAACGCCTCTATGGCAGCGAACTATAATAGCACTTAATGGCATCAATTCCCATGCTATAACAAGCTAAAAATGACAAAGAATGCTTCCAACTAATTTATCCAACCATGAAGATATTTATCCAGCCAATATACTTCAAAAATAAATACGAAACAAGTGATAAACCACAACTGTAATTAATTAAATAATCAAGAGAAGTACAACTCACATTAAGGGCTGGAAATGATGATTCCAAAACCCCAAAAATACCAACGAAGTGAGAAATCAGCTTTATAAATTATGATGAATATGAATATCAATTCCAAATGCTAAGATGTGCGCTAAAAGGCACTCAAACCCTCCTCCACCCAAGGAGATGGTGTAAAATTGATGTAGAAGATCTTGACAACTCTTTCTCCTTCAAAACCTAGCTGCAAACCAGAAAGATCACATTCTTTGAAGCCCTTAAGAACCGCCAATTGGAGAGTTTTTCGTTCTGCAATATGATTAAGGGTTTCGTCCTCCTTATCTGCCACAGTAAAGGATTTTCACCCTCTAGTGTAATACAATAGAGCAATCAGCCCCCAAACCAAGCAAGTGTAAAATTATATTAAGAAGCATGCCCAAAATAAATCCAAGTGACCTCTTATA
Source organism: Taxus chinensis (assembly GCA_019776745.2). Taxonomy (NCBI): domain Eukaryota; kingdom Viridiplantae; phylum Streptophyta; class Pinopsida; order Cupressales; family Taxaceae; genus Taxus; species Taxus chinensis. Next base: position 691,916,551 of record CM034146.1, read on the forward strand.
TAGCTTCTTGGTGGCGCCAAAGGTCAATTAGGGAGTTTGTCCTAAAACCGACCTCTTAAGGATGATTTCTTTAATTTTTTAACTCGTCTTTTCACCTCTCCAAGCCAGCTGACCTGCCTCATAAGACAAACCATGAAAAATAAGGTAAACGTTCACAAAAAAAGACTAAAAACATCAACAAACACTTCCCTTGTTCACCTTCTTCTTGCCCACAAGAAGTGGAATGGGCAAGACATCTTCAAAATGAATTAGTTCAAAAAAGGGGACATTATAATCCTCCCTTCCCGAAATTACTTTCCCATAAGCAATTGCAAATTCATATGCATGAGTATCATCATATCAAAGGGAAGGAACATGTTGTAGAGCTCCCATAATTTGGATCGTGTGTGTGTCAAATGAAGGAGCTTGAACCCAAACAAACTCATACCTCTGCTGCCCCTCTCTTCATTGAAGTCCTCTTCATCTTCCATTTCAAAAACAACAGTGACAACTCCTTCCTTTGCATACTCAGTTGTACAAACATCCTTCCAAACTGCCGTAATTTCCATCATAGAGCAAAAAATGTATGAACAATCAGCTTGACCATCATATCAAGGGGAAGGAACATGTTGTAGAGCTCCCATAATTTGGATCGTGTGTGTGTCAAATGAAGGAGCTTGAACCCAAACAAATTCATACCTCTGCTGCCCCTCTCTTCATTGAAGTCCTCTTCATCTTCCATTTCAAAAACAACAGTGACAACTCCTTCCTTTGCATACTCAGTTGTACAAACATCCTTCCAAACTGCCGTAATTTCCATTATAGAGCAAAAAATGTATGAACAATCAGCTTGACCAGCTATCCCTCTTATTGCAAGATGCAAATTAGATTGTGGATGGGATAGGAACAAGTTACAACAGCCACTAAATACTGGGGATCTCATCCAAATTAAGGCCATTGGATCTGATTTATTTGTTTCTTCCAGTTTTACCCTTCTTTCGACATATCCAATGATGAAATCCTTCCTAAAAGTACATGCTTGCTGCTGCCCATGACTGCTAATGGCAGTCCCAACTCTGATTTTTGCATGTTTAGCCATATGACAATAGCATAACTACCAAACTGAAATCTTACCAAAAAAAGCAAATTCATGAGTAGTTTAGGGACTGAAAATTGTCTTACATCATCTAAAAAATTAAGAACACCAGGTCTAAATTGAAAACAACAGATACATTGGCTCTTAGTACATGATTCTTACAACCCACACTTACCCCAACTTGGTGTAGAAAATGGCTTTCAACACGAAAGCTCCATTTTGCACATATTTCTTCATTCAAGTGTCCCCCGCAAGAAAATAATACAGTGTATACTCGGAACTAACAAAAACGTATCACCATGGAGTACATTACCTAAGAGTAGACCCTTGTTTGTCTCTATGCATTAAGTGCTCTGAGAATATGCCTCTTCCTTCTTTGTGGTAGCCATCCTACGAACTCCATCCACTCTACTTTGAAGTATTGCCTTCTTTTTGAATTCCAACATAAGATGTAAACAATGCATACCAATACTTATGCTCACCTCTTCTTGATTGATGTTATCTTGCTGATTTTGGGTTCCACGTGTTGCCTCCAAGTTGCCCCAATGATTTTTCTTCACAAATTGGTTTGGATTAGACCCTAGGAGTGCAGATGAGTGGGTGTAACAGCCATGTACAACTCTAAATTTCTTCCCAAGCTACGCCAAAGATGTTGGGATGTTGGCTTTGCTTGATCTCAATGAGTGAACCCTCTTGCACATCATATTAAGTGGAAAGAAGGTATCCAAACCTGCCCATCTCTTGTTGTCCATGGATGCTATGCACAAACCCGTACATAAATTTGGGAAGAAGAACCCGTCATAGCTGTAGCATAGCATTTAGAACTTAAAGATCTTGGATATCAATAACCTAGGAAGGGTGCAACAACTACAATACTTGAAATCCCTTTCAAACATCATATTAAACCAAAAGGGCTTCATCATAAATGTCAACTTACAGCTGTCCAAGAAGAACACTATCCATCCAAAATATGAATTTAGAAAGAACATCTTACCATGGCTGTAGGATTGTATTTTCCCTTGCAAAATTGGGATGGTGGTAGTTGGACACCATCTTGCATTTGATGTGAACATTTCATCCTTCATTGTGGGTGACAAATTCCCTTTCCTTGAGGTTACCAAGACTCTCTTATGGCTACCATAAGGATGAAGGTAACAACAATCCTCAAGTTTATAGCAACACTCTTCAAAATATCTCCTGAATCCCAAACTTCTATGTACAAGCAAACTAGAATTTGCAAGGAAGAATCCATGATCCATGTGCCCTTGGAAGTTAGATTAGGATTAGATTAGCTTGCATGCACTGGAATAGCTTGTGGCAGGTAGATAAGGAAGAGGAACCAGCCTTCTCTGGAGGATCATTCCCATTTGTAAGTCCCACAGCTTGGGGAATGATCCAATGTTATGCAAATCACACCAAATGACCCTGCCTTAGAAAAACAGACTTTATAACTCATTTGGGGGTGTTGTGATCCATGATCCATGATCCATGATCCATGTGCCCTTTGTCCCTTGACATGTTCTTCCTTTTATCAATTTGTCATGTTTCCCATCATGCTACAAATACGGTAGTGACATAGAAGGAACCCATAAATTTGAATTATGCAGGTCATGTCTAGGGTTGTCAGCCAAGAATTCACTTCCTAGGGCTGAAGTGGAATCCTCTTCCCCTTCATCTTCACAAAGTTGTTAGAACATCTAACACCTAGTAGCTTCTAAGAAATCAATCAAACCTACTATAGAACCATCAAGATAAGAGCTTATGAGAAACAACTTCTTCAATGCATGAACAATCTCAAACTAAATGCTAAGTTATTTCTTACTCTCTAGATTGCTAAGCTAACAAATGAACCTATTTAGATCACTTTAGCAATCAAAATGGAGTGGTTTCCTCAAGATTTGAAGATGGAATCTCACCAAAACATGGCTACAAGGCCATTTTTGGATCTTCCCATGCTCTTCAATTTGAGAGAATGGATGCAAGATGGAGAAGCTATTTCCTTCAATGGAGAATGGCTCAAGATCAAAATGCCTATAGTTTTACTCTAGGGAAAATAAGGTGTAAGAAGAAAGGTAAGGAGGAGGGTTCCTTATATAGCTTGTTAGTTCAAGGCAAGGCTAGCAAATTGATGAATGTGGGATAAACCCCAAAGAGGAAATACAAAGGCCATGTATGTTTAATAAAGTATGTGCACTTTGTGGGAGTTGAAAGGGGGTTTAATTAATCAAAGGTGATTAATTAATAGAAGGGGTATGCCTATAGAAGCTTTAGAAGAAAGTTAGTATGATTCGGGAGATTTTAAGAGAGGAAATGGTTCAATAAATGGTGATTTATTGATTTAGATTAGTGGTAGTAATTAATTAAGAATAATTAATTAACCTAGGTAGAAGTGAACGTTAATTAACAAAAGGTCATTAATCAACATCCTGAATGATAGAGGGCTAATTAATTAGCGAAATGTAATTAATTAACGATGATAGAGGGACAAGTGGTGGTTTATTGACGAAGTGTCATCAATTTACGGGAAAGAGGATAGTTAGTGCAATTTAAGTATTAAAATTGCTTGACCAAATTCTAGGTGTCTACATTTGCCCCTCTTTGGGGTGGCGTAAGCGATGCCACTTCAAAGATAGTAGACAAGTACAAGACAAGTGAATTTTGAAGGGATAGAAGAAAAATTAGTAGAGTGAAGGATGCCCCCTCGAGTGTTGATGGGGTGATGAAAGAGGTCGATGGGGACGATACGACGAAAATATGAAGGAAATGGATGCGATATACTAAATAAGAATAAGGATGTGGGGGACAAACTCTTTTGTTGGGGGATAAAAGGTGATCCCTATTGCCCCAAGTGAGTTGGAAGTTGGATTAGTGTTGATAGAAGAGAATGATATGGAAGAAAAATGAAGATGAAGGGGATGGAAATAGCTTTCATCCAGCTGATGGAAAAACAACTTTATGTCATCATATTGCATGTGATCTACGTCATCGGTCCTTATTAAAATATACACATACAACAAAAGTGTAAAATGACATGAAAAGCCATAATACGAACATTTGTTCATTGCCAAAACACTAACTCAATGCAACATACAAAATGCAATGCAATACGAGAAAGTAAACAAGCTAACCTAACAGGGAAACAAGTACAAACACACATACTCAAACAAACAATGTTCAAGACAGTTGCACAAATGTTTTTGTTATCAAGATTTGATTCTGACCTGTGTGAATTAATGAAAAGGGTTAAGAATGACACCCCAAGCAAGGATACATGCGAGGTGAATAAGCGAAGGATATAAAGTCCAATGGAAAAAGCAATCGTGCCCTAGGAAACTACCCCAAGCAACGTATTCGTGCAAAGGAAGAAAGATTAAGAAAACCAACTTTTGTTGATGGAGGGTAGATCCAAATGATCTGTGAGTCATGCACAAGAACAGGCGAGATTCAAAGAAATATGTTTTGTAGGACAATTTTTGATGTTTGAGTACAATGCATTTGACACAGGATTTCAGCTGCGTGCATGTTGTTACCAATTTTTGAATTTTTTTTTTTACAATTTTTTGGATTTTTATGATTTTTACCCATTTTTAGGATTTTTGAATTTTTACCAATTTTTTTGATTTTTGATTTTTGCAAATTTTTAGGATTTTTGATTTTTTAGAAGAATTATAGAATAGAAGATCACCTGGAAACAAGAAATATGCCCCAGGGAGAAGAAAGGGGTGCTAGGTAGCAAAAAATGCCCCAACGTAGCGAAAATGGGTGAAAAATGATTATTTAATAAAAATAATCATCACGACGGGTGGTAGAAGAAAATAGAAAGATCACGATGGTCACATCACCTCCCACGACCATTGTGATGAGTGAAAATCACCACGGGGGGGGGTCAAAACAACCTATATATACCAAGCCATGGGGGGGGGTAAATCATCGTGGCTCATTATTGTTACCAAACTCTATCAGTTTGTTATTGATTTTCTCTGACATGTGGGAGAGATGGCTCGAGTTCAGGTCTGGATGAGACGTGCAGACCTCATTCGAGAGTACATGCGGCCTCCTAGCGATGGACCTTGGGTATGTGAAGCAAAAACATTTTCATTTTGAGCTCATTTATTGCATTTATTACTAGGTAGAAAATGGTGCGACAACGTATGTGTGGCCCTTGGGGCACGCATAGGGGTGTTGCGTGGGGGCGTACATGCATGGAGGGGCCACACATGCATGGGGGGGGTGTGTGTATGCACTATAGGGGTAGGGATGGACAGGTACTGATGGGCATGCATGTGCGGGTGGGGTGTTACATATATGCAAAAGGAAAGACATGCATATGTGACAATATGGGGTGTGTGGGTGTAGAAAGGGCACATATGTGCATATGTGCACATGCATGTAGCAAGGGTGCACATGTACTAGGGTGCTTAAAAGCAAGCGTGGACTGGTGTGAAAAAGGTAGTTTTTAGGTAACCTTAGAAGAGGTTTTAGGAGAATTTTAGAAGAATGTAGGGATGAATAGAAGAAAATTAGATGTAATTATGTGTTAGAAGAAATGATGTTAATGAGTGTTTTGCTTGATCTTGTAGATTGACCTACCCATCTTGGAGACATGCGAGTGGCATGTGAGGCTGCGTCTTTTCTAGGAGACCTTTACTCGGCATGAGTAGATCTACCTGGAGATGACTCTAGATGTGACTGGACTTTCATATGTGGCACAGATGCCACAGATTACTTTGGATCATAGCCTTCTGATAGCCTTAGTTGAGAGATGGCACAATGAGAGTCAGTTATTTCACTTCATTACTGGTGAGATGACCATCACATTAGAGGATGTGTGGCAGATTCTTAGAGTTTTGATCTAGGGCTGACTGATAGAGTATGATGGGGACACCACCCACATTACACAGTGTCTTGTTGAGATGTTTGGCCTCTGGGACATACCCAGAAGGGTATGGTAGTTTGGGTATATAGGTGCTTTTGATGATCTTGGCTATCTTGTGTAGTTGTATATTTGATGGCTCTTGTCAGTGGCATTCTACTGCCTGACAAGATGGGTACCTCCTTTCCATTGGGCCTGATTGGAGTTATTCATGGATTGATCAATGGAGAGAGATACTGTTGGGGACAGTGTTATACTTGCACATTTATATTGGGATCTTCATCTTATTACCTACCATGGTCAGAAGACCATGGGTCTAGCTACCCTTTTACAGATATGGGTGTGGGACCATATTTCATTGGTCACCCTACAGGAGTTCTTCGAGTTCGGGCTCCTAGATGAGCCCTGATGATGGGATGGGCTGATTGGTGATGACATTCAGGGCCATATTGGAGATATAGATTACTACCGATGTGCATTTGATGAGTTACAGTTTGCATGGTGACTTGACACCCTTATAGAGCTTATCAGTTTTGAGGATGTTACAGAGTTGAGTGTAGCAACGGTTGAGCACTTTCTTGATCAGCAGTCAAGATTACATTACAGAGTGGTATAGAGTGGATCATGTCCAACGATAGTTTGGTCGAGTTCAGGGTATCCCTGGTGATGAGATGTGGTATGGTCACCGCTCTAGAGAGACATTTGACATTGGCCCTCTCATTAGACCACAACGAGCTAGAGATAGCTTCAGTCAGATGGTGCCCCAACCATGGGTACCTTTACGACATATTACAGATATAGGGGAGAGAGATAGACTATCATGGATGGTATATCACATAGTGCTCCTAGGGAAATTGATGATTCCGCAGGGTGCCATAGATGCAGTATTACGTACAGCTACAGAGGGATTATAGGGAAGAGCTCATAGAGCTAGAGCTCAGCAGTTAGTACAACAGGTGTCCCAAAATAGGGAATAGGACAGGGACAGGACAAGGTGGGCAGGGTTCAAGATGCCTACACATCAGCAGATCCCAGTGCAGTAGGTTGGAGTACATATACCATTACAGTAGGTTGGCCCGCAAGCCCTAGTACAGCTGGTGGCTCCTCATGCATAGATGCCACAGATACATATTCAGATACCACATGTGCCTTTGTCACCACCACACGTAGCTAGTCCACCACACAGTCTCTCAGGGATGGGTGGGATGGAGGAGGTGGAGATGGAGGTGGAGGTGGAGGATGGAGTTGGAGGTGGAGATGGATGGGGTCCCCGCCACAGAGCCCATAGATGGAGGATGGAGAGAGGCCTATAGACCACCATCACCTCCTAGATAGATCATTAGGAGTTCTAGGGACTCAACTGTCTTGAGGAGGTAGGTAGGTGAACTCAGCGGGATGACTACAACTGAGAGAGATCAGCTAGTAGGCAGAGCATGGGTTCAGTGGATCGTAGAGTGGACTCAGGTCAGGCAGATGTGGCAGAGAACAGACAGAGCTTACTATGCTCAGTAGGCGGCCACAACATCGGGTACACCAGATGTGTTATTGAGTTGCCACAAGCCAGTGGTGAGGCATCATACTACAAGGTGTTGTATCATGTAACCATCCATGGATCAGAGGGATCTATATTCCATTTAGTTAGCTGGAATTAGTAGATCAGGTCATCAGAGATCATCTTGTCATCTAGATGATGAGACAGAGTCCCTCAGTATAACAGGAAACTTCCTCTTCAGCAGGCACCACCACCCAGGCCAGGTAGTCCAAGGCATAGGTGAGAGCCATGGTTGACTCCATTATTGATGATGTACTTACAGATGATGTATTTTTTATGTATGCCTCAATATGAAGGCACATTTTTGAGATGATGTATATGTATTTTTTTTGTTATGCCTCGATATGAAGGCACATTTTTTATCCATGCCCATGATGGCATACTTTGTATCTGATGATTATGTACAGAGACACATTGTATATGGACATTGACATTTTGACATATTTACATGTATATGATGATGGAATTTATTATGATGTATGATTGTATCACATGTGTTTGATTTATGAGATAACATTAGATGATATCACATTGTTTTTATGAGATACTTATGATTGTCCATGTTTTTAATTTTTGATATTGGGGGGGGGGACAAGAGGCGGTCCCTATTGCCCCATTGGTGATATGGTAGGATGATAGTAGCTTAGCATACATGTTGGATGTTTATTTTCATGATGATGTAGCTTAGTTGTTATTGATGATATATATGATGTATGTGATGTTAGATGTGATGATAGATGATGATGTGATAACAAAAAATGTACAAGTAACAAACAAGCACAAGAAAAAGTTAACAAATCTACCAAATTTACACACTAAACAATTTGACAACACAACTATGTACAAATATAAACAAGCATGCAAAACACACTGAATATAAACAAGAAAGAATGAATCTAATCAAGAAAAGAATAGATCAATCTAAGAAGTATGTTAAGAAACACACTATACAAAATGTACAAGCAAGTAAGTAAATCTATACAAAAATGTACAAACAAACAAGCAAAGCAAGAAACAAACAAACAAACAAACAAGTAAGAAAAGTACTACTATGTTTTTGTGAGATAATTTTTGATACGTTTTATGTTGTTTTTGGGAGTTTTTGGAAACAATGTTCTATTGTTTTTGTATTTTCTACGAGATGGTTTTCTAATGTTTTGGGATTATCTAACCATATTTGAATGTTTTTTTGATTTTCGAACATTTTGAATGTTTTTGTGATTTTCTAAAGTTTTCTGAAGTTATGTACAGAAAAAAGAGAAACGTGGATGCCCCCAAGCGTTAGATGGGAATATACAAGGGAAGATGCCACATGTTATGTACAGGAAAGTGAAGATGTGAAGATGCCCCCAACGTTAGATGGGAATGTACAAAGGTAATCTCTTCACAGATTTACAAGAGGAGGATCAGCCAGATCAAGGCTTCGAAAGGACAGGCTCAAAAGGAATCTCAAATGTAGGTGAAAAACTAGCTCTAGATAAAAGCAAATGTACCCCCTAGATGTGAGATGCTTGTGAACAATGAATCCTCCCAAGGCGCTGGAAACTGGTTTTCACCAAGGGACCTGTCCAAAGTGCCACAATTGCATGGTTTTCACACTTGGATGACCTGTTTTCTCTTTACTTTTTTTTTTTTTTTTTTTTTTTTTCATATTTTTATACTTTTTTGGTTGTTTTTTAATTTTTGTGCCATGTTTAAGCATAAAACTGCTTGAGGTGTATGGCATTCATAGGTTCACGTAGCTCATCTCTGTCAGGATAGGCAAGTTTGTATGCTCCTGATCCATATTTTTCCACTATCACATAAGGTCCCAACCAATTAGGTTTGAACTTACCCTTCTTTTCTCTTTCTTTCACAGTGTTGAACTGGTTTTCCTTAACACCAAATCTCCTACCTCAAACTGATGAGGTATGATCCATTTGTTGTAGCTCTCAGGACACTTGATTCTGATACACTTTTAAGTGATTGAGTGCGCGGAGGGTGTCTTTCATCTAGCAGTTCAAGCTCTACCAATCTAGCCACACGGTAGTCTTCATCTTTGTCCAGATAGTCTCTGAGAGATATTCTCAGGGAGGGAAGCTCAATTTCTAGGGGGATGATGGACTCAGTGCCAAAAACTAAGGAGTAGGGTGTTGCACCAGTAGGAGTGTGAATGGAAGTTCTATAAGCCCAGAGGGTGGGATGGATCTACAAATGCCAATTATGACCAGTCTTACTTACCATCTTTTCCATAATTCGAACAAGGGTTTTGTTAGAGGCCTCTTTTGTCCATTACCTTGAGGGTAATAGGGAGTAGACCACTTTAGGTGTATTTGAAAGTGTTGGCATAGAGATTTCATAGTCTTGTTCTTGAAGGACTTACCATTGTCAGCTACAATGGTGGAAGGGATGTCGTAATGGTAGATGAGATGATTCATGATAAATTTTGAGATCTGTGCCCCAGTAACATACATGAGAGGAACAACTTCCACCCATTTGGTGAAGTATTTGTGGAAGTTATGATATGGGTATGGCCATCTGAGGAGGTAGGGGTGAGCTTCCCTATGAGATCTAGTCCCCACTTAGAGAACACCATGGTGTTGTGATCGGTTGCAAAGGTTGTGCTAGTGCATGAATAAGGTTCTTGTACTTCTAGCACAATGCACACTTCTTGACATACTTGTAGCAATCAGTTTCCATGGTAGGCCAATAGTAGCCTACTCTCAATAATTTCTTCACCAAGACCATTCCATTGGTATGGGCTCCACAAACACCTTCATGTACTTCCTTGATCACTTGGACTGACTCTGCTACATCTAGACAACGTAACAGATTCCTGTCATAGCCATGACGATAGAGGGTGCCTCCAAGGAGGGTGTAGTGGGATATCTTTTGGATAAGGTTCCTCTTTTCAGAGTGGGTTATATTTAGGGGAAACATACCATCTTGTAGGTAGTTAAAGATAGGATCATACCAAGGGGATAAAGGACCAACAACTTCACAGGCCAGGCATGATTCTGGCATGTCATATGCAGGTTGTCATAATTTTCAACAAAGAATGGCATGTCATTATTTTCTGGTGGAATCTATAGCATGGAACCCACTGTAGCCATAACATCTGTGCAGACTGATTTTGTGCTCTTGGGATCTGTTCAAAAGTGATACGCACAAAATATTCTTTGAGAGTCTCCACTAACTTCTTATATGGGATGAGCTTCTCATCCTTGACCTTATATTCATTGTTGACCTGTTTGATGATCAACTGTGAGTCTCCAATGACCTTAAGTTGTTGGATGTTCCATTTGATAGCTAGCTTCATCCCAACGATGAGCACTTCATATTCTGCTATGTTGTTTGTACATGGAAATCTGAGGTGGAAAGCCTGAGGTATAAAGTCCCCAAAAGGAGTGACTAGCACTACTCCTGCTCCTGAACCATGGAAAGTGAATGATCCATCAAAGTGTACTTGCCACATGACAGATTCTTTGATATACATTAATGATGCATCTGGAAAATCTAAACACACCGGCTCTATTCTAGGTAAAGGTGCCTCAACTAGTTGGTCTGCAAGCACTTGTCCCTTAATTGACTTCTGATGCACATATTCAATATCAAACTCGTTGAGTAGGATGATCCAATTAGCCATCCTACCAGTAAGTGTTGGCTTTGACAACAGGTATTTCAGAGGGTCAACTTTAGATATAAGCTTGGTTTTATTGTTCAATAGGTAATGATGAAGTTTTTGAAAGGTAAAAATGACACCAAGAAATATTTTTCAATTTGAGGGTAGTTGAGCTCATAAGCGATCAGAGTATGATGAGATAATATACCACTTTCTCTTTCTGACTAAGATCATATTGAGTGAGCAGGGCACCAATAGAAAATTGGGTACGGATATGTATAGCAATAGTGGTTCACATGGGGTTAGTGGCATGAGGACTGGAGGATTGGCCAAATACTATTTGAGCAAGGAAAAGGCTTGCTGTTGTTCAGGTCCCCAAAAGAAGTCAACATTTTTTTTCAGCAGATGAGTGAAAGGATGGAATTTGTCTGCAAGTTGTGATATAAAGTGGTGAATGGCTTGGATTTTTCCCTGCAAGTTGCAACTGCTTGAGGTTTTTGGGAGGAGGAATTTCAGTAATTACAGTTACCTTAGTAGGATCAACCTCAATCCCTCTTCTGGATACAATGAAACCCAATAGTTTACCTGATAATACCCCGAAGACACATTTCTTTGGATTCAACCTGACTTTGTACTCTCTGAGATGTTCAAAGATGCATCTCAAGACCTTAGGGTGTTCTTCTCTCATCCTTGATTTACCCAAGATATCATCCACATAATCCTCCATGATGTCATTGAGCATGTCATGGAATATCACTGTCATTTCCTGTTGATATGTTGCACTGGCATTTTTAAGGCCGAAGGGCATCACCTGATAGCAGAAATTCCCCCAAGGGGTTGTGAAGGTAGTCTTATGTTGGTCCTCCTCATGATCTTAATCTGATTATAGCAAGAAAATCCATCCATGAGAGATAGCATTTCGTAGCTAGTGGTTGAATCGACAATCATGTCGATGTTGGGAAGAGGGAAGTCATCTTTTGGACATGCCTTGTTGATGTCTCTGAAGTTGGTACAGATTCTGATTCCTATGGGATTTTTCTGTACTAGGACTATATTGGATATCCATTCTAAATAATCGATTGGTCTGATAAATCTAGCTGCTAAGAGTTTTTCAAGCTCTTCTTTGACTAGAAGGGCCACCCGGATGCATTTTTCTAAGCTTTTGTTTGATGGGTTTTACGTCTGCATGCACAACAAGGTTATGCACCACTAAAGATGGATCCAGGCCTGACATATCTGCATAAGACCAAGAAAATATGTCTGAGAATTCTTTAAGAAGCATTACAAAAGTCTTTTGTTCTTGTTGAAAGTGAAGCTCCCAGCTTAACTATTTTAGGTTTCTCTTATGTGCCAATGTTGACATCAATGGTTTCTTCTACTAACATCTTGGATGTATCCTCCATGCACGTAGGATCAGGAGGGAGGTTAAGATCTTCTTCCAAGGGTGTCTCAATGATATTTTCACCCTTGGTGTGGTCACTTTTTATGTCCATAGATTTTTTGATTTGTTTGTCAGCCAGCCTCAAAGAGGTTTTCACTGTGTGACTTGGAATTTTGTTTTTTCTGAGGATTTTTGGAGGAACTTTTTCCCTCACTTTTTCTTAAATTTTTCTGACCACGTAACTCATCCTCCTCCCCAAAGTACACGCAGGTATCAAGGTCAATGTAGAATCCTTTTTTATGGTCCCCGATAGGAATGTTGTCATGAATACCCATGAATTCTACAATTGCCTCATCATTTTCAAAGAGGTCCATAGGCACATGAAGTTTTTGGTCCCAATCAATGAGAGTAGGATAGAAAAGGTCAACTTGGGTTTAGCGGGGTTATGGTAAAAACAGTGGTGTCTAGGAATAGGTTTGTAGAGGAAAGATCCTCGTATTGGCTATGATAGGAATCTGTGTCGCTATCTGAATGAGAAGAGCTATCCTCATGTTCAGAAGAGGTAGCATCTCACTCCGGGGGTGAGATCCATAAGGTCTAATGCCTGACACCATATCTTTCAGTTTTAAAGTGTGGGGTTGGAACAGGCTCTCTTATACCTTGTTCATTTTTACCACACTCGTGTCCTTTATAGCCCATGGAGTACATCATTCAGTTGGATTTGGTGTACTTGGAGTTTGGTAGTAGGAAGGCATAGTTTCTTCAGGGACCCAAATTGTGGGAGGGTCCAACAATTTTTCTTCTACTAATAGGCCACCAGGTAGGAACTTCTTGATAGTTTTCTCATCTCTAGGTCATTTGTATCGGTAATTGGGATTTCCTCTTGTCTTGGGTGACAAAGATAGATTGAAACCAAGAGGGCTTGTTGGATATCATACTCTCCAACTGTATTCAAGAACCTTCATCTCCCATGAATCAAAGGGAGAAACAGATGTAGAAGCACAGTGGCCACAAGAACTTAGTGTGTCAGAATCCACATGTGAGGTGAGAGCTTCAGATTGAAGAGGTATAACAATATTGGGCAGAGGGACATTCATAAGCACCCTTGCGTGAAAAGCTATTCAAAGCTCTGCAGTGAGAAAAGGGTTCTGGATCTCCTTGAATGGTGATGGTGTGTCCCTCATGATTCAGTTTAATGCATTGATGGAAGGTTGATGGTATGGCCTGCATGGCATGAATCCATGGGTGGCCAAGAAGCATGTTATATGGAAGCTCCAAGTCTAGGACATGGAACTTGGTGTTATGACAGGTAGGTCCTACTTCCATTGGAAATGTTATGGTGCCAGCTGATTCACACTCTGCATTGTCATATGTTGTGATTGTGATGATGTGGGATTCTAGATCTGCTTCTTTTCATCCCAACTATTTGATTAGCTTCAAGGTACATATGTTCAACCCAGACCCATTGTCCACAAGCACTCTCTTTATCTTTCTTCAGGTGACAACTACTTCGATGTAAAGAGGAAATTTATGTGTGTGATCTTTGTTTGGGATCTCATTATGGCTAAAGGCGATGTGTTCACTTGGTGTGATATTTTCCACCACAGATTGAAGGTGGGAAGGATCTATATCCATTGACACTCCTGACCCCTGAAGTGTTTTGTAAAGGATGTCTTTATGTATATTTGATATCTTGAGAAGATCTAAGATCGAGATCTTAGCAGAGGTCTTCTCAAGTTGTTCTAAAAGATCATACTGACTATCCTGAGGGGTAGACAGAGGAGGTTCTAGAATCGTGAGGTGAGCGCACCATGTTACCACAACACAATCTCTGCTCTTGATTCTAATAGTATTCACATGCTCGTTAGAAGAATGAACACAACCAATAAGTGAGTCAAATGGATTGTCAGCTTGGGTGTAAACATAATTAGTAATTTTATAGCTCTTGGAAGACTGACCCTGATCCAAGCTTCTTCTCTGCATGTTTATCATGCTTAGGGAAAGGTTCCTTGAATATTCCCATTTTCTATTAGGTGTTTGATGGGGCTCAGGTGAATCAACCTCAATTTCTCCACTGTCAATGAGGTCTTGGACAAAGTGCCTCAATTTTAGGCACTTGTCTGTTTTGTGGCCTTTGACACAATGGTACTCACAATATTCATGTTCTTTGTACCATGATGGTTTAGGTGCACTTAATCACTAAAGGGTACTATTGTGGGGTACTGGACCATGTTCACTGCGTTGAAACAACTATTTTAGAATCGTGGACAAGGAGTCCGTGAGAGGAGTGAACACTCGATGTTTGACTGGGGGTTGAATAGGACCCTTTAGTAAGTTTGAAAGGAGGACCTATTTAAACCTCTTGTATACGCTTAGAGTCTGTGATACCATCTCCTACATGAAAAAAAAATTTTGTTTTTGTTAAAGAAATTTGGGTTTTTCTATAGGTTTGGATGTTTGATTGTCTTTTGAAAAGGGTTTCAGTGTCCCTTTAGCTATCAAATCCTTTTCGATTTAGCTTCCTTTTTCTATAAATTCCTCAAAATTTCCACGCTAATTGACAATGCATCTATAACTGCCCGTGTTGTCATTTTGAGGGTTTGAAGTAGAAAGCAATGTCCATATTTAAATTGGGGATGAAAATGCTAACCAATTTCTTTTTTTCTGGGTCTAACCCCCACCATTGTTTCATCACCACTATGACAAGGGAAGTGGCTAGCTGTTAATATTTTTTAGATGCCATAGCAATTGTTTTACAAGAAACTAGAAAAGGTCTTTCATTAGGTCTTTGTTTAGCACTTCACAAGTATGCCACTATGGTAACATCACTTTCTACGTTGAATGAGAAATGTTGTACAAATATTTCTGACTAATTTGGGCCAAGTAAATATAGACCCTTTAGGTATGTGAAGAAACCATTCCAAAGCTTGACCCCCTATGCTCCTTGGGAATAAGCGTATAAGGTAAGTTTCACTATAAGCCACTTCTTGGCATGCCATGTAAAATTCCTTAACGTGATCTGTGGGTCACCTTTCCCTTTATACTTGTCAAATTTTGGGCAATCAAAAAATTTTAGGGAATGGTGTATGTAGCATAGCTCTGTCAAATGGGTAAGGACATAGCTCTTTGTATTGTACTTTTTACTATGTATGACATTGTTTTCCTGAAGGGTCGTGAGTATACTTTTCATGGATTGATTATAACTCTTTGTGTGAGGAGTTGATATTTGGTAGGGGAAGCCAACATGTATACCCTACTATATTTTGATGTTTTATCCCCTTGATTTTCAGTGTGAAGTTCACTATTCTTGGCCTTAGGTTTCTCTTGATGTGTGTTTTTGTTCATTTCCTTTTGCACATGGGAAACCAAATAAGCTAATTGTTTACTAAGGATTTGTATTTTTGTTGCATATTACTTCATCATATTGACTTCATCATGTTGAGGTTCTTTCTTGGTGCTCCACTCCAACCTTATTTTGATGAGGTGGAGTGTGGAAGGTTGTTCTGTGTGCTCATGCTCCACTCTATCTTTTGGGGTTTTTGATGGTGGTGAATTTAGAAACCATGTGTTGTCATTTTGAGGGTTTGAAGTATATGCTTGTCCCTACCCTAAAATTCATCCATGTTAATAAGGGGATGTTGTGCCTCTTCTTCCTCATGGGTATTGTTGGTAGGTGGAACAAATTCATGTTCATTTGGCATTTTGGCACCTAATTCTACAACTCATGCAAGTACTCTATCTTTGTTGAGAAAAAGGAATTCATCCAATTGAGCGGGGTCAAACTTCAAAATCTACCCATGGTGATTCTACTTCATCACCACTATGATCAATCATGTCCTCAGTTTCCTTTTTGCAAAGAAGAGGGGCCCTAAATGGTGACCAATGAAAGGATTTTATCCTTGCTTGTTAGATGTTTCCCATTCTAGTTTTTTATATGCCATCCTTGTTAAAGGGGGCATAACAAGAAGTGTTTCACAAATCCTCTTTTTTTTCAAATGTGATCAAGGTATAATCAAACCTAAGTGAAAACCTAGAATGTTATAATTGTGAGGGTCACAAAAGAGTGTCAACAATGGTTAAAGAATAACGAATGATAAAGAATCAAGGGATAAAATAGGATTTTCCTAGAAATATAATTCAATATGATAAACAATTACAAGGAATAATCACAAGTTTGGTAAACCAATCATGAACTACTCCCTATCAATCAACAAGGAACTACTCCTTATGTATTTTTAAATCAATGGTAGTTTGACATAATATGATCAACACAATGTCAACACTTAAGTCAAGTTTAAGATAAACAAGGAATAAGTATTAACAAGGGGTTGATGTGACTTCCAATCAAAGTATACTATAACTCATTTAGATACAAACAAGGCCTAAATCCCAAAAAGTGGAAGTTACAAGTGCAAATAATGCAACAATACCACTTGGATACGTTAACCAAGCTTTTCAGAAAAAACAAGATATTAGTATCAAAATAGTATTGATACGATGCTAACAAAGTAACAATAGCACCTTTCAAGGTTTGAGGTAATGTTTGAAAATAAACAAGGCCAAATTATACCAAGGAATTGTTAAGATGCGAGCAAGCGTAATGGTACAATCTAGACACTTAGATCAAGTTTACAAGAAACAAGACGTAAGTATCAAAATTGTATCAAGGTGATGTGAGAAATGTAACACTTCAAAGGAAGGTCAATGATGAATCAATCCTAGCTATGATGAATATCTTGACGTGGGTATCAAGATCAAATGGCTATCAAGATGAGAAGACGTACCAACACACTTTCAACGTTTACCATCCAATCTCAAGCAAGGAAGAATGTAAATGGGTGCAAAAGTGGTGGACACAATCAATCAATAGCACACGTATGTTGCTCTTCTTTTGATCTAAAATATCAACAAGAAAGCAAAGGAGTAGATCAAGTGGGGTTGAAAAATACTTGGCTTCACTTTGGAAAAGTTTCACCTCATCTTATGGCGAGTGAAAAACTAAGACAAAGTAATGCTTCGTAAATTTTGTGATGAATGACGCTTGGCTCAAACTTTAATGGACTCTCCCCTTGTTTGACTAACAAGGTTTTGACTCTGAAAAATTTCTTGCTTCGTGAAATCTCTTTGAAACATGATTGGCTTTGAGTCGAGTCAAGTTGGCTCCAAGACGAAATGGCTTCCTAATTGGTTCTCTCAACTAGGTGTCACAAATTACCTCTGCAAGCATGGTTTTCCAAGGAAGTCACACTGACTAAACCTTGGAGTATCCTGAATTTACTTTACCCCTTCAATACAATGAGAAATAAATGCGTTCAGTTGTATTTTCACTGGGGTTAAGTGAAGATAATTTTGACTCTAAATCTCACAAGTGTGTACTAGACAAGTAGGTAAGCAGAGTGCTTCCCATTTTGTCCACAAGGTTCCCTCTTGTGTGGACTACTTTGGGGTTCCTGGGAGCACCCCT
Organism: Taxus chinensis; assembly: GCA_019776745.2. Lineage (NCBI taxonomy): Eukaryota > Viridiplantae > Streptophyta > Pinopsida > Cupressales > Taxaceae > Taxus > Taxus chinensis. The sequence goes on from CM034146.1 coordinate 691,934,497, forward strand.
TTTGTGATTTTAAGGCTTATGCCAAGGGCACTTCTCCCAGTTCAAAGTGGATGAGCCATAGCTCTTAACTGAAACCTACATATACAGTGTTTTGAATGTGGTGTTTTTTATCTTTTATCTTAGTGTGGTTTTGTTGTACACCGTTTGAAACCTGCATCAAACTGTATTAGTATTGTTTAGATCCTGATTCTTTGACTTGTGAATTAGGTATTGCACGTGAAAGATTAGTAGTTCTCCAAAATGATCAAAACATCATAAAAAGAGGATTCAAGTGTTGTTTTTTATTCCCAAGATCACCTAAAAGGTGCGAGGGAAGAGCATACACAACACAAAAACCCAAATATAACGAAAAATGGAGAATACTTGTGAAATCAAAGTGCAAAGCAATTCATTTTAACCAAATTTGTTGTTCATTCCCTTAGGCACAAATTTTAATGAAGTGTTTGAAAGTATGAAAAAGTCCTAGAGTTGTTCTTGATTCCCAAGATCACCTAGAAGGTGTGAGGGAAGAGCATACGCAACTCTATCCTAACAAATGAAAATAATACATTCATTAAACTTATTCAAACAAGTTAGCACAAAACATGAATCAATATATATCCTGAAATCAATAGTTAGCTTCAAGAAACCTGCAAGATGTTAGTCAAAAATAGAGATCAAAATTATGCAAACTTGAAAAATAGTGCCCAAACTTCAATAGATCACACCTGCGTAGACCTGGTAATGACCTTACCAGACTTACAATACTTGCATGCCCCTAATAGCATATGTGTGGTCCTGACAACAAATGTAACTCTGATAAAAATACACAGAAAATGACACATAAACGTGGCCAGAGAGACGGGTACGTGGACCTGAAAGCATATACATGGGTCTATCAAGAAAATAGAATGCAGAGACATAGAATGATGCACCTGCACAGCCAGATGAACACTTGTGCTGGACCTACAAGCATATGCGCAGGTCTGACAGAAAAACACAGAGGGTGAAATAGAAATGTAATGCATGCACTGACAGAGGGAGAACCTATGCAGCACAAAAGTATGCATACGGACACCTATCAATGGTAGTGCTCCCTACTCAGCAGATATGTGGCCCCTATGATACATGTGCGGGTAGCCTCACACCTGCATGTGTACCTGGAATGACATCAAAAATACAAAAGAATGACGCAAACAACTTCAAAAAGGTCAAATTTTTTCTCTTAGCCCAAAATTAATGACAACCCATCAAAATTAAAATAAGAGACTCAACACATGTAAAGTTAGAAAAATACTCCTAAGGAATTCAAAATATTTCACATGTGCATGATTAAGGGTTAGCAAAAACTTGAGATAAAATTAACAAAACTTGACATCAAATGCTAAGGGACTAAGGATCCATCCCACCGGGCATGCCAAATGTGTTCATATAGAAATTTTACATGCTAAAAACAAAGCTAACACCTAGTAGCTTCTAAGCATAATCAAACCTACTATAGAACCATCAAGATAAGAGCTTATGAGAAACAACTTCTTCAATGCATGAAAAATCTCAAATCAAACTGCTAAGCTATTTCTTACTCTCTAGATTTTAATCTAACAAATGAACCTATTTAGATCACTTTAGCAATCAAAAGGGAGTGATTTCCTCAAGGTTTGAAGATGAGATCTCACCAAAACATGGCTACAAGGCCATTTTTGGATCTTCCCATGCTCTTCAATTTGAGAGAATGGATTCAAGATGGAGAATTTATTTCCTTCAATGGAGAATGGCTCAAGATCAAAATTCCTATAGTTTATCCTAGGGAAAATAAGGTGTAAGAAGAAAGGTAAGGAGGAGGGTTTATTATATAGCTTTCCTGAACTGGAAAGGCTAACAAATTGATGAATGTGGGATAAACCCCAAAGAGGAAATACAAAGGCCATGTATGTTTAATAAAGTATGTGCACTTTATGGGAGTTGAAAGGGGGTCTAATTAATCAAAGGTGATTAATAAATAGAATGGGGTATGCTTATAAAATCTTTTAGAAGAAAGTTAGTATGATTCGGGGAATTTTAAGAGAGAAAATTGGTTCAATAAATGGTGATTTATTAATTTAGATTACCGGTCGTAATTAATTAAGAGTAATTGATTGACCTAGGTAGAAGTGGATGTTAATTAATGGAAGGTCGTTTATCAGCATTCTAAGTGATATGAGAACTAATTAATTAGTGAAATGTAATTAATTAATGATGGTAGAGGGACAGTGTTGGTTCATTGACGAAGTGTCATCAATTTACGGGAAAGAGGATAGTAAGTTCAATTTAGCCATTAAAATTGCTTGACCTCATAACTTCAGTTGTCTTCATAGTGTTCATCTTTCTTCGCCGTATCAGAATTTGTTGAAGCATTCTTATTTTGTTGATACATGTAAGGAACCACATCATGAATCTTATCGGAATCATGAACATCACCAATTTGTTTGTCATTGTTTGTTGTCCGGAAAGTCCTAGAGAGCTAATCATCCTCCTTGTCTTTTGGCAATTGAGCTTCAACCTTCAACATCCCTTCACCACATTGTAAATCTGATTTTTATTCTTTATTTTTTTGCAAGATGCCATCATTAGAAATTAATGTATCATTATTAAATATCAAAGGATTTTTATCTTCCAACTTGTGCTTCATGATTTCCTTCTCTTTCCTAGGCTCGTGCTTCAAGATTTCATCAAACCCTCGACCCTTCATACTGTTCTAAAAATCAGTCAATGGCTTATCCTTAGGAAGAGTGATGGGTGCTTCTAGGGCTTAAATGGGTTGCTCCCTTTCAATGCCCAATAAATTTGATTGTTCTTTTTCATCTTTGATCATGATGGAGGGATTCTCTCCCTCTGGAGTTGGAACATATTTCCCATTTTCCTTGGGTATAACTAGGATTTTATGATCTGTAAACGACAATAGACCCCCTATTGTTTTATTTGTTTTCCACAGATCCTTCAAATTTATCATTTTCATGATTTAAAATGAATTTAAAACTGACCAAAAATCTGAATTTTAATGATTATAAATCTGATCTAGAACTGAATTTTCATGATTTAAAATGAATTTAAAACTGACCAAAATCTGAATTTTAAATGATTATAAATCTGATCTAGAACTGATTTTACAATTCACAAAATTCAACTTAATCATCCGTTTCATCAATCCAGATTTCACTTTTACCGATTTCTTGAAAATGTCGTAAATTGATTTAAATATGCACACAGATCCTTCAAATTTATCAATTTTCATGATTTAAAATGAATTTAAAACTGACCAAAATCTGAATTTTAAATGATTATAAATCTGATCTAGAACTGATTTTACAATTCACAAAATTCAACTTAATCATCCGTTTGATCAATCCAGATTTCACTTTTACCGATTTCTTGAAAATGTCGTAAATTGATTTAAATATGCATATCTAAGTTAAAATTTGATTTAAATAGTGTGGAAAATATCTCAAAACATAGAATGCAAAATCAAAAATAAGAACCCCTATAGTATTACTTGTTTTCCACATATCCTTCAAATTTATCAATTTTCGTGGTTTAAAATGAATCTAAAAACTGACCAAAATCTGAATTTTAAATGATTATAAATCTGATCCAAAGCTGATTTTACAATTCACAAATTCAACCTAATCATTTGTTTGATCAATCATTCCAAATTTCACTTTTACCGATTTCTTGAAAATGTCAAAAATTGATTTAAATATGCATATCTAAGTTAAAATCTGATTTACATAATGCGGAAAATATCTCCAAAAACAGAATGCAAAATAAAAAACAAGACGACACAAGAATTGTTTCCGGAGTTTGGCAATCGCCTACGTCTCCGGGTTCATTTGAACCAATCTATTAAAAATGTCTCAACTACAAGTACACTCAAACTTACAATAAACATTAATAGATCCAAAACCTGCAAATTCGTGACCTCGGACCTTTGGAAGACTTGCAAAACCTCTTTCCTTTGTTCTCTGTCAAACAAAGACTTTCACGCCCTCAAACGACATCAAAAGAACTCCAAATTTCGAAAATGCTATATGCAACAGGAGCGTCTCGGAATTCTAGACAACTTTCCAATTTACACCGAGACCTAGAAATGCCCCTAAGCTGCTCAAAAGTTTGATTTTCGAAAACTGCTCTGTTATCAAAAAACAGTCCTGAGCTTTAGCCTTAACAAAACTCAATTAGCATATACATACAAATCAATATATATATATATATACATGTATGTATGTATATACATATAGGTTTGTGGCCGCCTTGTGGTCTAGCTGTTGGGCATTTATTTTGGAATAAAGTAGTTGGGGGTTCAAACCACCCCAACAACCAATTTTTACCTTGTTTTGTTTTAAGTGGCAATTAAATCCAACATTACGTGGCGAAGTTTTTTTATAAGCCTTTCAAAAGGATTTTTCCACCCTATTATTGTAATGCCCTGTTCGATGTTCCCCCAGTTCCTGACATGACGACCCTGTTGCTAAGCATGGGGGGGTTGTGTGCATGATCTCATTGACCGTTGTCAACTTTGTCCTTGTCGCAGTGAATATTTTGCACCCTCCCTCTCCTTCTTTCCTTTTTGGGTCGTTGTCGGCACCCCAAATGGTGGGCCTGGTAGCGTCATGGAGGATTATCCAGTTAAAGGAAAATCTATTTCTCGCTTCTTCAATTTTCCCTGGTCGTCACCATTAATAGAATTAATAATTATTATAATTATTTTAGCCGTAAAATCATAAAATAATGTTTATAATAACATTATAATTTATATTTTCGATTTACGATCATTTCCTTTTGTGTCGAAATTTTATCACTATTGTTGTGATTTACCGCTAAACTATTGTTTTATTATTTGTTTACTTCGTCTTAGGGTTATTATTTTATTAGTTAAAACAAACAAAAAATAAATAAATAAATAAAATAAAAGATTTAAATTAAAAAAAACCCGTGATTTTTTTTTGGGCGTTTTAGGGCCAGGGGGGGGTTCCTTATGGATTTTTTTTCTGTCTTATTGTTGAAGGAAGACAAGCGCCGCCGCCATGGAGGGAGGGGGAAAAACCTGGAATGGTTGCATGTAATGTTGTGGTTTGCAGCTTTTTCACAGATCAATGCGCTGAAGGGCGTTTTTTTTGGACTATTCAAGGAATGCCTCGCCAGATGTTATCTCATTCGGTGCCATGGATTGTTGTGGCCTGTGCTAGCATTCTCCCAGCCTACGTCAAAAAACGAGCCCCCAGACCTGCGTGGACCTCTCTCAAAGCATAAAAGAAAGAAGGATTCTATCAGATGTTGTAGTTGCAAATGCTTTGGTGGACGTTGTTACTATGTTTGACCAAATGAAAGAATGAGACAGCTTCTCATGGAGAAATGTACGGCTGTGCGTGGAATACGTGGGTCCCTCATAAGTCAGTCACACTGTTCACTACTGCAATGGAGAGATCTTTGGCCTAATCATTTTCCCTTTCCTGCAGTTCGCCCTGTCTGTTCCATAATGCCAAAGCTAGATCAGAGAATGGTCGTCCATCTAAGCATAAGGAAAATTTGTTTTTTATTGCCAGTTTTCTTTTTCCCCCAGTCAGCGCCAAAAATAGGGATTTTTCTTACCAGTTTTTGTAGTTGCCATGATGTGAATTCGACTCACCACAGACGAGAAGAGATGGGAGATCTTGTGGAGGGTGGTTCTTCATTTGATGATAACAGTCTATACTCTAAAGCTGCAAAGTCAGATCTCTGCTGATAATTCCTTGTGGAGCGGTGGTTAGTTGGTCATGGTGTATCTAGGTCATTTTTGTTTGGTTGTTGGTCTTGTTGTGCTCATCCCTGTCGTGACATCTACTCGAACCACATCTCCTTGAGGCACTTTGTTCAGATAGTACACCTTCCTCCGATTTTACTCTCCCACGTGTTGCATGCAATCCAAGGCGCTACAGCTAAAAGGTGGGTTGAGCAAGTTGGACACCGATCTACTGGTCATTTGGAATATACCCAAACATGTAAGATTATTCTCTGGTAGTAGACAGAATCTTGTAGTTCCAATGGAGGGATTTTTAGTGTTTGCATGACCAACTCTTGTTGTATTGTGCCTGCAATAAGACTGTTTGCAGGTGTGTATGGATTTCTTAGTCATGCCGGCTATCTTGAGGGAGTTGCAAACTGTATTGGCCAACACCGTTTAAACATGTTATTTTATTGTTGGTTCAGTGCAAAATGGGTTCATTCTTGAGGATTTCGAGCAAAGGCGAAATGGTAAAAATTGCGGACGCTCATGATCTGTTCGACAAAATGCTTAAGAAAGATGTTGAACCGAAACCTGCGGGTTTGACCGACTCCGTTCCTTCCAGGCATGGTTCATCTCCCCTTACCTCTCATAATTCTCGTGCTTTAGTTCTCATTTGCAACTTAATAGAATTTCAAAATATTAGGATTATAATATAGTTAATTGTTTTTATCAACTCGTTGCAAAACAATGAAATGTCGTGTCGTAACTCACGAAGTCAAAATAACTCATTTGCATTAAAACATGAATTTCCACCCTCATTCTAAGGTGATTTAGAAAACTTTCTACCCAACTAGATCGCTACAATATTGTTTTATCGACAAGACGAAATTGACTTCCCAGTAATAAAGTTGATCATCTCCCTATTTAAATAGTTAATTTTTGCATTTTTCGGAGACTCATTAAGTACCCTTTGTGACTCTGAAAATGAGATATTAAGCTTCATTCGTGTACCTTGTTATGTGAGGAGTCACCTGGACCTTTGGATTGACTCCGAACGAACATATGTGATCTTTTTGATGCTTTTATAGGAGCTCTGTTACACTGGTTTACAACAATGGAAAGCTGTCAAATCTAGAAAGTTGGCTTTCGTTTTGAACCGCCATTTGAAACCTGGATAGATAAATTATTTCCCGTCTTCACAAACCTCTAGTGCTTTTACTAGACAATTGCATGGAACTTTCAGTTTCGGGAAAAACCCTTTTCTGGATACTTTGACAATGGCATTTTGTAGGCCTCTGATCGCAGTTTGACAAGGTCAAACTGGACAAATTAGGACCGGTGGCTTCAGAAAACTTGTTGCCGTTTGAAGACTGTTTTCCAGTTCTGAGTTTCGTCGACGCTATTGAATTCTCCTTATATAGGGAAATTTGTAGGAAGTTCCTCGTAGCACGCTCATTCATCAAACGTAAATTTTGGACGTGGTTTTTTGATCCCTCGAGCTAACTTTTGTTCATTTTGCACTGGGCCAACTACGATCAGTGGCCCCGGAAAACTAGCCGCCAAACGCAAACCGTTTGCTTTTTCCCAATTCCGGCAGTTGCTTTGAACTCCTGGTATATAGGTGGACACGTATAAAGTTAATCGTGGTGTGCGTTCTCATCAGAAGATAACCTTTGGAAGCGGTTCTTTAGCCTCTGAGCCCGTTTTGAACGTTTTTGTAGCTAGTAAGAAAATTTAAAAATAGAAAGTTGTGGGACCCTCGTCGGGTTGTTAAACCACCGTGGAAATTTTGGACACATGTAAATAACTATTTAAAACTCTATAGTGTAACTTGTGTGATATAAAACTTTTGACAAATGGTGTTTTCTCTCTCTTCCCTTCTCTTTCTCTCTCCTAGGTTACAAAAAGAAGTAAAATGAAATGTAATGAATACATGTCTCTAAACCTTTTATTTCGATTGCAAATTGTAATTATTATCATAAGTAAATGGGAAACTAAAAAATGATAATTATGTTAGATTAGAGTGGATGCCATGCCAGCTATTTATCGTTGATATCATGCTCGCGTGGTTTTGCAGGATGAAAGAATGACAACGAAAAGGCGATATGTAATTCATTAATTATCATTGTAATTTATATAGTTCATTATTAAATGAATAAATGTATAATGTAGTTTCATGTTACAAAAGGTTATATTTGATAATTTGTTGCTATGTATGAGATGTTGGATTCAAGGACATCTAGGAAATGTGCATTTATTCATAGGTCAATTTGATTTATAGTACACCTGGTAAAAAGGGTTGATATTTATATAAGGTAAATGAATTTCAAGTAATATCTTCTAGTGCATATTTAGTGTTCAATAAATGATTAATGAGTCATCTTGTGCATTCATACTTTGTAAATGTAATAAAGAGATTTAATCGAAATACTCTACCCTTGTATAATATCGGAGCATAACTTTTTTTCATGTGTGATACTCCTTACAGTAGAAGACATTGAAAACCGTAGAATGAATTTATACTCTGCACTCAGTGGAACCTCCTAGTTTTGAGTAAATCAAAACCCAAGAATGGGTTTATCGTCTTAGTCAATATGTTTAGTGGCATTGTCATAAACCCGTTTGATAGGAGTGACAGTCAAACTTTTCTTGGAGTATGTAGAGCTAACTCCTCCTTCGTAACCTAGCAGACTACCTTGTCATCCGAAAATAGATTTAAAATTGAAAGTTTTTCATCGAGTGAAATCCCTGTTGGATCCAGACGACATAGATGGAGGTTGTGACTTAGTTGTTCTAGGTCTTAAACTCTTGTTAATGAACTTCTTAGCTCCGCTCAGCTAAATGTGTTACCTTGGTTTCTCTCAACAAAACACCTTGGTCCTTTCGTGGAGGTGGTTTAGCATAAATGTGTCCTCTCGCTTAAAACGCATATATAGTTGAAGGGTAGACCCTTAGGTGAAGCTGGAATTAACCTAAACCTCAATTGATTTGAATGTTAACTTAGGGTCCATGTGTAGCTTCAAATCTTCCAATCATTTATGTCTTCAAGAGGTTAGACAGACATTTCATAACTCCTTTTACAAGACAATGCGAATGATAAGACCATAATTTGACGTAGAAAATAAAGCATATAAGAGTAACAAAAAAAAAAAAACGAGATTTGAGGTTCGGAATAATGCCACTTTTGGGAGACCTTATAACTCAATTAAATATATTCCTTTGTATCAAATAATATGAATTGCCTTGGTGTGATCAACCTTTGAGAAAACAAAATACATATATAAATCAAAATGGAATTTCACAAGTCATTATATTAATATAACTATGGTAGGGAAATAACTATACCGTGATCGAGGAATGTTTTTTTGGTAAAAAGCTATCTTGTATTTAAATCTTCGTTAAATCCTAATATCGCTATATAGACACCAAGTCACATTCACTTGAGTTGTAAGAGTGTAAAAAAGTAGACATTGAATATATGTTCGGGAAGAAGATTCGTAACATAAGAACAAAATAATTAAGTATTTTATACGCATTTGAATTATGCCAAATAAGTATGCCAGTTATGGAAAATTTTGTAAAGAATAAGAAGCCAATTTTAAAAGGGTTGAACAGTAATTTAACCGTGGAATAAACGTAAGAATCTGTGGGTGGACAAACGAGAAATTTTTCCTTGCACAATAATGTTCTTGGAATGTTGATCGTAACTAAAATACAATTAAAGAAATGATGTGTTGTGGGTTCGCCATTCCTAAAGTCATTTTTCTTGTGGTTGGGTCATTACTAGTAATCATTCATTGGGAAAAGTGTGGCATCGATATGCCTATGTTGTTTTCATGTGTCTATGTGAGTCGATAACTTATGCGATTGTCGTATGTGAGTCAAGTTTCTGTACTTGGAGCTCTTGCTGTGTTGTGTGTAGTGAGCAATGTAAGTAAAGAAAAAATTATCCTGGTATTTTACTATTGTAATTATGTGTGTAAAATCTAGGCACTACAATTATCCCATGGATTGGGCCACACATACACATTTTTTTAACCAAATTTAATGTCCCCATAGGACATGGAATATGCATTTGGCTTGGGTGCATGGTGGTTGTGCTATGATTGGGATATTTGTTATGTGGGCGCCAAAATGGATATTAACCCATGCTTAATATAATGGGCTTGGTTAAAATTGTTATCGCCAAAGTTGATGGAGATAATATGCCAAACTTAGAGCACGTCGGTGCACAGTAATTTAAATAACTAAAAAATTAATGGGAATATTAGTCCCCCGTGCACCATACCAACACAATTTGTGGCACTTAAATACAAAATTGTGATTATGGTAATATGAAGTTATGGAGGCAAAGGCACCCCTCCGCAAAAGAATTGTGTCGACCTTGGTTGTAGGCCTCCAGCCAACCAATAGCGGGGCCCATCTATCCGAACTTCAGCATCAAAGACAGGAGGCAAAAAAACCAAAAACACACTTTTACCATTTTTTTTCATTTTTGCACTACCACATGTGGTAGTCTGATTGGTCCACTGCCCCTATTTTTGCTCCTCCAACTAGGAACTTCTGTGGACGGTATCTTGCTCTGTAATATCCCTTTCAAGGGATTAGACCAACAATCAAGGAATTAGTTTCAAACACCAAATAACCAAATCTGATTTCTATAAGCAGCTGACTGAAATTAAAATCAAAAAACTGATTTCTCCAAACAACGGTATTAAAATATATGCAAAACACAAAATTCACTCCAACAATCTTGCCACAATTTAGATATGTATTTTAGACATTCAATGGAACAATAATCAATGAAAAATATGAGTCAATAATCAATGAACAATAATCAATAATCAATAATCAATTAATAAATAACCAGCGACGAGCAGCCACAACTAAATTATGAAATATGGGTCTAAAACCCCCAAAAATCATGAGAATGTAGATTTCGGCCTTAATAAATATGTCAAATCAGATTATGAACTGAAAATACAACTTTATGTCCTCTGAACCATCAAACACTACACCAAAGTAGGTCGCTCCATCTAGGGAGACAAATAAAAATATGAAAATGGATATTTCTCCTCAAATCTTCAAACCCATGCAATGATGAAGGGTTTTTCACCTTCAACAAAACCACTATAAGGGTTTTCGTCCTTCTAAGAAACCACACAAGAGGGTTTTCATCCTCAAGTAAAAGAACATGGAACAACAAGCTCTCAATGCTCAATATTAGAAAAATGCGCCAAAACTAGATACACAAATGAGGTCTTCACATGACTTTATATCCCTCCTTTGGCGCCAAGGCTAGAAAAGGCTAGGCCGACCCATAGGAGATGTTCTAATTCTTCATTAATCTTCTTTTATTTGTCTTTAACCCAGTCGACCTGCATTAAGAGGGAAAACACTAAAAACAAAACATAAAAATTAGAAAAATAAAAGCAAATGGAAGCTCAAGCTTCTTCTCCAACTTTTCTACTTCTTTGCCATGGAGAAGGAATGGCAAGAAGTCTAAATAATGCTCTCAAATGGGAAAAGGGGACATTACATGCTCATACAAAGTCCGTTTTTCGTGTTCAAATAGGCGACAAAAAGCTCTCGGAGTCCTCTACCGTACTGTAATGATTTTGGGAGATTTAGGGAAACTCTGTCCATTGAAATGATCTGTAGATCACACCTCCCCATTGAGAAGTCTTTTGTTCCACAAAAGTTGTTTTCACCCACCAAAACTGCCAATTATCTTTCTGCATCTCACAAACACACTTGATCCATAGAAATAACATTATAAGAAAAATTTAACTAAAAATTATTGATAAGCATATAAATAATTTTATTAGTTTAAACTAAACAATCTACATGCCAAAAAGAGGATAGATCCCAACTGATTTACCTTGTGATTCTGCCAATCTCTGCAAATATATTAGATCAGTCTAAAAAAAAACAAATGATAATAATGTATAATTGAATCTCTGTCAAACCATAGTGACTGTAATTGCCATCACAAAATCGATCAGCTTAAAAATAGAAAATCTAATGGGTCCTAAAGAGGCAACTGTCAAATTGATTCCCTGTGACATGTCCAATCTTTGTAAATATAATCTCACCCAAAATAGATCAGTAATAATAGACATCTAAATTCCAATAACTAGGTTAATGTCCACTGACCCTGTGAAACTGAAAGATCATTGCAACAGCAAATATATTTTTTAGTGTGATCATGATGCATTCTAATGTTGTTACCATATTTAGAAATCACATTTATTGCCCACACGAGTCTTACAAAACATGTGATTTAAAATTATGACAACATAAATATTTTGCATTGTGATTATAGTTACAAACACTGCCCAAAATATGGGTCTTAAAATTCATCCAATATATACATGCCAAAAATAGATACATTCCGGTCCAAAACACCAGTTACTCTAAAATGCAAGTATGAAAAATTAAACACTGCCAATGTGCCCATCGTCCTATGTAAAGTGTTGTCAAAAATATCCAAAGCTAAAAATATGAGTTTAATTACCTTTACCCAACCTGTATCAGGAACTCAAAATGCTAAATAAGGAGATTCAAATGGATTATTTTCAAAATGTGAGAAAAAAAAGCATGATAAACCTGTCGCAAGATTCTCCTCATCTGGTTACTCAAAAATTATTCAAAGCTAAAATCATGGGTTAATTCCATTTCAACATATAACATGAACCCCATATAATCAATGATTTGAATTACTTGCATGTCATTCATCAGTATTAGCTTTACAAACATATAACTAAAGAATTGCTTTACCGACCCAGTTTAATGTATTTACCTTTTTAGTTGGTTTTATTTCCTCAGTTAATACCTGAGTTGACTCATCAATTGGTGGTAGATTAAGAACTTCATTTACCTTTGCAACATGCATGTATTTCATCTTTTCCTTACCATGATTTTAAGATTAATGAAGTCTCCAACACTGTTTAACCCGATGCCCATTCACATGAAAATGAGCGCAAAAATTCTTCTTGTCTTAGAAAGAGGAATTATGTTTGCCATTTCTCACCTATGAATGATGAGATTGGTCTTTTACATCTGCCTTGTTTCTAACTAAAGGCACCAACTTCTTCAGTAATGACCTTATCTTCCAACAACTGTCAACATAATGGTTACTAAACCCACAAATGAAGTGTAGGGAAAAACATGCCACATTTTCTGAATATCATAGCCATATTTTTCATACTGAAAGAGATGATTAGAATTTTTAGAACATTTTCCCTTTTTAGTATTCAAAGGGGTGTAAGAAAGAGGAGGTGGTATTTCATTACCTCATCTTTGAATTTTTTTACCAAATCCATCTTGTGATGATGAATCACTAATTTCCTGTATCAAGTCTCCCTGTAGGACTAGTGGGGTATTCACTTTGCTGTCAGAATCTTTTCTCCCTTCAGTGTTCTTAGAGCACTTTTTAATATCCATTCTCACTCTAGGATAACCCAAACCTACAAAATGAGGATGATCTTATACTTGTATTGGGTTAACAATACCTTGGCCATTCTTACCAAGGCCTCTTCCATCAAATCCCATTTCAACAATAATTTAGATCCAATGCCTTTATTGCATTTTTCAAAATTACCAAAATATTACCCGGATCCAAATCTAAATCTGAATGTGAGGAGGAATCACATGGTGAATAACTTACAATACACTCACCTATCACATTTTCTACATATGAAGTGGAAGTAAAATCCTTCTTCGGCTCACTACACTGCAATCTGATCAAGAGCTCATCCTTGTTCTCAAGATATGATTTCAGGCATATAATTTTTTCTTCAAGGGAATAGATCTTGCATCTCAAGAAAACATTCTTGTCCTAAATTTGTTTTTTGATGCATTCTAGCTCTTTCATCCTTTCTCTCTTCAAGGCTTTACCCATAGCTATCTATAAACAACCTGTACTTCCAAAATAATGAAAAATACAAATATAAGATCAAGCCAAAAATATCTATAAATTTGATGGAGTTAAATAAACCATACTGATATCAAATTCAACTAAAAACAAAACACTAAATTCAACTGGTTTTGATACCAACAACTTGATCTGTAAAAGAAAATAGATCCTCTATTGTTTTACTTGTTTACACATGATCAATTAAACTTATCAGTTTTTTTGGTTGATATGAATCCAAAACTGATTTAAATATGAACTTTAACTGATTAACAACTGATCTAGAATTGAATTAAATGATTCCCAAAATCAACCTTATTCATTATTCAATCAAACTATCCAGATTTCTATTGTACCGATTTATCATAAATTTCGTAATCTGATAAATATGCTTGTCTAAATTTAAACTCTATTGATTAAATGTAGAAAATAAATCAAAAAGCAGAATGCAAAATCAAAAGAAAATATGATACCAGATTGTTTAGGAGGTTCAGAACATCCCCAGGTTCATATGAACCAATCCATTAAAATTAACTTTACAAGTACATTCAAAAACTTACTAATCAAATAATGAACCTCAAAAACCTGTAAAAGAATACCATGATAAATTGAAAGCTTTGAAACAATTCAACACATGCTTTCCATGTTTGTTTCCATCTCCACCAGGTGATCTTCCCTTTGTTCTTTGCTAAAAAACAACTTCCACGCCTAAAAAATGACATCCAAAGAACTCCAAATCGGGAAAATGTAATATGCACCTAAATTGTCTCAAGAATTTTAGACAACTTTACAGTTTACACCAAGATCCAAAAATGCTCCTATATTGATAAAAAATTCTATTTTCCAAAAAAAATTCTATTTTCCAAAATGCTCAGTTATCAGCATTCCACAGACCTCAACATTACCTTGTATAGAGGCAAATTTGCAATTATATAGTTTTTTGGCCACCTTGTGGTTTAGCGACTAGGCATGTATTTTAGAGGAATGTCATTGGGGGTTCAAACCACCCCAACCACCAAATTCCCACACATTTCCTTATTAGGATGTAATATCCCACATTATGTGGGTGTATGTTTTTTAAAAACCTTTATTAAGGTTAAACTGCCCACTTTTCATGTAGCTTTGACCACACATTCCATTTTTTTAAGCAAATTTAATATGTCCCTATGGGATGTGGAATATGCATTTAACTTGGGTGCAGGGGTATTTGTTATGTGGGCACTAAAATGGAGATTTAACCTAAACTTAATATAGTGGGATTGGTTAAAATTGTTAGTGCCAAAGTTAGTAGTGATAATTCACCAAAATTAGAGCAGTGCATCTATTTTGGAGGAAGGTAGTTGGGGGTTAAAACCACCCCAACCAACCACTTCCCATGCATTTCCTTATTGGGATGTAATATCCCACATTATGTGGGTGTAAGTTTGTTTTAAAGCTTTAATAAGGTTAAACTTCCCACTTTTCACGTATCTTTGACCATGTATTCCATTTTAAACCAAATTTAATATGTCCTTGTGGGACGTGGAATATGCATTTGGCTTGGGAACATGGTGGTTACTATGATTGGGATATTTGTTATGGGGGCACCAAAATGGATATTTAGCCTAGACTTAATATAGTGGGCTAGGTTAAAATTGTTAGCGCCAAAGTTGGTAGCGATAATGCACCAAACTTAGAGTAGGTCGGTGCATGGTGATTTAAATAATATAATTAAAAATAACCAGAATTATTAGTCCCACATGCACCATACCATGACATTATGTGGCACTAAAATACACAATTGTGAATATGGTAATATGAAGTTATGGAGGAAAAGGCACTCCTCCGCAAAAAGAGTGTGTCAACCCTAAATGAGGGCACCATACCAACACAATTTGTGGCACTTAAGTACAAAATTGTGATAATGGTAATATGAATATACGGAGGCAAAGGCACCCCTCCGCAAAAAGAGTGTGTCAACCCTAACTGAGGGCCTCCAGCAAGCAAATAGCGGGGCCCATGTGTCCGAGCTCAATTGTTAAACACTGGAGGCGAAAAACCAAAAAACACCCTTTTACCATTTTTTGTCATTTTTACACTACCACGTGTCGCAGTCTGATTGGTCAATTAACCCTATTTTTGCTCCTACAACTGGGAACTTTTGCGGACAGTATTTGAACTTTTTGCGTTCAAATAGGCAACAAAAAGCTCTTGGAGTCCTCTACCGTACTGCAATGATTTTGGGAGATTTAGGAAAAATTTGTCCACTGAATTGATGTCCGGACCAGTTTATACCTTGGTCCAATTCCCACTCTACCATTCTTCAACCCTATGAACTCTGCAAGTGTCATGACATCACAAATCTCATCTAAAAGAGCCTTGTACTCCTCATAGATGGTAGCAATGTTATGGCTCGCCAAATACTGTGTTTCAATCTTTGGAATGGCTTTTTCCCTAGGAAGGAAGGTACGTTGAAATGCCCTGTAGCAACCTCAAAACTTGACCGTAAGGCTTGCATCACACTATGAATTCCCAAAGAACTTTCTCAATTGTGGTTTTGTATGTGGCCTGGATCAATCGAGTTATCATATTCACCACTCTTTCTTGCCCTAGAGCAAACTTCTCATGTATGTTTGCCATCTATCTATTCTTTTTTAATGAAATCCTCTAGGTTGAGAAGACCGAAGCTCTAATACCACTGTAATGTCCCTTTCTAGAGCTGAAACTGAAAATAAGGGTTTAGGCTCAAACCCAAACGAGAGAAATCAGATTTTTGGAACAATAAATATCAAACCCTACTAGAAAAGTGAAAATCATACTTTTAGGGCATCAAACTCCCTTCAAAACCAGGTAGAAATTAGTCAATAAACGCCTCTATGGCAGCGAACTGTAACAGCACTTAGTGGCATCAATTCCCATGCAATAACAAGGTAAAATGACATGAATGCTTCCAACTAATTTATCCAACCATGAAGATATTTATCTGGCCAATATATTTCAAAAATAAATAAGAAACAAGTGATAAACCACAAATGTGCAACTCACATTCAGGGCTAGAAATAATGATTCCAAAACCCAAAAAATACCAATGAAGTGAGAAGTCAGCCTTATAAATTATGAAGAATATGAATATCAACTCCAAATGCTAAGATGTGCCCTAGAAGGCACTAAAACCCTCTTCCACCCAAGGAGAGGGTGTAAAATTGATGTAGAAGACCCTAACAACTCTTTATCCTTCAAACCCTAGCTACAAACCAGCAAGATAAACTTCTTTGAAGCCCTTAGGAACCACCAATTGGAGAGTTTTCGTTCTCCAACTTGAACAAAGAAGGATTTTTTCCTCCTTGCGTGCCACACCAAAGGATTTTCGCCCTCTAGTGGAATGGAATAGAGCAATCAGCCACAAAACCAAGTGTAAAATTATATTAAGATGCATGTCCAAAATGAGTCCGACCAACCCCTCATATAGCTTCTTGGTGGCGTTGAACAAAGGTTTTTTCCTCCTTGTGTGTCACACCGAAGGTGTAATGTCCCCTCTTAAGACAAATAGAAATCTGAAAATTAATTAACTCGATCGATCCTAGGAATATTAGATCTTCTTAGTTCGACCTTAAATAACCCAATGTCGGCAATAATACAACCCAAAATGGGGGGGTTGGAGTATGTCAAAGTGGTGGGTTGGATGGGAAAACTAATTACAAAGCTAACAACTTCCAGATCTGATTTTTGACAACAATTAATTAATTAATATAGCACCTAGAACAGCTGAAACTTCAAAAATTAATAACTCCTTCAATACTTGGTATTTTGCATGAAATAAATTGCACAATAAACTAGAAACCAAGGTCTTTCCAATGCACTATGGATCTGAATTTTTTGAGAAACTAAACCACTTCAAATCTGCACCAGAAATCTGATTTCAAGTCGCTTGGGGTTAGAATAAAATCAATAAAAATATTCAGTCTTTCTCCAAGCTTCCAAACACTCCAAATCAACTCCCCTTGCTCAAAAATAATTAATAGACAAATCAGATTTTTAATCTGATTATACAGAGCTGAAAACAATTGTTAATCAAGCCTCATTATGTTGCAATTTTTAAAAATTCATATCTTCCTCAAAACTACTCTGATTTGGGCAAATAAGATAGGCCCGGACTCGAAAAATACAAGGTACAAGATGAACCAAACCAAATTAGAACAGCAGTTGCTAAACCCCCAAAATGACCAAAATGGCAAGTCGCCTAGGGCAAAATAAATTGTTGCTTGCACATAAATTAACTCCAGCACTTGTATTACTCCCAAAACCCTCAAATATGATCACACATACTCTCTAAATCAGATCTGCAACATAAATATATTTTGAGACATCAAAAATATGCTTAAAAAATCCCCAATCCAAGTTGCCAACACTTAGAAAGGAAACCATGCAAAAACACATTCAACACAAGAGAACACAATGAAGAGAACAATTGAGTCTTCAATATCTTCAACAATGGATCCAAATGAAGCTTACAATCAAAGAGCACAATGCAAGAACTAGGGCATACATCTCATTACTCCAAGCATGGAGTGAAATCAAAATCATCAATCAACATAACCCTCTAAAAGAAATGTGACCTCCTTTTATAGAACAAAGGGGTGCAATATCCAATGACCGACCTTTTCCCTTTTGGAGGGAGAACATAAACTCTCATTAAAATAAAATATTTAATACTAAGACTGTGCACTTTATTTATTTTCTAATTAAATAAATAAAAGTAACTAACCTATGTGCACATTAAACTAACTAAAGAGCCCTCCAAGGGGTTACAAAATAGATAACAGACATCTTAGGACAAATTTCGAGCTCAATCCTTGAACCAATTGGGTTAAGGGTCTTCAAATCTTCGATGTGGAAAATATCACAAGAAGGGGACATCACAAAAGGATTTTTCGCCCTCTAGTGGAATGGAATAGAGCAATCAACCCCAAAACCAAGTATAAAATTATATTAAGATGCATGTCCAAAATGGGTCAAAACAACCCCTTATATGGCTTCTTGGTGACACCAAAGGTCAATTAGGGAGTCTTTCCCAAGACCAACCTCTTAAGTATGATTGCTTTAATCTTTTAAGTTGTCTTTTCACCTCTCAAACCCAACCGACCTGCCTCATAAGAGAAATCACCAAAGAAAAAGGTAAATGTTCACAAAAAAGACTATAAACATACCCAAACACTTCCCTTGCTCACCTTCTTCTTGCCCACAGGAAGTGGAATGGGCTAGAAGTCATCAAAATGAATTAGTTCAAAAAAGAGGACATTACGTATTGACACTTATTTTAAGATTAAATATTAGTAGAGAAAGGGATGTTGGTTAAAAGTTTATATTCCTTCACGAGCTTTGGTTATGATGAAAATGCTAAACTTGTATCACAGTCGTTTAGTACAGAGGACCATTTGTAGTATATGAGATCTAATATGATGCCTTCAAATATCGTTGTTGATTTGGAGGCGAATTACAAGGGGGTCGGTATGGCAGAAAACAAACCCAAAAATAGTTCTAAGGACGCCCATTTTCAATTCAATAAACTAGACCCTCTAGTATGATGGCTTAAGTGGCCACTTTTTATCAGGTACTGGGTTTTTAGCCAGAATCTATCTGATTTCATTCAACTAGACTCTTCTTCTTGAATATTAAGTTGTTATGTCGTGAATTATAGACCTAACAGACATGCAGTCTGAGGATTGTGTATACAACTAGATGGGAAGTTAAGTTTTTGAGACTTTCATTGGGTTTCCTTTAGTAGAAACACTTTTTTAAGATAGCTCAGAAACATCCATATATCAACCTTCCCTCTTGGGCCCTTTCTTATCAAAATGGAACCATGAAACTTCAAAATCTATAAATTAGATAAGTTATTGAATCCATGTTAATAATCCTACAGATTTGACTAGACTTATTTAAAATGACAAAAAAGTAAGTCCATATTTACTATATCAAAATAGATCAGAAAAAAATATGAAGCTTTTAGTTATTCCAGAGACAACCAAATGATTTTTTTGAAAAATTTAAGGCATTTAGATTTGACCCCTACCAACCAACATATCAAAGCAAACAAGATTTTTGGTGGTTATGAGGGGAATTAAAAAAATCCACTTTTGCTTAACTATTTTTTCTAGTGTGATGCAATTCTTCTTCACATGCTAAATGGAGCTCTATAGTTCATAATTCACAAAACAATCATTGCAAGTAAGTGGATTGGAGGTTGGGAATTGAAGAGCTAGGGTCAGTGAGTACATGTCAAACTGCAATAACTAGACGAGCCATTTCCTTTTAATTGAAAATCTTTTGTGATTTCTCAATCCGTGTTTCCACATTAATTGGAGAATGTTCAATACTAGTTTTGCGGAGAGCACTACCCGTTTCATCAGTGGCTGAGCGCATGCAGATAATAAATTAACATGGTTAACCTATTAATTGCACACACATATAAGACCAACATCATTAGTAAGGATCAATTACTTGGCACTAAAACTACCCATTCCATTTGCACGATGATAAATGTAAGACATTAACATTACCCATCCAATCTATTTTATTTTTTAGTCTTTAAATCTAAAGAGAAGTAATCTTCCAAAGGTAAATCTTAAGGAGAAGAAAATAATCATATACTTCTGTTGTTTGCGTTTTGTAATGTCCCCAGAGGAGAATATTCAAACCCCAAAGAGAACACCTGAAATTCCTAATTTATTACAGCCAACTGGTTGAATAAAACATGTGAAAAATAAAGCAAGTTATCCTCAATTTTCAGATCTGAAATTACCTATGTTCCACCGAGTTTCCGGGATGGGGACGACAAGGGACAGGGGACGTGTTTCCGGGACGGATTTTTTTTTAGGCCTTTTTTAGGGGACGGCTATTAAAAACTAAGGGAAAATTTAAAAAATATAGGAAATTTCAAATTTCAAATATTTATATGATAACATTGATAAATCATAAAACATTCATCACACACATTATAGAACCTTGATACATAAAATTGGAGGTGAAAGGAAGGAATGTGGATGTCCTAAAATATGAAATATGGATGGATGTGCGTGTTATTATTATTTTAGAATGACATTTGAATTATGTTTTTTTTTTTATGGTTGTGCAGGTTATTATTATTTCTTCATTTTTCTTTATCTTTGCATGAACATCGAATTTAGAATTATCAAGAATGTTTAGAACTCAAGTATATCTAAAATTGGTTGGTAAGACCTTTCGATACTTGAAAGCAATTGCATCCCTTGGGATCTCTCGTTTTCTTTCTCTTCTAAACTGCACTTACTTATCACCAGATTATGTACATTCAAGTCTATTGCACTTAATAGAGTATAGTTTTTATAACTAATAAAGTGTTTGCTTTGCAAGAACGTGCAATGGAACTCTAATCTGTATATGTATGCCTCAGATATGCATTATACACTTATATATATACAATATATTATGGACGAGAGACTTCATTTGATTATCATTGACTTAAGAATTTCATACAGAAATTCAGGTTCTAGACATGTTTAATTGCAATATAATAGCAGCACTCCTTACTGAACTGAGTTTGCTTTAGATTCATTTCCTTGTGTTAGAAAAAGTTGAGTTTTTGGTTTGCAAGCAAGTAATCTTAACATGAGTTCTACATGTTTTTGCTAAGGATTATGGGTTTCCTGGTTTTTCAGCATTCCAGGAAAGTTTTACGTCATTAAGACTAAGAGGAATGCTAATGTGGGGGGTCTTTGTGGGCCCTCACATTCCTTTTTTTATTAACTTTGTGTTTTTAAAAAAAAAGAGTTAAAACATTACTGGAATGTAGGGAATGCCCAAATGTCCCCGGTACGGTCAGGGGAATGTAGAAGTCCCCTGCACGTACCGGGGACATCTAGATGTCCTCTGCCGTCCCCTGCTGAAAATTTGGAGTTTCTGAGACATCCCCGATTTTTTTGACAAATTGGGGACGGGTAAGGGACGTTTCCTCACGGGGGTTCATTATCTAGGCAATATCCTAGCACGTGGGTTCATATTGAGGTAATTAAAATTAATAAAATTAAAGTCAATATACCGGTAGACATGATGGGGGGGAAGGGTTTCATTTATTAATGTTTTGAATCAAGTATTGGGGGTAGGTTAGAGAGGTGGGTCAAAGGAAAGGGAGATTTAATTTTAATATAAAACTAAAACATTTGAACCCTAGTTTTTAAAAGTAAATACCTTAAAATTGCAAAAGGAGTGTGGTCATAAATTAAATTATAATCTTTTTTTAATAAAAAATCTCAATTAAGAGATTCTTAACCAAGAAATAATAAGATGGTAGAAAACTAGGATTGAGTATGCTTTTCAACACAAGTGATATTATTTCAACATCTTAATTATTTGAAGAACTATAATTGATAAATGATTAAAGCTTAACATATATAAGGTGATTTGTAATAGGTATTCAATGGCTTCAAACTATCTTTCGAGAGGAAATGCATATTTTAAAAAATTGAGTGAGAAATATAATATATATTTTTCTAAATAGAGGTATTTTCATTCTAATAATATAACAGGAGGGGGTATTATCAATTGAATAATTACCTAAAAAATAAATCTTACCATATTTTTTAATAGCCATCCCCTACAAAATGGCCTCCTAAAAAATGTTTATATTCATTTTCAAACCAATAAGATATTTTCAAACCCAAAGGGAACACTTGAAATTCCTAATTAATTACAGCCAACTCGTTGAATAAAATAATGTAATTTTATGCAGATCTAAATTTTTCCTAGAAATGGGCGAGCTGATCTAGAGATCAATAACCCTCAAATCTGATCCAAACTTACTCAAATCTTTTGAAGAATAATCAAATTAATTATGAATGCAAGAATACCAAAATATATAATTTTTGTCAATCACTTGGAATTTTTTGTTCCTCATGTTCAGATCACAAAATACCTTTCTTGGTTTCATTAAACTCATATTTTAGTTTTAGAAATATTTGTTTTCTCAATTTGACAGTTGTCACTTTTTTATAAAAATAACTTTTGGGTCTTATCCTCTATGGGTCTTGATTGTATGCCTTCCATTTTCTACATAGTGTTTAACTTTTCCCCTAATTGGTGGTTGTTCTGTCATTTTGAGCTATCATGGTTTCTTCTAATGATATGTTAGGAAATAAGGGATAAAATATGCGTATGAGTCCCTCACAAAATCGCAATAGTAGAAACTAATATGCAAAAAATATTACATATCTGAAATAGAAATGCAAAATAAAAATAACTCAACACAAAGAGAAAATATTTAACGTGGTTCACCCAATTTGGGCTACATCCACCAAGAATCACTTGCTCATATTTTATTACAAGCCACCACTCTCTCAATGCAAGACCCAGATCTATTTGGAGCTATGCTTAACAAACTCTACAGAATTCACACCTGAATTCGTACACATCTGCAATGTTACATCATCCCTACCATATGTACAAAACCACATAAGTAGACAACTACTTAAAGCAGTTTTACAAAACCATGGGTATCAATTAAACCTTGGACCAAAACCGTTCCATAAACCTATGGGTCAAAAATCCCACCCATATGAGAAAAATAACATTTCCTGGTATATCAGGCATGTTTTGTTTCAAGGCCAATTTTTTTTACAATACTCTTAGTGTATAGTATTCAACACTTTCACACATATCAACTTTAATTTTGATGAGCACCTTCACCTTAGTTCCACATGTAAGGATATTATTTGTAAGGCCTTTCAGTTTGCATGAATCCATCCTAATTTACATATCTTGACTATATGGCCTCTATTTTAAATGCTTTGAGTTTCATGGAGGAACATATATCATTTGGTCTATAATACCTTCATCCCCAATATTTCATATACAATGGGCTCCTAGTATATATTCAAGTGGCAGTGCATAATACCTTGGTTAGGCTTGAACTCATTGAAAATGGATGAGTCCTTAATATTTTTAATGTATCCTTCCTTAAAAGGTAATGTATCTCTACTAAAGATCTTACCTCTTTTAATATGATTATTATTGGCTTTTATAATATACCATGCCATGTTCTTGGGAAAATCGTGTTACCAATTACCATAATAATGCACACACTTGATATTGTTTATCAAGTAAGGCCTAATGATATTAATTACAACATCCTTGGATACATACCATGAACAATGTCCCATCCACTCTACATGCTTGTATTAAATTCACTTACCAAGGAATTGTGTATACTAGCCATATTGATCTTGAAACATTCAATTATTGTACTACCATGCATGTAACATAAACTTTTATATTCCTTACACATAGCCAAATTCCATTTCTCCCACTCGAATATCGGTACCAAAATTTTGTTTCTCCCATTTTAATATCCATACCCAATCCTACACATACTTCCACCAATATGGGATTTTCTATATGTTTTTTATAAAGGGGATTCTTTGAAACAGGTCTTGGTATAGTGCAAAAGGTATTCATGAGCCCATTACATTGCCTACCACTACCACACAACAATGTATTGGCTACAAATCTCATCGATGAACTAAAGATACTTCCACTCCTATCTTCGTGTCAATTTTATCTACTTCTCTAAGGCATCCAATTCTATAGGTTTCAATCACCCAAGATGGTCCCCTTTTAGAGGTACTAGTTTCTTAACCTCTTCTAAGATATATATCTCAAAATATTGCTCTTTTAATTAACCACCATAACAAGCTAAATACAAATGGATTGCAAAAGATCATAAATTTGTGTTATAAGAAAAACAAGTTAATTATACATTTGCACCCATGTTTCTAAGATTTCCCTATACACATATAAGTAATCAGCCACAAATAATTAACAAGAGTGCACCTTTGGAGATTGAAGTGACCAATATTTTTTTATACAATTAATTTTTCCTTGATGACATATCTTTGGACTTAGTCATGCTACTCTTTCAATAGTCACATGATATTCACTAATAGAGAATACCTTCTATAATACCTAGGGGAATATCCGAGGATCTGTTGTCCACATCAAAATTTCCCTGATCTTAAGAAGGTGAAAAATTTAAAATTTTGAGTTTAAGTGTCTTCTCTGTTGTACTGTTAATGTGAAAAGCCAAAGAAATTGAGAAAATCTGCATTTTTTGGGTCATTTTGTGTGTTTTTTTTCGGACCTGTCGGACATTTTTGTCCTACGTGTCCCAAGTTCAATTGGGTCCTCTGTTCCCCAATCGGCCGGTTTACCCAAAGTTTGTTCTTTTCGGGCCCGTCAGAATTTTTTGTCCCAAATGTCCCCAAGTTCGCCCGGACCAGTTGTTCCATTTTCGTTCGAATCGGCCGAGTCGCGTACTTCGCGTACTTTTGTCCCGCGTGTTCCAAGAGCATTTGTGCGTCTTTTCCCCGCATTGTCTGAATCGTCCAAGCCGCGTGCTTCGCGCTTTCACGTCCCACATGTCCCAAATGAACCAAGTGCCATTCGTGCTAATTTTTCCCGCTCTACCTAAATATCTTGCTTATTAAATTTGGTAGGTATGTATTAAATGCACATTCATTGCCTTTCTCTCTCCTAAAATGGCTATATAAGGAGCAAACCCCCTATGCGTTTTGCACACTGATTTCCTGCTATCTTTTGCTCGAACCCTTGCAATCTAAATTCCTGCGCACATATCCATTTCCCTCTGTAATTCCTTCCCGAGTCTAGCTTGCAGCTCTGCCCTCCGAATTACCATCAACATGAAGATCAAATTTCAAGGGCAAGAACAAATCTCACCACTAGAGTCTGTCGTTCCCGATATCGGGGACAGTGAAGTTCGCCATCTTGACTTTAGTGATTTTTGGTCGAGGATGACAGATGCGAACCCTACACCAATGGCATAGATGATTCATGACAGCGGTTTGGCTTTCGCTGGTGGTTTCCCAATCTATGTGCAATGTGCAGATACAGTGCTCTCATGCGGAGCTCATTTCAACCCTGATTCGAGTGAATTGACCAACAGGACACGGGGAGCTCATTGCCAAACTTGACGCTGTCGCCATTGACACTGCACTGAGGATTCCAGAAATGGATAATGCCATAGTTGTCTCCCAGAATCAAGCACAGGCCCTGTTCAATCAAGACAGTGACAACTACAAGGCACGGGTGGCGAAGTCTTGGCTTAAAAACCCCTAAGAAGGGAGCATCTCGCCTATCCAAGACCCTTTTCCGAGCAGATTTCAATGAAGAATTGTCAGATTTCATAATCTTACTGGCTCGGGTTATGGGCTTATCCTCCACTAACGAGTTCCATTTCTGGATGTGCCCATTCATCAACATGGTGTGTGAGGGAACTCAAAATATCAACTGGGTAGAAATCATCAGCATGAACCTAGCGGAGCAGCTTTCCAATGTGTAGCAAACGACGAAATTCTATATGACTTCGTACCTGATGTACACTCTGGCGGCATCAAGGCAATGGTTTGGATTCTCTTACATTGATGCTCACAAGGCTGATCCTGTGTATGCCTACTACCCACAGT
This sequence comes from Taxus chinensis, assembly GCA_019776745.2. Lineage (NCBI taxonomy): Eukaryota > Viridiplantae > Streptophyta > Pinopsida > Cupressales > Taxaceae > Taxus > Taxus chinensis. The sequence continues at coordinate 691,960,622 of CM034146.1, forward strand.
TCACCCTAGAGACCAGCAATCGTAACTTCTGAAGGGTGAATGATGCCTTCACCATGTACATGGTCAGACTTCTTGAGGGTGACACTGCTAGAAGATTTTTTGATGAAGCCATGAATCTAATATCGCACTACGGTGCCTATTTTATTCAATTCAGAAAATTTTCTTATATCAGGCTAGCTGGCTATGAGAGCACCCCTCTGAGGCTTCCTATGTTCTGCAGTGACAAGATGGCTCTGATAGAAGTATGCAGGCAATTAGATAAATTGCATAGAACCTGTAGAGACAAGAAAATTACTGGTTTGCACTTCCCCATCTCTTTGGGAAACTACACTTGTAAAATAGCCCTGGACGCACAGAATATAGAAAGAGCCCTGGCTCCCATCACTTGTCCATTTCTTCAAGCCAAGAAATTGCTTCGACTTAAAGAAGTTCATTGAGCAAAACATTAAGATAACATATCATCATAGGGCAGATACAGAAGACTATTGGGCTGACTGTGCCGATGATTTTGAGGCTAGGAAGGAGGCATTATGGCAGGTTCTCTCTACAATTGATCTAAGAACTCGGCTTATACCAAGTTCCTGAAGGACTCAAGGACGAAAACTCTGATCTATACTCATATGAGTATGACAATGTGGTTAAGCACACTCCCTTGGAGGACTTGGATTGGTTCAAGAAAGAGAAAGATGATTTGACCGAGATCCTAGCTCCAGTCTTAGTCAGGACTAAGATCTGGTTTGATAAGAAAGTTCGAGAGCTTAGGATGCACTCAGGAGAATCCTCCTCCAAGGATGTTTCAACACCAAGGAGGGAAGCATCGATTCCAAGATCAGACACACCTGTGCAAACCCCTCCTACCTCATCAACTCAAGGGCCTGCAGCTTCTACTCCTTCTTCATCCACCCAAGTATACCAGAAGAAACTCAAAGAGGTTAAGAAGGAGCCTGTGGAAGAAGATCCCCAGAGGAAGCAGGTAGAATTACCTTTGGGATCAGAGAACATTATTGTTCTCAGTGAAAGTGAAGAGAGTGAAGTGGCCAGCTCCTTCAAGCGCTCCTGAAGCTCCAACGGATAAAGACAAGGAAGTCCAGAGCACTGAACTTCCAAGTGCTATTGATTCCTCCGCACCAGTTGTCTCAAGCGCCCCACTCATGTCTCAACTCGAGACAACAGCTGTGCAAACCTTGAGCACCATGAGCTCTCTGTCTCTTGGTCCTCTTGCCCCTCCTGCTTCTTCCTCCTCTTTTGCATGGGTGCAACCTTTTATTGATAGTAGGAAGAGGAAATCTTCCTCTCGGAGCTCAGCGGCCAAATTTTGATGCTGTGGCAGCCTTGTTAGGCACTACTCCTCCTTCTCGTGCCAAAAAAGCCAGAATAACCTCCAGGATAGTATCTGATGCTCAGGGTCAGCAATTCCTATAGATTGCTAAGCCTACAGTAGATAAACCAGAGCAGGACTTATAGGCATCTGACCTAGAACTCTCAAGGATTCCTATGGGAGAGTCTACCCCTGAAGGTGAGATCCACAACCTCCAGGAAACAGTCACAAGAGTCATTGGGAGGGTATAAAAAGGGTAGCAAACTATTGAACAGTTGGAGGAACAAGCCCAGATTCTCACAGGTTTTATCAAATCTCTTTTGTCTAAGGACAAAGTTTTAGACCCTACCCCCATTGACTACCCTTCCGCCACCTGTAATTTTGAGCCAAGATGAAGTACAGAGTATCAAAGACATGCACAAGTATTCCGTCTATGGCAGAGCTATGGAGGCCATGGTGGAAGATATGCTTGTTGCTGGATTAAACTTCATCGATGAAGCTTTCAAACTCCATGGAAAAGTGAACAACTTGCAACAAAAGCTCTCTTCCACTATTGGGATCATAGATAAAGAGCTTAAACTTTGGAGCAGTTGCATAGTGGACCTCCGCCTCATGGGACAAACTGATGAAAACATTCTTTTGGCGAGTAAGGTTTTTGATGATGCAAAGGATAATCTATCAAAATCCTGGGTCTACAGCGTGGAGTGGAAGATCAAGGTCCTGGAGGAAGCTGTAGGTGAAATGAAGAATAACTGGCAAAAGGGAGAAGCTTTCAAGACATTGGCGGCTGCTGCGTTCAAAGATATGCATTGTCATCTTCAGGATGAAAACTCTGGCGTTCCCTCGTCCTTGCAAGAAATCAAAGCTCAGTTCAGAGCTTTTGTCAAAGATAATCTTTTCAAGGAAGAGTCCATCTCTAAGGACAAGATAAAGGAAATTTGTTCTCTTCAATCTGCCATTGAAGAAGCAAACAGAGACTATCATACTCACGTCGAGTTTGATAAAGAGATGGAGAAATGCCTGGGATTTTGGACTCAGTCTGCAACTAACACGTCAGTTCCCCGTGGCAGAGATATAGCTGAGTCATTGAAGAAGTTCAGGCAGCGGATTCTGAAGACAGTGGGTCCCTCCCAGTAGCCAGCCACCTGTCTCCTTCTCCTTCCTTTCCTCTTCCTTCCTTTCTTTTCGTATTCTTTATAATTAGTTAAGGAATTGCAATTGGCAGTACTTAACTATTCTTAGTTAAAAGAAACGGTTACAAAGCGTAACTGAATTGTAACCTATATAATGGCCTTTCCACGCCATTTTGAGAAGAGGAAGAACTTGGAATTTTTACTGAAAGTGTAAATAGATCTTAAAGAAATCAATACAAAAGGGCTTTTCATTCTTTGTCCATCTGATTCTTGTTATATCTGTGTTTTCCTTTAATATTGTGAAGATCATTTTTGTTCTTAACTCGTTTTGTCTCTCTGATTGCATACTTTTCAGTTTTGCAAATACAGTGATCTTGTACAACCAAGAAGGAACTTTGTGTCCTTGATTTATAAATCTGAAGGAGGTTATTTATGGAACTTTGTGTCTTAAATTTAATCTCATGCAAATGATCTTGTCTTAAATCCTTTGAAGTTTCGCATACACGAAGAATTATTCTGCTATCTATAATTCTGAATGTTGCTTTTCTGCTCATCTTCTTATTCCTTTTCCTCAGTCCTTGTGTAAACGATGATCCTTGTGAAAAGCACTTTCGTAATATCCAAGTTTGACCATACCATGTTGTTCTGTATATTTGTAAATAAGTTTGTTTCAGAATAAGGGAACCTCTCCCACTAAAGAGGAGGGACTTTTCGTCCCCTGTCTGTTGCTCTCTAAAAAGTCCTATTTGACGACCAACAGATCCCATGTAAGGGATTCTCCTAGGTAATTTGGTTGCAGCAGTTGTATTGGGTGTTGTTGTCTTTATGTTGGTTTTGTCTTCCTTTTGTGCTTTCCCTACAATTGCTGGGGATTTCCTCTTTGTAATGCTTGAATGTTTTATCCAGCCTTAAGGGTTTTTTGTACAAGGATGTAGGTCCTTTCAAAACCCTCAACTTTTACCAATTTCTAAAAAATATTACTTTATTTTCCCACCAACTTTTAATAATTAATTAAAATACTAGTAATAAGAATTACTTTAGTACTAAAATTGGATTATTAATTACTCCTATATTCTCCCTTTAGTCAAATGAAAACAATTAATTCCTATTGTCTTTATGTTGGTTATTATGTCTTCCTTTTGTGCTTTCCCTACAATTGTTGGGGATTTCCTCTATGTAATGCTTGAATGTTTTATCCAGCCTTAAGGGGTTTTTGTACAAGGATGTGGGTCTTTTCAAAACTCTCAACTTTTACCAATTTCTAAAAAATATTACTTTATTTTCCCAACAACTTTTAATAATTACTTAAAGTACTAGTAATAAGAATTACTTTAGTACTAAAATTGGATTATTAATTCCTCCTGTATTCTCCCTTTAGCCGACTGAATACAAGGGAAAATAGGCTAAAAGGGTTCTTGTACCTGTTAATATTTAAAAATACATTTTATTCTTATAATAATATTAATAAATTGCCCCTAAATAATGAATTGACCGAGCCCAACTTAGAACTATTATTAATGTCCATTAATTTGAAGAAGGGGACATTACAGAATATTTTTATTTCGCTTGCTTTACTTCCCCATATGGGTTGCATTTTCTCCTTAGGGTAAAATAAAAATAAAGTAACATTTACCCAAGTGGAGCGAGCTGATTCGGCTATTGTGTGGGCTTATGCGCCAATTGAAATTATAAAAGGAGGTCGCCACACTTGGGAGAGACATCTCTTTGCATATTTTGACATCTAAATTTTGGTTTAGTTGATTGTTTTGCATTTTTACATTGAAAGACGAAAACCTTTTGATGTTTTTGCATTAGAGGACAAAAACCCTCTATTGCTAAGGTCGAAGAATGTAAACTCTTCATCCTTTGTGTGAGGAAGCTCTATTCAAGTACAAAATCTTATTTCCAGCAGTGTTTGAAGACCCTAAATTGCAAATTTGTGGCATTTGAACATCAAAGTGTTAACGTCGATTTTTACATGCAATTCCAGTTGTTTTCTGTAGGAGCAACCCACTCACATGATGAGGGGAGATTGGATTTGGTTCCTGAGGAGCTTTTTGATTGGAGAGAGAGGAGGTTGCGGAGAAAGGTGATTCGAGAGTACCTGGTTCGTTGGAGAGACTTACCATTGGTTGTGGACAAGCAACTCCGGGGAGGGAGAAATGTAATGTTCCCTCTTTCCGAATGACTAATACCGAAGACCTTTGGCCTTTTTTGTCTACCAAACGGCCAAAGGATGAGTCAAGGGTGACTAAGTTTTATTATTTTTATTATATTGTGCAAGTATTAAAATAAAACATTATAAAATGCACATATAATAAATTAATAAAGCATATTATTAAAATAAAGAATTAAAAGAAGCAAATGTAAAAATACAATTAATTTTAATTGTATTTATCTAGGGGGTTCAATTTACCCATGTTAAGAGAAAAACAGAAAAGTGTGACATTGGCCTTCATGGAAAAAGGCGACTCGTCTAGGAAAAATCAAGAGATCTCATTGGATGTTTTTGTGGTCGATTTGGGTCACTTCTCCTTTATATGGAGAAGTCAACTTGTGTAGGGGATATCCAGATTTTATTCATCATATTTTCCTTCGCACTGAGCTTCCAACATTTGCAAAAAATTCCACGGACGAAAACCCTTGTGAATTTAACTCTTGTGGACGAAAAAGCCCAAGTGTTTGTGAGGGTCTTTCACTCAGAAATTCCCAGCAGTTTTAATCTGATTTCCAGTCAATTTCAGCAGTGCTTTTTGGAGGTATTTTTGGAGATATATTGCAGCAGTTGGGTCAAACCAGTTCGAGACTGTTTTGGCATTGTTCTAGAGGTATTTACTTCTAAAAATTGTCAGATATCTCCAAATTTTTATGAATAAAAGAGCAGTGATTTCATAATTTTTTAAGTTTTTTTTAGAGGGTTTCCAGGCAGTTTATAATCAGATTTCAGATCTGAGTTATTTTGGCTGCAAATAATTCTGATTTTTACATATTCTGGTTTCTAAATTATTAGTAATCATTTGGGATAAAGAACATAATTTTTTAGTGATATTTGTATTGAGATCCATCCCAAACCCTAGTCGCATTTGCTATAATAAATCCAGTTTTGCCCTAGTTGTTTGCCGAGGGTTTCAATTGGCATATTTCATCATTTGCAAGTCATAGAAAATCTGATTTAGGGTAAAAGAATTATTGGGGATATTTCAGTGGTATCAAAGCAATGTTCCACCCACCTAGAAGGTTTTGATTGATGCAACCGAAACAAGTTGGGCCCCACAGGTATTATACAAGGAGACAGGCACGTCTCATAGCAGGGTTGGATACAGGGAGTAGTGTTGAAACCATGGACAGGAGAGATGGATCACGAAGCCCTCCCTGGGATGAGTCAGTTGACCCGGATCGTGAGCTTTTCAGGAATGTAATTGCTACTCAACAGCAGATGATACAGACCATGCAGCAAATGATGAGGCCAAGAGACAGACGTGACAGGAGGGATAGGTCTATATCAGTGGCCAGCAGTCACAGGAGGCACAGCATATCACCTACTGAGGTCGGTAGTGTGAGGGATTCCCCTCGCCGTGAGAGGAGGCATACCCATAAAGAGGAGAGATCTACAAGGACTACCGATAGACCTATGCAACCTAGCTTTCTACCTAGAGATGAGCCACCAATGGTTGAGGATACAATCTTTCAGGATAATGTGATGGCACCTAATGATGCGTGGAGAACTTTACCACAACATATACGGAATGCCTTTCCCCTTCATCAGTATTGTGCTCAGAGGAGAGATAACATGAGGGTTGGACAGGACAAGAGGCCTAGAGCGCAACAGAACAGGGAATTGCAGTAGGTTACCAATAAGGTAATCCTCTCCACTTTTGATGGTAGCGGAAAGATCAGTGCCAGGGCTTGGATTCACAAGCTTGACACCTATCTTACCCTCAAACCCATGAGGGAACATGAGGCTATACAGTTCGCTACTTTATACCTTAAAGGGGTGGCTTATGATTGGTGGCACCGTGAATTAGTTACACAAAATCATGAGCTTTTGCGGTCGTACAGGGACTTCAGCGAGAGGTTGATTGCGAGATTTGATCGCAAGGATGTGGAGCTCTATTACAGGGACTTGACACAACTCCAACAGAGTGGACACATTGATTCATACATCAACGAATTTCAATGTATAACAGTCATGGTTCCAGAGATGCCTGAGAAGAGGGTAGTGATGTTATTCATAGAGGGCCTTCATGACAGGATGAGAGAATTGGTCAAGGCTCTTAAGCCTAGGACGTTGCATGAGGCCATCCAGACGGCAGTGGACTTGGACACGTCCCCCACTTCTTATCAGCCCACTTCTTATCAACCCAATAAGAAGTTTCCCATGAGCTCCAAGCTATTTCAGCGCTCTACCATTCAGCAGAAGAGTGCACCATCTCCTAAGGTGGATCAGGAGTCTCGTAATGAGTTGAGGAGGAAGAAGCTTTGCTTTCATTGCAAAGATCATTGGGATCCTGGACATCGTTGCCTTGGTAAAGGCAAGGTGCATCTCATTGAGGTGATTTCAAATGAGGATGATGATCACTCGTCAGATACAGATGCTGAGGATGAGGGCAACGGCCATGATGTATAGGGGGAGCAGCCCCAAGTAGAGCTTGGCGAGGGTGAGGCATTGGATTCATCCGATGTCACTATTGCTACACTCTCAAGAGTTCCTAGGTACCATCCCTTTCGGCTGAAGGGAGTGCTTAAGGGACAACGAATTGTTTGTTTGGTTGACAGTGGAGCTACGCACAACTTCATTGATGAGGGGTTGGCTACGAAGCGAGGATTACAGGTTGAGGATTTTGAGGGGTTTAGTGTACGAGTAGCAGATGGGTTTGCTATTAGTTACACTAAGAGGATTCCGCGGCTTAGTATTCAGATGGGGGACTACACATTGATCGATGACTTCTATGTTATTGGACTTGGTGAGATTGATACAGTTTTGGGTATTCAATGGTTGCAGTCCCTTGGCATATATGTGCAGGACTTCTGGAGGATGGAATTGGAGTTCATGGTGGATAGGAAGAAGATTGTGCTTAGGGCTCTTTCTGACGGTGGGCCTAGAGTTGTTTCAGCACGTAGGATGGAATCTATAGTCAGGGATGGAGAGGTTGCATGGGCATCCCAATGTTTCATTTCACCCAAACCTTCTTCAGATAGTGAGCAGCCCTTTCATATAGATATCCAGTCCATACTGGATAAGCACGACCCAGTGTTTGGTGACATTTCTCCAGGTAGACCACCAGATAGAGGGTTTGAGCATGTTATAGAGCTTGAGGAGGGTGCTAAACCTATGATGACTACGCCTTATCGCCATCCTAAGACATATAAGGATGAGATAGAAAAGGCCATTAGAGAGCTCTTGGAGATGGGACACATCCGTCCTAGTTCTAGTCCCTTTGCTTCTTCAGTTGTTTTGGTGAAGAAGGATGGGACCATGAGGATGTGCATTGACTACCGTGCACTAAACAAGAAAACCATAAAGAACAGGTATCCCATTCCTCGCATAGATGAGCTTTTAGACGAGTTGCATGGAGCTATCTATTTTTCGAAGATTGATCTTCGATCAGGATACCATCAGATTCGCGTTCGGAATGAGGACATTCACAAGACAGCCTTCAGGTGTCACTATGGGCACTACGAGTTCTTGGTGATGCCATTTGGACTCACCAATGCACCAACTACATTTCAGTCATGTATGAACCATCTCTTCAACTGCCAGTTGAGGAAGTTTGTGTTGGTCTTCTTTGATGATATTTTGATATACAACATGACATGGGATGAGCATTTGAGGCATCTTGATGAGGTACTTAGTATAATGGAGACTCAGTCTTTATTTGCTAAGATTTCCAAGTGCGAATTTGGACTTACTGAGATATTGTATCAGGGGCACGTCATTAGGGCCAATGGGGTCAAGGTTCATCAGGAGAAGATACAGGCAATGTAGGATTGGCCACCACCCAGGAATATCTCTGACTTGCGTGGATTCTTGGGGTTATGTGGTTATTACAGGAGGTTCGTGAAGGGCTATTCTCAGTTGGTAGCTCCATTGACAGATCTTACACGGAAGGGGGCATTCGGATGGACAAATGAGGTGCAAGTAATATTTGAGAGGCTCAAGGTAACTATGAGCACTTGTCCAGTTTTGGCTCTTCCAGATTTCTCACGACCTTTCATTTTGGAGTGTGATGCTTCAGGGTTGGGGATTGGTGCTGTTCTTATGCAGGATCGCCATCCTAATGCCTACAAGAGTAGGAAGTTGAGAGATAATGAGAGATTGTATTGCACCACCTATGATAAGGAGATGCTTGCCATTATGCATGGTTTGGCAAAGTTCAAACAATATTTAGTGGGTGGGAAATTTGTGGTAAGAACCGACCACAACAACTTGAAATATTTCCTGGAACAGAAGAAGCTCGATGAGAGGCAACAAAAATGGGTTAGCAGAATCCAAGCATATGATTTTGACATTGAGTATGTCAAGGGGACTAAGAATGTAGTGGTTGATGCACTTTCCAAGAAACCCCATCTCGTTGCCCTATGTTCTTTGAGCGAGATTTCAGCAGATTGGAAATCTCAATTGTTAGTTGAGTATTCCAAAAATACTTGGGCATGTGACATTATGGATGGAAAAATTCAAGATGGCCGATATAAGGTAATAGTTGATTTGATTTTGCATAAGGGCTGAATTTACCTAGTTCCTGAATTTCAGCTTAAGGAGAAGATTATGCATGCTTTCCATGATGCACCACTTGCAGGACATCCGGGATATTTTAAAACATACAGGCAAACTAGAGAGAGATTCTCTTGGAAGGGTCTCAAAGATGATGTCTTGCCCCATGTCTGTGAGTGTATGACTTGTCAGCAGAACAAGTCAGAGCATACTTTCCCAGCAGGTTTGTTACAGCCATTGCCGATTCCGAAGCAAAAGTGGGAAAAACATTTCGATGGATTTCATTACAGGTCTCCCTGTGGTGCAAGGGAATGATCATAATTATGCAGTAGTTGATCGGTTGATAAAATATGCACACTTTTTTGCTGTCCCTACTAGCTTTAAGGCACCGCATGTGGCTGATTTGTTCTTCCGTCAGGTATTCAGGTTGCATGGACTTCCGAAGAACATTGTTAGTGATCGGGATAGCAGGTTTATGAGCATATTTTGGCAGGAACTTTTCTGTTTGGTTCACACTGAGTTGACTCTGAGCACTAGTTATCACCTTCAGATTGATTGGCAGATAGAGATTGTGAACAAGTGGATAGAGGGTTATCTACGTAACTATGTTGCAGGACAGCAAAAGGCATGGGTAAAGTTGCTATATTTATGTGAGTATTGCTATAACACCACTTACCATATGTCTAGATTCTATTGGTATGACTCCATTCCGAGCATTGTATGGATGTGATGCGAGATCTTTTGTTGATTTGGCGTTTGGGGATAGTAGAGCTCCCAAGGCTCAGGAGAGTTTACAGGATAGTCAGAACATCCTTAAGGTACTTAAGGATAATATTCAGTGGGCCCAGAATCAACAAAAGATGTATGCAGATAGGCACAGGGTAGAGAGAGCATTTGAGGTAGGAGACATGGTATTTCTACGTCTTCAGCCCTACAGACAGAGTACTCTCAAGAAGAGTGGAGCTGAAAAGCTCAAGCCGCGATTCTATGGTCCATACAGGGTGTTGAGGAGAGTTGGTGAAGTGGCATATGAGCTGGAATTTTCTTCTAAGAGTAAGATACACAATGTCTTTCATGTATCTTGCTTGAAAAAGGCTTTGGGGCAGCACATTGTTTCTTCTGCAGAGTTACCACCTTTGGATGAGGAAGGAGAGGTTGGATTTAGTGCCAGAGGAGATCTTGGATAGCCGAGAGAGGAGATTGAGGAATAGAGTTATTCGGGAGTTCCTGGTGAGGTGGAAAGAGTTGCCAATAGAGGATGTTACATGGGAGGGCGAGTCTATATTACAACATCCAACTTTACAGTTGCTTGGGGACAAGCAATCTCGGGAAGGAAGGACTGTAATGTCCCTCTTTCTCGAATAGTTCGATTGAAGACCTTTGGCCCTTTTTGTCTACCCGACGGCCAAAGGGTGATTTCAAGGGTGACTTCGGTTTATTAATTTTATTATATCGTGCTAAAAATAAAATGAAGTACCACTAAAGCACATATAATGAATTAATAGACTTTTTAAGTGACTTCGACTTAGGAAAGTACATGTAAATAAATTAATAAATTATTTAATGTGCTTTCCTAGGCAAAAAGTGCGACTTGCTTTGGGGAGAAATTAAATAAGCCAAAAAATGTGACTTGCTTGGAGAGGGAATAAATTAATTAAAAATTAATTATGCTCCTTTGGAAAAGGTGCAACTTGTGCCGGCGCTATGCAGATTTTATTATTCTTCTTCCTTGACAGTTAGCTTTGAGCTTTTGCAGACAAAATCCAAGGACGAAAACCCTCTGGATTATTCCTCTTGTGGATGGAAACCCCAGGGGTAGTGAGAGGAGTTCCTATTCAGGGATCTTCATTGTAATCATAGGTCTTTTATTATTTCAGCAGTTCAAAGAGAAATAAATTGCAGCAGTGTGCATTCAGACTTCTCCTAGAGTGGGGCGACTTATTCTACGGTTGTTTTTGGCATGTAGTATCTGAGGTATTTTTCATGCTAGATAATTATTGTACCTTTCAGCATCCATTATATATCAAATCAGTGATTTGGTTTGAATCATTTACAGCTGGGTTTTGGACAATCTTTTGTTATCAAACTATCTACAGATTTATAATTGTTTTCCGTAAATAATTAACATCAGAAATCATTATTCAATACACGACTGAATTGCTTATGAAGAAATCTGTCAGTTTAAACCCTAGGCGCCTTTTCTATATTCACCCGGTTTGCGGGGTTTGGTTTTTATTTAATTTATCTATGCAGTTTGAGTATGGTGTTCTATGGTTTCTTTTGACATTATCAGTTCAATCCGAGCTTGAGCAATACATTTAAAAAAAAAAAAATTCAGGCAAAAGGGGTTTGGGATCTTTCAATGGGTGGTGGGTGACATGCATTTTGTGATTGCCTCTTATCCAAATGGTAACCATTAGCTTTTGATGTACCATAGATACATGTTGGTTTGGGTTTAGAGGGTCCTATCCAAATGGTAACCACCTCCCACCTTCAAAATATCTTCATCACAATTTACTCCTATGACCTCATTGTGTTTTTTTGTGCACATTGATGGTGACACATACCATGGCCTTGATTTGGAGATTTCTCATTATACCTTGTTGGGTGATGTCTTGCTTTTGGGTAATTTTAATGCTCGCACCGAAACCACCTTTGTCTTTAGTGGTTAGATTCTTTAGACATTTTGTTTGTATATAACCTTTGCCAATAGGAATAATCTTGTTATGGCTTATAGGAGGCATCTTCTCAAGTTGGTGTATCACATGGTCTTCATATTCTTAATGGGACATTGTTTCCCTAATTCCAATAAATTTACTTGCTTCCCTCATGTCAAGGGCGCAAATGTCGTGGATTATGTTCTTGCCAACACATCCTTGATCTCTCAAAATCGATATTTCCATACCTAATATCATCTCCCATTTTCTGATCATGTTGTTTTGACTTTTGGTTCTTACAAACCTCCTCTCCCCTTCTCTTCCCTCCCTCAGGGTTCTCCAATATTTGCCACAACATGTTCCTTTTTGATGCTTCACATACTAATGATTATGGCGGCAACCTCTCCTAGCTTATGTCAGGTTACTATTGCCTCTTTATTGTCACAAGAAAAGAAACAAACATCCAATGATAGTAAAATGACAGAAATATAACACATGCACAAAACAAGAAATGCATGGTGGGCACCAATGTACCTTGATATTCAATACACCTCAAAAGAATGTGCTTAAGGTAGGGTTATTCCACCCAATAATCCCAATGAAAGGATCCATTCCAGCATTTCTCCCTATATCAAATTCGACTAACTCCATTACTTTATCCCAAATTTTCATTGCTCCATATCACGTATCCATTCCAATGAAGTGAAATAAGTCCCTTATGTGTAATATCTAATCTATTGACATTGAGGGTAGGGCAAACACATTTGGGTGATTAGTTACTAGATATAACTTATCCATCCACAAGTTTTCTCATTTGATTCAATAAAACTAACCAAGGATTATGCATGCCCAATGCCGGCTAGCTGGGTGTATGTCCCATTTACATCATAATATCCTATAGGTCTAGGTGCATAACATTCCACCCCCTTAACACAAAACAGATTCTGCTAGCTAGTGGGTAACTTATTCACACCTATGGTTATAATTACCAATACCTCCAAGGATGATCTTGCCATGCTTTAGTTCCCCTATAAAGGAAAGCGTGTAGAGATCACGACAACATACAATTGAGGGGTTTCAAGATATGCCCTGTTCTTTGGCCTGTGGTGCAAGTGGTTTCTGATACATTTCCCCATATATCCCTTTGAAGATTTGCCACTTAAAAGTGGTAATTAAACCCACAATTCTAGTAGCTTCTAGCGATTCTTTGCCCTATTACTTTTCTATTATATCGGGATGTACTTCCGAGTCTCATTGATCGACTTTGATTGCTTGTGGACATTAGTATTTTCTTTCTTTCTTTCCGTCTTTGTGTTATGACCTTGATATAATTTTAATTTTTTTAATCTTATTTCTAGTTTTTAATGTATTAGAATCACTAGGAAGAAAGAACAATGCGCTGCATAAACAAGGTAAACCTTAATAATAACATTGGAGCTATATTTTATTGATAAGAATGGGTTCAGTTCAATGCAATCTCTGGATGAGATTGCCCACAAGAAACTAGAAGGGTTTCCTCCTTTGATCTTTGGATCTAAGGTTTTTCGTCCTTGAATCAATACACGACCTCTTCCTGCTGTAGCCGCACACTCTAGGTCTGAAAATATGTGAAATGATTATAGAATGATCCTGTTAAGGTTTGGCCGCCTCTATTTATTCATTGTAAAAGCAATAGATTTATTCCCTGCATCCTCAGACAAAGCTATAGGAGTTGCTGAACCAAACACAAATGTTCAGATAACTAACCTGTAACATTGAAGAGTTAAATGAATGCAAATTATATGATTGAATCGATTGTACAGTGACCAGAGAACTCAAAATGCAACTATCCTGTGTACCAGATAGCTTATTATATAATAAATTTCTAGTTTGTATACCATATATATAAAATAAATGTCAAGTTTCACCTTCGAATAAGGTGTACTATGCGATGGCCAGAAGTTGGAGATGCCAATTTTCTGTTCATTAGTACACTTCATTTTCCTAATGTTTCTCCTTCTAATCCACATGATTTAATTTTTAATAAATATTGTCTTTAAATGTTTTTAAACAAAAATAGTAGTGACAAATACCTTCCAAGAGTGAAAAAGGAGCATACACCAAGTAAGCATTTGTTTTAATTGCAGGCATTCCACATTTCTTGCACAAATTCTGAATCTCTCTGAGGAAGACTATGATATTCTAGAACTACCATCTATTTTTTCATCTTGCTTAGACCTGCAACAAACACAAACTACATGATCTGGAACCTAAACTTATCCAATATCCCTTAGCTCCAATGGACATTACCTGACTGAGCGAGGCAACTCAATGGCTACAACATGAGCATCCACCCATGTGGGACCCAAAACACATGGCTAAAATACTAGGATAAATTTATTTTTTTGACATACATTTTTACTTGATACAACTATGCGACACCAAGGAGACTCACAAGAGATTGTACGTCACCACTTGCAACCTTTATACCATGACATGAAGGATATGCAATTAGCAAGATGACACAGGATGCAAACCAACCACCACACTTATATACACGAGCTAGAATGTGAAACCACAACCCAACATAACATGAGTTTCACGAATTGACACTTTTCACAATATTACATTTTCGTGGTTAAATCTTTGTCGAATTCATATTCCATTTTTTTTTGCGTTAAAAGTTTGAAGAGCACTTAAACAAACAAACATATAATCTCATTCACAAGGCTACACATTATTCATTTCAGTTTAGAACTAACTTATTAACATATGCACTTATTTGGTTCTTTTCTCTATTACTATTATTTCCATAACTCAATAATAGATTAAAACATTTTATCGCACATGTGAGAGCCTCTTAGCTCTCGATCTCCAAACTAGAGTTTTTGTTTCACCTAAAATCACATTTGCCCGACGTTTTAGTCGACTATGGTTCAATAATCGATTAGTGTCGTTTCCAAAATAGTTATGTGCCATAAGTTTTCTTTTCTAGACAAGAGATTAAGATGCTCGAATACTCGAACTCTCGTAGAGAAATTTATAAGAACTTATTTGGTTCATTTCTCTATTATTATTATTTTCATAACTCAATAATAGATCAAAACATTTTATCCAACATGTGAGAGTCTCTAATCTCTCGGTCTCCAAACTACAGTTTCCGTTTCACCTAAAATCACATTTTTATAAGGTAATTCTACATTTCACTTGTGTGTCTAAGAACTTTTTTATATCTAAGTTTCACTTCTCGAATGTAAGAGAGTTAGGATTTTAATAAAGGTACTAAGTGAGGTACACCCTCACTTTGTGGTCTGCCAAAGTATACTTGATCACATTTCAATAATAACCATTACCTTCCTTATTACTCTTAAGATCCCATACACGTACAAAGATTGGTCCTTCCCGAGAGACTTAGCATAAAAAGGCAACCATCAAAAAACATTGATACACAATACATCAATCATGTCATAAAGGGGTATTGCACCCTTAACTACAATAACAGGCATACTTCCACGAACATAAGAAATCCTTTTGACACACGTGCCTAAAAAAAACTACTAAGCGTCAAGGAACACATGAGAAGATTGGTTTCAAGGCATATCTCGGAGGAAGAGAAGTGGTTTCTAACACTAAGATGCCTATTAGCAATACAATCCTTTTGAGAACCATCTAGAGATCGAAACTTCTCTTTAAACCGACAAGGAAGACGACACACAAATAACCCAATGCTCAAGGGTAACCTTCTTAAGGGTCGATAGATTGGGATAAATTGGGTAACATTTAAAATAATAACCTCCTAAAAGTGGTCAACCATAACCATTCTTAAATAAGGTAATTTCATTACTTCTGAGTGTTTCAAACATTTTAGTAACACACGCAAGAATACAAAATCACTCATTCACATAGGAGCACAATTATAACATTTTCATTTCATTTCTAGTTAAAATGTACATCCACACCATTAACAAGATATATACCTATAATCAAAATCACCCCTAAAATAGAATGCCCATTTTCTCCAAGATACCAATACACTATGAGATCTCACTCATCACAACATAATCCAAAATTAACATTCATGATTATAACATAGTATTGATACATCTATTTAACAAAAACACAACAGCAACGCCACCATTTGTGTTTTTTTTGTCCCGCGTACCTGCAACTAATGCATGGTCAGCACAACATCTACCATGGCATCAAACTACAATCATTCACAATTTACTATTTTCACAGTTTTCTAACAATATTGAAACTATATTTGACACACTTCAAAGTATAGTAAGAGATGCAATGCCATTTCATTTAGTTTCCAAAACCAATGAGAGAGAGTTAAAGAGAGGAGAGAGAAAACACCGTTTTTCCACAATCAGTTTCTTAAAAAGAAAACGTCAAAAGAAAGTTTACTACAATCATGTATTCATGTTTACAACATTTCTCTATCGTTAATTTTGTTTGGATAAGTTCATATGACAGTTTTCACCAATTAGTCGCAAGTTTCCAAAAAACGTCAAATTTAGACAAGTTGCTCGCAAACCAGCATTCGAAAACCATCTTCGAGACTTAAACACACAAGGAAACAACTTCTTACATATTCCCTTGTATACAAGGCAAACACTCAGAATTGGCGAAACCCCAAATTGGTAAACAGGATTAAAATGGCGCTCAACTTTCCGAAGCTACCCATCATAAATGCACTCAAGCAGCCTTGTTGCCAACGACTGGAGGCCTACAAAACCTATCAAGAAAACTAGCTTGTAGTACGTTTTTCTCCAAACGAAGGGTTTGTAGTAATTTTCTCGTAGAAATATAAGAGGATGATGGAACCAAAGTCCTTTTCAACACCCAGGGCCAAAACGGCGAGTCAAAACCAAACTACATTTTCAACTTTCAGCAGTTGTTTAAAGCTGCGAAGTAGCCTGTTAGGCTCCTAAACGCATTACGAAACAATGTCAAACGGTCTTCCGAGGAACAACCCAAGGTTCGATTGGACACTCCATATGACAAGGTACACAACTAAAGTTTCCTTTTCTCATTTCGGGGCCTGTAAGGCTATTTTGCGTATCCATGAAAACCAGATATTATTAAAATTGCACAAGGTCATCTAGAAGTAGTTTTCACAAAGTTTCTCGTTTGTCACGTCAACCGTGTGGTTTCCAAGACCAAAAACTAGTATAACAGTTGTCCAAGTATCTCACGAGGTAGATAGGGAGTTGAGTTTACATTCCATATTTACTTTACCAGGTGCATAAAAAAAAGAGGTAAATTTCTATAAGCCACTACATCTCATTTAGTTCACCGATAATTTATTTTACTTTAGTTTGATATTCTACTACATTAAAATAAGAAAAATAGAAACATTAAAATCGTGCAAGAAGAGTAAGATGACCATGCTTGATAATTGAATTGGCGAAGCGCAAGGATCACCCAGAGCTCAGTCCACGGTTGTCTGAACGCCAAGCTCTTATCAATAGCTCTTGTGAAATACGCTCAACACCCAAGTCAACTGACATAAATTCTAGATATGTGATCGGCGTCACACTCTTATTTCAATCTCCAACTGCATTAGACAACAACCAATCCCATGAGCCATGCCACGCATCAAGGATGATTCCAATAAGCGGTCATTAACCCATTGTTCCCCTAGGTATATTTTCAAACATTTCACATGCTTCCACGACATACCTGTTGCATCTTGGCAAAGACTTTTAGAGCCTCGTTATAATCGAAATTTCTCGCATTCTTATTTCAATCTCCAACTGCATTAGACAACAACCAATCCCATGAGCCATGCCACGCATCAAGGATGATTCCAATAAGCGGTCATTAACCCACTGTTCCCCTAGGTATATTTTCAAACATTTCACATGCTTCCACGACATGCCTGCTGCATCTTGGCAAAGACTTTTTAGAGCCTCGTTATAATCGAAATTTCTCGCAAACATTGCATTCCATGAGGCGACATCCCCCAAACATTCCATCAAACACACAACGCGCAAAAACAAAATTATGGCATTTCATCAAACATTTCACACGCCTTGAGCAGGTTTCCACATTACACATGCAACAATCATTATTGTCCACGGTTTTTTGTTTTTTTAAAGCAATTTTGTCAAATAGTTCACAAGTCTTGTGAATGCTTCCAAAGCTTCCATTTAGGTACGAGTTAGGCGTATGCTGGAAAAGACGTGGTGTCTGTCTTTATAGTTGTCAATTGCATTTGCTCTGAACCTTCCAACGCTCTTCTTTTTTAACCAAAAAAAATTGTTTTGTGCTTACTCAGCTCCACGTCCCCGATTTGGCACATGCTGGTAGCTTTACACCTGACAATTATATTTGCTTTAGAGTTTCTAAAGTCTCTTCCTCCCTTTTTTTTAAAACAAATCCACTTTGTACATGCCTAGCACCGTTGCTAGGCCTAGGAGGTCGCTTCTTTTCAAAGAAATGGACCAACAGTCTCAGTGCCCAACCAAAGGCGGCTAAGGCCTTTGAAAAGAACCCATTTTTTGTGAATACCATGTCATCATTGTTGTCCAAACATTTGCATACTTGTCTCCCTTTGCACTAGAACTGACCACATCTGCCAAAATCCCCTCCTCTTTATATGCTTGGCACACGTGTAAAACTCATTTTTGAAACTCATGTTATGGCACAAGAAGGGCACTAAGGGAAAGAGCTGAGTTGTTTGGCTTTACACCTGTCAATTTCTATTTTATTGAAAATTTTCCAAAACCTTATTAAAAAAACAAACGTTTTGCGCATGTTTGTTTTAATGTCCCCAATGGGACAAACTCGGCCCTGAATGAATTTTAGGTGCTTTCCTTAATAAAGAAACAACTCAGAGAAGATATCACAATAATTATTACTGTAGATCAGATTTATAGAGAGGAAAAAGTGACTAGGGATTACTAGGAAAACCCATGCACACAATGAATAAATGTTTATCTTTCCACTCAGCTGTGAAATGCAGATTCTATGAAACCCAGATCAGTCCTTAGACTGTGTATGGAGACTTACAATTTCGACTGCTGTAATTAATTTTCCAGAAATGCAACTAGGATTATTACAAGAACCCAATCAACATCCAAATGACTATATTTTTATGCTAAACTGATCAGTGCATTTTAGCAGCCTAAAATATGTAGAAAATCTGATTTTTCTGGAAGAATAACAGACTGAAATAATTATAAAAAATCTGCAGACCTTGGGACTGAAAATGACACCTTAGACTCCTCCAAAAATTCTGAAAACACATTATTTTGAGCAACAAAACTCAGATTAATAGATGGCAACAATATTCAGACCTGGAATGTCTTGTATTCGACACAAATCACCTACAAAATGGGTCACTCCACCATGTACAATGAACCACCACTGTTGCAACTTTTATTCTTCAAAACACACTGCTGGAAATAGTAATAATCTGTGAAGACTCAATGGAAAATCCTGCGTAGACATTCCTCCAAAGCTCTAAAAGGGTTTTTGTCCTCTAGAGTCAAATCCTAAGGGTTTTCGTCCTTGGATTACTTCTGCAAAAGCTCTCGGCTTCAAATGCAAAATTCAGAAATTATCAAGTGAATATGGAATGTCTTCCTCCAAGTCAACCTCTCCTTTTAAAATAAGAAATTACCCCAAAAGGAACCTCCAACATCACCAATCAACAAACAGTGATTATTTCTAAGCATAAGCCCCAACTGCCCTATCTATGCTAAGTCACATTTTCCTCATAGGGATGATACACAATTAGCATGGGCCTTATACTTCCTAAATTGCCAATATCCTTTCTCTAGGCAAGTCGCTATTCTCCCTAGGAATGATACAACATATAATTAGGCCCTTATCACACCAATATTTGCCCCTCAAGGCAAATTGCACTTTTCTATAGAGATTACAATTTTTTTAATAAGTGGTTTTCTCTATTAAGCCAAATAAATTAATATAAGTGCTTTAATAATTTTATTTTTTTCTTTTAGGCACTTTATACTAATTTATTGTGACTTAAGTCACCCTTGTGTTCACCCTTTAGCCATCAGGTACCAAATAGGCTAAAGGTCTTCGATATTATTATTCTAGGAAGAGGGACATTTTATCTGCAGAGTGGGGGCATGCACCTTTCAAAGCATCTGACAAAAAGTCAAAAAATCTCTATGATGCAACATAATTAAAAAAAACAACCAAAAACCTGCTTTCCTCAAGCTTGGAAAAACGCCCAGATCTTGCAACCAATACAGCCTTTTGTGGGTGCCAGAATCCTGCACCAAGGCTCCAACTTGGCGCGTGCAGGGAGAAACTAGAAGAGGTCCTTTTTAACAAAAGAAGTAAATTGAGCAAGACTTGCAAAACGGACAATTTTTCCCTCACACCAGGAAGCTTCAACTCAAAACCATGGAAATGCAACCAGACATTTGGAAACAATTCACAAAACCCAAAAAGAATTACCCAAAATTCCATTATTTCATTTCCTTGGAGCGAGGTTTGGCAGAAGCTCCAATAATTTGGAGGAGTTTAGGGATAGTTAAGAATATTAGATAATTTAATTATATTCATTTGTGCTTTATTGATTACATTTTGAATTTCAAAAGATTTATTTTATTTTATTATTTTCAATTTGCCTTTCCTAAACCTCAACAACTCAAGGCACTTATGATATCACTTAATTATATTCATTTGAAAATTACCCGGGTTACCTTAATTATTATCCGTGATATAATTCGGAAAAATCAACGATAAATGCTTTTATATTATTTATTAATTTAAAAAAATGCTTTAATCGTAGCCACAACAACTCCCCGCTACCGCGTTTACCTTATCACGAAAATATTTTCACTAGAAGATTATGTGGACTACTTTTATTGTTATCCGTAAAACAATATGATTAGGACAACGATAAACGTAGTAAAAACTACATACCTATCACAAACTCAAACCTCGAAATGCTCTCGAGTTGAACAGATCATTAGGCGAATAACATCACCTCATGAATCAAAGGCACGACGATGCACTTAGCCCGCGAAGGACAACTTCAACGTTACCCTCTTTATTTTTATCATCACCATAGTTTAAATTTATTCCATTGCCAATTTTATTTACGATCCCTGCGCCGTTGGTCAATATGAAAACCCGACACGAGCCCAACATCAATGACCATCCCGCAGTGCTTGGGCAAGGGTTCCAAACACACTTATTCGACAACCGGGATAGGGTTATCCCGATCCCCACGCCACACAGGGGCTAGCGACAGCACGAGCACGGAGGGGGGCATTACACCACTAAACTATTGAAGGAACCAAACACATTAAGGAAAATATCCAATTATATAACTGACAAATGACATGAAAATTCAGAATAGTTGATGATTGATTAATCATTTAAAGGATAACTCTGCAAATAGCACTAATTATTCATTTAAAGTCCAGTGTTATAAATAAAAAATGTAGAATAATAACATTGCAAGGGTGCAAATTGTCATTAACTATTTTTGAAGGAAAAGCGAAGAGATATTCTACATAATCATTAAACATTTTTCTTCTTATACTTTTGGTACATAATGATAATCAAGAAACAGACCAACACATAAGATCTGAAAATGTAGTTCTTGAGGCTCCTGAGGAACATGTAGTTAAGAACACAATCCCATGGATCAGGCTACCACACTGATAATTTTGCAACAGTGGTCCATTGAAACGTTTGATGTGGAAAATCACGGAAAGGAGATGAATTTTCACCTTAAAATACAGAGAAGGGATTTTTTGGCCATATAGTTTGAAAGGCCATTAGAGAGGGGAAGAGGTTGTTAGGGGTTGGAAGCTTGCAGTATCCTCTCATATGCTTAAACAAATATATTTTTCCAAATGGTATCTGTATTTTAAGGTGAAAATCACGGAAAGGAGATGAATTTTCACCTTAAAATACAGAGAAGGGATTTTTTGGCCATGTAGTTTGAAAGGCCATTAGAAAGGGGAAGAGGTTTTTAGGGGCTGGAAGCTTGCAGTATCCTCTCATATGTGTAAAGGATATATTTTTCCAAATGGTATGCTCTCTTTCGTGAATTTCTAAATAAAATTAATACTAGTAGTTTTGGGTGCATATTATCAAAGAAGAAGAGCATAGAGCTAGAAATTTGAGGTTACACCATAACATTTTACTGTAACTAACTGTGAAATGTTCTTAGCAACACCTGTAAAGGAAATGCCAGTAGCCCCGCTCCAAAGGAGCATTTCTTAAAAAGGCAAAAAGGAAATTGGAAACCTTTATTCAGTAGGCTGAAAATCTAAAAGCAGAGTTCTTATTCATTTGATAGCTGAAATTGTCTTCTAGGAGTGAAGCCAGACAAGAACATGAAAGCTGATATGGCAACAAAATTGAATAAAATTCTCCTCGACTCAGGCATTACCCACATTGAGCGTAATGTTCAATTCTTGGCCAAGATTCTGGTCATAGAAATGCTTGAGGTTGTGTGTGAATCATCTTTTTCATTCACTATAGAGTCTACAATAATTTTTTTGAAGAAGATGATGTTATGGCAGAAAAAGTGAATGAAATTCACCATGCATAATTTTCAGTGCTTGGCTACTATTCTAGTCACAAAAATTCTTCAATTCAAGCTACCTTTATAGTGTACAATATTATATTGTATTTATACTTGATAATCGTTTCATACTTCAAGATTGATTTTCTGTAACACCGCAGACCACTGAAGATAAGGCAAGATTTCTATCTGATCACTACTGGATCACTATGTTTTAGTCAATGGGAAACAATTGTTTGTATGTCTGGTTGATTTTCTAGTGACAACAGTTTTTCTAATTAGAGCTATTAGAGAAACTCAAATGTCTATGAAGGTTTTGTTTGTATGCATTGGAGGAGCTGGTGAGGATTCCAATAATCTTGAGTAGTCCCTAAGGTGGAATTTATAAGACATGAAATTGTTATCTGAACATTGCGCAGTTCCACATCTCCTACAAGGGAGCACATAAGCTATTCATTTGCCAGAATGTTTGATCCAGCTCTCATTAAGGAAATCAAGAGTGCAGTAAACATACCTATCGGAGCCAATGCTAGGATAGGCCAGTTTATTGAATCCCATATCCTTGAAAAAATTGTTATTGATTTTGTTGATGAAATAGAATTCCTCACCTCTAAAAATGATGTGCACCATGTCAATCAACATAAATTTTGTGTACCTTTTAATTTATTAGCTGACAGCTAATGATTTGACATATATAATGGTTGGACAGATGGAGACGGAGGCGTAGGCAGACGGAGGCAGACGAAGGCAGACAGTTTACCATAGGTTACATGCCACATAACCCCCCATGCAAACTTACGTGAGGGATAGGCACAGCCAACCACCATTTATCTATGAATGCTAGAACCTTGTAGAAGCACTTAGAAAGATTTTTGGAGGAGTTTCTATGATCAGGAATAAAGGAGAAACTAATTTTTGCTCCTATGAACTTGTGATGCAAATCAAACAGCTGGAAAAGATTCATGTCGTCAACTTTGTAGCAGGAACTGTTAATGCAATTTCTCATGCTCCTTTGATGATGCAGCTAGGTTGTGATAGAGTTTTTTTTGGGTTCTGATGTATTCTAAAGTGGCGATTTAGCTCACAAGGTTTGAGCTATTGCACATTCTATGACTCACTATAATGATCCCCATATTCTCGGTTTGATTAGCTGTGTTTTAAGATAAGAAATGGTTGGTATTAATGTCAAAGATACAAAAGTGTACAAAGCTGGAATGACTAGTAAAATCTTAAACTCGTGGCAGATAATATGAGATAGAGAGAATTTGAAACTCTCCGAGAAAATGAAACTATAGTAGGTTGGCTTCATCAATACAACATTGATGGGTTGGTCAAGCAGTCAAGAGGTCCAGTCCCCTTTAGTTGTTAATAATAAGGTAATCATCTAAGGAAATCAAACGAACTCCAGAATGCTTTGTTGGTAGTGAGGCTATTGCACATTCTATGACTCACTATAATGATCCCCATATTCTCGAAAAGGTTAGCTGTGTTTTAGGATAAGAAATGGTTGGATTAATGTGAACGATACAAAGATTCATGTCGTCAACTTTGTAGCAGGAACTGTTAATGCAATTTCTCATGCTCCTTTGATGATGCAGCTAGGTTGTGATAGAGTTTTTTTTTGGGTTCTGATGTATTCTGAAGTGGCGATTTAGCTCACAAGGTTTGAGCTATTGCACATTCTATGACTCACTATAATGATCCCCATATTCTCGGTTTGATTAGCTGTGTTTTAAGATAAGAAATGGTTGGTATTAATGTCAACGATACAAAAGTGTACAAAGCTGGAATGACTAGTAAAATCTTAAACTCGTGGCAGATAATATGAGATAGAGAGAATTTGAAACTCTCCGAGAAAATGAAACTATAGTAGGTTGGCTTCATCAATACAACATTGATGGGTTGGTCAAGCAGTCAAGAGGTCCAGTCCCCTTTTGTTGTTAATAATAAGGTAATCATCTAAGGAAATCAAACGAACTCCAGAATGCTTTGTTGGTAGTGAGGCTATTGCACATTCTATGACTCACTATAATGATCCCCATATTCTCGAAAAGGTTAGCTGTGTTTTAGGATAAGAAATGGTTGGATTAATGTGAACGATACAAAAGTGTACAAAGCTAGAATGACTAGTAAAATCTTTAACTCGAGGCAGATAATATGAGATAGAGAGAATTTGAAACTATCCGACAAAATGAAACTATAGTAGGTTGGCTTCATCGATACAACATTGATGGGTTGGTCAAGCAATCCAGAGGTTCAGTCCCCTTTTGTTGTTAATAATAAGGCAATCATTTAAGGAAATCAAACGAACTCCAGAATGCATTGTTGGTAGTGAGGCTGCTATCACAATTCAGTATTTGAATTTACGGTAGGTAGTGAAAACCTCGGATAAAGCATCAAGCTGCCTACTTTGACAGAGGCACATCACCAGTCCTACCCTGGCCTCAATCAAAACAAAAAAGAATTTGAACATTTTAATATGCCTTATCTGAACTCCGCATCTCTTATGCCCTATTTGTATTGTGCAAACATAGTTTCTGGAGTGTCTTACGGAGAATGGTCAGCGAACAATATCAAAACCATCTCTCATGTTTTCCTGATTTTGGATTAGGTGCATATCCTGTAAATCTAAGGATCTTATCACCTTTTTTTATAGAGAACATCTGAATATGCTGAGTGGATGGCTATAGGTGTGAATATTGGTGGTTCTTATGCTGATTTTCGTGTAACTCCAGAATAGCTACTTGTGTAATTTTCTTTCCCAGCATCAAGTATAGTATGGTATGTCATATTTGGGTCTAAATGGAAATGCTCATGCTAGTCCTTTTCACTTTTACATGACTTATGCGGGTAGCTTAAGTGGATGTTCTATGCTGTCAGTATCTTCAATGATACTTGCAAATTCACCTGAATTGTATAATTGTCGAAATCTTCATCATTTCTTTTTGGCCTGTTCGGAGCTGGCGCTACATCTTTACTCAGCTACTGATTCTCCTGCTTTGCTGATTTTCTCACTTTGCCTCGGCTCCATTAGGTGCTTCATATTTTCTCTTAATGAGCTTGCACAAGGGGCCACATGATTCACTATTCAAGGTCCTTTCTAATGCCATCATCTCGATTCTCTCACCAATTTGCAAACCTGGATACACACATTCAAAAGCAATATTAGAATGAAACGTTTGAGGCAAAATAGCCCCTTCTTCCTATGCTCCTTGAAACAACTCTTCTCCTTTTTCTTCTTGCTGGACTTCTTCTCTCATGTCTTCAATGAGACATTCTTCCTCTCTAGTGTCTTCTTCTTCTTCTCCTAACATCACTCCTTTAGGATGGCAAATGCTAGTCTCCATATCCACTTCTATCACTATCTCATCTTTCTCAAGGTGTTGATCACCTTCTTCTTGCTTGCTGATCTGGCTTCTTCTTTCCACAAGTAACTTTATAGGCCACTAAACCTTCTTTCTCATCCTCCAACCATATCCTTGCCTTTCTTCTTCTATCCTTATCTGCTCTACCATCTTCTTCAACTCTGCAATCTCTTCTTCCATAACTAACTCTTTCTTCTTTGTACCTTCATCTTTTTGTGGCATTCCATCTCACTCTCTTATCTCTTCTCAACCTCTTTTCTCTTCCTTCTGAGCCTCAATGTGCTCTTGCTGCTTCTCTTTCTTCTATTCCTCAATGTGCCTTTACTTCCAGCAAGTCTGTTTCACCTTGCTTCTTTCTTGATACCTTGCCTAGGCTTCTTCCTTGGTCTTTTGGTACCTCCAAGTCTTTTCCACCTTCGACTTTTCATCTTGAGCTTCTACTTACTCTTCTTCTCGCTCTCTCAAGCCTCAATGATCTACAAGGCTTCTCATGCCACCACTTGCTTTCAAGAGCTGATGTGGGAGTTGATCGTGCAAGAACAAGAGTCACTACACATCTTAGGAGATGAAGAAGACATCAAGAAGGCAGAAATGGAGTTATTAAACCTCTTAGGTCAACATGATGATGCAAAAAGAGATGAAAAAGAGTGTACAACTGAGATAAAGTTCTCTTTAGGACTCTTATACAGTAGGACAGAACTATTAAAGCTCCTAAATGAGAAAGAGTATGGTGAAGCATGGAAGAAAGACAATGTTGGAAATGAAAGAAAGAATTAAAGATCTGAGAAAGAATGAAGAAGACAATAAGAGCAGAGAGAGGATGCAAGTACTCAAAGATTCGAAGAAAATGAAAAAGAAATCAGAAATGTATTTGAGCTGGAGCTCAAATATTTCCCACTTGGGGAGTATGATGCAGGAGCATCAAGGTTAAGAAAGAAATTTTGGATTTTCCTTGGCAATTTTGGCTTTAGTTAGTTTTAGAGGTCATTTAGGGTATTCTAGAATGGGTTCCGACCCATGTTTTCTCTGATATTATGTATAATTCTCTCAAATTTGATTTTCCCTTCAAAATGCCAAATTTGAAAATATGAAAACTTGAATGTCTTGAGATGGTTTTCGGTGTCTAAACTCTAGGAAAAGGTCACGAAACTTTGTAAAGGGGCTTGTGAAGATCTAATGTGGAGAAAATAAACCTTCCAAGATGCCCCCACACGTTCAAGTGACTTGTCACCCTAGTTAGGGTATACAAATTAGTTGTAAGTTGTAACTACCAAGAAACAAGAAGAAATGGAGGGGTTATTCAAATGAATGAGAGAGGAATGAGTTATATGGAAGTAGAGGGAGTGTAGATAGGTAGAAAGAAGACCAAGAAGGCATGCCCCCACACGTTCAAGTGACTTGTCACCCTAATTAGGGTATACAAATTAGTTGTAACTACCAAGAAACAAGAAGAAATGGAGGAGTTATTCAAATGAATGAGAGAGGAATGAGTTAGAAGTAGAGAGTGTAGGTAGGTAGAAAGAAGACCAAGAATATTCTGTAGTTTCTCAGGAGAATATCATGAATATATGCAGAATGTCTATGTAAGTCTTGCATTGATAAATAAAGAAGAATTTTCTAACATTTTATGTATTCTTTTTGAAGAATTTCACAATTTTCTTGAATGAAAGGTCATTTTATTTCATGAAAGAACAATTGCAGAGCCTTCAAGGGTCAAGTAGAATGGTAGAGATATTCTTGGGACAAGAAAAGTAAGTTGATGACTTAGAAACTTGAGATACTTCAGTTTTGTCCTATTTTACCAATCATATACAGTTTTTAAAAGGTGTGAAAATACCCTACAAAAGAGCGAAAGGGAATAAATGAATCAAGAGAGTGATTGGAGGATGTTAAGGAGGCCTGGAAGGAAGATGTTGGAGGTGTTTGTGAAGTTCTAAAACCAAGAAGACAAATATAAAAGCAATTAGGAAGCTTGTTGTTTGTTGAACCCTAGGGTAGGGTTTCAGCAAAGGTAAACAGTCTATAACTTGAGTCTTAACCATACAAACTTAATGAAACTTTAGGAGCATCTCAAGAGGGGTAAAACATAAGTGTGGGGGGAAAAAATAGACATTTATAAGGTGCTTAAGCGGCACAAAAGCCAAAAACTCAGTCGAATTGTTCTGTTTTTACCCTCTTGCAGACTGTCATGAATATCTTCAGTTAGGAGCCATGTTTAAGGGTGTTATTTGTTGGAAAATGATCTAGACTAGCCCTAGATAAATAGTTGAAAGTTTGGTGAAGAGAAATTTTGGGAAAGGCCAGTCAAATTAAATGAAATTCTGAGTCAAGAACCTCTTTGTTTTGAAATTCTTATAACTAGAAAAGACTATTAAATGTTTGAAACATATGCAAGGGAAATGTTGAAGTAGTTCAGGCATGTTGAAACCAAGCATGAGAAGTGTGTGGAGGGATTGAAAGGATCTTCTAACTAGTAAGGAACACAAAATCTCATAATTCAGTCCTTAGAAGTCTGTTTTGATAGCTAAAAGCAGTTGAAAGACTTGTGTTGACAACACAATAAAAATTGTCTATTTGTGAATCATTAATGAACACAATATAACTTATGTTGCAAGTTGTCATTGATGTCAAGATGGGGTAGTTGTGAGTCGTCATTCATGTTGTCATTGTGGTGTTGTCATTATGGTGTTGTTGTAAGTTGTCATTGATGTCAAGTTGTGTATGTGCCTTGTTGATGGAGATCGTTTAGTGTTGTCATTGATGTCTAAGGAGCTAGTGGGAAAGCATGAGAGAAAGAGAGAATTGCATCACTTGTGAAGGTTGATTGGCAATGAGAGAAAGAGAGAATTTGAAGATAGCTTGGTGAGATGAGTGGACAAAGGTATTGAGAAGTTGTACATCATTATTTGAGCATGTGAACATGGTTTAGAATGTATGAGACAGAGTATTCGCAGGGTAACTTTCAAAGGTCAATTGAAGCATGAGAGACAATTTTGTGAGAAGGTATGAGCATGGTAGCTTGGTGAAATGAGTGAATACAAGTATGTAGAGGTTGTCTTGAACATGAGAATGTGGTTTAGAAGTGCATGGACAGAGGTGTTGAAGGTCAGTTTCAGACATGAAGACCAAGCAAGGTGAAGAAGAATGGCCTAATTAGGCATGAGGTTCATTTTTCAGAGCATTTATGCAAACATGAGTAGCTTGCACAGAACTTGGCATGTTGATACAAGGTATGTTGGCAAAGTTTTAGGTCTTAGTTTGGAGGATTTTCAACATATTGCAGAATAGTCCTACCGAGTTTCTCAAAAATGGAGTAGAGGTGAGAAGGTACACTTTCAGTAGCTCATTGGTACGTGTAACCTCTACATGGGAACCTAAGCTCTTTGGAGAGAATAAGGCATGAGGTTCATTTTTCAGAGCATTTATGCAAACATGAGCATGGACAGAACTTTGGCATGTTGATTCAGGTATGTTGGCAAAGTTTTAGGTCTTAGTTTGGAGGATTTTGCAACATATTGCATTTTTAGTCCTACCGAGTTCTCAAAAATGGAGAATCCGAGCTCGAGGTACACTTTCAGTAGCTCATTGGTACGTGTAACCTCTACATGGGAACCTAAGCTCTTTGGGAGAGATAGAGGAGTGGCCCAGCTAAGATTTCCTAGAAGTTTGAGATTTAAGGTCCAACGCTTTATGAACAATTGTTATCACCAAAAAAGATATAAAACCCTCCTAATACCCTAGCTTGAAGTCGATATGAGAGATATTGCACAAACAGGCTCAGAATTGATTTGTTTGCTAAGTTTGAAGATTGGAGAATGTAAAGGACTCTCCCAACTATCTCCAAGCGGTGGTAGTATGTCAGATGAGCGAGAAGAAGTGTAGGTACATGACTGTTTTCTGAAAACTTTGTTGTATTTCTCAAGTTTTGCATTGGCCAAAGTAACCTAATGGATGTTTGAGGATGTTATGGACCTATACTACATGTCTATGATAGTTTCTTGACAAGTTTTAGTCATTAAGTGGTCATACCAAGTCAATTTTGCATGACTGGTTTTTGGGACAAATTTGCTCTCAGGAAGGTGTTATGGCATGTATGCATAGTGCAGAGCAAATCAAGTGCATGGAGTTGTTGTTCACACTTTGGAGAAGCTTTGAAAGTAATCAAGCAGGTGTTGAAGGTCAAAAGTTCATGCTTTGTTTTGTGGTAGACCTAATGAAAGTAGGTCTTCATGAAGGCTAAAGTAGTAATAGGGCTAATTGAAGTCATTGCCGACCTAATGAAGCTTCGTGTTGTAATTTATTTCATGTTTATCAGATACTTTTTGATCTATAATGGCTGACCTAAGAGATTTGAAGCATGTATGGCCGACCTATATGGTGTATGTGTGCTCGAGACATGTATATAAGCAAGGCAGTTTTAGGCCTAAGGGTTAGTTGTGTAATGAGCGAGCTATAAGAGCTAGAGAGAGGTGTAAGAGGTCTTGAAGACCATGAGGACTATGCTTATATTGAAAATCTGAAGATGGTCAGCTTCTAAAGGCAGTTTGTGCATGCTTAAGTCAAAGTAAAGGAAGATGATGAGTGAGTAAGCAAAACTCTATTCCAGAAATCGCGATTTATCGGCGATAAATCATTTGGAAGCATGAAAACGATTTATCTTCAGGAAAATCTTGATTTATGTTGTCTTGATAAATCAGCGATTCATGGCGATAAAACTCTTGGAAAATTGCAAAAAATCGGTAGAAAAATTGGTGAAAATTTGTTGTTTAGGGTATAAACGTCCAAAAAGAAAAAGAACACTGTTATTTCGAAGTGTTTTTTTGTGATTTTCTCCTCTTCAAATTTAGCCCCGCGTTTTGCTAGGAGGGCCAGATGGGGGACCTTTGCCACTCGCACTCATATTTTGCATGGGAGTGCTTCTATTTCTATGGGGACTGATCCAAAACTGAGGATTGTTATTTTGGGACTGCATTTCTATATGGAGGAATAGGAATCCAAAACTGAGGATTGTTATTTCGGGACTGCTATTTTCACAAAGAGAATTTTGGAGACATTGTTATATTGAGGCAGCATTACTAGTTTGAGGGGTATGATGTTGTTATTAAAAGGGAGTTTGGAATAAATATTGGGGGAAAGGGTGTTGAGAACGCACAGATTATGTGATCTAAGGAGAAAGAGAGGAGTTTTGCCAAGTGCATTCTACGGTTCAATGACCTCTTCAAGTGGGAAAAATTGTTATTGTGACCAGTCGTTCCTTATAAGAAAGGGATTTTCATTTCCCTACTTTGTTTTGCATTAAATAAATAATGGGAAAAGGTTTTTGTTTTCTTTTGCTCACAGGATCTATTAACCGCCAACTATAGAATTTGGTTAAAAGCTTTATGTGAAATAGTTTGTAAATCTTTTATAGGTTATTCCGCCCCAGCCATATGTACTATAACCTTAGCATTATTCAACCTCTGGGCCAATGGCATTCTATAGATTCACTTGTCATGCCATTTAACAATGTTTTACATTTAATTTAAGTTTATTTTATGAGTTTAAATATTTTTTTAAGGATAAAGTTGTCGATAAATCACCAAGAAATTGTCGATTCCCGATTTTCGAGTCAAATTTTGGCCTGCCGAGTAATTGCCGATAACGATTTTTTAAACTATGAAACAAAACAAGCAGTTTTGAGAGTGTTCAAGGGCAGAGCAGTAGGGGTATGGATTTCATTTGATGATTGAATATCAGAGTGTGTGTGAGACGCTTGAGAGCATGATGACGTGACTAATACATCAGAGATAGAGAGGAAACAAAGAAGAAGAGCAGAAGATAGAGAAGAGCAAAGAAGACTATCATTTGTTGAGATAGCAACAAGAAGAAGATGGAAAATATTTGTCTTGGCTAAGTTGGTGCTTGGTCAAGTGGTGGCTGAGTTGGTGTTGAGTCACTTAGAGAGTTGGTGCTTCCCTACAAGTTGGTGCTTGCTAAACCTAGGAGTTGGTGCTTCACTAAATCTTAGGGAGTTGTAGCTTCCTTGCAAGTGGGTGCTTGCTAAAGTCAAGTGGGTGCTTGATAAATTAGGGGTTGGTGCTCCTAGTGGAGTTGGTGCTTCACTAAATCTTGATTTTTGTTTTATTACTACAAAGATCAGTGGGTTTTCTTCCCCTTGAGGGTCTCCCACATATATGTTGTCTTCATGTGTGTTCTCTATTGTTTCATACTCATGTGGATGGTTGCTATGTTGCTCTGATGGTTTGACATTGCACATATAATGATGACTTATTGAATGGTTCATGCAAGTTAAGTAAAAGTAAAGATAAATGAAGTAAAATTTTTAAAGACGCTGATTTACCCACCCTCTCAATGATTGTGCTTCCAACAACTTAATCACTCCAAGGCTTTGAAACTTCTCTAAAACCTCCCTTATTCACTCTTCAAACCCTACAAATGATTTCTTATGCATGAAAGTAGACTTCCATACAAGAAAACATGTAAAACTTCTCAAGAACATGTAAAATTTTGCTTTCAACAGGCCTGCATATATCATTTTGAGTATGAGCAACAATAAATAAACACAAACATCTTGATATATCTAGAAAATAATTCATCCCTCAAGTTCAACCATCAAGATAATGCATAGTATACAACCTTTCTTCTTAATTCATCATTTTCCAAACTAACAAAGCTTCTTTCAACAGAGAACCTACAAATTTTATGATCTTTCTCTAAAAAAAACTGAAATTAGGGTTCTCTCCTACCTACCTACCCCCTCTTACTTCCTCTACCTCATTCTCTCCCTCTTTCATTCAAATACTTTATTATTTTTTTTATATTACTTGGTAGTTACAACAAATTACTACACCCTAACTATGGTGGTGACCCAACTTGCACATGTGTGAAATCATAAGGAGTTAATAACCATTTATTTTATTCAAATTAGGCCTTAATAAGCCCTCCATAAAGTTTCATAACCTCACATGGAGTACATCATAAGAAAACACCCTTTAAACCCTCTTACAAATTCAAATTTTCAAAAAGGGAGTTTTGGAGGGAAAATGGAATTTGAAAGATTTACAAACAATAGAGGGGAGATATGGGTTGGAACCCATTCCTAATGATCCTAAATGACCTTTAGCACCTACTCAAGCCGAAATTTTTGAGAAAACGAAAATTTCCTTCTTAAACTTAATACTCCTGCATCAACATTGTATCTATCAGTTGCAACCCCAAACTAGAATTTTGGATTCCTACATTCAGCACATATCTAGTTAGTCAGTGAGGGCCATCGACCCCCATAGTTCCCCTACAAATCGAGACAGGGGCTCAGCCCAACTCCTATCCCTTTTCATATAAATGGCTCTAGCCACATGGCAAGAAGAGATAGGGGGGATGTCGAGAAAAGATAGGGGAGGGCCACATAACTCTTTAATGGGGATTAGGGTTAGCATGCCTTATGGTTTCTATAGGCATCCCAGACCAACCCCCAACTCCAATCCTAAACTATCTAGGACCCCTACCGAATCTATATATGGGGTGGATCCAAAGGCCAGAGTGGATTGTTATGCCCATATATGTAGAGTAGCATATATATTAGATAGGTCGGGTGTTTCCCCTTAAATATAGATCTCACCCATGTTCATCACTTTGGACCTGCCTTATACTACTCTGTTTCTCTTGATCAAAGGGAGTGAACGGGTTGATGGTCTTGTTCGGCTTATGGTCTTGTTCAGTTGATGGCAGGGAAAGGGAAATCTCATCAAGGTAAGTGCATGTGTTCCTCAACTACCAGCTAATTTACGTGCCCCAAGCAAAAGAAAATGAAGTGGCCATGGTGTTCCTGTTCTGGTCCCCAATTCTCTTGAATGTGACTAGGAATGAGTTGCGTTGAGACCCCTATAAATCCGTTGGGGGAAAGGAGACTAAAAAGATTGACTCCTATTCTACCCCATCTTGCACCCATACTAGGATGATGGAGTAATCAAGGGAGTATGGGAGCAAGCACGTCATCTAGAAAAAAAACGTGGTTAGGAAAAGACAAACTCCTCCCCCTCAACAAATATATGGTATGGCCAAAACAACTTAATCTTTGATATGTATATAGGCTTAAAGAGACTGAATCCTCTTTGACCCCCGCTCGCATGCCGATATACATAGAAAGGGGTGAGAATAATGTAACATAGGCTTTAAGAGCTTACCCTATAAATCCGTTAGGGGACTGGAGACTACAAAGAATGACTCCTCTCTTTGACCCCCTTTTGTGCCCATATACATAGAACGGATATCACATCATAGCGTAGCGAACCATAGACTATATGGTAGGAGGATGAAGCAAAGATTATAGACATGGTTGTAAAGACACTAAGCCATAAGCAGAGTGCCATATATATCTAACAAACGGGTGAATCTTTGCCTTCTCATCCATATAATATAGAGGACTCTCATCTTGAATATTTGTACTCACCCGATGGAGGGTGAGGGAAGTGGAGACAGGACTACCTGATTCTATTCTCCAAAAAAAACTCTGTGCCCCTCACCCTCCTCTGCACCCCTCACCCTCCTTTGTCAAGTGAGTGCCTACAAGCCCTCTATAGAGCCCCCATATATATAGCTACCCACTCTCTATAGAATATAGATAGAGTGCCCCTATATGTGTGTGTGTGTATATTCAGCGGACAGTCATTCAATTGGTTGTTTCTTGGGCCATGATACAGAGCTATGGACCGATGATGCTATATAATGGGAGCCCCCATATCTATATAGGCTAATGGCCCACTCTCTATACAGCCCATCTATATTGAAAGGCCCCTATTTCTATATGGCCCTCTAATAAGGAACAGGGGTTGAGACTAATGAAGCAAGGGCTATATCTATATAGAGTAAGGTCACCTGGAAGTATTATAAGCTAAGGGCATCTAGATGGCACAAGAGAATGAGAAAGTGCCCCCACACTCACCCTATATATGGTTGTAGTTATAGATAGGGCCACTTAGCCTATTGGATCCCAACGTAGCACCTCCACTCTAGATACATCAATTGAGGCCTAACGGGTATTCATCTGAATTTTGATGCAATTATGTGGGTGAAACTATTCTATTCCATTTGTAGTACAAACAGGGGCTACTAGATACATAGACGTTAGACATTGAACCCACCATAATGCATTGTGATCGTGATCATTGTTGTGGATAGAGAATCTAGCTATTGCACTCCATATAAAATAGAGGTTGGAATAGAATAGAATTATGATGAAGTCCACATCTCTCTCTATATGGAGGGAGAGAATAGAGTGGGGAAGGTCAAGTGATTGCTCTCCTCTCAGATATAGATAGTTGCAGTGCCTACAATAGATACAAAGAAATTTAGAACCGAACCTCATCTCGCGGCCCATATATAGTCAAGGGGTAGAACCAAACCCCATCTCTTGGCCCATCTCACAAGTAAATAGTCACTTCACTTGTATATGTATATGTAGCTCTAGAGAATAGAAGGGGTCTCCTCCATCTCACTTCACTTGTATTTGTATAGACTCTAGAGAACGTCAACATCGACAGGCTAGTATAATTCTACAGTGTCTCCTACCAAATATATTGATGGATAAGGTAATCTTGGCCTAGGAGATACTATAATCTCTCTGGGGCTATGGATCTGGATAGTTCTCTCTAAATGGTCCCCATTTATCCCTATATAGATGGGGTTAAATGGCACTCGATTGATATATAGGCTGAACCAACCCAACCCAACCCTATCTATATAGGACATTTTCATATAGAGAGGGGATTTATCTCTCTCATGACCGGAACAGGCCCAACTTTTCTATTTTTTGGATCTATAAACCTTCACCCTCTCTCCCCATTATATAAGGAGAGGGGATCAAATCACCTATATAGGGGGCACGAATACACAATAGTTCCATATAGATAGGGGTTTATCTCTCTCATGACCTGAACGGGCCCAACTTTTCTCGTTTTTGGATCTATATCCCTTCCCCCTCTCCCCGGGGATCAAATCACCTATATAGGAGGGCATTTAGATAGATGGCATGGGCACTCGACCAACAAAAGAGTCGTATTAATCAAACAAGAGAATATAGGGGAGATAAGGCCCCATATCCATATAGAGTTAGGCACACATATGTGTGTGTGTTCAGGTCCCTTATATTGTAACTGTACATGCAATAAATAATAGGGCCCCGGTTCCTTGTATATGCGAGGGCGTATAGATAGATGGCATCGGCACTCGACTAGCAAAAGAGTTGTATCAATCAAACAAGAGAATATAGGGGATATAGGGCCCCATATCCACATAGAGTTAGGCACCCATATAGGTGTGTGTGTTTGGGTCCCTTATATTGTAACTACACATACAATAAACAATAGGGCCCCGGTTCTTTCTATATATAACTGGCATTAGAACCTGAGGGGCCATATATATCATTTGGGCAATGAATCAATCCCTCCCTTCTTTCTCTATATGGTTGGCAATACTATCGGAAAGATTCAGGTCCCCTATATATGTAACTACACAAGTAATAAATAATAGGGCCCCAATCCCCTATATATATTGCATTAGATAGGCACACAAGGTGCCATATATATTATCGGGGCAATGAATTGAGCCCTCCCATCTTTCTCTATATGGTTGGTAATATTGACTGAAAGATGAGTAAGCTATATGGTACATGAGGATTTGCCTTACTTTGTATATGGTTATAGATGTCGACCAACGAGAGAGTCATGGGCCAAATCTCTAAACTATAGATGGGGTCGGGCCATCTATCTCTATAGCTGAGGGAAACAACAGCACCAACAGAACTTCATCCATATATATTAAGGGGGGTGAAGTATTAATAAATATATGGGAACACAAGGCATAGATAGGGCTTAGCCTCCTAACCCTCTAAATTATAATGCCCCCAAATAAGATATATGGGGCGAGGGGGCCAAATTATATATATACATATTATCTGTGTGTGTGTGTATGTAT
Organism: Taxus chinensis; assembly: GCA_019776745.2. Taxonomy (NCBI): domain Eukaryota; kingdom Viridiplantae; phylum Streptophyta; class Pinopsida; order Cupressales; family Taxaceae; genus Taxus; species Taxus chinensis. The sequence continues at coordinate 691,997,288 of CM034146.1, forward strand.
GTATGTATGTATATTCCTATGAATTCAAAGGAAGGCCATATCTCATATCTAGGTCCGCTATCGGGCATCATATTTAAATAGGGATAGATGGGTAGGGCACTGATAGGGATATATGTGAACACAAGGCATAGATAGGGCTCAGCCTCCCAACCTCTAAATTATAATGCCCCCAAATAAGATATATGGGGGCGAGGGGGCCAAATTATATATATACATATTATCTGTGTGTGTGTGTATGCATGTATGTATGTATGTATGTATATATATACATATTATCTATGTGTGTGTGTATGTATGTATGTATGTATGTATGTATATATATTCCTATGAATTCAAAGGAAGGCCATATCTCATATCTAGGTCCGATATCGGGGCATCATATTTAAATAGGGATAGATAGATTGGGCACTGACATCAAGTCTAGAATTATGAAAGCAGAATCCAGATAGTTCACTCCGAGCTATAGTTCCCCATGAGAAAGAGTCTCTTTGGACCTATCTATATTAGGGGAGGAGGACCCCAAAATAGAGAATGGATTGACCCCGCCACCATTTATCCATATATAGGGAGCCCCCATATATATGGTGTGATGCACCCTGGAGAGAATAGATGGCTTTGATCCCAACTATCCTATCCATAATCCATATAGAGAGAGAGCGAGGGGATCCCCGTCGCCTTCCTTTATCGGGTGAGTGTAGATATATAAGATTAAGGCCCTTTATAGATATGTACCAAGAGAACCCCCTTCTCTATATAGGAGAAAATATATATACGGTTGGGGGCCTCGCCCTCCTTTGTCGGGTGAGTAGCAAATATATAAGATTGGGGCCCTCTATATAGGGGATGATATATATAGGGTGGGGGGATTCCTAGCTACTCACCCAACAAATGAGAGTGAGGGGGATACCAGTGGTTCTCGCTTCCTAGCAGTTAGAAGGGGGAAGCATCATTTGAACATATATATAGAGGGGTCGCGCTTTCTCCATAATCATCCAAAAGAATCATCTAGTTTCATCTGAAGGATCATCTGACCATACATAGATCTAGAGCGAGGGGGTGAGACCAATTGTCATCTCTCTCAAAACTAACGCCTCTTGAAATTAGATATATAGATATTAAAAATTACATGGTCTATCTAAGGGGTTCTAATCTCCAATCCCAATTGGAGTGGTTTTAATCTCCAATCTGGATTTGAACCAAGGAAGGTAAGGTAGGGGATTCCTCTCGCCATATAGATATAGTGACTGACAACGCTAGAAGGTCTCCTTACCCCCAAAGTGAGAGATGGGAGCGATGGGATTTCACACATAGTGTATCCCTACCCCTGCATATATAGATAGGGATAGAATTTCTTTAAATGAATGCATAAATGGAATGGGAAACAAACCACTCAACCCCTCGGATTATAGAATATAGAGAGAAAGGGAGGGCTCCACTAACGGCTAGTACTACATATTAAAGTAGGGTCGTCCCTATATATAGAGAGGGGAGAGCGAGAGGGCTACTTTGCTTCCCACATAGAGAGCGAGGTCAAAACACCAATCATCCGAGTGGGGGCGGTACAATATGAATCTCAACTCGACTACGGCTACTCGATGCAACACATCCGATATAGAGAGTGGGGCCAATCATCCTAGTGGGGTCGGTAATCCTATTGCAACACACCCCATATAGAGAATGGGGCCGGTCACCGAAGTGGAGGAGGTATGATATGAATCTCAACTCAACTACTCTACTTTGTGCAACGGTCGCTACAACAACCCTCTATATATATGGTGGAATTGATCAATGAAAGAGTATAAAAGGTAGGACAGGATGACATCCGATCAAAAGGTAAGACGGGAGTCTAATTTGAGGTTCGTTTTTGGATCGGTTCATTTCTTAACTGATAGCTGAGTTCTGGGGATGTTCTTTCTTGCTTCACTTCCAATTCAAATCTTTCACTCGCAACAGATTGGGGAATATAGTAATATACGGAAATGAAGTCCATACTATATACGTAACACGAGTGATCAATAGTGATCATAACATGAATTATTTTGATTCCCCCCTCTATATGGTCTTTATATCATTCCTTCAATCACTGGTTCCATACCCCAGGGGGGACCGTAGATTAGATGTATACGCCCCGTAATGTATGGAAATGAAGTCCATACTATCTACGTAGAATGAGTGGTCAATGGTGATCATAACATGAATTATTTTGATTTCCCCCTCTATACGGTTGTTATATCTTTCCTTCAATCATTGGTTTCATACCCGGGGGGGGCGTATATTAGATGTATACGCCCCTTTCTCTATCTTTATATCCATATATAGCATGTAAGAGGCGCTACCAATAGATGGGGTGGTTGGGAGAACACCCCTAAGCGAGTGCCCCATATAAAGGAGATAGGCATGGTCAAAGACCCACTCCCTATCATCCAAGAACATGATAGAACGGATGGAGCGCCCGCTCTATCCCTTAGACTCCCCCCCTCTAACCATATGGTGAGGGGATAGAGGGGGGCTCCATCCGTTCTATCATGTTCTTGTAAGAGGTGCTACCAATAGATGGGGAGGTTGGGAGAGCACCCCCAAGCAAGTGCCCCATATAAAGGAGATAGGCATGGTCAAAGCACCACTCCCTATCATCCAAGAACATGATAGAACGGATGGAGCCCCCCTCTATCCCCTTACCATATGGTTAGAGGGGGGGAGTCTAAGTGTTTAACATTGCTTCTGATTAATTGCCATGACAAATTGATAATACTTTCAAATCAGGTGTGATCACCACATGATAATGCTTTCGAATCGAGTGTGATCACCACATTATTCTATATGCCCTATATAGACAAGGAGCAACTTTCATGTGTATAGTCACTTTCGCATCACTTATATATCTATATGGGATATAGATCTAGATGAGGTCCCCTTATATATAAATATGGCAGCACCGTATCATCTAAGAACATGATAGAATGGATGGGCCCCCCCTCATCCCTTACCATATAGGTAGAGGGGGGAGTCAAGTGTTTTGCACTGCTTCTGATTGTTTTCCATGATGAATTGATAATACTTTCTAATCAAGTGTGATCACCACATTATTCTATATGCACTATGTAAACGAGAGGCAATTTACATATGTATAGTCACTTGTGCATCACTTATATATTTATGTGGGATATAGATCTAGATGGGGTCCCCCTATTCATAAATACGGTAACACCCTATATATAGATATGGGCTCCCCCCTCCCCTGTATAGATATGGGATATGGTCCCATCTATCATAGAAATATAATACAATAGTTGTTCCCATCGTGAACCCCTATACATATAAATATGGAGGTTCATGAATAGCATGACATGAATCAACCTTTTGCATAAATATACAGAGGGGCGCAGATCCATCGTTGGATGGATATGGATTCTTTACGTAACATGATATGAATCACATCCACTCAGTTCAAAAGAAGAACGCCCATCCCGTTGCATCATCCCAAAACCATTGTTTGGTTGTTGCCCACCCCCCGCTCCCTATATCTTAGATTTATCCTTCTATATCTGGGGGAGAACTGATTGCCTTTATATAGAAAGGGGTCAAAACAATTATTCATACCTATTGAGAACCAGAGATCCTCTCATCATGCTCGAGATCTCTCTCAATTGTAAGGAGCCCCAAGTGGGGCCTATAATTCTACAAGGTCACCCTATCAAAATATCGGGCACCCTGGCAACCCCAAGAGTTCTCTATGCTCGAACTAGGGTCAAGGAAGTTGAGGGGCCCTTCCCTCCCCTCACTCTCTTTCTAGTTGGGGAGAGGGGTAAGCCACCTTGAGTATAGGTGCCTGCCTGGATACCAAATCTTAGATATATGGAGGGGAGGGTGGATGGGCCCTTATAATAGTTAGGGGTTTAGGCCCTCTTCCGATGGCTTAGTAGAGTATGGGGGAGGGACATGGTATCCTCCTCGAGCAAAATTATAGAAACTCGTTGTCCCCTATCTATATATGGGACAACCTCCCCTCCCCTCTCTCTATGGGATATGGGTTGGGCCCACCTCTCTCTCTATATAATCTCGCACTCTCTATTCTCTATATAGTCGTGTAGTGCCCGATCATTTCCCTACGCATTGCATCATCCCAAAACCATTGTTTGGTTGTTGCCCACCCCCCGCTCCCTATATCTTAGATTTATCTCTCTATATCTGGGGGAGAAGTGATTGCCTTTATATAGAAGGGGTCAGAACAATTATTCATACCTATAGAGAACCAGAGATCCTCTCATCATGCTCGAGATCTCTCTCAATTGTAAGGAGCCCCAAGTGGGGCCTATAATTCTACAGGGTCACCCTATCAAAATATCGGGCACCCTGGCAACCCCAACAGTTCTCTATGCTCAAACTAGGGTCAAGGAAGTTGAGGGGCCCTTCCCTCCCCTCACTCTCTTTCTAGTTGGGGAGAGGGGGAAGCCACCTTGAGTATAGGTGCCTGCCTAGATACCAAATCTTAGATATATGGAGGGGAGGGTGCATGGGCCCTTATAATAGTTAGGGGTTTAGGCCCTCTTCCGATGGCTTACTAGAGTATGGGGGAGGGACATGGGATTCTCCTTGAGCAAAATGATAGAAACTCGTTGTCCCCTATCTATATATGGGACAGCCTCCCCTCCCCTCTCTCTATGGGATATGGGTTGGGGCCCACCTCTCTCTCTATATAATCTCGCACTCTCTATTCTCTATATAGTCGTGTAGTGCGCCGATCATTTCCCTACGTATTGTTATATTTAAGAAAACTCTATCTAATCAAATAGAGCCCCTATATCTCTTTGGGGGTTGATGGTCCCCCTCTATAGTTATTTATAATTGGGAGTTCATGGCCCCCAACCATGTCTATCTGTTCCAAGGGGTCATGTATCACTTATACAATATAACCATCCTCGTCATACAAATAAGATATTCATCAGATATAGAGAGAAGCCCCCCTCCATATATATGAATATAAGGGATTGAGTGGTGGCTCGATTTGTTGGGATCCCTATCTCTCTATTCCATAGGTCGTGGGTCAAGAGCTATAGAGTTATATACTCCATAAAGTAATAATCATATAGTGGAAAGTTGAGGGACCCCTCTCCCCTCACCCCTCTCTCTAGTTGGGGGAGAGGGAGAAGCCACCCTAAGTATAGGCGTCTGCCTAGATCCCAAATCTCAAATATATAGAGAGGAGGATGAGTGTGCACCCCTATTTATAGTTAGGGGTTTAGGCTATCTCATGATGGCCTACTATACTATAAAGGGGAGAGGGAGGTGGGATCATCCTCGAGCATAACTAGTCAGATTCATTGTTCCCCTATTTATATATGGGTCAGCCTCCCCTCTGCGGTCTCTCTATGGAATATGGGTTGGCTCAACCTCTCTTTCTATAGCCTCCCACTCTCTATTCTATATATAGTCGTTGGGTAGTGCCCGATCATTTCCCTACACCTTATTATATTTAATTGAACTTTATCTAATTAAATAGAGCCTCTATCTCTCTTTGAGGGGCGTTTTCCCCTCTCTATATCTATATATAACTGGGAGTTTATGGATCCTAGCCTTGTCTATCTGTTGCGGGGGGTCAAGTGTCACCTATACAATATAATTGCCCTCTCCATATATATCAATATAAATGTTTGAGTGGCAGCTCAACGAGTTAGGGTCCCAATCTCTCTATTTTATGGGTCGTGGGTCAAGAGCTATAATATACTCCATATAGTAATAATATAGAAATTGTATAGTAGTATAGTGTGGGCATAGGTCATTGCCATCTATATATAGGATTCCATGCCCTCATAGCCATATACAAATTAGAGTAGACTATAAGGTTGGCCAGCTATGACCTATAGCAATATAAGCTATAGTATGGTAGGCTAGGCCACCGAGTGGAGCCCTCTTAACTAGAGAAAGAGGGTCCTCAATCTAATGCGAGCAATAGATTCTCTCTCTAGAGAGTATAGCTAAGACGCCTCCATCCAATCTCCTACCTATAGAGACCTAGGACCTGGGATTTGGATATGGGTCTGATCCCTCGACCTCATTTCCTGTTACCATATAGAATATGATGGAGGGCAGTGGATCGAGACAATTTGGCTCCATTTGCAAAGTCAACACAACGAAACTGAAAAATAATCGTTTATATTAATTCAAGACCTTTACAGGCATCTACATACACATGTTATGTAATATCCCCTTTTGGGATAGTAATTAAATTTTATTGAACTACTTGCAAATGAAGTAAACTTAGAAGAGAAACCCTTCTAGGTTCACCTCAACTAACCCGAGTGTCGGCTTCAATACAACCCAAATAGGGTTGAAGTGAGCCAAGGTAAGGGTTTAAATGGGCTTACTAGTCGGAATTAACACTTCTTTAACCAAATAACTTGCAGTAGTAGTAAAATAAATTAAATATGCTGAAAATGACTGCCAACTTCAAAAATTAATATCTCCCACAAAATTAACTCTTTTTGTCTGAAATAAAATGCAATTGGAAGATAAAATTATAATATTTCAAAGGAACCCACAATCAAAATTTTTAATCAACTATAACCCACTCAAATCAGCCCCCGGATCTGCAGATCAAGTCGCTAGGGTTAAGGGGAAATTATAAAATTGATTCCAAGATTAATATTCACTTCCCTACACTCCAAAATCATTACTTTCAGATCTGCATTAATCAATTTATAACAGCAGATCAAAAGTCCTTCAAACCCTTCCAAAATATGTCATAAATTCACCCAAACCAGTCGATTAATTTAGCATAAATTCCAGCAAGGTTCGCAACTCCAATTATCATGAAAACAAGTGTATTTGCAATAGAATAATGAGCAAGAACAGTTCAGATTTTATTCTTACAAAAATACCATACAAAAACACCATAAATCTCTCTCCACAAGTCGATTTGTATCATGACAAAACCAACGGCAATTTTTAGAATTTATTGATCAAATAGTGGCCCAAAAACTTTCCAAATAACCTCACAAACTCTCACAATAATGGCGACTTCACTTAAATTGAATAGAAATGCAAATAACTTATCAATTCAAGCTCTCAAAAGCATACACACTTCACTCAAAAGTGGTGTTGAATAACACCTTGTGTTTTAGATCATTAGTGGGCATACATCCATTTTCAAGCATGAAGATAAGTTTTATAAACCGTCAAACATGTGAAAAGGACATCATATTCTTTTATATCTTTTCCTTGCTCAATCTCCAAGGCTCCTCCATTTTGGCACCAAAATCTAGAAGGGAATCTTTATTTAAAATTTGCCTGGAAGAACACACTTAAAACAAATATTAAATGCATGGGGAAATTAAATCAAATGGGGCCCATGTGAATCGACCCATGCTTCGAATAAATCGATTTATTCTAAATAACAATCATTAAATAATTCCGAGAAAAATGTGACTTATTTAGTCACTTTATTTACCTTCAAAATAAATAATTATTATCCCAAGGTAATCGATTTTGCTTTCTTATATCTGATTTGCACAATTAAATATATTTTGATTTTTAAACTCACAAGTGCAAATCGAGTTTCCCTTATTTTTATTTTTATTTTAAAAAAGGGGACATTACATGCTCATTTGTGGTACTACTCTCTCTTGGAGCTTTACAACTCGGTTTATTTTCATAAGAACCTAACATAGACTGGTTTCCTTGGCTACTTCTGCTTCATGAGAATCTTCTCAATTCTCATTGATAGCCCATCAACAACCCTTCGCTCACCTCTTGCCCCTCCTTTAACAAACCCAAAATGGTGAGCTCGACCTCGTTTTATAGTCATGTGTTCCCGCTTCTCTCTCCTTATTTGAAATCTCCTTAGGCAAACTAGTTCTTCTAGATGTTCCATGTTCTTCGTGCTCATATTCAAGTTTGAATTTGGATCATTAAATGCTCTTGGCTACCTTTCCATCTAGACACTTCCATGCATTGTGCCATGTCAATCTGGTAGTTGGAATCAACTGGACGTTGCATCCTTGTAAGCCGCCCTTGTCAGGTTTTGTTTGTCGCTTTCATAGAAAACTCTGCCAACTTCCAAGTCATGCACTCGTAGTTTCAAGCTACACCTTCACTGCCTCTTTCAACGCATTGTTGGGCTTATGGGCATTATTGGGCAGAGCCAAGTCGTGGGCCACAAATTTACAGTCGCGACAGGGCACGTTTTCAAGTAAATAACAATATTTGAGCACAAATTATAGCCATGAAACAAGACGCAAATAGAGTCGAGATTCAAACCCAAAACAGAGTCGCGAATTAGGGCATCCATTCGTCTAGCTGCCTTGTTCCATTTATGAATTCACAACCTCCATTTTCACAATTTTGCAATAGCTCGCGTCTGAGGTGTCTGTAGTATCCCTTGCAAGTTCTAATATGAATTTGACTTCAAGGAATATCATCAAACACTTCTGATGCAAACTTTAAGCTTGCTGGTCTGAGATTACAGTCTGATGGTATGCTTGAAAAGTAATGATAAAATGCTTCCAATGCTTATGAGTCAACACTACAATATTTTCATTATCATCTAGATGCATATATGACTTCTTTTAATCATTTCCCAATGCACATATATGACTTCTAAAAACAAACTATTCACCTACAGCCAAGTGTCATTTCGTCATACAATTGACATGCAAGCTATGAAGTGCAATTGAACAAGTACTACAATGAATAAGTACCCAACAACTTGTATCTCCATTGATTTAGATTGCAAGACTCAAATCCATGCCCAAGTCTGATTGCAAAATGCTTCTACAGCAGCATGCTAGAAATCAAACTATGATGATGCATTAACCCCCATTTACAATGCCAAATATGTCCAAAATTCCAGATTTTATTTCCCGCTTATACAATCACTTTTTCAATAAACAAAAGACTGCCCAGTTCATAGAAAGTGATTACATATCTCATTCCAACATACCCATTTTCTGAATTTGACTTTCCCAGGTCTGATAATGAAAAAGCAGCACAAAATGGCCACGCTCTGGCTGGAGATCGTACAGCTGTCTGCAGAAACAAATGGTACGGCCCTGGGAAAAGTGTGTGATGATCATATAATGCAGCCCTTGTCAAAATCTGCTTCTATGATGAACTATATATATGTCTGAAACCCTGGAAATACTTCTCCAATCTACACAAACTTGACTCCTGAATGAAGCCAACTGTTAAGCAATCTTCACCTCAGAATGCTGATGCACTGAAGGAGCTATGCTCTCCAATGCCTGAAAGCTCTGGAAAATACAGAAAACCCTTGGTTTCTCTTCTCCAACGCCAATAAAAAACATGAGATGAGTTATCAAAATGCATAATAGAATAGGCTCCAACTTTCCTTGGCTCCTATATATATTTCCTCAAGAAGTCGATTCCCTCCATTTTGCCCTTTTAATGTCATTATAATATTTGCACTTTGGACATTATAATATATCCTTGAAATTGCTGCCCCAACCAATTAATTAAATGGTAAATGGCCCCCTTTTTAATGATGAAATGACCCTCAAGCATAAAGTGCAAATATAAGTTTATATTATAACATTAAAATATTTGTTATTATTAAAGTGACCTTTAATAATAATTAAACATCATAACTTAGGCAAAACACCTTATTTTTCCAAGCCAACTAAATACCACCGAATGTCCCATTCAAGTGCCCTGTTATAAATAGAAACCCTAACTGAATGACTTACTATAAATAGTAAGTATGAGAAAATGAGTCCTAAAACCCTTGCAAAGGCCAACCCTGAAACTTACTGAACTCTTGAGAAGAAGTAAACCATCCAATCCCACTGGCCTACGAGGGTTGGTTAATAGGCTAATCCTCCCGACAACTGGTGTCTAGCTAGAAGGGGGCATTACAGGTGTATGGGTTAGATGCCCTTTGGCGACTCATTTTATAGTCGCGACAAGGCACATTTTTAGGCAAATTACAGTATTCGAGCACAAATTATAGCCATGTAACAATACGCAAATAAAGTTGAGATTCAGAGCCACAACACATTCGCGAATTAGGGCATCCATTCGTCGAGTTGCCTTGTTCCATTTCTAAACTCGCAACCTCCATTTTCACAGTCTATGGCTATTGTTGAAGAGATTGTCCAAGCCAAACTTGGGGAGGAACCCATTAAGCACGAATGTGAGTTCAACCTTAAGGTAATGGCGCTCCACTCACCCCAACTGTCACAAGACCCCTTGACGGTTAGGAATTCATTCATCAAAGATACTCTAGGTATCCAAGATATTATTTTGGTTTGTGCTTGGCTGGTATACGAGTCTACCCTCTTCCTTCGGTTCAGATCACCAGTTGATAGACTAGAGGCACTTAGGACCAAAAAGCTATTATATTCTCTTCCTAATAAGGTCTTCCTTAATGAAGATCTTTCCAGGTCAGGTAGCTGAGCTCAAACACTCTAGGGAGCTGGTTATGGATCGCAAAATGGGTAGTTATCAAGAACCTTCGTGTGGTAATCAGAAGCACTTTTCCTCCCATATGGGAGTCTCGTCTTGGGACTTCCAAATGACGGACCAGGTGGAAGAGGCAACAGAACACGGGCATGTCTATCAGGAACTGGAACGGTAATGGCTCCTTTTGGTCATCATCAGGCCTCATTCATAATGCTCTTGGATCCGCGGGCATCCTCTTCATCAGGGAGACCCACGAGAGTCTTGTGCGGCCTCTCTCTGGTATTATGGGATGGCAGTGATTCTCTACTTTAAGGCATGAGACTAGGAGTACAGGTGGTGTCAGAGGTTAAGGAGGTGTAGCTTGTTTGTATAGAACCTCCCTCCAGAGCAGGATTTCTCTGGTCGTCAAAGATGAGTTTGACAAGTTCATATGGGTCCGCATTCGAGGTGCGGCTCATCAATCCATGGATATCTACATTGTTTTTTGTTATTTCCCTCCGGTCTCCTCCCCGCATGTCATCCATAATAGTCTTGACAGTGATCCTTTTATCGATTTGTATGACAACATTGCTCTGTACTTAGTGGTTGGGGAAATCATTCTTATGGGTGATTTTAATGCCCGCACAAGAACCCTTCGGTTTCCTCTCCATGATCGTTCAGAGGATATGCTATGCACTCAGGCAGTGGATCCAAGAACAGTTGGCCTGCATAGGACTTTGGAGGATGATTCGAGCCCCCTTATAGGTTATGGTCGACACCTCCTGTAGTTCGTTGAATCACACGAGTTATTGATCATCAACGGGATTGCCTACTTTCTTGACTCTCATTTCTTCACTTGTTGACCTCATGATGGGGGTGTGAGTGTGGTGGATTATGTCCTTTCTAGCCCAAACTCCTTATCACTCATCATCCATTTCTCTATTTCCCCCATTCCCCCTCCTGTCATTATTCCCTTTTAAGGCCTCCCTCACACCACCTTTCAGTTTGACAAAGCGGATTCGGACACCTTTTCCTTTCTAGCCGAAACTCCTTATCACTCATCATTCATTTCTCTATTTGCTCCCCTTCATGGTCTCTCTCGCACCGCCTTTCAGTTTGACAAAGGGGGATCCGAACACCTTTTCCTCCCATATTCGGCAACTTCTCCCATTTGAGTCCATGTTCTTTTCTCTAGAGAGTGTCGCTGCAAAGTATGTCTGCCTATCTTCCATCATTCGAGAAGCTACCATCATGTCCTTCCCTAGCTTCACTTGGTCTTCCTCCGCTCCCCACCAACAAAAAGGTTGCCCTATGAGCAAGTGGTATGATGATGAGTGCAAATCTCTACACCGACAATTATGGCACGCTTTTACCTAGGCCCATCCCCCATATCCCACCTTGAAAACCTCCAACCATTGCTTCCTTCGCCGTAAAAAACGCCTCTATATTTCCCAACGTAGACGGACTGTATGTGCATCTCTCCAGAGCTCTCCTACACATTTTAAAGTACCATTTTCCCTCGTCATTCCCCTCTTCCCACATCCATATACACTTCCAATCGTTATGACATTCCTAGAATGACGCATATCCAAGTTGATAATCCACCATCTTCCTGCCACTTATTCACATACAGAAATACCATAGAGGTAGTTAGAGTGATGAATAGTAGAAGGGAAACGGATGAGGAAGGGTTCCAAACAAAATTCTTCAAGTATGGTATCAGGGTACTCGATATCTTTTTGAGCAACCTCTCCATCCACTTTGTATGCTATGGTTTTTCGTCGACTTGGTCACATCATACCATCCACCCAATTCACGAATCAGGCCTCGACTTGGATCCCAACTACAGGACAATTATGGTGGGTCATACATTCTCCAAAATTTACGGTACAATCCTCCACCTAATTCACAAATCGGGCCTCGACTTGGATCCCAACAACAAGACAATTATGGTGGGTCATAAATTCTCCGAACTTTACGGTACAATCCCCCATATGCACCTTTTCAAGGAGCTAGAGCATAAGCACCTCAAAGCCAAGGGGCAAGCGGGTTTTTCGTCTTGATCACCAAACTATTAATCATATCTTTACTCTTCGAGCTATCATTGAAGAGGCACACCATCGCTCGTCGAAAATCTATTGTTGCTTTATAGACTTTCGAAAAGCTTTCGACTCGATTCCGCATGTGGCACTTTTTCAGAGACTCAAAAAAATTGGCATTTCTGAGACCCTTCTCAATACCATCATGCATCTGTACGCGCGACTATTTTGGGTCGTCTCCACACAACTCATGGGGAGTCGGATTTCATTAGGAGTACCATTGGGGTCAACTAGGGGTGTCCCCTGCCCCCAACTCTTTTTGGTATATACATTGATGAGATTGAGTCCTTTCTCCATGTGCATATTCAGGACAGCAATGGATGCCTTCTTCACCGGGTTCTAATATCCATCCTTTTGTTTGTTGATGATGTGGCCCTCCTAGCATCCTCTTCGGAGGGTCTGTAGAGACAGTTGGACACCTTAGCCTTGTTTTGTGATCTTCGGCAATTGACATACTTAATGCCATCACAGGCTCAAGCAAATTTTGACATAAATGACAGTCATTTTGAGACTTTGTTCTTTGTTCCATGACACACAACAGGACAGATTAGAAGTTTCTTGCTATCTACAATGCTCCTTACATCATCATGCTATGGAAGAGTAACTTCAAGCCAAGCATAAACATTACCTTCACTATCTTAAATGCAGAGCTTGTGGTGAAAATCTTGCAAGTACTGTACAGAACAATTTGGAAGTTTGTCTTCTTATCAAGCACTGAACAGGACAGTTTAGAGATAACCCGCTTTAACCTTCAAAAGCTCCTTCCAAGAGTATACCAAGAGATCTGTTTCATCAAACTTGACCTGTAGAGGGAGATTATGGTCATTTTGCACTTCAACATTTGAGTTCTTGCACAAGCACCTTCCTTCAACACATTCACCTAGATCAAGAACAAATTCTTGTCAAAAACTTGCTCTTAAAGGCTATGACTGAGATAGGCCAGTCTTGATCACCTTTTCAACATGGCTCCCCTAAGAATCTTCATAGGCAACAAGAGAGTGACTCAGATGACCTTTTATGTCACAACTTTCAACATGGAGACCTTCATATCAGACTGTATGCACAAGATTTTGCAAGGACTGAAACAGATATGTATGGTACAGTAAACCGAGGAGAACACTAAAAAACCACCATTTTGAATTATTGGAGTCTACAACACCTCTGAGGAGTTTTCATGACAATCCCATTTGATTTGGAGGTCAAATAAGTCATTTTATGCCTACCGCTTCAAGAAGGATGCTCAAGGAGAGAGAAACCTTGTTAGAAAAATGAATAGAACTTCTTTGTTTCTCAACCAATTTACCTCAATTTTTTTGCAAAATCTAAAGCTTAGATGCTCAAGGAGAGAGAAACCTTGTTAGAAAAATGAATAGAACTTCTTTGTTTCTCAACCAATTTACCTCAAATTTTTTGCAAAATCTAATGCTTAGAATGCTCTTCAAAAATTTCTTCTATGATTTATCCGAAGAGGACTCCATAATTTTGTTTGGATGCTAAGAAAACAGGGTGATCATATTGCATTTCTCAAGAAGCCGGTTTTAGTACGACTTAAATAACTTCTACAATCTTTTTCAAAACTTGACGAAATTTGACACAGAACACCACAACACATCCCTCTACATGCTCCATGGCTTGGTTGCCCATAAATATGCTTGTACATCCCAGACCAATTTCATTTACCTCAGCTTTCACTACTGGTCCTCAAAGGCAGTTTTAGTGAAAACTTGAACCTTGTCTCCAAAGGCTAAAGTAGACCTTGTTAGAAAAATGAATAGAACTTCTTTGTTTCTCAACCAATTTACCTCAATTATTTTGCAAAATCTAATGCTTAGAATGCTCTTCAAAAATTCCTTCTATGATTTATCCGAAGAGAACTCCATAATTTTGTTTGGATGCTAAGAAAACAAGGTGATCATATTGCATTTCTCAAGAAGCCGGTTTAAGTATGACTTAAATAACTTCTACAATCTTTTTCAAAACTTGATGAAATTTGACACAGAGCACCACAACACATCCCTCTACATGCTCCATGGCTTGGTTGCACATAAATATGCTTGTACATCCCAGACAAATTTCATTTACCTCAGCTTTCACTACTGGTCCTCAAAGGCAGTTTTAGTGAAAACTTGAACCTTGTCTCCAAAGGCTAAAGTAGACCTTGTAGATGCTCATACATGCCCTAGACACTGTTCCTAGGTTCCTCCCATGCTTACCTAGACTTTGCATGACCTAATTTGTGCCCATATACCTCATTAGGCTCTAGAACTAAGCCTAAATGAGTCAGTTTCAATTATGACTTATCACACCTAACTTGATGATCACCCTAGAAGATCTTGCACATCCTTAACACCTCATTTCAAACCTGTGGGACCCCTGAAAAAAAAACACCAAGCATCTCCATAAATATGCTTGTACATCCCAGACCAATTTCATTTACCTCAGCTTTCACTACTGGTCCTCAAAGGCAGTTTTGGTGAAAACTTGAACCTTGCCTCTAAAGGCTAAAGTAGACCTTGTAGATGCTCATACATGCCCTAGACATTGTTCTTAGGTTCCTCCCATCCTTACCTAGACTTTGCATGACCTAATTTGTGCCCATATACCTCATTAGATTATGACTTGATGATCACCCTAGAAGCTCTTACACATCCTTGACACCTCATTTCAGACCTGTGGGACCCCTGAAAAAAGCACACCAAGCATCTCCATACCTTCAGTGGACACCTACCTCACTAACCAAGCTTGTAGAACCCGAATCATCTTTGTTAGCTCCAACCATCATTGAGAAGGCACTACCAACCAACCTTCATGCCTTTGACTGAGCTTCACTTCACCATTCACACCTTTGCCATCAATGCCACTTGACATCAATAACAACATCAATGACCGGGGTTCAACAATTCTATTTTGTAGGTTACAGGTACCCTCAGCAATCATAGTGCGAACATCAAGCGACATCCAGGAGCCAACAACGAAACCCTAGCAACACAAAGAAAGCAGATTCCGAGCATCTGCACGGCCACCATCACCCAGTTCCAGTCGTTAGCACTCAGACGCCTCTTCCCTCCCGTGAGTGCCCCTGTCCGCCTCTGTTCCTACATTCCAGAATTTATAGTGAGCAGTGCCGACCTTGTTTACAACCTGTTCAGCACTCGCACCTGCCTAGATCACTTCCTGTTCATTCAGAAATTAGCTAAGTCCTCTTCTCTCTTCATCTTGCTTAGGATTACATATTTCACATGCTTAGTTTGCTTGTGTCTTATTGTATATCAGCATTTATACGATCATATATTTCAATAGTTACTCTGCAATCAGATTTTATTAATTTCCAAATTAAATAAATCATTTGGTGAACCCATCAACCAAACCCTACTGGTGTTTCCATATTCTTTTGCTTCTTCTCCCATGGCTGCCACTCATGACACCTTTACCGACGAATATCTCCATGACCTCCAGGCCAATCTTGTTAAACATCCTCAGGATTTAGATCTCTTATTTGTTGTTCGTGAGGAAGCCACTAACCTTACCGAGCTTGATCTTCCAGTTTCTAAAGATACATCTCTTCCTATGACAACCCAACTTCCTCATTCCACTATCCCACCCACCTCTAATGTTCTTGTTTCTATGCCTACCAACCATTTTTCCATGCCTATTACTTCTCACACCCGCCAAGTCTCCTCTTCAGGCATTCAGGACCTAGCTTCCTTCTTACAAGATCTACAAATACAAATCCGTCAGTTACAACAAGCTACTTCACACGCCTCTCCATCTCTCAATTCCTCCTTACTCCTTCATACCCCTTTTGCACCTGCCATTTTTGTTTATCCCCTTCCTCCCAACATCATTACACCTAAGCTACCCACCTTCAATGGCCATGGTGACCCTCAGGAGCATCTTTGATCTCTCCATCTCTCAATTCTTCCTTACTTCTTCATACCCCTTTTGCACCCATCATTTCTGCTTATCCCCTTCCTCCCAACTACATTACACCTAAGCTACCCACCTTCAATGGCCATGGTGGCCCTCAGCAACATCTTTTATCTTTCCATGTGGCATGTCTTGATTATGCGGATGACCATACCTTACTAGTTAAGCTATTTCCTAGAAGTTTGCAAGATAACACCATGCGTTGGTTCTCTATGATCTACATGTTCACTCAATAACTCCTTTTACATACTTAGCACGATGCTTTCCTTGCTCACTTTTCTATCAATATCGACAATAAGATCTCTTATGCACAACTCGCTCAAATTAAACAAGGATCTAATGAGCATCTAGCTAACTATGTTTTACATTATAAGAACAACCTAGCTAAGATGACCACTATTATCTTTAAGACCTCTCCACCTTTTGATCAATTGTGCCACACACTCAAAATGCGCAAAGGCAAACTCTAATCTATGGGCAAATTGAAATATCATGACCATGCTTCATCTTCATCTTCTAATCGCTTTCAAGCTAAATATACTTTCAAGCCATCTCATAAGCCCACTGAAGCAAAATCAATTGTTAATGTCAGTCTCTCCACCTGAAAAGCTTCAATTGCAACCTCCAAAGTGTACTTTTAGTAGGTTACGCTACACACCTCGATTTCTATTGCCACAACTTATTGAAAGCAATCTTATCACTCTTCCACCATCACTCGATCTCGGACCCCTCTCACCCCTGTCGGCCACAATTATGACGAAAATGCACAATGTGATTATCACCAATGAATTGGGCACTCTATTGATCGATTGTTTCAAACATAAGCATATTAGTCAAGATCTCATTGATAACAATGCACTCAAGCTCTCTGAGCCATCTACTTTCTAAGCCAATCAATGATAACAAAAAGCTAAAAATCTTTAATGGCCCTTTGCCCAAGCATGACAAGCAATCTACCGGTTCTTCTGCCAATTTTCCATATCGCGTTGTGCCTCCTCCTTCATCGAGGCCTCTTGACTTCCATTGTTGCTTATGTTGATGCATCGCCACCAGTCATTACATTCTCATATCATGATTATCATGCTACATTTACTTCTAATGCCTTACATATCAATGCTTCTATTGGTTCGTATACTGATCAACAATGCTATGATCTATCCATCAGCTGCCTACCAACGTATGGTCTGTTACACTCCTCCTAACCATCAATTATCCCTTGTCTAATGTCACATTTCAAGTCCCTAAGTCTTTTGGCTATGTCAAGCTTCCCATCACAGTTGGGCCTCTTACTATGCTTGTACCATTCGTCGTCGCATTTTCAATCAAAGGCTATGTGACATGCTCTTAAGTCTCTCTTAGCTCTGTGCTGCCCAAGTTGTCCCTTCCATGAATCATTTGTGCCTCAAGTTCATTCAAACCAAACAACCGGTTGCTATCACAAGGCATTCCACCATTTACAACATTACCTCTACCCACTTTTGCTGATACACCAATTATAGCATCTAAGCTTCCTAGGCCTCTCAAATCTAAAGCTACATCCGTACCTAGGTATCCTATCCGCACACAACCTACATCACGACCTTGTCGTCCTCATCAGTCTCTTAGTCCACATTGCCGGCCTAACTCCCCTACTCGGGCAGCCCCTCCACATAGGTGTCCACCACCTCCTTCACCACATAGGTCTCCTTCACATGCACATAATTACTCTCCTACACCATCGATCTTAGAGCATCGTCAATTTCAATGTTGCTATTCAATGTTGCTAATCAATTTCAATGATACTATTACGGCCCCCAATCTGAACTATCTGCACTCACCCGCCCCGCCGATTAGAGAGCTGGGGAGGGGTGAGGTTCTTTAGATATCACCCGAAGAATGAGGATAAGGAGGGTTTCCAATCACAATCACAATCACAATCATATTACGTATGGTTTCCGTTTCTGGTTCAAGGCCGAGGGAGAGTGCCCCCACCCCCCTATCTTTCTAATAATAGTTCTAGTTTGTTTGTCATTTCTGGTACAACGATGAGGGAGAGCAGAGGAACAAACATTAGGTGCCAAGGGAGAGTCTGGAGTTTTCCCTTATAGTCGTTTGTCAAGGCCCCTTACCCCTATGTAGATCAGATCTTTTTAGTTTGTTTGTCGTTTCTGGCATTCTATTTGTTTCAAGGGATCATGCCTAAGAGTTTAGTTTGGTTTGCCGTTTGTTTCTGGTTCAGTAACGTTTCTACCCGCAGAGCGTCGGATATAGATGGGGCCGAGGAAGAGTTTGTTTGCCATTTATTGTGAGGGTAAGAGAGTGAGGGAGAGTTTGTTCACCAACCCACCTCTCTATCTTCTGGTACCAACCTGTCTATCTATCTACTACCAACCCCAGCTATCTCGTAACAACATGCCAACCAACCTGTCTAGTATCCTAGCGTTCTGTTTGTTTCAAGGGATCATGCCTAAGAGTTTAGTTCGGTTTGCCGTTTGTTTCTGGTTCAGTAACATTTCTACCCGCAGAGCGTCGGATATAGATGGGGCCAAGGGAGAGTTTGTTTGCCATTTATTGTGAGGGTAAGAGAGTGAGGGAGAGTTTGTTCACCAACCCACCTCTCTATCTTCTGGTACCAACCTGTCTATCTATCTACTACCAACCCCAGCTATCTCGTACCAACATGCCAACCAGCCTGTCTAGTATCCTAGCCATCTAGTACCAACCTATCTAGAGGGTACTCTATTCTATCTGGAGAGAATGGACTCAACAAGATCTCCTCGCTCTCCTTTCCTCACATGCCAACTCTTCTCTCTGTCTCCTCTCATAGACTTGACGAGAATAAACTATCCAAGAAGAGACTCGACAAGATTATCCTCATATCCTCTCCTATCCTCGCATGCCCTACGAGAAGAGACTCTCCTTGCATGCCCAGCGAGAAGAAACTCGGAAAGACCCGAGAAGAGACGAGACTATCCCTGACGAGAAGAGACCATCCGATCCTTGACGAGAAAAGACCATCCAAGATATGACGTATGTAAGAGTGGTCTTCGGTTCTTGGTGGAGTGGGAAGTGTTGGTCGTAGTAGAAAGGGTGTGGGAAGGCACCCTATAGATCTATGGGGAACGGTTTGGTTGGTGTACAAACCGAGTGGGAAGGCTTCTATCGTTCTCCCGCCTCAACCGGGCACTACCAGCCTCAACCACCACCAACTCACCCCAACCGGGCACTACCAGCTTCAACCGTCCTAACCCCGATAGGGCACTCCCAACCCCCATATCTATATAGATAGGGTTGGGCACTCCCAAACCCCATCTCTATATAGATAGGGTCGGGCACTACCAGCCTCAACCACCACCGACTCACCCCAAAAGGGCACTACCAACTTCAACCGTCCTAACCCCGATAGGGCACTCCCAACCCCCATCTCTATATAAATAGGGCCAGGCACTACCAACCTATACAACCAACTACCAATCCCGACCACTCTTTACCAACCTCAACCAACGACTTCCAGCTTCTACTCCCAACTAAAAGCTTCACCCACCAAGTACTAATCTCTACACCCCACTATTAATCTAAACTAAGAACTACCAATCTCAACCACAGACCCAATCCATCCCCCACTCTTCACTATGGCTCAACCACCCAAGCTCTGATAGGACAACGACCTATATTTGTATCTAAACTCTAGGAGCAATTACTCGATCCTCATACTGACAACTGACTCCCGACACTCCCCTTCAACTAGAGATTAGGGCCAACCCCCTTCTACTCCTACTTCATCCTTCTACTGACGACTCATAGTCTTATATATATATATATATATATGCGTAATACGAAGCTTCAACCAAACACTACCAACCGGCACTCCCAATCCCAACCAAGCAATACTAATCTCTACTCCCAACTACAAGCCTCTTACTAGGTACCCATATAGTTAGATATAGATAGGGCCCCGCCTACCGTTTGCCCTGAGGTCACTCTATTCTAGTGGGGCATTAAGAATGGATAGAATAGAATTCAATCAACACTTCACTCTTCGCGATAGAACTAGAACCCCCTGTCCCCTATGAATTTTCCTAGTTCATGATATGGTCGGCCCGACAAGGGACTATCCGATGAATGCACTATAGAGAAATTCACTCCCTCCAGCACTCCTAATACTCTACTGCCTATAGAGTAACACTACCAACCGGCACTCCCAATCCCAACCAAGCACTAGTAATCTCTACTCCCAACTACAAGCCTCTTACTAGGTACCCATATAGTTAGATATAGATAGGGCCCCGCCTACCGTTTGCTGTGAGGTCACTCTATTCTAGCGGGGCATTAAAAATGAATAGAATAGAATTCAATCGATACTCCACTCTTCGCGATAGAACTAGAACCCCATGTGCCCTATGAATTTTCCTGCTCCATATATCTTATCTTAGCAGTCAATACCTTATACCGTGAACCACTTGAGCTAGCCCCAAGATCTATAGATAGGCCACCCCTCTATATATATAGGCTAACGGGTAGATGTTTGAACACCCACCCTATCTATGGTGATAGCTATAGGGCTGCCCACCTACCTTTTCAGAGTTCGTGATATGGCTGGCCTGACGAGGGACTATCCAATGAATGCACTATAGAGTAATTCACTCCCTCTAGCCGAGTTGCGAACATACAAATGGTGCAGCGGACGAGACGATAGAGTTAGCTAGAGTTATAGTGTCCCTCGATCTATCAAGAGTGCCATATAGAGTATAGATTAGAATAGCCATCTAGAGTATAGAAATATTGGCGGCCCCCCTGCCCCCGCCCCTACCCCCCCTGTCTATATAGGCTATCTGATATGATCTCAGCTATCAGGATGCCTAACCTAGCCTAGCCCATATTTATGCCCCATATAGTTCTAGGGGGTCCCAATAGAGCTCTAGATCCCTTTAGATTGAGATTGAAGGGGAGTCAGCACCCTATCTTATCTATATACCTCTATCTAGACTGGAATCTTATCGGAAAAGGGCTATATAGTATAGAGAGTTAGGGGGCCCTCGGCCTCCTCCCCCATGGGCCCTATCTCTCTATAGTCTGGCCGATCGGTTTAGCTTAATGGGGGAGGGCCCCTATCTATACTCAATCTAAATCTAAACAGTGTCAATTAAACTATATAGTGTGGGGGCCTCTACCTATATGGGATATGGCACATAGGCCTAACTCCCGCCTATCCTATATATAGCCTAGTTGCCCTCGTCCTCTGGCTATAGCTACATCCAATAGGTTAGGTCGTCGGGGGATGCCTTCCCCCTGCCACTTCTTTGAGGAAAGGCCCATATAGTATCTCCATTTATATAGAGGGGCCCCTCTCTAATCTAATCCATATATGGGGTTAGATTTAGATTAGAGAGGAGACCCTCTATATACTATATAGATGGGGATAGGGCTCCAGCCGGTCCAGAGAGAGATGTGCCCTATCCGACTACTATTTATATTGGGGGATCCCTATATAGAGATATAGTGTAGTGGGATACATATGTAGTGTAGTGTAGTGTAGTGTAGTGGATTGGATCGTCAGGCAAGCGCCTCATTACTATAGATAGGTGGATTGGCCGCCCGCTGACACTTACATATCCGACGAAAGGAGCCCGACCCGAGGGCATAGATATAGATAGTCTCCCCCCCCCCCACTGCCCGCCCCCCAATAGATTGAAATATCGAAAGGGGACCCTCCCCCTTCAGCTATGCTCTATATCAGGGGAGTGCCTACTAGAAGTTCAATGTCTAGTCTCTAGTAGTTTGGTGTAGTTTCCGTTGGTCGATCCCTATCCCATCCCTATATTCTCTGAAGTAGGTCATCGCATATATATTATATGGGGGCCTAAACCAACTACCATTATATACAGCAAGCCTATAACTATAGCCACCCGTGCCAAATAAACTCTATAGTGGGCTCCATATGTAGATAGGGGGATTCAAACCTTTATATACATATATAGAGAGTGGGAGACTTCCTTTCTTACCTTTCGAGCAGAGTTGCTAGTATAAATAGATGGAATATATCCCATTGGGCTCTCGGTAGGAGTGATAGATATGGCGACAGAAGCTATACACATAATAGCCTGCTCGAGGTGCCATATATCTATATAGGCGAGCGTACATCCATTCCCCATTATATACGGTGATACAACCAATCATCGTATCACGTATATGATAGATATCCCCCTCTAATTCCTTCTCGTTTCACAGATGGCTACGGCTGGCCGCTGCCCTATATCCTAATTGCCTGTGGATAGGTGGAATACGGGAATATCAAGTTCCCTCTTGCCCATATAGATAAGATACGATAGTTTAGGGAGGGGGAGCCCTTTGTATCTATATATGGGGAAGGGGAAGGGGAAGGCCGGCCCTGTATATCTATATAGGCGAGCGTACATCCATTCCCCATTATATATGTGATACAACCAATCATCGTATCACGTATATGATAGATATCCCCCCCTAATTCCTTCTCGTTTCACAGATGGCTACGGTTGGCCGCTGCCCTATATCCTAATTGCCTGTGGATAGGTGGAATACGGGAATATCAACTTCCCTCTTGCCCATATAGATAAGATACGATAGTTTAGGGAGGGGGGCCCTTTGTATCTATATATGGGGAAGGGGAAGGGGAAGGCCGGCCCTGTATATATATAGAATAGAACTGGCCGACTCTAGCATATGTAGTTTTAGTTTAGTTGCCCCCCTATCTATATATGACCATATAGAGAGATTTAGGCCCTCGATCCATATCTATCAATCGGACCTAGTCTAGTATATGTGACTCGGGACCCAAGGTGGAGGGCGGCTATATGGATTCTAGTCGGTCAGGCCCCCCTCTATACTCTTTATATGGCCCTCGGCTAGAAATTACAGTAGGCTTCTGGTCACATGGATGGCAGTTGCTATTGTCTTATCAGTGGTGATATGACATTGCATGGTCTCAAGGAACAGGTATCATGGGTTTAGAGCCAAACCCATATATAATCCCATATTAAATGATGATGATAAATAATGAATTACAAAAGAACTTTGTTGTTGCCTTGATAAGGCCTCTTTTTAAGCCATGGGACTTTAATCCCTTCACAATTACAAGCAGCAGCATGTACTGTTATTACACACACACTAATGATACATAATCTGTACAAAGTGATGATGGGTCATTCTGTTTAGTAGTAATATTCTTTGAATTTTTAATGGTGTTACGATTTTCAAAGAAAAAACAGAGTAGGTATGGGGACCACCATTCAACAATTTTGCAGAGTACACTCTTGCAGGAATTATAACGTACACAATGAATCAGGAAGTAGAAGATATGGACTGTGAAAGAGGAGGAGTTCCAGTCACAATTGCAAAAATTCTGCATTTGTACCTTGACAAGGCCTTTTTTACTACAACGGGACTTGAATCCCTTCAAAATTATAAGAAGCAACTTGTATTGTAATTACACCCAGAGCAATGATAAAGAACCTATACAAAGTGACAATAAGTCATTCTGTTTGGTAGTTTTATTCTTTGAGTTGATTATGGTGTTGTGATTTTGAGAGAGAAAAAAGAGCAGGTATGGGGACCACCAACCAACAATTATGTAGGGTACACTCCTACAAGGCTTATAGTGTACCCGGTGAATCAAGAAGTAGAAGATATAGACAGTGAGGAAGCAAGAGTTCACAGTCACAACTGCAGAAATACACTACAAAATCGTGACATGGTCAATTTGGCCATTCGTAGAAGATATGGACTGTGAAGGAGGAGTTCCAGGCACAATTAGCAAAATTTCTGCATTTGTACCTTGACAAGGCCTTTTTTACTACAGACGGGACTTGAATCCCTTCAAAATTATAATAAGCAACTTATATTGATCATAAAACCCAAGTTGGTTAAGCGTTTAAAGGAACCTGGTTCACAGTGACTCTCAGTCAAATCTGTTTGGAAACCTTAACATGGCTCTCAACACCATTGATGGAAACCATAGTTACCTAAGTCTCGGGGACAGGAGGAAGAGCAGGTTTCTAGGACAACAAAAAAATTCTCAAATTTTGGGGGGCTATTAAAATAATATACACAGAATTAATATTTTACCCGGTGTATTCAATGAAAATTAGAAGATTTAGGAACTGTGTCTAATGTATTTTAGGAACTTTTACAGATCATAATTTAACGTTCTACAGTACAAAATAACGTGACATTTTAAAAATAAAAACATTCCAGAAAAGTTTTGAAAATAGTCGTGATTTTAGAATGATTAAGGAATATAGTCCCCTCATAAATCCCCAAGCCCCTGAAAAGTCTGGGGACGTCACCAGGGGTCTAGGTTGACAGCACTCTCACGTGTAACATCTGTTTGGAAATCATAGCAGGGCAGATTTCCAACAACATTGTTTGATACTATGCCAGCTTTCCTAAGATCAAATCGGGCACTTGGATTGATGATGTTTCTAGGCCCGACAAAAAAATTCTCAAATTTTGGGGAAGGCGGTCATGAATTGTAGAGGATACACAGAGTAGGCTATTTGAGGTGTATTCAATTACAATTCTCGAGTGATCGAACTTTGGGCTCTCAATGTATTTTCGGAACTTTTATGATCATTATTTAGCAGGCTCGGTAAAAATAATAGGATTTTTTTAGTAAAAACATCGGAAAAGTTTTGAAGGATTTTTCTAAAATAGGAAATGTGCCCTCTAAATCCCCAAGCCCCCGAAAAGTCTGGGTATGTCACCAAAATCTAGGTGACGCACATCCATGTAACACTGATGGAATCATATCAGGGCAGATTTCCAACAACATGTTTGATACTATGCCAGCTTTCCAAGATCAAATTTGCACTTGGATTGATGATGAATTGGCCCGACTGGAAAGCAAACTTGGGGAAGGCAGTCATGAATTCAATGAAATTCTCAAATTTTGGGGACGGCTATTAAAATAATATACACAAATTAATATTTTAATTGTATTCAATGAAATTTAGGGATTTAAATTGTGTCTAATGTATTTTAGGAACTTTTAAGATCATAATTTAACGTTCTCGGTAAAAATAACAACATTTTAAAAGTAAAAACATCGGAAAAGTTTTGAAATATTTTTTTAAAATAGGAAATGTGCCCTCTAAATCCCCAAGCCCCCGAAAAGTCTGGGGATGTCACCAAAATCTAGGTGACGCACCTCCGTGTAACACTGATGGAATCATATCAGGGCAGATTTCCAAAAACATGTTTGATACTATGCCAGCTTTCCAAGATCAAATTTGCACTTGGATTGATGATGAAATGGCCCGACTGGAAAGCAAACTTGGGGAAGGCAGTCATGAATTGTAGAGGAACAAGAGTAGGCTATTGAGGTGTAGCATTACACATCTCGAGTGTAGAACTTTTTGGGCTCTCGATGTTCGGTATGTTTATTAGCAGGCCTAATATAGGATTTTTTTATTTTCATAAAATTTGTAAGGATTCTGATGATAGTAACACTGCCATAGCAACCCCAATAGACATGGTTGCTCAATTGTAAACAGAACTGTTACTATTAATCTCTTGGACCAATGGACAATCCTATAGAAAATCTATTTCCATATTGCAGAAATGGTTGGCTATTAGATCACCATGGGCTTCCACTAACTGATTTTGAGTGGGTTAAAGAATAAGATCTTCAAAAACTTAGGCAAACTGATAGAGAGATTCTAATTTTGTGTATTTTGTGCCAATACAAATGAAAAAAAATTATAGGTCATCTTGGGTATTGTTAGGTTTGTTACAAATAACCATAATAAAATGCAATTATAGGTCATCTTGGCTATTGAGGTGTAGCATTACACATCTCGAGTGTAGAACTTTTTGGGCTCTCAATGTTCGGTATGTTTATTAGCAGGTAATGTAGGAGTTTTTTATTTTCATAAAAAATGTTAAGGATTCTGATGATAGTAACACTGCCATAGCAACCCCAATAGACATGGTTGCTCAATTGTAAACAGAACTGTTACTATTAATCTCTTGGACCAATGGACAATCCTATAGAAAACCTATTTCCATATTGCAGAAATGGTTGGCTATTAGATCGCCATGGGCTTCCACTAACTGATTTTGAGTGGGTTCAAGAATAAGATCTTCAAAAACTTAGGCGAACTGATAGAGAGATTCTAATTTTGTGTATTTTGTGCCAATACAAATGAAAAAAATTATAGGTCATCTTGGGTATTGTTAGGTTTGCTACACATAACCATAATAAAATGTAATTGATATTAAATAGCCGACAATAATAGATCCAATTGAAAATGTACTTGAAAGCTGTAAAAATAGGGTATAGTCAAGACTATAGTCTACCAAAAGATAAAATCTACTTGAGAAAAAAAAAATTATTTCCCTATAACCCTTAATAAATCTGCTAGGGAACAATAATAGGCTATAGAATGTGATATAATCAAAACTGCCCAACTCAGAAGCACAGAAACGCCCCA
The DNA here is from genome assembly GCA_019776745.2 of Taxus chinensis. Taxonomy (NCBI): domain Eukaryota; kingdom Viridiplantae; phylum Streptophyta; class Pinopsida; order Cupressales; family Taxaceae; genus Taxus; species Taxus chinensis. The sequence goes on from CM034146.1 coordinate 692,024,154, forward strand.
GGGGGTCTCGTTTCTTGGTAGAAACATTTCGGAAACACGAAACTGATCCGAAACGCCTTCGAAACAGTCCCAGGCATTTCCAGAAACTTCTGGCACGTTTCCGCCGGTTTTTTAAAGTTTCAAGCATCAAAACTTTTTTTAAAATAAAAAATAAAAGCATTTAATGTTGAATGATGAGTCATGACTCTTTAGAAGTTCAAATTTCAATGAATACACAATATTTTGAGTGCTTTATCAATTATCTCTTATGGTCTACAATTATAAAATGAGTATTATATATATAAAAGCATTTAATGTTGAATGATGAGTCATGACTCTTTAGAAGTTCAAATTTCAATGAATACAAAATATTTTGAGTGCTTTATCAATTATCTCTTATGGTCTACAATTATAAAATGAGTATTATATATATATATATATATATATATATATATATATATATATATATATATATATATATATATATATATTGTACGGATGTTTCCTATAACGTTTCGTATCCAAGGTTTTTTGAAAATTGTCATTTCCGCGTTTCATATTCGTTTCCATTTCCGTGCAACGTAGCTGCCCAATATAAAATCTATTACAAACAATGAAAATGGCATTTAATCAATACAAGCATTACTCCAATAAAGTCTACATGGTAATATCCAAGATAAAACAGATTCAAAAAAATAAAATAATTTAACTGGTGAGCTCACCCATTGTAATCCTCAAAACTTTACCATGTCTTGAATAATAATTTACAAGACTGATCTGGCAGACCGACTAAAGACTCCAGCAGTCTAGTCATTTGGTTGTTTATCAATGTTTAACTGCATTGAGTGGGTGTTAGCCTGCTGGTGAAAGCCACTGAAGATAGTGAACTCTCTAGTTTCGTTTAAATAGGGAAAGATGAGGAAGGTGGAGTTCATTCTTATCAAACTGATCTCATCTTCCACATGATTTGTCAAATATACTGTAGGATTTTATGGTGGTGACTATGAGATTCCTGTACTTTAAAGCACTATTGGCTGCTCGCAGATTATGACATCATTTCCTTAATTTAACTAATTCTCCAGTAACAATGAAACAGGGGCAGACTGAAAAGGCTCAGCAAATCACATTTCTTATACAAGATATGAGCTGTTAATGCTAGTCTTGAGCAAAATTGTAATTTTGTAATAAATAGGGTCCTTATTAATGTATGTTTGATTTTTCTGCAATCTGACTGGGCAGTACTTACCAAATTGGAAACACTTATGCGGGGGAGAGCGCAGTTACATATGCGGGACAGGGTTCCGCCTGTACTAGTGACATTGCGCGGCGTAGCAACCCCGTTGGAGCTGCAGCATGTGGAGGCAGTGGGCTTGAGTGGGGTTTGTCGCTACAGACATGTTGTTCGGCAGCTGCAGCTTGATGTGGAGGCAGTGGGCTTGAGTGGGGTTTGTCGCTACAGACATGTTGTTCGGCAGCCCAGCTTGATGGTCGCGCTCATCGATAGATGGTATCCCGCGACCAACACATTTGTGGTCATTGTTTCCAATTGGTCATGACAAGACTTCAGATCAATGCCTATGTAATTTTGAATGACTGATACGGTAATGTGGGGATAAATAACTAGTAATCAGGTTTCCCTTATATATGTATGAAGTTGTGAAGACAACTCAATACAGCTATACCTCGATTTGTCAAATATACTCTAGGACTTTATGCTGGTGACTATGAGATTCCTGCACTTTAAAGCACTATTGGCTGCTCACAGATTATGACATCATTTCCTTAATTTAACTAATTCTCCAGTAACAATGAAACAGGGGCAGACTGACAAGGCTCGGCAAATCACATTTCCTCTACAATATATGAACTGTTAATGCTAGACTTAAGAAAAATTGTAATTTTGTACTAAATAGGCTCCTTATTAATGTAAGTTTGATTTTGCTGCAATCTAATTGGGCAGTACTTATAAAATTGGAAACACGTATCTGTGATCATTGTTTCCCATTGGTCATGACAAGACTTCAGATCAACACTTATGTAATTTTGAATGACTGATACAGTAATGTGGGGATAAATAACTAGGAATCAGGTTTCCCTTATATATGTATGTAGTTGTGAAGACAGCTCAATACAGCTACCCTAGATGTTGCCTTGTGGCCTGCATGCAAGATCCACTCTGCATAATAATAAGGATGCCGCCAAGAAGTGAGGTGGTTGAGATTGATAAAAGACATTGAAAATATTAAGTTGAGCAAGAAATCGTGACTCATACAAGCCATCTGCTAGTTCTGTTTAGGGTATCCAAAATATGGAAACCCTTTAAATTTTTAATAGTGTCTTGTGTATCTTCACGGATAGAAAGGAGACCATTTTATAGAAAGGAGACCATACTGTTCTAGGGAAAACCCTACCTGTCAGGAGTTACAAGTCAGAACACGGTTTAGTAATGTAGTTGAACTATCTTCAAAAAATCATGTTGGTTGTCTCCAAGAATAGGAATTTACTCTATATAAATGAGACAAATAGGGTCTCCTATTTGCGAAGAACAAGTTGATACTTGAAACTTGAGGTAAAAGTATCAAGAGCCTAAATCGACAATGGGATAAATGCTTAAGAAAAATGATTCTTCGTTGCCAACATTCTTCTAAAAAATATTGCTATGAAGACTAGCAGAAAAGTAACCGATACCTCTATGAGATTATGCTTTGACAATGTGAAATAATTAGAGGAAAGGTTAGTATAATGGGATCCATAACTATGAATTAGTTACGCAGGAATAGAAAGAACTATAGGGAAAGGGACAATAGATGCCAAGGATTAACTTAGACTTCTATTTTAACCCTTGAGACCATTGAGATAATTTTGTGTTCACATGGTTAGGGATATGTGGGATTTTGATAGCACTCTACTTTATCCTTGATTGGGAAAGGAAACAACTTACCTGGTTAAGCTTTATTTTGCATCTCCTAAAGGATGTGATTCCCAATACTTGAAGTACATTTCTTGAAAATGTAAGTTTACAAGCTCATGCATAAGCAATAGATCCTGAAAAATCTCATAGTCTTATCATTGTTAGGAGCTTATGAGGAAAAAGATTGTGGTTCTTTATTGAGTGGTCCAGGTTTGTTACTTATTAAAGTACTAACAAAACAATATAAAATCCGAAGGAATATTTTGGAGCTAATTGACATACCAAAGTTTGGAAAGGAGAATCAATTTTGTAAAGTATTGTAATTTTTTGTTATTGTTAGGATATTAGAAGCATTAAGTTAGGAATCACATCATCAGATTTTGCATCTGATTTAAGTGTCGGGTTCTAATAGATGAATAAAGAACTTGAAGGAACATTCAGAAGCCAAGTTGATAAACTAAAGTTTGAAATACTTGAGCCTTTTAGAGAATTTATGATGCAGAGAAAAGTCAAACACACCCAACTTCTAATGTTAGAATGACTAAAAACTCAAATTATGCCTTAAAGGCCTTCAGACAAACTACTTGTTCTCATGCACAAACTTCCAAAATCCTGTAATTCCTTGATCATTCACCCTAATCCATTAAACCAACCATCTCAACATGTTCTTGGACACTTACCTATGTCAATTCAACCCTTGTAATGCATCAAATCAACCCAGAAGACTAAATTACTTACCCTTAGGCAAAACTGCCTTGCATGGTTTCTTAAGCAATTTCCCTTGCCAAGCTCATGGTTGAAGGGTTTTTTAGATGTCCAACACAAACTAAAAACATTTTCTAACACCCTTTATCCACCTTGATATGTGTGCCAAGTTTCAAATTTCAACTCTCTTGCTAGGTGTCTTTTCCACTTTCCACCCTCCTTGCCCTTGTTTGCTTCCTTCTAGCCCGGACAACTCATTCTTCTTGCAATAATTTCCAACTTGCTCACTCCCTTAACAGACTAATACCCTTTTTGCATACCCATTTGGGTCTTATTTCACTGTACAGAGTTTCTCAATGGCTTCTCTCACCAAGTTCCTTCTTCCTTCAATAGCTCAGACTAGAAACTAGGTCTTAAGGGCTTATTACAAGTTTGTAGGAACTCTGTCAAGGATTAAAAACACTTAGAAATTGCTTGAAGGTTAAAACACTTTTAAAGTCCTTCAGGACCTTCTCCACATTCTTCCTTTCAAATTTGGAATCTTAACTCATTGTATCCTTCTTGTACTCTTCAAAATTTGCTCCAAATTCTAGGTCTTAATCTCTCTTTCCAGATCTGTGACTGAACTGATATAAAGATTTATAACTGGAGTCCTTTTGTTGGTTTGATTCCCCTTACATGCGAATGCAAATACCTTAAGGATGATTTCTGCAAAGTTTCCAACCCTGTTCGATCAGTTTACTACTCCATTCTTACTCCCTAGTTTGGCTCTTGGCTTCCTGATGACCATCTACAGGTTTCACTAAGGACTGTCACAAATTTCTATTAGTTGGTAAGGCTCCAAAGCTTGCAATCAAGGTGGTTCTTCAAATAAGACCTCACCCAACTTTATTGAGAGTTACAAAATTTTCTTCACTCTCTAGCTTCCCTCAACCACTCTTGTCCACAAAACCCTAGGTCTCTTTCCTTGTCAAAACTATACCCTATAGGTCTCTTGACTACTGTCATGCACCACAGCTTCCTGGAGGTTAATAAAGTCTTGATCCTTCCTGAATATGCAATGGAGAAAGATGGTGATTGTTACTTCCAAATCTTATGCTTTGAAACAGTGCTTTCATCACTAAAATTCCTCCTTTGTTTCAAACCCTAAGAGGTTTCTTACAGGCCCGAGTAGCCTTCTTTACTCTCTAATTTTCTCCCACGTACTTTCAAACCCTGACCTCACTTTCCAGGGACTATACCAATGATATCAAGCTTTTAATTATGACAGTGAAGTTATATACCTTCAACCATTGTTATTTTACCACAAGTTTCACGTACTCTGCATGTAGAGACAGGGTATACATAACTCTTAAGAGTTTCACCCAAAATGCAATTCAACCTTTGTTCTTTCAAGGTTTCCTGAGATTCTAAGAAGTCCTAACTCACTGTCCTCATACTTCTCTTCTCCTTTTTTTGAATGAAGAACACAGATCAAAATGTTAACACACTACAAATCATGCTGTAACACAGTTTGCTTCAACCCTCACACTGTCCAACATCTACCTCACCCAGAATCAGAGATCATACCATTAAACCAAAAACCAATGAAGATAAGTTCCTTACCAGAGTAAACAATATCATACTCACATGAATGCATAAGAATTTGATGTGTTGCCAGCTCAAAACATCAAAACACCAATTCAAGCCCAGATTGCCTTCAATGACTCAAATTTGCATTTTGGAGGGACATAGCACAATTTGAATTTTTGAAGGACTTAAACTAAGCTAACATGCCTAATAGACCCTAGATGACCTCTAGGACCTATGAACACCCCTAGAAAGCCAAAATTGGTGATAGCATCCATAAGTACAGGTTGAGAGTTGATGCTCCTGCATCAAATTAAGGGAGATCAATTTTGCTGTATTGCAAAGTTCTATCATGCTGATGTACTGGAAACATTAGATCAAGTATTGCAGCACCAGATTCTGCATTTAATAATTAATTGAAGACTCAGGTTCTGTAATGAACATAAAAGTTATTAGATTTTATGTTCAACTATATAAAGCAGGATTGTGAGAATCTGCAAGCCCATATGCCTTGCAATCAAGTGATTGATGCAGAAAGAGAAAACCATCTCAGTACTCTAAAGGCAAAAATGGAAGACTAGTGTATAAAATTGAAACAACAGCTAGAAGAAGGTAGAATTGATTTTCTGATGTAACATTGTAATGCAAAGTTCTAGAAACATGTTATGATGTTGATGTTCTAGAAAGATTCAATCAAAAAGCACAACATCAAATTTTACATTTAACTGAAGTTCTGGGACTTTATGTTCAACTGTCTGAAGCGGGATTGTGAGAATCTGCAAAAACATAACTTGCAATCATGTGATTGATGCAGTAACTGAAAACCAACTCAGTACCCTACGGGAAAAAATGGAGAACCAGTGTATTTAAATTGAAACAACACCTAGAATAACACTATATAATTTTAGAACAATTAGAGTAAAAATTTGCAACAAGGAATTGAATGCCATATTGTAAAAGAAGTTTATGCGAAGTACCTTAATGAATTTGTGCAACTGATCAAAAGCCTAAATACCGAGTTAGAAAAGAAATTTGTAGATCTAGCTAGTATCTAATTTTAAAATTACTTTTACCCTAGAGGCAGTGCTGAATGTCGAGGTCAGGAGTATTAAAATTACCAAAAAGACTGCAAGTTTTTAAATATCAAATTGGCATCTGAGTCACAGTGGCCTTCAGAAGATAAAACGTAGATTTTGCATTCAATAATCTTGATTCGAAGTTCCTGAAAATGAGCCCAAGGCTGGATTTTCTAAAAGACTTGCAAATTATTGGGGGACAATGGAAACAGAATATCGAGGAGAAGAACATAAAAATCCTGGGCTATTCAAAGTCACATGGGACAAAGGAAGACAGAAAATGAAATACGCTAATTTAAAGTGGGCATCTCGTGTATTTGGGGAAAATGAAATACACTAATTTAAAGAGGCGTTTCTGGGAATTCACCTATACCACCAGTCTCTTTGGTTTCTGGGAATTCACCTATTCCGAAGAATTGAAGCGGTACTTAGTTTGTTGTGAGTTGAATCCAACATGTCTGGCCGTATATGAGGAATAAAATTGGTTGATGCGTTGAAACACACATGATTTCTGACATATTTACTCGCTAAGAGAGAGAAAATCTGAACAATTTCAGGCGGTTAAACTTCTATAATAGACTGTAAGTGTTTCCAGTGATCTTCAACAGGGGATGATAAACTTAAATAATTTGCAGGTTATAATATTGATAATATACGGCAGTTAAACTTCTATAATAGACTGAGGGTTTCCAGGGATCTTGAACAGGGCATGTTAAACTAAAATCATTCGCAGGTTATAATATTGATTCTATACTAAAAATAAGTCACTATAAATCAATCGAACAGCAAAGGAACACGAAACGAATGCACTGCATCTCAAGCAAATGAAATAAACTGGAAAACAGTAGGTTACCCGGCCTTTGAGAAACGGAATGCAAGGCTCCTGCTCTAATGTTGTGCAATCAAATGTAACGCTCCCTCTGGAATCGGAATGTAAGGCTCCTCCATATCCCGATGCAAAGTTATCTTATCATCTCATTCCATTCACAAAAAACACACATAAGAAAGACGAACACAAAGACAGTACATAGTACATAGGACTGCACAAGCACAGGACAGTGTGGCCACACGACGCAACAATCAAAACAGTGGAATGGAATGAAAAGAAAAGAAAAAGAATACAGGGGAAGGTCAGGGGAGGGCAGGGCTATTTATAATCTCTACTTACAACAGATCTCTTCTCAGAAGCTTCTCATCTGCTTCTTTCTGGTGGCCTGTGCTTTCAAACGGCTCTCTTCTTTGCTTTGCTTTGCTTTCAAACGGATCTCATCTCCGAAGCTTCTGATCTGCTTTTTCTGGTGGGCCTCTGCTTTCAAACGGCTCTCATTTGCAGACTGCGACGTTTCTGATATGCTTTGTTTTTTAAGTTCTCTCGTATGTGCTTCTGCTCTGCGTAGGCTCAATAGATATTTTAAGGTCTCCAACTTTTGCTGAATTGAGTTGACATTTTTTATAATTTCTTTTCTTTTCTTTTCTTTTTAATATGGTTTGATATGGAAAGAAATCTAAAAATATCAAAGGACTTTTGGTCCCAAAGATTCTTTAGTCTCATGGACGTCATTAAAATCTTTCAACTCTTTGCATAAATGTCTCCATACTTTGGACATTCAAGAATGAAATGCTCCTCCAATTAACCCACCCCTGTGGTACATAAAACACAAACCCTCTCTTCCCACTATTCCTTACGTGTCGTCCATCTCTCAATTTCACATTTGAGCCTATGGGAGGTAGTCCTTAATTGAGCAAAAAGGATTTTTTCCCTTCATTAAATTTCAGCCCTTATATATGTTTTTCATCATGCTCGAAAGTCAGATTGAACTCTAAAAGGTAGTGTTGGTGTTCCCTAGTTGTTATCTTTCTCCACATCAATGTTCTAAACTTTTCATTTACATAATGTTTATTTTTTGGTCTTTGTTAAGGTTTGGGCATTCGCATTTGGGCTGATGTCTCATATGTTAATCCATTTGAGGTTTTGTTTCATTCATGTGTTATTTCGTCTCTGCATTTCTTCATATCTTGCAGCCCTAAGCCATCTAGTGGTCTTCATATTTTCTATTTTTTCAAGTAACATAGTAAACTTGTCATAGTGGTTGCCTCTAAAGGAAAGGTGAACTTGTTTCTGCAAGGATGGGTTATGATTTGTTTTTGCTTGTGTGTTTTGCCTTCAAACGACTCTCATCTGCTTTTTATGGTATGTTTTGCTTTCAAATTGCTCTCATATGTGTTTCTTGTCTCCATATATATAAACTAGCAAATGCACACCAGTTGCAAGGCACGCAATAAGGGATAACAAATGTTAAGTTGGTTTATATATTCATTTCGATATGATAGTTGGAGTCTCTCCCACAAAAAATGTTAAGCAACATCAAAAATCTCTAATCATAAATAAGACAAGAGGCGCAAACATATATAAATTTCCATAAATAATGTTGAATGTATAAGTCAATCCCAAATAATAATCTTAACATAAACACAATATAATATAATTAAGCATCTTTAATATATATTTATAAAAAGGACCATACAAAATGATGAAGGTCGTTCTAAAGAACCATCGACCTTTTTCATTTTCCTTTCCTCCACCTCCCCACGTTTATCATCTTAAACATGCAAAAAATTCCTAGAAAAACAATTCAATGTCATGGACACCTTCAAGATATTATAAAATAAAGCTTTAACAAACATCTCATTAGTATATAAAAGCAATGATGCAATTTGTAGACAATATATCTGATTGTATGAAGTCAACAACATGGTCTAGATCTAACATATTTATATATCTATCCAAATCAAAACACTAACTTGTACATTTGTCCAGATAAATTCTTCACATGGTCATGCAAAAAAAATAATGCAGATCATTAGCTTGAACAATGGTTTATGACAATTTGTGTTAATTTGTGGATAATCAACATAAATATACTATATTATTAACACATTGGCTATGTATATGAGTCTCATGTAAAATCTTATCTCTTTCTTAATCCCTACTACAACCTATCTACTAAACTTGCACCAAAATGAGGTGCAATGGTTACGTTGATAATAAAATATGGAAAGAGTTTTAGAGTTGTTGAAGCCATTCCAAGATGCTCAACTAGAGTATTCGACTTGGGTAGTAATGCAAACCAAGCTAACTAACTAATGTGGGTTTAATGATGTCTGAAGATGCATATCTAACCTAGCTAGTTCGGAAACAAACATACTCGTACCACAACCTATTAACCATTATGTTAGTGAGAGGGCCACTTCCATTGCAAACTTACCCCTATTGGCATAATGATCATGATATATCAGGGTTTATATGTTAACATGAACCACAACAACCAACTAATGTGGGATTTACTTTGTGACTACATATACTACTAGGGAAGAGAAAGAGCTATCAAACTAGATGTAATAGAACTTGTAATGGAACTAGACAGGTTGGATATATTATCGATGAATATATGTGGGAAGCTTGTCTATTTGATAAATGGATGCAATTTTCATCCACCCTCTTATCAAACATGTCTAACGTACAAAATAACTACTACATGAGGCGAATTTTGCTTTCTTTTCACCACTTCTGTTTCCATTTTCCGTGATTGTATCCAATGCCAAATTCCCATGTAGACCATCACATGTGTAGGAAACAATTTCCCTGCATTTAAGGGAGAGGATTCAATAGTGGAGCATGGACCAATAATGGTGAGGGTATTTGTGAAGTGAGTGACTAGTACATGTACATTTGTCATTCAACATTTGAAAAAAAAAGTAGCTAATAAAATGTGTCACATCAAATCCCATCAAAGAATCACCCAATCACATGATGCCACATAAGTGGAAAAAAATGCATGACATAATGCCCTACTAATGGTCCACCCTTTTTTCCTTTGTATGGAAAACTACTTGATTTAAATCCATTTAAAAACCACTTTCCATAAAATAAAAATGCTAAAAAAAAAAGTATTTAGATTAAGAAAAAAAAAAATCTATTAAAGGTTTTTTTTTCAAAATTTGATGTATTTATATGTGTGTTGTACACCCCTCAACTTGGGTGCACAACTACTGGCTCCTCTCCCTTAGTTATCCAAAAGCAAAAGAGTATCTGGCACTCTAGATGCAACGATATGAAACAATGACCTTTCGATCATCCCCAAAGTCTATTGGGAACTTTATCATACTATATATGATATATGAACATTTGTTAAATGTACACAAGGTTCAAGAAACGTCAAATGGGAAGCAAATGTAGTGTTTCTAAGGAAATTCCACATGAATATTTACAAAATTAAATATAAGTTCAATGTTACTCAAAGATCTATAAGACAAAATGTGTATACACATCTTGACTTCCCAAAGAACTAAAACAAATATTAGTTTAGCTAAGGATTAAATAGGTATAGAAATATTTACATTTATTAGGTGTTTTAATAATATAAGAATTGAATTAATATATCAAAAAACTATAAACACAATAAAAATAGAAAATATTTCATAATAGAAAACCATGGTTTATTAAAAAAAAAAAATCAACACATATTATAAGGGTCGCAACAAACTCGATAACTTTAAATATTATTGATAAAGTATACATAGGATAGATTGGAACCCATGGGGCATTAGCTGCCGACACGCAAGGAATTAAAAAATTACTAGATCACTATTGCAGAAGCAAAAATGTCATATCAATATGTACAAAATCAAATCTTTCAGTGTTACTCAAAGATTCAAAAGACAAATAATGTGTACACATATTCACTGCCCCAAGATCTTACATAAATATTGTTTTAGACAAGCATAAAAGATGTGTGTGCATGTGCGTGTGCGTGTGCGTGCGTGTGCGCGTGTGCATGTGTGTGTGCGTGTGCGTGCGTGCGTGTGCGTGTGTGTGTGTGTGTGTGTGTGTGTGTGTGTGTGTGTGTGTGTGTGTGTGTGTGTGTGTGTGTGTGTGTGTGTGTGTGTGTGTGTGTGTGTGTGTGTGTGTGTGTGTGTGTTCTCCTATAATACTTACATAAATGAAAAATAAAGGATACCATTGAGTGACACCCTTATGAGGGGAATAACATGAAATGAAGATGTCATTTCAAAAGACAACTGGAGGAATCCAAAAATATCCATAGGAAGCCACTACAAATAATGCAAAAACTTGGAAACCCAAAGAAGAACAATGGATATTTGAACAAGAGGAATACATAGTTGCAGGAACACCCACAACTTGATTGTATGTGCCAAGAGAAGATTACATATGTCGTATGTTGTATGTTCTTTCCACCAACTATATGCTACATCCTTCTTGACTCCCAATGTGCAATTTTACAACATAAATTAATTTTTTAGGATAAATCATGCTCGAGGAACATAATTTTAATGGTTTTCTCGGTATACCATGTATTTTGAGCTAGAGCTCTCGAAAATGTGTTGTAGTAGTTGAGTTAATGAGAACTACAAGTGAAACCAACTTTGGTTTAGACTTAAACTACACATATGTCAAGATTTTCTAGATTTTTTTTACATAATGGTACGTGCACGGGTGAAATATCTATAAATAAAAAAGATTTTGAGGCAAAGTAGCAGCAACATGGGATTATTCCCAAGGTGAGAGACCTTGTCTCCTTGAGATAAACCCCTGGATAAAGGTCGGCTTCCTACACTAACTACTCTAATGCTAGCCACCAAGTATCACTAATCACTAATATATTAAATTGCAAGGAAAAGGAAAGAGGAAAAAAATATAAAAGGGGTGATGATGGCACCAAGAAAGAAGCGGGCCACTCTCTAACGAGATCAATGAGTGTGAAGAAAAGATACATATGTAGAGAGCAGATATGAGCCACAACCATAATCATGCATCTGAATCAAACTCCTCACTCTAAAGCTTGAGACACAATGAATTATAACATGTTATAATGCCACACACAAAAAATCATGGGGATAATAGAGAGGTAAGAAACAAATTAGCACAAAGACAAAGGGAAGATATGAGCCACAACCACATCTGTGTTTAAAATACTAGAATATACATAGTTTGCTGCCACAAGAAATCAAGGTGATCAATCATCTACAGATGCTTAAGACAAAGGTTACATGCTCTCAGAATGTTTGGCCACCCCAATTGGGTAGAGTAACATTTAATTCAGAAGAGGATTCTTTACAATTATAACAAGCAAGTTACTTATAGCCCAAAAGAGAGATACAAGGGGGGAGAAATAAAAGAAAAGGGTAGTAGAATATGTCAAAGAATATCTCATGTCATCATTATTTGCTCCAGAAGGTTCATGAAGGTATAAATATGCTCAAAAAGATGCTAAAATGGTGTGATCCACCCCAAATTGCCTCTTGAAGCATGTTCCAAGGAATCTCTGTAAGCTCATGATGATCCATGACCATGGAGGTGCCTTCACTTGCAAATAAATGAGTAGATATTTTTTCTGAAAAGATAAGCTTTAAGGATAATCCAATGTTTTCCCATAAGATCAAGAAGGTAAGATGAAGTTTAAGTTGTCATTTTTCTAAATTATCCATGATTGCACTGAGACCACTTATCAATAGCTCATCTCTATGCTTAACAACCATGTTTTAACTCCTATTTGAGTTTGGGTGGAGACCGCAAAGTGATAATACCTCGAAGCATCTTTTAAAAGGAGCAAGGAACCGGTATGCATGAAAATGAAAGTAGATAAAACTAAGAAGGGATCTAACACCAACTAAATCCTAGTATACTTCTATTACAAATACATCAAGATAAAGCTAGAAAAAAAAAAAGATAAATAAATTACATGAACATAAATGAACTGTAAATGTAAACCTCCCTTCGATGTGTGGATTTGCTTTGGAATGTGGTTATCTTGTGAGACAAGTGCAAGCCACAAAAGTTTTTGATCCAAGGAGGGAGCTTGGTGAAGGAATAAATATCCTCGAAATGGTCCAAAAGCCATGTTTAATTCTCCTCTTACTAATGTTGTCGCCTGAGATTTCACCCTTGTTGAATCTACCAGATTCAACACCTTAGTGAAACATGGGAATGTCCCTAAGATGTGGAACCTTGCTCTTTGGGATAGACATATGTAGAAGGTAGTTGCTTCCTCTACCTATCTAATTTAACGATAACATTACTCATAAGCTAAGTTATTGATCTATAGAGGAAATGGAGAAAGAGGAATGTATGAAATGAAACTAAGCTAAGGAAATGGCAATGAAACTAGAATAGAAAGGGGATCTCTCTATGAGGGGAAGAAAATGAAATAAAATACATTGATGAGAGGTTAGATAGATGTCATAGATCAACCTTGGGTAAATGATTCCATTACACACCTTTTAGGCACAGAGAAATGAAAACGTGCAATTGAAACCCATAAACGATATGCCATAAATGAACGAAGAGGTAAGAGACATGATAAACACAAGTAAAGGGCTTATACGAACTACAATAATAAGATTCTATTGATAAAAAAAATTACATAGTCCATTACAGTACTGGGAAGGGTACTAATCTTATTACATGTGACTAGGTAAGAGGTCTGCAACTCATGAAATCTCAGCCATCATTTTGACATGGTGACTTTACAATTAGGAGAGGATTGTTTTTTAATAATATCAAGTTGTCGTTTATAGAGAAAGAAGAGAAGAGAGGGAGAAAATTAGATCACACAAAAAATTAAGAGTGACAACCACCCGCCGCTCACCAAGGACCAATCACGATTCAATGCTTGCAGGCATGTATGGCCAACAAAAGCTATTTGAAAAGCACTCTATCAAATCATCTAAGAATGTGGACTTGGATGTGTAAGATTTAATGTTGGTGGTCAGGACCGGCTCACACTTTTGAAATGAGTTAGGCATGACTTTGTTACAATATGTGGGTTTTAGATGATCCACTATCATCCATTTTCCGTGACTTAATGATGTTTCTATTGTAATATGTAGTATTTTTTTGAATTCCATTGTCTTTCATGGCCTTTAGTAGCTTTTGAATTATCTGCAGACTTATTTCCTTTATTTTTCTAATTCGCGACCATACTTTTAGTTTTTGTGGCCTCTTTTTGTATCATGGTTCTTCCACTCAAATTTTATTCTTTTACTTCACCCTTCACCACCTTTATGTGGTGTTTGACTCCTTTGCGTAACTTCTTTGTTACGCGGCTTTTAACTTTGCTTGTTTTGTGAACGATCGTTCTCATATTTCATGGGTTTCTTTTGATATGCAAATTTTATTTGTTCCATGGATTTTTCTTTTTTACGCAAACTTTCTTAGCTCTGCGACTTTTTCTTTGTTGCATGGATTTCCTTTGTTGCGCTAGATTTCTTTATTCCACATATTTTCTTTATACTGTGGATTCTCTTTGTTGATTTTCTATGCATGCTTTCAACCTTGTGTGACTTACTTCTCGTGGACCTTTTAACTTTGTTTTGTGCTTAACTCCATTTCTTTTGCTTCAAAGTGTTACGTGGCTTCCCTTGCCTTGCCCCGTGGCATATAACTTTACAATCCTTTTACTTTATTACATGAACCTTTTAAACATACATGGGTTTTCATCCCACGAACCCTTCTAGCACTCCCACACTTCACTATCTTTCCTTTGCACTACCACATGTTACTTAGCCTTTGTTCTAAGGCATATATCCCCACGGTGATGTCCCTTTGTTACATGGGATAGGAAAAATTGTGAAGAACTCGGTTATGACCTATGTGGAATACTAAGTTCCTTCATTATGTGGACGTCTTTCTTGAGGCCACATGATTCTATGACTCGAATGAAGTTGTCCAAATAGCATGGGTGTTATATTGGACAATAGCTTGGTGACTTTCAGGGAACATATGCTTGCTAGATGAACTGACCAGTAACTAGGCATATCCCTTGGGCATGAATTCAAACATATATCTTAAAATATTATCCTAAACTTTTAAAACTAAATTTGAATCCGCATGAAGCATGACACTTGACACTAGCTTGAAACTAAGCTTTGGAGCTTTGAAAGAATGTTATACTTGGAAACTGCCTCAAAATCTTTGATTTCTTGCCCACTATGGTGAATGATATGGACTATGCACAGCTACAAAGAGGCTCACAAAACTATGTACAAAAGAGAAATCATACATGATCCAAATGGAGACATGCACAGTGTGCAAAGCACTTATTTTACAAAAATAAAACCTAAACTACTCCTACTATAACCAAGAACAAAGAAAGCTAAACAAACCCAGATAATGGGTGAGAAAAAACACTTCCCTTACCTACAAAATGCAGCCATGAGATCAATTATATAACTAAACAAAGTGGTGGAAGTGAAAACATGGTTTGCACCTCCCTTTTTCTCAAAATATTAGCCTCAAGGAGAAAACAAACCTCCTCTAGTTGTTTTGCATTTGGTTTAGATAGGTACATCAGCTGATCTTTGGTACTTTGAAAATATTCCTCATGATATGAAGTGATCATGACTGGTAGAAATTGTGATTGAAGATCTCGTGTAGCCAGGTATCTGATTGGACACCCATCTTTCAAAACTAGTGCACTGATTTTTTTGATTTTCTCATCTCTTTCACATTCAAATCCATAAATAGAGCTATCATTCAAACATTCCTTTTCATTCTCATATAGATTTGTTTGATCGTGGTCAAAATATATTGGCATTTCTTACTCTATCTCAGGTTTAAGTTAAACTACAATAACAAGAGGGTGTTCTTGTCCAAGAAGAGAAATGATGTGAATGGAATACTTGTAAGTTCAATTAGCTCTTTTTCATCATTCAAATCTTCCATATCAAATAGCATCTCTACCTCTTCTCTTTGCAAGCTTGGTTGAAACTCCATTTTGATCTCATTTTCTTGGTTGATTCTTTCCTCAACCATTTCCTCTTGAATGTTTGGTCCAGTCTCCTTTATCTCAAACTAAAAAATGGTGTTTCCCAGTCCCAAATATGTCTCCAAATCTGATCCTATGTGTGAAGACAAAGTTTGATTAGAATATTCACTTTCAAAGAAGAGTGAGAAGCTCTTTATGATCTATTCTTCATCCCCGGGATTTGATTTCTCCTATGCGTGATCAGGAACACAAACCCTAGGAAAATTAATAACATCTTGTTCACCATTTGATTCCAATGATCCTCCTTAGCATTGGAAAACTTTGTTGTTTCCACTTTGTTCTAAAGAACTTCATATTAACTTATGGATTGATCATAATAAACAATAAGAAGATCAAAATGAAATATTTGAGTCATCTCTTCATCCACACTTTCAGATTCAACCCAATATGAGATAGATATCTCAAGATTTTTAAAAATGATGGAGCTTTCTTTAGCTAGTTTTGGTTCACTTGAACATGGTTCTACATAAATATCTTGTGAATTGGGTAGTGCCTTTGTTGAGAGTGAGAGAGTGATGGAAGGTAGATAAAACCTCTCCAGTGTTTAAACATGAGATTCATACATAAATGAATTTGGATCTATGGAATGGGAGAAGGATTGGTATTTTGGATGATTTTGGAGATTTTTTAATGGTGGAAGAGGTATATTATCTCCTTTGGGAGGAGAATAACTCTCAAGAGGAGGTGAGAGAAAGCTAGGAACATGGAATTTAGGCTGAGATTGTACGAATTTAGATGGATAAGTAAGCAGTTATATGATTGTGGTGAAGGATTTCCCCATTGATAGGGATCCTTAAAACCATATTTGTTAGGTTTCATCTCATCAATTAATAATATCATGTCATTTAACTTCTTAGCCATCACCTCTAGTTTTTGTTTCAAGGACTAAACCAACTTGGTAGAGGACCACCCCATTGACAGGGTTTTTTAATTACAGGGAGCTTAGCTGCCATGCTCTCACACAAATCTTTAGATCTTTACATGTTTTTCTCCATGTGTTGTACTTGCAACAAAAAATCATCATTAAATATGAAAACACCTCCATTATATGAATATCCTTGTTCTTGAAAAACATCATATTTAATAAGATAACCATATGGATCAATGTGGGTTGGATCATTGGCATATTCATCATGATAGGGTTCATAAAACTGATTTGGAGAGGAGTTTTAAGAGAAAAGAGATGGAGTGGAATGATATTGCTCTTTACATTGAGGATCCCAATGAGGAAATAAAGTCATGATTTCACAACTTGCATGAAAGATAGGAAATGATGAATGGAAATGATTTGTGAATGAAACAAATGGGTTGTTGGATTAGTGTATTCACTAAATGTGTTGGGATAATGCCTCGAAAGGTTGGAGATCACTAATAAACACATAAATCTTAGTGAAATGAGTTATATTCGACTCAAGAGAGTTCCACTGGGCGTGCCAAAAAATATTATCACCTGAGATTGAACCCTTGTTAAATCTACTAGATTCAACACCTTAGTAAAATATGGGAATGTCCCCAAGGTTTAGAACCTTTCTCTTTGGGATACACCTTTGTATAATGTTGACTTCCTCTACCTATCTATCTTAACACTAACACTACTGCTAAGCTAAGCTATGCTATTAAACTACACGGGGAAAAGAGAGGAGGAATGCATGAAAGGAAAACTAAGCTAAGGAAATGGTGCTAAGACCAGAATAGAAAGGGGACATCTCTCCATGAGGGGAAGAACAAGAAAGAAAACACAACGATAAGAGGGCAGATAGATTCCATAGATCAATCTTGTACAAACTATTCTCTTCCACTCATTTGTGCAAGATTAGATCAATGTTACATGTGAATAGATTAGAGGTATGTAACTCAAGAAAACTCAACCGCCATTTTGACACGGTTACTTTACAATCAGGAGGGTTTTTTTTTTAATAATATCAAGTTACCTTTTATAGAGAAAGAAGAGAAGAGAGAGGGAGAAAATCAGAACGTGCCATAAATGAATAGAGCCAATCACCCACCACCCACCAAGGACCAATCATGATTTATGCTTGTAGACATGTATGACCTATAGAGGTTGCTTAAAAGGCATTTTATCAGATCGTTTGACAATGTGGACTTTGATGTGCATGATTTAATGTCGGTGGTTGGGACTGGTTTGCACTTTTGAATTAAGTTTCATGCAACTTTGTTACAATAAGTGGGATTTAGATGATCTATTATCTTTTTCAATTTCCCACAATTTTTTGATGTTGTTATTGTAGTTCGTGATCTTGTTTTGAATTCCATGGTATTTCACAACTTCTAACAATTTTTGAATGATCTTTATACTTGTTTCCTTTCTTCTCATGATCTGCAAACATACTTTTACTTTCTGTGACCTCTTCTTGTACCATTGGTCTTCTCCTCAAGTATTATTCGTTTACTTCACCCTCCACCCCCTTTCTATGTTGTCTAACTCCTTTTCATAACTTCTTTGTTACGTAGCTTTTAACTTTTCTTGTTCCACAGATGATTGTTATCTTGTTCCGCAGGTTTCTTCTAATACATAGATTTTATTTGTTATGTAGTTTTTTCTTTATTATGAAGATTTTTTATTTGTTGCACGGATTTCATTTGTTGTATTGGTGTCCCTGAGATTTCACCCTGAAATATGGGACTATCCCCCTTTTTTTAAATTATTCTTTTCAAAGTAACGGGTCATGTTTTGTGTTTTGTTTTTCCTGCAGTTTCTTGCATTGCTTTAAGGTATCCCCAGAGATCCATAAAAGCCAAATTCGAAAAATACCCAGATGTCATAACTCATTCAATCCCTTCACCGAGCTTTGTTTGTAAGCATTTTTATTTATTTATTTATTAAATAAATAAATTTCTTTTAAAACGGATTGACCTCACCCCATCATTGTTACCACATTGGTTCTGAGCATACTCCCTCCCTTTGACATCTAATGACAAAGGATACTATGACAACATGGAAACAAACAACACAAATAATGCATAAAGGACTTACTTGCAATCTCTTGGTCTACATACTTAATTTCTTGACCACAACAACAACAAATGGACCTGTACAACATCCTCAAATGCTCACACAACTCCCCCTAAACCAACACATATTTTTATCTCATGCTAACTATAGGAATATTCATATTTGACTCACCCTTTTGGCTGGAAACATCAATCAAACTCAAATTCATGTTAGAGTATTTTGACTACACCATATCATGAGAGCGCTTTAGCTCCCCTAGGCATATGCACATGATATATTACATAAGTACATACATGATTATAAGAAAAACATAATGTTTGAATCATCCTGAGTCCTAGACTAGCTGGAGATACCCACAAATCGACTTGATCCTGCTATATACAGATTTGGTAACATCTTTTAGGACCAAGATCCCTAAAGCTCCTTTCAGACCAAACTTGCCAATTTTTCTCCTTGCTACATGAGTATAATAAGCATATTAAACACCACCTTATAGCTCCCCCTAACAACATGACATAATTTTATAACTGTCAATGCAAACACAAGAGTACATACTTTGAATAATTGTCATGGTGATAGGTCATATCCAATACCACAGTCCTAAAGCAACTTTTCAATTTTCTTTTCCTTCTTTTCATGTCATCACATTTGTTTGAGCATATGACTCAATTCGCCTTTCATTATGCTTGTAAAAATAAACAAATTTGCCTAACTATCCCTTCTTGACACCTTAGACATCTGATAGAGGATGGTTATCAGCTCCCATTATCTTATGATGTCTTCATACACCTTTTACTCACCATTATATAACTCAATAAAATATTATACCATATCATACTGTATACTTAAAACATACTTAACTGAAAACACTTTTAACTTCACATCCTTAGGATTGTGAGAACTTAATCTCCTCCTTAACTCATGTAATTAGACACAACACCATGAACATTCATAGACAAGCTTTTTAAAGATATGTTTCCCCTTACTACACATCTAGCTCTTCAAAGATAAACTCAGAAAGATACCTTATATTTTGATGCATTTGCAAAATCTCCATAGACCTTCATCAATATTCAAAACTTAAGTCTAGACTTGTATAGCCTTGCAAACCATCTTTTCACACCACACTCTTATTTGAGAAAACAATATTGACACACGTATCCACATAAAAATTTGAAACATTACTAAAGAACTCACTTTTAATTTTCACAAACATGTCAATGCTTAACACTTTTCAAACTATCTCGATGATGCATGATCACACTTGAAAAATATCAACACATGAATCAAGGATTGAGACTCAACATATAGAACCAGTCAAAACACAATCATACCTAGAAAGCAACATTACACCTTGCATTTGATGGTTTGATCAAGCATACACAATGAATGAATTTCTTCTTCATGAATCCAACATCCTTGTTATATGACAATACCTGAGCCAACTCCTAAGAAGATTTAAGACCTTCAAGAAGCCAATGAAAACATCTTGACATCATGATTGCATTCCTATAGTGTCACACTTCAAACCATTCAAGATTCCCATTAACACCCATGCTTCATATAGATGATAAATGTCTCTAAGAAGCCTAGTAGAGACATCCCACAACATGAAGAGCCTAGAAAAACAAACTAAAGAGGTTCCGTGACCTCCATGGAACTTGTGACTCACCTTTTCCTTCCTTTTTTGATCAATAACCTATGAACATTATTACTTTTCTTTAATAACTTCTTGTGGGTGGAATGACATGATTTACTCTTGGTTCCCATAATTTACCTTGCCTCTTCTCGTACACCCTAGGAGCATGAAATCTCCTAATTTGACTTGAAGGATCATAAAAGCAGTCTCTAGCAACATTTCTAACATTATTACAGGTAAAATATATAATTTCACTCTTACCTCTAAGAGATTCATGATCTTAAAATGATCAAGTTTTTATCTTCCTCGATCTTTGGATCCTTGTAGACTTATCAAATTACCGTTTAATTTTTACCCCATTAAAAATCAACTTAAAATATTGCAGTAAGAAGGATAATTTACAAAGGGTTGATTACGGAGTTCGGAAATTACCTACGTATTCTGGGTTCTTTCGAACCATTCCACTAGTCAAAACTTGTAAGTTACAATAGTACTTTCACAAGAAAACCTAATGGAAACTATTAAGAACTTGCTTATAAGAATATCCAAACCTTCGGATGAAAATGGTGAAAGATAGCACCCGACTTCCACCTTCCTGGCGTATTCGGTAAGCTTTGTGTACCTAGCTCCACTGTTCAAAATCCTCCAGATCTCGATCAGCCTTCTAGAAGCTTCGTAACGTCCTATGGCACTCCAGTCGATATTCCAGGCTTCACAATAATTTGGTGTGGCGCTATGGGCTGGCTAGGTAGTATTAAAACTCCTAGTCACAATAATGCCTATTTAAATAAATAGGTCTTCACAAATTTATAATAAGCCTAAAAAAATAGGTCTTATCAATAAAAACGCTCCTCCGCTCGCTTGAGCAATATTCCTCAAGCTCTTGCTTTGAGCTTCCAAGTTGTGTGTGTTACAATGCAAAGGGTCCCCTATTTATACCCAAATGGGGCCCTTAAATAATGACATTAAAAATTATCCTTAGGCTATAATAAGCCTTAACCCGTAGTATGAAAAATGGACTAAAATCCCATATTAGGGTGGCATGTATTTTTAAGGGGGTTATATCCCACATAATCCTCCAAATTCCACGTGATGTGGATATATATTAAAAATTGGGTAATATCCCACATTAGGTGGGAAGAATAATGTTTTAGGCTTTAATAAAGCCTTTCCCACGAATATATAGTGGTCATGGGACCACTTGAGGCTTGACCTCCCCTTCCTCCTTCTCCTCTCCACATGGATGCTTGAAATATGTGTCAGGGTGGATTTACATGGGGTGGCTGCATTAAAGTTTGAACATTAATATGTGGAGGTTGATATATATGCGTGGTATTCGGCATAATGTGTGGCATTTGGCAATAATGTGTGGAAAATAATTGCAAAGTAATATGAAATTTGACCCACATGAAGTATGAAAAAATAAGACCACAGTTCGACCCACGATTGGAAAATTAAACTCGTGGTGGCAAGCCATGTGGTGGTTTGAGGACCCACCACATTGATGCAATAACAAATTAGTCCACACGGTGGCCAGGCTCCCCTCTGTTAAAAAAGTTGAGCCTCTTGCTCCCACGAGCTATATAATTTTACGAATGTCAAAGATCGGAGATTAAAATCTCTCCAATTTTTGCCAACACCATTTTGCCACATGTCACAGTGTGATTGGTCCAATATTGACCTGTTGACCAGAGTTGACTTTCCCATTGACTATACGTTGACCGGACATAACTAGAGCTCTGAATGTCTATTTTTTGTGTTCTCATAGTCGTCAAAAAGATCTCAAAAATATCTTCTACACTGACACAATTTAGGGATGTTTAGGGAAATTTTGATATCAAAAATGATCCCCTTGATCAATTCATCTCTCAAATTCTAACTAGATGGTTCATAAAGATAATATCTAACAGTTTGACCTTTCTATTGGTAGTTGTAGAAAATATTGTTTCTTAACTAATAATGTCTACTATCTCTCCATGGATGATCATCCTTGACTATCCTTCTACACTCCTTTACTCTATGCCCAAAACCATTGTAAGTAAAACAATAACCTTTGAAAGATTTCTCATACCTTGATGCATTGGGTTGCCTAACAAATTTTTTCTTCATGTTTCCTTTGAAATTACTCTCTTATTGATCAACTTTGATGCTTGAACCTGTAAATTCTTTTCTTGGTGTAGTATCCTCTTATATTACCTCTTTTCCCTAAAGGTTCTCCTTGAACCCTAGATCAGTCCTATCTCTTGCAAATCTTTGACTATCCAAGAAATCATCAAGATCCTTAGATCACTTTTCAAACTTCTGGAATGACTTAGCCTCATTAGCTTCTTCAGACAACTCCACCCAAAGAAATATCATTTATTCTTCAAACTTATTGCATTCTTCCTCTTTGGATTGTAGGCTTGTAGTCATATAACTCATCTGCATCTCTAACTATTTGATTGTCTCATGAAACCTACTGATTTCAGACCAATGTTTCTCCTCAAGATCAGGAATCTTCCCTTCATATCATCTAAGTTGTGCTCTAAACTTATTTTTTTCTTCTCATCCTTTTTCAAATCTACTTGAACACACATTAGCTCAATTTCTAGGTCATATTATTATTCTTCTTCTTCAGAAAGCATGTAATAATCTCTAAACAGTATGGAGTCTTCACTTTTAGAGATCTTAGCATCCTTGGCTATAAATAATACTTCATCACCTACATCATCATCATGATCAGACTCAGAATCAGAGTTAGAAACACCATCATTGCTACTTGCCTAAGATGAGCAACTATCTTCTTTGGAGTAAAAACTTTTCTTGGACTTCTTCTTATTTTCAAAACTCTTTAACTTCTTTCCCTTGTCAGATCTGTGAGTCATCTTTTCATGATCTTCATCCTTGTTCTTATGATGACACTTGTTGGAAAAATGACCCATTTCACTGCAATTAAATCATTTAAAAGGAAATTCACCCTTGTACTTACCTCAACCAAGTTTCAAATTTCTAGAAAACATTGCAATCAGTTCATAATCATCAATATCAACATCATCAACATTAGTGGTATAATTTTCCTTTGACTTGTTCTTAGACCTTGAAATCTACTTCCTTCTTGATAGGTTTTGAATCAATTATACTCATCTCATATGTTGTCAAAATGCCATGGAGCTCATCCATCAACATGAATTCAAAATCCTTGGCTTCCTCAATGGAAGAAACTTTAGGATAAAATTTGGGAGTGAGATATCTCAACACCTTTTGAACCACTACCTCTTCTTTCACCTCTTCACCTAAACCTCTAATGATGTTGACAACTTGATCAACTTTGAGATGTGCAGCAAAAGATTCTTCTTCCTTCATCCTTAAGATTTCAAACTAATTTCTGAATGTTTGGATATTTTCCATCCTTACCTTGGAATATCCTTCATAGATGACTTGAAGCTTATCCCACATGGATTTAACATATGTGCAATGCATAACCTTGACAAGTTGTGATTCTTCCAAACACAAAATTGCATTCATTTCCTTGGATTTTTCATTACTATCCTTCTTATCTACAACAGTGGTTGGAGGAGTCTGAGGAATAGTATACCCATCTATCACTAATTTCCAAAAGTCACATCCTAAGGAAAATATGTGATTCCTCATCCTAATGCTCCAAAAATCATAGTTAGGCCCATAAAACATAGAATCCCTACTAGTGGAAGTGCCAATTTTTCGACTCACCATTTTAGTGCTTCAAAGGATCTCTTTCAAGTGATTAAACTTGCTTTAAAAATACTTTGATTTGATACTAGTTGTTATAAGCACAATGAACTAATATGGGGGTGAATAAGTCCCTTAAAAATTTCATTCACTTGTATTTAACTTGTGTGAACATTAACCATTCAATTATGCATCCATGTGAGTGAGCTTATTAATATGTAACAACCATCCATAAGAACATGAACTAAGAGAGTACACAAGAAAAAAATGTAAAGTGAGAAATCCTCAAAGGGAATAAAACCCACTAAAACTTATGAATATATTTCTCAATTCAAAATACTTATGTGAATATTACACATCACACAAGATTTCTTTAGTGAGGCACCAACCCCAAAAAGATCACTAATACATAATTAAGTAGGAAACCAATCCTACAGGAGGTTACAACCCCTAAGGTGATAAAACACAAACTAAAACACTTGGAAATGAAGATAACTTGGTGAATTTATGCTCCAATAACTGATTGTGATCAATTTGTAAGATCTTCTCACTCAAAACCCTCTCAAACTGCTCACTCTTCTTCTTTTCTAAAAGTTGCACCTTCAAGTCCTAATTAGTATAATGATATTGATGTCCTTATTATTTTATCTCCTCATATTCTAATCCTCATATATAAATTTCTCTTAATCCCTTACAACTCCCTTCACAATCTCATTTTGTTCGCTAACAACTCTATCCACTCCACTAGTCATAATAAACAAATATAGCATGCCTTATATACATGACATAACTCATAAACACTTATAGGTCGACAAAAACCATTAATTCCAGTCATATTAACATGAAAATTAATTTCACAACATCATATAAATAACTTAGGAGGAGCAATTAGGTCAGAAATAGCCTAAACAAGCACTAGCTCATAAGACCTCCTAATTAAGCCTAAAACAAGACACCTCTTCTAACAGTTAGAATTTGAATTTCATAAGAACATAAAAGCATCACCAAAAAAAAAAAAACTCCACAAAATTTAGGAACATCCTATCACTCTCATCTAAAGAACATCTACAATCTCCTTCATCACCATGACTTACTCCATTTGGCAAACATTTTCAACTAGGTCTTAAGCACCTAATTTTCACTCCACAAGACCGAGCAATTCGGCATACAAAAACACTTCACCTTAGAAAAAAATACACATCAATGGAAATATCTCATTTTCTAATAGATCATAAAACTTACACCAATCACCAAATTAAGGCATAATGTTCCATAAAGCATGCATTTCTGAAACTGCTCAAACTAGGTCCTAGGTCTTAAGAACCAGTCTTGAGATAACCGACCTCCAACACCTAAATCATCACTTCTAGGATCAAAAAATGCATGAAACACATCAAGAGAAACATAACACATGTTATAAACCACTAAAATTCATATGTTACTTGGAGAAAACCTTACTTGCACATTGATTTCATGACACCTACTTGACAATCCTAATAGGGTTGATTAGGCTATTAGGTCTCAACCAAAACACACCTTATCTAATAAAATAAATACCTCAATCACATCATGTAAAACCATACCAAGCTATCCATGTCCATACTATACTCCTAAAACATGTAAAACACCAAATCACTCTTCAAACCATCATGACTAGGTTTTAGCCTTATAGGTCAAAAGCGGTAGGTCAACTTGGAAGCCATTTTTCTCTAATTTCCTTCATTGAACATGATAAACTATTTCATGATCACCTATTACACATAACCATCTCTTTGGAACACTTTTTTTTCATAATACCTTCATCTCAGCTCTGTACCTACAAATCCACACAAAACAAGGGTTTTTATTCAATTTTCTAAGACAACTGGAACATGAAATTGCCACCAATAGGAGTCGTAAAGAGTCCTCTATACCCCTGAGTCATCATATCATCTTTCTCAATATATTTCATGGCCATACATATAATTTTAACTCCATATCTCTTGAACTAGGGTTTTTGTAGGGTTTTTGACCACCTTAACTTCTTAATGATTGTTCATAAAGCTCTAACATCGAAATGAATCCATTCTTCTTAAAAAATGATCTCACCTTAATTCCTTAACATTACCCAAATTCTCAGGACATCATGCAAAACACACACATGTAGGTGAGAAAAAAAACTTGCCTATCAAGTTGGGATTTTCCTTTTTGAGAGATCGGTACCAAAAAAGTGACTTTTCTTGCTTCCTTCTTTGATTCCTGGCATTAATTTTTTCTCAAAGCACTATAAAAACCTCCTTAGTTATGTCCAACACTCATTTTTACCTGTACAAATATGAAACCCTATAGACACCAAGAATTACCCATGCTTTCCTTGCCTTGTCTTATTGTCTTACTCTTGTAGTCACAAAATCATGCAGTTTAGACATTTATTTATCCCGGTCTCATACTACTATTTAGAAGGTTCTTGAGTGAAGAAAGTATTAATTAACCCCTATCCTTTGGCCACTTTATTTCATTGTATTTCTTCATTACAAACCTCTTGCACCCATATGGCCAGTTAGATTCTATCATCCTGCATCATTTTAGCCTCAATTGGGGCACCCATATTAGTAATGGGGCACCTGTGGGTGCCCTGTTACCACCATGGGCACCCCGATCCTTCTAGAGATTTCCCACCACTTTTTGGGATCTTTCTGGCCATTTTACATATTTATCTTTATTGTGGTTAGCATTTTCAGGGTTAATTACAAAATTAGACCAAGAGAACCATATATGTATAAAGTTATGAGACCATAATAAAGGACCTAACATCACTTACTACCATCACTCCATCTAGAGTTACATCCATCTATTACATTGGAGATCACCTATGTCCACATAGCTCCATCATCAAGGCATAAGGCTAGGACATCTACATCACAATTCATAGGGGAGGGATTATATTCTATTCAATGCACACATTCTATTATATTTTCTACACATAGTTAATGCTCGTTATTTCAAAAAGTGTGACTAGCATAAGAGCAACGTAGGGCATGTTCACACACTTGCACATAGAACTAAATAGGGGTATGAGATGTAGTGCATCACTCAGTTATTAAGTCCACCATTGGGACAACTGAGGTTAGATCAACCCATTCATATGCATGTTTATGTTTTAGGGTTTGATGATTATTTTGGGGTCTTACATGTCTTTCTTCCATCTTGAGTTATTGGTGACATCTTACATAGTACAATGAAATTGATGCAACAGACAACGAATATTTCAGATCACCGTTCGACCCTATGAATGTAAGATCTAGAGCTTTTATGCAAACCAGGGCACCCAAATTGTAGACCAGAGCTCTCAAAGGCACCCCAATCCTCCTCCAGGCACTCTAGTTCAACTAGATCCTCCAGCTCCATCCTTTTTTGCACTCTTGCACAATCGTTCATGCTTATGATTTTTCCAGTCTACTCTATGAAATAGTCCCGCCACTTCATCAAATCAGCAGAGTTCTTTCCTTTTTCTTATTGCACATTAGGGTTTCTATTTTCATTAGTTTTATTACTTATCTCATTTACATGCCATCTTAATGCATTTATTTAATGCATTTATATGTCCTCCTATATTATATTAACCATCCTTTATTACACAAGTTAGTCAAATTTTAGTTAATCATTTTGGTGAACTTGACGTCTTTCATGCTTACGATCCTAATTTTTCTTCTATCATGGGTCAAGTTTCTTTATCTAATTTACTTAGGAGATACCCTAATTATCAGACTGTTTTTGCAAAAATCCTTAAACACCAAGTATTATGATGATGATACACCGCCACACGAGCTAGGTACTATGTTTGCTTGTCTATTTGAGGACCCTAGTGAGTCTCTATCTAATCAAACCCTATTGGAATTAATTCAAGCCTTACATACATTATTTCAAGATTAATTTTCAGCCATGGAATCCACAATAACATATGTTAGATACAAAATTCAACAACTTAAGGATGCTTCTCAATCACATGTTTGTGCTCCTTCTCTATCTTATATGCAATCTATGTCTAATATATGTCATATGATCGATCCTCAAGATACACCATTTCCTGAGCCTCTCATATTTTTTCATAATACTATGCCACATGAAATTCTTATTCAACTCCTTAGAGATTGGTTGATCACCTTAGCACCTACTCATTACTATTCTCCCGATCGGTTAGTGAAATATCAACTTCATCCATATTATAATTATCATCGAATTAATGGACATAATGAAAATGATTACCATACTTTGCATCACATAATCCAAATTCTTAAGTGTCAAGGTATTATTTCATTTAATGCACAACATCATATTACAAAGGTTACACCCACATGGGCTCCTAAGGCTACTCCTTCTTTGGTTAGTCACGATCCACCTAATAAATCACATACGCTATCCCCAAGTCAAAAAATCAACCACCTATCAAAATTAGTTCATAAACCCCTCTTACTTTGTCCTCTACAACAATACCAAATCAAAACAAGCTATCATTTCTCACAATTTTTTCTAAAGCACATCCTCTTACTAAGTCGTCAGTTATATTACCAAGTTAAGCTAAGAAACCTCCTCTTAAGGAAGATCTCACTACTCCTCCATTAAGAGTATCTGTCACATCACCAAGTCATACACAACAATCACCACCTACAGTTAAAATTGTAATTCCAACATCTGTTATAAACCCTATATATGTTGATTATTGGAACCCAAATGAAGGCTTATTATGATGATGAACTATTGGATGGTCACACTCCTCTATCTCTTCTGCATCCCATCACTTTTTTCAAGGCAACTACTCCTTACAATTGATCTACTTACTATATTTTGACTAGATCTTCATCGTTTATGCACTTGAGTGGCATGACATCGTGCTACATATTACTTTTCTTCCACATACTTACACATACATCCTAACATATGCATATTCATTCATGTTTTAGCGTCGTCATTACTTGATGACACACTCTTGTGCTTTGGTTCACACTTGACTTTTTGAGGGATTACTACGACGCTGAAGCCCACACACTGCACTCTAGTCATTACACATTGCATCTATTGACACATTTTATGCCATACACCCTACATTCTACATTTCCATAATCTTAGATACATCACACATCATGACTATTCTTCATCTTACATATACCATACCTATATCATCCACACGTTTACTATCATAGATTATTCATAATATGCATTACATACACTATTAGGATATTTATGCATATTTACTTACATCATAGACATAGTCATATACAAAAAATCATACGTCGCAGAGTATTCATGTCATACATTTTCTACATCCTATACTAATCTTAATTACATATGAGTCTAGCATTACATCGGTTTACATACTACATTACGCATCTATGTACATGCATTACACTATGTGATTTACATTACATTTTATACATTCTACATATCTGACCATCACATTTTACACACTGTTGTTTTTACATATTCTCCTCATCACATGGTTATTTTTTTCTCATTACATATGCTACATTATCTTCTATGAGCTGTACTCACTACCCGATGATAGAATTTAGTTCCTCGGTCCATACTTGACTACCAAAGGTTTAAAAATAAAATGGACCTTACACATTTACTACTCGACCTTTCACCATGCAACATTTCTAGGATAGTCACATACGCTTTAGGATAAATCGTCACCTATTATATTGTAGTGGTATACACCGTAGGTTACATCACTCGATCCCTTATTACTCATCTCATCATGACATATGATTTAGGATAAATTGTTACCTTTTATATCATTTTCTAGTTTTCTACACCTTAGGTAACATCAACACACCCTCCTTACATTTTGTAGCGATATACGCTTAGTGTTAAATCATCACACATCTATTCATTTTATAGTGATATACGCTTAAGATAAATCATCACTCTTACATTTATTTTGTCATTATATATGCTTCAGCTATAGGGTTCACACACACACACATGATTTCTAGGTCACATCCCATCACTACACTTACACCTACACATTTCTCACAGTGTGTTAGATACAACACACACCACTCAACCATTTCTCGATGACACACTCTCATTTACAGTTGATTACTTGATCTATGAGGGGTGAAAACAAAATGAACCTCAATGCATACATTTCCATTCACTCAAGTGGAACATGAACTCCTATCAATCCATCTTGCATTCCATTCCACCCATCCATCACATACTGCATATTATGGTTGCTTTTATTCTTGCTTACTTTTTTTGGTTCATGGTCACTTTATCACACATGCTAGTCTTATTACTTGTATGTCATTTATCTATATCATCCACACATGTGCATTCACACCTTCTTCTAGTTGTGATCATAGATACAGGTCTCTTACACACAACATGGATTCTCTCCTCCTACCCTTCCTACACTAGTCATTGGAGGACATCCAAATTCATCTCTAATAGGTGTTATTTTTTCATTTTGTACTCAGCACTTTACATTACTTACTTATACACACTTTTGACATACTAGTTATCTTTCTAACATGCTAACAGGTTCTTCATGTGCAAGCATTTTTTATGCATGGATATTGGTTTCCATACTTGTTTGTTATATTATATGTACTATTGTTTGTTATTGTTTGCGGGCCTTGACATATGTTTGGTGTGCACACTTGTTTTTTATTTACAATGATGATGGCCTTCGCGTGTGTTGCAACATATTGAGTGATGTCCTATGTTTACAACCCACTTTGTGCAGCTTACTTGTCTTTTTACATGCTTACATTACTTTTCTTGGTAGCTTACTCACTATTTGTGTAGCTTATACATTGTTTTATACATGCATGCATGTTTACACTTATATTTGGATAATCTTCTTACTTGTGAGTGCCTTAGTTTCTACCAAGAACTTTTTAGGGTTACAATGTACATGCAGTTGGTTCCTCTTTTGGGGCTGGAATCTCCTTTCAGCATGATGTTTCATGTGCCCCCAAAGAGGAGGGAATCATTTGGGGTTACATACCAACACGACACATGTACACTGGTTCAGTTCTTTCCACCCTTGGCATTGTGGGTTACATACAACGAGTGGGTTCAGTCTAGTTTACAAAACCCATACATAATGGATTTAATAGGATAGGGTGTCCTTAGCATTCTGGGAAGCAATTACAAGTTTAGAGGTTATAGTAGGTGTGCCTCTCTACACTACTTCAACTAATGACGTCAGATCGCCCAAAAAACTAAGACACATAGAGATCTGCACACACATTTAGGGAAGTAGTTAGAGCTTAGAGGACATAGAGAATTTCCTCCCTACACTTCTTTAGCTTATGGTGTGAGATCACCCCAAAACATCAGCAGTACAATATATCCTTCTACACTCTTTCTCTTGATATGGATCAGGTGCACATGTTCCATTTACATTTTCCATTTTACATTTGCATATTTTACATTTACATATACACGTGTCTTTTACATAATGTTTTTACACTTACATACTTACATATTTGACTACTTGATTGTTTTTCTCCTTGTAGGTCCGACCTTATGAGAAATAAGCAGTCAAATGGGGGAAACACCAAGAAACAACAATGACGACGACGATGACGACGACAAAAACACTATGCACTAAAATACTATAACACACACATCAAATTTTTATGCAAGTACACTACACTATGCGATGGCTACACACACACGTTTCACCCTAGGTTCACTCTCATCACTTTTTCTTTGTGCATTTTTCACCTTTAGTTTCCATGATCCTCCATATTTTTTATATTTCCATGCTTTGTCTAGTCCTTCGACACGCCTTCTTCATCATTCTACATTGGTATCAGGTATGCATCTACATCTACTTTATGTTAACGAGCTTTCCACTCACCAACATAAAGTGAGGGGAAAATGTAGTTGTAAAATTATGCACTTTAGAAATTTATTTATCCTAATCTCATACTATTATTTAGAAGGTTTTTGAGTGAAGAAAGTACTAATTAACCCTTTTCCTTTGACTACTTTAGTCTATTTTATTTTGTCAATATGAACCTCTTGCACCCATATGTCCAGTCAGATTCTATCATCCCATGTCCTTTTAGCCTCGACTGGGGCATCCAAATTAGTATTGGGGTGACCGTGGGTGCCTTGATCCCACCAGGGGTGCCCCGATCCTTGTAGAGCTATCCCGCCACTTTTTGGGATCTTTCTATCCATTTGACATCTTTATCTTTCTTTTGGTTGGCATTTTCGGGGTTAATTACGAAATTAGACCAAGATAACCCTATAAATATAAAGTTATGAGACCATAATGATGGACTTAACGTCACTTACTACTATTACTCCACCTAGAGTTACATCCACATAGCTCTATCCTAAAAGCACAAGGTTAGGACATTTACATCACACTCCATAGGGGGATGCATTATATTCTATTCTATGCTCACATTGTATTACATTTTCTACACATAGTTATTGCTCACTATTTCACAAAGTATGAATGACACAAGAGCAACTTAGGGCATGTTCACACAAACTTACAATTAGAACTACATTGAGTCTAAGATGTAGTGCAATGCTCAGTTACTAAGTCCAGCATTGTGGCAGCTGAGGTCAATTCAACCCCTTCATATGCATTCTTATTTTTTAGGGTTTGATGTTTTTTTTGGGATCTTAGGTCTTTCTTCCATCTTGAGTTATTGGCGATATCCAACAAAATACAATGAAATTGATGCGACATACAACGAACATTTCATATTACCTTTCAGCCCCGTGAATATCAAATCTAGAGATTTTACGTAGACCAGGGCACCAAGATTGCAAACTAGAGTTCCCACAGGCACCCCAGTCCTCCTCCAGGTGCTCTAGTCTAGCTGGATCCTCTAGCTCCATCCTTTTCGACACTCCTACACAATCATTTCTACTTCTAATTTTTCCAGTCTCCTTTGCTACACAATCCCGCCACTTCATCGAATCAACAAAGTTCTTTCCTCTTTCTTCTTGTACATTAGAGTTTCTATTTTCATTAGTTTTATTGCTTATCTCATTTACATGCTATCTTAATGCATTTATTTACTACGTTTATATGTCCTCCTGGATTAGATTAATTATCTGTTACTACACATGTTAGTCAAATTTTAGTTAATCAAATCCAAAAGGACCTTAATCATGTACTTAACACCTTATTCTTGTCCTGATACATCATCTACACCTCTCATATAATGTCTCAACATACCTCACATGTTTTTACTGACTTGATCTTCATTATTTCACATGTTACTATCTCATTGTGCTTGCACTAGGTCAAGAATTAGACATAGAATGACTTGTTTCACCACATGAATCTCACAAAATGACCTTGAAAACATATTACAAACTCATTAACACCTTTGAATCATCATTCTAAGCATGTTAGACCTCATAAAACCTTTTTTGCTCACACCATTACCATAATATCTTGAACCATGCACTTTGACCATGAAAATGCACCAAGACACTATAACAACTTCACCAAAACAACATATGAAGACATTAAAACCAGACATACCAATCAACCTTCAAGATAGAACATGGATAACACCTCATATTGACTCCTCTACCTCCTTGAAACCATTCTACATCAATGAAACTTGACATCAATGACAACAACTAAGACATTAATTTTAACAATCTCCCCCTTTTTCATTGATGGCAACCATCTTTAGAAACACTGATGGAAACCATACACAAAATTACCTACAAGAATCTCTTTTCATGTTTCTGAGCATACTATCCCCCTTTGACATCTAATGAAAAAGGCTAGTATGACAACAAAAAACACCAACAATGCAT
This sequence comes from Taxus chinensis, assembly GCA_019776745.2. NCBI lineage: Eukaryota > Viridiplantae > Streptophyta > Pinopsida > Cupressales > Taxaceae > Taxus > Taxus chinensis. The sequence continues at coordinate 692,058,334 of CM034146.1, forward strand.
AAAGGACTTACTTGCAATCTCTGGGTCTGTGTACTCACTTTCTTGACCACAATAGAAACAAATGGACCTGTACAACATCCTCAGATACTCACACAACTCCCTCTAAAATAAAACATAATATGATCTCATGCTAACTATAAGAATCTTCATATTTGACTCAAAAGTCATACTCAAAGTCATGTTACACTATTTTGGCTATGCCATATCATGAGAGCACGTTAGCTCCCTAGGTAGATGTACATGATAGCTTACATAAATATATACCTAATTCTGAGCAAAACATCATGTTTGACTCATCCCGAGTCATAGACTAGTCGAAGACACCCAAAAATTGACTGTATCTTGTTATATATAGATTAGAAACATCTTTTAGGACCAAGAGCCTTGAATTTCCTCTTCATACCAAACTTGACAATTTTCTTCTGGCTATAAGAACATACTAAGCATATGAAACACCACCTCTAAGCCTCCACATACCTGTAACTTATTTTCCTGATATCACGACTCCCTCCTTTATAACATGTTCACTGCTTTTAGCCCTACGACGACGTTTATTTTTTGGCATCCACGTGTTTAGAAGGTCGATCCCCCTTAACCCCACCACCACTTTGTTTAACTATGTTGGGAATAAATCCCACATTCATTAGGTAATGGATGGTGGTTATGTTTATTATTATCTCGGTCGGTGATTTGCATTAGCTTTGTGCTGCTTTTGGTATTCACCACATAGTGGCCGGTGTGGATGTTGGCTAATTTGGGTGTTGTTTGGTTAGACGTGAGCTAAGTATATCTTGATGAGTTGGTGTTCAGTGTTAAGTATGAATTCAGTGAGAGTTGGTCCTGTCAAGCGGCATGGGATATGTGAGGAGCTAGAAGATGGATGGTGGTGAGCTAAGTCTTAGGAATGTCAGTCGATTTGTTAAGATGACTCGATGAGTTGAGCATGGTAACTCAGTTAAAATGCATGGTAAATATGCACAATATAGTTTACAATTACAATGTTTAATATCCCACATGCATAGTGTGTAGAGTAAAAAAGGAATCTAAATATATAAGTTTTATGATAGTGATATGAATAAATAGAGGCAAAGGCATCCCTCCACAAAAAGAGTGTGTCAACCTTGGCTGAGGGCCTCGGGCCAATAAATATCAGAACCCACCTGTCCGGTAACGAGTGTCGAAGATCAGAGGTAAATTTTTGTTGTTCAATACCACATTGTGAATTTTTACCATTTAATTGGTCCACATTGTGAGTGTGCATGCGTCTAAGTCATCTCGAACCTATGCGTAGTCCCATATTTTTTCCAGATTGCCCAAAATTTTAGCGTGTAATAACTTCTATAATTGACCTTTGTGTTTAGCATTTAATATACTACTAGAAATCTCTTGACCTACTCTAAGTTGAGAGAGAAAGAAAAACATTATTTGAGAATGCAAGGTAATTGTAGTCATTGTTTTGTTAAGGGATTACAAACAAGCATAGTCTTACACACTTTGTGGCCTTGCTGAGTTTTCTACCCATGCTTGGGTTGGAGTGGAATCAAAAGTTCTCCACCATGATACCCATTGATGTCAACTCCAAATATAATTTTTATCCTCATCTTCCTCTTTTGAAGTAGTGATAGAATTCCTAATTTGATAAAACTTTAAACCAAAATAGAAAATGTGACTCCTGGTATGTGGTTATGATGACAAAGGTGAATCAGTCATATTAGACACATGTTGGTTGTATCGAACAAATAGTGTGACCAACAAAACAAAAGGAAACACTAATGCTTATTTCTAGTAAAATTGGTTGGAAAATCTCTTTCCAAAAAGGTTTAACACTTTTTGGAAAAGAGTCCCTCAATAAGAGATGTCTCTAGTTTAATTAATGGGATAAACTTTGAAGTTCTAGCCTTAATTCTAAACTAAAGGGTGTGTATTTCATTCAATCCTTTCAAATGAAATTTTGTAAGAAATAGTTATACTTCAATTGATAAGAGTAAGTCACATACAATTTTTATTAAAAATGTGTTGTATATAAAAATAACACTATTTAATTTTTGAGCACTAAAAAATATATGATTAATTTGGATATTGGACATTAAAATTTAGGATTATTTTGGTTATATTTGAAGGACTTTGCAATAAATTATGTTTTAAAAACTAATTCTTTTGAAAATAATTTTTAGCATTAATTAAATGAGAATATTTTTCATTATATATGAGACATAATGTGTCACATATAATCAAACAAGCCTCATATCCCACCATTCAAAATATGATCTTCCATATAAATAATCTAGTAATTTAGGTATTATAAGTAAATAACTTTGACATTAAAATTAGAAGAAAACATTAAACATCCCACCACTCAAAATGTGATCCTCTATATAAATAATCTAGTAATTTAGATATTAAAGGTAAATAACTTTAACATTAAAAATTAGAAGATAACATTGATTTTTTTTAAGGCCAGAAAACTTTTTGATTAGGACTAGATTCAAGTGATGTAAATGACCGAGACTTGAAATATTTGCTATGAATTCCTTCACTCTTTCATTGGTCTCTTTGAAGATACATTTTATGGAAAATTTGAAGTTGTTGTAGTAAGGAATCCTTTGTTTAAACCTTGATGAACCCCCCACAAGCTACGAATTATTCTTCTTCGAACCCCTTGGTTGTAATATGTAAGTACCTATACCTAAAACTTATCTCTACATTTTTAATCTCTACATGAGACAATTGTTGTAAACACAAAATCTATGCACTTGGGTACATTTCTAGGTCATAAAAGCATGCTAGCATTTATGTGATTCCTAAGTAAGAAAACTAGTAATTAACAACTCCCTTTAGCCTTTTCCTTTGCCTTATTTTAGAAAATAAATCACACGCTTTGGGTAAATTTCTAGGTCCTGATCACATACCACTATTTGTATGATTCCTAACCGAGGAAAAGTACTAATTGACCACTGTCTTTGGTCTTTTTTGCTTTCTTTTCAGTTTCCTTCTTGGTCTCACACACCTTATTTCCCAGTATAACTTTTGATAATTCATCTTTTTTGAGTCTGGACACCAGCACCCAGCCAAAATTCCAACGTCTAGATGCCCCCATCCCCTCTCGGTTCCCCCGAAATATTTGTATCTTACTCACCTCTTTTGGGCCTCTTCTAGCCAATGGGCATTTTGTTTTCTTACGGGTTGACTTATTAGCAGGTAATTACAAAATTCAAGTAAGGGAATCATATAAATATAGAGTTGTGACCATAATAAAGGACCAAACACTAACCATCTACTACTATCACCTAAGGTTATATCTAGAGGTATTCTAAGAGCATTAAAGCATCCATCTAGATACCATTCAAGGGAAAAGGGATTGTAATATTCTGCATACACTTCATAGGAGGGGAATTTTATTTTGAAATCCATACATCTATCTACATTGCTATATCTAGCTATTATTCACTGTTCAAGTGCATATGGTACAAGAGCCACCTAAGGCATGATTATACACACACACATAGAACTACATGGATTCTGAAATGTAGTGTAGTGCCTGGATCGTAAGTTCACTCTATCGGATGATTGTCGGGTTCAGTACGAATCCCTATTTGCATATTTTTATTTTAAGGATTTGATGTGTTTTGCGTTTTTATAGGTGCTCTTTCTCTTTGTAGGTTACATGTGAACTTAGTGATATTCCAGCGACCTACAATCACTCAACAACAAACATTAGTAAACATCTTGTAACACTATAAAATCAATTTCTAAGGTTTTGAGTAGTCATGGGCACCCAAAACTAGTCACCAGTGTGCAAGCACCCCTGACCCAGTCTAGGCACCCCAGTCCCAACATTCTTGACAATTCTGTAAATTTATGTGTACGATTGCGATAGATCCCTCATCCTATTCAACAATTTTCTAGCTCAGCATACTTCAGTATTTATTAAAAAATTAGCTAAGCATTCTTTCCCTCTATTACACTTAGGGTTTCAAGTTTCCATTTGCTTATTTCTTAGGTAAGATTTATTTTTTATTGCATATCTATTGCATTGTGACTATATAATTAGGGTTTAGCTTTAAATCTATTTTTGTTAAATCATTTGGTGAACCCATCACTTGAACCCATCTTGCTTCTAGGGATTTTATCATCTTCTTATTATTGCTCAATATTATGGAAAATTTACTGAATTCCACCTTCAAGAGCTCAATGATCATCTTACTGAACATCCTCAAGATCTAGATCTTCTTTTATTCACTGCTCGTGAGGAGGCCACCAATCTTGCGGAGCTTAAAGTTCTTACATGCATCCCTGCTTCCATGCCTATTGCTACTCAACCCACTACTTCCACTCTTCCACTTACTTATAATATTCCCGTATTTATCCCTACTCCCACCAATCACTTCACTCCACCTCTTATTTCTCACATGTGACAAGTCTCTTCTGCTAGAACTCAAGATCTAGCTTCTCTTTATCAAGATCTAAAAGTTCAAATCCGTTAATTTGCCCCAAGCTACTTCCCGTGCATCTCCAACTCTAGATTCCACATTACTACTTCATCCTCCTTTTGCACCTGAAATTTCCTCTTATATACTTCCTCTAAATTTTGTCACTCCCAAGCTACCCATTTTCAATGGCCATGGCGATCCTCAAGAGAATCTCTAAGCATTTCATGTATCATGTCTAGTTTATGTGGATGATCGTACTTTACTTGCAAAGATATTTCCTAAAATTCTTCACGATTATGCAGTGTATTGGTTATATGACCTACCTGTCCACTCGTTAACATATTTTACGCATTTAGCCAATGCTTTTATTGCTCATTTCTCTATTAATATCGACTCTAAGATGTCATATGATCAACTAGTGAAAATTAAACAAGGATACAATGATAATCTAGTGGATTACATCTTAGGATATAAGAACAACTTAGCTAAGATGTCTAATGTACTTGTGGACTCTGAACTTCAGGATTTATTTGTCCAAAGTCTACTATCACCTCTACAAAAGAGTATCATCTTTGAGACATCTCCATCATTTGATCATTTATGTCATACTCTTTAGCTACATGAAAGTAAAATATTATCTATGGGAAAGCTTAAGTATCATGATTAGGGTTCATCTTCTATGCGCCTTCAAAGTAAATCAACTTTCAAGCTCTCTACTACGTCTACCAAAGCTGAAACAATTTTTAACGTTGTTACTACTCCTGCGAAGCTTCAATGGTAGCCTTCGAAGTGCATATTTATAAAAATTCCTATTTCTCCACATCTTCTATTGCCACAACTCCTTGAGAGTAATCTTTTTACGCTTCCTCCTCCACTCAATTTGGACCCATTTTTCCCTAAAGGTCACAATTACAATGAAATTGAAGATGCTACTATCATCAATGCATTGGGCATTCTACAAATTGATGCTTCCAATGTCACAATCTTATTCAAGATCTTATTGATAATAATGTAATTGAATTTCCCAAGCCTACGACATCTATGTTGGTCAATGAAAATTATAAACCTGAGATATTCAATAGTCCTCTTCCCAAGAATGACAAACAATCGACTAATTCTTCATCTAATCATACATATTATGTAGTGCATCCTCCTTCATCGGGGGCTCTTGATTTTCTAGTTTCTTATGTTGATACATCTCCAATGCTCATTGTATTCTCTAATCATGGCTATCATGCTACATTATATTCTAACAAATTACATATCAATGTTTATATTGGATCTTATGTTATTAGAAATACCATGATCATCTCGTCATCTTTTGTGTGTGTGTGTTTTATTGCACTTCTTATTGCTATTGGCTATCCGTTGTCACATATTTTATATCCAATGCATAAATCTTATGGTTATGTCAAGCTTCTAGTCACTTTTGGTCCTCTTACCATGATTCTGACACTTATCGTAGCGCCCTTAATCAAAGGATGTGACATGCTCTTAGGTTTTCCCTGGCTCCGTGATACTCAAGCTATAATTTCTATGAATCAATTGTTTCTAAAGTTTATGCACAATAAAGAGTCATTAGTATCAATGGTGTTCCTCTATGCACACCGTGGTTGCAACCTCCTCTTGCTCCTCTTGAGGTTGTCATTACACTCTTTAGACCATCTAGGTCCCCGCGACCTCTCAATTCTAAAACAAAATCTGCTCCTAGCTTGCCTGTTCACACATGACCTATTCAGTCTCATTGGTCTATTAGTCCATCTCACTAGCCTAGGTCCACTACTTGGATGACTCCGTCACATAGGCATATATCTCCTCCATGGTATCCTTCACATAGGTACACATCACCTTCGCGATCTCCTCCACATAGGAATACATCACCTCCATGGTCTCCTTCACATAGGTGCACATAACCTTCGCAATCTCCTTCACATAGGTTCACATCACCCCGTGGTCTCCTCCACACAGGTTTGCATCACCTAAGTGGTCTCCTTCACATAGTTTTCCATCACCTCATAGGTATTATGCACAAAGATCTCACTCACCACTACATTATCAGCCTCATACATCATTGATCTCAAAGAATGGTCATACACCTTTATCTCTTCAAACATTTGGTGGAGGACCCTTGCCCTTCACTTTCATCAGATAACTCACTTATCATTATACATTTGCAGGGCATCATGCTTACTCTTCCCATGCTATAATTGTCAAATGTATCACATTTTTACTATTTCACTTTGTGCTTTGGATCTAGTTTTTCATGCGCATCTAGAAATTTTTGATACACTTGTATTGTCATTACCCTATGAATCACTCTCGTGCCATGGTTCACACTTGAATTTTGAGGGCGTACTACATTCAGGAACCTCACATCGCATGACACATTTCACACTCTGCACATTTATGAAACATATTTCTAGCATCACACTCTCGCATATCACACTACCCTATGACAAACTCTAGTTCCACGGTTCATACTTGACTGCTAAGGGTCTACATTTGAAATGAACCTCACCACACTCATTCACACTTCACACTCTATACTTCATTGATAATATCTTTCTAGCGCATATATTCAAAGCATTTCTCGATGACACACTCTTGTTTTATGGTTCATTATTGATTGTCAAAGGGTCTCTTATAAATGAACCTCATCTCATGCATTCTCATACGCATCCGACTGGGGGATACGTTACTCCCATCACACTCAATTTACATTCCATTCCATTCCAACTCACAACATACTACATATATTGGTTGCATTTACTCTTGCTTACTTATGCTTACATGTACATTTTTCTTACTATGTTAAACAAATACATTGTATGTCATTATCTTTATCATATGCAAATGCCCGTTCACTTTCCTTCTAGTTCTGAATGTAGACTTTATACAAATCATTACAGAAAACACACATTCTTGGAATTGTACCTCTTACCAGTCCCAGAGCGTCTCCTGGGGACATCTACCTTTGTACACATATCAGGCATTATTTTCTCGTTTTATACTATTTCCTATTTATAATAACACACTACTATATTAGATCATACATGCTTTGAAATACATTTTATCTTTCTAACATGCTAACAGGTGCTTCATATTCAATATTTTCTTTACAAGACTACTTGTCACCATGGTTATCTGTTAATTTTCTTACTACTGTTTGCCATTGTTTGCGGGATTTTCCCTTTGTCTTGTGTACACATTGTATGCTTTTGGCCACTTCAGCCCGGATTTTCTTGTGACATTGTGAGCGATGTCCCATGTTTGAAACCTAATTTTCATGGTCTACATTACCTTCTTACTTGATAGATTACATGTTGTCTTTTATATGTGTATTTGTCTTTATTATATAAATACATGTTTCCAACCACTTTGTTTGCATGTGCCTTGGTTTCTACCAAGTAGATTCCCCCTGCAGGGTATCAATTTTAGTTCAGCGTCCACTCCTCCTTTGGGTCACATCCTCCTAGAAAATTTACATGCAACCAAAAGGGGGGGAATACATTGGGTGAATCAGTCACCCCATACAATAATTCACAATCACAATACATCATATTTCAATACCGGTACAACATAGTCTTCAGTCTCAGAAATGACTCAAAATCTAACTTGGGTCTTCAGAACAACACAAATGTCAGCGTCAAGACACAAACATGAGCTCCTGGGTGCCTATGACCAAGGGGTAGTTACAACATTTTTTTTGGATCAACATGGTTCACAACAGTCTATAGAGCAATTTTCTCAGTATATGAACAATCCTCTGATAATCAACATTCATGCTCTCACCATTTTTCTATTCACATTAGATCAAACTGGATTGAAATAGATCAAGTTTAAACAAAGTAGGATCACAACATCTATAGTGATGTATAAATTTCAGAAAGTAGTCAAAGGATGGAGAATAACACTAGACCTTTATCCCTACATTTGTTCTTCCATGGCGTGAGATCACCCAAAAAAATCACACTTGGCATGAGATCACCTTAAAAACTCATTTTTGGCGCGAGATTACCTAAAAAACTCACTCTTCTACAACATCTTCAGGATCTTTTCTATAATTTTCACTCTTCACGGATTAGGTGCACATGTTCCTTTTTAAAATTTTACATACTTTTTACATATTTGGATCAAATTTTTCATATACACATAGTTGACTACTCTTTTGCTCCTCTTTTACAGGTATGTCCTTATGGAAAGCAACAATCACATCATCAAACACATCAAGTGATGATGAAAATAGGTAGAATATGACATATACACATACACTTTCACCCCTAGGGTCACTTCCTCTTCTCTAGTTTCCACACTTCATTTTTTATCACTCCACGCTTTTTCTTATCTCCTCAGCACGTTTTCATCATCGATCTACATGGTTATTAGGTACACATCTCTTATCTACTTTATGTTATCAAGTATTTACTTAAGACCATAAAGTGGGGGCAAATGTAAACACTAAATCACACACTTTGGGTACATTTCTAGTTCCTGATCAACTATTTATATGATTCCTAAGTGAGAAAAGTACTAATTGACCATTTTCTTTGGCTCCTTTTCTTTCTTTCTGGTTTCCTTCTTGGTCTTGCACACCCTATTACCTAATCTGACTTTCAATACTTCAATTTTTTTGAGTTTGGATACCAGTGCCTAGCCAGGACGCCAACACCCAGGTGCCCTCGTTTCCTTTGGGCACCCCCAATCTCTTTGTATCTTACTTGCCTCTTTTGGGCCTCTTCTAGCCGTTGGGTATCTTTTTTTCTTATGGGTCAAAATTTTAGTGATTAATTACAAAATTCAAATAATGGAATCATATAAATATAAAGATATGTGACCATAATAAAGGACCAAGCACTAAGCATCTACAGCTATGACCTAAGGTTGCATTTAAAGGCATTATAAGAACATCAAAGCATATATCTAGCTATCATTCAAGGGACAAGGGACTACATTTTTCTACATAAACTTCATAGGAGGGGAAGTTCATTTTGACATCCACACATCTATCTACATTACTACATCTACCTATTGTTCACTATTAAGGTGCGCTTGGAACAAGAGCCACCTACGACACGATACTACACACACACACATACAAAACTACATGTAGTGTAACACCCAGATCATAAGCTCACTATGTCAGGTGATCGTCTGGGTCAGTCTAAATCCCAAATTTTTCTTTTTCTTTTTAGGATTTGATGTGTTTTTTATTTTACAGGTGTTTTTTCTCTTTGCAGGTTACAAGAAAACTCGACAATCTTCCAATGATCAACAAAAAACATAATCAAACATCTTGCAACACCATATAAATTAGTTTTTGAGGTTCTGAGTAGTCACGAGCGCCCATAACTAGTCTCCAGCGTGTATGCGCCCCTGACCCAGTCTAGGAGTCCCAGTCCCAACATTTCTGATAGTTACACAAATTTCTCTGTGTAGTTACGATAGATTCCTCCTCCTATTGAACAGTATTCTAGCTTGGCATACTTCAGTATTTATTACAAAATTAGCTAAGCATTCTTTCCCTTCTCTTGCACTTAGGGTTTCAAGTTTTCATTTGCTTATTGTTTAAGTAAGATCTGTACTTTATTTCATATCTATTACATTATGACTATGTAATTAGGGCTTAGCTAAAATTCTATTTTTGTTAAATCACTTATATACTTTTATAGGATTCATAAACCTTATACTCTTGTAGGAATTTGACTATTTTATCTTTCGATGACCTTAGACACCAACACCTAGTTGAGACACTACCGTTAGGAGCTCCTGTCCTCCTTGGAACTCCTGTCCCTCTCTACCTTTTTTTTATCCTTTCAGACCCCTTTGACTTCTTAATCACTTTTTACTACTTTTGTTCGGCCTTTCAATTGTAAATTAAGAAATTCAAATAAGGGAATTATATAAATACATAGTTATGCTTTCAAAATAAAGGCTCAAACACTAGCATTACATATTATCACCTAAGCTTGCATCTAAAGGCACAAAGAGCATTATAAAACATCCATCTAGCACATCCACTCAAAGGAAAAGGGATGCATACTTCTGCATACACAACATAGGAAGGGGAAGTTTATTCATTTCCATCCCACACATTCTATTCATGGATACATTCTAGATCTAGTCCAATATCATTAATGCAATTTACACAAGGGCATCATCACACACAAGCACAAAGAACTACATGGAGTTTGAGATGTAGTGTAGTGATTGGTTGTAAGTTCACTCTTCAGGTGACCATCAGGGTGAGTCTGACTCCACATTCTGCATATTTTTATTAGATTTGATGTGGTTTGTAGACATGTGTAGGTAGAAAAATTATTTTACAGGTTACAAGCACATTAGGTGATCAAAGATTGAAATTAGAGTGATAATCAACGGCTAATAGCGAAGCTCGTCCTGCATAGAAGATACCAGATCCAGATCATTTGCACAGATGTTAGCACCGAGATATAGTAACTAGCGTCATAGTCACTATTACCCATGTGCTCCTACCCTCTTAGGGGCGCTCCTGCCCAGCTCCTTCTAGAGTTTTAGAATCTCCAGTGAGCATTGATGGCACTCCTCTCAACCTGTTTCAATTAGTCACCTACCCAAATCATTTCCAAATTGCTCATGAATTAGATAAGTCTCTCTGTCTCCCTCTCTTGCTTAGAGTTTCATACGATTGCATGTTTTTTGCTTGTTTATTTAAGGTATTTTATTATTTTCACATCATTCATTATAATAGTTACTCTGTAATTTGATTTAATTCAATTTATATTAAATCATCTGGTGAACCACATTCGAACACTGTTAGATCCTTATTTTGTGTCATTTTTTACCAACATGAGTGTCTCCCTCCCTACCTTCTTGCAGACCAATCCTCAATGTGCAAATAAAATTTGATCTTTTTTATAATACTTATTTTCATCCTAATGCATCTCCTAAATATGTTTACCATAGACTTACTACATCACTCTCTTTTAACAAAGAACATATTACTTTCACATCTTTTCAGTCTATTTCTCAAGTAGTTTTAGATAGTGATCCACCCCTTTATCTCGAAGTTCAAATTAATAACATAGTGGTTAAACGATATTTAATTGATAATGGATCCAAACTCAACATTTTTAATCTACCATTTCTTCAACAACTTTTCCGTTCCGAAGCATCCTCAACACCCTCATCTATTTGTATTTGTGGCTTTGACAATATTTCTAAAAAGGTATTGGGCGATGAAATTTATCCCTCCAATTATATGTCATGCCTAACAATCTTAATTATAATATTCTCCTCAGACGACCTTGGATAGATGTCATGCATGCGGCCCCTTCAAACCTTTAGTGAAGATTAAATTCTTATACCAGGGTGTTTTTAATGAGGCTTTAGTAAATACCTGCCCATTTAACTTTTGAAATACTATTGATCATTCTCCTGAAGCCCTTACTTTGGCCACCCCTCCTCCTAATTTCAAAAAGTATGGTCTTGTGTAGTGGTATATGCTTCGTTATAGTTTCACTGGAACTGGATTAGGAAAATATGCAAAAGGAGTTAAAGAGCCTCTTTCCATTCCCACACAATCTACCAGACTTGGCATCGAATATATCCCTTCACTTTCTCCTTTAATACCTGCCACATCTCCTCTCGAGGTTTACACTATTTCACATACTCACCATCACAAAAATCATTTCCCAAATGTTATGAATGTTATATATTACTTTGGTAAATTTAATCCTCCTAACACTAATACTAATACTATTGACACATTTCCACATCTGCCACCATGGCATGGTCTCTCTTCTTTCCTCACTTAGATCTCCATTATTCACACATTTGGGGGGCATCAAAATCTCCCTCCCTTATGTTCACATGCTCTAATCAGTAGTTCCTTTTCCATACTATTCACATAGACATCTATACATTACTCTTGTTTTACAATTCATGTAAATATTTTTAGCAAAACTTTATCATATCTACACTATGGGCACACCTTTCTAAATCTCTTTATGCTCCTATATTACTCCGTACATGCTTTTCTAGTCATGCTTACTTATGGATCCTTCTATTCATGGTACACACGCTACATTATATATACAATATACGTATTTGCATGCATTATACACACTCTAACCATTATTACTTATGATGATCACATCTATGTGCCAACAAATCCTAATATACACACTTGGGGCATCACACTTCCCCCCCTCTCCATCACTATCGGCTCTCTCTATTGTCTACTCTTAGCTTCTTTAGTACACTTGATGCTTTGTGCTTCATGTTTACCTTTCTAAACACTCTTAACTCTTTGGTACATATCTTGTACTCTCATTACTTGATGACACACTCTTGTGCTACGCTTCACACTTGACTATTGAGAGATCACTTATTTCATGATCCTCACACCATATGCACTTCACACTTAGTGCTTCATGACACATATTTCTTAGCATCTACTAATATATTTAGATCTGTGCCTCATGTCTATCTTTTCTAGCATCTCCACATCGTTGGTTTGCACACCTTACTTCATTACCTGATTACACTCTCTTGTTTTATGGTTCATTCTTAACTGTTTAGGGTTTCTATAAATGAACCTCATCTCACACACATACACCGGGGGAAATGCAACTTCTCATATATTCACATTTTTCATATCACACCATCACATTCATACAACATCTACATATCTTAGTTGCATTTACTCTTGTTTGCTTATACTACTTGTATGTTGCACTTTTCTTATAGTGCTAGTCGGATACTCAGTATGCCATTATCTTTTTATACACACACATGTGCATTCACTTGGTCTCTGAAGGTGAATGTAGATCTATTACAACTTTTCACATGATGTATGATGCTCGACACATAATATTTTACCGCTCCTACCTAGGCTCTTGGGGGAATCTACCTTTACTACTCGTACACTTTACAGGTTCTATTGTATCATCATTTCATATTTCTCATTACTAACACTTACTACTCGTTACAATATACATGCTTGGACATACTCTTTATATTTCTAACATGCTGATGGCTGCTTAATATGTTGCATTTACCTTGCAGGACTATATACAACCATGGTTATGTGACACATTTTTGCCATTGTTTTCTATTATTTGCTATTATATGTTATTGTTTGTGGGTTATGCCATATGCCTTGTTTGATCACTCTATGCTTTTGGCTACTTCAACCCTGATTGTCTTGTGACATTATGAGTGATGTCCCATGTTTGAAACCCACTTTTCATGGTATATCTTTTTTTCCTAGTTACTTATGACATTTTATTCTATTGCATGCTAGCTTATTTTTAATAACTCTTGTTACTAGCCTACTTTATTTACATGTGCATTAGTATTTACCACTTCATATATGCATATAAGACCATGTCATCTCCTTTGGACCACATGCTCCTATAATCATCGCATGCACCACAAATGAGGGGGGCATCTATTGGGTGAAGAAATCACCCTTACATCAACATAGATTTCCATAACAACATAAAACAATACATCATTGACACATGTTACAGTCACATAATTAGTCCAAAATCAAACTTGAATTAGAATCTCAGAGAAAACACTAGCGCCCAGTCCCAGACAGTAGCGCTGGGAGCTTGTGTTCCCCCATGTGCTAATGTCCCAGGGAATTTTTTTTTCATTTTCTCAACTCAACACAGTTCACAATAGTTTTTAGATTAGTTCTCCAGTAGTAGGCACTTGCCTCTAGTTACAATTTTCAATCTATCAGTTACATTTCAGTTGCACATCAGAACAAATCAGAAAAAATATGAAAAAATCACAATGTGCCATCTATAATGGTACTTTGGGAAGTAGTCACAGAAGGAGAGAAAATCTAGCTCTCTCCCTAACACTCTTCTCCTTTGGCACAAGATCACCTAAAAAAGTCACACTTGGCATGAGATCACCTAAAAAAATCACACTTGGCTTGAGATCTCCCAAAAAACTCACCCTTCACAACATTTCAAGACATCTCTATATCCTTTACACTCTTATACATTAGGTACACACTTTCCTTTATTACTTCTTTTACATGCTTATATATACTTTGCTCAAATTTTTCATATACAGGACTTTGATTACTCTTTCACTCTTCTTTCATGGATCTTTCCTTAATACACAATAAGGAGAAGCTTATATATCATTAAACATAGATTCTAATATGACATTACGCATACACTTTACCCCTAGGGTCTACCCACCCTTCTTAGTCTCCACGCTTCACATTATGATTAGTTCACGCTTCACTTGTACAATTGGCATGCTATCGGCTATACACTTCTCTACAAGATCATAAGGTACACATCTTCTATCTACTTTATGCTATTGATTATTCACTCAACAACATAAAGTGGGGGAAAAATATAAACATAAAATCTATGCACTTGGGGTACATTTCTAGGTCCTAAAATCATCCTAGAATTTACATGCTTCCTAAGCAAGAAAACTAGTAATTGACAACTTCCTTTTGCCTGTTGCTTTTCCTTCTGCACTTTTATTGGCTTCATACATATTACACTCTTGCCGATATTTGAATGTTTTATTTTTTATGGCCTCTGACACCAATGCCTAGTTGAGACACTAGTACTAGGCACTCTTATCATCCTAGGCGCCCCTGTACCTCTCTACCTTTTTCTTATCCTGTTGGACCCCTTTCAATTTTTAATTACTTTTTACTACTTTGGATCGGCCTTCTAGTTTTCAATTATGAAATTCACACTAGGGAATCATATAAATACATAGTGATGCTTTCAAAATGAAGGGCCAAGCAATTTAATTACACACTATTACCTAAGTTTGCATCCAAAGGCATAAAGAACATTATAAAGAACCCATCTAGCACATCCACTCAAGGGACATGGGTTGCATACAAAACATAGGAAGGGGAAGTTTACTCTATTACATAGCACACATTCTATACATTGCTACATTCTATATCTAGCCCGATATCATTGGTGTAACTTGCATAAGGGAATCCTAGGGCATCATCATACACACAAGCATAAAGAACTACATGGAGTTTGAGATGTAGTGCAATGTTTGGTAATAATTTCACTCTTTCGGTGACCATTGGGGTCAGTACGACTCCCATTCTACATCATTTTTATCATATTTGATGTGGTTTTTGTACATTACATACAAATAATTATTTTTCAAGTTACTGGTATATTCAATGATGAAAGAGTGAAATCAAAATGACAATCAAAGACTAACGACGAAGCTCCTCCTACACATAAGATACTAGTTCCAGATCATTTGCATAGATGCTAGTGCCCAGATATAGTCACTAGCTCCTAGGCACTCCTACCCTCTTGGGGGTGCTCTTGTCCAACACCTTCTCGAGTTTCAAAATCTCCAGTGAGAATTGATGACACTGCCTGTTTTAGTTTTCTCTACATCATTTTTTAGATTACCTATGAATCAACTAAGTCTCTATACCTCCCTCTCTTGCTTAGGGTTTCATACTATTGCATGCTCGTTTCTTATCCATTTACTATATTTTGTTATTTACACATCATTAATTACATTAGTTACTCTGTAATTACAATTTAATTGCATTTAGATTAAATTAGTTGTATAATGTAAATAATTGACTAAAAATTAATTAATAATAACACATCAACCAAAAGATGTTGAAAAAAGTGGAAATGAAATGAAAATATGTTATGGAAATTATTGTCGGAAGGCTTGACACGTTTTAGCAAAATCTCTCACCATAACTATTGTATTCAACATAGAAAGGAAAACAAATACTTTCAAATCATGTTGAAACATCAAAGGATAATATACACAAACAGACACACACATACACACATATTAATAAACCACCAACCACCAACTGTCAACGCTCTATTGGTATCTCATATTATTATTAAGAAATATCTAAAGATACACAATCAAGTCTCTGATATGTTTCTCCATAGGTGGAATTACCTCGATTCTCATGCACTCCACCTTGAGCATCAATCGCAATAGGAAGAATATGTTATAAACACATGGAGCTCATTTCATCTTAACAATTTTTTGTGAATAAACTAATAGTAGTTTTAGCATAATAATTTTTTATTCCTTAAATGATTAGAGGTTCAAAGGATACGTCCCTTTACCCTCCTAATCCATGAACTATTATCCCGATAATATGTATTTCTCATAAACCCACCTCGCAAATACATAGTTCATGATTTTTAACAATAATTCCCAAAAATGGAAAACATTTGTCTACAAGAAACTAAGTTGGAAATTTTTGTACTCAATTTTTGATAAAGTGATTTAGGAAAATACTTTGGGCCTGATTTGTAATGCAAAGTAATACTCAAAATTTACTTTAAATTACAAATCTCTCACCATAAGAATCAACTTCAACATAAAGAGGAAAACAAATACTTTCAAATCATGTTGAAACATTGAAGGATAATCTACACACACACACACACACACACACACACACACACACACACACACACACACACACACACACACACACACACACACACACACACACACACACACACACACACACACACACACACACACACATATATCTGTATCACCAACCGTTAATGCTCTCTTAGTATCTTAAATTAAAATTAAGTAATTTATAAAGATACACAATCAAGTCTCTGATATGTTTCTCCATACCTAGAATTACCTCAATGCTCGTGCACTCCACCTCAAGAATCAATCACAAGAGGATGAATATTTTGTAAACACACGGATCTCATTTCATCTTAATTTTTTTTTTTTGCAAACTAATAGTAGTTTTAGCATTACAGTTTTTTATTCTAGTTTTTTATTCTTTAAAGGATTAGAGGTTTAAAGGATATGTCCCTTTACTCTCATAATCCAGGAACTATTTTCCATGTAATATGTAGTTCTCAAAATCCCACTTCGCAAATACACAATGCACAATTTTTAACAATAATTTCCAAAAATAGAAAATATTTGCCTACATGAAACTAAGGTGGCGAGTTTTTTACTCGTATTTTTTGATAAAGTGATTTAGGACAATAGTTTGGGCCAGACTTGTAATGCAAAGTAATACTCAAAAAATTACTTTGCATTACAAATATCTCACCATAATAACCGTATTCAACATAAAAAAGGAAAAAAAAATACTTTCAAATCATGTTGAAACATCGAAGGATAATCTACACACACACACATCAATGTAACACCAAAAGTCAACACTCTCTTAGTATCTCATATTATTATTAAGAAATTTTTAAAGATACACAATCAAGTCTCTAATATGTTTCTCCTCACTAGGAATTACCTTAACGCTCCTACACTCCACCTCAAGCATCAATCGCAAGAGGAAGAATATGTTATAAACACATGGAACTCATTTCATCTTAACGAAATTTTACAAACAAACTAATAGTTTTTTTTTAACATAATAGTTTTTTATTACTTAAATGGTAAGAGGTTCAAAGGATATGTCCCTTTACCCTCATAATCCATGAACTATTTTAGTTTTAATATGCACTTCTCACAAACCCACCTCACAAATACGTAGTGCATGGTTTTTAACAATAATTTTCAGAAATGGAAAATATTTGCCTACAAGAAATTAAGGTGGAAAGTTTTTTACCCATATTTTTTGATAAAGTGATTTAGGAAAATAATTTGGGCTTAATTTGTAATGAAAATTAATACACAAAAATTTACTTTGCATTACAAATATCTCACCATAAGAATCGTCTTTAGCATAAAAAGGAAAAAAATTATTTTCAAATCATGTTGAAACATCGAAGAATAATCCACACACACACACACACATCAATGTACCACCAACCACCAAATGTCAACACTCTCTTCGTATCTCATATTATTATTATGAAATTTTAAAATATACACAATCAAGTCCCTGATGTGTTTCTCCACACCAGGAATTACCTTGATGCTCCTATACTCCACCTCGAGCATCAATCACAAGGGGGAAAATATGTTATAAACACATGGAACTCATTTCATCTTAACGAAAGTTTGTAAACAAACTAATAGTAGTTTTAGCATAATAGTTTTTAATTCCTTAAAGGATTATAGGTTCAATGGATATATCCCTTTACCCTCATAATCCACAAACTATTTTCCCTGTAATATGTAGTTCTCACAAACCCACCTCATAAATAAAATTTCTTAGGGTTTCATACTATTGCATGCTTGTTACTTGTCCATTTACTGTATTTTATTATTTGCACATAATTCATTACAACAGTTACTCTGCAATTGTGGTTTATTTTCCATTTAGATTAAATCAGTTGTAGAATGTAAATAATTGACTAAAATTGAATAAATAATAACACATCCACCAAAATATGTTGTAAAATGTGGAAATGAAATGAAAAACATTATGGAAATTATAGTCATAAGGCTTGACACTTTTTGGAAAAATCTCTCACCATAAGAATCGTCTTCAACATAAAGAGGAAAACAAATACTTTCAAATAACGTTGAAACAACGAAGGATAACCTATACACACACATGTGAATGTGCACGTGCACACACACACACACACACACACATATCAATGTACCACCAACCATCAACTGTCAATGCTCTATTAGTATATCATATTGTTATTAAGAAATTCCCAAAGATACATAATCAAGTCTCTAATATCTTTCTCCACAACAAGAATTACCTCAACGCTCTTGCACTCCACCTTAAACATCAATTGCAAGAGGAAGAGTATGTTATAAACACATGGAACACATTTCATCTTCACAAATTTTTACAAACAAACTAATTATAGTAGTTTTAATATAATAGTTTTTAATTCCTTAAAGGATTAGAGGTTCAAAGGATATGTCTCTTTACCCTCATAATCCATGACCTATTTTCCCTATAATATGTAGTTCTCATAAACTCACCTCGTAAATACGTAGTGTATGATTTTTAAAAATAATTTCCAAAAATGGAAAATATTTGCCTACAAGAAACTAAAGTGGAGAATTTTTTACTCATATTTTTTCATAAAGTGATTTAGGACAATAGTTTGGGCTTGATTTGTAATGTAAAGTAATACAAAAAAGTTTATTAAACCCACTCACATATTCAAATTCAAATTAAAAAATTCATTTTCCAAAAATAGACATGCCCTAACATTAATTTGTTGTTGACTCTAGCTTGGGTCCTCTTCAAAAATTGCATACACTTCCTCTTTTTCATGTGCCTCTCCTTTGTTACTATTAACTAGAGGACCACCTTCTATGAGTTGTAGGCTACAAAATTCCTTATCAATAAAGGATTGTTCCTCCTCATGCAAACCATTTGCATGTGCCTTTATATCCTCTATAATTTTCAATAGAATTAATTCGATTTGAGTCACTTACCTACCTCTATCCTTAGTTATAAAATATCTTTCTCTACTTTCCATGTGATTGCACCTCATGATCTCCCTCTAAGTTATTATTCTATCCAATCTTCTCATATTTTTCATATACAATTTAAACCCTATTTTTTTTCGACAACACCCTAACATATGCACAACAAATGATTTAACCTTTTATCTCCAAGAATTTTAGGTCAACATCAACGAGGAGCATCATAACCCTTAATATATTTTTCCAAATAATAATTCCCTTATCTCTTGTAGAAATGTGAACTTGTCTTCATTGAAAATAATAAGTTGATATCGGTTGTAACATATAACTTCTTATATCTCCAATGTACTAAAATTACATGCCACATGTCAAAACTTAATCATTTTTCTTCATATCTTAAATTCTTGCATCAATCCAACCTTGATGATTTTTAATAACCATGTATGTTTCAATCCATACATAAATGCTAAGGAAACAAAGAACATCTTGTACAATTCTCTTGTTAAATGCTCATGTATCCATGCACGAGGGTTTTGGTTTCCCCAACTATTTGACCCTACAAAAAATTCAAATATTTTCTTCACAAATAAACTCTCAATCCACTCAACAGTGATAAAAATAACTCATCAATAATCATACATTCTCTCCATTACTATAACACAGTTAAATGAGATCCCCACAAAAAACCAAAAATGTTTCCAAGGTATAGATATCATCTGTTCCTTGGGACAATATGAAAATAAATCCACTTATGTTGGTATATAAAATTATGCATAAGTACATATAGGTCTCTCCCAAAACAAAAAGAAGAAATCACAAAGATATTCATAATTAGAAACTGAAACAATGATGGAGAATATGAATTGTATTATGAAGATTCACACCCTAACATATAAATAACTGATAAAATAACCTATAATATATCAACTAATAATTATTATAACATCATCAACATCAATAACACTTGCTATAGAATCCATTAACACACCTAAACATAAATATAGTTATACATTCTTTATACACAAATATTCACACAATACGACACTTATCATATATTAAATTAAAACTGAGGACACTAATAAAAGCATATGCAAATTACACCATAAAACTTAAGGATTAAAAAACACACAATGCTTACAAATATAATTCCATGAAAATTTCACAACCCTAGCTCATAATCCTTACAAATGGTATTAAATTTTATTTCAATATCACTTTAATATGGAAACCTTGAAATTCTATCAATTTAATTTGATTTCCTATTCTAATGTGAGCTCATAAGAGGTATTTATAGACTTATAATCCTCATATCTTCCTGGTTGGAAAAAAAATCCTCATGTGCTTCTTGGATACCTTGTAGGATGTCTAGTTTCCATTGAGTTGTCATGCATTCCAACTATCCAATAGTTTCTCCCATTTACTTCCAAGATATTCATTCACTACCTTAGTCCTATATCATGTAAAACCTTACACTATTTCATAATACATATATTCTCATTCATTTTTCATCTACAAACCTTTGACTGTAAGACTTATTTTTAATGACATTTGTGTAACACCAACAAATGTGAGATTACATTGTATACACAACAAAATTCACACACACTTCATTAACCTTAATTTTTGTATTATCTCACATAAAAAATTCTCTTTTAATCACTTCTACAACATGTCTAATACTTAATATATTATGCATCTCATTTACACTAATTGTATACATGGTCTTTTTCTTCAGAATGGAATTGTGCTATTTCATGAGGTCAACAATGCTTAAATTGTACTCAACAAACTTCTTCCAAAATGTCAAGGGTACTTAGGTACATAAAATGACTATATAGTCATGTCATGATATCTATAGTTTTTTTATCCCATGTTAATGAAAGTAACAACAAAAAGACCCAACTCTGTATCAAGTATAGTAAATGGTCATATCATATATTGTGCTCCCAAAAGATAAATAGTTCACACACTATAGGAAGTGGTTTGTTCATTTTCCATGCACCAAATTCTATAAAAAATTTAAATTATACATCATATGATTGTGTATATTTTATTGTTAGTTCAAGATCATTGATGTGCTCCTAAACATGAGGTCTTTATAACATCTACACTTTTTCTATTTTCAAACTCTAAAAAAATTAACTAATTTTTTTGTCTAGTAAATTTCACCTCCTATTCTTCACTAGAACCATAGGGCCATATTGTTGGTGCATCAATTGAAGAAGAGTCTGAAGCAAGGGATCTATTGGTATTCACCTAAAAATGGCGTATTATCCTCGTCAAAATTGTATCCCCTTCCCATTATTCCTCTTTGAAGTTTACATCTTGTTTATGTGATGGCTGAATTTGATCACCATCATTTCCTTGAGAAAATATTATTATTGGTAAATAAGTATCTAGCTAAAGAAAATATAATTTACATTTGATAAACTATAATACATTGCCTAAATTTAAAAAATGCATATAAGATAGGATTCAAAGCCACTATTATAATAATTATAAGAAAAAAATCTCGAGTGAGGAGTAGAGGAGAAACCATGTCATGATACCACAAACCACTCATAAAATGTGAACTAGAAACAAATACGGGTAGAAATAATAATATTTGTTTTAAAAAAAGTTTTAAATTAGAGATGAATTAAGGTTAAGTAATTATATATGTTTGAAAAATATAAAAACTATTAGTCTTCTTGGATTCAAATTATGACCTTACTGGTGCACACGCCGACACAATTGGGCATGAAAGGTCAACAAAGAGGCATACAACTCATAAAAACCACACTCAGGTCAAAATTTCATGGAAAAGGAAAATATTATAAATGTAGGTATGGTTTTGGCACAAACCCTACAGATTGGTCATAGTCCCATACACAATAAAAATAAGAAGAGAGAAAACTATGATGAAGAATGGAAACATGGTCACTAAAGATTAAAATGAAAAACATAGGGAAAAATTGGGTAAATTTATGGCACAAACCTTACAAAACTTTTCATGGTTCCATATCAAACAAAAAAAACATGGGAGGAAAGGGAAAACTAGGCAGAAGATGAGAAATAGGAATGTTTAACAAGGATAGACAACACACAGAAAATAAAGGATGACAACATAATAAAACAAGAAAATGTATGGTGATAAGATGTTGGAAAATAAAATAGTAAAGTAAAGTAAAAATGGTCATATCTATTTTAAAAGCCTAAAGAAACTAAACATAAATTAGTACACAATTTGGCATACAATGGTCACAAAACGTTAAAAAACACAACTCAAGAAAACTAAATTTGAGGCCAAAAGGGATCAAAAATATATTTTTTAGAAATATATGCATGTTTATAAAATAAACCATATAAATATGGTCAAGTCCCATACAAACTGAAAATAGTGGAAGAGAGAGAAAATTGGGAGGAAGAAGGGACACACAACTATTGGAGACAAAAAGGAAAATATAAGGGAAAATGGGATAAATTTTTGACAAAAACCATATGAAACCACTCATGGAACCATATTAGATAGGAAATAGGGGAGGATAGAGATAACCACGAGGAAGAAGGGAAAGATGGTCACTAGAGATAAAAATGAAAAATACATAGACAAACAAGGTACGTTTATGGCACAAACCTTACAAAACTTGTATGGTCCCAAATCATACCAAAAAGATATGAGGAGAGAGAACTATGAGAAATAAGGAAAATAAATGCAGTCTTGTTTTACCCACAAAATCCCAAGGCACGCTGACACATCACTCAGCCAAAAATGAGTGCTCACTCGAAGTGTGCAAGGGTAACAGGTCCCTCTCTTATGTCATCTTGTTCAAGGAGTTAGCGTGATTATACAAACATTCTAGATCCATAATAGATAATAAAAAAATAATTCATAACATAAACCAGATCTAGATCTTAACCATATGCAATACTATCTAAATAATAACTAGAATAAGATTCACCATACAAGAACCAATAACATAGATGTCTACAACCAATATCCAGCCACAAAGATCCATTATAATAATTGTTATAAAAAAAAGAAGATTCATACATACATAATATAGTCACCCTAAGTCATGCACACCCATAAAATAACAACATAACTCTAAAAAACGTGGATACCTAAATCTGTCTAAATCATTACATATATATAGGGGGGGGGACTTTCCCTTCACCACCTATGCACCCTAAAAATAGGATACATGCTAAGAATAGCCATGCACAACTACAAGAATATAAAATCTCATTAATAATAGATTATCTAATAATACATGTGCAATCTAATCCTATTAATAGATCCAAAACTATGCATGTTGATTGATATTCCATTCTTCCAAAATGGCCTTCACGTGCTATCCAAATCTTCTCCAAAATGTGCTTCAAACTCCATGTCCATATTTTTCCTCATAAATAAAAATGGCTAAGTCCTGACTTTATTATTTCCTAGGCGCGCCCTATTTCCATATACTACTGCGCGTACCTGTGCGCTCTATATCTTTGCACCCAATCCTTCTATGCCTTAAGTAATTAGGGTAAAATCTGCCAACCCAACATTACCCTACACTAATTTCATTACCGTCCCCAGCAATGGGTAAACCCGATCCATCTTCCCATGAATAAAGAAATAAAGAATGAAAGAATATATGTATAAAAGGAATGAAGGAATACTTAGGCACACTATTCTTCTACAGGGAGAATCAACTTGGGATATTTAGCTTTAATTTCTGCTTCAAGTTCATTAAAATTATTCAACGCCTTATTTGTTTTGTCGAGGATGTCCACTAATACCCCGTCCATTTCATCCATCGTCATATTTTATCCTTCATTTTTTAGTACTCAGAGTACATTTTCCATGCTCGAGATCATCCCTTCCATGACGTCCATTTGTCATGTGATCAATTTCCCAATCTCCTTGTGAGGTTCTTAGGATGCTGCAAGCGTGTCATGCTTCTCTTCTTCCAAAGTAATCCTCTCCTCACGCCACAAGTGCCTCATTATTTACCACCTTGAGGACCTCATTATCCTCTTCAATGGCCCTTATCTTTATTATCATGTCAGGGGCCACACACATATTCAAAGCCAAATCTGATTTCGTCAGTTCATTCTTTAATGTCTGTAGTATAGATTCATAACTTGTGATTTTTTGTGCAACCACTATTTTTCCTTCTCTACTTTTGCTATAGCATATTTTAGTTTATACACATGTACCATATTCTTGTCTAACACCATATGAACTAATGTGCATAAATAATTTAGTGCAGAGGGGATTTCTTCAGCCACCTTTTCTTCATATTGTGGTCTTTCTTTTAAAATCTCATCCCCAATCTAGTTCCACCATTTGAAAAACTTTCTACGCCTTCTCCTCAATATTTTTCTTTCTCCCCTTCTGTTAGGAACTTGATTTTAGTATCCTTATCTTTTATATCTTCTAATAAGGCCCGAATAGTCGCTGCTTTATCAATATTTTGGCACGCAACTTCTGCAAACACCTTAGTTAAAGCATTACTAACATGTTCATCTGAGAATTGAGTTGGCTTGATGGTGATATGGTGAGAATGTGGTGCCCTCTTCATTCTTCATGACACACATGATTCCACTTAAACATCAAAGTTAGGCTCATCCATGTGAGTCTGCATACTCCACGACAATTATTTGTGGGTGCGTGTAGTCACCATGTTTAGATCCATCAAGTCCCAGCCATATAAATACTCCCTAGGAAAAGTACTTTGGAACCTAGAAAAAATTATCTTGGTGCGTCATCAGCATAGCCAAGGTTTCATGTTATCACCACCTCATCTTCCTTGGGCTCATTGGTGTGCTCTTCTTCATGCTCCTGCACTTTGGTTCCCACATTATGTTATAGTTCCTCTCCTTCCTTAGTTTCTTTATCTGTGCGTGCAGGGTGTATCTATAATTTATGTATCTCCACCAGCGTTGTACTTTTGTCTTCAGGTCCTTATGTACTTGTACTGGGGGTCATCCTCCTCATACATAGGCTGCTCACCACCTATCTCTTCATCTTTCTTGCACTTCCAAACTAGGTGTGGCAACATAATTGTGCGCACTCTTATGTGAAGACTTCTCATCATCACTATCCTTAATAGGAACATACCTTCAACACTTCTTTATTTCTTCCTTGACATTATTCAGCGGTATTACATGAAGTGATCTTCTAACTGGATATGATGGCCTAAGCACTAACACCTGCACCCATACACCTCTTACACAATACTCTTCTAGTATGGTCCAGTCCAATATTGTCTACTTGTTCTTCTTCTTACTGTTCCAGGACATTCTGTAAGCTTTCAGGTACCAACTCTTCCTTTCTGAGGGGTGCACATGCTCAATTGGCTTCCTTGTGCCCACTATTTGTTTCCCCTTTAGAGGACCTAAAAAGCTAAGTCCTCTCCTTACAAGCACCTTCCCATCCTTGAAATGCATGGCCTTAGATACACATAGACGTGCACGTAGCTCAATTTTCCCCATGGCCATAGTCTCTGGAGTTATATCAATATTGTCCCGTCTCCATTGTTTCTACATAAGCTTCCTTGTTTGGCCATGCATATGTTTTATAAAAGATATGTATATCCGTGTCTACCTTATCAACATCAAATTGAAGCTTTCAAGTCATGTATATGCAATCTGTTCACTGAATCTTTAAAATTACATGTGGTGAAGGTGAAGGGTAACTTACACCAAGGGCTCTTTTCATCCGTCTTCATAAAGAACCTCCCCAGACTGAAGTGTTGTTGTACATCCAACTCATTTGTCCATCCAACATTGTCGGAAGCTCATGTGTATGCACCACTTCCTTTCAAATGCCCGGTGCATCCGTCTAAACCATTTCTCCTAGCACTCCTTGTAGGTGTTTGAGATGGAACCATGACATGTATACTTCAAAAAATTTTGCACCGATGATTTATTTTCCATGGGATACTCCCAAATTTTCTCCCTTGGCTCATCTGGGCACACCAATTTCACTAAATACAATCAAAAGCAAAATAACACCCAAGTTATTTTTTCACCTTTGTCATCTTGCATGCATGCCTCCACTACTAGGCTCTCCACAATATAACCGGCGATGTTTTAGTAGGTCTTGCTCACCATTTTATGCATTATGTGTAACCAAGTGTTGGTTGACCTCTTTCCACCTCTCTGAGGAACCTAACTTACAACCTACAAGTCATGATATAACCATTGTGTACATATCCTCTATGTTTGTGACTTTGAATGCTCAGCCTTTCTTATTATACTTGAATGCAGTGGTCATCGCATCAACTCCCTCATCATCTATTAAATCACCAACAATCTCTAAACCAGAATCATGTAAACCTGTGACCTTGCCAACTAGTCTAGTGGTAATCTGCATCCTCCTTCCCGCAAAAATAGAAAAAATATTTGTGTATTCGAGACATTAGCCACTGGTACAACTGGTCAAGATTTCCAAATTATGAAAATTCAAGGAGCTACATGACCCCAACACTGTCAAAAAATCTCTTCACTAAATCATCTAGAACCCTTGTTCCATCTGGTGTCCTCTCGTTTGTCTTTCGGATGGTCTGTGTAATGATATCCTTAATAGTCTTATCGGTCCTATGATTGAAATCAGAAAATTTTGCACCTTATTATCTTTGTTTCCAATGGTATCCTTTCGATCACCCCCTCTGAATACAACATCTCTACCAACCATTCCTTCGCCACTTCATCGTCTTTTGTTTCAACGACTGGGGCTCACCTCGGTGCCATTTTTCCTTTTTTCACTTACAGGGATGTTATGTAACTTTAAATTTTTCACCTTCTTACCTTTCACGCCTCGAATTCGAACCAGACTCTTTGACCATGAAACCATACTTTGATCTTCCTGAAACCCTAGCCACACGAACCCACCTTGAGCACATGGACAACCACCTCAATAAAAATTCTGCATGGAATACTACCAACAATGTGTCTTAACCTCACCTAGTTTGTCGCTCTACAGATTACTCGTCACACTAAGATCTTCTTCGCACTTCGCAATTCGATAGCTCAAACAATACAAGGTAACAATAATGTTACACTCACCAAACTTTATAGCCCAATTAAAAAATATTCACATTAATTTCTCCTCAACCACCACCGTACATGACATTAACTCCACCTCCTCATGCTTTTCCATGCATGCCCTGTCTTCCTTGCTTGTCTTTTCATGCCTCAGTCATAACCTTCTGGGTGTGCCCACCATACTTCTTGGTCATAGATTTCCTTTATGCGTGCTTTCCTGCACCGAAGTACTTATCCAATGTGACTCTTCCCAAGTAGTTTCCAATACTACAACCTACCTTATGTTATACTGAGCTTCCATCCTCCTACGTGTGGTTTTTAATCTGAGTTTTTTTCTTGAAATTAACATTATCTATTCTCTAAGCACCTGTAAGTTTGTTTTTACCATGCAATACGATCTGAAACAAGGCACTAGTTAATCCTTCTTCATCCACCCCACACTAAAAGTATGTGTGGTCCTCTGTGCATGAATTTAATAGATAATAATCAGCTTCTGGCATGTGCAAGTGTGCTTATTAACAAAAAACAATGAACCAAATTGATAAAGCATAACAACGTTGAAAGGAACCACATATAAAGGAAAATGCATTAAAAAAATCTAATCCAACTAGCAATATTGCCTTATTACAAAAACCAAGAAGACTTATTTATAGTAGGGCTTCAGCTTACTCCCGTTGAAGTATTTGGGAAATTGTGTCCCATATAGCATATGTAACTGGAAAGTGGCTAAATCAAGTATGTAAGTCACAACATGCAGTCCTAACTAATGTAATTTTAATCTTTCCAGGGTGGCACAAAAAATTTGAATCATACAGAAGAACCATTTGTCTAACTTCAATCTTCTTATCCTTGATATTCCTATCATACCAAGCCTTCTTCCTAGCATTTTCTATCTTTTGACTCCATCGTGCTATATTGCACCTTTCATCCAAATGCATCAGTTTATCAATGCACTCTTCAAGTGCTTTCTCATAAGGAAATCCTCTCGCATGCGCAATACATAGGGAGGGTAGCATGAACTCCACTGGTAAAAAAACTCTTGCGTAAAAACCAATTAAAAGGGTGTGGCTTTGTTTAGATATTTTATAAGTTGTCTTGTATGCCCAAAGTACATCACATAATTTATCATCCCAATATTGTCCTTCTAACATCACAAATCTTAGTCAATGTGTTGTTTAATATCTTGTTGAAATCCTCAGTAGTTCCATTAGCATGTGGGTGATAGGGTGTTTTCTTATGATGTGCCACCATAAATTCTGCTAATAATATCCTGATAGTCTCATTAAGGAAATGAGTGCCCCTATTGCTTGTCAAAATTAATAGGCATCCATACCTGCTGATGATATTTTCCTACAGAGACCTTAGCTGATGTAGCTTCTGTGCAATCCTTTATAGGTGCCACTTCTACCGACCTTGTAAGATAGTTTGTACAAGCTATAATTTAACATGACCCAGTCCTGCGCGCGGGTGGAGAAATAGGACCCACAAAGTCAATTGCCCATTTTTCAAAAGGTTCTGTAGTAGCAATAGGCCGCAAAGGCATTTCATCTCTATGCCTAATATTTCCAAGGCACTGACAATGGTCACATGCCTTACAATATTCTTTACAATCCTTATATATCATTTCCCACCATAGGCCAGCTAATAAAATCTTACGTGCGGTGGCATCTCTGACATAATGTCCACCTGCAATCCCACCATGAGATTTGTCCATAATATCTTCATGCTCATGATCTAGCACACACCAGCGCAAAACCTCATCCTAACCTAACTTGTATAAATATCCGCTGATCAACATATAGGGCACAACACGTATATCAAGTTGTTTCTTTTCTAGGCTCTTCATCCCCTCAAGCGCCACACTAGTATGTAAAAAGACAACAATATATTCTAAGTCAGAGGTTGCGTGGTTCAATCTAAATAGCTGGGCATCTGATATTGTATCCTTAATTATTTACATGTCCTCTCTTGAGTTAATCCTTGATAAATGATATGGTCTAGAATTTCTCTTGTCTGGATTAACCACTACTGTAAATTCAAACTCCTAAAACAACAGTATCCAATAACATATGTGCCCCTGAAAAATGGACTTGTTCATCAAGTACATAAGTGCCATATGATCTATATAGAATATAAATGGGGTAGCTAACAAGTACTATCTAAACTTATGTAGTGTGTGGATCATGGACAAGGCTTCACACTCTGTAGTTGTATAATTTTGTTTAGCTAAAGTCAACTTCCTGCTTGCAAAAAAAATAGGATGATCAATAATACCTTCACCAGATTGTGCCAACACTGCTCTAATGGCCAGGCCAAAAGCATCCACATGTATATGAAATGGCTTATTCTAAGAGGGAAAGCGCAGAATGGGCGTATAAGTGATTCTTTCCTTAAATGTATCAAATTCTATTTGATATGACTCATTCCAATGAAATTTCCCTTTTCTCTTCAACAAATCTTCCAAAGGCATAGTGATCCTAACATAACCCTTAATAAACTTCATGTAGTAACCTGCATGAGCCAAGAATCTACACACCTCGCTTTGATTGGTAGGATCCTCCAAAACTAATATAACTGTAACCTTAGCAGGATATACCAATAAACCTTCCTTGTAGATGATATGCCCCAACATGGTCCCAAAAGGTGTAGAAAAAATACACCTCTTAATGTTCAAGGCGATGTTTAACTGTCTACAGTGCTCAAACATGAGTCTCAAAATAGCACAATGATATTTTACTAAACCATATACAGTCAAATCATCCAAGTAAACCTGTCAAAAATGGTGTATAAATTCTTCGAAAGCCTACACAAAAATGCACAAAAATACAACAAACACATTCTTCAACCCAAAAGGCATAATTATATACACAACACTTCCCCACTCAATGGTGAAATTTATCTTTGTTTGGTATTTATTTTGCAATCCTCACATGATGGTATCCAAAAAATCCATCAGTGAAAGAGATCTCATGCCCTATAACGAATTCCAAGATGTCTTCTGTAAAGGGTGTAGGAAAAGGATCTATCACACATGCAACATTCAACTCCATGTAATCCACACATATCATGATCCTTCCATCCTTCTTGATGCTTATCACCATAGGGCTAACCCACTTTGACTCCTCAATGGGCTCAATGATTCTAGATTCCAACATTTTATTAATTTCTTCCTTTACCTTAAGGCGCATATTAGGATTCATCCTGTAAGGCGTCTTCCTAACCTAGAATGTGTATTCCTTTAAATTGATCCTCATCTCTCCCAAATATGGATGTAACCCTTTCAACTAATGATAACCTTGTGCAAATAGATCATGGAAGTCACGCAGTAGCTCAATAATTTTAGACACCTCCTGATTAGTCCAATAATCACCGATAATGACCTCTTTTGGTTTTATATCTGTCTCAATGATGAATTTATTTTTCTTCATAGGCTCATGATATATGTGCGGCTTCTCATCTGCACTATCTAAGACCTCGCATGTACCCGTAGTGTGGTCAACATCAATATTTTCAACTTCTTCATCATCAATCATGTAAACCCAGTTTACCTTTTTCTTTTTCCAACCAGGCATGCCCAAGCTATACCCCATATTTTTCTTCCTCTTCTTCAAAGTGCGCCTCCAATTTCAATTATCCAAATATGTCTAACAGGAGTTCTTTGGACTTTTCACTACCCCCATTGCAACACACTTCATAATCTGTAATGTCTCATGCACCAGAGGTTTAGTAGAAAAATAGTCAAAGGTTTGAATCATACCTGAGGTCATCTTCTACCAATTAACTGTTATCCTTGTTAATTTTGCATGAACATACCATGTGTGTGCACAACCGCTAAGAGTGGCATATAACTTATGTACCCAGAGTGATGGTGGCAACGCCTCATGCCCCTCCTTCCAGAGTCTCTCACACTACTGAACGTGGTGCTGAGCATCCTTCCCATGAAACTTTAAAATCTATGAGGGTAAATTGATTCTAAGAAACCTAGTAGAGAATTTGATTCTCACTTCTCACCACTCTAAAAGATTATCCCTGTGTGTAGTCCACTAGTGCAAAACTATCCCACACAAGGTATAGACTAGCATATTTCTTATTTCTACCTAATATTTCCACTGGGATTCCATGACACGTAGAAATACCTATAGATTTCCTTCACTAGTATACTGAGGTATCTGGTTGATGCCCAAGCACCTAACCACGCATGGCCTGATGACGCAAGTAATTATATTCTTGATCTCGCACCCCAAAATTTCATATGTCCCATGCACCCAATTTTCACATTCAACACTTGTAATATCAATCATGGACTGTGCATCATCCCATTGAGTAACTCCTTCCTTTGATGGCTCAAGTGTTTGAGGATCTCTAATGGTGCGCACATAAATTTTATTCAAATATTATTCACTCAAAGGTTCTACATAAGGTGCAACCTTTCTGTCTACCAAAGGAATAATAACACACTCCTCCTTATTCTCAAAACTGATATATCCCTTATTAAAGCGTAGATTAACATTATTTGTATAACACCAAGGTCACCCAAGTAATGCTGGAAAACTATTTGCGTCTGTAAGTGCTAAGACATTAAAATCCCCAGTAAACTTGGCCCCTTGAATAGTAATAGTAGCATCCTTCTATACTCCAATGGGAATGGATTTAGTCTTGTTCACCATAAATAACACATTTGAAGATGGCTGTAATGGTGGCCTCTCCATCTGATTCCATGCATCCGAGGTGAGTACATTCACTTCTGCACCTATATCAATCAAAATTTTACTCAAGAGCCATCCATCAACAAAAACATTCAAAGTGATTTGTTTATCATAATCAAGACTGTGAGGAGGTAAGATGGCATGTATGATTTTTCTCTCACACTCAACTCTAGCACATGACATCTTCCCCCATTAGCCATTCACCTAAGAAGAGAATGATGTTTTCTTGTCACAACATCTTACAAACCTACTTCAAATCATCAACATATTTATGAGGAAGCTCAAATGATTTTTCCTACTCTATCTTCTATAACTGCTCCTTTAAACATTGTATCTCACCATGCAAATTTCTAATAACTTCCATGGTCTCTTGATAAACTTCTTTCTGATGAGTAGGGTATGGATACTTTGCATGCAATACTTCTTCTTTTGTAATAAGAGGCTTCTGCTTTGGAACTTCCCTAGCACATGTAACCTCAACACATGTAGTGACTAACACCAGAAACATCTCAGGATCAGGTGCTACCTTTGGCATCCACTGATCTTCCATAATGCGTTGTATTATAATCATTCCCATGCCTTTATTTTTCTTGCGCTTCTTGCTAAGGTGCTCATACAAATCTGGGCATTCTTCATAATTGTGTTTCTTTCCACAAAAGGAGTAGATAATTTTTTAAGGGCACTCGTGCCTGTAATGACGAGGAGATCCACATGTATAACAGGTTCTATGGGGGAACTCACTTCTTCCAGCCCCATGACTTTGGCCTCTAAATCCTCCATGGTAGCCTCTACCTCAACCACCACTATAAGAGTGTCCTTCATTATGGTTTTGATTATTATTTTCACCTTATTTCTTAGAATTTTTTGCAACACTGGTTTGGCACACACCAGTATCAATAGAATCATGAGTCTGATCAATCAATATGCAATTCTCTGTATCATGGGTGGAAGATCTGTAAATATTACAATAGCATGATACATTCTTTCTTATCGCACACTGCAACAACGGACACCTACTTGAGTCATGATATAAATGGCAGATATCACATTCCAGCAACATGCCACACACTGATTTGCGAGGGAAACTATCCTTAGTATATCCTTCTACTTCACAATCTATGTACCAAATACCACAACGCATCTCATGTGCTGAATTAGCTGACAATTTTTCCAACTATTTCACCATCAATGAAATTTGAGATTCCAAGAATGGGATAACTTTAGTGTCTACGCTCCCAAATGCCTCAATGAAAAAGTTTCCTCAAGTGCCTCACATAGGTTTGCATAAGTATTATGTGAGAGAACCCTTCTGAAAGGTGTGATCAAACCTCCAACGAACCATTGAGCATGCTGACTCGGGTCGATGTCATAGGAAAAAATTGACGATAAATTTTTTAAGTGGTCATCATACTCCCTTACACTTTTAGCCATGCCTTGTTTAATGTCCTTCAACATGATAATTCTCTTATGCTCAAATTTAGGTATATGAAATTTTCTAAGAAAGCATCATGGAACTTGGTATAGTCTACACAAGTTTGGTTCAGATCATACTTCTTGTACCAGCTATGCGCGCACCCTTGTAAAGTAGTTGGAAAATGACTTGCCTTACACTTTGGAGATGTAATACCCTTAGCACGCCATAGTATTTCGCACATATGCATGTGCTCAGTTGCATCTTCAATTACCTGGTATTCTAGGAGATGAAGAGACATCTCATAATAAACTTTCTAGGGTTGGTGCAGACCGTGCCCACTAGATCCATAACCTGTATTACCTCATGTGTTCTCTCCACCTTCAGAACCACCAGATCCGCTAAATCTCAAACCTCCAGATCCTTCAGATCTAACTTTCATGGTGGGCATTGGACAAGAGGATTTACTGACTTGTGTACCAACTATTGTACTAAACTTAACTCCCACGGTTTGTGAAGTTATATTACTTCTAGACATAATACCAATGTTCTGCACACCCACATTCTATGTTGATAATGCACTAGATTATATACCTCCAACTAGATCTCCAAATAATGTAGAAGATGCCTTCCCCGCCATAGATGAATAAGCTACCTAATTAACTCCTGAATTTGATGGTAAATTAACTATATATGTCACTACTCTATGCCCACACTAGCTTGCTTAATAATGACTATCGTAGAAACTAAAAAACCAAGCACAAGTCCTAGGTCTGCCAAGAGGGATCAAATGCCCACCCATAGTCCATGTATTTTCCACCGACATGCTCTCTTCTAAGGTCAAAGAGGGTTATAATTCATGTTTACCAAAATGGAGGAGTTCAATATGCTCTAGCTCCACATCCTCTGCGTGAACTCTGAATCCTTCACGATCCATCTCTCTCCACAACATCATTCATTCCACAACTTCATGCTGCTTCTCTAAGTCCCTTTCACGTGTCTCATTAAAATTAAGGTGCCTTTCTTCTCTCTTCCTTTCTGCCACCCCGGTCTAGCATCTTTCACCACACCCTGCTCATGCCCCTACGTGTGGTGGGGTTTGGATAGCTATAGGATATTGTTCCAATTCCAGAGTTACAATCGATATCTTAATCACTAAAGGGATAACCCACATATAAGATCCTCTAGGTTTGCTCATGAACTGAAACTCAACAACTCATGGATAGGAATAGGTAGAAATTGCATACTCCAAAATGTATCTATTAAAAACACCACTACACCAATGATCTACATCACGCATCCAAGTCAGATCAACATCATGCAAATTTTGAAAATCTTCCTATGTCCTAATAGGTGCTCTATAATTCCAATTTATCTTTGATGTGTATGATACTATCCACTTGTACAAATCTATAGGGAACAAGTGAAGAATGTCTCATAGAGCTCATGATATAGGTTCTGTTCAACCCACATGCGCGCATCAAATTCAGGTCTAGTGTTAAATATATGAGCATACTCTTCCTCTAGATTGTCTAACCACTCCTTAATACTGGCCAAATTCAAACGATGTGTCTTCATCATGCATCATCCTTGCAAACATCTTGAAAAGAGGGTCCCAACAACAAAACCAAAATGTAGTCTTATTATTTCACCAACAGCTCAAGGCGCGCTGACACATCACTCAACCAAAACTGAGTGATCACCTGAAGTACACAAGGGTGTTGGGTCCCTCTTTTATGTTAGCTTGTCCAATGAGTTAGCATGATCATACAAATATTCCAAGATCCATAATAGATAATCAAATATATTACATAACATAAACAGATCTAAATCTTAACCATATGTAAAAATATCTAAATAAGAACTAGAATAAGTTTCACCATACAAGAACCAATAACATAGATGTCTACAACCAATATCCAACCACAAATATCCATTATATTAATTGATGTAAAATATAGAAGCTTCACACATACAAAATATTGTCACCATAAGTGATGTGTGACCATAAACCAACAATATAGCTCTGTAAAATGTGGATCCCTAAACCATGCAAATAATTACATATATATATGGTTGGGGACTTTCCCTTCATCACCTATGCAACCTCAAAATAGGCTACATGCTAAGAATAGCCATGCGCTGCTACAAGAGCATGTAAGCTCACTAATAATAGATTATATAATAATACAACTACAGTCTAATGCTATTAGTAGCTCCAAAACTATGCATGTCAATTGATCTTCCACTAGTCCAAAATAGCCTTTGCATGCTTTCCAAGTCTTCTCCAAATTGTGCTCTACACTCCATGTCCATATTTAGCCTCATAAAGGAAAACAACTAAGTCTCGACTTTATGCTTTCTTGGGCGCGCCTTGTTTCCTTATACTTCCACATGCACCTATGCACCCTATGTCTGTGCGCCCAATCCTTTTGTGCCTTCAATACTTAGACTAAAATCTTCCAACCCAACAATAAATTCATTGTAGACAAAATTACAAATAGGGAAAATGGGAGGAAAACGTGATAATGAACACAAAGGAAGAACTACAAAGGATTGATGATACAAGTAAAATAAGATAAAGGATGAGTACATAAGGAAACACCTCACACTAATAACAACATAATTTGAACAAATAATAAATGGCCACATAAAGACATTACACCGTATCAAAGGATAACTAGCTCAAGGTATGTCTAGTTTGTATGGTAACTGATATAATTATCACATACATAAATAATTAATATGGCCCAATATTTTAGGGAACTAACTATTAAGGGTTTTGTACACACCCAAAATTAACATGGCACACCATTAATAAAACATGTCTTTGGTGGTGATAAAGTTCCTTAACAAGAATACAGTTTAGATCCCCCTATCTCACTTTGCAAAATCCCTTATGCCTCCTATATTACTCTAAAAGCTTAGTTTAATGTTTTAATGCTTTGAATTTGGGCATTTTATTTCCTATGGAAAATAATCACTTTGGAATTACCAATGGCTCCACCACACCTCAAATCAAATTTAAAACACTTGATTTTAGTTTGTATTCAAGTTACGATTTTATTTTCTTCCTTAATTACCTTTTCAAATATTCTAAGGATAGGATTATTGAATATATCTTCTTTTACCCGTTCCTATTTACTATATTTAGTCAATTTCATTCTTACACACTAATTGATTCATTCTTTCCAAAGTTAGATCCCAATTTTTATTTCTTCACTTCCAACATATTACAAATAAATCAATTCTAGTTTTTTCACATGCTAGATTTTTTAATTTTTCAGTGGGGTTATGTTGTTACTTTTATGAGATGCTCTATTATACACAACTAGTACTTTGTTTAATTTGTTTTTATCTACATCCCATCTATTTCATTATATCATACTAACCTAGTCTTCTTAGACCTTTAATTGTTATTGTTTCCCATACCATTCTTTATCACCCAGATCATATTGTACTCAACAAACTGGAAGAAGCACATATTTTGAGGAGACAACAAATCACCACAAAAATCTTAGAACAAACTTGAAACATCATTGTAGTAGCCAGGTTGGGGATTTTTCGGTGTTCTTTGGTTTATTTATAATCGTTTTTAAACATCTCTGAAAGGATTTATTGTTTAAATTTTATATTTGTAAAAAATTGTTTACATCCACATTAAATGTAAAAGGCTTACACAAATATTTCCTCTTTTTTACTATCTTGACTATGTTTTATATGAAGAATTCTCATTCTTGATAATAAATTCATGGCTTATTCTCCCATATATTTTCTTGGAGAAATATTGGAAGTGGGGAAGAAGGATTTAATTTATTTTGCATCATGTTTCAATAGGAAATTTCACTTAGGAAAGATTATGAGGGTTGATGGAAGTTTTTTTGCGAAGCATTCCCTTTTCTGACAAACCAAAGGTAAAAAAAATGTTGTAAGAATATTTTATTTAAAAATTAATATTACATTTATATCATCAGAAGCTTCCATTTTATTTATTATAATTTTCTACAACATATAAGTAACTATATCTGGTTATTGTAGACAAAAAGTGGTGTTAGTTATAAATTCAAACTAAGAACTAAACCAAACTAGTTCCTAATCTAACACACATATTATCTACCTCTGATTGAGCAGGATAAAAAGGGAGAAAGAGTGTTATACCTGCACTTACCTACAAGCTTTAATGCTCTTCCCTTGTTGCTTTGGATGTGCTCGAGATATCTGTTGCTTCAGATTTGTGGAGTGATTTGGACATTGCCTCCCCTTGTTTCCTGATGATTTTCTTGATAAATTGATGAATATGAAGCTTTTCTATAGAGATTTGGGAATCATATAGTTACAATTTCATAAGTTGGTTTTCATGAGGGTGGTGAGCCAACTTTATAGGTTGTAGGAGGAGGGATGAAGGGTGGAGATTGATCCATATCAGATGTGGATCAATGGTGGAGAATTGATGAGAAGGATGAAGAGTTCTATAATTAGAGAAGTCTATAAATTTAGAGAAGCCTCCACTGAATTTTTAATTTAATGGAGGGAGAGAAATTTATTTAAAATTTTAAATAAAAAGGAGGGAAGTTTGGAGGGGCTTTTAGAAATAGATTCCTCTAGATTTGTAGATGGAGCATTTGATTTGGTGAGATTAATTGTGATTAGGGAAGTGGTTTGATGGAGAAGCTAGGTGTAGAATAGGTTTAAAGTAGGTGGTAGGTGGGTGGTAATTTTAAATTCTTAGTAATTGATAATGAGAATTAGTGATAGGATAATAAAATATTAATGATGTATTAGAAGACTAGGGATGAGATGGGATATTAGGTGAATGGTGAGGATGACTGAAATAAAGACATATATGATAATAAGAATTAATAATAATTAATGATGTGATTAATTATTATATGCTTAGTGATGGGGGGATTAATAATGTATAATAAGTATTATATTTATTAATTGAGTATGTCGACATTTTTTATGTCTACAGTTATCAT
The DNA here is from genome assembly GCA_019776745.2 of Taxus chinensis. Lineage (NCBI taxonomy): Eukaryota > Viridiplantae > Streptophyta > Pinopsida > Cupressales > Taxaceae > Taxus > Taxus chinensis. Next base: position 692,097,209 of record CM034146.1, read on the forward strand.
TTGTTTAGTTTTATTTTATTCTGAAAAGATAAATAGATTAGTTTCTTTTATTTATTTCTTCTTATCTTGTTAATTTTTTTTAATTGCTTCCACACACTTGAAAATCCAAAAACATTAGTTATTTTCTAGTTATACTTCTATTTCAGTTTAAAGTTATTCTATGAAAAATATAAAAAATAATTTAGAATAGTTGTTATTTTGTTTTATTGAATGAGTAGTTAATCAAAATTTAAGTGAATTTAAAGCATCCTTTTGAATATTTTGATTTAAATATATTTGTTTTATTATTCATTTTTTATTATTGTTATTTAAATCAACGCAAAGTGAAAATATCAAAGCTTAGATAATAGAAACTCACACTACATAAGCATAACCTATGATATTCCTTTATCCATCTTTTGTTTTTCCTCTTAATTTTGATTTAGAATCCACACGTGATCATTCTTGTCTAAAAATACCTAACAGAAGAATATTCAAACCAATCGTTAATCCTCCTAGTATTGACTGATATCAAGGAAACACAGAACTGAGATTGTGCACATTAGTATTTCGCTTTACTCATTCACCCCCATTGATCATCAACTAATTAGAGGCACAAAACAAACATCTTACTATTTTCAAGCAATTTTTGTTTGATGGATTCCAACCTCTTAGGAATGCAAACCTATAATATATCACATCCTTACATACACTTTTTAATTATATTATATCCTAGTAATAAATTATTTTGCATTATCGACATAGATCGAGAGATTCGTGTCTCTATTATCCTTGATCATAGTATCTCTTGTGAAGAGATAAGTAGGAGTTTCATATCCTTGTATGTGTAATTCATGTAATCAAAAATATATTAGAAAATGATCCCTTACACACCTTATCTCGATCACTTCCACATTTCTATGGTGTTTACCATTATCTATTGTTTTCATCACCATACCCAATCCTCATTATCATTTCATCTTCTCACATTTTTTTGTCTCAGCTCAACCTTAGGAAGTCGATTAAACAACTCAATCATGTAATGTTCCCTTTATATAAATCTTGTTAAACCCAATGTGATAGAATAGTTTTGTCTCATTCCTTTCTTATTTTTGTTTATTCCAAATTTTCTCCATCCCATTATTTTGAGGGATTTTATGCACCCACTAACTATGTCGGGTTAGAATTTTGATAGGCCCATGTTGGGTGTTGAGGCCTACTATGCTCACATACAATCCCAATAGTTCCTATCTCTCTTTAATTATGAAGATAAATATTCAGATAATGCAAAACTATGCAACTGTTCTAACTATATTCTAGAACCCTCATTGAGTGTATGGATAGAAGATATCGAACAACCTTGTAGTTTTCAAGATTGTCAATTTAGGTCAAATAACATGAATTTTATGGGTGGAAGAAATTTCTACCTAAAAGTTGAATATGGACCATAAATTAGTATACAAATTCTATACCATGAACCCTTTGCTAGAATTTTTTAAAGTGATGACCACTTTGTGTTGTAGACAAACCGTTAGAAAGGTTGTAATCTTACACCATTACAATGTTAAACAATAATGTCACATTGATTGAACCCAAATATATACACCACATACATACAAAAGCATAAATCCTAAGAAATTCATAAAATGGTATCATTCCTCCCCAATGGAACACGATGTCAACCATGATCCTAGGAAAATACTCAAATACTCACCAAATGATCTCATCTCCACCTTGGTTGGATATATTTGAAAATTGGAGACTTCTCAACCCTTTTAACCTACCTAGTTGGTGTGTCAAGGTGGGGGATATGCCATAACTATTCAAAAACACAATCTCGTCCATTACGTTCAAAAAACACCACAATATAAGAAACCTAACCACTCAACATAGCCAAACCCCAAAGATCTTCTCACATGGTAGGGAATATTGGGCATGGGTTCTCATCCCCTATACATGCATCCTGTTAAAGGGTCCTTCAACAACACTACCCACTACATTTTTCATAATAATATGGCCACTTGTGTTCATAATCAGATCTATATGATTACATTTCAATAAATATACCCCATTATATGTTTATGTATTTCGAATCTGCATAACCAAATGCTTATATATTTCCTGGTAAACCATTATAAATTCATGGATATCTATATTCTCTTTTTACTCCATATATATGTGTCTTTAAAATGCCTCTTCCCTCACCTTCTTATCTAAAATTTTCTATGGTATAATCATATGCAATGGGTAATTATGCATATTACCTTACAAATTCACTTGAATAGAAAATTAGGAGTGTCATGTTACCTCATCCATTACTTGGCCTTACCAAATTCAATGGGGAGGGGGATCCCAACACCCACATTAAGGTACATGTTTTTTCATTGAGGGAGTTACTTTATTAGGATTTGGTAGTAGAAAAGATATTTCCTAAGATGTTGGAGGGGATTTTCTTGGATTGGTATTGCATAATACCTAAGGCCTCCATACATTCTTTTCAAAAAAAATTCACTGAAATTGTTAAGGAATTTTACATGAATAAGTTGTTATGAACATGATTAAGAGAGTTCCTACATATAAAAGAAGAGAAAAATGAATCATCCTCCCATTTTATATCGAGATGGTGGTAAGTTATTTATTATTTGGAAATTTCCCCCAATATGGATCAAAAGAATATTTGTGATATATTCCTTCATTCAATCAACTATGAAACTAAGGAAGGAGTGTAAAAATTTCTATTTTACACCTACGAAGAAGTTTTACAAGGTGATCTATAAGTTAACCAAGCATCCATTGATAGTGGATGCAAGACATATGGGTTGAAATGGAAATTGAAAACTCCTAACCAAAATAATAAAGCTTATCAAAGTAATAGCCAAAATAACAATCAAGGACTTGAGGTCTTGAAATGTAATTGCGGGGACACCTAGATGGCATTACAAATCAAGCCAAGAAATCCAACATCATAAATAATGGTAATTCAAATAATAATAACAATAATGTGGTAAATAAAAGGAATCACAATTTTGTCTAATCCATTAATGTGGTTGATTTTAATCATATTCCACTACAACAAAAGCAAAACCAAAATTCTAGTGAAGGTTCACAAAACTATATATACAACAATCAATGTCAACACAAGAATAAAGGATTTAACAAACAACACAATCAAAATCAGAGGCTTAGGGATTACAATCCCAATTTATATTTTGGTTTTCATTGAGGTGGTGGCCATGATTTCCAAACATATAAAGAATGTACTAAATTTATTCAGATAATTCTAAAGGATTAACGACAATTGTTCATTGATATGTTTCAAGGAATTTTTGATGGAGGTTCATAACTTGGTTATACAAGAGTTGTTTTTCCTTAAGAAGCCAATTTACTTATATACCAGATCCTTTTACCATGTGTCATGTAGATAAAATGAAAAATTCACCCAATTTCAATTAAGGGATACCTATAAGAGTTAATGATTCCAAAGTCTTACGTCTAAAAATCATGATGTAACTCCAAAATTAAAGCAAAAAATAAGACAAAATGTAGTCTTAGCTGAGATTAAAATAGAACACGAGGTTAATACAATGACCTAAATTAGAGAGTACCCTTCACACTATTACTCTACCTTTTCTACTTTCTAGAATGTATTCCAACACTGTCCCCAAACTATTAGGAGTGTGTTATTTGATAATGGATTATACTAAAACATTCTCCCACATTTCTTTTGTTGATTTGTTGAAGGATTTTTCTACTCATCATTCGAGTCTTCTTGAAACACTTGGTCTTGGTCACTTAATCAACATTACCCCTCCTCCGAAATCTCAAATCAATCATACTAATTTTGAAAAACACCCTCTTAGGGGAAAGGATATAGACACTACATATTTATGTAACATAAATAAGATGCCTTATGATTCCAAAATAGCCAGGAAAGGATACCTTGGTTTATATGTACAAGTATGGGTATTTAATAATTATGTCAAGAAATCCATGATTGATGATGGTTTTACCGTGAATATCATTCCTTTCTCCTTCTTGCAAGGACTAGCTTATGGGGATAACTATTTTTCATCAACTAGAAACATATCCGTTAGGGCCATATTTTTCCCTATTTCTCTTGGACCAAATACCATATTGAATTAATTCTACATCATAGATAGAGAAATTAACTACAACATGTTGTTAGGAATACCCTTGGTACATAGGATAAAGACTATTCCTTCAACCTTATTTCAAGAATTCATCTTTTCATCTAGGAAAAATTTATGTTGGATAATGCTATCCTAAGCCATTTGATATACATTTGGAAAACCTTAAAAGGAATCTTGAAATTAATGCAAAGTACAAAATTCAAGAAAATCAATTGGAAAGTTTGAATTATTCAAATAATTTGGTTATAACAATCAAATTGGTTCCAAAAGAAAATATAAATAAACAAAGAGAGAAATAAGAACCCCAAAATGAAATCGTAGAAAATCTCAATGAAACTATTTCTACTGTTGAGATGGTTTCCACAAAAGGTAGGCTAACATTTTAAAAAGTATTAGAAAATTATTTTCTTACCACTCTTCCTTTTGATTCTCATGGGTGTGGTAGTGTTTTAGGTTTATCCCCCTTACATGCAGATGATCTTATAAACATATGTATGGTTGAGTTATCAAAAATACAAGGGGATTATACTAAGGAGCTCGAGAACTCCTTTCCTATTAATTTTTAGACACTCTATTATGTCAAGGGAAATGCCAATATGGTGTAGGTGAGGGTGTGATTTTAAATTACTCAGAGGGGGAGGATAATGCCATTAAAATTTAAACAAGATTTTGAGTGCACCACTAATTATGTTGAATATAAGGCATTTATTTTGTGTCTCATTATTGTAAAAATGTTATAAATTTGAAACTCAAAGTCAACAGAGACTTGCGATTCATTTCCAACTAGGTTTTTGATGTCTAAAAAACTATATTTGGACATTCACAACCATATAAAAAATACCATATGCGAGTCATTCAAGGATTTTCATTTCATCTCCATAGAAGCCATTCATAGGGAGAGAAATTCTCATAGATTCAATGGGTTCCACCTATTCATATAGTGTATATTTTCCCAAAACTAATTTCATTATGTTTATAATACTGGAGCCTTTAACAAATAGGATAACGAACACAATAATCCAGGCATATGTAGAGAACACAGATGAGCCTATCACAATAAATTTTTCTAAGAAAAATGAGGAATTCATAGAATTCCTATGAGTGTATGATGATCTCCCTTCAAATCATCATAAGAGAGGCTTTCCTCTCATTCCTAACTCCTCATCTTACCTTGGTACTAAGGAGAGTTCCATTTCTTATAAAAAGGAATTGGAATTTTTTAAAGTAGAAGATGAACCTCTTGAGATCCTTTCTACTCCTCTAGATTTGGAAGAAGGAAACATGTCTCTATTATAAGATAATATTGACATTAACATTTGTATAGATGAAGAACCTAAGATCATGAATTTGTTTCTACACATAACTCTAAAAAATTAGAATAATACAATAAGATTCTTAAGAAATTGTTGTCACCTAAAGTTACACCCCTTGCTGAGCCTCAATGGATAAAAATATCAGTGAAACAATGGGAATGCCCCTAAGGCGTGGGACCTTGCTAATTGGGATAAACCTCTATAGGAGGCCAACTTCCTCTACCTATCTATTCTAATGCCAACACTACTCTTAAGCTAAGTTACTAATATGTAGGGGGGAAGGGGGAGGAGGAATGCATGAACCAAACTAAGATAAAAAGTGGTGATTGCACCAAAATAGAAAGGGGACCTTTCTCCCTAAGGGGAAGAATGAGAAGGGAAAAATAGTGGTGAGAGGGAAAATACTTGCCACAGATCAACCCACACTTCATTCCATTCCACACATTCTAGACACAAGGAAATGGAAACATGTAAGTATAACTCATACACATCATGTCATTGATTAATATATAGGTAAGAGACACACTATACACAAGTTAGGGGCAGATATGAGCCATAATACCAAGATTTTTAGTGATCCAAATTATACACATTCCATTACATCAATGGGGGAAGGAATTAAGTGCATTACATGTGACAAAATTAGAGGTCTGTAACTCAAAAGCTCAACCACCATTTTGGCATAATGTATTTATATTTGGGAGATGATATTTTACAATTAAAACCGAGTTGAACTATATATCTAAGTGTTGTCATACAAATGTGGAACATGAAAATTTCCTATTTTCAAGCATAAAAATGGACCCCAGTGTCAAAAAAATTAATTATAAACCTTCACAGACTCCCTTTCAGATATCAGAGAAGCGCCACAGATCTACTGGTTTGAAGATTATACAGGTGAATGACCGCGAGATGTGAATTGTTTCAAGACGAAAAAATGGAAGCATACAAGACTGTAAATCACAAAAATACCAAGAGAAATAATTTCAATAACATAGAACATATCCAAATCAATACAATCAAATATAATAATGAAAGAGATGTACATCTAGGATGTGAATGTGTAACCTCCTCCCTAGAATCATGACAATCTCCACCTAGAATAGTGATAACCAATAGCTAGAAAGGTGTAGTCAAGTGGTGCCTAACACCTAGAATAGTGTATTGAAGTGTACACCTAAGCAAACATATCCCATAAGTGTAGGTAAAATCCAAGTGAGGTGCAATATACTGAGTAGGATAATACAAATAAAGCGAGGAAAATAAATCCTACATTATCAACAAACATACACTACTACAAACTATGAAAATACAACAAAGATAATTGTAATAACACAAAAATAGCTCCAAATCAATATGATAAAATAGAATAATGCAATATATGTACATATAGGAGTTGAATGTGTAACCTCCTCCTAGAATCATGACAATATCCACCTAGAATAGTGGTAACCAACAACTAGAATGGTGTAGTCAACTGGTGACTAACACCTAGAAAAGTGTATTCAAGTGTATACCTAAGCAAAGCATATCCCATAAGTATAGCGAAACTCCAAGTGATGTGGAATATAACGAGTAGGATGATACAAATAAAGAAAAGAAAATAAATCCTACACTAACACCCCCCATAAGCAAAACTTTGGTGGGAAGTGAAAATGAAGGTGGGTCTCGGTAAGAAGGCCTTATGAGGTACCCACGTACAATGAAATATCTTATAAGATAAAGTAAAAGGAGAATACCTAGTGGGAAAAAACTCCCCCCAAAAGAGAGACATGAAGAAGTGAAGATGTTAGAAGGGCCCCCTAAAGATGATGAAGCTGCTGATGTAGACCACACCCCAAGAAGAGCTCGCAGATGAATGAACTTTCTCTTAGTGAAAGGTTTAGTGAAGATGTCAACAACCTACTCCGAAGACTGATAGAATATCAAATTGATGAGATACTCATGAATGAGCTCCCGAATGAAGTGTATGTGAATCTCAATGTGTTTGGTCCTTTGATGAAGAACCAAATTCCTACATATCTAGATGGTGCTCTAGTTTTCACAAAAAATTAATCTAGGATGCTTGATCTAGATACCAAGCTTAGAAAGAATCCCCTGAAGCCAAATAGCCTTAGTAACTGTGTTAATAGCTCCATTGTACTTTACCTCTGTGAATGATAGAGCACTAAAATTCTACTTCTTGCTTAACCAACTGATGGGACTAGAACCCAATGAGAAATTGTAACCTGAAGTGGAATTACAACCCTCAGTATCAGTAGCCCAATCTGAATCTATGTATTTGACCAATTCAATGTCTAAACAAACCCTGTAGTTAATCCCATATTTTTTTGAACCTTGAATGTAATGCAAAATCATATTAGTAGTTTTGTAATGTAACTGATGGGGTTCCTGCATAAACCTTGAAATAACACTTATAGTATAGGAGATATCAGGTTTTGTGTGAGTCAAGTAAATAAGGCTACCAACAAGTTGTCGATACAAAGTAGCATAAACCAAAGATGTGGAACAATAAGCCTTGAGATTGACTCTAAATAAGAAAGGAGTTGGAGATGGATTGTAGTTAGCCATGTGAAACCTAGTCAGAAGATCAAGAGAGTACTTGGGCTATGCAAGTGAAATCCCTGAATGTAGTAGAAACAAGTCTGTCATTCCGAATCTATCCTAATATACCTGATAAAGTAATCCTAGTGATCAAAAGGTCATTAACATAAAGTACCAATATCAGTAATGAATCATCCCACCATAATATATATACATTGGGATCTGAATGGTATCGAGTGAAACTAGAAGCAAGGAGGAAGGAATCCATCTTGGCATACCAATCCCTAGGGTCTTGTTTGAGGCCATAGATGGATTTCCTAATTCTAGAAACTAAGGATGAATCCTGAACAAACCCCAACAGTTTATCCATGTATATCTCCTCTTATAGATCTCCATGAAGAAAATCACTCTTCACATCCATCTGGTGCAAACTCCAACCGATGTTTTGGCTAAAGAAAGTGCGAGTCTAATCAAAGTCATATTAGCTACGGGTGGAAAGGTCTCTGAGTAGTCTATGCTATCTACCTATGAAAAAACCTTGGCTACTGATAGAGCCTTGTACTTATCAAATAACCCATATGATACAAATTTGGTTTGATACATCCATTAACATCGAACCATATTCCTTCCCTTAGGAAATGAAGTCAAATCCTAAGTGTGATTACTAATTAAGGAATTATATTCCTCATGCATAACACTATCCCACTCAGGTATGCTTGATGCCTCTCAAAATTTATGTGGATATGTCACTAAAGCATAGAAGGCATGTGGCCTACTCTGCTAGTCTTCTCGGGCACATCTATCATCCTCTAGATACCCTACCCAAGTGCCTACACTCTGAAGTGTCTGCCTATCCCAAAGAGGGCCTATAGTGGGTGATTCATGTGATGAATCCTCATCCTCTGAAGTATATCTAGAAGTAGATGAGGATGAATCCTCATTACTTTTATTGCTATCAGAACTAGAAGAAGTAGAAGAATATTCCCGAGGAACCTATTGTGGATGATATGAATCCTCAGACTGCTCATCAAAATTGAGTGAAGCCAAAGCAAATGGAGAAGCATCAAGTAAGTAGTCAGTCGAGAATATCCTGATAACTTAACACTTCTCTCTATGAATAATTCATGACTATTAGGATGGATAATTCTATAGCCCTTGACCCTTTCTGGATACCCAATAAAGATGCAAGGTTTGGATTGAGGATCCATTACCTTGTGTTTATTTTTGGGAATACGTGCCATTACTGGTGATCCAAATACCCTAAAGTGCTTAACTTATGGTTTCATGTTGTGTCGAGATTTAAAGGGAGTTATACCTTTTAAATATTTTTAGGGAACACAGTTATATATATAACATGCACAATTGATGGTTTCTTCCCAAAACTATGGAGTCAAGGATTTAGATTAGATCATACAGTTTTCCATCTCTTTCAAGGACCTATTTTTGCATTCTGCTACGTCATTCTATGCTGAGGAGTGTAAGGCACAATCCATTGTGTATCAATACCCTCTGTAGTGAAAAAATGCTCAAATATTGTTGCAAATATACTCCCCCCATTATCTGTTTGAAGAAATTTAATGATTTTACCAGATTGATTCTCAGCAAGTGCCTTGAAGTCCTTAAAGTAATCCAACACTCTCATATTTTTTCCTAAGGAATTAAACCCATGTATATCTTGAAAATTCATCTATGAAGGTGAGAACATATTTTTCCCTAGTGAAAAAAGGATGGGTAAAATCCCCTAGTGATATCACTGTGAATCAACTCTAAAGGTTTTGAAGTTCTCCACAGCTTTTCCCTTGTCAAATTTCTATTCCGAGTGTTTTCCAAGAGCACAACCCTTGCATATACCCTTTGAGAAACTAATTATAGGAAATCTTATAACCATGTCATACTTATTGAGATTCTCAAAGTAGCGGTAGTTAATTTTATGGCCAAATCACTCATGTCATAATCTTCTAACTCCATCTGAATGTGTGAGCAATGCAATAGGGGAAATATTAGGTGAAAAGTGTGAGAAGGTATATAACCCATCATGGTAATATGCCCTTCTCAATGCTATTGTAGTATCTCTATGCAAATCCCTGATCTCATCAAATAGGACTCTCATGACCTTCCCTATATGAGTCATCAAATACACTGATAGGAGATTAGTTAAAATTGAAGGTACACTAAGAACATTTGTGAATGTTCAACCTTCAACTTTAACAAACCCTCTCTCTGAAACTGTGGTTAGAGTATCATCACGCAAAGTGATGGAGGACATGATGCAATGATCTAAGGAAGAAAACTCAACTTGTGATGAACCCATGTGGTGTGAAGCACCAAAGTCGATAACCCATGAAGGATTAGATGAGGATGTAATTGAAACTAGTTTCTTTTCTTGATGTTTCTCTTTAAATTTTTATTTTTCCTTAGTAGATTCTTAGGTTGATGAAGAATATTTGATAGATTCAGGGACCCCTATGTTCTTCTTCTCAAGGAGATGACTGATGTGGTCAATTTTATTCTTCATACATCACTGCTCATCATGCCCAAGTTTCTTACACTAGGCACACTTAACCTTTTCCTTCTTAGGTTTCCCATTTGAATTGGAGGTTTTAGTGGTAGACTTAAAGGAGGTAGTGGATTTCTGTTCTTTCTTCTTTTATGGATCCTTACTCTTTTGCTTCTTCTCTTGTTTGCTAGAGGATTTTTGTTTCCCATTCCCAACTATGAGGACTTGAGGTTTGGATGACTTCAAGGTGCCTGTTTGGATTAAATTATCTTTTTCCTTAGTCAAATAAACAATAAATTCCATCTAAGGATGGAATTTTTTAGTTTTCTTCAAGATCCCTCTTGGTATCATAAAAGGTAGAAAAAAAGATAGAATAGTCAGGACCTAGTTTGGAAAGCACTAAAAGAACTAGTTTTTCATCCTTATTTTTGTTAGGAAATTAATTATTAGTGTTAACATTATTACTATTGTGTTGATTGTAAATGATTTGTTAAATTACAAATCATATATTTGTGTGAGATTGGGTAGTCCAAACAACTCACGTATATAATCTAAAGAGGTTTTATGGTTGAGTGAGTTTCAACAAATCACATAGTATTGGTTTACAGGAAAACTAGTTTCCTATTATTTAGGGAATCATCTCCCTATATAATTGTATTATTTAAATGATAGAAATTGATTGAATTTTCTATGTTGAAATCAATTTCATTTATGTTAAGAGTTGCACCTATTTTTTCATTTGGTATCAGAGCAAGACGGGCTTGTGATAATTAGTGGGGGGTGATGATTGTTTTCCATTTCCCCGACATATGAGTGTCTTCAAAGTTATGTTTCATGTGAGGAGATTGTATCATTAAAAATTCAATATCAATTTGTAACATTTAAGTTGAGACCTATTAGTGGTAATCTACATTCTAATTTGTGAAAGGCATTTATGTTTGAATATGTTATGGTTACTTACATTCCTTGTATGTAAATTGTTATTTGGTCCATATAGTACTTTTTTCCACATTCACTCACAGTTGTATCCCTATAAATTTTTTCATCCCTATTTTTAAAGCCTCCTCTATTCATTTTTCTTGACCTATATTATCTTTTAAGAACATTCATTACATGGATGAATTGATTCAAAATGGAAGACTCTTATTTAGATGTGAACATGTAGTTAAGATGCAGGTGTATTATTTTCTTCTTCTCTTTATGGAAAGCCTGATTACCAACCAATTAATTGATGTGTAGCTACCTATTGACACTGAAACATCTGTTCATCATTGCATCCTCATCAGAATCTTCACTTGTGTTTTCACCTCCTCTTGAGTTTAAATTTTCATCTTTGTTCTTGAAATTTTTTGGGTTTGGTGACTGCTAAATACCCTTGTAGAGGTCTCCTAAGAAAAAGCTAGTTCTAAATAGTTAGTCATTTTTTCTAAATTTTGAGTTTTGAGGCTTTTTCAATCTTTTGCGGGTATTTCAAATGGATTTTTCTTTCCATCATGTCCCAGGTTCATCCGAGCTGTCTATTCCCCAATTTTCTACTTTTTTCTTATTGGTCTTTCTTTGCCTTTGTTTTCTATCTTTTCACTTTGCGCGTCCCAGCCGTCCCGATGTCCCAAGTGCGACTTGTGTCAAATTTTTCCAACTTTTCTGATTTCAATGTATCATGGGTGTTTCAGATTTTTGCATCTCACGTGTCCCAAGTGCCACTTGAAGGCCATTTCCCCACAAGCCCACCTTTACCAATTTCTATTCATTGTGAGTATTTTGGCTTTGTGTGTCCCAACTGTCCCAATGTCCCTTGGGACAGTTACACAATATTTTTCCACTTTTGCCGTAAATTGGCTTTTTTGGCTCTGTGTTTCCGAAATGTCCTAATGTCCCATGTGATAGTTATGCACTTTTGTTCCACCTTACAAAGTGATTTTCATTATTTCAAGGTTGGAATAAAGTATTAATTACCTCATTTATTTCACCTTGTCGACCTACTTGGTTTAAATGCATATAAATACTTGGGTAATTGATCATTATCACCACCTCTCTTGTAATTTTCTATTGACTATTCGATTTTCCCTCCTATGCACTAGTCATAGCCATGGTTGAGTCATGTTCCATTATTTTCAAAATATGAAGGTGCAAAGATCTCAAGCACATGTGAAATTTCAAGGTGTTGATCAAGGAACTAAGGAATTTATCTCACAAGTAATCTTCTGCTCCTGCCGCAAGATGAAGATCAATCTTTAAGGGTCACGAGAACATGTCTTCCTTGGAGACGGTTATACCAAACATTGGTGATAGTGAAGCTCAACACCTAGACCTGGATGATTTTTGGGCTCAAATCAATTATCAAAACCCTACTCCTATGGCTCAATTGATCAAATATATTGGGATTGCAAAGGCAGGGGCTTTCCCATTTTAGTTCAGTGTGCTGACACGTTATTTGCTTATAGTTCTAGCTTTGATTTAGAAATAAAATAAATTGGCATTCCTCCAAGGTCAGGTGGTAGCTTGACTCGATGAAGACTATATTTGTACTTCCCTTAGAATTCCCATGGTTGAAAATTCAAATACTCTTACCAAGGACTAGGTGAAAGATATCTTTTCGATCAAGACAATGAAAAATACAAAAGTAGAGTTGCTAATTCTTTGTTCAAGAACCCTAAGAAAAGAGCCTCAAGGATACCTAAGACAATGTTACGAGTTGATTTCCATGAAGAATTATCAGAAATCATCACTCTATTAGCCAAGATAGAAGGAATGCCCACCACCAATAAATTTCACTATTGGATGTGCCCCTACATCAATATTATATGTAAGGGTAAGCAAAACTTAAAGTGGGCATGAATCATTTGTGATAGCCTAATTGAGCAATTGAAAAATGTACAGAGAACCCAAACCTTCTACATGACCTCCTATCTAATTTACTCCATTTCATCTTATAGAGAGTGGTTGGGTTTCTCCCCTATGGATGATAAGAAAGATACCCCTTATTTATATGTATCATCCACAGTTGACCCTAAAAGTCAGTAATCATCATTTTAGGAGAGTGAATTATGCATTCACTATGTACATTGTCAGATTGTTGGAGGGAGATATTGCTAAAAGATTTTTAGATAAGGAAAAACAATTGTTCAGGGTCTATGGTAGTTTTTTCACCCAATTCAGGAAGTTTTCATATATAAGATTGGTTGGATTTGAGGGGCAACCCCTGAAATTTCCCATGTATTGTAATGATAAGATGGCTTTGGTAGAAATCTGTAGACAATTGGATAAGTTACATAGAAACTGTAGAGATAAGAATATTACAGGTATTCAATTCCCAATCACACTTGGTAATTACACTTGTAGGACTACCCTAGATGCTCAGAATGTTGACAAAACAATTTCTCCTCTCACTCTTCATTATTATAAACCCAGGACTTACTTTGACATTAAGGATTTCATTTCCTCCAATTTTAGAATGGGTTATCAACATCTTCCTGATATTAAAGACTACTGAGCAGAGTATTTTGATGATTATGAAGCCAATAGGAGGTACTATAGGAGATTATCTATGTAGTAGATCATTGATTTTAGTATATTTGATGTCCTTGAAGGATTGGAGGATGATGATGAGGATCTACAGTCTCTTGAGTACAAAATATCCATCAAGCACACTCTGATTGAAACCATTGATTAGTTTTTCAAGGAGAGAGATGATTTGAAGGAGATTAACAATCATGTCCTGAGTGAGAACTAGACTGTGGTTTGACAGGAAAATTAAAATGTTCAGGGCAAGGAAGTCCAGGTCCACTTCCCAAGACACTCCTACTCCTTAGAAATAAATACATGTGTTAGCACCTAAGTCAATTAAACAATTTATCCCTTCTCCTGCTAGAATCTTAAACTGTGGTGTACACCAAAAAGGGGAAAGCTAAGAAGGATGATAAGACAGTTGAGAGTATTCAAAAGAGTGATAAGAAGTCCTCCCCTAAACAGACTGGAATAATACTTGATGAGGAAGCCATTATAGACCTTGGTGATGATGAAAGTGAGGAGAAAGAGAAAGAAAATGTCCTTGAAGAAATCAATGAAAAGGAAGATCAAGAAGAGAAAATAGTTCCAGAAATATTTGCTAAGGAAGCTCCTACCACCAATCAATTAGATACCTCTATGTTATAATTGGTTGTTGTGCAAAATTTGAGTGCCATGAGTGTACCTACACTTGGACCTATTGCTCCTTCTACTTCTGATTCTTCATTTTCCTGGGTGTAACCATTTCTAGAAAGTAAGAAAATAAAGTTCACTCCAAGTATAGCCACTCCTAAGTTTGATGCATTGGTAACTCTTCTAGGGGTACTGCTCCTCCTCCAGCTAAGAAAGCCAAAGTCACCTCAAGATTGATCTCATATTCTCAAGGCCAACAATTCATGGAAATTGTAAAACCAAAGTTTGATAAAGATGACAAGGATCTATTAATGGGTGATATGAAGTTGACAATAATTCCTCTTGGTGAATCAACCCCAGAAAGTGAAGTGCATAATCTAAGGGAGACTGTATCTAAGGTAATTGAAAGAGTTGAAAAAGGTAAGAAAACACAGGAGCAGTTAGAAGAGTAGGAAAAAATTCTATCCGGTTTCATGAAATCTTTATTGGCAGAGGATAAGGTACTTGATGCTACTCCCCTATCTTCCATCCCACCTCATGCTATCTTGTCCAGTGATGAAGTCCAAGCCATTAAATACATCCATAAGCATGTCACTTATGGTAAAGTAATGGAAGCTATGGTTGATGATTTAATAATCACAAGCCTGAATTGTTTTGAAGAGGTGTTCAAGGCATATGAGAAAATTGCCAAGATTCAACTGAAGTTCTCTACAACACTCAGTGGGTTAGATAGAGATTTGAAATTGTGGAGTGAGTGCATTCAGGATATCATACTGATGAGTGAGACAGATGTGCAGATCATTTTGGATAATAAGGTATTTGATGATGCAAAATTGAATCTGTCCAAACAGTGGGTTTTTAGTATTGACTGGAAAATAAAAGTTGTTGAAGAAGCCATTGGAGAACTAAGGAATATGTTACAAAAGGAGAAGCTTTTAAATCTTGTGCCACTTCTTCCTTCTTGCATATTCATTTCCAAATATTTAAAGAGTATTCAAATGATAAATTCACTATTCAGGAGATCAAATCTTAGTTTAATATATTTGTTAAAGAATATTTGTTCAAACAAGATACCATATCCAAGGAAAAGATGAAGGAAATTTACACATTGAAAGCTGGCATCACATATGCCAATAAGGAGTTCTTGGAGAATACAAAGTTTTGGAAGGAAATGGAGAAGTTTTTGGGAATTTGGAATCATGCCACTTCTAATAAAATGACTCCCAAAGGAATCAATATAGCTGAAGCCTTGAATCGATTCAAAAATCAAGTATTGAAGACAAAGGGGATTATAAGTTCTTCTACTAGCATCTTGACTTCCTAGTTCTATTTTCCTTTCTTATTGTGAGAAATATCTAATTAAGATGGATTTATCCCTTTAAATTCATGTGTTATGAAAGCAAGGGATAAGTTGATATTGTAATAATTAATTAAATAATAGCTTTTGAGATTAAAAGGGAGGAAACTGAAAAGACTTTTTGTAACCGTTTCTTAAGGTTATTTAAAGAACTTTTCTTATCGTTGTAAAGGATCAAGATTTTGATATCTGGATGTAAAAAGAGAACATTGAAATACTCAATACAGAAGAAATTTCACCCTCTTGCATGCTTCTTATCTTTCTATTCTTTGTCTGATTCATATAAGGCTATGTGTATTTGAAACAAGAACTTTGTGTCTTTCAGTTGATAAGTGTATCTGGAACTTTGTGTCTAATACATGCATGTTATGTGTTTTATATGCATAGTCTAAATCCTATTATTTTATCAGAGTGTTAATAAGATATCATTCTGCAATCTATATATCTAAAAAATCCCTTCTATCTTCAGTTTCTAAATATCAGTCATGACTTTCCTTATTCTCTTTTGTATTAAAAACATTTAATAAAATGCATCTAAAGATATTAAAAAATCCTTGTCAAAATATCTACCAGATGTTTATACTGTAAATAAAGTTTTTGTCTTTTAATAAGGGGACCTCTCCCATAAAGAGGAGGGACTGATGTCCCCTGACTGTTGCTTGCTTTTAAAAGATCAAATTCTACAACCAACAACTTACTAGAGAAATATTTTTACTAGGCACAACCTACTGTCACATGGATATTTTGGGTTTACAAGAGTGTCATAAATAATACATTAATAGGTGATCCTTTCACTGTGCATTCTCCATTTCATGTGGTTGCGTATACTTCCAAATGCATGGTATATATTGGTGGTTTTGTATCCATCCTATACCCTCTAAATCCACGTTCTTGTTTGCAAAGTTGTATTCAATTCAATAGTCTTCTACCTCGGTTGACCGATCAATCTTGATGAAATACGGTTAGAAAAATATACATGCCATAATCTTGTCAAAATCGTTTAAATATTTGAAACGTATTGGTCTTATATACCTATTAAGTCGGTATTTTATTAAGATTAGTTGTGAGTTTTAAGTCTATGTCGTGTCTGAGTGTCAATAAAATTATTTGGGTTGCTTATGGTTTGTTCTATGTTTTCATATCATTTATATATTATATAATATTATGTTATTTGAAATTAGTCAATAAATCAGTGGTTGAGTTCCACTTTGTACAAAATAAGCATTAGAGTCATTTAAATTTGTTTTGTCTATTTTTTCAAAATCAAAATATTATATGTCAATATGTAAAAAGAGGATAAATATTGTTATGTCATTGTATTGTCTGTGTGGTGTCATTGTCAAAAGTCATCTTTCTTATTTATTTTTTAGTCGTAAAAATTTGTATAAATTAAAAAAATACCTCAACTTTCAATAATTGGATGCATTTTCACTTGTTTTTGACGTTCATCTTATGGGGGTGAATTTTTCAAAGATCCTCAAAGTCAAATCAAGTTGAGTTAACAACATAATTCACTGGAGGTCAAAAGAAATTGAGGAAGGATTTCATTTAATGACCTCTCATTGGTCACCAATGACGAGGATGCACAAGGATGTGGTGACATTTTTTTGTGGTTGAGTACTTGTTTTTCAGTTGTGCTTCATTTTAGTTTTTCAGATTTTCAGTGTGTATTGTGGATGCTGGAAAATGAGTTGTGTTAGAGCATGACTGACTGTCATTGATCCTTTGACTATCATAATTCATTGGAAGATGGTCCACTTGTGAATAAGTTCACTTGAAATGGTGACCATCTGCAACAATATCTAACTAGCAAAATCCAGCGAGTTGTATGCCTTTAATACAGTTTGCTTCTCAGTGTTCATGTGAGGAAATTTCACATTGTGGGGGGAACATGACACCAATGACCTATTTCGATTCTACACCCAAAATGACTAAAGTAAAAGGTAGCTTCTTGTGGTAGTGGTAGTTTCCTATGTTGTTCAAGATCGAGTGGCAACGATTGACAACAATGGTTGCAATTAAGAACATTGCAATCCTTATAGGAAGTAATGTGAAATATTTCCATTATGTGGTCTATTGTGAAATCTTGTAATAAGTGAGAGATGATTCCTATATGCTTCCTTGATGTAAAATCATAATGGCAAACAAAAGCACCAGAGTAAGTCAGTTCATGGATCTTGAAAGGGTTTGTGGGAGGATCTAGAAAACCACACGAGGTGGATAGTTGATGGGGCATGTTCACGTCAAGGTTTTTGGTAAGCCTGTTTAAAACCATCGAAAGAGAGAGCACTTATTTTGATCAAGATCATGAGTCTCATTGTAGGAAATGTTTCATAGGGGTGATCATAATACAGATGAGCGTGTTTATGTTTTTCTAACATGTTCACAGTAAGGAGGGGAATGTCAAGAAATTAATTATTAGTGTTAACATTATTAATATTGTGTTTATTGTGAATGATTTATTAGATTACAAATCATATATTTGTGTGAGATTGGGTAGTCTAACAAACTCACGTATATAGTCTAGAGAGGTTATATGGCTGAGTGATTTTCAAAAACTCACATAGTATTGGTTTACGGGAAAATTGGCTTCCTATTTTATAGGGAATCATATCCCTATATAACTATATTATTTGAATGATATAAATTGATTGAGTTTGATGTGTTAAAATCAATTACATTTTTTGATCTATAGGGATTCAAAAAAACACACCACTTCATCAGTTCCATCAGCACCAAGAAGGAGAATTGAATAAAGTGAATAAAATGAGGAAAAGGAGACCTTATGTTAGCCTTTAACAGAACCACCTCTCTGAGTAGAGCGACGGTTGCAAAACCACTGCCCAACCTAGGTATATTTCCTATAACCACTTCCTAGCTAGGGTGGCGGTCTAGAAACCATCGGTCTCAAAAGGCGGCGGTCCTGACACTTTTTGCGGGAAAAATAAAATCAGGAACGAACAGTTCTAGAATTTGAATAGATGGTTGTGTCTCTTCCCTTCCTTGCCCTTTCCCATCCTCCATTACACCAGAGGACATGGGAAGGCCTATAAATGCATGAAAGGAGCAAGATAATTTAGAGATTCGAAGATCTAAAGTGATCAAAGAGAAAAGGTACAAGTTTAATGAGAGCAAGTGAGCAAGATCTTCAGTGCTGGAGTCGAATTGTAGGAGTAAGGTGTAGAAATAGAGAAAGAAAGCATAGTAAGGGAGAGGTTTACATTATTGTCTCCATTTTCTATTTCTTGTAATCTGTAATTATCTACAATTGACCAATAAAAGTGGGAAGAAAGAGCATTTTTCCCTTCCCGACTAGTTTTCCTCCATTGGGGGTTTTTAGGATTAAAAAATATTGTGTTGTGTGTTCTAAATTCATTAGCACTCTCTGTAAATTTTTTTGAAAACAATAGGAAATTCAGTCACTAAGCTCTAATCTTTAAGCAAATCTATCATTTTTCAAAGTTGGAAGTAGAATAGTAAAAATTGTAAGATTTCGTAGATTTCCAAAGTAGAGGTTTATGGATCATTTTGGTATCAAAGCTGATTATATATCTAGGAATGTGGTATTTGATTATTTATTTTGATTTTTATGACAGTGAAAAGGTCCAAAGGTAAAGAATTTTTACCTTGCAAGCTAGATATTTCTATGAAGAAGTGGAAACAAAGAATTCAATCTTAGATGGAAGATGAGAACTTGGTCCGTAGAGTCGAGATGCTAGAGACCATGATGGGTAGATTGCATAGAAAAAAAGAAGATCTTTCAGATCTATAAAAGACAGCTTCAGTTAAGAAAGATTCCATGGACTTGGTGGTTTGAGCACTGGCTGAGAAATTCAGTATCGGAAAGAGCCATAAAGAGGAAGAATGGGAAGAGCGTGAAGAAGAGATGCCAATTGTAAGCGAGAAGGTAAAATCTACTCATACACCTTTTAAAGTTGAAATGAAAGTGGAAATAAAGAAATTTGAAGGACAAGTAGATGCAAAATTTCTTGATAAGTGGCTACAACATTTGGAATTCTATTTTAGTGTTCATATTATTACTAAGGCATAAATAATTACCTTTGCACATCTCAAAATGGAAGGTCATGCTCTGGTTTGGTGGGAAAACCATCTAGCCACTCATGGGAAGAAGAAACATCCTATTGTTAGTACTAGGAAAGTTTTTAAAGAATTGCTCAGAGCTAACTTCTATCCAATTGGCTAGAATACAGGCATTGATTAAGTGGCATTACTTTAAATAGGGAAACAGTCAAAGCATGCAAGACTACACTACGGAGTTTTAGAGAGAAGCCACATTGCTTAATATGGACTTGGAGGATGAGGAAATTCTAAACAAGTATTTAGGAGGACTTCACACTCACCTTCAAAGGAAGGTAATCTTCACGAATCCTAAGGATCTCAATGAAGCTTGTATACAAACATAATACATTGATGATGAGAAGAAGTAAGGAGAGACACAACCAAAGGGAGATTAGTCAACAGAACAACAGGAAAAATAACAAGGGAAGACAAGTAGCACTGGTAAATGGAAGGGTAAAAATTCCATTACTAATTTACATACTTGTAAAGATCATAAGAATTTATGTAAAAATTGTGATATAAATGGACATACTAAAGCCACATGTTGGAAGTTACATCCAGAATTACACCTAAATCACCAAACCAAGGATTCCAAGAAATCAATGGCCATTGTGAATACAGAAGGAGAGGTGGAGATTAAAGATGATTCAGATATAGATGAAAGGTTGGGATGCATGGCCACTAAAAAGTATGAGGGAACAAAAGAAGAAGAGATGAGTAAGATTTTCCAACTCAGAATCCAAATGAAGAAGACTAAGGTAAACACTTTAGTAGATTCTGGTTCTCAGTAAAATTTGAATTCTGATGAGGTTGTAGAATAAATTAGCCTAGAGACTTACGTGCATCGACATCCATATCCATTGGTATGGGTGAAGAGAGGTGTGTAAATACAAGTTACAAGAAAGTTTAAGTTTCAGTTTGGGATAAATACCCAATACATAGATGCATTAGAGGTTGATATCATTCCACTTAATGCATTTGATGTTGTCTTTGGAAGTCCTTACTTGTATGCCAAGGATGTTGTGTTCATAAGGAGGGAGAACCAGTAAAAATTGGTCATGGATTGAGTTAGTTTAAACATACGGGCACACCAGAGCAAATCAAATAAGGCCATGGTAAGTGCCAACCAAACATAAAGACTTATTTAGGAAAATCATTAGTTTTGTTTACTTTCATTGGAAGAAAAGAAAAATGGACATGAGAGCACAAATATTTTGGACCAAAGGATGGAGAATTTGGATAACACTTATCAGTTTTTGTAAAAGAATCCACCACAGGAACTGCTCATTCAAGGAGCAAAACAAGCTTCTGCTATGTAGTCACCGTATCTACCTATTGATTCACTAGACCTAACTATGGGGTAGCAAGGAGAATAGGAGATATAAGGAAAAGTGGTGACTATAACAGCATCGTACATGGAGAGGATTCGGCCAATCCATCTCAAGAGACAAAGATAAGCAAGAAGGACTACACCACTATAGTATGGGACCTTCACCATACTTGAGCAAGCTAGAAAAGAAACCTTCCTGCCATACTTCATGCAGATGCACACAATAACAAGTTGCAATATCTCACACCTACTAAATCAATCTATGCATGAAATAGAAGGAAATATATAAAAGTTTCCTTCCAAAGAGGATTGTACTCGAGGAAACTTGGAGGAGGATGTAGTACTGGAGAAACAAACCAGAGATCCATATGAGTCTTGGTAGGATGGATGAGAGAAGACACCAAGGCACACCCAGTGGTACTCGAATGAGAAAGATAAGGAGTTGTTTCCTCTACCACTTCCCCACTAAGATTTTGTGGGACCAAAATCCTCCTAATTAGGGGAGGTATGATCCATAGGGATCCATAAAAACATACCACTTCATTAGTTCCATCAGCACCAAAAAGGATAATTGAAGAAAGTGAAGAAAATGAGGCTCTATTAGCCTTTAACAAAACCACTACTTTGAGTAGAGTGGTGGTTGTAGAACCACCACCCAACATGGGTGGTAGTCCTGTAACTACCACCCAGCCAGGGTGGTAGTCTGAAAACCACCGGTCTACACAGGGCAGAGGTCCTAAAATTTTTGGCGAGAAAAATAAAATCAAGAACAAAAAATTCCAAAATTTGAAGAGATGGTTGTGTCTCTTCCCTTCCCTGCACTTTCCCATCCTCTAATGCATGGGAGGACATGGGAAGGCCTATAAATGCATGAAAGGAGCAAGATAATTAAGGGATTCAGAGATCCAAAGTGATCAAAGAGAAAAGGTATAAGTATAATGAGAACAAGATCTTCAATGCTAGAGTGGAATTGTAGGAGTAAGGTGTAGAAATAGAGCAAGCAAGCATAGAAAGGGAGAGGTTTACATTTTTGTCTCCATTTTCTACTTATTGTAATCTATAATTGTTTACAATTGACCAATAAAAGTGGGAAGAAAGAGCATTTTTCCCTTCTCAACTGGTTTTCCTCCATTGGGGGTTTCTAGGATAAAAAATCTCGTGTTGTGTGTTCTAAATTCATTAGCACTCTGTGATATTTTGTTCTAAAACACTAGGAAATTTAGTCACTAAGATCTAATATTCAAGAAAATATGTCATTTTGTTAAGTATAGATCTTAATTTCTACACAAAAAGCTTGTTTTTTACATGTTTTTGGTTTTGACAGTGATCGACGATGGTCAAGAAGTAACTGATGATGGTCAGGAAGTAACCGACGATGGTCAGGAAGTGACCAATAACGGTTACCTATGCGATGGTGCTTTATTTTTTTGGCCGAGAATTAGAATAAATATTTTTCTTTAAAGATGATTTATTGATTATAAAAGCATAGTTAGCTGCACAAAATGAATATATATGCATGTATGCATTGTATGAGGGTATGAGAGAAGAAAATAGTAATTGTTTGCATGTAAGTTTTCTTGGTGAGAAAGAAAGAGTAGATGAGTGACAGAGAAGTATTGAATATCCTATGAGGTGTTGGAAGACAGTAGATCTTCATTGTATTTCCTCTATAAAGCACTGAATAATAATATTAGCCATTTCTTTGTGGATGTAGCCCACACTGCGTGAACCATGTTAAATATGGTGTTATCATTCTCTTGTTTAGTTTATCGTTTGGTTATTTCCACATTCATTATTAGCACACTTTATCTGATTGTAGATTTATGCAACACTATTATATAATTTAACCCCAACAACTGGTATCAGAGCTTTATTTGGAGGTTTTGTGTGTTGACAAGATTTACTCACAGGGGGTTTTCTGATTGAGTGGGAGATGAGCAATGGCAGAAGATAACAAATACCAAGCAGAGAAATTTGATGGTCATAATTATCAACCATGGAAGATGTAGGTGGAGGATAATTTGTATCACAAAGATCTATACTTACCGTTGGATGAGCATGGACAATCGAGCATGATGACTGATGAAGAATGGAAGGTTCTAGATAGAAAAGCTCTGGGATATATAATATTGAGCCTAGCAGCATCGATGGCTTCGAATTTTACAAATGCAAAACCTAGAGTAGAGTTGATGAAATCTTTAGAAAATTTGTATGGAACTCCTAATGCTTGGAATAAGGTTTATTTGATGAAAAATTGTTCAATTCTACAATGCAAGAAGGTGGATCTGTATCTAATCACTGGAATGATTTCCAGTCTATTGTAAATCAATTAAAATTGGTAGAAATTCCATTTGATGATGAAGTGAAAGAACTTTTATTTTTATGCTCTTTTCCAAATAGTTGGGATAACTTGGTAATGGTTCTTAGTAATACAACAACTTCTAAATGTTTGAAATTTGATTATGTGGTTAGTGTAATCCTTAATGAGGAAATACACATGAAAATCTCAAGAGAAGCATCACCTGGAAATGATTTAACTGTAGAAATAAGGGGAAGATCTAAGGAGAGATCATCTAAGAGAAAGAAGAATGGGAGATCAAAGTCAAGACATGACAGATATAGATCCAGGTATAGAGATTTAATTTTCTGGAATTGTGGGAAGAGAGGCCACACAAAGGAGTGTTGGTCCAAGGAAAACAAAGAGAATACACTAGACAAAGGTTAAGAAAAAGGTAAAGAGGAAAACATTGCAAGTGAGGTAAAACAAGATGCCCTTATTCTCTCCTTGGATAATAAATTAGAATCTTGGGTTTTAGATTCTAGATCTTCTTTCCATGCTACCCCTACTAAGGGTTATTTCAAAAATTATGTTCAAGATGATTTTGGACAAGTTTATTTAGGTGATGATGAGCCATGCAATATTACTGGTAAAGGTGATGTTTATCTAAAGTTACAGAATGGAAATCCATGGGTATTGAAAGATGTGAGGCATGTGTCAAGCCTCAAGAAAAATCTAATAACTACAGGGAAACTTGGTGAATCTGGATGTGTGGTTACATTCAAAGCCAACTCTTGGAAGGTTACCAAGGGATATATTGTTGTGGAAAGAGGTAAGAAGGTAGGAACTTTAGATCTATCTACCTATGTTACTGATTCATTTTCTTTTTTATTTACTACAGTTTCAGATGTAATCATGTGGCATAATCAGCTAGGCCACATGAGTGAAAAAGGAATGCAAATCTTAAAGGCTAAGGGTAATTTATCAGATTTGAAATAGTTAGATCTTGAACTTTGTGAGCATTGCATATTTGGAAAGTAAAAGAGAGTGAGATTTCTCAAGATTGGGTCAACAAAGAAGCAACAAAAATTGGATTTTGTATGTACTCAAATGTGTGGAGACCAGCTCAGGTAGCTTCTATTAGAGGATCCCAATATTATGTGACTCTCATTGATGATTCCAAAAGAAAGGTATGGATCTATTGTATTAAGAATAAATCTGATGTTTTTGAAACTTCTAAAAGGTGGAAATCCCTTATAGAAAATGAAACAAAATTGAAATTGAAGTTCCTTAGATCTGACAATGATGGTGAGTACTACAACAAGGCTTTTAACAATTATTATTCAGAGAATGGAATACAAAGAGAAAGAATAGTTCCTAGAACTCCACAAGAGAATGGAGTTGTAGAAATAATGAATAAAACAATCATGGAATGTGCTAGAAGCATGAGGATACATGTCGTCTTGCCTTTGAAGTTTTGGGTAGAAGAAGTGGATACAACAATGTACCTGATCAACCGTGAGTCTTCAACAACACTAGATGGTGGAATACTAGAAGAAGATTGGTCTAGAAAAGAGATAGATTTTTATTTTCTTAGAGTTTTTGGCTCAGAAAATTTTTTGCATGTTGATCAGGAAAATAGGAGGAAGTTGGATGCTAAATATAAGAGATGTACTTTCAATGGTTATGGCTATGGTGATTTCAGATATCGATTTTGGGATTTAGAAGATTCTAAGATTGTTAGGAGTCATGAAGTTGATTGGAATGAAAAAAAGGATGCACAAGGATCAGGTTTTGGTGCCTAAACATGAATAGGTTAAGGATATTTTTAAGGAAAATCAACATTCAGACCTAAAATCGACATCCACAGAGACTAATTTCAGTTCTACAAAAATCGATGTTGGTCAGGCTAACTGGCATTGGCTGATAGGATTAGGTCCAGATAGGTTAACTATAGGAACCGATGTTGGTACTCCTAGAATCAATGTTAGTAAGGAAACTGTAGTTGGTCGGTAGATAGAGGAACTGTGGTCGGTTATAGAACCATGATCGGTTATAGGTGACCGACGTTGGTCATTGACATAGATTGACATGAATGTGCAACAAGCTCAAAATGAGCCCCAGACACCCCAGATGTTAGTGAGAAGGTCACAAAGAGTAAGTAGACCTTCAGAGAGATTTTCACCTTCCTTTTCTTATTTATTATTGATTGATAGTGGTGAACCAGAAATATTTGAAGAAGCAATGCAGGTAGATACCCACGAGCAGTGGGAACATGGCATGGATGAGGAGATGGAATCCTTGGAGAAAAATTAGACATGAGATTTGGTCAAGTTGTCAATAGGTAAGAAAGCACTACATAACAAATGGTTTTATAGGATCAAGGAAGAAGAGGGTGGACTAAAAAGGTACAAGGCGAGGCTTGTAGTAAAGGGATTTGCATAGAAAACAGGTATTGACTTTGATGAGATTTTTTCTCCTGTAGTTAAGATGAATTCTATTCGTACTGTTCTAAGTTTGGTTGCAACATAAGATTTGAATTTAGAACATATTGATGTTAAGACAACTTTTCTTCATGGTGATTTGGACGAAGAGATTTATATGTAACAACCACTTGGTTTTGAAGTCAAGGGTAAAGAGAAACTTGTGTACAAATTGAAAAGATCCTATATGGGCTCAAGCAAGCTCCAAGGCAATGGTATTTGAGATTTGATAGTTTTATGCATGAGTATGGTTATATGAGATGTGAATTTGACCATTGTGTTTATTTTAAGAAGCTTGAAAATGGGAGCTATGTTATTTTGTTACTATATGTGGATGACATGCTGATTGTAGGATCTAGTATGTAGGACATTGGTAAACTTAAAGAAAGGCTAGCTCACACATTTTCAATGAAGGATTTGGGAGCTGTAAAGAAAATCCTTGGCATGCAAATTCACTGAGATAGGAAAAATAAGAATTTTTATTTGTCTCAGGAGGCTTATATTAATTAGGTGTTGGACATGTTTAACATGCAGAGTTCAAAATATGTTAGTACAATAATGGTTGAACACTTCAAATTGAGCAAAGATCAGTTTCCTTCATCACATGAGGAGGTTGAGTACATGGCATGTGTTACCTATGCTTCAACAATAGGAAGTCTTATGTATGTCATGGTTTGTACTAGACCAGACATTACACAGGTAGTGTGAGTTGTGAGTAGGTTTATGGCTAATCCAAGTAAAGAACATTAGAAAGTAGTCCAATGGATTCTTAGGTATTTGAGAGGGACATCTAACATGAAGTTATGATATGAAGGGTTAGATACTTATTTATGCGGATATTTTGATTTAGATATGGTTGGAGATTTGGATGGCAGGAAGAGTACCATTGGATATGTTTTCACAATAGGTAGAATGACAGTTAGCTAGATTTTGAGATTGTACAAGGTTGTAACTTTTTCTACTATAGAGGAAGAGTATGTTGTAACTATAGAAGGTAGTAAGTAGATGATATGGATGAGTAAGTTCATGGAAGAGTTGGGTAAGGAGCAAGAGGATTGCATATTATACAGTGATAGTCATAGTGTGATACATCTGGAAAAGAACTCAAAATTTCATTAAAAAAAAACATTCAATTGAGGTATCACTTCATACGACATGTGTTGGAGGATGGAGAGATGAAGTTAGAAAAAAATCATACGGATGATAACCCTACAGATATGCTAATGAATCCATTGGTAAAGGAGAATTTGGAGCTTCACTCCACTTCTATTGGTCTTCGAGTTTGAGACTTGAAGAGGAAGAAACAGGCCAAGGAAAAGGATCTAAGGATGATGATGTATAATATAGTGCAGAAATTGATCTCCAAGTAGGATATTGTTAAGTATGGAGCTTAATTGCTTCACATAAAGCTTGTTTTTACATGTTTCTAGTTTTGACAGTGACCGACGATAGTCAGGAAGTAACCGATGATGATCAGGAAGTGACCAACGATGGTCAGGTAGTGACTGGTGACAATTACCTATGTGACGGTGCTTTGTACTTTTGGCTAAGAATTAGAATAAATATTTTTATTTAAAGATGATTTAATGATTGCAAAAGCATAGTTAGTTTCCCAAAATAGATATATATGCATGTATGCATTGTATGAGGGTATGAGAGAATAAAATAGCAATTTTTTGCATGTAAGTTTTCTTGGTGAGAAAGAAAGAGTAGCTGAGTGAGGGAAAAGCATTGAACATCCTGTGAGGTGTTGAAAGATAATAGATCTTCATTGTATTTCCTTTATAAATCATTGAATAATAATATTGGCCATTTCTTGGTGGACGTAGCCCACACTGGGTGAACCACATTAAATCTGGTGCTATCTTTCTCTTGTTTATTTTATCTTCTAGTTATTTCTGCATTCATTGTTTGTATTCTTTATCTGATTATAGATTTGTGTAAAACTATTATATGGTTTAATCCCAACATATTTTCCAAAGTTGGAAGAACAATTAAAATTATGTGATTTCATAGATTTCCAAAGTAGAGGTTTATGAATCATTCGTATTAAGAGTTGACCTATTTATTCACTTTTTTGTTCCACATTCTTTTAACTAAAATTGTAAGGACTTGAGCTTGGTAAAAAAATATTCCAATGTCTCAAGTTTTTTAGGGCTTAAGTTGATAATTTCTATTTCGAGCTCACGAATATTCATAGTGTCCAATTTTCCAAACAAATATTCTAAGGTTTTCCACACCTTGTTGGGAGATGTTTTAGACTCTATGTGAAAGGGGATTTCAGGAGACACTGAATGACATAAAATACCAAATTCTTCATCACACTTATTAAACCATTTAACGTTATCTGCAGCTAGACTAGGCTCGAGTTCAAACCCCATTATGATCCGGTAAAACCCTTTAGTACTGATTGCAATGGTCATTTTTTATTTTCATTCATAATAGTTAAAAGGTGTAAGAGGGTTAATAGTACTTAGATCCATGACTATAGAAAGAGAAGTTGAGGTAGTTGTTGTCGAAAAAAAGGAAATGTGCGGAAAGGAAGAAGTTCCAAATAAGAGGGGAAACACACTCTACACCCCCCAGAAACTATATCAAGAAGCCCCCAATAGTTTTCACACTTTATAAATTAGTGTGTTTTACAAAAATAAATAGGTTAAATACTTTTGGAAATAAAATAATATTTAACTTTTGTAAAAAATGGCACAAAATATCAAGCTACCAATTAAAAGTTTTACAATAACTATTTCCCGTAAATAAGCCTTATTTTAAATGAATTGCACCAAACTTGAAATGCACTTTTTTACTAAAATATAATTTTAGTAAAAAAGGAGGGTTTTGATAAACCCAAGGCTAAATTTATTTGACTGTATATAGGCTACATCCATGTTTGATCAAGAATATCTTCACCCTAGTTCTTAAATTGTTACAGATCTGAGTGTAGAAAATAACACTGCCATGAGACTCAAAAAAAAACAACCCAAGTTGGATCTTCAATGCATGTATGGGCTATTGAAAACTTTGTTGCAGATCTAAAAATTCCTTTGAATTAGGAAAAAATCCCTTTGTAAGTCTCAACAAGCATGCAAAGCACTACCACATGTGAAAAAAACCTTCACAGGTCTGAAATCACCTAGATTTGGATAAATATTCCAGGGATCCTACAATAATGATTTAGGGCCTGCAAATAACAATCTCTAGAACTATATGTGCACTATGCAAGCCTATAAACTTAAGAAGCCTGCAAATAGGCTATATATACCTAGAAACAAGGCAAAACCAACACCAAATAGCACCTAAATACTTGCAAATATTGATCTCAAATGATTTTTTTTTGTAAAATAATAACTAAACAAACACAATACCAACTCGACTCTGATACTATATCCGATAAGCACCACATATCTACTAGTTTGAATATTACACAGGTGAATGATGCGAGACATGAATTGTTCTAAGAAAAAACAATACAAGCATACAAGACTACAAAATAATAAAATACAACATAGATAATTGTAATAACACAGAAATAGCTCCACCTTAATATGATCAAATAGAATAATGCAAGAGATGTACATATAAGAGGTGAATGCGTAACCTCCTCCTAGAATCATGATAATACACACCTATAATAGTGGTAACCAACAACTATAATGGTGTAGTAAAGTGGTTGCTAACACCTAGAATAGTGTAGTCAAGTGTACACCTAAGCAAGAATATTCCATAAGTGAAGGGAAACTCCAAGTGAGGTGGAAACTATCGAGTAGGATAATACAAATAAAGCAAGAAAAATAAATCCTACACTAACACCTAATAATTTCATCCCCCTTTTCAGTCATATCCCCATAATTTTAATTCCCATGCATGTATCCTTAACCTTTCCCATGTATTGAAGAGATGAAAACAATCTCACAAGTTTCTTTTAAGACAATGTCTTTCAAGGAAGATTTTTCAGCGGGCTTAGGAATGGCTATTTTTAGCCTTTCTAAGGCTGGTGCATATTATTCAGAGTAAATTTTAATCCCAAAATTCATCAAGGAGGTTTATTAATGATCCAAGATCATTTCACAAGTGATTTATGAAGATTTTGTGGTTTAGGAGCAAGTTAAGCAAAAACATGTTTTTCAAGGTGAAGGAGCCGACACTGTGAAAAAGAACATGAGCTTCAAAAGATGATTCTCAGGAGATCCAAAAATATTTCAGAGGTCAAACAAGATACCATTAGAAATATAATTCAATTCCCTACATGATTATATTTTCATAATTGTCACAAGACCAAGGTGGTTTTCTCCATAATCTATTTTTGGAAGGCACACCTTGCAGTTCCGAGAAAACATGGTGTTTTTACAGGATGTTTTAGGATGAATTATATTATGGGACCCATCCAATTCTTCTAAAAATTATTTTTTAATTAAAAATTATGAAAATAAGTTCTCAAAAATACCTCCAGTAGCTCCGAAAACTTCATTTTCAAGCTCTCTCTCAAGGATTCTCTCGCAGTTAGAATATTTTTTCAGTGTCACGTGTTAGAATGAGGCTAAAGAAATTTTTTGTGTCCCTCTTTCTCCATTTTCAAATATGAATAAAGGGGATAAAAAATTTCATCCCCCTACCTTAGACCTCATTGACCCACCACATGACCATGGGAGGCTTCGGTAAGCACCTTTTGGAAATTTTCTAGCCCCCGCCTCGCACATCGCATGCTCCCCACTTGTCCTCCTAGGGCTAGGGAACTACTTATGTGTCCCCTTCGTATTTTTCTAAGGGGGTGATGTAGATTTCCACACCCTCAGCATCCATTCATCATTTTAATTCAACTTATTTCAATCTTTTATCTCCAAACTCTACTTTGAATGTCTTCTTGACTAGGTATAATACCTCAGACTTGTAAAAATTGATCTATTAAGAACTATCATGCTCCAATAACCTATAAATATACTCTTTAACTTTCACTACATGCCATTTCCTCTATTAAATAGACAAATTCCCCAAGAAATTTCCTTGATACTATCTTACCTTCATGTTCCTTCATTAACTTCTTGTCTTAACTCCAAATAGGAAAAAAATATTGTCCTTCTGCCTTTAAGGACCTCTACACCTTGTTCACAGTCACATCTCAAATTTATCTCAAGCACTAAAATGATTAGAAATTGACATTTATTCATTCCTTCAATAATTGACTCAACCTATCTTGATAGGGTTTTAAGAGCATACACTCTGCTCCATACATGATTAGAATAATCCACTCCAGCCTTCAACAAGATGAAAGCATCCCAAGAAACCTTTTTTTACTCAATATAATTTGTTTCAAATTTCATTACTCTATTCCATGGGCTTCTTCTACTAATCCTTCTTTAACCTTTCTAGGCCTGAGATCACTTGTTAGCCTTGGTTTTAATTAAATAAAGCTTATATTTCTTCTTCTAAGGTCTCAAGATGAAAATAAAAACCATTTAGGAACAAATTTACACATTCTAGTTGTGTGCTAAGTCTTAGGGTGAAATTTCAATGTCTAACTTCCAAATTCGTTGTTATTGTCCCTTTACTATTAAGCTTTGCATTGTGATCTTTAATGTGGCTATTTGGGAAGAGTACTGGTAAAGAATATGACCAAGACACATGATGAACCTTTAAAATTCCTTCGAAATTTTCAAATAGATATCACCATAGTGTTGGCTGTTAAATCTTGGCTATAAATTCAAGGATTCAAGATCCTAATTGTTAAACCCTAGTTTACTGGTAGAGATAACCTGAGAGACACCATTTTCCCTATAGAATGGAATGGATTCACTTTCAAATCTTGTAACTTGTCAACAAGTACCATCCAACCTTTCTCAAGAGTCCTGAGTAGATATTGAGTCAGGACAAGGAATTAATATGATCATCTTCGTAGGAATTCAGTCTTACATGAAAGTGTAAAGAAAGGTAATATAGTTTCCACCCTTACACATGAAAATAGACATTTCCTTTTTGTTTTGAATCTCAAATTATGTATAGATAAACCTTATTCACCTCTCTTGTAGCCTTCCTTTATTCTTACATCTAGTACAAGATACAACAAAAGTCACAGTTTGTTCAACAATTCAAACATAGTTTGTCATAGTCAATCTTGTGCCATCATACATTAAATTTGACAAGAAGATTCAATGCTCAAGGTATTTAAAAGGATTCAACAACATGCAATTACAGTGGCAAAAAATTCCCTTTCTTCAATGGATCCTCAAACTATAAGCAACATAGTTTGGTTGGTTTTTCACAGTTTCTTGTATACACACAGTTCTATAATACTCTCAAACCAAAATACTAACCTTTATCATGGAATTGATGATTAGATCCCACACATAACTATATAAACCAAACTATTTTCAAGTCCTGGTAAATCTCCCTTCCATTGTCAACACAATTCAATGACACAATAAAGTCAAGAAACATAGATGAAGGAAAACACAGAGTAACCTTGCTTTAATTGCATTACATTCTTGAATTCAGTGATTCAATATTTTTTTCTAAGGCTCTCTAGAAATACCTCATCAACAAAATTAAATCCCTTACCTAGAAAAATGTCAACAAATTGAACAAGCAACTAATTTACACAATATTCCATGAGAAAACATGATTTTCATATCAAAAGCATATGTATTCTTTTACAAAATTACATGTTTCTCCTCTATTTATTCTTCCCTTCCTCGAGGATTCTTGAATCACTCTCTCCTCTTCCCTCGAATGAAATTATCATAACTGTTTCTTTCTCCTTTTAACTCAAACTATCCCTTTCTTAGTCACACCTTAACTAACTCTAAGGCTCTAAGTCCTTTTACATGATTTGTTATGACCTACAAACCCTAGGTCTAATGTCATGACCCCAAATAGACTTCCTAGGACATTTATGTCCTTAATATACCTATTCCAAACTTTACAAATGACTAAGGCTCCTCTTACAAGCCAAAACATACCATATTTCCTTTTTAAGAATTTGAATTACATTTTGGAGGGAAACCTCCTAGTTCAGTTTTCTTATGAACTTAGACTAACTTAATCAATCTAATGGGGCTATTAAGACTTGAAAAATACCCCCTAATATTAGTTTAGTCTAACTCAAGGACAAATTTTCCCAATATTTGTACAAAATCTCAAAATTTCCTTGCTGGAGAGATAATGCTCCTGCATCAAGGGACAGGGGGGGGATTTTCGCCACACTCCCAAAGGCATGAAAACCAAGGAGTTAGAGTATTTTTCCATTTCCCCCATTTTGCTCGAAATCCACCAAGAAATTTGGAAAAAAAAGTTCCAGATTCCTTCTTCACCATTATTCCTTCTCCATTCCTCCCCCCATGTTTCCATGATCTCAGAAAAGTAATTATTCATAAATTTACAAATTTTTCTCCATGTACATTTTTTGCAAGAATGACTTTGTAGCCCGTGAAGGAAAAATTCTCATATCTTGCAAAATGGTGCACAGATCGAGGTGGGGTTTTTTGAAATATTCTTCATTTATAAATGAATTCAAGGAGAATGTGATGACATATTAAATGATGCCTTAGATTTTTTATGGTGAAGAAACCCCGACTTCATGCCCTAGTTTTTTATTATTTTATTTCTCTACCATTCTGGCAATCAAATTGAGCTAAAAATTTGTATGCGAGATCAAGCGAAGAAACCTATTATAGTGGAGGTGGTTTCATCAAAATCCAATGTGTGGAAGGGAAATTTCCAAAAATAGTAAGTATCTATATGAGCATTTACTATAAATAGTAAACTCTCATAGGGGGAAAATTTCTTCAAGCCAATGTTCACATGGAGCAACCAGGGAAACAAAGAAAGTGGTATGAGGTGGAAAAAGTGAAAAAGGAAATATTTCTAATAATAACAAACCCTCATTCTAAATACAGAAAGATGTAGTAGAATTAGTTTTCATCCACCTTGCTACTTCTTGATATCCTCCCAGGGTCACGAAGTAATCTCTTAACTCAAACAAGGTAATCCATTCTTCACAAAGGTCTGAAGGCATCATTTTGGTCATTGTTGTGTACAAGAACAAAATATAACATCACAAGGAGACAATGACTGAAATCAAGAAGCATTGTGTAGATAAAAGTGAGGGTCAAGGTCTTTGTTAAAAATCAAACCAAGGGGGGCCATCATAACTGATCAATCAAGTTAGAGCCATTCTGTTCCTCTTTAGTGAGCTGGCTAAGTGATCTCAATGAGCTAAGTGAAACAAGGTGAGAGGGGAGAATCATTCAAAGTTTGGTTGGAGCTATCAAGCAAGAGTGATTACTTGCATAACATTTAAGTTTCCAAGAATTTCTCCCTGAAGGTCATATCTTCTCTTAGCAATGGATAATCGATTCCACAAAAAGCTATTGAGAATGATCCAGCGGAAAACATCATGTCAACACCTGATGAACCATTCCCATGGTTTCTAAAAATCATCAAAAATGATCCAAGGATAACATAACATGTTATCATTCCAAGTCTCAAAGAAATATCAGAGATATGGAATCTCAAACAAAGAAATAAATCTAAAAAAACCTCTCGCTTCTTTAGTGTGGCCTCAGGTAATCAATATGTTAAAGCTTCCAGACCTAATATTGAAAATCCTATTAAGGAAATGACTTTGTTAGACTATGAGTTGACCCACATCTCATTGGGCCAAGCTTCACATGAGGTTGATTCTCATCTATTTGAAGAATCCTCCTGTTGCCTCCTCCCTCGAAATGAAGAATACAATCAAATCATTATCTAATTGGAGAAACAGGTAAAAGCTCTCAATGCCTACATTTAACCCATTTTAAAACATGAATTGACATCTTCCCTTCTAATCAAATACATTCCTCCAATCATAAATTTTGATCCTAAAGCAGTTAAGAAAGCACAAAGATACATGATGTAGGGGAAGGCTAGTGAGAAATGGATGGAGAAAATCATTGAGCAAGGAAAGGCATTATTTTCAAAAGTAAATCTCATGAAATACACTCTTCCAACATTGTCAAAAGTGAATAAAGTAAAGGATGAGTTTGTAAAGTAAGTTAATCATTTGGATGAGATGTTCCCACTAGTGTCTGAGATGATTTCCTTTGACTCTCACACCCTCGTGAGTAAAAACATGTTCACATCCACTTCCAAGAACTTGTCTCAAGTTTGGCTCCATATCATGGATGCAAGATATGCAATGCTCAATAATTCCATATCTAAATTGGACTGCCATGGGAAAAAAATTTTCAAGATCTTGAAGAAGGTCTACCATTATGTTCAGTGATTTGATCTCCCTCCTCTCACTAAAGAATCATCATCAGAAGAGATCATCATTTTATTCTGGGAGCTAGTCAAGAAAGGGACATGTGAATCTATTTCCTTTAATGAAGAAAATTTAGAGTCCCTAGACAACATCAGAAGTTGCATTGCCACAATTGTAATGAATCATGAAGAATGGATCAATCAATGCAAGAAGATCAATGATTTTCTAGGAACATAAATCAAGGTTTTAGACTATGTGTTCATTCTAGATGTGGCTAATTTAATGGTTGTGATTAATTAGTTCAAAAAATAATTCAAGGGATAAGAGTAGGAAGCATGAATCAACAAGTTCTTCATCAAGAAATCTTCTTCATCAGAAATGTAAACTTCTCCCCTCTTCTCCACTTCTCCCTCTTTCTTCTCTTCCTCTTCTAATTTTTTGTTGAAAGTAATCATTGTATTTTTTCCTATTCACTTAAGTGACATATTTTGAAATTGTATAAGTATTTTCTCAAAATTATAACATAAATAATTAATTTGTCTTTTCTAATGGAAAATGAAAGGTCACAAGTGGAATTGGAACATGAAGAGTTGTACAGGGGAAGATGAGAGGTCAATTCACATTGTTATAAATTGGGATGGCTTCTCCATTCTAAAGGATCCTGAAAATTTAGTTCTCTATGGAAATAATGGATTGTGATATGTTGTTGAGCTATGTATCACCAATGCACATGAAATAAAAGCTACATTTCTTCCATTCTATTTTCCTTGTGTTTCTTCTACTTCTCTATTTTATGCACTTTACAAGCATAGTGTTGGAGAGGAACTTTTCATCATAGATAGATGAATCTATGGAACTTTGTGTATTTATTCATTGGTCCCACTAACTTCATTGTTACTTTATTCTATATTTAATAATGAAATACTCTAGTTATTAGGTGTGAACTTTGTAATTGGCCTACTCATGGTAATAACCTTGCTTTCCTAAGTTCCCTCCTTTACCCCTTATTGATGTAGTTTCCTCCCTTGTGCTCCTGTACAAGAAATTTTCTACAAGTTTAGTGGAGTGTCCCTATGTGATCCCCATCCTATTTTTCCAACCCACAATATTTAGGTAGGATTATATTATTTTCATTCAATAATGGGAGCTGTATCGTTCAATGCAAAGGGGTGTAGCCTCATGAACGTTAGTGGAGACACCTAGTTTGTCTAATTGAAAATTTTTCTCACAAATAGTTTTTTGGAGAATCTGATGGGGAGATATTTTCCCAAGTGCACCCAGAAAATATCTTTGCCAAAAAACACAAACAAGTAAATATTCAAAAAATAAAATAAAAGATTTCAAAGAAACATCAATTTTTGAAGGTGAATCCGTCAAGGAATGAATTCATGTCAAATTCGTTCCCCACACCACAATGAAGAAATTTCTATACTAGAGTAAAGCACTCAATGAGTGACAGTGACGAAGAAGGGGAAGATAGTTGTTGAGAAATGTAAATGTTTGATTAGCCATCATTTTGGACCAGTTCTTGCAAAGAGGAGAATTTGAGAATGACAAAAAAGTCTCTTGTTTCAAGTAAAAATCTATAAGTATACGAGGGAAAAAGGGCTAGTGAGAATGTCTAATTAAAAATATAAAATAGAATAAGGTGTATAAATAAAGAAAATCACTGCTTGTGAAGAACCTAAATCCATCAGATCTTGGTGGTTACAATTCAACTTGGGAGATTTGCATAAAGGAAATGAAAATGGCCTTGAAATTGCTACTGTCGATGATCAAGAATCACAAGAGAATAATGAAAAATATGCAAAGGAGATAAAATATGTTGTATGAATTCCAGAAAGACAAAGAATCTACTGAAGGTAATACTCTCAATCTCACTCAACTGAATGAAAATCTCAGAGCCATCTCTTTTATCAGTCTCCCTTGAGATGATTTTCCTTGCATATCAGAAATGTGAGAAATGATAGCCTTAAATGAATGAATATGTGCTAAGGGTCATGCACGCATTGACAAAAGGAGATTATGATCCCCAAATTTTCCTCTGGAAAATTATGAACGTTTTGAAGAAATGAATCCTTACAAGATAAATGTATGAACAACTAACTTTGAAGCACTCCATAACAAGGAGGAAGAAGAGTAGATTTATCCTATAGAGGAAGACTCATGATGACTATCTGTCCACTATGAGGTATTCATCCCTGGAAGATTCTTGGATGCTTTTGAGGAATGTCTTATGCATGAACCTTATAATGAGAATCAAATCAACACTATGGAGGATGATAAAGAATACATGATGATTGAACCTCCATTCATCAACTCGTTTTGGCTTGAGGAACAACCCGTTTTAGAGAAACAATGAATTAAAGTGGGGAGGATTATTATTGCACAATAGAAGATTCAATTCTTTATAAAGACTCCACCAATAATGAATAAGTACAAGAATCCTTTCCTTCATTCCATACTTAAGAGGATGAGTTTGAGGTAGTCATGGATGAATCTCCATTTCAAATTTTGATCTTTCAATTGATGATGGAATGAAGATAGTTGAATAATTAAGCTCCCTTCTCGATTCAATCATGGATGACCAAAAAATAAGAGGCCCATTTCATTTTTCAAAGCCAAAGAAATTGAAAAATTTGAACATAACCTCTTCGAGGAAATTGACTCCACCATTCTTATCCAAGGAGCATAAGGTTAATAACCATGGTGAGTATGAAACATTTCATTTTCCATATGAGCAAGAAGATTCAAATGATGAATGGTCAAGATAAAGTTCAAAATTATTCCCATATTGCTGCCACAATGTGGTTCTATGCTTCCCATCATGAAGATGATGAAATGGATCTTGAGCTCAAAGGATTTCCCTTCCCACGTAGCATGGATCTCTTCTCCTTGTTAGAGAATGTTGAAAACCAAGTATGCCCATGTTTGCAAGAAGGTGAGACTATTGGGATTACAAGAAAGTTGATCAAGAGGAGGTGAAAAAGGATGTTTCAGGTGAGTCTTTTCCATGTGTAAATCATATTTTCAACCATCTCTTGGAGGCACAATGCAAAGATTCTTCCAATTAGGATGAGGATGAGTACATGGAAAACTCAGAAGAGTTATTTTTGTAAGACATATTATAGGTTGCAGAAGAAATTGAAGACCCTAAACTTAGTCTCGAGATCTTGACTTGGGCTATGAAAATACAAGATAGGTATGAGTCAATATGTGCTTCTCATTTTGATAAACCAATGTTTGATGCTAATACAGAGTAAATGGATGAGCCTAATGTCTTCCCTAATTCCTTGGTTGATGAGAGTGAATGTGAAGATATGTCTTTCTATTTTATACTTTGAAAAGAAGATCATGAATGTAAAAGGAATGAGATTCCTGAATCCAAAATTAATATTCCCAATCTTGAAGACATATCCACCATGGAGGATGATAATAAAGAAAATGTTGAGCTAATGTGTATCAAAGATAATGGTTTAAAAAAAGGGAAAATTTGTAAGAGTCTTGTGAGTGTATTAAAGATCAACTTGTTCTCACCACTATTGGATGTCCTACTAATTTAGAGAATAAAAAATGAACTGAAATATTTAATGAAGAGTGAAGAATTATTCTATGATCAAATCAAGGACCGCGGTTTTGAAAATGATGCCAAAATCAATTTTGAATGGATGAACATTGAGAAAAATTGTTCTGAACAACAAAGTGATAATGTGCATGATTCTTGTGAAAGGATTCAAAGTAAGATTGAACCCACACTATTTCCTGAACTCCAATTTGTCTTGAACATGTCTTCATGCTTCAATAATCTTCTTAATGATGATGAAGGCCTCCAATTCAATGATGTAACCTCCATTTTTGAAAGCACTTGCACAAAGAAACAAAGTGAGGTGTTCAGAGTAGCTATTGTAGTGGGAAGAAAATCAATTTATCCTTGCTCCTTCTAAGTAGCCTTACTGATGTAGGAGATGGTTTCATGTTGGAATTTAAGGAGGAAGAATGTTTTCATGAAAAATTCAATATTTCCCACTCTTGAGAACATGGATGATTGACTTCTCATTTACACAAAGCATCAAGCCAGAGCCACAAGATCCAAAGATTCCAAAAAGGTGACAAAGTTTTCATTAGATGCAAGAAATTTTTCAATATATTGTGAGTATGAAGATGGAATCTTGATATGTCTTCTTCTTCTCAAGCCACGCAAAGCCAACATCAGGATCATGGTATGATCATATAGTAGTTTTTGTTCTTCGAAGATCATCTTTCAGTATTTTGTTCCATGATGGCATGTACTTTTCCCAACCCATGTCATCGGGCATGTGTACATTATTTCCCCACCTCTATAAATATCCCTCCCTTGTAACATAATTTCCATTTTCCATTTTGTGTGTGTTTACTACTTTTTTTGTGTTTCCCTTTTGTGCGTTTGTTTATGTGTGTGTGTGTGTTGGAAGAAATGATTCAATAATCCCAATGGATAAGGTACTGGTCTACGAAATGAATCGAGATTCTGGGATTCCTACATGTTATGTCCTCATTGCACTCGATCCATAACATGTCACCCAAGCTAGAGTCCAGTTGTTTTCATGCAAATGTGCAACATGAACATTTTCCATATTTTCAAGCATGACAATGGACCCCAATGTCAAAAACATTTCATTATAAGCCTTCTCAGACACCCTTTCAGATCATTTCATCCCCTAAGTCAAGCCTAGCCCCATCCTTGTAATTATCATGTCTATGGTCTTAACCTTTCCTATGTATTTAAGATATGAAAACAAGCTCACAAGTTTCTTTTAAGATAATGTCTTTCAAGGTAGACATTTTCGTAGACTTAGGAATGTTTATTTTTATCTTTTCTAAGGTTGGTGCATATTCATCAGAGCACATTTGAATCCATAATTTCATTAAGGAGGTGTATTAATGATCCAATATCATTTCACAAGTAATTTAGGAATATTTAGGTAAGATTTAGTGGTTTAGGAGCACGTTCAACAAAAGGGAGTTTTTGAAGGTGAAGGAATTGACACTGTGAAAAAGCACCTGATCTTCGTAAGATGATTCTAGGAGCTCCGAAAAGAGTTAGATGTAAAAAAATATATCATTATAAATATACTTTAATTCCCTACATGATGGTATTTTTAGATTTGTCACAAGACCAAGGCACTTCTCTCCACAATCTATTTTTAGTAGGCACACCTTTCAGTCTTGAGAAAAAGGCTATTTTGAGGATGCTTCAGGAATAATTTGTTCATGTGACCCAGTCCATTCTTCACAAAATTCTATTTTCAGTCAAATCATATAAATAAGTGCCCAAAAATACCTATGGGAGCTCTAACAACTTCATTTTCAAGCTCTTTCTCAAGGATTCTCTCATAGTTAGAAGATTTTTCTAGTGCCACGTGTCAACATGAAGTTGAGGTGCACATTTTTGTCCATTTTTTCCCTTTTCCAAGGGAAAAATGGGACAATTTTCCCCCCACCTTATATCTCATGAACCCACCATATGACCAAGGGAGGCTCTGGTAAGCACCTTTTGACAATTTTCTAGCCCCTGCCTCTAACACCACATGCTCACTACTTTTCCTCCAGGGGCTAGGGAAAATTTTTGTGTCCCCTTCATCCCTTTACAAGGGGAAATGGAGACAATTTTTTTTCCCCCCTCCAAAAGGAATGAAAACCAAGGAGTTAGAGTATTTTTCCATTTTCCCCCATTTTTCTCCAAATCCACCTAGAACTCTGCCAACATTTTTCCAGATTCCATCTCCACCATTGTTCCTCCACCATTCCTCCCTCCATGTTTCCATGATCTCAAAAAAGTAATTCTTCATAAATTTGCAATTTTTTTCCAAGCTTCAAGTACATTTTTCGCTAGAATGACTTTGTAGCCCGCGAAGGAAAAATTATCATATCTTACAAACCGGTGCACAGATCGAGGTGAGGTTTGTTGATATATTATTCATTTACAAAAACCTTCAAGGAGAAAGTGATGGAATATTAAATTCTTCCCTATTTTTTATGGCAAAAAACCCCTGACTTTGTGCCATATTTTATTTCTCGCCATTCTTTTGATCAGATTGAGCTGAAAATTTTGTACATGAGATTGAGAGAAGAAACCTACTTCAGTGGAGGTGGGTTTGTCAAAATATGAAGCGTGGAAGGGAATTTTATAAAAATATTAAGTCTCTATATGAGAACTCACTATAAATATTAAACTCTCATAGGGGAAAAGTTCTTTAAGGTAGTGTGCACAGGGAGCAACCAAGGAAAGAAAGAAAGTGGTATGAGGTGAAAAAAGTAAAAAAGGGCGTCTTTCTAAAAATAGTAAATCCTCATTCTTAGTATAGAAAGTTGCAGCAGGCTTAGTTTTCATCCACCTCTCTACTTCTTGATTTCCTCACAGGGTCAGAAAGTAATCTCATAAATAATATAAGGTAATCCATCCTTCAAAAAGTTCTAAAGGCATTATCTTGGTCATAGTTGTGTACAAGAGCGAAGTAGAACATCAGAAGGAGAAATATATGAAATAAGGAAGAATGGTTCAAATAAAAAAGAGGGCCAAGGTCTTAGTTAAAAATAAAACCAAATGGGATCATGTTAAATTTGTCAATCAATATAGAGCCATCCACGCCTCCTTCGTGAGTTATCCAAGTGAGCTTAATAAGCTAAGTGAAACAAGGTGAGCTGGGAGAATCGTTTAAAGTGATTTGGTTGGAGATATAAAGAAAAATTGATTCCATGTAGAACATTCAAGTCTCTCATAATGTATCCCCGAAGGTCAGATCTTCTCACAGAAATGGAGGATTGATTCCACAACAAGCTCTTGAGAATGCTCTAGTGGAAAACACCATGTCAACACCTGATGATCCATTCCCATGGATTCTAGAAATGATCAGGAGTGAGCCAAGGAAAATGCAACAAGTTATCATGCCGAGTCTCAAAGAAATATATAGATATGGAAGCCCAAACAAAGAAAGAAATCTCAGACAATATCCCACTTCTTCAGTGGGACCTCAGGTAATAAATGTAAAAGTTTCCAGACCTAAGGTAGAAAAGATGCTATCCCAAATTCACCCCTGGAAAATTTGGTCAAGACAAATACTGCACATAAGGAAATTATGAAGGAAACGAGTTAGATCCGTGAGCTCACATTCCAGGATGACAAACAGGTTACAGGTGGGTTCGGAAATGAAGGAGCAGTGTTGCAGAGAAGCCAGGAGCAAGAAGGAAAATAAGTGGTGAAGTTTCAAGGTCTTTGGGCTCAAAACATTTTAGAAAAGAATCCAGAATCGACTAGGTATGGAAGAGCCAGTAGAGAGAGCCACATGTCCTAGCAGTGCTTCTCTAAAGATGAATTCAAAAAGGGAAGCCCAAATGAGCACCAGGATGCCGCGTGGCCCTGGTAGGTAAAAAATGGAGAAACATATTCCGGCCTTTAATGCATGATCTTCTTGCTCTTCAACTACCAGATCCGATTCGATTCAA
This sequence comes from Taxus chinensis, assembly GCA_019776745.2. Taxonomy (NCBI): domain Eukaryota; kingdom Viridiplantae; phylum Streptophyta; class Pinopsida; order Cupressales; family Taxaceae; genus Taxus; species Taxus chinensis. The sequence goes on from CM034146.1 coordinate 692,140,081, forward strand.
TCCGATCCATTGGAAAACTAGAAGCGACATATTATGGGCGGATTCGTAGAAGGCATTGATATTTAGTGGTTGAAATTTCAAAGTAGGATTCAATGCATATCTCAAGGTGGTTGGATTAGGATTCATTTTTTCCCTCTTCTCTCTCTCTCATTCTTTCTATATATTGTAACACTTCTCATTTTTAACAAGAGACATTCTGGGCATAGAGAAACTCTAACAAATTTGTTTCTCGACGCCATTTTTGAGCAGCGAACCTTCTCCCATGCCTGGAAAATGTATTTGTGCCTTTATTCTAGAAATTTAATGGTCTATGCACCTTATAGAGCAATAAAAACATGTTTTTGTGGTGTTCTTCAACCCTTTTCATCGTTTTGTTGTTTCTCCATGCCTCTCCTTTCCAGATTTGTTTTTCTGTGCATGTATTTCACATTTGCAGGTGTAGGATGTTGTGTTTCATGGAGTTTAATGGTGAACTTGAAGATCTGGGCCGTGTTACTTCTGTCTGACCTCCCTCATCTCCATTTTTTCTATTTCTTTCTCCCTCAATAGAATATCTCGCTTCCTTTGCTGGTGTATCACTGCTTTAGTGCAGGCTCTATTTTTTCCCTCTTTCTCTCTCCTTGGTTCCTTGGAATGGTTAGATTAGGTTAGATTTAGTTTTGCTGCACTGGAGTAGCTCATGGTAGGTAGTTTAGGAAGAGGAACCAGCCTTCTCTGGAGATATTTCCCACTTTTGCAAGGTCCCACACCTTGGGGAAAGTTCAATATTATGCAATCACACCAAATGATTCTACCTTAGAAAAGCAGATTTTTAGAACTTATTTGGGGGTGTTGTGATTTTGCACTAACAGTTTTGGCACGCCCAGTGGGACAGGTCTGAAGCACCTTACCACTTCACTTCATCAGGTTCGATGTGCTCTTAGAGGTACTTTCAAGCACATTTGGCGACTCCATCTAGTCAACAACCCATCCTCTGAGTTGCAGACCTTCTTCCCATCCATTTCCACCCATTATTTCTTCCATCTCCTTCATCTTCTCCCATCCCATGAGGTTGTGCAATCATGACTTCATTCCCTTCATGGAACTCACACTTACAACAATGCAATCCACCTCCAATGCATTTCCTAACTCCTCCAAATCAGCATTATGATCAGATCCATAACCATTATGCTTACCGTTATGAGTAGTGTCAAAACCTGTTTGACTATGAAGCTTATAAATGACAAGGGGATGCATATGATGGTGATAGTTATGCAGAGGATGCTAGTATACTTGAGAAGATTCAAAAAATGGAGGCTAGCATGGTGCAGTCCAGGTCCATAGCACAATTGAAGGCATTCAAGATTGGTTGTAGGGCACCTTGTCCATGGGAAGGCCCTTTTCCAAGACATTACAACCCTCAAGAGAATCTCAACTTCATGGTTGAAATGCTGCCCCAACTTGCATAATGGACTGAGGAGATCGGGGCTTATGAGCAAAGTGCAAGACAACCTTTTCAATGGGTAATTCAATCACCAGCTCCCTATCTTTCGTTATCTCTTCCTCAATCTTTATCTTTTCAGCAGAGTCAAGAGTCAAGCCCCTCAATTGCTGCCCCAAGTATTGATTTCATTTCTCCATCTCCCATTCTTCCACCCCATCTCAGTTCTTATGTCCTTCTTCCTTCCAAACTTTCATCCCCTCAAAAACAAATAAGAAGTTGCACCTCCCTTCCCACCAAAAACAATTGCAAAGATGGTTGAACCCTAACCTGCCACTCCTCTTGCTTTCCTAAGCCCATGTTGGGAAGAGACTCAAGAATCCAGTCAAGGAGAACAACAAGAAGAGGAGACCAACAGAAAATAAATGCATGACAATCTGATGAGTTGGGCTACTAGATTTAGGTCTACAAATATCCCCTTGATGGTCAAGACAATAGAGGAGGTCAAAGTCGAAGAGCCAGTGGTGAATGAGTTTGAATTTGCAGTTCTGGAGGAGAACCATATGGTTTCAGAGGCAACAAGTGCAGAGCAAGCCACATAAGAACCTTCATTTCTTCCTCCCACTTCATAACCTTCAAACTATAATGTCGAAGAAGAGTTTGAGCTTTCAAACTTCATGTTTGAAGATGAGGGGAACCATGGTGAGAAAATTACAGATTCGAAGGACACCATGGAGGAGGTTGAACACACATAGCATGACAACGAGGAGGTAGATTATCTGTCTGACTTAGAGGATTTTCTTAATGGAGGGGAGCTAGAGGAGATCACATCATTTTCTCCTCCATCATCTACCTTCCAAGAACATGAGTCTACAGCCACGGAGGAGAACATCCAAGGAGAACAACCTGTATGTCACAACGACCCTGAGGGACCAAGGTTAGAGGATCTTAATATTCCATGTTCTTCTCAGGAGGAGGAAGGAAACAGTAAAGACCTCATCTCTCCCACACCATCCACCCAAGAAGGTCCATAAGAAGAATCCATTTTTGGAGTTTAATTTAAGAGAAATGGGCACATCTAAAGGATCAGACCGTTCCCAATCAGGTAGTTGGCTTCATTGGAGCCAAAGGAGAAACCAAAACCAGTCATGCCTACTTCAAGGTATGAGGATGAGCATCAAAGTACCAAGGGTCACCATCAATACCTCTAATAGTCCAATGCAGGTTAGCTTGAGGAGGTATTTTCCATTAATGTTGATATGTTCATGATTTGGGTGGAGGATAGGATTATATATAGTTTTTCACTCATACTGGCAGCTATAATTAGTGTCAAATCATTTACATGGCTGCCTCTCTCGAGAAAAGGAAGCTACTTCTCTCTGCCAGTTGCAGGCTTTGTTTAGCATTCTTTCTCTCTAGTTAGTTTAGGAGTAGGAGTAGATTTACTTTCAGCAGAAGAAGTGCTTATGCACACTCTGCATGTCTCATTTGAGGCATGTATGATTTGGTCTTTGTCTATAAGTTTTGTCTATTTTTCTCCAAGGGTGCATAAGGCCAGGCTCTTCAATATTCATGGCAAGAAGACTCATAGCGGTCTATAATAGTTGCTAGCTCCAAAAGAAAACAAATGCAGAGCAAATAAAGTTGTTTCAAAATAGTCCATTTTAGGGATGGATGAAAGCCCCAGAGTTAAAATTTTTTTCTACTCTTAGAAATTCCATTTCCAAGATTTCCTTGAAAATTGAGAGTGCCGACACGCGGGCGGATTCAAAGTCAGGCAGAGGTCACAAAAGTGCAGAGAGTTGGGGAGTCCATTTTATAAGAAGGATCAGTGTCAGGACAACATTCTTGACTCCATGCCCAATGGATGCTCCAAGGTCACTGGTCTCTTCATCTAGCAGGCAGATGTCCCTGTGAGTCACCAAATTTCTATCCCAAATTTTCCTCCCGGAAAATTTGGTCAAGACAACTCCTGCACATAGGGAAATTATGAAGGAAATGACTTAGACATGTGAGCTCACATTCCAGGATGAAAAAAAGGTTACAGGTGGGCTCGGAAATGAAGGAGTAGTGTCGTAGAGAAGCTAGGAACAAGAAGGAAAAGAAGTGGTGAAGTTACAAAGTCTTCGGGCTCAAAACCATTCAGAAAAGAATCTGGAATCGACTAAGTATGGAAGAGCTAGCAGAGAGAGTCACGTGTCCTAGTGGTGCTTCTTGAAAGATGAATCCAAAAAGGGAAGCCCAAATGAGCGCCAGGCTACCGCGTGGCCCTGATAGGTGAAAAATGGAGAAACTTCTTTGGGCCTGTAATGCAAGATCTTCTTGCTCTTCAACTACCATATCCGATTCGATTCGATTCGCTGGGAAACCATAAGCGACATATTATGGGTGGATTTGCAGAAGGCATTGATATTCAGTGGTTAAAATTTCAAAGTAGGATTCAATGCATATCTCATGGTGGTTGGAGCAGGATTCGATTTTCCCCTCTTCTCTCTCTTTCATTCTTTCTATAAATTGTAACACTTTTCATTTTTAAGAAGAGACATTTTGGGTATAGAGAAACTCTGTCAAATTTGTTTCTTGACGCCATTTTTGAGTAGCGAACCTTCTCTCATGACTGAAAAATTTATTTGTGCCTCTATTCTAGAAATGTAATGGTCTATGCACCTTCTAGAGCAATAAAAAAATGTTTTTGTGGTGTTCAACCCTTTTCATCATTTTGTTGTTTCTCCGTGCCTCTCCTTTCCAGTTTTTTTTCTGTGCATGTATTTCACATTTACAGGTGCAGGATGTTGTGTTTCATGGAGTTTAATGGCGAAATTGAAGATCTAGGCTGTGTTACTTATGTCTAACCTCCCTCATCTCCATTTTTTCTATTTCTTTATCCCTCAACAAAATATCTTGCTTCTTTTGCTGGTGTATCACCACTTTAGTGTAGGCTCTATTTTTTCCCTCTTTCTCTCTCCTTGGTTCCTTGGAATGGTTAGATTTAGTTTTCCTACACTGGATTAGCTCATGGTAGGTAGTTTAGGAAGAGGAACCAGCCTTCTCTGGAGAGATTTACTTTTGCAAGGTCCCACAAGTTGGGGAAATTTCAATGTTATGCAATCAGACCAGATGATTCTACTTTAGAAAAGTATATTTTTAGAACTCATTTGGGGGTGCTGTGATTTCACACTAACAAAATCCAATTGAGGAAATGACTCTGTTGGACTATGAGTTGACCCACATCTCATTAGGCCAAGCTTCACATGAGGGTGACTCTCATCTATTCAAATAATCCACCTCTCTCCTCTTCCGTCATAACAAATAATACAAGCAAACCATTGTGCAATAGGAGAAATAGGTAAAATATCTCAATGCCTACATTCACCCTTTTTTGGACTCAAATCGAAATTGTCCCTTCTGATTGAAAAAATTCCTCCAATTAGAAAATTTTTATCCTATTGTAGTTAAAAATCACAAAGATACATGATGCAGGGGAAGGCTAGCGAGAAATGGATCAAGAAAATATTTGAGAAAGGAAAGTTATTGTTTCCAGAAGTAATATCTCTCATCAAATACACTCTTGTAACATTGTCATAAGTGAATAAAGAAAATGAAGTCAATCATTAGGATGAGATTCTCCCACCAATATCTAAGATGATTTCCTTCAACTCTCACATCCTCACGAGTAAGAACATCTTCACATTTGATGTTGATAACTTGTCTCAATTTTGGATCCATACAATGGATGCGAGATTTGCAATGCTCAAGAATGCCATATCCATATTAGAATCCCATGGGAAATAGGTTTTTGATTTGGAATGAGGTATACTATTTTTTTCATAGATTTGAGTTCCCTTTTCTCATTAAAGACCCATCATTAGAAGAGTTCATAATTTCATTTGGGAGTTAGTCAAGAAAGGGATATGCAACTCTCTTTCCTTCAATGAAGAAAATTTAGAGTCCCTATCTGGTATTAAAAGTTGCATTACCTCAATTACAATGGATCATGAATAATGGATCGATCAATGCAAGAAGATTAGTGATGTTATAAGAACATGGATCAAGGTGTTAGGGTGTGTGTGCATTCTATAGGTGGATAAGTTGATGACTACAATTACCTAATTCAACAAAGAAATCAAGGGACAAGAACATGAAGCATGAATTGAAAAGTTCTTCATCACAAATTGTAACTTCTTCCCTCTTCTCCACTTCTCCCTCTTTCTTTTCTTCCTCTTCTAATTCTTCATTGAAAGTAATCATTGTATTTTTTCCTATTCACTTAAGTGACATATTTTTAAATTGTATAAGTATTTTCTCAAAATTATAATATAAATACTTAATTTGTATTTTCTAATGGTAAATGAAAGGTCACAAGTGGAATACAAACACAGAGAGTCATGTAGGGGGATATGAGAGGTCAATTTACATTGCTATAAATTAGGATGGATTCTCCATTCTAAAGTATCCTAAAAATTTAGTTCTCTATGGAAATAGTGGATTATGATATGTTTTTGAGCTTTGTATCACCAATACACATTAAATAAAAGCTACATTTCTTTTATTATCCTTTCCTTGTGTTTTTTATACTTCTCTCTTTCATGCAATTTGTAAGCATAGTGTTGGAGAGGAACTTTGCATCCTTGATAGAAAAATCTAAAAAACTTGGTGTCTTTATTCATTGATCCCATTAACTTCATTGTAACCTTATTCTATATTGAATGATGAACTACTCTGGTTATTGGGTGTGAAATTTGTAATTGGCCTACTCACGAAAATAACCTTCATTTCTTAATTTCCATCCTTTATCTCTTATCGTTGTAATTTCCTCCCTTGTGCTCCTGTATAAGGAATTTTCCATAGGTTCAGTGGAGTGTCCATTAGTGATCCCTGAATTATTTGGAAAAATCACAACATTTAGGTAGGATTAGATTAGTTTCATTCAATAATTGGATTTGTGCCATTCAATGCAGAGGGGTGTAGCCCCGTGAACATTGGTGCAAACGCCTAATTTATCCAAATGAAAAAAATTCTCACTTAAAATAAGGGAATAAGAGAGAGTAAAGATATGAAAATCAATGATAATCAAATATCAACCACTTCCCACCCAATAAGGACCAATCACCATAAGTGATGCTCAGATAAAGCATGGGTGTCATTTATTTCCTTAGATGATATGAAATCAAATCAGGTCCTAATGAGGCCACCCGAAACAATTTAATGTTGGTTGTTAGAGTGATTTGATTTTATTTGGGCACAATTTGAGTAATGAATGAGTTGAAAGTTTCTTTAAATTATGTCACAAGGTTCTATAAGATTTCTCCACTATTCTCTATGAAAGCAAACTTAGATTTAATATCTTCTTGAAACCACTCAAATGGTGTATTGTGTAGGTGAGTAGGTGCTAATTAGACACGTAATGTGTCCACATAGCTCAAGTTTAAAATGGAAGTGATCCTTTTGATTTGATTTTTAATCACAAAATTCACTTTTTGGGACCCATAACCACTCTCATTGTGATCTACTCTCCAAAATATTTCTAATAGTACTGATTTTGCATGATTTTGAGAATTTGATCAAAATTTATGATCATTTAAAGATATCAACATCATTGTTGTAGTTAACGTCTATGAGGCTTCCAATTTTAATCTCAAGATCACTCCAATTAGTTTCCATTGATCTATGTTCTACCTAACACTCATGTCATATGTCACCTTTTCATTGGCCTTGGGATTTACTCATGTTCATAGGATCGCCTTAAGTCCTTGAAGTTTGAAGTTGTGGTGATTGGTCCACATGGACCAATCACGACCCACTATATTTTCACAAGGATCACCATAAGGGAGGGGTCACTTTATACTTGCTCAAGCTTGGGACCACTCACTAACTCCTCGGGGCCACCTTTTGTGTTTTCTTAGCCCATTCATTGATCACCCATGCCACATGTCAACTTTTGATTGATCTCAGGGCCACTTTTGATTCTTAAGATCTTAGGATCTTGATACCCATATATTTATACCTTCACCTTCACATTCATCACTTTCTCTGAATTCTAAGAATTTGAGGTGTTGAAACCTACGAACCATGACCCATGATCCTTGTGACCCTAATTCTATGATCATTGGTCCACATGGAATAATGACATGTTTTCATGATTTTCGGTCCAAGACCCCTGTGATACCAAAAATTTGTCATTTTTAATCATTTTTAAACCTAATTAGTGAAATCACATATCACCGAGAGCCTATCATGTGTCACACCCTAATTCTTCATGCCTTAGCAAAATTTTTGAAATCTTTTCGACTCACTCAACTTGGTGAGCCAACTCGCCCAACTCAATGGTCAACTTGACTAACTCAGGTGGAAGGAAAAAGTGACCAGTGACCACCATGTGTCTCCTTTGTGACTTGATTAAAATTAACATATGAGATCCTTTGTAAACTGAACCATTTGAACATCACTAGCATGAACTTTTCCCCTTGCGCACGTTTTTACTTAAATGCCTGCACAACTCTACTTCCTCTCTAAAGTATGCACATGTGTTAAGCTGAATGGAGAACCCCTTCTTGTGATCATTTCTTGGAATGTTGTCTCTGATTCTCAGGAACTCACCAATGGCCTCATCATTCTAAAACATGTCAATAGGTACATGTTGTTGTTGATCCCAATTCACGAGTGATGGGTAGGTGAGGGTTAATGGTTGAGTTATAGGGGAGATGGTGGGTATAATAGGGGTTATAGTAAGGATAGCCATATTGGTGAATAGGTTCATAGAGGCAAGGTCTTTGTAAAGACTACATCGATAATATGTTTTGCTTTCATTTCCAGATAAAATATCCTCACTCTCAGAAGAAGCATACTCATCATTTTAAGAGTGAGCCTCATATAAATGGATTCCTATACTTGATTTACCTACTATACGCCGAGGTATTGTAAGAGCTTCTAATTGGCCTTATTCTTGGCAGCCACAACCACATCCTTTATACCCCATGACAAGTATTATCCGATTAGGAATGGGATACTTAGATGATTTATAACATGTAGCCATGTCATCATCATCTGGATGGAATACAATGTCCATAAGAAACCTTTCATCTTCTAGCAATCCTCTATGAGTAAAATTATTAAAAGGGCAAGCCTCTCTTGATTTTTGAACTTTGAAACATGGCCTACCATGCACTTGGGATAATAACAGACCATTGTGAACCATTATGGCTTGTTTTAGATCATAATACCTACAACTACCTGGTTTGAACTTCATCTCCCATGTAGAAAAATGAGTTTCTGAGGTGGAAGCACCATTGTCATTGATAGATAGGGTATCTGGATCCACTCGTGAAGCGAGGGCGCCTGAATGGATAGGAATAGTGATCTCCATAGATGGACACTCATAGATTATAGGGAAAAATCCTGACAATGCTCTACATTGAGCAAAAGGTTGAGGGTCCCCCTATATGGTGAGTGTATGTCCCTCATATTGCAAATTTAAACATTGATGATACGTTGATGGCATGACCTGCATGGCGTGAATCCATGGGCGACCGAGCAAGATATTGTAAGGGAGTTCTAATTCCAAGACATGGAACTTAGTATCATGTGTTATGGGACCCACTTCTAATGAGAAAGTGATCATTCCAGCTGAATTTCATTCTTCATTGTCATATACCTTAATGGTGATGACCATTATTTCCAGATCAGCTTCTGTGCAGCCTAGTTGGCAGACCAATTTGAGAGTACATATGTTAAGACCCGATCCACCATCCACAATCACTCTCTTAACCTTCTTATGTTTGATGATAACCTTAATATGAAATGATAGGTTATGTGAAGGATCTTTAACCAAGGCTTATGTAGTGCTGAAGGTTATGTGTTCCAAATGAACAAGTTGTGCTATCATGGCTTGCAAATATGTTGGGTCAAAATCAATGGATACTCTTGATCCCTGTAAGGTTTTGTAAAGTATATCCTTATGGACGCTAGAAATATTTAGAAGGTCTAAGATGGAAATCTTAGCCGTAGTTTTTTATAGTTGATCTAACACATCATAGTGACTCTCTTGAGGAGGACAAGGAGTAGGTTCAGAATTTATAATGAGGGAAGCCCAACGTGTTGCTACAACACACTCTCTTGTCTTAATTCTAATTATATTGATTTTATCAATGAGTGAGTCAACACAACCTATCAAGGCATCAAAATGGTCTTTGTTTGACATATATTTAGCATTCTTATTATGAGACGATTGTCTGTGATCTGAATTTTTCTTTTCACCATGATTGGGAAAAGGATTTTTGAAGATCCCTAATTTTTCATTCGGATATTTTGTAGTTGCAATGAAATGTACTTCAATATCACCACCGTTGAATAGTTCTTGAATATAGTGTTTTAATCTTAAACACTTGTCCATTTTATGACCTTTTATGTGGTGGAACTCACAAAATTCATTCTCCCTAAACCATCATGATTTAGGTGTATTGTCCCCATAGGGTTGTGTTTTAGGGTATTTTACCATGTTTATAGCCTCTAATTGCTTTAGTATAGACGATATCGATTCAGATAAAGGAGTAAAAATATGGCGTTTATACTTGGTAGGTGGATTACCCTTTGCAAGTTTCAAAGGTGTGTGGTTCTACATGGCTTGCACCCATTTAGATTCTATTATCCTATCACTAAGGAAATTTTTATTTCTATTAGGAACAAACTTTGTTTTATTGTTAGATTTAGAATCGTTGTGTTTGCGGGAGAAAGGTTTTAGAGTCCCCCTAGCTAACAATGCCTTTTCAATTTGACTCCCTTTTTCTATTACCTCTTTGAATGTGTCACCACAATGCATTTACAAGTGGAATGTAATTTATGGATGGAGGTTGGGAACAAATATGCCTATCAGCTACTTTTTCAGGTAGGGAGCAAGGAAAACAACTAGCTAACCCTTTCCATATTTGCAAAAACACAACAAAGTTTTCATTGATTGGAATTGCAGAGATCTAACATGATAACATCATTTTCTATATCTAAAGAGAAGTGTCATATGAAAATGTCTACTAATTTTGGCCATGTTGATATGGATCCCTTAGGGATGTGCATAAACCATTCTAGCACCATTGCGCCTAAACTTCGTGGAAACAAGTGCACAAGATAATTGTCGTTGAATGCCACCTCTTGACATGCCATATAGAAGTCCTTTATATGATCACGAGGGTCACCTTTTCCCTTATATTTATCAAATTTTGGAAAATCAAAATGTCTTGGGAAATTTACCTACAACATGGCTTTGTCAAATGGGGTAAGGGACATAACTCATCAAACCGATACTTATTTTTATTGTTACTGGTTTAGCCCCTCTTGTAACACTTTAAGGGAATTATTCATTTTTGACCACTCTTGATTAAAAAGTGGATTTTGCTATGGGTGGTGGCATAGGTATATACAAAGGGTTAAGCCTAGGTGTATGCCCACCTCGATTTGCTTCAAGAATATTTTCATAAGGATCTCTTTATGCTTCCCATCGAGGATTATTTATTAGTAATTCATAAAAAAAAGCTTTAGGTTTTACCGTCCGGTATAGTTTCTTTCACAAATTTTTGGTTGTTCCTTTTGTATATGCGAAGCGAAACTCACCAATTGCAAGTGAGGGATTGGACCTATTGTTCTAATGTAACCTCTTTAATAGGTATTTCATGATGATCTTCATTGGGAGGAAGTTATGTATGATGAACATGTTCCTCATGGTCTTCACAATAGATTTTAATAGGTGGAAAATGATAGTCTCAATAATTTTTGGTATCTCCTCATTATTCTTCTGTGCAGAAATAGAGGCATAACTTGGATTTAAAATTTCGTTAAGAGTGCCACAAGGTAGGCCTACTTATTATTCTCCCTAAACCATGTCGATGATAAGACAAAGGTCTAATGTGGAAGGTTATTTGGATCCTAGTTCCATAGCCTGCATAAGAACTTCATGTTTGTTATGAAAAATGTAGTCGTCAAAATGGATGGAATGAATCTTTGTATCCACGCGAGGAGACTCTTCTTCTCCCATCAATATGGTCAACCATGATATTATCCTCCATAGGATGGTTTTCACCTCCAAATATATTGGCTTCTAACTTTCGTGACCCCATTCTTGTAGTAGGAATTACTTAGAAGAGAAGGTACAATGCGAAATATTTCTACTAAGGTTTACTAACAAGGGGACCCTAGTCACATTTTTGCAGCTTAATTACCCTATGTTGTTTAAAACAAGGTGACTATAGAATAGCCACAATAGTGATAGATCAAAACAAACATACAAACTAAATAATAACAAACAAGCTACCCTAGCAAGGTAATATATGACACAAGTTTTCCTTAGAATAATACAATGAGGTACAACGCTCAAAATTTGGTTTACATCTAATAGTTTATTCTCTAATATTTCATTTAGATAGGTTTACAACTAAATAGTGACAACACAATCTCACCCAGTTAGGTCCAATTTTCGCAACAAACAAGGCCTAAATGGATAAGAGGAGTGTTGACACGATATTCTAACAAGATATACTAAAAACTAGTTTCTAGACACTAACAAAGTCCAAGTCTCGTAAAATGGATGATAACAATGTGAGAAGCGTAGCGACACTATTTGGACACGTGAACTAAGCTTTCAGGAAAGAAATATTTCTAGTGTCAAAATGATGTTATTGTGATGCTAACAATGTATCCCTCAACACTCATAAAAATCAAGACAAAGTTAGGATATAAAAAATACGTCTACGTATAACAAGAAATTTCTATGAGTGCAAACAACGTAGCTGTACAATATAGAGATTTAGGCCCAAATTCACAATGGAAACAAGACATAAATATCTCAGTTGTATGGCTACAATGTGGGTAGTGTAACAAATAAAAAAGAAGGAAAAGGATGAAATATCCTAACTACGATGATAATAAGTCTCAAATATGGATTTTTTGAGAAAAGGGGGGCCTATTAGATCATGAGTGCGCACCATGCACACTTTCAATACTTGCGCTCTAGCATTGCAACCTATTCGGTGCAAGTAGAATAAAAAAGTGGTGGACACATCATATCTAGTGATATCCATATATGTTTTTCCTTTTTTCAAAAAATGGGCAACACGGGAAAACAAGGGTGTAGACCAAGTGGTGTTGAAATAAACTTGGTGTTATTTTGGCAGCGTTTCACCTTGTCTTAAGACAAGTGAAAATATAGGAAAAAATGACACTAGGTAGATTTCGTGATGAATGTCACGTGGTTTCAAATTTAAGAGATTATTTCCCTTATTCAAAAAAGAGGATTTTGAATCCAACAAAAATGTCACTTTGTGAGAGCTCTCAAGTATACTATCTAAGATAAAAACAATGGCTCCAAGTCGGTAATCTTCCTAGATGGTTCTCTCTCTAAGTGTCACAAAATATCTAGAGTGATCTCGATTTACCAAAAAAGTCACACTGACTAATTTGGGAGTATCTCGACTTTAATTTACCCACTTCAGTATAATGAGCATTGAAGTGCGCTCAATTATATTTTTACTGGGGTCACGATACAGATATCTTTGATGCTAATCTTACCAAGGCATACTAGACAAGTCAGTAGTGTGGATCACTTTCCTATTTCGTTCACAAGGTTCCCTCTTGCGTGAACTACTTTAGGGTTCCTAGGACCACACCCATTTTTTTAGCTTAAGGCTTATGCCAAAGGGGTTATGTCCTAGTTGAGCGGGTTAGTTGTATCTCTTAACTAAAACTTACAAATACAATGTGATGATTGTGGTGTATTTTTTTTATCTTTTAGACTTAATTTGGGTTTTTTCTGTACTCCTTTTGGCAACCTAAAATCACACGTGGGTAGTTAGAAAAATTGTTTAGGTCCTTCTTTCTTTGACGACTAGTGTTAGGTCCTTCACAAAATGGTTAGTAATTTTTTAAAATAGATTCACAATATCATAAGAAAATAACCATGAAAAATGCTTGTAAATCAACTAACTACTATCAATTTTTGTAAAAACAAGGTTTATTACAAATTCATCCAGGTGTTTTTTAATGAAAATACTTAAATTGATTTTGATTCCCAAGATCACACTAGGTGCAAGGGAAGAGCATACACAAATTCCATCCTTGATTATTTAGCAAGTGAAAAAGAATTTAAAACTAAAAGATGATTAACAAATTTTCCTACTTACTCAAATGATAGCAAACAAAGGTTTAAGATTGCTTTTGATTTTCTAGATAACACGAAGTGCAAGAGAAGATCATACACACCTTAACCCAAATTCATACAAAGCATGGAAACAAGATTAATTCCTTCAAACCTTAAGGTGATTTTATAAGAAAAACTTACTCTAAATCTATGCAATTGACAAAAATGGCATCTAAAAACCTCTGAAAAGTAACAAAGATCCTACAAACCAAAAATGAAAAACTTTGATTTTGCAGGAAAAATTTATACAAACACACCTGCGCGCCCCTGTCAGTGTGTGCGCACATGTTTCAATGCTTACGTGCCTCTATCAACATCTACGCTCTCCGTTGTAAAAATTCCTGACAATTGAAAAAAAAGAGCTAATGTGTGTACTTCTAAAGAATCAGGTGCATCCTTGTTTTGACGCCTATTCTCCCCTATTGACGTGTGTGCTCACCCTTATAAAAATGACTGACAGTTGAAAAAAATGAGCTAACGTGTGCACTTCTAGAGAAGCAAGGCGTGTGCCTATTTCGCATGCCTACACTTCAATACCGACATGTGAACTCCCCCTTGTAAAAATGAGTGGAAGTTAAAAAAAAATGAGCTAATGTGTGGACTTCCAAAGAAGTGAGTGGTGCGCATGTTTCAACGTCTACACTCCTCTACTGACATGTACACTCCACGTTGTAAAAATGACTGACAGTTGAAAAAAAATGAGCTAATGTGTGTGTTTCCAAAGAAGTGGGTGTGCACCTATTTCGATGCCTACGCTCCCCTACTGATGTGTGCACTCCCCTTTCAATGCCTATGTTCCCCAGTTCAATGTTTAGTGCACCCCTTTGCTAAAAGTGTCCAAAATTTGAGTTTTGACAAGAACTTCTTCAAAAAGGTCAAAATATTTGATTTTTTTTTGGCAATTTTAACAGGGCTTTCGCCTCCATTGAATCATGCAAAAAGCAAAAAAAACACAACATCTACCACTAAATCTAGTTGAAACAAAACTTTCAAAAATGGAAATTAATCCATAAAACTTTGAAAAGTACTCCTCAAACTTTGAATTTAATCTAAAAAGCTTGAGAAACTAATCTAAAAATCTTGAAAGTAGTCTAAAAAGCTTGATATTTAAAACTAGAAAACTTGAAATTAATCTAGAAAACTTGAAACTAATATATAAATGTGAAATGAAAAAAATTTGAAAACTAAGTTTAAAAGCTTTAAAAAGTGAATGCAATGAGGTATTGTCCCACTAGGCGTGCCAAATGATGACACCCTAAACTTTACAAAGCAAATTACATGACTAAACAAGAAGAGCTAACATCATTACCATCCATCTAGCCAAGGTTCTAAGTCTAGGAATGTAACATTAAGATAGAAAGCTTACAAGATATGCTTAACTAGTATGAAAACAATACAACATCTAACTTAACATGCCTACTAATATGTTTGAATTACCTAACACTGGGCCTAAATAGACCTAAGAGAGATATCAAATGGATATAGTTACTACTCCAAACAAAGTGAAATGGCCTCTCCTAATGACTACTTAGTCATTTTGGATATCCATCTACTAACCCCATTGAAGGCTTTAAGCAAAGATTGAACTTGGATATATATCATATTTATTATATGAGATGCAAATCAAAAGCATGGTTGTAGTAAAGTATAAAGGAATGAGGTGCACCCTTTTTATAGTTTTTCCTTTTTGGAGAAACATATATTTTGGTGCATTGTGGGACTAAAAAGACCCAAATTAGATTAGAATTTCTAATCATGATTAGGCCTTGCTAATCATAATTAGTGAATTACTAAGTAGATTAAGAGGTGTGAAGCCTTAATCAACATCTTAGGGTCAACTAGGAGGCTAGGATAAGCCTTTGAAGCTTGCTGGGACATTATAGAGGTGAAATGGGGTAATTTTAAGTGGTTGGAAGAGGGTTTTGAGCTTAATACTAGGGTATATGGATCAAATCAAGGGTAAAATAGGCTTAATTAGCTAATAAATGCTAATTGTCTATTTTGAAGAGGATTTTCACTTATGATTCACCGTTAAGTGGCATCCTAAATGCAAAAGGGGTTATGCAATCATCTAAGCACTGTTAATTGGCTAAAGTGGTAAGAAACGTTAGTTAAATAGCAAAGATCACTAATTACAACGGAATTGGGAAGAATAAGAGTGATTTACATGCATTTTGGAAATAAGTTTGCAAAAGAGGAATTTAGGTGTATACATTAACTTTAATAAATTTCCAATGCAAAAAAAATGGAGTCATTTTGAGGTCAGGAGAAAATGTTATGGCCTCTAGAAGATAGTTTGAGCACATACAGGAAAGAGGAGCACCCTATGCATGACTGTGCACACCCTTGCATACATTGATTTTGGTTATGAGTGAAAAAAGTCCCTGTGCATGACTGAGAGTGCTTGTGCCTCACTGGAAGTGCCCATGCATCATTGACTATGTGAAAAATGATAGAGGGGTGCTTGTACATGACTGTGAGTGCATGTGCACTAAGAGGGATGCCTATGCATCAAGGTAAAAAAAAAATTCAATTTCCAGAATCTCAATTTTATGATTCCTATCATTTTTTAAGGGTTTTTAGATGTTGTTTTTGTCAATTTATTGATTTTAGAGCAATATTCCTAACAAAAATGGCTTAGGGTTTGATAAATGATATGTTTTTATGCTTTGTTTTGAGTTTGGAATATGGTTTTTGTATGCTCTTCTCTTGCACCTAGTGTGATCTTGAGAATCAAAAACACCCTTACACCACTTTTTGTTACTTGGGAGTAAGTAGGAACAATTATCCTTCATTTTTTCTTAAGGGAACAAAACTTTCATGTTTTCACATATGCTTGATCTTTTAGTTTAAGAGATTTTTCATTTGATAAAGAACCAAGGCTAAAATTTGTGTATACTCTTCCCTTGCACCTAGTGAGATCTTGGGAATCAAAAGCAATTTTAGTCTTTCATTAAGAAACACTTGGATTAATTGGGAATAAACCTTGTTTTTTTGTAAAGTTTGATGGTACTTAGTTGATTTACAAGCATTTCCATGGCCATATTTCTATGATATTGTGAATCTTTTTGAACTACTAACCATTTGTGTGAAGGACCTAAAACACTTGTCAAATAAAGAATGGATCTCTTTAAAACCAAAATCTAACATTCATGTGTGTTTGTAGGTTGGCATTGGAGGTCTAAACCAACTTACTAAATTCAAAAGATTAAAAATACACCAACACACCATTCAAAACACTATATTACAAGTTTTAGTTAAGAGCTATGACTTGTCCGCTCAACTAGGAACATAACCCCTCTGGCATAATCCTTAAGCTATAATAATAGAGGTGGTCCTAGGAACCCTAAAGTAGTTCATGCAAGAGGGAACATAGTGAACGAAATAGAAAAGGGCTCCACACTACCGACTTGACTAGTATACCCTTGGTGAGATTAGAGTCAAATATATTCGTATCGTGACCCCATTGAAAGTATAACTTGAGCGCACTTAGGTTCTCATTATATTGAAGGGGGTAAATTAAAGCCGAGATACTCCTTGGGAAACCTTGGTAAATCTATCTCGCTCTAGATATCTTATGACACCTAGAGAGAGAACCACCTAGGAAGCTTGCTGGCTTGGAGCCATTGTTTTTTGTCAAAGTTGTTATACTTGAGAGCTCCCACAAAGTGAAAAATTAATTAGATTCAAATTCTTGTTTTTTGAACAAGGGAAAAAATATCTCAAATTTGAAACCGTGTGATTTTTCATCATGAAATCTACTTAGTGTCATTTTGTACTAGTTTTTCATTTGTCCAAAGACAAGGTGAAACTCTACCAAAATAACACCAAGTTTATTTCAACAATACTTAGTCTACACCCTTGTTTTGGTATTGCCCATTTTTAGACAAAAGGAAACAACATATACGGATACCACTTGATATCATGTGTCCACCACTTTTGTATTGTACTTACGCGGCTAGGTTACAATGTTGGAGTGTAAGTTTTGAAAGTGTGCATGGTACGTACTCACAATCTAGTAGGCCTCCTTGTCTCCAAGACCCATATTTGAGACTTATTATCATTGTAGTCAGGTAATTTTCATCCTTGTCTCTCTTTTGAGTTGTTATGATGCCCACATTATATCCATACAATTGAGATATTTAAGTCTTGTTTCCATTGTGAAATTGGGCCTAAATATCTATATTGTAGGGTTACATTTCTCGCATGTTTTCAACATTTCTTTATTTGATTCAGCTGTGTGATTCAATAGAAGGTTTGTGCAAGTGTATTTTTCAAATATAGATATGCCCAGGTGCTAAAAATACTGACAATTATGATCAAATACCATCAAATATGAAAATTTGATATCATTTGGCTAAAATGAAGTGTAATCCCATTTTGGTTAGCATTTTGGTAGCTCAATGGGATATCTACCTACTAGATAAAATTATTAGTGACCTAGTGTATCTATTGGGCATGGAGTCAAACATACAACTTGAAAAATGATCCCCAAAACCTTGAAAACTCACCCCAAGACTATTTGAAAATGTTGAACCTATCCTTGTCTAAAATGTTGAACTTTCACTTTTATTTAAACTGATTTTTGGAGCTCTGAATAATCACTTTTATTACATTGAAAATTACCCTAAAAATATTTGATGTGTAATGCTAAAGGTGACTGATCCAAACTATGCATAGCTAGAAAGAGACTCATAATAGCTATGCACAAAATATGAAATCATACATTATCCAAATAAAGACATGTAGAGTGTGTGTATTCACTTGTTTTGGAAAAAAACAAACCTAAACCACTCCTACTCTAACAAAAAAAAAAACTAAACAAAACCATATACTGTTGGAAACAATAGCTCCCCATTTTTTATGAAAAAAGTCAAGGGAGAGGTGAATGTCATGTACATAAGGACACATACCATGTAGAGATTATATGTGTCATTAATGTATTAATGAAATTATGTGTGCACATGTGGTTAGGTGGGATTATATAGATCAGTTATGTATTCATGTGATTATACATGCATTTGTGTCTACTATTAATGTAATTTGTACTTTCATACAATATCTTATACATTCAATGATTGGAACATGTATTAGATGATGTAATTTAAAAATTGTACATGGCTTACTTGAAACATTTATAGTAGGTTCATTGCATTTAGTCATATTGGTGTATTAGGTATTTCTCCCACATGTATAGGGAAGTGACAATGGTAAGTAGTTGAGTATTATATATTATAGATAAGGAAGTCATATGATGGTACAAAAAATATTGAATGTGAAGTAGTTCCTTATAATAATGAGCATTATACATTATTTCTCTACCCCATAGGTTTGATCTAATCTAGGAGTATATTGGTTAATATATTTTTTGGCATACCTGACTTCCTTGAGAATGCTAACATCACTCATAAGTCAGCACAAATTTTTTGGGATGAATAAACCCTTAGGTGGAGCAATATGGTTAATAAAAACTAGTTAGTGACCAAGCAACCTCGTGTTGACTAAATTCCTAAGGAACTGTACCACATTGAGTTCGTGGAGGAAATCGGTGACATGATCACTCTCCTGAGCCGAGTCTTCGGTCTACCCTTTGCTAGGATTTTCCACCCATGGATGTATCAACTTATTTGTATCATCCTCACTAAGAGAGAGTCTTTGGATTGGGCCACCATCATCATTGATACTCTTCACAAACAATTAATCAAAGTGAAGATGACTAGATGTTTCTACATGACATCATACCTGACTTATGCAGTGGCTAGAAGGAAACTATTTTCAGGGCTAGAAACGAAAGCAGTCATGGGTCCATCAAATAATGTCTTCCATTATTATCTACAATTAAGTTTTAAAAATAGCTCTCATCATTTTAGGAGAGTTAATGATGCGTTCACCTTCCATGTGATTCAAAACATGAATCAGAATACAAAGGAAAGATTCTCCAAAGAGGCCATAGATGTCATTTCCTAGTGGGGAACATGGTTTATTCAATTTTCATCCTTTTCCTACATTTGTGTGAGTGGCTTTGTAGGTACTCCATGGAAGCTTCCTAAGTACATCAGTGATAAGTGGGCATTAATGGATCTTACGTGACAACTATTCCAAGTTCATTGTCTCCTTAGTGACACACATTATTCAAGAATTCATTTCCCAATCCAAATTGGGGAATACCAATGTCCCAATATCTTCAGTGCACAATTCATGGAGAAAGAGTTTTCCCTCATCACTATTCATCCGTATGTGAAGAGATTCTAGTTTGATATCAACATATATACAAAGAATATTTTTTGAGCAAAGTATCAACACAACCCTACCATGGAAGATTTATGGGTTGCTTGTTTAGATGAACATGAAGTGAGAAGGAGAGAGTTTTCCCACCTAACCCTTGCTCAGATCAAGGCCTTTCACATTAGAAACCCTCCTGATTCATTGGTGGATGATGATGAATATTTTATTGATCCCTCATATGATGTCATTTCCTTTACTCTGTTGCCCCTAATTGATTGGATCAAAAAAGATGAATTTTCTCTTGATAACAAGAATCAACCAATCCTCGAAAGAAGCATATCCTGGTATGAAAGAGAATTTGGAAAGTTACCATCAATCCAATATCATACCTCAAGATTACCAAAATTTCCAACTCGAGGAGGTCTCCAGCCAACCAAAGCTTCTTCTCAGTCAACCTATATGCCATCTACCCATACACATCAAGTAATAAAGGAGTGGTTGCCAAAATCTACTTCACCAAAGAAGGTGTTGCAAGGAAAAATATCTAAGGGTCCTAGCCCTAGTGAAGGAAGAGAGCATGTATAAGGAATTTCAAATTCAAGTAGATATTCTTCTACTCAAATTGTTGATAGTTAACAGAAGCTCATAACAAACACTCCTTAATCATGCCTTGCAAAAGAGTCTACCCAAGTACAAGTAGTCCATATATCGAACCCTTCTGAACCTACAATTCATGAAGAGATTTCTCAAAGTCTCCTTGATGTTCAAGAGGTATATATTGAGGTTATTTCTCTAGAGATTGAGGTCGTCAAAAGGATTATTGTAGAATCTAATGATGTTGAGAACAATGGTAATGTTGCTTCGGACTCTAGGATTATGTAAGCGGAAGTGATGAAGGATACTCATTTTTGGGTTGATTGTGAGATCAAGAAAAGGAAGAGGGTTGTCAAGGCAATTGAAATTGACTTTGATGCCCTTTTCAATATTTCGAATGATGTCATTTGTAACAAGCCTAAACTGCTCTTCCGGATAATGGTGGATGATGACGGAAACAAATTTCTTGATCTTGGCATCCCATAAGTTGACAAGGAATGTGATGCCATGAAATCTATTGATTATGAATATTCCATACTTGGAATTGGGAAGTATGCATTGGAAAGTGACATGGAAATGGACCGAGATTCAAAGGATACTGTGCTAAAGAATATTGAGAAATATAAATCTCAGAACTCTCAGCGCAAGTCTGAAAATAATCAATTGGTAGATTATGTTCAACATATGATAAATCCTATATAATCCACTTTCCCAGTACCTGATGCAGTGGCTACCCGTGATGAAGAAACTCTCAATTTTTCAAAAGAAACAAACACATTGAGCCATGTCATTAAATCTTGTCTTTCAGATATTCTCCTTTTTTGTGGAGAGACAATCAAAGCAACTGTTAAGATCCATGAGGATATTAGTGCATATCTTGAACCAATTATTTCTTTTAAGGAAACTTTTATTTCTAACATATCAAATTTGGATGAGGTATTGCATAGTTTACATGAGATGACAAATATGTAATCTTTAACTTTAGCCATTGAAAGAATTCTTGAATTTGAATGTCAAGGGACACGTTTTCTTTGGTGTCTACATCTCAAGTCAAAAAAGACACTTCTCGAAGACTTTATCATTCATTATGAGAGAGTATGTAATGAAGCTTTCACTTCACTTGCCTTAACTCATAAGTTCATAACTGAGATCCCTTGTGATCTTGTAAATGAGAAAAATCAAAGGCATTCATCAGAACATGTTGAGAAGTAATTTTCACAATTTTTCAAAGACATGTACACTCCTGCAATCAATTTCTCTTCAATTTCAATGGAGCGTTGCATAAAATTAAAGAGATTGTTTGAGAATGTTTTATCAAATATGGTCAATCTGAATGATATGCCAGGTAGGATCTTGGAATTGCAAGTGTTTTTTGAGGCTGTGCTTTGACCGAGTGAACTTCCTAAGGAAGAAAATATGTTTGAAACATTAGGAAGGTTTAGATACTTTCAATTGGCGAAGGAAACTGATCATAATTTCACTAATGGGAGAAGGAGATAGCTTTTTTGGTATCTAATGAAGTGGGAGAGTCCATTTCTCATATGTTTGAGATAGGCGGACCCCACTTCAATAGATAAGGCACTGGTTTTTGTCATATGTTAAAATGTTATTTTAAGCGGATTATTGTTAAACCCACCTTTGGAAAACTTTGGATAACTTAAGTGATTTTTATTTTTAGTTTTTTTTATAAGTTGGTTGAAAAATTCAAAGTCACTTAGGGTGCCCTATTTAATGTGCATGTAAATCCTAACTACTTTGTAACCAACTTTTGGGTTATAAAAGGAAGTTGAAGTCTCATTTAAAAGGGGGAATTTGAGAGAGGAGAAGAAAATACTTTTGTGTGCAAGTTTTGTTTCAGGAAAGAAAATTTGTGTTCTTTTGTGAAGACATTTTGGAGTTAATGAAATATGAGCTTTATGTCCCATTCATTATCTCTTGTAGCATTTTATGTTATTATGTTCATTAGTTAGTGTTTAAATCTTGCATGAAAATATTGTATTTGATCTTATTGTCAACACTATTAATATATTGTTCTTGTTCACAATGATCAAGCTCTGAGATTTACTTTCTCATGTGTGTTCCCTTTACTTATTCTTTTTTAGCATATTTGAACTCTGATTTATTTGAGTTAGTTATTCATTGTTCTCTATTGTGCAATAATAGGCTATGATTTTACCTAACTATTGCATGTTCCTTCCATTAATTCTTTTCCATTTCTTTTCTTCATTCCATTCCATCTCCCTCATTCACATTTGTTTCCACTTGATGTTCCAAAACACCCCCCACATACCATTTTGAATGTACATATGTAAATATTGTTTTGGTTTTCAATAAAGCAATCTCACCTTCATTGAGGAGGGACTTCGTTCCCTTACTGTTGCATGTCATTTGCATGCGTGAAAATCCATATGCTAACAGTTTTTGACTAATGTAATGGGGATTCTAGAATCATTAACCAGTGCTTGGTTGAATATTTATGACTATCCCCTTTGCACAAACTCTAGTTATTCAACCGAATCTTGTGCCCAATGAAGAATTTCAATGAGACATTGTTGTCAGCCTTTAGATAGTAGCTTGGGAAAACCATGAAAGCTTGTAAAAATTTGAGGATTTTGACAAGGAAATCTAAATTGAAGACCTTAGAAGAGTACCCACACTTGTGGCCAGAAGACCTCCTAGACATGTGTTGATCATTTTTCATCAACGTGGCCCTCTTCCACCAAGGTAATAATCTGTATTACTATTACAGGTAGCTCACCTATCTTGCAACCAAATCTTGTTTTTCCAAATACTCGAGAAGACATATCATCAGATTTGAGGCAAGCTATTTGGGAAAAGTGCATGAACAACTATCGTTTTCATCTCGTTGCATCAATATTGGATAACAAAGAAAATCAAGCTGCGAGAGTTGCTAGAGTTTTTCAGGTGCAAAGAAACCAAGAAAGAGAGTGAAGAGAAAAATATAGAGATGATCAAAACGTGTCAGTGATCCCTTCACAGTAAAAATTTCAAATTGGCAGGAAAAAGGTTTACACTAGGAAAAAAAGATAAGGGTCAATTTGATCCCATTTTTATTTTCAAGGAAAGTCTGGTTTAAAGTTATCTCCTCCAAGGACCTGAAAATCCATAAGCCTTCCATCAAGTCCTGAAAGAGAAATTAAGGGAGGAATCGCTACAACTCAAGCACTTGTTCTTACACACGTTGTTTTACCTTTGCATACGACCTTTCCCAAGATGGCATGGGGAAATTACATAGGCCCATTGGCGTTAATAGCTCGACATGACCTCCCATGAGGATCAAGGAATATTCTTCCTATGTTTAATGGAGATGGGAATACTTCACCTAATGACCTGTTATCCTGTAAAATTGATAAGGGCCATTTTACAGGTAACCCTACCAAAAATTTTGTTTTGGTTCCTCGTCAGGGTCCCTTAGCATTCAGAATGTTGTAAAATCCCTTTCCAGGAAATCTAGTTTTCCGATGATAGTCATTTTTGTCCTTTTTTGGCTGGGTGCACCTTTTGTCTATGCAACACAGGATAAATTTGCACCCCCTTTTATCCCTTTGGCACACCCTTTGAAGTGTTGACACAACAATTGTTGTGCCTCCCCGTGATGCACCTTTCTTACCTGTGCCAAGGCGCATGCGCCTTTCTGTCAACAACAAAATGTTGTGCCAACGCGCTCAATATCTCATGTTGAAAATCTTAAGTTTACGCCTATGGCGCAGATAATTTCATGCTAACAAAAACATTTTCACGCCAAAGGGCGTAAAGTTTTTCATGTCGACAAGCATTTTTGTGTGCCCTCTAAAAAGTGGTTGGCGCATTTATTACACTTTTGGCTATATATAGACACATCCACTCTGTCACTTTCACAATCAAAAACACGTGAAAAACTTTATTCCTCTGCACCTGTCAGAGCACCCATCATCCTCGTGTCGCGTTCATGGACCCCACTTCATTTCTCCCATTCTATATATTCTGGGTCAGTGGTCCTTTCTTCTCTTGTGTTTTTGTTTTGTTTTGGTTGGTTGCTTGTGAGGTGTGATAAATGAATCTGAGGAAGCCATAAACCCCTCCAGCCTGTTTTTGCAAATCTTCCCTCCTAAGCCATTTTCACCCTCTTTCCAGATCTGCTGGCCAAGAGGTCTCTGTCTCAAAAATGAACCCAAACCTCTTTGTTGTGTTCCCCTCACTGTTGAATCATGTCGATAAAACCCAAAAATCACAAACTCAAGAGGTTGAAAACCTAAAAACTTATCGTTTTTACTCACAGTTTTCCCTTGGCGCAAACGCCATTCCTGCTACATAAAACACAGTTGTGCCAAGGCGCACTGTCCCTGATTACAACATGAAAATTTCTTGCGCCATACAAAACTAGGAAAAACCTCTCTTGGCACTGGTGCAATCCCGCTTACAACAACAAAGCCTGTTATGCAATCTTTTCCTGCGCCGCGCCAAAGGCCCCCTTAGCACACATAAAGTTAGTTCTACACGCATTAATTCTGCACCTCTCGGCACACCAAATTTCACTGTTACATGTTACATATTTGTGCCATTGGCGCATCCTGCTCCCATGCAACACCAAAATTATGTGCACCTAGTATAAAACCTCATATAATGGTGCTGGCGCACACCCGCTTACAACAACAAAGATGTTATATGCAAATTTCCTGCGCCCTGCGCCCTTTGGCACTGATTTCTTCCTTGCAACATCCTACTTCAGTGTGCCATAATTTTATCCCTATAGCCTGTAAATTTCTTGCACCTTGCGCCCAGAGAATTTTAAATTACTGACTCCTCATTCTGTAAAGTTTTGATGGAAGATCTGACAGCTAAAATGGCTCTTCTGTGTTGGACTTCGCTCCTTCTTCTTGCAGATCAACAACTGAACTCAGATCCACATATGTCTACATCAAGCAAAAGACCAACCAAGTCAAAGGGTAAGGCTAAGCTCATAGAGGAAGAGATGAAATACAAATATCAGAGGGTTAGAATGCCCGAGTCCCAGGCAGAATGTGACCTAGATATCAGAGATTCCGAACTCAGCCACATTGACATGGAAGATTTTTGGGCCAGAACCAGGAGGGTCACAGGTAGTCCTTGGATGGACAAACTAGTGGGAAGTGGTCTACATTTTACTGGGGGAATCCCCGTCAGTGCAATAAATAATGAATTTATGATGGTGGTGGCTCACTGTTATAACAAAGACACAAGGTGTGTTGAAAATGAAAAGGGCGAGGTTATAATCAACCTCACTTCCCGACACTTCAAGATCATGTTAGGCATTCCACACCACCGACATTTTGTGGTTGTAAGCCAAGAATATTGCATCAAGGCATGGGAGGATAACGAAGACAAATGTATGTAGCTGATGAACAAAGTGTATTTAAAGAATAAGAAGGTGATAACCAGGTGGCCACAGGTTATTCACCGTAGCGACTTCTCCGAGGAACTGAGCGATACCATCACGTTCCTAGGCAGATTTTTTGGGCTTTGTGATGCCCATTACTTTCATAAATGGATGCTCAGGTATCTAGAAACCATGAATAAGAACATGCCTGATCAGGGCTTTGAGTGGGCGGAGATCATAAGTAGCACCATCTTCGAGCATCTCCAACAACTCACCACAACGGGGAGGTTCTACATGAACTCCTACGTAGTCTATTCTATGGCCTCAGAGAGGGATTATCCAATGTTGAGCTGATGTGGGGTATGGCCCCAGTTGAAAATATATGAGTACTATCCAGAACTGAAGCTAGAGAATAACATCCCATAGTTCACCAAAATCAATGACGCTTTCTTCTACGACATCATTTACCTTTTGAGGCCAAATATGACTCATGGTCAGACGACCAAGAGCATAGTCACTGTAACAGAGAAGTGGGGGGAATTATTTACCAAATCCCCCACCTTCACCTATCTTAGAGCAGCTAACTTCTTGGGGGAGCCCACCAAATTGCCAAGGTATGCTGGCCCTAAGCTGATCCTGTTGGAGCTGTCCAGGTAGCTCATAACATATCATGAGAAGTGCTTGAAAAGGAAGAAGGGCGGAACTCCTTTCCCCCTCAAAGTGGGCAGGTATACCTACACTTCTCACACCAAAGCCTAGAAAATGTTTGTAGAACTGGAGTTGCTTAACCTGAAGCACAATTTCCTGGCAAGTCCCACCTTTGATCCGAGAAATTGCCTTCCAAAGGAAAAACTCGATCCGATCCACGTTCCAGAAATCGAGGATATCTACATCAACCTGTATCATGAGGTCAAACTTAGGAGAAAGGATCACTCCCGCATGGCCCTGGTAGAGATTATTCAATATGGCGTGGCCATTGTTCCGAAAGGTTATCAAACAATTGATCAGGAAGTTGATCAGGTGTATCTAGACACGGATGGGGACGACTAGCCATTTGCCAAAATAGATAGAACAAAGGCACCTTAGATGATTGAGGTAAGGTTTAAGGAAATATTGCGGAAAACAGAACATTGGTGTAGAATGAATGGCCTTATCTACCTTGGAGTAGATTTCACCCCGTCTCCTTTGGGAAATGCACTTTTCAGGATGAAGAATCTACCCAAGGGCAAGGGCAAAGATAAAGAGGGAGAATCAAGCTCCACTCAAGAAGAAGCTCTTGAGAGCCCTCCTTCCGCCGCATAAGAACAGGTTGTGAGCCTGGTATCTCCAGAGAAAGAAGCAGCATAAGGTGTTCCAACAGGCACATCCACTCAGGATGTTGCCACCGCTACAACTGCTGAGGTCCCTTCTATCCCTTCTCCCTCTCCTCCTTCCCCTCCTCACGTGACTCAACCAACCATTCCTTTGGTTGTTTCCTCTCCCTCATCTTCTCCTGTTCCCCCTTCCTCTTCTTCCATCTTCTCTTCCCTTTCAGAGTTGTCCCCCACCATTTCTTCTCTCATTTCTCAGCTCCCTTCCATTCCCATAACTACTTCCCCTGCAGTATCTCCTCCTTCCATGAGCACTTTTCTGGCCTCTCTTTCAATGCCTCCACCAAGTGTCTCTACGCATTTCCTCTCATCTACTATAGCCGCTCCCTCTTCCACTTCTGGTCCCACTCCCTTAAGTCCAGCGTGGATCTCTCAGCACCTAAGCCAGCATAAGAGGAAGGTCCCTATTGAACCTATGGATTTCTCCATCATCCCAACAAAGGGGACTAAGAAGCAAAAGCCTATAACCCTCTTCTCTCAGAGTGCATCAGGAGAAAGAGTAATGGAGATCGCATATCCTGATCCCTCTAAGGATAAAAAGGATTTCTCCCCTACAGATTATATAGTGATGCAGGTCACAATGGGAACGTCATCTGAGAGCCTTCAAGGAGAGGCCCTATCTGCGGTGGATGCCCTTTGCAAGAAAATTCAAGAAGCAAAGGAGGAGAAGAGGTTGTTAAAAGAACAGAATAAACATCTTCTCCACGCTCTGCAGAAAATGGGCAGTGCATCTCCTACAACTGCCACTGAAACTCCTGAGGTCCTTAGTCAGGATAAGATAAATGAATATGCCAAGATCGGCGAACAAGGCATGGCAGTATCTACCTGGAGGGATCAAATCCTCAAAGAGAGTGAGGAAGTAATCGTAAAGTTCACCGAGCTATATCAGAAAATTGAGCAGGTGAACAAGGAACTCCAAGTGATTGCAGGACCTATCTTTGAAGAGTTGGACCATGCTAGGTTGCAACATGAGACATTCGAAAGGATTATCAACTATTCAGTCGAAGATTTAATTAAATTCGGCATCTTTGATCACCCCAGAGCACCCAAAAAAATCCTCGCTGCTTTGGACTTCCGGGTCGATCAGATGGAATTTGTCCTGGAAAAGATAGATAAAGTCAAGGAGGAAGCCTTGGATGCTATGCACTAAATGGAACAAATTGTCCTGAGAATGTCTCCGGGCTTTCTCACTCCTTCATACGCATTGAGGAAGGTAGATGAAACCATTCAAATCTTCAAGGAGATCGTCTCGCAAGGGTTAGGGCCAGAAGCCACTTTTGACACTGAATCCATCAATAATCTTCTGGCCTGCCGTGACTTTATAGGGTACCTTATGGAAGCAGGTAATGAATACTTCAAGTTCCCAAAAAAAATCAGGGATGAGCGGGAGGCTTGCGAAGTTATCAACGATCGCCACAAAGGTTCTACCCAGGATCTACTTCAACCTATAATCAGTAAATTCATGGAGTATTGAACTTAGTTCCACATTACCTCTCCTGAACAACAGCAGGATACTCCCTTCCAGCCATGGGACGATGATGAATAGCTTTCCTCCTCTTGGCTTTCTTTTTGTAATATCTAAAAGTATGTTGGCACAAACGATGACATCATCCATGTTGCATCATGGGATGTTGTCATCCACCAAGTTTCCCAAAGTCAACAGTTGAATTTTAGATATTTTGTAAATATTTTTGTAGTTAGTTGTTGGTTTCTTTTTGCCTTCTCTCTTCTCCTTCTTCTATATATACTTGGATATTTGTTGTATTCAAGGGTGGACACTTTTCAGATGAAAAATAGAAGTGAGAAGAAAAGGATTTGTACTTTTGTAACAGAAGAAACATAATAAAAATATTAAGACTTTGTGCTGAATATGTGTGTCATGGGCATTTGATCTTTCTTATGTCAGATCTATGCGTTTATTCTGTTAGATCTATCTCTACTTTTTTGTCATTTGTTCATCAGTATTGCTTTGTTCGTTTATGCAAGTAGGTTTGGCTCCATTTATTACCAATCTCAAAACATAAACCTTCTTATCTCTACTTTGGAATTCATTTCTTTTCTCCTTTCGGATTTATCCTATCTCCTCTCTTCGCTCCATTCCCTTCCCTTCATAGTCAGAAATAACCCAACTGGGACGAGATCCCAAACCCCTGAAGGCAAAATACTGTGAGACATGCGCAAATTCCTGCTAGTAGAATAGCAATAAACCAATTTCACTTTGCTGTCTCAAAGAAGGGCTATGCCCTGCACACTGTTGGCCTGTCTATCTATAGATCTGCCCACGTGATAGATTTTCGGCCCAACAGTTTTTGGTGACTCTACTAGGGACTAGAAATAGATCTATGGTAGTGGTACGTTTTAATCAGTGAAAAATCAAAAAATCACTACCTGTTTGCAAATTTTAACTTTTGTTCAAAATCTAAATTTTTTGCAAAAATGCTCCAAACTGAAAATTTTCTTCAAGAGATACATAGATCTGGACTAGTTAGAGATCTTTAGTCCACTGAGTTTGTTTCAAAAACCTGTATTTTTCCGTAGATCTGAGATTCTGACAGTTTACAAAAATTTTCAAACCATTGAAAAAAAACAACTCTAAGATCCGAAAATCAGCTTACTAAGTTAGCCATTATTTTATCCTCACTAACATTTGTCATTAAACCGCAATCGGTTTTCAAAAGAGGGATAAAATTAAATATTTAGAAAAGTACATGCTGCTGATTTTTGTCAATAAAATCAGAAAATCAGCAAATACAATAAAAAAGAGTTCTTTAATCTGCTCCAAAATATTGCAAATCTGAAAGGTACACTGGCGGGTGAACCATTTACTCGTAGCAGGAGAGCTCGTGGAGAAGTTGATCCTACTTTTGATCTGCTTCAAAGGCACAACTTCAGTATTACACCAGCACACTTCTCGTCGCTGAGTTCAGCTGATCGGTCAGCCAAAAGTTTCTCGCCTCCACGAAGGAATCATTCTTTACAAAGAGCGTCCACATCCCTTTGCAGTGCTTTGTTGCTCAGTGGAACTGTTCTCCCGGCTCACGTCCTTTTTCTAGCCTTTCAAATGGCAGTACCATGGGGAAATGCTATGGGCCTTCTTGTTTTGCCACATCCTATTCACGCGCTCCCTCATGGAAACTGAAAGAATTTCCCAAGATTCGATGGGAGTGGAAACCAAAGTACGGATTCACACATATCTGCATTCATCATGTCATGCAGCATTCTAGATGTGACCCATGAAGATGTGTTAGTTCACCTTTTTCTAGAGACCTTGCAAGGACCTGCAACAGAATGGTTTCAGCATTTGCCGGCCAGATCTATCACTAGCTGGGCCACATTACGAGCTACGTTTGAAGAAAGGTATAAGCCTTCCGAAGACGTGTTTGCATTACTGTCAAAGATCACTCACCTGAAGAAGGAGGTCAATGAGACCATGCACGATTTCATCACCCATTTCAATTCACTGATCAACCACGTTCCGCCTATCATGCTGCCAACACCAGAAAATCAGAAGTGTTTCTTCATAAATGCCATGAGCTCAAAAGTAAGTTTCTTACTCTTGCAAGAACAAGTCACTACTTTGGTTCTCGCCCAAGCTGCTGCCATACGGATTGAAGATAACTTGCTAATATCTGGTGAATTAAAATGAGAACCATCCAAGCCTAAAGCTTTGATTCCTTCTCCCGCCACTTCATTTGATTCGGCATTTCAAAAGATGGTGAATGACTTACTTGCATTGAAAAAGTAGCTGGCTCAAGCTTCCCCTAGCTCTTCACACCGAGACGTTCCACGAAGAAATTTCACTTCCAACAACATCCCACAAAGGCCGCATTTACCAGCAACTGCTCCGTAGTTGGCTCTTGAGGCTCCTCTGGTCAATGCCTTAGTCGAGATCGAGGATGAGGATTAGAATTACGAAGATCCTTCATGGCTAGGTGAAGATGATCAAGATGTCGACGAACTGACTGGCGACTCTACTATCAGGTATATGGAATTTGATGAGGAGAAATCTTATGAAGAAGAGGGTATCCAAGGATATGCAAGTGGACAGTCTTATCCTGTTTTCACCCGATCTCAAGGAAAAGAAGCAGAAGTTGCTGATAGGATACGAAAAGAGAGGGCCATGTCAAACATGCCTCCAACCATTGCAAAAAGAGGTAATCCCCTTCCTGTTCAACCTGTTATTAAGTCTTTTTTGAAGAAATCTTTTCCCCTATCTCCCCTTCAGATCAGCCCTCTAATATTCCCATCAAGACCAGTAATCCTACCCTACCATCACAAAATGAGGGACTCATTCCTTCATCAACACAACCCTTGGCCGCGTTTGACATAATTGATCATGCTAAAAAGACCAAGATCCAAATGTCTGAAGCCGAATACCTTCAGTCAAACCCTGAGTAGCTCGTAAGGTTGACTGAATATATTTAAAGCCAAGCTGTCATAGCTTCTCAGGTTCCCCATAAAGGAATTCTTTCCACTCCTCCTGCATCTCGCATAAATGTTGCCTCGACTTCCACGTTAGGCAAAATAGAACCTTTCTATCTCTCTCTCTCCTAATCAATGGTCACAAGCTAAGCAACTGCATAATTGATTCTGGGGCTTCCGATAATGTCATGCCAGCAAAAGTCACCCATGCTTTGGGCCTCACCCTTACCAAGCCTTTTGGTAGATGTTACTCCTTAGAAACCAAAAAAGTTCCGTTGATTGGTCAGATCAAAGATGCTCAGTTCGCATTTGCAGCGTTCTGAGAGAAAAGAGTAAAGATGACCGTCCTCGTTGCCGATATTCCGGTAGCATATGAAATTCTACTAGGAAGGAGCTTTTACAGTGAAGTTGGTGGAGAGATTCATATGGACTGGTCTAAGGCCAGGATCCCCGTCAAAGGTGTAATGCAAACATTGGAGCTGGAATCTCAAAAGAAGTACTTGGTTACTAATTCGTATGATCCCAAAGCTTAAATTCTTGTCGAGTCATCAGGGATGGGGAACTACTTCTTATCTACAGAGTCTGATAGAATGGATATTCTCATCTAAGAGAAGGATCTTAACGAGATATGGATGTTGCAGTTTGATGGTAGCCGTGCAACTAGCGGATGCGGAGCTGGAGCTGTGTTGATTTCCCCTGAGAAGGAGATTATTCCTCTCTTTCAAGTTGCAGTTTTTCAACAAGAATAATACTACTGAGTATGAATCTTTGCTACTTGGCATGCAAGCTACAAAAGAAAGGGGGATCAAGAACCTCAAAGTACAAGGTGATGCAGAGCTGGTCGTAAATCAAGTAAAAAGGATATACCAAGTAAAAAATGAAAGGCTCAAGCATTACCGCAACGCAGTATGGGATAGTATTGAAGAATTTGATGCTTTTTCAATAAAAGCCATTCCAAGAGCTCAGAATGACATGGCTGACTCATTAGTTGTCTCAGCATCCATCATGCTCCCTCACCCAGGGTTGAAAATAGACACATATACCATTGAAGTAATTTTCCGCCCAAGCGTGCCAGATAATTCTCAGCACTGGCAGGTATTCAATGATGACAATCAACTCATTGCCTTTCTAGAAAAGGCAGAAAATTTCAGTGAGCTTCATTTTGAAGGATCTACTTCTGCATGCAGTGAATCTGTTGCTGATCAAGATGACGAATCAAAAAGAAGTGATGGCATATGTCAGCTCAAAGGGAATAAAATCTCAAAAGGTTTGGTTTCTCTGGAACGTTTGTTCGAAAGACATGATCGTTTTGTCAGGAAGAAAAGGCAAGATAATCCTAAATCCTCCCCAGAGAATGAGCCGGTCAATCTAGGTACTGTGGAACATCCACAGTTTGTGAACATCAGAAAATTTTGCACACCCGAAGAAAAGTGGAAGTTTGTCAAATTGCTGAAGAAATATATGGACGTATTGGCATGGTCTTATGCTAATATAAAGTCTTTCAAGCTAAAGGATGTCCAACACGACATCCCATTGAAGGGAGATGTCAAACCCTTCCGCCAAAAACAAAGGCACTATAATCCCAAGGTCTCAGGTACCATCCAGGTGGAAATACAGAAAATGCTGGATGTGAGAATCATCTTTCTCATCCACCATAGTACTTGGGTCTCAAATATCATGCCAGTACGAAAAAAGAACGGTGAAATACGCATCTGCGTAGATTTTCACAACCTAAATCAGGCATCCTTGAAGGACAACTACCCGCTTCCCATAATGGATCAGGTTCTGCAGGCAGTAACTAGATCAGAAATTTTGTCTATGCTTGATAGGTTTTTGGGCTACAATCAGATTGAAGTCTCTCTTGAAGACCAATTCAAAACAACATTCACTACCCCTTGGGGTACATTCACCTATAGCAAGATTCCCTTTGGCTTAACCAATGCTGGCACCACCTTCTAGCGGGCAATGGACTTCACGTTCAAAGGTATGATGGGAAAGGTTATCGTAGTTTATTTGGATGACTTAACTGTGTCTCTAAACAGTGAAATGATCATCATGATCATTTGGAGCAAGTATTGAATAGATGCCGAGAACACGGGATCTCCCTAAATCCAAAAAAGTCTTTTTTTGGGGTCACGAAAGGAAAGTTGCTGGGACATGTGGTCAGCAAAGAAGGAATGAAGATAGATGCTGAGAGGGTTAGGGCTATTCAGAGCCTTACTTTACCCACGAGAAAGACCGACGTTCACTCTTTCTTCAGAAAGGTGAATTTTCTTAGGTGCTTTGTTCCTGACTTTGCTGAAAAGACTCGTCACATATCAAACATGATGAAAAGGTCACAAAATTTCCGGTGGAGCGAAAAAGGAAAGGCGTCATTCGAGGATATAAAAACCTCTGTCACTCATGCACCATTCCTGGTATGTCCCGATTTCTCCAAGGATTTTATCATGTATAGCTATGCATCTGAGCATACTGTGTTGGCCATCTTAATGCAAAAGAATTCTAAGAGTGTCAAATCTCCAATTGCATTCATGAGCTCTCCCCTCAAGCCTCATGAATTGAAGATGTCTCAGTTGGAAAAACATAACTTCGCCGTTGTCAAAGCAGTCAAGAAATTCATGTATTATATCCTAAACTCTCATACGGTAGTGCTGGTTCCTGACACAGTAGTCAAGTCCATCTTAACTCAGCAAGAGTTAGGGAGTTTGCGAGGGAATTGGATCGCAAAGGTCCAGGAGTATGATTTAGATATAAAACCAACCAAGCTGGTAAGAGGCAAGGGTCTCTGTCAGCTCATGGCTGAAAACCAAGATTCAGAAGATTCTGGGGAAAGAACACAAAGCCAGCAGAGAAGACTGATTCTCCACCCATGGTTCTATTTGTCACAACTAGCGACGAATGGTATTCTGATATCACCTTCTTTCTCACTTACGGTGAGTGCCCAACTCATCTAACTTCAAAGGAGAAATGTGCTATAAAGCTTAGAGCGGCCGGATATGTCATCTAGGATGACGGTTTATACAAGCATGGGATTGATGGCATATTCCTGCGATGTGTTGATAAGCCACAACAGGTAAAGTTACTTGAGAGTTTTCATGATTCAGCTTGTGGTGGTCATTTCTCCTCTTCCGTGACAGCACACAAAATCATCCGGGCTAGGTACTATTGGCCAACGCTATTTCAGGATACAGCCACCTGGGTAGCAAAATGTGAGCTCTGCCAATAGTTTGTTGGCAAACCAAAATTGGCTGCCTTTCCCCTCAGGCCGGTCGTTATTGACGAACCATTCAGGAAATGGGGAATCGACTTTATCTGAGCACTCAATCCCCAATCAATTGCCAGACATAGTTATGTCCTAATAGCAATAGATTACTTCACCAAGTGGGTGGAGGCTATACCTGTCAAACATGCCACTTCTGAGGTTGTTTACAACTTCATCAAGGAAATTATCATAGTGAGATTTGGTGTTCCGCACAAAATTGTTGCTGATAATGCTTCCAACTTCTCTTCACGGGAAGTTATTGGTTTTTGCTATGAATACAGAATAACCTTGGCTCACGCCTCAGATTATTACCCCGAGGGAAATGGTCAGGCAGAATCCAGTAATAAAAACTTAGTGGCCATCATACGGAAGATAGTTGATGAGAATCAGTGGACGTGGCACAAGTCATTGTATGACGCTTTGTGGGCGGACCGCATTACTCCAAAGAGGTCTCTCGGCATGTCGCCTTTTTAAGTGTTATATGGAATTGATGCCGAGCTTCCCATTTCTGCAGAAATTCCTGCTCTGCGCTTGGCACGAGTGATTGAAGATGAGACTTTCTAAAATTCTCTTGAAAAGAGGATCATGTATCTAGCAAAGCTCGAAGGAAAAAGAGTAAGAGTGGTCGACAGGATCACCGAACATCAGAATCAAGTCAAGAGACTGTTCGATAAAAAAGCTAAGCAAAGAGATTTTTAGATGGGAGATCTCGTCCTTTTGTGGGACAAATGAAGAGAGCCAAAGGGCATGCACGGGAAATTTGATTCTCTATAGAGAGGACCTTTCAAGATCAAACATCTTAATGGAAAGAATAACTTCTATCTCTCGTATCTAGACGGAAATGATCTCCCACTTCCCTATAGTGGGCAGCATCTCAAAATATTTAGGAAGTAGAGCTTTCTCTCTTCTTTGTACAGTTTGCTTTATGTTGTGTGTTTGCTTTCGTCATGTGTTTGCTTTCGTCTTCACCCTTGTTTTTTTTGACTCTATAACCCAATGGATAGGCACATGTTGATCTGGGATTCTCTACCCTTAAGCTTCGCTCAAAGATAGTCCCCAGAAAGAGCCAGCTGTTATCCTGTAAAATTGATAAGGGCAATTTTACAGGTAACCCTACCAAAAATTTTGTTCTGGTTCCTCGTCAGGGTCCCTCAACGTTCGGAATGTTGTAAAATCCCTTTTTGGGAAATTTAGTTTTCTGAACTTAGTCATTTTTGTCCTTTTTTGGCTGGGTGCACCTTTTGTCTATGCAACACAGGATAAATTTGCGCCCCCTTTTATCCCTTTGGCGCACCCTTTGAAGTGTTGACACAACAATTGTTGTGCCTCCCCCTGATGCGTATTTCTTTCCTGCGCCACGGCGCATACACCTTTCTGTCAACAACAAAAATGTTGCGCCATATTTTGGTGCGCCAAGGTGCTCAATATCTCATGTTGACAATCTTAAGTTTGCGCCTATGGCACAGATAATTTCATGCTGACAAAAACATTTTCATGCCAAAGGGCGCAAAGTTTTTCGTGTCGACAAGCATTTTTGTGTGCCCTCTAAAAAGTGGTTGGCGCATTTATTACACTTTTGGCTATATATAGGTGCATCCGCCCTGTCACTTTCATAATCAAAAACACGTGAAAAACTTTATTCCTTTGCACCTGTCAGCGCACCCATCATCCTCGTGTCGCGTTCGTGGACCCCACTTCATTTCTCCCATTTTATATATTCTGGGTAAGTGGTCCTTGCTTCTCTTGTGTTTTTGTTTTGTTTTGGTTGGTTGCTTGTGAGGTGTGATAAATGAATCTGAGGAAGCCATAAACCCCTCCAGCCTGTTTTTGCAAATCTTCCCTCCCAAGCCATTTTCACCCTCTTTCCATATCTGCTAGCCAAGAGGACTCTGTCTCAAAAATGAACCTAGACCTCTTTGCTGTGTTCCCCTCACTGTTGAATCATGTCGATAAAACTCAAAAATCACAAACTCAAGAGGTTGAAAACCTAAAAATTTATCATTTTTACTCACGGTTTTCCCTTGGCACAAACGCCATTCCTGCTACATAGAACACAGTCACGGCAAGGCGCACTGTCCGTGATTACAACATGAAAATTTCTTGCACCATACAAAATTAGGAAAAACCTCTCTTGGCGCTGGCGTAATGCTGGTTACAATAACAAATCCTGTTATGTAATCTTTTCCTGCACTGCGCCAAAGGCCCCCTTAGTGCACATAAAGTTAGTGCTACACGCATTAATTCTGCGCCTCTCAGTGCACCAAATTTCACTGTTACAAGTTACATATCTGCACCATTGGCACATCCTGCTCCCATGCAACACTGAAATTATTTGCACCTAGTATAAAACCTCATATAATGGCCCTGGTGCACACCCGCTTAAAACAACAAAGATGTTATATGCAAATTTCCTGCGCCCTGCGCCCTTTGGTGCTGATTTCTTCCTTTCAACACCCTACTTCAGTGCGCCATACTTTTATCCCTGCAGCCTAAAAATTTCCTACGCCCTGCACCTAGAGACTTTTAAATTACTGACTCCTCGTTCTGTAAAGTTTTGATGGAAGATCTGACAGCTAACATTGCTCTTCTGCATTGGACTTCGCTCCTTCTTCTTACAGATCAACAACTGAACTCAGATCCACATATGTCTACATCAAGCAAAAGACTAACCAAGTAAAAGGGTAAGGCTAAGCTCATAGAGGAAGAGGTGAAATACAAATATCAGAGGGTCAGAATGCCCGAGTCCTAGGTAGAATGTGACCTAGATATCAGAGATTCTAAACTCGGCCACATTGACATGAAATATTTTAGGGCCAGAACTAGGAGTGTCACAGGCAGTCCTTGGATGGACAAGCTGGTGGGCAGTGGTCTACATTTTACTGGGGGAATCCTCGTCAATGTAGTAAATAACGAATTTATGATGGTGGTGGCTCGCTGTTATAACAAAGACACAAGGTGTGTCGAAAACGAAAAGGGCGAGGTTACAATCAACCTCACTGCCCGACACACTTCGAGATCATGCTAGGCATTCCGCACCACCAAAATTTTATGGCTGTAAGCCAAGAAGACTGCATCAAGGCGTGGGAGGATAATGAAGAAAAATGTATGTAGCTGATGAACGAAGTGTATTTAAATAATAAGAAGGTGATAACCAGGTGGCCACAGGTTATTCACCGCAGCGACTTCTCTTAGGAACTGAGCGATACCATCACATTCCTAAGCAGAGTTTTTAGGATTTGTGATGCCCATTACTTTCACAAATGGATGCTCAGGTATCTAGAAACCATGAATAAGAATGTGCCTAATCAGTGCTTTGAGTGGGTGGAGATCATAAGCAGCACCATCTCCGAGTAGCTCCAACAACTCACCACAACGGGGAGGTTCTACATGAACTCCTACGTAGTCTATGTTGTGGCATCAGAGAGGGATTATCTAGCGTAGAGCCGATGCGGGGTATGGCCCCTGGTGAAAATATATGAGTACTACCCAGAACTGAAGCTAGAGAACAACATCCCACAGTTCACCAAAATCAATGAAACTTTCTTCTACGATATCATCTGCCTTTTGAGGCCAAATATGACTCATGGTCGAACGACCAAGAGCATAGTCATTGCAACAGAGAAGTGGGGGGCATTATTTACCCAATTCCCCACCTTCACCTATCTTAGAGCAGCTAACTTCTTTGGGGAGCCCACCAAATTGCCAAGGTATGCTGGCCCTAAGTTGATCTTGTTGGAGCTGTCTAGGTAGCTCATAACATATCATGAGAAGTTCCTGAAAAGGAAGAAGGGCGGAACTCCTTTTCCCCTCACAGTGGGCAGGTATACCTGCACTTCTCACACCAAAGCCTGGGAAATGTTTGTAGAACTGGAGCTACTTAACCTGAAGCACAATTTCCCAGCAAGGCCCACCTTTGATCCAAGAAATTACCTTCCAAAGGCAAAACTCGATCCGATCCACGTTCGACAGATCGAGGACATCTACATCGACCTGTATCATGAGGTCAAACTCAGGAGAAAGGATCACTCCCGCCTGGCCCTGGTAGAGATTATTCAATACGGCGTGGCCATTGTTCCAAAAGGTTATCAAACAACTGATTAGGAAGTTGATCAGGTGTATCTAGACACGGATGGGGACGACTGGCCATTTGCTGAAATAGATAGAACAAAGGCACCTTAGATCATTGAGGTAAGGGTTAAGGAAACATTGCGGTGAATAGAACATTGGTGCAGAATGAATGGCCTTATCTACCTTGGAGTAGATTTCACCACGTCTCCTTTGGGCAATGCACCTGTCAGGCCGAAGCATCTACCCAAGGGAAAGGGCAAAGATAAAGAGGGAGAATCAAGCTCCACTCAAGAAGAAGCTCCTGAGAGCCCTCCTTCTGCCGCATAAGAACAGGTTGTGAGCCTGGTATCTCCAGAGAAAGAAGTGGCAGAAGGTGTTCTGACGGGCACATCCACTCAGGATGTTTCCACCGCTACAACTGCTGAGATACCTTCTATCCCTTCTCCCTCTCCCCCTTCCCCTCCTCACGTGACTCAACCAACCATTCCTTTGGTTGTTTCCTCTCCCTCATCTTCTCCTGTTCCCCCTTCCTCTTCCTCCATCTTCTCTTCCCTTTCAGAGCTATCCCCCACCATTTCTTCTCTCATTTCTCAGCTCCCTTCCATTCCCATAACTACTTCCCCTGCAGTATCTCCTCCTTCCATGAGCACTTTTCTGGCCTCTCTTTCAATTCCGCCACCAAGTGTCTCTACGCATTTCCCCTCATCTACTGCATCCGCTCCCTCTTCCACTTCTGGTCCCACTCCCTTAAGTCCAGCGTGGATCTCTCAGCACCTGAGCCAGCATAAGAGGAAGGTCCCTATTACACCTATGGATTTCTCCATCATCCCAACAAAGGAGACTAAGAAGCAAAAGCCCATAACCCTCTTCTCTCAGAGTGCATCAGGAGAGAGAGTAATGGAGATCGCGTATCTTGATCCCTCTAAGGATAAAAAGGATTTGTCCCCTACATATTATACAGTGACGCAGGTCACAATGGGAACATCGTCTAAGAGCCTTCAAGGAGAGGCCCTATCTGCGGTGGATGCCCTTTGCAAGAAAATTCAAGAAGCAAAGGAGGAGAAGAGGTTGTTAAAAGAACAGAATAAGCATCTTCTCCACGCTCTACAGAAAATGGGCAGTGCACCTCCTACAACTGCCACTTAAACTCCTGAGGTCCTTTGTCAGGATAATATAAACGAATATGCCAAGATCAACGAACAAGGCATGGCAGTATCTACCTAGAGGGATCAAATCCTCAAAGAGAGTGAGGGAGTAATCATTAAGTCCACCGAGCTATATCAGAAAATTGAGCAGGTGAACAAGGAACTCCAGGTGATTGCAGGACCTATCTTTGAAGAGTTGGACCATGCTAGGTTGCAACATGAGACATTCCAAAGGATGCTCAACTGTTCAGGTGAAGATTTAATTAAATTCGGCGTCTGTGATCACCCCGGAGCACCCAACAAAATCCTCGCTGCTTTGGACTACCGGGTCGATCAGATGGAATTTGTCCTGGAAAAGATGGATAAAGTCAAGGAGGAAGCCCTGGATGCTATGCAATAAATGAAACAAATTGTCCCGAGAATGTCTCCGGGCTTGTTCACTCCTTCATACACATTGAGGAAGGTAGATGAAACCGTTCAAATATTCAAGGAGATCGTCTCGCAAGGGCTAGGGCCAGAAGCCACTTTTGACACTGAATCCATCAGTAATCTTCTGGCCTGCCGTGACTTTATAGGGTACTGTCGACACTAAAATTTTCCTCCATAATTTCTATTTCATTAATGTATGTATTAGGAATAGGATGTTGTTAAGTATAATTAGTAGTAGCGTTTGATAGAAGATAACGGCGCCGTCAGTACGGTGTCGCCAATAATGTGGAGTACGGTAACAGTCAAAGTACAATAGGAATGTTGTAAAAAGTAAATATTTGTCGTAAGTGGTCCATTAATGTTAAAATGTCAAAGTTTGGGTAATTAGAGAAGTAGGGTCTACATGATTAGGAATTAGAATATTATATTGGTAATAAGGACAAGGAGTGAGGTCATAAATATTTTGTGTATTTTATTTGTAAAAAGTCTAAAAATGTGGAACCCATGTAAAATGATAAGGTTTATCTTATCTTAAGAGATAAGCTTACATGTACAGATAAGAGTTAAGGTATGGAATATGATTCGTCAGAGTGGAATAAGCTTACATGTACAACATCCAAGTGAGCACCCAAATCGCGAACTGGAGAATCCAACTGCTTGATATCCCCTCGGATGTTCTTCTGGGCCAAGCATATTTTCTTGGTGGCTTTGATACTGTTAATCATGCCATTTCTCACCACCGAGTTAGTCTCTTCTAAGACTTGGACCACCGTCTCCAAGTGCTGGAATTTGTTCTTCCACATATCAATACTTTGTTCTCCTTCTGGGGTAACTTTATCCTTCCTTTTCGACATACCAGCTTCCTGATTTTCCATCCCTTCCACATTCTTCTCCTCACCCATCTACTTAGAACCCAAATTTCCTTCCCTCATCTTGGATAGACACTTAGCTAGGGTAATATCCTCCTCATCTTCAATTAGGGGCATTCGTTTATCCCAGGACGGATTCCCATTGCAAAACAGGAGAAGAATGAGGCCCTCGTGGATGGGAGACTCCACCTTACTCCTTTGGAAATCCCTCATCGAGGTGGTCAGAGACATAAAAAGATAGAAGGGGATATGGAGCAATTTCTTATGTCTAAACATATTCAAAAATGACAAGTGGTGGGTATATATCTTGTGATATTTACCCTCCAAATTCAAATACTTCATGATGTGCACGCAGATGTCTCTCCACACCCCAAGAATGTAGGAACAAGCGATACCATCGGTGAATTAATGGACAGTTTCCTTTCCCACAAAGAAAGTATTGATTTCATACTCTCTTTGATTCCTATCCTTGAAGATTTTCATACCTTCCATGTCCATGCCAGTAGCATGGGTGATGGCTTCCTCTGACGTATCTATTTCCATGCCATTGATATCCACTTTCCCTTCCTTCCATGCTAGCCCAAGATCCATAGTAAGTGAGGGTTCATTCCCTTGGATTCTAGTGATAAATTTCCTGAAACCTCCAATTTTAAAAAGGTGCCACATAGACTTATCCTCCACAATACGCCCATGGCTAGATGACTCGACTCTAGTTCTATCACCACCCATGGTAGCCAGACAATGCACAACACTTTGAGGTTTACAATTTTTGAAATTAGACTTATCTTCCAAAGAATAGCTTAAGCCAGACATGCTTTTGTAATATTGGAAAATGAACGCATTATTCTCCCTCACACTGCTTAAGGTGAAGTGCTTACAACTTTTCATGATTAGTACTATCATTAATATGCATAGGTATGACCTCACCTTTTTGCCACACTTTGTAATCATTATTTTGAACTCCCTCATTTTCCAATATGTCTACACAAGCAATGCAAATGAAAGGGGTATGAGTAATGATATGGGAATCATAGTACTTAAGGTATTATTTAATATCATTAATAATATTTCCCAAGACCCAATTATTGTGACTAGTCTTGCATATTGCATTTAAAATGAGAAGAGAGTCCCCCTCAATAAGAATATGTTTAATTCCTTTCTCCTTTGCAAGACTAACACCCCAAAGAAGAGCACGAGTGTCAACCACATTATTTCTCTGAGTCCCCAAAGGACCAAAATAAAATAATATCCAATCCCCATTATGATCCCTGATTATGCCTTCTCCACCATCCAGACCATGGTTGCCTTTAGAAGCCCCATCAAAATTAAGTTTGACTTCTCCCCTTTCAGGGTTGGACCCTTTAATTTTAGTGGATGGAAAACTGACTTGAGGCAAGTGAACTGTTTGAGCACTTCCTCTTCTCTACTAGAAACGACCTTTTTAGTTTTCACCTTAATGAGTTTGGAGTTCTCTTTAATCAAGGAAATCAAACCAGCACTGACCTTTCTAATATTTACCTTCTAATTTCTAAAGATGAGATAATTTCTTCCCTTCCATAAGCTCCAAAAGAAGTGGGGCAGGGAAATTTTATAGGTAGCCATAAGAAAGGGATATCTAAAATGGCAATCCCATTGTAA
This sequence comes from Taxus chinensis, assembly GCA_019776745.2. Lineage (NCBI taxonomy): Eukaryota > Viridiplantae > Streptophyta > Pinopsida > Cupressales > Taxaceae > Taxus > Taxus chinensis. The sequence continues at coordinate 692,183,057 of CM034146.1, forward strand.
CCAACATTCCTAAATGTAATAAGGACAGACCCATTGAATGTTGAAAAGCTCCAACACCTTGGACAACACCACTTGAGAAAAGGGGCATGAGATGAGAAGGTGGTTGATACTTTCCTCCTCTTTTTTACAAAGAACACACATGTTGGCGAGGATCATACCACATTTCCTCAAATTTTCCATAGTGAGGATTTTATTCTGAGTAACCAACCATAGGAAAATGTTAACTTTAGGTAGAAGGTCTTTTAGCCAAAGTTTACTCCAGTAATATTTTTTGCTAGAATTCTTGAAATTAAGGAGGAAAGCAGGTTTAACAGAGAAATTTCCAAAATCCTCTTACTTTAGCTCATGTTCACCTAGGTACTTTATTTACCTTTATTATATTTATCCTCACCCACTTATGTGTGTGGATATTTATTTTTATTTATTTAGATATTAGGGAGATATTATCTAGTTGTTAGGTATATTCTTTCCTTGATCTATGGTATTAACTAGATCCTTGATGACTAGTTCTTTCCTAAATCTATGGTCTTGACTAGTTCTTTGATGACTAGTTCTTTCCTTAATTTATGGCTCTGATCTATGACCTTGACTAGTTCTTAAATTGTTATTCCTTACCTATATAAGCAAGGCCTCATTCTCATTGTATTTCAATGAGTTCCATAATAATATATGATATTGTTGCTTATTTGTTTGCAAAGATTTATGTAAAGTTATTCTGGTGAATTCGCTTTCATCTTATTGATCGTGGTGTTTGATTAGCATCTGATTTCTTGTCTTGGTACGATCTAGTTACCATTCCTTTTAATGGTATCAAAGTAGGATAGCATTGCTATCGACATCCATCTTTAAGATTTCGTGTTACAAACTATTTTTTTGTATATTTGTATATTTGAGGGATTTGTTTGTATTTTATTGTTGCATGCATTTTTATGCAAAACAGAGCCTTCCATTGGATCCAAAAGGGTGTAAAACCCCCTAATATTTAATGTAAACTCGACCATTTCTAGAGGTAGTTAATTTTTTGGTATTTTAATGTTGTTGTAGAGAAGCACTGTACTGGTTCACCTCAAGATCTGTGGTCAGCAAGGATAGAGAAACCTAGAAAAATTAATTTTTGGGTTTTGTTGGGTTTTATGTGATCTGTAAAGGGTATTTTTCTTCTGTGTTGTAGCATTTTCAGGCGAGGCATGTAGGGTACCATTTACGACAGGATGTTTCTTTTCCTTTTTTGGCATGGGGTCCACGGGCTGCTGTGAATGGTTTGCTATTTCATAGAAAATCCACAGACTGACTATTTTGTGCGGTGAAGGTCATCTTTGGCACAGTCTAGAAATAACATTTTTTACTAGAAGAAGCAATTGGATGTGACTTTCTTGAAAACAAGCAGCACAGCCCTAGAATAGTAAGTGGAGAATAAACCCATTAAAATCCTTAGCCCTTGGTCATATGGTATGGTCAATGTGAGGGCTTAAAGTACTTAGGTGCTTAACTCCAGCCCCCTTACATTTTATTTATGTGGTGAAGACAAGATTATTTTATTTTGTTTTAGTGGCAACTAAAATAAATAGCACAACATAAACTTGTAAAGCTTGTATCTTTTGATCGGCAACTTGGATTTGAGTGTTGTTTTTTGCAAAAGTGCTTGTTTTTTCATGTTCTTTCTATTTGAAATATTTATTTTGCGAAACTAACTATAATTATAAAGTTTCATATTATAACATGCACTCATTATAAAGTGCCAAAATATGGGGGGCTCTTGTTGCATTGCTCAGGGGTCTTGTTGCATTACTTGGTTCTTGCATTTCTTTTGGTGATTTTTGTGAGAATGGCATCTAATTCTGCATTAGATCATTTTGATCCATTAACAACACATAATTACCACACATGGAAACCAACAATGGAAACAATAATTAAGAAAAAAGGATTATGGGCTTTAACTTCTTTAGAACAACCAATGTTCACTAGAGAATATGAGAAATTTCAATACCAATGCAAATTTGATGAGTGTATGGGTTTGATAGGAACTTATGTAAGTGACAGTATTTTGTTTCATTTGGAAAAATGTGACTCTCCTTTCAAAATATGGGAGAAATTAGAGGATTTATTTGGTAATGTGGATCATACGAGAGCCATGCAACTTGAAATTGAGATCACATCTCTTAATCCTGAAGATTTTCCAGCAATTATAGACTATCTTACCAAGTTCAAGACATTTGTTGACATGGTTGAAGGGGAGTGGAAGAGATAAGAAAGATGAAGAGTGTGTTTACTTGATTCTATCCAAGTTGAGAGGACCATTTCAAATATTTTATTCTACCTTTTTCTCTAGAATGTATGCATTAGGTGACACATTCAAAATGCCTAACTTAGAAACATTTTGTGAAAGACTTACTCAGGGAAGAATACAAATTGTCTCACCTTGAGTCTTTCACCTCTCAAAAGGCATTAGTTGCATCTAATCCTAAGGGCAAGGGAAAACAAAAAAAGTAAAACAAAATCCACCCCTTATCCATCTCAAAGTTCTCCTAAACCCAAAGATAAAAACTCTAAACCCAAGGAGTCTTATAAATCAAAGAATAATTCTAGCTTTTCATGCTCTTTTTGTGGGGGTAGTGGTCATGAAGAACATAGGTGTTATAATCAGAATGCAAGCCTTAAAGGATGACAGTCAAGAAAAAAAAATCTATCTCCACTCCACCTCCTTCTAATCATCATGTCAAAAAGAACTTAATGTTGTTGGGAGATCTCAGTCACCACTTGCAGACAATTGGGTTATAGATTCTGGTATGCTTCTCATCACATGACTTCTTCCAAGGAGTCTTTTGTTTCTCTAGGTTTGAGTTCTACTTCCAAAATTGAGGTTGGATATTCTTCCTTTCTTTATATTGAGGGAAAAGGTGATATACACCTTGATGGTGGCAGTATCCAAGATGCACTGTATGTTCCTAACATTACCACAAATTTGCTTTCTATATATCAAATTTTCATTCTAGTCAAGGAAAAACAATGAATTTTACACCACATGGGGTAGAAGTATGAACTTTTTTGGAACCTCATTCACTTGTTTCTAAAGGTATTTTTGATCATAATTCTAGACTATATCACTTTGAGGGTTTTGATGACACTTCCTCTATAGGGACATGATTGGTTTCTCATGCAGATTCAGAGAGTAAGCTTTGGCACAAGAGATTTGGGCATCTCAATTATAGATATTTGAAGGAGTTGAGATATCATGGTATGGTTGATGGTATTCCTAAAGTTTCTTGTCTTGAGGGATTTTTTCATGGCTGTGCATTAGGGAAACAACACCAAGATCCATTTCCTAAGAATTTTTCAAAGAGAGCTTATTCACCACTTGAGCTTGTGCATAGTGACTTGATGGTTTTTCCTACCCCCTCTTTCAATGGAGCTAAGTATGCACTTACATTTATTGATAATTTCTCAAGGTGTACTTGGGTTTATTTTCTCAAGTAAAAAAGTGATGTTTTTTCACACTTCAAATTCTTCAAGGATTTGGTCAAGAAACAATCTTCTAGTTGCATAAAGAACCTTCGTACTGATAATGGGGGGAGTACTTCAGCAATGAGTTTTCTAATTTTTTGGCAACTCAAGGCATTATTCACCAGCATTTTGTTCCTCATACTCCACAACAGAATGGCTTAGTAAGAATGAAAGAATAGAAATTTGAAGGAAATGGCTAACTGTATGATGCATTCTAGAGATTTACCTCCTATCTATTGGGTAGAAGTAGTTAATTGTGCTAACTACATTCAGAATCACACACCACACAGAACACTTGAGCATTTGAATCCAGAGGAATCTTGGTCAAACATTACAGCCAGATGTCTCATTTTTTCAAGTCTTTAGGAGCCATGCTTGGGCATTTGTGCCAAAGAAGAAAATGGAAGCTTTGGATAAGAAGAGAAAACCCTTGATCTTTGTAGGTTATTGTGAGGACATGAGAGCTTATCGACTTTAAGATCATGATACTCATGATGTTATTTTTCAAACACATGTTTAGTTTGATGATCACTTCACTCCTCATGATTCTTCATCTTCTTCCATGCCTCCTTCTTCATCTCATCTTGAGGATCCTTTATTTTAGGAGGTTGATGAGGAGGTTATAGATGTCCATTGAGGATCATATTCCCACTGATGTTATCACTATGCCTAAGTGGGATTGTACTACAGTTTCTGAGGTATCACCTTTCATACAGGATCTTCCACCCACTAGGCATCATCACGCACATTCTATAGGTTTTAGAATTTTGTGTCAGGTAGTTTCTGAGGATCCACAGTCTTTTTCAAAGGCTCATGGGATACAAAAGTGGGATGATGTGATGATAATTGAGTATTCTTATTTGATGAAGAATCATACTTTGGATTTGGTATCTCTTCCTAAAGGAAGAAATATGGTTAGGTGTATGTGGGTATGAAAAACCAAATACGCATAGCTGATGGGTCCATTGATAAAGTATAAGGCTCTTCTTGTAGCAAAGGTCTTTTCACAAGTTAAAGGTATTGATTACTATGAGACTTTTGCACCCATTGCCAAGATGGATTATGTACGCCTTGCACTTATTAGTACTGCATCATAGGGGTGGTCTTGTATACCAGATGGACATGAAGAGTGCCTTCTTACATAGAGATTTACAAGAGGAAATATACATGGAGAAACCTATTGGATTTGTTCAGGATTCTTCTCTTGTTTGTAGGCTCCGAAGGTTTCTCTATGGTCTCAATATGAGAAGATGGATTCTTTTCTTCGAGCTTGGTATGAGAAGATGGATTTGTTCATTTCTACTCTGATCATATAGTGTATCTCTATCAGCATGTTGGTGAGGATATCATGATACTTGTCTTGTATGTTGATGATCTGTTACTTACTGGTAGCTCTTCTTACCACATTCAGAGTATTTAGAGGGCTCTTTCTACATAGTTTGACATGACAGATCTTAGGTTATTGCATTTATTTCCTTAGTTTTCATATTTCTCCGACAGATTCAGGGATTTATTTGAGTCAGAAAAAGTACACCCATGATCTTCTTCAGGGCACTTTAATATGGTTGATTGCAAGCCAAGTACATATCCTTTTTCAGTCTGGGGTTACTCTTACTTCCACATGTACCACACCACTTTATGATCCTACATTGTATAGGCAGTTAGTTGGGCGTCTCATGTACTTGACCCATACTTGCCCTGATATTTCATTTGTAGTAGGGCTTGTATCTCGGTTTGCACATTATCTCCTCATAGTAGTCATTGACAGGCTGTTAAAAGTATTTTGCACTATTTGTATGGCACTTCCCACTTTGGCCTACACTACACTAGCAGTTCTACTCAGTTGGTTGGGTATACATATTCAGATTGGGTAGGTTTTATTGATGACATTAGTTCCACTTCTAGCTATCTTTTTTGTCTTGGTTCTTCTCCAGTTGCTTGGGTGTGTAAAAAGCAATAGGCTATTGCACTTTCATCTTCAAAGGAAGAGTCAAGGGCAATAGTTACAACGAGTCAGCAAATTCTTTGGCTTTGATAGTTATTGAAAGAGTTTGGATTCCTAAAGGATTCACCGACTGTACTTTGGTGTGACAACCAAAGTGCAATTCACATTTCTCGCAACCCAGTTGAGCACCAGCGGACCAAGCATATTGAGATACACATCCACTTCATTCATCAGCACATTAAGGATGAATTTCTTTTCTTTGAGTACATTCTGACTCAGCAGTAGGTTGCAGACATCTTTACGAAGCCTTTTGCATCACCTCACTACCTTGAGTTATGTGGAATGTTTGGGGTTTCATAATTTGTTCTTGGGGGGTGTTCATGAGAAAATCTTCCTTCTTCTTCTTCTTCTTTCTCTTTCCTTCTAGTAGGATTATTTCCTTCTTTTGGTTCAAGATTTCTTCATGGATATATTGTACATGAGTACCTCATCAGGCCTAGTTGTTGGCACTAATACTGTGGACATGCCACTTCTATTTTGGCCCCTATCTTCACTTGAGGGGGGTGTTAGAGCAGGTATTTACCTTAGCTCATGTTCACCTAGGTACTTTATTTATTTTTATTGTATTTATCCTCACCCACTTATGTGTGTGGATATTTATTTTTATTTATTTATATATTAGGGGGATATTATCTAGTTGTTAGGTATAGTCTTTCCTTGATATATGGTATTGACTAGTTATTTCCTTGATCTATGGTATTGACTAGATCCTTGATGTCTAGTTCTCTCCTAAATCTATGGTCTTGACTAGTTCTTTGATGACTAGTTCTTTCCTTGATTCATGGCTTGATATACAACCTTGACTGGTTCTTAGATTGTTATTCCTTGCCTATATAAGCAAGGTCCATTCTCATTGTATTTCATTGAGTTCCATAATAATATATGATATTGCTGCTCATTTGTTTGCAAAGGTTTATGTAACATTATTCTGGTGAATTGCTTTCATCTTATTGATCATGGTGTTTGATTAGCATATGAGTTCTTGGCTTGGTACGATCTATTTATCATTCATTTTACTTACGAATAGACTCTAGGTCAAAAGACTTGGTTACCTCATTATCTTTATTTATCAGGATCTTGAACTGGGAAACAATTTATTCTACTAGGAGTGCATCAAATTTTTAATATGAAACTTGTAATGGATGATTTCAAATTCATCTGAGATTTCATTGAGTCCATTAGCTACCTCGATCCTTTTCTCATTTAGCTTAGATTTTACCTCCTCAAAAATTTGGACTTGAAACTCCATGGCTTCACTATACTCGAACAATTTTGAGGATTCATCAATGATCACTTCTTTTAGAAGTAGATCAAACCCAATATTTTTTACCTCTTTCCAGGCTTCAAGTGTGAGCTGTAAATTATCACATTCTTCTATGAGAAATCCATCCATTTTTGATATGGTTTCCTTTTTAGATTCCAGCTCATTAAAAATATCGAAAACATCTTTAATTACCCATTCTCCTTCTTGAATTAATCTTTTGATCCAAGCCTCAACTTCCTGACCTTGTTTCCAATTTTCTCAAACACAGATAAAGAGGTGTTATCAAAACTTGTAGGTATAGCAAGAGTGGTTGTACAAATAGGCTATGTGATTTTATTCAGGATGTCGGTTAACTATTTAACTTTACATTTGAGTTCATCCCTTGTCACCTTATCCTTATCAAACTGATCGAAATATTACCAAGAGAAACTTGGACATCTTGTTTAGCTCCTTCATGAGTGGATTTACGAAGAGATAACCTTGAGATCTAGTAATTTTTTGTGGTGATAGTTTTTTTTATCTTTCTATTAGTTGGAGTTGTTATCTCAACAAATATTTCCCCAATTTGATCGACTGAAAGGTTAGAAATGACCCTTGGCCTCTTTTCTTATCACAAGGAGTTGGATCTAGGATGCTAAGGTCAATAAACATATCTAATGGGAACCTTATTCTTCTATTTGGGAGTCTTCCTATTCAACCATGCAGGGATAGAAGAAGAAGATAATTTTTCAGTAGATGACATAGGCACATTCATCATAGTAGTAGGTTAGGTAGGTGTTACTAGGGAACTTGTTACAACCATCGTTAATGGAAATGTTGTGGTGACAAGTAAAGGTGGAGTGGAGTGGCCATATGAATTGATGAAATGGGAAGAGTGATGGGAGTGGAAACAAGGAGATTTCATTTGAGGAAGAGGAGTCCCAAGAGTGGATCCTAAAGGCATAACATCTCTAGATGAAAGAGTGGAAAAATATTGGGACATGGAAGGGGATGATGTGAGGAGCATAGGAGAAATGGGTAAAGAAGAAATGGAATATGTGGTCAAAGAGAGAGTGAGAGGTGGAGGGGAAGGAGGAACTAAAAATGGTGAAGAGGGAAGAGGTGGTGAAGATGACGACTAAAATTTTTGAGATGTATGGGTTGGTGAAACACTGATATCAATAATATCCATTGATGTAGCCTTTAGAGGTGTATCTTCTATAGAGGGAATCTATGGACAGAAGAATTTGGATCTCTCCAAATAAAGAAGATATTTTGAGGCTTTGGAGTGGGTTTAGAAATAGATCTCCTTTCTTTTGAAGAGGTGGGATGGACAATTAGTGGTTGTACTTGAACTGTCTCCACAAGAAGCTACTTTGATTCCTTTGGCATGATCCCCAATGATATCAACCATTGATACATCTATCTGAGAATAATATATGTTCGTTCTTTTGAATTGCTACACTCTTTGAGTGACCAATCAATCCACAACAAGGGTTGATTTTTCCCATTGTTATAATCATAGATGGGATTCTAAAACATCTCCTATCATCATCAAGACCCTTAGGGACATATGAAATTCCATACTGGGCCACTTCTTTAAGAGTTAAACTTTCAAAGTCCCTTTCTCGTATTGTGACTTCATCTCTATAATTAAACCAGATATCTGAACTAATTGTATTATGTGAGCACTGGTTTTCCCATGTCTACCGATTTTATCCCAATAATCAAAACTGACATGCATGTGAAAGGTCTTAAAATTCATTTTATACATTTCCCCTTCAACATTATTTACTGTATATGTGGAAGAAAAAGTTTACTTTCCAAAAACTATGGGAAATTGAGCTCCTATCTTGCTTCTATCATGTTGGATCTTGTGAAAATGTAATAGTTGTCGAACTAACTCCATCAAGACCCATTTTCCATGGGATACCTTGGTAACTTGTAGGTAGCACCTGAGAATCCTACCACCCTAAGATATGTGAATGTTGGAAATTTCAAGTAAATTCCTCCCCATTCTCTAACCACTTGTCAGGCATTGTCTAAAATCCTTCAGTTGTAGAGTTATTTGTCAATGAAGTAGAAAATAATAGTAAAGAAAACATCATTAACACTTCTAAAATGTTTTACCCCTTCCTTCATTATAATATGAGGGTAAAATTCATTAATTTGAGATGAATTACTTGACCCTACATGTGACAAACCTAGGTATTTTATCATTCCTGTAGGCACATACACAAGATAGGAGGTCATGAAGAAATTACCAAAGGTTAGGACATCTAATATTTGGAAATGGATGACATCGCTGATATGTTGGGAGCATCTGATAAGATCTGAATTCTTTCAAATAATAGCAATGTATAAATACACCCACTCTTTGAAATATTTAGAAGAAGGGATTCCTGTAACTCTTCTTAGCAAGGTGATGATGTCATTTACTTCCTGAATAAAATCCAATTGTGGGATAGTTTTTGGAACCTAGCCAATGAAGGCATAGATTTCATCAAGTAACTTTTATTAAGGAACCTAGTACAAGTATCAAAATTTGTATCCCAGTGCTAACGAGTAGATTCTAGGGAAGGTTTTACATATTCTTTGACATCAAGAAGCTTCAAAAAGTATTCAAAATAGTAACTATCCAATTTGATCATGATTGTCCCATCATCATATCTAACTATTCATGACTCCTTTTCATAGTGTATGGAAATCACAAGCACAAACTCTAGGAATTACATTGCTGGAGGAAAAGAAGCAGTCAGGGAAAGCCCACTATCAAAGATACCTTGCATCTATGCCTTTTTATTTGGATCCCTAACCCTTTCCTAAAATTTAGGTAGTTCAATGTGTCAAAGGTCCATATCTATGATATTTTCAACATCTGATGTGACACTAGAAGTGGGATATACCCCTTAGAAACTATATTTCATATTTTTCTTTCCTTTTGATGATGTTTCAGACATGTTCCCTTAGAGAAATCCCTGAAAAACTATTTTGAAAATGAGAGTGGAAGTCCTCCTCTGTAATGTATCCCTGTAGTTTTGAATTGTACTTCCGATGTTAACATCCGCTATCAACTTCCATCGTTTCACTTCCACCACTGAATTCTGCCACTTCACTTCTGCCACCAACTTCCAGTGCTTCACTTCTTATAGCAAGATTTAGATCTCGATTTACAATTTGATAGTTCCAACAATAAATTTCATTGCGGGAGTTGGGGCTTACTCTGCAACTTGAAATCTCCTAAGTGATCTTCTAATTGTGACTTCTCCTTTTCTTCTCAAGAACCAAAATTTTAAAGATTAAGCTTCAAAAACAAACAAAACCATGAAGGTGGTAAGAACATAGGAAGGATAAGTTTAAAACATAAGAATGAAACCCCAAGAAATGACACAAATAGGAAAATGTGAAGGGCACCCATGAGGCCAAATGAAAAATTTGACAAGAAAAACCCTTCGAAGAAACCAGAAAAAACCCTAAAAATATAACTTGCAAAACTTACCTAAATACTAAATAGATTAATGGGAAAATCATGACAAAAAGCTCAAAATCCACATAAGGCATAAGGTCAGAGGTCAGAGAGGCATTAATAGGTCAGTGCACCAAAATTTCAGGTGAAAAAGACAAGTTAAAATTTGCCTTTAAATAGAAAATTGATAATTGATTACTGCGGGGATGACATGTGTGAGTAGTTGGCAATAAATGCTGACATATTGTTGGGTTTCGAAGAGAAGAAGTTGGAACACATTTTGTATGCAAACTACACTTCAGTTTTTGAAACCCAAAATACTGATGCCCTTACTTAGCTCAGCATAGCCCTTCCCATTTTGTTCATGTTGTTCTTCGTCCTAAGAAGATTCAAACTTATAGCATGTAGTCCTATTTGATCCATGATATATCACTCATTACAAGATGACCTTTACCTATATAGGAAAAATTCAAATCACTTTTATCATAATGATTCACTATAGTGAAGAATCACCATCTAAACCTTACATGTTCTACCTTGTTCCTCTCCTTGTAACTCATATGCATCCATTCAATTTCTAGTTCTCATACTTCATGCTCAATTAGCCTCATCCTTATGGTCTACTGTATAACTTAACTTGAATGACATGGATCTCAAGATAATCCTCTTACCTTGGAGCATACATCCTTAATTATAACCCTCATATGAATTATCTCATCTATATAAGTTAGATTTCCATACACATGCTTGTAATACTAAGAACTTTCCTACACTTGCATGAATGGTATCTTGTAGGAAATAAGAGGGAACATACCTGATAACAAACAATCAGATTTTAAATGACCTCCAATATGTCTTATATTCTTATTCTGCGTGCATAAAATACAAAATCATCATAAACAACATATCAATACTATCGTGTTTGTGCTAGGTCCAAATTTGGCTCTATAAGCTCATACCATAATATTCATTAGGTATAGAGGTTACTATTTACCATCTTGAGCAAGTTGGGATCACTGAATCAAGATCATACAAATGTTCAAGCCTTATATCTTCTCTTACAAATATTGTCTCCTATTCCAAGATACATTCTTGAGGTTACTAACACATATGCCATTCTAATCCTCTTAGCCATGCTTTACTGTCCAATGGATTCATATTACAGATAGATTCATAGGATCATTTCGCCTATTTAGACATGTTGAAGGCATCATATTAAAGACTTAGGCTTCCCTTTGATTGATCTAGCAATGGTCTTCAATTTGGAATTCTTGGTACTCTACTCAAGCTTCTTATAGTTCTTGGCTACCCAACTTAAGCCCTAAAATACAAGTAAAAGGATTTCATACCATGGATCCATGTTCTATAGACATTATTCCTCATGTTTGAAGTGTTCCCAACCTTTCATACATTGGATTTTAATAAATTTCTCCCAGCCCACCCTTCTTTGCAGCCTTTTCTAGTGATCTAGTACAGTCTTACAACCTGTACAATCAGTCTTGATTTAGAATAATGGAATTTTATTCATATTATACTCCCTAAGATCATTTAAACTCTTCATTTGGACCTTATTCCACCTCCACACCTAGTCTAGGGTCATGATCATCAAGCCTTAATGACAGCTTTTCCTTTTTATTCCTTAATTATACATTGTATTTTCTCAGTTTAGCTTGAAACTTCTATTATCGAGATCTTCCATTGTTCTTGCTCAATAATTCTACAATTTTCAGGAACTCTAATTCAATCTAGGAAAAAATATCCTGATAATCTTGGTACAATTCATCAGTGCAAACAAAATTTAAGAGAAACCCTGGATTGAGTCGAAGAACCAACAAATTGCCATAAAATCAAATCATACATTTTCAAGACTTATAAAAAAATATATTTACACTCCTCATTACCTGTAGAAGCTTCCTATATTAACAGATATATTTTTAATGCTTAGATGGTACTAAGGGTTTCATACCCACTATTCTGTCAAGCCATCTTCCTTAGATGGTACTGAGGGTTTCATACTCACTGTTCTGTCAAGCCATCTTCACACAGTCCACTAAAAACATGTAGTTTCACTTAAAACATAGGTATATCCTTTCTTTTAATCATCATACATACTTTATTCCTTATTGAATATCCTATTACAATATTTTTCCTTTGAATTATTCTTCCACTTCTAAATTTTTGACCTATTCTAGCCACTTAAGAGTCTCAACTAGCTCCTAGATTGACTGAGTCTACCCTATAAAAGTTTAACCATACTCTAAACATAGGAAATTTGGATGATATTCATCCTAGACACCTCCTAACTCATTTAGAAACCTCATTTTATGGTCTACATGACCTTTTATGAAAACTCACTTCCATCTATTCAATCTCTCTTACTTATTCAAACTTGACAAAGTACCACTCATTACAATGTTTTTCACTTTAACTATTACAATGGACATTCAAATTTCAATTTGACCAATGAGATAATGGAGGAAAAAAATTATCCATCACTCCTAACTAACATGACCACCTAATAGACTCTTTCTTGCTTGCAAAGGATGATCATGCATCAAATACCCTTGAAACGGTCAAAATTCAGAAGTTAGAAGTCAAAGCTCGATCTGAAGTTTACATACAAACTGCATTTCGGCCTCCGAATGCCGATATGTACATGGGGGATCGGACTTTAGAAATATATTTACAATTTTCATGCAAAATGCATTTCAAAATCCAACTTCTAATTTACAAATCTCTTAAATAATATGGGTTTCAAGTTTCAGAATTCAGCAAGTAGTTTGTATGCAAACTACATCCTTACTTCCGAAATACGAAATCTGAAGTATATAACAAGATTTAAATCACTTAGGAAACTTCTTTAAATTTTTTTGGAAAAATAATACCTGGTTCAAGGAAAAATTTTGTAATAAAAATTTTGAGAGTCCTCTTGGCAATGGAACTTGGAAAGTTAACACTAACCATTTCTTAAGTTTCTACTAGCTTTGAAAATATGGAATTCTCTACTAATAGTGCCAAACATGTGAAGTTGGAAGCTTTTTTGGCACCACTAACCTACATAAACATGTTAGTAAGAAATTAAATAGATATTTAAATATATAATTTAAACAAAATCTTCATTATTTAATCAAATGAAACACATTTAGATACATCTAGTCTTGAGTCGACATACCTTATAAACTAATAAACCATTAGGATCAACTCTAATATTGACAATAGCAAGAATCCCTTCATGATCTAACTCATGAACCTTCAATACATTCTTGTTTCATGGCATCCCTTGATATTTGATTAATTGAATATTTATTTCAAGAACCAAATGTGAATATTGGGGTATCTTCATATATTTCATAGTCTTAAAACAACCAAACATTTTATTTTTTGATGGGATATATTCGAAGCCAAGTTCCAGTAACTACCATTGACCTGACGGGATACTCAAGGTTTTCACCATCAATGATTGGGGAAGTTAATTTATTTTTTTCCTCTACACTACGACACAAGTAGTATTTTATTCCCTCATTGTTAAATTTTGTTGCAACAAGTTTTAAAACATTCCCTACATCACAAAGTAAAAAAAGAGTCAAATTTAAAAGATCTAGGCATTATCATTTAATAACTTATAAATTTATAACAAATCATGTACCTTATTACACTAAATTAGATACACTTGTTCAAAGTTAGGTGATGTTATCATATAATTTGAAGATCAAAGTAATACTTGTGGAAATGTATGTGTCTAGTGGAATTAAAGGTCTAAAACTCCATTCGTCCACCCACTCTTCTGACTCACAGTCATTACAAATAAAATCAATGCATGCTAAATAGAAACATGTCACGCACCTCTTATGAGTAGTCCAAGAACCTATGTTTGAGCTATAGAATAATTGTAACCCACTTGATCATGCAACTATCATACAACCTTCATAGCTTTCCAAATTTTGTCCCTTTAACAACTAGAAGTATATATGAATATTCGAAATTTCTTGAGAGTAATGGCCCATGTTCTTATCACACCATTCAATAATGTTTTCTACACCTATAAAATGTACATTATCTTTTAACTTTATTTATTTTCTTATAATGGCTCTATTCACACAAGCTCATACACCATCATACTCTCCTTTACCATGTACTACCTCAGTAAAACTCTAAATATGTTAAACACTTGTCACATGCATCATGCTCAACTAATAAAACATCCATGTATTCTTAAGTTTTGATGTGCAGTTTTCTAACCAAATGTAATATTTATTAAAAATAATGCTCCTTTTAGTAAAATTCACATTAAAAAACTGGAAGCATCCTTTCACATATTCATTAGAATGTGTTTTCTCATTGTTGATGTAGAAATGGTACTCTTATTTTTTTAATCTTTCTCAGTACTTTTCGGAGAGTGCATGAATGTTATATGCACAATAGTAGCAACTTGCATTGAGTTGTAGTATTGTGAATAAAACTCCATTTTTGGTAACAATGAGTAAATATTTACAAATTCAACTAATGAAACAATAATAATAAGTTGGAATATGTCCTTTATTAACTTGAATTGTCCATGCATCCATCGAGATCTATGTGTGTGTCTTTCATTCTCATAAACAATCTCCTCTTTGAATTCGACCATATATTTTGATATAGTTAATTATTTTGTAATAAGCGCACATATATTATATTATTTAACATATTTTAATTGATATGTCAAATATTTATATTTTAAAGTGTTTTCATGCATTTTTACTAGCTCAAAAATTCAAACTTTCAAGCATGACAACTAAGACAAATTTGAAAATCCTGAGTCTGTCCAAATCCATCTCCGGTCATTTTTTCTTATGTTTCATGATCATATTTACCTTTCAAGTACTCCCAATATTTTTAACAATCATATGCAGTTGTTCAAAATTATGTTTCAAGGTCATTTAGTGAAGAACAACTGGATACTAGTTCACCAACAAACTTAGAAATGTTGGTTTTGTCTATTTCAAGGCTGGTATGCATATTCGAGAAAGGTTCCAAATGATCATAATAATATAGAGGTGGAATTAGATAGCCAATAATGTGTTGGAATTGGTTTATCAAGATTTAGGAAAGATTTGGAGATTTAGGTACAAACTGTGCACAAGTAGGTTTTTCAGGTGTAAGGAGTAAATGATCAAAACTAGAACCTGAACTTCATCGGATGATCCCATGAGATTTGTAATGATTTAAGAGGAAATAAAATATGAATTTTAAATCTTAAGGAATTATATACATGGTGGAATCATTACATTTTTCACAACACATGTTTGTTCCTCACGGAAGCTCAATCTTGGCATGGTACTGGGAGTAAAAATCATATAAAATTTCATGTGAAAATACCATTTTGAGCTCCAAGAATTGTTTCATCAAGTTCTCTCTTATGCGAGGCATGATTCTCTTACTTAGCCAATTTTTTTAGTGACACGTGTCACCTTATAGATTCATGGCGTAATTTTGTGTCCATATTTTCCCTTTCCTAAGGGGACATAGGGGACATTTTTTTTTCCCCAATTCATCCATCCTCTTTGGTCCCCCATATGACTCAACTCAGCCCGACGGAGTATTAATCAAGCTAAGCTCATCTCCCTCTCCTCACACCACTCGGTGATAAGTGACATGATCTAGTTAATGGAACATTTTCTTGTCCCCCTTATACCCATTACCAAGGGGCTAGAGGGGACAAAAAAAAATCCCATCCTATCCCCTCCTTAAGTTCTCCATGTAAACATCTAAAATGTCGACATGATCAATTACGACTAATATGTCCTACAAATATCCCAACATCACCCATATAATAATTAATCATGATATTTATTATTATTATTAATCACTTTATAACATTTACCCTTTATCATTTATTTAATATTTCATTTTATCATATTTCCCCTTTTAATCATTTATCGAATATCCCAACAATTAATCATTAATCATTTTCATTCACATAATATCCCATTTTTATCATTAATCCATTATTATATCATATTATCCTATTTTAATTCTTCATTAGAATTTCCTAGGAATTTTAGATTCATACATCTCACCTACCACCTACCCTAAACCTATCCTTTCCATGTAACCTCACCCCTAATTAACATTTATTAACGTAATCTAATTATAATTCTAATCACATCCTCGTCTCTAAATCTAGAGGATTATATTTCTAGAAGCCTCCCTAAATTTCTCTCTTTTATATTTAAAAGCTAAAAAAAAACCTTCAACTCTCCATTGAATCTTCTCTAAAATTATAGAATTCTCCATTCTATAATCCTCCACTCTTCTCATCAATTATCCATCCTTGATCCAAATCTAATATGGCTTCATCCTAGCCATTGAATACTCCACTCCTCAGCTATAAGTTTATCCCTCCTCCTTCATGAGAGCCATCCCTCAAATCCACAACAAAGTTATGCTAATTTTATCAATTATCCATTTTTATCTTGAATCATTCAATAAATACACCATCTACAATAAAATTCATCCTTCATCAAGCAAATATCAAGGGGAGGTGCTGCCCAAGTGTCTCTGAAATCTAAATCAAGCACATCCAATCCACTATCGAGAGCAAATCCAACACATCAAAGGAGTTTTGCAATCTTGTATGTAAGTGAAGGTATTATATTATCTCTCCTTTCCATATATTTCTTTATCTAAGGTTTTGTTTAAGAATATTATATTAGGTAAGCAATTTAGTTGTTTTCTCACATTTCTACTCACTAATATTTTCTTGCATTACACTCCATACGACCCAAACTCACCTTTCAAGTTCTCAAGAAAGTTTTCTCCATCTCCCTCATGATGCACCAAAAAGGGACACTTGTCATGATCTGGTTGAGATGAAAATTTTCCCTCTTTTCCCCATTCCTAAGGGGACACAAAAACTCATCACATACCAAAGCCATCAAAACCCTAGTTTTCAAATATAAGTAGCTTTCACACCCATGAGAAAAACATAGCCACTAAGGTAACTTAAAAACAAAGTAACCTACTTCCAAACTGATTTTTCTTGCACAGTTAGACCTTTATACCATTTTTGATGTTGTTAAAACTCTAAAAACATGAAAAAACCCAGCCATATTACCTAACACATTCAAGACCATCCATAAATTTGAAAGCAGAGTTTTTCCTATGACTTCTCATCCCAAAAACTGATTGCACCAATGTTTGAACTAATTTCTCTTCTCCCAGACATTCCTGTGATCATTGAAGCTTCAAGTATCTATTAATTTCTATCATCACACAACAATAGGCATGAAATCCTCCATCTAAAAAATTACTTTTTGATTTGTAATAATTCCAACAGGTGGATCACACCAAAAATTAGAGTGTGAGATCCTGGTTTAGAGCTAAATCTAATAATGGTGTTTTTGTTGCAAACTAATGCTAGAATGACCAATTACTAAAATAACATATTCTCTATACACTCACATGATAAAAAATTAAACCTATCAAAATTTCAAGCTCCAGTTACTATGTACATCCAGAAACAGTGCAAAATGGCAAATAGGGTAAAAGACATAATTTTCCCAAAATAACAGGTTTTAAAAAACAACATGCTAAAAATAGAAACTTCCTAAAAAGATAAATAATCATCAAAAAAGGTGAATTGAGTGTGCTAAAATATTCAAAAGATAAAACTTGAGCAAAAAGGCAAAAAATTCCACAATAATAGCTCCTGATCCTACTTGCCAAAAATAGAACATTTCAGTTTTCAGTACAGAAAGTTATTATAGGCTTTGTTTTCATTCATCTCACTTCTTTTTCCCATCCTCACAGCATTATAAGGTGATTTTGTATCTCAAAATCATGCCAAAATGACCATTTACTAAAAATAACATATGTTCTATACACTCACATGCTAAAAAATTAAACCTACTAAAATTTCAAGCTCAAGTTACTCATTACATCATGAAACAGTGCAAAATGACAAGTAGGGTAAAAGAGGCATTTTTTCCAAAATAACATGTTCTAAAAAATAACATGCTAAAAAAATAAACTTCCTAAAATAGGTAAATCATCATCAACAAAGGTGAATTGAGTGTATCAGAAGCTTCAGAAGATCAAATTTGAGAAAAAGGCAAAAGTTCCCAAAATAACAGCTCTTGGTCCGACTTGCCAATAATAGAAAGTTTCAGTTTTCAGTGCAGAAAGTTATTTTTGGATATGTTTTCACTCATCCTCATAGGGTTGTAAGGTTATTATGTGGCTAAAACAAGAAAATCCACCCTCTATGAGGATTTTGAAGCATCATCCTGACCATAATTGTGTCAAAGAGCATGACAGGACATATCAAGGTGCAGAAAGTGAAAGTATAGAACATTGTAAGGATAGAAAAGAGTTTGAAGAGGATCAGTAACTTCATTAAAATTAAATTCATCAATAGTATGGTCATCATAAACATAATGAGCCCGTAAAGAGGTAATCTCAGGCAATGTATACTCCGTGAAGTGTTTCTTAACACTCAATTCATGCTTGATAAGAATCTCACATCTTACAAGTTGGAGGAGGTAGAGTTTGCAGTGTTTTAGTGTAGTGTGTGGGACTGGAATATGGGACTCATCCTCATCCATTCCTTAAAAATCCATCCATGATTAGTCTTGTTATAAAAAATATATCACCTACTTCCATGAGAAATATGGGCACATGAGGTGGACGAGTTTATCTCATTCAAGGAGTTATCTAGAGTCAAAAAAGGAAATAGGTATGATCTTCATTCATGAGAAATGTCTAAGTACCATAGTTGTGCTTCTATCCAAGTGGCATCTCAGTCGAGGAAATGATTTGTGAATTAGGAAAGGATGTCATCATGATCAAAAATGAAATGAAAGATTCATGGATCAAGTTGAGGAAAACCTCTCCTAAAAGAAGGTTAAATTGAGCTAATTGAGTTATCAAGGCACTCATGATCATCATGTGTATAGAATCACAAAATCACCTCATTACATTCCAACCAATGGTCACTTCTAAGGAATCTCATTCGGATGTAATCCTCTATCCGCAATGTGAGGGTCTGTTTCAACGAGTGAAAGTTAAAGAGGTTCGTACATCACAGAGTTGGTTTGTCATCACTAATGTCAATTTAGAAATTATAAGGAGCAAGAGAGTGACCCTCACTCTCACTATGAAATTGAGAAGGAATTATCATGAGTTATTCCCATATTCATCTCAGGATCACATCAGGAGGTATCACAACAGTGTTCCTAAACACTCATTCGGTAGTCTAAAGTGTTCGTGCATCTTACGAAAGGAGGATATTGTGGTCACCATGCCTCAAATAAACAAGTTCTTCATCAATAGTAGATCATTCAATCCTTTTCCTTTCTCTCTCTCTCTCTCTCTCTCTCTCTCTCTCTCTCTCTCCTTATTCTAATTTTTAATTGAGAATGTATTTTTTTCTATTTTTTGTTATTCATTTAAGTAACAAAAAAATATTTGTAAAATTTAAAAGTAGTCACTCAAATTATAAGAGAGGTACTTAATTTTTCTCTTCTAAGGGAAATTGAAAAGCCACAGGTGATGGGACATGAAGAGTCATGTTGGGGGTAGATGAGAAGACAATTTTCAATGCTATAAATTGGAATGGATTCTCCATTCCAAAGGATCTTAAAAGTTAGTTTTTCTATAGAAATTGTGGATTGTTGTAATTTTTTGAGCTTGGTATCACAACTATATAAGAAATAAAAGCTACATTTCTTCTATTTCCTTTGATTATGATTTCCTCTCTTCTCCATCTATTCTAAAACTTTGCAAATATAATGATCTTGAATAACTAAAAAGGAACTTGATGTCCTTGATTGATGAATATAAAGAACTATGTGTCTATGGTTTGTTATTATTGCTAATTTCCTACATTGTTTCCTTTCATGTAATTGAATGTGAACATAATCTGGTTATTGTGTGTGAACTCTACTAGTGCCTACTCAAAACAATAACTCTTTCTTTCCTAGTTTCTCTCCTTTATCCCTCATCGCTGCAAATTCCTCCCTTATAGTCTGTATAAGAACTTTGCCACAAGTCCAGTTGAGTGTTCCTTTTTTATCCTTGGCCTATTGACCACCCTTCAAAATTAGGATAGTTTAAATTCAATAATGGGAGCCTTCCCATACATAGGAGGGGCTTAGCCCCATGACCATTGGTGGGAAACACATAATTTGCAACACGAAAAAATTATTTAACAAAAAAAAATTGGTGACTTCATTGGCACAGAGATATTCCCTGGTGCACCCATAAATATATCTAAAAAGATAAAAAATAAGGATATTTAAAAATCCGTAAAAACTAAAAAAAAATTAAAAATACCAAAAATACTATGTTCAAAAGTCTTTTTGCAGTCCTTTTGAAAAATCTGCACTTTTCCATTTTTTTCCTTTCTAAGTACTTGAGAAAATTTGACATAAAGAAATTATACCTGAGCTAATCATGCAGGTGGCATTGTTGATCCAACATTTTGAAGAATAATTATAGGTTGATTTCAAACTTCCTATTATACAGGTAAGAAGACAAGTTACTGGAAATCCACTTGAAGGTCATACTAAAGAACCATTTGCAGAACCACTAGTCTTCATTCCACAAGAAGAAGAAAAAGAAAATTGATATGATAGCACAAGTACATGTTCCATGGGGATAGAACACTATTTTTTTAGCTTTGACCCCTTGTAGTCTTTATTTTTATGCTCATAAGACCTAGACGCACTCTAGCACTTCATCCAAAGATATCTGGACACTCTCCCGAAGCACGTGAAGCTATTGGGTTCCTCTTTTATATTGTTTTGTCAGGATGTTAGCATACATATTATATAATAATCATAATTAGAGTGTATGTTCCATCAAAATAATCAGATCCATGAGCTCAATTTGGAAACACACATAATAAGAAAGCATAATGATCACATAAGAAATAATATCAAATTTACCATAGAAGCACCATGAACAAATAGATCAAAAAATAATGTCCATCTAAAATGATCCATTTTATTAATTCATCAAAAAAAAATATTTGAATACCTCACAATACTAACACAAGTCATGTGCATGGATTCATACCAGCATCATAACTTCAATGCAATACGGTCATGTCAAAACAGTGAAATAAAATGTGTGTGTGTGTGTGTGGGGGGGGGGGGGGGGGGGGGGGGGAGAGGAGGGTGGTGGTGGGGACTTTCCCTTCACCACCTATGAACTCTCAAAAATAGACTACATGCTCAAAATAGCCATGCATGCATACAAAGATAACTATGAAGCACACAAGCTTTCCTAATAATAGATTTTCTCTATAATTAAACCTTGGTCTAATCCTATTATTATCTCGATCTCAGCATGTCTCTTGATCTCCCAACTTTTCCCAAAATAGAATTTCCTTAGCCTTGAAGTCTTCGTGTCTTTACCTTTTTTTAATTGTACTCTACCTTGCTTCTCCTATTATTAGCCCATGTCATGCAAACCAGCAAAGTCCCAAACTCTATCTTTCTGGGTGTGAATCCTCAAGGTGTAATTTTTTCAAGCTCTTAGGCCTATTCACATGCCCACTTCTTACCTGCCACTACCTCATGCACCTTTGATACTTAGTCAATAATTCATTAGGAAAACATTACCCCACACTAATGTCATTTCCATCCTCAACAATGAGGTTTCTCATCTTATATCTCCAAAGAAGAATAAAGGATAATTGCTTTTAAGAAATAAAATAATGAAAGAATATAAGAAATAGTTGAATAACCAGTGCACTTATTCCTCAATGGGTAGCATAACCTTAGGCTATTCTTCTTTAATATCATCCTCCATTTCATTCCAGTCCCCTTCTCGATGAACTTTGTTGTAATCCTCATCCTTCTACTCGTAAAGTAAAAGTTGTCATCGTGGGCTCGTGACATAATCCATTAGTACAATCACTCTGGATTACCAAAGAAAGGTAACCCGTAAAATTATATTACTCCAACACTATCTATCAGCTTATAAATTATGTTATCATAAACCCTTTATCCGTCTTCAGTTCTCCTTTTATTCTTCAAGATGGTGTCATCCTTGATATCCTTGAGGGTTTTCTCAATCCAGTGATTGATGTCATTTATATTTCACTTTTCCAACTAAGATGTCCACAACCTTCACTCAATGAATTCCTCTAGGAACTACATTTCTATGAACCATTCTGTTGGTGCTTCCTTTGTCATAGGTTCCATATCCTTAGTCATAGCTCTCCTTGGTGTCATTGTTCTTGTTCGAATGAAAATGTGTTTCACAAACTTCAATTGATCTTACCACCTCTTACCATTGTAAACTATGGTCTCCTTCATTACTTCAAACACTCTGTGCCCTAGCTACAAATATGTCTGCTCCAAACCGTAACTCCACAAAATTTACTTCTACACACACCCTCCACTAGGTCAAACACTTCTCCAATGGAGCTTTGGTTTGGTTGTGTCCCAATATCACCTAGTTTTCTACTTCAATTAATTACTCACACACTTCGTACTTTTTCACACTTTTGTTCACACTTATCAACTTGAAAAATAAAAGTATACAAGGTAAAAATAACATAACAAGCACACCTTTTATATATTTTTCCATTTTTCTCTACATTAATTATTCATCACCTACCACCGTATGCAACATTAATTCCACTCTTTCACTCTTTTACACTTCATGTCATATTTTTTGCACCCCAGTTGTAACTTTTTGGCACGCCGACTACTTCTTGGCCACATACCTCCTTTCACATGCTTCCCTATGCCAAAGTACTTATCCACTACACCTTATCCCAAGTTTTTTCTCATGTTGCTTCCTACCCTACATTGCACTATGCATTCATCCTTCTATAAGTGGTTTGCAATCTGAGAAAATTTCCTTAAACATCTTCAATCTGAGAACTTGTAACATTTTTCCTGTGCACACCAATTTGTATCAAATCACCAATCACTTCTTCTTTTTGATCCACACCATACTAAAATTATGTGTAGTCCTTTGTGCATTGATCCAATAAATAGTAATCAGCTAGTAGCACACAAGGGTGCTTACTACGATAAAACACTGAAATAAATTTAAAAATCATAAAAATGATGAAAGGAAACACATTACAAGAAATGAATTAAAGGGAGATCTAATATAAGTGGAAATATTTCCTTATTAAAAACACCAAGAAGTCTTATTTTTAGTAGGGCTTCATCCTACTCCCATTTAAGTAATCGGGAAACAAAGTGCTATCTAGTGCTTTTAGCTAACAAGCACTTGATTCCAATATCTTTGTTACTACAAAGGGTCCCAACCAATGAACTTTCAATTTCTCTGGGTGGTGTGATAACTTTGAATCATACAAAAGAACCATATTTTCCACCTCAAATGTTTTGTTCTTGATATGCCTATCATGTCAAGCCTTCTATTTCACTTTTTATGTCTTCTTGCTCCATCGGTAAATAGCGCACCTTTCATCCAACTACATCAGTTTTTCTATGCACTCATAAAAAGCTTGTTCATCATCCAATCCACATGTGAATGCAATACACAGGGAGGGTAACATAAATTCTACAGGTAAAACAACATCTGAGCCAAACACCAACTAAAATGGTGTGGCCTTATTCAACCTTTTATATCTAGTCTTGTATGCCCAAAGTACAACAAAGACTTTATCATCCCAGTCCTTCCTTCCAACATCACAAATATTTTTCAATGTATGTTCCAAAAAATTTTTGAAAACCTCTATTGTTCCATTGGCATGTGGGTGATAGGGGGTTGTCTTATGGTTTTCTACCAT
The DNA here is from genome assembly GCA_019776745.2 of Taxus chinensis. Lineage (NCBI taxonomy): Eukaryota > Viridiplantae > Streptophyta > Pinopsida > Cupressales > Taxaceae > Taxus > Taxus chinensis. Next base: position 692,207,028 of record CM034146.1, read on the forward strand.
AAACTCAGCCAAGAGAATTCGCATGGTCTCATTTAAGAAATGAGTGCCCCTATCACTTATTAGACTCAATGGACATCCATACCTACTGATAATGTTCTTCGATAAAAATATCACTATTGTGACTATTGTGAAATCCTTTATAGGTGCTTATTCTTCCCACCTTGTCAGATTATTTGTACAAGCAATTATATAGCACATGTCAATTCTACGCATGGGTGGGGAAATAGGACCTACAAATTCAATCGTCCATTTCTCAAAAGGTTAAGCACTTGCAATAGGCCTCAAAGGCATCTCATCTCTGGTTCTATTATTCTTAAGGCACTAACAGTGGTCAAAATCCTTGACATAATCTTTAGTATCCTTATATAAAGTTTCCCACCAGAAGCCAGCCATCAAAATCTTGTGCGTGGTGATATCTCTTGCATAATGACCTCCTACAATTCCACCACGAGATTCTTCCATAATAACCTCATGATCATGCTCTAGAACACATCGGCACACAATTTCATCATGGCCTAGTTTTTACAAATCTCCACCTATCAACTAGTAAAGGTGTCACACATATTGTAAATTATTTTGTCTCTAAGGTCTTCATTTCCTTAGGTGCATGTCTAGTGCGCAAAAATACTGCAATGTTCTCTAGTTCAGTGGTTGTGTGATTCAATCTAAAGATCTATGCATCTAGTGTTGTGTCCTCAATGCTCTGTACATCCTCGTTAGAATTTATTCTTGACAAATGGTCAGGCCCTGGATTAATTTTCCCTAGTTTTACAATCACTATAAAATAAAACTCCTCAAATATTAGTATCCACCTGCAAATGCACCCTTGCAGGATTGTTGACATATGATATATAAATAAGATAAATGGTGTCACCAATAAGTATTATCTGAACTTATGTAGCACCTAGATCATGGACAAAGCCTCGTACTCAGCAGTTATATAATTTTGTTAAGATGGTGTCAACTTCCTACTTACACAACAAATGGGGTGATCCGCTATTCCTTATCATGGTTGTACAATCATTGCACCAATTTCCATCCCATAAGCATCATCATGGACATGAAAGGGTTTGTTTCATGAAGGAAATCATAAAATAGGTGTAGTAGTCGACCTCTCCTTCATTGTTTCAAATGCATGCTGATGTGCCTCACCCCAATAGAATTTTCCTTTATCTTTCAAAAGTTCCTCCAGTGGTGAGGAAATTTTTTCATAGCCCTTAATTAATTTCTTGTAATACCTTATATGTCCAAGAAATCCATTCACTTCATTGTGATTATTAGGTTCTTCCAAACCCAAGATCACAGTGACCTTGGTTGGATCTACTAGCAAGCCTTCTTTACAAATAATATGCCCAAGTAAAGTTCCAAAAGGTGTCGTAAAGATACATTTCTTAATATCCAGAGAAGTGCTTAATTTCCTACACCTCTCAAACATAAGTCTTAAATTTTCACAATAGTCCTTAACCAAACCATATATTATCCAATCATCTAGATATACCTGTAAAAACTTCTGAATGAAGTCTTGAAAATCCTGTACAATAATACGCGAGAACAAAATTGGTGCATTCTTATATCCAAAGGGCATCATTTTTTATGCAAAAATTCCCCACACAGTGATGAAATTTGTATTCTCCTTATCTTCCTACACCATGCTTCCTTGATGATATCCTAAAAACCCCATCTGTAATGGAGTAGATCTCGCACCCTACAACTCCTTCAAGGATCTCCTCTGTAAATGGGGTATGAAAAGGATCAATGACACATGAAGCATTTAATTCTTTATATTCCACAAAAATCCTTATCCTCCTATCCTTTTTAATTTGAATGACCATGGGACTGACCCACTCAAATTCCTCAATGGGTGCAATTATACCAGACTTGAGCATTTTATCAATTTATTCCTTTACCTTGACACGCAAATTAGGAATCATCTTGTAAGGTATCTTCCTAATTGGGCACATGCATTCTTTAAGTTTTATCCTCATCTCACCTAAATAAGGGTGTACTCCTTTTAACTCATGATATCACCTCGAGAATAAGTCTTGAAATTTGTGCAAGAGTTCAATGATCTTAGCAACTTCCTACTTTGACCAACAATGTCCAATAATGGCCTCTTTAGGATTTGCATCTATTCCAATATTAACTTTCTTTGTTTTCATACGATCATGATAGACACATGCATTTTCATCTATTGTGGCCATCACCTCACGCGTATTTTCAGTGTGGCTAGCATCCAAGTTATTATCCTCATCATCATCAGTTATTATGCGTATCAGTTTAACATTTTCATTTTCTTCCCAGGTGTAGACCATTTCTTCTTCTTCAATCTCTCCAAGGTCAAGGAATGCCTCTAAAACCATCTCTCTAAACATATCTAATAGAGGTTCCTTCACCTACACGTTATCTCCCAAAGTAAGGCACCTCATAATTTGTGATGCTTCATTGACCGATGGTTTGGTAGTAAAATAATCAAAAATATGAATCACAACTGAGGTCATCTCTTGCCAATTAACTATTTCTCTTGTCAATTTTTCATGGGTATACCACACCTGCGCACAAAATCTTAAACTGGAGTAGAACTTATGTACCTAGAGTGATGGTGGTAAAGCCTCCTGCCCCTCCATCCAAAGTCTCTCATAATTCTGAACGTGGTGTGAAGGAGTGGAATTTCCATGAAATTTTCATATCTGAGAAGGTACATTGCTCCTTAAGAACCTAGTAGAAAAGGCAATTATCACCTCTCTCTCCATTCCAATAGGTTGTCTCTGTGTGTGGCCCACCAGCGCATTGTTTTCTAGCATAGAGTATAAACCAACATATTTCTTCTATCTCCCTCATAATTCCACTGGGCTTCCATGGCGTGTAAAAAAACATTTGGGTTACCCTCACCAGTATACCAAGGTTCCTGGTTATATCTTAAGTGCCTAACCATACACTGTCTAATCACATGAGTAACTGTGTTTCTAACCTCTCACCTAACTACTTCATATGTTATATGTACCCATTTTTCACAAGCAATACGTGTGGTATCACTAACTAACTAAGCATCATCCTATTGTATCATGCATTCCTTAAATGGGTCAGTTACCTCAGGATCTCTAATAGTTCGCACATATATCTTATTCAAGTATTCCTCACTCAAAGGCTCAATATACGGGGCAGCCTTTGCAACTGTCAAAGGTATAATGACACACTCTTCCTTTTTCTCAAAGGTAATATACCTCTTTTTTAAGAGAAAATTTGCAATATTCATATAACACCAAGGGTGCCTAAGTAATATTAGGAAACTATCTTCTTCAGCTAGCTCCAACACTTCAATTTACCCAGTAAACTTAGCTCCCTGAATTGTAATAGTCACATCCTTTAGTACTACAAGTGGCATGGCACTAGTTATATTTTCCATATATATTATACTCGAAGAGGGCTGTAATGGTGGTCTTCCCATCTGATCCCATGCATCAAACGTGAGTACATTAACTTTTGTACCTATATATATCAGAATGTTGCTCATAATTTGTTCAATGGACAAAAATGGCCTAAGTGTGGGTGCGTGAATGTAGGAAGAGTGTGCGGTGCTACAGAAAGGTTCAAGCGCACAGGTTCAAGACCTAGTCGATTTTTGCTATGGAGGATATTTTTGGAGATAGTGTGTTGAGCACACAAAGACAAGAAGACTTGCAGCTCATGCAATGTTATTTTGAAAACAAGCAACAACTGAGTGTCATGCATAGTTTAGGCTAATAATAGGATTTCTACTCAGAGTTAACTATAAGAATTCTATTGTTAGAGAACTTGCATGTTGTGCATCCTTTTGTAAAGGTGCATGGCTATTATTAGCATGTGACCTATTTTGAGAAGTGCATGGGTGGTGAAGGGAAAGTCCCCACCCCTATAAATATGTATTGATTTGCATAGTTTGAGAAAATAAGAGTTATTGTAGAGTTATGTTGTTGGTCTTGTTGAGCCACATGACTCATAAAGATACTTATGTAATGTAAGAAGCTTCTGTGTTTTACAGTATTTAATGCAATGGAATATATTGGCTAGATAATGGTATTGAACATGACTGAAACTAATTCTGGCATGTTAAATTTTATTATAGTCATTGTTTAGTTCATCTATCATGTATTCTAAGAACTACATCTGGTTTCTGCACTTGGATTATTTATAATTAATCATGAATTGTTATATATATATATATATATGAATATATATATATATATGCATCATCATGCTAACATTTTGAACAAGAAAATATAAAGAGGGATCTGGTGCCTTTGCGCACTTTCGGGTGAGCGCTCAGCTAAGGCTGAGTGATGTGCCATTACGCCTGGGTTATTTACAATGAATTATAGGCTACATCATTGGTTCTGTTGTCCGAGACCTCTTTCTCAGTTGTTTTTCAAGGATGTTGTAGGATGAAGACATATCAGTTGACCTTAGCAAGTGTTGAGGAGTGGATAATAGATCTAGAAGAAGAATACACTTGGAGATTGAGCACTGGATCTGATTTTGACACACATGTGTGGGTTGAGTAGAATTTGTATGATTGTGCTTATATGAGAGCTTCTTTGTTATCTTTCCCATAGAACTATATGAGTGGCTGGTTGCTTATGCATCTAAAATAAATTGGAGGTTTCACACACTTTTCTAGATGCAATAAGAATTTCAAGCTCTCTATGATGTTTATCTGATTTGGACATGTGTTGTGGATACTTGGTTCCATGGTGTTTTGAATAGATATATTTTGGAGTACTCAATTTCCACTTATTATCTTTTCGAGAGGTAGCTGAGTTTCAATTTTTACGTTATCCCAAGGGACCATATCTGCATGGAATTCCACTAGCAATAAGATCTTGATGGTAACCCTGAATTTTGAAGAGAAATCGATGGCTAGATAAACCCCACCACACGTGGGGGAAAGGAGCAGGTAGTGTGGTGAAATATGGTGGACCTAGCAGAAGAAAGGAAAAGGGAAGAAAATCAGCTTAAGTTTAATGAGGTGTGTGAGAGGGATTTAGAGAAACAATGTGAGGTTGCATAAGGGATGGAATTGAGGAGAGAGATGGCTCGTGAAGGATTTGGAGCTCACGTAGAGGACGTGGAGTTAGAGCATCTAGAACTCCCCCATTTGGGAAAGCATGACAGGGAACCCTCATCTGGCCTCTTATGAGATCGTGCCAAAAAAGACAACATGGGCTGCGGGTGCACATCTAAACCTACCTGATGACCTAGCCCTTGCGCTTGGTTTTCTAGTTTCTAGTACAGTCAGTAGTCAAGAAGCTAGTTTGGGCAGTAGAGTAGTAAGAGGTAAAGTTGATTTATCAATAGGTTCAGGAGTAAATCAAATATCAAGCACATCTATGGACTGGTCAGACATCTTCCTTGTTATTTGGAGGTACCTTTTTAGGTGCGTCATCAGCACAGAACATAGGCACGTAAAAATTTGGACTCACATCTGGGGGTAGTGCCACTTCATAGACTGTTGGAGTTTAGTTTATCACCACTGTTGGGACACAAGGTAGTGCATCCTTATGGTTCAATTCCTGTTATGGGTGGAGGATCAGGAGGCACATGTGGCTCAGGATCTAGTTGATCTGGAGGGAGGTAACACAGGAGGTTCTGGATCTAGTGGGCATGGTCCTCACCAACCCTAGAATATTTACATGGAGATGTCACTTCATCTCCCAGAATATAGGGGAATAGAAGATGTTATTAGAATGTCCATATGTGCTGAGATATTATGGCATGTGAAAGGAATTATAGCTTCAGAGTGCAAGGCAAGTCAGTTTGTAACTACGTTTCAGGGATGCGTGCACAACTGGTACAAGAAGTTTGACCCTGATCATACTTATGTGGATTATACGGCATTACGAGATGCTTTCCTCAAAGAATTTTATATCCCTGAGTTTGAGAAGAAAATTATAAGCGTGCTCAAGGATATCAAGTAGGGCACTACTGAGAGATTTCAGGAATATGATGCTCATTTCAAAACACTTCTGTCTAAATTATCCTTATGATATCCATGCAAGCCAAGCATGCACAATGGTTCGTTAGAGGCTTGATCACATCATTTAGGAGGGTGCTCTCACATAAGACTTATACAGATCCTGTGAGGCACTTGAAGTAGCTCTACACACTGAGGTAGTTGGAAGCATAGACACTGGGAGTAAGTCCATTCATTAGAAGCTCAGATTGCAACAATGGAAAAGTAGTTGGAGAAATTATCACCCAATTCAGCACATGAGACATCGCAATGGAATTTGGTGCATAGATTGTGAAGTAGAGGGGCATACTAAGGATAGTTTTCCTCGTAGACCAGTGCACTCCATATTGTTGGATTGTGAGATATGTCATCTAGACCATGATGCAAGTCATTGCCCATTATTACAATGCGTGATAAGGAAGAATGTGTCTTGTTACTAAAAAAATTTTGGTCCACAACTCACAATACCGAAGATTGTAGGTTGATTGATCAGATCCATGATGTCATTGATATTGGAGTACGACAGACTAGAGTTGCAAATAACTCTAAGGATAAAAGCGAGCAACATGATCGTGATCACACTCAAGGGTGCTATGATCAGAATGAAGGGTGCTTTGAGGGAGGCCATGGTAGAGGTCAGAGGATACCATGGTGGATTGAGGGGTGAGGCCGTGGTGTGGATGAGGTGAGTTTCCTCATGGGACATGTTATACGTGTGGATCTCCTACCACTACAAGTGCATGAATGTCCTCATAAACATTACTTTTTCTTTTTGTGGAAAGAATCATAACTATGAAGAGTTCCCAGATTTATATGAACATCTTAGCAAGAAGCATAAATAGGAGAACAAGGGTGCATGGATGGTTAGAATACAACATGTCATGGAAAACCAATGGATGTCTGAAGTTAGCACCAAATCTTGAGATGGTACCTATGAATATTACTACATGTGTTAAAGCTGCATGCTAGAGAGACGTTGCAACATAAGCCTACCATTACTAAGGAGGAGGTTCTACATGAAAAATATCCAGACCCTACACATCAGAAGGAGGTTTACCAAGAAACCATGGAGGTACTTTGAGATTTACAGGGTGAGATATAATGCCTAAAGGAACAGTAACGTAAGTTGGAACAGAAGAAGGCAGCTGACATTCTCCTTTCAGATGTTAATGATCTGAAGGAAGTATGAAAGCTATAATGCCAACATTATTCTATTACTAGGGAATTGGTTAAAGGGAAACACTCTACATGTTGGTATTGAGAATGGATGGCAGATTTTGCATGCTAATCTCCCTCCTCATAGCTTGGATTATAACAAGGAGATCACTCTGAATGCAATTGTGGATGGATGGATTTTGAGTAATATCTTGATTGACATAGGTGCGGAAGTAAATGTGCTTACTTTAGATGCATGGGTTCAGATGGGTAGACCTCCCTTGCAGCCATCTTCTAATGTACTATTTATGGAAAATCAGACTAAGGCCATGCCAATTGGAGTCTTGAAAGATGCATCAATCACCATACAAGGGGCTAAGTTCACTGGATATTTTGAGGTTTTGGCACTTGCAGAAGTGGACAGCTTCCCAGCTCTACTTGGGTGTCCTTTGTGTTATGCAAATAACACTAATCTATGTTTTAACAAGGGATATATCAGTTTTGAGAACAAGGAGGAGAAAATTATTATCCCTTTGACAGATGGAAAATATGCACCTTATGTTGAGCCTTTAAGTGAAGAGGACCTGAACAAGATTTATGTGTGCATCATTTGAGATCCAGAAGCACTTGAGCCATCTAAGGAAGGAATTCTCTAGTGGGAAGATGCACATTCCATCAATGATACTACAAGTATTTCCTATGATAATTGGGCCCATGGCACTTACAAAATGGTTGGGCACGAGGTAAGGAGTGCATTTGCATGCGTAAGTAGGCCACATTGTGTTAGGCATTTAGGAAACAACCTTGTACCTCGGTACACTGGTGAAGGAAACCCTAAGGTATTCTTGCAAGCCATGGAATTACAGTGGAAAGATCAAGTGGACAGAAGGAACATGTTAGGTTATACCCTACACAGGAAAACAATGCACTGGTGGATGGTTCATAGGGATAACCTCATAGAATGGTGAGAAGTGAGCATTTCCCTGTAAGCAAGGTTTCTCAGAAGTAATACACCTACTCAAATCATTGAATATCATGGTAATAGTCATGTTCAGCACCACGTTCAGCAATGTTGAGAGACTCTAGACAGTAGGATAGGAGGCTTTACCACCTTCGTTGTGGGTGCACAACCTTTATTTCACCCTGAAAAGTTGTGCGCACGCATGGTATGTTTATGCAGAGTTGAATAGAGAGACTGGAAATTGTCAAAACTTGACTACAGGTATGATCCATACTTTTGACTACTTCTCCACTAAACCTCTGGTGAATGAGGCATTATAGGTTATGAAGTGTTTGACTATGGGAGATAGTAAAAAAACTGAAGAACTCATTCAGGAGTTACTTGGTGAATCAGACCTAGAAGTGCATTTTGAGGAAGTAGAAGAGACAGATGCAGAAATGCTTGAGTGCACTTTCCTAGAGAAGGAGAAAGGGAAGATGGTCTACATAGTGGATGATGAAGAAGTGGAACATTTAGACATATATCATTTAGAGGGTACGTGTGAGGTCTTAGATAGTGTGGATGAGAAGGCATGCACCTACCATAAACCTATGAAGACAAATAAAGTGAACATTGGGATGGAAGCTGAACCTAAAGAGGCCATCATCGGGGATTACTGGTCTGACTCTGAGGTGGCTAAGATAACTGAGTTTTTGTGTGACTTTCAAGACTTGTTTCCTAGAGGCTACCATGAGTTGAAAAGAGTGCATGAATCTTTGGGGGAGATGAAAATAAGTTAAAGGAAGGTGCGTGACTGGTTAGAAAGAGACCTTACAGGATGAACCCTAACCTGCGTGTAAAATTTAAAGAAGAAATTAACAAGATGTTGAAATATGGCATCATTGAGCCCATAGAGGAATTCAGAGTGGGTTAGCCCTATGGTAATCAGTATAAAGAAATATGGAAGAATTAGGATTTGTGTGGACTACAAAGAGTTGAATGTCACATGTGTGATTGATCCTTTCCCTACTCCTTTTACTGAAGAAATATTAGAAGGCATTGTAGGGCGCGAGATTTACTCCTTTACAGATGGATTTTCTAGGATATCATTAAGTAAGGATTTTTAAAGAAGATCAAGAGAAGAAAACTTTCACAACTGAATGGGGAAGTTTTGCATATACAGTGATGCCCTTTGGTTTGAAAAATGCACCTACAGTATTTTCACGCATTGTTGTTCAAGCATTCCAGGACTTTATTCACAAATTCTTGCGAGTTTACTTAGATGATTGGACAATATATGGGCTTGTTAAGGATCATTATGACAATTTGAGGTTAATGTTTGAGAGGTGTAGAAAATTAAGCATCTCTCTAAATATTAAGAAGTGTGTATTTGTTACACCATTTGGGACTCTGCTAGGGCACATCATCTGCAAGGAGGGTTTGTTAGTAGATCCAGCTAAGGTTGCAGTTATTTTAGGCTTAGAGGAGCCTACCAGTCAGAGAGAGGTGTGCAGATTCTTGGGCCACACAGGGTATTAAAGAAAATTTATCAATTGTTATGCTAAAATTTTGCACCTCTAGAGGAATTATTAGGCCGGTAAAGGCACATTTTATTGGGGAGAACTGCAGCAGTGCACATTCAAAGCATTGAAGGAAAGGCTTATTAAAGTGCCTATCTTGTGTTTTCCTTCATGGAATATACCTTTTCATGTACATGTGGATGCTTCTGGCATGGCCATTGGTATAGTTCTAGCTCATCCTGGAGAAGGTATCGTAAATCATCCTATTTGCTTTGCTAGCAGAAAGTTGACTCCTGCAAAACATAATTATACAATGACGGAGTGTGAAAAGCTTTGTCAATGATCTACGCGCTACATAATTTTAGTCAGTACTTGCTAGCAACACCTTTTATTTTTTATACAGATCACATGTCATTGAAATACTTGGTGAACAAGCCCATTTTACAAGGGCGCATATACAGATGGGTTTATTATTCTAGGAGTTTGAATTTACAGTTGTGGTAAAGCCAGGTAAAAGCAATTCTGGTCTAGACCATTTATCAAGGATACAATCAGGAGAGGACGTGCATAGAGTATTGAAGATACAATGTCAGATGCACAACTATACAAGCTAAACCACACCTTTGGACTTAGAGGATATTGTTGTGTTTTTGTGCATAGGTATGGCACTTGAAGGGATGAAGGCCTTAGAAAAGAAACAACTTGCAATTCGTTCCTCACCTTTCATGTTGATCAGTGGTGACTTATACAAGCTAGGATGAGATGAAGTATTGTGTCATTGTGTACTAGAGCATGAGTGTACAACAATTATGGAGGAGGCTCATGGAGGTATTGCAGGTGGACACTATGTAGGAGACACCACAGCGCACAAGATCCTACTAGTTGGTTTTTGGTGGGAGACCTTGTACAAAGATTGTAAAGAATATTGTAAGGCATGTGATCACTGTCAGCACCTTGGAAAATCCTAGATAGAGAGATGAAATTCCTTTGAGGCCTATTCCTAGTGTAGAACCTTTTGAGAAATGGGTAATTGACTTTGTGGGTCCTATTTCCCCAGCTACACGTAGAACCAGAATTAGATGCTACATCATCACTTGTACAGATTATCTTACAAGGTGGGAGGAAGCGACACCTATAAAGGATTGTACAACAGCTACAACAACAAGGTTCTTATGGGAAAATATTCTTACCAGGTATGGATGTCCTTTGAGTTTGACAAGTGATAGGGGCACTCATTTCCTTAATGATACTATCAGGATATTATTGGATGAATTTATGGTTTCACTCCATAAGACAACACCCTATCACCCCCAAGCAAATGGGACTGATGAAGCTTTTAACAAAATATTGAGCCAAATGTTGACAAAAATTTGTGATGTTGGAAGAAAATATTAGGATGATAAAGTTTTTGTTGTGCTTTGGGCATATAGAACAACCTACAAATGGTTGAATAAGGAAACACCCTTTCATTTTGTGTTTGGCATAGAAGTAGTTCTTCCTATATGGAATTCATGTTACCTTCTTTGTGTATTACGAGAGCTGGAGATCTGGCTGATGAACAGGCATTGGAAGAAATAATTTACAAGTTGATACAGTTGGATGAGAGGTGCGCCATAGCACAATGGATTTAGAAGCAAGAAAAATCTAGGCAGAAGGTATGGCATGATAGGCACATCAGGGGTAAGAAGCTTGAGTTTGGGAAGATGGTACTTCTTTATGATTCAAATTTTCTGTGCCACCCAGGTAAGATTAATAGTGCATTGGTTGGGACCATATGTTATCACTCATATACTTGACTCAGAATGCTTCCCATATTGAGGTGCTTGATGGAACATGGTTTCCCAATTACTTCAATAGGAGTAGGTTGAAGCCCTACTATAAATAAGCCTTCTTGGTGTTTGTAATAAGGCATTATTTCCAACTAGATTAGATTTCCCTTAATGCATTCCCTTTATATGTGTTTCATTCATCGTTGTTATGATCTTTTCAATTTAGTTTAGTGTTTTGTGTCATAATCATGCTTACGAGATGGAAGCTAATTACAAACTTAAGTGTTTTCATACACAGAGGACTGCACATACCCTTAGTGTGGGGTGGATAAAGAAGACACATAAAATAAATAAACTCATGGTGACCATAAAAGGATCAAGCTTTCAAACTTAATGAAAATTCAAGAGAATTGCTCAAAATTAAGACCACGTGTAAGGCATTGGGCACTCAGTATAAATAATGCAACATTGGAGACCATGTATGTTGGGTCACATTGGATAACCTACTTTAGCATAGGGAAGCGTGGGTAGAGGAGATTTGTGACAGATAAGTAGTGGCGCGCCAGAAAATTATGACTGAAGCATAAAATTTTGAGGCATGAGAGATTGTTGTGTGGGATAAGGAGGCAGAAAATGCATTCAATAGAATTAATGCCATGTACGGTGGTAGGTGGAGCAATTAATGAAGGGATTTTTGAAATTCAATGTATGGTATAAAGGCATTTGCAAGGTCATTTGGAATTCAAAGAAAATTGAGAAGTGCGAAGAAGGGGATGAGCAAGTACATTGAGTAAACCTATCAATGAAGCACTAGGCACGGAAGTAGGATTCAAGCAGTGGTGTGTGTGTTTGATGGGAGGGTGACTATGGTTTCACTTTCATGACAGCTAGGGTTTCATTTACACTCACAGGATAAAAGGAATGATGACACCATGGAGGGCTCCAGTTGTGGAAAAGGAGGTAGATGACCCAACAGAGGAATGCCTGGTGGAGATGTTATATTAGAAGGAGTTATCAAGGGGCAGCCATGGAAAACAAATATTACACAGTGTAGGGTTTCATAAATTAATCATCGCACTAAAAAAGGCCTAAAGGAAATCATGGAAGAAGTCTATAGGAAGACTAACTGGCAGTTAGCGGATGGCACTAGGGTTTTGGACATCTCCATGAAAAAATTACTAGAAAGCGTGGGGGTCATGAAAATCTTGGAGTTTACCTATTTTGGGAAGCCCAAGTAGTTGTATCAATGGCTCATGTTACGCATCCATGAAGATTGTTTTTTACTTCGGGGGCAGGAGAATGAGGATCACCGCCAAGTTAATTGGGATGGTGACAGGGTTGCATGACTTGGGCTTGGAGATCACTGGAGATCTATCAGACGATTCAGGGAATTGATGCAATAACCTCCCTACATCAATATAGGAAGGGGGGCCAAGCCTTCAAAGTAACTAACATTACAAACATGGCCACAAAAGTTGCAACTCACTTGGCAGGGAGCAATTTGGGTGCCACTGAGTGATGGAATGAGGTAAATATGTGTTGGTTGCATATAGCGCACAAAATGGTAAACAAGACATATTACAACATTTTCGGGTACATTACAAAAATCTTGGTGAATGAGGTGCACGTCCAAGAAGATAAAGGTGAGAATATTACTTGGGGCACAATCTTGTTATTGATTTTATTTAGTTAAATTGGAGTACTTTACGGACCTAGGGAGAATATCTGGGAATTTTCGTTGGAGAATAAGTCCCTAGAAAATAAATATTCCAAGTATACTCTGTGTGGAACTGTTTCTAATACATACAAGGAGCACCTAAACAAGTGGTTCAAGAGTATGCGCAGGTCATTTGAGGGAGAGTGGTGTATTCTACACAAGTTACCTAAGGTATTGGACAAAGAGGTTAAATTTTTGGTTTACGAGAATTTTAGCTTGGGGCACTTTCATATGAAGTCTAGAGAGAAGAGCCCATGGTGAAAATTTCCATTTGCGTTTACTGCAAGATATTTTAGAGATTTTGTTAATAGATTCCATGACACATGCCAACTCCAATTTTACATAGATAAGGTAGACATAGATATTCACATTTTATGTCAAACATATGTATTGCCATGTAAACATGCCTATGTTGAAACAATAAAAACTGATTACATGGACATCACTTCAGAGATTTTTTCCATGGGGAAGATTGAACTAACACATGTGTATATATATAACTTAAGCCAAGGTTCAAATATGACAAGGTGGTGAAGGGCACAAATATGGAACTTCTAAGACCTCCAAAGAAGGGGCAGACAATAAGGACTTTAAGGCATACTGCATCTACGCCCCCTACTCAGGAAGATCCAGTGCCTACCGGGATAGAGAACATTCTGAAGGAGGAACCAGAGGATAGCACTGGTCTTGTGCATATAAGGAGAGTTCTGTGAAAAATGTTCACATCCAGAGACACTGATGCAGGGACTTTGTAGCTAGTAAGAAGATCACTGAGCGTGACTCTTGTGAAAGATGAGGAAAAAGAAAGGAGAAAGCATGGGATATATGTACCTGTGAAATATAGTGAGGAGGATTCCCCACAGCTAAGTGCACGAAATGAGAAGACCACTCCAAGTATGGAAGGGCATAAAGCAGAGGCCACCATAAGTGTGGAAATGTAGGAGGATGAGGATATTGGAGAGAACATGATCTATGAGACTATAGACCCAAGCATAAGTATTCATGAACAACACTCAGGTGAAGGAGAGAGTCATGCCGATGGAGACACATAAATATTAGTACACCCCGCACCGAGGGAAGGAGAGGATGAAGAAGAAGTAAACTAGAATGTCGGAGGAACTATGCAACTGGATGTAGGTGTGGTGGTAGAGCAAGAAGAGGGTGTATTTATTCATGAGGATGTTGGGGAACACACTGGTAGGCATGAAGATGAAGGAGCAGTAGGCACTCAGAACTTGAGCTATATGGATGACCCATCAAAAATCATTCGCACCCACTTCCAGAGTACTCTTCCCAATAAGCAATTATATGGTTGGGATTAGATGGACCCGAAAATGAAAAACACACACACTCACAAGAAGTTGTCCTAGAGCATGCAGACTCACATAGATGAGCTAGATTTTTATGTCTGTAAAGAGGCATGTAGTTCAAAGAAGATGAGAAAGGTTCCGCATACATGCCACATGACCATCAAGTCCACATAGTTTTCAAACAAACAGGTGAGAAACACATTGGTTAAAGTGTCTATAGAAGTAGCGAGTTGAAATATTGATAAGGCGGAAACAATATGAGTGCTAATAGATGACAAGAAGGATAAATACACAGAGATCAAGAGATTCACCTAGGAGCACAATAATACAATGGGTTAGGAAAAAAATATTAATAGAATGGATGAGTAGATAGTAGATGAAATCTTGTAGAGAAGGCCAGATTTTCAAGAAAAGGATCCCACAGAATTCAAATCGGAGTTGTATTATTTAAGAAAAAAGGTTTGTTTAATTTTGGAGGATGAACCAGTGTGCCTCCCTAAGCCAAAGGATGTTTTAGAAGAAGCATCAAGGATCAAGGCTTCAATTGCAAGGAAGATAGCTAGCTATGAGGTTGTTTTGTAAGCCTTGAAGCATGAAATGTAAAAGGCATATACAGTTTTGGCTATGTGTATAGCACCTGATAACTTAATATAGGCAAAGAACAAGGCAGAAGAGAATGAATTTCTATAGGTAGTAAAAGATGAAACACTTGGGCACACAGAATGAGTGACCTTGGTGGAAACAAAGTGTGACGTGATGGATGCTGCAAGGAAGCAACACATGGATTGAATTAAAAGCATTGATAAGCTCATTACCACAAAGATGGGTGTTATGGAGGGGATGGTCTCAGGTATGGCCAACATTCTTAGAGTTTTGAAAAGTAACGGCGAAGACATAACTCTAGACGAGTTAGATGGCATCGTTGTGGACATCCCTAATAAGACAAATGTTGTGCTTAAGGAATGGTACAAATTTGAGGGAGAGATTCAAAGTGAATATCTAGAAATCATTCTAACAGAAAAAGAAAAGGGTACACAATAAGATGACTCACCATATTCTTTATTCTTTATTCTTTCCTACATTTATCCTATATTCTTTGGAGTGATAAGGTGATTACCCATTATTGAGGTGGAAATCTGTTTTAGTGTGGGGTAATGTTGAGTGGACAAAAATGGCCTAAGTGTTGGGTGCGTGAATGTAGGGTGCGGGAAGAGAGTGCGACACTACATAAAGGTTGAAGTGCCTAGGATCATGACTTAGCCGATTTTGCTATGGAGGCTATTTTTTGAGATAGTGTGTTGAGCACATAAAGACAAGAATACTTGCATCTCACGCAATGTTATTTTGAGAATAGGAAATAGCTGAGTGTCATGCATATTTTAGGCTAATAATAGGATTTATACTAAGAGTTAACTATAGGAAGTCTATTGTTAGAGAACTTGCATGTTGTGCATCCTTTTGTAAAGGCACTTGGCTATTATTAGCATGTGACCTATTTTGAGAAGTCCATGGGTGGTGAAGCGAATGTCCCCACCCCTATAAATATGTATTGATTTACACAGTTTGAGAAAATAAGAGCTATTGTAGAGTTATGTTGTTGGTCTTGTTGAGTGCATGATTCATAAGGATACTTATGTAATGTAAGAAGCTTCTATTGTTTACAGTATTTAATGCAATGGAATATATTAGTTGGATAATGGTATTGAACATGACTTAAACTAATTTTGGCATGGTAAATCTTATTATAGTCATTATTTAGTTCATCTATCATGTATTCTAAGAACTAGAATTGGTTGGTGCATTGTGGATTGTTTATGGTTAATCATGAATCTAAATATATATATGCATCATCATGCTAACATTCTGAACAAGTAACTCTAAAGAGGGACCTGGTGCCTTTGCACGCTTTGGATGAGCACTCAGCTAAGGTTCAGTGATGTGTCAGTGTACCTAGATTATTTATAGTTAATTCTAGGTTGCATCAGAAGTCATCCATCTATGAATTCATTCAATGTAATCTCCTTATCATACTCATGATTATGGGAAGGCATATTTTCATGAAGTATCTACCTCTCGTTTTCGTTACCTATGTGTGGTAATTCTTCTCTAAACCAATCTCTTAACAAAAGGATTATGTTCTCCTAGCGCAACATTCTACATAACTACTTCAAATCATCTATGTCCTTTTGTTGGAGTTTAATCTTATTTTCTTGTTCCATCATGTGTTCCTGCTCCTTCAAAATCTTAATCTCAACTTGTAGATCCCTAATAACATCCATAGTTTCCTGGTAAACCTCTTTCTGATATGTAGCATCAGGGTGCTTAGCATTGATCACTTCTTTCTTGGTTATAGTTAGCTTATACTTTTGAGGTTCACGAACATGCACAATCTCAGCAAATGTAGTAACTAAGATGGGTTGTAATGTAGAATTAATTATAACCTTAGGCATCCATTGATCTCCATTTGTGCATTGTATCTTAATCATAGCTACATCCTTGTCTTACTTGTTTTTCTTGCTCATGTGCTCATATAACTCAAGGCATTCTTCAAACTTGTGATTTTTACCACACCATGAGTAAATCAAATTCTGAGGGAACTCGCATTGATAATGATCTGGTGATCCACAAGTATAACAAATTCCTCTAGGAAATCCTCCTCTGCCACCACTGTAACCTCAACCTCTATATCCTCTGCAAAAACCTCTACTCCTGTTATTAGAATTACACCGTTCATTATGTTGTTCTCCTTATTCCTTAGATCCACTTACTACACTATTCTGGCGCACTCCAGTTTAAGTGGATTCATGGATATGATTCATCACTTTGTAGTCATGAGTGTGCATTTTGTAAATATTATAATACATAGACACATTCTTATGAATCATGTGTTGTAAGAGGGGACATCTACTTGCATCATGGTCCAAATGAAAAATATCACAGTCCAAAAGCATGCCATGCACTGACTTACAAGGGCAGATATCCTTGGTATGTCCTTCAACCTTGCAGTCTATACACCATATCCTAGTACACGTCTCATGACCTGAATTAGCATAGAGCTTCTCCAATTGTTTCACCATGGTTGTAATCTACGCTTCTAGAAACATACTACTCTAATGTCCACAATCCTAACTATCTCAACACACATATATGCTTCTAAAGCATCGCATAGATCCACAAAGGTCTTTTGAGATAACGCCCTTCTAAATGGAGTCAACAGTCTACCAACAAACCATTGTGTATGTTGTATACGATGTATATCATAAGACAACTTTGACAACAAAGTTTTAAAACGTGCGTCATATTCCCAAATGCTTTCTAATAAGCCTTTCTTAGTTTCCTTAAGTGTGTTGATACTTTTCTATTCAAATTTTGAAATATGGAACTCAACTAGAAATTTAGAACGTAAATCATTATAATCCATCATAGTCTTATGCGGGTCATACTTTCTGTACCAACTATGCACACACCCTTGAAGAGTGGTAACAAAATGACTCACCTTTCTATCTGAGGTTGTAATTCCTTTATAGTGTCATAGAAATTCATGGTTGTGCATGTTCTCTACACCATCTTCAATACCTCTATATTATGGTAAGTGGAGGGAAATCTCTTAATAAAATTTTTGAGGTTGATGTGGGGTTTATTGGGGATGTGGGCCATGTCCCTCTAGATCCATAACCAGAACCACTACCATTATTTCCTCCACCACCAGAACCACTTGATATACTTGATCCTGATCCTCCTGATCAACCTAATCATCAAGCAATGGGTGTCGGGCTAGTAGATGTACTTCCTTAAGTCTGAACAGTAGTACTGAATTTAACTCCCACAATTTGTAAATTTATAGTACTTCCATATCTGTTCCCAATGTTTTGTGCATCCACACTCTATCCTAATGATGCGCCAGAAAATATTACTCAAATTAGGCCTCCAAACAATAAAAATAATGTCTATGGTGCCATAGATGAATCTGTTTTCTAATGTACTTTTGTGTTCAAGTGAAAATGATATTGACCTGAAGTTACTAGATTACCTACACTCATCTACTAATCAATGATTACTTCTGGAACTGGAACACCAGCACAATGACTAGGTCACCAGGTGGGATCAGATGGGAACCCATGGTTCTCAATCTTTCCTCCTCTGACGTGCTGTCATCAGAAGACGAGGGGGATTCTCTATTGCAATTTCCTAGGTATGGCAGATCTTGATGCTCTGACTCCACATCTTCCACGTGATCCTCAAATCCTTCTCGACACATCATCCTCTATAACTCCACAAACTCCTCAATATCACGCTACTTCTCCAATTCCTTGTCCCACACTTTATTATACTTAATCCACCTTTCTTCTCTCTACCTTTCTACTGCAATGTTTACAATATTTCACCACACCTGCTCCTACCCCTACCCCTGTGTATGGTGGTTTGTTTAGCTAGCCATAGGTAGGTGCTCTAAACTTAGCACCACCATCAAGATATTAATTTCAAAAGGAATAACACAAATGTAAGATCCTCTGGGCTCCTAGAAAAATACAAACTCAACAACTTCTGGACAAGAATACGTAGACACAATGTACGCTAGAGTATAACTGTGTAGAACACCAGCCCACCAATGATCTATAGCACATGTCTAATGTTCATCTACATCAAACAAATCCTGGTACTCTTCTTGCGTCCATACCCTTGAACTATAACTCCATCTTTTCTTTGATGTGTATGCATAAAACCAATCATACAACTCTATATGAAAACAAAAAAAGAACATTTCATAGGGTTCATGATATATATTATCTCCCACCCACTTGCGAGCATTGAAATCAGATCCAGAACCATATCTTTATGTAAATTGATCTTATTTGTTGATTACTCAATCTTCAATTGCTGCAAGAGTCAATCGATACACCATCATCATACAACATCGTGACAAACAGTTTGAAAAGAGGTCCCGATAATAGAATCAAAATGTAGTCTTTATTTTTATACACAAAATCCTAGGCATGCTAGCATTTCATCTAGAGAGATTTAGATGCTCACCAGAAGCATGCAAATCTATTAGGTCCCTCTTGTATACTATCTTGTTAGGATGTTAGCATGCATGTTCAAAATAATCATAATTAGAGTGTATTTTCCATCACAATAATAAGATCCATGAGCTCAATTTGGAAACACACATAATAATAAATTATAGTGTTCACATAAGAATTAATATCACATTTACCATACAAGTACCATTAATAGATAAATCAATAACTAATATCCATCCACAATGATCCATTGTATTAATTCATCAAAAATTAGTAGTTGAATACATCACAGTACTAACACAAGTCATGCACATAGATTCATACCAACATTATAGCTTTAATGCAATATAGTCATGTCAAAACAATGAAATACACTACATATATATGGGAGGGTACTTGCCCTTCACTGCCAATGCACTCTCAAAAATAGACTTCATTCTCAAAATACCCATATGTGCATACAAAGATAACTACTAAGCATGCAAGCTTTCCTAATAATATAATTAAACCCTAGTCTAATCCTATTATTAGCTTGATTTTAGATGTCTCTTAATCTCCCACTTTTTCCCAAAATAGCCTTTTCTTATCCTTGAAGTCTTCATGTCTTTACCTTGTTTTAGCTGCACTCCACCTTGTTTCTCTTATTATTATCTTATGTCATGCAAACCTGCTAAGTCCCAAAATCTATATTTTTGAGCGCAAATCCTCAAGGCACAATTCTGTCAACCTCTTATGTCTATTCACACACTCCCTTCTTATATGCCATTACCTCATGTGCCTTTGATACGTAGTCAATAATTTACCAGGCCAACACCCCTCCACTTCATGAAATGCCAAAATAGTCAAGAAAGAAATTTCTAAAATTCTATAGAGATGGAAAGCAATGACTAGATGATCATATCACATCCTTCAGTATAGCTTGTGGCATCCTTGGAGTGCAACAGGAAGATATTTCAGTGTGGTTATTCATGGAAATGTTACAAGATGCCACTACAGACTGGTTCTACTACTTTCCATCACACTCAATTTCTAATTGTGATGATATTAAAAATAAATTTGAAGAGATATTCAAGACCATCAAATATGTTCATGCCCTCCTTTCTCAACATACTCAGATGAAGAAAGAACCATAAGAGTTCATGAGATACTTTGTGCAAAATTCAATAAGTTGTTCAACAAGATTCCCACTATTGTCCATCATACTGCAGATAATCTGAGAAGGTTCTTCATGAATTCCCAGTTTCATGAAGATAGTTTCATTCTATGGAGTGTTCGACGATAATACTTTAAAAACACTCAATAAATTTCAATTGAAGTGGAAGATGACCTTGTATTTTTAGAAAAGATCAAGAATCCTTCAATGAAGGATAAAGCTCAAAGTTCCAAAGATGAGAGAGTTGATTCACTATTAAAAAAGTTAGATAATGACTTAATAATATTGAAGAAAGAAGTTGTTCAATGATAATCTCATCCGAATTGGAACATTAACCATATTGCAGGAGCACCTTAAAGGATTTCCTTGGAATATCCACCAGTCAATGTGATATGTGGTACCAAGGAAGATGATGGAGAAGAAATTGAAGAAGAAATTTTGAATGTGTAAGGATTGGATAATGAAAATTCACACAGGATGAAGATTTTGAAGAACCCACAAATAACTACTCCAATGCAATATTCACTAGATCAAAAGAAAGAAAGAACACTCTTCTACCATTTCCCAAGATAAGCAATTGAATCCTCAAATGGTGAATCTATGAAAAAATAAATACTAAAAGAGGAT
Organism: Taxus chinensis; assembly: GCA_019776745.2. Taxonomy (NCBI): domain Eukaryota; kingdom Viridiplantae; phylum Streptophyta; class Pinopsida; order Cupressales; family Taxaceae; genus Taxus; species Taxus chinensis. Next base: position 692,228,226 of record CM034146.1, read on the forward strand.
CATCGAAGTCTCCTTCGACGGGGTCAACTGAGAAAAATCATGAGACTAATTCAACCAATAATCATTCTACCTCTTTAGGTAAGTCTCAGTTTCTGTTGATCCTAAGAATAACCATTTCAAGGCCATCATAACTCATGATATGCTTACATATTCTCCACCTTTTTATATCATTGAACATTTCAAACAGGCCAAAATTCAAATTAATATGAGTACTTGAAAACTCATCCTCATCAATTTGATAAGCTTGTTCAGTATATTAAAGGAAGCAGCTTTGTTTCATGTTCTAACAATTACACTACAAAAGAACCACCTCATGCCTCTAATTCCAATCCTCTTAATTATCTTGCTTCCACACCCTCCGCTTATGGGTAGTGTTGTCGTGATAATGTGCAACAGGGAAATTAACAATTTCTGAGCACGACAACTATACCCCTATGCAAAAAATTTCATGTTTTATCATTCCTAAGAAACCCCGGATCTATTCAGTCAGTCCAAATGAATTCCCAACCAATGTCATGATATTATCCTAGGTGATTTAGGAAATTCCATTCATTCCCCCTAGGTGATTTTAGGAGTTCATTGAAAATGTTATCTTTTGGTAGTATAGGGAAGGGTTATTGTTGGCCTTCCCGGGATTGGATCAACCCCCTGGAGCAGAGCAGAAGGACAAAATTCAACACGAAGGTGAATGGGAGACCTTATAACATCTTGGAAATTATTTCGGAATGATTTGGGAAGTTTTGAAAGACTTGGAGCAGTCTGAGTGAAAACAGGGTTCACAAGCCTAGGCAGTACACAGGCCTAAAACAGCTGTTGAGCTTCAAACGAAGATTCCAGGAGCTCCGAATGGATTTGGAAGTAAAACAAAAAATATTAAGAAATAGGATTCCAATACCTACATGATGGTGAAATAATATTTCTCACAACACCCTGGCGCATATGATTGGAAGATAGTTTTTCTCAGGTACAAGTGGAGCCCCAGATCAAAAATCTGATTTTTCAGGGATCATAAGATTGAATCAAGACATGATACCCACATAATTGGATTAAAAATTCCATTTCCAGTCAGTATCATATAAATTTTCACCAATAAATTCCACCAGAAGCTCAAGTTATCTGCATTCCAAGTTATCCTCTCAAAGGTAGTTCAGGACTTAGTCATTTTTTCGAGAGGACACGTGTCAGCACCAAGAGCCTAGCAGGATTTCATGTCCCCCACATCCATAAGGTAAGGTATATCACCCCTTAGAAAACGTGCCCAGCCCTCATGTGACCCTTGGGACCCTCATATGACCTCCAGACCTGGCAGTTCAGCCATCAAGTGCTTATTTGGAGCATGCATTCCCTGCCATCGGATCAGTCACCACGTGTCAGCTCCAGGACCACTGTGGAATTTGATATACCTTATGCACCTAAGATGGGGGACATCAGGCCTTATAAAATTTTCCCATCCCCTATGGGTAGTCTTCTGGAAACCCATGTGACCTCATTTCAGCTCCCAGTGCTTTAAAGCAATTTTTTCCTCCTTCATCCCCTGCCGTTGGATCTAGTGCCACGTGTCGCCGTCTTGCTCATTGTGGAAGTTGATGTCCCTCACATCCCTGAGGTCAGGAAAATAAAGCTTTGAAAAATGTTCCCTAACCCCAATTGTGCATATCTTTTTAAAGTCTCCCAAGTGCCGCTTTCTTCATTTCTAACTTCTAAACATTTTTGTGCACTCCATTCCTCCATTTCTTCCTCTGCAACATTCTAACGTCACTCTGCCATTGCAAATGCTCAGACCAGATCAACCCAAGCACTAATAAAAACTCCACATGGTGATTTTCAGGTCTCAGAAGGATCTTTCATCAAAACAAGAAGGAGAAACGAAGAGCAAGAAGGAGAGAACAGTGAAAATCCCCGTAGCCTAAAAATGAAGATCTAAAGAAATGTTGCAAACCGGTGCATGGAAAAAAAAAACCATTTTTTGCTGTTCATTCCTCTATCCAAGACCATTAGAAATACACCTTAAAACTCCCCCCTCATGTGTCAGACCAGCCACAACGAAGAAAGAAGTAAGATTTCCCGTCAAACTTGTTGCCGGATTAAAGTAAGATCGCACGTGAAGCACCAGAAGACAAAACCCACATCAAAAATATAAATTTCATTGTGAATGGAGGAGAAAACCAGACCTGCAATTTTTAGGTCCATTAATGGCTGCCGTACCCAGAAGCACTACCAGGTCCGAAAATTAAAACTTTAAAATCTCCTAGATTATTAAGCGGGAAGGCCCGAAATTTCAGAGGGAGGATATTGGGCAAAAACCCATATCAAAAAAAAAATTTCCACGTCAATCCGAATCCTAGAGGAAAACTTTATAAAAATAGTAGGTCTACTACATAGGAACTGCTATTTTGGGAAAGTCATCGATAAAAGAACCTGCGAAGAAGACGAAGACATTGGAGGTAAACTACGACTGAAAATTCACCAGAATAGACATTGTTGGCAATTACTAAAAATAGTAAGTGGCCCCTCGAGAACCTGCTAAAAATAGAAATTTGATCCAGAAGAAATGAGGAATATGGGGAGAAAGAGGAAAACTAAGCCGCAACATCTAGTTGAAGATTGAGGAATTACTTTTCCACACTTACTAAAAATAGTAAGTTACTTTTTCGAAGTGAGATATGAAGATGAAATGGACGGGTCAGAAGCCGTCACAACCTGTCAACACTAAAATTTTCCTCCATAATTTCTATTTCATTAATGTATGTATTAGGAATAGGATGTTGTTAAGTATAATTAGTAGTAGCGTCTGATAGAAGATAACGGCGCCGTCAGTACAGTGTCGCCAATAATGTGGAGTACGGTAACAGTCAAAGTACAATAGGAATGTTGTAAAAAGTAAATATTTGTCGTAAGTGGTCCAGTAATGTTAAAATGTCAAAGTTTGGGTAATTAGAGAAGTAGGGTCTACATGATTAGGAATTAGAATATTATATTGGTAATAAGGACAAGGAGTGAGGTCATAAATATTTTGTGTATTTTATTTGTAAAAAGTCTAAAAATGTGGAACCCATGTAAAATGATAAGGTTTATCTTATCTTAAGAGATAAGCTTACATGTACAGATAAGAGTTAAGGTATGGAATATGATTCTTCAGAGTGGATTTCTTATCCTATCTTAGAGATAGGATGGATAATCCTGGAAGTTCTATAAATAGAGAGGCCACCCCCCTCATTTAGCATAGAAAGAAGTAGTGAGAAATATTGTAGGAAGTGTGCAAAGGAAGCCATCAGTTAAAGGTGTGTTGAAGAAGCCATCGAGAGGTGTAATTGTAAAGTTTCTCCCATAGTCTTGTTGAAGTACCTCATGGGTGAGATTGTAACAATTTCATGTTAATATTATAATTTACTTTGATATTTCAGATTTGTCATCATTTCGTCTTATCATAGCCGATGGTATTTTTGTGTTATGTTGTTGTTTTGTTTCCAGATTACATCCACCAAACTAAAGGTTGTGCATTAGTAAATAATCATAGCACGAGGAGTTCCCTGTGAAGAATTATCATAGTGCCGAATTGGTGATGACATTTTGGTTCCGTTGTCGGGACCATTCCTCGTTGGTGGATTTTCTGGAGAGATATTCCCACTTAGGTAAAAATCAATTAGAGGGTAACCTTGTTTTTACTGTGCATAGTAGTTACCATGGTAAAGTCATTTTTACCGTGAATAGTAGTTACCATGATAAAGTCATTTTTGCTATGAATAGTATTTATCACAGTAAAGTCACTTTTTACGATGAATAGTATTTACCGCAGTAACTTCACTTTTTACCGTGGAATAGTGTTTACCATAGTAAAATCAAGTTTTTACTGCAGTAAGTCAAGTTTTACCATAGTTTACCGTGGTCATTTCTATAGCAATTCCAATTATTTGTGCACATAAGTCTTGTTGATTGTACTTGTGGGTTGGTATTTCACGGTGGTTACTTTTGAAAATGGGAAAGATTCCTATTTTTTCAGCTCAATCTAATGAAGATGCTTCTTCTTTCATTCAAGAGTTTAAGCGATCTTGTATTTGTAATGGCCTTATAAGAAGGGAATAATGGACTGAATTTTTTCCTACCTTTTTGGATGGTTCAGCACTTAGGTGGTTTGAAACACTAGGTGATAATGTGAAAAATTCATGGGATTTATTAACTGAAAGTTTTCTTGAAGAATTTGGTGAACAACAGAGATATGCAGATCTCATGATTGATATCACAAAGCTAACCCAAGGAGAGAAGGAGAAGATAAGGGATTATCATGCTCGTGTTCTAGAGCTAAGGAGGAAGCTCGATGCCTAGATCCGGAAGGAAGGATTAGCGGATGGGTTGATGAATGGCGTGGATAATCTCCTATGTAAGCACTTCATTCTTGGGATGAAGCCAGAGATCAGACAACGAGTGAAGTATGACCGCCCAGCTACCATTGAACAAGCAAAGGAGATTGCAAGAAGGCAAGAAGAAAGCATGGAAGAGGAGCCCAAAGAAATTGTTGTTGAAGTAGAGCCTACACCAACACCTTTGGTCCATAATCCACAATCACTCCCGGTGAGCAAAAATATTTCTCCTAGTACATCTACTGAGTATGAAGATCTGCTTAGGAAGATGGGCCAGTTAACTATTAATCTTCTTCAAGGAAAGGAATTTAGTTCTCAGGGAGGAGATAGAGGTCCAAAAATAAATATTTCTGAAGTTGTTTGTTATGGTTGTTATAAAAAGGGTCATTATAAGTATAATTGTCCAGATAGAGCTTCTACATCTGGTACAAGAGATAATGATAAAGGAAAAGCACCTGTGAATTCTCTTGATGTAGTAGATAAGAGTAGAAATAATGAAGTAGATGTGTTTGTAACAAAAAGAAAGAAAGAAAAAGATAATCAAGATGGAACTGATCCTAAGAAGATGAAAGGGGAAACTAGTAAGAAACATAGGAGAAGAAAGTTGGGTGTGCAGGATTTTCTGATTTCACAGGGGTAAGGACCATACTCCATCTTGGAAGATCTGTCCAAAAGGCCTGCAAATATTACATATGGTCAACTCTTGGCTATGTCTTCTGAGAAGAGGCGGGAGTTGCTAGGTGGACTCAATGCTCGAAGAAGGAAGGAGGTTGAGGTCCCTGTTTTGGAGGCAGAGGCAGATCCCTATGCTCCACAAGCTGAGGTAAACTATACTGTAATTGAAAAAGAGGCTCTGGCTATCATTTTTGCTGTAAAGAAGTTTAGAAATTACTTGCTAGGGCAGAAATTTATAGTTGTAACAGATCATCAGGCTCTGAAATATATTGTCAATAAGCCTAACCCATCAGGGAGAATAGCAAGATGGATAATTTTGCTACAAGAATTTGAATTTGATATTATAGATAGGCCAGGAAAGAAGCATGTCAATGTGGATGCAATCTCTCGAGCCTATGATGGTTTAGGATCATCTTGTGATGATGATGATTTCCCCGATGCAGCATTGTTCTCCCTTGACACAATCCCTAGTGAATACATAGATATTTGGAATTATCTGAATGAATTCAAGTTTCCTGATGATGCCAATGCAAAGACTAAGAGAAAGATTACTCAAGCCAGTCATCCATATTTTATTCTGCATGGAGCATTATTTCGAATAGGACCTGATGGACAATACAAGAGGGCAGTTGGACGTGATCAAGGAAAGGAGCTGCTAGAAGAATTCCACAATGGTACATGTGGAGGGCACTTCTCTGGACAACTTACAGCAAGAAGGATCTTAGATGCAGGTTATCACTGGCCCACTCTTTTTAAATATTGTTATAATTATTGTAAGACATGTGATATTTGTCAAACACATGGTAACCGTAAGACTTCATCAGCTCCATTATGTCCTATTCTTCCACTTGGTCCCTTTGAAAAGTGGGGAATAGACATTGTAGGTCCACTTCCAACTACATCACGCCAAAATAAGTATATTGTAGTTGCCACAGATTATTTAACCAAGTGGGTTGAAGCTAGGCCATTGAAAACAGCTTCCATGGATGAAGTGGCAAGGTTCATATATGAACGCATTGTCACCAGATTTGGTTGTCCATTAGAAATTGTAACAGATCAAGGAAGCCACTTCATTAATGAGGTGGTAGAAGCCCTAGTCAATAAGTTTTCTATTAAGCACAGGAAGGAAACAACATACAAGCCAAGCACAAATGGACAGGTGGAACGAACAAATTTTGTGCTGTGTCAAATTCTAGCAAAAGATGCAGCCTTGCAGGTACATAAATGGGATAAAAGGATTCATGCAGCATTATGGGCATATAGGGCAGCATCAAAGTCAGCAACAGGATACTCCCCATTTCAGTTGGCCTATGGCATTGATGCAGTTCTTCCTATTGAGTTTGATATTCCCACTGTGAGAGTTATGAAAAATGAAAGGATGGATGAAAGTGATTCAGTAAAAGAAAGGTTGGTACATCTTCATTTGCTAGAGGAAATGAGGGAAATAGCAAAGGATACAAGCCATAAGAAGAAAATGAAGCAGAAGGAATACTTTGATCAAAAGATCCGATGGTCTCCATTTCATGTGAATGACTTGGTCCTAGTATATGATTCCAGATACAAAAAAAGAAGACAGAGAAATTTCTTCCAAAATGGATGGGGCCCTACAAATAGCAGCTGTGCATGAAAATGGTACGTACCGACTGGAGGAATTAGATGGCACTCCCATTACGAAATGGGTCAACCACGACAAGTTGAAGATTTTCCAAGCACTAGAATAGTCTACTCCGAGGACGGAGTAGAAGCTAGGAAGGGGGAAGATGTCGACACTAAAATTTTCCTCCATAATTTCTATTTCATTAATGTATGTATTAGGAATAGGATGTTGTTAAGTATAATTAGTAGTAGCGTCTGATAGAAGATAACGGCGCCGTCAGTACGATGTCGCCAATAATGTGGAGTACGGTAACAGTCAAAGTACAATAGGAATGTTGTAAAAGTAAATATTTGTCGTAAGTGGTCCAGTAATGTTAAAATGTCAAGTTTGGGTAATTAGAGAAGTAGGGTCTACATGATTAGGAATTAGAATATTATATTGGTAATAAGGACAAGGAGTGAGATCATAAATATTTTTTGTATTTTATTTGTAAAAAGTCTAAAAATGTGGAACCCATGTAAAATGATAAGGTTTATCTTATCTTAAGAGATAAGCTTACATGTACAGATAAGAGTTAAGGTATGGAATATGATTCGTCATTGTGGATTTCTTATCCTATCTTAGAGATAGGATGGATAAGCCTGGAAGTTCTATAAATAGAGAGGCCACCCCCCCTCATTTAGCATAGAAAGAAGTAGTGAGAAATATTGTAGGAAGTGTGTAAAGGAAGCCATCAGTTAAAGGTGTGTTGAAGAAGCCATCGAGAGGTGTAATTGTAAAGTTTCTCCCATAGTCTTGTTGAAGTACCTCATGGGTGAGATTGTAACAATTTCATGTTAATATTATAATTTACTTTGATATTTCAGATTTGTCATCATTTCGTCTTATCATAGCCGATGGTATTTTTGTGTTATGTTGTTGTTTTGTTTCCAGATTACATCCACCAAACTAAAGGCTGTGCATTAGTAAATAATCATAGCACGAGGAGTTCCCGGTGAAGAATTATCATAGTGCCGGATTGGTGATGACAAACCCTTTACCTGTGAGTATGATGTGGAAGACAATGATGTCTTGTACATGGACCTGAACGACCTCAAAATTCAAACTTCAAATGAGAAAACTTCTGAAATTTGAATAGCTATATAAGCCACATGTCTACAAACCATGGCTATTCCGGGAAATCCTCCTGTCGAAAGACTTGAATTGCTCTTCCACATCCAAGAAGATATCACTTCTAATTTGAGAGAAGCTATTTGGCATAACAGACAAAGTGCCAACCACTACTTCATTGCCATGAGAATCCTCGACCTTGAAGAAGAACGTGTTGCTGAATTGGAGAGGCAAAGACAAATTCCAGCACCACAAAGGTGAGCATAGATTTCCAAGCTGGCGGATAAAAGGTACACCTGGCAACAGAGGCAAGGAGGAAAAACTAACCCCATTTTCGAAGAACTTCAAAGAAAACAAGAGCTTCTAGGAATTCAGAGGCCTCCCCTTCATCAAACAACTAGTCACGTTGAGAACCTGAATGTTGCTAATCCTTTAGATGGTGAATTTCCATACATAAATGAGAACCTAGAAAATTTCACTGACGTAGAAACCGAAGAAGAAGTTAGAGAAAGAGAAGCAAGAGTGGAAGAGGAAATAAGGGCTCAACTTGATGAAATTGAAAGACTTCAAGCCAAGGCAGACGAACAAGAAGCAACAGAAACCGCAAGTGAACAAGGAGTGTATGAATAATGATCTAATATTCGAGCCACTTTAAGAGGTCCCGCATGTTGTTGACTCCAACTCTGCTCTCATTCAGGATTTTCCTCCTCCATCAGGACAAAGAATGGTTGATGTGCTCGTCATTGAGCCTGAAACTGATGAGATGTTTCTATGGATGCAGGAAAACGATCATCCTTGACACTCGCACGGTGCAACAAGTAGTATTCTCCCGATATTAGGCAATTGTCGCTGATGGCCAGAATAAAGAATAAAAAGGGAAGATCGAGGGACTAGAGGAGCAAGTGAAACTTTCCGTGCTCATTCTGAATAGTTGTTCCAGAGGATACCTGAAGAGGATTCACCATCTAAAAACAATATCAAAATATTCTTCATAAACGCTCAATCACCGGAGGTAGGATTTATCCTATGAAGAGGTTCAACCAAGGAACATTGTAGAAGCACAAAGGAGGGCCATTGAATTAGAATGACAATCTCATCCTCTCTGGAAAGATCAAGAATCCATCAAAGGGAAAGGCCCAAAATCCTAAAGATGAGAGAACTAATCCATCGCTGCAAAAGTTGGCAAATGAGATGGCCTCTTTGAAGAGGGAATTATTTGAATGAGTTTCTTCTTAGAGAAGCAACAAAAATCAGATTGTAGGAGCACCCCAATGACTTTCCTTGGAGGCCCCACCCATGAATGTAAATTACAGATTTCAAGAAAGTGAAGAAGAGCTTGAACAAGAAGGTAGAAATTTCCAAGAAAGTGATGAGTTTGAGAATGATACACAAATCAGGTTTTGTGAGTATTCTATAAGTTATGAAGAAGATGAAGAAGATGCACCAAGGTTTATCATGCGCGGTATTCACTCGTTCTCAATATGAGAAAAGACCATCTCCCTCCACTGCTACAAAAGAAAAGAAGGTTGATGATCCTCCTATGGCGAACTCTGAAAAATAAAATAATCAATTGAGGATCCCCACTTCCATCTTCCATGAAGTTTGCATTGTTGGAGCCTGACCCTTGCAACAAGTAAGAAGATGCTCGCAATCCCAAGTAAGATTTCTGATGTCTCTTCAAAGTCTAAATCTAAATCTTCTCCTACAAAATCTAATACCTTGAAAGCTCCTAGTGTGTCTTTTAAAATACCCTCCATTCCTCAAACATCAAATTTTTCTGCTAAACCTATCCTGACTCCAAAATCAGTCCCTTCACCCCCCTTTTCCACATCTTCTCCCTTTGAATTCATAGAATATGCAAATAAAGCCAAAGTACAGATTACCAAAACTGAATATTTGCAGACTCACCCTGAACAATTCGAGAGGTTTGGTCTGATACGTCATCAGTGGTAGTCTAACACCCAGTGTTGTAACTTCTAGTTCCAAAGGCATTCTACAAAACTCAGCTCACACCTCACTCACAGAACATGCTTTCTCTGAGTGCATCAAAAACTGATAAAGTTTAACCTTTCTACGTCTCCCTTCTTGTTGGAGAATATGTACTAAACAATTGCATAATAGATTCTGGTGCCTCAGACAACGTGATGCCTTTGAAGGTTGTCAAGGCTCTTAAACTTACAATGACTCCACCTAGTTGTTCTTGTTACTCTTTGGAATCAAAAAAGGTCTCACTTGTAGGGAAGGATAAAGATGCACAGGTGGCTCTTGCGAAATTTCCAGACAAGAAAGTTTCAGCGACGATTTTGGTAGTAGATTTCCCAGCCTCGTTCGGAATGTTGCTAGAGTAGAAATTTCTGCCAAGAGTTGGGAGGGAAAATTTATATGAATTGGTCTTTTGCAACCATACCATTGAAGGGATACATGGAGAAATTTCTTTCCTGAGAAGAAAATGAGGTTCACTGTAGTAAAAAGATGGAAGCCCAGAAGCTAACATTTTGTACCAAAATACCAGGTGCATGAATCACTTGGTGAAAACTGAGGAGGAAGAAGATATTCCCACCTTGATAGGTCAAGACATGCCTTCTCAGAGATATTTGGACTTTGAAGAAGCATTGAGGAGATTTGAGTTACAAGAGGGGCAGCCTCGAATCACCAAATGATGCAGACCGTGAGGAAGAGCAAATGGTTCTTGGTGATTTTCAAGAAGAAAAATCAGCCTATATGCTTTTCCAAGATGAGGAGTTATTCTCATTCCCATTTGGGGATGAAGATGATCTCTGTCAAGCCCTCTATGGAGAGAAAAAATCAGCTTGTGATGAGCTCATGAAAGGTTTGAAATAAATGTCTATACAAGGACTGCTAAGAGCCGCGGAAGAAACAAAGGACCCATGAGGATCAGCCTGGAAATTTTAATGCAAGCCATGAATATAGAAGATCAACATGAAGCTGATTTGGAATCCTTGACTAGTGTGAAGGTCAGCCATATTTAGATAAGGAAATATGAGAAATATGATGTCCCTCTCAAGCCAATGGTTTCTGGATACAATGATGAAATTGATGTATTTTCTTTCCCATTTGAAGATGAAGACTCTTTCTATGATGAAGAAATTGAAGCAAGGAGTTTGAAGACCTCTAAAGATGAAGCTGCCTTTTGATGAAGGATCAGTAGAGTGCAGCGATTCTCAAGATGATGAGGTAATCCCTCCAGATAGTTTCTTTGAGTTGCAAGATAAAGATTCTTCAAAGGCGTACAAAGAGGGACTACAGGAAATGATGAAGCATTACTCCGTGTAAGAAATCTTGGATGCAGTAGAAGTGGTGGAAGACCCTGAGCTGATTCTTGATCTCTTCACTCATGCCATGGGCATACAAGACAAGTATGAGGTCACATCCAATCTTTCAGTCAGTACTCAAGCACCTCACAGTGAAGTAAAGGAAACTGGATAAGTCTGAGGTTTCTCATGGAAGAGATGTCAATGAGCATAGACCCGGGAAAGAAATTAACTCAGAAGGTTCAAGGAATTGGAACGAAAATCAGCATTGAGGGCAGTGATGAGATGCTTGATGGAGAATCAGCTATATGGATAAACATGGAAGGAAACCTGGAACGATGAAAACCAATTTCAAAGAGCATGAAGACAATGGAATTTCCAAGAAAGGACCTGAGCATCAAGAAGATCACATGGACTCACTCCTACCAAGTACACAGATAATTTTGAAAGCACCATGGCTTTCATAAGCAGCTAAGGAGGGGAGGATACTTTCTAGAACCCGTCAACAGATTCGTAGAACATCATCATTCGGTGTTGCCTCTTCAGGGGTAACTTTTGTGAAATAAAAAGTACTTCAAGGAAAGTGGGTTGTCCCTCGCCTTGTACCATAGGTGATTGATAGGTGTTTTTCCCTTTCCGTTGTGTGTGTTTCCCTTCCTTTTGTGTGTCGTGTGTTTCCTTTTGGTCATTTTGTGTGTGTGTTTCCTTCTTCTAATCTTCCTTTCTTGAATTTGTGCATGACTCCGCAGGCCCAATGGATAAGGCACTGGTCAACGAATTATATGGTCTAAAATTGAGATTCTGGATTCCCATGTCATGTCTTCACTGCACTCAGTCCATGTCATGTCCCCAAGCTAGAGCCAACTATTGTCGTGAGAATGTGCAACAGGGAAATTGACAATTTCTGAGCACAGATAACTATACCCCTATGCCAAAATTTTCATGTTTTATCATTCCTAAGAAACCCCAGATCTATTCAGTCAGTCCAAATGAATTCCCAACCAATTTCATGATATTATCCTAGGTGATTTAGGAAATTCCATTCATTCCCCCTAGGTGATTTTAGGAGTTCATTGAAAATGTTATCTTTTGGCAGTATAGGGAAGGGCTATTGTTGGCCTTCCGGGATTGGATCAACCCCCTGGAGCAGAGAAGAAGGGCCAAATTCAACACAGAGGTGAATGGAAGACCTTATAACATCATGGAAATGATTTTGGAAGGCTTTGGGAAGTTTTGAAAGACTTGGAGCAGTCTGAGTGAAAACAGGGTTCACAAGCCTAGGTAGTACATAGGCCTAAAACAACTGTTGGGCTTCAAACAAAGATTTCAGGAGCTCCAGATGGATTTAGAAGTAAAAAAAAACATATTCAAAAATAGGATTCCAAGACCTACATGATGGTGAAATAATATTTTTCACAACACCTTGGCGCATATGATTGGAAGACAGTTTTTCTCAGGTACAAGTGGAGTCCCAGATCAAAAATCTGATTTTTTAGGGATCATATGATCAAATAAAGACATGAGACCCACATCATTGGATTCAAAATTCCATTTCCAGTCAGGATCATATAAAATTTCACCAATAAATTCCACCGGAAGCTCAAGTTATCTGCATTCCAAGTTACCCTCTCAAAGGCAGTTCAGGACTTAGTCATTTTTTCGAGAGGACACGTGTCAGCACCAGGAGCCTGGCGGGATTTCATGTCCCCCACGTCCCTGAGGTCAGGTACATCACCCCTTGGAAAATGTACCAAGCCCTCATGTGACCCTTGGGACCCTCATATGACCTCCAGACCTGGCAGTTCACCACCCTCAAGTGCTTATTTGGAGCATGCATTCCCTGCCGTCGGATCGGTCGCCACGTGTCAGCTCCAGGACCACCGTGGAATTTGATGTACCTTATGCACCTAAGGTGGGGGACATCAGGCCTTGGAAAATTCACCCATCCCCTATGGGGAGTCTTCTGGACACCCATGTGACCTCATTTCAGCTCCCAGTGCTTTAAAGCAATTTTTTCCTCCTTCATCCCCTACCGTTGGATCTAGTGCCACGTGTCACCATCTTGCTCATTGTGGAAGTTGATGTCCCTCACATCCCTGAGGTCAGGAACATAAATATTTGAAAAATGTTCCCTAACCCTAATTGTGCATATCTTTTTAAAATCTCCCAAGTGTCGCTTTCTTCATTTCTAACTTCTAAACATTTTTGTGCACTCCATTCCTCCATTTCTTCCTCTGCAACATTCTACCGTCACTCTGCCATTGCAAATGCTCAGACCAGCTCGACCCAAGCACTGAAAAAAACTCCCCATGGTGATTTTCAGGTCTCAGAAGGATCTTTCATCAAAACAAGAAGGAGAAACGAAGAGCAAGAAGGAGAGAACAATGAAAATCCCCATAGCCTAAAAATGAAGATCTAAAGAAATGTTGCAAACCGGTGCATGAAACAACAAACCATTTTCTGCTGTTCATTCCTCTATCCAAGACCATTAGAAAGACACCTTCAAACTCCCCCCTCATGCGACAGAGCAGCCACAATGAAGAAATCTCATTTCTGGCTCAACGAAGAAAGAAGTAAGATTTCCCGTCAAACTAGTTGCCGGATTGAAGTAAGATCGCACGTGAAGCACTAGAAGAAAAAACCCACATCAAAAATATAAATTTCATTGTAAATGGAGGAGAAAACCAGACCTGCAATTTTCAGGTCCATTAATGGCTGCCGTACCCAGAAGCACTACCAGGTCTGAAAATTAAAACTTTAAAATCTCCTGGATTATTAAGCGGGGGCCTGAAATTTCAGAGGGAGGATATTGGGCAAAAACCCATATCAAAAAACTTTGTTCCATGTCAATCTGACTCCCAGAGGACAAACTTTCTAAAAATAGCAGGTCTACTACATAGGAACTGCTATTTTGGGAAAGTCATCGATAAAAGAACCTGCGAAGAAGACGAAGACATTGGAGGTAAACTACGACTGAAAATTCACCAGAACAGACATTGTTGGCAATTACTAAAAATAGTAAGTGGCCCCTCGAGCACCTGCTAAAAATAGAAATTTGATCCAGAAGAAATGAGGAACACGGGGAGAAAGAGGAAAACTAAGCCGCAACATCTAGTTGAAGATCGAGGAATTGCTTTTCCACACTTACTAAAAATAGTAAGTTGCTTTTTCGAAGGGAGATATGAAGATGAAATGGATGGGTCAAAACCGTCACAACCCTTTTCCTGTGAGTATGATGTGGAAGACAGTGATGTCTTGTACATGGACCCGAATGACCTTAAAATTCAAACTTCAAATGAGAAAATTTTTGAAATTTGAATAGCTATATAAGCCACATGTCTACAAACCATGGCTATTCTGGGAAATCCTCATGTCGAAAGACCCAAATTGCTCTTCCACATCCAAGAAGATATCACTTCTGATTTGAGAGAAGCTATTTGGCATAACAGACAAAGTGCCAACCACTACTTCATTGCCACGAGAATCCTCGACCTTGAAGAAGAACGCGTTGCTGAATTAGAGAGGCAAAGACAAATTCCAGCACCACAAAGGTGAGCATAGATTTCCAAGCTGGCAGATAGAAGGTACACCCAACAACAGAGGTAAGGAGGAAAAACCAACCCCATTTTTGAAGAAATTCAAAGAAGATAAGAGCTGCTCGAGAATTCAGAGGCCTCCCCTTCGTCAAGCAACCGGTCACGTTGAGAACCTGAGTGCTGCTAATCCTTTGGATGGTGAATTTCCATACATCAATGAGAACCTAGAAAATTTCACTGACGTAGAAACCGAAGAAGAAGTTAGAGAAAGAGAAGCAAGAGTGGAAGAGGAAATAAGGGCTCAACTTGATGAAATTAAAAGACTTCAAGCCGAGGCAGATGAAAGAGAAGCAACAGAAACCACAAGTGAACAAGGAGTATATGACTCATGATCTAATATTCGAGCCACTTCAAGAGGTCCCGCATGTTGTTGACTCCAACGCTCCTCTCATTCAGGATTTTCCTCCTCCATCAGGACAAAGAATGGTTGATGCACCCATCATTGAGCCTAAAACTGACGAGATGTTTCTGTGGATGTGGGAAACGATCATCCTCGACACTCGCATGGTGCAACAAGTAGTAGCTCCCGATATATCAGCAATTTTCGCATGATGGCAAGGAATAAAGAATACAAAGAGAAGATCGAGGGACTAGAGGAGCAAGTGTGAACTCTTTCATCTTATGTGCAACACTTGGTGGAACCAAGCACTATAACACTTCCTATTGAGAAAGTGGTACCCATCAGCAGCTTCGATCCAGAATCCATCAGAAGAATGCACGAGTTCACGATGCAGGGCCGAGAAAATAAGGAATGGATCGATTCAATCTCTGAAAAAGGGAAGTTCAGACACTTCAAGAGGTGGTCAAGCTCTTTGCATACATGTGCACCACCACCAACAGAACATGAGCACTCAAAAAAGAAGTGGAGAACAGTCAGAGAATGGAGCTAGGTCCACTGCAACAACTCTTCCTTCATCATAATTCTTCTTCTTCTTCTTCTTCCTCTTCTTTCTCTCTCTCTTCAATGTTATATTTTTACATTGAGGGTTGCACCTTTTAATATGACTTAAGTGACTTTAGAAATATAATGTAAATTAAGTCACCTTGCTATTATAAGAGGGACTTAAATATTTAAAGTGGAATACAAACAGTATTAAGTCATATGAAGGTATTCAAAAGGTCATGAGGTAGATGAAGAGTCATATTCTATTCTATAAATTTTAAAGCCATTCCCATTTCAAAGGGTTGGCAATTGATCTTGTAGACTCAAGAGTGCATTCTACCTTGAGAGAAAGCAAAGGAGATAGCCATTTTCTTCTACTCTCTTCCCCTCTCAAATTTCTTCCATTCCTACACTATGTACAACTTTTGTTCAAGCATCAATACAAGAAGGAGTTTCTAGCTTTCTTTGACCAAGGGATTTCATGACACTTTGTTCTCATCAAATTCTATTTGGTCTTGTTGTCATTTACAGGGTTGTTTCTTCTCATAAATGCATGTGATGAAGTTTCTAACTAGTGTGTGTGCAGGAATCTGATTTTCTACCTGCAGCATTAGTTCTCCTACCTCCATTCTCACTCCCTTTCCCACTTCCAGACAAATTCATCTCTTGTAGGTATATGCAAGCATTTGTCGCAGGGTCAGTGGAGTGCCCCTATTGGATCCCCGGTCGAAAGGCCACCACAGAAATTCACCTTTTCATGCACATGCACATACGACAGCTGCACTGGTTAAGTAGAGGGACTTAGATTCCCAGAGCGTTGACAAGAAATCCACAAGTTTGTCCACCTGACAAATTTTCTCGCCAACAGGTAGGTAGAATCTTTATATATATCCTTGTTGGTCAATGGGTAAAAACTAAATAATTGCATCATTAACTCTGCTGATTCGAACAACTTCATGCCTATAAAAGTTGCTACAGATCTTAGTATTTCTCTCTCCTACCTTTGTCCATTTCCTCTCCATGGAAACTAAATAAGTTCCTTTTTTTCTCCAAGTCAAGGATGTTAATGTGACATTGGAAAATTTCCCTAACAAGGGGACCACAATGAGAATAATTGTAGCAGAAATACCCACCTCGTATGGTATGTTGTTTGTTTGAAGCTTCTGTTTGAAATTTTAGTGGATATATGCATATGGATTGGTCACATGCCGCCATTCTATTCAATGGTAAAGTGAATAAACTTCTACTCATCAGGAAAATGAAATACATCGTTCAAAGACCAGATGACGTAATGACAGATATCCCATGTCAAAATTAAAATTCTTACAATGTTTTCATGACTTTTAAAGATGATATTGAGTTTCCCATGTTGGTGGAAGAATGTCCAAGAATCACAGAACCAGTCAGAGAGCACAATGGTGACTTGATGGAATTATAATTTTAAAGCATGCACTTCCCATAGAATGTGAGCATGAATGTAGTTGCTCCACTAGATGTTGATGATGGTCATGAGAATATTTAGGTGTAACAAAGAAATCTCAAAGTGATGAGAAATACAGATCAAGAATAAGGAGTGATGTCCAGAAACTCCTTATCATGTGAATTCAATGTTTCAATGTTTCAAAACATGTTCTCAACATTCAACATGAAGTTTCATTAAATAAGTGTTTGTGAATATGAATACTTATCTTTCTCATTGGAAGAAAATGATAAGGAATGCAAGAGAGATGAGATGTTTTAGCCCTCTGAATTCCAATACACTCAATAATATGATGATTTCATAACAAAAATGGACTTCCTAGTTCTCGGTGATCAATATTGGGAAAATTACAACATAAATATTTCAGCTCCAATTTTTTGCTCATTCCTCTTTCATGAGGATGGAGACATTATCAATGAAAAATAGATAGATAGAATAATGATTGATCCCAAGTTTGGTTTTTTTAAAACAGAAAACCTTCTCAACAAGGAATTTATGTATAAGAGTGTCATTACATCTTTTAATATCAACTCTACTCAAGAAAAGGGGGCTTTCATCATGAAAAGGGATTTCAAAGCTCAAAATGGACAAGATGAAGAAGATAGTATCCATGTTGCATGGAAAACCATGAGGTAATTCTATTTCCAAGAGAATGATGTAATTTACTTGCCATGTTGTATAGGGAAACATGTTGAGAAATATCTGAGTACATGAAGAATATTTCTTGGACCAATTGAGAAATAGAGAACATCAAGAGGCTAGTGATAATGTTGAAGTTTTCAAAGCATCTACTAAGAATCAACTTGTATAAGCAGTCATCATGAAGTAGATAAAAAATGGATAATATTTTTTTTATCAAATTACATAGGCCTTGGTATCAAAATGATAATTCAAGTGTGATCAAGACTCTTCTTCACAACAACAATGGAAAATATGCAAGTGGGGTGAACTTGAGAGTCAATGAGAAAATGGAAATAATTTGTCAAAGAAAAAGAGGCAATGAACTAAATAAGTGAGTCATAAATTACAATAATAATCATGCTATATTTCTCAAGAAGTTGAGGAAAGGTGCATATTTTAGTGATCTTGTTAATGGATTTGTGGAAGAAAGGAATTCAGTGATACTTGTATACAGGTAAGCACTCAGTTTGAGTTAGTTCTTCAATGAATGTGGGTTGTACCCCACATGTACATCGGTGATTTAGGATGTTTCCCTTGTTTTTTTCTTTCCCTTATTGTTTTGTGTTTTCCTTTCGTATTGTGTCTTTGTTTGTGTATGTGTGTGTGTTCAATAAAGGAAGTTTCAATGTATATCTCTGATGTGACTCTATAGCCCAATGGATAAGGCACTAGTCCACGTATTTTTTTGAGATGTTAGAGTTCCTACTTGTCCTTTTCTCATTTTTTTATCTGAAACAAGTCCCCGAGCTAGATCCAACTATTATCATGCATTTTTACTAGCTCAAAAATTCAAACTTTCAAGCATGACAACTAAACCAAATTTGAAAATTTGTTCCTAAGTCTTCATGAATCCCTCTCCTGGTCATTTTTTATTTTGTGTCATGATTATATTGACCTTGCAGGTACTCCCAATGTATTTAAATTTCACATTTAGGTGTTCAAAATGATGTTTCAAGGTCAACAATTTCATTCAGTGAAGAACAACTGAAGACTAGTTCTCCATCATACTTGGAAAGGCCAATTTTGGCCATTTAAAGGTAGATATGCATCCTATGGAAAGGTTCTAAAGGATCATAATTATATAAATGTGGTATTGGAGGGAAAATAATGTGTTGTAAGTGGTTTAGTAAGATTTAGGAAATATTTGGAGGTTTAGGGACAAACTGTGCAAATGGGGATTTTTCAAGTGTAAGGAATAAGAGGTCAAAACTAGAATCTGGACTTCATCGGATGATTCCAGGAGCTATATAAGGAGTTAAGATGAAATAAAATATGAATTTTATCTATGAAGGAAATTCTATATATGGTGGAAGAATTACATTTTTTACAAGACTTGTTTGTTCCTGAAGGAAGCTTAATCTTAGCAGACATACCGTGTTGTCCCAAAGAAAAAGGAGCCATTTTTGGAGAAGAAAGAATAATTTAAGTCTTAAATCCATTCCATTGATTTTTAAATGGTCTTGAAATTCAAAATCATATAAAATTTCCTGTGAAAATACCATATCAATCTTCAAAAATTGTGTCGTTAAGTTCTCTCTTGTGCGCTATATATTTCTCATACTTAGCCATTTTTTGAGTGACACATGTCACCTTATGGCTTCATGACAATTATATTTCCCTCTTATACCTTTCCTAAGGGGATATAGGGGAGAAAAAAATTTACCCCAACTTATCCCTCCTCTCTGGTCCCCCATATAACCCAGCTCAGCTCGATGGATTGTTAATCAAGCTTAGCACATCTCCCTATCCTCGCACCATACGGTGACAAGTGGCATGATATGGTTTGTTATAAATCACAACACTGAAAGGGGGGTGAATCAATTTTCAAATAAATTCAAATTCAACCCAAAAACAAATTATATCATTTGTTTAACCAGTTATGTACATCAAGAAGGGAAATAAGAATCACACATACACAAGAGACAAGAGTTTTTAAGTGGGAAACCTAATTTGGGAGAAAACCCAATGAACCATTGCACTATATGCTAAGAGGTTACAAATGTTTATAAACCACTCAACTAATGAAGCTACAACTTTATTCAATTAATAACTTGACAATATGCAAGCCACGATTTGTCAGAAAGCACCCACTTCCTAATTTGACTTAGCTACAACTCAATAATTACAAGAAAACTGACTTATCACACTTCAATTGGATGTCAAAACATCTGATGATGATCCTCGATTTATAAACTATCCTTCAATTCCTTTATCTTGATTTTTTTTCTAATTCAGTATGATTGTTAGGTTCAAGTTCAATGTCTTACATTGAATGCACTATCTCAGGACTGATACTATCATGCAAAAAATTGCAAGGTTTGGGACTTTTTTAGGATTTTATTCACTATATTACTTTGAATTGTATTGTTCTGAGACCGTTTCTATCTTTCTTCTACATACCTTTTGTCATACCTTCTTGTTTCAAAATTGTATACTTCTTCAATATGTCTCTGTCATGTTCAATTTTTCCTGTAATATTTTTCTCTGTGTTCTTTCACCTATTTGCACACATCATCAATGCAATCAACTTCATCTTTCAATTTCTATCTCACTTACTTTTTCTTTCTATGTCTATGCCTCATCCACTTTCATCATCCACACACATCTTATATTTCTATTATTATTATCTCTCTTTCACCACTCAGACTTTTTCTCTCCTTCGAACTCTTTTTATACCTTAATTTTTCTATTATAAAAGACTTTTCACCTCCCATTTCAAAACCTTCGAGCTCCTAACTCTTCATTGTCTCCTTGAGAGATCAAAAAACCTTGATAAGATAAGAAGAGGACATAAGATTACAGTAAATATTCCATTCGAGCTTAGACACAAAACAAGAATGTGAATTGTCTTAAACCTTTTCAAATTCCACTTGACATTACTCATCCACTTTGAATTGAACAAAGAAATCATTTATTTCCACAAAAGACAAGAGCCTAGAATATTCTTTGTATCTCAGACTGTGGTAGTGTTAAAAAATTACATTCAAATGAATATTTCATTACACTGAATCTCTATTGATGATCACCGAGTTCGAATGCACTCTACATGATAGTTAGATGCATTCATAGCTTAAGAAATAACTTTCACAATACCAATTTAGAGCTTTGCATAGATGAATACTAATACATACCACTATATGAGAGGATTTCTTTTCATTCTCATAGAGAAATATCTTTCCAAGCAAAACAAGTAGTCCTCAAAACTCATATGACCCTGGAAGAGCTTGATCCAACACAAAATTGATCTTTGTTTTCCAAAAGAGATCGTTAAAAATGAAGAAAAGCTTACTTGACTGTCAAAAACAACTGTGTTAGAAAAATGGTAAGAGATTTTCCTTCATCCCTAAATGTATTAACTCAAAATATTTTTCAAATGGCTCATGATACATGCATATAGGTTTCTACAAAGAATCAGAATTTTTGAGTGTTTGATAATGAAGTTTTGATTACAAGAAATTTGAAAATCCTAGAGTCAAGGTTATAGTCACAGAGAAGATCTGAGAAATCTTAAAAGGTAAATTCTCCTTCAAATTCAAATGAGATCTTGACAATTGAGATTTTGTAGGTTAGTAACATTATTTTCCATCTTTCTAGACTATTTTCAAGAGAGATGTAGCCAAAAAAACACCCAGATCAGACTCCACAGTGCATAGAGGTTTAGTATGAGATCTTAATACAACCATTTTGAGTTCATCATTAATGAACTAAGGTATAGAAGAATCCAAGATTTTCATGGATGTAGAGTGCGGTATTCTTGACCTTATTAGGAATCTATACGCACCAAACTCATACTCCAAAAGCCACACTTTTTATAAAATTATCAAATTTGCACAATGAGTTATATTCACATTGTCAAGATTTATGGTTGCAGTCTCAGTTCTCTTCCATAAAACATTAGTTTGTATGTCTATAGTTTGTTAGTCTTGTTAATTGCCTACATTGTTGTTTTTCCTCTAATTTAATGTGGACCTACTCTAGTTATTGTGTGTGAACTTTGTTAGTGCCTACTCACAACAATGACTCTCTCTTTCCTAATTTCTCTCATTTATCCCTCATCGCTACAAATTCCTCCTTTGTACTATGTAAAATCACTTTACCATAGGTCCAGTGGAGTTTTCCTATGTGATCCATGACTTATTGGCCACCCTTCAAAATTAGGATAGTTTACATTCAATAATGGGAGCCTCCCCATATATAAGAAGGAGGGGCTTAGCCCCATGAGCGTTGGTAGAAACACAAAATTTGTAACTCGACAATTATTTCACTAACATTAAGACTAACTAATTCTTTTCTTATTACATGCATACTGTCCTCATGGATACAACTATTAAATTTGGTAAGTTACCACATGTGTTACAAGTTTCATCAAAACATTCTTTTTATAATCAAATTGTCTATATCTTTCAAAAAATATGGTAGGAATGAATTCCCTTGATAGTTTTACTTGGAAGTTCAATTTGAACTCCTGAAACATGATGTCAATATGCAAAACACAATGTAAATGATGAAAAATGTCATAATGCATTGAAAATTTAATATGATTCATATAACAAGTGGTACGTGGGTGATTGATTTCACATAAAATGGTTTTTCATTTCAAAAAATATTTAGCGAATGTAAATTTCTAGATTTTCCTTCTTAAATTTAGATAATAATTGTGTTTGAGTCATATTCAAGAAATGTGGTACATGTGGTTCACAATTATGAAAACCAAATCTTATTTTTACTATATCTCTTCTATTTGTTAAAAAAACCTTGTGTTCTCAATCCAAAAATTTACAAATAATCCCTATAGATTGTTATATGTATCCTTATATTCTATGGGAGACTACTAGAGAATGTCTCGTAGTGAGTGTTATTGGATGATTCGAAAATATTACGTCTCCCAATTACTTTCATTAATGTTATTTGTTTATTTTCAAGGCTCTCCTTTTTTTCTGATAAAGCATTTTTATTGTTTTATCAATTACTATACAATTAGTAAGTGTGTTTCAAGTAGTATTACTATCTTTGGTTGGTTTGTTCACACCTAAAATATGGTATGTTTTATGTAGATTTTCAACAATTGCCACATTTCGACCATCGAAATTAGATGTTATTAATCCTAGGGGATGCATTGTAGGTCTCATATTCATTATTTCCATTAGCAAAAACAAAAAATTGACATTTTTGTGTATCATTTATTTTCTCAAAGTAATTATTCTAAATTTCAATATCTTTTATTCTTAAATTTTGCCAGACATTTTGTCAGGCATTGGTTTTATAATTTTTCATTGAATTAAATTAAGTGAATAAATTTTCTATGTAAAATGGAAGGAGGGTGTCTTAGTGGTAAGGATTCATTGTTATGTTTACTTTAATCATTCGGTATTCCCATGTAATATTCAAAATTAACAATTGGTTTCTTGAGTAAAGGTTCATTATCATTATTCATATAAACATCATTATCCATATCAACATCATTATTCAATTCATTATCAATATTCATTTCAATATAACTATTCTCTTCATTTTTATTATGTATTTCATCAACATTAGTGATTAAATCATCATTGTATACACCATTGTCGTGTGTTTGAGCTGGTAGATGTACCTTGCCCTCCATGAAGTTTTTACATTTGCTTCAGATTTTATAAGAATCGTTTCCAATTACTTTGATGTCTTGTTCATCATATTTTTCTTATCTTTACATCATTTTTTATCCCCCATAATGAGTACAACATAGATAGTTGGGATTGGAACAAATTCAATCATAAAAATTCATGCAGGAATGTGCATAATGGAGTAGAGAAGATAGTGTGGGGAAAAAATTCTCGCAAAAAGTGAAATATGGATGTTGGTGAGTTCAAGGCATAAAAATATAAGTAACACATACACATTAATTTTTACATCAAACAATGACAAGGCCCCAAGGCTTGTAAATCATTTGGATACTCAAGCCCAAGGTCTGGACCTGCTAAAACATAACAAGCATCGTGTTTTAGACTAAATATGCTCAAATCTCTCTTCCACCATGGTAAATCCTACAAAAAAGATTGGAAAATTTATTTAAAATATGACTAGGACGCAAGCAAACTTTCTTTTATGTAAATATGTGATTTTTCAAAAAATTTTACTATTATAAGGTTTCCATGCATATTATTTTCTATCTTTTTATACCTTTATTTCTTGTATTTATGCACATTTTCCTTTCTTTATGTATCTTTTATTTCATCCATTCAAATTGGATAAAAATTAAATTGTTCCAAACTAGGACTGACTCTATACACATTTTTAAAAAAAATTAAATTTTGATATTTTTAAAGGTAGTTAGAGGGGCCCACTGTCAACTATCTAATATTGTCTCAAATTTTGAAGTGTTTTTACAATGAAAATCATAAAAAACAAATAATCACTAATTTTTTTACAAAAAATGTATCTCAAACTAGATAATCCTAACTTCTTCCACCAAATTTTTTAAATAATACTAAATAATGCTAAAAACTGAGGGGGGCACAACCAATTATCTACTATATTTTAAGAAAAAATAGAGCACCTCTTGAAATTTTAGCTCTTTAACTCACTTTATGGTTAATTATTTTCAATAAAATTTAGTGGTTTAGAAACAAGACTCAAAATGCTACAATTCATGTTCTTATAACATCTTCAAAATTTTGAGTGTAACCATCTCAATAACTCGTACAGTTAAATTGTCTTAGTTTTTTTTGTAATAGTCTACTTAAGACCCCCTTTTGACCCCCATCTCCATGCACTCACCCAACAACAAAAAGAACAACAACTTAAATTTATTTGAAGTACAAATAGAAAAAAAATAAAATTGTATGTAATCATTCTTGTTTCCTTTCCTCTCCTCTCTTTCACCTTTCTCCCTCAAATCACCATTTTTCCATATTATTTCAAATTATATACACATAAATTAATAAAAAATCATAATTATAGATCATTTTTTGTTAAAATAAATTACAAATGCTATTAAAAATTAAACAAAAAAAGCTTTGAAACCATTTAAAATAATTAAAAACTATAGATATAGTGTTTCTAATTAGTGGTTGTTATAAACATAAAAATAAAAATAATGTACTTCAAAATTATTTTATACACAACACATACTTTAAGCTCACTTACACAATAATATACAATTACATACAATTATAATTATTATTTGTGGAAATTTTAATTATGTTTTCTCTCGTGTACTCTCCACTAGTTAGATTACAAAGTGCATAAACAAAGAAAATAATTTGATAAATAAAATTATTTAAGAACATTAAATCAAATATATGAAAATAACATTAATCATTGTAATGCATCATACTAACTAAGTAAATGATATTATAAGGGGATCAACCAAAGAAAAAATCACTTTATCATTATTAAGTAACTGGTACCATTATTAATGTTTTACAATCTATCAGCATCTGCCTAATTATTAATAATTTATCGTACATAATTATCGTTTATAAAACTAAATTAAACCTCCATCGGAGAAGAATGGTGGATGCGCCTGTCATTGAGCCTGAAATGACGAGAGATGTTTATGTGGATGCGGGAGGAAACGTCATCTCGACACTCGATGGTGCAATAAGTAGAGCTCCCAAATCTCAGCAATTTTCGCATGATGGTTTAAGGAATAAAGAATACAAAGAGAAGACGCGGGAATAGTGGGAGCAAGTGTGAACTCTTTCATTTATGTGCAACACTTGGTGAACCAAGCACTATAACACTTCTATTGAGAAGAAAGTGTTACCCCTCAGCAGCTTAATCTCAGAATCCATCAGAGAATGCACGGAGGTCCACGCTGAAGGGCTGAGGAAAATAAGGAGATCAATTCAATCTCTGAAAAAAGAGAAGTTGACCACTTCAAGAGGTGTCAAGTATGTACCAAATGTGCACCACCACCAACAGAACACGGAACTCAAAAAAGACGGGAGAACAGTCAGAGAATGGAGGCCAGTTCCACTTGCAACAACTTTCATTCATCATAATTATTCTTCTCTTCGTCTTCATCTTCCTCTTCTCTCTCTCTATCTTCAATGTTATCTTTTTGCATTGAGGTGACACCTTTTAAATGACTTAAGGACTTAGAAATATAATGAATTAAGTCACCTTGCTATTTTATAAGAGGAATTAAATATTTAAAGTGGAATACAAACCGTCTTAAGTCATTATGAAGGTATTCAAAGGTCAGGAGGTAGATGAAGAGTCATATTCTATTCATAAATTGAAAGTCATCCCATTTCAAAGGGGTTGGCGATTCATTGTAGAATCAAGAGTGCAGTCTACATTGAGAGAAAGCAAGGAGATAAGCCATTTTTTCTACTCTCTTCCTTCTCATTTATCAATTCTTTCTATTCCTACACTATGTTACAACTTTTTTGTTCAAGCATCAATACAAGCAGAAGGCGTTTCTAGCTTTTGTGAGCAAGGGATTTCATGACACTTTGTTCTCATCAAATTCATTTGGTCTGTTATCATGTACAGGGTTGTTTCTTTCTCATAAATGCATTGATGAAGTGTCTAATTAGTGTGTGTGTAGGAATGGATTTTCTACTACAACATAGTTCTCGACCACCTCCATCTCCCATCCTTGCCCACTTCTAGAAAAAGTTCATCGCTGTAGGTATATGCAGCATTTGTGCAGGGTCAGGGGAGTGCCCCTGGTAGATCCCCGCAAAGAACCACCCACAGAAAATTCACATTTTCATGCACATGCAACATACGACAGCGGCACCGGTTAAGTAGAGGGAATTAGATTCCCAAAGCTTCACAATAAATCCACAATGTTTGTCCACTGACAATTTCTCCGCCAACAGGTAGGTAGAAATCTTTATATATATCCTTGTGGTCAAGGGGTAAAAAACTAATAATTGCATCATTAACTATGCTGATTCGAACAAATTCATGCCTATAAAAGTTGCTTACAGATCTTAGTATTTCTCTCTCCTACTTTGTCCATTCCTCTCCATGGAAACTAACATAAGTCCTTTTTTTACTCCAGTCAAGGATGTTAATGTGGAATTGGAATTTCCCTAACAAGGGACCACAATTGAGAATATTGTAGAAGGAAATACCCACCTCGTATGGTATGTTGTTGTGTTGAAGCTTCTGTTGAAATTTTAGTGGATATTGCATATGGCATTGGTAACATGCCGCCATCTATTCAAGGGTTAAGTGAATAAACTTCTACTATCAGGAAAAATGAAATACCATCGGTCAAAGGACCAGATGAGGAATACAGATGGATCCCATGTTCAAAATTAAAATTTTACAATGTTTTCATACTTTTATAAAGATGATATTTGAGTTCCCATGTGTGAGAATGGCCAAGAATCACAGAACCAAGTCCGAGAGCCAAGGGTGCCTTGATGGAATTATTAATTTTAAAGATGACACTTCCCATAGAATGTGAGCATGATGTAGTTGCTCCACTAGATGTTGTTGATGCTGGTCTATGAGAATATTAGGTGTAACAAAGAAATCTCAAAGTGATGAGAAATAACAATCAAGAATAAGGAGTGATGTCCAGAAAACTCATTATCATGTGAATTCAATGTTTCAATGTTTCAAAAACATGTTCTCAAAACATTCAACATGAAGTTTCATTAAATAAGTGTTTGTGAATATGAATACTTATCTTTCTCATTGGAAGAAATGATAAGGAATGCAAGAGAGATGAGATGTTTTAGCCCTCTGAATTCCAATACACTCAATAATATGATGATTTCATAACAAAAATGGACTTCCTAGTTCTCGGTGATCAATATTGGGACAATTACAACATAAATATTTCAGCTCCAATTTTTGCTCATTCCTCTTTCATGAGGATGGAGACATTATCAATGAAAAATAGATAGATAGAATAATGATTGATCCCAAGTTTGGTTTTTTTTTAAAACAGAAAACCTTCTCAACAAGGAATTTATGTATAAGAGTGTCATACATCTTTTAATATCAACTCTACTCAAGAAAAGGGGGGCTTTCATCATGAAAAGGGATTTCAAAGCTCAAAATGGACAAGATGAAGAAGATAGTATCCATGTTGCATGGAAAACCATGAGGTAATTCTATTTCCAAGAGAATGATGTAATTTACTTGCCATGTTGTATAGGGAAACATGTTGAGAAATATCTGAGTACATGAAGAATATTTCTTGGACCAATTGAGAAATAGAGAACATCAAGAGGCTAGTGATAATGTTGAAGTTTTTCAAAGCATCTACTAAGAATCAACTTGTATAAGCAGTCATCATGAAGTAGATAAAAATGGATAATATTTTTTTTATCAAATTACATAGGCCTTGGTATCAAATGATAATTCAAGTGTGATCACGACTCTTCTTCACAACAACAATGGAAAATATGCAAGTGGGGTGACTTGAGAGTCAATGAGAAAATGGAAATAATTTGTCAAAGAACAAGAGGCAATGAACTAAATAAGTGAGTCATAAATTACAATAATAATCATGCTATATTCTCAAGAAGTTGAGGAAAGGTGCATATTTTAGTGATCTTGTTAATGGATTTGTGGAGAAAGGAATTCAGTGATACTTGTATACAGGTAAGCACTCAGTTTGAGTTAGTTCTTCAATGAATGTGGGTTGTACCCCACATGTACATCGGTGATTTAGGATGTTTCCCTTGTTTTTTTCTTTCCCTTATTGTTTTGTGTTTTCCTTTCGTATTGTGTCTTTGTTTGTGTATGTGTGTGTGTTCCAATAAAGGAAGTTTCAATGTATATCTCTGATGTGACTCTATAGCCCAATGGATAAGGCATAGTCCACGTATTTTTTTGAGAGTTAGAGTTCCTACTTGTCCTTTTCTCATTTTTTTATCTGAAACAAGTCCCCGAGCTAGATCCAACTATTATCATGCATTTTTACTAGCTCAAAAATTCAAACTTTCAAGCATGACAACTAAACCAAATTTGAAAATTTGTTCCTAAGTCTTCATGAATCCCTCTCCTGGTCATTTTTTATTTTGTGTCATGATTATATTGACCTTGCAGGTACTCCCAATGTATTTAAATTTCACATTTAGGTGTTCAAAATGATGTTTCAAGGTCAACAATTTCATTCAGTGAAGAACAACTGAGACTAGTTTCTCCATTCATACTTGGAAAGGCCAATTTTGGCCATTTAAAGGTAGATATGCTCCTATGGAAAGGTTCTAAAGGATCATAATTATATAAATGTGGTATTGGAGGGAAAATAATGTGTTGTAAGTGGTTTAGTAAGATTTAGGAAATATTTGGAGGTTTAGGGACAAACTGTGCAAATGGGGATTTTTCAAGGTAAGGAATAAGAGGTCCAAAACTAGAATCTGGGACTTCATCGGATGATTCCAGGAGCTATATAAGGAGTTAAGATGAAATAAAATATGAATTTTATCTATGAAGGAAATTCTATATATGTGGAAGAATACATTTTTTACAAGACTTGTTTGTTCCTGAAGGAAGCTTAATCTTAGCAGACATACCGTGTTGTCCCAAAGAAAAAGGAGCCATTTTTGGAGAAGAAGAATAATTTAAGTCTTAAATCCATTCCATTGATTTTTAAATGGTCTTGAAATTCAAAATCATATAAAATTTCCTGTTGAAACTACCATATCAATCTTCAAAAATTGTGTCGTTAAGTTCTCTCTTGTGCGCTATATATTTCTCATACTTAGCCATTTTTGAGTGACACATGTCACCTTATGGCTTCATGACAATTATATTTCCCTCTTATACCTTTCCTAAGGGGATATAGGGGAGAAAAAAATTTACCCCAACTTATCCCTCCTCTCTGGTCCCCCAATATAACCCAGCTCAGCTCGATGGATTGTTAATCAAGCTTAGCACATCTCCCTATCCTCGCACCATACGGTGACAAGTGGCATGATATGGTTTGTTATAAATCACAACACTGAAAGGGGGGTGAATCAATTTTCAAATAAATTCAAATTCAACCCAAAAACAAATTATATCATTTGTTTAACCAGTTATGTACATCAAGAAGGGAAATAAGAATCACACATACACCAGAGACAAGAGTTTTTAAGTGGGAAACCTAATTTGGGAGAAAACCCCAATGAACCATTGCACTATATGCTAAGAGGTTACAAATGTTTCTAAACCACTCAACTAATGAAGCTACAACTTTATTCAATTAAAACTTGACACTATGCAAGCACGATTGTCAGAAAGCACCCACTTCCTAATTGACTTAGCTACAACTCAATAATTACCAGAAAACTGACTATCACACTTCAATTGGATGTCAAAACATCTGATGATGATCCTCGATTTATAAATATCCTTCAATCCTTATCTTGATTTTTTTTCTAATTCAGTATGATTGTTAGGTTCAAGTTCAATGTCTTACATTGAATGCACTATCTCAGGACTGATACTATCATGCAAAAAATTGGCAAGTTTGGACCTTTTTTAGGATTTATTCACTATATTACTTTGAATTGTATTGTTCTGAGGACCGTTCTATCTTTCTTCTACATACCTTTTGTCATACCTTCTTGTTTCAAAATTGTATACTTCTTCAATATGTCTCTGTCATGTTCAATTTTTCCTGTAATATTTTTCTCTGTGTTCTTTCACCTATTTGCACACATCATCATGCAATCAACTTCATCTTTCAATTTCTATCTACTTACTTTTTCTTTTCTATGTCTTGCATCATCCACTTTCATCATCCACACCACATCTTATATTTCTATTATATTTATCTCTCTTTCAACACTCCGACTTTTTCTCTCCTTCGAACTCTTTTTATACCTTAATTTTTCTATTTATAAAAGACTTTTCACCTCCCATTTCAAACCTTCGAGCTCCTAACTCTTCATTGTCTCCTGAGAGATCAAAAAACCTTGATAAGATAAGAAGAGGACCATAAGATTACAGTAAATATTCCATTCGAGCTTAGACACAAAACAAGAATGTGAATTGTCTTAAACCCTTTTCAAATTCCACTTGACATTACTCATCCCCTTTGAATTGAACAAAGAAATCATTTATTTCCACAAAAGACAAGAGCCTAGAATATTCTTTGTATCTCAGACTGTGGTAGTGTTAAAAAATTACATTCAAATGAATATTTCATTACACTGAATCTCTATTGATGATCACCGAGTTCGAATGCACTCTACATGATAGTTAGATGCATTCATTAGCTAAGAAATAACTTTCACAATACCAATTTAGAGCTTTGCATAGATGAATACTAATACATACCACTATATGAGAGGATTTCTTTTCATTCTCATAGAGAAATATCTTCCAAGCAAAACAAGTAGTCCTCAAAACTCATATGACCCTGGAAGAGCTTGATCCAACACCAAAATTGATCTTTGTTTTCCAAAAGAGATCGTTAAAAATGAAGAAAAGCTTACTTGACTGTCAAAAACAACTGTGTTAGAAAAATGGTAAGAGATTTTCCTTCATCCCTAAATGTATTAACTCAAAATATTTTTTCAAATGGCTCATGATACATGCATATAGGTTTCTACAAAGAATCGAATTTTTGAGTGTTTGATAATGAAGTTTTGATTACAAGAAATTTGAAAATCCTAGAGTCAAGGTTATAGTCACAGAGAAGATCTGAGAAAATCTTAAAGGTAAATTCTCCTTCAATTCAAATGAGATCTGACAATTGAGATTTTGTAGGTTAGTAACATTATTTTTCCATATTTCTAGACTATTTTCAAGAGAGATTGTAGCCAAAAAAACACCCAGATCAGACTCCACAGTGCATAGAGGTTTAGTATGAGATCTTAATACAACCATTTTGAGTTCATCATTAATGAACTAAGGTATAGAAGAATCCAAGATTTTCATGGATGTAGAGTGCGGTATTCTTGACCTTATTAGGAATCTATACGCACCAAACTCATACTCCAAAAGCCACACTTTTTATAAAATTATCAAATTTGCACAATGAGTTATATTCACATTGTCAAGATTTATGGTTTGCAGTCTCAGTTCTCTTCCATAAAACATTAGTTTGTATGTCTATCGTTTGTTAGTCTTGTTAATTGCCTACATTGTTGTTTTTCCTCTAATTGAATGTGGACCTACTTAGTTATTGTGTGTGAACTTTGTTAGTGCCTACTCACAACAATGACTCTCTCTTTCCTAATTTCTCTCATTTATCCCTCATCGCTACAAATTCCTCCTTTGTACTATGTAAAATCACTTTACCATAGGTCCAGTGGAGTTTTCCTATGTGATCCATGACTTATTGGCCACCCTTCAAAATTAGGATAGTTTACATTCAATAATGGGAGCCTCCCCATATATAAGAAGGAGGGGCTTAGCCCCATGAGCGTTGGTAGAAACACAAAATTTGTAACTCGACAAATTATTTCACTAACATTAAGACTAACTAATTCTTTTCTTATTACATGCATACTGTCCTCATGGATACAACTATTAAATTTTGGTAAGTTACCACATGTGTTACAAGTTTCATCAAAACATTCTTTTTTATAATCAAATTGTCTATATCTTTCAAAAAATATGGTAGGAATGAATTCCCTTGATAGTTTTACTTGGAAGTTCAATTTGAACTCCTGAAACATGATGTCAATATGCAAAACACAATGTAAATGATGAAAAATGTCATAATGCATTGAAAATTTAATATGATTCATATAACAAGTGGTACGTGGGTGATTGATTTCACATAAAATGGTTTTTCATTTCAAAAATATTTAGCGAATGTAAATTTCTAGATTTTCCTTCTTAAATTTAGATAACAATTGTGTTTCAGTCATATTCAAGAAATGTGGTACATGTGGTTCACAATTATGAGAACCAAATCTTATTTTTACTGTATCTCTTCTATTTGTAAAAACCCCTTGTGTTCTCAATCCAAAAATTTACAAATAATCCCTCTAGATTATTATATGTATCCTTATCTTTCTATGGGAGTCTACTAGAGAATGTCTAGTAGTGAGTGTTATTGGATGATTTGAAACTCTTACATCTCCTAATTACTTTCATTAATGTTATTTGTTTATTTTCAAGGCTCTCTTTTTTTTCTAATAAAGCATTTTTTAGTGTTTTATCACTTACTATACAATTAGTAAGTGTGTTTCAAGTAGCATTACTATCTTTGGTTGGTTTGTTCCACACCTACAATATGGTATGTTTTATGTAGATTTTCAACAATTGCCACATTTCGACCATCAAAATTAGATGTTCTTAATAATAGGGGATGCATTGTAGGTCTCATATTCATTATTTCCATTAGCAAAACAAAAAATTGACATTTTTGTGTATCATTTATTTTCTCAAAGTAATTATTCTAAATTTCAATATCTTTTATTCTTAAATTTTTGCCAGACATTTTGTTAGGCATTGGTTTTATAATTTTTAATTGAATTCAATTAAGTGAATATATTTTCTATGTAAAATGTAAGGAGGTGTTCTTAGTGGTAAGGATTCATTGTTATGTTTACTTTAATCATTCGGTGTTCACATGTAATATTCAAAATTAACAATTGGTTTCTTGACTAAAGGTTCATTGTCATTATTCATATAAACATCATTATCCATACCAAGATCATTATCCATATCAACATCATTATCCAATTCATTATCAATATTCATTTCAATATAACTATTTTCTTCATTTTTATTATGTATTTCATCATCATTATTGATTAAATCATCATTGTATACACCATTTTGGTGTGTTTGAGCTGGTAGATGTACCTTGCCCTCCATGAAGTTTTTGCATTTGCTTCAATATTTTATAAGAATCATTTTCAGTCGTACTTTGATGTCTTGTTCATCATCTTTTGCTTATCTTTACATCATTTTTTATCCCCCATAATGAGTACAACATAGATAGTTGGGATTGGAACAAATTCAATCATAAAACTTCATGCAGGAATGTGCATAATGGAATAGAGAAGATAGTGTGGGGAAAAAAATCTCACAAAAAAGTGAAATATATATGTTGGTGAGTGTCAAGGCATAAAAATATCGAAGTAACACATACACATTAATTTTTACATTAAACAATGACAAAGGCCCCAAGGCTTGTAAATCATTTGGATACCCAAGCTCAATGTTTGGACCTGCTAAAACATAACAAGCATCATGTTTTAGACTAAATATGCTCAAATCTCTCTTCCACCATAGTAAATCCTACAAAAAATATTGGAAAATTTATTTTAAATATGACTAGGATGTTAAGCAAACTTTCCTTTATCTAAATATGTGATTTTTCAATTTTTTTTTACTATTATAAGGTTTCCATGCATATTATTTTCTATCTTTTATATACCTTTATTTCTTGTATTTATACACATTTTCCTTTCTTTATGTATCTTTTATTTCATTCATTCAAATTGGATAAAAATTAAATTGTTTCCAAACTAGGACTAACTTTATACACATTTTTAAAAAAATTAAATTTTGATATTTTTTAAGGTAGTTAGAGGGGTCACTGTCGACTATCTAGTATTTCTCAAATTTTGAAGTGTTTTTACAAGGAAAATCATAAAAAACAAATACTCACTATTTTTTTTACAAAAAATGTATCTCAAACTAGATAATCCTAACTTTCCACCAAATGTTTAAAAAAATACTAAATAATGCTAAAAAATGAGGGGGGCACATGACCAATTATCTACTATATTTTTAGACAAAACTGGAGCACCTCTTGGAATTTTAGCTCTTTAACTCACTTATGGTTAACTATTTTCAATAAAATTTAGTGGTTTAGAAATAAGACTCAAAATGCTGCAATTCATGTTCTTATAACATCTTCAAATTTTGATTGTAATCATCTCAAATAACTCGTATAAGTTAAATTGTCTTAGTTTTTCAAAAAAAAAAAAATCTACTCAAGACCCCCTTTTGACCCCCATCTCCATGCACTCACCCAACAACAAAAAGAACAACTACATAAATTTATTTGAAGTACAAATAGAAAAATAATTAAAATTGTATGTAATCATTCTTGTTTCCTTTCCTCTTCTCTTTTTCACCTTTCTCCCTCTAATCACCATTTTTCCATATTATTTCAAATTATATACACATAAATTAATTTTAAAAAATCATAATTATAGATCATAATTTGTTAAAATAAACTACAAATGCTATTAAAAATTAAACAAAAAAATAATATTAAACAAAAAAGCTTTGAAACCATTTAAAAT
This sequence comes from Taxus chinensis, assembly GCA_019776745.2. Classification (NCBI taxonomy): domain Eukaryota; kingdom Viridiplantae; phylum Streptophyta; class Pinopsida; order Cupressales; family Taxaceae; genus Taxus; species Taxus chinensis. Next base: position 692,263,040 of record CM034146.1, read on the forward strand.
AATTAAAAACTATAGATATAGTGTTTCTAATTAGTGGTTGTTAATAAACATAAAAATAAAAATAATGTACTTCAAAATTATTTTATACACAACACATACTTTAAGCTCACTTACACAATAAATATACAAATTACATACAATTATAATTTATTATTTGTGGAAATTTTAATTATGTTTTCTCTCGTGTACTCTCCACTAGTTAGATTACAAAGTGCATAAACAAAGAAAATAATTTGATAAATAAAATTATTTAAGAACATTAAATCAAATATATGAAAATAACATTAATCATTGTAATGCATCATACTACTAAGTAAATGATATTATAAGGGATCAACCAAAGAAAAATCACTTTTATCATTATTAAGTAACTGGATAACCATTTATTAATGTTATTACAATCTATAAGAAGATGCCTAATGATTAATATTTAATCGTACATATATAGTTATAAACTAAATTAAACACCCTCAAGGATGGCCATGGGTTTTGGAGGGTCTTTTCAACCCTCCACCTCCCCCACCCCCACCCCACCCCACCCCAAAAAAAATTATCAAGCATATTCTACCAAAGTTTACAACAAAGACAATAATATTGAGATATGTACACTCAATTTAAATTTGGATTAAACCTTTGTACAAATCTTACTTTCGGTAGATTAAATCTTTCTCTTGTGAAAAATATGATTTACAATATTTAAAGAGCATATAATAAATGCCAATTTATTTATGCTTTCATTCTCTAAAACCCATGGATTCATTAGAAGGAAAAGGGAAAACATTTGAGCTGATAAATAAAATAGCATGGTTTTATTTGTAGATCAAATCATGGCAATATTTATGGTTGATTACTATCAAAAATTAAAAACATCATTGATAATGAAAAAATTATTGTATGTAAAATGAATTTGAAAAATCTTGTGTCATGCATTACATCTATCATGAAAAGGCCAATTAAAATGAAAAATTAGATTTGTACATTTCTCATCAGAATAATAGTTATACTTGAAACCGGAAATGTATGGGCACAAACAATTGATAAATAAACTCTAAAAAAGTGGAATATTAATAAATGTAAAGCTTTAATAGTTTAAAACATACTCACCATATGACCATGGCATATTGAAGCAATTGAATTGTATCATCCAAGAGAAAATTTATATAGCATTTTAGTACTAACTGGGAGAAATATAAGATAGTTTACTATATGGTGGATATAGAGTGTGGTGCCTATCCATAATTTAATTGGGAGAAATATAAGACAGTTTACTATATGGGGTATGTATATCTTGGTGTTTATCCCTCATGTGTGTTTATATTCAATAGATCGTCTAGTTTTTGTTGATTGTAAATGTGCATAAAAAATTTGTCCCACAGTTTTCCCTGACGCAATGTGTTGTTACCTTTTCCAGTAAAACTAATGAAGACACTAATGAAAATTACTTTTTTACCAGGAATCTCGCTTTATGCAAACTTACGTGAGGAATAGGATCATCTGATCTAGAATCTTGTTATGTGTCTAACAATTTTAACTGTGTTACTGAAGTAAGTTGTCATGTTTTGTTCTAATAGGCAAAATTATTTGAATTTGTAAAATTATAATGTAGTAATATACAACATGAAAATGACCGCTTAAAATAAATTCCATATTGGAAGAATTTATCGAATATACAACTTTAATAAGATAGTGTTAGCCTACTCATCTTAATTTCATGAGTTAATTCGTCCAAAAAATTTGTCATCACATGTTAACCATCCAACACCATTCACAAGGATTTTGTATTTGAATTGGAAAGTTCATTCATATGAATTTGGTCCTTAAGGACCTTTGGTTGATTTTTCCAACCAATGCCTTCTCTTATATCTCCTCTCCGGTTCATGTACCAACATCCAACCTTACTCAACATATGAATCATAAATTTGCATGAATTATTCTATGAACACCATGTCATAGTTTATAATAATCATTTGTGAAATACAGTTTGTTCCTTAACACTTATATCTCAATCCTCCCCATTTCATGTCATAAACAATCATTATCCAGAACCTATGTATAATTTTCATTCAAATGTATACTCTAACCTGCATAGCCACTATATATTATAAGAAATACTAATAAGTTTGAGTTTACACAACATCCTCTATACCCTAACTTCTCTAATGGAATGTTGCAGCTATAAGGAAGTTCAGAATGTAATCTTAAGCATCTGTTGTCCAAATTATGGAATCTTGATGCAGAGCTCTACACCTTTCATGCAATCAACATTCTATCAACATTAATTTCCCTTAAATTTGAACAATTTCTTGTTTTGTATATCTTGAACTAGTATATTCACTTGGTTCAATAGACAAATATTTTCTACTAATGGATAAATCTACCTTCACCATCAGATACTTTGTCTCTAAAAATCTTTTAGAATGTCTCATCAACCTTCTTCAATGATCTAGGTTCAAGAAGACACAAAAAAACTCTCACTTCTTAGTAAATTTTTCCCTTAGTTATTCTCACTAATTTAAGCCCTTATTAAATCATACTTTGATTTATAGACTTCATTGACCCCCTTAGAGTCCTTACTCTATTTCAGCATGCTCACTTCAACATAATAATATCTAACAAGTGGACTGGAGTTAAGGGATTCAACATTATTTTCTAACTTACCTCTAAACTGTCATATTTCTTTCCCCTCTAACTTTGTACTTTGCAAGAATTTTAATCATAAGGTCACTCATAGATCTCTTCCACTCAGACACATTGTTTAACCACCTTAATTAATGTTAGTTCATGCACTAAAAATTATATCAACTTCAATAAACTCAGTTTTGTAATAAACTTTCCAAGACTGTCCTAGCATACTCTTAAGACATTGTATTTGAAACACCCATGGTTTAGCACTTCTAGGACATCCCACAAATACATCTCAACTCCTTCATATTCCCTTTATCATATCTAGTATGTACACAAATTTTCAATACCTTATTCTCTGTATTGTTCTTCTCATCTCAAATTCCTTCATTAGGCTTTTAAAAACCCTCACTTAGGTCTGTATCAGGCTTCTTTAATGAATGTATTTGTTTGAAATATATTTCAAGGCATAATATAGCGGTTTCTGACTTCTCATTAATATTTTTAATCTTCCCTAGAGTTTTCAAATTTTTATTCACAAATCAAAAAACCGCTTCTTTTGGTATCCTAACCATCTAACTAGGCTTGTCATTGTGTATGCACACCATTTAGAAAACTGTCAAGTGTTTCTTAAAATACATCCAATGAAATGTGAAAATTCATTTTGAATATGTCTTAGGACTCATTAAGCATGATTATTTCCCAATTTCATATTGATATTTGTTGATTTAGGGCTTGAATAATTTATTTCTTGTAAACCCTAATTGTGATAATGATGTGAGCCCAAGAACCCCAAAAAATTTATAAAACTCAGGAATCTTGCTATAAAATTGGGATTTTGGGTCTGTAGGTCTGTATAAGGATCCTCTAACTATTTACCTTACTAGTGGAGTAGATTGAATTGAGAATTATTAAAGAAACAACAATCTTTCATTGACCTGACTTATAGATGCTCACTGTTATAATTCTGAATTCATAGAGGTTTTCAACTATTTAAGGAGTAAGACCCATGATAATCTCTTCTTATATTAGAAATAGATATCCAATGTTTCCACAACATGAAGATATGGAATATCAACCCATAACTCAAAAACACTTATCAATAGGCCCTTAAACCCTACAAAAACACAGTCACAGTCTAGTATGCACTTGTCAATAAAACAAATAAGTGAGTTTCTCTTTCTTCTTAGATTTATACTTTCCTCTTCAATCATCAGCATGAAATTAAGTTTTACACTACAAAAATCATCAATGTTTCTCCATTCTCCCAACGTTTATTATTCAGTCACTCTATGTTAACAGGTACTTAGTAAACTAGCCTCCAAGGCCATACATATAAACCAATCTTTGAAAAAAAGGAACTTCTAATTTAATCTCATCTTGTTTGTCATGATCACTATTTATAACACCAAGTCTCAATTCAAAAACAATAAAATAAATTACAAACTTCCTACTGTCATGCATAGTCTATATACAAGGTCTCTTTCTCATAATAGAGTAATCCAGATTTCATACATTTGAATTATATTTTAAGATGGATTTCACTAAACCTTAAATACACATATGGGAAGAAATCACTATTATTTTTCATATACTTCAACTCATACTTTCCTTAAAAGGTTCAAGCCATATTTCATGTAAAAATATAGTCAAAACCCTTCTAAACCTGAAACAACACAGTTCTCAAGCAAAAATCTTGGAGCTCCAATTTCATGAACCTTGATCATTTGAATGATGATCTAAGGGTGGTTAAAATATGAATATATATAGGAATCCATGAGACTTATAACTAACTCTTGGCTCCTAGAGCCTTCCAATTACATATTTTTCATTTATTACATCATTAATATCCTCTTCTTGGTCTAAGAGCTTTGTAACCCAGTAATAAGATAAAATTGTTGTGTGCAAGTGTTGTTTTTAAACTAATGCTAATGTAAACAAATACTAACACCTAAATAGTCTTAATTAACAAGAATTAAACAACATTATAAACACCATCATGATAATAATTAATCAAGGGTTAGATGCTAACAATTATCAATAAAAAACTATGAAATCAACTATGTTAAGCACCTAAATATCCTCTATTCTCTAACAACATATAAATGAAGGAACCTAGGTAGGTACCATGGCTATCAAAAACACTTGTCCTTAATGTTCCAAGAACCTAGGAATGGGGGCTAATCAAAGTTGGGCTACAAGACCCTTTTGACACCTCCCATATGACCCAAGAACTTTAAGAAAGAGGCTTAACTCTTCAAGATGATGAACTCTCAAGAAAACAAGGTGCAAGCTCTTAGTCTCTTTGCTATATGCTTTGCATTTGCTCTCTAAAGAGTTTAGGTGTAAAGTAAAAAGGTAGGTGGAGGGCTCTTTATATAGCCCAAAGGATAAAGGATTCAACACATTCTCATGAATGTGGGATAAAGGTAAAACATGATTAGGAATAGATAAGGTTGTTTTATTAAAGGTAACCTTACTTTAGAAGGGTTTAATACATGTTTAACAAGTCATGGGAGTTGGGGGTAGTTTAATTAATCAAAGGTGATTAATTAATAGGTAGGTGTAAGCTTATAGAAGCCATTTAGAAGAATATTAGTGTGATTCAGGCTATTAGAAAGGGATTAAATCAATTTAATATCGATTTACTAGTTTAAATGAAGGGGAAGACTAATTAATTAATCAAGATAGAGGAAGTGATAATTAATAGAAGGTCATTAATTAGGCTATTAGCTGGGTAGGTGACTTAATCAATTAGTGTATTGTAATTAATTGATGACAATTAGAGGGAATATGAGTGCTTTTGACGATATGTCATCTATTTGTGGAAAAGGAGATAATTAGCGCAATTTAAGTATTTAAATTGCTTGGGCGTAATTATAAGTGTCTACATTTTCTCCTCTTTGGGGTGGCATAAGTTGATGTCACTTCAAATATAGTAGACGGAAGAAATTTTTTGAAGGGATAGGAGAAAAATTAGTAGGAGGGAGAAATGCCCCCTCGAGTATCAATGGGGTGATGAAAGAAGTTGATCGACGATCAAAAAAGGTGAGATATAAGTAGGAGGATGGGAGGAGGCAAGATGCCCCGGTGAGAGAGAAAAGTAGGGGTGAAAAGGGAAGTGGTGTAGAAGAAATAAAGAAGAGGGGAGAGAAGAGCTTAGCCTCTAGCCACTGTTTATGTGGAACAAATTTGATGTCATCATATTGCCATAGGAAGTACATCATTGGCCCTTATTGAAAAAAATAAGCATACGACAAAGGTAGAATGACATGAAAAGCCATACTGCGAACAATTGTCCATTGCTGAAAGTACCAACCCTATGTAACATACAAAATGCAATGCAATATGAGAAAGTGAAAGATGCCTAACTCCATGCAACATACAAAATGTAATGCAATACGAGAAAGTAAACAAGCTAAACTAACATAGAAACATAATGTAATGTTTTTATTATCGAGCTTCAGTTACGACCTGTGTAAATTAACGACAAGGGTTGATGATGGTGCCCCAAGCAAGGATACATGCGAGGGGAATAACGGAGGACACTTGTGTCCGATGGAAAAGCAATGTGCACTACGAAACAGTACCAGACAACTCGTTGTGCCCCAGAGTACGGACGAAGTAAGCAGCCTAGCTTTTGTTGATGGAGGTAGATCAAGATGATCCGCAAGTCACACACATGAACAAGTGAGAACCAAAGAGTGACGTTTTGTAGGATGATTTTCAATTTTTAGAAGTTTTCTAAAACATATTTGAATGCTTTTTGATGATTTTTTTCTCTAACATATTTGAATATTTTGGTTGATTTTAAAAGTTTTATGAAACTATGTACAGGAAGATGAGAAAGTGTGGATGCCCCCAGCGATAGATGGGATGTACAAGGGCATAAGGCCACGTGTGTACTAGAAAGGTGAAGATGCAAAAATGTCCCAATGATAAGGTGGGAGTATTCAAAGGTAAACTCTTCACAAGTAGAAGCGAGACCCAAGGCCATTATGGATAGGTTCAACATGATGATGAACATAAACCAATGAAATGCTGGGAAGAAGCAAGGATTCCCCCAGCGTAAGTTGGCCTACAAGCACATGATAGAAAGGAAGGAGAAGATTATTTTTGTGAAAGGGGACAAAGGTGTCTGAAAACATGGCAAAAAATTAATCTTATCCACATGGATGTTCTAAATGAAGTAGAAGAATGATCTGAATGATATGAATGTAGCTTAGAAGCCTCGTGAGGAAGAATTGATTAGCCAAAGACACAAATCATGAGACAAGATTTGGACTAAAGTAAGAGTCTGAACAAGGTCCAAAAAAGACACTTGGTAACATACTAATCCTGTTTACTCATAGATATCTAGTGTGTGCACATGGAATTTATTACCTCTTGAAGGGAATATTTAAAAGACAACAAGATGACGACACCCCTAGCCAATGTGTAGGAATGATTTATTATGAAAGGTGATTTTGTGAATGGATGGTGAAAGGATAGCCGTATATTGCTCCGCTACCACCAGCCAGACGTTCATAGCCCCGACGGAGATGTATTTAATTCTAATCACAACATTGCTCTACTACTAGTCAGGCGTGTATAGCCCCGCGAGAGATTATTGGAAATACCCCAAGAGAGAGTTATATATCAATTTGCTTTTGCTTTGTAGCTTTTAGACTTTTGATGTTTGATTGATTTTGATTATTTTGTTGTCTGAAAACTTGTTTCAGCTCTCTTGTTTGACAAGGGGTTAAGAACCAATGATGGCTTGATGGAAGGAGGTGGAAATGCTTACGATGATGACATTGGCTAGTGTCAACAAATATGTCCAAAAGTTCTTCGCAACAAGTTTATTAGATGTTGAATGTGATAGGATCTCTAAGAGGTCAGTCATTCTTTAATTTACCAAGGTGACAAAAGACTGGGGTCAAACAGATACCATAGAGATAAATATCACAAAATGCATGCGAATAAGCTAACAAAAATATCACCAAAGGGATGAAAATGGTAGGGAGACTTGTAGGAAAAAAATAGCAAGGAAGGGAAGAAAGAAACATCCATGAGTACACAATACCTGATTGTAATGTTTGATCTTTATACCTTTGATTTTTGTTGTATTTTCTCAATGTTTTTTGTATTTTTGAATTGTTTTTTATTTTTAGATTTTTGATATTTTTAAGAGGTTGGGACCAACAAATTCACTCTGTGTGGTAAGATCCAATAACAATGTTTGCGACTTACTTAATAAGGGAGACTAGGTGTGTTTGTTTATTGAGAGTGATATTATCCCTGATCGCGATGATTGAGGTGATTTCACACTCAATAAATGATTGTGATTTGTTTTGAAACATGAATTTCATATGTGGGAGATTTAATTCCCCATCTAGAGGTTTACGCACTTTATACCATACTTGATTATTACGTTGGTGTGCATTCTTGAATTGCGATTGATTTAGAATTTTGAGATTGTTTGATTTGTTGGGAGCTATAGAGCTCTTTGCAGTTTTGATCTAAGCTTGATTAAGAAACTGTTTGGGTTTCTTATAAGCTAATGCATGACTTGTCTGATCTCGAGAAGGAGAAGAAAGTGAATGTGGACATTTAGAACTGATGCGAGAAATGACCATGGGCTTGCCACCATCTTTGGTAGAAGAATAATGTGATGGATGAAATGGATATGGTCCAAGAATTGAATAGGAGGGGCTACCAGGAGGTAAGCTACTGATAGAAGATGATGAAGGAATTCTTGGATGTGGCCCAAGAATAGAAGAAGAAAGGCTACTAGGATGTGACCCATAGATAGAAGACGAAGGGCTACTAGGATGTGGCCCAAGAATAGAAGAAGAAGGGCTACTAGGACGTGACCCATAGATGTAAGATAATGGGCTACTAGGATGTGGCCCAAGAATAGAAGATGATGGACTACTCGGGGGTGATCCATACCTAGAAGACAAGGGGCTAGTTGGACGTGCCCAAAAGAATAGAAGATAGTGGGCTTGTCGACACTAAAATTTTCCTCCATAATTTCTATTTCATTAATGTATGTATTAGGAATAGGATGTTGTTAAGTATAATTAGTAGTAGCGTCTGATAGAAGATAACGGCGCCGTCAGTACGGTGTCGCCAATAATGTGGAGTATGGTAATAGTCAAAGTACAATAGGAATGTTGTAAAAAGTAAATATTTGTCGTAAGTGGTCCGGTAATGTTAAAAATGTCAAAGTTTGGGTAATTAGAGAAGTAGGGTCTACATGATTAGGAATTAGAAATATTATATTGGTAATAAGGACAAGGAGTGAGGTCATAAATAATTTGTGTATTTTATTTGTAAAAAGTCTAAAAATGTGGAACCCATGTAAAATGATAAGGTTTATCTTATCTTAAGAGATAAGCTTACATGTACAGATAAGAGTTAAGGTATGGAATATGATTCTTCAGAGTGGATTTCTTATCCTATCTTAAAGATAGGATGGATAAGCCTGGAAGTTCTATAAATAGAGAGGCCAACCCCCCTCATTTAGCATAGAAAGAAGTAGTGAGAAATATTGTAGGAAGTGTGCAAAGGAAGCCATCAGTTAAAGGTGTGTTGAAGAAGCCATCAAGAGGCGTAATTGTAAAGTTTCTCCCATAGTCTTGTTGAAGTACCTCATGGGTGAGATTGTAACAATTTCATGTTAATATTATAATTTACTTTGATATTTCAGATTTTTCATCATTCCGTCTTATCATAGTCAATGGTATTCTTGTGTTCGGTTGTTGTTTTGTTTCCATATTACATCCACCAAACTAAAGGCTGTGCATTAGTAAATAATCATAGCACGAGGAGTTCCCGGTGAAGAATTATCATAGTTCCGGATTGGTGATGACAGGCTACTCGAAAATATCCCACAAATAGCAGAGGGAGGGCTACTAGAATGTGACCCACACCTAGATGAAGACGAAGGGCTACTTGGCATTGACCCCATAAGAGATTGTGATTGAGGAATTATGATAGACAAAGAGTTATTGGGTGATGAGAAGATAGGCCATGGATCAATGCAAGACAAAGGATTTTCATCACATAATGAAGAATGTGAAGATGGAAGAATAAGAGGAGGGTCAAGTTACATGACCTGAGGCTCTTCCTCCATTTCTTGATAAAAGGAATCAACCCTTTCCTCACAATATGCAGATGCATTGTAAGTCTAGGAAGAGAATCCTTTCTCGTAATATTCTAAAGGAATATCTTCATGTGCCCCTATAAATTCCTTGATTGTTTCTTCATTCTGAAAGAGGTCAATCGGTATGATTTGTTGATCGACCACTAGGGGTTGATTGAAAGAAATAGGTTCACTTGGTGTGGAAGACTTAGAAGACATTTGATGATGATTGATAGAAGAAGATGAGATGAGAGACGAAGAATATGTGTAGCTAGATCTCTTAGGAATAGAAGGTGGTGTGGACCTACCTATACGATGGTATATCATTTGTAAATTAGTAGGATTAAGTCCAAAGTCTGTAGATTGTGATGCATGGGTCGATTCAGGCGTTTGTCTCGAAGGACTTTGAGTCACACGAATCTTCAAAGGAGGAAGACTTATTGGGGGTGATTGATGAAGAAGGTCCTACGAAGAACGGGAGGACCGTAATTCAAGAATCACATCGAATGAATAATAACAAGGGTCCTGCAAAGAAAGAGAGGACCGCGATTCAAGAATTGTATTAGATGTTTGATTGGAGGGATTTGGAGTCACACGTATCTTCAAAGGAAGAAGACGTCATCGAGGGTGACTGATAAAAGGGGTCTTGCGTAGAAAGGGAGGACCACGACGTAGGAGTCATATTAAATGTATGATGATTCCTACAAAGATAGGGAGGACCATGACATAGGAGTCACATTAGATGACTTAGGAGTCGAAATAGATGAATTTGAATAGTAGTTTGGATCTGAATCATCAGAAGAGTCAGAGGAAATATTTGGATTGGAATCCTCAGAAGAAGAGGAAATGTTTGGATTAGAGTTAGAAGAAGAGTGGGGGGAACTTGAATAATAATTTGGATCAGAAGTGTCCAAATCATACCACTGACTATGAGATGAAGGTGGGGAATGAATTACCTAGATGGGTTCTCTAGCACGAAGAACCAATCGAGGTTTGGTCATGATGGGTGTCCTTTGATGTGAACACCGAAATTTAGATTCCTTATTATCGTAAGCGTGAGGAACTGTGCGATAATCAGTCATCTCTTGTGTCATTTAAGCACAAATGTCTAGACCTAGATAGTGCGATTAAACTTCTTCAAAGTGAAGAAGGCTCCATGCCAATTTGGGCAGCACAATGGCAGCCAACTAGACATTCATTATGTACGGAGATGTGTGTGTGATTTTCTGAAGGGGGGCTAATGAAAATAAACATCGTGATGACGCAATCTCGATGAGATCAAAAGGGATTATCCTAGAAAACAAGTTTTCTAAATGAATAATCATAAAGAAAAATCATGAAAGTGTGAAACACAAATCCAATCAACAAGGAACTACTCCCTATGTAAAATGCATGTGCAAAGTGATAGTCTGATGCAAAAATGATCAACACAATGGCAATATTTACATCAAGCTCAAAATGAACAAGGCGTAAATATTAACAAAGGGTAGATGTGACTCCCAATCAAAGGATACCATGACAAGTTTAACAACCAACCAGGCCTAAATGTTAAAGGGTGAGGATTACAAACATAAGCCACGTAATCACACCAATTGGACACGTTAATCAAGATTTACGAAGAAGCGAGATATTAGTGTCAAAGTGGTATCGAAACGATGCAAACAAAGTAAGCGACACTCTTCAAGATTTTGGACAATGTTTGAAGCCAAACCAAGTCAAGGTATACTGAGGATGTGTTAAAATGTGCACAGCGTAATGCCACAATGTAGATACTTAGATCACATTTATGAAAAACATGAGATAAGTATCTTAATTGTGTCGAGACAATGCACACAAGGTAACACATCAAAGGAAGATCAAATGATGAATTAATCTAAACTATGATGATGATCTTGACGTGGGTATCAAGATCACAAAGGCTACTAATGATATAAATATGCCTCCGCACACTTTATACATTTAACTTAACTAGCTGCAAACATGGATGGGCGTAAACGGACAAAAAAGTGGCAGAGACAATTGATTGGTAATACAAAGGTAGTCACTCTCCTTCTGATCAACAAAGTGTCAAAAGAATGTGAAGGAAACAAATCAAAAGAATGACAAAAAAATGATAGCTTCACTTTGGCAAAGTTTTGCCTCACCCTAAGGCAAGTAAAAACTAGGCGAAAGTAACGCGCCACACGTTTCGCAATGAATATATGATTCACAACTCAACACTATTTTAGATTGGTCAAAGTGGGATCCTGGCCAAAGTATATTCTCCTAGGTGGTTTTCTCGCCCTAGGTGTTACAAATTTTCCACGAGCGAGCGCGATTTACCCAAAAAGTTACACTAACTAGTTTGGGAGTATCTCAACTTTACTTTATCCCCTTCAAGAACAATAGGCAACTAGTGTGTCTACATGTACTATCACTGGGGTCACCACAATGGACAACATGTAATGCTATCTCACAAAGGAATGACTAGTCAAGTAGGTAGTGAGGGGCACTTCCCGTTTCATCCACAAGGTTCCCTCTTGCGTGGACTACTTTGGGGTTCCTAGAACCACCCCCATTGTTGTAGCTTAAGGCGTTATGCCAAAGGGGTTATGTTCCAGTTGAGCGGAGAGGGACGTACCCTTTTCCGAACCCTGTAATACAATGTTTTGAATATGTTGTTCTTTTTATCTTGTTTAATTAGGCGTGGTTTTCTTTAACACCTTTTGGCAACCTATATAACAACTGTATTAGTACTTTTTGATTTCATTTTCATTCCTCCTTTCTTTGACAAGATGTTTTTAGGTCCTGCACTCAAGCGTTAGTAGTTCTCCAAGAAAATTACATTATTTAAAAGAGGATTAAGAGTTGCTTTTGATTCTCAAGATCATCCAAGGATGCAAGAGAAGAGCATACACAACAAATAATCCAACTAAAAAGTAAAGAAAATCTTTTCAATCAATGAACCATACAAAATTCTTGATAAATGTTCATTCCCCTAAACCAAAAGTGAAAGATGAAGTTTCCAATTTACCAAATGTTATAAAATGAAGAATAAAGTTGTTTTTGATTCTCAAGATCACCCTAAGGTGCAAGAGGAGCATACACAAACTTTATCCCAACTATATAGAAATGGAAAACTTCAAATCAAATGACCATTGAAAAATGTTTTATAAAAGGTTCATTCCCTTAAGCAAAATGAATAATCAAATTTCTAAGTTTAATCCCAATGTTAAAAAGATAGAGATCAAAGTTGTTTTTGATTCTCAATATCACCAAAAGGTGCAAGAGAAGAGCATACACACACTTTGGTCTAAATCGAGTAAGCATGGAAATACAATATTCATCAAAACATTAGACATGTTAGAAAATGACCAGTTTTAAAATAATAGAAAAACTTGTAATTTTTGTAACTATAAAGCCTAAATTTATGTTTTTACTATGTATTTAACTTCAATAAATTTCCAACGCAAAAAAAATGGATTCATTTTGAGTTCGGGAGAAAAAGTTATGGCCTTCGGAAGATGGGTTACGCATATGCTCTTATGCTCACGGGTATGCACTTGACATGCACTCAAAAAATGTCAAAAAAAAATGTCCCTTAATCTGTAAAATGGGAAAAAATTTCCAACCAAGATTCAATTTTGACAACAACCCATCACATCAATATATGAATAGAAGACTCAACGCTGTCAAACATTAACATACATGCTCAAGAATTTCAAATTTTCAAGAAATTAACAAAACTAGCATGTAGAATGATGAAAAAGTAAGCTCTAAAAATGAAAACATGATGAAATCTTGAAATTTTCTCACCAATATTAAATTTTGACAGCAACCCACCACATTAATATGTAAACAAAATAATTAGCACTATCAAACACTAACCTACATAACCTACATGCTCAAGAGTATAAAATTTTCAAGAAATTGACAATACCGACATGTAGAATGTTGAAAAAGTAAGCTCTAAAAATGAAAACATGGAGAAATCTTGAAATTTTTCCATCAATTCCAATTTTTACAACTCTTCACCTCCTTTATACCTACAAGGAAGAATCAACACACACAAACTCAACAAAACAAGTAAAGAAAAACAAGTTAGATTAACATGTGTAAAAGAGGGTTGGTAACCAAAAATGAAACTTAACTACAAAAACTTGAAATTAAGTGCAAAGGACAATGGAGTAAGTCCCGCCGGGCATGCCAAATGTGTTCAAGTGTTGTTTTTAAACTAATGCTAATGTAAACAAATACTAACACCTAAATAGTCTTAATTAACAAGAATTAAACAACATTATAAACACCATCATGATAAGAATTAATCAAGGGTTAGATGCTAACAATTATCAATAAAAAACTATGAAATCAACTATGTTAAGCACCTAAATATCCTCTATTCTCTAACAACATATAAATGAAGGAACCTAGGTAGGTACCATGGCTATCAAAAACACTTGTCCTTAATATTCCAAGAACCTAGGAATGGGGGCTAATCAAAGTTGGGCTACAAGACCCTTTTGACACTCCCATATGACCCAAGCACTTTAAGAAAGAGGCTTAACTCTTCAATATGATGAAATCTCAAGAAAACAAGGTGCAAGCTCTTAGTCTCTTTGTTATATGCTTTGCATTTTCTCTCTAAAGAGTTTAGGTGTAAGTAAAAAGGTAGGTGGAGGGCTCTTTATATAGCCCAAAGGATAAAGGATTCAACACATTCTCATGAATGTGGGATAAAGGTAAAACATGATTAGGAATAGATAAGGTTGTTTTATTAAAGGTAACCTTACTTTAGAAGGGTTTAATACATGTTTAACAAGTCATGGGAGTTGGGGGTAGTTTAATTAATCAAAGGTGATTAATTAATAGGTAGGTGTAAGCTTATAGAAGCCATTTAGAAGAATATTAGTGTGATTCAGGCTATTAGAAAGGGATTAAATCAATTTAATATCGATTTACTAGTTTAAATGAAGGGGAAGGACTAATTAATTAATAATAATTAATTAATCAAGATAGAGGAAGTGATAATTAACAGAAGGTCGTTAATTAATCTGTTAGCTGGGTAGGCAACTTGATCAATTAGCGTATTGTAATTAATTGATGACAATTAGAGGGAATATGAGCGCTTTTGACGATATGTCGTCTATTTGCGAAAAAGGAGATAATTAGCACAATTTAAGTATTTAAATTGCTTGGGCGTAATTATAGGTGTCTACAATTGCAACGTGATTTTTTCTCTATAACTTAATAGGACCTCTCAAGACAACTAAGGGCCTTATAACACCTATTCCTTTCTTTTATAATGACTTTAAAACTTTTAGAATCCAAAATACACTAGAATTGCCCTTTTAAGAATTTGAATTTCATTTTGGAGGGAAACCTCCTAGTTTGAATTTCTAAATGACTTAGACCAAGTTGAGAATTCAAATGGAGCTATTAGGACCCTATTGAAATCCCCAAATCTTATTCTAGCATAAATCAACTGAAAATTTTCCCAATTTGTACAAAAATCTAAAATTGCTTTATTAGAGAGAAGATGTTCCTGCATCAAGTATCTAAACTTAATTCTCTCTAGGATTGTCCTTGACTATTTTCGTATTATGTTATGACTGTGTAATGGACTATTAAACATGTATTATCTCTTGTGTCCATAAGTTATCATTCAAAACATAACCATTCACGATGTCAAGATGAACCTCCATACCTTTAGATCAACACATGTATACAATCACTATTTATAGTATTTCTTAATTACGTAGATACAAAATATATACAATTGGGTACATTTATAGGTCCTAAATAATACTAATGTATACATGATTCCTAAGCAAGAAAAATAGTGGTTGACAAATCCTTTTGACATTTTGGTTACTTTACCTCTTCCACTTTACTGGATTTACACATCTTACAATTATGTTGGCATTTGACTAATTTATCTTTTGATGGCCTCAGACATTAGCACCTAGTTAGGAAAAAAGTGCCCAGGTCCTCTTTTCCCTCCTAGGTGCCCATATCCATCTCTTTCTTCTTCCTTCTCTTTTGAGTCCTTTTCACTTCTTGGACACCTTTTAACAATTTGGGTTGACCTTTCAGTTGTCAATTATGAAATTCAAACAAGATAATATTATATATATTTAGTTACTTCTTCTAAATGAGGGGATAAAATCTATAAAAATTATCTATCATCACCTAAGCTTGCACAAAGGCATAAGAGAACTAAAATGCATACATCTAACACATACATACAAGGGACAATGGTTACATTGACCTGCATATAATGCATAGGAAGGGAGTTCATTCTCTTCCATCACACACATTTTTCATATTTGGGACAATCTAGATCTAGTCTTCTATCATCATGCAATTTGCACAAGGGAAAACTAGGGCATGGGATACAAATAAACACATACAAAGAACTACATGGAGTATGAGATGTAGTGCAGTGCTCAGTCATAATTTCACTATTTGAGTGATCGTTGGGGTCATTATGACTCCACATTCTACATATTTTTTACTATATTTGATGTGGTTTATGGACATGTGCAGGTAGTCATTCATTTTACATGTTACAGGTGTGATAAAAGATCTAATAGAAAAATTGGAGTGACAAAGAGCAAGTAACAACGAAGACCTTCTGACCCAGAAAAGACCACATTCTAAGAATCCTATCATACACAGGTGCCCAGATCAATCATTAGCATCTGGAGTGCTCTTTTCCTCCTACGAGTACTTATGTCATGTACATTCCTATGGTTATGAACCCTCATTAAGCATTTGTGACATTGTTTCCATCCTATTTCGGTAGATACACATTATCGATCATTTCTAGTTGTATAAAATCAGCTAAGTCCTCATACCTTTCTCATTTACTTGGGATTTTACATTTTGAATGCTTATTTCTTGCATGTTACTGTACTTAATTATAAGAATATCATTTATTACAGTAAGTGACTTTGAAATAAGATATAATTCAATTTATATTAAATCATTTTGTGAAACCCAACTCGTGATCGACCACTCAGATCCGTATTTTCCATATTCTATTGGATTTGTCTTTGCCTAACCCCAAACCCTAGTTGTATCAAGGTTCATATTTTCATATATTGTCTATCTTACATCTTCTAAAATGTCTTTTCAATCTATTTTAGAGAATGGTACACCCATTTATACTCAAGTTCACATCCATAATTTAGGGTTTAAACAAATAGTTGATCATGGATCTGGTCTTAACATTTGTAAGCTATCATTCCTTTACCTAATTGGCCTTTTTGAAGCCTCCTTAACTCCATGATAATATATTTATTCATGGATTTAATAATATTCCTAAAAGGGGCTTAGGTATAATTGTACTTCCCATTACTGTTGGGCCATGCACTTTTCCCATCCCATGTCATGTAATGCCTAATAATCTTAATTATAATATTCTTCTTGAATGACATTAGATCCACGTCATCCATATGTTCCCTTCAACCCTTCATATGTGTCATAATTTTCTATACTAGGGTGTGGTCTATGATACCTTAGAATCTCCCTCCCCATTTTCCTTTTGTAACACTATTGATCATTCACCTGGAGACTCTACTTTTGCCACATCTCCTCATACTTTCACAAAGTTTGGTCCTGGGTATCAGTATATGCTTCGTTACAATTTCACTATCACTAAATTAGGAAAATATGGAAAGGGAGTCACAATGCCTCTTTCCATTCCCACGCAGTCCACCGAACTCAGCATCAGCTATCTCCCTCTACGTGCTCCTTTTATTCTCACTACATCTTCTCCTAAGGTTTACACTACTTCACATACTCATCATCTTCCTCTATTATACCCTGAGATTATTGGTGATCTTACTTCTCCCACTTGTCATGAATTAGATACATTACTTACTGATGATGCTCTATTATAATACATGGGAATTTATGACCATTTCCCCCCTTACCATCATAAAAAAGTGTTTTCCATATGTTCTCAATGTTATAACGTACTTTGGTGAATCTGATCCTCCTAACACCAATATTGATACTCTTGATACATTTCCACATCCACCACCATGACATAGTCTCTATCCCATCATCAAATAGATCTCCATCACTTGCATACTTTTGGGAATTACAATTTCCCCTCTAGTTGCATGTTTTAATTAGCATTTTCCTATCCATACTACTCGCACACACACATATACCTTACTTTTTATATTTATAGCAACAATTTCTCTTATCTACACTATGAGCACACCTTACTACATCTATCTATTCTTATGGCTTCCTTTTCTGCTCCTATGACACTCCATACACACTTTACTCCTCATGCTTACTTATGGATCCTTTTATTCATGATACACATAATACTTTATATATATGGTATACATATTTTGGTTCACTATACATAATTTGGATATTTTTTTCTCACAATGATCACATCAATTTGCTAGTAGCTCCTAATATAAACACTTAGGGGGGCTCATACTTCTTACCCTCCTCGCTTCTTATATTATTACTTCTTCCTATCTAAACAACACAATGTTGCTACTACATACTCTACCTCCCTACCCGATGACACACTCTTGTTCTACGGTTCATACTTTAATGTTAAGGGTGTAATTCCTAAATGAAGCTTGCATCACACACATCCACTGGGGGGAAACATGGCTCCCCTTATCTGTGTATCTTTTATATCGTAACACCCCATCACTTTCACACAACATATTCATATCTTGGTTGTATTTACTCTTGTTAGCTTATACTTCTTACGTGTTGCACTTTGTTTCATATGTTAGTTGGATAATTAGTATGTCATTATATTTTTCTATACATGTAGTAAAATTCATGTGGTATCTTAAGGTGAATGTAAGACCTTTACAAATTATTACATGATGCACGATGTTTGACACAGCTCTTTACTAGTCCCATCGAGGCTCTTGGGGGAATCTACCTTTACTACTCACATACTCCATAATCACAGGTCCTATTGTTATAGTATTTACTACTTCTTGTTACTATCATGTTACTTTCTATTTATATACACATGCTTTGACATACTACTTATCTTTCTAACATGTTCACAGGTGTTTCATGTGTATCATTTTCCTTACAAGATACTATACAACCATAATTATTTGTTGCTTATTATTTTCTATTATTTTCCATTGTTTACGAGCTATGCCATATGTCATGCTTGATTATTGTTTTCTTATTTCCACTTCAGCCATGATTGCCTTGTGACATTGTGAGTGATGTCCCATGTATACAACCCACTTTTCATAGCCCCTTTTGTCATCATAGTTGGTTACTACACTATATTATATTGCATCTTGTCTCTTTTACAATATCACTTGTTTGGTAGTCTATCTTGTTTGCATGTGCCTTGGTTTCAACTATGCACATTCCCCACCCCCTGTAGGTATCCAATCTATGATATACATATCAATTGTAGGTCCTATCATTTGGGCCACATCCTCCTACATTCGTCACAAGCACCCTAAATAATGGGTCAACTATTGGGTGAAAAAATCACCCAATAGTAGTATGGAGCTCCATAACATGAAAACATAGTACCAAAAAGGAATAATCACATAGTTACATAATGGTCAAGAATCAGACTTGGATAAAAGACACAGAGAAGACACTAGCGCCTAGTATAAGATGAGAATGGTGGGTACTTTTTTCCTGGGTGAAAAAACATACATTTTCTCATATTAGCATAGATTCCAACAACTTACAATTTATGGATCTATAGTATCAAGCAATTATATTCAGTTACAAAATTCATTCAACCCGGGTTACAATTCAGTTAAAAATTGGAACATGTTGATTTGTAGTGGAACTTATCATTTGATAGGTGTAATGGAAGGAGAAAAAATAAATCTCTCTCCCCAACACTCTTCTTTTGGCATGAGATTGCCCAAAAAATCATCTGTGAAATGATATTTCCCAAAAACCCGCCCTTGGCGTGAGATCGCCCAAAAACCTCACTCTTGGCATGAGATTGCCCAAAAACCTCATCCTTGGTGGCAGGATGCTCAAATCCTTGGCTTGACACTTTCTTGGTTGGGAATTGATCACTCTCAACCCTATACAACAACATCTCCAAGATAAACATGAAAAAATTCTATCCTATACTCTCTCATACATCATGTGCACTTTTTCCTTAACTACTACGTTTATACACTTGTTATTTACTTATATTTACGTTACTCTAATTTTTCATATATGGGAATTTGAAAAATATTTTTCTCTTCTTTTAAAGGTCCATCCTTGTAAGAAACAAGAAGCATCTCACATCAAAAAACACAAGCTCCAACAGCATGTTGCTACACATACAATTCAGCCCTACACTCCACATTATGATCACTTCATGATTTACATGGATACTTATCCACTTGGCATGTTATCCAATACACTCCTCTCTGGATTACAAGGTACACATCTTCTATCTAATTTATGCTATCGGTTATTCACTCAACAACATAAAGTGAGGGAAAATGTAAACACAAAATCTATGCACTTGGGTACATTTCTAGGTCCTAAAGCATACTAATATATACAATATTCATAAGAAAGAAAAATAGTGGTTGACAACTCCTTTCGTCATTTTGGTTGCTTTATCTCTTGTACTTTACTGGCTTTACACATCTTACAGTTTTGTCTGCACTTGATGGATTTATCTTTTGATGACCTCAAACACTAGTACCCAATTAGGACATAAGCACCCATGAGCTCTTTTCCCTCCTAAGCACTCTTGTCCCTCTCTATTCTTCTTCTTACTCTTTTGGGTCCTTTTCCCTTCTTAAGCACCTTTTAACACTTTAGGTCGGCCTTTTAGCTGTCAATTATGAAATTCAAATAAGGGAATCATATATATACTTATTTATTTATTCTATATAAGGGGTCAAACACTATAAATCATTATCTATCATCACCTAAGCTTGCAAAAAGGCACAAGAGAATTACATGCCATGCATCTAACACATCCATACAAAGGATAAGGGCTCCATTTATATGCATACACTGCATAGGAGGAGCGTTCATTCTATTCCATCACACACATTTTGTATATTTGGGACAATCTAGATCTATGCCTATTATCATTATACAACTTGCACAAGGGAAACCTAGGGAATACGGACACATGGATACACACATACACAAAATAAATACATGGAGTTTGAGATGTAGTGCATTCTTTAGTCATAAGTTCACTCTTCGGGTGACCACCAGGGTTGGTTTGACTCCACATTCTGCATCTTTTATATTAGATTTTATGTGTTTTACGGACATGTGTAGGTAGTCATTCATTTTGTAGGTTACATGTTGCAATCGACGATCTAACAGAAAAACCATAGCAGCAAATAACAAGTAACAACGAAGGACCTTCCAACCCAGAAAAGGCTATAGTTCTAATCATTCTTGTTGACATAGGCACTTATATCAGTCATTAGCGCATGGGACACTCTTTTCCTCCTACAAGCACTTATGTCTACATTCATAGGGTTTTGAACCCTCATTGAGCCTTTACGATGTTGTTTCCATCATGTTCCATCAGATACACAGTCTTGATCATTCCTAGGTTACACATAATCAATTAGGTCATCTTGCCTCTCTCATTTTCTTAGGGTTTTACATTGTTGAATGCTTAGTGCTTGCATGTTACTGTACTTAATTATCGGGATATCATTATTACAGTAGTTTACTAAAAAATAAATTTAAGTCAATTTAGATTAAATCAAATTCTCCTTGAAGGTAGAACTGTGTTCTTACTCATGGGAAACTAATGTATGTAAACTAGTTAGTGAAGGAACTTCATAAAGGTTTAATTACACCTCCAAATGATCTCACCAGATCTACCCTTCCTTTCTCAATCTATCTTGATGCACAGTCACAAATATTTAACTCATTTATAGTCACATTCTCTAATAATAAATACTTAAGTCTGTGATTAGGCTAATCTAATAAAATGTAGTGTAAATCATACCTGATTCTACTCAATTTTACATCTCTTTCCCTATTATAGCTATACTAATATGATCCTATTAATAGAAATTCAATTGGGGTTATGTTGGATTTAGATATTCTTTCATAGTATATTGTCCTTCACTTTCTAGTATCCCTATTTTAGGACATATCCAAGTATAATTTCCTCCAAACTTGTTCCCAAAAACTTCTATTAGGATTTTAGAATACCCTTTTTTTGTTTAAGAGTCTCACAAAGTTATAGAGCTCAAACCTATTTCAAAGTTCACAGTTGATGATTACTAATTAGGTATCTTAAATGAATACAACTCTACTCCTATATTTTCAAGAAAATATCTTACACATGGGCATGAAAATTCATAAATCCTTTTGAATTATAAACTAAAACCTTTGTATATGGTATGTTCCCCATTTTAGCCCTTGGTTCTCAGGAATAACAAAGATATGAACATTTTACCTTAAAACACTAGATGATGGATTTTGTAGACACAAAATCACATGCACATATTACTATTTTACTATGTCTTCAAGCATGTTGGTATATGCATGGATATTAATTACGAAAAGTATTCACTAGTGACACAATCCTTTGTCCATCCACTTGTTTTGATTATTTATATTGCATTAATCTCTTCATCTTTCATTTTTGTACCCAATTTTGGTCAGGTCACAGGGATCCTTGTCCATCTGTCTTTTCACATCTATCATCATTTATCTTAGGACACTAATGCCCACTTTGTACACTAGCACCCAAGCAATTATGTTTATTCTAGGTGATTCTGTCCTCTTTGTTTTTTTACACTTTTTGACATTTGTGTTCGGCCTTTTTAGTTTTCTTATCATAATCTTGAGCTCATAGTTGGCCTTTCATGTCTCTCAGGGTCAAAATTCAAATAAGAGATCCATATATAAACACAAAATACACTCAATTATAAAGGGAAATCACATCTACAAACTATCACTACCATCGAAGGGACTACATTTTGGGGTTGCATACACTGCAAAAGAAGGGGAAGTGATAAATTCCATATCACAAATCTACATTTTAGCTAGTCATATCCCACTATATTGGCGTCATTAGCGTGAGGGAAGCCTAAGGACACTATTTAACACACAATAATAGAGAACTATATGGATTCTAAGAATGTAGTGTAACACTTGGTCATAAGTTCACTCATCAGGTGATCATTGGGGTCAGTCCAACTTCACATATTGTATTTTTCTTTCCAATTTGATGTGTTTGTGAGCTTGTGTAGGTAGCTAGGGTTTATTTTTTAGGTTATAATTACCATCCATGATCAAAGAGAAAATATTAGGTGACTGACAGGAAGTGACAACGAAACCCTAATGACACAAAAGAATGTAGATTATGAGATTCTATGCTTAGTCACAAGTGCCCAGGAATAGTCACTAGCTCACAGGAACCCTTATCTGGCATCATCCTCAGATTCCATATTTTATAGAGAGCATAGCTACAAGACTATTCCATTCTATCTCAGCACTTTACACTAGCTAAATTTATTCCAGATTGCACGTAGGACCCTGCTAATTCATTTACCTCTCCTATTTACTTATTGTTTTACATTGTTTGAGTGCTTTGACATTTATATATTTATTGTATTTTATCATATCGATTACCATGAAATTATATTTAATTAGGTTTTTATTAAATTAATTGGTGAAGCAACTCTTCTTCAAACTTCTTGCCCTAGGATTACAAAACCCCTCATGGCTAAAACTAGGTCCTCCTCTCCCAAGCATAATATGGACTGATACATTCTTTCAAACCTTTTTTGATGATACTATTACAGAATCTAAATTTCGTGGCCTCTATCAAAATCCTAAAATGTGATTCTTCCATTCTTCAAAAACTGATTTCTTTTCAAAACACTCTTCTTGTTGTCCATGATGTCTCTAACATTTATATAGTCTTCCATGATAAAAGTGTTGCTTCATGTTCTCCTTCACCTTTTATAGTCACCCATGTTGTTGCACCTTCTTCTCCTCCTATTATAACACATGGTAATTTTACTGTAGATTAGTTACTTGATCGTGTTCTTGTTTGTGATAATAAGGATACCAATACTTCTACTTCTAATATTGAAAATGTAAATGTGCATGATGTTATTTCTACTTGTAGTCAATATGAATGTAAAGTTATATCTCCTACTCAACCTAATTCTAATAATGCTTCCAATGATTTCAATGATAAATATGATATTAGTACTCCTACCACTTCTTTATATGTTTATGATAGTCTTGATGATATACTTGCTTGTGAAAATATGTCTGATAGTTGATGTTGATTATGCTTTTGATCATGGACATGTTAGTGATGATGTTATTTCTCTTGAGACCACTAAATGAGAATTTACTACTTCTCTTTCTTCTAATTTTTAAGATGTTTCTCATGATGATTCTACTCCTACCACTAGTGCACCTCTTATTGTATCTCCAGACTCTACATATAGCATTCCCATAGAGCCTGCATGTTCTTCTCCTCCTCTTCCACTTCCTTCTCCTCCTTCCATATTCACTCCTCCTTCTCACATTCCCATGATCACTCATAATAGCAAGATCCAACCTCTCAATATGCCTCTCACTTCACCCACCATTCCTTCATGTGATATTTTATCCCTCATGCATGTTGTTGCACTTTGAAATCTCAATTCCATACTCTCACCCTTTAAATAAATTGTCTATTATGCTTCTGTTGACAATAATTCTCTTCATGGAAATAATATTCCTACAAAGATTCACAATTCCACTTTCCCAAAGGACTTCATTATACCTAAATTATCATGTTTTGATGTCATTGGAAATCCTTATTTATATCTCAAGTATTACCGTTCAACCATGTATTCTTATTCTTGATCGTTTGTTACTCAAATCATTTCATTGTAGCCTTGTGGATCATGCTCTCAAATGGTATACTCATTTTCCTTATGGATCTATTAGCACTTATCATGATATGGAAGATTTTTTTCTTAGACAATTTATTTCTAACAATGGTCCTAAAGTTACATATGAGTGCTTTCCTTCTTTGCATCAAGGAAATAATGAACCAATTTTAGTTTACATCCTACACTTTAGTTCTTGTATGCATCAATTATTATTTCAGCCCATGGTTATTTAGAAACGTAATTTCTCTTTTGTCATGGCTTGATTCCTGCATTGAAAGAAAAATATTATATGATACATGTGAATATTTTACATCTCTTATACTACAAAGTCATTGATTTAGAACAATATTTAATTATTTCACATATTATATCACCTCCTTCTACTTCTTCTAGTACTTTATCATCTACTACTTATTCTCCTCTTCCATCCATTAATCTCCCTATCCACGGTCACCATCTCCTCCTCCATGTGTAAGTTTCTTCCTTCCCCTCCACCATGTCAAAATTCACCTAAGTCTTATTCATCTCCTACTCATGAACCATTTCAATTCTCACATAATGGAAAACCACACGATGTTCTACGAACCTTACTTGATAAGTGGTTCATCCATTTACCTTCTACTCAGCATCATCCACCTCACTGCTTACAACACCAACATGACCATCCTTTCTACGATTTCCACCACATCAATGGCCATTGTGATAATGATTTGTTATGTTTTCCATGATTGCTTGTAAAAATTAGAAGACAAATGTGTCATTACTTTCTACTCACCCTCTCCTAAACATTCTCTTTCTCCTATTCCATATAAGCATGCTTCCATCATTGTTCACTTGTCTCCTTCACCTCCATCTAAATTAGTCATCTTCCCACCTCCTAAGGTCATTATCCATCTACGTCCTCCATCTAATCCACCTATGGTCACGTATCCTCTCATTCTTCACAAAATTGCTACAGTACCTCATTAGCTTCCTAGGCCCCTTTCTTCCGCATTTCCTCCCACCATGCCTTCTATTCTTGGTTCCATTTCATCTGGCATCCAATTTGGCACTTATTCTCACACTATTGCTTCTTTACATGCTTCATTTATGCCTTGCAAGTGTCTTAATCTCTAGTATATGACATTGAATTTCCATTTCATTACCCTATGACACACTCTCATGTTATGGTTCACACTTGAATGTTGAGGGAATACTACAAAAATGAACCTATCCTTTCACAACTCGTGTTATGTCCCTGATGTTATATCTTTTCTAGCATCTCCTTACATGTGACAAACCCATTTCCCGATGACACACTCTTGTTATATCATTTTGGTTCCAAACCAAACCCATCATGTGATGGTTCTAACCACCGTGATGGCCTATTGACCACTACGATGCCCTCGTCTTCCATCTGTGATCATTTTTATTCTCTTTTCAAGTATCAATCACCTTCTTTTATCACCCCATCAATGCTCAAGGGGGCATCACCAATCTTACTAATTTATATTCCTCACATGCAACATAAGATTGTCTACTTTCTTTGAAATGATGTCACCTTTACAAAACCACTTCAAAGAGGGGAAAACATAGTCATCTACTTTCCACCGTGCAAAAAGTGCACTAACTTCTCTCTTTCCCATCATCACAATTTAATTAATGGCTCTTTTTTTAATTAACTTCTCTCTGCTTGGATACAAATTAACAACGCTTTATAAATTAAAATCCCCTTTTAATTAATTAATTATTCAAATCTCTATATTTTATTTAATTAATAACCATTTATTAATTAATTCTTACTCTCAAACCCCTTTAAACACACTATATTTCCTCTATATTTCCTCTACATAGCTTATATAATATAATCTTGGCCTAGCAATTAATCCCAAGTGATTAATTAAGCCTCTTCTAACTCCCATAGGTCATCGATCTTAATTATTTACATTTAGTTATGTTTATCCACTCCTAATTCTTCAACTCCATTATCCCACATTCATTGCTAGTTGTGCTTCTCCCAAAGAGGAAAGCTATAAAAGAAACCTAGTACTATTTTCCCAAAACACACCATGTCCTTGTAAGACATATACATCAATTTTATCATAGGAGCTTTTTATCACTAGAAAGATTGAAAAAGTGAGAAAACCCTTACATTGTTGAATTATTTGTCCAAAATAACACCTATGCCATTTAGAAAACTTCATTTGAGTCATAGACTCATGCGGCTTCAAGAAATACATCCGCAAAACTGAAAGAACTAAGTGTTATGCGGAAGTCATAATTTAGTGTTCCATGGGTTTTCCTAACCCACGTAACAAAGGGACATCACCATGTGGATATATGTCATGGAACAAATGATAAGTAACATACAACATTATGAAGGAAAGATAGTGAAGTGTGGGAGTGCAATAAGGGTTTGCGGGATAAAAAAACCAAAACATGTTTAAAAGGTTCGTGTAACAAATGAAAAGAACCGTGAAGTTATATGTTATGGGGCAAGACAAAGGAATCCGTGTAAAATCATGAAGCAAAATAAAGAGAGTTGAACATGAAATAAATTTAAAAGGTCTATGGAAATAAATTTGCACAAGGTTGAAATTGTTACGAATATATTGTTTGTAACATTATTAATATTGTATTATGTGTGAGTATTTAGTATTATTATTTAATTGAGATGTCAAAATCATTTAATAATAATATAGTGTGAGTGAAGTTGTTGAATAAACAACTCACTTAGATATTTTGGAGTATGAGTGATCCTAGGGATAAGCTTGAGAGATTTATGGAGAGAGATATGAGGAAGACTAAGTGATAAGACTTGACTCCTAGATTATAGGATCAAGCATTTGTATAAGAATCTATCTCTAGATGAATACAATATCCCGAATGATTTCTAAATTGAATACAATTATATTTGGTGTTTTTATATAATTGTGAAGTGTTTAACAGAAACACCATGGAGTGAAGAAACAAAGAGAATTTATGGTATAAATAAAAGTTGTGGAATAAAGAAATTCCATACAATAAATGAAATACACACAATAAAAAAAGGCCATATAATAAAGAAAGTCCACATGAAAAATAAAAAATTAAACAATAAAGAAAAAGCTACAGAACAAAGAAAATTTGCATATCAAAATAAACCAGCTAAACAAGAGAACAAACATCCATGAAACAAGCAAAGTTAAAAGCCATGTTACAAAGAAGTTATGAAAAGAATTTAGAAACCACATAAAAGGGGTGGAGGGTGAAGTAAAATAAAAATACTTTAGTAGAAGACTTACTGGTACAAGAAGAGGTCATGGAAAGTAAAATTATATTTGTGGATCAAGAGAAGAAAGGAAACAAGGTATGCAGATCAAATTGAAAAGCTTCTAAAAATTGTGAAATACCATGGAATTGAAAACAATGTTGTGAAATACAATAGAAACATTAAAAATCCATGATAAACAGAAGAAGCTATCAGATCATCTAAATCTCATGGATTGTAACAAAATCACACCTAGCCAGTTCAAAAGTGTAAACAAGTCCTAACCACCAACATTAAATCTTACACATCAAAGTCCACATTCTCAAATGATATGATATAGTGTCCTTTTAAGCAACCTCTACCAGTCATACCTATTTGCAAGTATTGAATCATGTTTGGTCCTTGGTGGGTGGTGGGTGGTTAAATATTTTCATTTATAGTGCAATCTGATTTTCTCCCTCTCTTTTCTTTTATTTCTTTATAAAAGGTAGCTTGATATTATTAAAAAATAATCCTCTCCCGATTGTAAAGTCACCATGTTAAAATGGTGGCTGAGATTTCATGAGTTGTAGACCTCTGATCTTGTCACATGTAACGCACTCAGTTCCCTTCCCTAGTAATGTAATGGACTATGCATTTCTTTATTAATAGAATCTTGTTATTGTGGCTTGTATCTACCCTTTACTTGTTTTTATTGTGCCTCTTACCTCTTTGTTCATTTCTATCATATCATGTGTGGGTTTGAATTGTATGTTTTCATTTCTCTGTATTTAAAATGTGTGGAATGGAATAATTTGCATTATATTGATCTATGACATCTATCTGACCTCTTATTGTTGTATTTTCTTTCTTGTTCTTCCCCTCATGGAGAGATATCCCCTTTCTATTATTATGCCATCACCATTTCCTGAGCTTAGTTTGATTTTCATGTATTCCTTCTCTCTTTTACCCATGTAGTTCAATAGCATAGCTTAGCTTAGTAGTAGTGTTAGCGGTATGTTAGATATGCAGATGAAGTATGCATTCTCCATAGTTATGTCCCAAGCAGCAAGGTTCCACACCTTAGGGACATTCCTATGTTTTACTAAGGTGTTAAATCTGGTAGATTCAACCATGGTTCAATCTTAGGTGAAAATAGTTTTTGGAACGCTGAGTGAGACTTCTTTAGTCAATTATAACTCATTTTACTAAGATTGATTTATTTCTTAGTTTTATCCAACATTCGCAGGCATTTTCCCAACACATTTGGTGACTGCACTAATCTAACAACCCATTTCTTTCATTCAGAGATCATTTCTAGTCATCATTTCCTATCTTTTATGAAGCTGGGAAATCATGACTTCATTTCCTCATTGGGATCCTCTTTTTTAAGATTAATACCATTACACTCCATCTCTTTTCTTTAAAAAATCCCCTTCAAATAATTTTTATGAACCTTATCATGATGAATATGCCTATGATCCAAACCCCCACTAATCCATGTGGTTATCTTATTAACCATGATATTTTTTAAGGACATGGATATGTAGATAATGGAGGCATTTTCATATTTAATGATGATTTTCAGTTTCAAGTTCAACACATGGAGAAGAACATGAGAGCCAAAGTATTTGTGTGAGAGCATCACAACTAAGCTCCCTAGAATCAGAAAATGCTTATCAAGGGGTGGTCCTCTACCAATTTGGTTTAGTCCTCAACAAAAACTGGAGGTAATGACAGAGAAGTTAAATGACATGGTATTATTAATTGATGAAATGGAAGCTAACAAACTATGGTTTTAAGGATCCCTATCAATGGGGAAATCCTTCACCAAAATCATATAGCCCCTTACTCATCCATCTGAATCCATACATATATCATCCTAAATTCCATGTTCCTAGCTTTCTCTCACATCCTCTTGAGATTTATTCTCCTCCCAAAGGAGATAATATACCTCCTCCACAATTTAAAAAACTCCAAAATCATCCAAAATCCCAATCCTTCCCCATTCCATAGATCCAAATTCATTTTTGTATGAACCTCGTGTTCAAACACTTAAGAGGTTTCATCTAACTTTCATCACTCTCCCACTCTCAACAAACGTACTACCCAATCCATAAGAGCTTTATGTAGAACTGTGTTTAAGTGAACCAAAACTACTTAAAGAAAGCTCCATCAATTTTGAAAATCGTGAGATGTCTATCACATATTGGGTTGACTCTAAAAATGTGGATGAAGAGATGACTCAAATCTTTTATTTTGAGTTTCATATTGTTTATTATGATCAATCTATAAGTGAAGTTGAAGTTGATGAGCACAAAGTGGAAGGATCGTAGTTTTCTAATGCTAAGGAGGATAATTTGGAATCAAAGGGTGAACAAGATGTTGATGAATTTCCTAGGGTCTATGTTCCTGATCATGTAGAGGAGACGTTAGATCCCAGGGATAAGGAAGAGATCATAGAGAGATTTTCCCTTGTCTTTGAAGGTGAATATTTTGATCAACCTTTGTCTTCACACATAGGATCAGATTTGAAGACATATTTGGGATTGGGAAACACCATGTTTTAGTATAAGATAGAGGATACTTGAACAAACATTCAAGAGGAAATGGTTGAGGAAAGAACTGACCAAGAAAATGAGTTTGAAATGGAGTTTCACCCAACCATGGAAATTGAATAGGTAAAGGTGTTATCTGATCTAGAATATTTGAATGATGAAGAATATCCCATTGAACTTATAAGCATTCCATTCAGATTATTTAACTTGTTAAAAAAAAACCTTCTTACTATCGAGAGTTTCCCTTCAACCTGAGATAGAGCAAGAAATGTTAATAAGTGTTGATTACTATCAAAAAAATCTGAATAAAAGTGAAAGGGAAAATGTACATGATAACTCTATTTATGGAGTTGAATGTGAAAGAGATGGGAAAATCTGAAAAATTCGTTCACTCGTTTTGAAATATGGGTGTCCAATAAGATACCTAGCTAGATTAGAGATTCATTTACAATTGCCACCAGTCATGTTCACTTCAGAGCATGAGGGAATATGTTATAAGTACCAAATATCAGCCGATGAACCTATCTATACCAAATGTAGAGAAACCAGAAGAGGTTTCTTGTTCTTCTTGAGGCTGATAGTTTGAGTAAAAGGGAGGTGTTGACCATGTTTTTGTTGGTGTGAGTCATTTTCCACATCATCAAGTGAGTCATCTCAATTAGGTGAGATCGTAGGTTCTGTGTGTCATTTCGGGGTCATTATGGGATTCCCTTATGCTTTAGTGTGTCATATGCGTCATGGGAGTTAATTTTCTATTTTGGGAATGTAGCTCCCCCTCTCGACTTGAGTTTTCATGATTACAGCACTAGGGGTTACTCAGCACCTCTTATATGTACACCATTTCTTATCTATGAGATAGAGAGAGATATATATTTTTGTGGCTTAATGTGGTTCTGCATGTATTTTTTGAATCTTTACATGCACTTTTAGTTGATGCTCGTTCCTCCTAAGATCTCTTCACACCGTCATTCATACGTCGATGGATGTTCATGTTGTCTCTCATGGTCCTCGTTTTTTGGGTTTTCAAACCCTCTTTCATGGTATCAGAGCTCATGCTTTGTGGATCTGTGCAATCCTCATCATTTTTCATGCATTTTTCGGCCTTCTAGTGTGATATAAATTTTCTCATGCGTGTGTCGTAATGGATATTCCAAAATTGCTCTTTTTGCATTGATTTTGGGATTTTATACCTCTCTTCAATTATTTGGGTTGTTTGTGGGTTTCGGTCTCTTATTCGAGTGTTCAAGGTTGTTGTTCTATTTTTTGGTGTTTTTTGAGTTTAGTGTCTCTAACCGCTCGGTTCTCCAAGGTTGCATGCATGTTTTGGGATTTCTGGGCATCTTACAGATTGTAGCTTGTGTTTACAGAGTTTTTTGGTGTTGGTTTTCAAGTTTTAAAAGGGTGTCATAAGGTGGTTCTGACCCATCTTGGCCCCAGCTTACAGAGCTGGGAACTGAGCTGCTCTATTAACTCACCATCCCTTTTCCAACTTGGTTTACACTCACTGTTTGGCCTTGTGTCTTGGTTTGGATCAGATTTGTGCTCGAGTTGAAAATATTTTACCACTCATGGTCTTTCACCCCTGCATTGATCCTTTGACCTTGGTCTCCATTTTACAACCGCTTTATCTTGACTCCTCTGGTTTGTGTACATCCTACATGTTACATGGTACTCCACCATTCCATTCCTTGCATCTCCACTTGAAATCCACCTGCTCTGTCTCGTTCTGTGGTTGCCTCGCATTGGTCTCAACTTCCTTCCCTTGGTCCCACTTGGCTCTTTGCCGAGCCCACTTGTCTTCTAGCTCTTCATCCTCTTTTGGCCTTCTGCAATGTGTTCTGTGCTTTGGTGCATGCTCAACTCAGCCCTGGTTAAATGCTTGTTATCTTTTCTTAGACACTGACCCGCTCCTCGGTAATCTTGCTGAGTCCATTGGTCGGTCACCTCTCTTGACACTATTTGTCACCTCGACACTCATTTTGGAATTTGAATGGTATTTTCTTCGATGAAGTATTTGAACCCACCGGCTTCACTACACCCTGGTGCTCGGCATAACTCTTCTGGCTCCCTGTCACGAGCCAACTCACCAATAGCTTGCCATGTGCTCAACCCATCTCTCGTTGGGGAACCTCCCACTCAACAGTCAACTTGCCTCGGTTTTTTTTCTGATGACCTCCCTGGAATTCACTCTCTATCAACCTTTACACCCACCTCTGCCGCATGGGACCTCTAACTCGCCATCCTGTGTTGGATTTTTGATGCTTCCCAACCTGAGTCACTCCAACACCAAACTTGTCAAGTCATTCATCTTAGCTTGCCGAACTATGAGCCCACCCCCATTTTTCATCAACTCACTTTTTAACTCATCTCATCGAGCTGGCCGAGCTATTTTCTGGCTCTCCTATCCTCTTTTTCTCTCGTCCCCCCTTCCTCCCTTTTTTGAATTTTTATATTTTTTCACTTTTTTATCATTGTGTAAACATTGTAAAGCGGAAGAACTAAAAACACAAAAAAAAACCTTGTACAAGGAGGGCCTTTTTTTCAAGCTCATTCTACACGGGAGGAGTACCTTTTTTGGGGGAAGGGGTATTTTGTTTTTCTGAGCTCTCCATATAGAGTTATTGGGATTTCTAGGAAATTTTTTAGGGCTCATTGCTTATAGCACTCTTCTTTTCCCGTGGCTAGTGGATGCATCTGCCACAGCCTTACAACAAGAGATCCTTCTATTTTGTGTTATGAGAAGCCATTTTTCTCACATTTAGCAGTTTGTACCTTGTCACTTATGTACTTTTGTGCCTGATTGTGTATGTTTTGCTTCTGACTAGGACTTCATTGTGGCCTCCACTCTTACACGACTTATTTCCCCGAGGTGAGTGGTCAACTATCTGATGTCACATGATTAAACCCTATTGTAGTCACACACTATCCAATGCCATAGACAGGGGGTTACCATTGCTTCTCTCTGGTGTTGTGTTGCTTGCAGACACATTATCAGCTGAGTCCGATGTCTTGCATTATTGCACCATCTTCTTCTTGTGCACCTTAACGCATGTTTTTCTTCCACATGATGCTCTTTCTAGAATTGAGCATCATAGAATCACCTTACAGCCTCCACTAGTTTTTATTGGGAGAGAGAACTATTCATCTTGGCATGCTTCCATGGAACACTACTTTGCCCATGAGGATCTTTCACACTTCTTTCTTGGGCCAAGTCATGTACCCACTGATCATCATCGTCTTGAGGACTTTCTCAACACTTGTGACCATGTTTTTTGGTTACTTGATGATGTACATCTCCAAATATATTTGGTTTCTTGTGGCAGACTCAAATCCTCCACACCACATCTAGAGCATCTTTCAGTCCCTCTTTGGAGACCCTTCACCTACTACCACTACAGAGCTCATTGTTGACCATGCTCATGTTTCCATTCACTCTTTGCACTCATGTTCCATTGGATACCCCTTCTCTGAGATAGATGTGACCATTGCCCCTTGTGCTCCCTTGCATCTTTATTTCTCATTTGACGACACTCTCCCTACACTTTTCTCATCCGTTGAGTGCCACGTTGCTCCACCTTGGTCTTTTAACAACTCTTTGTAGGAGTCTTCTACATTTATCTCCTCTTGTTCTTCCTGTGATGGAAGTTCCACTGACACAAACTCACTTGGCTCTTCTTCTAATGACAAGGATTGTGCACTCAGTTTTGATGCCAAGAGTACTATAGAGGACTCCTCTCCTCCTCTCACTATTCCAGAGAGTGTTCCCACTTCCCACTTCTCATCAAACACTTTATAGTCTCCTACTTAGCCTCATACAGTCATTGTACCCACCTCCCTTCCACTTCCAGTGTGCAAGGCCCCTTTCACTCCTCTTCCTTCATGTATGGATGACTTATACTTGTCTAACATCGATCTACTCTTTGATGAGACCCCTCATTGGGACAAGTATCTACCCAACCTTGGTAATCTATTTTTAGAGCCCACTTATGATGCATTGCGGGTTCCTCATCCGTCTACAGGTGTCTTGGAGGATTTCACGATCTTTTTTATTTGGAGTGCCCCTTCTGGGACTCTTATCACTTCCACCTTTTAGGATATCTTCATTGATCCACCCTATTTTTCTGGATCCCTCTTCTGTTATGGGGGTTATTATGTTTCCTTCACATTGCTTGGACATCCTTTCTGCTGGTGTTCCCCTTCTTCACTCTTATAGTTGTGTGCACGTGGCATTACCTTTGGTTTCTTAGCGGTCCATTACTAGACCTATATCACACTTTTGTGGAACAGAATCAGAGTTCTTTTTGATGTTGCCTTTGGTTTCCTTCGCGGAATGGGCAGACTTCTAACACATCATTTCTTTCCTTCCTAAGGGTAGGCATACAGTTCAGTGTGGGTGGCTCTTCTTCAATCTAGAGGCAGAGTATCTCATCATAAAAACTCTTCTAGAAAACTTCCTAGAGTTACAGATTTTGAATCCGTCCATGGCATCTTCTGCATTCCTCTTGTCTCCCTCTTATTATGTCTTCTTCTTTTCGAGAGGTTGCCCCTTTGTACATGGGTTCCTTTTCAGGATTGTTTATGGCCGGGACCCATCTTTGGCATCTTTATTAGATTAAATAGTTTTTTTTCTCTTATAGTGGATGTTTTTCCCATTGGCTTTTCCTTCACTACTTGGGATTATTTGTTTTGCATGGGTACCTCATCAGGCTTTGTGCTGGGACCCATTTCTAATTTCTAACTTGTTGCCCTCATCCTAAGTCACAATAAAGGGGGGTGTTGGTGTGATTAATTTTCCACATCATCAGGAAAGTCATCTCACTTAGGTGATATTGTAGGTCTGCGTGTCATTTAGGGGTTATTATGGGATTCCCTTTCGTGTCAATGCATCATATGCGTCATGGGAGTTACTTTTCTATTCTAGGAATTTAACTCCCCCCTCTCTACTCGAGTTGTCATGATTGCGGCACTCGAGGTTACTCAACACCTCCTATATGTACACCATTTCTGATCTATGAGATAGAGAGAGATTTTTGTGGCTTAACGAGGTTCTGCCATTTTCCAAATCTATGCATGCACTTTCGGTTAATGCTTGTTCCTCCCAAGATATCTTCATGTTGTCGTTCACACATCCGTGGATGTTCGCATCATCCCTCGTGATCCTTGTGTTTTGTATTTTCTAACACTTCTACCACTTGATCTAGATATAGAATTGATCTCATGGATACATTTTATAAGGAAGCGAAGTTATTTTTCCCATCTATTATTTGGATTTTTTTAGCTTGTTTTTATCTTGGTTAGAGTAGGAGTAGTTTAGGTTTTTTTTTTGTAAAATAAGTTCTTTGCACACTTTGCATGTCTCTATTTGGATCGTGTATAATTTATCTATTGTACATAGTTTTTGGAGCCTCTTTACAGTTGTGCACGATCCAGATCATTCACCATGGTGGGCGATAAATAAAATATTTTGAGGCAGTTTCCAGGTATAGTGTTCTTTCAAAGCTCAAAAGTTAAATTTCAAGCTAGTGTTGAGTGCAATGCTTCATGCAAATTCAGGGTTAGTTTTAAAAGTTTCAGATCATTTTTAAAGATGTGTGTTTGAATCCATGCCCAATAAATATGCCAATCTATTAGTCAGTTCATCTAGTAGCTAAATGTCCCCATAAATTCGCCAAACTATTGTCCAAAATAACACCCATATTATTTCGACAACTTCATTCGAGTCATAAAATTTGATAACACCCCAAACTTTTACAAAGCAAATAGTATGATTAACTAATAAAGTCTAACACCATTGCCACATATAGTCAAGCTCTAATTTTTAGAAATGGGACATCAATTATCAAAGCTTAAAATTATGTTATGAATTTAAACTAAATGGAATTAAACATTAAGCTACAAAGCATCCTTACTATGTATGAATTGCTAAACTAACATATACCTAAATAGATCTAAGAGGGCAATCAAATTGGGTTTGTTGCTACTCAAAGAAGGTGAGATTGTCTTTCTAACAATGATTACAATATCATATTGGATACCCATCTACTGACCCCATTGAAGACTTTAGCCAAGGATTGAGCTTGGATATTAATTATATTTCTTATATGATATACAAATCAAAGCATGGTGTACAGTTGGAAGGTAGTACTTAGTCTTATTTATAGTTTTTCCTTTGAGGAAAATTTGCATCTTGGTGCATGTGCGACTAAAAGTACTAAGAAGATTAAGAACTACTAATCATGTTTAAGGATTACTAATCACAATTAGTGAATTAACAAGTGATTAAGATGTGAGGAGCCTTAATCAACCACATAGGGTCAATTAGAAGGCTAGGATAAGCTTTTGAAGATTGTTGAGATGTTGTGGAGGGAAGTGGGATGAATTTGAGTGGTTGGAAGAGGGGTTTGAGCCAATAATAGGGTATATTGACCAAAACAAGGGTAAAATAGGCTTAATTAGCTAACAATCGCTAATTGTCTGTTTGAAAGAGGATTTTGAATTACGATTCATCATAAAGTGGAATCCTAAATGCGAAAGAGGATAGGTAATCAACAAACTACTTTTAATTGTCCAAAATGGTAAGAAATGTTAGTTAATTAGTGGAAATCACTAATTATAGTGGAAATGGTAAGAATGAGAGTGATTTGTGTGCCTTTAACAATAAGATTAAAAAAGTAGAATTTAGGTGTCTAAATTTTCCCATGTTTGAGGTGAAGTAAGTGACTTCACTTCAAATATAGTAGACAAGCATAAACAAGTAAATTTTTGAAGAAAAATTAGTAGAATTAAGGATGCCCCCTCGAGTGTCGATGGGGTGATAGAAGAAGTCAATTGACGATCAAAAACATGATTGAAACGGATAGAAGAAGTAAGGATAGGGATAAACCTAGTTGTTTATTTCCCTAGGTGATTTAGAAGAGAAATTAGTAGTTATAATAAATGATAATGGAGAATATAGAAATGATAATGGGGGATATAGGACAAGCCCAATCTTTGTATCCAATCTTTCAATAAGTAATTGTGTTGTATAATTTTGCCCCTAGATCTACATCATTGACCTTTATTAAAATAAACAAAAGTGTAAAATAACATGAAAAGATAAATTAGAAACATTTGTTCATTGTGAAAAATATGTAACTCCATGCAACATACATAATGTAATGCAATATGAGAAAGTAAAACAATGTTTAACTCCATGGAATATACACAATGTAGTGTAATACAAGAAAGTAAAATGATGGCTAACTCCATGCAACATATATAATACAATGTAATACCATAAATTAAACCAGCTAACCTAACAGAGAAATAAGTACAATCACATGTACTCAAACAAACAACGTTTAAGACAGTTGCTCCAATGTTTTTGTTATCAAGCTTCAGTTCCCAAATGTTCATGTTGTAATGACAAGGGTTAAAAATGGTGCCTCAAGAAAGGATGCATGTGAGGGAAAAAAGGAGGACACAAGTAGTCCCATGGAAAGTATTTGTGCACTATGACATAATCTTTGACAACTCATTGTTTTATGGGAGTACCAACATAGTACCAACTTTGTTAATGGAGGTAGATCACAATGATCTGCAATTATTTTGAGACAAGAAGGAACAAGAACCTATGAATGATGTTTTTTAGGAAAAATTTTGATGTTCGAGGAAAATGCATTTGATACAGGCTTCCACTATGCACATCCTATTTACCAATTTTTGAAAAAAAAATGAATTTTTACAATGTTTAGGATTTTTTAATGATTTTACCAATTTTTTGTGTTTTTTGAAAAACATTCTATTTTTTTTTTTAATTTTTAGGAATAAAATAGTGTAGATGAGATAACGAAGTTGTGGTACATTACCAATAGTCACCGTGAGGGAATAAAATGCCTTAGGTAGTAGAAAAGGCCGTCGAGAAGTAAAAACATGCCCCAGGGTAGGAAAACGGGCACAAAAGTAATTATTTATTAAAAATAATCATCATGGCGAATGTTAGAAGAATTTAGAACAACCACGAGGGCTCCATGGCACCTCATGGGTGAGGAACACATCGCAGGGGGTAAAAGTGGGTATATAAGCCTTCGCGGTCAATTTATTTACCACATTCACTTACCTTTTTACTATTGATTTGAGTTCTGACCTACAGGAGAAGATGGTGAGGGTACATAATCATAAACATCAAGTAGATCACTTGAGAGACTACAGGAGACTTCTAGCAGATGGCCCAAGGGTACACAAAATTGAACTATGTGCTCTGTCAAATGAAAGTATTTAATTTTGGGTAAAAATACATTAATTAGGGTAAAAATGCGCAAGCATGGCCCTTGGGGCGTGCCTGTGCTTAAAGGGTGCACTTATGTTTGTACATGCATGGGAACAGACATTCCAATACATAAATGGGGGCACCCATGCATATTTGGCAATGAGGTAGGGGCATGTACCTATCAATGCAATAGGAAATGCACCTATGCATATTTGGCCAAGCGGTGGGGTCGCGTACATGTCAGTGCACTAAGAAATGTGCCTATGCATATGAAATGTTCTAATGGGGAAAATTTGGGTGTGCCTATGCACAGATGGGAGCGACCATGCACCATTGGGTGTGTTGATGCCACTAAGGGGGCCCCAATGTACAAAAGACACTCTTAGAATGTTTTTAGAAGAATTTTTTTTTTTAGAAAACCCTAAGTGGTAGAAATAGATGAATTATACCAAAACAATTAAAGAATTTAATGATAGAATAGAAGAATAATATGGTGGTGGAATTACATAAAGTGGATTTATAATAGAAGAATAGATCATAATAAATGACCTAATTGGGTTTGCAGGTGGACTTAGACATACTAGAGACGCGGGAGTGACACGAGTGGCTTAAGGGCCTACGAGGCGACATTTAGCCAACGTGACCAAATTTTTCTTGAGATCACATTAGAGATGGCAGAGTGAGAGTCAGACATTTAGTCTTCCTACTAGCGAGATGAGAATCACTTTAGAGGATGTGTGGTAGAGCTTATGAGTTCCTATTCATGGTCTCTTGATCACATATGATGGTCATCTGGACCGTATTCAACGATGTATAACTAAGATGTTTGGAGTGACAGACATACCCCATCGGGGTATGACGGTCTTTATTAGGAGGTGCATGGCCGATCAGCAGTTGGGACAGGTCCCTATATTTATGTTAGCTTTTGTCAGTGGCATTTTGTTACCTAATAAGATTAGTGCTCGGTTCCCTCTAGACCTTGGATTGATTTGCAACCTACTTCAGGGAGAGGTTTACTACTAGGGTTAGTGTATACTGGCTCATTTATACGCTGATTTACATTTCATAGCTTACCATGGACATAAGTTCGTGGGTCCTGCCACTTTTCTATAGATATGGGCCTCGGACCATATTGTGATAGGCTGCCCTGCAAGAGCATTGAGAGATTGAGTTATTAAAGAGCCTTCTGTCATGGGATGGGTTCTAGATGGAGATGATATTTATGCTCATGTGGGGGATATAGATTATTACAGGAATTGTTTGATGAGGTACAGCCTCACATGATCACATGGTGGCCATACAGGTTGTATCAATGGCCTCAAGATGCAGCTGAGTCGATCATTGTTTCATTAGATCATTTCATTCTTAGGAGCAAGAACCATATCATAGAGTGGTACATAGTGGATAGGGTCTATTGATAGTTTGGTTGTATCCAGGGGATTCCTAATGTTGAGATGTGGTATAGATGCAGATACAGAGAGGCCTTACACATGGGGCCTTGGATCAAGTTTGGGTCAAGCTCATACTAGCTTCTTACAGGTGGTTCCACAGCCTTGGGTACAGTGGGCACATATATTGGATCTAGGGACGACCCCAGATTATGCAGCGTGGTATGCGACAGTGCTTCCATGAAGATTGATCATACCACATGAGGTATTGGATGCAGAAACATAGGGTTTAGTACAGCCACAGGGACAACACATGGCCCTATCCAATTGGGCTCAAATTTTTCTTTATTTTATCGATTCTTATTTGTGTTCTTTTGATTCTCTTTTAACAATCCACGCACTTCTTCACATGGTTACAATAGTCATGCTCCATGGTAGGCCAATAGTATCCTACTATGAGTATTTTCTTTGCAAGTATGATCCCATTAGTATGAGATATATAGATGCCCTTGGGAACCTCTTTGATTGCTTGGATGCACTCATCTAAATTTAAACAACACAACAAATTCCCATTGTAGCCTCGATGGAAGAGGGTGCCCCCAAGTAGGGTATAACCGGCTATATGCTGGATGAGGGTTCATTTTTCAGCAAGGTAAATGTTTGTGGGAAAGGTTACATCATGGAGGTAATTAAATATTTCATAGTACCACGAGGAAAAGGGACCAACAA
Organism: Taxus chinensis; assembly: GCA_019776745.2. Lineage (NCBI taxonomy): Eukaryota > Viridiplantae > Streptophyta > Pinopsida > Cupressales > Taxaceae > Taxus > Taxus chinensis. The sequence goes on from CM034146.1 coordinate 692,303,771, forward strand.
TCTCACACACAAAACATGAATCTCATATGTCATATGCTAGCATTCGTAAGTGCTCCATAAAAAATGGCATATCATTTCTTGTCAGAAGAATACTCAACATGGATCCTACTGAAGCCATAACATCAGCTGCTCTATTTTGGGCTCTTGGTATTTTCACACATGTTATCTGCTCGAAGAACGTCTTCAAAGAATCAACCATTCTCTTGTATGGAAGAAGTTTCTCATATTTTACCTTATATTCATTTATGACCTATTTTATAATGAGCATTAAATCACCAATACAATTTACTCATCTGATATCCCATTTAATATCTCGCTTCATTCCTACAATGAGATATTCATACTCTGCTATATTATTTGTGCATGTGAATCCAAGTCAAAATTCTTGTGGGATCAAGTCTCCGATAGGAGTGATCAACACAATTCTAGCACATAAACCATGAAAGGGAAAGGATCCATCGAAGTATAGATGTTATACAATTGATTCTCTGAGGTACATTGTAGATGCATATGAGATATCCATAATAAAATGTTCGGTACCTGGTAGTGGATCTTTTGCTAGTTGATATGCTAGAAATTTCCCTTTCATTAACTTTTGATGTACATACTCAATGTCAAACTCGCTGAGTAATATGATCCAATTATCCATCTTTCCTATGAGTACAGGTTTTGAATATAAGTATTTTAATGGATCTACCTTTGAAATAAGCTTAGCCTTATTGTTGAGAAAATAGTGATGCAGTTTTTGGAAGGCAAAAATTACGACCAAGCAAGCATTTTTCTATCTGTGGATAATTGATCTCATAAGCTATCAATGTTTTTCTCAAGTAATACACAACTTTTTCCTTATGCTCTTTATCATATTGGGCCAACAGTGCTCCAATTGTAAAGTGTCTAGTAGAAATGTAAAGTAATAAGGGTTCTCCTTCTATGGTTGGTAGGAGAACAAGGGTTTTAGCTAGGTATTATTTTAGCAAAGAAAACACTTGTTTTTGTTATGGCCCCTAGTTGAAATTGACATCTTTCTTAAGAAGATGCATAAATGTATGACATTTGTCTGCTAACTCTAAAAATAACCTTTTGATGGCATGAATCTTTCCTTGTAAGTTATGTAGTTGTTTAATAGTTTTCAAGGGAGGCATTTTTGTGATAGCAGTGACCTTTGCAAGGTCTACTTATATTCCTCTCCACAATAAAATGAATCCTAGTAATTTTCCAAATAACATGTCGAAGACACACTTCTTTGAATTTAGTCAGACCTTGTAGTTCCTTAGACACTGAAAAATACATTACAAAATCTTTGGGTGCTCTTCTCAAGTCATGGACTTTGCCAATATGTCATCTACGTAATCTTCTATGATGTCACTAATCATGTCATGAAAAATAACTGTCATTTCCCGTTGATAGGTAGAACCTAAATTCTTGAGGCCGAAGGGCATGAATTAGTAACAGAATATCCCCCATAGGGTAGTAAAATGTTTCTTGTTTTGGTCTTCCTCAGTAATGTTTATCTAGTTATAACTTGAGAAACCATCCATGAGGGATAACATCTCATAACCAGTAGTAGAATTGAAGGTCATGTCGATGTTGGGAAGAGGAAATTCGTCCTTGGGACAAGATTTGTTAATATCTCTAAAATCGGTACACACTCTGATACTGACTGGATTTTTCTAAACTGGGATGACATTAGAAATCCACTCTAAGTAGTTGATAGGCATGTTGAAGCATACTTCTAATAACCTTTCTAGCTTTTCTTTAACTAGCAAGGCGAGGTGAGGATGCATCTTCTAGAGATTTTTTTATGGGCTTGGCTTGCGGGTGTATAACAAGATTGTGCACCACTAATGTAGGATCAAGTCCTAACATGTCTTCCTAAGACCAAGAAAATATATCTTCATATTCTCTCAAAAATCTTGTAAACATTTTATTCTCTTGAGATGAGAGTGAATCTTCCAACTTAACCATTCTAGGCAGCTCCTCTATGTCGATGTTAACATCTATTATCTCCTCCACCAGTAGCTTGGATTCATCTTCCATACACGTAGGATAGAGAGGGATATTTAGATCCTCCTCTACCAAAGGTGGTTCAGAGAGATCCTCATCTGTAGGTGGTACACTATTTTGTCCATAGGTTGTTCTGTTTGTTTATCCACAAGCGCCTCAAAGATGTTTTTGTTATAGGACTTGGACTTTTTCTTTCTACAAGGATTTTATGTAGGAATTTTACCTTTTCTTAATTTTTTACTTAAGTGACCACACATCTCTACCTCTTCTCTGAAGTACACGCATCCGTTGAGCTGAATGGAGAAGTATTTCTTGTGATCATTTATGAGAACATTGTCACGGATACCAAAGAACTCACCAATGCCCTCGTCATTCTGAAGTGTTGGTCATAATTCACAAGAGATGGGTATATGAGTTTTAGTGTCTGAGTTATAGGGGATGTGGCGGGTGTTATGGTAAGGATATCCATGTTAGAGAATAGGTTTGTGGAGGTGAAGTCTTCGTAAAGACTACACCGGGAATCTGTTTCACTTTCATTTTTAGAAAAAACTATCCTCGCACTCAGAAGAGGCATACTCATCATTTGAAGGATGATAATCATACAAATGGGTGCCAAGACCAGATTTACCCTTTATACAACAAGGTATCGGAAGAGCTTCTAATGAAGCTTGTTCTTGACGGCCGTAACCACATTCTTTATACCTCATAGTAAGCATTATTTGGTTAGGAATAACATACCTAAGTGACTTGTAGAATAAATTCATTTCATCATCTTAAGGATGAAATAAAATATCGTTGAGTATTATGTCATCTTTTAATAAGCCACCTGGAACAAAATTGTCAAAGGGGCAGTTCCCCCTTGATCTTTGGAATTTGTAGCATGGCCTACCATGTGTTTTGGCAGATAAGGGAATTTTTTTATTCATAAGATTCTACTGCAGATCATACTCTCCACAACCACTTGGTATAACCTTCATCTCCCATGCAACGAAAGGATTATCAAAGGTGGAAGCACCATTATCATTGGTAGACAAGGTATTTGGATCCACTCATGAAGTGAGGGCTTTTGAATGAACAGGAACAGGGATCGCCATAGAGGGACATTCATAGATGGTAGGAAAATAGCCCAAAAATGCTCTACAATGAGAAAATGGTTGGGTATTTCCTTGTATAGCAAGTGTATGTCCTTCATACTGTAACTTTAAACACTGGTGATAAGTTGATGGCATGACTTGCATGGCATGGATCCATGGGTAGCCGAGTAGGATATTATAGGGGAGCTCCAAGTCTAAGACATGAAACTTCATATCATGGTTTATGGGACCAACTTCTAATGAGAAAGTTATCATACCTACTAATTTTATTTCCTCATTTTCATACACATTTATGGTGATGGCCTTTTTCTTTAAGTCAACTTTTGTACACCCTAGTTGTTTGAACTAGTTTAAGAGTACAAATATTTAGACCCAGGTCTGTCATCCACAAGCACTCTCTTAACCTTCTTATGTTTGATTATTACTTCAATGTATAAGGGAAGGTTATGGGAGGTATTTTCTATTAAGTCTTTTCTCATATTGGAGGTTATGTGTTCTAAAGGAGTAATTTGTGCTACCATGACATGTAAATGCATTGGGTTGACATCAACAGATACTCTTGATGCCTATAAGGTTTTACAAAGGATGTCCTTATGGATGTTAGAAGTCTTTAAATGGTCTAAGATTGAAATCTTAGTTTTGGTCTTCTCTAATTGATCTAACACATCATAGTGACTCTCTTGAGGAGGGGGATTGGGTTCTGAGATAACAAGGCGAGCCCGTCGCATGTTGCCATGACACACTCTCTTGTTCTGATTTTGATCGTGTCGACATACTCAATAGGTGAATCAACACAACCTAATAAGGCATCAAAATGGTCTGGTTTTGATATATAGTTGGTATTCTTATTTTAAGACAATTATCCCTGATCCTACTTTTTCTTTCCTTCATGTTTGGGGAAAAGTTCTTTGAAAATCCCCATGTTTGTGTTTAGAGACTTGGCAACGGCTGCGAAGTCTACTTCTATATCTTCATTATTGATTAGATCTTGAATGTAGTGTTTTAATCTTAAACGTTTGTCTGTTTTTTTTACCCTTTACATGGTGAAATCTATAAAACTCATTGTCCCTAAACCATGATGGCTTAGGTGTGTCATCTCCATAGGGTTTTGATTCAGGGTACTTAACCATATTGACAGCCTCTAATTTACTTTAATATAGATGATATGGATTCAGATATAGGAGTGAAATTACAACATTTATACTCCGTAGGGGGATTTCCCTTTACAAGATTCAAAGATGTGCATGGTTCTGAATGGCGTGTACTCACTTAGAGTCTACCATCCCATCACCAATGAAATTTTTGTTCTTATTATGAACAAAAATTATTTTATCATCAAATTTGGAATCATTATGATCATGGGACAAAGGTTTAAGAGCCCCCTAGCTAACAACACATTTTCAATTTGGCTCCCTTTTTCGTTTACCTCTTCAAATGTGTTACCACAATGTATTTGCAAGTGGAACATAATGGGAGGGTAGACGTTGGGAACAAATATACTTATCAACATCTTTTCAAGTATGGATCACAGGGAAGTAGCTAGCTAACCCTCTCCGTATCTTTGTAGGAAAGCAGCGAAGTTTTTGTTGTTTCACATTGCAGAGATCTAGCATGGTAACATCACTCTCTATATTAAAAGAAAAGAGGCATACAAAATGTTTGGCTAATTCTGGCCATGTAGATATAGATCCCTTAGGGATGTGTATAAACCATTATAATGCATGTCCTCCTAAAATCCGTGGGAAGAGGTGAATAAGATAGTTTTCACTATATGTAACCTCTTGACATGCCATATAAAAATCTTTGATATGGTCACAAGGTTCACATTTTCCCTTATACTTGTAAAATTTTGGATAGTCAAAGTGCCATGGGAAAGGTACTTGTAACATGGCTCTGTCAAATGGATAAGGGCATAACTCATAAAATTGGTATTTCTTTTTGTTACCAGTTTTTCCTTCTTGTAATGCTATAAGGGTGTTCTTCATAGTGGACCACTCTTGATTGAAAAGTGGTCCTTGTGTGGGTGTCGTAGGTCTATACAAAAGGTTAATTCTAGCTATATTCCCACCCTTATTCTCTGCAATAAATTATTTGTAAGGGTCTTGTTCATGTCTCCCATCGAGGAGTGTTTATTGGGAACTTGTGAAACAAAGATTTAGGTTTTGCCTTTGGTATATCTTGCTTTCAAAACTTTTGTTTGTTCCTTATGTATATGTAAGACCAAACTTACCAATTGGTGAGTAAGGGCTTGTAGTTTTTGTTCTAATGTTACTTCTCAAATAGGTATTTCACTATGATATTTGTTAGGAGGAGGTTGCGACATGATGAGCATGGTTTTTCATGATCTTCCTCAGTGAACTCTAACTATATGTATATAATAATCTCCATCATTTTCAAAAGGTACCTCCTCATTATTCTTGTTATCCAGAAGTAGAGGTATGACCCAAGTTTAATATGTCATTAATAGTGCGATGAGGTCGAGTCTACTTCTTCTTCTCCTTGAACCATGTTGGCGATAAGAGAGGGGTCAGCTGTGGAAAGTAACTTACCTCCTAGTTCCATAAGGCGCATAAGAACTTCATGTTTGTTTTGAAAAAATTAATCATCAATATGGGTGGGATAAAGTTCCATATTTACACAAGGAGAATCCTCCTCTCCACCACTAGGTTTTTCAATCCACGAATCTAATAGGTCAATATGAGCCTAAGTATAGTGAATAAATAATGATCTAGGTCCCTAGCAAGGTAATATATGACATGATTTTTTCTAGGACAATACAATGACTTGTAATACTCAAAACTAGTCAAAACACAAATTTTTCTCCCTATGTTTATCTGAGATAGGTTTGAAACCAAATAGTGACCATGCAATATCACCAGTTAGGTCAAATTTGAAACAAACAAGACCTAAGTGCTTAGAGAATCATTGATGTGATCCTCTAACAAGGTATACTACAACCATTTTCTAAACACTAACAAAGTCTAAGTCTTGTAAAAATAGAAGATATAAATGTGAGCAACGTAACAATGCTATTTGGACACGTTAATCAAGCTTTACGAGAAAGCAATATTTTAGTACCAAAATGGTGTTATAATGATGCTAACAAAGTAACCTCAACACTTACAGAAATTCAAGACAAAGCTAGGATATAAAAACTATGCCTAAGTATATCAAGGAATTATTATGTGTGTGAGCAATGTAACAATACAATGCTAGAGATTTAGGTCGAGTTTCACAATGGAAACAAGAAGTAAATATCACAATTGTATGGCTATAATGCGGGGCAGCATAATAACTCAAAAGAAGTAAGTAATCAGACAACCTAACTACAATGATAATAAGTCTCAATATGGGTTTTGAGATAAGAGGGGCTTCTAGAACTTGATGACGTCCATTCACACTTTCAACTCTTGCATTTTGGTATTGCAACTTGGTCATGCAAGAAGAATACAAAAGTCATGGACATGATTATTTCTAGTAGGTGTCCATGTATGTTTGTTCTTCTTTTGTCTCAAATTGACCAACAAGAAAATAAAATGAGTTGATCAAGTGGTGATGAAAAATACTTGATGTAACTTTGGCAGAGTTTCGCCTTGTCTTAGGACAAGTGAAAAATTATGACAAAGTAACACTAAATATATTTCATGATGAAATGTCACATGGTTTCAACTTTAAGATATTATTTTCCTTGTTATAAAAACAAGAGTTTGAATACCAAAAAAAAATTCACTTTGTGAGATCTCTCAAGTATAATATCTAAGACAGAATTGGCTCCAAGCCGACAAGCTTTCCTAGGGGTTCTCTCTCTATGTGTCACAAGATATATCTACGGGCTTGGTTTGTAAAGGTTTCCCAAGGAGTATCTTGTATTTACTTTACCCCTTCCAATCCAAAGAGCAACTAGTGCATTCAGTTGTATTATCACTAGGGTTGCAATGGAAATAACTTTGACTCTAAACTTTTAAGGAGTGCTAGTCAATTGGGTAGTGTGGAGCATTTTTCCCATTTGGTTCACAAGGTTCCCTCTTACGTGAAATAATTTAGGGTTCCTAGGACCACCCCCAAAGATGTATATTAAGTCTTATGCCAAAGGGGTTATGTCCTAGTTTAAAGCAGAAGATATGTAGCTCTTAATCGAAACCTGCAATACGGTGTTTTGAGTGGTGTGTTGGTGTATTTTTTATCTTTTGGATTAAGCAATTTGGTTTATACTACTGGTGACAACCTATAACACACGTGAATTTAAGAATTTGGTTTGAAGAGATCCCTCCTTTCATTTACTAGTGTTAGGTTCTTCACATGAATGGTTAGTAGTTCAAAAATATCTACAATATTATAGAAAGAGGATTAAGTGTTGCTTTTAGTTCTCAAGATCACAGTAGGTGCAAGAGAAGAGTATACACAACAAGTAAACAAATTAGATGAAAAGCTTTTAAATAAACTAACTACCATAAAACTTTACAAATTAAGGTTTATTCCCAATTAATCCAAGTTCTTCTTAATGAAAGGCTAAAATTGCTTTTGGTTCCCAAGATCACATTAGGTGCAAGGGAAGAGCATACACAAATTATAGCCTTGATTATATATCAAGTGAAAAATGTCTTAAACTAAAAGATCAAGTACATGCCAAAATGAAAGTTTATCCCCTTAAGCATAACAATGAATGATGATTTTTCCTACTTACTCCAAATTAGCAAAAAGTGGTTTAGGGGTGCTTTTGATTCTCAAGATCACACAAAGTGCAAGAGAAGAGCATACACAACCCTTATTCCAAACTCATACAAAGCATGAAAGCACAATCATTCATCAAACCCTAAGCCAATTTTATCAAAAATCCCTTATCAAACCCTATAGTAATTTTGTTAGAAACCTTGCTCTAAAATTAGAAAATTGATTAGTAACAACAACTAAAAATCCTTAAAAATGATAGGAATACTAAAAACCAGAAATTGAAATTTTGAAGTTTGAGAAAAAAAATTCGTAAGTACACCAACGCACATCTTTATGCATAGGAACATCCTATAGAGCACAGGTGCACAAACCTTGAAGCACAGGCTCATACATTGATGCACAAGAGCGCTTCTGTCAAGTTTACACAGTCAATTATGCACAAGCACGTCTAGAGAGGTGTAGACAGAGAATTTGATGCACATGCGCAAGTCACACACAGAGAGTAAAAATTCTAGTTGATGCACAAGCACAATTTTTGATGCACATGCACCCCCAATAGAGCACAGGGCATAGGTTTTGATGCACAGGCACCCCCTTTAATTTGCAGGTGCAAGCCTTCTTGTAAGTGATCAAAATATGACTTTTGACAAGGAATTTTTGAAAAAGATCAAAACTTTGGATTTTTGAGGGAATTTCGACAACACTTCACCTCCTTTTATCCTATAAAGAACATGAAAACACAACTTCTACCACTAATCTAGTTGAAATAACTATCTAACTTGAAAATTGATCTACAAAACTTTGAAAATTACTCTAAAAACTTTGAATTTAATCTAAAGGCTTGAGAAAATAATCTAAAAAGCTTGAAAGTAATCTATAAATCTTGAAACTACACTAGAAAACTAAAAACTAAACTAGGAAACTTGAAATTAATCTAGAAAGCTTGAAATGAAAAACTTTGAAAGTAAGTTAAAAAGCTTTAAAAATGAATGTAATGGGGTAAATTTCCCACCGGGTGTGCCAAATGATAACACCCCAAACTTTTACAAAGAAAATAGTATGACTAACTAAGAAAGGCTAACACCATTTCCTTCTATACTCAAGCTCTAAGTTTTAGGAATGTAACATTAATGATCAAAGCTTAAAAGTATGTTATCAAAGTGAACTAAATGGAATCAAACATTAAGCTACAAAGCATCCTTACTATGTATGAATTGTTAAACTAAAATAGACCTAAATAGATCTAAGAGGGAAATCAAATTGGATTTGTTGATACTCCAAGAAGGTGAGAGGGTCTCTCCAAAAATGATTACAATATCATATTGAGTACCCATCTATTAACCCCATTGAATACTTTAGGCAAGGATTGAGCTTGGCTATTAATCATTTTTCTTATATGATATGTAAATCAAAGCATGGTGTAAATTTGGAAGGTAGTACTTAGTCTTATTTATATATTTTTCTTTAAGGAAAACTAGCATCTTGGTGCATGTGGGACTAAAAGTACAAAGAATATAAACAATTTTTAATCATGATTAAATATTACTAATCACAATTAGTGAATTAACAAGTGATTAAGATGTGAGGATACTTAATCAACCACTTAGGATCAATTAGGAGGCTAGGATAAGGTTTTGAAGCTTGTTGAGATGTTGTGGAGGGAAGTCGGGTGATTTTGAGTGGTTAGAAGAGGGGTTTGAGCCAATAATAGGGTATATTGACCAAAAACAAGGGTAAAATAGGCTTACTTAGCTAATAATCACTAATTATTGTTTGGAAGAGGATTTTGACTTACGATTCATTGTAAAGTGGCATTGTGAATGCGAAAGAGGATAGGTAATCAAAAAAGTGTTGTTAATTGACCTAAATGGTAAGAAACATTAGTTAATTAGTGGAAATCACTAATTATAATAGAAATGGTAAGAATGAGAGTTATTTATGTGCCTTTAGCAATAAGATTTCTAAAGAGGAATTTAGGTGTCTACGGAATCACGTGGCTTTAAGAAAGACATCCATGGAATGAAGGAACTTAGTTTTCCATGAAATTTAGAACTTAGTGTTCCACGATTTTTCCTAACCCATGTAACAATGAGACATCACTGCGGGGATATATGCCTCATAAAAAAGGCTATGTAACATCTGACATGGTGAAGGAAAGAGAGTGAAGCACGTGAGTGCTAGAAGGTTCCACAGGTTAAAAAATCTCAGATGTTTGAAAGGTCCGCACAACAAAGGAAAAGGACCATAGATTTATATGTCGCAGGGTGAGGCAAAGGAAGTCACATAATACTGTGAAGCAAAAGAAAGGGAGTTGAGCACATAAGAAAGTTAAACGGTCCACGAGAAGTAATCCATACAAGGTTGAAATCCTTCAAAGAAAAAAAACAAAGAGAATCCACTGTATAAAGAAAAGTTGTGGAACAAATAAAGTCTGTGCAACAAAGAAAAATCCTTAGAACAAAGAAAAGCACTGCAACAAAGAAAAAACCGCATAACAAAGAAAATCTACATATCAAAAGAAACCCGTGAAACATGAGAATGGTCATACAAAAAAATAAAAGTTAAAATCCATTTAACAAAGAATTTAGGATTTGGATACCACAAAAAGGTGGCAGAGGGTGAAGGAAAAGAAGAATATTTGAGTAGAATACCCACAATACAAGAAGAGGTCGCATAAAGTAAAATTATGGCCGTGGATCAGGGGAAGAAAAGAAATAAGTCTACGGATAATCAAAAGCTGCTAAAATCCATGACAGACCATGGAATTCAAAATAAGGCTACACATTACAATAGAAACATCAGAAAGTGGCAAAAAACATAAGAAGATAGTGGATCATCTAACATAAAACCCATGAATTGTAACAAAAACATGCCTAACTCATTTCAAAAGTGTGAGCCATTCCTGACCACTAGTGCATTAAATCCAACACATCCAAGTCCACATTATTAGATGATCTGATAGAGCTCCTTTTAAGCAACCTTTTTCAGCCATACATGTATATAAGCATTGAATCATGATTGGTCGTTGGTGGGTAGCGGGTGGTTAGCTCTCTTAATTTTTGGTGCGATCTAATTTTCTATCTCTCTCTTCTCATATTTCTCTATAAAATAAAACTCGATATTATTAAAAACAATCATCTCCTGACTGTAAAGTCACCATGTCAAAATGATGGCTAAGCTTTCATGATTTGTAGACCTATGATCTAATCACATATAACACAATCAGTGCCCTTCCCTATTAATGTAATGAACTATGTATTTATTTATCAATAGAATCATGTTATTGTAGCTTGTATATGCCCTTTACTTGTGTTTATTGTGTCTCTTACCTCTCCATTCATTTCTGGTATAGCATGTATGGGTTCCAATTGCATGTTTTTTATTTCTTTCTATCTAAAATGTGTGGAATATAATCATTTGCACAATATTGATCTATGACATCTATCTTCCATCTCATCGTTGTGATTTATTGCTTATCCTTCCCCTCACAAAGAGATCCCCTTTATATTATAGTTTCATCGCCATTCTCTTAGCTTCGTTTCATTTCATGCATTCCTCCTTCCCTATTTATGTTGTAGATTAGTATATTAGTTTATGAGTAGTGTTAGCATTAGGTTAGATAGGTAGAGGAATTCGGACTTCTCCAAATGTCTAACCTAAGGAGAAAGGTTCCACACATTAGGGACATTCCCATGTTTCACATAGGTTTTGAATCTAGTAGATTCAACTAGGGTGCAATCTCAAGTGACAATAATAGTAAAAGGAGAATCAAACATGACTTTTTGGCCATTTTGAGGATATCTCTTCCTTCACTAAAACTCCCTCAATGGTTCAAAAAAATTCTTGGCTTGCACTCTACTCAAAAGGATACCCACATTCCAAATCAAATCCACACATCAAAGGGAGGTTTACGTTTATGATGTTTATGTTTATGCAATTTATTTATCTTTATTTTTTAGCATTATCTTAATGTATTTGCAATAGAAGTAGATTAGGATTTAATTGGTGTTAGATCTTAGCGTTAGTTTTATCTACTTTCATTTTCATGCATACAAGTTCCTCATTCCTTCTAAAAGATTCTTTGAGATATTATACCTTTATAGTCTCACCCAAACTCATATAAGAGTTAAAACTAGTTGTTGAGCATGGAGATGAGTTATTGACAAGTGTTCTGAGTGCAATCATGAATAATTTAGATAAATGACAACTTAAAATTCATCTTACCTATTTTCTCTCATGGAAAAACATGGATTCTCCTTAAATTTTATCTTTATAAAAATTATCTACTCATTTTCTTGTAAATGAAGGCACCTCCATGGTTATGGATCATCATGACTTGCAGAAATCCCTTGGAACATTGATGATGGAACATCCACTCTAGGATGTGTATAAAGGATGAAAACATCTAATTTTTGGCTTGTAGGTATAATAATGAGCTCTAAATTTCATTATATGCCATTAGGTGAGCTAGTTTGTGTTTAGACTCTTCAAAATTTGAAAATGGTACTTTCCCTCCAAACCACATAATTCAAATTTGGAGCCCATTTTTGGGTTATTTATATTTTGTTAGTGTTCTCTTGAGGTTTCTAGGAAATTTCAAGTCATGGAAAATTTCTATGAAGGAAAAAAAAGTGAACTTATGACTTAGAACATGAAGTTCCTAAGTTATAGTCCATAATTAGGCCTACAAAAATGTTGTAATAAAGGTAAATATTGTATGTATAAGGTCTAAAAAGGTTCTAATTCTATGGAAACCAAATTTGATGGTATAGAAACTTCTTTGTAACTATTTTCATTCATCATTTGAATGGTCAAGGAGATAAGAAGAATATTTCAAGAAGGAGACGACAAATTTTGTTAGAATAGATAACAATGGTTTGTATGTCAATTTGGGGAAGATCTTATATATTTTCTTGATGGATTGTGATGCATGCATGTGATGAATATAGATTTTTGATTGGTAAGATGTGTAAAAATGAGTGTGTCTCATTAATTCTTTAATGATTTATATGTTTATGATTAAATACAATTTTGTGTCTTAACTCTGTGTTAGACTATGAAGCTTACATGACTTGAACCAGTTAAAGATTATAAAAGTGAACGATCTAGGGGATTGAATAGGTAAAAAGAGGAGTTTTTGAAATAGTTTATGAGGGCTATTTGTACCATTATTACATGACAAGTAAGGTTGAAATCATTGGAGCCATGACTTAGAACAACTTTGTGTTTGATCATAGTATAACCAAAAGAGATAAAACAACAATGTGTATGGAGAAGAATCAGAGTGTCAAGAATTTAGAATGGGTTTTTTATGGAGAATATGCCTCAGAGAATCCATCAAGGCTTGCACATCATGAATAATTCTATGTTTTATTGCTCTAATACATCCTTGAAGATTGAATAAACCCTTGAGGAGGCAGAGTACAGATATCTCAAAAGGATATTGAAGTCAAAGGGAGAATTTAGTATCATTGTTATAATTGGAAGTTTGAGAACATTAATGTATCCCTTTGAGAGTATTTAGAATCTTGGAGTCACGAGGAAAGTAAAGAAATGAACAAAACAAAACTTCTCAGGACTGAGAAATGCCCTATCTAGGGTTTAATGAGAATGATTAGTTTAAAGGCCTTAGTAGAAACTCTAGGATATGAAACTTTGAGATTTTTCTCTAAACATGTTTCCATAGCAGTATCTTAAAGGTTGAGACCCTCGTCAATCACCAAGAGCCTATTATTTATAACAGTTATCTTGAAAATGATTGTGACTTCCAGTATGTGCGGACCAAATATCAAGGGTTTGAAAAAGAAGAACACTCTAGAAGGAGTTGAGTCTTAAGAAAGGATACTTATAACCTATTTGAATAGGATAACAATATCCAAGAAGATGTATCATCACTTTGAGACTTATTTAATGGCAATTAGTGACAGTTTAAGCACAAAATTATAGGTGCACAGTGAATATGAAGAGTAAACTAGGAACTTAGAAATGAAGGTTAGATTGGTGTGCTGTGTGTGGAAAACTAGAAAAAAAAAATATTCATAAAATCCTCACACTTAATAAATGGGATAAATTTAAATACCTATTCTCATTCAAGTCTAATCAATTCAATTTCTCCATTAAGTTAGTGACAGTATGGGGGTGAAGGAAACTCAACTTTGGAACCTCCAATACTCAAAATTGGTTTTGAAATTGAAAATATAGCATGGTAATCCCTTCTTCAAGATTATTTTGAAGTTATTCTATATAATCAGTGGGTGTCATGATTTTTATACATAACATTCTAGCAAGGGATTTCCCTCACAGTCAAGACCTATAAGGAAGGATTAAGAAGTTGGTCCTATACTAAGAAATCAACATTGAAACTTTGCAAGAAAGGAGAAAACCAAAAAAGGGGTGTCTAAAAGTGCTAAGAATGAATCAAGAAACCTCAAGTAAGTGAATATAAGGATGAAAATATAGTCTAGTAGGGGTTGTGAGATAAGGAAAGGTAAAAGAGAAAATCAAAGTGATTACAAGCTCAAACAAAGGAATCGAGAATTGAAAATTGGGGAACATATTCAACATCTTAAAGGGAGTTAGGAAGAGAGGTGAAGTTGTTTTGGGAAAACATCCTTGGTATTAACTCTAACCAAAATGATGACATGTTGTTCAAGAAGCCAAGAAAGGCATCCTATGCATCAGGTAAGTTATTTGACTATTTTGAATGGCTAGGTTCAATTTAAAGGTTGGAATAGAACCGAATGAGAAGTAGAAATAGGGTGTAGGCATTTCATAAGAGTGGGAGGCTAGAATCAATATTTTACAGGCTGAAAGAAGCTCACAGCCTAGAGCACGAATCCAAGATAAGGTCTAAGAAATCAAAACTTGTCTTGTGAATCAATTGTCCAATTTGAATTTTATTTAGGGGGATTAGAGGGTACATTATTAGTTGTATTAGAGCGTTATTTTTGTTGTGTTTGAGTTTGAATTGATTATTGTTGGAACTAACATTATTTTGTTAGTTTGTGAAGTGAAGAGTGACAATAAAAATGAATGAAGGGGGAGATGGGAAACCAACCTTTGACCATAGTTATAGTATGTCATCTTATATGGAGAAGTCAATAGCAAAGAAAAAATAAGATAGGATATAGAAAGTACAAGAGAGAATAAGGGAACAAGAAGAGATGAGAAAAATAGCAAATATGATGGAAATGATGAAAACATGTAGAGAAAGGGGGTTGAAGGCTATTAATCCTAATGAAGCAGACTTGGCAGATGATGAAGAGGAACAAGAACTAGTAGTAGAGATGATTCATGGATTGATACATTTTATGAGGTATAAGAAAAGAAAATGATAAGAGAGAGGGGGGGGATGAAAGAAGGAAGAAGAAAAAAAAGATATGTGGTCCCAGTAGGAGATCACAGAGTTAAAGCAAGAAGTAGCACAACTGATGGTGTTCATAGAAAAAGAGAGAGAAGAACAAGGAAAAGAAACGGGGATGGTGATGAAGAACAGAGTTAGATGGTTAGTTAGGTTGCTTCTGGAAAGAAGGAAAAGAAATCAGTTAAGGGAAAGGATGAGACAAGAATATATAAGATTGTGATAGCTGAAAGAGAGAGTGAGGAAGCAAGAAAAATAAGTGATTAAAGAAATCATATTGATAGAGGATAAAAGTGATGACTAAGAAGTGATAGGAGAATTTTTAGCTTCTCTTGAGGGAGATGAACAAGGTGATGGCAATGATTATGCAGTGAAAAAGGAAACAGAGCTCAAGAAATAACAAAATGAAGAGATGGAAAAGAGTAAAGAAGGACTTCTAGGGGTAGTAAGGCCTCAATTTTTTGAATCTAACAATGTGTGTAGGTGTGTGTTTACAGGTACCAAGAATGAGCCGGAAGTGGAAGATGAAAACAAGAATGATATGAGCCAAAAACAAAAAGGGATAAATGAACGAAAGAGTGTATTTTCCTATAAGATTTAGGATTAATTACCTAAATAAATAGTAGCTTTAGAGCATGCTATAAACACAATGGGACCATGTGAAAAGGAGATAGAAATTAGTTTCAGGATGGAGAGAGAACATCAACTAGAAGTTTAAATCAAGAAGATGAAATAAGAGCTTAAAGATATAGAGAATAAAGATGCAAGTAATAAAGTTGTAGCATCCAAGAAAGATATACATCATGAAGAGGATGAAGTCATAGATGAACAAGTCAGAGTGGAGCAACAACAACAAGAACCAAAGATAGATTTGATGAATAAATAAGAGGAAAAATCCTATGAAGAACAAGACCTCACTTAATAAAAATAAGAGAACCAGGAAGACCAGAAATGCATGTGATGAAAGCAATGCAAAAAGAGCAATCTGAAGATGAGGATCAAATTAAAGCAAGGAAAAATATACAAAAAAATGGGAAAAGAAGAAAAAAAACAAATTAGTAGGCTCAAAATTTTCCTACACCTAACGTATGATGTAGGAGCTTCCACTCTAGGATGTGTATAAAGGATTACAACATCCAATTTTTGGCTTACAAGTATAATAATGAGTTTTATATGTCATTAGATGTCATTTAGGTAAGCAATTTTGTGTTTAAATTCTTCAAAATTTGAAAATGGTACTTTCCCTCCAAAAGACAAAATTCAAATTTGGAGTCCATTTTTGGGTTATTTAAATGTTCTTAGTCTTCTCTTGAGGTCTCTAGGAAATTTCAACTGGTGGACAATTTCTATGAAGAAAAAAAAAGTGAACTTATGACTTAGAACATGAAGTTCCTAAGTTCTAGTCCATCATTTGGCCTAAAAAATGTTGTAATGAAGGTAAATATTTTATGTCTAAGTCTAAAAAGGTTCTAATTCTATGGAAACCAACTTTGATGGTATAAAACCTCCTTTGTAACTACTTTTCATTCATCATTTGAATGGTCAAGGAGAGAAGAAGAATATTTCAAGAAGGAGAAGGAAAATTTTGTTGTGTATACACAAGTAGAACAAATAACAATGGTTTGTATGTCAATTTAGGGAAGATCTCATGTATTTCTTGATGGATTGTGATGCATGCATGTGATGAAGATAGATTTGTGACTGGTAAGATGTGTAAAAATGAGTGTGTCTCATTTATTATTTAATGATTT
Organism: Taxus chinensis; assembly: GCA_019776745.2. NCBI lineage: Eukaryota > Viridiplantae > Streptophyta > Pinopsida > Cupressales > Taxaceae > Taxus > Taxus chinensis. The sequence goes on from CM034146.1 coordinate 692,320,651, forward strand.
ATATGTTTGTGCTTAAATACAAGAATGTGTCTTAACTCTGTATTAGACTGTGAAGTTTACATGACTAGAAATAGTTAAAGATTCTAAAAGTGAATGATCTAGGGGATTAAATAGGTAAAAAGAGGAGTGTTGAAATAGTGTATGAGGGCTATTTACACCATTATTACATGAAAATTAAGGTTGAAATCATTGGAGTCATGACTTAGAATAACTTTGTGTTTGATCACAATATAACCAAAAGAGACAAAACAACAACGTGTATGGAGAAGAACTAGAATGTAAAGAATTTAGAATGGGTTTGTTAGGGAAAATATGCCTCAGAGATTCCCACTGTCCCTATCTACTATCTAGCGAAACCTCAGCTAAGGGAACGGGCTTGGCAGAATCAGCGGGGGAAGAAGACCCTGTTGAGCTTGACTCTAGTCCGACTTTGTGAAATGACTTGAGAGGTGTAGAATAAGTGGGAGCCATTTCGGCGCAAGTGAAATACCACTACTGTTAACGTTATTTTACTTATTCCGTGAGGCGGGGAAGGGGCAATGCCCCTGTTTTTGGCCTTAAGGTGCATCAAGGCGTGCCGATCCGGGCGGAAGACATTGTCAGGTGGGGAGTTTGGCTGGGGCGGCACATCTGTTAAAAGATAACGCAGGTGTCCTAAGATGAGCTCAACAAGAACAGAAATCTCATGTGGAACAAAAGGGTAAAAGCTCATTTGATTTTGATTTTCAGTACGAATACAAATCGTGAAAGTGTGGCCTATCGATCCTTTAGACTTTCAGAATTTGAAGCTAGAGGTGTCAAAAAATTTACCACGGGGATAACTGGCTTATGGCAGCCAAGCATTCATAGTGACGTTTCTTTTTGATCCTTCGATGTCGGCTCTTCCTATCATTGTGAAGCAGAATTCACCAAGTGTTGGATTGTTCACCCACCAATAGGGAACGTGAACTGGGTTTAGACCGTCGTGAGATAGGTTAACTCTGTGTTTAGACTTAGAATAACTCTGTGTTTGATCACAATATAAACAAAAGAGACAAAAAAACAACGTATATGGGGAAAAACTAGAATGTAAATAATTTAGAATGGGTTTGTTAGGGAGAATATGCCTCAGAGAATCCATCAAGGCCTACACATCATGAAGAAGTTTGTTTTTTCTTGCTCTAAGAAACCCTTGAGGAGGCATGAATACATGTATCTCATTAGGATATTGAAGTTAAAGGGAGAATTTAGTATCAATGTTATAATTGGAAGATTGAGAACATTAATGTATCCCTTTTAGACTAGTTAGAAGCTTGTATTTGTGAGGAAATCAAAGAAATGAACAAAATGAAACTTATCAAGACTGAGAAATACCCTATATAGGGTTTGAAGGCCTTAGTAGAAACTCTAGGATATGAAACTTTGATATTTTTCTCGAAACACCTTTCCATAGCATTATCTTAAAGGTTGAGACCCTAATAAATCACCAAGAGCCTATTATTTATAAAAATTATCTTGAAAATGATTGAGACTTCTAGTATCTCAGGACCAAATATCAAGGGTTTGAAAAAGAAGCACACTCTAAAAGGAGTTGAGTCTTAAGAGAGGATACTTAGAACTTATTTGAACATGAGAACAATATCCAAGAAGAGATATCATCACTTTGAGACTTATTCAATGGAAATTAGTGATAGTTTAAGCACAAAACTATAGGTGCATAGTGAATATCAAGAATAAATTGGTTGTAGACACCTAAACTTAGCACCGCTAATTCCCATTTCCGTGTCCGCTAGACCCCCTTCATTATCACATATGATCATTATATTAATTCATATGAAATCTACACCCCTCACCTTTATTCAATCAATTAATTAATACATTTGATATTTCATATCGTAAGTCCTATAATACACCCACATCTTTGTCCCATTACTTAAAAACATCAAACATCCCTCCCATCCTTACTCAATTAATTAATTAAATACATCAACACCCCATATCCTAAGTCAAATACTCATCTTTATCTAATTAATTAATTAAATACATCATCACCATACTTATCTTGTGTAATTCCATACACTTACCACATCATATTATTCTTATGAAAATCATGCATTTATCACACCATTTAATCACACCACATTTAACATTCATTTTCATGTATTTATCTGCCACATCATTCTTACACTTCTTAAAATCCTACTAAAACTAATACTTAATCCTATTAAAACTAAGTATAAATCAAAATTAATTCATATCTAACTAAATCTAAACTAAATCATATCTATCCTATTCAACCACTTGGAATCTTCCTAAAATAAAAACATAATCAAAATTAAATCTTGTCTAAAAATATTTCCCAAAAGATCATATGAATTATCTACCCAAAACACAAACCAAATAGCCTTATTTGGAAACAGTTTCAACCATTCTCCACCTAAAAACCGTCTGAAAACCTAAATTATATAAATTTAAAACAAAATCATTAAATCCCTAACATCCCTAATCTACATAATAATTTTCCAACCTATATCCCTTGTTAAAAAAACAAAACCTTGATTTGGGAGGCGATTGTAAACTTCTTCCCATAAAACCCGAATCACTTGAAATTCCCATAATCACCAGTGATTCTACTTGATTTTTTGCAACTCTAGATAAATGAGCTCTAGGCCTCCATTTGAGGTTAACTAGAAGGTGGACGTGACCCTAGGACATTTATCTTGTATCATAGACCTCTCACAGAGCCAGAGATTGTCCAAACAACACTCAAAACATCAACAATCTCTTTTTCAACCTTTGAATGTCATTCATATTCCCAGGAATAAAATCGGCAATCTTCTTACATCAAGAATCTTCCTCTCTCGGGTAATATCAGCTTATGTTCTTCATTCATCAAATTATATAAGATAAGTGGTTTCCCTTGCTTCATTACATTATTATGCATCATATCCAAGCTTAAATCAACCCTTTTAGCATTTCTTTTGAGTCCATATTCATCTATTATCAACCTATACATTTTCACAACAATCGTTGATGATTGCCAAAATCGATGGAGATTCACCAAATCATTGGTGATTCCCACAGGACTGTTGACAGAATCGCTGGAGATTGCCCTAATCCATGGAGATTCTCAGGCTTAGTGACAGGATCGCTGGAGATTTCCCCAATTGTCAGTGCTTCCTGTTAAAAATGTCTTTTGACCCCAAGCTTGCTTTTTAGACATCCAAATCACATAATCTTTTACTGAAAGGCAGTTAAAGTGTATTTTTAGTCTCATCAAGCTCATTTGAGCAATCCATAACATTTTATCATTTATCTAAAGTAAACTTATCATTTTGCTTGACTTTGTGAGCACATATCCACATCATTTCTCCTTTGAGTCATACTGTGATTCCAAAACTCCCTTTGGATCAGGAACCACCATCAGACAAACATATAACCTTGGACCGTGCCAGTCCCTTTGCCTTTGCATTATTAGTTATATCATATATTATCATTTTATCATCTATTATCAATTCACTTGATCATTATTAGATTAATTTCTTAAACGCGGATGACACCCTTCTAAGGAATTCCTTTGATTTTAAGGGAATGGAATTTTTCGGGCAATCTGCCATATATTTGTTTAATCTCATCTTGTGTAGTTTCTGTGATTGTAAATTTCTTTGCAGTACAGGAGTTTATACCATTCTTCCACGAAGTGCAAATTAAAACACCGTCCATCAACACCCACAAGTATCACTAAACCTTGTCATTTTGAGGTTGGTTAATTTTTACTTGATTACTTAATAAATCAAGTTAAAGAGGTAGGATTTAATCTCAACATATTGACATGCTTAGTGGGACCCTTGTCCCTTATTTTAATGTTTCATTTCATTAAACTGTCATCTGTTTTTTAATTTTTGGGTTCTCTGCTTCATATTCGCTAGCAATTTAGTCAATCACCTGTGATTTGGTGAATCGCCGATGATTTTTCTGAGTGCTTACTATTACGCTACATTTTCCCTTCTAGTCCCTATTTTTTCCTATTTGCTACTTTCTGTTAGCTTAGATTTGCAAACTTTCTATTTCTGTAGATTCACTATTAAAATTAATATGAAAACAATCTTTAATACACCTAGAATATCATATTTTTCACATCAGGTTTACTGTCTAGTAATCGCTAGCGATTTGAGAAATCACATGTGATTCCTGCAATCGCTGACGGTTCCTATGAATCCATTTGGTTACTCTATAGTTAACCTTCTTACTTTTGTTTTCTGATAACCTATTTGCATGTTGTTATTTCTGATATTTGGATTGTTGGATTGCTTTTGCTAAAAATTTACTAAAAAAATTAAATAAAATAAGAAGCATTTATCACTATGAGTTCTAAATCCTTTGCTTTCAGTATTTCATTTTTGGATGTTTTTCTTCATCGAAATCAACATTTCATTTTGGGTTTTAAAATGAACAACTCCATACTTTTTTCTTCCCATAGTATTAATTAAAGAAAAGTAATCTATTGCATTCACTTTCTTTTCCCCCACACACAACCAAACCATTTAAACAACAAAATTCATTTAAACAATCCCCACCTAGGTGGATACCTAATTGGATTTGATCCCCAAGAGGAGAATTCAACTTAGTGTTTTGGCTGAGTATAATCACCTTTCTATCGGTATATTGGAACAACACCTGACTCCCTTATCGCAGCGCGACCATGAAGTGAGGGGGTAGGCCCCAATACCAAGATTGTATCAATAGTAGTATAGAGTTGGGCCTCATGTACCTCTGGGTACATCAAGGACTTCATCCATAAACACACCTAAAACCAACAATAGCTTGCCATTTCCTAGGACCTTTATTAGTCGTATTATACATTTCACTTTTCTTAATTAAATAAAGATAATTAAAATTCTTCCGCCTGACTTATTTGTTACATTTGTATCTCTTTTAGGACTTTTTTATATCATTTTTAGTTGATTATCATTTAATATAGATCAACTCTCAAAACATTCCCTATACAGAATATATTCCTTATCAGTCTTATCAACCCACCACATCTTATTCAACATCATTCAGCTTAGGAATGTTACCAGAGCCATCTAGATCATCATATGTCCCTTATGTAACTTCCAACCTTCAGCCAATACAACAATATCATCACAACCACATCTAACAAACGTATGATTATTCTTTATAACCAAGCTATTTCTAAACTATTACTTCTCAACCCATGTCCAATGTATCCCATCAAATAGTATTTTCTACATCCCTCTCCTCAGAATCTCAATATCCCCTATCCTTCATCTAATCAATCCATATATATTTTAATCCCTTTGTCAGTACCTCAGACATTCCAAACCCATATGAACATCCCTACTCAATCCCAATAAACCCCTCTCATCCAACCACAATAACATATTCAACATTTTTACACATCTCCCCACATTCCCTTATCATAACCCACTCAAAAAATGATATCCACTCAAGTTACTCCTTATCAACCCCCACATCAAGCCGATTCACAAAAAACCATCCTACTTCACATTTTCATCAGTCAAATCAATCACATGCTCTTATTAATCCCTCCACATCTAATCCCACAAACGATCCTTTGTAAGACTTGTCCAATAGATTAAACAATTTGGAAGTTTCTACTAAGGTATCTAAACATGTCCTCACTTATGCTAAGGTTTGTAATGAACCCATCCATCCATCAATACCATGTAAATCATATCCTCTACATTGGGAATTACCTGAGTTCACCTTATTTTATGGCCAAGATGATCCTCAGCAATATATATTATCCTTTAGACATTTATGTTATCTTACCATCCACGATCAAGATCTCCTTCTTAGGACCTTCCCTATGTCACTTGCAAGACTTGTCTTGCATTGGTATGATTCCCTCCCTCGACACTCTTATTTCTCTTTCACATAGTTGGCCATGTTATTTCTTAATCACTTCGTTGTTAATGTCACTCACAAAATTACAATTTTTGACCTTTCTACTATCAAACAATCTGAAAATGAATCTCTCGGAGAATTTTTCACTAGGTGGCAAAGTAGTATTAATAAAGTATCCTTCCCACTGTCACAATCAGAACTAATCGAGTTGTTTTCTTGATCTTGTTCTCATCACTTATAATCCACTCTTCAAATTCACACATTCCAAACCTTTGATGAAGCCTTTTCCATGGCCAAGAAATTAGAAAACCAAGCCCTTAAATAAGACCATCTCGATCCTCAACCTACACACATTCCATCTAATTCCCCTAGGTCTTCCTACGATTCAAATGAAGCTACCACACATGATGTATTTACTTGTCTTCCCAATCTAATCCCCTTGATGAAATCAGTCCATATAGATAATGTACATCCTTTCAGTCATACCAGCAACACTATTACATGGGTTATTCCTCATAAGGAGGCCCCTTCATCACCAGTGCCTCCCCTTAAAAACTCCAAACCTTCGGATCCTCCTTTCGATGATCCTTACACATCGACATTTCCTGTGTCCACTGTCTAATTTCATCTATTACCTCATCACAGCCTTTAGATTACACCTTGGAAGTCATTACTAAAAAGGAATCTATAATTGAAGATCGTGACATCTAATTATCTTGTAAACCAATTGAAGAATTAGAAAGCTCACATAATCCACCACAATCATGTCCAGAAACAACACCTCCCTCATCTGAATCCGAATCTTCCCCAACTCCTGACTTACCATCTAGTATGGAACCTTGTCCTAAATCAAACACCCCACAATCAAATGTCATCATATTTACGGCCTCACCCTCGTCATTTGACTTGAGTCCCTTTTCTCTATCTAATGTAAATGTTATAGAATAAAAACCTATCACATCCATTGCCTCATCCTCATTAGCCGTCGTAAAATTTCCTCTTTTACCTAAAATCAACATTGCAAATCAAAACACACATCTTTTAAGGTCTTAACTTTACCATCTATTTTGGGACCTCATCCTTTATCACAATCCAAATCTATCAAATCTACGGTTTTATATTTACCATCCCTTTTGGGCCCCCATCCTTTATCTCAACATCATAACACACAACAATACCCCTTATCATCCTTCACTAGTCCTTCCTTATCCATTTTGAGATCTCATCCATCATTTAATTATATCAATCCAACATCATATCCTCTCTCTTACCAACCTTACAACATCCTTGCGATGTTTCAATAACATACAACATCCATGAATCCAACCCCATCCAAACATAAGATGCATCCTACTAAGAATTCTCAAAAACCAAAATCAAAATCAAAATCTATTAATTTAAATCCCTAAAAAGGGACTTATATCGACATCTTCAAGAGTCTCATGCAGTATTCTCTTATCACATTACCAACAATCAAAACACCCTACCTACATACTCGGAGACCTATATGGTATGATCAAAATGAAACATGTGCCTATCGTGGAAGCCTAGGTCATAACACAAAGAGTTGTAAAGTGATAAAAGCCATAATCCAACGACTCTTCCTGTTATCCAAAATAATCCCCTTGTTTATTTCTTGGCTAACTCCCTTCATTCCTTCCTCCCTTGTGCCTGAGTCAGAATTTTTTATTTTTTAGGCACTCAAAACCTTCTGGAAATGGCACCATTTGGATAGAGCTCCTTCTCAGCGTTCCAAAAAGGTAAATTTTTCCTCCTAACTCCATGTATTTTTGAAGTTATGGCTCGGCGGAGTTTTTGTGGGAAATTTTCCCTAGACAAGCCTACCGGCCAATCAGAGCGTGCCACATCGGCATCAGAGCATCGAGACGCGGAGGAAATTTTCAAATTTTCACCAAGTATTGGAACAAAGGGGAAATTTTGGCCCGTAGGCCCATCGGCCAATCAGAGAACGCCACGTCAGCTAAGGAATGGTAGGAGGCGGAGGAAAGATAGAAAAATTTGCCGAAGTGTTTGGCGGGGGCGCAAAGGGAAAATTTTGACCCGTAGGCCACCAACCAATAAGAAGTGGCCATGTGTCCTAGGGGCCGTCAGAGCTCAGACCGGCGGGGAGGAGTTGGAAAATTTTCCCAAAGGTTAGCTTAAAGAAATTTTTTGGCCCCAAGGCCTGCCATCCAATCAGAACATGCCACATGGCACCGAACCAGTGGAGCGTGGGGGAAAGTTGGGAAATTTTCCCAAAGCAAAATCAAAGGAAAATATTGAAAGGAAAGCCTGCCCCCCAAAACCCGAGCTAATAAGATTATGCCACGTGTCCACGTGGTGACAAAAAGCATAAGCCAAGCCCGCAGGGAAAAAGAACAGGATGGGTTCACATCCAGTAGGATCATGCCACGTTTCCAGTCCGGGGCAGTGATCAAAAGTGATGGAAAATTTGAGAGTAGAGGCCCGTAACGAATCACAACATGCCACGTGTCCTCAGGTCATTGGGCCAACAGAGAATTTTTAGAAAATTTCCAAAGGCCGAAATGGTGGAAAATGAGGCGGGGAAAGCCCGCATCCAATCAGAACGGACACGTGGCACCAAACCGGCAGGGCACAGAGATTTTTGGGGAAATTTTCCCAAATGCAAAAAAGTGGGAAAATTTTAAATTTTTGTCCCGCCAATCCATTTTCAGCCTTGTTTTGCCCTAAATGTTCATAGGGGCATAAATTTCGATCCAGAGCTCATTTTTTCACGTTCTTTATATCATTGGAAATCTGGTGAAATTATCTACACGTTTTTGGGTTCAATTTTTTGTTTTGGTGGGGTTTGGAGAGATAAAATTGGAAAACTATTCTTACATGTGGAAACTGACAGAAGTGATGTTTCAACCACCATTTTTAATGAGGAATGGCTCGCATTCTCTTCCAGCATGGTCTAAAACATTGGGGGTGGATTTTTAAGGGAATCTATCCTGCTTTTATGAATTTGGTCGGTGGTTGAAAGCTCCTCTCACATTTTCTCATGTTTATCTCTCCTGAGCTTGAATTTGCATTGTAAAAGCCAAAAATGAGCTCATTTTTAAAAAAGGTGGAACATTCTTGTTTTGCTTCTCCCTTCTCCTCTTGTCTGCGGGTGGATTTGTGGAGTTAAAAAACCTCCCTTTTAAAACTGTAATGCAACCTTGTCTCTTGGCATCTTGTAGCGTATTGTATCAATTTTGGAGCAAATAATGCATGTCTGTGGATGATTCTCAACCCTCTCTATGTTCATTTACATCCTCCTAATCTTTCACTGCAAATTGGTCATCTGTGCATGATATTGTATTGCATTTTAATAGTTTGTGTTCATTGGCAAGACAAGTGTTTCTTCATTCCTTTGGTGCATCACCTTGGTTAGACTAGGTTTATTTTTGCATCTTCTCAACCCTGTCTCCTTGGCAAGTTTGATTAAGCTATAGGTAAACCCTCTGCAAAATGTTGTGTATATTTGAATAGAGGATTTGAGGAACCAACCTCTAATCTGGAGGGTCTTTTCTAGCTCTGCAATTCCCACACTTGTGTGAAAAGATCCAATGTTGTGCAATCACATTGGATGCTAAATGTCAACTAGAAATCTAATAGAACATCCAGAGGGTGTTGCTGATTTGCACTAACACTTCCTTATCGATGATCTTCTCTCAAAAGATAACCATCTTAACCCATCGTCAATATTACAAACATCTCCACCCTCGTTAGTGCCCTCGAGGACATCTGTAGGACAAGGGGGAAATCCTCATTCTACCGTTAGTAAGCCTTTGTCAGACATCTCATTATCACCTTCTTTTAAAGGTCCACCAATCTCATTAGCAACTTCCTTTGAAGTTCTGCCAATCTCTTTAGCACCTTCCTTTGAAGATCCATCAATCTTATCAGCACCTTCCATTGAAGGTCCTTTAATCCTATCAACATCCATACCTTCCCTCGAAGGTCCATCAATCTCATTAGCACCTTCCATTGAAGGTCCCTCAACTTGTTTAGCACCTTCCATTGAAGGTCCATCAATATTTGTTGATAAGATAAAATATAGCACAAGGATTAAAATGCATAAGGATTCGTCACGTGGGAACAAGGTGCACAAGAAGGCACTGAAGTATAGTAGAACAGGGAGCACCCAGGAATAGGTGGAAACAAGACTTATTTGTTTTCAGCGTGAGGTTATCTTTGGACTTGGAGTACTAAGCACACAACGGTATGGATACTTAAAACCCATGCAAAGTTATTTTGGGAATAGTAGAATTTCGAGTGTCATGTAGATTTTTGGGCTAAAAATAGGATCTGTACTTAGAGTTAACTTTAGAAGATCTATTATTAACACTTGCATGCATTTGTGTTCTCTTGTAAAGGCGCATGGCTATTATTAGCATGTAGCCTATTTTTGGAAGGTAAATGGGCAGTGAAGGGAAAGTATCCACCCCTATAAATATGTATTGATTTACATGGTTTAGGGACCACCGATGTTTTGTAGAGTTATGTTGTTGGTTTGTACATGTGCATGACTCATGGTGACATTATTATGATGTATGAACCTTATGTGTTTTATAGTATTAAATATAATGGATCATATTGGCTAGAAATTGGTGTTGGATGTAACTAAGCAAGGATCTTGTATGGTTAAGCTGATTGTAGTAATTGTTTAGTTACTTCTTCATATGATTAGATATAGATCCGGTTTATGTACTGTGGTTTAATTGATTATCTTTTATGGGTCTGAATTATACTTAAAATCACGCTAAAATATTGAACAAGCTAATCTAAAGAGGGACATGGTACCCTTGCGCACTTTGGGTGAGCACTCAGTTTAGGTTGAGTGATATTCCAGCATGCCTTGGGTTATTTATAGGGATTTCTAAGCTACATCATTGGTTCCATTGTCGGGACATCTTTCTCAGTTATTTTTCAGGATGTTGCATGATGAAGACATACCAGTTGAACTTGGCTAGTATTGAGTGGTTAAAAGATTTGGAAGAAGAGTATGCCCACATATTCAACACTAGACCTGATTTTAATGCACACGCGTGGGTTGAACAGAACCTTTATCACAAGCTATATGATACTTTCTTTTATTATTTCCCTATATATTTTTACGAGTGGTTGGTTGAGTACGCATCTAAGAGGAATTGGAGGTTTCACACGCTTGTTTGGACACAAGAAGAATTCCATTCCTTGTATAATGCAGATCTGATTTGGATACACTCTATGGATGTTTGGTTCCATGGTGTTTTGAATATCTAAACATTGGAATACACATTTTCGACTTTCTCTTTCTCGGAGGTTGTTGAGTTTTAATTTTTTCATGAGCCCAGAGGATCATATTTGCACGGTATTCCGTTAGTGATCAAGTTCTTGATTCTGACCCCAGATTTGGAAGAGAAGTTGATGGCTAACTAAACCCCGCAACGGGTAGGGGGGCAAAATCAGGTGTGGTGAAAGATGGCACACCTAGCGGCAGAAAGGAAAAGAGAAGAAGAAAGGTGGCTTAAGTTCAATGAGGTGTGCAAGAGGGATTTAGAGAAGCAACACAAGGTTGTAGAATGGATGGCATTATGGAGAGAGATGGATCATGAAGGATTTGGAGCTCATGTAAAGGACATGGAGTCAGATTATCTGGGACTCCCCCATTTGGGAAAGCATGATAGGGAACCCTCTTCGACCTCATATGAGAGCACGTCGATAAAGACAACATGGGTTGTGGGTGCGCATTCGATCCCTCCTAATGACCTAGCCCTTGCACTTTGTTTTCCAGTTTCTACGGTAGTTAGTAATCAACAAGCTAGTGTGGATAGTAGATTAGAGAGAGGAAAAGTTATTTTACCATCAATTTTAGGAGTAAACTAAGTAGCATATTCATATATGGTAGGGTAGACCTCTTCTTTGTTATTTGGAGGTCTGGTTAGTAGTATATTTTTAGGCACATCGTCAACAAAGAATGTGGGTGCACAGAATGTTGGTATTACGTTTGTAAGTAGTAAAAATTTGTAGACTATGGGAGTTCAGTTTAGCACAACTGTTGGAACACAAGGTAGTGCATCCTCTGTTCCACTCCCTACTACATGAGGAGGATCAAGAGAATCAAGAGGATCATGTGGCTCGGGATCTGGTGGCTTTGGTGGTTTTGGGAGAAAAGGAAACATAGGAGGAAATACAGGTTCTAGAGCTAGTGGGCATGGTCCATACCAACCCCAACAAATTTATATGGAAATTTCTCTTTGTCTTCTAGAATACATAGGGATAGAATATGCAGCTAAGCACAAACATATGTTTGAGACACTATAGCACGCCAAGGGGATTACAGCTCCAGAGTAGAAGGCAAGTCAATTTTTGACTCCATTATAGTGGGACACACATAGTTAGTATAGAAAGTTTGATCCTAACCATAACTATGTCGATTATACTACACTGGGAGATGCTTTATTGAAAGAATTTTATATCCCTGAATTTGAGAAGAAGATCATTAATGCGTTGAAAGATATTAAGTAGGGCACGACTAAGATTGTTTAGGATTATGATTCATGGTTAAATGCTCTTCTGTCCAAGTTATCTTACGATATACATGTGAGACAACATGCACAATGGTTCGTCAGAGGACTTATCAAGCCTTTTAGAAGAGCCCTTTCACATAAAACTTACACAGATCTACATGAGGCACTTGAAGCAGCTCTATGTGCTAAGGTAGTAGGAAGCATAGATACAAGAGTGAGCCCTCATATTTAAGTAATGGAAAAGAAGTTAGAAAATTTATTAGCTAATTTGGCACATGAGACACGTAGTGGAATTTAGTGCACAGATTGTGAAGTAGAGGGGCATACTAAGGACAACTGTCCCCATAAATCAGTGTGCTCCTTATTGCTAGACTGTGAGATTTGTCGCTTAGACTATAGTTCAATTCGGTGCCCATTGTTGCATCATGTGATAAGGAAGAATGTGTCCTCTTACTGTGATATTTGTAGTTCCACTACTCATGACACTGAAGATTGCAAGTTGATTGATTAGATTCATGATGCCATTGATATTGGTGTATGACAGATTGTATTTATAAATAACTCTAAGGATAAAATTGAGCATCATGACCATGATCATAATGAAGGGCACTCCGATGGAGGTCATTTTTGAGGTTGAGGATACTGTGGTGGATTCAAAGGTCAAGGTCTTGGTGATGGAAGAGGTGAGTTCCCTTGTGGAACATGTTATACATGTGGATATCCTGATCATTACAGTCATAAGTGCCCTAAAAATATTGTTTTTTCTTTTTATGGAAAGAAATAAAACTATGAAGAATGCCTGGACTTGTATGGACACTTAAGCAAGAAGCACAAACAAGATAACAAGGGCACAGGAATGGTAAGAGTAAATCACACATTCGAAGATCATTTGATGCCAAAGTTAGCTCATGATTCTGAATTGGTACCTGTAAAGATTACTACATGTGAGGATGCTGCATTTGGTAGGGAAGTGCCAAATTAAAAATCCCACTATTACAAATGAGGAGGTATTACATGCAAAGTATCCATATCCTACACATCAGAAGGAGGTTTATCAGGAAACCATGGAAGTGATTAGGAATTTACAGGGTGAGATATAATGTTTGAAAGAATAGTCATGGAAGTTAGAGCAAAAGAAAGAAGCAGAGCTCCATCAAACAGATGTTGATGATTTAAAGGAGGTTTGCAAGATGTTGTGATCAGGATAACAACATTCCTTTATTGGGGGATTGGTTGAAGGGTAACACTCCACGCGCTGGAATTGAGAATTAAAAAATTTTGAATTTTAACCTCCCACCTCATAGCATGGATTATGACAAGGAGATCGCTCTGAATGTTGTTATTGATGGCTGACTTTTGAGTAATATCTTGATTGACACAAGTGCAGAAGTTAATATGCTCACTTTGGATGCGTGGGTTTAGATGGGTATACCACCATTGCAGTCATCTTCTAATGTGTTGTTTATGGAGAACTAGAAAAATACCATGCCAATTGGGGTCTTGAAAGATGCATTAATTACTATAAAGGGGGCCAAGTTTATTGCGTACTTTGAGGTCTTAGCGCTTATAGAAGCGGATAATTTTCCTACATTACTTGGGCACCCTTGGTGTTATGCAAATAGCGTTGATCTACGCTTCAATAACGGGTATATCAGTTTTGAAAACAAGGAGGAACACGTTACTTATCCCTTTGACGGATGGGAAATCTGCACCTTATGTGGAGCCCTTAAGTGAAGAAGACTTGAACACAATTTATGTGCGCACCATTCAGAGATTCAAAAGTTCTTGAGCCATCAAAGGAAGGAGTTCTCTGGTGGGATGATGCACAATCTATGAGTGATACTACAAGTGTTGCATGTGATAACTAGGCACATGGCACTTATGAAATAGTTAGCTGTGAAGTAAGAAGTGCAGCTGAACGCGTAAGCAAGACATGTTGTGTTAGGTGTTTGGGAAACAACCAGGTACCTCGATATACTAGTGAAGGAAATCCTGAAGTATTCCTATGAGCTATGGAAGTACAATGGAAATATCAGGTGGAAAGAAGGAATGTATGTTAGTTTATACTCTTTTTGGGATAACATCATGCTAGTGGATGGTTCATAGAGATAATATGTTAGAATGACGGGAAGTGAGAATTGCCTTCTCTGTTAGATTCCTCCAAAATAATGCACCTACTCAGATCTATGAATTTCATGGTAATGATCATGTTCAGCACCACATTCAACAGTGTGAGAGACTCTGGATAGAGGGGAAAGAATGCTTTACCACCTTCGTTGTGGGTGCACAAGCTCTACTTCTCCTTACAAGGTTCCGCGTATGCATGGTATGTTTATGCAGATTTGAATAGAGAGACTAGAAATTGACAAGAACTGATTGCAGGAATGATTCAGAATTTTGACTATTTTTCCACTAAACCTCCCATGAATGAGGAATTACAAGTTATGAAGCACTTGACTATGGGAGATAGTGTAAAATCTAAGGAACTTACCCAAGAATTACTTGGTGAGTCTGACCTAGAGGCATGTTTTGAAGAAGTGAAAGAAACAAATGCAGAACAACTTGGGTGCACCTGCCTAGAGAAAGAAAAAGGAAAGATGTCTACATGATTGATGATGAGGAAGTGGAAAATTTTGATGTTGAGCATTTAGAGGGTACACACGAGGTCTTAGATAGTACAAATGAGAAGTCTTGCACCTACCATGAGCCTATGAAGATAAAGAAAGTAAACATTGGAATACATGTTGAACCTAAGGAGGCCATCATTGGAGATTATTGGTCTGACTCTGAAGTTGCTAAGATAATTGAGTCATTGCATGATTTCTAGGATCTGTTTCCTAGAGGCTATCATGAATTAAAAGGGGTACATGAATCTTATGGGTGAGATGAGGATTAAGTTAAAAAGAAGTGTGCTCCCGGTTAGGAAGAGACCTTACAGGATGAAACCTAACCTGCGCGTCAAAGTTAAAGAGGAAATTGACAAGATGTTGAACTATGGAATCATTGAACCCATAGAGGAATCAGAGTGGGTTAGCCCTATGGTAATCAGTATAAAGAAAAATGGAAGGATTAGAATTTATGTGGACTACAGGAGTTGAATGTTGCATGTGTAATTCATCCTTTTCCCACACCATTTATTAAAAGAAATCTTGGAGGGTGTTGCAAGGCACAAAATTTACTCCTTTAATGATGGAATTTCTAGATATCATTAAGTGAGGATAGCTAAAGAGGATCAAGAGAAGACAACCTTCACCACTGAATGAGAAATTTTTGCATACACAGTTATGCCCTTTGGATTGAAGAATGCGCCTGAAGTCTTTTTGCGCATTATTGTTCAAGCATTCAAGAATTTTATTCACAAGTTCTTGTAGGTTTACTTGGATGATTGGACAATGTATGGGCTAGTCAAGGATCATTGTGACAATTTGACATTAATGTTTGAGAGATATAGGTAGTTAAAAATATCCTTGAATATTAAGAAGTGTATGTTTGCTACATCTTTTGGGACTCTTCTAGGACATATCATCTACAAAGAGGTCTTGTTAGTGGATCTTGCTAAGGTTGTTATTATTTTAGGCTGAGAGGAGCCTACTAACCAGAGAAAGGTACGCAAATTCTTGGGCCACACCTAATATTATAGACAATTTATCAAAGGATATGATAAGATTTCCATGCCCTTGGAAGAATTATTGAAAGGTAAAGGCAAGTTCTATTGGGGTGAAGCACAACAACGCACGTTTGATACATTAAAGGAAAGGCTTACTACAACACATATTCTACACTTTCCTTCATGGAATATACCTTTTCATGTACATGTGAACGCCTCTGACATGGCCATTGGCACAATATTAGCCCAACCTGGAGAAGGTATTGTTGATCATCCTATTTTCTTTACAAGCAGGAAGTTGACTCCAACATAACAAAATTACACAACTATAGAGCGTGATAATTTGTCCATGGTCTATGCACTGCATAATTTTAAATATTACTTGTTGGTGAAACCTTTTGTTTTCTATATAAATAACTTGGCATTAAAATACTTGGTGAACAAGCCCATTTTACAGGGGCACATATGTCGGTGGGCTGTGTTGTTCCAGGAATTTGACTTTATAGTTGTGGTGAAACTAGGTAAGAGTAATTATAGTCCAGATCATTTAGTCTAGGATTCAATAAGGAGAGGACACATAGAGCATTGAGGAAACAATGTTATATGCACAACTATTCAAATTGAACTGTGCACACCTCAGACTTAGAGGATATTGTTTTCTTTTTGTGAAAGAGGGTAGCACCCGAGGGTATGAAGGCCTTGGAAAAGAAACAACTTTCCATTCGCACCACCCCTTACATGTTGATAAGTGGAGAATTATATAAGTTAGGTCGTGATGAAGTATTTTGTTGGTGTGTACTTGAGCATGAGCATGTAATAATTATAGAGAAGGCCCATGGCGGTATTATAGGTGGACACAATGTAGGGGATGTCATTGCACATAATATTCTAGTATTTAGTTTATGGTGGGAAACTTTATACAAGGATTGCAAAGAATATTGTAAGGCATGTGACCACTATTAGTGCCTTGGAAATCTAGGGTAGAGAGATGAAATGACTTTGATGCCTATTGCTAGTGCAGATCCTTTTGAAAAATGGGCAATTGACTTTGTGGGTCCTATTTCCCCACCAACGCGTAGAAATGGATCACACTATATCATTACCCATATAAATTATCTTCCAAGGTGGGTAGAAGCGGCGCATACAAAGGATTACATGACAGTTACAACAACAAGGTTATTGTGGGAAAATATTATTAGCAAGTATGGATGTCGTTTAAGTTTGACAAGTGATAGGGGTACTCATCTCCTTAATGAGACTATCAGGATATTATTGGATGAATTTATGGTTGCACACCATAGGACAACACACCTATCACCCTCAAGAAAATGGAACTGTTGAGGCCTTCAACAAGATCTTGAGCAAGACTTTGAAAAAAATTTATGATGTTGGAAGGAAAGACTGGGATGATAAAGTCTGTACAGTACTTTGTGCATACAAGACAACCTACAAGATGTTGAATAAAGCAACACCATTTCAGTTGGTGTTTGGCACAGAGGTTGTTCTACCTATGGAATTCATGTTACCTTCTTTGTGTATTGCATGTGCAAGAGGTTTAGTTGATGAGAAAGCAATTGAAGAATTTATTGACAAAATCATGCAGCTGGATGAGAGGCGTGCCATAGTAGGGTGGATTCAGAAGCAAGAAAAATCTAGGAATAAGGCATGACATGACAGGCACATCAAGGATAAGAAGCTTGAGGTTGGGAAAATGGTACTTTTGTATGATTTCAAGTTTTTGCGCCACCTTGGAAAGCTTAAGGTGCATTGGTTGGGACCATATGTTATCACTTATATACTTGATTTAGGCGCTTGTCAGTTAGAGGCGCTGGATGGAACATTGATTTACCGATTACTTTAACGGGAGTAGGTTGAATCCCTACTATAAATAAGTCTTCTTGGTGTTTGTAATAAGGCAATATTTCCACTTAGATTAGATTTCCTTAATGCATTTCTTTTATATGTGTTTCCTTCATCGTTGTTATGCTTTGTCAATTTAGTTCAGTGTTTTGTGTAATAAGTGTGCTTGCACACCAGAAGTTGATTACTATTTAAGTGTTTTCATGCACAGAGGATCGTATATAGCCTTAGTGTGGGGTGGTTTATATGCAAGGTTCACTTCCAAGTTGAATATAGTTTGACTATCATCTGAATATGGGTATGCATAAAGAAACTTTTATGCGGGTGCTTTTTAGAAAGGTGTAGATAGAAAAAGATTTCTCATGATTAAAGACCACTTATGGATGGATGCACAGTGTAACATGAGGTAGGTTGTAGCAGTGGAAACTACTTAGAAGAAGGCACAGTGGCAAATTACTTTGGCACATGAGGGCGTGCAAAAGGAGGTATATGGCCAAGAAGCAGAAGGTGCGCTAGAAGGTTATGAATGTGGCGCGGAGATGAGCAACGTGTAAAGATTGTCAAACGATGAAATAATAGTGGGAACTGTGGTAGGTGGAGAGAAATAAATGTGATAAATTTTTAAAATATGTATAAGGAAATTATGTAGAATCATTTTTACCTTTTCATACAAGAGATTTAGAGAAAGTTGAAGGCAAGTGAGCTAATGAGACAATTGTGAAGTGCAGAAAGTTGTGAACTAGTTGTTTTGTGTCAGATTTATACACGGGATAGTTATATGCTCCATTTGGTGAAGTGTTTAATAAAATCAGAGGCATGCAAAGAAGAAGATTGGTAGTTATGGTTTGGTTTCAGGATAGGGCATGCGAAGTTGAGTTTTAGAGCTCAAAAGAGGTAAAAAGAACACACCTTTTTAGTTGATATAGCACCCAAAAGAGCATTTGGAGCTGGTACAAGGGGAAATAAGAAAAAGGAAGTTGAGATTGAAGTGGAGGATGCTCCTGAGAGAATATTTTCTAAAATGCAGTACCCAAAGGTAATGAAGAATGAGACGCTCAGGTGTGTTGATAGGCTTCTTATGGAGGAAGAAAAGTGCAAAGCACTTGCAGAAGCCCAAAATCCACATAGGGAAAGGATGAACGAAATTGGGAAGCTCATTATGCAGAAGATGGATTTCATAGAGGGGATGGTTTCTAGCATGGATAACATTGTCAGGGTTCTACAGAATGAGAAAGAAAACATGACTCATGATGAGCTAGAAGCCATAGTGCTGGAAATCCCAGATAAGACAAGCGAACCACTGAGTGATTGATAGGCATTAAAAGTAAAGTTTAAAAATGAATATCCAGAGTTAATCCTTCTTGTGGAAGAGAAAGGCGTCGAGTAATCCTTCATTATTTTTTTACAATTCTTCATCTATTATCTCATTATTTATTCTTTACTCCAGGAGATATGAATTATGATTACCCATTACCAAGGGCGACAATGTAATTAGTGTGGGGTAATGTTGTGTGGATAAAATATAGCTCAAGGATGAAAATACATAAGGATTGGGTGAGTGGGAGTAAGGCATGTATTCTATGGGGACAGAATAGCTATAGTGAATATAGTGTCTGGTGATTTGTTAGTGGGGACAGCCAGGTTTCCTTCCTCATCCCTTACTTCCCACATAGGGGTAGAAGCACCAACAAAACCCTTCGACTGGGAACTCCCAAGTTTATGCAATGCACAAGACCATCACAACTATAGGAAAATAGAAGAAGAGGGAGTCAATCTATTTCTACCTTTAGAACTAGAAGGTGTTGAAGATGGGCTCACTTGATCACCAGATTTGTCAATGTTTGTATGAGCATCAGGTTCCTCCTTCTTATGTGTATGGTGACTAACTGAAGTGATAGCGGCCCAAGGTGTGGAAGATGGCCCTAGTTTGAGTTAATTCAGCTTGGAGCCTTCCCCCACATTCATCCTTTTAAGCCTTTGTTTTGGCTTTAAAAACATGTGATGCAAACACAGTAAGTGAATGATCCTTGTGTTCTTAAGTACTTCCTTTCCTCCACCAGTATTGTATTTTTGACTAACTTTGATAACTGCATCTACCAAGTATTCTGGTAAATTCACCCTGAGTGTAGGGTTGACACATCCTTTCTTCAAATGAATAAGAATTTTGAGTGAATTGCCACCCTACACAAATGGTGGGTCGTCACATATAAAGTATCTGTTAACCCATTTGGCCATCTCCCTCAAAATTCTAGGCAGACTGTCCCTCTTAACTCCTTTCTGAACACCCTGGGAGGTAAGGATTACCTCGGGAAATGCCTCATCCTCCTTATGAAATAGAGCTAGAAAGTATTTAAGGGGATCATTTGTCATGAATTTTAGACCAAAATCTAGTAAACCAAATAGTTCAAAAACTACTTGGCTAGTAATCTCCACTCGCTTCCCTCCAATGCGTGAGAAATTAGCTTCACAATTCTCTAGGAATTCATCCATTATTCCTTCATCAAAACCTTCAAATTTCTAGATGAATTCAAGCTAACTGGAATCATAAAATACCTACAAAAGTGCAACGTTCCTAAGCAATGGGTCTGGATAATTAGGCTCTAAATTTTTATTTTTTCCCATGATGAAGGTGAATGAATCTAGATAGTAAAGAAACAAGAACAAGGGTGTGCTCGAATTCTTGGTCTGATAGCAGGTAGAAAGGTGCGTTCAAAATTCACAAAGCAACGGCAAGAAGTGGTTAGGAACTATAAATTTGAAATACACCTGGATCCTCGAATCGCATAAAATCATATCAAATTTGGTGGCGTAAAAAGGTTGACAAGACTACGTATCCGTGAGTAATTTTGATATGTGAGATGGTGCACATCCCAAAGCTTGAAACAGAAATGCCACATATCCATTTCGTGGAAGATGATGCATGTGGTGTACGCAGAAATCACAACTCATTATGTCATCATGTCATAAGATCGGATTCGGAAGGATATCCATAATAAATATATTGATCATTGTGTATGGATGCAATTATGATAATTTTATCCATGG
Organism: Taxus chinensis; assembly: GCA_019776745.2. NCBI lineage: Eukaryota > Viridiplantae > Streptophyta > Pinopsida > Cupressales > Taxaceae > Taxus > Taxus chinensis. The sequence goes on from CM034146.1 coordinate 692,341,555, forward strand.
GGAGTTGCTTCATAAGGAAATACTTGTAGTGAATTAGAATTCACTTACCCATGTTATTTCAGCATCTGATATCTGAAGATTCCCATGTCCTGTAGTCCAAGATAAAATGTGATTAGTGGCCGTGAAACAATGAAGATCTCTACATTTATTAAAAGAAACAAAATAGTTAACTAAGGGCAAAAGATCAAGGTCATGACCATCCTCCTTTATTAAAATTGAAATACAATCAATTACTCCTAGCTAGAGGGACGAAGTGCCGCCTCAACATGTATTTCCTCACTCAGCATGATGTCACTGGTGAAATTTCCCTTGTCAAGAGGTTGTTGATAAATCCCGGGCCTATGGCCATTTACAAGAAGATTCCTTCTATCGCCATCGATCGGTACCAATTGCATAGAACCGTTATCAAACACTTTGTCAATCTGATATGGACCCAACCAGTGTGTATGTAACTTACCTTAGAATTGTTGATATTTAGAATCAAATAGTAAGACCCGTTCCCCCTCGTGAAACGTCCTAGATTTGATATGAGCATCATGTCAGGTCTTCCTCCGATGTTGGAGAAATTATGTCTATTGTTGTGCTTCCATCCGCATTTCATCCAACTTGTTTAGCTGTACCACCCATTCGTGTTATACTTCATCCAAATTGACGCCGACTTCCAGTGTTGTTCTCTAGGTGCGTAACTCGAACTCAACAGGTAACAGTGGCTTCTTCCCATATACCAACTCATAAGGATGAAAACCAGTAGTGGTTTTCCAAGTCGTGTTATAGGCCCAAACTTCCTTAGGAAGTTTTGGTACCCAATTTTTCCTGTCAGCACTTACCACTTTAGTGAGAATGTTCTCAAGTTCTCTATTGGTGACTTCCACCTGCCCATTGGATTGGGGGTGATATGGTGATGATTTCCGGTGCTTGATTCAGTAGATTTTGAGAAAATCCTTTATCATTTTAGACACAAATTGAGGACCTTGATCAGATACAATGGCCTTGGGGCCCCTAAATCATAGCAATATCCTATTGTATAGGAAATCAGTAACAACATTCTCATTAGCAGATACCAATGCTTGAACTTTAGCCCATTTCGTAATGTAGTCAGTGCATATTAAGAGGTATTCTTTCCCAAAATATGGAGGATCAAAAGGTCCAACGAAATCAATTCTCCATTTCTCGAATGGTCCTAAGACCAGCTGAGGATTAAGAGGCATTTCCATTGATAGTGTAGGCTTCCCCATTCTTTGTCATGCATCACACTGCCACACATACTTCTTGAAAGTCTTGTGGAGGGAAGGCCAATAGTACCCAGCACCAAGCATTTTGTGAATTGTCCTCTTTACTGAGTAATGTCCTCCTCCTGGCTCATCATGACAAGCTCACAGTATGTCGTATACTTCATCTTCCCAAATACACCTGTGAAGAGCCATATCAGGAAAACATTTGAACAAAAGTCCATTACACCATTTATATGTTGCATTATTTTTAACCAATCTTCATCTCTCTTTATGAGTAAAATAGGTAAGAAACTTCCCTATGGTTAAATAATTTGCAAGATCAACGAACCACGAAGTCTGAGTTGATATAGCAAACAAATGTTCATCTGGAAATTGATCCTTGGACTGCCTCATCATCACCTGAAACATTCAATCTGGAAAGAAAATCAACAACAACATTAGATTTTTTAGGCTTATCAATAATGGTCAGATTGAATTCCTATAACAAGAGTAACCATCTAATAATCTGACCACTGACTACTAGTTTATTCATCAAATATCAGATGACAGAGTGGTCAGTATAAACAAAATTGTATATCCAATGATGTAATGTTGGAATTTGTTCAAAGAATACACAACAACTAAAAACTCATTTTCCGTAGTGGTATAGTTTCTTTCCATAGGATTCAGGTTCTTACTGATAAAGTAAATGGCATGCATGTGATCCTCTTCATCTTTCTGCCCAAGAATAGCTCCCATAGTTGTATTGGAGGCATCAGTGTGGATATGGAAAGGTTTCCCCCAATCGGGACCTCGTAAGAATGGGGTTGTGGTCAGCTTCTCCTTGATAATATAGAATGTTTGCTGACACTGAGGGGACCATTCAAAAACACAATCTTTTGTCAGCAATGAAAACATAGGTGCAACAATTTTACTAAAGTCTTTAATGAATCACCGATAATACCCTGCATGTCCAAGGAAACTTTTGATGTCAGTCTGATTTGTTGGTGTAGGTAGCTGAGTGATGACTGCAATATTTTTGGGGATTGACCTGTATACCTTTGGCAGAAACATGGTGACCTAAGGCAATTCCCTGATCAACCATCATCATACATTTTTCATGACTCAGGGATAGTTGGTGCTGCTCACATCTGCTCAATACTTTTTCAAGGTTATTTAGAGATTCGTCAAAAGTGGATCTGTGGACAGTGAAATCATCCATGTAAACCTCAACACAGTCATTTGTAAGATCTACAAAAATGGCCAAGACTTCCCTCTGAAACGTAGCAGGTGCATTACAAATCCCAAAAGGTAAGACTTGATAAGAAAATGTACCCCAAGGGAAAGTAAAGGTGGTTTTATCCTAGTCAGCAGGTGTAATACTTATTTGGTTATACCCACTAAACCCATCCAAGAAAGAAAAATATTTCTTACCGGTGAGATTGTCCAGAACCTGGTCAATAAAAGGTAGGGGAAAATAATCTTTCTTGGTGGATTTGTTAAGTTCCCTATAGTCAACACAGATTCTCCATTTACCATTTTTCTTGGGAACTATAACTAATGGTGAGACCCACTAACTATCAAATATAGGGTAGATGAATCCTACCTTTAGCAATTTTTCTATCTCATTTTTGACTATGTCTTTGAGGGATGGGTTAATTCTTCTTTGTGGCTATGCCTTATGGGTTTAACATCTTCAGTGTAGATATGGTGAGTACAGATTATAGGATGAATTCCTTTCATGTCAGTGTAATCCCAAGGAAAAGTGTGGGAATGTTTCCTCAAAATCTCGAGAACCCTAGCCTCTTGGTTGGCCTCCAAATTATTACCAATGGTAAGTTATTTTCCTATGTCAATAGGAACTTGTTTGGTATCTTCCAAAATGGTGAGCTCTGCATTGGTGATTAAAGAATTCAATGGGAAAACATGGGGCTGAAGCATGTGCAAAATGGATACATTTTCAAGAGACAAAATCTTGGTCAAAGGACAATAGAAATCAGAGACTGTTGGATTCTGTATTATAAGCATAGATTTCTTTACAAGCTTCATTAGAAGTATCACTTACCAAGGAAACAGTATTGGTCATGTCTAGAACAAATGGGTCTGCAGTCAGAGTTCCAATTTCTATAGCCACAGTGTTGATTTCCATAGTCACAGAGCCCTTTGCATCAGTCAGTGTGTATGACTCAACAACTTTTGTCATATGGTTTTGCACTGCAATGGTGGCCAAATAAGAAGAAATGAGAGAATTAGTATCCAAAGAATCCACCCATACATGTTCACAAGCATACACATAAGGCTGGGTAGGAGGATATAATGAAATATGTTTGGATTTATGCCCATTTAGAATAGTCATTTTTCCCGACCTACAGTCAATATATGCAACAACAGTAGCTAACCAAGGTCGTCCCAAAATGACTGGATATCCCAATTTCCGAGCTTTAGGCTGTAAGACCATAAAATTGATAGGATACTCCTAGGATTCAACAGTGACCATTATATCCTCAATCACACCATCTAGTACAACAATGGACTGATCTGCTAATTGAAGAATGGTATTGGTAGGCTGTAGTCCTGTCAAGGATAACAGATTGAACATATCTGTTGTTATAACATTTATGGCAGCACCAAGATCCACCAAAATGTTAGATATTGACTAATTGTTTATACAAATGGTAATGAATGGACTCCCAGGATCCCCATATTTTGGTGAAATAAGTGTGCCAGCAACAAGATCAACCAAATTTCCTTCCACCCTGATGGTCTTTGGGTATTTCTTATTTCTTCCAGGTGTCTTTATACACTCATTTCTAATGGTTTGGTTTAATTCTAGAATGTCCCTTATTTCTCACAGAAGTGGGACCTCAATGTGCACCTTTTTCAACTCTTGAACTAGCGTCGTTTCATCAGTAGTACGAGTGTCCTGTAACCACTCAAGAAAAGGAGCTTTATGGGCATTTTGATTAGTTTCTGGACCATTCTGAGTGTTTTGTGTTTTTGGAGAAGGTGTAGTTCCTTCATTTTCCTCAAGTATCTCATCTTTATCAGTGTCTATAGAATTTCCATGATAACAATAGGAGGATTCAATGTTTTCCCAGACCTTAGTCTCAGATTACCAATAGTATTAACCTGCATTGTATTACTTGGTCCTGCTTCATCAATTGAAGCAGTCTGCTGATTTTTAGGGTTTTCTACAGGCTAGGCTATGGAAGTTGTGTTTGTGTTACCTATCTGTGTTGTTGATAGTTTTGTGGTGGGGCCATTAAATCTTATTGTGGTTGTTGGAACCTTTGTTGTTGATTAATGTTCTGTTGTGGTGCCCACTTTCTAGTTTTGGTTAGGATTCTGTTGAGGTACCCACTGTTGGTTGTGTCATGGACTTGCTGGGGTCAGTGGTGTCCAACCTAGATGAGTGTAGGGATTCATCCAAGGTGGTGGATGTGGGTAAGTCATCCAATTTGATGTTGTCCACTCAGGTTGTCCCCAAGTAGGCTGAGGAGCCTAACTGGGCCATGACATCCTCCAGGGGTTCTGAGTAGGTCGAGGGGAATATACAACTTGATTATTTGGCCTTTGAACAAATTTGACCTCTGCATCAGCTTGAGAGACAACATTCAAGCCTCCTTTCAACTGTGATAAGAAGGTGCAATGCTTAGTGTCGTGGTCAGCAACTTCACAGATCAAACACATGTCTGTAACATCCAAAGGACATTCTCTCAGGGGATGTCTCTTCCTAAACTTAGGGTAAATATATGTCCAGAGGTTCTTTGGAAGCACTGGTTTTGGCCTTAAGCCCATCTATGGTTGATGTTAATTGTAACAAAATGTTCATTTTCATGTTAGCCATTTCCTCCAAAAGTTCAGAGGTACCTAGGGCAAGCTTGGATGTTTTTCTCTTCCTTATACCCCCTCATGTTCTGGAGTAACTTCTGCATAGCTCAGTGATTTGTTCCATAGTAATTTTATGCACATCTCCTCCACCCATAAGATGGAGGGAATATTTGGTTTCCTCATCAAGTCCTTTAAGGAAAACTTGTCTTAGTGATGTCTGCATGTAACTCATAACCACTCCGTCGATGAAGAAAGAGAAATCTATCCAGATAATCCTCTAGATTTTCATCTTCTTTTTTCCATATCTGGAAGAATTCTTCTTTCCTATCCCTTCCCCTATAATAGTCTTGGTATTTATCCAAAAAGGTTGTCTCCATGGCTTCCCAAGAATCAATGGAGTTAGAGGACAACCCCATGAACCATCTCATAGCAGAGTCTTTGAGAGTGGAAGGAAAGAGTTTGAGTTTTTGATTATTGGTTCTGTAGTCATAGGTTTGGCAAAGAATTTTGAACTCAAACAAGAACTGATCGAGGTCTTCCATAGACATGCCTCGAAAAATAGGGAGGATGGATGGTGAGATGTTTTTCATGGGTGTGTCCTCATCCTCATCCAAGATGATGGGATAAGTGAAGGTTCTACCCAAGGGTCTGATCTCCATTATTCCCATGGTCCCCATTTCTGAGTGCTGGTCAGAGGATGTAGGATGCTCAAAAAAGGTTTCTAGGCATTGTATTGGAGTCAGTGTCACTCTCAGTGTTCCCTTCATGTATTATTGTTTGGAGATATTTTTTGGATGTTACGCATGGTGTAAATATCCCTTGTTTCTCATGTGGCCTATGCATCAAGGTTGGTTATTGAAACAAGGCTCAAGACTTCTACTAGTTGCATATGTGAACTCCATTAACACCCATAGCATGTGAAGTGAGAAAAATGATGTGGTGTGCTATGGTGTCCCCGGAAACGGCCAAAAATGATGGGTCGTTGTATTCTCCAATCATTTAACTAACTGAATCTTTTGTTAGTGTCATTATAAACTGGGGCTGTGTCCTAGGTTGTATGCAATGGAGCTTTATGTAACCAGTTTTCCTATTGGGTATTCTGTTGGGGGTTGTTGTGAGATTTTCCTAAGTTGGTTACTAATCTACAAAATCTCAATATAAATCTATGGAATTTAGTTGCTGCGATGAAATGAAGTTTAAAAGTTATACTTCTAAATTAAATGGAAATGCACACACAGAATTTGAAAGAACGGAATTGAAATTGCACACTCATAACTAAGAATCAGTAGAAGTAAAATCATATGCTAATTTAAACTTTGTATAAAGGGAAACACACGTTTTGAATAGAAATTCCAATAGGAAAAGAAAATACGTTCAAACTGAGATTGCATGAAACGTATACTAAAGTAAAAACATACTGAAATAGAGATTGCAGTGAAACTTATCAGAAAACCAGATGTGTATGTAAATGTAAACAACCTCCTGTCTCCTTGGTCAAGTGGGCCCTTTCTCTCCCTTGGGACAAAGGAAATATCAACAATTTAGATCCTCAAAATGACACTTACTTATATTAATTTAAATAAGTTCCATAGCATATCTAGTATATGAAAAGAAGAGTTCTAAATACCACAGGCTATATATTGCATAGTATATAAAAATAACAGCTACTATCATGTTCTTAAGAAGGTGTATTTATATAGACACAAACAGTTACAAAATTTTCCATAATAGGTGGCACTAACATCTCCCACTAATCAACATTAACCAAGACTCATAAATTCCTATGGGACTGTTAGAAACAAGTCCCATACTTATAGGTTGATGGGTGGAAAAATTCTTCTACTCCCACATTCCAGCTCCAAACTCAGACTTCTTAATTACATCAGCAATAAACATTCATCATTTCCCTACACACATCATCACATTTCCCTCATGAAAGATAGTTAGTAGGAGGTTATATGGTAATCAGGTTGCATGAACAAAAGAAAGGAAAATGCATCAAACTTGCTAAGATATAACTATACAAAGCATCCCCATGCATTAGAAAATCATATCTAAATGACAATTTATTAACCATAGGAATGATATAAATGAGCCAAATAATGCACTGGAAAACTCCAAATGGTCACTTATTACATGTCCATGAGCCTAAATGTACTAAAAACACCCTATGAACATCTAAATGGACTTAAAATGCCCTATAACACCTAATCAAAGCCAAATGAACTCATTCCCCACCATTTCTATTATTTTCTTTTCCTTTTGTTTACATGTCTCTTTATCCATCCTCCTTTGCCTTCTTTCGTCTTCTCTTATCCATGGTCTCAGCTTTATTTTCTTCTTCTTCTCCATGAGTGACCTTATATGACACTTAACCACCTTCTTCATCACTAATTCAATTCCTTGATTTTGTATTGCTTCCACTTTTTTCATCAACACCAACAGTTTCTCCATACCCTTCCTTAACCCTCTTATTTTGTGTTCCATCCACAACTCTCTCTTCTTTTCTAATTCTCTCATTCTATCTTATTTTCTATTTCTCTCTCTTTTATTTCTCTCTCTCTCTCTCCTCATTTCTTATGTGTTAGTGTACAATTTATTTTCCTCACTTTATTTTTATCATCCTACTTGGGATATTCCACATCACTTAGATTTTTCATACACTTATGGGATATGCTTTCTTAGGTGTATACTTGACTACACTATTCTAGGTGTTGGTTACCACTTGACTACACTATTCTAGGTGGAGATTGACATGATTCTAGGAGCAGGTTACACATTCACCTCCTATATGTACATCTCTTACATTATTTTATTTGATCATATTGAGTTGGAGCTAATTCTATGTTACTACAATTTTCTCTCTTGCATTTTCATATTTTTTCAGTATTGTATGCTTGCATTTTTCATATTTTTTTAGTATTGTATGCTTGCATTGTTTTGTCTTGGAACAATTCACGTCTCGCATCATTCACCTGTGCAATCTTTGAACCAGTAAATCTTGAGCGCTTCTCCAATATTATGAAGTTAAGAAATTCCTTTACTATATTCACTTTCTCTTCCTCCATATTCTCAACAAGTATTTTCCACCTTGCTCAAGCCTCACCTAGGTTTTTTTTCCCACCTAGACATTTTCCTCCTCTTTCTTATATTTTCCTTCTTCTCTTCTTTTGGGATTCTTTTCACTTTTTTCTTTTCCTCTTTCTTTCACTTTTCTCTTTCTTACGTCTTTCTCTAAAGGAGCAACATGTCCACTACACACAACTCTCACAATAAGGCAAATTATTAGTTCAAACAACTTCAATTCAATTAATCAAAAAAATCAAATCGATTATATGTAACTGCTGGTAATAAATATATCTTCTTACTAATCAATAACTTATTCCTTCTTATCAAAAAATAACAAACCTCAAATTCCTTGATCTTACCACTCTAATAGAAAAATGATGTAGAGGCAGCAGGACCAAAAACATACAACTTCAACAACAACTAATGGTCAGAAATATCATCAAACAAATCATCAAAACATGTTATAATACACCTTTCTCAAGAAGCCTAATTTTACTCAAAACACAAAAATTCATCAAATAAATCAAACCAAGGATATAAACACCTTTCACGTTCTCAAATACATCTATCTAACATGTTCATTCACCCCAAGATGTTGTAAATCATCAATTTTCATCAATCTCCTTTTAGACCCTTCTAACTAGCTTGTAACCCTCCAAAAAGGAATTTTTTTGATAAAATGACAAATTATAAGGATTCATGCTTCAATGACAAGTTTATTAGATACCCATTTTCTTCATTAAGGTTCCTACAAAGTTTCAGGTCTCAACTCTTTGCCAAGTAATTTTTATCCCCTTTTTATCGTTTTCCACTAGCCCTAATTTCTAGCCTTCTTAACTCCCTGAGCTTGTTGTATAGACCAAACTATAAAGTTTCTAGAAAAATTATTTATTTTTTGAGATACCCTTTATGCTCATTTTTCTTCATGCCAAATTTCATTCCTTTACTCCTTGTACAATTCACCAAACACCAACCTCTCCTTTTTAGTTTAGTTCAAGTTAGCTCTCCTTGGATTTCATGAGCTCTCTAGGGTTTTAACACTTCCCCAGTGTTTTACAACAATTAATCACTTTACTCCACCTAAATTCACCATTTCCATTCCCTTTTAATTTTTTCTTCACTCTCTTGTCATGAATCAAACCATTTTCCATATTTTAGCCTTTTCAAGTCTTCTTGTTTGCTCTAAACACTTCTTGTCCTCTAACCATGTCCTTTTGTCCTTTCTCCTTCTGAATTTGGCTAATTTCCTTACCCACCTTATTACTAGCCTTTAAATTCTCCTATTTACCAATGAAAATATCTCAACTTCCCTCTTCAAGACACACTCTCTCTCTAACAAAAACTTTCATGTTCTTCTCTAGCCTCTCACTATGCCTATATCAAGACAGTCTTGTTTGCTTCTAGTTTTGGTCTATTTAAACTTATTTATACAATACACAAAGATTATGGAATTTTCTTTGACATTCTAAAACATTCTATTGTGCTCTCTTATATATCAAACATTTCTTGATATTCATTTCATGCCACTTTATGCCCTGAAACTTGATCGTCACATTTTTTGTTTTGATGAGGACTATGCATGCAATTTCTTTGTCTCCCTAACACTTTAACACTCTAGGTCAATGGTTCTTAAGACTCTTTTACACCTTTATTATTCCTTATAACCTACAAAATACTCCACATCCTTCAATGTCATGGAAATAAGATTATTACTCTAATTTTTTTTCCTTCCAAGCCCTCAAAACTGGGAAGTCACATAGTGGATTGATCTGAATCACTATTTTACCAATAAAAATTCCTTATTTCTCCTTCAAACTTCATCATCATATTACTCATGCCCCAAAAACACTTCCTAGCAATTTTCATGAGTTTTCACTTGCGGTAAAGAAAGTTACACCAAATTTTACATTCAAACCCTAGTCACATACCAAGACAAGGTAGTTTAGGTCTATTAACACATTTATGAATTTTCAAGCATCTAAAAAGATTAAACCACCTTCCCTATCCTTCTCAAAACCTTTCTCATGACCTTCAAGGTTCTTTCTTCTCTCCTTTAATGTTTCAAGCATCAAATCACTTGAGACATGACTTCAAAGTTACTCACCTCAACTATGTGACCTTATCATGGTTCTTGTTATATTTTATTGCTTCTATTCAATCTTCCTCTGCCATCAAATATGAAAAACCATTATCCATACCTTTTTTATCACCATTCACAATACAATAAACAGATATTACACAAAATCAATGATCATTTCAAAAACATGTCTCAAAACATATGCAACACTTATCATGTCAAACACTGTTACCAGTCTCAACTCATCATTATTCAATCATTATCATAGTTCCTATACACAAAGACATGTACATTATTATTTCCTAATCTCTTAATCATTCAAAGAATTCAATAATACAAGTGTATTTTAAAAACTCTCTTCTTATTTATGAAGGATCTATTAGATTAATTACTTTCTTGAATTACATGTATTAGTTTGAGCCTCTATGGCTCTTTTCTAAATTCCTCCTCACTATATTTTCCTCCTACAACACAATGAATCCCCCTCCATTTGAGTACATCTTATTTTTTATCACTAACATAGTGGTTATATTGAGTTTCACTAACATAACCCAAGTAAGACTTAATTAGAACTCAAGAGCTCGAGTTAGGAGGACATTGTAACCTTAATAACATAATTTGAGGACCTTAGAACTGTGTCACATTTATTTACACAACGCTAACATCTATATTTCAAATTACAACCTAAGATTTTCAAATATTTGAAAGGGACTGTTATCCAAAATTCACCCCCCCAGGGTAATTTTGATAACATGCATCAGAATATTCAAGTCCCAGGAAAATTGATTGATTCGGGGCCAAAAATCATGTTGCTAGAGTCCCCTCAAATATTTTCTAAGTCCCCTGTCTGAGAGGAAAAGAGCAAGCTCTGAGAAAATGCAAAAAGGTTGCAGAAAGGCAAATAGGTTGATCCAGGAAAAAGTGTAAAAATTGGCTAAGTCCTGCTCAAGGGAGCAACTGGGACATTTGGGATGTCAAGGCGCGGATCGGCCGAAAAGCCTCCAGGCGGCCCAAATTGCATTTGGGACAATCGGGCTAGAAGTACGCGGCGGGCGCGAAAAGCCGATCCGGCCGAAAGAAGAAAAATTGGCTAAGTGTTGCTCAGGACGTTTGGGAAAAAAAGACCCGAACTGGCCGGATCGGCCGAAATGAGCACAGGCAGTCAAAAAGCGATTGGGACATCTGGGCCGCAAAGGCGCGAATCGGCCGAACCGACCGAAAAGAGTCAGGTCAGTCCAAAACAAAGTGGGACAAGCGGGACAAATGGACGCGAAATGCCCGAACCGGCCGAAATGAGCACAAAGGGCCCAAAATCAAATGGGACATCCGGGACAAATGGAGGCGAAGTACGCGAAGGAGCTGAATCAGCCGAGGACCAATCAGAAGGTGCCACGTGTCCTCACAAGAGAAAAGTCAAAAAGTCAATGGGCGAGTTTTCGAGCACCAATCCGAACCAATGGGATAGTGCCACGTGTCCCAGCTAGGGCCCACAAGGAAAATTCAAAAGACAACCCGCCGAAAGGTAGAGGAGAGAGAATCACGCGACCAATTAGAACCTGCCACGTGTCGTCCAGATGGCGAAGAGCGGGAAAATATTTTAAAATTCGTTTTGATCTGTTCCGTGCCCTAAATCTTCAGATCGCCATATCTTTTGATCCAGAGCTCAGATTTCCACGTTCTTTATATCAACGAAAAGATGTTGAGATGCTCTACATGATTCTGGGATCAATCTTGAGTTTTGGTGCAGTCTGAAGAGAGAAAATCAAGAAACGGCTCTGACGTGTGGTAATGGCCAGAAGCGACCTTTCAACAACCCGTTTTAATGCTAATGGGTCGCATTCTTCTTCTGCACGGCCAGAAGTGACATTTTAGCAGCCAAATTAATACAAATGGGTCGCATTCTCCTCCAAAATCGCTCAAAGTGACAGGGTATGGGTTGGTAAGATCCTCCATGCTGATTTAATGCATCTGCAGTCAATGAGGAATGGGCTTGCACGTTTTCCCACGTTTTCTGTCCCCTGGGCTCGACCCATGCAATGTAAAAAGCCAGATTTGGCTCATTTTAAAAAAAAGTTTTGTTCATTCTTTCTGCTCTGCCCTCCCTTCTTTTCTTCTCTAGGGTTGAAAATGGAGTTCGAACCTCCTCCCTGCTCTTTAATGGCGCTTTTTGCCTTTTACTAATGGAATGATGTTCTGTGCAAACTTCTGGAGCAACAAAACGTGTTTTGTGATGCATCTGTCCATCCTTCCTCGTTTTTGCTTGTTCTCTTCTTGCCTCTCTTCATTGCAGGTATTTGTGCATGTTTGAATGTTCATTGCAGGTCTGGAGCTGTGTTCATGGAGTTTTGGGACATTTTCTGTGTGAAATCTATCCTTGGGCCTGTGATGCATCTGTCCATCCTTCCCATTGCTCACCTCTCTTTGTCCCATGGCAGTTTTGATAGATGTCCAACATTCTCCTTCTCTGGTGTATCACCGTTTTAGTGTAGGCTTTTGCTGTTTTTCCTTTCTCTCTCTCTCTCTGTCTCCTTGGCATGGTTAGATTAGGATTAGATTAGCTTGCCTGCACTGGAATAGCTTGTGGCAGGGAGTTTAGGAGCAGGAACCAGCCTTCTCTGGAGATTCCTCTCTCGGTTTTACAAGTCCCACGCTTGGAGAGAGGTTTCCATGTTGTGCAATCACACTGGATGCCTGAACATCAACCTAGAAGCCTGATGTGCGTCCAGGGGTGCTGTGATTTTGCACTAACAGGGACATTTTAGAGGGAAAACTCCAAATGGTCACTTATTACATGTCTATGAGCCTAAATGGACTAGAAACACCCTATGAAAATCCAAATGGACTTAAAACACACTATGACACTTAATCAAAGCAAAAATTTAGTATGTACACGTAATGCTCCTGCATCATACTCCCCAAGTTGAGACAATTTATAACTATACATTTAAGGCCTTTTTCCCCTTTGCTTCCAATCATGCTATAATTGTAAGATATTATTTTCCTCTATTGTTTTCTTCTCATCTTCATCAATAACAAGTCTTCTTTGTTCTTTATACTTCTTCTTCATCTTCTTCTTCATTTCTTTTCCCTCAAAATTAAATATTTCTTGCCTTTTACTCTTTATTTATGCCCTTTCAAGAGATTATTCTTCAATGTACTATGTTTCTTCACCAATTAAACCTACAAAAACAAATTTACACAAAACCTTAGTTGAAAAACAAAGCGACTTATATGTCTCTTCACATGCTTCTTTCACTTTTCCTTTTTTCTCCTCTATCTTGTGCTTTATTTCCACAACTGATTTTCCTTTTCTTCTTCATTTTAAATCCTTCCATTCATCATTTCAACTCTCTCTTCCTCATTCTTCACTTCCTCGCCATTCAAAGCACTTTCAAGTGCTTGAATCTCATCCTCTAACTGCTCTTTACTCTCAAACACAAACTAAAAATTTGATTGTTCTTGTTTTTTCTCACTTTATTCTTCAAAAATGAACTCATTCCTTACCATTTCTCTAATTTTATTTTCCTCTTGTTCACATGTCTCCTTATCCATCTTTCTTTTCCTTCTTTCCTCTTCTTTTATCCATGCTCTCAACTATATTTTCTTCTTCCTCTCGATGAGTGAGCTTATAGGCCACTTAACCACCTTCTTCATCACTAATTAAATTCCTTGATTTTGTATTGCTTCAACTTTTTCCATCAATACCAACTGTTGATCTATACCCTTCCTTAACTCTTTGATTTCTTGTTACATTCATAACTCTCTTATTTTCTTTTGTCATTCTTTCTTCTTTTCTCTTTCTCTCTCTTTTATTTCTCTCTCCTCATTGCTTATGAACTTAAGAAATTATTTTACTATATTCACTTTCTCTTCCTCTATATTCTCTCAACAAGTATTTTACACCTTGCTTAAGCCTTGCCTATGTTCTTTTTCACACCTAGTATTTTGACTCCTCTTTCTTCTATTTTCCTTCTTCTCTTCTTTTGGGATTCTTTTCACTTTTTTATTTTCCTCTTTCTTTCAATTTTCTCTTTCTTGCTTCTTTCTCTCAAGGAGAAACCTTTCCACTACACACAACTCTCACAAGAAGGCAAATTATTAGTTCAAAAAATTCAATTTAATTCATCAAACAACTCAAATAACTTATATAAATTTCTTGTAACAAAGATATCTTCTTACTAATCAATAACTTATTCCTTCTTATCAACAAAGAACAAACCTCAAATTCATTGATCTTACCACTCCGATACCAAAATGATGTTGAGGTGGCTGGCCTAAAAACATATAACTTCAACAAAAACTAATGGTTAGAACTATCATCTACCAAATCATCAAACCATGCTATAAGACCACCTTGCTCAATAAGCCTCATTTTACTCAAAACATAAAAATACATCAAATAACTCAAACCAAGGATATAACCACCTTTGACATGGTCAAATACATCTATATAACATGTTCATGCACCCCAACAAGTTGTAAATGATCATTTTTCATCAATCTCCTTTTAGATCCCTCTTACTTGCTTGTAGACCTCCAAAAAGGAAAATTTTGAAGAAAATGAAAAATTATAAGGATTCATGCTTCACTTTCAAGTTTCCTAGATACCCATTTTTTCATTAAGATTCCTTAAATGTTTTAGGACTCAACTCTTTGCCAATAAATTTTTATTCCCTTTTATCGTTTTCCACTAGCCCTAGTTTCTAGCCTTCTTAACTCCCTAAGCTTGATGTATGGACAAAACTATAAAATTTCCAGAAAAAATTATTTAGTGTTTGAGATACCCTTTATGCTCCTCTTGCTTCATGTTAAATTTCATTCCTTGAATCCTTGTACAATTCACCCAACACCAACCTCTCCTTTTTAGTTTAAGTCAAGTTAGATCTACTAAGGTTTCATGAACTCTCTAGGGTTTTAACACTTCCCCATTATTTTGCACCTCTTAATAACTTTAATCCAACTATATTCACCTTTTTCATTCCCTTTTCAATGTTTCTTTACTCTCTTGTCATGAATCGGGCCATTTTCCATGTTTTAGCCTTATCAAGGCTTTTTGTTTTCTCTTAACACTTCTTGTCCTCTAACTCTGTATTTTTCTCCTTTCTTCTTCTAAATTTGGATAAGCTCATTACCCACATTATTAATATCCTTCAACTTCTCTTAATCACTAATTAAAATATATCAACTTCCCTCTTCAAGACTTTCTCTCTCTCTAACAAAAGCTTTCTTGTTCTTCTCTAGCCTCTCACTGTGCCTATAACAGGACAATCTTGTTTGCTTCTAGTTTTGGTCTATTTAAAAAAATTTATACTCTTCAAAATGTTTATGGACTTGTCGTTGACCTTCTAAAACATTCTAGTGCACCCTCTTATGCATCAAAAATCTCTAGGTATTCATTTCATGTTAATTTATGCCCTTAAACTTGACTATCAACACTTTTGCTTTGATGAGGACTACACATGCAATTTCTTTGTCTCCCTAACACTTAAAAAATCTAATTCAATGGTTCTTAAGCCTCCTTTAAACCTATAGAATTCCTTCTATCCTTTAAAATACTACACAACCTTCAATACCATGGAAATAAGATTATTACTCTAATTTTTCTTCCTTTTAAGCCCTAAAAACTGGGCAGTCACATAGTTGATTGATTGTATTAAGATTTTTCCCATCAAAACTCCTTATTTCTCCTTGAAACTTCATCAGCATGTTACTCATACCCAAAACATACTTCCTTCCAATTTTCTTGAGTTTTCACTAGTGGTAAATAAATTTACACCAAATTTTGCATTCAAACCCTAGTCACGGATCAAAACAAGGCAGTTTAGATCTATTAACACTTTATGAATTTTCAAGCTTCTAAAAGGATTAAACCACCTTCCCTATCCTCCTCATAATATTTATCATTTCCTTCAAGTTTCATTTTTCTCTCCTTTAAGATTTCAAACATCTAATCACTTAAGAAATTCCTTCAAAGTTACTCACCTCAACTGTGTGACCTTATCATGGTTCTTGTTAAATTCTATTGCTTGTATTCAATCTTCCTCTGCCATCAAATATGGAAAACCCTCCTCCATACCTATTTCATCACCATTCAAAACACAATATTCAGAAATTACACACAATCAATGATCATTTCAAGAACACATCTAAAAACATATGCAACACCTATCATGCCAAACATTGTTACCATTCTCAACTCATCATTGTTCAATCATTATCACAATTCTTATACACAAATACAAGTACATTATTATTTACTTATCTATTAATCATTCAAATAATTCAAGAATACAAATTATTTTTAAAAATCTCTTATTATTCATGAAGGATCTGTCATATTAATTTCTTCCTTGAATTACACGGATTAGTTTGAGCCTCTAAGGCTCTTTTCTAAATTCCTCCTCACCGTATTTTCCTCCTACAAAAAAATGAATCCCCCCTCCATTCGAGTACATATTCTTTTTTATCACTAAGAAATTTGTTACATTGAGTTTCACAAACTTGACCCAAGTAAGGCATAACTACAACTCAAGATCTCGAGTTAGGAGGACATGGGAACATTAATAACATCGTAGGAGGACCTTAAAACTACATGTCACACTTATCTACACAACACTAGCATCTAGACTACATATTACAACCTAATATTTTCAAATATTTCAAAGGGCCATTTTGGAGGGAGAAATCCAAATGGTCGCTTATTACATGTCCATGAGTCCAAATGGACTAGAAACACCCTATGAACATCCAAATGGACTTAAGACATCGTATGAAACTTAATCAAAGCCAAAATTTAGTATGTACAAGTAATGGTCCTGCATCATACCCCCCAAGTTGAGAGAATTGATATCTATACATTTAAGACCTTTTTCCCCTTTGCTTCTAGTCATGTTATAATTGTAAGATCTTATTTTCCTATGTTATTCTCTTCTCATCTTCATCAACAACAAGTCTTCTTAGTTATTTATACTTTTCCTTCATCTTCTTCTGCATATATTTGTCCTCAAAATTGAAGATTTCTTGCATTTTCCTCTTTATTAAATCTCTTCCAAGAGATACCTCTTCAACATATTGTGTTTCTTCACCAAGTAAACCTGCAATAACAAATTTACACAAAAACTTAGTTGAAAAACAAAGAGACTTTTGTGTCTCTTCACATGCTTCTTTCACTTTTCCTTTTTTCTCATCCATCTTGTGCTTTGTTTCCGCAATTGATTTGCCTTTTCTTATACATTTTCAATCATTCCATCCATAATTTCAACTCTTTATTCCTCATTCTTCACTTCCTCGCCATTCAAAGCACTTTCAAGTGTTTGAATCTCAGTCTCTAACTACTCTTTACTCTCATATACAAACTAAAAATGTGATTATTCTTGTTTCTTCTCAATTTTTTCTTCACAAATGAACCCATTCCTCACCATTTCTCTAATTTTATTTTCCTCTTTTTTACATGTCTCCTTATCCATCCTCATTTTCTTTATTTCCTCTTGTCTTATCCATGCTCTCAGTTGTACTTTCTTCTTCCTCTCCATGAGTGACATTATAGGACACTTAACCACCTTCTTCATCACTAATTCAATTCCTCGATTTTGTATTTCTTCCACTTTTTCCATCAACACCAACTGTTGATCCATACCCTTCATTAACTCTTTGATTTCTTGTTCCATCCACAACTCTCTCTTCTTTTATAATTCTCTCATTCTCTTTTCTTTCCTCTTTCTCTCTCTCCTCATTGCTTATATGAACTTAAGAAATTCCTTTGAGATATTCACTTTGTCTTCCTCCATATTCTCTCAACAATTATTTTCCACCTTGCTCAAGCCTCACCTAGGTTCTTTTTCACACCTAGTATTTTGACTCCTCTTTCTTCTATTTTCCTTCTTCTCTTCTTTTGGGATTCTTTTCACTTTTTTATTTTCCTCTTTCTTTCAATTTTCTCTTTCTTACTTATTTCTCTTAGGGAGAAACTTGTCCACTACATACAACTCTCACAAAAATGCAAATTATTAGCTCAAACAACTTCAATTCAACTCATCGATTAACTCAAATCACTTATATACAATTTCTTGTAAGAAAGATATCTTCTTACTAATCAATAACATCTTCCTTCTTATAAAAAAAAAACAAACCTCAAATTCCTTGATCTTACCACTTTGATATCAAAATGATGCAAAGGTGGTGGGCCTAAAACACACAACTTCAACAACAACTAATGGACATAACTATCATCAACCAAATCATTAAACCATGTTATAAGAACACCTTGCTCAAGAAGCTTGATTTTACTCAAAACACAAAAATGCATCAAATAATTGAAACCAAGGCTATAAAAAAACTTTCACATGCTCAAATACATCTATCTAATATGTTCATGCACCCCAAGAAGTTGAAAATCATCACTTTTCATCAATCTCGTTTTATACCCCTCTTACTCGCTTGTAGCCCTCCAAAAAGGCAAAAATTAAAATATAAATATTCTAGTGTAGTCTAACGCTATAGGAGTAGTAAAATAACTGAATAAATGAAGTAATAAAATACTAAAATAATACCCAAGCAAACTAAGCTAGAAAATATGAAATCCCTAATGTGCAAGAAGGGTTAAGAAAAGCCTTAGCTGATTCGTAGATGTTGTGGGACTGTGTCGCATTGTAGACGAGGTGAACATGAGGAGGAAATGAACCACACAAAAGCCTGAGAAAATCATAGATCTGAGCTATTTGACTAGACTGGGGCACCTAGAAAGGGATAGGGGTGCCCACGGGAACCTGGTTGAGATTTGGGTCCTGGTTTACGGAAATGGTCAGAAAACCTCCTCTAAGGTGTCATTGGATGTTTCGCCTATGTTTGCTTCTTGTCACACTAATGTCACTGAACTATGCCAATGTCAACTATGAATAGGAGATGGAAGAATCACCTGCAAAACTCAAACAAAGCATCAAAACCCTAAAAAAGAAATATGCATATGAAGGGGTTGGATTGTCCTCAGCTGCCAAATTGATGGACTTATCACTGAGCACTGCACTACATCTCAGACCCAATGTAGTGTGTGTGTGTGTGTGTGTGCAATTGTGTCCTAGGTTTCTCTTGTTTACCAGTCACACTTTGTGAAGTAGCGAGAAAATAACTAGATGTAGAATGTAGTAAATGTGTGCATGGAAATAATAGACTCCCCTCCTATGAAGTGTGATGCAGATGAACCAGCCTTGTGTGCCTTGTGATGGAGCTAGATGGATGCAAATGTAGCTTTAGATGCCTTTGATGGATGCAACTCTAGATGGTGATAGTAGATGCTTAGTGCTTGGTCCCTCATTATGGTCACATAACTTTATATTTATATGGTTCTCTTGTTCTAATTTTGTAATTAACCCTAATTTGAAAAGGCCGACCACCAAAAAGATAGAAAGCTCAAATGGCTAGAAAGTGCCCAAAAGGTGAGAGTAAAGTGCAAAGAGGATCAGGGTGCCCCAGAGGGGACCAGGGTGCCTGGGGTGCTGCAGTCATGGCTGCCCCAGTCAGAAATAGGAAAAATGTAGAATGACATAATACAAACTGGGCAAGTGCAGGTGTAAGATCTAAAAATATGATACAAGTAATGTAAAAATGGCCAAAGACATGGGTTAATTATTACTCTTTTCACTTAAGAACCATATGAATAGTAGTATGAGACCTGGGACTAAATAATGACTCAAAGTGTGTGATTTTGTGTCTACATTTTCCCCCACTTTATGTTGGTGAGTGAGAAATCTCAGTAACATAAAGTAGATAGAGATGCGTACCTGATAATCCATGTAGAGTGATGTAGAAACATGTGCCAAAGGACTAGATAAAGTGTGGAGTGATAAAAAAGATGGAGCGTGGAGACTAAAGATGCAAAAGTGTAAAAAGTGATGAAAGTGAACCTAGGGCGAAAGTGCGTGTGTAGATGCCAATGTGTGTAGTGTACCTGCATGGTTAGTATCGTGTGTGTGATGTACCCACCATGTGTGTGTTGTTTGTTGTTGACTACTTGCTTTCCATATAGACGATACCTGACAAAAGAGAAGATGATCAAGTAGTCAAATACACATGTATATGTGTAAAAAAACATGTATATATGTAAAAAACATGTAAAAAAGTATGAAAATGAAATGAAAAAGGAACATGTGCACCTGATCCATGATGAGAACAAAAGGGTGTAGAAAGGATATCCTGTAACTGTCGGTGAAGTGCAAGTTTTTTGGGTGATCTCACACCACTATGGCTGAAGAAGTGTAGGGAGAAAGTTGTGTTATTCTCCAACCTATAACTTGCTTCCCTGAGAATATGAAGAGATCTCTTTACTGCATCTTATTTTTTGGGTGATCCGATGCGCCACTGGCCGAAGAAGTGTAGGGAGGAAAGTTTGATGTTCCTCCAACCTGTAACTGCTCCCTAGAATGTTAAGGACAATCTTCCCTATAAAATCTGTCTGTGTATGGAGTTCTGTAGACTGGTCTGAATCTCACTCATTGTATAACCCATTGTGTCATGGACAAAAACTAAAAACTGAACTGTACTGGTATTGTGTGTAGTGTGTAAACCCAAATGATTGGCCCCCCTCTTTGGGGTGCACATGCAGATATCGCGGATAGGAGAATGTGGCCCCAAAAGAGGACCGACTACATAAACTGAAACTCTTGCCCTGCAGGGGAAGGGAATGTGCTTGGTAAAGACCAAGGCACACACAAACAAGTGGATTAGAAAACAAGTGTTAGTATGAACAAATATGCATGTAGAACAAGTGTAAGCCAAACAAACAATGTGTAAGCTAGAACATAAGTAGACAATGTAAACACCCAAAAAGACAATGTAGGCCACACAAAGTGGGTTGCAAACATGGGACACCACTCATGATGTTCACAAGACACTCAAGGCCGCAGTGGCCACAAACAAACAAGTGTGCACACAAGACAAAGGGAAAATCCACAAACAATAACAAGTAATAGCAGACAATGTAACAAACAAGTATGGAAGCAAATATCCCATGCATAACAAATGTCCTGCACATGAAGCACCCGTTAGCATGTTAGAAAAATAACAAGTATGTTAAAGCATGTATAAACCAAAGTATGTGATATGAACAAAAATGAAACAATAACACCTATAGTGCATAGAATGTGGATGCCCCCAGAAGGTAGTGTGTCAAGCATCGGTGTTGCATGTAGAAGCTTTGTATCTACAATCACAACTAGAAAAGGACGTGAACGCACATGTGTGTATGGTAAAGATAATGACATACAAGAGATCTATCTAGCATGTGTAGTAAAGTGAACATGTAAAGTAAATGTAAAGCAAGAGTAAATGCAACCATAAAATGCAGTATGTTGTGGATGGATGGAATGGAATGCAGTGTGGATGATAGGAGCCATGCCCCCCAAGTGAATGGAGTTGTATGCAGTGAGGTTCATTTAGTATGCCCCCTCAGCAAGTCAAGAATGAACCATAAATGAGAGTGCATCATTGGGAAATGGTCGAACTATGTGTTGTGTGTAGCGTGTTGTGATGAGTATGTGGTGATGATATGTGACATAGAGATGAAGTGTGTGTGACATTGTAGCCTAAGCATTTATATCACAAACAAGATGAGTAGAAAGGAGTGGTGATTTAGCCTAAAGTGTATACCACTAAACAATGTAAGTGAAAGTGATGATGTAGCCTATCACGAGATGATGCTAGAAGAAGTGACCCTATAGCCTAAAGTCATATATCACTAATCCTAGGAATGTCACATGAGAAAAAGATTGAATGATGAACATGTAAGTGTGATGAGGTCCATTTGTGATGTATACCCTCAACATTCCAGTATGGACCATGAGACTAGAGTGCGTCATCAGGTAGTGAGTGCAAGTACCCGTAGAAGAGAATATGAGTAAAATGTTGTACTATGTGTGGTAATGAATAGAGTGTATGATGTGCATAGTAATGTAAGTATGTGTAGATGACATATAAGATGTATAATGTAAGATCATGTATGAGGTATGAAAAACATGTAATACTGAAATATGGGGTAATATGTAAGACAAGATGTAGGATGTAAAATATAATATGTATGTATGATGTGCAATGAAAATAACATGTAATATGTTGTAGTCAATGGTGTAGATGTAGGAGAATGTGATGATATGTGTTGCCTAATGTGTAGTGACTAATGTATAGTGTGTGGGGTTCATGTGTATAGAATGCCCTCAACAGTCAAGTGTGAATGAAGCACAAGAGTGTGTCATCAGGTAACGATGATGCTGGTGCCTATGAGTGGTGTGTATTGACTACAAGTTGTGTGATGAACGGTGTAATATGTATGAGAATTAGGAAGATAACATCAAGTGTGAACCCTGCACAAGAGTGATCATAGGGTAATACACAATATGAAACAGTCTTAGATGAATATGTGATTTTTAGGAGAGAAAATGTGACTGGATGGGGTGACAGAAGAGATAAGCGTAATGCCCCCAATGGTATGTAAGTGATGGAAGGTTTAGTAAAGATATTAGATAAGTGGATCAATGTAAGGAGTAGTTTCTTTGACAAAAGTGATTAGACGTTGAAGGTGAGGACTTGATTTGGGTCATCTTAGAAAGAATTCATGCTGAGAGTAATTGAAAGCATGTCTAATCTAGAGCTCTGGTTGTCCTTACAATTAACTAGTGGTTAATTGGTTGTTTGAGCATGATAACTTGAGAGGAAATACTTTTTTGGATTGATTTTAAAGGCAGGTTGTCTTATTCATTGACTTGATAATTCCACAGGTGACTTGATGTAGGAGGCAGTGTAAATACTAACCAGTTGAGGAGGTGGTTTGAGATTTGAGTAGAATTGAATAGGTGAGCACTTGAGTGACCAAAGAAGGCACTCACTAGAATCTTGATAGCATGATGCTCATTAGACGTAAGAGGAACAAATTTAGGAACCCATTTTGGGATGTAGCATTTGTAGATGGGCATGCAACAAAATGTTGTGTAGTGAATGAGATAAAGCCCTGACACTAAGATGTTTGATTCTTCATTGTAAAGCATAGAAATTGTTGTCATTATGTCCATTGATTCGATGATAATTGAAATATGGATGACCTTGATATTTTTTTAGCCAATAAGGAGGATAGTAATGAGTAGGTGGTAAAGTGATCAATTGATGACTAAGGATCTCAGTAAGAAGGTCATGTTGCTTAGTATTGCGATCAAAGATGAGAGGAATCTGGTAATGGTATGACTTGAGGCTCACTAATATGAGCACATGTAGTAGACATAGCATGAAGATGAGATGTAGAAGGAGAAAAAACATGAGATTTGAGAAGCATCCTTAAGATGTTGGATTTCATATTTGAGAGATGTAATCATGGATTCCATAGCCTTAAATTTGTCTTGAAATAAAGAATGCAAAGCTTGAATTGACTCCAACATGGGTTGATTAGATGGAGGATCAAGAAGACTAGGGTCATCAAATAAACGATGAAAATAGGACTTATTTCATGTGGCGGTGTATTTATAGGAAGATACATGGTGTCTAGGGCTTTTTTGAAGAACATACTTTACAATTAGGATGCATCTTAAGTAAATCAGAAAAAAAGATTTGAGGAATTTTATGACCCATGATAGAGGAAGAAATTAGGATCCTAACTATTATTTGAAAGATCAAGTTCAGGTTCACCAAAATGATTAAACTAAAATAGAAATATTCTAGTGTAATCTAATGTTATAGGAGTAGTAAAATAACTAAATAAATGACGTAATAAAATACTGAAATATACCCAAGAAAACTAAGCTAAAAATATGAAACCCTAATGTGTAAGAAGGGTTAAGAAAATCCTTAGTTGATTCACAAATGTCATGGGACTGTGTCATAGTGTAGACTAGGTGAACAAGAGGAGGAAACAACCACACAGAATCCTGAGAAAGAACATATCTGAGCTATCTGACTGGACTGGGGCACCTGGAAAGGGATAGGGGCACCCGTGGGCACCCTGGTCTAAGATCTGGGCAAGTTTATGGCCAGAAATGGCCTGGAAACCTCCTCTAGAGGTGTCACTAGATGTTCACCTGTGTTTACTTCATGTCGCATGTAATGTGTTGAACTACGTTGCCAATTTTGTTGTAAATTGCAATGGAAGAATCACCTGCAAAACCCCAGACAAAGCATCAAAACCTAAAAAAGAAAGATGCATATGAAGGGGTCAGACTATCCTCAACTTCTAAATTGATGGACTTATCACTGAGCGTTTGCACTACATCTCAGACCCAATGTAGTTGTAGGTGTGTGTGTGTAATTGTGCCCTAGGTTACTCTTGTGCCAATCACACTTTGTGAAGTAGTGAGCAAATAACTAGATGTAGAATGTAGTAAATGTGTGCATGGAAACAATAGACTCCCCTCCTATGAAGTGTGATGTAGATGAACCAATCCTTGTGTGCCTTGTGATGGAGCTAGATGGATGCAAATGTAGCTTTAGATGCCTTTTATGGATGCAACTCTAGATGGTGATAGTAGATGCTTAGTTCTTGGTCCCTCATTATGGTCACATAACTTTATATTTATATGGTTCTCTTGTTCTAATTTTGTAATTAACCCCAAAAAGGTCAAACCACAAAAAAAATAGAAATCTCAAATGGCTAGAAAGTGCCCAAAAGGTGAGAGTAAAGTGCAAAGAGGATCAGGGCACCCCAGAGGGGACCAGGGCACCTGGTGGCACCCCAGTCAAAAATAGGAAAAACACAGAATGAAAATACAAATCTAGGAAAGTGCAAGTGTAAGATCAAAAATACGACAACAAGCAATGTAAAAATGGCCAAAGACATGGGTTAATTATTACTCTTTTCACTTAAGAACCAGATTAATAGTTAGTATGAGATCTGGGACTAAATAATGACTCAAAGTGTGTGATTTTGTGTCTACAGTTAGCTCTCATAGAGTTTCATGAGCTCTCTAGGGTTTTAACACTTCCACACTATTTTACACCTCTTAATCACTTTACTCCGCCTACATTAACCTTGTTCATGTCATTTTCAATGTTCCTTCACTCGCTTTTCATGAATCTAGCCATTTTCCATGAACTTTATCCTTCTCAAGGTTTCTTGTTTTCTCATAACACTTATTGTCCTCTAACTCTATCTTTTTGTCATTTCTTCTTTTAAATTTGGCTAAGTTACTTACCCACCTTCTTACCATCCTTGCACTTCTCATTATCGCCAATGAAAATATCTCAACTTCCCTCTCGAAGACTCTCTCTCTAACAAAATCTTTCTTATTCTTCTCTAACCTCTCACTGTGCCTATAACAGGATAGTCTTGTTTTCTTCTAGTTTTTGTCTATTTAAAATTATTTATACTCTCCACAAGGCTTATGGACTTTTCGTTGACCTTGTCGAAAATTCTAGTGCACTCTCTTATTCATCAAACATCTCTATGTATTCCTTTCATGCCACTTTATGTCCTTAAACTTGATTGTCACAGTTTTTTCTTTGATGAGGACTATGCATGCAATTTCCTCGTCTCCCTAACAATTGAAAAATCCAATTCAATGGATATTTATCCTATTTTACACCTTTAGAATTCCTTATAACCTATAAAAGACTTGAAATCCTTCAATGCCATGGAAATAATATTATTACTCTAAAGTTTCTGCCTTCTAAGCCCTCAAAACTGGCCAATCACATAGTGGACCGATTTGATCAAGATTTTACCCATCAAAACTCCTTATTTCTCCTTGAAACTTCATCAACATGTTACTCATGCCCCAAACACACTTCTTACCAATTTTCTTGAGTTTTCACTAGTGGTAAATAAAGCTACACCAACTTTTGCATTCAAACCCTAGTCACAAACAGAGACAGTGCAGTTTAGATCTTTTAACATTTTTATGCATTTTCAAGATTCTAAAAGGATTAAACCACCTTCCCTATCCTCCTCATAATATTTATCATGACCTTTAAGTTTCCTTATTCTCTCCTTTAAGCTTTAAATTACTTAAGAAATGCCTTCAAAGTTACTCACCTCAACTGTGTGACCTTAACATGGTTCTTGTTAACTTCTATTACTTGTATTCAAACTTCCTCTTCCATCAAAGACGTAAAACTCTTCTCCATACCGGTTTCATCACCATTCAAAACACAATATAAAAAAATTACACAAAATTAATGAACATTTCAAGAACACATCTGAAAACATATGCCACTCCTATCATGCCAAGCATTGTCACCATTCTCAAATCATCATTATTCAATCATTATCACAGCTGCTATACACAAAAACGTGTACATTCTTATTTCCTTATCTCTTAATCATTCAAATATTTCATGAATACAAGTGTATTTCAAAAATTCTCTTCTTATTCATGAAGAATTTGTCATATTAATTGTTTCCTTGAATTACACAGATCAGTTTGAGCCTCTAGGGCTCTTTTCTATATTCCTTCTCACTGTATTTTACTCCTACAACATTATGAATCCCCCACAATTCGAGTAAATATTCATTTTTATCACTAAGAAAGTTTTCACATTGAGTTTCGCTAACCTAACCCAGGTACTTGACATAATTAGAACTCAAGAGATCATGTTAGTAGGACATGGGAGCTTTAATAACGTCATAGGAGGACCCTAAAACTACATGTGTCACACTTATTTACACAACTCTAGAATTTATACTATAGATTACAACATAAGATTTTCAAATATTTGAAAGGGAATTTTGGAGGGAAAACTCCAAATGGTCACTTACTACATGTCCATGAGTTCAAATGGTCTAGAAACACCCTATGAACATCCAAATGGACTTAAGACACCCTATGACACTTAATCAAAGCCAAAATTTAGTATGTACAAGTGATGCTCCTACATCACTAGCCCAATTTGTTACATCTACAATCAGCCTTTAATCTAATATTTCTTTGATCACATGGGAAAAAATATGAGGTGATGTTGGTACCCACTGTCTGTAACCAAACTAGTGCAACACTCTATCATAAAATATATCAGTCAACAAAAAAATCATGCATGCCTACTAAGTAGCTCTCAATGCGTGCATAGGCTAGGTCTACAAAGATCTCCGACCAGGTCCTTATTGTCTATATAGGAATTCCATGTGATGTTTGTTGAGACAAGCTCATCCAATGCTCACCTATACACCAACATTTCTTTTTACCCATGTCTACCTCTAACTTGAAGAGATCTATCCAAAGGTGCTAGATCATCATCTTACAGTGGATTGAATTCCCCCACTAGTCGTCTAACCGTGATATTATCCTAGGACCATATTTATGATAGGGATAGTGTGTCCTATACTATAGCCACCCCTGTCAACCACCAAGAGTATAAATATATATAGTTGTGTAGAGATGTGAGGTCCCCAAACAAAACTCTTGTTGGTTCTCTGCCATATTTGATATAACATCCATATACCGTACTAATAGGTAGCTATTAATATTTTCAGGTAGCAGGATGCCGCTAACAACAACCATCAATACTAATGGAAGACCCTCAATCATATCCCTATCAAATATCTTTGTCAAAAGGATGTTGGTCATCCTCTTCTGGAGTAGATCATATTGACATATGGCTTGGATCATTTCACCAAGGATATTTTTCATATCAAAGTAGATCAAATCCCATGTGATTAACAACCACAAAATATTGTGGACATCCTCTAAATTGATGGTCATCTCCCCAATTGGGAGCTGAAAATTGCTAGATTTTAAATGTCATCTCTTGATTAAGGCTATCAATAGTGATATATCTGCATGAATTATTGGAATTAATGTTATTTAGTATAGTCCTAACTACTCCAAAATGGCCCAATCATGTGGATGCATCGTGATGAGGCCATAAATTGGCCATAAATTACCATTATTTTGCTCGTACCAAGTTACCTTTGAAAGTGGATTTAAATGTAATCTAGGAACTTATAGTTTGCTTAAGATATAATATAGGATATATATCTTGTTCATTCCTTAGAAACCTTTTGTTATCTATTTTTTTTACTAATCCTATTGATTATTTGGGAAAAGATGTAAAGTCTTGTGTATGCAAGCCATAAAGGAAAGATAATGCTAGTATTGGGAAAATTGGAATTGATAATTAATAATACATTTAAAATTAGATTTGATTTCATATTCAGAGTCCTTTCAAAAAAAGAATCATGTTCAAAAAAAGAATCATCTCAATCAGAGGTCACATGCAAAAGTTATAGTTGTTTTAAGTTAGCTACGGAACTCGCAGAGTTAGTTCCGAAACTCACAAAGTTAGTTCCGGAACTTGCCGGTTTAGTTCCGGAACTCACAGATTTAGTTCCAGAACTTGCATCAATTGAATGACAGTTAGTTTTGGAACTTTCAATTCATGGAAAAATCAAATTTAGTTCCGGAACTTGCATAAAAAGAATGACAGCTTTAGTTCTGGAACTTGCATCATTGGAGTGACAGTTTTTGAGGGATTGTGAAAACTCAGAGATTCCAATGGGAAATCTGAGAGAGTTTTTTTTTCATAGAAATGTGTTTAACAAAAATCTCATTTAGATTTGCTACAGGTTTTACCAATGAAGAGAGATCTAACTTTTAGTGAGTTGCAATCCAAGGAAAAGTGTATCAGACGAGCACTAAAAGTTCCATAAACAAAAATAGAAAATTCAAATGGAAAATCTGAGAGATTTTTATTCATATAAATGTGTTTAACAAAAAACTAATTCAGATTTATTGTAGGTTTTACCAATAAAGAGAGATCTAACTTTTAGTGAGCTAAAGTCTGAGGAAAAGTGTATCAGACAAGCACTAAAAGTTCCATAAATAGAAGAAGAAAAGTCAAATAGAAAATATGAAGAGGTTTTGTTCATAGAAATGTGTTTAACAAAAACATCATTCATATTTTCTACAGGTTTAACAAGGAAGAGAAATCTAACTTTTAGTGAACTGCAGTCCAAGGAAAAAGCGTATTTGATAAGCGTCAAAAGTTCCACAATCAAAAACAACAAAGTCAAATGGAAAATCTGAGAAAGGTATTTGGTAAAAATCCTATTTTGAGGAAAATCCTCCTTCCAATAATGTAGAGGAATAAAATCATTGTGCATTCTTGTTACTAAAAATCAAGGAGAAGATTTGGGAGCAAATCTTCCTAAAATAAGTGAGATAAGATTTGACTTCAATAATATATCTCTCTCAATATTTTGTGGAGATGGAGATCTTAGTTGTTAGGATTGGAATAAAGATAATATCATATTGTATTTCCTAAAATAAGGAGTTAATTGGATGCATGATTTATAAAAGTAACCTTCCACACTTAGATATGTAATGCTTTTCTCCAAAGAAATAAAGATCTATTCTTTCCTCTCAAATATTTTGTAGTTTAAAGATCTCAGAAGTATGATTTAAATCCTCTTCCAAGGAATGAGTTGGCCACTCATTCCAAGGAATATGGATATGTGTATTTATGTTTATGTTTATTCATTTGTCTTTAATTCATTTTGTTGTATTGTTTTTATCTTTGTATTGTGAAAATTCAGTCTGTTGTAAACCTGCAGGTGTTTCATTCAATTATGTTTATTTTTAATTTAGCAATTTCATTTATGCAAGTGATGACCTTTTAATTCATGCAAGTGTGTTTATTTCATGCAAATTTCATTTATGCAAGTGTGCCTTTTAATTCATGTAAGTGTGTTCCTTTCATGCAAACTTTATTTCTGCAAGTGTGCCTTTCAATTTCTGCATGTGTGATTTATTTTATGAAAGTTTGGATTGTGTCTAAAGGATTTGTTTTCCAAGATATTCTTCTCTTAATGCATACAACCTTTGGACACCAACCTAGATTGAGATTTTTAATGGCGAGGATTGACGACCCTCATCACATCGTATGAATCCATTGTAAGGCTCTACATCAGGGATCTTGAAACTGTATCACAGTCATCCTCGCTTGCAAACATTGTGAACACAAGTTTATACTTAGCCATGTTTGCGAAATTTTGGTAATTTATCATTCAAACTTATATTTTTTCCAAAATTTGCAAATCCAATATTATTAGTGGTGAATCCGCTACAACATCCCATGAATATGATATAACATCTCATGAATCTATTACAAATGGTGAATATGTTATGACATAACACACATCTGTTATCCTAGGTGAATTTACCATGACATAACACAAATATGCCCTCCTAAGAATATCCATCACAACTAATAAAGCAGTAGTTAGAACCATGGAAAAATTTCTACAGAACCACTACGATGAAACGTGTAACCACTAAAATTGACATTTATCAATTTCAACAGCTTGTGCATCACTATTTTTGGGACAATTATTACATTCCAACTAAAAAATTTCTAAAACATAAATGAAATTAAATGTCATCTACCAGATCCATGTGTCTCAATGTTTTTTGGTAGTCCCAGGCCAACTCTACTCAGTGTTTATACATTGGGATGACCATCTCTTATCCTCACAATTTCCCATAGTTCTTTTTCTTCAATTTATGAGTGGTGAAAATGAGTTATTTTTACCCCTACTTTCCCTATATTTATACCTCATTAGGGTGGTTTCAACCATCACAATGACTTGTTGACCACTGTAATGGCCTCTTCTTCCACCTTGATCATTTTTCTTCCCTTTTCAAGCATCAATCACATTCTTCTATCACCCCATTGCCGCTCAAGGGGGCATCGTCCATCTTACTATTTTTTCTTCTTCGAGCGCAAAATAAAATTGCCTACTTTTTTGAAACAACGTCACCTGTATGACACCACTTCAAAGAGGGGAAAATGTAGAAACCTCCTTTTTGTCGTGTTAAAATTGCACTAATTGCTCTCTTTCCCATCATCAAAATTTAATTAATGACCTTTCGTTAATTAACTTATCTCTTCTTCTTGGCTACAAATTAACAATCCTTTGTTACTTAAAATCCCCTTTTAATTAATTAATTATTCAAATCTCTATATTTTATTTAATTAATAACCCTTTATTAATTAATAGTCACTCTTAAAACTCTATAAACCCACTAAATTTCCTCTATATTTCATATACATAGCTTCTACAAGCTAATCTTGGCCTATCAATTAATCCCAAGTGATTAATTAAGATTCTTCTAACTCCCATGGGTCATCGATCTTAATTAATTACCTTTAATCATGCTTATTCTACATCTCCATTATCCCACATTCATTGCTAGTTGTGCTTCTCCCAAAGAGGAAAGCTATAAAAGCAACCTAGTATCCCCTTCCCAAAACACACCATATCCTTGTAAGACATATACATCAATTTTCTCATA
Source organism: Taxus chinensis (assembly GCA_019776745.2). Classification (NCBI taxonomy): domain Eukaryota; kingdom Viridiplantae; phylum Streptophyta; class Pinopsida; order Cupressales; family Taxaceae; genus Taxus; species Taxus chinensis. The sequence goes on from CM034146.1 coordinate 692,372,997, forward strand.
GGAGCATTTTATCGCTAGAAAGCTTGCAAAAGTGAGAAAAACCCTTACCTTGTTGAAGTAATTATTTTCCAAAATAACACCCATGCTATTTAAACAACTTCATTTGATTCATAGACTCACTCAACTTCAAGAAAGACATCCACAGAATGAAATAACTTAGTGTTCTATGGAAATCATAATTTAGTGTTCCATGAGTTTGCCTAACCCATGTAACAAAGGGACATCACCGCGGGGATATATGCCACAAAATAAAGGATAAGTAACATAAAACACTATGAAGGAAAGGGAGTGAAGTGTGGGAGTGCAAGAAGGATCCGCAGGATTAAAAACCCATACATTTTTAAAAGGTCCATCGTAATAAAGGAAAAGAACCGTGGAGTTATATATCATGGGGCAAGGCAAAGAAATCCACACAACACCATGAAGCAAAAGAAGTAGAGTTGAACGTGCAAGAAATTTTAAAAGTTCTATGAAAAGTATGATACACATGGTTGAAATCCCATGGAGTGAAGAAACAAAGAGAATTTGTGGTTTAAATAAAATTTGTGGAACAAAGAAAGTTCATACAACAAATGAAATCCATGTAATAAAGAAAAAACCACAAAACAAAGAAAGTTCATGCACAACATAGAAAAAACTACACAACAAAGAACAATCTACATAAAAAATAAAATCCGCGTATCAAATGAAACCTATGTAGAATAAGATAACAGTCATCCACTGAACAAGCAAAGTTAAAAGCCACAAAACAAAGAAGTTATGCAAAGGTGTGAGACACTGCGGAAAGGGGGTGGAGGGTAAAGTAAAATAATAATACTTGAGTAGAAGACCCACTGGTACTAGAAGAGGTCTTAGAAAGTAAAAATATGTTTGCACATCAGGAGAAGAAAGAAAACAAGCATGCATATCATTCAAAGGCTGTTAAAATTTGTGAAAGACCATGGAATCCAAAACAAGGTCGTAAACTAGAATAGAAATATTAGAAAGCCGCATGAAATAGAAGAAGATGGCAGATCATCTAAATATCACAGATTGTAACAAAGTTACACCTAGCTAGTTCAAAAGTGTGAACCAGTCCCAACTACCTTGACATTAAATCCTAAACATCAAAGTCCACATTCTCAAATGATATGATATAGTGCCTTTTAAGCAATCTCTATTAGTCATACTTGTTTGTAATCATTGAATCATGATTGGTCCTTGGTGGGTGGTGGGTCGTTAGATCTTTTCATTTATGGTGTGATCTGATATTTCTTCCTCTTTCCTATTCTTTTTATATAAAAGGTAACTTAATATTATTAAAAAAATAATCTCATGATTGTAAATTCACCTTGTCAAAATGGTGGCTGAGCTTTCTATGGGTTGTAGACCTCAGATCTGGTCACATGTTATGCACTCAGTGCCCTTCCCTAGTAATGTAATGGAATTTATATTTCTTTATTAATTGAATCTTGTTATTATGGCTTGTATCCAGCCTTTACTTATGTTTTTGTGTCTCTTACCTCTTTGCTCATTTTTAGCATATCATGTGTGGGTTTCAATTGTATGTTTTCATTTCTTTGTATCTAAAATGTGTTGAATGGAATCAATTACACAAGATTGATCTATGAAATCTATCTGACCTCTTATCATTGTGTTTTATTTCTTATTCTTCCCCTTATGGAGAGATATCCCCTTTTTATTCTTGTGCCATCGCCATTTCCTTAGCTTAGTTTTAGTTTCATGTATTCCTTCTCTCTTTTACCCATATAGTTCATTAGCATAACTTAGCTTAGTAGTAGTGTTAGCGTTAGGTTATATAAGTAGAGTAAGTCAACCTTCTCTTTTGGAGGTCTGTCCCAAGCAACAAGGTTCCACACCTTAGGGACATTCCCATGTTTTACTAAGGTGTTGAATCTGGTAGATTCGACAAGAATTCAATCTCAAGTGACAATAGTTTTGGCACAAAGGGACTTTTTGAGTCAATTATAACTCATTTCACTAAGATTGATGTGTTTTTTAGTGATGTCTAGCCTTCTAAGGCATTATCCCAACACATTTGGTGACTCTATTAATCCAACAACCCATTTCTTTCATTCACATATTATTTCCATTCATCATTTCCTATCTTTCATGAAGTTGCACAATCATGACTTCATTTCCTCATTAGGATCCTTATTTTGAAGAGAAATACCATTACACTCCATCTCTTTTCTTTAAAAACTCCCCTCTAAATCAATTTTATGAACCTTATCATGGTGAATATGCTTATGATCCAACCCCCACTGATCCATATGGTTATCTTATTGACCATGATATTTTTCAAGGACAAGGATATGCAGATAATGGAGGCATTTTCATATTTAATCATGATTTTCTGTTGTGATTTCAACACATGGAGAAAAACATACAAAGATATAAAGAGTTGTGTGAGAGCATGGCAACTAAGCTCTTTAGGAATTAGAAAATCTTGTCAATGGGGTGGTCCTCTACCAAGATGGTTTAGTCCTCAACAAAAATTGGAGGTAATAGCAGAGAAGTTAAATGACATGATATTATTAATTGATGAAACATAAGCTAACAAATTTGCTTTTAAGGATCCTTATCAATGTGGAAATCCTTCACCACAATCATACAACCCCTTACTCATCCATCTGAATCCATATAATCTCAGCCTAAATTACATGTTCCTATCTTTCTCTCATTTCCTCTTGAGAGTTATTCTCTTATGAAAGGAGATAATATATCTCCTCCACCATTAAAAAATTCCAAAATCATCCAAAATCCCAATCCTTCCCCTATTCCATAAATCCAAATTCATTTGTGCATGAACCTCATGTTCAAACACTTGAGAGGTTTCATCTAGCTTTCGCCACTCTCCCACTCTCAACAAAAGTATTACCCAATCCACAAGAGCTTTATGTTGAACCGTGTTCAAGTGAACCAAAACTAGCTAAAGAAAGCTCCATAATTGTTAAAAAATCACGAGATATCTATCTCAAAATAGGTTGACTTTAAAAGTGTGGATGAAGATACAACTCAAGTCTTTATTTTGAGCTTATTATTGTTTATTATGATCAATCTATAAGTGAAGTTGAAGTTGTTGAACAAAAAGTGGAAGGAGCATAGTTTTCCAATGCTAAGGAGGATCATTTGGAATCAAATGGTGAACATGATGTTGTTGATTTTCCTAGGGCATGTGTTCCTGATCAAGCAAGGGAGAAATAAAATCCAAGGATGAGGATGAGATCATAGAGTACTTCTCCCTCTTCTTTGAAGGTGAATATTCTATCAACCTTTGTCTTCACACATAGGATCAGATTTGGAGAAATCTTTGGGACCAGGAAACACCATGTTTCAGTCTAAGATAGAGGATACTAGACCAAACATTCAATAGGAAATGGTTGAGGAAAGAATCAACTAAGAAAATGAGATCAAAATGGAGTTTCACCCAAGCATGGAAAACAAAAAGGAAAAGGTATTATATGATTTGGAAGATTTTAATTTGATGAAGAAGAGCCAATTGAACTTATGAATATTCCATTCAGATCATTTCTCTTCTTCGACAAGAACCCTCTTATTGTTGTAGTTTCCCTTGAACTTGAGATAGAGCCAGAAATGCCAATAATTATTGATCACGGTCAAACAAATCTACATAATAATGAAAAGGAAAGTGTGCATGATAGCTATATTTATGGAGTTGAATGTGAAAAAGATGGGAAAATTAGAAAAAATTAGTGCACTTGTTTTGAAATACGAGTGTCCAATCAGATACCTAGCTAAATCAAAGCTTCATTCAGAGTTGCCACTAGTCATGTTCACTCTAGAGTATGAGGAATAATTTCAAAAGTACCAAAGATCAACTGATGCACCTATCTAAACCAAATACAAAGCAACCAAAGGAGGGTTTTATTCTTCTTGAGGCTGATGTTTTGAGAAAAAGGGAGGTGTGGACCATGTTTTCAACTTCCACAACTTGATCTAGTTGTAGGAAACTGACCTCATGGTTAAATTTTGTAAGGGAAGTTATTTTTCCCATATAGTAATTGGCTTTGTTTAGCTTTCTTTGATCTTGGTTAGAGTAGGAGTAGTTTCAGTTTGTTTTTTGAAAAACAAGTGTTTTTCACACTTTGTATGTCTCTATTTGGATCATGTATGATTTTTTTGTACATAGTTTTGTGAGCCTCTTTACAATTTTGCACAGTCCAAATCATTCATCATGGTGGGCAAGAAATCAATGATTTTGAGGTAGTTTCTAGGTATAGTGTTCTTTCAAATCTCCTAAGCTCAGTTTCAAGCTAGTGTCAAGTGAAATGCTTCATGAGGATTCAAGGTTAGTTTTATAAGTTTGGGATCATTTTTCAAAATTTTATGTTTGACTTCCATGCCTAATGGATATGACAAGCTATTGGTCAATTCATCTAGTAAGTAGATGTCCCCTGAAAGTCACCAAGATTTTGTCCAAAATAAGACCCATGCTATTTGGACAACTTCATATGATTCATAGAAACACAGCTTCAAGAAAGACATCCAAAGAATGAAGGAACTAAATATTCGGTGGAAGTTAGAATTTAGTGTTTCCTGAGTTTGCGTAACCCACGTTACAAAGGGACATCACTACGAGGATATATGCCTCAAAACAACGGCTAAGTAACATGTCGTACTGTGAAGGAAAGAGGTTGAAGCATGGGAGTGCTAGAAGGGTTAGTGGGATAAAACCCCATAGATGTTTAAAAGGTCCGCACAACAAAGGAAAAGGGACCGCGGAGTTATACGTTGTGGGGCAAGGAAAAAGGAAACCACATAACACTGTGAAGCAAAATAAAGGGAGTTGAGCACAAAATAAAGTTAACAGGTCCACGAAAATGAAGTCATGTAAGGTTGAAAGCCTGCGAAGCAAAATAGCAAAGAGAATCCATGATATAAAGAAAATTAGTGGAACAAAGAAAGTATGTGTAACAAAGAAAAAATCATGGAACAAAGAAAGACAGTGTGCCACTACAAAGAAAAATCCGCATAACAAAGAAAACCTGCATATCAAAAGAATATTGTGAAACATGAGAACGGTCATCCACAAAACAAGCAAAGTTAAAAGCCATCTAGCAAAGAAGTTAGGATTCAGACATAATGAAAAGGTAGTGAAGGGTGAAGTAAAAGAAGAATATTTGAGTAGAAGACCCACGGTATAAGAAGAGACCATAGAAAGTAAAAGTATAGTTGTGGATAAGGAGGAGAAAGGAAATAACTCCGTGGATAATTCAGAAGCTGCTAAAAGCCACAAAAGACCATGGAATTTAAAACAAGGCTACATATTACAATAGAAACATCAGAAAGTCGCAATAAATATAAGAAGATAATGGATCATTTGAAACCCATTAATTTTAACAAAGCCTTTCCTAACTCATTTCAAAAGTGTGAACCACTCCTAACCACTAGTGCATTAAATATTACACATCCATTTCAACATTCTTAGACAATCTGATATAGTTCCTATCAAACAACTTCTACAGGCCATAAATGTCTACAAGAATTTAATCACGATTGTTCCTTGGTGGGCAGCAGGTGGTTATCTCTCTTCATTTTTGGTGTGATATAATAATCTCCCTCTCTCTTCTCTTCTTTCTCTATAAAAGACAACTTGATATTATTAAAAAATTATCCCTCTTCCGATTGTAAAGTCACCATGTCAAAATGATGGCCGAGCTTTCATGAGTTGTAGACCTCTAATCTTGTCACATGTAACACACACACTGCCCTTCCCCAATAATGTAACAAACTATGTATTTATTTATTAATAGAATCTTGTTCTTATGTTTATTGTGTCTCTTACCTATCCATTCATTTCTGGAATATCATGTGTGGGTTTCAATTACATGTTTTCATTTCTTTATGTTTAAAATATGTAGAATAGAATCATTTACGCAATATTGATCTATGACATCTATCTTCCCTCTCATCGTTGTGTTTTCTTTCCTGTTCTTCCCCTCACCAGAGAGATCACCCTTTCTATTCTAGTTTCATTGCCATTTCCTTAACTTAATTTCATTTCATGCTTTCCTCCTTCCCCATTTCCCATGTAGATTAGTAGCTTAGCTTATGAGTAGTGTTAGCGTTAGGTTAGATAGGTACATGAAGCCGACCTTCTCCAGATGTCTATCCCAAGGAGCAAGGGTTCCACACCTTGGGGACATTCTCAATGTTTCATCGAGGTGTAGAATTATGTTAGATTCAACAAGGTTGCAATCTTAGGCGACAACAGTAGTAAGAGGAGAAGAAAACATGGATTTTGGGCCATTTTGAGAATATATCTTCCTTCACTAAGATCTCTCATAGGATCAAAAATGTTTTTGGATTGCACTTGGCTCACAAGAATACCCACATTCCAAAGAAAATCCACACAATTGAAGGGAGGTTTATGTTTACAATGTTTATATTTATGCAATTTATTTATCTTTCTTTTTTAGCTTTATCTTGATGTATTTGCAATGAAAGTAGATTAGGATTTAATTGGTGTTAGATCCTAGCTTAGTTTTATCTACTTTCATTTTCATGCATACATGTTCCTTCCTCCTCTTTAAAATATGCATTAAGGTATTATCACTTTGCGATCCCACCCAAACTCAAACAAGAGTTAAAACTGGTTGTCAAGCACGAAGATGAGCTATTGACAAGTGGTCCAAGTGCAATCATGGTTAATTTAGATAAATGACACTTAAAATTCATCTTACCTCATTGATCTCATGGGAAAACAATTGATTCTCCTTAAAGATTATATGTAGAAAAAGTATATGCTTGTTTACTTGCAAGTGAAGGCACCTCCATGGTTATGGATCATCACGACTTATAGAGATCCTTTGGAACATGCTTCAAGAGGCATTTTTGGAGTGGATCACGCCATTTGAGTATCTTGTTGAGAATCTTCAGACCTTTATGAACCTTTTGGAGCAGATAATGATGACATGCGATATTCTTTGACATATTTTGATACCATTTTTTCTTATTTATCCCCTTTTTCTCTCTCTTTTGGGTTACAAGTAACTTTCTTGTTATAATTGTAAGGAATCCTCTTCTGAATCAAGGTTACTCTACCCAATTAGGTGGCCAAACATTCTGAGAGCCTTTAACCTTTGAGTTAAGCTCTGTAGATGATTGATCACCTTGATTTCTTATGGCAACAAATTGTGTATATTTTAGCTTTTAACACAAATGTGGATGTGGTTCATATCTTCCCTTTGTCTTTGTGTTAATTTGTTTCTTACATCTTTGTTATCCCCATGATTTTTTGTGTCTGGCCCATCTAACATGTTATAATTCACTGTGTCTCAATATTTATAGTGGGAGTTTAATTTAAATGCATGTGTTGGTTGTGACTCATATATGCCCTCTGGATATGTATCTTTTCTTCTCACTTGTTGAACTCGTTGGAGAGTGATCCCCTTCTTTCTTGGTGTTATCATCACCCTATTATGTTTTTTCTCTTTCATTTTCCCTGTAATTTATTAGATTATTGTTTAGTGATACTTGGTGGCTAGCATTAAAATAGTTAGTGTAGGAAGTCGACCTTTATCCAGAGGTTTATATTAAGGAGCCAAGGTCTCACACCTTCAGGACAATTCCATGTGGTTGCTAAGATGCTCAAAATCCTTTTTATTTATAGATCTTTCATGGGTGCATAAATTCAATGACAACACATATAAATTTTTTTTCCAGAAAATGTTGATATATGTACCAGTGCAAGTCTACACCAAAGTTGGTTTCACTTATAGTTCTCACGAATTCAACTACTACAACACATTTTCGAGAACCTAGGTCAAAATATAGGTACACAAAGGAAACCATTAAAATTATGTTCTTGAGAATGATTTGATCCTCAAAAACTCATTTATGTAAAATTGCACATCAAGTGGATGTAGCATATAGTTGGTGGAAAGAACATACAACATACAACATAAGTAATCTTCTCTTGACACATACAATTGAGTTTTGGATGTTCCTACTACTATGTATTCATCTTGTTGTAATCTTTGTTGTTTTTGTTTGGGTTACCAATTTTTTGCATTATTTGTAGTGGCTTCCTATGGATATTTTTTCAGTCCTCCAATTTTCTTTTGAAATGGCATCTTCGCTTTATGCTATTCCCTTCATAAGAGTGACATTCAATAGTATCCTTTATTTTTAATTTTTGTAAGTATCATAGGAGAATACCACAAGAATACACACACACATTTTATGTTTGTATAAAACAATATGTATATAAGTTCTTGGGGCAGTGAATATATGTACACATTTTTTGTTTTTTGAATCTTTGAGTAAAATTGAAGATTTGATTTTATACATATTGGTATGGTATTTTTACTTTTACAATAGCAAGAGTAATTTTCTTATTGCTTGCATGTCAGTGGCTAGCATCCCATGGGTTCCTAATCTATCTAATGTATACTTTATCGGTAATATATTAAGGTTATCATGTTTGTTGCGACCCTTACATTATGTGTTGAAATTTATTTTTTAATATACTGTGTTTTTCTATTATGAAATATTTTTTTATCTTTATTGTGTTTATAGTTTTTTGATATATTAATTTATATTATTAAAACACATAATAATGTAAATATGTATATACCTATTTAATGTTTAGCTAAACCAATATTTGTTTTAGTTCTTAGGGAAGTGAAGATGTGTATACACATTTTGTCTTATAGATCTTTGAGTAACATTGAACTTAGATTTAATTTTGTAAATATTCATTTGGAATTTCCTTAGAAACAATGCATTTTCTTCCATTTGACGTTTCTTTCACTTCATGTGTAATTAAAAAATGTTCTTATATCATATATAGTATGATAAAGTTCCCAATAGACTTTAGGGATGAATGAAAGTTTGTTGTTGCATATCGTTGCATATAGTGTGTCAGATACTCTTTTGCTTTTGGAAAACTAAATAAGGGACACCTAAAATTGTTTCCTACACATGTGATGGTCTACAGGGTAGTTGACATTGATTATAATCATGGGAAACATAAATAAAAGGTGGTGAGAGCAAGCAAAAACCCACCTCATGTAGTAGTATTTTGTACATTAGACATGTCTAATAAGAGGGTGGATGAAAATTACATCCATTTATCAAATAGGCAGCTTCCCACATATATTCATCAACAATATTTCCACTCTCACTAGTTTATCTACAAGTTCTATTGCATCTGTTTGATAGCTCTTTCTCTTCCCTAGACTATATGTAGTAAAAAATTGAATCCTACATTATTTGGTTTCTGTGGTTCATGTTAACATATAAACCCCAATATATCGTGATCATTATGCCAATAGGGGTAAGTTTACAATGGAAGTGGCCCTCTCACTAACATAATGGTTAATTGGTTGCATGATGAATATGTTATTTGCTTAACTACCTAGGTTGGATATGCCTCTTAAGGCATCGTTAAACCCACATTGGTTAGTTAGCTTGGTCTGCATTACTACCCAAGTCAGATACTCCAGTTGTGCATCTTAGAATGACTTCAACAACTCTAAAAACCTTCCCATATTTTATTATTGGCGTAACCATCGCACCTCCTTTTGGTACAAGTGTTAATATAGGTCGTAGTAGGGATTTCGAAAGAGAAGATTTTACATGAGACTCATATACATAGCCAATGTGTTAATAATATAGTATATTTATGTTGATTATCCACAAATTAACACAAATTGTCTTAAACCATCGATCAAGTTAATGACTGTATAAATTTTGTTTTAGATGACCATGTGAAGAATGTATCTGGACAAATGCACAAGTTAGTGTTTTGATTTGGTTGGATACATAATTATGTTAGATCTAGACCATGTTGTTGACTTCATACAATCATATATATAGTCTCCAGAGTGCATCATTACTCGTATATACTAATGAAATGTTTGTTAAAGCTTTATTTTATAATATCTCAGAGGCGTCATGACATTAAATTGTTTTCTAGGAAAATTGTACATGTTTAAGATGATAAACAGGGGGAGGTGGAGGAAAAAAAATGAAAAAAGGTGATGGTTCTTTAGAACAACATTCATCATTTTGTATGGTCCTTTTTATAAATATATATTAGAGATCTACTTAATTGTATTATATTGTGTTTATGTTAAGACTATTATTTGGGATTGAATTATACATTCAAAATTATTTATGGAAATTTATATATGTTTGTGCGTCTTGTCTTATTTATGATTATAGATTTTTGATGTTGCTTAACACGCTTTTGTGGGAGAGCTTCCAACTATCACATCGAAACGAATATATAGACCAACTTTACATTTGGTATCCCTTATTGTGTGCCTTGTAACTCGTGTGCATTTGCTAATTTATATATATGGAAACATGAAACACATATGAGAGCCATTTGAAATCAAAACACACCATAAAAAAGCAGATGAGAGCCATTTGAAGGCAAAACCCGCAAAAAATACAAATCATAACCCATCCTTGCAGAAATAAGAACCTTCCCTTTAGAGGCAACGACTATGACAAGCTTACTATGTTACTTGAAAAAATAGAAAATATGAAGACCACTAGATGTCTTAGGGCTGCAAGATATGAAGAATTGCAGAGACAAAAGAACACATGGATGAAACAAAACCTCAAATGCATTAACATATGATACATCAACCCAAGCGAATGCCCAAACCTTAACAAAGACAAAAAAAACATTATGTAAATGAAAAGTTTAGAACATTGACGTGGAGGAAGAAAACAACTAGGAAACACCAACACTACATTTTAGAGTTCAACCTGACTTTTGAGTACGATGAAAAAACATATATAGGGATTGAAATTTAATGAAGGGAAAAAATCCTCGTTACTCAACCAAGGACTACCTCCAATAGGCTCAAATGTGAAATTGACAGATGGACGACATAAAAAAAATGGTGGGAAGAGAGGGTTTGTGTTTTATGTACCACACGGCGGTTAATCATAGGAGCATTTCATCCTTGAATGTCCAAAGTATGAAAACATTTATGCATAAACATTAAGAATTGCTTCGAGATAAAACTACTGAAGACAAAGGGAAAAAATTAGAAGAGAGGTGAACTAAATTCAGGAAAAGAGGAGCAGCCTTCTTAAAAATAGCCATTGGAGAGTGAAGCACATATGAGATCCGTTAAAAAGCAAAGGAGAAAAAGCAGATGAGAGCTATTTGAAAGCAAAGCAGATCAGAACCGTCGCAAATGAGAGCCGTTTGAAAGCAAAGGCCAGCCAAAAAAACAGATGAGAAGCTTCGGAGTTGAGAAACATTAAGAATTGCTTCGTGGTACCTAAAACTACCTAAAAGAAAAAGGGGAAAAAATAGAAGAGATGTGAACTTAATTCAACAAAAGAACAGCCTTCTTAAAACTAGCCATTGGAGAGCGGAAGCACATATGAGAGCCGTTTGAAAGCAAAGCAGAAAAAGCAGACGAGAGCCGTTTGAAAGCAAAGCTCATCAGAAAGAGCAGATCAGAACCGTCGCAGTCTGCAGATAAGAGCCGTTTGAAAAAGTAGATGAGAAGCTTCGGAGATGAGATCCGTTGTAGGTAGAGATTATAAATAGCCCTTCCCTCCCCTGACCTTCCACTGTATTCTTTTCATTTCATTTCATTCCACTGTTTTGATTGTTGCGTCGTGTGGCCACACTGTCCTGTGCTTGTGTAGTCCTATGTACTGTGTCTTTGTGTTCGTCTTTCTTTATGTGTTTTGTGAATGGAATGAAATGATAAGATAACTTTGCATTGGGATAGGGAGGAGCCTTACATTCCGTTTCCAGGTGGAACGTTACATTTGATTGCACAAGATTAGAGGAGGAGCTCTGCATTCCGTTTTTCAAAGGCCGGGTAACCTACTGTTTAACATTTTATTTCATTTGCTTGAGATGCAGTGCATTCGTTTCGTGTTCATTTGCTGCTCGGTTGATTTATAGTGATTTATTTTTAGTATAGTTTCAATATTTTAATCTGCAAATCATTTTAGTTTAACATCACCTGTTCAAGATCCCTGGAAACCCTCATGGTCTATTATTGAAGTTTAACTGCAGTATATAATCAATGTTATAACCTGCAAATCATTTTAGTTTAACATCCCCTGTTCAAGATCCCTGGAAACCCTTACAGTCTATTATAGAATAACTGCCAGAAATTGCTCAAATTTTCTCTCTCTTAGTTAGTAAATATGTCAGAAATTAGATGGGTTTCAACGGATCAACCAATTTTATTACTCATATACAGCCAAACATGTTGGATTCAACTCGCAAAAAACGAAGTACCACTTCAATTCTTCAGAATAAGTGAATTCCCAGAAACCAAAAAAAGCGGTGGTATCATTTTCATTTTCATTTTCCCCAAATACATGAGACGCCCTCTTTAAATTAGCGTATTTCATTTTCTGTCTTCCTTTGTCCCATGTGACTTCGAATAGCCCGGGATTTTTATGTTCTTCTCCTCGATATTCTGTTTCCATTGTCCCCCAATAATTTACACGTCATTGAAGTCTTTTAGAAAATCCAGCCTTGGGCTCATTTTCAGGAACTTGGAATCAAGATTATTGAATGCATAATCTACGTTTTATCTTCTGAAGGCCACTGTGACTCAGATGCCAATTTGATATTTAAAAACTTGCAGTCTTTTTGGTAATTTTAATACTCCTGACCTCGACATTCAGCACTGCCTCTAGGGTAAAAGTGATTTTAAAATTAGACACTAGCGAGATCTACAAATTTCTTTTCTAACTCTGTATTTAGGCTTGTGATCAGTTGCACAAATTCATTAAGGTACTTCGCATAAACTTCTTTTACAATATGGCATTCAATTCCTTGTTGCAAATTTTTACTCTAATTGTTCTAAAATTATATAGTGTTATTCTACGTGTTGTTTCAATTTAATACACTGGTTCTCCATTTTTTCCCGTAGGGTACTGAGTTGGTTTTCAGTTTCTGCATCAATCACATGATTGCAAGTTATGTTTTTGCAGATTCTCACAATCCCGCTTTAGACAGTTGAACATAAAGTCCCAGAACTTCAGTTAAATGTAAAATTTTATGTTGTGCTTTTTGATTGAATCTTTCTAGAACATCAACATCATAACATGTTTCTAGAACTTTGCATTACAATGTTACATCAGAAAATCAATTCTACCTTCTTCTAGCTGTTGTTTCAATTTTATACACTTGTCTTCCATTTTTGCCTTTAGAGTACTGAGATGGTTTTCTCTTTCTGCATCAATCACTTGATTGCAAGGCATACGGGCTTGCAGATTCTCACAATCCTGCTTTAGATAGCTGAACATAAAATCGAATAACTTTTATGTTCATTACAGAACCTGAGTCTTCAATTAATTATTAAATGCAGAATCTGGTGCTGCAATACTTGATCTAATGTTTCCAGTACATCAACATGATAGAACTTTGTAATACACCAAAATTGATCTCCCTTAATTTGATGCAGGAGCATCAACTCTCAACCTGTACATATGGATGCTATCACCAATTTTGGCTTTCTAGGGGTGTTCATAGGTCCTAGAGGTCATCTAGGGTCTATTAGGCATGTTAGCTTAGTTTAAGTCCTTCAAAAATTCAAATTGTGCTATGTCCCTCCAAAATGCAAATTTGAGTCATTGAAGGCAATTTTGGCTTGAATTGGTGTTTTGATGTTTTGAGCTGGCAACACATCCTATTTAGGTCCTAGAGGGGTCATGATGGTAACCTAGTGTTAGGTCCTGGAGAACTAGCCTACACTAGTTGCTTCTATTATTGTATTAAAAGACAAAATCATGAATGTGAAGGGTCCATGGGCAAGAATTCGGTTAGAAAGCTTGGAAAGGCATATTTAAGCCTCTTTGTAACTAATTAGGATCATTATTTGAGTGATCAAGGAGGAATAGGAATCGGAGCTCCAAGAACCTTGAAGGAAAATCTTGTAACAGTTTGATAAATCTTAGATCTTGAAGTGGCATTTAGACCTGTGCATGTTCATTGAAAGGCATCAAATTCTTATGCATTCATGTGAGTATGATAATGTTTACTCTGGTAAGGAACTTATCTTCATTGCTTTTTGGTTTAATAGTATGATCTCTGATTCTGGGTGAGGTAGATGTTGGACAGTGTGAGGGTTGAAGCAAACTGTGTTATAGCATGATTTTTAGTGTGTTAACATTTAGATCTGTGTTCTTCATTCAAAAAAAGGAGAAGAGAAGTACGAGGACAGTGAGTTAGGACTTCTTAGAATCTCAGGAAACCTTGAAAGAACAAAGGTTGAATTGCATTTTGGGTGAAACTCTTAAGAGTTAAGTATACCCTCTCTCTACATGCAGAGTACGTGAAACTTGTGGTAAAATAACAGTGGTTGAAGTTATATAACTTCACTATCATAATTAGAAGCTTGATATCATTGGTATAGTCCTTGGAAAGTGAGCTCAGGGTTTGAAAGTACGTGGGAGAAAATCAGAGAGTAAAGAAGGCTACTTGGGTCTGTAAGAAATCTCTTAAGGTTTGAAACAAAGGAGGAATTTTAGTGATGAAAGCACTGTTTCAAAGCATAAGATTTGGAAGTAACAATCACCATCTTTCTCCATTGCTTATTCATGAAGGATCAAGACTTTATTAACCTCCAGGAAGCTGTGGTGTACGAAAGTAGTCAAGAGACCTGTAGGGTACATTTTTGACAAGGAAAGAGACCTAGGGTTTTGTGGACAAGAGTGGTTGAAGGAAGCTAGAGAGTGAAGAGAACTTTGTAACTCTCAAGAAAGTTAGGTGAGGTCTTATTTGAAGAACCACCTTGATTGTAAGTTTTGGATCCTTACCAACTAATAGAAATTTGTGACAGTCCTTAGTGAAACCTGTAGATGGTCATCAGGAAGCCAAGAGCCAAACTAGGGAGTAAGAATGAGGAGTAAACTGATGGAACAGGGTTGGAAACTTTGTAGAAATCATCCTTAAGGTATTTGCATTCACATGTAAGGGGAATCAAACCGATGAAAGGACTCCAGTTATACATCTTTATATCAGCTCAGTCACAGATCTGGAAAGAGAGATTAAGACCTAGCATTTGGAGCAAATTTTGAAGAGTACAAGAAGGATACAGTGAGTTAAGATTCCAAATTTGAAAGGAAGCATGTGGAGAAGGTCCTGAAGGACTTTAAAAGTGTTTTAACCTTTAAGCAATTTCTAAGTGTTTGTAATCCTTGACAGAGTTCCTACAAACTTGTCCCTTAAGACCTTGTTTCTAGATTGAGCTATTGAAGGAAGAAGGAACTTGGTGAGAGAAGCCATTGAGAAACTCTGTACAGTGAAATAAGACCCAAATGGGCATGCAAAAAGGGTATTAGTCTGTTAAGGGAGTGAGCAAGTTGGGAATTATTGCAAGAAGAACGAGTTCTCAGGGCTAGAAGGAAGCAAACAAGTGCAAGGAGGGTGGAGAGTGGAAAAGACACCTAGCAAGAGAGTTGAAATTTGAAACTTGGCACACATATCAAGGTGGATAAAGGGTGTTAGAAAATGTTTTTAGTTCGTGTTGGACATCTACAGAACCCTTCAACCATGAGCTTAGCAAGGGAAATTGCTTAAGAAACCATGCAAGGCAGTTTTGCCTAAGGGTAAGTCATTTAGTCTTCTGGGTTGATTTGATGCATTACAAGGGTTGAATTGACATTGGTAAGTGTCCAAGAACATGTTGAGATGGTTGGTTTAATGGATCAGGGTGAATGATCAAGGAATTACAGGATTTTGGAGGTTTGTGCATGAGAACAAGTAGTTTGTCTGAAGGCCTTTAAGGCATAATTTGAGTTTTTAGTCATTCTAACATTAGAAGTTGGGTGTGTTTGACTTTGCTCTGCATCATAATTTCTCTATAAGGTTCAAGTATTTCAAACTTTAGTTTATCAACTTGGCTTCTAAATGTTCCTTCAAGTTCTTTATTCATCTATTAGAACCCGACACTTAAATCAGATGCAAAATCTGATGATGTGATTCCTAAATTAATGCTTCTAATTTGCTAACAATAACAAAAATTTACAATACTTTACAAAATTGATTCTCCTTTCCAAACTTTGGTATGTCAATTAGCTCCAAAATATTCCTTAGGATTTTATATTCTTTTGTTAATACTTTAATAAGTAACAAACCTGGACCACTCAATAAAGAACCACAATCTTTTTACTCATAAGCTCCTATTAAGGCATAATTTGAGTTTTTAGTCATTCTAACATTAGAAGTTGGGTGTGTTTGACTTTGCTCTGCATCATAATTTCTCTATAAGGTTCAAGTATTTCAAACTTTAGTTTATCAACTTGGCTTCTAAATGTTCCTTCAAGTTCTTTATTCATCTATTAGAACCCGACACTTAAATCAGATGCAAAATCTGATGATGTGATTCCTAAATTAATGCTTCTAATTTGCTAACAATAACAAAAATTTACAATACTTTACAAAATTGATTCTCCTTTCCAAACTTTGGTATGTCAATTAGCTCCAAAATATTCCTTAGGATTTTATATTCTTTTGTTAATACTTTAATAAGTAACAAACCTGGACCACTCAATAAAGAACCACAATCTTTTTACTCATAAGCTCCTAACAATGATAAGACTATGGGATTTTTCAGGATCTATTGCTTATGCATGAGCTTGTAAACTTACATTTTCAAGAAATGTACTTCAAGTATTGGGAATCACATCCTTTAGAAGGTGCAAAATAAAGCTTAACAAGGTAAGTTGTTCCCTTTCCCAACCAAGGATAAAGTAGAGTGCTATCAAAATCCCACATATCCCTAACCATGTGAACACAAAATTAGCTCAATGGTCTCAAGGGTTAAAATAGAAGTCTAAATTAATCCTTGACATCTATTGTCCCTTTCTCTATAGTTCTTTCTATTCCTGCATAACTAATTCATATTTGTGGATCCCATTATACTTACCTTTCCTCTAATTATTTCACATTGTCAAAGCATAATCTCATAACAATATTTTTTATAAGAATGTTGGCAATGAGAATCATTTTTCTTAAGCATTTATCCCATTGTCGATTTAGGCTCCTTCTACTTTTACCTCAGCTTCAAGTATCAACTTGTTCTTCGCAAATAGGAGACCCTATTTGTCTCATTTATATAGAGTAAATTCCTATTCTTGGAGACAACCAACATGATTTTTTGAAGATAGTTCAACTACATTACTAAACTGTGTTCTGACTTGTAACTCATGATTTTTTGAAGATAGTTTAACTAGTAAAGGGTTTCCATATTTTGGGTACCCTAAACAGAACTAGCAGATGGCTTGTATGAGTCACGATTTCTTGCTCGACTTAATATTTTCAGTGTCTAATACCAATCTCAACTGCCTCACTTCTCGGCGGCATCCCTATTATTATGCAGAGTAGGTCTTGCATGCAGGCCACAAGGCAACATCTAGGGTAGCTGTATTGAGTTGTCTTCACAACTTCAGACATATATAAGGGAAACCTGATTCCTAGTTATTTATCCCCACATTACTGTATCAGTCATTCAAAATTACATAGGTGTTGATCTGAAGTCTTGTCATGACCAATGGGAAACAATGGCCACAGATAAGTGTTTCCAATTTGATAAGTACTGCCCATTTAGATTGCAGAAAAATCAAACTTGCATTAATAGGGAGCCTATTTATTACAAAATTACAATTTTGCTCAAGACTAGTATTAACAGTTCATATCTTGTAGAAGAAATGTGATTTGCTGAGCCTTGTCAGTCTGCCCCTGTTTCATTGTTACTGGAGAATTAGTTAAATTAAGGAAATGCTGTCATAATCTGTGAGTAGCCAATAGCGCTGTAAAGTGCAGGTATGTCATAGTCACCACCATAAAATCCTACAGTATATTTGACAAATCTATGTAGCTGTATTGAGTTGTCTTCACGACTTCATACATATATAAGAGAAACCTGATTACTAGTTATTTATCCCCACATTACCGTATCAGTCATTCAAAATTACATAGGTGTTGATCTGAAGTCTTGTCACGACTAATGGGAAACAGTGATCACAGATAAGTGTTTCCAATTTGGTAAGTACTGCCCAATTAGATTGCAGAAAAATCAAACTTACATTAATAAGGACCCTATTTATTACAAAATTACAATTTTGTTCAAGACTAGCATTTACAGTTCATATCTTCCAGAAGAAATGTGATTTGCTGAGCCTTGTCAGTCTGCCCCTGTTTCATTGTTATTGGAGAATAAGTAAAATTAAGGATATGATGTCATAATTTGCGAGCAGCCAATATCGCTTTAAAGTACAGGAATCTCATAGTCACCACCATAAAATCCTACAGTATATTTGACAAATCATGTGGAAGATGAGATCAGTTTGATAAGAATGAACTCCACCTTCCTCATCTTTCCCTATTTAAACGAAACTAAAGAGTTCACTATCTTCAGTGCCTTTCACCAGTAGGCTAACACACGCTCACACACTAGACTGCTGGAGTCTTTAGTCGGTCTGCCAGATCAGTCATGTAAATTATTATTCAAGACATGTTAAAGTTTTGAGGATTACAATGGGTGAGCTCACCAGTTAAATTATTTTATTTTTTTGAACCTGTTTTATCTTGGATATTACCATGTAGACTTTATTGGAGTAAAGCTTGTATTGATTAAATGCCAATTTCATTGTTTGTAATAGATTTTATATTGGGCAGTTTTGCCTATTATTGTTCCCTCGCAGATTTATTAAGGGGTTATAGGGAAATACAATTTTTTTTTCTCAAGTAGATTTTATCTTTTGGTAGACTATAGTCTTGACTATACCCTATTTTTACAGATTTCAAGTACATTTTGAATTGGATCTATTATTGTTGGCTATTTAATATCAATTACATTTTATTATGGTTATGTGTAACAAACCTAACAATACCCAAGATGACCTATAATTTTTTTTCATTTGTATTGGCACAAAATACACAAAGTTAGAATCTCTTTCTCAGTTTGCCCGAGTTTTTGAAGATCTTATTCTTTAACCCACTCAAAATTAGTTAGTGGAAGCCCATGGTGATCTAATAGCCAACCATTTCTGCAATATGGAAATAATTTTTCTATAGGATTGTCCAATGGTCTAAGAGATTAATAGTAACAGTTCTGTTTAAAATTGAGCAACCATGTCTATTGGGGTTGCTATGGCAGTGTTACTATCATCAGAATCCTTACAATTTTTATAAATATAAAAATCTCCTATATTAGGCCTGCTAATAAACAAACAAACCGAACATTGAGAGCCCTAAAAGTTCTACATTTGAGATGTGTAATGCTACACCTCTATAGCCTACTCTTGTTCCTGTACAATTCATGACCGCCTTCCCAAAGTTTGCATCCCCAAGTTTGCTTTCCAGTCAGGCCATTTCATCATCAATCCAAGTGCAAACTTGATCTTGGAAAGCTGGCATAGTATCAAACATGCTGTTGGAAATCTGCCCTGCTATGATTCCATCAGTGTTACGTGGAGATGCGTCCCCTAGATTTTGGTGACGTCCCCGGATCTAATAGCCAACCATTTCTGCAATATGGAAATAATTTTTCTATAGGATTGTCCAATGGTCTAAGAGATTAATAGTAACAGTTCTGTTTAAAATTGAGCAACCATGTCTATTGGGGTTGCTATGGCAGTGTTACTATCATCAGAATCCTTACAATTTTTATAAATATAAAAATCTCCTATATTAGGCCTGCTAATAAACAAACAAACCGAACATTGAGAGCCCTAAAAGTTCTACATTTGAGATGTGTAATGCTACACCTCAATAGCCTACTCTTGTTCCTGTACAATTCATGACCGCCTTCCCAAAGTTTGCATCCCCAAGTTTGCTTTCCAGTCAGGCCATTTCATCATCAATCCAAGTGCAAACTTGATCTTGGAAAGCTGGCATAGTATCAAACATGCTGTTGGAAATCTGCCCTATTATGATTCCATCAGTGTTACATGGAGATGCGTCCCCTAGATTTTGGTGACGTCCCCGGATGTTTCGGGGATTTAGAGGTGACATTTCCTATTTTAAAAAAATATTTCAAAAGTTTTCTGATGTTTTTACTTTTAAAATGTTGTTATTTTTACCAAGAACATTAAATTCTGATCTTAAAAGTTCCTAAAATACATTAGACACAATTTAAATCCCTAAATTTCATTGAACACAAGTAAAATATTAATTTGTGTATATTATTTTAATTGCCGTCCCCAAAATTTGAGAATTTTTTAGCTGTCTGAGAAACCCCTTCCCTCCGTCCCTGAGACTTAGGTAACTATGGTTTCCATCAATGGTGTTGGAAGCCATGTTAAGATTTCCAAACAGATTTGTGAGAGCACTGTGAACCAACCCCTCAAAACACTCAACCAACTTGTGTTTTATGATCCTAAATTCCTTAATCATTCTAGCATCACGACTATTTTCCAAGCATGGAATGGCCAAATTGACCATGTCACGATTTTGTAGTGCATTTCTGCAGTCGTGACTGTGAACTCTTCCTTCCTCACTGTCTATATCTTCTACTTCTTGATTCACCGGGTACACTATAAGTCTTGTAGGAGTGTACCTACATAATTGTTGGTTGGTGGTCCCCATACCTGCTCTTTTCTCTCTCTCAAAATCACAACACCATAAACAACTCAAAGAATAAAACTACCAAACAGAATGACTCATTGTCACTTGTATAGGTTCTGTATCATTGCTCTGGGTGTAATTACAGTACAAGTGAACCAACCCCTCAAAACACTCAACCAACTTGTGCTTTATGATCCTAAATTCCTTAATCATTGTAGCATCATGACTATTTTGCAAGCATGGAATGGCCAAATTGACCATGTCACGATTTTGTAGTGCATTTCTGCAGTTGTGACTGTGAACTCTTCCTTCCTCACTGTCTATATCTTCTACTTCTTGATTCACTGGGTACACTATAAGTCTTGTAGGAGTGTACCCTACATAATTGTTGGTTGGTGGTCCCCATACCTGCTCTTTTTTCTCTCTCAAAATCACAACACCATAAACAACTCAAAGAATAATACTACCAAACAGAATGACTCATTGTCACTTTGTATAGGTTCTGTATCATTGCTCTGGGTGTAATTACAGTACAAGTTGCTTCTTGTAATTTTCAAGGGATTCAAGTCCCGTTGTATTAAAAAAGGCCATGTCAAGGTACAAATGCATAATTTTTGCAATTGTGACTGGAACTCCTCTTTCTTCACAGTCCATATCTTCTACTTCCTGATTCATCGTGTACGTTATAATTGCTCTAAGAGTGTACTCTGCAGAATTGTTGGTCGGTGATCCCCATAGCTACTACGTTTTTTCTTTTAAAATCTCAACACCATTAAAAACTCGAAGAATATAACTACCAAACAGAATGACCCCTCATCACTTTGTACAGATTATGTATCATTACAATGTGTGTAATAACAGTACGCTGCTGCTTGTAACTGTGAAGGGATTCAAGTCCCATTGCTAAAAAAGAGGCCTTATCAAGGTAAAAACACAGTTCTTTTGTAATTCATTATTTATCATCATCATTTAATATTGGATTATAAATGGGTTTTTCTAATCCCCTGATACCTGTTCCTTAAGACCATGCGATGTCACATCACTACTGATAAGACAGTAGCAACTGCCATCCATGTGACCAGAAGCCTACTGTAATTTATATATTTGGTGTTACTGCAGTGCATCATTATGTAATACCATTTTTTTGTAGTATCAACTGCACAAGTTTCAAATCAATCTTTGTGATCCATATTTTGTGAGTCATAATGGTTTGAAATAACAGATCTCTCATGAGCATGAATGGTCCACTCGAAACTCATTTTATCAATGTGAGCGATGTCACATCACTACTGATAAGACAGTAGCAACTGCCATCCATGTGACCAGAAGCCTACTGTAATTTATATATTTGGTGTTACTGCAGTGCATCATTATGTAATACCATTTTTTTGTAGTATCAACTGCACAAGTTGCAAATCAATCTTTGTGATCCATATTTCGTGAGTGATAATGGTTTGAAATAACAGATCTCTCATGAGCATGAATGGTCCACTCGAAACTCATTTTATCAATGTGAGTGATGTCATAGGCACACATTGGGATTCCTGGTGAGGAGGTCATCCATCCTAGTACTACTTTGGACAATTAGGGGCATTGAAATTTGAGACACTTTCCTACATTGGATACATTGACCTGATGCTTTGGTATGATTCCCACTACTACTCTTACTTCACTATGGCTGTAAGGTCGAGCACCCGGGCCAACTATAGAAAGGGGAGGGGGTGAGTATAGGGTAGATCATCTGCATGGAGGAGGTAGGTCAGAGTTCTGAAGGATGTGGGGCGGCCCCGACTCGATATCCTAGATATCTGGCTAGGCCTATATGGTGATAATTGGTTGGTTGGTTGGTTAGTTAGTAGCGGGTGGGTTCAACAAGCCAGTAGTCCCCAAAAGGACTAGGTGTAAAGGGCACTTATGCTGAAGTTCGAAGTAGGTAGATCCCCCCTATCTATGGGTTGTATCGGTCTCCCCTGAACTCTCTTTATGGCAGTCCCTATAAATATCTAGATTGTGTCCACGAGAGAAATAATAGGGGGATTTTGAGATCTAGATCGAGGGGAATAGATTGGGGTCGGTGCTGAACTATATATATGGCAGTCATATGATCTATATTCTATTCTATTAGGAGCCCCCTCTCCCCTCACCCGCCCCTATCTAGATCTATATCTAATTGGGCCGAGAAAGAGAGAAGGGCCTCAAGACAAGAGGCCCCTATCTATATAGCTCACCCTTCTATTCTGTAGATAGGCCGATCTGCTTGCCCTTATTCCTTATTATCGAAGAGAAGAGGGCCCTATAGGACTTGTATGTCAAGTCTCATTGTCACACTTGTATGTCAAGTTGTCAATAACGGCCCGAGAATAGAATCTATATATGGGATTTGAATCGGAAATCACTTACCCCTATCATATAATAGAGATGGAGATGGATGGACCTATGCCCAATGGAGAGAAATTCCCGATTGGCGCTATACATGTTACTGTGGTAAGAGAGATGGATCCGAGCCCATATATAGATAAGGGCGTTGCCTAGATCTATATCTATATCTAGATCTATATCTAATTGGGCCGAGAAAGAGAGAAGGGCCTCAAGATAAGAGGCCCCTATCTATATAGCTCACCCTTCTATTCTATACATAGGCCGATCTGCTTGCCCTTATTCCTTATTATCGAAGAGAAGAGGGCCCTATAGGACTTGTATGTCAAGTCTCATTGTCACACTTGTATGTCAAGTTGTCAATAACGGCCCGAGAATAGAATCTATATATGGGATTTGAATCGGAAATCACTTACCACTATCATATAATAGAGATGGAGATGGATGGACCTATGCCCAATGGAGAGAAATTCCCGATTGGCCCTATACATGTTACTGTGGTGAGAGAGATGGATCCGAGCCCATATATAGATAAGGGCGTTGCCTAGATCTATATCTATATCTAGATCTATATCTAATTGGGCCGAGAAAGAGAGAAGGGCCTCAAGACAAGAGGCCCCTATCTATATAGCTCACCCTTCTATTCTGTACATAGGCTGATCTGCTTGCCCTTATTCCTTATTATCGAAGAGAAGAGGGCCCTATAGGACTTGTATGTCAAGTCTCATTGTCACACTTGTATGTCAAGTTGTCAATAACGGCCCGAGAATATAATCTATATATGGGATTTGAATCGGAAATCACTTACCACTATCATATAATAGAGATGGAGATGGATGGACCTATGTCCAATGGAGAGAAATTCCCGATTGGCCCTATACATGTTACTGTGGTGAGAGAGATGGATCCGAGCCCATATATAGATAAGGGTGTTGCCAACCCCATCTATCTGAGCTTCGCTAGGCCCATGGGGATCCGATCCCATATATAGATAAGGGTGTTGCCAACCCCATCTATCTGAGCTTCGCTAGGCCCATGGGGATCCGATCCCATATATAGATAGGGCGTTGGGCCTATCTATATAATCTATATAGGGAGAAATGCTGGTCCCATCGGGGATCCGCTGGTCCCATCTATTCTCTTTATAGGGGATCTCATATATAGATAGGGCACTGCCAACCCCATCTATCTGCGCTTCGCTAGGCCCATCGGGAATTCGATCTACTTTGCTGCCATATAGAGAATATAAATGGGGGAGAGGGATATTCGCTGGGGGATCCGCTAATCCCATCTATTCTCTTTATAAGGGGATCCCATATATAGATAGGGCATTGCCAACCCCATCTATCTGTGCTTCGCTAGGCCCATCGGGAATTCGATCTACTTTGCTGCCATATAGAGAATATAAATGGGGGAGAGGGATATTCGCTAAGGAATCCGTTGGTACCATCTCTATCTGAACTCTAAACTCTGAACTCTGAACTTTGAACTCTGAACTCTGAACTCTGAATGAGATTCTCTCTATCTCTCACCATATCTCTATCTGAACTCTGAACTTTGAACTCTCTCTCTATCTCTCTCTCTCTTTCTCGATATCTCTCTCTATATCTCTATCTGAACTCTATATTATATCTCTCACTCTATTTGAATGAAACTCTCTCCATATGAATGAGACGCTCTATCTGAACTATCTCACTTTATCTGAACTCTATATCTCTCTCTCTCTATCTGAATGAGACTCTATCTCTCTCTATCTGAATGAGACTCTATCTCTCTCTATATCTCAATCTCAACTTTGTTGGCGTATATGATATGGGGCAGTTGTATCTTGGAGCTCCAAAAGAGAAAAAGATATCCCATGGGGTCGACGTCCCCCATCTATACTCCCCCCATATATAGGTTGAGCCCCCCTCTACATGTATGGTCCGATTGGTAGGTCCTTGTCTATACACGATATGAGATATATAGATCGGGGGGAGGTAGGTTGGATGGGGACTAACCCATATATCTATATCTTGACCCTCTCTCTATATGGCCTTATCTATACATAAATATGGCCCCCTCGACCCCATATAGAGTTCTAGATGAGGGCCATATAGAGAGTATAGAGGGGGGCCTAACTGACTAGAATCCATATAGCCGCCCTCCTCCCCTGGTCATGAGTCACATATACTAGACTAGGCCTGATCAATAGATATGGATCAAGGGCCTAAATCTCTTTATATGGCCATATATAGATAGGGGGCAACTAAACTAAAACTACATATGCCAGAGTCAGCCAGTTCTATTCTATATATATACAAGGCCGGCCTTCCCCTTCCCCGTATATAGATAGAAAGGGGTCCCCTCCCTCAACTATCTTAGCCGCCCTCCAACTCGGGTCCCGAGTCACATATACTAGACTAGGCCCGATTGAGGGCCTAAATTTCTCTATATGGCCATATATAGATAGGGGGGGTAACTAAACTAAAACTACATATGCCAGAGTCAGCCAGTTCTATTCTATATATATACAGGGCCGGCCTTCCCCTTCCCCACATATAGGTACAAAGGGGCTCCCTCCCTAAACTATCTTATCTTATCTATTTGTGCCGGAGGGAAGTTGATATTCTCGTATTCCACCCGTCCACAGGCAATTAGGATATAGGGGAGCGGCTAACCGTAGCCATATGTGAAACAAGGAGTTGGAGGGGGATATCTATCATATACGTGATACGACGACCTTTTGTATCACATATATAATGGAGAATGGATGGACGCCTGCCTATATAGATATATGACGCCCTGGGCAGGCTATTCTTTGTATAGCTCCCGTCGCCATATCTATCTCTCATGCCGAGAGCTCGATGGGATATATTCTATCTATCTATACTAGCAACTCTGCTCGAAAGATAAGTAAGGAAGTCGCCCACTCTCTATATATGTATATACAGGTTTGAAGGCCCTTATCTAGATATGGCGCCTACTATAGAGTTTAATTGGCACGACTGGCTATAGTTATAGGGTGGTTGTATATATTGGTAATTGGTTCAGGCCCCCAGATAATAGATAGGCGACAACCGACTATAGAGAATATAGGGACGGGGATAGGGCTCGACCAACGGAAATTACACCAAACTACTAGAGACTAGACATTGAACTTCTAGTAGGCACTCCCCTGATATAGAGTATAGTCGAAGGGGGAGTATAGTTGGAGGGGGAGGGTCCCCTTTCTATTTCTATCTATATATGGTGATAGAATATATCAATCTGCTTAGGGGCGGGCAGGGGGGGAGACTATCTAATATCTATGCCCTCTGGTCGGGCTCCTTTCGTCAGATATGTAGGGGTCGGCGGGAGGCCAAACCACCTATCTATAGTAATGAGGCGCTCGCTCGACGGCCCGACCCACTACACTACACTACACTACAGTACAATACAGTACAGTATAGTACACTACATATATATCCCACTACACTACACTACACTACATATGTATCCCACTACACTATATCTCTATATAGGGATAGGGGTAACTACCCCAATATAAATAGCTGTCGGATAGGGCACCTCTCTCTCCGGACCGACCAGAGCCCTATCCCCCTTCTATATAGTATATAAAGGGCCTCCTCTCTAATCTAAATCTAACCCCATAAATTCTATATAGTATATAAAGGGCCTCCTCTCTAATCTAAATCTAACCCCATAAATGGATTAGATTAGAGAGGGGGCCCTCTATATGCTATTCGGGCTTTTGCTCAAAGAAGGGGCAGGGGAAGGCACTCCCTCGACGACCTACCCTATTGGATATAGCTATAGCCAGGGGATGAGGGCAGTTAGGCTATATATAGGATAGACGGGAGTTAGGCCCGTGTCCCATATCCCATATAGGTAGAGGCCCCCATAGTATATAGTTTAATTGGCACCGTTTAGATTTAGATTGAGTATAGATAGGGGCCCTCCCCCATTAACCTGAACCGATCTGCCGAACTATAGAGAGATAGGGCCCACAGGGGAGGAGGCCCTCGTCCGATAGGATTCTAGTCTCAATCTATAGGGATATCGAGTTCTATTGGGTCCCCTTAGAACTATATGGGGCATAAACATAGGCTAGGCTAGGCGCCTAGATAGATGAGATCAGATCAGATAGCCTATATAGAGATACTCTAGATGGCTATTATATACTCCAGATGGCTATTCTACTCTATACTCTATATGGCACTCTCGATAGACCGAGGAACACTATAACTATAGCTAACCCTATCGCCTCGTCCACTGCACCATCCATATGTTCTCAACTTGGCTGGAGGGAGTGAATTACTCTATAGTGCGTTCATCGGATAGTCCCTCGTCGGGCCGACCATATCCTGAACTCTGAAAAGGTGGGTGGGTAGCCCTATAGCTATTACCATAGATAAGGTGGGTGTTCAAACATCTATCCGCTAGCCTATATATATAGAGGGGCGGCCTATCTATA
The DNA here is from genome assembly GCA_019776745.2 of Taxus chinensis. Classification (NCBI taxonomy): domain Eukaryota; kingdom Viridiplantae; phylum Streptophyta; class Pinopsida; order Cupressales; family Taxaceae; genus Taxus; species Taxus chinensis. Next base: position 692,400,368 of record CM034146.1, read on the forward strand.
GATCTTAGGGTCAATTCGAGTGGTTCACGGTAGAAGGTATGGACTACTAAGATAAGATATATGGGGCAGGAAAATTCATAGGGCATAGGGGGTTCTAGTTCTATCGTGGAGAGTGGAGTGTCGATCGAATTATATTCTATCCATTCTTAATAGAGTGACCTCAGAGCAAATGGTAGGCGGGGCCCGGAAAATTCATAGGGCATAGGGGGTTCTAGTTCTATCGTGGAGAGTGGAGTGTCGATCGAATTATATTCTATCCATTCTTAATAGAGTGACCTCAGAGCAAATGGTAGGCGGGGCCCTATCTATATCTAAGTATAGTCCCTCGTCGGGCTGACCATATCCTAAACTCTGAAAAGGTGGGTGGGCAGCCCTATAGCTATTATAGAGGGGCTGTTCAAACATCTATCCGCTAGCCTATATATATAGAGGGGCGACTTATCTATAGATCTTAGGGCCAATTCAAGTGGTTCACGGTGTAAGGTATGGACTGCTAAGATAAGATATATGGGGTAGGAAAATTCATAGGGCATACGGGTTTCTAGTTCTATCGCGGAGAGTGGAGTGTCGATCGAATTCTATTCTATCCATTCTTAATGACCCACTAGAATAGAGTGACCTCAGGGAAATTGGTAGGCGGGGCCCTATCTATATCTAACTATATCGGTACCTAGTATGAGGCTTGTAGTTGGGAGTAGAGATTAGTAGTGCTTGGTTGGGATTGGGAGTGCCGGTTGGTAGTGCTTGGTTGAAACTATATATATAAGACTAGAGTCGTTAGTAGAAGGATGAAGTAGGAGTAGAAGGGGTTGTCTCTAGTCTCTAGTTGAAGCTGAGTGTTGGGAGTCAGTCTATCCGCTAGCCTATATATATAGAGGGGCGACTTATCTATAGATCTTAGGGCCAATTCAAGTGGTTCACGGTGTAAGGTATGGACTGCTAAGATAAGATATATGGGGTAGGAAAATTCATAGGGCATACGGGTTTCTAGTTCTATCGCGGAGAGTGGAGTGTCGATCGAATTCTATTCTATCCATTCTTAATGACCCACTAGAATAGAGTGACCTCAGGGAAATTGGTAGGCGGGGCCCTATCTATATCTAACTATATCGGTACCTAGTATGAGGCTTGTAGTTGGGAGTAGAGATTAGTAGTGCTTGGTTGGGATTGGGAGTGCCGGTTGGTAGTGCTTGGTTGAAACTATATATATAAGACTAGAGTCGTTAGTAGAAGGATGAAGTAGGAGTAGAAGGGGTTGTCTCTAGTCTCTAGTTGAAGCTGAGTGTTGGGAGTCAGTCATCAGTATGAGGATCGACTGCCAGCTCCTAGAGTTCAGATACAAATATTTGTCTTTGGCCTATCGGGGCTCGGGTGGTTGAGCCATAGTGAAGAGTGGGGGATGGATTGGGTCCGTGGATGAGATTGGTAGTTCCTAGTTTAGATTAGTAGTTGGGAGTAGAGATTAGTAGTTGGTGGGTGAAGCTTGTAGTTGAGAGTAAAAGATGGGAGTCGTTGGTTGAGGTTGGTAGAGAGTGGTTGGGATTGGTAGTTAGTTGTATAGCTTGGTAGTGCCTGACCTTATTTATATAGATATGGGGGTTGGGAGTGCCCTAACGGGGTTGGGACGGTTGAAGTTGGTAGTGCCCGGTTGGGGTGAGTCGTTGGTGGTTGAGGCTGGTAGTGCCTTCTCACTCGGTTTATCCGACCAAACCCTTCCCCATAGATCTATAGGGTGCCTCACCACACCCTTCCTACTACAACCAACTCTTCCCACACCCTTTCTACTCCGACCAACACTTTCCACACCACCAAGAACGGAAGACCACTCTTACATATGTCATATCTTGGAAAGTCTCTTCTCGTTAAGGATCGGATGGTCTCTTCTCGTCAGGGATAGTCTCGTGTCTTTTCGGGGGTTGGGAGTGCCCTATCAGGATTGGGATGGTTGACGCTGGTAGTGCCCGGTTGGGGTGAGTCGTTGGTGGTTGAGGCTGGTAGTGCCCGGTTGAGGCGGGAGAATGATAGAAGCCTTCCCACTCGGTTTATACATCGACTAAACCCTTCCCCATAGATCTATAGGGCGCCTTACCACACCCTTTCTACTACAACCAACTCTTCCCACACCCTTTCTACTACGACCAACACTTCCCACTCCACCAAGAACCGAAGACCACTCTTACATACGTCATATCTCAGAAAGTCTCTTCTCATCAAGGATTGGATGGTCTCTTCTCGTCAGGGATAGTCTCGTCTCTTCTCGGGTCTTCTCGGGTCTCTTCTTGCCGGGCATGCAAGGAGAATCTCTTCTTGTACGGCATGCAAGGATAGCAGAGGATATGAGGATAGTCTCTTCGATTCTCTTCTTGGATAGTTTATTCTTGTTGAGTCTATGAGAGGAGACGAAGAGGACGGCATGCGAGGAGAGGAGAACAAGGAGAGCTCGTCGAGTCCATTCTCTCTAGACAAAATAGGGTACTCTCTAGATAGGTTGGTACTAGATGGCAAGGATACTAGATAGGTTGGTTGGCATGTTGGTATGAGATAGCTGGGGTTGGTACTAGATAGATAGATAGGTTCGTACCAGAAGATAAAGAGGTGGGTTGGCGAGGGATAGGTAAGCACTCAACCTTCACTCTCTTCCCCTCACAACGAACGGAAAACAAAGTCTCCCTCGGTCCCATCTATATCTGGCGCTTTGCGGGCAGAAACGTTGTTGAACTAGAAACAAACGAAAAACCAAACTAAACTCTTAGGCATGATCCCTTGAAACAAACAAAACGTTAGAAATGACAAACAATCTAGAAAGATCTGATCTATATAGGGGTAGGGGGCCTCGGAAAATGGCTATAAGGGCAAACTCTAGACTCTCCCTCGGTACCTAATGTTTGTTCTTTTGCTCTCCCTCGGCCCTGAACTAGAAATGACAAACAAACTAGAACTATTATTAGAAAGATAGGGGGCGGGGGCGCTCTCCCTCAGCCTTGAACTAGAAAGATTATGATTCTTCGGATGAGATCTAAAGAACCTCACCCTCCCCAGATCTCTAGTCGGGGGGGTGGGTGAGTGTAGATAGTTCAACATCTCAATCCTTGTAACAACATCAAAAGTACCAATCCTCATAGCAACACCCCAAATGTATTCTATATGCCCTATATATTGATCTGGCAAACATATATGGAGGCTTAACCCCCCTCAGTTATTCTTAATTGAAGAACTATAGAGGGGGGGTTCCGCGTGAGCCAGTCATTACAAGGCCGCTTTACTTCACCTATCCATACGGTTCCAAATCGAATATATGGGTTGAGGCTTGTTCTGCATACCATGAATGATGGGGCGCCATCCAGCTCCACCATCAATACAGAAATGAAGATAAGATAGGATAAGATAATTATATTAAATGTCCAACAAGTGACCACAGAAATAGGTCAATGGGACTGCACCATACAAAGCAAATCAGAAGCAGCAGGGAAAACCCAAAACGGGTCTCCGAGAACAACAAAAGAAGAAGAAAGAGAGTACGAAAAGAGGAGGTGGAGGGAAAAGCCTCGACACCAATCCTCATGAGTGTCGCCCAAGGTCTATCGGAAAGAATCTGGTGATGTGCTGATGTCTGGTGTCAGGAACTAGAAGTTGTCTGGGACGCCTATGATCTGTGGAGAGTCGAGTTCTTTGGGTGAACCTGGTGGTCTGACGCCTATGAGAAGGGGCCCTTGGCCGTATCTGAGTCCGTAAATCTCTAGCCTGGGAAGAAGCACCTTTGGTCTTGACAGATCTAGAATGAGGGTCCCCACTAGGATCAAGTCTCCGCTTGGTGACCCTCTCACCTGGAAGCACAACAAAGAAAGATGTGATCAGTCGAGTAGTAGTCTCCCTGGAAGGTGGATGGAGGACCCCGTCACGGAGCTTAAGAGCTTCCTGTAAGTAGAGAGCGAAGACACCTCTGATCATAATACCTGAAGAAGGTCGTGAACGTTGGAAGTTCACGGAATAGGCAGTGAAACCTCCCTTTGATCTCATAGTAGATAGCATCGGAAAATGGGGCATCGGAAAATGAAGTGTTCAACTGGTGATCTGTCTCAATCTCCTGGAGGGATGCAAACCTGGCAGATCCTCTCGGCCCAATCCAGCTGGTGATCACTCTCAACCCCGCCATGGAGCTTAAGAGCCTGTATGAGAGCCAACTCTGAACTGGCCCAGGGAGATGCGGAAAATGAAGTGCATGTCTCAATCCTGGAACCAAAGATGGCAGATCCTCTCGGCCCGATCCAACTGGTGATCGCTCTACTCGAAGCTTGTGAGAGCCAACTCTGTGGCCCAGGGGAGATGCGGAGAGCATGTCCAATGACGGGAGATGTAGGTGGATCGAATGATCATTGTTGACTTTGAGAAAGTGATTGGCGTAGAAGGCCATCTTCGGGCGTAGCTCATCCCAGGGGTTGGTCCAATTAACTTGAATGAATTGTCGGTAAATATCGTCTCTGATGATTCTGTGTAGGTCCTGCTTGTTCGGAAGGAGATGAGTAGGAGCATCCATGGAGTACCTGAAAGGGGGGAGACGGTCCATGTTGATCCCAATGGATCCAAGGAGACGAGAGGCCCCGACATACCAACAACGAACACGACCACTACTGGTCAGAAAGGGCAATGGCCTCAAAAGAACGGTAGGCAAGGTAGATGTACCTATCTCTGCCAGTGGAAGAATCAAAAAGTCCCTGGATACGGTGCAAGAGTGAGACGAGACCAAAGATGAACTCTAGTCTGAAAGGGCTAGTTCCAAACTCGGCAAGGATGATATGATGAGGAACAGTCTCTTTGCACCTGATGATTTGTCTGAGCACAAGGATACGAACTCGCTCAATAGAAGCCCAATCTGAATAGAGTAGGGAGGGACCCCAAACCTCAGAACTCGTAGAGAAATGTGGGTCTCACAAGAGAGTCTGAGAGAGACATCTTTTGGATAATGTGTCCTAAAAGTGGTGACGGAAGCACTGTCTCTCCAAGATCGCAAGGGATCTGTACCCCTTGTTGATGCGGGGTTGGATAGCCGGGCATAGACTAAAGCGAGGTCTAGAGAAGAGAACCCCCATATAAGTGTAGGAGTTGGTGATCTCCAACTCCTCCCCTCTGTAGAAGAAATGGAAGTCAGAGGTCTTTAGCACATTGAAAACCATAACCTTGGTTTTACCCAGGTTGACTTGTAAGCTGTCTGTGATCACAAAAGAGGGCTAGCGTGTCAAGTTGTCTCTGTAACCCCTCTGCAGAAGAAGCCAAAAGGACCACATCATCCGCGAAGAGAAGGATGTAGATCAAAACATGATGAAGAAGGCAACCGTCCCCGTCCTGTATGTGATCCCGAAGAAGTTCCTCCAACTCATCAATATAAATACCAAACAGAGTAGGAGAGAGAGGGCAGCCCTGTTTGACTCCGATGGTGCTCCTGATGAAGTCGGAAAGCCCGACAACCGTGCGAAGGCGACCCAGGACCTCCTCATACAGTCGTGTGATGGCGACAAGAAGGGTTTCAGAAATACCAATGTCTCTAAGTTTGCGGAAAAGGACCTCCCGCGGAATAGGGTCAAAGGCTTTCCGAAAGTCCACAAAGCAGCAAAAGACTCTGGACGAACGGTGACGTGCTTCCTCAATGATAGCATGGAGGGTGAGAATGTGATCAGTGGTTTGGTACCCTGTCCTGAAACCTGCTTGTCCTTTGGCTCTGCACTGGTACTGCTCAAGAGACTCGGATAACTGCAAATGGAGAACAGTGGCGTACAACTTGGAGAAAGTGTGACCCACCATAATTGTCTTGTAATTATTAGGGTCAGAAGTAGGACCGGATTTGTGGATAGGGTGGATAATATGGTGGGACCAAGAATGCGGGAAGCCAATACACACCACCTGATTGAAAAGGTCTACCAAATAACTGTTGATGGTGCTGATCCCATGTTTGAAGAACTTTGCCTGAAAGCCTTCCTCATATGCTGCTTTGTTGAATTCATCACCGATATGGCCTTCTTAACATTGATGTAGGTGAAGATGTGACAGGTGGAGGGTGGGGACACAACCTGGGTTTGGGGCTGACCTAGGGATATCATACAGGGTCATGTGTGGGTGAACATAGGCCTGGGGGTCAAGATCCAGGGGTAAGCACCGGGGGAGCGCAAAAACGAAGAATGATGGATGCCAAGGTGGAGGGGGGATGCAGAAGGTGCGGAGTTGGCGATGAAGGGAACCTGGGGCTGTCTCGTACCAAGGGGTCTGGAGGTGGAATGGGGCTGAAAGGGATATCATACAGGGTGAGAATTGTGGAAGATGAAACAAAGGTTATGGGGGTCACCCACAGATCTCAGAGTGGTACGTGGAGGGAGTGAGGGGGGATAGGGGATGGAGCCAAAAACGTTTCCAAGGAGGAGAGGGAATGGTCAGAAGTGAGGAATGGCGGAGATCCCTTCTTCTATGGGCAATAAAGGTACGGTGTTCTTGTGGGGGAGGAGCTTACAATAGGCAATTTTGAGGGAAGGGAAGAATGGGTCATGGGTAAAGGCCATGCGGAGCTGGCAATGAAGGGATTTGCAACCGTCATCATACCATTGGTTCATGGGGCATGTCCTCGTACCAAGGGGTTTGGAGGTGGAATAGGGGTAGGAAAGCAAGGCTGCTTTGATGGATAGCGGTGGCAAGAAGGTTGTACATCTTGTCAGTAAGGGAACATAGTGAAGAGGGATAAAAGGGGGAGAAGCTAACGAAGATGAAAGGAGAAGGTTATGGGATTCACCCTCATCTGTAAAAGGTGTCAGGCCATATGGTACGTGGAGGGCAGTGAGGGGGGGTAGGGTCTAGGGGGAGTGGTTCCAAGGAGAAGGAGAGGGCCAAAAGGATGACCTCACCAACTACAGAGAAGCTGAGAAATGCCTGCAGAAAGTGGTCAACAAGAGGAATGGGGGAGACGAAAAAATGGTGGATAAATGGAAGGTCAGGGGTAGTCATGACATAATCAACTACACTGGTGCCACCATGGTGAGGTCTCCAAGTGAAGAACTGGGAATCCGAGAAACAAGATATGTCATTAAGGATCAACAGGTCATGAGATTCCCCCATCTGTAAAAGGTGTCGGCCATATGTTGTCAAGGACCCTGCCACATCATCAGGCTCCCTTTGAAGACCAACAGAACCCGGGTCTACCTCTGAGGTACAAAGAGCATCAACGGTCTTGTCGTGTAATGGAAACTTGGAAGTTTTTGGTTCGAGCGTTGAAATCACCCAAAAGGATGACCTCACCAACTGTAGAGAACTGAGAAATGCCAACAGAAAGGTCAAAGGGTCCCTGTCCGGGCCATTCTCAATGGCAAAAGGAGAACAGACAGGAGGGAAATAACAAACTGCAATAAAAATGTCCCGGATAAGGTGAGGGGTCCGCCTAACCTTGATCCACAGAAAACAGGAAAACTCGTCCTCGGCTGCTACAGAAATCTTGCCCCGAAGAGTGTCCCTAACCAAACAACCGACTTTGCCAGAACCCCTAACCCCACCTGAGCTCCTAGTATCCTGCCTGCAAACAGAGAGCCAGTAGTACCCCCTAATGTCCGGGAGAGGACGAACGGGGCTCTCATGCGTTTCCGTAACAAAAAAGAGATCAGAGTGACCCAATGCATCCTGTAGGAGACCGGGTGAAGACCAGTAAGACCCGTTTCCATTCCAACATGAAATGGAAATGCCCCTGCAACGACGCCTCTCCCAGTGGGACTGTTATTTGGACCCAGAGACCCAACCAGGAGGGAAAGTGTCTCGAATCACTGGTCCGAGGTTCCCGAATCACCACTCATTTACTTGCCTTCCTGGCTACCATGACTATTTCCCTGGACTGTTTGAGCTCTGCCACCTGAGCTCTAGTGAGATCTTCATCGAGGAAGATCTTACTTGGAAGTGAGAATAGTCTCTGTTCGGCCCTAAGAGCCTGAAGCCTGTCTTCAGCTGATTTGAAACGAAGGAAGAGGGTAGAATCAAGGCCAAGCCATGCTCTATCAATTTGCACCTCCGGCAGCCACAACTTGTTTGTGATGAAATCAGATGCGATGGCCAAAGGATCAGAGGAAGGAGGAGGTGTTGGCAGCTCTCTTACCTTGAGATTAAGCTCTCTTGCACGTCTGTTTCTTTCTTCTACCAATTTTGCTTGTACAACTTCCTCCACAACAGTAATAGGAGTGTTTTGGTCCTTGCCTTTCACAATTTGTGCCCAAGAGTCGGATTGTTTCCTGAGGTTTTCGTGTTGGGTTTAAATCTCTTCTTGTTTGTGCTTCAAGTCTGAAATTTCTGCATGCAATTGATTGTTAGTGCCTGTTGGAATGGCCTGGGTCGTGATATCTGTAAGTTGCATGCGCAGAGAAAGGTTGTCTGCTTCAACCTTTTCAACCCGAGAAGTTAATTCGAAAACCTCAGTTCGAAGAGTTCTCTTGGAAGATTCCAAAGTCTCTAACCTACTGAGCAAGCTCAACAATAATGTTTGGGAGGTTGCTTTCCTGTTGACCCTGTTCGTTCTATCCAAGGCTAGAGACCAATGGCGTTGCAGGGGTGGAGGGAGTCATCGTGGAGGGGTAGACTGCTTGGAGAGGTGAAATGATTAGAGGAGTAGAGTCTCCAAGTCCCCCAAACTGAGTGGCCCTGTGCATAGAAGATCAAAGCAGGTAATGGAGCGAGCAACTGTGAATAACCATGAAAACGACCCTACAAACAGAAGCAAAACATGTGCAGAAAACACTAGCCCCACACACTGCCACGAACTTTGGAATCGCGAGCCCACAAACCAGTGGAGTAACCAAGCCACGAACGAAGATCAAGAGCCAAAACACGAGCTGGGACAGAATCACGATCCACAGAGCCTGTGAAAGTCGTGACTAGAATAATCACGAGCCACGAAACCAGAGAGAATGGAGCCACGAACCCGTGAGCCATGAACCCTGCAGAAACCGTGAAACCAAGAGAATGGAGCCACGAACCCTGCAAGAAATCCGTGAAACCAGAGAGAATGGAGCCACGAAATCCTGTGAAAAAACGTGAGCCACTATGAAAAAAGCCATGAACCTGCAAAAACTGTGAAACCACAAAACTTGCTAAACCGTGAGGCCACGAAAACGAAAACCGTGAAGCCACAAGTTCCTGTGAAAAACGTGACCACGAAACCCTGCGAAAAACGTGACCAGAAGCTTCACGAAATTGCAATGGTGATCGAGTTGAGAAAACAACATAGAGAATTTTTATACAGGGTATAGGTGAGCCATGCTGAGCAACCCATAGAATCAGATAAGAGATCTAGGGGGTGTGGGGGCCTCCTCCAACCATAGCCGCCCCCACCCCCCCTCCATAGAATATAGGGGCCCTATAGATAGATCTGGGGGGCCCTCCATAGAACATAGAATAGAGGGGAGATAGGTTAGGGGGGTCGTGCGTCGGGAGAGGGACAACCTCGCGCCGACATCTATAGTTCTCTTGGGGCCTCCCCTTTCTATCTGGCAACCTTATTAAGAAAAGGGGTCCAATATGGGGGAGACCGAGGATAGCTCTTACCTCTCGGCCATCGCCATATCTGAGGGTACCCTCTATCTATATTTGGGGGCAGTCGAGGGCGGCTATATATAGATCCCCCCAGATCTCTATAGAGGGGCAATTTATAGGGCAGCCCGAGGAGAGCCGAGATAAGATATAGGAGGGGGGGCCTATAGAGTAGCTATTTCTAGGGGCGCCTATATTCATCAGTCGTATCATGTACATAATAGATGCCATATATAGGGGACCCCTCCATATAGATAGTTATAGATAAGGCCTCCCATCTATAGATGAGAATAAAGAGATTCTCTACTGGATCTGGACAGTTGGGTTCTCTCCGGATGATCTTCTCCCTATCAACCGGATATAGAAGATAAGATAGGAAGGGGTGGGGCGTTCTGGTTGGGGGGAATTGCCCCCCTTCTCTCTATATGAGATCTATAGGCCCCCACGATGGCAAGGGCTCGGCTCCCGGGGGCCCTCTCTATTCTATATCTCGGCTCTATATCTTATCTATCTGGCGAGGGGCAGCCTATACTATAGATATCTTGCGGCCCCCACTCTCCATATAGATCTCCCGAGCATGCATAACTATAAACAGTCCCCCACTCTCTCTATATGGCCGAGTCATATAGAGATAGGGGGAGGAGATTCCAATGCGGCTATATGGCACTCGACGTTTCTATAGAGATAGGGCGGGAGGGGGAGAGGGAGAGCTCCTATCTATATACAACCCCTGGCAGTCCGGTAGGGCGGCCCTATCTACATATCTGATCATCCATCATCTATCTGCATCTATTCTCTACGTGATACGACTGAGCTGGCCCCCCCTCCATATAGAGAATTCTCTATGGCCCCTCTCTCTCCCCCTATATATTATAGGGGGGCCGCTAGGATCAAAGCAAGAATCCCCCTCTATCTATCCTATCTATATAGAAGAGATGGGGGATGGGGTCGGCGGACGGCCATACCATATACGAGTTTGCTCCACCCCGGCCAGGGGCAAGGTTGGCTATACACTCCAGAGAGCGACTGCCCAAATGGTCTAGATAGCGTTGCTTAGCCCATATATTTCTTCTCTATCTGCCCCTTTGGTAATGAGTAACTATATCTAGATAGGTGTCTAGAGAAGACCCTATAACTCGGCTTGGGGCACTCCCACGCCCCGGCCTGAACTCAGGTGGCCCCTCGGGGCTATATAGAGAATACTCGACACCCTATAGAGAATATATTGCGCTAGTCGCCTGGACACCCTATATACATATATGGCACTCCTATCTCCTATCCCCCTCTCCATATCTAGGGGGAGGGGGAACCATGTATGGTATAGCTCCTCTATATGGATAGAAAGCCCATGGGCATCCTATATAGTCTTAGATTCGCTACTATAACCAAAGTTGGATAGGGTGGGCATCTACATACGTAACATGAGTGGACCACACTACAACTACACGTATAGTGAAGTGGACTATTCTATGATCAATGATACTCGGACCCCATATCTATTCTCTATTGGGATTGGACTTTGGATAGTCGGCTAGGCTCAGGACCAGCTGGGTTCTAGATCTATGGGGTAGGGGCAGCTATAGCGGAGAGGTCTAGGTCAATGACCTATCGTCGGCCCCACTCTATTATAGTTCCAGGGCGCCCGAATGGCTTAGGTCCCCCTATAGATAAATAGTCAAGTTGTCAACCACACCACAACCACTCATATAGATAGGGGTTCTCCGTTCGACTGATACTACATGGCCGTTGGCCTATTCTCTCCATAGGGGCGAGCCCCCCATAGAACTCTAGGCGACCCGCCCCGCCCCATATATGGATATAGGACAATAATATCTCTATATAGGGGGCGCCCTATCGGCATCCAATATATCTATCTAGGGGCGAGCCCCCCATAGAACTCTAGGGGCCCCTGGATCTATCTATCTATATCTATCTGGGGGTGGGCCTATATATATAGATATAGATATATAGATAGATATGGGGGAGGAGAGTTAACCTCGGCATCCAACCGGGCATTCATGCTCTCTCCCGCCCCCCCCGACCTCGGCTATTATATCTTACGAGATCTCTCTATGGCCCACCCACTCTATAGAGAGATCTATCTGGCCCCCGATATACTGAGGTTCATCTACCTTTCTAGAGAGCGGTGAGACGAATCGAACAGTGCCTATCTATATCTATCTATATATGGCCGCATCTTTCACTGGTGGACCCCCCCCCTCCATAGAATAGAGGGGAGATAGGCCCCCCCTCTCTCTATCTGAGGGTATAGGGGCGAGGGGGAGGGCCTATCTATCTCTATATATGGCTCGGCCTCCCAGGAGACCGGCAACGCCCAGGCGGGCATAAAGGAATGCCATATATGGATATGATTTTTGTGAGCAGAGCATATTACGGATAATAGGCGGCACGGGGCCATGAAGACATGTGTTCTATTGGCCATAAAAACATATGCCACGCACCCTTTATATCTATATACGGCGATGGATCGAGGGAGACTCGACCCTCGGCACTCGACCTCCTCCCAGATATATATGCTTGGCCAAGGGCGACCCTATCTATCTCTATCTATCTATGGGGTCGGCCATATCTAGAATCTATATAGGGGGGTCCCTCCCTATCTATATATGGGGCCCCCATAGAGTTATAGGCCCCAACTCCAGGTCTCAATGATTGGGCCGATAAGATATAGAGTCGCCATCGGGCTCCCCAGATAGATATCTCTATTCTATCCATAGCTGAGCAGTGATCTAGAGCTGGGATATCTGGATGAACCAGTTGGGTTATGAACAGATATATAGATAGGGGCGAACAGTGCCATATAGAATAGAGGCCTCATCTTTTGAACCAGTGGACAGACCCCTGAACTATCTTATCTAGAGGGCCCTATCTATATAAGGCGGAGGTGCCCCCCCCCCCCCTCCTCCACCCCAGATATCTTATAGTTATAGATGGGGGAGGAAGGCCGGGTATATTATATAGATCTGGTCGGCACTCTATAGAGAGAGGTTCGGCCATATATCTCATTTTCGAGGGGGAGGGAACGTGGTATATATAGTTTAATTGGCCTCGTCTTATCGCCACGCCATTGAGATAGAGGGGCCTAACCTTTACTTTAGAGAGAGTGGAGCGCCATCTAGAACCCATATATAGATAGAGCTGCCATATATCTATTAGGGGGTCACCGGTCAGTTGAGTGACCCCGTCCATATGGATAATGAAGTTACAAGATAGGGATAAGATATAGCCACCCACTCTCTATATAGAGTATATAGCCGACGACCCTACCTATATACCCCTACTATATACATCTCATTTTCAAGGGGGGAGAGAATGTGGTATATATAGTTTCAGCTCATAGCCATTGAGATGGGGGAGAAGGGGCCCTATAGAGCTCATATATCTACCGGTCAGTTGAGTGACCCCGTCCTATGGGATAGGGGAGAGGTCGAGATCATATACAACACCAGAGAGGGGTCGAGCATCTCACCCGCGTCCCATACCCCATACATATAGAGGGTGAGGGGGGTTGAGGATGCATTCCAAATACGTATGGCATTTATGCTTTTCTCGGGAGAGATAAGATATAAACAGTGGGTAGTGGGGGGGCTAGTCCCCTATCTCCACAAGTGTTTCCCTCGCTTCTCGATCTCGACGCCCAAGCAAAAAGGAATGCGAGTGTCTCCCTCTAGATAGTTCTAGATATGCATTCCAAATCGTATGGCATTTATGGTTTTCCTATAAACAATATGGTGTCCATCTCTACTCGCTTCTCTATCCCGAGCCCAAGGGAATGCGGGGGAGTGCCCGCCCTCGATCTCCCTATAGATATGCCCTCCCCAGAGAGGCCAAAATCTATAGGAGGGGGTGCCCTATCCGTATATAGGGTGCCCCCTCCCCAAACTATCTTATCTTCTAGTTCTAGATAGGGGACCATGGCCTCCCCAGAGAGATCAAAATCTATAGGAGGGGGCGCCATATCTGTATATAGGGTGCCCCCACCCCTTCAACTATCTTATCTTCTAGTTCTAGATAGGGGACCTCGGCCTCCCAGAGAACTATAGATGGTCAGCCATATCTATGATCTATATAGGGAGGGGGGGGTGCCCCATATAGAGAGAGGGGGTCCTCCACTCTCTCTAAATAGGGTAGGGGCAGGGGAGTGCCCCGACCCCATATAGAGAACTAGATAGGGGGCCCCATAGAGAATATAGATAGGGGGACCTCGACATTCATTAATTTCTAAATGCCAACCTCGAGGGTTTATAAATGCTTGACCGACCCATATCTATATAGGGGATGATACCGGGGAACAGATAGAGCCGAGCCTACCATGCCCTATAGTTCTATATGGCTATATACTACCGCCGATCTGCCCCCCCCTCTCTATATGAGATTGGCTTCCCCCTCCCTATACTCTTCCGAAGAAAGAAATGTGGTCGGCGGGAGGGCCCCCTCTCTCTATACTTCCCCAATTCTAGAGTCTCGGGCATCGCTCATTCCGGTGAGAGATAAGATAAGATAGTTCAGGGAGGGGGGAGGGGGGGGGGGGCACCATCTATCTAATCTCTATAGGAGGGGGGTGCCGACTCTATTCTATATAGCCGATAGCCGCCCTCTCCTGATGGTCGGGACCATTCATTACATTCTATACGTGATATGACCGATGATTGGTTGTATCACGTATATAATAGATGGTGGCATCACTATCGGCATCACTCGATCAACCAGGCAGTGAGCGACAACAAAGCTAACCTGAGCAAACCAATACTAGTAATCATTTGATTTGGGTAGGGGGTTGCGGAGCCGCCGACGGATAACGAATAACGAAGTAACGAATAATAGGTACCCAAACCCAATGCAGAGTGAGGCAGTGTTCGTGAGCCGTATAGGCGACCATCTCGCGCGGTTCGGAGGGCACTTGAGCCGCAACGCGTTAATCCTCTATCCAATTCCCGGGCCAATCCCTCTTCCGTACCACCCAAAAATGAGATTCTCTTCGAATCCGAGTTTGCTGCTCCAACCATTACCGAACTAATGCCTATTCCGTTTAGTACTTTAGGTGCTTTCGTGGCGTATCATGTCAATCTCATAGCGGATCAATTCCAACGAGCCTTTCAAACTAGTACTTCCGTAATCGACTCTATTGCTCTTTAAATAAACGTTGGTTCCCCGATCAAGTTTTCAATGACTTCATAGTCAGATCGTTCCCGCGTTTCGGATACGAAGTCTCATTCGAAGCTTCAGACAAAGGTGTTATTGAGATATTGGGCCCCTATGGTATTTCGTACACATTCCGGCAATTGGCCAAGCGAATGAGTCAACTTTCAAAGTGGATTCGTTGTGCGAGGAGTGCATTACAACCCGTGGCCGGCCTGCCCCCTCACCCCTCTATTCTATGGAGGGGGGGGGGGGTGGCTCCTCCGTTGTGGGTAAACGGTAAACCCGACTCTACTCTCCTTCGGCCGACAGAGATATAGATCTGGGGGGCGTTAAGACCGGAGCTTTCTAGTAGTGCCAACATGCAAGCAGGAATGCAAGTGAATGAATTCCCCTCCTTCCACGAGGCGAACCTAGTATATAGATAGGGGAGCGGCTATCTAGCGGGAGTCGCTGCGGTAGTATGCCACCATCCTATTATGGACAAGGTGGCACTCCTTATCATCGCGGGCGCAGACAACCCTCTACCATCCCATTGCATTCTCCATGTCCAAGGTGATGCCTATTCCATGATTACAAGGGCCCTTGGATTTTGTCGATGCCTATATAGTCATCTCGGGGGTTGGATTACAAGACCCATATCCATTCATGTCGGGCCCAGGTGATGCCTATATAGCCATCGGGGGTTGGATTACAAGACCCATATCCATTCGTGCATCGTCATCATTCCATTCTATATCTTGCTTGGATTTTGTCGTCAATCAATTGGACTATTATTATCACCATTACTATTACTATAATAGTCCAGGGAGCGTAATTGCCAGAGCACGGGGGATAGTAATGATTTCGGCAGGAGCAGCTAGGACTGCTATAGCAAGCAACCTTAGAGAAGGGCCGAGCGAGCCTCTGAGATCTCCTGTAAACCTCCCCATGATGTGGCAGAGGGGGGATATTAGGGGAAGCAGTGAGTGGAGATTCCCCTGCGGAGAGCCGGATGATGGGGGACCTTCATGTCCGGTTCGGAGGGCGGGGATATCCGACCCTACTATCACTATGCCTTTGCAATGCCACTTGGTTTAACTCCCCTTGCGACTTTTTTCCGTATGTGGGATCTTCTATCCCCTTGGGTAGATAATCGATCGTCTTTCATTTCGATAGTGAGTAGTTTCTTAGAACGGGAAAACCAACTGCCGAGGGCGAAGCTATAATGATTAGTCTAGTCCATTACATAATACATACTAGACTAGAGTAGAATAGACGTCGTCTATGTCCGACCATCCCATCAATACCTATCTCTATTTGTGCAACACTAACTTAGCTATCTGTCGGGCAATGTCCATCCGTCCGACTGGGCCTAGCTAACAAGTACCTTGAAGCCGATCCAACATTCCAAATCGGCTTACCCTCAGCCATTCCCATAGACTCCCTCTCCCTCCATCTACAATAGGGAATACAAAGGGAAGCCTTTGAGAGCTCAGCCTCTGGTCTAACAACACCCAAGGGCTCTATCCCGAGCACCTACCTCCAGTTTATGTGCCCACCTAACAGGTATAGGATATAGGGAGTGGCGGTTGGGCCCATCTATATCTCTCTATGGGCCCTGAACTATCCATTTGATTTGGGCGCCTATAGATCGATCTATAGGGGAGGGGAGCATCATATAGATAGATAGGGACTTGACCGAAATGTGCATATCTATAATAGCCAGCAGCTCGAGGGGTGGGCCTATCTAGATATAGGGGGCCTCCCCCTCTAGATAGAAGATATAGAGGAGGGGGGGGGCCCGAAGATATGCCCTAGAAATTGAAGGGGGGCGATTCCCCCTATATAACCCATATAGATAGAAGGGGGCCTCCCCTATATTGGAATATATAGATGGTGGGGGCCAGCTATCCGAACTCCCCCTATAGCCCTATAGATCTAAGGGGAGGGGGGGGGGGCCGAAGATATGCCCTAGAAATTGAAGGGGGGCGATTCCCCTATATAACCCATATAGATAGAAGGGGGGCTCCCCTATATTGGAATATATAGATGGTGGGGGCCAGCTATCCGAACTCCCCTATAGCCCTATAGATCTAAGGGGAGGGGGGTCGGCACCCTATCTATATGTTCGTTATGCCATATAGAGATAGGGGCCATCACCCTCCAAATATAAAGAGATAGGGGTGGGTGAGTGCAGATAGAGTTGATTAGGGCCCTCGCTGCCCCTATCTATCTATATAGTATAAATATGGCCCTATAGATCTTTATGGTGAGCCTGCCCCCTTGAAACTCTCTATTTGGAGGGTTTAGGGCCCCTATTTCTCTATGGGAAATCTCTCTCTATATCTCTCTCTATATCTAGAGGGGGAGGGCCCGGATCTTCTGCACTCACCCACCCCCTGAACTCTATATCGTCTGGCTCTCTATCTGGAGGGTGACGGGAGTGGAGTGACGGCTGCTTGATTCTATTCTATATGGGCCTGATAGATCTTTATGGCGAGTGGTTCGCGAAGTGAAACACTCACCCACCCCCTTGAAACTCTCTATCTGGAGGGTGAGGGTCCCCTATCTCTCTATGGGCACTCACCTGCCCCTATATCTCTTTCTATATCTCTCTCCATATCTAGAGGGTGAGGGCCTCAATCTTTTGCACTCACCCACCCCCGCTGAACTCTATATCTCCCGGCTCTATCTGGAGGGTGAGGGGAGTGGAGAGATGACTTCTGTATTCTATTCTATATGGGCACGATAAAACCTTGCCTCACCCCTCTAGATCTATTTATAGGGACGACTGAGTGTAGCTAGAGAGAATGGGGGCCCTCACTCTTCAGATAGCCGAGAGATATAGAGTTCAGGGGCGCTAGATGCGTGCAGATATAGAAGATTGGGGTCCTTTATAAAATTATAGATATGGCGCCCCTATATAGATCTCCAATGGCCAATCACTGCGTTGGTTGTTACTAGGGCCATGATATAGAGATATGGCCTGATTATGCTATATAGAGGGAGCCCCCATATCTATATAGGCTATAGTCGCCCACTCTCTATACAACCCATCTATCTATATAGAAAGACCCCTATCTCTATATGGCTCTCTACTAAAAAACATGTGCTGAGGTTGATGAAGCAGGGGCCTCCCTAGAGTTCAGATTTGATAGGGGCGGGCCGACTCTATATGGCAGATATAGAGAAGGGGGCTATAGATCTATCTTTGTTTGATCATGACAGCCAACCCCTAGCCCTATAGAGATTTTTGGGGGGGCCCTCTCCCGGGGGAATAGAGAGAGATCTGGGCGGGGGGATCTATAGATCTATCTTTGTTTGATCTTGACACCCAACCCCCGAGCCCTATAGAGATTTCTGGGGGGGGCCTCTCCCGGGGGAATAGAGAGAGATCTGGGCTGGGGGATCGTTAGATCTCTATTCTCCCTTTGAAGAATCCCCTCAAAAATCTATATCTATATAGGGGATCAAGACGAGAATCAAAAGATAGATAATCAATTGTCTTGAGAAGACGAAGAATCATCATGCCCCCTCAAAGATATATCTAAATATATAGATTCTATTTGGAGAATCGTCTTGTCTTAGATAGCCGAAGATATATATATATATATATATATATATATATATATATATATATATATATATATATATCGAGAATCAAATCATCTTGTCTTGGATAAAATTGTCTTGTAATCTAGAGAATCATCTTGGATAGAATCATCTTAGGGATTGATGACTCCCTATCCATATATAGGTCCGGTTGATCGGATCGATAAGATGACTGATGCTCCCATCTACAATTATGGCTTCTCAAGATATAGTCGAGTGGCCCTCCCCCAACACATATATATAGATAGGGGCCTTCTATAATCAACCAACTAACCTTGTTCCAATCAACATTGTGAAAAGATATATATATATATATATATATATATATATATATAACCTCATTCAGATAGGGGTGAGCGCCCATATATAGATAGCCCCCCCCCCCCGCCCCCTATAGAGTTCAGATTCTAGATGAATGGGTCGGTTTTCTAGTCATGTCCACAAGATTTTTTCTCAATGCCATATATATTCCTAGGGGAGGGTCACATAGAGAGATAGGGGGACCCCGCCCTATACATACATATTGAGTTCAATACATACATCTAGAACTCTATATAGCCTATCGCTCACTCCCCCTTTTGTATCTGTCTATCTATTTGGAGGCGGGGGGGTGAGCCACACCTATGTTCTATGATATATAAGTATAGGGCTCCCTTATACAGATATATGGCTCTCTTGACAGTCGACTACCATCCATCTCTATTCCATCTCTATTCCCACCCCTCACTCTTTATCTCCACTCGGGCGTATAGTTCTATATGGCCCTCTCCCCTCTCTATATAGATAGCGGTCAGGGGGAGACCCGCCCTCAATCAATCGACTATATCATATATGTGGGCCCTCTCTGAGTCCCATATCATGTTACGTATAGACTAGGTCGAGCGCACTGGCCTGAACGGGTCCTCGACCCGGCTTGACCCATCACTGGCGCCCATCTAAATATATATATATAGGCGGGTGAGGCGCGGATTTCTGTATGCTCTCCCCTATATAGTTAGATGGCGGCCAGGGGGGAATCAGACAGAGGCTTTTGCTTCAAGGGGATGCTCGGGGTCGAGTTCAGTTGTCGAGGTTTGCCCAGCTGTATGCGAATAGAGTGCAGTTGTCATGGTCCGATAGGTGCTTGTAGTTTTTACCGAAAATAGATTCTTTCTCTCAAATGCCCTATTTCTATTTATTTGTATTTAAATGGGAATGAAATGAGCTATCTAGAGATAGAGGGCCGCAAGCTTCTCTCTTGTCCACATGGTTTAGAGAGAGGGACCCCCCTCCCCTCTCTCTATATGGGGAAGCTGATAACTGTCTCGGCCCTCTATCTCTACTGGGAAGAATCAGACTCGGTTCAGGGGGTTCAATTGCGCTAACTAGCGCCAGGTCCCTCTATTCTATTATCTAGATATGGCCTAGGCCTACTCTGCCCATATATATATAGAGGGGATGCCCCTAGAGCTATAGGTTGCGTCCCTATAGTTCTATTCTATACGGTAGCCGAAGATTCCATTCAAGTTGCTCCTGACTACTAAACCCCCTCCCCCTCACTAGATATGGATAGGGGGCTATCTCTATCTTGACCTAAAGAACCAACATGCCAACACGTGCGATGTCTGATCAACATGAAAGCAATGGTACGGGCTCAAACCCTGATCCATATATAGATTAGATAATATAGGGGAACACATTTATGGGCTCGGGGGCCTATAGAGGGCCGTAAGCTTCTCTCTTGTCCACATGGTTTAGAGAGAGGGACCCCCCTCTCTCTATATGGGGAAGCTGATAACTGTCTCGGCCCTCTATCTCTACTGGGAAGAATCAGACTCGGTTTAGGGGGTTCAATTGCACTAACTAGCGCCAGGTCCCTCTATTCTATTATCTAGATATGGCCTAGGCCTACTCTGCCCATATATATATAGAGGGGATGCCCCTAGAACTATAGGTTGCGTTCCTATAGTTCTATTCTATACGGTAGCCAAAGATTCCATTCAAGTTGCTCCTGACTACTACTAAACCCCCTCCCCCTCTCTAGATATGGATAGGGGGCTATCTCTGTCTTGACCTAAAGAACCAACATGCCAACACGCGCGATGTCTGATCAACATGAAAGCAATGGTACGGGCTCAAACCCTGATCCATATATAGATTAGATAATATAGGGGAACGCATTTATTGGCTTGGGGGCCTATCGGAGACCTGCAAATCTACTCGACCTGCCTAGGGTATGGGCTCACATAGAGAGAGGGGGCTGACGTGGTCCGAGCCCGGCTCGAATCTAGAAAGCACCCCTCAACATACCTATTGCTGGTCAAATCCCTATCCATCCCATATAGCTAGATATAGAGGGGGGTTCCCCTTCCCTGGCCAGGGCTTGGGTTTTTTGCCGAGGGAGAGGTGCCCTATCTTTATAAGGGCCCGACCATCTAGCACACTCGACTGCCATCTAACGATATGGGGGAGATAGAGAGATGAAACGAGTGGTCCCAAAGCCCAAAGTGATTGATTGATTTGGCAAGTAGAGATAGACACGACTATAGAAACCCATATATCTTTTCTTGCTCGACCGATCCGGCCCCATATCCATATAGATCGATGAGTTGAGATATAGGGCGCCGTCATCCCCATATCTCTATATAGGGCCGATCTAGGAAGATAGGTGGATGAGAGCCCCTAGATATCTGGGAAAGTAGAAATAGAGATCTCACCAACATGCATCATATTTGAGATCTCTATCCTATATGTAATACAAATGGACATTGAATCTAGAATCCAGATCGATATGCAAATGGATATTCATTTGCATTACATATAGAATGATAGAGTAGTTGGTTTATCAATTGAGGGATGGTGAGGGGGAGGTTGGAAGAAGGAAGTTCATTATGAAGATAGAGATGTAGGGCAAAAGCTCATTCCGAATGAGGGCATGGGCCTTATCTGCCCCTATCTCCCTATCTTTCCCCGCCCCTCTATTCTTCACTTCCAATAGGGGCCGACACATAGTTGTTGTAGAGATATGGGATAAAGGAACAAAGGGGAAAGGGAACAAAGAGGAAAGTTGGCACCCCTATCCTTATATAGTCCATATAGAAATATGGGGCAGGGTAGGGTAGGGGGTGAGTTTTCTACAGTCAGTCAAGCCCCCAGATAAGATGGATAGTTTAGGGGAGGGGGGAAGTTTCCCAGATAATATTCTATATGGGGTATAAGGCTCCTCGACTCGGGGGAAGGCGGGATCAACTCCTTTTATGTTGGCTTATCTAGATATAGGGCCCTAGATAGAGATGGATAGTTCAGGGGAGGGCCGAGGAGGACCCAACTTCTTAGACCCCTCTTGTTTCCCAGTACTACCTATTTTCCACCTCTGCCTATTTTCCGTTCCTCTACAGATAAGATAAGATAGTTCATGGAGGGGGGACCCATCCCTATATATAGATAGGGATAGGAGGCTTCGATTCTATCCGCCTCCAGATCTAATATAATCTAATATAGGCCGCTGACCATATAGAATAGGGATATAGATATCCGCCTATCTTCTGTCGGGCCCCATAGAGGGAAGATTTATATAGAGGCGGGCCCCTTCCCCTCACTATAGATCTTGCCCATTAAGAGGGGGCTAGGGTGGCCCCCCCTCCCCCCTCTATATGGATCTTGGATCTTATTTCTCTGGCAGCGGATATCTCTCCCAGGATCGAGATCAAATGGATAGATGTCCGCTCAACCCAAACCCTTATATCGGATTGGGGTGCCCCCATTCGCTAGAATCTAGAGTATGAGGTATAGAATATAGAGATCAGATTCTAGATAGGGGGCCCAACTATTGACTTACCCCGAACTATTTGATCTTATCTAGGGAGAGTAGCGGATTTGGTGTGCTAGATAGTTCTTTAGGCCGCTGCGAACTAGTGAACTATAGTATGGTTTGGTGGGTACAGCCACCACCCCCACTCTCTCTCTCTATATATATATATATAGAGAGAGAGAGAGAGCACCATCACTGTATATAGATAGGGGCCCCAGAGGAATCGAGGGCCATATATATATATATATATATATATATATATATGGTAGGAGGATGAAGCGGAGAAGACGCCATGGTAAGCGGACAAGAGCACCATCATTGTACATAGATAGGGGCCCCAGAGGAATCGAGGGCCCTAGAGAGTTTCCCTTCTCTAGGGTTAGCTATAGTTATAGTGTCCCTCGGTCTATTGAGAGTGCCATTGCAGTGACTCTTCAGACTGCCTCGCTAACTATAGATCCATTGCAGTTACTCTTTTCTTGATTGTAAAGGCCTATATAGAAATTTGAGGGATCTTGCGATTCTGAAACTGAGAGGTAGGGAGAAGTCGAATTGATCCACATCCAACACTGATTCCGATTCCTCGATCCAATGCGAATCACCGTATCAAGAAAGCACGGTCGGAAGAAACGAACAACACTAAACGAATTTGGGTGGAAGGAGATAGGGGCATCGAGCATCTCGAACACTGGATGGCGCCACCATCCCATCGGGTTTTCCTCCAATTCTCTATTCCAAGACCCTGAGTCATAGGTCCTACTTCATAGTGTATATAATAATCATGGTGACCCAACCGTCGATGCCCCGGGGTTCAACCCTATCTCCCCTATATGGTAGGGGCCCTATTTGTTCAGGTAAAGGCTGATCTCTATTCTATATAGGGGCCGATGATGCTTAGCTGGTCTTTAATCCTAATTGGTTCAACCCTATCTCCCCTATATGGTAGGGGTCCTATTTGTTTAGGTAAAGGCTGATCTCTATTCTATATAGGGGCCGATGATGCTTAGCTGGTCTTTAATCCTAATTTGCATGGATATAGATATGGTCGATGACGCCCTCGGAGATGGATGGCCCTATGATATGTGAGACTTGACTGTCCCATCTAGATATCTATGTGGTGAGAATCGATCTCCTTATTCTCTATAGTAGGCCCTTAGACGAGGGCCCCCTCACAATGGCGACTCTATATGGGACACCTGGCCCCTATTCTCCATGGGGGCATGCCCTCGCCCCTACCCCACCCCCTGCTTCTATAGTTCTATTTTGATCTATCTAGCCATCTGGAGGGGTAGGGGCGGGGGAGTGCCAATATGACAAAAAGATGCTCTACGATGGGAGAGAAAGTAATGTGAAGGTGAGTAAAGGTGGGAAGACGTTTCGTCTATCACCATTGCAAGAGGAAAGCACAGAGGACCAAAGTCACATGGCGGTGTGCAAAAGGAGATGAAGGCCGAGCCTGCACAGAAGACCAACAAGGTAGTGCGCACAAGAAGGCGGAGAAGGCCAACTCAGGAGTTGAGTAAAGGATGAAGGGATAATATGGAGTCACTCAGGAGTGCACGATAAAGAGGAGGGCAACACAAGAAGGGAAATGCAAGATAGTGATGTAAATGTGCCTTTCCGGGCTGAAACTGAAAAAGAAGAGAAATGACACAAAGCCAATTCAAAGCAAACTGAAATTTATAACAGTTAACTGAATTTTTGGACAGCAAGGTACAAATGTCTGAAATCTTATGACAACAAGAGGAAAATTGCAATATTTCATCACCAAAACCACTTTTACAACATCTAAGGCATATAGAAAATTTTATAAATAATTTAGAAAAAGTACAAGCTAAGAAATGAGCTTTAAAACCTTCAGCTGGAGTATATTTAATTAAATTTGCAACAGTAGTGGATCCACTTACAAAGAAGGTCGGAAGTTGAGACTCCAAGGCCCAAATTCAACCTGACAAATGCAACCAGCCTTAGAAATTATGAGCAATCCAAATATCAACAAGAAATGAAGTGCCAAGCACTAGACACCATCAGACTCATCCACTATGCAAGTCGCTACCCTAGGAGAGGGTCTAAAATTGGCCAAACACTGATCAACAAACCCTTGCAAAGCAAAAACATTGATGCCCTAGCTGGAAATTGTGACCTCTGGATGAAGCTACCAATGCAAAAATTGAGGGTTTTCATCCTCAATTGTTGTAATCTATTGAGGGTTTTCGTCCCCAATAGGATACCAAGGAGGGTTTCCGTCCTTAATGGCTGAAAGTAGAGGCACGAGTGCTCGACTTCCTAAAATCAAGATGATAGATTCGCAAATGAACTCATTCATCCTCCTTTTAAAACTTTTCTTTCCTCCTCTAATTTTGGTGTCTGACTTACTTTAAAAGTCACTTTTATAAGTTGCCTTATAAGATAACATAAAGTTACATTTGGCTGACTTAGTTAAATCATTAATTTTAGTTTAAGTATTTGGCTGACTTAGATAACATAAAGTGACTTTTAAAGTAAGTCAGACACCAAAATTAGAGGAGGAAAGAAAAGTTTTAAAAGGAGGATGAATGAGTTCATTCGCGAATCTATCATCTTGATTTTAGGAAGTCGAGCACTCGTGCCTCTACTTTCAGCCATTAAGGACGGAAACCCTCCTTGGTATCCTATTGGGGACGAAAACCCTCAATAGATTACAACAATTGAGGATGAAAACCCTCAATGGCTGAAAGTAGAGGCACGAGTGCTCGACTTCCTAAAATCAAGATGATAGATTCGCGAATGAACTCATTCATCCTCCTTTTAAAACTTTTCTTTCCTCCTCTAATTTTGGTGTCTGACTTACTTTAAAAGTCACTTTTATAAGTTGCCTTATAAGATAACATAAAGTTACATTTGGCTGACTTAGTTAAATCATTAATTTTAGTTTAAGTATTTTAAAATACTTGTTATTTTATTCAAATAATATTATTAAGTTGCCCAAGGATTAGAAATGACCAAGCCCAACTTAAATAATATTATTAATTATCTTTAATTTAGAAAAGGGGACGCTACAAGTGCATTTCAACTTGATGGCAGTGTGTGCAAATATTGTGCAGGAGGAGAAAGAAGGGGACGAGGAAAACATGGTTGTGGAAATCCATGAGCACATGGAGCATGACCTGATGTCGCAGATGAAGGCGATCTAGTAGGAATGGTAGTAAGTGTGCGGAGAAAGAAGACCGTGCATAAGAAATTTCAGCCAGTGGACATGCCCAGCTGATTGCATGGAAGAAGCTCCAGTGGAAGGAAAGGAGAGCGTAGTAGAGGAGTAGAGGAGTGCGTAGATGAAGGCGCGCACGAGAATGGGAGTACATTGCTAGAGGAAGCTGAGAGAAGAAGAGAAATTGTCCTGAAGGCAAGGGAGAAGAGAAGCAGTCCACAAAGGTCTCAGGAAAGAACAATGCGCAAAAGAGTGCCTAAGAAGAAAAGAGCGCAACAGTAAAGAAGAATTGGGAAGAAGCAAAGAAGCTGTCCCGAAGGCAACAGAGGAGCGGTTTGGGGAAGAGGTTGCGGGAGTGTGTAATGAGTGAGGCACACAAGAAAAAAGAGACATCCGTGGAGATCTCAAAGGTAGAAAGTGAGTAAAGGAACACATAAACAATGGAGGGTGTGGCAACAACGAGGAGTTGTGAAGAGAAATAGAGGTTTCCCTTAAGGCAATTGGGACAAAGCAGTGTGAGAAGAAGGATGCAGAGGAATTGCGAAACAAATAGAGCGTAAGGATAAAGAGATCCTTACGCTCTATTTGGGGAAGAGGTTGTAGGAGTGCGTAATAAGCGAGGCACACAAGAAAAGAGAGACATCCGTGGATATCTCAAAGGTGGAAAGTGAGAAAAGGAATGCACAAACAATGGAGGGTGTGGCAACAATGAGGAGTTGCGAAGAGAAACAAAGGTTGTCCCTGAAGGCAATAGGGCAAAGTAGTGTGAAGAAGAAGGAATGCAGAGGAATTGCGAAACAAGAATAACAGAGACGTAAGGATAATTAAAGAGATCAAAAAAAGAGAGACACTCCGTGGATATCTCAAAGTGGAAAGTAGAAAAAAAAATGCACAAACAATGGAGTGGCAACGACGAGGAGTTGCGAAGAGAAACAAGGTTTCCCTGAAGGCAATAGGGACAAGCAGTGTGAGAAGAAGGATGCAGAGGAATTGCGAAACAATAGAGAGTAAGGATAACGAGATCCGTACGCTCTATTTGGGGAAGAGGTTGTAGGAAGTGGCGTATAGCGAGGCGCACGAAGAAAGAGAGACATCCGTGGATATCTCAAAGGTGGAAAGTGAGAAAAGGAATGCACACAACAATGGAGGTGTGGCAACAACGAGGAGTTGTGGGAGAGAAACGACAGGTTTCCCTGAAGGCAATAGGGACAAAGCAGTGGTGAGAAGAAGGATGCAGAGAAGGAATTGCGAAACAAATACAACGTAAGGAGTAAAGAGATTCAGAAGAACGACGAGATACATGGAAGATCTCAAAAAAAGAGAGACATCCGTGGATATCTAAAGGGTTGTAAGTGAGAAAAAGAATGCACAAAAACAATGGAGTGGCAACGACGAGGAGTTGGAAGAGAAACAGAGGTTTCCCTGAAGGCAATAGGGACAAAGAAGAGTGTTGAGAGAAGGATGCAGAGGATTGGGAAACAAATAGAGACGTAAGCGATAAAGAGTCCTTACGCTCTATTTATGGGAAGAGGTGTAGGGAGTGCGTAATAAGCGAGGCGAACAAGAAAAGAGAGACATCCGTGGATATCTCAAAGGTGGAAGGAAAGTGAGAGAAAAGGAATGCACAAACCCTGGAGGGTGTGGAAACAACGAGGAGTTGTGAAGAGAAAACGAAGTTTCCCTGAAGGCAATAGGGACAAAGCAGTGTGAGACGAAGATGCAGAGGAAGTGCGAAGAAAAGGACATTGCACAAAACCATGGAGGGTGTGGCAACAATGAGGAGTTGCGAGAAGAGAACAAAAGGTTTCCCTGAAGGCAATAGGACAACGTAGTGTGAGAAGAAGGATGCAGAGGAATTGCGACACAAATACAACGTAAGGATAAAGAGATCAAAAAAAGAGAGACATCCGTGGATATCTCAAAGGTGGAAAGTGAGAAAAAAAATGCACAAACAATGGAGTGGCAACGACGAGGAGTTGCGAAGAGAAACAGAGGTTTCCCTGAAGGCAATAGGGACAAAGCAGTGTGAGAAGAAGGATGCAGAGGAATTGCGAAACAAATAGAGCGTAAGGATAAAGAGATCCTTACGCTCTATTTGGGGAAGAGGTTGTAGGAGTGCGTAATAAGCGAGGCGCACAAGAAAAGAGAGACATCCGTGGATATCTCAAAGGTGGAAAGTGAGAAAAGGAATGCACAAACAATGGAGGGTGTGGCAACAACGAGGAGTTGTGAAGAGAAACGAAGGTTTCCCTGAAGGCAATAGGGACAAAGCAGTGTGAGAAGAAGGATGCAGAGGAATTGCGAAACAAATACAACGTAAGGATAAAGAGATTCAGAAGAAAGAGATACATGCAGATCTCAAAAAAAGAGAGACATCCGTGGATATCTCAAAGGTGTAAAGTGAGAAAAAGAATGCACAAACAATGGAGGGTGTGGCAACAACGAGGAGTTGCGAAGAGAAACAGAGGTTTCCCTGAAGGCAATAGGGGCAAAGCAGTGTGAGAAGAAGGATGCAGAGGAATTGCGAAACAAATACAACATAAGGATAAAGAGATCTAGAAGAAAGAGATACATGCAGATCTCAAGGATGAAGGTGAAGAGAAAGTTGCTAAGGAGAGTGTGTGCGACAGAATGAAGTTGCCCCAGGAATAGGGAGAGGAAAGTGGCCCATAGCCATGATGGAAGAATGCATCGAGAAGAAGCGCAATTGGAAGAGAAGGCACATAGGAGAGTACGTAAGGGATAGAGTGCATCAAAGGAGTGGAGATCTCAAAGGTGGAAAGTGAGAAAAGGAACGCACAAACAATGGAGTTGTGAAGAGAAACAGAGGTTTCCCTGAAGGTAATGGGGATAAAGTAGTGTGAGAAGAAGGCTGCAGAGGAATTTCGAAACAAATAGAGCTTAAGGATAGAGAGATCCAAGGAGAAAGAGATATAGGCTGATCTCAAGGATGAAGGCGAAGAAAAAGCTGCTAGGGAGAGTGTGCGTGACCTAATGAAGTTTCCCTAGGAATAAGGAGAGGAAAGGTGGCTTGTAGCTACGATGGAAGAATGCATCAAGAAGAAGCGTAAGGGATAGAGTGCATCAAAGGAGTGCAGATGGCTGAGCAACCATGATGAAGAGAGGGAGAGAAGAAATCTGCAAGCGAGTAGATGAAGGCCTGTTAGTGCACAGGTCGAGAAGAGTGGAGAAGTCGAGTTGGGTAGAGCCGGATGGTTTACGGCCCAGAGAGGGTCAAGAGGAGTGAGAAGAGAGTCCGTAAAGGCATAATTATGCACATGAAGATAAAGAATGCGCAGAGCAGACGTGCAAAGAATAGTGCCCAAAAAACAACGTGCAATGGATGACAGCCCAGAGCAGAGAAGGAAGAAAATTGGGAGGATGGTCTATGGTGGGTCAAAGCCCACAAGTGTGCAGAAAGATGGACGCGCAAAAGAGAACCGCACAGAGGAATAAAGTGTAGAGAAGAGGGGTTGCGGCTGAAAGGTGACGAGAGGACAAAGAGTGGAGAGGAGAGAGTGTGTAGAAAAAGCCTAAAAGGATGATGATGAAGTTGTGAAGATAGAAGGTGCATGAAAAGATGAGTGTGCGAATCCTCCCACACTTTTGGTCGAGGTGGACGGTCAAAGGCGAGCAAAGAATCGTAAAGGAAAAGAGATCCATTTGGAGCAAGTGGTTGGGCTATGGTGAGTAGAGGCTCTTGACAAGATTGCGCGAGCCAATGCAAAAGGGTCACAAGAAAGTAATGAAGGACTGGAAGAAGCAAATGAAGAAGTGTGGAGACTGGAGATAGGCCCATTGGATAAGGAAGCTGAGACTATCAAATCCAAAAGTTTGAAGGGTGGTTCTACTACTCACTTAGTCTACTTGAGGAGGAACTCAAGTTTTAAGTACTAATCTTGCACAATTCTGGGCTAAGTATGGGTGTGCACGAGGAAAGAAGAGAGGAAGCATGACAAAGTGAAGTGGCAATTGCGCAGAAGGGCGCGAAGGATTTGCGCAATGGTTATCAAGGAAGATAAGATAAGATCAATATATTAATGTCGAACGAATGACCACAAAGTAGGTCAAATGGGTCGTAGCAAACACTGTGAGAAAATACAAAGCGAGAGAACCAAAAGGTACCCGAGTGATTTAATTTATTTTGGAAATCAATTAAATCTGATTGTAGAGTAACTATTGTAATATATGACCGTACAAATGCTGATATACAGTAACACGCAAGCAAAATATGTAACCCTAAGCAAGATGAAGAGATTAAGAGGACTTAGCTGATTTTTGAATGAATAGAAAGTGATTTGAGCAGGTGCGAGTGCTGAACAAGTTGTAATCAGGGTTGTCACTGCTCACTGTAAATTCTGGAGTGCAGGAATAGAGGCGGATAGGGGGGCGCCCACGGGAGGGTAGAGGCGCTTGGGCACTGATGACTGGAATTGGGCAATGGTGGGCGTGCAGATGCTCGGAATATGCTTTCTTTTGTATAGCTAGGGTTTCGTTACTGGGTCTTGTTTGTCGTTTGATGTTCGCACTATGACTGCCGAGGTTACCTATAACTTGCAAAATAGAACTACCTGCACATGTCCACAAACTACATCAAATCCAATAAAAAAGATGCAGAATGTGGAGTCAGACTGACGTCGGCGGTCACCCGAAGAGTGAACTTACTGCCGAGCGCTGCACTACATCTCAGACTCCATGTAGTTCTTGTGAGTGTGTGTAGAAATGGTGCCCTAGGATGCCCTTGTGCAAGTTGCACAAATGATAGCGGGATGTAGCTAGAATGTAGCAATGTAATAGTATGTGTGGATGGAATAGAATAGACTTCCCCCTCCTATGCAGTGTTTGCAGAAGTGATGCAACCCTTGTCCCTTGTATGGATGCTAGATGGATGCCTTTGGAGTGCTTTAGTGCCTTTGGAATGCAAGCTTAGGTGATGATAGTAATGCTTAGTGATTGGTCCCTCCTTTTGAAAGCATAGCTATGTATTTATATGATTCCCTTGTTTGAATTTCGTAATTGACAACTGGAAGGCCGACCCATAAGTGAAAAAGATGCCCAAAAGATAAAAGAGAGCCAAAAAGAGCGAGTAAAGGTAAGAGAGTGTTAGGAGCGCCCAATATGAACAGAAGCGCCTAGGCGCTAGTGTCCTAATTGGGCGCCAATGTCTGTGGCAAAAAAAGAGCGAGTAAAGATAAGAAAGTGTCAAGAGCGCCCAATATGGATAGAAGCGCCTAGGCGCTAGTGTCCTAATCGGGCGCCAATGTCTGTGGCAAAAAAAGATAAGTCAGTCAAGTTTTGTCAGGGCTGTAGGGTGGTAAGACGAAAGAGAAAGCAAGAGACAGAGAAAAGAGGCCAAAGATAGTTGTCAACCACTAGTTTTCTTGCTTAGGAATCATGTAAATGCTAGCATGCTTTTAGGACCTAGAAATGTTTCCAAGTGTGTGATTTTGTGTCTGCATTTGCCCCCACTTTATGTTGTTGAGTGAATACTCGATAACATAAAGTAGATAGAATATGCGTACCTTATGATCTTGTAGAGTGTAGGCGATAGCATGCCGAGTGGACAAGTGAAGCATGCAGACTAGGAAAGGGAAGTGGACCCTAGGGATGATGCGTATGCATTGTAGCGTGTTGTTGTAGCCTGTGTGAGTTGGTTCTTGTAAGGACGGACCTGCAAAAGAAGAGCAAGAAAGTTGTCAAAGCTTTGTATATGATAAATCTGAGTAAAGTGTGCATAAGTATGTAGAAGTGTGTGAAAAGGAAAGTGTGCACCTGATGTGTGAAAGAGTAAGAGATAGAAAAGTATCCTGTTGTTTGAAGTTGCTAATCCAAGTGTTGAAGGTGAGTTGCTTCTTGTAAGGACGGACCTGCAAAAGAAGAGCAAGAAAGTTGTCAAAGCTTTGTATATGATAAATCTAAGTAAAGTGTGCATAAGTATGTAGAAGTGTGTGAAAAGGAAAGTGTGCACCTGATGTGTGAAAGAGTAAGAGATAGAAAAGTATCTTGTTGTTTGAAGCTGCTAATCCGAATGCTGAAGGTGAGGTTTTTGGGCAATCTCACGCCAAGAGCAAGTGTTGGGGAGAGAGGTCTAGTTTTACTCTACTTCCACGATTCTGCCTAATAAGCACTACTACAAATGGTGTGTTTTGATTTGTTCCTTTTTCTAATTGTTCTAAATTGTTTCGATTATATTGATTGTAGGAGATAGAATGCATTTTGTGACTGAATGGCAGTGCTTGTAACTGTAGAACTGTACTGAAGACTGCTGAAGATTGTGTTGTACTAAGAAATATATTGTATCTACCCCCAGGACTAGTGCCTAGGTGAGGGCACAAAAGCTCAAGCGTTGCTGTTTGATGTTGGGCACTTGTGTCTGCTCTATGTTTTAGACCCATGTCAGATTCTGGGCCGTTCTGTGATAGTGTGCTTGTGTTGTTTTTGTGCTTTGTTGATCTGAAATGTAGCTCTGGGCTGCTGTAGGGGTGATTTGTTCATCCAATGTATGCCCCCCTTGTTTGGGGTGCATTCGCTGATGGTCGGAGGATGCGGCCTAAAGGAGAGGACCTGATGTTGATCTGAAGTGAATACTTGTAGGGGGTAGGGGATGTGCATGGTAGAAACCAAGGCACATGAAAAAAAAGGCTAGAACATGTGTTTAGTAGTACACAATAGCTAGCATGCAAAAGAAGACAATGGAACAAGCAAGTGTGTAGACAAGATAGACTGTGAAAAATGGGTTTCAAACATGGGACATCACTCACAATGTCACAAGACAATCAGGGCCGAAGCGACCAAAAGCATACAATGATCACACAAAACATAGGGCATATCCCGCAAATAATAGCATATAATAGAAAGCAAAGTAAAGCAAGTAGTGATAGATAACCATGGTTGTACATAGTCCTGCAAGGCAAATGCTACACATGAAGCTCCCTGTTAGCAATGTTAGAAAGATAAATAGTATGTCAAGAGTGTGTATAAATCAACAAAAAGGAAGGTAACTGTAAATTAGATGTAACAATAGAACGTGTGTAGTATGTGAAATTAGATGCCCCCAAGAGCCTCAATAGGACTGGTAAAAAGGTACAATGCCAAGCATCATTGCAAGGCGTAAGAACCTGTTAGAGATCTACATTCACTGCAAAAGACCAAGTGAACACACGTGTATATATGGAAAGATAGTGAGATACTAAGAATCCGTCTAGTAAGGAAAACAAAGTATAACATGTAAGTAGGATAAGTGAGCAAGAGTAAATGCAACCAAGATATGCAAATGCAATGTATGAGTGTGATGGTATGGTATGCAAAGTGTAAAGATGATAGGAGCAGCATGCCCCCCAGCGGATGTTTATGAAGTTAGGTTTGGAAAGATAGTGAGATACTAAGAATCCATCTAGTAAGGAAAACAAAGTATAACATGTAAGTAGGATAAGTGAGCAAGAGTAAATGCAAGAGAAAATTGAAAGAGTAAATGCAACCAAGATATGCAAATGCAATGTATGAGTGTGATGGTATGGTATGCAAAGTGTAAAGATGATAGGAGCAGCATGCCCCCCCAGCGGATGTTTATGAAGTTAGGTTTATAAAGGCCCCCTCAACAGTCAAGAGTGAACCATAAAATAAGAGTGCACCATTGGGAAATGAGTGTGTTGGAAGGGGGGGAGGAAAGTTCCTTCGAACAGATGCTAGAAATATGTACCATAAAGCATAAAGCGAAGTGTGAAGGATGTGAGGTTCATTTCAGAATTAGACCCTCAACAGTCGAGTATGAACCTTGGAACTAGAGTGCATCATAGGGTAATGACGATACAATTTGTGTTTTAAAGCGTATGAGAGTGTGTAAGGGTATTAGTGATGATGCACGAAGCGCAGAGTGTGGAAGTAGACATTAGAGAAAATTGATAGTGATGGAAGGGGGGGGGGTAAAGAAAGTGTGATACTCCCCAAATGTGTAAGTGATAGAAGGCTATCCGATGATAGTGAAGGGTGAGGGCCCTCCACCCGATATCTGAGGAGACAAAGGCATGCGACAGTGCTTTAAGATCGGTGGTGTAGGAGAGTAATTATGTGCATGTGAAGGAGACCTATGTGGTGAAGGAGGTGGTGGACACCTATGTGGAGGGGCTGCCCGAGTAGGGGAGTTAGGCCGGCAATGTGGACTAAGAGACTGATGAGGACGACAAGGTCGTGATGTAGGTTGTGTGCGGATAGGATACCTAGGTACGGAGGTAGCTTTAGATTTGAGAGGCCTAGGAAGCTTAGATGCTATGATTGGTGTATCAGCAAAAGTGGGTAGAGGTAATGTTGTAAATGGTGGAATGCCTTTGATAGCAACCGGTTGTTTGGTTTGAATGAACTTGAGGGCACAAATGATTCATGGAAGGGATAACTTGGGCAGCACAGAGCTAAGAGAGACTTAAGAGCATGTCACATACTTTGATTGAAAATGCGACGACGAATGGTACAAGCATAGTAAGAGGCCCCAACTGTGATGGGAAGCCTGACATAGCCAAAAGACTTAGGGACTTGAAATGTGACATTAGACAATGGATAATTGATGGTTAGGAGTGTAACAACCATACGTTGGTAGGAGCTGATGGATAGATCATAGCATTGTTGATCGTATACGAACCAATAGAAGCATTGATATGCAAGGCATCAGAAGTAAATGTAACATGATAATCATGATCTGAGAATGTAATGACTGGTGGCGATGCATCAACATAAGCAAATGGAAGTCAAGAGGCCTCGATGAAGGATTGGAAAAAAAAACCGGTAGATTGCTTGTCATGCTTGGGCAAAGGGCCATTAAAGATTTTTAGCTTTTTGTTATCATTGACCAGCTTAGAAATAGATGGCTTAGAGAGCTTGAGTGCATTGTTATCAATGAGATCTTGACTAATATGCTTATGTTTGAAACAATGATCAATAGAGTGCCCAATTCATTGGTGATAATCACATTGTGCATTTTCGTCATAATTGTGGCCGCAGAGGGGCAAGAGGGGTCGAGATTAAAGTGGTGGTGCTTTCAATAAGTTGTGGCAATAGAATCCGAGGTGTGTAGCGTAACCTACTAAAAGTACACTTTGGAGGTTGCAATTGAAGCTTTTCAGGCGGAGAGACTGCATTAACAATTGCCTTTGCTTCGGTGGGCTTATGAGATGGCTTGAAAGTAGATTTAGCTTGAAAGCGATTAGAAGATGAAGATGAAGCATGGTCATGATATTTCAATTTGCCCATAGATAAGAGTTTGCCTTTGCACATTTTGAGTGTGTGCTTAGCTAGGTTGTTCTTATAACGTAAAACATAGTTAGCTAGATGCTCATTAGATCCTTGTTTAATTTGAGCGAGTTGTGCATAAGAGATCTTATTGTCGATATTGATAGAAAAGTGAGCAAGGAAAGCATCGGCTAAGTATGTAAAAGGAGTTATCAAGTGAACATGTAGATCATAGAAACAACGCATGGTGTTATCTTGCAAACTTCTAGGAAATAGCTTAACTAGTAAGGTATGGTCATCCGCATAATCAAGACATGCCACATGGAAAGATAAAAGATGTTGCTGAGGGCCACCATGGGCCATTGAAGGTGGGTAGCTTAGGTGTAATGTAGTTGGGAGGAAGGGGATAAGCAGAAATGATGGGTGCAAAAGGGGTATGAAGGAGTAAGGAGGAATCGAGAGACGGAGAGGCGCGTGAAATAGCTTGTTGTAACTGACGGATTTGAATTTGCAGATCCTTGTAGATAAGATAAGATAAAGATAAATATATTAATGTCCAATGAATGACCACAAAAAGTAGGTCAATGGGACTGTAGCCCAAACAGTATACAAAGTGCGAGTGGGGACAACTCAAAACGAGTTCCCAAAAATAGAAAAGAAGAGAAGACAACAAAAATGAAACCCGAAGCCAATACCCCCACATGGGGGGGCAATAGGGCAAGCAAATGAGGACCAAGGTCTAATTAGGAACGGTAGCTACACCCCTCCTAACATTAGAGGCCGACGAAAAGAAGCTCTTGATGGACTGACAACCCGAAGAGGGGCGAAGACCTCCTACCCTGCTGAGATCTTAGAATGACGCGACGGCCAGGGGGACGAAGGGAGCCGGACTGCCCTCTGGTATGTGTGTGCATCTGATTCTGTTGGCGGTGATCAAGGGAAGTGTGAAGGTCCAACCGGGGATGAACTGATCTATGCACTGTATCTGGGTCAGAAAAGCTCCGTCGCTTAGTTCCTCCACCAGTGGGTAGAACCGGGAAAGAAGGTTGTAATTCGTCTCGTGGGGATGACTGTTGGAGGGGGATGAAGAATCTGGTCTCGGAGCAACAAAGACTCGCGGATGTAGAGGACAAGACACCACTGGTCAATATATCTGAAGAAGACTGGGAGAGTCTGAATCCCTTTTGAAGAGACAGTGAAATCGTCCTTTGATCTCATAGTATATGTGGTACAGCGGAAGATGAAATGAGTCTTTGTCTCCACCTCATGAAGGCTACAGAGCCTACAAAGTCTATCATCCCGATCAATGTGGTGATCAGTCTTGCACCGAAGTCTGTGGGAACCGACTCGAAATTGACCCAGAGGTATACGGAGGGCATGCATCCAGTGGCGAGAGGTGTACTGAGGTCGGATGATGAGTCCATCTCTGATTTCAAGAAAGTGCTCTGCATAAAAAGACATCTTAGGGCGTAAACCCCTAGGGGGGTTCACCCAAATAGTCTGAATGAAGCTCCTGTAGATATCCTCTCGGATGGACCTGTTCAACACTTGCTTGGTGGGAAAGAGATGATTGGGAGCATTTAGAGAATACTGGAAGGGTGGGAGAAGTAATAGGCATAGTAAAATGGTTTGTATGCATAGAAACATGAACATTAGAGGTGGGTGGGATAGTGGAATGAAGAAGTTGGGTTGCCATAGGAAGAGATGTATCAGTTTAGAAACTAGAAGATCAACCTCGGCAAGGTTAGTGGCTTCCTCACGAACAACAAATAAGAGATCTAAATCTTGAGGATGTTTAACAAGATGGGCCTAGAGGTCATGGAGATATTCATCGGTAAATGTGTCATGAGTGGTAGCCATGGGAGAAGAAGCAAAAGAATAAGGAAACGCCAAGAGGGTTCAGTCGACGGGTTCACCAAATGATTAATTTAATTTGGAAATTAATAAAATCTGATTGCAGAGTAAATACTGTACTATATAATCGTACAAATGCTGATATGATATACAGTAAGGCACAAGCAAACTTAGCATGTAAAATATGTAACCCTAAGCAAGATGAAGAGATAAGAGGACTTAGCTGATTTTTGAATGAACAGGAAGTGATCTGGGCAGGTGCGAGTGCTGAACAGGTTGTAAACAAGGTCATCACTGCTCATTATAAATTCTGGAATGCAGGAACAAAGGCGGACAAGGGTGCCCATGGGAGGGCAGAGGCACTTGAGCGCTGGCGACTGGAACTGGGGCGTTGGTGGTCGTGTAGATGCTCGGAATTTGCTTTCTTCTGTGTTGCTAGGGTTTTTTTTGTTGGCTCCCGTTTGTCGCTTGATATTCGCACTATGATTGCCAAGGGTACCTGTAACCTACAAAATATAACTGTTGAACCTTGGTCATTGGTGTTGTCATTTATGTCAAGTGGCATTCATGGCAAAGGTGTGAACGGTGAAGTGAAGCTCAGTCAGAGGCATGAAGGCTGATTGGTAGTGCCTTCACAATGATGGTTGGAGCTCACGAAGAGGATTCATGTTCTACAAGCTTGGTCAGTGAGGTAGTTGTCCATTGAAGGAATGGAGATGCTTGGTGTGCTTTTCTCAAGGGTCCCACAGGTTTGAAATGAGGGGTGTCAATAATGTGCAAGAACTTCTAGGGTGATCATCAAGTTAGGTGTGATAAGTCACAATTGACACTTGCTCATTTAGGCCAAGTTCTAGAGCCTAATGAGATATATGGGCACCAAGCAGGTCATGCAAAGTCTAGGTAAGCATGGGAGGAACCTAAGAACAGTGTCTAGGGGGTGTCACTCAGATTTCACCCTGAAATCTGCGACTACCCTATCCGAAATTTTTTCGTACTTTTAAAATAATGGGTCGTTTTGTGTTTTTATTGCCTGAAAGTTCCTGTATTGCGTCAAGATAATCCCAAAGAGCCATATTAGCCTTTTTCGCCAAATACCCAGATGCCCAAAATTGTTTTATTCTGTCGTCGGGATTTGTCTGCGGGAAATTTGTATTTAATTATTTTGAGCCCCGTATGAGGCTATTTGCGCTCTGTTTTAACTCTATTATGAGCGAATATGTTATTATTCCTATGTGCCAGAAGGGTTTTAACTTATTTTAAGTTTTGGGCTTTATTTGTAACTTTTGGCAATTTTTCGTGTTTTTGTGGTGTCCC
The DNA here is from genome assembly GCA_019776745.2 of Taxus chinensis. Lineage (NCBI taxonomy): Eukaryota > Viridiplantae > Streptophyta > Pinopsida > Cupressales > Taxaceae > Taxus > Taxus chinensis. Next base: position 692,438,029 of record CM034146.1, read on the forward strand.
GTTTCGTTTTCTGTGAAATTTCTCTGGAACAATTCCTTTGCCGGGTAAGCCCGATTTTTGGCCTGGAGCAGCTGGAAAACATATACGCACATTATGCCCGGAGGAAGTCGCCATCGGAGGTCTGGATCACTGGGAAAAAGCGAAGTCGTGCACAGAAAAGCCCCTGCGGGGATGGGCGCATTTTTGGAAAACAAAGGATTTAAGCTGCGATGGGAAAAATATAAGCCGCAGGCAGCAGGTGGGAATTTTATACCTGCCTGGCAGGGTACTTTTTCCCGTGTTATAAAAGTCACTTAAGCTGCAATGGGAAAAATAGAGGCTGCAGGCAGGTGGGAATTTATTGCCTGCCTTGCAGGGTAAAAATTCCCATGATAAAATAAAAGGAAAGTGACTTAAGTGAAATCATGGGATTTTAGTGCCTGCCTTGCAGGGTAAATAATCCCATTGTCAAAGTCAAATCACTTAAGTGGATCACGGGATTTTGGTGCCTGCCTTGCAGGGTAAAGAATCCCATTATTGAAAAATTCTTAAAAATAGAATTACATGTGCAAAAAAGTGCGCCCCCTTTGGTGAGAGAATAAAAGGATTAAATTGATTATTTTAATTAATCTTTCCTCTCAAAAAGTGCGCCCAAGCTTGGAGGAGGTCAACAAGTCAAAGGTGGAATAAAAGAAAGGAATTAAAAGCATTAAATTTAATTTATTTAATGGCTGCCCTCTTCCTCTCAAAAAGTGCGCCCCATTTGGGTATTATTTAATGTTTTTTAAGGCATTAAAACATTAAATTAATTTCTATTTTCAGTGGCTATGGTCAAAGCACACTGTGAAGCTTAAGTGAAGTGATGTGTGAAGGATTAAATTGGATTAATTTAATTTATTGGATGGCTGTCCTTAAACATGCTATTTTTAAAAGAGAAAAGCATGATTTTTAATTAATTAATTGCCTTTAATTGTTAGGGCAATTATTAATTATAGAATTGTGAAGGTTATATAAGCATGGGCAGCCATATGGGTGAATTATTCAAATCACAGGTAAAGAATTGCAGCCAAGAGGAAAAGTGCGCCCCCATTAGAGGAAGGATTTTGTTCAGACAAAGTGCTAACAAGGCTAAAAGCTTCCAGATTTGGCGCATGCTTTGGAGGAGGTTGATCTTTGTCTGCATAATTGTTTTCACAGGTGTTGCAGGAGCTCAGGTGTTGATAGAAAGGATTCATGCTCTCTTTATGTGCAAATTAAACACCAATTTTTGGGGCAGCAGGCTTGAAAAGTGCAGATTTTTACAATTTAAATTCACTATTCATGCTCCGGTGGCCATTTTTGTCTGAATAAATTGCAGGAATTCATTACAGGTGCTTTATAAAAGAAAAGGAGTTTTTATCAATGTCCAACACATTGCAAATATCCTCCGAATCTGAAGAATTGTCCAGATCTGCACCAGTATTGAAGAAATCCGGCCAAATAAGAAGAAAAAGAATTATTCAGACGAAGATAGACAAAGCTATGGCGAAAAGAGATGAAAAAGAAAGCACGATGGAGTCATGCATTGCTTCCAAACTTGCAGACATAGGAGACACAGATCTAGGCCCGGAACCTCTTGCCGATTTGATAGATAGATCCAGAGCGGGAAAGACTTCACTCATGCGTGCGGTCAAAAGCAGTGGAATTATCCGAGCTGCAGCTTTTCCATGTACAGCCCAATTGCCAGAGTTCGTGATGGAGTGCGCTAGATCTTATCATCCTTCATCCAGATCAGTGCGTGATGCTTCGGGAAAGACAATAATTCGTTTGGACGCAGAGTTCATCAATTATTGTTTGAAGATTCCAGTGCGAAAGGTGGTGACTTCTATTAGCATTCAGGATGCTGACAGTAGATGGGAGAAGCATAGAGCTGATTGCGTGAGCATCATGAATAGCCGATACATGAAGAAGCCTAAATCTCCTTCAAAGTTCCCGAGAACTCTTCCACGGTCCAATTTGGTGCAGGAGGCAGATGATGTCGTCAAATTGCTATGCAGGATGAATGGCGAAGCGAATGCCTACACTTTCCGTACATGGATGTATGCTTTCATCAGGACCATTGAAATCAACAAGGTTGATTCCATAATCAATTGGTCGGAAATTATTAGCAGCAACATCGGTGAGCAACTTCGGAACGTGAAGCGTACTTTCAGCTTCAAGATGACTTCATACTTGGTGTATGCTGCAGCTTCACAAGGCGTCTTTTCCAAGCTGGATAGATGTGGTGTTCTTTCCAAGGACCCCATTTTCGAGTGCTACCCGCAGCTTACTGCACCTACAGGCGAGAAAGACTTCAAAGTGATCAACGATGACTTCTTCTATGATTTCATCTGCAGGCTAGACAGAGACTTGAAGGCCAACAGGGTAAGCAAGGAAGCGTGGGAAGCTGTGTCCAAGATTGGCAGTCTATTCATTCAATTTGCAGATTTCACATACCTCAGGGTTACAGGCTTTTCTGGAGAACCAATAAAGATGCCCAGGTATCCGAATGATAGATTGATCGCCATGGAGCTAAGCAGGCAACTTGTGGAGTTACACGACCTTCAGTCGAAGCGGCACAAGTCTACGGGCTTCTTCCCAATCACTGTGGGATATTACAGCTGCATTAGCATTCACAGAGCTCGAGGGATGGAAGCGCAAATGTTATCTGAGTATGAGCAAGAGTTCTTCCCTGCACGGCTGAACTTCGATCCATTTGGAGTAGCCAGGAAGACAATCTCCCAGCAGTACGCACATGTGCCTTCATTAGAAGATTTCTGGATGAAGTGCAAAAGTGAGTACGAGGTTAGAAAGAAAGATTTCAGCAGGCTATCAGCAAAGCAAGTGTTCGATACCTTCTTAAAGATGATGGGACTAGACAATTACCATCAAATGGGAGGAGATACCATATGCGGATCTTAAAGATAATGGGAACGTGGTACTTGACACTTACCATCAAATGGGATGAAGCCATACTGCAGAATAACATAGGAGGCTGCAACACAATTGAAGAAAGGTCGAGAGCTGTGTTGGTGAATACTTCAAACTGGTTGCTGACGAAGGGATATTGCCTTGAGGAAGCGTTGATGAATCAAGTCACGGGCAACTTCGGCGCAGGAGATTCCCTCAAGCGAAAGCACGGAGGAGAAAGCAGCAGGAAGGTCGAGAAGTTGAAAGTGCATAGAAGATCTCAATCCAAGGAGAGGATCACTTCTACGACCATGACTTTAACTCCGGTTTCTCCAGTACCCAATGCTTCACCAACTATTGCACCGCAGCAGCAGGATGCTTCCATGCCTCCACTAAATCCAGCGACATTCATCTTCTCCCCTCAGCCACTTCGTTCAGCGCCTGTTCCAGAGGATACGTTGAAGCTGCAGATGGCGGAATTTGAAAGGGCTTTGTCCTTGGATGACTCAGAAGATGGCAGCCATAACACTGTGGCACTTTCCGACAGAGAGGATGCAGAGCGGGAGATGGTAGTGCACTCAGCGACTTCTCACTCTCCGAGAAGTAATTTCTCGGAATGGTTAGCTTTGCAGTTTGTTCCAGAAGCAAGAATAGAGATGAACTTAGAGGAGCACGACTTGCAGCTACTCCAGGATCTGAGCAGAAGAGATAGAAGGCCTAAAGTTGCTAAAGCAACTTCTAGGTTGATCATCGAGGATTCGGGAGAGAAGTTTGCTGAGATATCAATTCCGGCAGAAGGAAAGATAGAAGAGGAGCTCACGGCGGAAGATGTGACAGTGACCAAAGTACCCCTCGGTCAAGCCACCACTGAAGGATTGAAGCAGGACACGCAGACATTGATGGATGCTTTATTCCTTAGGCTTGACAGTGAAAAGGCGGAGAAAGAGGAGCTGCAGAAGCAAGTATCTCAATTATGTGAGATCATAGCCAAGGTTGCTAAACCTTCCATTCAGCCCATTTCAGAACAGGTGAGTGATCATCTTATGCAGGAAATGGAAGACGCAAGCAATCAAGTAAAGGCTATTGACGAATGGAAGGATTTGATTATTCGTCAAGCTTCTGTACAACTTGGGGAAGTGCCAGCCCGCCTAAAGGTTATGAACGATGCAGTGAATCAACTAAAGCAACTGATGGAAAACATAGAAGGCATGAATACAGTTGCAGAGAGTAACCTGAGTATTTTGGCCGAGATCAACAAGCTGCCGGGAGATGTATTGATTGCGGAGCAGATTGTACCGGATGGATCAGTCGAGAAGGGGAAGCAGCTAGAGTTTGCAGTATCTTTCCGCTTGGAAATCTGCAGAGTTTTGCTGAAAAGGATGCAGGCACTTGAAAGTAGGATGTCATCCTTACCCGACAATATCATTTCTTTCACGGAAGAGGATGTGGTTGGAGGTGTTACTTCTTACGTGCGGATTGTTTCTAACGAGGTGCCTAATTCCCTGGAAGGTTCTCTTCTGATGGTACAAAAGAGAATTGATAAAGCTACCAAGCCTTTCACGATGAATTCTATCAATAGACTGGTGGCGCTGCAGGCAGACATTGCGAGGTTTGGGCTAAGCTTGGAAGATGTGGAAGCATGCATCAAAGTGTTGAACGAAGGGTTGCTGCAATTCAGGACAGAGAAGGAAGCAGTGGCTAAAACAGATGGAAAGATGTTGAATTATATGTTCGACAAGTATATCCGATATCATAACAAGAAAAAGACATAAATGTTACAGCTGGCATGACTTCTTCTATTCTTTCTTCTTCTATTTTCTATGTTCCCGGATGAAATTGTAAAACTTCTAAGTTATTGGTTTTACAACCATTACTTGAAGTCATGTGGAACCATTCTATTAGTTAAGTGATACATGTGTCACTTAAGAAGAAGTTAGTTGAGGATGATTGCCAAATGTCATCTTTACTTGTTGTTCATGCTTTAGTTCAGTTTGAGTTTTCCATTTGTACTTTCCCTCCTACATTCTATAAGTAGGAGAAGAACCTCCGGGTTAATCATCGATCAGAATTTGTAAGCAACAATCTTGTGTTCTAGACTTTGTGCTGAACCCCTGAGAGCAACTTGGAGCAAAGGAATACAGAGGAGCAGGTTTCCAGAGAACTTTGTGTCACGGTGTACTTTGTTTCTTGCTTTTAGTCTTAGATCTCTTAGTAAACTTTGTGTTATTATAGATCTGAATCTAGAGCTGCCTTTGTTTTTAATTCTGTGTGTTCATATCTATTAAAGTTTCTTCTGTGTGCATGCAATTAGCTCTGCTATCTACTAATTGGGATGCACATCTTCCCCATTTCTTCTCTGTATTTCCTTTACTTCCTTCTACTATAATTTTCCTTTCTTAGGTTTGATGCTATGCAGAAAATCTAGCCAACACTGAGCGATCAAGGTGGTGATCCGTCTCACACCGGAGTCTGTGAGAACCGACTTTGAGCCGACCAAGGGGATACGAAAGGCATGCATCTAGTGACGTAAAGTATATTGAGGACGGATAATTAGATTGTCACTCTACTCCAGAAAGCGCTTAGCATAAAAGGCCATTTTAGGGCGTAACCCCTCATGAGGGTTCACCCAAGTGGTGTGGATGAATTGCCTGTAAAAAGATCCTCTTTGATGATCCTGTTCATCACCTGTCTGGTAGGTAGGTGGCTTGGAGCGTCCAAGGAATACTAGAAAGGAGGAAGATGATAGAAACCTCAGCATACCAAATGCAATGTAATGTCCCTATTACCAAGTAGAAGACCAAGTTTGGATTTTTTGGCCATTCCTTCTTCGTAGCCGGAAAAGGAAAGCAAGGAGAAGAGCAACATTATAATATTAATATTTTTATGTTTTTTTATAAAGTAATTGTAGAATATATGGGTCGGCCAAATTAAGGACAATAAATAATTATAAGGGCATAATGAATGGTCATAAGGGAGCGGCCATGTTTTTTCAAAGTATAAATAGGGGACTAAGGGCAGCCATTTGGATATATTGACTTTCATTTGTAAAATCAGATTTTGAGAGTGAACTCTCTTTCCTCTCCACTTGGGATGAAACCCCCTTGTGAGGTCCATTGTGATGGACGAAACCTCTCACTTTTGACTTAAAACAATTTATAACATAGTTGCAGGGAGACACGTCCCCCACCTATTGGGACGCGTACATGTACCGGGTACGAGTACACGTATTGGGTACGTCTCCCGTATGCCAGGAACCTTTATTAACGTCTCCTCCCGTCTCCCCACACACATGCACACACACAAGGATTGTTTGCGTATTTCTGTTACAATGTACTCTTCCCACAATATGTGAGATATCAAATATCAATAGAATTACTCATCTTTTGTCAACATTTGATTTCCTTACTTCAAAAAGTATAGTTATTTTTAAATTTCAGTGCATTCTGAATCTAAATAAATTAATAATGTACAATAGTATTTTTCTAGTAATTTCATATATATTGCCGTCTCCCCATACCCGTCTCCTGGTAACTATGATTTATAATTGTAGATTATTATTATATTGAAGATCAAATTGTGTCAAATCTGATTTACATCATTTATTACAAAAGTGCAACTTGTTCTAGTGAGATTTCTGAATTGTTGGATAATATTAGCATCATATAAAAATAATATTCCAAGTCGACTTGTATTATAAAGGCCAAATCTGCATTTGCACAGATTTTTATACATATTTAATGGTCAAATCGAATTATTTTTGACTGCTGCAATTTCCAGATTATCAAAATATTTCCAGCATATTTTTTGCATTGCCTAAGTCGATTTGGCTCTAGAAAATTAATAAAATAATATATCTTTCATTGGGCAATATTATTGAAGTTTGTGAAGAATTTCCAACAATTTTCAAGGAGATTTTAGTCACTGCAATTATAAATTTTAATCTGCTCCAGAATTCTGAATATTTTGATAAAACCCTCAAATGAGGAGAATAAGAAAGAGCAGTCTCTGATGAGCAATACGCCAAAAACGCTTACCTATCCTGCCCCTTAACAGAGTCAGTGAAGCCATGAATGCAAGATGTAGGAAAGAGATGAGGGTCAAACATGGTCTCCAATTTGAAAGAACATGCTCCAAACTCAGCCAAACTAAGGTGTTGAGAGACGGTTTGCGTGTTCTTGATAAAACGGCGAAGGAGAAGAATCTAGACTCTCTTGGAAGAAGCCCAGTTAGTCTCCAGTAAGGTGAGCCCCCAAGCAATAAAGCCGAAAAGGACAGTGGTCTGATGAGGGAGTCCATGAGGGACATTTGAAAGAGATGTCTTGGAAGTGGTGGTGAAAAGCAATGTTTCTTGAGGAGGGCTAAGGATCCATAACCCTTATTGACATGAGGTTGGAGGGCTTGTCTCAAAACTGAAAACGCAGACCAGAGAACTGAACACCAAGTAGGTATATGTGCCGGTGATCTCAGTCTCCAGTAAGGTGAGCCCCCAAGCAATAAAGCCGAAAAGGACAGTGGGTCTGATGAGGGAGTCCATGAGGGACATTTTGAAAGAGATGTCTTGGAAGTGGTGGTGAAAGCAATGTTTCTTGAGGAGGGCTAAGGATCCATAACCCTTATTGACATGAGGTTGGAGGGCTTGTCTCAAACTGAAACGCAGACCAGAGAACTGAACACCAAGTAGGTATATGTGCCGGTGATCTCAATCTCCTCACCCTTGAATAAGAAGTGGAGATGCGATCTCTTTAGACCATTGACAACCATAACCTTGGTTTTACTTAGGTTAACTGTTGACTGCTGAAGATCACTGAACAAGGCTAAGGTGTCCAACTGTCTCCGCAGACCCTCTAGAGAGGATGCCAGGAGGACCACATCATCAACAAACAAAAGCATGGATATCAGTTGTTGGTGAAGAAGGCATCCATCACTGTCTTGAATATGCTCATGGAGAAAGGACTCAAGCTCATCAAGTATATCCCAAAAAGAGTTGGAGGGCTTGTCTCAAATTGAAACGCAGACCAGAGAACTGAACACCAAGTAGGTATATGTGTCGGTAATCTCAATCTCCTCACCCTTGAATAAGAAGTGGAGATGCGATCTCTTCAGACCATTGACACCATAACCTTGGTTTTACTCAGGTTGACTGTCGATTGCTGAAGATCACTGAACAAGGCTAAGGTGTCCAACTGTCTCCGCAGACCCTCTAGAGAGGATGCCAAGGAAGGACCACATCATCAACAAACAAAAGCATGAGTATCAGTTGTTGGTGAAGAAGGCATCCATCATTGTCTTGAATATGCTCATGGAGAAAGGACTCAAGCTTATCAACGTATATCCAAAAAGAGTTGGGGACAAGGGACACCCCTATTTGACCCCAATGGTACTCCTGATGAAAATTCAGCCACATGAGCTGTTGTGTTGAGGCGAACCCAAATAGTCGCGTACAGACGTATGATGGTTAGTGAACAAGGGTCTCAAAAATGCCAATTTTTCCGAGTCTATGGAAAACGTGGCACACACGGACCGATTCGAAAGGTTTGCGAAAGTTTTATAAAAAGCAACAATAGACTTTCAACGAGCGATGGTGGACTCCTCAATGATAGCTCGCGGAGAGTAAAGATATGGATCAATCGTTTTGGGGATTAGGACGAAACCTGCTGCCCCTGGCTTGTGAGGTGCCTGCGCATATAGCTCTGAAAGGTGCATATGGCGGATTGTAACATAAAGTTTTGAGATGATGGACCCACCATAATGTGTCCTGCTAGGTTGTTGGGATCCAAGCCTATGACGATTGTGGATCGGGTGGATGGTGATAATGCGACCAAGTCGACGTGAAAACCATAAACCATACAATGTGGGTGAAAGAAGGTTGGTCAAAAAGTGTGTGTCCCCATTGTTTGAAGAACCTTAAAGTATCTTTCCATGTGGCTTTTGGGATGATGTGCAAGGGGAAAATTATGTTAAGTAATAATATGATATTCCTGGAGAGTGATTTAATCATTTGTCATTATCAAAACAATATTTATTTAATTATTGAATGATGGATGCTGAGTCGTTTTTACACACCTTGGAGTATCTCACAAAAAGAATATTTTATGACAATGATGTAATGTATATTGATTTTAATTCCCAAAAAATGCAAAATGAAAAGGGGGAATTAATAAAATATTAGGGTGACTTTTATTAATGTCAAAATACCCTTAGAAAGGGGAGCGGACCAAGTCGACGGAAAACCATAACATACATGTGGGTGAAGGGTTGGGATCAAAAAGTGTTAAGTCCCCATTGTTTGAGACCCTTAAAGTATACTTTCCCCTGGGCTTTTGGGATGATGCAAGGGGAAAAATTATGTAAGAATTATATGATATTCCTGGAGAGTGATTTAATCAGTTGTCATTATAAAACATATGTATTTAATTATGTAATGAGGGAGGCTGAGTAGTTTTTCCACATTGGTAGTTATGCATCACAAAAGAATATTGATTGAAGCATTGATGCTATGAATTTATTATTTAATTTAATTACCAAAAAAATGCAAAATGAAAAGGGGAATTACTGAAATAATATTAGGGGTGGACTTTGTAATGTCAAAATACCCTGTAGAAAGGGGACGCACACAAGGGAGAATAAAAATATTTTTAATTTGTGTTTTACCTGCCACAAGGGAAAGGTCCGTCTGATTGGGTATGGTACCCTTAGACTTATAAAAGGAGGTCACATTTCCGTTAGAGGGTTCTGTTGATGAATCTATTGAGTTCACTCCAGGCTTGGAGGAATGCGGATTATGCCATGGCGATGCCCTAGCTCCTCTCTCTTGCATTTGTAAGCTTCTTGGAAGCATCTTGAAGCCATTCAAGACGCTCTTGTTTATTTGTTGAATTCTTTGTGGGGGATGAAGTCTGTTTTAGCAGGATTTACTTGTAGCATTAACGACTTGCTTGGATGTGGGGATTGTTTGATGCGGATATTTGATGCTTAGTGGGTGATTTAACAAATGAAGAAAGGTCGAGAGCTGGGTGGTGAATACTTCAAACTGGTTGTGACGAAGGGATATGCCTTGAGGGAGGAAGCGTCGATGAATCAGTCAACGGGCAAACTCAGCGCAGGAGATTCCCTCAAGCAAAAGCATGGAGAGAAAGCAGCAGGAAAGGTCGAGAAGTTGAAAGCGCATAGAAGATCTCAATCCAAGGAGAGGATCACTTCTACGACCATGACTTTAACTCCGGTTTTTTCCAGTACCCAATGCTTCACCAACTATTGCACCGCAAGCAGCAGGATGCTTCCATGCCTCCACTAAATCCCGCGACATTCATCTTCTCCCCTTAGCCACTTCGTTCAACGCTTGTTCCAGAGAGATACGTTGAAGCTGTAGATGGCAGAATTTGAAGGGCTTTGTCCTTGGATGACTCAGAAGATGGCAGCCATAATTACTGTGGCCACTTTCTGACAGAGAGGATGCAGAGCGGGAGATGGTAGTGCACTCCAGTGACTTCTCACTCTTCGAGAAGTAATTTCTCGGAATGGTTAGCTTTGCAGTTTGTTCCAGAAGCAAGAATGGAGATGAACTTAGAGGAGCACGACTTGCAGCTACTCCAGGATCTGAGCAGAAGAGATAGAAGGCCTAAAGTTGCTAAAGCAATTTCTAGGTTAATCATCAAGGATTCGGGAGAGAAGTTTGCTGAGATATTCAATTCCGGCAGAAGGGAAGATAGAAGAGGAGCTCACGGCGGAAGATGTGATAGTGACCAAAGTACCCCTCGGTCAAGCCACCACTGAAGGATTGAAGCAGGACACGCAGACAGTGATGGATGCTTTATTCCTTAGGCTTGACAGTGAAAAGGCGGAGAAAAGAGGAGCTGCAAAGCAAGTATCTCAATTATGTGAGATCATAGCCAAGGTTGCTAACCTTCCATTCAGCCCATTTCAGAACAGGTGAGTGATCATCTATGCAGGAAATAGAAGACGCAAGCAATCAAGTAAAGGCTATTGACGAATGGAAGGATTTGATTATTCGTCAAGCTTTTGTACAACTTGGGGAAGTGCCAGCCCGCCTAAAGGTATGAACGATGCAGCAAATCAACTAAAGCAACTGATGGCAAACATAGAAGGCATGAATACAGTTGCAGAGAGTAACCTTAGTATTTTGGCCGAGATCAACAAGCTGCCGGGAGATGTATTGATGCAGAGCAGGATTGTACCGGATGGATCAGTCGAGAAGGGGAGGAAGCAGCTAGAGTTTGCAGTATCTTTCCACTTGGAAATCTGCCAGAGTTTTGCTGAAAAGGATGCAGGCACTTGAAGTAGGACGTCATCCTTACCTGACAATATCATTGCTTTCATGGAAGAGGATTGTGGTTGGAGGCGTTACTTCTTACGTGCGGATTGTTTTTAACGAGGTGCCTAATTCCCTGGAATGTTCTCTTCTGATGGTACAAAAGAGAATTGATAAAGCTACCAAAACCTTTCACGATGAATTCTATCAATAGACTGGGTGGCGCTGCAGGCAGACATTGCGAGGTTTGGGCCGAGCTTGGAAGATGTGGAAGTATGCATCAAAGTGTTGAACGAAGGGTTGCTGCAATTCAGGACAAAGAAAGAAGCAGTGGCTCTAAAACAGATGGAAAGATGCTGGATTATATGTTCGACAAGTATATCCGATATCAGAACAAGAAAAAGACATAAATGTTACAGCTGACATGACTTCTTCTATTCTTTCTTCTTCCATTTTCTATGTTCCCAGATAAAATTGTAAAACTTCTAAGTTATTGGTTTTACAACCATTACTTGAAGTCACGTGGAACCATTCTATTAGTTAAGTGGTACATGTGTCACTTAAGAAGAAGTTAGTTGAGGATGATTGCCAAATGTCATCTTTATTTGTTGTTCATGTTTTAGTTCAGTTTGAGTTTTCCATTTGTACTTTCCCTCCTACATTCTATAGGTAGGAGAACCTCCGGGTTATTGATAGATCAGAATTTGTAAGCAGCAATCTTGTGTTCTAGACTTTGTGTTGAACCCCTAAGAGCAACTTGGAGCAAAGGAATACAAAGGAGCAGGTTTCCGGAGAACTTTGTGTCACGGTGTGTACTGTGTTTCTTGCTTTTAAATCTTAGATCTTTTAAGTAAACTGTGTTTATTTTAGATCTGGATCTAGAGTTGCCTTTGCTTTATAATTCTGTGTGTTCATATCTATTAAGTTTCTTCTATGTGCATGCAATTAGCTCTGCTATCTACTAATTGGGATGCACATCTTCCCCATTTCTTCTCTGTATTTCCTTTACTTCCTTCTTCTATCATTTTCCTTTCTTAAACAGTTGCTTACTTGTTGCAGAACTTCTTAGTTATGGTTCATAAACTAAGTGGTTAAAGTAAAACCCCTGATAGATTAAAAACACATTTTTATTGACAAATCTGGACACGGGAGCCTCACCGGTTTTTAAATGAGGGATATTTATCTCATGACTGCCTAGGTTTGATGCTATGCAGAAAATCTAGCCAACACTGAGCGATCAAGGTGGTGATCCGTCTCACACCGGAGTCTGTTGAGAACCGACTTTGAGCCGACCAAGGGGATACGAAAGGCATGCATCTAGTGACGTAAAGTATATTGAGGACGGATAATTAGATTGTCACTCTACTCCAGAAAGCGCTTAGCATAAAAGGCCATTTTAGGGCGTAACCCCTCATGAGGGTTCACCCAAGTGGTGTTGGATGAATTGCCTGTAAAAGATCCTCTTTGATGATCCTGTTCATCACCTGTCTGGTAGGTAGGTGGCTTGGAGCGTCCAAGGAATACTAGAAAGGAGGAAGATGATAGAAACCTCAGCATACCAAATGCAATGTAATGTCCCTATTACCAAGTAGAAGACCAAGTTTGGATTTTTTGGCCATTCCTTCTTCATGGCTGGAAAAGGAAAGCAAGGAGAAGAACGGCACTATCATATTTAATATTTTGTTATGTTTTTTATAAAGTAATTGTAGAATATATGGGTCGGCCAAGTTTAAGGAAAAAATTAAATAATTATAAAGGGCATAATGAATGGTCATAAGGGAGCGGCCATGTCTTTTCAAAAGTATAAGTAAGGGACTAAGGGCAACCATTTGGACATGTGAACTTTCATTTGTAAAATCTAATTTTGAGAGTGTTATCTCATTATCTCACCACTTGGGACAAAAAACCCTATGTGAGGTCCATATGAAGGACGAAAACCCTTCTTATTGACTTAAAACTATTTGCACTTAAACTATATTATCATATTTGAAGGCATTATTGGGCATTTCCAGATTTTATTTTATTATTCCTAGAAAGTGTGACTTGCATGATGTTGGATTTTGATTTATTGGTAAATAATTTCATCAAATCAACTTTGTAATATGATTTTCCTTGTTTCTAAAGGCTGAAATCTCGAAGTTTCATGATTTTTAGTAAATTAATTCATGGGATATTAAATTTTATATGTTGCACAGCGATTTCCAGATGATAACTTCATTTCCAGTAGTGTTAATTTGCATTTCCTTATTCGATTTGGGCTCCAAAATTCATAAAAATAATATATAAATCATTGATAAATATTTGATAATGTTTGGTGATGTTTTTTGGGAAAACTTATGTGAAGTAGAAGTCACTACAATGTGTCAATTTCAGATTTACAATTTAATTTCAGTTTGCTGCAATTTTTAATTAAAACCCTAAAAAGGGTTATTACATATAAACATCAGCACAAGTGCCCCCATATACAGATAGCTAGGGAGCCTAGTGAAAAGTGGAGGTAGAGAGAATAAATGACCCCCCCCCCCCCCCCCCCCCCCAGATAGAGAGTATAGTTATAGATAGGGTCTAGGGATATCTGAATCGATGTAGGGGATAGAGTCAAGGTCCAATACTCTCCTTACGCTCGATAGAGGGCTCTAGAGAGGGTGTATCATTTATAGATATGCATGATAGGAATAGATATCGATGAATGATGTTACTTATTGATTGAACCAATATTAGACTCATTTTTTATTAGATAGAAATAAAAATTTGTTTTTGGAAAAGTTGGCTTTTTTAATGTCCTTTAGGCCAAACTAGTTTGGGTCCAACAAAGAGTGTAGACAATCCAATTTGTTTTGAATCATCTCACAAAATGTGGCTTTGTAGTTGTCTTTGTTGAAGTTGCATTCACAATCTTTGAACTCTTCTCAACCAAAGAGACCTCGCAATCCATAGACACTTCCCAATTGTTGTACCTACAGAATTGTGTTAGAATGTAATCAACAACTAAACACAAAAATCAAAATGAGAAGGAAAAGAGATTAATACCCTATTTGACAAAAGAAAACTTGGTCCGCTAAAACCTTATTTATTTGTGTACATAATTGATTCCATGGGCCTTTAGATATAAAATAAATTTCCTGATTTTTTCTTGGTTGGCCTGTTTTTAAAAGTTTCATAAACCAAATAATAATTACAGATATTAAATTAAGTATATCTTATATCATTGTATAATGGACATGTCAGGACAAAATGAGCTTCATCTTCTTATTCATTTGGGTTGCAAATCTTAACAAAAAAAGTGGAAGGTGAAGAGTCCACCTACAAGCTTTGCTATGTAGCTCATGATTTAGCTCTTTGTTTTATCAATCGAATTTTACTAAGCAAAAAATTGTATATGGGTACAACAATGTTCAAGTTTTGAATTGATGATGTCTTTGTAATATAATAAGATAGATTGCTTTTCTTTGTGTGATAGCTTCTACAAAGAGGAACATGCCACACAGAGCCCCTTGTGGTTGCTTCAGTTAATCTCTCGTTAGGTAAGTAGAATTTATTTTGAGATAAAATCCTAGAACAACTCAACCCAATGGAGGGCTTTTACTTTGCATTTTCAGAGTGTTAAGAAAGATGCGATCTCTTTAGACCATTGACAACCATAACCTTGGTTTTACTTAGGTTATACTGTTGACTGCTGAAGATGAACAAGGCTAAGGTGTCCAAATGTCTCCGCATATGTTGCTCAACGATAGAGATGCCATGTGTTCACATGCACTTTTCCATGGCCTCCACTGTTCCTGATGTTTTTGAGCACAATGGAGAAGCCTTTGAAGTTGATTTTGTGAACATATCTCTTCCAATCTTTTTGTTAATTTTCTGTAGAGTAGTTGTCATATTGAATATAGAAATGGGAAAAGTGGCATCAAACATGGAAGCTTCAACAAATTTGTTGGGAAATGACTTATCTCCTACTGATGATTACAGTTCTGGGCTTGGGTTTTTTCTCTCCTAGGATTGGTATTCAAAGGAAAATATTTGGATGCTTGAAGTTGTGGCTTGGGGAGAGGCCAGGGTTTAAGAAAAGATTATAGTAAGGCTATGCAAGGATATGTCCCCTAGATTTTGGTGGCATCCAAAACATTTCAAGGACTTAGAGAAATTCCAAAAAAGTATCAAAATTGAAAAAATTACTTATCTTTTTACTATAAAGAAAAATTATTTTTCCAAAAGAAATTGAATAATTATAATTCCAAAAAGAGTTGGGGACAATTGACACCCCTAATCCCAAAAATACTCCTGAAAAAATTAAATAAATGAAATTTTGAGCCCCTAAATTTCTTTTTTGAATAAAATTTAAGATGCTTATGTTAAGATATGCAAATATTAATTTTTACATACTAGTTTAATATTTTTCTCCCCCCACCACTGACAACCCCAAAAGGATGGAAAAACATTTATTGTCCCAAAATCCTTCCCACCCCTATCCGCGAGACTTAACTATCGATTATAATTTATACCCATTCATAGGAAAGTGCGGTGGGCCCAGGGAGATGCCAAACCTATCAAAATTAGGAGCTAAAGATGTCCTAGCTTTAGCACTCATTTGGTAAAGTTTTGAACTGGAGTATACTTGAGAGATTGGTTGTGGCATCAAGGAAGTTGGGAGTAATTTAGTTATAATTTTATGCTCTATAATGAGGGCATTGACCATAACCTGGGATTTAAACTGAGTTCCCTAGGAGGATGCATACCTGGTTTTTGAGGCATGGGATATTACATTTCTCCATATCATCCACAACTACCAGTTCAACAGGACCATCATCATCAATCAGAATTGGCTATTGTTCCTTGTGCTATAACTTTGTCCTTGTTGCTTCTTCATTTTGGCAAAATTAGTATATGAGTACATCCTCATTTCCTGGAGAATCTTAACATGTAACTTAGAAATTCTTGATGCTACTTCCACCACAATTACATTTTCAAAGACCCAACCCTCCTTTTACAATCAAACATTGCAACCTAGCAGTCCTTGTGAGTCTCATGCTATGTAAAACTTCAATACATACTTGAATGTAATTCCTTTTAATTAGATTCCCACAGAATGCTCATGAAATATCGCAACAAATCTAAGAGACAAATTGTGCTCATGAAAGTGTCACTACCCTCAGAAATTGGATTTATGAAGTTGAAGGCAAGCATTATGAGCAGATGTTGAGAGGAGTGGTCAAAAAGTGTATGGGTGAGGGTTGAATAACTAGCATATTTCCTCTTTTTTGTCCATGCAATTTTTTATTAACCGTTGAAAGCTATGAATAAATCATGTTGAAAAGCTGTTAAGTAATTATCATCAATTTCAGCTCAAATTTAATATTAATGAGTCAGGTGAGGCAAAGGAAAGATTAACAATTAAGACTCGAGAGTGTGGGTTTGTAATGTCCACCTTTTGCGGGACATTACTAATATTTATGGGTTCATCTCTTTTATTTTCATTATAACCCATTGAAATGCCTAGCGCTACAAGTTGGAGTCTCTAGTTAGTTAAAGATGTGCACATAGATTAGTTACTTTTATTTATTTAATTAATAAAATAAATAAAGACGCCACATTAAGTGAGTCTTTTAATATTTTAATTAAATTTTATTAGTTTTCCTTCAAAAAGGGGAAAAGGTCGGTCATTGGATATTGCACCTCTTAGTTCTATAAAAGGAGGTCGCATTTCTTTTAGAGGGTTAGGTTGATTTGATCATTTGATATCACTCCATGTTTGGAGTAATGGGATGTATGCCCTAGCTCTCTGTCTTTCATTGTAAGCTTCATTGGAAGCCATTCTTGAAGACATTCAAGACTCTCTTGTTCTATTTGTTGAATTCTCTTGTGTTGAAGTATGTTTTATGCATGATTCATACTTGCTAGCATTAACGACTTGCTTTAGGATGTGGGGCATTTGTTTGATGAGGATATTTGAATGATTAGTGGTGATTTTTGATGTCTTTATGATCTGATTTTAATGCTGCAATTATTCCATCCCTAGCGACTTGCATAAGTGATTAATTGACATGTTTTGGTGATGTTTGAAGTGGTTAACCAATTTGGTGATGTTTTATGCATGATTCATACTTGCTAGCATTAGCGACTTGCTTCAGGATGTGGCGCATTTGTTTGATGAGGATATTTGAATGATTAGTGGTGATTTTTGATGTCTTTATGATCTGATTTTAATGCTGCAATTATTCCATCCCTAGCGACTTGCATAAGTGATTAATTGACATGTTTTGGTGATGTTTGAAGCGGTTAACCAATCTGGTTTATTTTAGCATATTTGTTCCAGCTATGGCGACTTGATTTGGGCATTATTCTAACATGTTTTAAGGGTGAATCATCTACATTCATAATTTGATTTGTGTTGGCTTGTTTTTCTGAGTTTGAGCAATTATTTGGGGTGCATTGGACGCGTTACAGTGCTTCAAAAATTCAGATTGATAGCTCTTAATTTATAGAAAATTTTGTAATTTATTTGGTGAAGAAATATGGAGTTTTGAGGAAGTTATGAATTTTTCAAGTTTCAGCTGTCTATGAGCAATATTAATTATTATGTGCTAGGGTTTTATCTACACAGTTTCAGATTTCGTGGGTTGATTTGCATCATGCCTTCTACTCATAAAAAAATTATGTTCTATGGCTTGTTGGAAAGCTAAAAATATGAAGAATCTTTTGGCATTGGTTTGATAGGGAAATATTGAGTAGTGAAGGAGTTTTCAATAGTCTAGTGCATTTATTAATTAATTACTGCTATAATTAATTTCAGATTTGAAGAGATTAATTTCCTAACTGGTTCTCCCATCTAATTCACCACCTTGGCCGACTCCCCATTTGGGTTATATTGAAGCTAACATTGGATTATTTGAGGTCGAACTAGGAGGGTTTAGTCCTTCTAGAGTCGATTTAATAAGTTAAATTGCGGAGTTGAATAATATCCCAAAAGGGGATATTACAAAAAACTACCGAATACCTAGATACCATACTTGAAGAATTTTGCTTGGAAGCCTTCCTCATCTGTTGACCTGCTGCTATTCATCACTCTAACTGCCTCTATGGTATTTCTGTATGTGAATAAGTGGCAGGAAGATGGTGGATTATCAACTTGGATATGCGTCAGTCCAGGAATGTCATAAAGATTGAAAGTGTGAGAGAACATGGATCTAGGGCTAAGCTCTGAGGGAAGAGGGGAATGGCGAGGGAAAATGGTACTCTAAAATGTGTAGGAGAGCTCTGGAGAGATGCACTTAAAGTCCGTCTACGTTGGGAAATATAGAGGTGTTATTTACGGCGAACAAGGCAACGGTAGGAGGTTTTCAAGGTGGGATATGAGGGATGGGCTTGGGTAAAAGCGTGACGTAATTGTCGGTGTAGAGATTTGCACTCGTCATCATACCAATTGTTCATAGGGCAACCTTTTTGTTGGTGGCGAGCGGAGGAAGACCAAGTGAAGCTAGGGAAGGACAAATTTGGCAGCGACACTATTTAGAGAAAAGAACAGGTACTCAAATGGGAGAAGTTACCGAATGTGGGAGGAAAAGGTGTCCGGATCTCCCTTTGTCAAACTGAAAGGTTATGCAAGAGAGGCCATGAAGGGGAACGGTGATAGAAGGGGGAATGTTAACACGGAAGGGTAAAAAGAGAAGAGCATGATCGACAAGGGGAATGGGGGAAATAGAGAAAGGGTTGATGAGTGATAAGGAGTTTCGGCTAGAAAGAAAAAGGTGTCTGAATCCCCTTTGTCAAACTGAAAGGTGGTGTGAGGGAGGCCATGAAGGGGAACAGTGACAGGAGGGTGAATGTCAACACGTAGGGATATAGAGAGAAGAGCATGATTGGCAAGGAGAATGGGGGAAATAGATAAGGAGTTTCGGCTAGAAAGGACATAATCCACCACACTCGCACCCCCATCATGAGGTCGGCAAGTGAAGAAATGAGAATAAGGAAAGTAGGCAATCCCGTTAAGGATCATTAACTCATGTGATTCAACAAGATACAGCAGGTACCGACCATAAGCTATGAGGGGCCCTGAATCATTCTCCAAAGTCCTATGCAGGCCAATTGTTCTTAGATCCACTTCCTGAGTGCAGAACATATCCTTTGAACAATCATGGAGAGGAAACCAAAGGGTTCTAGTGCGGGCATTAAAATCACCCATAAGAATGGCTTCCCCAACCACTAAGTACTGAGCAATGTTGACATACAAATCAATTAAAGGATCACCGTCAAGACCATTATGGATGGCATATGGGGAGGAGACCAGAGGGAAATAATAAACAACAATGTAGATATTCCTGAACTGATGGGCCACACCTCGAAGGCGGACCCAAATGAACTTGGCAAACTCATCTTCGGCTACCAGAGAAATCCTGCTCTGGAGGGAGTCTCTAAACAAACAAGCTACACCTCCTTAACCTCTGACACCACCTGTACTCCTAGTCTCCTGCCTACAAGTAGAGAACCATTGACATCCTGTGATACTAGGGAGAGGCCGCACAAGACTCTCGTGGGTCTCTGTGATGAAGAGGATGCCTATGGATCCAAGAGCATTGTGAATGAGGCCTGATGATGACCGAAAGGAGCCATTACCGTTCCAGCACTTGATAGACATGCCCGTGTTCTGTTGCCTCTCCCACGTGGCCTGTCATTTGGAAGTCCCAGGTTGAGACTCCCATCCGGGAGGGAAAGTGCCTCTGATTACCGCATGAAGGTTCTTGATAACTGTCCATTTCGCGCTCCATAACCAGTTCCCTAGAGTGTTTGGCTCAGCTACCTGACCTGGTACGATCTTCATAAAGGAAGAGAATATAATAGCTTTTTGGCCCCTAAGTTCCCCGAGTCTATCAACTGCTGATCTGAACTAAAGGAGGATAGACTTGTATCCCAGCCAAGCACAATCTAGAATAATATCTTGGATACCTAGAGTATCTTTGACGAATGAATTCCCAACCGTCAAGGGGTCCTGTGACAGTTGGGGTGAGTGGAGCCCCCTTACCTTATGGTTGAACTCACGCTCGCGCCTAGTGGGTTCCTCCCCAAGTTTGGCTTGGAAAATCTCTTCAACAACAACCATAGACGGGGGAGTGTTGTCTTTACCACTAACCACCCGTGCACATGATTGAATATGTGATTTTGTTTCCTGTTTGAGCGAGGTTTGTTGTAGTCTAATCTCCTCCTGCTTATTTTTGAGATCCAGAATTTCAGCTTGTATGGTGTCATTGGGAGGGTTGAAATGTTTTGCAGTTTTGAAGACCTTTTCTTTCAAAATAGAATTTTCAAATTCAACTGCTACGACCCGGTTGATGAGAACACACACTTTAGTGTAAAGAGCTTGATTTACAATTTCCATCCGATACACTATGTTGAGAAGTTCTTGTATGATATCAACGTTGTCCTTGAAGTTCTGCCCTGGTTTCTGAATTTCTGTTGTCATTGTGAGATTGTTGTCTGCGGCATTTTCCTGGATTCCATACTTGGAGTGAAAGCAGTCGTATTGGAGGGAGAACTCGTAGAGGTGAGATGGAGAGGGCATTAGAAATCGAGTCGTCAGAGGGCATCTAGCCCATACACCTCAGACGCGAGCAATTGCAAAATTGTAAAAAAGGAGGTTGCGAGTTCAGAAATGGAACAAGCATTCGAGACTGTTTTGTGGCTTTGAATCTAGACTCTATTTACGTCTTGTTTCATTGCTATAATTTTTGCTCGAATATTGTTATTTTCCTAAAAATGTGCCCTATAATGCCTGTAAATTCGTGGCCCACGTCTTGGCTCTATTATGCCCTCGTTTTAATGGTGGAAATGCCTATGAAACCCAATGGAAATGGCGACAGCGGAAATGACTGTGAAACCTTGATGGAAATAACGTGCCCTTCAAGCCAGTGGAAATCTATGTGAAACCCGACGGAAACCACTCACGAACCAGTATGGCGATAGAGAAGGTCAAAATGTTTACATTAGGGCACGGATCAGTTTGAACGAAGATTTCTTAAACAAAAAAGGGCCACAGAAATTGCAGGAGAAGGGCCATGGAAATTGCATAAACAAGCCCGCGAAAAATGGAAATTGCACAAAGTGTGTAGTAGAAGAGGGCACACAATATTGCACAAAAGTTTTGGTAACGCGTCGAGTAGATTTGGTCACGCGAGAGTTTATAGAGAAAATAAGTGGAGAAGCGATGCATGAGAAAAATAATTCATAGTGATTCCGCGTAGGAATTTTCGTAGCACAATGGAGTTTGACCCAATAGGTGACTGGAGGCACGCGAGAAGCTCAGAAGAGTGTGAATGAGTTTTGCGTAATAATATGAAGTGCGAAGGATGCACGGGGAGAATAAAAGAAGGGAATGCGCAATGACTTAGATTGTAAAGGAGGACCGCAAATGTTTTGAGAAGGCCCATAAGCCCAACAATGCGCTGAAAGAGGCAGTGAAGGTATAGCTCTCTTTCAGCGAAGGTATAGCTCGAGACTACGAGTGCAGAACAAATGAAGAAGAGGTGTGGCAAAGGATTATGCAAAAAGGAGTACACAAAACCTGACAAGGGCGGCTTCCAAGGACTCAACGTTCAGTTGATTCCAACTACCAGATTGACATGGCACAATGCATGGAAGTTTCTAGATGGAAAGGTAGCTAAGAGCATTTAATGATCCAAATTCAAACTTGAATATGAGCACAAAGAGCATGAAACATTTAGAAGAACTAGCATGCCTAAGGAGATTTCAAATAAAGAGAGAGAAGCGAGAACACACGACTATCAAAGGAGGTCGAGTTCACCATTTTGTGTTTGTTAAAGGAGGAGCAAGAGGTGAGCGAAGGGTTGTTGATGGGCTATTGATGAGAATTGACAAGCTTCTCATGAAGCAGAAGTAGCCAAGGAAACCAGTGTATGTCAAGTTCTTAGGAAAATACACCAAGTTGTAAAGCTCCAAGAGAGAGTTTTAAGTTCCGCAAATGAGCATGTGTATGTAGATGCCGTAAAGGTCTTGAATTGATATAAACCATTATTTTTCAGTTTCATCATGTTGACTTTGCAAACGGAGCCAAATCATCTCGATCCACTGCCCTACATCATATTCTATATGGTAACGGGAAATGAGGCCGAGGGATCAAACCCATGCCCAAATCCCGAGTCCTAGGTCTCTATAGGTAGGAGATTGGATGGGGGTGTCTTAGTTATACTCTCTAGAGAGAGAATCTATTGCTCGCATTAGATTGAGGACCCCCTTTCTCTAGTTAGGGGGGCTCCGCTCGGTGGCCTAGCCTACCATACTATAGCTTATATAGCTATAGGTCATAGTTGGCCAACCCTATAGTCACTCTAATCTATATATGGCTATGGGGGAATGAAATCATATATAGAGATGGCGATGAATTATGCCTACACTATACTACTATATGATTGCTATATTATTACTATATGGAGTATATTATAGCTCTTGACCCATGACCCATAAAATAGAAAGATTGGGACCCCAACTCGTTGAGCCGCCACTCAACCATTTATATTAATATATATGGAGAGGGTAATTATATTGTATAGGTGACACTTGACCCGCCGCAACAGATAGACAGGGCTAGGGTCCATAAACTCCCAATCATATATAGATATAGAGAGGGGACAACGGCCCCAAAAGCGAGATAGAGGCTCTATTTGATTAGATAAAGTTCTATTAAATATAATAAGGTGTAGCGAAATGATCGGGAAGCACCAAACAACTATATATAGAGTAGAGAATGGGAGGCTATAGAAAGAGAGGTTGGCCCAACCCATATCCCATAGAGAGACCGAGGAGGGGAGGCTGACCCATATATAGATAGGGGGACAATGAATCTATCTAGTTATCCTCAAGGATGATCCCACCTCCTTCCGCCCTTTATAGGGTATATTATGCTTACACTATACTACCATATGATTGCTATATTATTACTATATAGATAGGGGGACAATGAATCTATCTAGTTATCCTCAAGGATGATCCCACCTCCTTCCGCCCTTTATAGGGTATATTATGCCTACACTATACTACTATATGATTGCTATATTATTACTATATGGAGTATATTATAGCTCTTGACCCATGACCCATAAAATAGAAAGATTGGGACCCCAACTCGTTGAGCCGCCACTCAACCATTTATATTAATATATATGGAGAGGGTAATTATATTGTATAGGTGACACTTGACCCGCCGCAACAGATAGACAGGGCTAGGGTCCATAAACTCCCAGTCATATATAGATATATAGAGGGGACAACGGCCCCAAAAGCGAGATAGAGGCTCTATTTGATTAGATAAAGTTCTATTAAATATAATAAGGTGTAGCAAAATGATCGGGAAGCACCAAACAACTATATATAGAGTAGAGAATGGGAGGCTATAGAAAGAGAGGTTGGCCCAACCCATATCCCATAGAGAGACCGAGGAGGGGAGGCTGACCCATATATAGATAGGGGGACAATGAATCTATCTAGTTATCCTCGAGGATGATCCCACCTCCTTCCGCCCTTTATAGGGTATATTATGCTTACACTATACTACTATATGATTGCTATATTATTACTATATAGATAGGGGGACAATGAATCTATCTAGTTATCCTCAAGGATGATCCCACCTCCTTCCGCCCTTTATAGGGTATATTATGCCTACACTATACTACTATATGATTGCTATATTATTACTATATGGAGTATATTATAGCTCTTGACCCATGACCCATAAAATAGAAAGATTGGGACCCCAACTCGTTGAGCCGCCACTCAACCATTTATATTAATATATATGGAGAGGGTAATTATATTGTATAGGTGACACTTGACCCGCCGCAACAGATAGACAGGGCTAGGGTCCATAAACTCCCAGTCATATATAGATATAGAGAGGGGACAACGGCCCCAAAAGCGAGATAGAGGCTCTATTTGATTAGATAAAGTTCTATTAAATATAATAAGGTGTAGCGAAATGATCGGGAAGCACCAAACAACTATATATAGAGTAGAGAATGGGAGGCTATAGAAAGAGAGGTTGGCCCAACCCATATCCCATAGAGAGACCGAGGAGGGGAGGCTGACCCATATATAGATAGGGGGACAATGAATCTATCTAGTTATCCTCAAGGATGATCCCACCTCCTTCCGCCCTTTATAGGGTATATTATGCTTACACTATACTACTATATGATTGCTATATTATTACTATATAGATAGGGGGACAATGAATCTATCTAGTTATCCTCAAGGATGATCCCACCTCCTTCCGCCCTTTATAGGGTATATTATGCCTACACTATACTACTATATGATTGCTATATTATTACTATATGGAGTATATTATAGCTCTTGACCCATGACCCATAAAATAGAAAGATTGGGACCCCAACTCGTTGAGCCGCCACTCAACCATTTATATTAATATATATGGAGAGGGTAATTATATTGTATAGGTGACACTTGACCCGCCGCAACAGATAGACAGGGCTAGGGTCCATAAACTCCCAGTCATATATAGATATAGAGAGGGGACAACGGCCCCAAAAGCGAGATAGAGGCTCTATTTGATTAGATAAAGTTCTATTAAATATAATAAGGTGTAGCGAAATGATCGGGAAGCACCAAACAACTATATATAGAGTAGAGAATGGGAGGCTATAGAAAGAGAGGTTGGCCCAACCCATATCCCATAGAGAGACCGAGGAGGGGAGGCTGACCCATATATAGATAGGGGGACAATGAATCTATCTAGTTATCCTCAAGGATGATCCCACCTCCTTCCGCCCTTTATAGTATAGTAGGCCATCAGGAGATGGCCTAAACCCCTAACTTATAAATGGGGGCGCACTCATCCTCCCTTCTATATATCTAAGATTTGGAATCTAGGCAGACACCTATACTCAGGGTGGCTTCCCCCTCTCCCTCGACTAGAGAGAGGGTGAGGGGAGAGGGGTCCCTCAACTTTCCACTATACGATTATTAATTTATGGAGTATATAGCTCTATAGGTCTTGACCCACGACTTATGGAATAGAGAGATAGGGATCCCAACTCATCGATCCACCACTTAATCCCTTATATTGATATATATGGAGGGTGGGGATTCTCTCTATATCTGACGAATATTTGATTTGTATGGCGAGGATGGCTATATTGTATAGGTGATACTTGACCTCTTGCAACAAATAGACGTGGTTGGGGGCCCTAAACTCTCAATTATATATAATTATAGAGGGGGACCAACAACCCCCAAAGAGATATAGCGGCTCTATTTGATTAGATAGAGTTTTATTAAATATAACAATGTGTAGGGAAATGATTGGGCACTACACGATTATATAGAGAATAAAGAGTGCGAGACTATATAGAGAGAGGTGGACCCAACCCATATCCCATAGAGAGAGGGGAGGGGAGGCTGTCCCATATATAGATAGGGGACAGCGAGTCTCTATAATTGTGCTCGAGGAGGATCCCACGCCCCTCCCCCATAGTATAGTAAGCCATCGGGAGAGGGCCTAATCCCCTAACTATATATAAGGGCCCATCCACCCTCCCCTCCATATATCTAAGATTTGGTATCTGGGCGGGCACCTATACTCAACGTGGCTTCCCCCTCTCCCCAATTAGAGAGAGAGAGAGTGACTTCCTTGACCCTAGTTCAAGCATAGAGAACTCTTGGGGTTGTCAGGGTGCTCGATATTTTGATACGGTGACCCTGTAGAATATTAGGCCCCACCTGGGGATCCTGACAATTGAGAGAGATCTTGAGCATGATGAGAGGATCTTTGGTTCTCTATAGGTATGGACAATTGTGCTGACCCCTTCTATATAAAGGCAATCCCTTCTCCCCCAAATATAGAGGGCTAAATCTAAGATATAGGGAGCGGGGGTGGGCAAGAGCCAAACAATGGTTTTAGGATGATGCAATGGGACGGGCGCTCTTCTTTTGAACCAAGTGGATGTGATTCATATCATGTTACGTAAAGTATTCATATCCATCCAATGATGGATCTGTGGCCCTCTATATATTTATGCAAAAGGGTGATTCATGCCATGCTATTCATGAACCTCCATATCTATATGTATAGGGGTTCACGATGAGAACAACTATTGTATTATATTTATATGATAGATGGGACCATATCCCGTATCTATATAGGGGAGGGGGAGCCCATATCTATATATAGGGTGTTGTCATATTTAGGAATAGGGGGACCCCATCTAGATCTATATACCACATAAATATATAAGTGATGTGCAAGTGACTATACATATGTAAGTTGCCCCTCGTTTACATAGGGCATATAGAATAATGTGGTGATCACACTTGATTATAAAGTATTATCAATTCATCATGGCAATCGATTAGAAGAAATGCGGAACACTTTACTCACCCCTCTATCTATATGGTAAGGGATGAGGGGGGGGCCATTCATTCTATCATGTTTTTAGATGATAGGGTGCTGCCATATTTATATATAAGAGGACGCCATCTAGATCTATATCCCATATAGATATATAAGTGATGCACAAGTGACTAATTCCAGGAAATCTTAGCTAGGCCATGCCTCTATCTCTCCCAAAGAGCTTAGGTTGCCAACGAGCTACTGAAAGTGCACCTCGAGCTGTGATACTCCATTTTTGAGAACTTGGTAGGGTACCAAAAATGTGATATCTTGCAAAATCCTCCAAACTAAGTCCTGAAACTTTGCCAACATACCTGAATCAACATGCCAAAGCTCAGTCCATGCTCATATTTGCATAAATGCTCTGAAAAATGAACCTCATGCCTCATTAGGCCATGCTCTCTTCACCTTTCTTGGTTTTCATGTCTGAAACTGTCCTTCACTCCTCTGTCCATGCACTCTAAACCACATTCTCATGATCAAACAACCTCTACATACCTGTATCCACTCATTTCACCAAGCTACCATGCTCATACCTTCTCACAAGATCTCTTCATGCTTCAACTGACCTTGAAACTCACCCTAATACTCTGTCCGTGCATTCTAAACCATGTTCACATGCTCAAACAATGATGTACAACTTCTCATACTTGTGTGCACTCATCTCACCAAGCTATTATGCTCAGACCTTCACTAGAACATCTTCACAAGAACCTTTGTCTTCACATTGTCTTCAAATTCTCTCTTTCTCTCATTGCCAATCAACTTTCACAAGTGATGCAATTCTCTCTTTCTCTCATGCTCTGCCACTAGCTCCTTAGACATCAATGTCAACACTAAACAATCTCCATCAACAAGACACATACACAACTTGACATCAATGACAACTTACAAAAACACCATAATGACAACACCACAATGACAACACGGCAACGACGACTCACAACTACCCCATCTTGACATCAATGACAACTTGCAACATAAGTTAAATTGTGTTCATTAATGATTCACAAATAGACAATTTTTCCTGTGTTGTCAACACAAGTCTTTCAACTGCTTTTAGCTGTCAAAACAGACTTCTAAGGACTGAATTCTGAGATTTTGTGTTCCATACTAGCTAGACGATCCTTTCAAGCCCTCCACACACTTCTCATGCGTGGTTTCAACATGCCTAAACTCCTTAAACATCTCCCTTGCATATGTTTCAAACATTTAATACTCTTTTCTAGGTATAAGAATTTCAAAACAAAGAGGTTCTTGACTCTGAATTTCATTTAATTTTACTTGTACGGTTGAAGGCCTTTCCCAAAATTTCTCTTCACCAAACTTTCAACTATTTATCTAGGGCTAGTCTAGATCATTTTCCAACAAATAACACCCTTAAACATGGCTCCTAACTCAAGATATTCATGACAGTCTGCAAGAGGGTAAAAACAGAACAATTTGACTGAGTTTTTGGTTTTGTACCCCTTAAGCACCTTATAAATGTCTATTTTTTCCCCACACTTATGTTTTACCCCTATTTTTTCCCCACACTTTGTACCTTTGCCAAAACCCTACCCTAGGGTTCAACAAACAACAAGCTTCCTAATTGCTCTTATTTTTGTCTTCTTGGTTTTAAAACTAAACAAGCACCTCAACATCTTCCTTCCAGGCCTCCTTAATATCCTCCAATCACTCTCTTGATTCATTCTTTCCCTTTCGCTCTTTTGTAGGGTATTTTCACACTTTTGCAAACTGTATATGATTGGTAAAATAGGACAAAAATGAATTATGTCAAGTTTCTAAGCGCTCAACTTACTATTCTTGTCCCAAGAATATCTCTACCATTCTACTTGACCCTTGAAGGCCCTGCAATTGACCTTCCTTGAAATAAAATGACCTTTCATTCCAGAAAATTGTGAAATTCTTCAAAAAGAATACATAAAATATTGGAAATTTCTTCTTTAGTCATCTGTGCAAGACTTACAAAGCTTGTTTGTACATAGACATTCTGCATATATTCATGATATTCTCCTGAGAAACTACATAATATTCTTGGTCTTCTTTCTACCTACCTACACTCTCTACTTCTAACTCATTCCTCTCTCATTCATTTGAATAACTCCTCCATTTCTTCTTGTTTCTTGGTAGTTACAACTAATTTGTATACCCTAACTAGGGCGACAAGTCACTTGAATGTGTGGGGGCATGCCTTCTTGGTCTTCTTTCTACCTATTTACACTCCCTCTACTTCCTTATAACTCATTCCTCTCTCATTCATTTGAATAACCGCTCCATTTCTTCTTGTTTCTTGGTAGTTACAACTAATTTGTATACCCTAACTAGGGTGACATGTCACATGAACGTGTGGGGGCATCTTGGAAGGTTTATTTTCTCCACATTAGACCTTCACAAGCCCCTTTACAAAGTTTCATGACCTTTTCCTAGGAGTTTAGACACCTAATACATAATAAAAAGAAAACATGGGTCGGAACCCATTCTAGAATACCCTAAATGACCTCTAAAACTAACTCAAGCCAAAATTGTTAAGGAAAATCCAAAATTTCTTTCTTAACCTTGACGCTCCTGCATCATACTCCCCAAGTGGGAAGATTTGAGTTCCAGCTCAAATGCATTTCTGATTTCTTTTTCCTTTTCTTCCAATCTTTGTGTACTTGCATCCTCTCTCTGCTCTTATCTTTGTCTTCTTTATTCTTTCTCAGCTCTTTAATTCTTTTTTTCATTTCCAACATTATCCTTCTTCCACGCTTCGCCATACTCTTTCTCATTTAGGGGCTTTAATAGTTCTTTCCTACTGTATAAGAGTCCTAAAGAGAGCTTTATCTCTGTTGTACACTCTTTTTCATCTCTTATTGCATCATCCTGTTGACCTAAGAGGTTTAATAACTCCATTTCTGCCTTCTTGATGTCTTCTTCATCTCCTAAGATGTGTAGTGACTCTTGTTCTTGCATGATCAACTCCCACATCAGCTCTTGCAAGAAAGTGGCGGCATGGGAAGCCCTATAGTCCATTGAGGCTTGAGAGAGCGAGAAGAAGAGTAAGTAGAAGCTCAAGAAGAAAAGTCGAAGGTGGAAAAGACTTGGAAGTACCAAAAGACCAAGGAAGAAAAGGAAGAAGCCTAGGTGAGGTATCAAGAAAGAAGCAAGGTGAAACAGACTTGCTGGAATTAAAGGCGCGAGAAGAGATAAGAGAGTGAGATGGAATGCCACAAATAGATGAAGGTACAAAGAAGAAAGAGTTAGTTATGGAAGAAGAGATTGCATAGTTGAAGAAGACGGTAGAGCAGATAAGGATAGAAGAAGAAAGGCAAGGATATGGTTGGAGGATGAGAAAGAAGGTTTAGTGGCCTATAAAGTTACTTGTGGAAAGAAGAAGAAGGCAGATCAGAAAGCAAGAAGAAGGTGATCAACACCTTGAGAAAGATGAGATAGTGATAGAAGAGGATATGGAGACTAGCATTTCCCATCCTGAAGGAGTGATGTTAGGAGAAGAAGAAGAAGACACTAGAGAGGAAGAATGTCTCATTGAAGACATGAGAGAAGAAGTCCAGCAAGAAGAAAAAGGAGAAGAGTTGTTTCAAGGAGCATATGAAGGGGCTATTTGGCCTCAAACGTTTCATTCTAATATTGGTTTTTAATGTGTGTAGGCAGGTTTGCAAACTGGTGAGATGATGGCATTAGAAAGTGCCTTGAATAGTGAATCATGTGGCCCCTTGTGCAAGCTCATTAAGAGAATATATGAAGCACCTAATGGAGCTGAGGCAAAGTGAGAAAATCAGCAAAGAAGGAGAATCAGTAGCTGAGTAAAGATGTAGCGCCAGCTCCGAACGAGCCAAAAAGGAATGACGAAGATTTCGACAATTATACAATTCAGGTGAATTTGCAAGTATCATTGAAGTATCATTTAGCCTCAAACGTTTCATTCTAATATTGCTTTTGGATGTGTGTAGGCAGGTTTGCAAATTAGCGAGATGATGGCATTAGAAAGTGCCTTGAATAGTGAATCATGTGGCCCCTTGTGCAAGCTCAGTAAGAGAAGATATGAAGCACCTAATGGAGCTGAGGCAAAGTGAGAAAATCAGCAAACCAGGAGAATCAGTAGCTGAGTAAAGATGTAGCGCCAGCTCCAAACAAACAAAAAATGAATGACGAAGATTTCAACAATTATACAATTCAGGTGAATTTGCAAGTATCATTGAAGATACTGACACCATAGAACATCCACTTGAGCTACCTGCATATGGCATGCAAAAGTGAAAAGGATTAGCATGAGCATTTCCATTTATACCCAAATATGACATACCATACCATGCTTGATGTTGGGAAAGAAAATTACACAAGTAGCTATTCAGGTGAATTTGCAAGTATCATTGAAGATACTGACAACATAGAACATCCACTTGAGCTACCCGCATATGGCATGCAAAAGTGAAAAGGACTAGCATGAGCATTTCCATTTATACCCAAATATGACATACCATACCATGCTTGATGTTGGGAAAGAAAATTACACAAGTAGCTATTCTGGAGTTACAAGAAAATCAGCATAAGAACCACCAATATTCACACCTATAGCCATACACCCAGCATACTCAGATTTTCTCTATAAAAAAGGGTGACAAGATCCTTAGATTTACAGGATATGCACCTAATCCAAAATTAGGACAACATGAGAGATGGTTTTGATATTGTTCGCTGAACATTCTCCGTAAGACACTCCAGAAACTATGTTTGCACAATACAAACATGGCATAAGAGATGCGGAATTCAAATAAGGCATATTAAAATGTTCAAATTCTTTTATTGTTTTGATTGAGGCCAGGGTAGGACTGGTGATGTGCCTCTGTCAAAGTAGGCAGCTTGATGCTTTATCTGAGGTTTTCACTACTTACCGTAATTTCAAATACTGAATTGTGATAGCAGCCTCACTACCAACAAAGCATTCTGGAGTTCGTTTGATTTCCTTAAATGATTACCTTATTATTAACAACAAAAGGGGCCTGAACCTCTTGACTGCTTGACCAACCCATCAATGTTGTATCGATGAAGCCAACCTACTATAGTTTCATTTTGTCGGAGAGTTTCAAATTCTCTCTATCTCATCTTATCTGCCTCGAGTTTAAGAATTTACGAGTCATTCCATCTTTGTACACTTTTGTATCATTGACATTAATACCAACCATTTCTTATCCTAAAACACAGCTAACCTTTTCGAGAATATGGAGATCATTATAGTGAGTCATAGAATGTGCAATAGCCTCACTACCAACAAAGCATTCTGGAGTTCATTTGATTTCCTTAAATGATTACCTTATTATTAACAACAAAAAGGGGACTGAACCTCTTGACTGCTTGACCAACCCATCAATGTTGTATTGATGAAGCCAACCTACTATAGTTTCATTTTGTCGGAGAGTTTCAAATTCTCTCTATCTCATATTATCTGCCATGAGTTTAAGATTTTACTAGTCATTCCAGCTTTGTACACTTTTGTATCTTTGACATTAATACCAACCATTTCTTATCCTAAAAAACAGCTAACCTTTTGGAGAATATGGGGATCATTATAGTGAGTCATTGAATGTGCAATAGCCTCACTACCAACAAAGCATTCTGGAGTTCGTTTGATTTCCTTAAATGATTACCTTATTATTAACAACAATATGGGGATCATTATAGTGAGTCATAGAATGTGCAATAGCTCAAACCTTGTGAGGTAAATCGCCACTTCAGAACACATCAGAACCCACAAAAAACTCTATCACAACCTAGCTGCATCATCAAAGGAGCATGAGAAATTGCATTCACAGTTCCTGCTACAAAGTTGACAACATGAATCTTTTCCACCTGTTTGATTTGCATCACAAGTTCATAGGAGCAAAAATCAGTTTATCCTTTATTCCTAATCATAGAAATAACTTCAAAAATCCTTCTAAGTGCTTCTACAAGGTTCTAGCATTCATACATAAATGGTACACAAAACTTATGTTGATTGACATGGTGCACATCATTTTTAGAGGTGAGGAATTTGCTTTCATCAACAAAATCAATAACAATTTTTTCAAGGATATGGGGTTCGATTAAATGGACTACCCTAGCATTGGCTCCGATAGGTATGTTTACTGCACTCTTGATCTCTTTAATGAGAGCTGGATCAAACATTCTGTCAAATGAAGAGCTTATGTGCTCCCTTGTAGGAGATGTGGAACTGCTCAATGTTCAGATAACAATTTCATGACTTATAAATTCCACCATAGGGGCTACTCAAGATTATTAGAATCCTCACCATCTCCTCCAATGCATACAAACAAAACCTTCATAGACATTTGAGTTTCTCTAATAGCTCTAATTAGAAAAACTGTTGTAGCTAGAAAACCAACCAGACATACTAACAATTGTTTCCCGTTGACTAAAACATAGTGATCCACTAGTGATCAGATAGAAATCTCACCTTATTTTCAGTGGTCTGCGGTGTTACACAAAACCAATTTTGAAGTACGAAACAATTATTAAGTATAAATACAAAATAATATTGCACACTATAAAGGTAGCTTTAATTGAAGCATTTTTGTGACCAGAATAGTATCCAAGCACTGAAAATTATTCATGGTGAATTTCATTCACTTTTTCTGCCATAACATCATCTTCTTCAAAAAACAATATTGTAGACTCTATAGCAAATGAAAAAGATGATTCACACACAACCTCAAGCATTTCTATGACCAGAATCTTGGCCAAGAATTGAACATTACGCTCAATGTGGGTAATACCTGAGTCAAGGAGAATTTTATTCAATTTTGTTGCCATATCAGCTTTCATGTCCTTGCCTGTCTTCACTCCCAGAAGACAATTTCAGCTATCAAATGAATAAGAACTCTGCTTTTAGATTTTCAGCCTACTGAATAAAGGTTTTCGATTTCCCTTAAGCCTTCTTAAGAAATGCTCCTTTGGAGTGGGGCTACTGGCATTTCCTTTACAGGTGTTGCTAAGAACATTTCACAGTTAGTTGCAGTAAAATGTTATGGTGTAACCTCAAATTTCTAGCTCTATGCTCTTCTTCTTTGATAATATGCACCCAAACCTACGAGTATTAATTTTATTTAAAAATTCAGTAAGGAGAGGATACCATTTGGAAAAATATATCCTTTAAACATATGAGAGGATACTGCAAGCTTCCAGCCCTTAACAACCTCTTCCCCTTTCTAATGGCCTTTCAAACTATATGGCCCAAAAATCCCTTCTCTGTATTTTAAGGTGAAAATTCATCTCCTTTCCGTGATTTTCACCTTAAAATACAGATACCATTTGGAAAAATATGTCCTTTAAACATATGAGAGGATACTGCAAGCTTCCAGCCCCTAACAACCTCTTCCCCTTTCTAATGGCCTTTCAAACTATATGGCCAAAAATTCCTTCTCTGTATTTTAAGGTGAAAATTCATCTCCTTTCCGTGGTTTTCCACATCAAACGTTTCAATGGACCACTGTTGCAACAATATCAGTGTGGTAGCCTGGTCCATGGGATTGTGTCCTTAGCTACATGTTCCTTAGGAGCCTCAAGAACTACATTTTCAGATATTATGGTTGGTATGTTTCTTGATTACCATTATGTACCAAAAGTATAAGAAGAAAACTGTTTGATGATTATGTAGAATATCTCTTTGCTTTTCCTTCAAAAATAGTTAATGACAATTTGCATCCTCACAATGGTATTATTCTACATTTTTTATTTATAGCAATGTACTTAAAATGAATAATTAGTGCCTATTTGCGGAGTTATTCTTTAAATGATTAATCAACCATCAACTATTCGGAATTTTCATGTCATTTGTTACTTATATATTTGGATTTTTTCCTTAATGTGTTTGGTTCCTTCAATAGTCCAGTGATGTAGTGCCCCCCTCCGTGCTCGTGCTATCGACAGTCCCTGTGTGCCGTGGGGATCGGGATAACCCTATCCCAATTGTCGAATAAGTGTGTTTGCAACCCTTTCCCAAGGATTGTGGTATGGTCATTGAATGTTGGGCTCGTGTCGGGTTTTCATTTTGACACCGATGCAGGGATCGTAAATAAAATTGGCAATGGAATAAATTTAAACTATGGTGATGATAAAAATAAAGAGGGTAACGTTGAAGTTGTCCTTTGCGGGCTAAGTGCATCTTCTTGCCTTCGATTTGCGAGGTGATGTCATTTGCCTAACGATCCGTTCAACTCGAGAGCATTTCAAGGTTTGAATTTGTGATAGGTATGTAGTTTTTACTACGTTTATCGTTGTCCTAATCAAATTGTTTTACGGATAACAATAAAAGTAATCCACATAATCTTCTAATGAAAATATTTTCATGATAAGGTAAACGTGGTAGTGGGGAGCTGTTTGGGCTACGATTAAAGCATTTTTTAAAATTAATAAATAATATAAAGCATTTTTCGTTGATTTTTCCGAAAGCATTTTTCGTTGATTTTTCCGACATGGATAATAATTAAGGTAACCCGGGTAATTTTCAAATGAATATAATAAGTGATATTGTAAGTGCCTTGAGCTATTGAGGTTCGGGAAAGGCAAATTTCAGGAAAGACAAATTTAAAATAATAAAATAAAATAAATCTTTTGAAATTCAAAACGCAATCAATAAAGCACAAATGAATATAATTAAATTATCTAATATTCTTAACTATCCCTAAACTCCTCCAAATTATTGGAGCTTGTACCAAACCTCCTTCCAAGGAAATGAAATAATGAAATTTTGGGTAATTGTGAGAATGTTTATTCAAGGTCTAAACATCCGTGAGAAGAATTTTGGGGAATTCTTCTTGGGTTTTGTGAATTGTTTCCAAATGTCTGGTTGCATTTCCATGGTTTTGAGTTGAAGCTTCCTGGTGTGAGGGCAAAATTGTCCCTTTTGGAAGTCTTTCCCAGCTTACTTCTTTTGTTAAAAAGGACCTTTGCTAGTTCCTCCCTGCGTGTGCCAAGTTGGAGCCTTGGAGCAAAATTCTGGCGCCCACATAAGGTTGTATTGGTTGCAGGATCTGGGCGTTTTTCCAAGCGTGGGGAAAGGAGGGTTTTGGTTGTTTTTTTAATTGTATTGTAGCATAGAGATTTTTTGGCTTTTTGTCAGATGCTTTGAAAGGTGTGGCCATGCCCCCACTTTGTAGAGCTGCACAAAACGTTTGTTTTTTTAATAAGGCTTTAGAAAATTTTCAATAAAATAGAAATTGACAGGTGTAAAGCCAAACAACTCAGCTCTTTCCCATGTTTCCTTTCCTGCGCTGTAACATGAGTTTCAAAAATGAGTTTTACACATGTGCTAAGCATATAAAGAGGAGGGGATTTTGGCAGATGTGGTCAGTTCTAGCGCACAGGGAGACAGTTATGCAAATGTTTGGACAACAATGATGGCATGGTATTCACAAAAAAATGGGTTCTTTTAAAAGGCCTTAGCTGCTTTTGGTCAAGCACTTGGACTGTTTGTCCATTTCTGTGAAAAGAAGCGACCTCCCAGGCCTACCACAACACAAGGCATGTACAAAGTGGATTTGTTTTAAAAGAAAAGGGAGGAAGAGTCAGTCTTTAGACACTCTGAAGCAAATATAAATGTCAGGTGTAAAGCGAGACGCCCTCCCTTGGTGTATGCTACCAACATGCGCCAAATTGGGGACATGGAGATGGGTGGGCACAAAACAGATTTTTTTTGTTAAAAACAAAAGAGCGTTGGAAGGTTCAGAGCAAATGCAATTGACAGCTATAAAGATAAACACTTCTTTGCCGGCATACGCCCAACTTGTACCTAAATGGAAGCTTTGGAAGCATTCACATGACTTGCGAACTATTTGACAAAATTGCTTGAGAAAAAAATAACCATGGACAACAATGATTGTTGGATGTGCAATGTAGAAGCCTACTCTAGGTGTGTGATATGTTTGATAAAATGCCAAAATGTTGCTTTTGCGCGCTGTGTTTGATGGAATGTCTTGGGGGATATCGCCTCATGAAATGCAATGATTGCAGGGTATGCGAGAAATTTCGATTATAACAAGGCTCTAAAAGTCTTTGCTAAGATGCAACAGGTATGTCGTGGAAGCATGTGAAATGTTTGAAAAAATACTTGGGGGAACAGTGGGTTAATGACCGCTTATTGGAATCATCCTTGATGCTCATCATGACTCGTGGGCCTGGTTGTTGTCTAATGCTTTTAGTTGGAGATTGAAATAAGAATGTGACGGCGATCACTTATCTTCTTGATTTTATGCCGGTTGACTTGGGTGTTGAGCGTATTGCACAAGAGCTATTGATAAGAGCTTGGCATTTGGATGACCGCATACTAGCTCCGGGTGATCCTTGTGCTTCACCAATTCAATTATCAGGGATGGTCATCTTAATGCTTCTAGTTTTCTTATGTCAATGTAGTAGAAAAACAAGCTAAAGTAAAATAAATTATCGGTGAACTAAATGAGATTAGTGGCTTATAGCAAATTTACCTCTATTTTTTATGCACCTAGAAAAGTATTATGGAATGTAAACTCGACTCCCTATCTACCCCGTGAGATATTTGGACAACTCTTTTACTAGTTTTTGGTCTTGGAAACCACGTGGTTGACGTGATAAATGGGAAACTTTGTGAAAACTACTTCTAGATGACCTTGTGCAATCTTAATAGAATCCGGTTTTCATGGAGGCGCAAATAATCATACATGCCCCAAAATGAGAAAAGTAAACTTTAGTCATGTACCTTGTCATATGGAGTGTCCAATCGAACCCTGGGTTGTTCCTTAGAAGTCCCTTTGACCTTGTTTCGTAACGCGTTTAGGAGCCCAGTAGGCTAGTTCGCAACTTTAAACAACTGCTTAAAGTTGAAAGTGCAGTTTGGTTTTGACCCACCGTTTTGGCCCTAGGTGTTGGGGCTTTGGTTCCCGCATACCTCTTACTTTTCTACGAGAAAATTTCTATAAACCCTCCATTTGGAGAAAAATGTCCCGCAAGCTAGTTTTCCTGATAGGTTTTGTATACCTCCGGCCGTTGCCATTAAGGTCGCTTGAGTGCATTCACGATCGGTAGCTCCGGAAAGTCGAGCGCCATTTTAATCCTATTTGCCGGGTTTGGGGTTTCATCAACTATGAGTGTTTGCTTGTATATAAGGGAACAGGTAGGAAGTTGTTTCCTTGTGTGTTTGAGTCTCGAAGATGGTTTTCGAACGCTGGTTTGTGAGCAACTTGTCTAAATTTGACGTTTTTGGAAACTTGCGACTAATTGGTGAAAATTGTCATATGAACTTATCCAAACAAAACAATGATAGAGAAACCTTGTAAACATGAATACATGATTGTAGGAAACTTTCTTTTGACATTTGCTTGTTAAGAAATTGATTGTGGAAAAACAGTGTTTTCTCTCTCGTCTCTCTCTCATT
The DNA here is from genome assembly GCA_019776745.2 of Taxus chinensis. Lineage (NCBI taxonomy): Eukaryota > Viridiplantae > Streptophyta > Pinopsida > Cupressales > Taxaceae > Taxus > Taxus chinensis. The sequence continues at coordinate 692,476,021 of CM034146.1, forward strand.
GGTTTTGAAAACGAAATGAAATGGCATTGCATCTCTTATCATCTTTTGAAGTGTGTCAAATATAGTTTCAATATTGTTAGAAAACTGTGAAAATCGTAAATTGTGAATGATTGTAGTTTGATGCCATGCCAGCTGTTGTGCTGACCATGCGTTGGTTGCAGGTACACGGGACAAAAAAAGCAAATGGCAGTGTTGTTGTGTTTTTTGTTAAATAGATGTATTAGTACTATGTTATAATCATGAATGTTAATTATGGATTATGTTGTGATGAGTGAGATCTCGTAGTGTATTGGTATCTTGGAGAAAATGGGCATTCTATTTTAGGGGTGATTTTGATTATAGGTATATATCTTGTTAATGGTGTGGATGTACATTTTAACTAAAAATGAAATGAAAATATTATAATTGTGCTCCTATGTGAATGAAGTGATTTTGTAATCTTGTGTGTGTTACTAAAATGCTTGGAACACTCAGAAGTAATGAAACTACCTTATTTAAGAATGGTTATGGTTGACCACTTTTAGGGTGTTATTATTTTAAACATTACCCAATTGATCCCAATCTATCAACCCGTAAGAAGGTTACCTTTAAGCATTGGGTTATTTGTGTGACGTCTTCCTTGTCGGGTTTAAGATAAGTTTCGATCTCTAGATGGTTCTTAAAAGGATTGTATTGCTAATAGGCGTCTTAGTGTTAGAAACCACTTCTCTTCCTCCGAGATATGCCTTGAAGCCAATCTTCTCATGTGTTCCTTGAGACTTAGTAGTATTTTTTAGGCATGTGTGTCAAAAGGATTTCTAATGTTTATGGAAGTATGCATGTTATTGTAGTTAAGGGTGCAATACCCCTTTATGACATGATTGATGTATTGTGTATCAATGTTTTTTGATGGTTTCCTTTTAATGCTAAGTCTCTCGGGAAGGACCAATCTTTGTATGTGTATGGGATCTTAAGAGTAATAAGGAAGGTGATGTTTATTATTGAAATGTGATCAAGTATACTCTAGCAGACCACAAAGTGAGGGTGTATCTCACTTAGTACCTTTATTAAAATCCTAACTCTCTTACATGCGAGAGAAATAAAACGGAAACACAAATGAAACTTAGAATTACCTTATATGTAGTTAGGCCTTCATTTGTATTTGAAAGTTCTTATAAATTACTCTACGAGAGTTCGAGTATTCGAGCATCTTAATCTCTTGTCTAGAAAACAAAACTTATTGCACATAACTATTTTGGAAACGAAACTAATCGATTATTGAACCATAACGACTAAAATGTTGAGCAAATGTGATTTTAGGTGAAACAAAACTCTAGTTTGGAGACTGAGAGCTAAGAGACTCTCACATGTGCGATAAAATGTTTTAATCTATTATTGAGTTATGGAAATAATAGTAATAGAGAAAAGAACCAAATAAGTGTATTTGTTATAAGCTAACTCTAAACTGAAATGAATAATATGTAGCCTTGTGAATGAGATGATATATTTGTTAAGTACTTTTCAAACTTTTAAGGCAAAAAATATGGAATATGAATACGACAAAGATTTAACCACGAAAATGTAATATTGTGAAAAGTGCCAATTCGTGAAACTCATGTTGTGTTGGTCATGGTTTCATTCTTTCTCGTGTATATAAGTGTGGTGTTGGTTTGCTTCCTGTGTCATCTTGTTAATTGCATGTCCTTCATGTTGGTGTAAATGTTGCAAGTGGTGTTGTACAGTCTCTTGTGAGTCTTCTTGGTGTTGCATAGTTGTATCAAGTAGAATGAATGCCAAAAAAAAAATTATCCGAGAATTTTGGTTATGTGTTTGGGTCCCACATGGGTGGGTGCTACATGTTGTAGCCATTGAGTTGCCATGCTCGGTCAGGTAACGCCCACTGGAGCTAAGGGATATTGGAGAAGTTTAGGTTCCAGATCATCTAGTTTGTGTTTATTGCAGGTCTAAGCAAGATCGAAAAATAGATGGTAGTTCTAGATTATCATAGCCTTCCTCGGAGAGATTCAGAATTTGTGCAAAAAATGTGGAATACCTGCAATTAAAACAAATGCTTACTTGGTGTATGCTCTTTTTTCACTCTTGAAGGTATTTGTCACTACTATTTTTGTTTGAGACAATTTAAAGACAATATTTATTAAAATTAAATCATGTGGATTAGAAGGAGAAACATTAGGCAAATGAAGTCTACTAATGAACAGAAAATTGACATCTCCAACTTCTGGCCATCCCATAGTACACCTTATTCGAAGACGAAACTTGACATTTATGTTATATATATGGTATACAAACTAGAAATTTATTATATAATAAGCTATCTGGTAGACCGGATAGCTGCATTTTGAGTTCTCTGGTCACTATGAAATCGATTCAATCATTTAATTTGCATTCATTTAACTCTTCAATGTTACAGGTTAGTCATCTGAACATTTGTGTTTGGTTCAACAACTCCTATAGCTTTGTCTGAGGATGCAGGGAATAAATCTATCACTTTTACAATGAATAAATAGAATAAAAGGGGCTATTCGTCTACATCATAAGTTCCTCAAGAAATTACATCATGTTCTTTTAAAATTAGATCTAAAAGAACCTAACCAGTGGAGGAAGATGAAACCCCTTCAATAATGGAAACCTATACTGAAGAGCTTCTTGAAGAAAATAAAAATACAGGAAAGGAGACAAAATGATGATGCAACAAAGACATCTTAACCACAAAAATTTCTACAACATGCTACATTATTTGTTATTGATGATAGGAAAGAACTTTTCCAACGTGCTATTTAGAAAAGTGAGCTTGGTTAAAAAAAAACCTTATGTACCCTTGTATGGGGATGCAGGGATCAAGTCCTTTCCTTCTAAAATGGAAAAGAAAATTGAAAGGGGTGGTGCCACAACATTAGAAGTTGCACAAGACCATAACTTTTATTGTTTTCAAACTTGATTAGAAGAAACATATCTAACAGACAAAGGCACTGCCCCTTGTGTAGAGAATATATAATGAAATTGTTTTAGAATAATAACATATGCACAAAAAGGGAGAAATGTGATGGTAAAAAGAAGACACTCAAAGCACAATAATTTCTCTAGCAAGTTTAATGATGTGCTCTTGATAATTGGGAAGAACATCATCAATAGGACAATGCCATTGATAGAAAGGGTGATCAAGATTCACTACTTTGCATACACAGTTCATCTCCTGGTAATAAAGCAAATGGGAGAGATACCCATGAAGCCTACTTTGCATACATAGTTCATCTCCCGGTAATAAAGCAAATGAGAGAGACATCCATTAGGCCTACTTTGCATGCATAGTTTCTCTCCTAGTAATAAAGCAAATGAGAGACATCCATGACACCAACATTTATACTTTTTATGATGAGAAGACGTCTCGTAAGGGAATGGAATAATTGGACCCTTTGAAATATATAAAAATATTTACTGTCCCTTGTTTGACATTAATATGCTTTTGTTGTGGTATGTTTTTTTTTAAAATTATATTCCTGTTATAATTTGGATGCCTTACTAGTTTGTTGATCATGCAATATCAATCTTGTGTTCGATCGAATTTTGAAGTTATAAATATAGGGATCATATTTTGATGTTATGTTGTATTTTTCATTGTTATGTTCTTCTTATTTGGTTTCTAATGATCAAGGAAAGTTTTTTTTAAAGGTTAAACTTGTAAGGAATTAAATGATAGAGAGGACCGTGGAGCCAAAATGCAATGTAATGTCCCTTTTTTCGAAACATTATTAATATATATTTTTTCATGACATTATTAATATATATATTTTCATTTGCATTGTAACCCCTTGGCATGCCTAACACTACAAGTGGGTCTCTTTAATTAGTTTAAATGTGCACATAAGTTAGTTGTATTGTATTGAAGCTAACATTGGATTATTTGAGGTCAAATTATGAGAGTTTAGTCCTTCTATAGTCGATTCAATAAAGTAAATTACATATTTGGATAATATCCCTTTCGAGATATTACAGTGGTATCAAAGCTTCTTTCCTCTACTCTTGTGGGGGTTTGTGTGGCAAAAACAAGGAGGAATAAAGAGAAATTAATTTCATAAATTTTGGAGTTGAATTGGTGCCCTAAATGTGTTGGGCGACCTATTTTTTGGGAAAAAACTAGGGTTTGGTGTTGGCTATACAAAATCTGGTTTTGAGATATTGTTCCTCATATTTTTGTGGCCTAAGATCCAAAACTTCAGTTCTTTTAGACTTCCCTAGCCAAATATACGGATTTTTGAAGTTTCTACATTTTTTCTGCAGTGTTTCAGGTTTTAAAAATCATATTTCAATTATTTTCATAAAATTCTTTTTGGAAAAGTTGATCCATAATATTATCTATCATTCCCAAAAGTTTCATGGGGTGTTTTGAGCAAGTTATGCAATTATTCTGAAGTCAGCTAGGGATAGTGACGAACTTACTATTTATAGTAAGTCTCCCCTTTTCAGATTTAGAAAAAAATTTGTTTTGACATATTGAAATTGGAGAAAAAATTTCAAACTTATTGCAATTTGTGGGTTTGTTTGCAGAATAAATCATGAAGCTTGCTAGTGACAGAGGTTTGAGGACTAAGCTTTATAAGATTGGGAAAAGACTCAAAAAACTTTCATTTAAGAAGAGTGTATTGCTCCACACTTTTGAAGAGATAGTAAGTTGTTTATGTTTGATAGAGTAATTTGATTATAGTTCTATGTTTTCAGTCGTAACTCATTTGGTGACACACTTGGCTAGATTTAGTTTGTTGAGACATGAGGAGGCGGATGTGAGACTTTTAGTCATCACATGCATTAGTGAGATCACACGGATAACAACCCTAAGTTTGTCATATAATGATACTAATATGAATGAGGTATATGAACTCATGATTGAATGCTTTCAAAAGCTTTGGGACATCACAAACCCTCACTTTGATAAAAATGTTAAGAGTTTGAAGAACATGGCTAAGGCAGGGTCTTGCATTCCAATGTTAGATCTATCAGAGGAATGACGAAGATCTGGAGGGAATCTGTGAACATCAAAACGTTGCACTCAACCGTAAAAAGATGTAGCTTCAAGATCAAAGCAAGAAATCACCCATGAGGGCAATGTGCATGCATTAAGGGAAAAATGACTCAAATTGCACATGTTTGAGGTTTTATTTAATGTTATACATGAGGAACATTCACATGAAGTAATGGATGCTATTTAAACAATAATGTCCTTAATGTTGAATGAGTATGAAAAACCTCCACAACCTTTGTTATCCATACTTGTGGAAGGATTGGAACAAAGGAAGTCATGTCTTGTTCACTCCTTAACAAGAAGAGTTGTAAATCAATGTGCAAGCAAAGTAAAGACATGCATCTAAGGTATGAACACTTTTGTTTTTGATGATAAATTGGTAGCATCTAATGATTGCATGGGTTTGAATGGGTGCAAGGAGAAATCGGATTTGGTTGATGGGCATGAAGATGATATTAGTGTCAAGCATATGCATGATCAAGGAGAAATGATGGCAAAGGAACATGTGATGGAAAAATCAGATTTGAGGGGAGTTGTTGACCCCCCATGAGCCATTTGAAGGGTAAGGAGAAGGCATGGTCAATGACCTCACCATAGAAGGGTATACTCAGTCATATAATACATCATTTGTGTCTACTTCTATGTGGCAAAAAAAAAGAAATCTTGAAGCATTCATTGCATGGTAATAATATTTTGATGTTTGACAAATTATTAGTGCATATTAATTGTATCAAGTTAAATATGAGTGCAAAAAGAGCAGGTTTTCAAAAGGACTATGAAGATGGGCTTGTGAAGATTTATGCTTATGAAGGAATGACATCATGGAATGTTTATGGTAATTTGCAGTTCGCTGTAATTTTCTGAACAACAAACCCTAATGGGCAATTGAATGGGGTTTGTCACCCAAGCATGAATCTCATGGATGTCCCAAGTCATTATCCACCAAGTATGAATGCTTGTGGGGAGGACAAAGGGGTTTTAGACAAGGAAAGTAGTGAGGAACTTAATGTTGTTCCAAACTCAGAAATTCTGAGTTTTTTAGATGTTGGGAACAACCCAAGGTATGATCTTTCTTGTTTTATTTCTCCTCATATGTTAAGTTTTGATGGGTATGATTTTGAGCATGATAGGGAGATGGATATGAGGTGCAACATGGAGTATATTGGTTGCATTTTTGTTGGTACTCTTGTTCTTATCATTTGGGTGCATATGAAGCATGTTGGAAAAGGATAAAGAGTGATTATCACTCTTCCCAATGATTGAAGCCATAACAATAAGTTTATTGGTCTATATGAGAAATTCATCATTAAAAGGCACAAATGTATGATGATTTCATGTATTTTTCCCCCTATCATAAGGGAAAGTCATTGTCACAAAGTAAGGTACAAGGTTATTTGGGTTCTCTATGATAATATTAAAAAATGCATGCATTATATTTCAGTTCTTTCATTTCTTTGAGTATAGAAGAAGAGGAAATTTGTGGTGTTATCTTGCACATATTGCTTCATGTGGTAAGGGGATAAAAGGATTTGGGTTTTGCGATTTTGGTTTGGATATATGAATATCATTTCATTTCCTTTTTCAAATGATGTTAACTCATATCTCTTTGGAAGACTTGAAAGAAGGATGGATCACATGGACTACACTTTGCATGGTAAGAAGTTCATTTTTTCAGATTTTGAGCTACAATTATATCTTCCATTTAAGTGTTTGATTAATATGTTTCCAAGGGTAAAATCAAGCAAGGATAGGTATTGAGTATGTTTGGTTGATGTTGTTTGCATGGCCACAATATTTTGGGCTTCAATGAAAAGTTTGAAGGAACATGGTATGAACTTTTCTCAAAACATTTCATTTTCAGTTGTGCATGTGGATATTTTTCAGTTTGTTATGATTGAGGATGAAATTTCAACTATATGGGAGTCATTTTTATCTACTAGGTTGATGATCATTCATGTTGGAATTTTTTTTTTTTGAATTATGATCGTTGTTGTCCTCTCATTTTTATCGATAATACTATTATGATTAGCTCCACTATCACTTCCAAAATTTAGATTTTTTACATACATTTGGTGATATGGTTGTTAGTGCTTGATTTTGGCTCATGGGTGACTATTTGGGGGTATAAACCAACCATCTTAATTCTGATTTTTAAAGGAAGAATGCATGATTACAGCAGTGGTGGGAGCCACATAACAGACTTTGGGGACAGCCCATACATGATGAAGATTTGGGAGCTCTTCATGCCTTGGAGACATGAAGAAGAAACATAAAAAATGTTTTTCAACACTTGTTTTTCTAATGAGTTTGCTTCATGTGATGGAAGACTGTTGTCATATTCATTTCATGAGGGCATGCTTGAGTGGGTAGCCTTGGAGCTTAACAAAACTCATCCTTTTAATGACTCTCTATGCCATGTCGAGGACACCATCTCTTGAAGCACATGTTATGGAGCCAATGACCCATCTTTTTGGGTTGACATGAGGGAAATAAATTTGTTCTTTCAAACTCTTCGCCACTTGACATGCACCTGATCAAGGTTTTGGATTCACCACCCACATCTTCTCTTTGGGGCATGATGTATGGATCTATGAGCTTGTTATTGCTTGAGGGAAAACAATTTCTAAGAGAGGAGAATTGTAATGTCCATTTTTTCAGAATATTATTAATATTTATTTTTCATTTGCTTTGTAACCCCTTAGCATGCCTAACACTACAAGTGAGAGTTTCTTTAATTAGTGTAAATGTGCACATATGTTAGTTACTTTTTTTTTACTTAACTAAAATAGATAAATAAAGTGCACATAGTCTTAGTATTAAATATTTTAATGAGAGTTTATGTTTTCCCTCCAAAAGGGAAATGTCGGTCTTTATTGGATATTGCACCCCTTAGTTTTATAAAAATGAGGTCACATTTTCTTAGAGGGTTATGTTGGATGATCATTTGATTTCACTCCATGTTTGGAGTATTGGGATGTATGCCCATGGGATGTATGCCTTAGTTCTTGCATTTTGCTCTCTTTCATTTGGAAGTCATTGTTGAAGATATTGAAGACTCTCTTGTTCCATTCATTGTGTCCGTTTGTGTTGAAGTATCTTTTATGCATGATTTATGCTTGCTAGTATTGATGACTTGTTTAGATGTGTGGCACATTTATTTGAGGGGAATATTTAAATGTTAGTGGTGATTATTGAATGCTTTATGATATGATTTTTATACTGCATTTATTCTAACCTTAATGACTGGGTTTAGGATTTTGGGGGTTGTTTTGGAGAGTTTTCGGTGGTCTAAAAATTCAGATTTTAATATCTTTGGAAAACTCTTGAATTATAGATTAGTTTGGTAATCTCTTAAATATCATGACAAAAGACGAAGTATTGAGCGAGTTATGAATTTTCCAAGTTTCAGTTCTCTGTGACAGAGTTTTATCTACACAGTTTCAGATTTCGTGGGTTGATTTGCATGCCTTCCACTTATCCCAAAATTGTGATCTATAGCTTGTTGGAAAACTAAAAATATGAATAATATTTTGGCATTGGTTTGATAGAAAATACTGGACGGTGAAGGAGTTATTAGTTTTTAAAGTTTGCAGTAGTCTAATGCATTTATTAATTAATTATTGCTGTAATTAATTTCAGATTTGAAGTGATTACTTTCTTAACCGGTTCTCTCATCTAATCCACCACCTTAGCTCATTCCAACCCTATTTGGGTTGTATTGAAACTAACATTGAATTATTTGAGGTCGAACTATGAGGGTTTGGTCCTTCTATAGTCGATTCGATAAAATAAATTGCATATTTGGGTAATATCCCAAAAAGGGGATATTAAATGCATATTGGTGATGAATATACACAAATCCATATGCAAAGAATGGACCATTTGCATCAGAGTGAGATATATACAAATGGACCATATGCAAAGAATGTCATGTTTGTTCAAATCATGCTTCAGCTTGATATAGTATTGCTTTGATTATTGTTTGTTCGACTCTAATTCTGAAGCTATGAATCCAGTGGTCTAAATTTTATACCTGTAGAATTTTTCCGTGTTATGTTTCACTCATAATAGTTTGTTTGATGATCAAGAAGAAACTTGTCAATAGGATAAGGTCATTACCATAAATTAGGAAAAAAAATCTCTTCAATACATATACAGCTCCTCTGCTTGTAAGAAATTCAATGAGAGTAACAGTCACAAAGAAAAAAATTGTGCTGATTATGGCAGATGCCAATTCATATTGGAGTAGACCATTTGTTTCAGGTTGGGTGTATAACAATTGAATTGTGAAGCTATGAATATCATGATCAGATTCTAATATTGCATGGTAGTTTCCTGGTTCCATTTTACTTATTTGGTATGTTGATGTAGGTATTTCAAAACAAAGAGATTTACACAAAGGATCAAGAAGAAACCACTACTGACATAACACTAATAGTATCTCAGGAAAGGCTAGAAAAACATCATCAGAATGATACTGAAAAGAAGAGCCAGAATCATATTGACATTGATGATAGGTTTTTTTATTAGCTAATGAGAACTGCTATAGATGATGAAGTGGTGAAACATGATGGACCATGCAACCAACCACCATTCTGTAGTGGAAATGATGAAGTTGAGAAATGTATGGTAAAGATTTATACAACTAAAAATAATGACACACCATCTTCTAGTTCATTTCAGTTTTCTGTCAAATGTGATACTCAGATTAAAGCTATTTGTTGACCTTAAAAATACATGTCCATCAAAATGGATGAAAACCATAATTATGATTTTTGACTACCCAAGGACTTGCATGAACACAAACACTATGAAGATTCCAAGTTAAAATCAATGAAGCATCTGGAATATCTTTGAATGTGATGCTAAAGTGGAAGATATGAAAATTGGGTCAAGTAAGGTAGCTCATTTTCACTCACGGGCTTCAGTTTTTGAGAGGTCTTCAAAACAAAACCCAACTACATGTCGAGGGAGCTGAAACACACTTCTTCATTCCTCGTACCTTCACTCAGTTCAATTAGAGGCTTGTCTCCATTCACGTCTCAGAAATTGAGCAAGTGTTCATCTACTTCCATATCCCCACAAAACGCAAACAACACAAGTATATGATTATTTTCTTCTCCCTAAGATTTTCCTTTTGGAAGATTACTTCTTCTCTTCAGCTTTAAAGACTAAAAAATAAAATAGACTAGATGGGTAATGTCAATGTCTTACATGCATTTATCATCATGCAAATGAATGGGTAGTTTTAGTGCCAATGCATTTATGATACCTCTGTAATGTCCCCAATGGAATAATTTATAAGCCCAAAAGGAACCCCTGTAAATCTGATTTATAACAGCCAACTGATAGAAGTTTTTTTTTATATAAATGCAAATCTGAATTTTATTCTATAAAATGTGACTTGCTCTAGAGATTGTTGACCCCTCAAAACTGATTTAAACTTGATCCAATAGTTACCAAAAATAATCTAGAAGTTATCATTTTTGCATGAATACCAAAAATATAAATTTTTGACCCAAGAAGAAGCGCTGGAACTTTATTAAAAGTCTGCAGAAAATCAGCTTACATAAATGGCTGGAAAAGAGGTTTCCCAAGGCCCAAATCACATGCAAACAAGCTGGAAATGATCTCTAAAATTATGGCAATGAAGATAGAAACCCTATCTGGAAACAACCGTGCCCTAGGGTGCTCAGATTCCTCCCAGAAGTGAGTCGCTCCTCTAGAAAACAGCTGGAAATGCATGTAAAAATCAACCACAACACTTTCTTCTTCAAACTCCCCTAACTAGAGATGCCACAAATCTTCAATTTAGGGTCTTCAAACACTGTTGGAATTTAGTTTTTGTACGTGAAACTCAATAGTTTCCCTTGAATAGAGCTTCCTCACACAAATGATGAAGAGTTTTCATTTTTCGACCTTGGCAATAGAGGGTTTTCATCCTCTAATGCAAATACATAAAAGGATTTTCATCTTTCAATGTAAAAATAGAAAGCAATCAGCTAAACCAAAATTCAGATGTCAAAATACGCAAAGAAATGTCTCTCCCAAGTGTGGCGACCTCCTTTTATAGTTTCAATAGGCATATGAGCCCACACAAAAAGCCCAATCAACTTGCTCCACTTGGGTAAATGTTACTTTATTTTTATTTTTCCCAAAAGAGAAAAATGCGACCCATATGGGGAAATATAAAGTAAGAGAAATAAAAATATTTTGTAATGTCCCCTTTTTTCAACTTAATGGACAATAAAAATATTTCGAAGTTGGGCCCGGTCAATTCATTATATAAGGGGTGACTTATTAATATTATTATAAGAATAAAATGTATTTTTAAATACTGGTAGGTAGAAAACCCCTTTTAGCCTATTTTCCATTGTATTCAGTTGGCTAAAGGGAGAATAAAGAAGGAATTAATAATCTAATTTTAGTACTAAAGTAATTCTTATTATTGGTACTTTGATTAATTATTAATGGTTGGTGGGAAAATAAAGTGATATTAAAATAAGAAAAGAAAATTACTTTATTAATTTCACATGGAATGCCCCCACTTGAAAAATAGAGACAAAAAAGTATAAGAGGTGAACCCTTTGGTGTATTTGCATTAGAGAACGAAAATGCTCTCTTGCCAAGGTTGAAGAACGAAAACTCTTCATCATTTGTGTGAAGATTCTCCATTTTCAGGAGTTTCTATTGAGCTATCAATGAGTGTTTCAAATTTTTTAGTAGTGATTGAAGACCCGATATTGCAGATTTGAGGCATTCCAGCCGCTAGGGTTTGATGAGAGGAGTGTTTGAGCAAATATTTCTACCATCATTTTCAGCCATATCTAGGGTTATCTACACCCATGTGGGTGGAGTTTGACACATTCTACGGGCATGTCCCGGATTTCATCACCAATAGATTTGTGATAATTTTGGAGGCCATATTTAGCTTTGTTTCAATGGATTTGGGTTTGGGATCTTCTCTCTAAGACCGCTTTTGAATAAGTTGTATTTTTGCAAAGACTTTTTATAAATTTCCAACACTTATTTTAGGTCAAAAAATTATAGATTTTGGATTATTTCATACATGCTGTAGTTAATTCTGATTATTGACTGGCAAAGATTTGGTTAAGTTTAAATCAGTTTTGAGGGTTAATTGAGTTCTAGATTAGCTCACCATTTCTAAGGTACTTTCAGATCTGAAAATTGAGGATAACTTGCATTATTTTTCATCGAAGTAGCCAATACAGTTTTGGATACGGGCAAGAGTAGGGTACGGAGTATCCGATACACTGAAACGACAAAATAGTCCTATGTTTGGGCCTGGATACGGCGAAGGATACGACTGAATATAGCAATATATATAAAAATAAAAAATATATAAATTTCATACCTTCAAATAGGAATTAAGTTATTAACTGACATAATATGCATATGAAAGACAAGATAGTTTAATTTTAGAAGCGAAAAAAAGACTAAAATTCATAGCAAAAAAATGTTAAATACGACTATTTAATTCCACTAGGCATCTAAGAGCTTAATTAAATTTGAAATTAGCATCACCTAAATTAAAATAATAAAGCTTTCTTATAGTAAAAAAAAGGAATTAGTTTTTAAAATATTGCTAAAAAAAAAACTAATTAAATTAAAGAAAAGGCACCTTGTGAAAATTTAATTAGATCTAAGTTTAATTAAATAACAAAATCAACACCTTATGTAAAATTACTTAGTCGTAAAATTGAAACACCTTTTATATGGAAAAAAGTCTTATTTAAAAAGCCACCGTATGGGGCTTTTCCTGGAAAACTTTAGAGCAGACCTTATAAAAGCTACCATATGTATAAAAAAAACCCACCTTTTAATATAATAGGCAGGCGCAGGAATTATAAAGAAAATTCTTCTATTGGAGGATAATATTAAGCCCCATGTATTCAGGCCACCCAACCACTTTTAAAAGAAGCCACAGATTTCAAACTATTTTAAACATGGCCAGAAGAAGAGGGAGAAAGCTTCCACTTGGTCTCATGCACAGGGAACGGTCCGAATGGGAGATGTTCAGCAACAGCACATAGGGGCAGCACCGTATCAAAAGCAGTTTCCATTCCAGGGCAGTTGCCGTACTTGTTGAGGCGCTCCCCTGCCGTACTCCATCTCAGAGTACGCTCCGTACCCGTTCCCAGGTAGTCAGAGGTGCCGTATCGGTATCCCTAGTTTTTCATAAGTTGTCTTCAACTAGTTAATTGTAATAAATTAGGAATTTCAGGAAGTTCTCTTTCAGGGATTTGAATATTCTCCATTGGAGACATTACAAAACTACAAACAGAAGCAAATGATTATTTTCTTCTCCCTATGATTTTCCTTTTGGAAGATTACTTCTCTTCAGGCTTTAAAGACTAAAACATAATATAGACCGGATGGGTAATGTTAATGTCTTACACACATTTAGTCATCGTGCAAATGAATGGGTAGTTTTAGTGCCAAGTAATTGATCCAAACTAATGATGTTGGTCTTATATGTGTGTGCAATTAATAGGTTAACCATGTTAATTGATTATCTGAATGTACTCCGGCCACTAATGAAACAAGTAGTGTTGTCCACAAAACTTAGCCTATATGAACATGCTACAATTAATGTTGAAACATGGATTGAGAAATCACAAAATATCATCTTTCAATTAAAAGCGAAATGGTCTAGCTAGTTATTCTAGTTTGACATGTGCTCCCTCCCGAGTCCTCCCTTGCACTAGACTCACTGACCCTAGCTCTTCAATTCCCAACCTTCAAACTCCAATCCACCTACATGCAATGATTATTTTGTGAATTATGAATTATAGAGCTCCATTTAGCTTGTGAAGAAGAATTGGATCACACTAGAAAAAATAGTTAGAGGGAAAATTGGCTTTTTTTTAATTCCCCTCATAACCACCAAAAATCTTGTCAGACTTTGATATGTTGGTTAGTAGGGGTCAAATCTAAATGTCTCAAATATTTCAAAAAAAATCATTTGGTTGTCTCTGGAATAACTGAAAAAGCTTGCATATATTTTTTCCAATTTATTTAGATATAGTAAATATGTTACTTACTTTTTTCTAATTGGCCTCCAAATCAACAATGGTATTTGATGGCATCATGTTAGATCTCATAGACTACAAATGGTTATTTGTACTAAACAATTGTGATACGAGTTTAGCATTTTCATCATAGAGCAAAGCTCGTGAAGGAACATAAACTTTTAACCAACATCAACCTTTCTCTACAAATATTTAATGGAATAAAATAAGTGTCAAGAACATAATTTCCCCTTTTTTGAACTAATTCATTTTGAAGACTTCTAGCCCATTCCACTTCCATGTGGGCAAGAAGAAGGTGAAAAGGGAAGTGTTTGTTGAGTTGTTTTTAGTCTTTTTGTGAACATTTACCTTTTTCTTTCATGGTTTCTCTTATGAGGTAGGTCGGTTGGGTTTGAGAAGAGGATGAAAAGACAACTTAAAAGATTAAAGCAATCATCCTTAAGAGGTTGGTCTTGGGAAAGACTCCCTAATTGACCTTTGGCGCCACCGTAAGAAGATATATAAAAGGGTCACTTGGACTCATGTTGGACATCCATCTTAATATAATTTTACAACTTGGTTTTGTGATTGATTTCTCTCTATTCCCATTCCACTAGAGGGTGAAAAATCCTTTGGTGTGGCATAGGTGGAGGAAAATACCCTTCCTTGTTCAACACCACCAAGAAGCTATATAAGGGGCCACTTGGACTCATTTTGGACATGCTTCTTAATATAATTTTACACTTGGTGTTGGGGCTGATTGCTCTATTCCATTCCACTAGAGGGCAAAATTCCTTTGGTGTGGCACGCAAAGGAGGGGAAAAAACCCTTCCTTGTTCAAGTTGGAGAACGAAAACTCTCCAATTGGTGGTTCTTAAGGGCTTCATAGAAGGTGATCTTGCTGGTCCGCAGCTAGAGGTTTGAAGGAGGAAAGAGTTGGTCAATTGTATTCTACATCAATTTTGCACCCTCTCCTAAAGTCGTATTTGAGGTAGTAGGGTTTGAGTGCCTTCTAGGACACATTTTAGCATTTGGAGTTGATATTCATATTCTTCATAATTTATAAGTCTGAAATTTCTCACTTCATTGGTATTTTTGGGTTTTGGAATCATCATTTGCAGCCCTTAATGTGAGTTCAGTACTTCTATTGATTATTTAATTAATTACAGTTGTGGTTTATCACTTGTTTCTTATACTTTTTGAAATATATTGGCTGGATAAATACCTTCATGGTTGGATAAATTAGTTGGAAGCATTCTTTGTCATTTTTAATTGTTATTATGTTGGGAGACTGAAGTCACTAAGTGTTGTCATCAGTTCCTACCATAGAGGGATTTATTCACCAATTTCTAGCTGGTTTTGAAGGGAGTTATTGATGCCCTAAAAGTGTGATTTTCAGATTCGTTATTAGTTGTTTGATATTTTGTATTTCCAAAAATCTGATTTGTCTCATTTGGGTTTGAGCCTAAACCCTTATTTTCAATTTCAGCTCTAAAAAGGGACATTACAGTGGTATCAGAGCTTTGGTCCTTCCCAGCCTGGAGGGTTTCATTCTAGAAAAGGATAGATAAATGGAAAACATACATGAGAGGTTGGCCCTAGCGTAAGAAAGATCTAGGTGAATAGGATGACTCAATTGATCCAGGCCATGCAAAACCACAAATGGAGAAATTAAATTCTTTGGGAATTCATAGTGTGATGCCAGCCCTTAGGGTCAAGTTGGAGTTCAGGCCATCTCAGCTTACCTTCCTCCCTAGGGAAGAAGCCATTCACAATTGAAACAAAAAGCATTTGGTCAGAAATAATATTGCTACCATCTATGAGGAGTACATGGCTCAATTTTGGATTTGAATTGTGATGCCATGACACTTAGTCAAAAATCTAAAACTGGTTTGAAGAATGGTAAAGGTGGGAATTGGACCAAGGTCTAAACCCCGAGTTATACCAAAGGAAAATGGGAATGATATTCCATCCCTAGAGGGAAAGAATCCCTCCATCATGAAATCAAGGACGAAGAAGAACAATCTAAAGTTCTTGGGCATTATAAGGGAGCAACCCATAATGAAGCCCTAGAAGCAACCCATCACTCTTCCCAAGGATGAGATCTAATTGATATGATAAAATTCATGATTCCAAAGAATCTATGTAATATACATGGGATAACTGCAACAAGCTTGTCACAACTTGGAAATCAATATTAATATTCTATTCGGCATACATTACAATCAATACTTAAGAGCTAAATAGCCTTTAATAAATAGAAGAATATGGTTCCACCCTACATAATCATAGGAAATTTACCAACAATAAAGTACCCATAAATATCTCGTATCATATAGTTAGTGAGTTGCTCAACACAAAACATTGTTGAAATAATATAACAAACCATATTATGTAATACCATAGTTACAATGTAACTCCATATCAATAAGAGTACAAATATGCACTTAATAATAATGAGAGCACTACAAATATCTTGAATTCCTTGACATTCCTCCCCTTAGTGTGAACATTGGGGAAAAACACCGTCTTCAACCAAGCAGCATGATCCCTCAAGGGGGTAGCCTACACATGGTCTCGATCCTCAACACTGACTGTGGGAACTACATCATCCATGCATAGGGACCATCTCAACCTATTCAGGTGAATACATGAATTGGGACCGTTCAACCTATTCACATCAACCATCAACTCAATTTGATCAAGAACAATTCTTGCATATAGTATCAATGGTACAAACCTCACATTATCATCACGAAGGGGGACACACAATACACTGTCATTGCACATAGGAACATGGATGCTCATCTATTCTTATTCATCACACAAGAAACAAAGATGTCACTAAAGTACTTTGCGACCTCTGAGGTAGTGACGAACTCAAGGATGTTGATTCTATCCTGGAGCGCTCTGTTGCCCTCCATCCTCTAATAAGAGAATACATGATCAATACATGAAAAATCTTCATCACTTGAAGTAATTCCCCTTGCTTCCTTGAACCCATTGCAGGATTAGAATAATCATCCCAATCTTCTTCATCAGCTAAAGCCTTTTGTTCCAACTTATCATCTAAGAGATCTTGAGCTCTTTTCTTACAATTCACAAAACCATGTCCCTGGTTGTTTACAGCTTAAGACACAAAAGACGTTTCTTTGACGATACAAACTTTTTTTTACCTTTCTGGAATGATGATCTATTGTTTGCAATCATGACAGTTTCTTGTTCTGGTACAAACCTTTTGATTTTTTCTTCCTCATCAAGCAACGAGGAAATTAAAATGTCCAAACTAGGATTGATCTTACTAAGAGTAAAAACTATACTTGAATATTCTTTTGGCAAACTTATTTAGTAAGATTGCTTTAGCATCTTCTCCATCTACCTCTGCATTTTTATTCTTGCTAATTGATTTTAAAAAGGATTGAAACTTACTGATATGTTGAACCATATTGTCATTTTCCTCCCATCTTTAGCCCAAAAAGTTTTTGCTTCAACGCCAATTGCTGCACTACCTGCTTGAGATCCAAATAACTTGTTCAATGTCACCCAAATGTTATTAGATGACTTGGTTAGATCAATATGGATGCAAATATGCATTGAAAAGACCAAGGCCGATAATTGCTATTTCTTTCCGATCCTTAGTTTCCCATTTCGCTGCTTCATTTGCATCATTCAATTTTTTAATTTTTCCTTTGACAATGTCCCATAAGTCTTTATCAATCAATTGTAATTGGGTTCGTACTTGCCACGTGTGGAAGCCTTTACCATCAAATCTTTCAATTACATTTATCTTTTCCATTTTGAAATTCCACAAAATCGGGAAACTTGAACCAAACAATAATAAAATCTTTATAGTGGCAGAGATACTTGATTTTAATAAAGGAAATATATCATAACTTGACAGTTAACCGACTCACCGATATAAGCTAGCAGATTTTGGAATGATAGGATTTAGAATACAGATCGCTCAGCGAAAAATTTCATTATTCAGGCATCTGCTAATAGTGACCACACATTTCAATGTTGAGAATATTGCTTGAACCTCTGTATTGACTGTAGTAAAGATCTTGCTTGCATATATCAGCAGATGCAAAAACCAGCTGACCAAATTATTCAATACAAAGTTACAAAGTGACAATATCAAATGATCTTATACTAAAGCAAGTCGTCAATTGAAGACTGCAATGCACAACTATTTAATCTGTTGCGCTCATATATTCTCCTCAAATCACAGAGATAAGATATGGCATTGTATTCATTTCCGTTCCTCAAAGTTGTCCTGCGTGTTGGTTTGTAGCTCAAGTTGAAGACGGTCAGGCTGTGCAAAGCCAACAAAGTAGATCTCTGAGCTTGTAAGATAGAATTCGGCTCCACTTCTGAAGATCAAATACTAGATTTGAATGTAGTAGATTTCAACATGCAGACCATTAACAATGATGCTTCTATGCTATAATTTGCCTCTGGAAGAACGCCCTTGATCTTGCAATCTAGAAGCCTTCCACGTTTTTCTACACTACAGCTAGAGCACAATTGAACAGTGGGTCAAATTGTGATTGTATATTGAATGCGGCTGAGCATTTTAATTTGAACATGCGTATATGGAATGTGTGGACACCAAATTCAACGAATAAACTTGCAATACGGGCTCAAATTCCAATGCAAACAAATGAACACCCTTCTTCTTATCTGCAGCACACGTCCATCTCCAGGTTTGCAAATAAATGATACTCAAGACAAAATTATGAATGAAGACTTATAAGACTCTCATTCAGATGTTTCTCGCTCTGATGCCAAATATTGGAGCAATAAGCTTGTCACACAGGAAATAATATTATGATATTGTATTTGGCATACATTACAATCAATACTAAGGCTAATAAATAGCCATGGAAAGAGATGTTGAAGGTTGAAGCTCAATTGCCAAAAGACAAGTAGGATGATTAGATCGCTAGGACTTTCCGGACAACAAACAATGAAAAACAAATTGGTAATGTTCATGATTTCGTCAAGATTCATGATGTGGTTCCTTACATGTATCAACAAAACGAGATTGCTTCAACAAATTCTCAGATGACGAAGAAAGATGAACATTATGAAGACAACCGATGTATTAAGGTAATTCAAATTTGTTGAAAAGAATGACCATGGGGCAAGTTTGATGCTCCATAGTAAATCACTACAAATGGGTGATCATCGAGGTGCCAAGAATGGAGAAAAAATCAGAATTGCACAAGATTAATGGGGCTAAAATTTCGGGTGACCTTATTGGGGAGCCATGACCATGGGATAAGGACCTCTCTTAATGATCATTAAGGTGCTAAGAATGGAGAAAAATCAGAATTACATAGGATTAACGAGGGCTAAGATTCAAGGTGGCCTTATTGAGAGGCATGCCCATGGATAAGAACCTCTCTTGATGCTCATGTTAATCTTCAGCTCATTGGAAATTTCATGACAACAACCTATGGTAAGCAATTTCGTCATCTTCTTACCAAGGATTTGCTAATTCACCTTCATGCTATGTCTTTGCAATATTTTGGTCGTCATAAGAAATGTTCTAACAAACTTTGTGAAGATGAAGGGTACCAAATGGGACGAGGATTCCACATCAGCCCTAGGATGTAAATTCTTGGCTGACAACCCTAGACATAACTTGGCATAATTCTAAATTTATGGGTTCCTTCTATGTCACTGCCATATTTGTAGCATGGTGGGAAGCATGATCAAATTGATAAGAGGAAGAACATGTTGAGGGACAAAGGGCATATGGATTCTTCCTTGCAAATTCCAGTTTGCTTGTACACAAAAACTTTGGGATCTGAGAGATATTTTGAAGAGTGTCGCTACAAACTTGAGGATTTTTATTACGTACATCCTTATGGTTGTCATAACAGAGCCTTGGTAACCTCGAGGAAAGGGCATTTCTCACCCATAATGAAGGATGAAGTGTTCACGTCAGATGCAATATGGTCTCCAACTACCACCATCCCAATTTTGCAAGGGAAAATACAATGCTACAACCATGGTAAGATGTTCTTTCTAAATCCATATTTTAGATGGATAATACTCTCTTTGGACAGCTATAAGTTGACATTTATGATGAAGCTCTTTAGGTCTAATATGATGTTTGAAAGGGATTTCAAGTATTGTAGTTGTTGCACACCCTTCCCAGGTTACTGATATCCAAGATTTTTGTGTTGGAAATGCTATGCTACAACCATGACGGGATTTTCTTTGCAAATTTATGTATGGTGTTGTGCATATATTCCATGGACAACAAGAGATGGGCACGTTTGAAGACCTTCTTTCCACTTAATATGATGTGCAAGAGGGTTCGCTCATTGAGATCAAGCAAAGCCAACATCCCAACATCTTTGATGTAGCTTGGGAAGAAATTTAGAGTTGTTTATGGTTGTTACACCCACTCATCTGCACTCCTAGGGTCTAATCCAAACCAATTTGTGAAGAAAATTCAGTAGGGAAACTTGGAGGCAACATTTGGAATCCAAAATTAGCAAGGTAACATCAATCAAGAAGAGGTGAGCATAAGTATTAGTATGCATTGTTTACATCTTATGTTGGAATTCAAGAACAAGGAAATACTTTAAGGTAGAGTGGATGGAGTTCTAAGGATGGCTACCACAAAAAAGGAAGAGGCATATTCTCAAATCACTCAAGGCATAGAGACAAGCAAGGGTCTACTATTAGGGAATGTACTCCATGGTGATAATTTTTTGTTAGTTCCAGAAATACACGGTATTAGTTTCTTGTGGGGAAAAATTGAATAATTATGTGCAAAAAGGAGCTTTCATGTTGAAATCCATCTTCTACACCAAGTTGGGGTAACTATGGGCTATAAGAATCTTGTACTAAGGGCCAATGTATATGTTGTTTTCAATTGTAGACATGTTGTTCTTAATTTTTCAGCTGATGTAAGACAATTTTCAGTCCCTACATTACTCATGAATTTGTTTTTTTTTTTTCGTAAGATTTCAATTTGACAGTTATGTCATTTTCATATGGCTAAAAATGCAAAAATTAGAGTTGGGACTGCTATTAGCAGTCATGGGCAGCAACAAGCATGTACTTTTAGGAAGGATTTCATCATATTGGATGATGTCGAAAGAAGGGTACCACCCCGGAAGAAACAAATAAATCAAACTCGATGGCCTTGAGTTGGATGAGATCCCAAGTATTTTATGACTTTTGTAACTTGTTCCTATCCCATCCACAATCTAATTAACATCTTGTAATGAGAGGGATAGTTGGTCAAGTTGATTGTTCATACATTTTTTACTCTATGATGGTCAAGTTTGGAAGGATTTTTGTATGGTTGAGTATGCAAAGGAGGGTTTTTTCACTGTTTCTTTTTAAATGGAAGATGAAGAGGACTTCAATGAAGAGAGGGGCAGCAGAGGCATGAGTTTGTTTGGGTTGAAGCTCCTTCATTTGACAGGCACATGATCCAAATTATGGGAGCTCTACAACATGTTCATTGACCTTGATATGATGATACTCAGGCATATGAATTCACAATTGCTTGAGGGAAAGTATATTCAGGATGGGAGGATTATAATGTCCCCCTTTTTCAAACTAATTCATTTTGAATACTTCTAGCCCATTCCACTTCTCGTGGGCAAGATGAAGGTGAACCAGGGAAGTGTTTGTTGATGTTTTTAGTCTTTTTTGTGAACATTTACCTTTTTATTTCACGGTTTCTCTTATGAGGCAGGTCAGCTGGGTTGGAGAGGTGAAAAGATAAGTTAAAAAATTAAAGAAATCATCCTTAAGAAGCTAATTGACCTTTGGCGCCACCAAGAAGCTATATAAGAGGTCTCTTGGACTCATTTTAGGCATGCATCTTAATATAATTTTACACTTGGTTTGGGGGCTAATTGCTCTATTCTATTACACTAGAGGGCGAAAATCCTTTGGTGTGGCACACATGGATGATGAAACCCTTCCTTGTTCAAATTGGAGAACGAAAACTCTCTAATTGGTGGTTCTTAAGGGCTTCAAAGAAGGTGATCCTTCTGGTTTGCAACTAGGGTTTAAAGAAGAAAGAGTTGTCAAGGTATTCTACATCAATTTTGCACCCTATCCTCGGGTTTGAGTGCCTTTTAGGGCACATCTTAGCATTTGGAGTTGATATTCCTCATAATTTATAAAGCTGGTTTCTCACTTCATTTGGTATTTTTGGGGTTTTGGAATCATCATTTCCAACCCTTAATGCGAGTTGTATTTCTGCTGATTATTTAGTTAATTACAGTTGTGGTTTATCACTTGTTTCTTATTTATTTTTGAAGTATATTGGTTCGATAAATATATTCATCGTTCGATAAATTAGTGGGAAGCATTCTTTGTCATTTTAAACTTGTTATAACATGGGAATTGATGCCATTAAGTGCTATTACATTTCGCTGCCATAAAGGGGTTTTTTTCACTAATTTCCAGTTGGTTTTAAAGGGAATTTGATGCCTTAAAAGTGTGATTTTCAGTTTGTTGTTAGGGTTTGATAGTTGTTATTCCAAAAAATTTGATTTCACTCATTTGGGTTTGATCCTAAACCCTTATTTTTAGTTTCATCCCTAGAAAGGGACATCACACAATATGCTCCTAAGTCCAATGTATAGTTCCCCTCCTACTTTCCACCTCACCAACCTTGTTTATGAGAATCGGTTCAACATTTTTTTGTAGATGAACGACATGTCTACGTCAACAAAATTAAACCCTCGCTCACATGAGGATTCATTAGGGAATTTTGCGCCTTGTCAAAACCGCAGTTTGATGTTCTGATGCAGGCCTTGCATTGACAAGGTTATGAGACCTGCAACTACATGAAAGTGATTAGGTATATTTTAAAATAATAATAATAAATATATACATTTAACGAAGTAATTTGTAATCTCAAGTAATAAAAAAATGATGTCATGGAGAAAGGAAACTAAAATAACCTAAAAGTGGTGGACACTTTAGGGTTTCTATTGTTTTGGTTGTAGTTTCTTTTGGGCACGACTAGGTGTGGCGAACGTGGTGTCCCCAAGATTTCACCCTGAAATCTAGGTCTACCCCTTTTTAAATTTTTCGTTCTTTTCAAGTAATGGTTCACGTTTTTGTGTTTTGTTTTGCCTGTAGTTGTTTGCGTTGCTCTAAGGTATCCCCAGAGAGTCATAAAGCAATGATTGTCAAATATCCACATACTAAAGCTCATTCAATTCCCAGACTTAGTCTAATTTTATAAAAGCATTTTATTTATTTTTTAAAAATAAAAATAAATAAAGTTCTTTTAAAAATAGATTGAGCTAAAATTAGAGAAGTTGGGTTATATAAGTCACTTCAACCCATCATTGTTACCACACCAGTATTACTTTCACCTCGAAGTGGAGCATTCACCTAGCGAAGAGTTTTTACATACTAACTAATTGGAGAATTCTTTTTGAGCAATTGCCCGCAGTTTCTTTCATGTATTTTTTTTGTGTTCTGTTTTTTTTTCTCCGCATTCCATCTGGCAATCCCCGTAGCCTATTCTTTGTTCCTGCCATACCTTTTCTCGGGCCTGGGGTTTTGAAAATCTATCCAGTATTTTTATTTGCCAATCAATTTCTCTGTCAAAGCCATTATTTGAAGGTAATCGGATCAAACAAGAGGAAAGCTCAAGATTTTTGCCTTGCCTAAGGTTTAATCCAGGTTGAATGATTAAACATATCGTGGATCTAGAAGAGTTTGTCTTCATTTTGCAGAGTAGTCATGGCCAAGGAAGAAAAAACAACATTATGGAGGGGTCGTTCAAGGGGGAAAATCACTCAGGCAATTGTGTCAAGGATCAAAGTAGAGTCTTCTAGTGTAAATCGTGGTTTTTCAGAGCCCCAGGAAGCTGCATTGTTTTATCAAAATCCATGCAAATATGAAAGGGAGAAATTGCAAGCCCAATCATGGATTTCAAGTGTCCAGTCTTCCTTGCAAAAGCAGCTTCCTTCCTCCTTGAAAATCAACGCAAGTCTTTAGTGCAAAGCGTGAATATTGGTTGCATTCCTCTCTAAATTTCCACGCATATATTAAAAGGAGTTTGCAAGCTAAATCGTGGTTTTTTTTCCAAGTTGTCTTCCACTTTAGAAATTCACGCCAACACAAGTTTCCCTTCCTTTCCATTTTTCTCATGAAAATTTAAAAGAGAAGTTGATGCCTTCCACTTTAGCAATTCACGCCAACACAAGCTGCCCTTCCTTTCCATTTTTCTTGTGAAAATTTTAAAGAGAAGTTGCAAAGGCAAAACGTGGAAATACAAGCTGCCTTCCACCTTGGAATTTCACGTGAAAATTTAAAAGAGAAGTTACAAGTTAAGTTGTTGTTTTTAGCTGCCTCCTTCCTCCAATTTCCACATTGCCATGTCTTATCAATTTTCACACAATTCTCCTAGTGGAAGTCGTGGAAATGCAAACTTCCCTCTCCAATTTCCACGAATTTTTTTACAACGATTTTCACTTGTGCAAATCATGAAAATACGAGCTTCCCTCCGTCTTCCAAATACACGTTACCCTCCATGAATTTCCACACAGTTTTTAAAAGCAAGGTGGTTAAGTGGGAATCGTGGAATTTGGTTGCCTTCTTCCTTTAAATTCTACGCAATTTCTAGAAGGCAGAAATTACAAGCTAAATCGTGATTTTTGATGAGCTTTCCTTCCTTCTACAAAGTATTCACCCATCCTGAAATCCACACAATTATTAAAAAGCAAAGGAAATCATTTAAAGGAATTGTGTGGGTATTTGTGTCTTGTCTACAAACACTTCGTCTTCCAATTTCAACGCAACTATCTTTTTCCCAAACGCAACCCATGAAAATACATGCAAAGTCTCCTAGTTAATCCCTCTAAAAGTCCATGCATGTTATTCCCAATCTCTCAGTTAAGCTCACATTGAGCCTACTTCTATTTTCTTGCACCCGAAGTAATTCCCATTGCTGCCCATATGCATAAATAAAAGGGGATGAGTTGAATGATTGTCTGAATTCTTTTCTTAAAATTCACTTATGCACATACTTGAGAAGAATTGCAAAAGCTTCAAGGACAATAGGTGAAGAAAGGACAAAGGCAACATCTGCAAGCAAGTCACTATTAGCTGCTCAGGGGGAAATAGATGGAATAATTATTCCTCTCACTGGTAATCCAGTTAAGAAGTTGATAAAATCTACAGTGATGTCAAATCCAGTTTGATGAGAGTCAAAAGAAAGGATTCAACAACATATGGGAGAAAGAGCTTCTTAGATTCAAGGAAGAGATATCATTCATGAGGCGGAAGTACAATACATGTTGGATCAACATATAAAGTATGGAAGGAGAACAATATTGAGAGTGTTACAGTTGGATTAACTTCTAATTTCTTCTCCTCTTTCTTCTTCTTTCTCTTATTTTCTCCGACAAAGTAAGAGTAGTCAATTAAATTATAAAACTTAGGTAATTGGTTTAAAAATCGTTATTTTGAGTTACTAAAAAAAGTCAATTACTTGGGAATAGGTGGCAGACATGCAGAGCATTGATTTAGTCTTCAAGCGTAAATCATGCATGTCATGCAAAGAGGAATTCTAGGAGGAAGATTGCCAACTGTTTCATTTCTTATAGCTTCCACATGTAGGAATTCATTGGAAGTTACCTATTTGTATTTGCCCTCTATACACTATAAATAGAGGAAGAACCTACAGGTTAAATGATCACAATTTTGTTCATCAGAATTTGTTTAGAAGAGGATTTTGTAACTAGAGCATTCTTGAGTTTTCAGACTTTGCGCTGGAACCCTTGATGTGATTTCTGTGAAAGATGGGAATTGAATAAAAGGTGGATTTCTAGAGAAATTTGTGTGTACAGTGCTTTGTTGATTACTCCTATTCAAGGTTCTAGATAAACTTTGTGTTATCGTAGATCTAGGTTAGAAGTTATTTCTTTCCCTCTTTGCTGAATGTTGTGATTTATTTGTTTATTTAATTTATGTGGATGAGACCAACTCTGTTAACTATTGGTTGATTCAACATATCTTCCTTTCTTCTTTCCCTACTTTTGTTTCCCCCCTTCTGCGAATAACCCATCACAGCTGCTTACTTTCTGCCAAATTACCCAGCTATGTTTCACGAGCTGAGGGAATTATAGTAAAACCCCTTAAAGTAGTTATTAGGATTCACCCCTACAAAATAGGTAAACATCTTACATGGGAGCCTCACTGTTAAATGAAGCAGATTTATCTCATGACTGCTTAGGTTTTAAGCCGTGCATAAAATCTAGCCAACAAGACGTCATAATAGCGCATGAATGAGAGCTTTGAAATAGGGCATGAACATCTATCATATCATTATTGAGAATGGACATGTGGTGTATTGGGGCCATGTGAGGGTTGTGGAGGGGTGATTGGGTGCCCATGTGGTAGGAAAAATGGGAGTCAGCGAGATTATTTCATTTAATGCAATAAGATATGGACATTCATTAGGCATTATAGGAAATGTTTTCGTTGGATGTTATAGTTGCAGGTGCCATGTTTGTCATGTTTGTAAATGTAGAATCATGCGCCTCCTTTCCCCACCTTTTTCATTGTTAGCCCCTCCAAACCGTGCCAAAATGGAAGCTTTGCAATTAGATATGGACATTCATTGAGGCATTATAGGAAGTGTTTTTGCTAGATGTTATAGTTGCATGTGCCCTATTTGTCATGTTTGTAAAATATAGAATTTTGTGCCTCTTTTCCGCACCTTTTTCGTTGCTAGCACCCTCCAAATCGTGCCAAAATGGGAGATCTAGTAGATGGATGGAAAGTGTTTGACCAAATGACAGAAAGTGATCTTTTTGTAGAATATCTTTCTTGCATCTCTCGAAGATTCATTGAGATTGCTTCAACAAAATGCAACAAACAGAAGCACAACCTGATAAGTTCACCTCTGCCAGCATATTCAAAAAATATGATTGTTGAAAAGGTGCAAATTTATCAATGAATGCATTTGGTAGGTACAAACCCAGACTTCGTCATCTTTTTTGCATCCTCTAGTTGGCGTGAAAATGGGAGCTTTGTGACTGTCTTTGTTTAGTCATTGAAGCATAATGGAAAGGGGGTTTTTAGGTATGTCTAAGTTGCAAGTTCCTGTTAGATATATGTGTAAAATGTGGAAGCATGTTGATGATGTAGTTACAAGTGCTTTGTCTTAGGTGTATGTAAAACGAGGAAACATTGACAAGCATGTGAATTGTTTGACAAAATGCCTCATAGGGATTTGGTCTTGGAATACAATGTTGGTTGGTTTGTGTGGAATGTGGAGTTTGAAGAGGTGTGGAGCTTGTTGAGGAAGAGCAGAAATACACGGTTGACCTTCCTTGCCATGGCAGAAAGCACGAGGGAACTCTGAGATTTTCTATTAATATTTAAATTAAACTTGTGGTGGCAATATAGATGCATTGTTGGCATCATGGGAATAAGGTTTTTGATGCAATGTCCCCTTATGGGAAAATTAACGAATTCTGAATTTTTACAACAAACCCTTATGAAGAAAATTACAAATTTGAAAATTTCCCTTTTATTATGAAAATATGACAATACAATGTAGAAACACAATCCGAATTTTATTGAACTTATTTAGTAGGAAAATACAAGCACAAAATATGGAAATTATTCAACTGAAACCCTAGCTGATTTTTACAAATAAATTGCAGAAATCATGGCTGAGAGTAATTATTGGTTGGAAATGGCATCCAAGATGGTTGGAAAATGTTGTTTAGAAGGTACAATTGCTAGGAAATGATGACGTCGACATTGTATGGTCGTTGCCTTAGCTAGTACGGCTGGTGGAAAATGAACAGTAGGTTGTCTAGAAGGTACAACAACTTCAATGATGAAATTTAACCTCCCAAAATGATGACGTCAGCCCTCAAAGGTGACGTCAACCCTCAAAAAGATGCCCTAGCTAGATATCCCAATGCTGAATTCCAATATAGATATGATTTGAAGTAAAAATGCAATCCCTAAATGGGACCACCATACAAGACCGAAGGATTTTCATTCCCAAGCCTTATTCATCAAAGGGTTTTTGTCCTCATATGTTGAAAGTTGAAGCAGAAGCTCAAACTCACAATGCAAAAATAACTGATTGAAAAGTGATTCCCAGATGAGCCCAATCACACTATTATTAAGTTATCCAAAAAGTAACTTTAAGTTATATTCATAAACAAAACAACTTATGTTTTATTATTAAAAAGGTGACTATTATCAAAGCAACTCAAAAATAAAATAAAATAAAACGACGGGACATTGCTTTGTGAGTGTTTTTCCTTGAAAAGCATGAAAGTGAAATTATAAAATTATATTCTTTGCACCACCACTTTAGCCTACGGGAAATGGAGAACATGCTAAGGGTCTTCTAACTAGATTAGATTTGAGATGGGAACATGACATTTAAAGAATGGAGGCACATGATTTGCTTAACGAAATGAATTCAAGTTGTATCTCTGCGAATGTTGCGAGACCGAGATTCACTTCCTCGTCTCATCACTAAAATTGGGTTTTCTCTTCCCTCTAGCTTAATATTATACATTGATTTCATTTTTCGCTCTTTTGATGTTAATAAACCCTAGTGACGTATATAATATTTAGATCAATGCAAAATGATATGTTAAACGTAAGTAATGAGAAACTAGCATTACCCTATGGTGACTAGACTCTAAAACTCCTAACACGCCTTTCTGCACACCACCTAACACGTTTGTGAATTTGCTCCACACGAGTGCCTCTTAAATCAGCTATGCTTATCGAATTTTACTTCCATTAGCTTCTCTATGTTCTCACGGTATATGACAAGAGGTTAGAAGTGACTGCTTCCTATTTCGCGTAATTTTCAGTGCTTCTCGGAGACCAATCTGTGATTAGTCTAGCTATGTTGAGCTGTATTGTGGGTAAGTCTTTTGACCCATTTTTTTACTCTATCAGATAAATCTGACCGAGTATGGTTATATGTTGTTTTAGGAAGTTTTGTTTCTCTTAATATCTCTTTGAACATTATAGGAATTTGAGCATTATGTGAAGATGATGAATGTTCTCTCTCTCTCTCTCTCTCTCTCTCTCTCTCTTTCTAGAACTTAGAAATATAATGGAAATGTGACATTTTGTGAAGATAATGATTATTCTCTCTCTCTCTCTCTATTCTCTATCTAGAACTTGAAGACTTAAAGGAAATAGGGAATTGTGTATAAAAATAATAAACGATCCCACTCTCTCTCTCTGTATTCATTCCTTTATTGAATGTGTAAAATGGTTATAAATATTTGGGGATGGGAAAATTTACAATATATGATTTCATAGCTAATAGGGTAGGGGTGAATCCATGTCAGTTTCATGTTAACCTATGTTGTTGATAGACGACAGGTGATGTAATATAAATGAATTTGATTGAGGTCATTATTTTATTCGTATTCAATTGTAATTTGTACCTTTTAGTATATAAGAGAAATTGCATTGTTATTGTTATAAATTTAGTAGTAGTACCCTTAATATTCTTGATAAGAAAATGAATTGTTGATATCATGCATTCAAAAGAGTGTGTCGTATCTAGTTAATTTAGTTATTGGCAGAGTATTTTGTAATTGTAATATTAAATAGTGAAGAGGCATATTCAGTTATGTGATAGGCGCTAAAACATCGAGCCAAAATATAATTGAACTTGTTTATTAAAACTCAACTTGAAATGTTTTCTCCTTGGCTAATAATGGCTATAATCCTTGTTCTAAACATTGCGTGAAGTAAATTACTCATGACTTGTGTAAAGGATAATTTGATGTTTTTGTAAGATGATATTAAAGAAGAAACCTATCCCTTAATGAGCTTAATATCCCACTTAGTCTAAGTAAGCATCTCTAATTACGGGTAGATTTTTGCGAAAAGGGCCACATGTATGCAACCCTCCAATAGTGGTGATCCAATGAGCCTTTGCTTAGGAATTTTCCCTCTATAAACTCCTTGTTAACCTTAATTTAATTAATTGTGAATGGCAAACCTGAAGGCTTGGTAGTCATTACTATGTTGTAACTCTAATATGGAGAGCACACATGTAGTGCAATTAATGGAACATCAAACTTTTAAAAACTTGAATAGATTCCAAATATGTATAACCATGTTTCTTCTTTGGTTGACTCATAACAGGTTAGCAAGACCATGAATCACGTGAGACTGAGAAATGATTATTATGCACTCATATGTTGTATATTGCACTATATGTGTAAGATGGGTCTTGAATGCTATACATGAACCCTCTATCCTAGTTTAGCTGATTAAGGAGAGTTATTACCAATTGTGATTTGTGTGACCACGTGGAAGGGGCCATATCTAAGTGACCCTCCTCTAGTGTCTAGACCCCATTAGGCCACAACCTTGGTTGTCACCTTTTCATAAACTTGTAAATAAGTTGGAACTCAACGTGTTTTGCAAGTTGTACCAACTTGAAGCGTAAAATCTCTTTGTGAACCTTATTGAAAACATAACCTAACATAGAACAAATAATTTTTGGAGCCATTCTGATAAATATCAAATTGAATCCATGTCTACTTAAGATTAATGTGAGAAAACTCGATAATGCCCTCATGAGCGTAGTTTGTTATCTCTCATGGGGTATGGCGTAAACAAACTTGATGTTGTTGTTTGTGGACTAAGTGTGTGGTAACAATGAATTAAGAATTGTTGGCTTGCATGGTAAGCATATGTTGCGTGTATATATTTGAAAAATAATACCCTACTTTTTATTTGTTTTGGTCTAAAAATGTGGGCATGACATTTTGTATCGGAGTAGGGGTTCAAGCTATGGAACCTCTGGGACAAACTTGTGATGGATCAAATGTGTGTGACTATGTGGGTGTAGAAAGAGTGTTGTGTTGAATATTGTCAATGTGTTATGTGAGGGAAGTGTGCCCATGTGTATTAGAAAAGTTTTGTGATGTTGTACCAGGGCCCTATTTATTGTATATATGTGCATAACTCCTTGTAGTGTGCCCATGTGTATTATAAAAGTGTTGTGATGTTGTACTGCCCTATTTATTGTATATATGTGCATAAATCCTTGTAAAAATGTGGTATAGTAAATCCACGTTTCAGTAATATGGGTTTGTGTTGTTTCGACCCTTATTGTGTTCAGTCTTGCAGAGACCTTTAAAAGATGATTCAGATAAATTACATTGGAGATGTTGGTTCATATAGATACCTTGGGATGATGATTTAAACAGAGACTTTGGCAACAACAATGTTTAGATCAGTCTAGTATTATTATATTTTGATCTATGCTTGATGCCGAATGAGATCCGATGCCCATATGGATATTGAGGCGCATTGTCAATGATATAGTGTAGTGTCCCTTTTAGACAAAAATAACCACAGAATTGGATTTCTATAAAACTCTTTTATACTGAAACTTAAATGATCTGATATCTTAGCGATAAACTATGAAATATGAATTTAATATCAAACTCTTAGGGCTAAAATCCTGAAAACACTGAAATGTCCACAAACCCTTGTAAAATATAAAGATAATTCAGCTTTTGATTTATCCAAAGAGACCCTTGAAAATAATTATTTTCTTCAAACTGTAAGGTTTGAAAGTAATAATCATGAACTTTCTCTGAATGACTGAAAATTACTAATTTTATTGGCTGGAAATGTAATGAAAAATTAAAAAAGACAGTTGTAAATTATAATTTTTTTTTCTAAATACAAAACTAACTGCAAAATTCAACCCAAACCCTCAAAAGGTGACGTCAACCCTAGGATAGGCCTGAAATGACCTCCCAAAGTGTGGCGCCTCAACCGAAATGATGGAAAATGATTCCCTAGCTGATCCTTCAATGTAGATCTAACTGCCCTTGACTAAAATTTTGCCTTTTTTGAATTTCTAAATGATGCCCTAGCTACAATTTTTGTAAATTCTGATTCTGAAATGTGCCTTAATTCTTTAAATCCGATCTAAATCTCTGAAAATCTGATTTGAAGATCAAGTGTGACCTTCGTATGAGTCCACCACGTAGAAACTAAAGGTTTTCATCCCCAAGATCTGAATGCAAATGAGGGTTTTTGTCCTCAACAACTTGCCAGTGAGGATTTCTTTGTCAATAGCTGAATATGGAAGCAAACTGCTCACACATAAGAAATTAGATGAAAAAAGATAATGAAATGGGCTCTTCTCTCCTCCTTACTTTTTCCTCCTTATTTTCCCAAAGTCGGGCGATCGACGTGGTAGGTACACTTTATTTAATTAAAGTGACTTTTAATTTTGCATTTAAGCTTTGAGTTCACTTAAAATAGAAAGCCCCCCTTAACTTTATTGAAAATGAATTAAATTGTCGTTATACATTATTTTTGGCCAACTTAGTTATACTAGCACCTTATTCCACCCGTTGGAAGCTAATGGTCTTCTTTATACTTCAAGTATTTGAAAATACCTTTTATTTTAATAATATTAAGTTTCCCAAAATGGATAAATGACCGGGCCAAACTTACAATATTATTAATTATTTTTTAATTTATAAAAGGGAACATTACATATAGTACCTCTGTGGGTGGCTTTTAAACGCTACAGGGTGCATTGCATTGTGAATCCTTTCATTTGTATTTTAATTGTAAACTTGATTGTACTCAAAATCAACACTTTTATTTGACTTATTGATAATCTTTGAGGGTCTTTTTGTGTACTTGTTTTCTATATTGTGATGTTTTCGTAGTCTGAATGTGGCTACTTAGTCATTTCTCTTTGATTGTCAAGATTTATTGGTATTTGGTTTTCTTTATGACTCGAAGCTTTATGGATTTTGATGTCACTTGGATATTTGTCATCAAAAGTGTAAATGTGGTTTTCTTGAATGGTTTGATGAGATGGTTATACTATGTTCATGATGTGCATATATGTTGTATGGGGTTACACCCAAGGTGCCATAGGACAGCCTTGCTTGGGGTTGTAGGGCACTATGCCCTTGGTTTGATGTGACGAAGCTCAATGTGTCTAGGACCGTATGGTGACCTGATCTCGCTTTGACATTATGATTGACTAATTATTTTGGGAGGCATATGGAGATTTTTCCTTTGGGAGATATTTGTGGACTTGCTATGGTATCATGAGATTGGCGAGTTGCTTTTGTGAGTTCTATGTTTTTCAATGGTTGTGACAGTTGCTCCCATCGTGTGGAAGTATTTGACATTTGAGAGACCAAATTCTTTCTTGGGACACTCGACTTGATCCTCTATCTTTCTCCACCTTACTTCATACTACATTATTGATACATTGTTAACCTTATATCATGACATTATCACTTCTACAAGCCTCAAAACTCTTACTCTTTCTCATTTGTGCATTAGATGTTTAATCATACTCATCACAATTTTATTGATGACCCTATCTCCTCTTCCAACTTTTGATGATCGAGCATTTATATTGGCCTAACTCTTTTCCTAAATCTTGAAATCGTTGTACTTCCTAATCCTGCATTGATTTATTGACCAACTCTAGATTTTTTCCCATAATTACAACCCTTGAAATTTTCAACAAAACACAATAACCGACGTTGGACTACCCAGTCAATTGATCATGTGATCCTCTAAGTGATAACATTATTGGAGACCTATGTGACTATCAGTTTGCCATCTTCTTTTTATACTATCTGCTAGAGGAAATACATGTTCTTGGTTCAGTTATGCAGTTACTGGTTGGTGAGGAAATCAACTCCTACAACTCATTGCGAAGTAATCTGGACACTTTTTGGTTATAAAGTTTCTTCCGATTCTGATATTTAGTACTCCTTGGTGGAGTGACTGGGATGCTTGATTTTTATTTACCTTGTGATGACGATGGTTATTTTTAAGGCAGATATGATATTTTAGCTCAAATTCTTTGGCTACATTCTCAAATTTGATGTTTGATTCGAAGGTAGATTGCTTTGAGGACAATGTACTTTTGGGTCATATGGGCTCCAACAACAAACATATTTATTATGACACATGATGTCATGGATTAGTTCTTTTAGAGTTCTTTGGGGGAGTTAATGTGATCGTGGACTCTAAATTCTCTTGATAGATGAAATTTCGATACTAGGACTCACTTGGAACTATACTTAGCGATAGTTGTTACTTTTTGGACTCACTTGGTGATAGTTGATATTTGTTAAGCAATAAATTATGTAAAATAACCAAGGGAAGGAAGGGACATGTAACACTCTAAATAGTAGCAAGATGGGGTCTACAGAGTGGGTCTAAGAGAGGGCACAAAGTGCACTCAATGTCTTGGCCAGAGCTAGTGAATATTGTTATTGCATTGTAATGTTAGTTCACATATGATTCCTCATTGTTGAGTGTGGTCTTGGCTTTGGTGCACCTTGAGAAAGACTATTGTGATGCAAAATCTCTCATATATGTATTTAAATTTGAATTGATAATAAAAGTTATAGTTGGTGTGGTGTTATTTTCAATAATTATAATCTTATTAAAAATAATCTAAGTAGCCGATATGTTTTGGATATGGGTATGGGTACGAAGTATCTGATACACCCGTACAACAAATAAATGGCCTCGGATAGGCATTGGATACGACCAATTTTTGTTTTGTATCCGGTACACGGATACATAAAAAAAATTGGCTCCTGGATAGGCATTGGATACACCCATACAAAAATATATATAAAAATTTAAATTTATATAAATTTCAGCCTACTAAATAGGAATTAAGTTATTAACCACATATTATGCATATGAAAGACAATAACTTATAAGTTATAAGTTAAATAACCACAAAAGACAACTCATAATTTGGTTAAAGCTTAAAAGTTAAATTAAACACAATGCCATGATATATTAAATTCAATTTATTACACCAACGAACAAAGTTCAAATTATCTTTCGATATTCATCATATTCCTCTTCACCAAGAGCATCAACATCAACATCATCATCATTATGTGGTTCATTAGAACCTCATGGACTCGAACCACTCCCACTAGGGCCATTGCTAGTTGCACCCCTTGTGCATGTAGGTATTGTGGTGCCAAATAAGTTTCCAATCCCTCTGTCATGTCCCTTTTTGGAGACTAGCGAAATTGAAAACGTAACCCATTTTTCCTCCCCGTGGGTTCAAGGAAGGAAGCAAAGGGAAGAGTTGGATGATATTTTATAAGTATATATCTTCATTATTATCATATATTCCTATTTGGAAGCCAAGCACTCCAATAGAAGAACTTATTTAATTAGAATATTAAGTAATTTGGAGCATGTAGGCTCCAAAAACAATTAGATAATTAAAAATTACTTTATGAGGTCGGCCATTATTGAATTGTAGCACCTGTTACGTTATGAAATGAGGTTTTTTAGCCCATAGTTCGCATACTCGCACTCGACAAATACTCGGCAAACAAAAAAAAAATTGACTCGGTAATATTTGACCAATACTCGGCAACTTCAAAAATACGCAAATTTCTTTAAAAACATAAATTTTAAGAAACACATAGCTACAAAATGTATCAAATGAGCCCATAAAATGTTGGAGAAGTGTTCTCTATTAGATTTTAATACAAATACAATGCAAAATCACATCATCATGCGAAAACAACAGCCGACTGATAAGTAATATGAATTTATGATGATTGACATTGAAAAATATCATCATAAATTTCATATCTATGCAAGTTACAATATATAATAAGTTACATTTTCCTCTTCTCCAATCTAGACAAATATTGGGGAGAGGGTTTAGTGCCTCTACTAGTACCCACACTCGGCTGCGTCTCCTTGCTGCTCTTAGAAGGTTGTGACTCTAGCTCAAACCTGGAAGTAGATGGTGGTGCTGGTGGCTCCTTTGTTGCATGTTGGAGATCACCTCCAAAGATGTCATCCAATCCAATATCTCATGCGGTTGCTAGTGCTTCTCCCTCCATAGCTTCCCTCTCAAAAGAAGCAATATCATCCTATGTGAAAGCATGGATTTCCTCTTCTCACTCAATCCACTCGTTATATGGATCTATCTCATCCAAATCATTAGGCTCTTGTGATGTGTCCAACTTTTTTGTACGTAACCAAATGTTGTATTGCACAAAAGCTAGGTCATTGAGGCATTGTTGAGTCAATGTATTGCGCTTCTTTGTGTGAATGACGTTAAGAAACTCCAATTGTGGTCAGATCCATAAGTGTTACAAGGTTGAACTAAAATTTCGAGGGGTAACTTTTGATAATTTGAGGTATTTTAACTCCAATCTTCTCACCCAAGAATTTGCAAACAAGAGATTCAAAAGTTTGTAAGTAATTAATAATTTTAAATTCGTATCTTGTAAGATATAAGTAACGACTCCAATTTTTTGTTACTTGATGTATGGGCGGATATCTCTTGGATAACTAGAGGTGAAGAAAAGTGTCTCCCTCTAGCTTGCTTGTAATTTTGCAACTTTGAAATAATGAGGTCCCTCACCTTAATCTCAGGTGTTTTCTCAATGCATGTTGAGGGGCCCTTCATAAGCTCCCCATTAACATCTTTGAAGCCATATAATAAGAAAAAACTTGGGGTTGAGGTAGTACCTTGTTGTATGAATGGGTTGGTATCAACTCTCTGATCAATTATCTCCCAAATGAGATAAAATTTGTTTCTATCCCCTTTGTAATAGTTTTGGATGGCCTTTTTGGCCTTAGCTATCACCTCATAAACGAATCCCATTGGGTTTCGCTTTTCATCCACCAAGTGCGAAATCCTCACCAAAGGATTCGACACCTACATACAAATTAAAATTAACTTACAATCAAAGTAATACTTAAATAAATAAAAATAAAGGAATCGACTTGAAATTTAAATTGAAGTTTGAAGTTACCTTGATGATCTACGCAACTTTCTTTGCAAAGGTATCATCAAACACTCTCTTTGTGGTTCTCTCTCTATCAACTTTATTTGAATATGTTGAATCTAGCCACGCTTGATTCACAGACATATGTTTCAACGGTGTCAATAAACTGTAAATACTTTGCAATGTGAGGAAGTTAGTTGCAAACTTTTTGAAACCCACTCGTACGATATCTTTTCCCTCTGTGTGAGCTCTCATCAAACTGAGAACCCAACGGTGACTATAAATGTATTTTGTGATTTTTCTGGCATCTTTTACAACCGGTATCACTCAATCAATTTTGTCTATGTCCTAAAAAATAAGGTCAAGGTAATAGGCCACATACGGGGTCCAAAAGAGTGATGAATGCCTCTCACGAAACAATCTTCCAATTGCCACATACAACTACATTGTCAGTGATAATTTGCACAACTGTTTCAATGCCCACCTCTAAGAAATCTCTTCCAACAGTAAGCTCAAAGTTTCTGCATTCTTTATTTTGTTAGCGACATCAATTGACTTCGAACAAATCATCTCACCATTTGAAGCCGCTAAAAATTTGATGAGGGCGTGATTCCTTCCATTTGCCCACCTATATGAAAGAATGGTGCATTTGAACTTTCGTTATTGTTTCTTTTGTTCTTTCAAAATTGGCTTTGCATCTGCAACAACATTCTAGAGCAACCTCCCTCTTAGGTCTCTTGGAAATGGCATCTTGTACCCTTTCTTGCAACTACCAATGACATCACCAAATAGTTCCAATATGGGCTCTTTGCCACATTGAAGGGAAGGTGGTTGTAATACTAAAAATCCACACGCATCTTATTTTCTTCTAGGTGTACCTTCCTGTTCCGTCTTGTACCTTACAGTGAAGGTTGTGCTCCGGGTATGTCTATAGGCAAAACAACCTTGTGATTGGGCTTTACTTGAATTAGATGAGGTGGATATGCCTCGTATGCATGGAGCACAAAAAGATATACCTTTGTTCCCATTACTGAGACGGGATTAAGGGTTGCTTCTATGACTTCTTGTGTCTTTTCCCTCTTTAGTTTCTTTTGATCCAACATGCTGCCTACATTTCTTGTTTTGCCTCTTCCGTGGTGTTGGGACACGACTCGATCTCGTGGCAAGGAATGCAGGTGTAGTACTTGAGGCGATTGATGCCTCGAAAAAATTTCTTTGAGTAGAATGTGCAAATCACACTACCCTGGGACATTCCAAATGTGGTACACTTTTAAGTGGTGTCATGGCTTCTAGTGGGATGACCTCCAATTGTTGATGTTGAGCTTGCTGCGAAGATGGATGCCATTGTATGCTTACTTGTAGCATGTTGAATGTTCAATGTCGAATACAAAAAAAACCACATTTAAAAAAATACTAAATTATAAACCCTATGTAGAGGGGAAAATCAATAATTTCGTTCATAAATTATAAAAAACTAGTGTAAATCGCCAATTTTTTTTTTGGAATTGAATGGAACGCATGTAAAATTGTAAATCATTTTTAGAAATTTGATATTAACAATGTAGAAAGATTTTACATACTTGGAAAAAAGAAGAAAAAAAGAACTAACTTGGAAATCCGAAATTCCTTACATACCCGTTATAAACTCCCTCTAATTCGCTCAAAGGATGCTCAAATGTTGTTTGATGAAAATGTGTGGGTGTGTCGGCTTAAAAAGAAGCAAATGCAATGTGTTTTCAACGTAAATTGAGTGTCAAAACCACATTTTTTGCGTACAATTAGTGTCAAATTGTGAGTTTAGGAGTCGGATTCGATGAGTACTCACCGCAAATTCTAAATTGAAATTCGTCAAAACTTGTCTTGGGCTAGTCGGGAGTTAAAGTCATAAAAACTCGTTGGGCCAAAAAAATTGAACTCACCGAACACTTGGCGAGTATGCAAATTATGTGCACATACACATACACATACACATACACATACATGAAATTATATGAATGTCCACAAATGACCAAAAGTTGGTCAATGGGAGTCAAGGATATGCCAAATTACATTAGAAAGTGCTAGGGTAAAAGGACCCCAAGATCAAAGGCTAATCTAATAAAAATAACAAAAGCACTGAAAATACACGAGGGTAAACCCAAAGTAGTAAAGCCCTAGTTGAAACCAATGTGATTGTTGGGAAAATGGTGGTGTGATAAACAAAATTCGAGAGAAGCAATGCTAACCGAATCTTAAAATTGAAACACACTAGAAAATGCCATAAACCGGCACTCAAAATTTTCACCTAAAAAATCCTTTGGGGTAAAAAAACCCTGCACAGTAACTTTCCTTATATTGTATTAACTCAACTGTTAACAATACAATACTGTACATCAAAGGTTCTGTAACTTTTCATTTTGTGTATTTCTCATCACTTCTTCCCTTAACGAGTGTGCAAGTATACGAGTACATTAATTCGTAATCGCTCAAGAGAGTGGAAGACCAACCTCCCCAACTTGTGGGTCAAGTAGATCATTGCAAAACATTTCTCACAAACCCAAGGTTAGAGCATCATTAGGATTTTCTTCACTCTCTAGTCGACAGATACAGCTAGACAAGTCTACATTAATGGCTAGAGATGGACTTACGGTGCATCACCCTGTTGCACAGCTCCTTGTAGCATAGCACTTCGCAGCCCGTGGCACCACTGCACAACAATACTGTGCACAACAATCCTACACAACCATCCCGCGCAACAACCATCTTGTGCAATCAACACTGCTGCACATGATAACACTGTGTACAACCAAACTGTGCACAACCATCCTGCACAACAACTGTCCGCATGTAGAAGTACTCAACATTGCACTTGTAGAGGGACTCAACACCGCGCTCGCAGAAGTACTCAACACAGTGCAACGCCGTTTACACTTCACTTTGTAGTTTGCCCTTGCACTCACATAAGTACTCAAAATTGCAGTTGTAGAAGTACTTAAAACTATGCAACACTATGTGCACTTCACTTTGCAACAGTACTCAACGTCGTGCTCATAGAAATACCGTTTGCACTTCACTTCGCGGCTGGTCACTTGCAGTTCCCCACTAACTTTATGCAGAGTTCACACATTTCCAACAATCTCCTATTTGTTGAACACGTTGCATAGTTAACCACTGGTCCATGCTTTTAGTAGCTGCGGACAACCAATTTTGTTTCTCAATACTTGCGGCCTTTGGCAATAAATCTGTGATATTTCCATTTATGTACCTTATCTAACAATATCTTTTCCTCTTCAATCATTTCTTCAGCAAAATGATATCAAACATCAATATGTTTCGACCAAGACTGAAACACAATATTCTTTGCTAGACAAATTGCACTTTGATTGTCACAGTCTATTCTTACAACCCTCTTGAAGAAACCAACAATTGAACATAGCCTTTATAACCATATTGCTTCTTTACAGGGATGAGCAGCTGCCATTTACTCAGTCTTGGTAGTGGATATCACAAAACTGCCCACCTTTTGCTCATCTAGCTGACAGCTCCTGCTTCCTTACAGGGATGAGTAGCTGCCATGTACTCAGTCTTGGTAGTGGATATTGCAAAACTGCCTGCCTTATGCTCATCCAGCTGACTGCTCCTCCAAACAAGTTAAACACATACACGCTTATAGATCTGTGACAATCAAGATCTCCAACACAGTCAAATTCTACAAAGCATTGTAAATTCCTAGATTTATTTTCTGTATGCCTTCCTTGGTAGTAGCTTGTATAATCTGAAGTGCCACACAAATAACTGAAGATCCTTTTCATAGCAGTACAATTTTCTTGGGGGGCATAAATTTGCTCACCACTCCCATTACACGTGCAATGTCAGGTCTCCTGCAGACCATTGCAAACATCAGGGTTCCAACCACACTTGTGTAGAGAACCTGAGCTATGTCCTAGAATTCCTTATGTGTCTTGGGATATTGTCCAAGAGATTGTTTTTGACAAACAAGAAAGGGAGTATGAACAAATTTTACAATCTTGCATCCTAAACCTCTGTAAAGTCCGTCCAAACGGACCTTTTTTTTATTAATACATTTATTCCCAACTTTCACAAGAATTATCGGTTTTGAAAATTTTAGTAAGATATGAAGAGTAGTGGTCGAGGAGTTTAAACACCAATCTATTTACTCATTTCACCCTATGATTAGAGAATTATTTAATTTATGAAGTCAATCAAACTCTAACTCAAGATTTCTCTTCTTGCTTCTTTCTAAAGAGAGTCTGTGTTCACATTGTATCTTTTAATGGGATCAATTCCCAATACGAGATAATTAATTGGTTTACTTTCTTGGTCCCAATCCCGCCCTTACATTTTCAAAACTACGATAATTCCCTATGGTTCTCTTCTAATCACTGCATTAGTCAATCAGGATTAAGTCCCCTCATGATTGTGAATGAGATGGTATTTGAAGAGATGAGTAAGTAAAGAGAGGATTGGGTGCTCAACACACACTTGACATAACCTCTTTTCTTTTCTTACAAATTTATTCATGCTTCAAAACTTCTTGAACTTCTTAATAATCAAATAAGATATCTATTAAAATGTTCATGTCAAGAATCGCCATAAATGGGCCGAATTCTGGTTTAAGAAAAGACTACACTATTTCCTCAAGTTGTTCTTATGAATTGACAAGCCAATCCTAAATGATTAAGTTGAAAACACATTTATTTCAACTTCCTAACATACTTCCTGAAATACTATTGATACATAGATTGAAGGGGGCAAATGGAGAATTGAAATCTTTCATGGCATAAGATGGTGTTAAACACATGCTTATACTGAGAGAGGGGGGGGGGGGGTGTAATGAGTATAAGATAAAATTTTCATTCTTATTATAATGCAACTCATATTTGATTGTTCCTTTCAAATATCTAAAAATTCTTTGTACAAGATTCCAATGATCTCTAAAAAAGGTTCATGCATAAACCTTGAAGTAATTCCTACTGTATAGGAAATATCTGATCTAGTTATAATTAGATAAATCAAACTATCAACTAACAACATATATAAAATAGGATCAACATTTTTCATATGTAGATTTAAGATCAATATTTATTCCAACTTCTATTGAAGTAGAAAATGGTTTACAATCAATCATAAGAAACTTTTTCAATACAATAGTTGCATATTGTGTTTTGAAAAATAATAATAGAATGAAATACAATCATACAAAGAACATGATGTGAGAGACCTGACTCATTCATTTCAAAGTATTGCTTCAATTTTTCTTTAATTCTATGAATTAAATCAAAATTGTTACAAGTCATAAGCAAATCATCAACATATAATGATAATATGTGAGCCTTATTGATTAATGAATATATCATTGTTAAAAGAATAATTAACAAAACCTAACAGTTTAAAGAAAGAAACAATTTTCACATACCAAACTCTAAGAGCTTGTTTTAAACCATATAAGGATTTCTCAACTTCCAAACATAGTTTTCTTTACCAGTTTTTTCAAATCCTTTAGGTTGAAACATGTAAAGTTCTTCTTTTAAATCTCAATTCAAAAAAATATTTTTCTTATCTATTTGGTGGATTTCCCACCCAAATTGAGCAGTACTTGCAAATAATGCTCTAACAGTACTCATTTTAGCTACAGGGGAAAACGTCTCAACATAATCAATACCAGGTTTCTGAGTGAAACCTTTAGCAACAAGTCTAGCTTTATGTTTGTTAATACTACTATCAGCATTATATTTTACTTTGTATATCCACTTAGACCCTATAATACTTCACGACTCAGGTTCATACAAAGTAATTAATGCATGGTACATATGATGGCTTCTGGTCATTTTCCTAAGGTTAATAGGATTTGAAATTTCTAACATAGATGAGCCCAATATTTCTTATCTAGGAAGATAAGAAGTGTCAGAAACATCTATAATATCAAAACAAAATCATTATGACCAATTTACAAATTCAGAATCAAAAACCATCATTTAAAAAAAGCATTTAATGAAGTAACTTCAAGAGAAAGAAGACAATACATGTAAATCTTTTAACTAGATTATATCTATAATTTCATATAAAACTTTGATAATGTAACATTTTATAACCTTTCAGACCATAGTTTGAATTATTCAAACTCTGAGATATAAAACAAGATGGCAGAAGATCAATCATAAAAAAGTAGTACAAATTATTTCTCTTTGAATTTCGGTATTATCCTCGTCATTACTATCCTTGCAATCATTTTAAAGCATTAAGAAGTAACTTCAAGAGAAGACAGACAATACATGTAACTCTTTTACTAGATTATATCTATTACATTCACTATAAACTTTGATAATTAACATTTTATAACCTTTCAGACCATAGTTTTGAATTATTCAAACTCTGAGATATAAAACAAGATGCAGAAGAGAAATCATAAAAAATATACAAATTATTTCTTTGAATTCTTTCAGGTATTATCCTCTCATTACTATCCTTGATATACCAAGTATCCTTCATACATAGATTCTAGTTGTGTCCATACCTCTTTCAAATATTTGATATTACCAATGTATAGAAGGTACTCGTCGTTCACATTATGTAAAATCATAGAAAGAGCCTCTTGCATTCGTTACAAGAATGTATTCATGTTATCTACAATTACTTGACGACCGGTGGGAGTAACATCAGATCC
This sequence comes from Taxus chinensis, assembly GCA_019776745.2. Lineage (NCBI taxonomy): Eukaryota > Viridiplantae > Streptophyta > Pinopsida > Cupressales > Taxaceae > Taxus > Taxus chinensis. The sequence goes on from CM034146.1 coordinate 692,519,542, forward strand.
AGAAACAATCGTCCAGAGTTTCCTCGCCATAAATTTTGTTTTGACCCAAATGTTGTAGTTGCTTTCATTCAGGATCTGGGTTTTGTCAAGACATAAATAATTGGACGTCATTGTTTTCTTAAACCTGTAAAACACACCCCATTATAATATATAAATATATCACAAAGTTAGATACAAATTTATCGATAATAAAACAACATTTTTAATAGAATCAGATTTAAATTTTATAGATCTAAAGAAACTATTTGATCATAATTAATTATGTCATTACAATGCATACTAATTAACCTCACATGATCAAAATAATAACCCGCAATATAAAAGGATTTGCATTATACTTTAGATTTGTATAAAAATCTTTTCGACCATATAGAAATGAAGAAGAGACCCCTAAAAATGCATAACATCAAATTTTTGAAAAAATAAATATAGACAAATATTCGGCCAACTTAGATTTGACGTCTAAATGACCGTCATAATGGTTTATTTTTTTGTTTTTCGTGACGGTTATTTGACCATCAATTTTAAGACAATGAAAGTTTCCTAGAACCTACGAGCTTAAATTTAATGTGTAAATGACCGTCATATTGTTTTATGTTTGGTCTACCGTGACGGTCATTTGACTGTCAAATTTAATGAAGCCAAAAATTGATGTGTATTTCTAGAATGTGAAATTCCATAATTTATTCTTATGTATAATATTATGGAGGTTATATTTTAATACATTATAATAACCTATTATAATTTATAATGTAAAAATATATACATTTTAAAAAAAGTATATAGTTTATAGAGTGTAAATAAAAAACAACATATAGTTCATAAAAATTATAAAATATAGTATTTATTTTATATATATAAACACATAACCCTTATTAAAGGGGTTTAAAGCACATAGACCAGGTTAAAAAAATATTTACCAGGTGCAAGTAGATTTATGAGAGTATAGATTAACCTGCATATTTTACAGAGGGGACAAGTAATTTCACCCGACCAATGAAATAAATTGAATTCCATATTTTCATGAACTTTTTCTCCTCCCTTCATTTACTCTTAATTTTACCTCGCACACATTTAAAACTATGGAAATATTACAAAATATTTTATATAATTCCTGTAAGCTAAAAATTTTAAAACTTTTATGTGGCTATAACTACCAATATTTTAATAAATATTTACCACACTTCACGTGGGCCACCAATAAAGTAGTTTTTTTTAATTCTCCATTTATACTTAAGAGTTCCACATTTATACCTGAGATATTATCTCATTTTATTCTCCACTCTCACTTTTATATAAAAGAAAACCTTTAAATATGTTGATTTATATAGTTTTTATAAACTATAAGATATAAATGAATAGAGCCACCCCCCTACATGGATAATATAAATGCTTACGGACACATGTTAGGTTTTATTTAATAATCATTAAGATTTAAAAAGTAATCCCTTCATGGCCAAGCAATAAACACGGACCCTCTTACTAAAAAAAGTAAGCACTTAGGTTTTTTTAATATATATATATATATATAAACCAAATCTAATAAAATTTATATTTTAAGCGGTTTAAACTAACCATTTATATAAAATATGATTCAAACTTAAGTTTATTTTTTTTCTTCATAAAACTATATATGTCTAAATTTATAAGTTAAGTTTAAATATGATTTAAAATTAGGTTTAGAATATAGTATGTTGACTCTTCCCTCAATCCCATATAAATTTAATATGGTTTAAGGCTTTTAATATATATTTTTTCTTCCAAAACTATATAAATATTAATATGATGTTTATATAAATTGTTATATAAACTTTATTCTATATTATATATATATATATTTAAAAATAATAATATAGTTTTCAAATTATATAGGATATAGTTATAGATAAATTATAAACTATAGTTTTTCAAATCGAATCCTTTTAGAGGGGACCAAAGAACATGGGTATGAATTTACCTTCCGAAATATTTAACCTGCAAACATTTGAAATTATAGAAAATATGAAAATTATTTCATATAGTAATAAATCATTTCCTTTTCTGTATGCGATTTTCACGCAGGTAAATATTTGAAGCCCATTTCACATGTGCACACATCAATCTCCAAACAAACAGTAATTTCATATAATTTAAAAAATGTAAATGAAAGTAAGAATCATATCATATTACATCTCCCCCCAAAAATTAAGAATTTAAAATTGAAAACCCCTAAAATGCTTATCGAGAGTTTAATTGCATAAATGTAGTGCCAAAATAAATTAGGAAAAAAAAAAGGGGACCAGATACTTTTAAATACCCTTTCAGGTTGGTTGAAAAAATTCATACAAATTAAATAAAGAAAATACAAAACATTTGATCTTAATTTATTTAATTTACCTCACTCTGATACTATGTTAGAATTTGAGGATTATAATAAATACGGATTTAATCAATTTACATATTATATAATATTATAATAAATATTTAAATAAAGATTACATCATAGCATAAGTAAATAAAAAAATACTTACATAAAATAAACAACACAGGTGACACAATATTTATAATGGAAAACTCTAATAAGGTAAAAACCACTTTGAAAATAACATTTTACTTTAGAGAACTTATTTTACATTCAGTAAGATCACCTCATCCTTTGAAACCCTATTTACCAAGGGTAAAACCAAATCACTTGATTTACACACCTTTGATATATTTTCTGAATATATCAAATGAGGACCTAAACTCATTTTTATATAAGGTGATCGGGTATGTCTCTTGACCCATCTTTTCAACCTAAAATGGTTGACACATGTACTTAGGTTTATAATATTTAATATTAGAAATATAATCATTTCATGATATTAAATATTTAACCTAAAGTATATACCTAGGTTAGCATATTTAATAATAGAAATATAAATATTTCATATTATTAAATATTAACCTATATATTAGTGATGGACCCATATACATTAAGGGTTGGCCAGACCACTTAATCATTATGTTCCAACATAAGGTTTATTTGAGATCAAAGTACTTGTAAATTGTTTGGGGATAAGAAATCTTGAGAAGGGGTAATTGTCATGTCCCTTTTTGGAGACATGCGGAATTAAATACCTTAACTCATTTTTCCTCCCCTTGGGTTCAAGGAAGCAAGGGGAAAGAATTGGATGATATTTTCTAAGTAGATATTTTCATTATTATCATATATTCCTACTGGGAAGCCAAACGCTCCAATAGAAGAACTTATTTAATTAGAATATAAAGTAATTTGGAGCATGCAAATTACTTTACAAGGTCAGCCATTATTGAATTATAGCACCCCTTATGTTATAAAAGTAGGTTGCTTGGCCATTTGATTATCGTGCGAATTTATTCTCTTTGGAAAGATTCCTTATGAACTATCTCTCTTCCTCTCCTAAAGATGAAAACCCTTGGAGAGTCTTGTGTGAGGACGAAACACTTCACCAAGTCTAGGGAAGACTTCAACATGGGAGTCTCCACCCCCTTGAAGGATCTTTTGTTACTATATTTTATTTCAGCCCTCAGCGAATTGCCTTAAGGTGTCATTTGATCAATAATATAAGATATTTGTATTACTTCTTCTTGTTAATGCATATTTGAAATTTTTGAGGTGGATCAACCTGCTTTATGGTGTATTTTGGTGTATTTACCGGTTCTATGTGGCAACCCCTGGTCCCATAAACTCGTTGGTCCCGGGAAGTTATTAAAATCTTTCATTCATTCATTCAAAAAAAATAAAAAAATAAAAAAATAAAATAAAAAACTATTTTTTCCCTGATCCGTAACGTCTTGGAAAAACCGCACATGAATAGGTAATCCAAAAACCTCTTTTATCAACGAATAATTCCACTAAACAAATCTACATTTTACCGCCTGTCCACTTCACCGCCTTTCAGAGCAGGTGAAATCTTTATTAAAAGAACGTACGGAGTTTCCGCAAACGTACTTTTCGTATTCATTTCTGCAAAAAAATGACAAATCCTGCGCTTTTGCAGTCACCTGACGAATCCAAACAGGAGTTCAGTTGCAAATTTGCAATTCACAGTCGCATTTCGCCGCCATTGACAACGTGGTTGCATATGCATCCTGCTCTGTTCCATCGCGGTATCTTGCAGATGCGATCTAAGCCGGGATCGAACCTGCGATCCTCATCATCGACGGCCCTGTGGCGCTCTGGAAGGACCCACAGTTTCAACTATCTCTGGATCAATATCACAATGCGCCGTACGACAGCTTTTAAGTTCGATGCTTGTGGGAATGAAGCTTTGGCAACATAACTGAAACTACTATATCGCCTGGATCAACGGGCGCTTTTTCGCCGCTGAGCGACTTGTTGAGCTTCTATGAGCTTCGTTTTCAGGGCGACGGCGACTCCATTTCTGTTCGACGGCGTATGAACTCGCAGCGTCGTGTGGCAAGATTCGACGCAAAATTAAACACTAAAGAGGCGTTAAATTTCTGCGGAAACTGCAAAGTTACGACAAAAAACTAAAGTGAATGAGCAATATTAGCTCCGGTGTACATGTGCTAGAGACTTTGGAAATCCGAGGGATACTCTGTTGGCGGGTACAGGGGTTTGGTGAGGGGGACCAGCTCATGATGGGCGAATTCTTATTCTTGTTTCTGTTGATTCCGGTGAGGAATGTGAGGCTCAAGTGGCGGAACAGTGTTATCCGCTACTGGAATGTCAGAAAACTCTACCGGGGAGCCATGTTCTCGGCCTCAGAACTCATGGATTATTGCCTAGAACAATGCCAAGGGATACCTCCCGCACTGACTTCTACATCTCCACATGGTACGCCATTCTTTTACGGATCAGAAAGGTTCATGATGTGATCGGCATAAATCTAGTAGTCAATTCAAACTCAAATTCAGATGATATTGGGCAAGTCATATTTGAAATTCTAACTCAGATTCTATAAAATAAAAATTGATTGTAATTTTAAATAATTATCATCAATGATATTGATGATTAATAAAAATCTTGTGGTCTTTTTGTTTTCAATCATTGGAAAAAAACGAAACTTTAATAAATAATAAATTATCTCTCATAGATATGGTTTATCCATGTCAAAAAACTACATATAATTAATAATTAAAAATTGAATGCTCGAGTAAGACTCAATAAATAATTCTAGTTGATTCTACTAAGTGGAACATATTCGATGATGGGCTGATCCACTGTTAGTAGTGGAACATCATTCATCGTAGGCTTGATTGCCTTCATATAGGCTCATAGGTTAGTATTCTACCTGATTCTGCTAAGATGCCTCTCACACCTTCACTAGTCGTTTAGAAGTGATCGATTTTGCTAAGTGCTTATAAGCAACTTTGCATGTCGCCAAAATCAAGACAATCATGAAAAGTGCATTATCGTACCTTTAAACATAAATGCCGCAAGGCAATCATGTTATAAATGCAAATAAGGTAGCTCTCAACTTACCTAAGATCAAATACAAATGCGAAAAGGATAAAAAACTTGTAAGAACTTGCCATTTTAAAAAATTGGACATCATAAAATATCTGAATCGTTGTAACCCTTGGCATACACTTGCTTGAATCCACTCAATTTTATTGCCCAACTTTTTTAGCGTTAAGTTCAGTGAATGAGCATAGCAGATGATGTCCAAAAACTATGTGCACATACCTCACCTCTAACTGACATCTCTAGTGGCTTTGCAATTTTTATTGTTGTCCATTATGACTTGGACAATATTTTGAGGCCCTCACCACCTCAATGGCTTCGAACGAGGATGTCGGCAATGAATCGAGCATCCTTGCACATGTCCCTTACTATCAATTTCTTTCAAAACCATTTCCCTTTTAGGGCATATTGCAACCACATTGATCAAATGGTCATTTCTTCGCATATTTCCCTCCATACAAAAACGATGGACACACTCTTGTTTCGGTCAAATGAATCTTTAATTGGTTGTAAAGAAGTCTTCCACATATGTTCTTTTCTCTGTCCAATAGGTTTGTAGTGCAGATCTTCTTATAACCTAACTGTTTGTATCCATTTATGGGGCCTCATTGATTGCTCTCACCATATCTTGCCAATATGGTGACCTCACGACATTGAATGACAATCCATTCACATACACACATCTTATAATGTGCTCATCCGCAATATTCCTATTTTCATTTTGAAACGTATTTTCCGATGGTTCTTTTGTCCTACGTACTCCTCTTTTGTGAAAGAGGTGAATCATCATCATGCATGGAAGTATCTGTCACAAATAGATGTGGCATGGTCACACCTAGGGAGCCAATACTAGATGAGGCAACAGGAGGCCTCGCTAAGCGATATGAATTTCCTTTTTTCGACAATGGATCTACATCTGCATCTTTTTGTTCTTTGATATATCCCAAAACCTTTATGGTTGGCACCTCTGCCTTATTTTTCCCCTTGCATGTTCTTATACCATGACCCCAGTATTACACACAAGTGGCCTTTCACTGGACTATACGAGTCTTTGAATACTATTTCATACCCATAGCATCTAAAAACATAACACCCACCACATAGAAGTTGCTTTAGTATTCTGAGATGCCTCCATAATGGTGAATTCAGGTCAAATTCTTAGATCAGAGATTGCTTAGAGGAGGAACTTGTTGCCATTGTTCTTCTACCAATAACTTTAAAAACCAATAACATAAACAAAGAAAACAATGGGTTAAAATAAAACTCAAACCATATGCCCTAGGGCATACCATGTATTGAAAATTTAAAATGGAAAAACATTTTAAAAATTAAAATTTCAAAATGAAAATGGTAAAACATAAAAAGAAGCATGAAGTGCATAAAAGATTTTTAAAAAAAATGAAAATCAAACTTGAAAGTTAAAACTTAAAACCTTATCTTCAATGAATAATCCACAAATCCTCCTCCTTTGAACCTCCTCAATGACCGTAGCAACAAATATGCACTCGTACTAGCTTAGGAAAATGATTGTAATACGTGTCGATGAAGTATCAAACCCTAAATAAGAAAAATAAAAGCTTAGAGAGGCAAGTATGTAATGAGGGAATGAGAGGTAAATTTCTTTTATTTTATGTTTTACTTTTGTTTTATTCATTATTATTAACTGTGAGGGTTACAAATAATAAAATGTTATGTTTTTATATTATTTTATATATAAAAATGAGTGAGAAAAAAAAACCTTTAGTCTCGAACACATACTTAGGAGCGGTCAGGGTATGGTCAAGACCCTTGGTACATTTGGGTACGTCTGCAGACGTAATCGGGGGGTCCCAGTTGTACCCTGACCGTTCCTAGGTACATATCCATACCGATACATGGGTTGCCTCTGCCGTACTAGCTACATAGATAATAATCAAATCAATGTCATTAAAAACTGCATTCTACAAATAATAATTTATACATTGTGGTGTAACTAAAGTCTCTGGGAATTGGTCACATCATAGTACATTGATTTCCTTCTTCGTTTTGTTTATGTTAATAAACTCTAGTGAGGTATATATTATTTAGTAAACATTCTTACATATATGTTTGCTCTTTTTAGGCATAAAACAACAGTTGCATACGTTAAGTGGCAGTTTTGGATGTTAATCATCATTTTTGTTTACATTGAAAAATATAGTGTTTCCATTATATTCAGTAAATTCGTACTGAGTAATCCCGTGGCTTGTTCACGATTTTCTCTCACCCCGCCCTCAACGGAATTGTGGTGATCAGAAAGTGGCAAGTTCCTGACTCTATCCTAGCTAGGAATCGAAAAAATGTAGGGTACGATAAAATACTAAAAAGGGACATTATATTTTCCATCTATTGAACGCGCATTTTCATGATTGTTCTTGGGAATAGGAATGATGATCGTGTAGGTTAGCTAATATTATAGTTGAGTTTTGGGGGGTTTGTTTAAAATGGAGAGCTCCATAACCCATAACATAGAAAAAAGGGATAATTAGTTTAAAAAGGGAAGTCCCAAGAATATTTGATGGTAGGGAAGGAATATGTTTCAGTCTTTCATGGTATAAACCTTTTCACTCTTCAAACACATTCATCTTATTTTTCTTGTATTCACAAAAAAAACCCGTATAACCAGAAAATTATTTTTTATTCATGTACAACACTGCTACCTCTAGTCAGGGGAAAGTTTGTAGCTATTGTTATCCAAAAATATTTGTTTTTTAATTTTTGGGAATTTCTCAAAACTTCTAATAGAACACATAAAACCTCCATAAAATTGTAAATTTATTAATGATTATGACCTTTCTGGAGCTTTACTATAGCGTTGTTGGTATATTCAATAAAATTTCTTTCTACCAATCTTTTTTTTGAAGTTTTCAACTCCACATAGATAAGCGTGCTTAGTAATATTTGTGATTCCTTTAAATAATGCAGACTATTAACATTCACAATTAAAATTAGAATGTTCATACTCTTGATCCTTGACATGCACAGTCAAAATTTGAATGCCAAGTGGATTTATTTTCATTTTGTCAAATAATTGTTTTCATTTGTCACCTTTATTTTCATTTTGATATGGCTTTTGATCCTATAGACTACTTGGTCTTGTGAATGTCATGGAAATCTTTCATTACCTCATTCATTAAATGGAATTTGCAATTTTTCAAAGTAAGTTTATCAACATGCATTTCAAATGTGGTAGTTTCATTGACATTTATGAACTATTTGACAAAATAATAGAATGATAAAGCTTTTGATGGAATGTGATGAATGCAGATTGCTGAAGATATGGTTTTCTTGAGTAGGCATGACAATGTTTCATCAAATGCAAGGAACAAATGTCCAACCCAATCATTTTCCCTTTACTAACATCCTCCCCGCTTGTGACAAAATGAGTACTTTGAAACAGGGCAGTTTTGTTGATGCTCATGAAGTGTTTGACGATATAGCAAAATTACAAAGCTATTGAGGGAATGTGATGAATACAGATTACTAAAGATATGGGTTTCTGAATTAGGCATTGACAGTTTTTAATCAAATGTAAGGAATAAATGTCCAACCCAATCATTTTACCTTTACTAGCATCTTCCCAACCTGTGCCAAAATGGGTACTTTGAAATAGGGCATGTATATCCATCAAAATGTAATGAAAAATTATTTTTCTCAGATATTACAGTTACAAATGTCCTAGTAGACATGTATTCAAAATGTGGAAGGATACACTAGGCAAATGAACTGTTTGACAAAATATCTTAACAAAAAGTAGTCTCATGGAACAAAATGATGCTCTTTAAAGTTATTCAAACAAATGCCTCAACCTTACGTGTAGTCTTGAAGAATGTTGATTGTATGATATGAAAAAATAGACTTGTTGAAAAGGCCATGTGGAATTTCAAGAAAATGTAGTTGGCAAGTTTAAAACCAAACATATTTGAAAACAGGGAATGGGAATCCATCAAGGCATAGTTGAAAACAGGTGACATTTTCATATTCTCATTGATGTATATATGAAGGATGGGAGAACATTTTATAATAAATTAGTAGTGGTGAAAAGAATGAAGCTTGACATGGGTTATAGATCTCCATCTCTTATTATGAATTGAAAGACTTGGAAATTTGTAAGTGAAATTACGTTTCAACTTCATATAACAATCTAATTTTTTTTCGACTATTTTGTATTCATATCTTATGGGAACTATGCACTAGCTGGCTCTTTTAAGCCTCTCATAGAGTCTTTCCTCCCCTTCTTAGAACACCTGTAACAAGGGCAACACTAGTTTCAACTCTAATTGCTTTGGGTGTGATAGTAGAATTTTCCAATGGCCTTGTAAATGTCATTTTAAGGTACTGTTGGTCACTCAAAAGTGCACTCGTGTCTCAAATCTTGGAAGATCTGAGGTGTCTGAGACCAAAATGGAACCGTCCCCAAGTTGTGGGACCTTGCGCACTTGGGACGGATCTCCGGAGAAGGCCGGTTTCTCTACCTATCTCTAATGCTAACGCTATTGCTACTTTTAATGCTGAAAGAAAATCCTAGACTAAATATGCCAAGGGACCAGGGATAGAAGGATGTGCAGAAAGGGGAAATTCTAAGCTAAGGAATGTGATAGCACCAAAAAGAAAGGGTCGATCTCTCTCCATGAGTGGTGAAGGAAACAGAGCGGGCGCGGGAGCAGAGGGCAAACAACGCGCACCACATATCAACACGAAGACTTGGCCTTCCAGCGCGCGCAACACATGAACACGAGGACTACAAGCACAAGAGTATGCACAACATGCCAGAAAACAGAAACAGAGAGGCCAAATGCAATGAAAACGAGAAAGGGAGGACAAGAGTTCCACAAAACATGATTTTATTGCTTAAGGGACGCACAATCGTTTACATTCACAGAAGGAGGCGAGAATACATTGCAGAGACTATGCCAAGGTTTGAGACCCGTGGGAAGTCGGCCCACCATTTTAGCATGGTGTCGTTACAATGAGGAGGGATTCATTTTACAAAGCAGAACTCTACCATTTATAGAAAGTAAGGAGAGAAGAAAAGGAGAAAAAGAGGGAAACTCGGATTCAAATATCCAACCACCAACCAGTGATAAATGCCTCCAAATCCACCTGCGAGGCTATCAGATGCGCTTCCCCATGTCTGTTTGGCTTGTAGAAGAAGGAAGAATGCAAGATCTAATGAAATCAGGTGGTTGAGGTTGATTAGATTATACATTGATGATCTGAAAGATGTTTCCCTATTTTCTACCTACCAAATCCCACCTATATTTGAATTTGAATATTCCAACGTATAGCTTGTGTCGGAAGCTCTCTGACAAGCCTGGACGCGCACCGATTGGAGCTCTGCAGCAGAAGATATGGCTGTTAGAAGATGTCAGAGTCGTCTGTACACACAAAACACTTGGCGCACGCAGATTGACTGAAGAAGTCAGCCAACTATTCATTTGTTTTGTCTTTTATGCCACGTGTCATGCACCAGTTGGTTGGCTAGATTCGACACCATGTTGACATGTTTTGATAGGTTACGTGCATCACACTCAAGTCTCATAGATGATGTGGCATAGTAACTGGGGAGGAAGAAGGCGCAAGGTGCGGAAGGCGTGGGCGTAGGTGCGCGCGCAGGAGGAAGGGGAGGAATACTTGCACGAGACAAGTATGGGGGAAGGGCACAAGCATTCAACTGAGGAAGGGCACGCGGTGGCAGAGAGAAAAGAGGGTGCATGATGGAGTTGAGTCTATGTAAGCGCGCAAGAGGAATGTTGAGGACTTAGCCAACTGGAAGGTAAATTTGTAGATGTGCGCGCAAGGAGTGTGTGAGGGGACATGAAAGAAAGCGAGTGCGTAGGAGGAAGGCACAAAGGAAAATGGAAAAGGAGAGCAAAATGCAAAGGGAGAAGCAAGAAGGTACGCAAGGGCGCACAGAGGAACAAAAGCAAAAGAAGCAGGGTGCGAGGAAGAACCGCAGTCGAGCAAAGTGTGCTGAGGGACCAAGCTTGAGTGTGCACAACCTGAAATGTGAAACATCAGAGTCATAATAAAATATAAGTTATCCAAATAACTAGGAGAGTTATTTGGATAACAATTTTGATGACTTTTGAGGGCCATCTGCTTGCTAGATGAAGAGACCAGTAGCCTTAGAAGTCCATTGGGCATGGAGTCGAGCGCTAAATTTGAAGATTTGATCTGCATCTTGAAGAACATCCTTGAAGTCACTTAAAGCTCTGTCTGAACTCTGAACCGAACTACTGCTCTCATGAGAATATTCTGAATTGGATTGATTCGAGTGAAAGCCATGGAGTTGGAACTGCCTCTGCCAAAACTGAACTATCATCCCAAGAAACAACAAAAGGGGTGCGTGGGCACAACAGGAAAGGAAAGGCGCAAGAGGGAGCACACTAAAAAATAAACACAACACTATGTAAAAAAATTGAAAATCATACATGTCCCAAGGGGAACATGCAGAGTGTGCACGAGCACTTGTTTTACTGAAAGCAAACCTAATCTACCCTATACTAACCAAAGGAAAAGGGTGCTCAAGTAAAACCTACATCAAGAAAGGAGAAGTAGTTTCCCTTCCTCACAAATTGAGACCATGTAACTGATTTGGCGCTATACATGGTTGGAAACGAGAGTGAAAAACTACTTTGCAGATGGTGTTTGACCCTATTCAAAGTAACAACAAATAGAATATATGCCTCTTGAATTTGTTCTACGTTTGAATCTGGGAGGCGTTGTTGACCTTTGGCACGCTGAAGCTCTACCTCATGCTTTGAAGTGAGCATGACTAGCGGTAACTCTGTTTTTGGCTCTAGACTAGCCAGATATCTGATAGGGCAAGACTTAATCCTTGTGATCTACCCATTTCTTTGAAGCTCAATCCCACTGTTGGGATTTTCTTATAGACTCTCCTTCTGAAGGTGGGTGCTTGCAGGCTAGGTTGCGCAAAGTTGGGGTGCACATGATTTTGCCTCAACAAACAACTCATTCTCCGTCAGAACTGCGCCCTCTGAAACTAACTGAGTTTCTTCTGGAACAGGCACCCATATGATTTCCTCTTCCCAGTCGGAGTCGCATGAGTCATGCCATTCTTCAATTGTTTAGCAGTCGTCGAACATGATGCGTTGGTTGGGAGAGGTATGTTGATAGGGGGTTGTTCATTTATAGTACAGTTAGATAGAGGGGCCTCGGAAGAAGGTGAGAGGATAGGCACAGAAGGGACGGAGGGCGTGCACGCTAAAGGAATAGAAGAGAAGTGAAGGTAAGAAGATGGAGACGGGTAATTCTCAATGGGGGCGGCGTGAAGGAAGATAGGAACACATGCAGCGGGCTGAGATGATGTAGCTTGGCGTGGAGGAGTGGGATGGCTGTAAGATGGTAGTGCAGGTTTTCCCATTAACAGGCTTGCCACGCGCTAGATTTTTGAGCCTCCATTTCTTCCACCCACTTTGTAATCTGGGGTAGCATCTCAGTAATAAAGTGCAACTTCTGTTGGGCGCTAAACCAGCCTGGTACAAGGCCGACCCATGGATAAGGGACCTTGTAGCCAACTTTAGTTGCCTTTATGGAGCACTTGACTCTGAGCTGCATCATGTCCATCTCCATCTTTTGCACCTACCTCTCAAAATTAGTGTCTGCCATGAAGTCGCCATCATCATCTGCATAAACCTATTGTTCATAAACATGGTTAGAAAAGGGGGGGTTGTATGCATTTTCAGGATAATGGGGCTTATAAAACTGATTTGGAGGAGGATTTTGAAACTGTGTGGATGGAGAAAAATGACTTTGTTGCTGCAAATGAGAATTCCATGAAGGGAAAGAATTCGTGATTGCACAACTTCAAAAAGAGAAAGATGGAACGATGGAGGGAGGAGAAATGAATGAAAGGAGGATGGGAGAGTGGTCTGCGAATGAAAAAATGGGTGCGTTTGGATCAGTGGAGTCGCCAAATGTGTTGAAAAATGCCTCCAAAGGCTAGATCTCAGCAAATCACATCAAACTTGCTGAGATGAAGATGTGAAGTTCTTCACTCTAGTCCCACCGGGCGTGCCAAAAACTGTTGGTTGCTCAAATGTCCACCCACGTCTCGGATCTTGGAAGATCCAAGGTGTTTGAGACCACAAAGGAACCATGCCTAAGTTGTGGGACCTTACGCGCTTGGGACAGATCTCCGAAGAAGGTCGGTTTCTCTACCTATCTCTAACGCTAACGTTACTACCACTCCTAATGCTGAAAGAAAATCCTAGACTAAACATGCCGAGGGACTAGGGATAGAAGGATGTGCACAAAGGGGAAATCCTAAGCTAAGGAAGGCGATAGCGCCAGAAAGAAAGGGTCAATCTCTCTCCACGAGTGGCGAAGGAAACAGAGCGGGCGCGGGAGAAGAGGGCGAAACGACACATGCCACAGATCAACACACAAGCTCAGCCTTCCAGCGTATGCAACACATGAACATGGGGACTGCAAGCACAAGAGTATGCACAACATGCCAAAAAATGCAAACAGAGAGGCGAGATGGAATGAAAATGAGAAAGGGAAGACATGAGTTCCAAAAAACATGATTTTATTGATTAAGCGACACACAAATGTTCACATTCACAGCAGGAGGCAAGAATAAATTGCAGAGACGGTGCTAAGGTCTGAGACCTATGGGAAGTCAACCACCATTTTGGCATGGTGTTGTTACAACAAGGAGGGATCCTTTTTACAAAGCAGAACTCTATCATTTATAGAAAATAAGGAGAGAAGAGAAGGAGAAAAAAAGGGAAACTTGGATTTAAATCTCCAACCACCAACAACCAGTGATAAATGCCTACAAATCTACCTGCAAGGATGTTAGATGCGCTTCCCCATGTCTGTTTGGCTTGTAGAAGAAGGAAGAATGCAAGATCTAATGAAATCGGGTGGTTGAGGTCGATTAGATGTGTACATCGATGATCAGAAAGACGTTTCCCTGTTTTCTGCCTACCAAATCTTGCCTATATTTGAATTTGAATATTCCAACGTAGAGCTTGTGTTGGTAGCTCTCTGACAAGCCTGGGCACGCACCAATTGAAGCTCTGCAGTAGAAGATACGGTTGTCAGAAGATGTCAGAGTCATCGGCGCACATAAAACACATGGCGTATGCGGATTGACTGAAGAAGTCGACCAACTGTTCATTTGTTTCGTCTTTTCTACCACGTGTCATGCACTAGTTGGTTGGCCTTGATTCGGCACCATGTTGGCATGCTTTGATAGGTTGTGTGCATCACACTCAAGTCTGATAGATGATGTGGCTTAGTGACTGGGGAGGAAGAAGGCGCAAGGTGCAGAAGCAGAAGGAAGGCACAGGCGTAGGTGCGCGCGCGCAGGAGGAAGGGGAGGAATACTTGCAGGAGATAAGTATGGGGAAGGGCACGAGCATTCAAATGAGGAAGGGCACATTGTGGAAGAGAGAAAAGAGCGTGCGTGATGGAGCTGTGTCTATGCAAGCGTGTAAGAGGAATGCCGAGGACTTAGCCGATTGGAAGGTAAGTCTACAAATGGGCACGCAAGGAGTGCGCGAGGGGACAGGGAAGAAAGCGGGTGCATAGGAGGAAGACGCAAAGGAAAATGGAAAAGGAGAGCAAAATGCAAAGGGAGAAGCAAGAAGGCACACAAGGGCGCACAGAGGAACAAAAACAAAATAAGGAGGGTGCGTAGAAGAACTACAGCCGAGAAAAGTGTGCCGAGGGACCAAGCTTGAGTGCGCACAACCTAAAATGTGAAACATCAGAGTCTGAATAAAATATAAGTTATCCAAATAACTAGGAGAGTTATTTGGATAACTAGTACAAAAGGTGTTGTATTTTAGTTTCTTTTTATTTGATATATAAATGGCAGCGTTAACACAACATTTGAACTTCTTATTATCGAGGTCACAGTGTGTGTTTTTATCATATTGTCAATATTGTTGTCACTCCTAATATTGCATTGTTAGAGTTACTTTTTGAGGAAGAGCATTTCATTGCAAAAGATTTTCTTCATTAGATTCTTTCCCACACATAATTATTTTTTCAATCCTCTCATTCTGATAACTTTACTATTAGATTTATTTCTAACGAGGATTTTGAAACTTTGTTTTATATTTCTTAGGTATCGACATTGAAAGAAATTTCTATAGTAGTTGGTGTTCCAATTTATCACAGAGCTACAGTTCAATTTATTTTGTCCTTTGTTTTCATTAGCATGGATGATATACTATAATGTCCCTTTTTCCAAGTAATAATTAATTGAGGCAAGTTGAATAGTCTTTAATCCACTCCCCTTGGATTAAAGGATAATTAATTGATTTGTGCTAATGAATTAAAAATTAAAATATTATTTATTTTATGCAAGTCAAAATAAAAGGGGGGAAATCGATTTATTATAGGCCAATTAAATATCATTTGAAATAAATCGATTTATTTGGAGAAAAGAAAAGAAATAAAAGGTAAGTCAATTTCTTTTAGAATTAATTAATTATTATTTATGGGTAAATCAATTTTATTTGGCAAAGGTCGATTCCTTTTGGGCATCAATTATTACATTTAATTCTCCCATGTATTTTTATTTTCAAATATTATCTTGGGAAATTAACATTTGCATTGGAGTTGACTTTCAGGCCATTTTAAAATTAAAAGTTCTCCTCTTTAGAATATGGCGCTAAAAAGGAGAGAAAACTTTGGAGATTGCACAAGGACAAATCTATAAAAAGAGATGATGGGCACTCTTTTTGCATGTTGGTGATTTTTGGAAACATATCTTCATGTTTGAATAGGTATGTATGCCCACTAATAATCTAAAATGAAAGGTGTTATTCAACACCACCTTTATGTGAAGTGTGTAAACCCTTCAAGCTATGAATTGATGAGTTATTACTTTAATCAATTGTCTATGTGAAGTCGCCACTTTTTAGAGTATGTGAGTTTTATTTATGAGGGTATTTGTGAGTTTATATGGTGGATGCAATTCTGATTATTACTGTTAGTTATTGTGGACCAAATCAACTTTGCATTAGAGGTGTTTAAGACATATTTTAGTGGCATTTGAAGTAAATCTCCAATCTAGTCTTCTTTAGCATGTTTTGCTAAGTATAATGCCCATGATTTGACTAATTTTGAGCTTGTATGTGTTTCTGGAATTTATGTATAGTGAAACGACTTGTTTGGAGTGATTTTGGCAACATATGTGGGGCATTTTAATAATTTTATGAGTTGTTGTGATAAATATAATAGTTCAGATCTGTGTGTAGACATTTTAGGGTTTTAGAAGCAAAAGAAAGTGCTGCAAATATTTATTATATCTTTCCTAACCCTAGGTGAATAGGTTTCTGATTTTGGAGGTAGATTTGAAGGGTTTCGGGTACTCAAAAAATTCAATGTAATAGTTGGTTGAAAAAACTATAATTTATGTTTTTAAATGCACTTGGTTTCAATGAAAAACATTGAGTATTTGATCAAGTTATTGAATTTTGAAGTTCAACTAGTTTTTCAGTATTTTTAATTAATTTTTCTACTGCTACAATTTATTATGGTCTATAAAGTGTCATCTCCAACTAGTTAACCCATCTAAACCCATCACCTTGGCTCACTCTAACCCCATTTGGATTGTTTTGAAGTCGAAACTAGGTTAGTTGAGGTGAACCTAGAAGGGTTGCTCTTCTAAATTTACTTTTGCAAGTAATAATTTTCATATTTTAATTAATATCCCAAAAAGGGATATTACATATACCAAGTCTAGAAAATGAAAATTTATGGTCAAATTTGGAGGAAGTAGACAATTTGATAACACTTTCCTAAGTATTCGATCTTTTCATACATTAGCACCAGGGTAGAAGTAGTGATTGCACATTACATTGTTCTCCTCACTATAAGACTGACTTTTTAATGAAAATAAATAAATCAGTTCCATCATGTATATGAAGCCCTTAAATTTATGGTTGTGTTATAAATTGTGATCAAATTGATGTGGAAAACAATACCTATAACCTTGCTCTTGCTTTCAAGCATTATTACTCTACGAACATAGCTTCAACTGCATTTTTTCTCACACTTGAGTGCTTTTGTTCTTTGGTAATGGGGTAGCTTCCTTAGAAGACAAACATGTAAAATGTGGCAGCATAGAGAAAGCAAGCAAACTATTTGGCAAAATATTATGAACACAAATTTAATGACTATTTTTACTTTCAATAAATAATGCTATCGGTAGCTTCTTAGTTATAAAGTATCAATAATTTTATTTTCAAATTTTGTTTTCTCAAAAAAATTACATTTTTTATTAAAATATCTATTATTTAATCTCTTTTTTTCAAAAATAAATGTTTTAATGTATTATTTTACGTCATTTATGTTTTCAAAATTTTAAATTGTATTATTAAAAATTATATATTTCATTTCAATTTTTTTATAGGTAAAATCAATGTTTAAAAAACAAAAAGAAAATTTTAATATTTTTTTACGTATTTTTAGAAATTTCATGTGTAAAAAGATAATATTAATGTTCTACATAACTAGCAATCGCACGTGATATGTGCGATGGAAATGTCGAAGGGGATGCATCGAAAAAGTTAAATCCTTCATAGGGAATATCTAGGGAATATGCAAGCATAGATGTCCAAGTGGTTGTAAGTGCAAGCCCTCATCCAGCTCCATGCCAATGGAGCTCTCAGCAAGATTTAATAGAGGGATCACATTTTTGTATTACAATTATTCAGCTTCTTTTCCTTCCCTACTAAGAATTGTGCTAAATCCTCTTAATTGTGACCAAATATTGGCCCAATAATACTCATTTTGTGGACTTAAGTTTACAATCACTTTGCCAAGGCTAACTACTAAAAGAAAAATACCCTTAAAAATATTGATTACTTAACTTGGGCAGAATACAACCACCAATGGGTGGGCCCAAAAAAGTGGAACTGGAAAAATCCTTCGTCTCCAAAGGCTACGCTAGGATTTTATGGAAAAACAAACCCATACATCATGTCTATAGTAAATATCAGTGGTTGCACATTATCGTGGCACTATCATGTGGTGAATATGGCGGCCACATCATTGTTATCTCTTCTAATATGGTAGGTTATTCCCATACCATTCTTCAGCAATTGTCAATCTCTTAAACTATTATGCAACCATTTTATATTATTATATTGTCGACGCACGGACTGTCAGAGTTAGCAAGGCTCGAACCATATATATTCTGACTGGAAACTAGGGGTTAAATTTGATGGGCACCTATGTCTGTCACACAATTTTTAGGTGATAGTAAATTTTTAATGTTATTGGTCAAATATACAAAACAATGTTATTCATACATTATTTATAATATTTATAAATGACTATTCCGTTTTTATTTAACTATGTTTAATATATACTAATATAGTTTATATATGAATGTATATCAAAATTGACACTCACTTTTTAAATATGCAAGTCGCACGTGACGGTTTTATTAAATATTTGCAACTATTTTACGTCTAAAATCACAAAAAAAATGTCTAAATGGCCATCAAATTTAATGCCTTCCGGAAAATAAATGAAATGCTCATCGTAGGGACTCTAAGTCGGCCATGGCATTGACAGTTCGTGATTAAGGGTTGACATTTAATAGTCGACAATGCCACATTGGGTTGACCATACAACGCCGACATTAACTATGCACGCAATCATTCCACGTGGACTCTCCTTATAATTTTTCATTTCTTAATCAAATTCTCCAACCATTTGAGTTTTATACCTACTGCTCCCACTCCTCGCAGCCTTGTTTTGTTTCATGTATATTTTACTTGACCAATCTCAAACTGTGCACACAACCATTTTATATTATTATGTTGTTGACGCACAGACTATCAGTGTTAGCAAGGCTTGGTCCATTTATATTCTGACTAGAAACATGACTTCGACATAATTACAACACTCTTATAATATTTGTTCAAATTAAAAATTCAGAGAAGTGAAAACATTAGTTTCTTTTTTCTATCCAAACGTCTTTATCTTTTTCTTTTCCACAGTTGGCTCATTCTTCTACTTCAATTTTCCTTAAATCAAACGAACAAAAATCCACTGACCCCACAAAAAAAATATTTTTCCCCCTACATAAATCGAAGTCCAGAAATTAAATAATATATGAGTAAAGATAAAATGCTTGATCTCTGCCCGTGGCAATGGTAGGGGGAGGAGCAGGGTTTTGTAATTTTCGGTTCCTGAAAATTATCAAGTTGTGTTTATTTTTTTATTTGTAAGCATAAATTTTGAAATGCAGCAAAAATTTTCAGACTTTTGAAACAACGACGGGTTTCACAATGGTTGTTGGTTGTGGATGAGATCCTGCAGAAGCATTCAATGACAACTGCATTTCTACCATAAAATCGTGTAAGAAATGTTTATTTTCTAGTTGTAAATTTATGAAATGTGGCGTGTTTGGTGAATATGGAATGAGGGTGATTTTATCACACCGAAGGCGTGTTTCAGTCTGAATGTATATAGACTGAGGCTTGCTAATTTTGACACTCTCTGTGTGTCAATGACATAACTAGCAATTGTAAATGAGTTGCAAGTTATGCCAGAGAGGGCTTGAATTTTATGTGTATAATATGGTTTGGATGTAAAATATATTCTATGATCTATGATAGATGTTTGAGCGAAGAACATAAGTTACATTTTGCTAAACAGTTCACATGTCTTTATGTAAGGTTCCACATTCTGCATACATGTCTATCAAAACATTTGCAACTATATCTAACAAAATTCCTCTATATTTTGGCACAGGTTGGGAGTACTTTGGCAAATTTAAACTAATTGGGTTGGAGCCCTGTTTGTTGCATATGGTGAAACAAGGCGAGGAGTATGCTGGCAAATGTAAACAGGAAACCACTCTCTGTGCCTAAGTGGTGCAAGCAGTTGCAAAAGCTGTTGAATATGTACAACGGGAGTAGAATCGGATGGATAAGAACACAAAGATGGAAGCCTCGTTTATAAGAAGCGTGGAGATGCTCTTCCGCTACAACATCTTGGGTATCATTGGCAGGTTTCTTAATCTCATCTACCCACCAAACATAAAATTCCCTAGAGATATGTCATCTCATGGAATGAAGTGATTGAAGGATACTGACAAAATGGGATTGTTGTCTATGCTTTGGGAACATTTAAATGCCAAAATGTGAACTTTTGTAAATAAACGCCAAGTGTCCAACCAAATGATACAACATGTTATCTTTTAAATGAATATCATAGTTGTATCTTACAGAAGACATGGTCATCATCAAGAGACATTGTGATTGTTTCATCAAATAAAACAACTGTATATTCACCCCGATCAACTCACCTATACCAACATACGTGTGGCCCATAACAAAATACGAGCTTTATAGCAACGTACGAGACATCCATCAAGGC
This sequence comes from Taxus chinensis, assembly GCA_019776745.2. NCBI lineage: Eukaryota > Viridiplantae > Streptophyta > Pinopsida > Cupressales > Taxaceae > Taxus > Taxus chinensis. The sequence continues at coordinate 692,540,372 of CM034146.1, forward strand.
ATAGTAGGCAATGTTTTTTTTGTTGGAAGTTACTATATTGTCCTCTCCCCATCACACAAACTTAAAATAGAAAAATTACAACTCCAATAAACTAAACATTGTTATCCTCTCCGATGTAAATTGCAACTCATTTAGAACTACATCGGATTCTTTAATTGACTTCCAGAGAAAATGCACCATAAGACTAATACAATGACTTTATTTTAAAATAAACACATAAAATCAAAATTAAAAAATAAATACTAAAACGTATTAAACAAATATAAAACTATAACTAAACAAAAGAATTATCCCCATGCATTTCACTTTTAAAGGACCTCAAAATTAAACCAAATTCCTAAAAAAAAATTATAATTACGTAAGACTTAACATTTAAAAAAAAAACTTTAACAAAGACTCCAAAAGATAATTTGACTCTTTATAAGAACAAACTATTTATTTTCCAGGCACACGTATTTAAATACTAAATAAAAAAACTTATTGACACAACACACTAAAAAGTTAAAACAAGACAATTAAAACTTACATAACACGTGAACCAATAAATAAATTAAAAACAAGAGTTACAAGTCGATGGAATGACAGGTAGTGAAGCTAATGTATTTCCAAATTTAAATGTGCACGTTGAGAATTTTTATAGATGCATGTAAAGAACTAATAAGACTGCAACCATTGATAAATTATCAGAATATCAGTAAGGCTCAGACCGTCTGAATTACAACAAGAATTGATTTGGCAACTCCTCAAAATGTGCAGTCATATTTATATAATAAATAATTTCTCATTGTATGTACAAATTCATTTTGTCGCTATCTAAAATGAAATGAAAATTTTAAAATATGTATGTATGTGTATATAAAATATACATATGTTAACTATTTTTTCTATTATAGAAATACATATTTGACTCTTTTTAAGAAATGTTTCCAAGTATGTTCCTTAAACAACAAACTCTTGTTGTTAGAAGACAATTTCTATTATGCTTGTGCATATATATGAAAACACAAAATTACAACCTTTAGCAGAGATATCTTGATGTTATCAATTGATAAATTGACAATTTTGAAATAGATATTTTGTGGAGAAAGGTTCAAGCTATATATTAAAATAACTTTTATGGCCTATAAAAATTATATTTCTTTGGTCTATATTATTTCCATTAATATCATATACGATAAGCTGGAACTGATGCAATAACTATTTTCCTCAAATTTTAAAAATCTTTATAGATTATTTTACATCTATTTAGTGAAGTTGTAAACAATTGACACATATCTCAGGAGATATCCAAGGCACAACATCAATATATTTTGACAGTAAGAGAAATTATTATTTTCATGATCAAGCGCAACAACCGAAGCTTTGAAAGAAAATCCTAGTCGCGTGACTACTAAAGATAGCGATGACCGATTTATACTAAGAAGCTTGGCAATAAAGCACTTGGTTTTTCGAACACCATCTGGGAAGGATGTTGTAGAGGTTACTGGCATTGGGTGTTCCAAGAACACTGGATCGCCTAATCGTTGATCATTCTTTGTTGTAGCTATTGGAGGGACAATCAAAGTGATAGCTATTTCGTGAGTAGGGGGTGATTTGCATGTTCAACAAACCCTTCTCAGCCTTTCCTATGTTCATTCATCTAAACATTGGCAACCACATATAGGAGGTGAGCTGGAAATGTTGATTACATAAATAATATACAATTGTTCTTAAAATCTTTCTATTATTTCTATGGACTATGAAAGCATTAAATCTTTGATTGTAATTTTTGTTTAAAAATTGCATTGGGTTTAATCATTTATTTTAAATTTCATTTTTAAGAAGAAAAATCCAATTATTAGAAATTATTTGGTTATTTTTGTATGGAAGTATTACATTATAAACATTAAGAAGTACATTCAATACATTAAAGTTGATGTCGAAAAAAAATTTATAAAAAAAATCTTTCCTAAAAAATTAGATTGAGTATCATCTTCAAGATACTTAGATGGATTATTCCTCTATCAAATATGAACAATTCAAACCGTATGACACAAACATTAATTGACTATTTATAAAATATGCTCACTATGATTAAATTCAAATTAGGAACATGAGTTTTATTACAAATAGAACTATAGGAGATAGATCAGGGAACCTCCATAGAAGGCGAGATAACCTAGCCATCACCTTTCTAATATTTTTCAATTTCTTCTAAGCCTTCACCCACTTCTTGAAAACTATTATAAGAAGCACGCTAACATTCAATAATACTCAGTGTTATGAATAGTGTTTATACATTAAAAAACACCATTAATAACAAATTCAATCACTTCCCTTTTGCTTGTGTTGTCAATGTGGATGTACAAAGTGATGATGAGGAATCAGGACGAGTATGGCTCCTTTGTGTGCACATCAGTGCCAAATCTTGTTCCCCCACAAAAAATCGAGAATATGGGTAAGACACAAATCTATTGTTGCCTCTATTTTTGGCGATGAGAATGCAATTTGATCAAGATTGAAAACAAAGCCCATAATGAAAGCTTGTTCAAAACCAGGCTGCACAATCACACTGAAAACGTCTCCTCCCAGTGTTATCTCTGAGCTCATCTATTTTCCTTTCATCTGCAATTTACAAAAACCAATAAAGATCCTTCAATCTGGTAATCTGGTAATTGAGCCCTCCACAAAAATTTCTGCTACAGAAACCCTTCTGGCATCCACAAGAACAAAGCATCTTCTTCCTACCGTAATTTATGTTTTTTGACTGCTTCATTTATCTCCTAAGAAGGCTTTACATGGAGATATGTATCTCTGAGAGCAAGGAGCAGAAATGACATTATGGCCATTGGATCTGTTTAACCACCAGGACTGTAAATATCAAATTTATAGCAGGGTTAAGAGATTTGAAACGAATTGAGGATTGTAAATATCTAGGATAGTAAAAATATCTAAGATTGTAGAAAAATATCTTGGATTGTAAAAAAATATCTAAAATCAGGCAACCTGTAAAGTTAATCACCGGAAATTTGACACTTTCCAACAATGCCTTCTTCAAAGTAAACGCCTCCGGCGAATAATATTAAAATGGTTGCAAAAACACCAATCATTAAACGCTTTTTGCCAGAATCGTGCCTATTTTTGGTCTTCTTGAATAAGTGTTGAAGTGCTGGAGCTCAAACGGTTAAGTTTGGAGACTTCAGGAGCATTCTGCAGTCGTTTGTTGTGACGTTGTTGTGCAGTCGTTGTGCGTTACTATGTTGTTAACATATGTTGTTAATTGGTTGTTAACGTCAAGACTATTTTTCCAGCCATGGGAAGTTGAAAGATCATGACTTTCAAACTTCTAGGGTTGGCTTTAGGACTTCTTAAAAGGATTTTAATCCTATAAATAGAGGTGTTAGGGTATCTTGAAGATATCTTGAGTGTTCAAGAGGTCTTGAGTCTTAATGATCAAGAGGTGATCAAGAGTGATCAAGGTTATGCAATTGGGTGTCAATTGTGGTTTAGATGTGGTTTAGCATCTTTGGAATTCTGTTGTGAGTTCATAACTGAGAGAAGACTGTGAGAGTTGTTTTACTCTTGTTGATAATAAAATCTGAGCAAGTTCTTGGTGGACGTAGCCCACATTGGGTGAACCACGTTAAATCTTGTCTTGTCTTCTTTTGTGCATTATTTATTTATGTTGTTATATTTCTGCAAGTATAATTCTGCTATATAGTTTCCTACTGTTGTGGTTTGAGGAATTGTTTCCGCATATTTGTTCTCTAATTCCTAACAATTGGTATCAGAGCTTTGGTGGTTTTTTTTGCTGAAGTTGTAAATCACAGGGAAAGTTTAGCTTGAGTGGGAGCTATGGCAGATGAGGGCAGATCGAGGGTTGAGAAGTTCAATGGGCAGAACTTTGGTTTGTGGAAGATGCAAATGGAGGATTACTTATATCAGAAGGACCTCCATGTTCCTTTGGCTGGAAAAGCAAAGAAACCTACAACCATGTCGGATGAGGATTGGGAGTTGCTAGATAGAAAGGTGCTCAGGAAATTCGTTTATGCCTTGCATCTTCGGTTGCTTTCAACATATCACAGGAGAAGACCACGGAAGGTCTCATGAGTGCATTGGGGAAGTTATATGAAAAACCCTCTGCCTCTAATAAAATATTTTTGATGAAAAATTTATTTAATATGAAGATGTCTGAGAATGGTTCTGTTGTTGATCATTTGAATGAATTTAATACGGTTGTGAGTATGTTAAACTCAGTAAAAATTGACTTTGATGATGAGGTCAGGGCTTTGTTGATTTTGTGCTCCTTGCCAGATAGCTGGGACAACTTGGTTATGGCTGTAAGTAATTCAGTCTCTAATAACTCAAAGCTGAAGTTTGAGGATGTAATAGGTGTGATCCTAAGCGAGGAAATGTGAAGGAAGAGCACTGGAGATTCTTCTACTTCTGGAAAAGCTTTGATGGTGGAGAGCAGAGGGAGACAAAAGAACAGAGGGAAAGGTAACTGTGGGAAGTCGAATGATCACGGAAGGTCAAAGTCCAAGAGTAAGTTAGAATGTTGGCACTGTGGGAAGGTTGGTCATGCTAAGAAAGATTGTTGGGCTCTTCGGGATAAGAAGAACAAGGAGGAAACTAAAGAGGTAAATTTGGCAGCAGGTGATGTTTGTCAAGATGCCTTAATTCTTTCTTTAGATAATATTGTTGAATCTTGGGTGTTAGATTCAGGGGCTTCTTTCCATGCCACCCCACATAGACATTACTTTACTGATTTTGTTCAAGGTGATTTTGGACATGTATATCTTGGTGATGATGAACCATGCAACATAGTAGGGAAAGGTTGTGTTCAGGTGAAAATGCAGAATGGGAACACATGGCTACTTAAGGATGTCAGGCATGTGCCTAAGTTGAGGTGGAACTTGATATCAGTGGGACAGCTGGGTAGTGATGGCTGTACGGTTAGTTTTACAGTGGATTCTTGGAAGGTTACCAAGGGAGCTCTTGTGGTTGCAAGAGGTAAGAAAAATGGTACTTTGTATTTAACCAGTGGTGCTGATTATTGCAATTTAGTTGCTACAGATGGAGATGCAACTTTGTGGCACCAGAGACTCAGTCATATGAGTCATAAGGGCATGCAGATTATAAAGGACAGGTTGCTTGGATTAAAGGAGTTAGATTTGGACTTCTGTGAGGACTGTGTTTATGGGAAACAAAAGCGGGTGAGATTCCTCAAGGTTGGACCTACCAGGAAGGAGGGTAAGTTGGAGTTAGTGCATACAGATGTATGGGGGCCAGCTAAGGTAAACTCTATTGGTGGTTCATGTTATTATGTCACTTTCATTGATGATGCAACTAGAAAAGTTTGGGTATATTGCATTAGAAAGAAATCTGATGTGTTTGAAACTTTCAAAAGATGGAAAGCCTTGGTTGAGAATGAAATAGGTCTCAAGTTGAAATGTCTCAGGTCGGATAATGGAGGGGAATATTGCAGCAATGAATTTCTTGATTACTGTTCGGTAAATGGGATCCACAGGCAAAGAACGGTTCCAAATACTCCATAGGAAAATGGAGTGTCAGAGAGAATGAACAGGACAATCATGGAGCGTGCTAGGTGCATGAGGTTACATGCGGGGCTGCCACTCATGTTTTGGGTGGAAGCGGTAAGCACAGTTGTTTATCTGATTAACAGAGGACCCTCTATGGCCTTGGATGGAGGTATACCTGAGGAGGCTTGGTTTGGTAAGAAAATTGATTACTCATTTCTTAGAGTATTTGGATGTGAGGTATTTGTTCACATTGATAAAGATGATAGGACCAAGTTAGAGGCTAAGTCTGAGAAATGCACCTTTGTTGGATATGGTGAAGATGATTTTGGTTTCCGTGTTTGGAGTCTTAAAGACAAGAAAATATTTCGGTCTAGAGATATTGTCTTTAATGAAAAAATCATGTATAAAGATCAGTTGCAGGAACAGAAAGAGGAATCAAAGAAAGAATACACAGTGTTAGAGGACATTGCGGACAACAAGGTGTCCAAGGGGCCGGTTCAGGTACAACATGTTCCGGCATAGCCAGTTCAGGTACCTACTCATCAGGAACCCCAAACTCCTGAGGTGAGAAGGTCTTCTAGGGTAAGAAGGGAACCTGAATGATTTACTCCATCTTTGAATTATTTATTGCTCACTGACAGTGGAGAGCCAGAGTGCTTTGAGGAAGTAGTGCAGGTGGATGCCAGGAAGAAGTGGGAGTAGGCCATGGATGAAGAGCATAGATCTCTTATGGAAAACCAGACTTGGGATCTAGTGGAGCTACCCAAGGGAAAGAGAGCATTGCAGAACAAGTGGGTGTATAGAATCAAAGAGGAAGATGGAGGCAGGAAATGATACAAGGCCCGGTTGGTGGTCAAAGGATTTGCACAGAAGAAAGGTATAGACTTTGATGAAATTTTTTCTCCTGTTGTTAAAATGACTTCTATTAGGACTGTTCTTGGTTTAGTTGCAGTAGAAGACCTGCACTTAGAACAGTTGGATGTGAAGACTGCATTCCTTCATGGTGAGTTGGAGGAGGAATTGTACATGCAGCAGCCACAGGGTTATGAGGTCAAAGGGAAGGAGAGGTTAGTGTGCAAATTGAAGAAGAGCTTGTATGGCCTGAAACAAGCTCCATGACAGTGGTACATGAAGTTTGACAGTTTTATGCAGGAGCAGGGTTACTCCAGGTGTCACTCAGACCATTGCATGTACATCAAGAAGTTTCTTGATGGTAGTTATATTATTTTGTGCCTGTATGTAGATGATATGCTTGTTGCAGGGAAGAACATGCAGGAAATAAAGGTACTCAAGAAGCAGCTAGGTGACTCCTTTGCTATGAAGGATTTGGGGGCAGAAAAACAAATCCTTGGTATGAGAATAACTCGGAACAGGAAGGAGAGGAAGCTGGTATTATCTCAAGAAGAGTACATAAAGAAGGTCTTGGAGAGGTTTAGTATGCAGGATGCTAAACTGGTTGGTACTCCTTTGGCAGGTCACTTTAAATTATCAAAGGAGCAGAGTCCCAAGACTGAGGAGGATAGAATCCAGATGTCCAGGGTACCGTACTCATCAGCAGTTGGTAGCTTGATGTATGCTATGGTATGCACTAGGCCTGACATTTCCCATGCAGTGGGAGTAGTGAGCAGGTTTATGAGTGATCCAGGTAGAGAGCACTGGCAGGCAGTAAAGTGGATCCTTCGGTATTTGAGAGGGACCATGGGAGCAACATTGTGTTTTGGTGGATCAGACACTACATTACATGGATATGTAGATTCAGACATGGCAGGAGATTTGGACAACAAGAGGAGCATGATAGGTTATGTATTTATGGTTGGTGATACAACGGTGAGTTGGATTTCACGGTTACAAAAGGTTGTGGCTTTGTCAACCACAGAGGCTGAGTATGTTGCTGCCACAGAGGCAAGCAAGGAGATGATTTGGCTACAACAGTTGCTTGATGAGTTGGGTCATAAGCAGGAAGTTGGGAGACTACACAGTGATAGTTAGAGCACTATTCATTTGGTGAAGAACTCCGCTTTCCACTCTAGGATGAAGCACATTCAGCTGAGATATCATTTCATCAGGACAACTTTGGAAGAAGATAAGTTGAAGCTGGAAAAGATTCATACCAGTCAAGAATCCTATGGATATGATGACCAAGGCGGTCACAAGGGAGAAGTTGAAGTTGTGTTCAACTTTGATTGGCCTTCATGGTTGATAATGAAGGGTTAAGAACTTTGCTCAGTGGAAACAGTCTCCAAGTGGGAGATTGTTGGGGTGTGGAGCCTATTTTTGGTCTTCTTGAATCAGTGTTGAAGTGCTGGAGCTCGAACGGTTAAGTTTGGAGACTTCAGGAGCATTCTACAGTTGTTTGTTGTGATGTTGTTGTGCATTGTTGTGCCATTGCTGCGTTATGTAACATGTTGTTAATTGGCTGTTAACGTCGGGACTATTTTTCCAGCCGTGGGAAGTTGAAATATCATGACTTTCAAACTTCTAGGGTCAGCTTTAGGACTTCTTAAGAGGATTTTAATCCTATAAATAGAGGTGTTAGGGTATCTTGAAGATATCTTGAGTGTTCAAGAGGTCTTGAGTCTTAATGATCAAGAGGTGATCAAGAGTGATCAAGGTTATGCAATTGGGTGTCAATTGTGGTTTAGATGTGGTTTAACATCTTTGGAATTCTGTTGTGAGTTCATAACTGAGAGAAGACTGTGAGAGTTGTTTTACTCTTGTTGATAATAAAATCTGAGCAAGTTCTTGGTGGACGTAGCCCACATTGGGTGAACCACGTTAAATCTTGTCTTGTCTTCTTTTGTGCATTATTCATTTATGTTGTTATATTTCTGCAAGTATAATTCTGCTATATAGTTTCCTACTGTTGTGGTTTGAGGAATTGTTTCTGCATATTTGTTCTCTAATTCCTAACACATTCCAGTTGTTATCACTCAGTTCATTTATGTTCTCTTCGGCAGGGTATGTCATTCACGACGTGGTTTATTTAGTATTTAGTATGATAAATTAATTTGATTATATTGGTTATTTTAAGGTTACTTTTGTGGTTTCATTTGTATTAATACCATTTTTATAGGCTACAATATCAATACTCTTACAATTTTAAATCTGGTAAAAACAATGTTCTATTGAAAACATTGCATTTGGATTCTGGAATTACTTTTAAAAGTTTGATTGCAACATTACCAATTGTCAAGCACATGTTATAAAAAATGTTGCAAATTTAACCTTGAAAAAAAACATTGTTACTCGTAGAACCAATAGTTGATTTGAGTTTTGATTTTTAATTTTTATTTAGAACAGTACCAATTGTTAAGGCCATGGTTTCAAAAATATTACAATTTTAACCTTGACAAAATAAGAGTGCAACTAGTAGCACCACTTTTCGATTAAGGAGTTGATTTGACATTTTTGTTAGCAACATTACAGATTTTTAGTTCCATGGTAACAAAACGTTGTAATTTTAACCCCGAAATTAAAAAAGGTGCTACTGATAGCACTATCTATTTATTTGGGGGTTGATTTGGTGTTTTGATGCAAAAATATAGATTTTTATGATTAGAGATTTTGTTTTGAGGTCAAAGTTCTCATCAAGTAGGTAACTATGTTCAATCCTCATAGGCATGTATGCAGAATGTGAAAACTCAAGAAAGAACTAGATCCCAAACTATTTTGAATACTCTCAATTTTAGGGCCGAGGAAAAGGTAATGTGCAGGATAGAGCGAGTGTATGGCGTGCTCCTATTCAGCATGTTAGGGTCCCCACCCAAAATTCCCCTCATCTTGAGACGGTCCCTGCAACAGTGAAGGAGGTGCTAACTGATACCCTTGTTCAACATACAAGACAAATTTCTGATATTGATGTTAGTGGAGATGGAAAGGGGCTTGCTTCAGGTAGCACTAACACGAGACCACACATTTTCACATCTTGTGATGGCATATGTATTAGACCTGACAAGGATGACAATTTCATGGAGACTTGCTTTAGTGGAGCTTTTGGTGGTGTACATGGTGTGGCTATGTCGAACGATTTTTTGAGTGATACATTTAGATTGCACACCTCGACGGAACCTTCATGAGCATTTTGTATCTATTATATATGTTACAAAAAATGACTAGTGTGTATGTTAAATTCAAAATATTTGTATTTGAACTTGGTCAAATTTATTAATTTACACATATGTGCACTAGTATTACAACACGAGAAAGACACATCATCATCCCAACCACATGTTGGTGCTATCACACCAATGTTTACATTCATGGAGGTAATTTATAATGTTTTGACTTGTTTGCACATATGTATTAATAATGTTATATAGTTCATGTATATGTATGTATGTTCTTGTATATGTATCAACTAAGAACATGATATATTATTCATAAAGTTAATGACCACCCATGACACTCCACCATCTCTAGGAGCAGGAGTAGACAAAGGTATTTTTGTTGCAATTTTTTCTACATAGCAACTCACAGAGGTATATGATGAATTTTATAATTTTTATTATTTTTATTCATATTATGGAATTATTTTCAGAATTTTCCTCATTGTAGCACAATGTAGATATTTGATGTGAATGAATTTTGTATGCACGAGTTTCCCGTGACAAGTAGCAACCTAGTGCAGATGATTAATAGGCATGACACAGTAGAAAATAATTTCATTGATAAATTTAGTTATAATATTTTCATTATGTAATGAAATTGGTGTAAAGGTTTAGATGCATTTGAAAATTTAATTGTTAATAGTTCTATGAGATAATTTTGAAGTTTGATTTTGTATATTTATATGTATGCAGGGTCTAACCCCTTCCATTTTCAATTCAAGGGCATTGAATCCTTGAGCTTCTCATTTTGACACCCTTGTTTGTGATCCACTACCTCTCATTGACCCTACTGAGCACGAGAGGTGGATTGAGTATGACAGGGAGATTGCGGTAAGTGAATGCATGTACAAAGTTTCATTACCATGACTATACATGTTAAGTATGTAAAGGCTTAACAATAATTTTATGTATGCAAAATTTAAAATATAGGTGAGCTTTGAGCATAAGAGGACTCGTAGTCAAACCTTGGAGGATCTTGAGTCATCTCACCGATCTCCATCATCTGCGTCTGAGGAAGATCCTTCTTTGAGCAGGGAAAAGAGAGGGTTTTTTTTAATGATTGACACACACACACATCTTATGACATTTTTTGTATTGCACCTATATGGGAATGCACACATGTTCGACATTGTACCCCTATATGGCATTGACTTGACATTCTATGATATTCACATATTCGTATTGCATTTATATTTGGAACTTGATATGATTTTATGATCTTACATTTCTAATATTATAATTGTATGGATTAATATGATGTGCATGACATCATGACATTATGGATATCCAGGATTTATTGGTGTTATACTAATGTTTTTTTATGATATTTGGTGAGATTTGGTGATGATATTGAATATTTCCTAAATTTTGAAGCTTGTTAAAATAATATGTACGACTTCTATAGTACTTGTATAACAACTACAATGATTTGTACAACCCTATTAGCCAACCATACCTCCCAGATCCATCTTTTAAGGTATTTTTAGCCATTTGAGACACCATTTACCAGAAATTTTCATGTGTATAGTCATTTGTTATTACTTTGAAATTATAGGTTGAAAATTAAATAAAAATTAATTTTATCTTTGTTTGTTTTACGGTTGTCATTTTCTATGCCTATTCTATATTTTTCCAAGGGTTGATTAGTGATTATAACATTTCAAATTTGTGCCATTAGGGTTTGCTATAAAATTTAGATTTTAGTAAGTATTACATAAGGGTTTGCTATAAAATAAATCTAAAATTATTTTAAAATGTCTGCTTAGGGACATTATAATGGTATCAGATTTACGATCTTATCATCTTGTGAATCACGAGGACAATGCAAGAATCCATGTTAGAAATGTTACAAGCTTTGTAAGAATATCATAAGGATCTAAAGGAACAGATGGAGATAGAAATAAAAAAGAAGGAAGGGTCAAAATCTAAGCCTCAATAATCTGCCAAAGGGCCAAATCCAAAAAAAAACTCTTGAAGGAATAAAAATAAGCAGAGAATGTGGTTGAAAATAAGCTAACCACATTCCAAACAAGAGCAAAGGATTTAATGAGGACCCAAAAAAAGGTGTGATGAATGGCTAAAAAGAGCTAAGGAAGCTAAGTCGATAGCCACTCAAGCAATAAAATACTTGTAGAAAATTAAGGAAAATAATTATCTCGTTATAATCAAGAAGTAATAATAATCATTTTCAAATCCACAAGACATCATTGAGCAAGAACAAAAGGGACCCAACATATAGGTTGAAGGTAAAACTTCTTTGGTAATAAAAGATACTTTGTTGACTTCTAATGATTGTATGTGTCAGCAAAATAGTGATGACGTAAAGGTAGAAAGGGATTTACTTGTTGGATGTGAAGAGTTCAAGATGGAGGAACGTACACCACCCTTCGAATTTTGAAAGGGTGAGTCATTGATTGATTTTCAGAATAGAATTGTGGAGGGACATGCATTTGGAGAAAATATTTTGAGTCACAAGGGTAGAAGTATTGAAGGTAAATCCACAATTCCTACTTCGAAAAATGAGGATGAGCTCCTTGTTGGCATCTTAAGGTATGAAAATGATTATCATATTTCAGGTTTGTTGCTTCCTCCTATGTCACTGTAAAATTCTTGTCATCATGAAAAGCATGCTAAAAAGGGTGATATAGTAAGGGATACAACCTACAGTACAAGGCATATGGACTCTTTGATTCAAGTTCAAGATTTTTTTTACATATAGGATCTAGGTGATATTTTGAGAGTCAAAGTGGATAGAGGAATTAATATCACTATTGATTTCTTCATCTCTTGCACTTGGATTGGAATGAATTTTATGAGGAATCGTATAGGGTTTATTGTGTGTTCTAACCACATGGTGAAGGATCGATGTTCACGATTCATAAATCACTCGTGGGAGCTAACTACCACGCTTGAAGACAAGATTGTAGGCGATGACCAAGTGGAGATAGTCACTGTAGGATTCTTAATGTGGAAATATGGTCAGAAAAAATATGTTGATTAAATGTTAAAGATGTTATGACTAAGCATGGTATAGTGAATGGAGTACCAAACATGGCTACAACGAAAAGAAGGGAGATATATTTTCAGAGAAACCAAGTGGCTTGAACCACGTAATGCATAGAGACAATTGAGGGTCTATCCTTAGGTAAGATAATTCAATATGATAATGTTTTTTTTGTTTTGGATATACTCAATATCACACTCCTAAGGTGGTCACCGAATGAAATATTTATAAAATGGGGCTTTCTTGTTGGAAGTCACCAATTATAAATGGTAAGGGAAAGTGTTGGATGTAATAAAAATGAACCAAGGGCAAATATAAATGTAGTTTCGAACCTTAGATATGCTCTCAATATTTCTAGTCTCTTCCATAATTTCTTTGTAGTTAACATAGAAGGGTTTTCAATCACATGGTGGAGTTTTTAGCACATTACCAATTCAAGTGTTCTCAACTAGTACAAGGCGGTTTCCAGCATTTACATTTTTTATTTGGAATAAAGGGACTCAGTTTTACAACCAACTGATCATTTTGATGAATTCATGTTTTAAAGTGATGATATCTTTCATGAGAAACTATAGATATGCAGGTATGAGGAAAATTTCTTTGTTGGATGTGTATAGGAAGTCTCGCCTATTGGGATCACTAAGTGCAAGTATTCCCACCTACAAATTGTTGTTTAGAGAGAAATTTTGAGCGACATATGATTGTTACATTGATTTTACAACATACAATTTGATCCATATTATTTTCCAAAAGGTACAACTCAGGGTGTCATGTTAAGAATCTTTGGAACACAAGGTAAGTATTATGAAAGTGATCTAGAAGTGATGAGCATAATTTTGAGCATGCCATGGTCATAGCCCAAGGAAAAGGAGGTAGTATTTTAATGAATCTTCCATATAGAGGAAGTCATTGAAACGATACAAAGCCACTTCAAGGATGCCAATGAGTTTGATGAAAGAAGCTCAAATTCATATCCATTTTCACAAGAATACAAACCAATTATAAGAGGAAGAATGACACTCACATTTTGCAACTATGTTGCAAAAGAAACATGACATATATTGTTGTCCACATAATTTCCATCTTTGAGGTTGTCATCAATATGATTTCTAGCTATTGCATGGCATCAGTTTTAGCCATATAGGTGTTTCCAGTCATGGGAAGGAGGACTTTTCAATTTATAACTTTTAATAGAGTATTTCCAGTCCTTGTATGGTGGTTCTCAACCTCTACATTGCTCAATGTTTTTATTTTTTGCAAGGAAGTTTCAGTTTTGTATTTGTTACATCATTTTCATGTTTTTGATCTTGAAAATATCAAGTTTGGAACTACTGTTATCAGTCATAAACAGCTGCAAGTTTGTACAATTTAAGGGAATGGCATTGATGGAAAAATGTTAGAGAAAGGTTTCCGCTGAAGAGAATCATCATTACAGACACGCTGATACTAAATGGGGAGAGATTCCAGGGGATTTTTCACGATTCTAACTTATTTATAGCCCTTACACAAAGTGATTTGAACTCTCTTTTGGAAGCAAGTCAAAGCTTTCAGGTGGGTTACAAATATGAAGTTTGGAATTGAATTATCCAAAATATGTTTTCATATGAATTTGTGAATAGTGGTAAGTTGGTAGAGGGTTTTCCAGGGGATTTTTCACGATTCTAACTTATTTATAGCCCTTACACAAGGTGATTTGAACTCTCTTTTGGAAGCAAGTCAAAGCTTTCAGGTGGGTTACAAATATGAAGTTTGGAATTGAATTATCCAAACTATGTTTTCATATGACTTTGTGAATAGCGGTAAGTTGGTAGAGGGTTTTCCTCCTTACATATTAGTGGTATTTTAGATATGACAACATCAATTTTCTTTTCTTATATTGATGTTGATTCAATTTTATCTATTATCATTGGAACGGGAAATTTCATTTGTAATAAGTTGAATCTATGTGTAAAATGAGTTCTTAACAACATCAAGGAGGATAAAGGATTATCGTGTTCTACTTGTATCAAAAAAGCACAATGCAAGCATGATGGTGGTCCTACTTACTACTTTTAACATCTTCTGGTCAAGTTTGAAATTTCTAGAATGTAAGAGTTTGTTGAAGTTTTCCCACTATTTGAAAATTTGGGCAATTAGTCGCACCCATTCCCAAGGATGATTTGGGATCTAGATTTTTTAGCTTTCATTTGAATCAAAGTGGTGCATCAAAAGCATAATGAAGAGTTTGTGAGCTTGATTTGGGATCTTGGAATCAACATAAACGTTCAAAGTAGAGAACTAAAAGTTGAACCAACAATTCTTGAGGATAATCAATTTTTGGGAAGGGCGGGTTATCATGTCCCTTTTGTTAAATAAAGTAAAAAACAAGAAAATTGATATTTTAAGTTGTCTAAGAGATTTACAGTTTTTCTAAGTGATAACTTAATATTACTTTATTATTATTAGAAATAAAAGAAAAATGTGAGAAAAGGGAAAATTAAAAAATGAAAGAAAAAGGGAAAACCTAAAAGTGTAACCCTAACCCTAAAAATGCAATTGAGTTCTATTTATTGAGAGTTCTCATTATATGGTGTGAATTATTTATTTTCAATATTTCTCAATTGATTCAGCCTTGCAGTTCATCGATTATCATCATAAGGATGAAAACCCTTATAGTTTTAAAATATTTTTGGGACAAAAACCCTCAATATCTTCTAGGCGATTTCATTTACAAGTCACATTTATGTTGAATAGTTGCGGAATATTTATAGTTTATGTTGGTTTGTGAGATTTGGTGAATATATTGAAGATTTCCTAAATTTTTAAGCATGCTACAGTAATTCATACGACTAATACAGTAATCCATATGATAAATACAATGATATATATAGCCCTATCAACCAATCATACCTTTCATACTATCTTTTTCAACTTTTCTGGTATTTTTCAAGCCATCTAGGATGTCATTTACCAAAAAAAATCACGTGTATGGTCAACTATTATTTCTCTAAAATTATAGGTTGAAAATTAAATAAATATTAATGTTTTCAGTGTTTATTTTGTGATTGTCATTTTCTATACAAATTTTGTATTTTTTCCAAGGGTTTATCAGTAATTCCAACATTTCATATTTTTGTCATTAGGATTTGCTATAAAAATTAAATTTTATATCTTATTCCTTAAGGGTTTCTAGTAAATCTGAAATTATTTTAAAATTTCCACTTAGGGACATTATAATAGCTCTCTAAGTTATTATTCCTTTAATATCAACATGTACATGTATAAAACATAAGATTGTGTTTTCTGTAAGTTAGGTGTCATTATGAGCTTATGGTCATCTTGAACTATATGTTACTTCTTATACGCAACAACCTATGATCTTTGAATTTTTGGTTCTCTATATCAACATGGTATTTATATATATGGGACTAACCTCTTAGACTCATTGAAGTATATGGTAGTTTTGATCATTTATGTTGAGCATGTTTCTTAACCTACCTTGTTTACCTTACCATAATTTAGGTTGTCCACTATTTGTTCAGATTTCTTATTCGTATTCATAAGTGTGTCAAAAAATTAACTCTCATATATGGAGGTACAAAATATTTGTTTAAAAAACCTTTCAGATGAGGTTCAAAATTTAAAATAATTAAGTTATTGTAGAATTTTTAAGTTTTTTTTTTTTATGTAATACTAAATTGGGGCCTTGTATAGAATATTGAGATTGAACTGTAGTGTCTCCTTACAACTAATAGAAGTTTTTTCTTTTATAAGTTGATGGTCTTTATATCTAATGATCCTACAGTCAAAATATCTATCTCAACAAATGACTAGGTTTGACACGAATACATCTTCATATTACAACTGAACAGTAAAGAAATCCTTGATTTTCTGAATTATATAGAGAGAGAGTACATATTCATTAGAGTGGTTTCATTTATTTCATTCAAAAATGAATTATTCTTACCGATATATATAGTAAATGAACTCTTCCCCCTTATTTATATTTTGATTGGCCACCTATCCACTTTGTAATTTTTTGTTTATAGATGAGAGGTGATATAGTCAAGAGAATGTATGTAAATGTCCTTACATTGACATAATAACCATTAACTAAATCGACACAAGAACTATTATTTATCTCTTTTTGCTCAAGCCACTTTTACTATAGGCATCAAACAAGGGACTCTATATAGTCATACTCCTTGCAACCTACATCGTACCATTTCTTAATTAGTTGCTACCAATAATAAAAATTATAAATATATGTGGTTTATGTCATAGGGAGAGGCGTGATTAGAAGCATCTAGTCACTATTATATAAGAGAGGGGGTATCTAATCTCCATACCAACAACTCACACATGTTTTGGTAGGCTGGTAGACGCTATAGGAGGTGTCATTTTTCTATCCAAAGATCTTGGCCATTCTCAGCTATAGTGGCGAGGCGTTGTCTCTTAAGATCCCTGAGAGTAAAAAAGGTCTAATTTCAATAGAAGAGTTCTCACACTTTGTGGCACCTAGTAATATCCTGTTTGTCCCTAAAGCTCAACATGAATTCCATATATAAAATCCTATTAAGTTTTATCTTAGGTCTTAATGGTTTTATTGTGCCTAGAATGAATGCAACGCTACAAAAATCCTCAATTAGTCTCAATGTTAGGTTATCAATGACAATATTTAGCAATATGCGCCTCATGGAAACAAATGGGAAACTACCACACATTTGATTGGGTTGGTAGATGTTATAGGAGACATCATTTCACTTCCTTACAATCCTGGTACTTCTCAGGTACATCGGTCAGGTATTGTCTCTTAAGATCCTTGAGAGTAAAAAAGGGTCTAAGTTTGACATGAAAGTTCTCAAACTCCATGACACCTAGTAATGTATCATCTGGACCTACGGCTCAATATGGAGTCCCCCTACAAAATAATCTCACTATTTTTCCCATGTCTTGAAGGTTTTCTCGCGGTGGTAGCGAATGCAACACTATAAAAAACCTAAATATGTGTCATTATTAGGTGGCCAACGATGATATTTAACAATCAACACCTTGTGGCACCAAATGGACAGTGCCCACACATCTAGTTGGGTTTGTAGATGATAATGGAGCTATCGGTTTTATTCCCAATGATCCTGGTCCTTCCCATCTACATCGATTGGGGGTTGTCTCTTAAGATCCCTAAGAAATAAAACGGGTCTAACTTCGACGAGCGAGTTCTCGAAATTTGTGGCACATAGAATTGTATCATCTAAACCTACATCTCAATATGGATTCCATATACAAAATTATCTCATGGTTTTTCCTAATTCTATATGGTTTTCTCATGGTGGCAATAAACACAATGTCGTAAAAATCCTAAATTTGTGCTAGTGTTAGGCTATCAATGATGATATTTAGCAATTGGAACCTCATGGCATCAAACAGAAAACACCCACACGTTCATGTGGGTTGTTCGATGTTATAGGATGCATCATTTCATTTCCCAATTATTGTGGTCCTTCCCAGTTACATTGCTCGAGCATTATCTCTTAAGATCTCTGAGAGAAAAAAGGGTATAAATTCGATGGGCAAGTTATCAGACACTTGCACTTGAAAATGTTTTGTATAGACCTACAAATCGAAATGGAGTCCCTTTATGAACTCCTCTCACAATTTCTACAAGTTCCTGATGATTTTATCATGGTGGCAATGAACACAATGTTACAAAAAGCATACTTTTTTTTCAGTGTTAGGTTATCAACG
Organism: Taxus chinensis; assembly: GCA_019776745.2. NCBI lineage: Eukaryota > Viridiplantae > Streptophyta > Pinopsida > Cupressales > Taxaceae > Taxus > Taxus chinensis. Next base: position 692,558,728 of record CM034146.1, read on the forward strand.
ATAATATTTAGTAATCAACACCTCATGGCACCAAATGAATAACTCCCACACATCGGGATGGGATGGTAGATGTTAGAGGAGGAAGTTTTTGGCTTTTAGTGATCTTTTTATTTTCCAACTACATTGGTCGATCATTATCCCTTAAGATATATGAGATAAAAAATGGTATAATTTCGAAGGCCAATTTCTCAGAATACATGGTACCTGAGAATGTCTCGTCTAGACATATGGATCTACATGGAGTCTCTCTAGAAAATCATATGGTGGTTTCTCCTAGTTCCCAATGGTTTTCACGTGGTGGGAGAAAACGCAATGCTACAAAAATCCTAAATTTATGTCATTGTTAGGTTGTCAAGGGCAATATTTAGCAATTAGCACCTTGTGGTGCCAAAAGGGAAATGCCCACATGCATGAATGGGTTGACATACTGCAATGTCCCTTTTGGGATGCATCTGAACACAAAAGGAACTTACACAAAGCTAAATATTAAAATGAAACAAAAATGAAATTAAATTCTCAAAACCCTAGCAGTAGGTTAAATATATTTTTAGGATAGCAATCAGCCATAAAACTTGTTGAAAATATCATAGAAACCCTTCAAAATATTATTCTTAAAGGCAGAAATTAATTGCAAAGAAAATTATTGAAGAATAAATCCTTTTTTTCCAATTTAATATTAGCCAAAAATTATTTATGAACAACAACAAATACCCTTTACAAATCTGGCTAGCAATGAAGATTTCTAAGCCCAAAATCAATTACAAATGAAGATTCCATCTGCTAAAAATAGGAGGAACACAATGATGATTGAATTTGAAGTTGTCATTCCCTTAAAACCCCAAACTCCACCTTAGGGCAGGTCACTACCCTTGGGAAGGGATAGAAATCCCTTCAGATCTAAATTTTGTTTAATGCAATCACCGTATGAGATCACCCTTTGAAATTCTGAGGGGTTTCGTCCTCAAACTAGCTCACTATTGAGAGATTTTGTTCTCAATAGGCTTTCCAAGAGGCTTTATATCCTCAATGTATAAGAGAGAAAGAAAATCTTGCTCCAACGCTAAGAGAATGAATTCAAAATCATGAATAAACATATTTCAAGCCAAATTATCCTTTTAAATAGCTAGATGTGGCACCAAAAATAAAATAGAATCCTCCTAAGGAGGAAAAGCCTCCTTGAGGACATAATAGTTCATTTTTATTATAGTTTTCAAATGGATTTTCACCTTTATCCTAGCCGACCTAGCTATACTTATAGAATTACTTTAAAATAATTCAAATCTCACAAATAAAAATAAAAATCACGACATTAACTTCCCTTACTCAATCCCTTTTAGCCCACGGAAAGTGGAATGGGCCCAAGGTCTTCAAAAAGAACTAGCATTGAGAGGGAGACATTACAATCCTCCCCTCCCAAAATTGCTTTCCCTCGAGAAATTTTGTATGCTTGGATGATCCAATAATTTCGATCCTATACTTTTCAAATGAAATAGCTCTTTCCAAAACAAGATCATACATATGTTGACCTTCTCCGTAATGATGTTCTTTAGCAGCCCATGAAGTTTAAAAACTTCCCTGAAGCAAGTATAAACTATTACTTTAAACCTGACATCTTGATTTTCTCCTTCAAAAATAACATCAAAAAATTTATTCTTCGTATACTCAAATGTACTAAAAACCTTCCAAGTTGTTGTAATTTCATCCCTAGAGTAAGGAATTGATGAATAATTAGCAACTTGACAAGCTAAAACATATTCCAAAGTGGCATGTTTATTTTTTGTTCCAACCTTGTCAATTATGGTTGAAGGACATCCTATATTCACAAATATGAGTGTGACTAAACTAATATGGTGGTTGTTAAGGATGATGAAAACAATGTTAGTGGAAACAATTTGTCTCATGGGTGTCATGAAAAGACTTTCTCTAGCATTTAGAGGTAGTAATACATCATTTTGTGTCTCTTCCATGTATTTTTAGAGATCATTTGCATGACTATTCAAGTTAGGATCCCTTTCACCATGTTTTTGTTGTGCTACTCTGATATTCAAGTGGGTTTCCCTTTGGGATATTCCTTTGGTGTTGTTGGTTTCTTCATTAGGAGGGATTTATATCAAACCGTTCTCCAACTCTTTTTGGCATTCTTCACTCAATGGAAAAATCAGAAACATTATGTAAAGATGATAGAAAAAATACATGAAAAACTAGAAATGTTGATAACAACAATAAAAATATTTGTAGCAGCATGGTTTAAAACCCATAAGTCGAATCTCCTTCTACTTATATGTAGTGCCGACACTTTTTATAGTTCAGTAGCTTGTTGTTTCTTGCTCATCGACATGTGTTGACAGTGATTGGTTATATCTTGGACATTATATTTAGAGACTTGATCTTATTAGACATTGTGGACATTCAGGCGTATAGCGTCAATTTAGCTTAATTTCTATGTTATCGTATTTTCTTATGATGTCATAGATACTAATGGATATGATGTTGTGTTTGGAACATAATGATATTGATAGTTGTTACATGTGGAATTCCATGGTTATATGTCACTTTATCATCTTGTCTAACTTTTGGAATATTGAGTATGATTGTGCACGTTGTCGCATTTTGATTGCAGTAGGATGTTATGCTAGTTTAGAACTTATTGATATCTTATTGTGTCGTTGTTTTATATTTTATCAAACAGGTTCAGTTAAGGTGTGCAATGAGTGTGCAGGTGATAGGTTTACAGGAGAACGTGGGATTTAGGCCAGCTACTCAATCTTGTACAAGCAGCCCACGGGCTAAGTCCTAGCCATGTTCATTGTGTGAAGCCTTAGTATAGGAGGTTGTTATTTTGGGCACTATGAGTGACCCCAATTTTTGTAATGTATTGTGCTTTGAATTATTAAATTGGTTTAGGGTTACTAGTGGAGTTGTAAACTTGTTTTGGGAGTTAATAATCCCACTTTTTTTTAAATCTTTGATTTTGTTTTATGAGTCACTTAATTACAAGGGTTTAGGGTCACATGTGAGACCCTTGGGTGGTCCCCACACCCTCTAATCTTGTGCCAAAAATGTAAAACCCGAAATTAGGTTATTTTGGGAATTTTTGGGGACCCCTTTGTAGCTTGGGAGTTCCCCTAACATAAAAATGAGCCCTTGGACCCTACCTAATGGGTAGGGGGGCTTATTTTCAAGGCTAAAGGGAGTTTTCCCTCCCTTTTTACCTCTTGATTGGTCACATCCATGTAAGGGGTGTGGATTGGAGTGTTTATTAAAAGTTTCACTTATTTTGTCTTGCTAACATTTAGGGGAATTTGGGAGAAGAGTGCAAAAAGACAATTTTACCCTTTCTCTCTTTTGTTTTGGCATCTTTGACCTTGTAGAAGGAGAGGGGTGACACATGTCACCCCCTCATTTGTGAGGATGATTTCTTGCTCCTCTTCAAATTCCCATTCATGGGAAAAGAGAGGGACTTTTTTTGGAACTTCTTGCTTGGATGCTTGGGTGATTTGGAGCTTGTGATTTTCTTGAGTCAAGAGTGGAGAAACTTGAAGTTGGAAAGATTTTTGGAGAGCTTTCCTTGAGGTAGGCTCTTATGTCTTATTGTTGTGTTGCTTTATTTTTAGTAGTTAGACTGGTTGCTTGAAATTGTTATTTGTTGTATGTAGATTTTGGTTGCTTGCTTGTTTTTACTCCCTCCATCATATGACATGATGGAGTTTTGGAGTGTGGGGGAAGAGAGAGGGAATTTTCCCTCTCAATCCTCAAGGCTTGATGGACAAGCCTTGTAGGGTCTTAGTGTTTCCCCTCAATGGTTGAGGTGGGGAAGTTGATTCATTTGGCTTGAATCTCCTTCCCCATTCTTGGTAAGGAAACCCCTTTTAGGGTTTGAAAATCCTTCCAAGAAGGACTTGGAGAAAGGGTGGAGGAATAAGGAGGATTTTGATGGAATTTAGGAGCAATAAGGAGGGTAGGGAGATTTTTAATTTGTGCAAGCATTTTAGAATATAATTTTTGGAGAACTTTCTCCTCTCTTCCCCACTTTTGAGGAGGAACATGGGTTCTCCTCCTTGTAAATTTGGAGTCTTGTTTTGTATTTGACCTATTTTTTTGTGTGCTTGTATCATTGTTGGTTTACCCTCCATCTTGTATAAGTTTTGGTTAGTTTCCATCTTTCCCATGGGCTTGGGGGAGGCTAGCATGCATCCCAACCTTGGGAGAGGCATGTAATGATGCCTATGGTTGGGTGGGAAACAAGCTCTCTCTCCTTTCTGGTTCTTTTGGAGGAAATGTACATGGGGATCTCATGTTGAAAGTGGATTGTTGGATTGGAGCTCTTTAACTCTTACCCTTATTGTGGTCATTACTTCTTGTCACTTGCAAGGAAGGATTGAGTAGAATCTCCATTGTTGTAAATCTCTTCTTTGTGTTGGTAAATTTCTTTGGACAAGTGTAAGCTACTCTTGAGAAAACCTCTCTTCTTAAGCTTGTAAGAAGCCTTGTAATAAATTTGAGTAGCCATGTGTTGGTGTATGTTTTGTATATGAAAAATTTCCAACCTTGAAAAAAAGAAATGCTATACTTGTTTTGTCTTAGATATAAGAATCTGAAATAAAATCTCTTTTGAAAGAAAATGTATAAATTTGATCTTATGTCTCTTGTAAACACACACACACACACACACACACACACACACACACACACACACACACCACACATTAAGGTGAATATTTCATCTTGTTATAAGTCTGAAAAGTTCATCCAGTTATTGCATTTGAAGGGAAATACTATAACTTGTAGAAAGTCTCTTTGCAATAGAAATCTGAACTAATACATGAGCACTATTTTTTTTAGAAATCTGAAATACACATCTCCTGGTATATTAACATGGTTTTAGAAATCTGTTGTTTTTTTGTTTTGTTCAAAGGAAATTGGGCTTCAGAAATATGGTAGATTCCTTGATTTTTGTCAAAAAAATATGACATTTTTAGAGGTTATCAAATTTAATCTTTCAAATACATATATTTATATTGTATATGCTGTTTTACATACACATTCACAGATATAAAGTGATATAACAGAATTATATATATATATATATCTATCTGTATGTATGTATGGTATATATATATATATATATGTGTATAATTCTGTTATATCACTTTATATCTGTGAATGTGTATGTAAATAACATATACAATATAAATATAACATATATTTTATAATTTAACATGCTATTTATTTTTTTGATAAAAATCACGTATTTACAAACGATATATATATGTATTAAAACGACATTATATTAAAAAAAAATCACGTGTGGGGGGGGGGGGGGGGTTCAGCCCCCCCACCCCTGCGCATCTAATCAGCATAAATAAATAAATAACAAACAATGGCAGGGGGGTTCGAACCTCCCTCACACCCCTGCAACCTTTTCATGGGGGTGCTGCCCCCAAAACCCCCCCTGTACCTTTTTCCCGGGCCCGTGGGCCTCCAGCTACCCTCACAAACCTCCCTGCACACCCACTCCACTAGCCTGTCCCCCCCTTGCCTCCATCCTTGTCACAGCTTTCTTGGCCACTTCTCCACGCAGACTCCTCCACCGCCCCCATCCACAAACACACTTGATCGCGCAGGCACTCTCCACGTTGTCCTAAACCACTAACCTCTACCTCTCACGCCACGACTCTATCCTCTTAACCGCATGGAGTTTTCTTAAAATCTGCCGCCCCCTCCTCACACTGCCTTCACACAAGTTTTCTTTCCATAGATCCGCCTCCCCCCATACATCAAACAAAATACACCCACAACCAAATTCATTTTTTAAAAACAAAAACAAAGAAGAAAATAATGGTGGGACCCTGCGGCTATCACCAAAGGAGGAAAACACAAGAAATGGAAAATCTCCCATGGATCCTCCACATAAACCTGCAAGAAGAAATAAATCTAAAATGAGAGAAAATAAAACATGGGAGATGAAAAGAAAAGAAAGTGATGAAGAAATTTAGGGTAAAATTAGATCTAGGGTTGAGATTAGTTAGATCCTAGGGCTCAAATAAAATCCTACACACTTTAGGTAGGAGAAATATTGGGAAATGGTAAATAAATTAAAAAAAAAAAAAAAAAACAGGAGTGTGATGAGTTAAGTAAATAAAGAGGGGATGAATACCAATCTAATAAAGGGGTGTGTAGAATTTTTCTAAGTGTGATCCCTAGTAAATCTAAAATTAGTAAAGAGTAATCAATTTTACTGGTAACTAGGAGTTTAGGTTTAGAAATTTAATTTGAATAAAATTACTTTTATAAATTAATTTATTATTGAAATCGAAAAAAAGTCCCGCATTAGCATTTAGTATTGCAAAAATACTATTACAAAAAAAAAAAAAAAATTTACCCTAAATTTTTGCCTTACCTTGGCCTGGTTTTTCCAGTACCCCGGGGAGAGGCATTACATTTGGTATCAGAGCGAGGTTCACACACGCGGACCACTGGGTAACTAATTAAAATGGTTAATGGTAATGTTAATAACATTAAAATTAATAAATGGATAAAAATAAATAGTTAATAATAAATAATTACAACACTATCCAAATTTTAATTTAATAACTCCTTCGCTCACCTCATGCATAGGATGACACCCAAGAGGGGACGATCAGCTAGAGGCATGGGGCATAGTGTACCTACGTGAGAGCAGCCGGCACCCAAATTTGGGCCTCAGATATTAGAGGCCTTACACTAGCTGATAGGCATTGTGGAGCAGCATCTACCACCACCACAGGAGGCGAGAGTGGAGACACCATTTGGGAGATGAGGAGCCGATAGGCAAGGACATGCATTCAGAGCCATCAGAGCATGATACACTGAGGTGGGAGAGGTCACGTAGCCCTTTCGTTCATCATGAGAGGGTAGCCTCGTTCCGTCGTAGCCGCTCACACAGTCTCGAGGGACCATTCGAGGATAGGTGACCCCCTTCGCCTATTGGACTACATCGCTAGGATCGAGATACAGGTAGTGTGATTAGGGACCTTCTTCGCTTGCAGCCACCCACTTACACTGGCTCTACAGATGGCTTTGGGGCTGAGTTGTGGCTCCTTAGCTTGGATAGTTTCTTTGGCTTGCACTCTTATGAGAGCAATGTCAAGGCAAGGTTCGCCATACACCTCCTCCGAGACGCAGCAGGTGTTTGGTGGAGGAATGAGGAGCGGAAGCTCCATCTGACTCAAGAGACAGTGACCTGGGAGATGTTCAAGGAGTGATTCAGGGCTCGTTATATGTCAGAGCATTTTGTGCAGAAGAGGATTGACGAGTTTCATGACTTATGACAGGGATCTGACACAGTAGCACAGTATGAGAGCAGGTTCCTAGATCTCCTACAGTATGTGGACTACCTGCAAGATGAGAAATTATAGGTTAATAGGTTTATTCAAGGCCTTAATGCAGATATAGCAGGAGCAGTTAGGATGTTATCTCCTCCCACACTTGAGAAGGCCATTGAGAAGGCCTACTTAGCTAAGGAGAACAGGACCAAGGCACAGGAGCACCAAGATAGAAATAAGAGCAAGTTTCAGGAGAGGATACATGCCTTTCAGAGTCAGAGGTCATGGGGTACTGCACCACCCCCTAGAGGAGGATTTTGGCCTCCGCCATCAGCCACGAGGGCTCCACCGCACCCGCAGCGACAGACACAATAGCAAGGCCACCCGCAGCAGGGGCTAGGTAGACACAAGGATTTCAGAGAGGTGTTTCTAGAGGTGGTTTTGGTGGAGCCAGGGATAGGAGGTAGGGTACTCAGCAGGCACAAGCTAGCTCACACACAGCAGTCTGCTAGGGTTGGACCAGTAGGATCAGTACACCAGAGTATAGGAGGGACCCCATCTCAGAGGGGTACAGTAGGATGTTTTATTTGTGGATCTCCAGATCACTATGTGCACATGTGCCCGCACAAACCCAATACCATGGATGCACAGAGAGCTGCTAGATCCGAGAAGATGGTGGGTGATGTAGGACATGCCCATCATGTATATGCAGCGGTTGACAACTGCCAGGCCGAGCATCAGGCCACAGTCATTGAGATGACAGGTACTATCAGGGGTATTTCTGTCTCAGTACTTTTTGATTTAGGTGCTTCAGATTCCTTTATATCACCTTCTATAGTGGACCAGTGTGGGCTAGTGGTGGCTAGGAAACCAGATAGTTGCAGGTTGAGTTGGCCTCTGGGGCCAAACTCACTCGTGGACTCGTATGTGGAGATTTGCGTACTTGATTTAGGAGCCTTCTCCACTACTCTTGACCTCTGAGTTATCCCTCTAGGTTCCTATCAGGTAGTTTTGGGTATGGATTGGCTCGAGGCTCATCGAGCTAAGGTGGATTGCAGAAATAAGGTCATTGAGTGTCAGGATGATCTTGGGAGTGCAGTTGTGATATCAGGGATGCAGAGACCTATCTCCTTGCGCATGATATCGGCTAAGTAACTCAAGTGAAGCATGCGTAAGGGGTGTCAGTTGTTTGCTATCACCATCAGTGATCAATCTGAGAGCATTCCAGAGCATTCACCCTTAGATGATCATGTAGTTTTGAGGGAGTATGCAGATGTGTTTCCAGGTGAGCTTCTAGGGTTACCACCCCGCAGAGAGGTGGATTTCACCATTGATTTAGTACCTGGATCAGCACCAGTTTCTAGGGCACCTTATCGGATGATGACTCCAGAGCTTCATGAGCTCAAGATTCAGTTAGAGGAGTTGTTAGATAAGGGTCTCATTTGCCCTAGTGTATCTCCTTGGGGAGCACCAGTCATATTTGTGAAGAAGAAGGATGGTTCTCTCAGGCTTTGTGTAGACTTCAAGACAGCTCAATAAGGTCACAATAAAGAACCGTTATCCACTCCCTAGGATTGATGACTTGTTTGATCAGATGTGGGGAGTGAGATTATTCTCCAAAATTGATCTCAAGTCAGGATACCATCAGTTGCACATTTCAGATGCAGACATTCATAAGACAACGTTTCGCACACGTTACGGGCATTATGAGTTCACAGTGGTTCCATTTGGTTTGACCAATGCCCCAGCTGTCTTCATGAGCCTCATGAATGGAGTATTCAGGACATTTCTGGATCACTTTGTCTTAGTGTTCCTTGATGACATATTGATTTATTCTCGTTTCTGAGGAGGAACATGAGGAGCATTTGAGATAGGTACTTCAGGTTTTGAGAGAGCAGAAGTTGTATGGGAACTTGGAAAAATGTAGCTTCTTTCAGACAGAGATTCAGTACTTGGGCCATATCATTTCAGGTGAGGGTATCTCCGTAGATCCCTCTAAGATACAAGCTATCTTGGACTGGCCAACACCCACATCAGTTACTGAGGTGAGGATTTTCATGGGTTTAGCAGGGTACTACCACAGGTTCGTACAGGACTTTTCTAGGATTGCTCACCCTATCACTTCTCTTCAGAGGAAAGGGAAGAAGTTTGATTGGTCAGAGAAATGTGAGCAATCCTTTCAGTTGCTTAAGGAAAGGTTAACCACGGCACCCATCTTAGCAGTTCCAGACCCGACAGAGGATTTTGTTGTTTGTACTGATGCATCACTAGAGGGTTTGGGAGTAGTTCTTATGCAGGAGTGTCGGGTTATTACTTTTGAGTCTCGTAAGCTCAAGGACTACGAGCTTAATTATCCTACTCATGACTTGGAGCTTGCAGTAGTTGTTCATGCTCTAGTGTGTTGGTGACATTTCCTTTTGGGTAGACCTTTCATTTTGAGGACAGACCATCGTAGCTTGCAGCATATCTTCTCACAGCCGAACCTCAACGCTCGTCAACAATGTTGGATGGAGTTCTTATGTGAGTATGACATGGAGGTTCAGTATATCAAAGGGAAGGAAAATTTTGTTGCAGATGCACTTAGTAGACGATGACATGTGCTTGCTTCTTTGACACTACAATCAGATTTGAGAGGCAAGATTCTTGAGCACCTTCCAGAGGACAGATTTTATGAGGGAGCTAGACAGATGTTGGAGTCACATGGTTCTTTAGAGGGTAGATATTCTGGGTATGTTTTAGAGGTAGATGGTTTGCTTCGGTTCCACAAGGTGCATCTACGTGCCTAAGTCAGGTGATCTGCGTAGCTTCATCCTCACAGAGGCTCATCGAGCCCCATATGCAGCACATCTAGGAGTGAAGAAAATGCATGCTGATCTGAGGGAGTTATATTATTGGCCAGGTCTTCGACGGGACATAGCAGATTTTTTTGCATGATGCCTTGAGTGTCAGAGGGTCAAGGCAGAGCATTCACATCCCGCAGGACTTTTACACCCTCATGATATTCCCGAGTGGAAATGGGATGTGATCTCCATGGATTTCATAGTCAGACTTCCTATGTCATCTTATCGTCATGATGCCATTATGGTCACCATGGATAAATTGACCAAGGTTGTGCATTTTTCGCCAACCAAGGTCACCTATAATGCACAGGCCATTGCCAAGGTATTTATGGAGGACATTATTAGGTTGCATGGGATTCTGAAGACCATCATAAATGACAGGGATACCATCTACACTTCAGTTTTTTGGACTTCTTTTCAGGCCACTCTGGGGTACTTAGATTAATTTTAGTTCAGCTTATCATCCAGAGACAGATGGGCAGATAGAGAGGGTTAATCAGGTGTTGGAGGACATGTTGAGAATGTATGTCATGGATCAGCAGAAGAAATGGGAAGATTATTTTCATTTAGTTGAGTTTTCCTACAACAACAGCTATCATAGTTCCATTGGTATGGCTCCTTACCAGGATTTGTATGGACGACCTTGCAGGACACCTCTGAGTTGGGACAGACTAGATGACAGGATTATTCTGGGACCAACCTACCTTCAGGATTTAGAGCAGCAGGTTGTGCTGATTAGACAACGTCTTGAGTAGGCCAGAGCATGCCAAAAGGCGTATGCAGACACTAAGAGGATTGATCATCACTTCTCAGTGGGTGACAAAGTCTTCTTGAGAGTTCATCCGCATAAGAGTTCTGATCCATTATGGAAAGGGTTCTAAGCTATCACCTCATTTTGTGGGGCCTTTTGATATTTTAGAGGTCATTGGTCCAGTTGCCTATCGCCTAGCTTTACCACCACGCCTTGCATGGGCCCACGATGTTTTTCATGTTTCTGTACTACGTAGATATGTACCTGATGCTACTCATGTTTTGGATTGGTCGGCATTACAGGTAGAGGATGGAGGACAGTGGAGACTGGAGCCCGTACGCATACTGGAGCACTGGAGGTTGGCCCTTCGGGGTCGAGACTTGGACCAGGTTAGAGTACAGTGGGACCAGTATGATGAGACAACAGCTACCTGGGAGGATGCGATACCTTTGAGGGCTAGATATCCCTATCTCTTTCAGTGACTTCCAGGAGGAAGTCTAATTTTAGTAGAGGGGGATGTAGTGCCCACACTTTTTATAGCTCAGTAGCTTGTTGTTTCTTTTCTCATCAGACATGTTTTGACAGAGTTTTGTTATATCGTGGACATTATATTAGAGATTGGATCTTATTAGACATGTGTGGACATTCAGGCGTATAGCGCCAATTTAGCTTAAATTCTATGTTATCGCATTTTCTTATGATGTCATGGATACTAATGGATATGATGTTGTGTTTGGAACATAATTATGATTGATGGATAGTTGTTGCATGTGGAATTCCATGGTTATATGTCACTTTATCATCTTGTCTAACTTTTGGAATATTGAGTATAATTGTGCACGTTGTCACATTTTGATTTTAGTAGGATGTTAGGCTAGTTTAGAACTTATTGATATCTTACTGTGTCGTTGTTTTATATTTTATCAGACAGGTACGGTTAATGTGTGCAATGAGTGTGCAGGTGACAAGGTTTACAGGAGAACATGGGATTCAGGCCAGCTACACAATCTTGCACAAGCAGCCCACGGGCTGAGTCCTAGCCATGTTCATTGTGTGAAGCCTTAGTATAGGAGATTATTATTTTGGGCACTATGAGTGACCCCAATTTTTGTAATGTATTGTGCTTTGAATTATTAATTTTGTTTAGGGTTAGTTAGTGGAGTTGTAAACTTGTTTTGGGAGTTAATAATCCCACTTTCATTTAAATATTTGATTTTGTTTAATGAGTCACTTAATCACAAGGGTTTAGGGTCACATGTGAGACCCTTGGGTGGTCCCCACACCCTCTACCCTTGTGCCAAAAATGCAAAACCCGAAATTAGGTTATTTTGGGCATTTTTGGGGACCCCCTTTTTAGCTTGGGAGTTCCCCTAACATAAAAATGAGCCCTTGGACCCTACCTAATGGGTAGGGGGGCTTATTTTCAAGGCTAGAGGGAGTTTTCCCTCCCTTTTTACCTCTTGTTTGGTCACATCCATGTAAGGGGTGTGGATTGGAGTGCTTATTAAAAGTTTCACTAATTTTGTCTTGCTAACATTTAGGGGAATTTGGGAGAAGAGGGCAAAAAGACAATTTTACCCTTTCTCTCTTTTGTTTTGGCATCTTTGACCTTGAAGAAGGAGAGGGGTGACACATGTCACCCCCTCATTTGTGAGGATGCTTGCTTGCTCCTCTTCAAATTCCCATTCATGGGAAAAGAGAGGGACTTTTTCTTTGGAACTTCTTGCTTGGATGCTTGGGTGATTTGGAGCTTGTGATTTTCTTGAGTCAAGAGTGGAGAAACTTGAAGTTGGAAAGCTTTTTGGAGAGCTTTCCTTGAGGTAGGCTCTTATGTCTTATTGTTGTGTTGTTTTCTTTTTAGTTGTTAGATTGGTTGCTTGAAATTGTTATTGTTGTATGTAGATTTTGGTTGCTTGCTTGTTTTTACTCCCTCCATCATATGGCATGATGGAGTTTTGGAGTTGTGGGGGAAGAGAGAGGGAATTTTCCCTCTCAATCCTCAAGGCTTGATGGACAAGCCTTGTAGGGTCTTAGTGTTTCCCCTCAATGGTTGAGGTGGGGAAGTTGATTCATTTGGCTTGAATCTCCTTCCCCATTCTTGGTAAGGAAACCCCTTTGGGGTTTGAAAATCCTTCCAAGAAGGACTTGGAGAAAGGGTGGAGGAATAAGGAGGGTTTTTGATTGAATTTAGGAGCAATAAGGAGGGTAGGGAGATTTTTTCTTTGTGCAAGCAATTTGGAATATAACTTTTGGAGAACTTTCTCCTCTCTTCCCCACTTTTGAGGAAGAACATGGGTTCTCCTCCTTGTAAATTTTGGAGTCCTTGTTTTGTATTTATCCCATTTTTTTGTGTGCTTGTATCATTGTTAGTTCACCCTCCATCTTGTGCAAGTTTTGGTTAGTTGTCCTCTTTCCCATGGGCTTGGGGGAGGCTAGCATGCATCCCAACCTTGGGAGAGGCATGTAATGATGCCTATGGTTGGGTGGAAAACAAGCTCTCTCTCCTTGTTGTTTTCTCTTCGAAGGCAATGTAATGTTGGAGCTCATGTTGAAAGTTGGTTGTTGGATTGGAGCTCTTTAGCTTCTCTTACACTCTATTGTAGGTCATTACTTCTTGTCTCTTGCAAGGAAGGATTGAGGAAAAATTCTCCACTCTTGTAAAATCTCTTCTTTGTAATTTTGTAAATTTCTTTAGACAAATGTAAGCTATTCTTGAGTTCAGCAATCTCCTCAAACATCTTGTAAGAAAAGACTTGTTAATCAATATTTGAGTAGTTATGTGTTGGTGTATGCATGGTGTATACATTGAATTTCCAAACCTTGAAAAAAGTGAAATGTTATAACCCTTGTTGTTTCTTAAATAGCTAAGTTATCCGAAATAAAATCTCTTTTGAAAGAAAATGTATCAAATTTGATCTTATGTCTTCTTGTAAACACATGACAACACCACGGACACATACACACACTTGCACACAGACACATGACACACACACACACACATTAAGGTGAATATTTAATCTTGTTATAAGTTTGAAAAGTTCATCCAGTTATTGCATTTGAACAGGAAATACTATAACTTTGTAGAAAAGTCTCTTTTGCAATAGAAATCTAAACTAATACATGAGCACTATTACTTTAATATATATATATATATATATATATATATATATATATATATGTTTTTTTTAAAGAGAAATTATTTTTTAAAAAATTGAAACTTGGAAGAAACCATTTTTTTTTTGGTGTGAAATACACATCTCCTGGTATATTATGCATGGTTTTAGAAATCATACTGTCTTTATTATATCAACCATACAAGAACTTTGGCTTTTATAATACTGGTAGTCTATTAGTGATTGTTATTCAAATACTAAATAGTTGTTATCCTGGAATTTATTATTTGAAATATATTTATATATATATCATATATATATATGATATATGAATGTATATGTTGATATTTACAGTACATCTATTCACAGATATAAAGAGATACAACTGTATTATATATATAAATAAACTATACAATTATAAAAATATATATATATATATATATATATATAATATATATTATATAACGAATTTATTTTAAAACAAAATTATATAAAAAAAATTGGTGTGGAAAGGCTGTCGGCCCCCCCTCCGCCTATGCATCTAATAAGCAAAAAAAAAATACAAACAACGGTGGGGGGGTCGAATCCCCCCGCACCCCTGCAATTTTCTCCCGTTTGCACCGCTTTCCCCACAACGCACCACTGCCCTTTGGGCCTGCACCGCCCCCGACCACCCCCAGTCAAACCCACTCACGTCTACTCCAAGTGGCCGCTGCCCCCACTTCCTCTCCCGCCTGCACCTGCTCCGCATACTTCACTTGGCCCCTTGTCCTTGCCACGCCCTACCTCCTTTTGCACCCTCCCCTTCGGCCTCACACTACCCTGTCCCACGACCTGTAACCACTCCCCACTGCCGCCCCTTGTCAGCATTCCTTGACCCTCATCCTTCTTGATCCACCACCCCCTTTATGTCGCACTGCCTTCACACATAGCCCCTTCCTCCAGATCCACCGCCCCTTCCATACCTCACAGCAAGTAATACATGCCTCCCTCTCTCTCTCTAAGGAAAAAAAAAGAGAGAGAAGAAATATATATGGTGGGAGGCGGCTATCACCATAGGAGGATATACATTTTCAAGATTTGACCCGACCAGATCTTAGAAGGGATCATCCACACATAGGGGTTTATAAGAAAGCAAGATAAATCAAGAATGGAGAGAAAACAAAATGAAAGAAAGAGCATAAGAAACAGAAAGGAGATGATCTAGGGTAAATTTAGGGTCAAAATTAGATCTAGGGTTGAGATTAGTTAGATCCTAGGGCTCAAATAAAATCCTACACACTTTAGGTAGGAGAAATATTGGGAAATGGTAAATAAATTTAAAAAAAAAAACAGGAGTATGATGAGTTTAGTAAATAAAGAGGGGATGAAAATCTAATAAAGGGTGGTGTAGAATTTTTCAAGTGTGATCCCACTAAATAATTAGTAGAGTAATCATTTTATGTAATAGGAGTTTAGGTTTAGAAATTTAATTTGTGTAAACCGACTTTTATAAATTATTTTTTTATTGGGGTCGAAAAAAGTCCCGCATTAGCATTTATATTGCAAAAATACTATAAAAAAAAAACTTACCCTAAATTTTTGCCTTACCTTGGCCTGTTTTTCCGGTACCCTGGGGAGAGGCATTACATTATATTAATACCACCAATGACATGTTGAGTTATAGTGTTTTAGACAACAAGATAACATCCATCTTGCTCACTTCTTAACACATAATTCATGAACTCAACATCAACCCCTATCGAAGGAATTCTTATAAGAGCATGTGTATTGATTAGAAGCTGAAAAAATATATGAAGTGATTGTTGTTTTAAAACTGAAAATGTAGGGGTTATCTTACCATGTGTTTCCCATAGGTATTTTCTTCTTCCAAAAATTATCTCCATCCTCGTTGTTGTAGAAACTTGAGGAAAACCACTTATCATGCCTTAAAGCACAACCTCTTGACCATCAAGTCTGAATCTCAACTCCATAGTTTGATAGTTTTGGGTAAATTCGCCCAAAGAATACAACAATTGAATCCCAAACACTAAATATTTCTCCTCAATACCAACAACATAGAAATCTTCATTTTCCTCGAGTCTTCCCAAAGCAATATTGAGGTGTTGGAATCTTTTAATGTGTAGGATGAAGAATTTATCAGCAATGTAAATATTGAAATTAGGAAATCTATGTTGGAAAAAAAACACTGACAAGGCAGGGGTGTATCAATGCTTCTTCAATCTTTTAAAAAACAATTTAAAAATTCAACAATCCATTCAATCTTGATCAACCTTTTTCATGAGGAAACAATGACATTAAACCATAAGAAAATATCAAGAAACCACACAAGAAGACAATAGTTGATGTGGGAAACCCTTAAGGGGAGAAAAACCCACTAAAATCAACGCACTACTGTGGAAAATTGTACCATAATAGGTTACAAAGATTTCAATTTGTTGAACACCCACTCAACTTGAAGCAACAACTACAACAATTCAGTGAAGCACCTACTTGACAACTTTTGCAATCTACAACTTGCATGGAAGTACCAACTCCCTAATTTTCCAAGCACCAACTTAGTCTTTACATAATTTTGATCACAATCATCAGACCTAGTTTCTTAAAACAAAAAATGTGTGATCTCATATTCAGCTTCTATATGATCATCCTCCTTCTTTACTCACCTTGATTCACCTATTTTCTCCTCATCTCATACTTCTACTCATATAGTATTAATAAATATTTTTACATACACATTTATCCTCACACACATATAAGGATGAACTCATCTTCCTCCTCTCACACTTCCGCATTCACCTATTTTCTCATATTTGCATATTGCTACAAAAATACAGTCATAAGATCTCTTTCACATACACACTGATATATTTGCTCATCTCCTCATATCGGTGATAAATAGAATCTACCAAAAGTTATATTTCATACACATTAATACATTCATATACACGAGTATAACCTCCTCTTACACATATAACTCTTCATCTTCCAACACTTCACGTT
The DNA here is from genome assembly GCA_019776745.2 of Taxus chinensis. Classification (NCBI taxonomy): domain Eukaryota; kingdom Viridiplantae; phylum Streptophyta; class Pinopsida; order Cupressales; family Taxaceae; genus Taxus; species Taxus chinensis. The sequence goes on from CM034146.1 coordinate 692,575,739, forward strand.
CTTGTCTCTTCAACTCGTACACAAGATTCTATGTGACATCATCTAAAATTGTCACAATGTCATTATTACTTTTGCAAGGTTTCAGCTACAAGCACTAACCTTTCATGAATTTTCATGACACTTATAACTCCCATTAGGAACTACACAAATTTTTTGAACTTATTGATCTTATGATAAAATTGAATGGATTCTATTTCCAAATTGACAACTGCCAACTTCTTTTGTAACGGTTTTATTCCTCCTTGTCTTCTTCTTAACATGGGCTTCTTTTTCTTCTAGCTCTCATAGAAAATGCACAAAATGTTATGAAGTTTTCCACATGCTACTAATTTCATCTCCTTTCCATCTATAACCTTTACAAGCTTTACAACTTGTCATTTTACCTTCAAGACTCCATTAGGACTCGTGTGTTCTACTAGGTGTATGATATTCAAAACACAATATTCGACTTCGATTAATGAAACACACTTCAGGCTCATGTCATGCACTGATATCAGGATGAAATAATATTTAAGATGTCTAAGACATCACCAAGTTATTATAATGTTGCAAGTTAGAGCATGAGACTTCCACTTCAACTCATCTTCTTAGCTGAATATCCATAGTTAAGGCAGCTCGAGAACATAGTCACAAGATTGATTCACAAACACTGATGTATGCATCCTAAAATCTTCTTGATGATTGGAGGATTTTTAATGTCTGAAAAACTTCATGATCATCAAGAACACTTCCCATACTTGCTTCCACATCAGGATTTTTATCATGAACTTTGATATGCATGACTGTATCATCAAATTTCTTCAAAACAAGCATATTGTTATACCTTACCAGCTGACCAAGATCATGAAACCACCACCAAAATGAACTAGGAATAATTCTCTACAAGATTAAATCATCAAATAATTTGTCCCAATTCATTTCAAGACCAAAACCTTCAGTTCTTCTCCATTGCTCTCAAGGGAGGATTTTAGAAGGGTTTAGAACCCACTTAACTTCTTAGGGATCGTTCATAAATTATAGGTCATAATTCTACCTCATTTCAATTGAAAAATGATCTTAAATCCATGCCCCAAAATTGATGAAAGAACCAGGTCCCCATGTAGATATTTAACATGTGAATGAGCACATCAAACTTGACCCACGAGCTGGAAATGACCATTTTGTGAGCTCGATAGAGCCTAAACTCATTTTTTATTTCTTCTCCCTTTGAATTTTGAATTAAAACTTTGTCCACAACACTATGTTGAGCTCCTTCACATGTCTCATGGCTCATTTATTTTTGAAACTCATCCATGACTTGTACATGCATACCTAGTTTGTCCTCAAGAACATGCCTTCAAAAGACCTTGAACATGCCTCTACCAGATGTATTTTGACTTGTAGCATATTCCACATCCTCTCTACAATGTCACAACACACTACTCATACTCGTACTGACCTACCTTATCCTGCTTTGCTTCATACACAAGCCATGCTTGCACTAGGTCTTAGAACTAGGCCTAATTGAGCTTGTTTTGACCCATGTTTCATGAACCTGTCTTTTCCTTCATCACAAATACACTTACACACCTTTGAGACAATATGTTTGACACCTCTTCATTCCCTTATGGGATCACTTACATCTGCAGCTCACTTTCATGCTCCATTAGGCCTTCAAGTACCTAGAATAGGTCTATATGATCACCTGCAAATCATGGACAAGCCTATATATGCACTATGAGATTCACATGAGTTTATTAATAAACCCTCTTCATGATCTCCATGCCTTGACCATGCCTCACTATCTGCATCATGCCTTCATTCCATAATACAAACTCATCTTGTTGTATACGCCTCATGATTAATCCTACTAGACCAAGCAAATCTCCCTAATGCCACTCATGAACACTTGTGTACATCAGGATGGCTGTATCACATCATCACACACCTGCTCAAACATCTGGGACATCATCATGAAACCCTATCACATCACCATCTTACCTCTACAAGTCACTAGTTACTCAAGAATCCAAACCTTACTAGGTAATCTGAATCATGACACCATGGACTCATGTCATACCTTGTCCTTTCATGTCACAATCACTACAAACTTCCTCTTACACTTTTTCATCCTCCTTCATGTCATTAATGATCCTTTTGCATCAATGAGCCTTATAGAAATGTATCTTCTATACCTACGTCTCTACATTGAGCCCCTCTACGAAATTCTCTCGCTATTTCTCCCATGTCTGTACATATTTCTTACAGTCGTATCAAAGGCAACGCTACCAAAATCCTCAATTTGTGTTTGTGTTAGGTTGTTAATGAGAATATTTTACAATCAGCACCTCATGGTACCAAACATATAACATCCACATTCTAGGGTGTCCTTGTAGATGGTAGAGGAGACTTTGCTTTACTAACCAATGATCTCAGTCCTTCTTGGCTACATCAGTTAGGTGTTGTATCTTAAAATCTCTGAGAGCTAAAAAGGGTTTATCTTTAATAGGTGAGTTCTCAGAATTCATGACATCTATAAATGTATCATCTATACCTATTTCTTGACATGGTGTTCCTATATGAATGACTCTCATCATTTCTCCCAAGTCCATAGGGTTTTCTCACTATTGTAGTGAATGCAGCGCTATAAAAATCCTCAAATTGTGTTAGTGTCAGGATGTGAATGGAGATATTTTACAATCGACACCCCGTGGCACCAAATGAAAAACAAATACATGTGGGTTGGGTTAGTAGATGTCAGAGGAGGCTTCATTTCATTGTCCAACCATCTCATTCCTTCTCGGCTACATCGGTTGAGTGTTGTCACTTAAGATACCTGAGAGTAAAAAATGTTCTAACAACAATCGGTGATTTATCAGAATTTGTGGCACCTAGAAATATCTCATTTAGACCTATGAATAGATATGGAGCCCCTCTAAGAAATACTCTTGCAGTTTCTCCCAAATATATATGGTTTTATTGTGGTGGCCAAAATGCATCGCTTCCAAAATCCTCATATTGTGTTAGTATTAGGCTATCAATGACAATATTTTGCAATTGGAACCTTATAACACTAAACAAAAATTTCTCATAAATTAGGGTGGTCTCATAGACACTAGAGGAGAGGAGTGATTTATCTACCTAAAAATATGGGGCTTTCCTAGCTATATGGGTCAAGCGTTGTCTCCTAAGAGCCCTAATAACAAAAAAAGGATCTAACTTCGACAGGTGAGTTCTCAAACTCCCTAAACCCTAGAAATGTCTCATCTAGACCTATGGCTTGAAATGGAGTCCCTCTACAAAATCCTCTTATGTTTTCTCCCGAGTCCATATAGTTCTATCATGGGTGCAACACTACCAAAATCCTTAATTTGTGTTAGTGTTAGGTTATCAACGGTGATATTTTGCAATTAGCACCTTGTGGCACCAAATGAACAAGTCCCACATGTTAGTTTATGTTACTAGATGCTAAAGGATGCATGGTTATTCTTCCCAACCATGCTGGTCCTTCTCAGCTACATTAGTTGAGCATTGTCTCTTATGTTCCCTAACAACAAAAAAGGGTCTAACATTGGTAGGAAAGTTATCGAACTTCTTGTCACCTAGAAATTTCTTGTTAAGACCTATGGTTGTACATCGATCGATTCTACAAAAATTATCTCATAATTTCTCCCAAGTTCGTACAATTTTTTAAAAAATCATAGCAAAAGTAATCTTGCTAAAATACTTAATTCGTGGCAATGTTAGGTTACCAACAATGATAGTTTACAATCAGCACCTCGTGGCACCAAATAGAAAATGCCCACATGTTGGGGTGGGCTGGTAGATGCATAATTTTACTTCTCAACCATCTTGGTCCTTCTCAGCTACATCATCCAAGCGTAGTCTCTCAAGAAATTCAACAAGATGATCAACAATATTCCCACCATTTCTCGTCCTACTGCAAATAATTTGAAAATATTCTTCACAAATGCCTAGTTTCCTGAAGATAGATTCATTCTATGGAGATTTCAACCAAGAGATTTGGACAACGCTCAAGAAATTTTCATTGAATTGGAAGATGACCTTGTCTTTTCAGGAAATATCAAGAATCCTTCAACGAAGGATAAAGCTCAAAGTTCTAAAGATGAGAGAGCTGATTCACTATTGAAAAATTTGGCTAATGATTTGAAAATGTTGAAGAAATAAGCTTGTCAATGATAATATCATCATAATCACATTGCAGGAGCACCCCGAATGCTTGCCTTGGAAGCTCCACCAATCAATGCAATATGTGGAACCGAGGAAGATGATGGAGAATAAATTTTTGAATCAGAAATTGAAGAAGAAGATTTTCAATGTGCAAGGATTGGATATTGTATTTTCACACCGGATGAAGATTTTGAAGATCCCACAAATAAATTCTCCTATGTAGTATTCACTAGATCACAAAAGAATAAATAAGGCTCTTCTTCCAATTCCCAAGCTAAGTAATTAAATCCTCAAATGGGGACTCTACGAAAGGAGGATCATCGAATTCCACTTCTACGGGGTTTTCTTAGAGGAAGTATGAGACTACATCAACCAAGAATCCTTCTACCTCTTCAAATAAGTCTCAGTCAACTTCCTTCAAAAAATCACTTTTTGTTGATCCTAAGAATAACCATGTCAAGGTCTTCATAACTCCTAATATGCTTACATCTTCTCCACCTTTTGATATCATTAAACATTGCAAAACAAAAAAAAATTAATTTCTGAATATGAGTACTTGAAAACTCATCCTAAGAAATTTGATAGGTTTGTTCAGTATATCAAAGGAAGTAGTTAAGTTTCATGTTCTAAAAATTCCACTACCAAATAACCACCTCATGCCTCTCATTTCACTCCTCTGAATTGTCTCGCTTCCACACCCTCCACCTCTAAGAAGGTAAATCCTTTCTATATAGCCTTGTTGGTCAATGTGTATAAACTAAATAATTTCATCATTGACTCTGATGTTTTGAACAATGTCATGCCTACAAAAAGTTGCTAAAGATCTCAATATCTCTCTCTCTCTCTCCTACCTCTGGCCATTGCTTCTCCATGGAAACGAAATAATTTTCTCTTGTTTTCTAGGTCAAGGATGCTCAGGTGGCATTGGAATATTTCCCTAACAAGGGGATCATGATGAGAATACTTGTAGTAGACATGCCCGCCTCATATGGGATGTTTTCGGGTCAAAGCTTTTGTTTGAGATGTTGGTGGATATAAGCAGTTGGATTGGTCACATGCAACCATTCCATTCAATGGTAAAGTGAAGAAACTTCTTCCCATCAGGAAAATGAAATATGTTATTCAAAGACCAGATGACCCAACGACAGATATCTTGTTTAAAAATTCAAAGTCTTACAAATTTTTCATGACTTTTGAAGATGATCTTGAGCCGCCCATGTTGGTGTAATAATGTCTAAGCATCACAGAGATGATCACAGAGCATAATGGTGACTTAATGGAATCAAAAGTTTAAAGCATGTACTTCCCAAGGGATGTGAACATGAATGAATTTTCTCCACCAAATGTTGATAATGTTCATGAGATTCTTGAATTGCAACAAAGAAATATCGAAGTGATGAGCAGTGCGGATCAAGAAGGAGTGATTTCCATAAACTCATTTTCATGCAAATTCAATGTTGTAAAACACGTTCTCAATGTTCAATAAAAGTTCCATTCAGTAAGTGTGTTTGTGAATATAAAGACTTATATTTCTCATTAGAAGAGAATGACAAGGAATGCAAGAGTGATGATATGTTTCAGCCCTCTAAATTCCAATCCACTCAAGAAGATGATGATTTCATCACAAAAATGGACTCCCTAGTTCTCAATGATCAAGATTGGGAAAATGACAACATAAATATTTCAGTGCTAATTTTGTGCTCATTCCCCTTTCATGAGGATGGAGACATTATCAACAAAAAATGGATAGACAAAATAGTGCTTGATCCCAAGGCTGGTCTTGTTAAAAATGAAAATATTCTCAAAAATGAATTTATGTATAAGAGCATGATTGCATCTTTTAAGATCAAATCCATGAAGAAAAAGGGGCTTTCATCATGAAAATGGATTTGAAAGCTCAAAATGGACAAGATGAAGAAGATAGTTTCCATGTTGCATGCCTAACCTTGAGCTCATTATCTTTCCAATAGAATGATCTAATTTACACGCCACATTATATAGGGAAACATGTTGAGAAAGAACCAGAGTATGTGAAAGAATATTTCTTGAACCAGTTGAGAAACATAGAACATCAAGAGGCTAGTGATAATGTTGAATTTTTCAAAGCATTTTACAAGAATCAAACCATGGAAGTGGTGACAATGAAGTACATAAAAAATGTAGAACAAATTTCTATAAAACTACATAGGCCTTGGTATGAAAATGATAAGCCAAGTGTGATCAAGAATCTTCTTCACGGAAACGATGGAAAATCAGCAAGTGGGATAAACCTGAGATTCAATGAGAACATGGAAATAATTTTTCAAAGTAATAGAGGCAATGAACTGAATAAGTGGGTCATAAATTTCAATAACAATCATGTTATATTTCTCAAGAAGTTGAGGAAAGATTCATCTTTCAGTGATCCTGTCAATCAATTTGTAGAAGAAAGACATTCGGTGATACTCGTATATGGGTAAGCACTCACTTTGATTTGGTGCTTCAATGAAAGTGGGATTTCCCCTACATGTACATCGGTGATTTAGGATGTTTCAATTTTTTGTGTGTTTATCTTCTCATTTTGTGTTTCCCTTTCCTATTGTGTGTTTTTTCTTGTTTTGTGTGTGTTCAATAAAGTAAGTTTCAATGTATGTCTCTGATGTGACTCTATAGCCCAATGGATAAGGCATTGGTCCATGTATTAAATTTATATTCTAGAGTTCTTGTTTTTCCTTTTCTCATTTTGTTTGATCTAGAACAATTCCCCAAGCTAGAGCCAGTTGTTGTCATGTTTTTTTCCTAGCTCAAAAATTCAAACTTTCAAGCATGACAACCAAGCCAAATTTGAAAATTTTCTCCTGAGTCTTCCCGAATCCATCTCTTGGTTATTTTTACCTCTATGTCATGACCATATTGACCTTTTAGGTTATCCCAATGTATTTAACAAGCATATGAAGGTGTTCAAAAATATGTTTCAAGGTTGACAATTCCATTCACTCAAGAACAATTGAAGACTAATTCTTGAGCATAATTAGAAAGGCCAATTTTGGCCATTTCAATGCAGGTATGCATCCTCTGGAAAGGTTCAAATGGCTCATAATTATCTAAAGGTGGTATTTGAGATACAAGAATGTGTTAGAAGTGGTTTATGAAGGTTTAGGAAATATTTGGAGGTTTAGGGACAAACTATGCAAAAGTAGATTTTATCAGGTGTAAGGAGTAAGTGATCAAAATTGGAACTTAAAATTCATCGGATGATTCCAGGAGCTCCGTAAGGAGTTAAGGTGCAATAAATTATATATTATAAATTTTAATATATTCTATACATGGTGGAACCATCACATTTTTCACAAGACCTTTTTTGTTCCTCAAGGAAGCTCAATCTTGGCAGACATACCTAGTTATCCCGAAGAAAAATGAGCCAATTTTTAGAGAAGAAATCATAATTTAAGCCTTAAATCCATTCCATTTATCTTTAAATGGTCTTGGTATTCAAAATCATATAACATTTCATGTGATAATACCATATGGATCTCTGGTGATTGTGTCATCATGTTCTCTTGTGTACGAGATATGCTTCTCGTACTTAGCCAAAAAATTTAGTGACACGTGACACCTTCTGACTTCATGGAAAAAATGTGTGTCCCTATTATCACTATCCCAAGGGGATAGATGGCACACAAAAATGCAGCCAATCTCATCCCTCTTCTCTGGTCCCGCATATGACCCACCTCATCCTAGCGGAGTGTTAATCAAGCTAAGCTCATCTCCCTCTCCTCACACCACACGGTGAAAAGTGGCATGATTTGGTTAAGGGAACATTTTCTTGTCTCCCTTATCCCCATTACCAAGGGGATATAGGGGGAAAAATGTGCTGCAATTTATCTCATCATGTTCTCCATACGACCCAAACTCAGCTCTCAGGTGCTCAAGCAAGTTTTCTCCATCTCCCTCATGATGCACCACAAAGTGACACTTGTCATAATTTGGTTTAGGTGCATTTTATTTTCCCCATTGTCCCCATTCCTAAGGGGATATATGGGAAAAAAAAATTATCCCCATACTTAAGCCATGAAATCCCTAGTTCTTAAATATAAACAACTGTCACACCCATGAGTAAAAAGTAATTGTTGGCGTAGCTTAAAAACAGGGTAACTTACTTCTAAGCTCATTTTTATTTCACAATTTGACCTTGTTGCCATTTTTTATGCCATTAAACCTCTAAAAAAATGAAAAAACACAATCCATGTTGCGTAACATGTTCCAGACCAACCATGACTACAAAAATCAAGTTTTTCCCATGACTCTTCATCCCGAAAACTAATTGCACCAATGTTTGAATTGATTTCTCTTCTCCTAGACATCATTGTGATCACTGAAGATTCAAACCTCCATTAATGTTTTTCATCACAAATTCATCATGTTAACTACGCCTCATGATTAAGCCTACTGGATGAAGAAAATCTCACTAATGCCACTCATGAAAACTTGTGTACACATGGATGATTGTATCACATCGTCACACACCAGCTCAAACATTCGAGACATCATCATGAAACACTATCACATCACCATCGTACCTCTACAAGTCACTAGTTACGCAAGAATCCAAACCTTACCTGGTAATCTCAATCATGACACCATGGACTCATGCCATACCTTGTCATGTCATGTCACAATCACTACAAACTTCCTCTTACACTCCTTCATCCTCCTTCAAATCATTAATGATCCTTTTACATCAATGAGCCTTAAAGAAATGTATCTTCTATACCTACGTCTCTACATTGAGCCCCTCTGTGAAATTCTCTCACTATTTCTCCCATGTCTGTACAGTTTTTTACGGTCGTATCAAAGGCAATGCTATTAAAATCCTCAATTTGTGTTTTTGTTAGGTTATTAATGAGAATATTTTACAATCAACACCTCATGGTACCAAACATATAACATCCACATTCTAGGGTTCCCTTGTATATGGTAGAGGATACTTCTCTTTACTAACCAATGATCTCGGTCCTTCTTGGCTACATCAGTTAGGTGTTGTATCTTAAAATCCCTTAGAGCTAAAAAGGGTTTATCTTTAATAGGTGAGTTCTCAGAATTTGTGGCATCTATAAATGTATCATCTATACCTATTTATTGACATGGTTTTCTTGTATGAATTACTCTCATTATTTCTCCCAAGTCCATAGGGTTTTCTCACTGTTGTAGTGAATGCAACGTTACAGAAATCCTTAATTTGTGTTAGTGTCGGGATGTCAATGGAGATATTTTACAATTAACACCCAGTGGCACCAAAAGAACAACACATACATGTGGTTTGGGTTAGTAGATGTCAGAGGAGGCTTCATTTCATTGTCCAACCATCTCGTTCCTTCTCGGCTACATTGGTTGAGTGTTGTCACTTCATATCCCTGAGAGTAAAAAAGGTTCTAACAACAATGGGTGATTTATCAGAAGTCGTGGCACCTAGAAATATCTCATTTAGACCTATAGATAGATATGAAGCCCCTCTAAGAAATACTCTTGTGGTTTCTCCCAAATATATATGGTTTTATCCTGGTGGGAAAAAACGCAATGCTTCCAAAACCCTCATATTGTGTTAGTATTAGGCTATCAATGACAATGTTTTATAATTGGAACCTTATAGCACTAAACAAAAAATTCTCATGAATTAGGGTGGTCTAGTAGACACTAGAGGAGGCGTGATTTATCTACCCAAAAATATGGGTCTTTCCTAGCTATATTGGTCAAGTGTTGTCTCTTAAGAGCCCTAATAACAAAAAAGGATCTAACTTCGACATGCAAGTTATCGAACTTTGTAAAACCTATAAATGTCTCATTTAGACCTATAGCTTGAAATGGAGTCCCTCTACAAAATCCTCTTATGTTTTTTCCCGGGTCCATAAAGTTTTATCGTAGGTGCAACACTACCAAAATCCTTAATTTTTGTTAGTATTAGGTTGTCAATGATGATATTTTGCAATTGGCACCTTGTGGCACCAAATGGATAGGTCACACATGTTAATTTATGTTGTAGATGCTAAAGGATGTGTGGTTATTCTTCCCAACCATTCTGGTCCTTCTCAGCTACATCAGTCAAGCATTATCTCTTATGTTCCCCAACAACCAAAAAGGTTCTATCATCGACAGGAAAGTTCTCAAACTTCTTGTCACCTACAAATTTCTTGTTTAGACCTATGGTTGTACATCGATCCCTTCTAGAAAAATTATCTCATAATTTCTCCCAGGTTTGTACATTTTTTTCAAAATCATAGCGAAAGTAATGTTTCCAAAAGCCTTAATTTGTATCAATGTTAGGTTCCCAACAATGATAGTTTACAATCAGAACCTCGTGGAACCAAATAGAAACTGCCCACATGTTGGGAAGGGATGGTAGATGCTAGAAGATGCATCATTTTACTTCTAAACCATCTCGGTCCTTCTCGGCTACATCATTCAAGCATTGTCTCTCAAGATCTCTAAGAGAAATAATGGTTTAAATTTGACAAGTAAATTCTCATAATCCTTAACACCTGGAAATGTATCGTCTAAACATAAGGCTTAACATCAAACCCCTCTATGAAATTATCCCACAGTCCTCCCAAGTCTCGATGACTTTCTCACAGCGGCGAAAAATTCAACACTGTAAAAATCCTAAATGTATGTCTGTGTTAGATTGTCAATGGTGTATGCTGAAATTGAAACCATAGGGAACCAGATGGAAAATATCCACACATATGGGTGGGTTAGTGATAAATAAGGATCCATTTTACTTCATAGTGACCTTGGTCCTTCCATGCTACATCAAACAGGTGTTGTCTCTTAATGGCCATGAAACCAAAAAAGGGTCCAACTTCGACAAGTGAGTTCTCATACATCGTGACACTTGATATTGTCTTATTTGGACCTACATCTTGAAATAAATCCCCTATATGAAATCCTTTTATAGATTCTCCCAGGTTCAAATGGTTTTCTCATATTCGTAGTAAATGAAACACTTCCAAAATCCTCTTGAATGTCATACTGAAGAAACAGTTGCAAAACAACTAGTCTTCACTCCACAAGAAGAAGAAAGATAAGAACCTAATATGGAAACACAAGTACCTATTCCATGGGGACAGAACACTGGTCCGTTTCCTTTGACCCCTCCACTTCATGAATTAGCTAAAGAGTCAAGAAATAACTTTTTTAAATTATATGGAGATGGAAAGCAATGACCAGATGATCATATCACATCCTTCATCACAACCTATGGAATCCTTAGAGTGTAACACAAAGATGTTGCAGTATGGTTGTTCATGGAGATGTTACAAGATGTCATTAGGACTGTATCTACTACTTGCCATCACACTCAACTTATAATTGGGATGATATTTAAAATAAATTTAAATAAAGATTCAAGATTTTCAAAGATGCTCATGCCCTCATTACTCAACTTACTCAGAAAAAGAAAGAACCGCAAGACTCCATGAGAGAATTTGAAAAAAAATCAACAAGATGATCAACAAGATTCTCACCATTTCTCGTCCTACTACAAATAATTTGAAAAGGTTCTTCATGAATGCCTAGTTTCCTAAAGATAGATTCATTATATGGATATTTCAACCAAGAGATTTGGACAATACTCACGAAATTTTCATTGAAGTGGAAGATGACCTTGTCTTGTCAGGAAAGATCAAGAATCCTTCAACAAAGGATAAAGCTCAAAGTTCTAAAGATGAGAGAGCTAATTCACTATTGAAATATTTGGCTAATGAATTGAAAATGTTGAATAAATAATCTTGTCAACGATAATATCATCATAATCACACTGCAGGAGCACCCCAAAGGCTTGCCTTGGAAGATCCACCAATCAATGCAATATGTGGAACCGAGGAAGATGATGGAGAAGAAATTTTTGAATCAGAAATCGAAAAAGAATATTTTGAATGTACAAGGATTAGATATTTTGAATTCATAGTGGATGAATATTTTGAAGATCCCACAAATAACTTCTCCTATGTAGTATTCACTGGATCACAAAACAATAAATAAGGCTCTTCTTCCAATTCCCAAGCTAAGTAATTGAATCCTCAAATGGGGATTTTATGAAAGGAGGATCATCGAAGTCCACTTCTACGGGGTTTTCTGAGAGGAAGCATGAGACTACTTCAACCAAGAATCCTTCTACCTCTTCAAATAAGTCTAAGTCAACTTCCTTCAAAAAATCACTTTTTATTGACCCTAAGAATAACCATGTCAAGGTTGTCATAACTCCTAATATGCTTACATCTTCTCCACCTTTTTATATCATTGAACATTACAAAATGAAAAAAAAATTAATTTCTGAATATGAGTACTTGAAAACTCATCCTAAGCAATTTTATAGGTTTGTTCAGTATATAAAAGGAAGTAGTTATGTTTCATGTTCTAAAAATTCCACTACCAAATAACCACCTCATGCCTCTCATTTCACTCCTTCTTTGAATTGTCTCGCTTTCACACCCTCCACCTTTGAGAATGTAGAACCTTTCTATATATCCTTGTTGGCCAATGGGTATAAACGAAATGATTTCATCATTGACTCTGATGCTTCAAACAATTTCATGCCTACAAAAAGTTGCTAAATCTCTCAGTATCTCTCTCTCTCTCTCTCTCTCTCTCTCTCTCTCCTACCTCTAGCCATTGCTTCTCCATGGAAACGAAATAATTTTCTCTTGTTTTCCAAGTCAAGGATTCTCAGGTGGAATTGGATGATTTCCCTGACAAGGGGATCATGATGAGAATACTTGTAGCAAACATGCCCACCTCATATTGCATGTTGTTAGGTCAAATATTTTATTCGAGATGTTGGTGGAGATATGCAGTTGGATTGGTCACATGCCACCATTCCATTCAATGGTAAAGTGAAGAAACTTATTCCCATCAGGAAAATGAAATACGTTATTCAAAGACCAGATGACCCAACAATAGATATCTTGTTTAAAAATTCAAAGTCTTACAAATTTTTCATGACTTTCAAAGATGATCTTGAGCTGCCCATGTTGGTGTAATAATGTCCAAGAATCACAGAGATGATCACAGAGCATAATGGTGACTTAATGGAATCAAAATTTTAAAGCATGTACTTACCATGGGATGTGAGCATGAATGAATTTTATCCACTAGATGTTGATAATGTTAATGAGAGTTTTGAATTGCAACAAAGAAATATCCAAGTGATGAGCAGTGCGGATCAAGGAGTTATGTCCAGAAACTCATTTTCATGTGAATTCAATGTTGCAAAACATGTTCTCAATGTTCAACATAAAGTTCCATTCAGTAAGTGTGTTTGTGAATATAAATACTTCTATTTATCAATAGAAGAGAATGACAATGAATGCAAGAGTGATGATATGTTTCAGCCCTCTAAATTCCAATCCACTCAAGAAGATGATGATTTCATCACAAAAATGGACTCCCTAGTTCTCAGTGATCAAGATTGGGAAAATGACAACATAAATATTTCAGATCTAATTTTGTGCCCATTCCCCTTTCATGAGGATGGAGGAATTATCAACAAAAAAATGGATAGACTGAATAGTTCCTGATCCATGGTTGTTCTTGTAAAAAATTAAAAGATTCTCAAAAATGAATTTATGTATAAGAGCATGATTACATCTCTTAAGATCAAATCCATGAAGAAAAATGGGCTTTCATCATGAAAATGGATTTGAAAGCTCAAAATGGACAAGATGAAGAAGATAGTTTCCATGTTGCATGCCTAACCTTGAGCTCATTATCTTTCCAAGAGAATGATCTAATTTACATGCCACGTTATATAGGGAAACATGTTGCTAAAGAACCAGAGTATTTGAAAGAATATTTCTTGAACCAATTGAGAAACATAGAACATCAAGAGGCTAGTGATAATGTTGAAGTTTTCAAAGAATGTTTCAAGAATCAAACCATGGAAGTGGTGGCAATGAAGTAGATAAAAAATGAAGAACAAATTTCTATAAAACTACATAGGCCTTGGTATAAAAATGATAAGCCAAGTGTGATCAAGACTCTTCTTCACAAAAACGATGGAAAATCAGCAAGTGGGATAAACCTGAGAGTCAATGAGAACATGGAAATAATTTTTCAAAGTAATAGAGGCAATGAACTGAATAAGTGGGTCATAAATTTCAATAACAATCACGTTATATTTCTCAAGAAGTTGAGGAAAGATTCATATTTCAGCGATCCTGTCAATCAATTTGTAGAAGAAATGCATTCAGTGATACTCATATATGGGTAAGCACTCACTTTGAGTTGGTGCTTCAATGAAAGTGGGTTTTCGCCCGCATGTACATCAATGATTTAGGATGTTTCAATTTTTTTTGTGTTTATATTCTCATTTTTTGTTTCCCTTTCCTATTGTGTGTTTATTTCTTGTTTTGTGTGTGTTCAATAAAGTAAGTTTCAATGTATTTCTCTGATGTGACTTTATATCCCAATGGATAAGGCATTGGTCCATGTATTGTATTGATATTCTAGAGTTCCTATTTGTCCTTTTCTCATTTTTTTGATCTAGAACAAGTCCCCAAGCTAGAGCCAGTTATTGTCATGTTTTTTTCCTAGCTCAAAAATTCAAACTTTCAAGCATGACAACTAAGCCAAATTTGAAAATTTGCTCCTGAGTCTTCCCGAATCCATCTCATGAGCAGTTTTTCTTCTATGTCATGATCATATTGACCTTTAAGGTTATCCCAATGTATTTAACAAGCATATGAAGGTGTTCAAAATGATGTTTCAAGGTTAACAATTCCATTCACTAAAGAACAATTGAAGACTAATTCTCTAGCATAATTAAAATGGCCAATTTTGGCCTTTTCAATGCAGGTATGCATCCTCTGGAAAGGTTCCAATGGCTCATAATTATCTTAAGGTGGTATTAGAGATACAAGAAGGTGTTATACGTGGTTTATGAAGGTTTAGGAAATATTTGGAGGTTTAGGGACAAACTATGCAAAAGCGGAGTTTTCAGGTGTAAGGAGTAAGTGATCAAAACTAGAACCTAAAATTCATCAGATGATTCCAGGAGCTCCGTAAGGAATTAAGGTGCAATAAATTATATATTAGAAAGGTTAATATATTTTATACATGGTGGAACCATCACATTTTTCACAAGACCTGTTTGTTCCTCAAGGAAGCTCAATCTTGGCAGACATACCTAGTTATCCCGAAGAAAAATGAGCCAATTTTTAGAGAATCCATTCCATTTATCTTTAAATGGTATTGGTATTCAAAATCATATAACATTTCATGTGATAATACCATATGGAGCTCTGGTGATTGTTTCGTCATGTTCTCTTGTGTACGAGATATGCTTCTCATACTTAGCCAAAAATTTTAGTGACACGTGACACCTTCTGACTTCATGGAAAAAATGTGTGTCCCTATTATCACTATCCCAAGGGGATAGATGGCACACAAAAATTCATCCAATCTCATCCCTCTTCTCTGGTCCCGCATATGACCCACCTCATCCTGGCGGAGTGTTAATCAAATTAAGCTCATCTCCCTCTCCTCACACCACACGGTGAAAAGTGGCATGATCTGGTTAAGGGAACATTTTCTTGTATCCCTTATCCCCATTACCAAGGGGAAATAGGGGGAAAAAATGTGTTGCAAGTTATCTCCTCCTCATGTTCTCCATATGACCCAGACTCAGCTCTCAGGTGCTCAAGCAATTTTTCTCCATCTCCCTCACAATGCACCACAAACCGACACTTGTCATAATTTTGTTTAGGTGCATTTTATTTTCCCCATTATCCCCTTTCCTAAGGGTATATATGGGACACAAAAATTATCCCCATACTCAAGCCATCAAAACCCTAGTTCTTAAATATAAGCAGCTTTCACACCCGTGAGTAAAAAGTAATTGTTGGGGTAACTTAAAAACAAAGTAACTTACTTCTAAGCTTATTATTATTCACAATTTGACCTTGTTGCCATGATTTATTCCATTAAACCTCTAAAAACATGAAAAAACACAATCCATGTTACGCATATTTATTTCGTAGACAAACTCATGACTGCAAATAAATCAATTCTTCATCCCTTAATCCCGAATCAACTAATTGCACCAATACCTTGAATTGATTTATATTCTCCCATACATCAAATTATGACTCACTGTTTATTCACTACATGACCTCCATTAATTGTTTGAATATCATCACACAGATAGTGGAACAAGGAAATCCTCAATAATAGTAATATTTTGCTATAATATTTCTTTGATTATAATGATTCCAACTAGACAGGTCACGACGATTAATTGGAGCGTGTGATCTTCTTTGCAGAATACTTACCACCTACCTTCAATTCTAATGACTCTCATGATTGGTGCTAACCGATGCCAAACTTCATTAGTGTGTCTTCCCTATGTAATCTGATATGTAAATCTCACATGATTAAAACATTAAATCATCTAATACTATGTAAGCGTTCAGTTTCTCTTTTTATCCCTACAAACAATTTGACATGGCTAGTCCTGAGTAAATATAATTTGATTAGGGTAAGGATAACACGTCTCCTTCACAACCCAAAGTGCTAAAACCACAACCTTTTTGGTTCCAATGGTTAACACTCCTCATAAATGGAGGTGAACTGAGTGTACCAATAGTTTTAGAAGATCAATTTTGATTACATATGTGATCTATCCCATTATCACTGTCTCTTATCCCACTTCTGCTAATGATCATGTACCATTTTGCAAGTATCTCAATGCACTCAATAATAATGTTGTCGGCTCGATTTTCACTCATCTCACTACTAGGAAACATCATGATATGCTCCTTGAAGCACAAATACATAGCTAAAACAATGTCAACTACAAACCCATCCTCGAGGATCCTGAAGCATCATCCTGACAATAATATGTGTCAAAGAGCATCACAGGGATCTTTTCACCTATTTTGATGCAAACAAATGAAATTCAGGATCATTCTAAGGCTTAGCATATGAGGATTGAAGAGTTTCAAGAGATTACCTTTCAAATTCTAGTTCATCAATAGTGGTGGGGGTGGGTCCAGGGATACATGGGGGTGATGCACACTTTAAACAAGACAAGGAAACTTTTTCTTAATCTTATACCTCATGTACATCCTCTTTCTAATCACTTTCCCTCACTCTATGAATTACATTGACTAAGACTCTCACATCTTTTGCAGTGTTGATGAAAGTGGAAGAGACTGAATAGTAGCAACACATATATATGATAGAAGAATATCAAAGTCATTCTCATTCAGACATTGAGGACACTATGATATGGACTCTAGATATGGCTATTAAACAACAGGTTTACCTGACTATGATGTGAGAAACATATGTCTGGGAGGTGTATGATTTCACACCCTCTATTGAATTTATTGTTTACTTGTGTACATATTAGGTAAAAGGTATAACACTTTGTTCATTGCCATTTACTTCCTGAACAACACACTTTGTCTTACCTTTTACTACCTAAGTGGCATATTGGTCAAAAAAATTCTTATGTTAATTACTTAGGATAACATTATGATCAAAAGTTATATGAGAGCTACATGGAGACATAGCCGAGGACTACATTATTTTATTAACTTATTTTTACAATATTCCTTTGACATCCTCCTTGTTGGGAATATTCAAGCCACTCATGATCATCATGTACAAACTACTTCATTAGGAATCACATCTTATACCCCTTCCAGTTTACCAGTAGACATTTTTCTCTTTACAAGATACTTCGTTAAATGGATTTTACAATATACTCTATACAAAATGTGAGGGAATATTTGGTAGCAATGTCTCTTGTCATATGTTAAAAATGTTTTGTACACCATGTAGCTTCTTTATCAGCCCAAAAATTCAAAATTTGAAACACAACTAATCCGAATGTGAAAGCTTGCCTCAAATGGCTCCTAAACCCATCTCCTGGCCAGTTTTTGTTATGTTTCATGAATCATACCATGACCTTGAATTTACTTAGTAATCGCAGGCTCACATCAAAAGGTCTCACAACAATTTTCCTGATCATTCTTTCGACTATTTGAAGTTTCCATGCATCTTGCGGAAGGAGGATATTTTGGTCATCATGCCTCAAATCAGCAAGTTCTTCATCAGCAGTAGATCAATCAATCCATTTCCTTTCTCTCGTCTCTCTCTCCATATTCTAATTTCAATTGAGAATGTACTTTTTACTATTTTGTCTTATTCACTTAAGTGACAACAAAATACTTGTAAAATTTAAAAGTACTCTCTTAAATTATAAGATAGGTACTTAATTTGTCTCTTCTAAGGGCAATTTAAAAATCACAAGTGATGGGACATGAAGAGTCATGTGGGAGGTAGATGAGAAGATAATTTTCAACTCAATAAATTGGAATGGCTTCTCCATTCCAAAGATCTTGAAAGTTTAGATTTTTTGTTGCAATTGTGGATTGTTGTAAGTTGTTGAGCTTGGTATCACCACTACACAAGAAATAAAATATACATTTCATTTTGCTATGCTTTCCTCTCTTCTCCCTCTATTCTACAACTTTGTAAGTATAGTGATCTTGAATAACCAAGAAAGAACTTGGTATCCTTGATTGATGAATCTAAAGAACTGTGTGTCTATTGTTTTTTAGTCTTGTTAATTGCCTACATTGTTGCTTTTCCTCTAATTGAAGGTGGACCTACTCTGGCTATTATGCATGAACTCTGTTAGTACCTACTCACAACAATAACTCTTTCTTTCCTAATTTCTCTCCTTTATCCCTCATCACTGAAAATTCCTTTCTTGTATTTTGTACAAGCATTTTTTCACAGGTTCAGTGGAGTGTTCCTGTGTGATCCATGGCTTATTGGCCACCCCCTAGAATTAGGGTAGTTTACATTCAATAATGGGAGCCTCCCCATACACAAGAATGAGGGGTTTAGTCCCCATGACCATTGGTGGAAACACATAATTTGCAACACAACAAATTATTTCACCAACATTAAGACTAACTAATTATTTTCTTATTGAATGCATACTCTCCTCATGGATACAAATTTTAAATTTCTGCAAGCCACCGCATGTGTTGCAAGTTTTATCCAAACATTATTTTTTTATAAACAAATTGTCTATATGATCTTTCAAAAAATATGGTAGGTATGAATTCCCTTGATAATTTTGGTTTGAAAATTAAATTTGCACTCCTAAAACATGATGTCAATATGCAAAACACACCATACATGATGAAAAATGCCGTAATGCATTGAAAATTTAATATGATGCCTACAACAAGTGGTAAATGAGTGATTAATTCACATAAAAGGGTTTGTTCATTTCAAAAAAACATTTGGCTAATATAAATTTCTAGATTTTCCTTCTTAAATTTAGAGAACAACTGTGTTTGAGTCATATTCAAGAAATGTGTTTGCATGTGGTTCATGATTATGAGAACCAAGTCTTCTTTTTACTAAATCTCTTCTATTCGTAAAAAACCCTTGTGTTCTCAATCCAAAACTTTACAAGTAATTCCTATAGATTATCATATGTATCCTTATCTTTCTATGGGATTCTACTAGAGAATGTCCAGTAGTGAGTGTTATTGGATGATTCAAAATTGTTACATCTCCCAATTGCTTTCATTAATATTTTTTTGTTTATTTTCAAGGCTCTCCTTTTTTTTCTAATAATTTTTTTTTTAGTGTTTTATCACTTATTATAAAATGAGTAATTGTGTTTTATGCAACATTACTATCTTTGGTGGGTTTGTTCACACCTATAATATGGGTATGTTTTAAGTATATTTTTCAACAATTGCCACATTTTGACCATCAACATTAGATGTTCTTAATCCGAGGGTATGAATTAATAGGTCTCTTATCAACTAATTTTGACTTCAAAAAATTAATAAACGCAAATTTTTTAAAAAAATCAGAAGTGTTCTTTCATATGATTTATCCACCCTCACCGTGATCGTCTTGTTCTCATGATCATTTTGGTCTTTTTTTCACTCATTTTGGGTGAGAACTCCTCCTGCTAGGTCACATACTGCGTTAACAATTAATTAATTAATATTTAATTTAGTTATTACCATTTTATTTAATAAAATTAATTTTATTAATTTTTGGGGTTTTTTAATTAAATAAAAATTAATTTAGTATTTATTAAAAAATCAATCAACAAGTTCTTCTTTATTTTCGGGGGGAAAATAAAATTCCACTTTCAATTGCCGGGGATGCCAAATTGGCTTTCCGCACTCTAATTTCCCCTTTCCTAGAAAATTCTTATTTTTTCCCTGCTTTTGGAATTTCTCTTGTTGACTACCAACCCGGGCTGGATGGCAAACTGGAAAAAGATCTCCCAATTTCCCACATGGGGAAATAAATGGGAATTTCCAGCCTGTTTTGCCATTGCCACTAGTAAACGACCAAGTTTTTTCCCATCTTTCCCTGGTAATTAATGCCCACTACCGAAGGAAAGGGAAAATTGGTTATTGCAACGGAAATAAGAAGTGGTTACAGAAGCTTCTTTAATCCTCATAACCATTTCTCTGTCAAACTCGTCAGAAAAATTCATGTAAAGAAGCTTTGAAGCTTTGAAGAGTTTTCGAGAAATATTTTTATCACATCCCTCAGGCAAAAACACCAGAAATAAAGGAGGTTTCAATGCAAAAGTTTTCCAGAGTTCAACGTTTCAGCTAAGATAAATAAGCCAATGAAAGAAACAGCCCACACACATTGTTTTGAAGGAATTAAAGTTTTTAATGCATTGGTTTTAGGAGAAAATCCAACCCCCAGCCAGAAAGAGGAGAAAGGGCAGTCCATGCAGTTGTTTGAATAAGCACAAAAACAATTTCCTATTGTGGAAAAATGAGGTAAGAAAAAAGTCCATGCATAAGAGAATATACCAAGAAAGAACCCATGTATGGGAGGTAGTAAAGCTGCCAAAAGAAAACAAGGAAAATAGCAAAGAATAATTGCCCACGTGGGAGAGGAGAGGATAAAGCCAAAAAGCAGCAGGTTTCCACGTATTCACACCCAATCCAAACAAAGCATTTCCAACTCAAGCACTAGCATTCAAATCAATTTAAAAAAATGCTTATAAAGACATGTACATGTCCATGCATGATCAGGAAGGAAGTCCACGATTGAAAGGAGAAATAGGCCAAAATAACAGGCCACGTTGTAAGAGAATCCACTCATGCCAAAATAGAAACCAAGAAATCTAAGGCCAAGGCATGCACATGCAAGTTTTTACACGCTAGCAGTCAGAGAAGCAGTATCCACGCAGATTAAATCAGACATAATTCAATATTTCAGCAAAGAAGGGATTAAAGAACTATAGTGCCATGTTCTAGTAGTGTAGCATCGTTTTCCATGCACCACCAGTAGAAGGGAGAAAATCTACGTTCTCAGACAAGCCAGGGAGTGCTCACTCAGAAGTTTTTTTTGGTGAAGAAATACCACAGGAGAATTTAATAAAAAATAATTATTCACGCATTCAGGAAAAAATAATTATTCACGAATTTGCATAAACTAGGAGCTATCTAGGAAATTCAGACCATTTAATAATATCACGCATTCAAATGCCAGCGAAAGGGAAAATTACAAGTTCAACGTATTGCCAGAAAATCAAAGCAATTCTCACGCTAAAGTAACTCTAATCAGGCAAGGTGAAGAAGTAGAAAATTAATTAAAATTCAAGATCGATCCTACACATAATATCCATTGCGACCGAATAATATTTAAAAAAAATTGCCGCAGTTTGTATCTATCGAAGTAATCAAATTTGGAGCTCGATATCTCAAAGCTGGATGATTTTTGTGAAAAACCAATCATTGCCCGCGATTTCAATCATGTTAAGTTGCTTCCATACTCATTTACAAATGCACATCACTTCATTTGGTATTTTTCACGAACCCAAAAAAACATAGTTCGTTTGAATTTCGCCTCCTGCACTGTTTCAGCTTGTCGAAAGGCCTACTTTGAAAATCCATATTTCGGGCCTGAGTGATTGTCGAGACGAACGGTTTGGTTCATTGAATTATCTCCACCTTAATGTATTTCTTTGTCAATTTTAAAATTTACAACACCTCAGTTGATATTTTTCTCGGAGCCAAATAAAACACAATTTATTTGATTTCGTTGCGTTCGCAGTTTTCAGCCTGTCAAGGAGACTGACTTTGAGAGTCGATATTTTGAACTCCGATGATCTTCAAGAGAAAATGATTATTTATTTGGATTCTCCCCACATTCATATGCTCCTTTGACAATTTTTAGATTATGAGGGTGACATTTGATATTTTTCCCCAAGCTAAAACAACGGGGATTTTCGTAGTTTTACACTTACATTTTCCTGACAGTTTCAAAAGAGTCAAATTTGACCTATAATATTTGACTGAAAGATTTTACTTGGGAAAAAATCCTCTGACATGAATACTTTTGGTACCTTAATAGACTCCCTCATCCAGTGAGAACTTCTCAAAACAAGATTTGTTATTTTTCCCAAGGTAGTTTCAGAGGTAAATTTTTTTTAGTTTTGAAGTCTGGAAGTAATAGCTAGAAATCAAGCTTTTGTCACGTCTTCACAATCATGTCGTCTCCAAACAAAACGTGTGTTGTGGTATGAGTTTCAGGGCACTCTACCCACCTTGGCGCTCCATTCAGAGTATGAGAACATTAGTGTCACTAGTTTGGTGCACGTCGGCGTAAGCTGGTTCTGCAATAGTATAGCAACTGATGGCGAAGTCAACATTTTCTCAGTGCTTGTTCCAAAGTGGCATCTCACATGCCATGGCCTTCCTAGTGTCCCTGTCATCTCTCAGTTAGTAGTTGGCATGATACTTCATCGACCAGTCTTAAAGTTAGAGCATTCTCGAATTGGATGATTGTGAGCATATCAAAATGGAAACACTTCAGGATGATTGATAGAGATAAAATAAATAACTCCAGGAAGTGAATTGCAATCTTGAACTCTTGTAAATATCTTCTCAATGAATGAAAGATCAAGAGCGGGATTCTAACAAACCAAGGTGGTGTAACAACTACAGTCTCACGACAAATGGAGAATTCACCATGGAAAGGTATTCAGAGCAGGTGGAGAATTGTATGTAATTGTGAATGCGAATACGAATAAAGAACAAAATTTCTCACACACAGGATGTTGCTCGAACATGGAGAGGCGGATGAATTGCTCAAATTTCAAGCTTGATTCTCTTGTCATCTAAAGGATTGTGGAGTACGGTCAATGAGTTCATTCCCGTACGACCAGGATAGGTAGACTCTTGGCCCAATGGATAAGGCACTAATCCTAGGTATCTTGATCTAGGTGGTGTGTTGCTGACTAGGATGTCTAGGTGTGTGTCCATTTCATTTAAGTGGGGTCCACATGTACCCATTGCTTTTTGTTATAAATTGGTATTATTAAACTCACTTTTAGAAAAAAAATTGATAACTTAAGTGGTTTCCAATTTTCAAGTTACTTTTTAAAAGTTGGTTGAAAAAGTCAAGTTCATTTAAGATGCCCTATTTAATGTTCATGTAAACCGTAACTACTTTGTAACCAACTTTTGGGTTATAAAATAAAGTCAGGGGCTCATTTGTAAGTGTGACTTTAAGAGAGGAGAAGAAAATACTTTAGTGTGCAAGCTTTATTTCAAAGAAAGAAACTTTGTGTTCTTTTGACAAGACATTTTGGAGTTAATGAAATATTTATTGTGTCACATTCATTGTCTCTTATAGCATTTGATGTTATTATGTTCATTAGATGTTAGTGTTTGAATCTTGCATGCAAATATTGTCTTTAATCTGATTGTCAACGCTACTAATATGTTGTTTTAGTTTACAGCGATCAAACTTTGATTATCCACTTGCTCACGTGTGTTCTCTTTTACTCATTCTCGTTTAGCTGATGTAAACTCTATTTTATTTGTGTTAGTTATTTATTTTTCTTCTCCATGCAATATTAGGCTCTGATTTTACGTAAATTATGCATGTTACTTCCATTCATTCCTTTCCATTCCATTCCTTCATTCCATTCCATCTCCATCATTCACTTTTCTTTCTATTGATGTTCCAAAACACCCCGCACTTACAATTTTGAATGTACAAATGTAAATACAGTTTTGGTTTTCAATAAAGGCAGCCTCACCTTCATTGAGGAGGGACTTTGTTCCCATACTGTTGCATGTCATTTACATGCCTGTAAATCCATATGCTAATAGTTTTTGGTGAATCTACTGGGGAATCTAGAATCGTTAACCATTGCTTGTTTTAAATCTTTATGACTATCCCCTCTACACAAGTTCTAGTTATTCAGCCGAATCTTGTGCCCAACAAATATTTTCAAGGAGACATTGCTACTAGCCTTCGGATAGTAGCTTGGGAAAATCGTAAAAAGCTTGCAACAATTTGTGGATGTTGATAGAGTCATTGACAGAGAAATCTACATTGAAGACCTTAGAAGAAGAGCACCCACACTTGTTGCCAAAAAGACCTCCTCGACATGTGTTGATTGTTCATCGACGTGACTCTCTTCCATCAAGGCAATAATTTGTATGACTATTATAGGTAACTCGCCTATCTTGTAACCAAATATTCTTTTTGCAGATACTCAAGAAGACATATCATCATATTTGAGGAAATATATTTGGGAAAAGCGCACAAGAAACTATCATTTTAATCTCACCACATCAGTACTAGATAACGAAAAAAATCAAACTGCGAGAGTTGCTAGAGTCTTTCAGGCGCAGAGAAATCAAGAAAGAGAGTGAAGAGGAAAGGCTAGAGCCGATCTGAACGTGTCAATGATCCCTTCACAATAAAGATTTCAAATTGGTAGGAAAGAGGTTTACACGAGGAGGAAAAATTAAAGGTCGGTCTGGTCCCATTTTTTATTTTCAAGGAAAGTTTGGTTTCAAGTTATCTCCTCCAAGGAGGAACACGCCCCGTAGATCTGTAAGTCTTACATCAAGTCCTGAAAGAGCAAGAAAAGAAGGAATCGCTACAAGTCAAGCACTTGTTCTTGCTCACATTTTTTGCCTTCACATACCACCTTTCCCAAGATGGCATTTAATGTACCATGGGGAAATGTCATAGGCCCAATGGCCCTCACCATCTCGACATGACCTCCCACGAGGATCGAGGAATATTCTTCCTATGTTTAATGGAGATGGGAAGACTTCACTTGATGACCACATTTCCGCCTTCTTTTTGGCGTGTGCAGTTTTGTCAGTGGAATATGAAGATGTTGTTGTTCGCTTCTTCATTGAAACATTGCATGACATTGTTGCAGATTGGTTTCATCTTCTACCAAATGGATGCATTAAAAACTGGAATGATATGAAAACTAAGTTTGAAGACTGTTTCAAAATAGCAGAAGATGAACATGCCCTTCTTTCCCAACTATCTCATGCGAAGAAAGAGCCAAAAAACCCCATGAGGAATTTTGCGGCTAAATTCAACAAAATGGTGAACAAATTTCCTGTCGAGATTTTCCTGAACCCTGACGGACAAAAATGTTTATTTATTAACACACAACAACCCAGAAGTGTGCTATAAACTGAGAAGAGATAAAGTGGCTACTTTGTAACTTGCTCAATCCTTGGCCATAGAAATTGAGGATGACTTAAGTATGGCAAGAAAATTTAAAAAAACTTCCCTCAATGGAAAGATTCAAGAAACCCCCAATGCTTCAGAGGCTATACTCACTAAGTTGGCTAATGATGTGCTAGCTTTGAAAAAGCACGAAGCTCAAACTAGTAAACCTGCTCCTTACAAAGACATCCCAAGAAAAGGCTACGTTCCCAACAAAGCTAGAATCGCAGGCACTCCAACAAGGCTTGTTATTGAAGTATCTCCCGTTAGCTAACTCAAAATGTGACATCATTGAAGAAAGTGATGATGAATTTGAGGTCATTCAGATTGACGAAGAAGAGCCAAACTTTGGGACATTTGAACCTGAAGTCGAAGAGCCTGAAAGGGAGAGTAGTAATCATTTCTTCGAGTACCGTTCAGAAGAAGATGAATACGAAGAAATTATAGAAGATATGAATAGTCAATCCTTCATTGTCTTCACGGCGCTCTCAGAAAAAGTACCAAAGTAGCACTAAGGTGGAAGATAAAAAGAGCTCCAAGGAAGTTCCTAAAGAATCTAAAACTAAAGAAACTTCTAAAGAATCCAAGACAACTAAGATTCCTAAAGAGTCCATGGTGACTGAGGTTTCCAAGGTCAAAACTATCTTAAAGAAAGGAAGGCCTTTTTCAATTCAATCAGTTGATAAATCAGCTACAAAGAAATTTTCTTCTTCCGCGTCGAAC
Organism: Taxus chinensis; assembly: GCA_019776745.2. Taxonomy (NCBI): domain Eukaryota; kingdom Viridiplantae; phylum Streptophyta; class Pinopsida; order Cupressales; family Taxaceae; genus Taxus; species Taxus chinensis. The sequence goes on from CM034146.1 coordinate 692,602,172, forward strand.
CTGAAGCAAGGTAGAAAGTGTGTTATCATCAAGTTTGAAATAACTAGTATCTGAGACATTAAGTATGGTCATTTTTCCCAAATTTGATCTCATTGATCACATCAATAAAACAAAAAAAAAGTATGTCACAGGCAGAATACTTGAATTCCAATAAGGATCAACTCGAGAAATTGGTCCAGTTTATCAAAGGCGACTCTACTGTTCATTCCTCTAAGGGAATCCTGAAAAATCCCAAAGACGGGAAGACTCAAAATATTGTAAAGGCCACTACACCTTCGAATGAAAAGATTGAACCTTTCTTTGGGTCCTTTTTGATCAACAGATGCAAATTAAGTAATTGCATTATAGATTTTGGAGCCTCGGATAATGTGATGATTGTGAAAGTAGCACATGCTCTTGAGTTGACTTGTACGAGAAAATTCAGATCTTATTACTCCATGGAGACAAGACAAGTTCCTCTGATTGGGCAGATTAAAGATGCTCAAATGGTTTTAGCTCAATTTCCTCAAAAGCGAGTCAAGGTAACCATTCTAGTTGTCGATATTCCTGCTTCATATGGTATGTTATTAAGCAGGTAATTTTGCAAAGATTCAAGTGGTGAGATTCAAACGGATTGGTCTCGTGCTATGATCCCTATCAGTGGATAAATGAAGAAGCCAATGTCGGAAGCTCGGGGAAAATTTGACGGGTAGCAAAAAACCGATGATCCTCGTGCACAGGTCCTGTTTCAAAACTCAAGTATGGGTAATTATATGATGACTACATAAGTTCATGTACCCGAGGTCACTTGTCAAGATCCCAATGAGATTTGGGCTCTTGAGTTCAATGGAAGTTTTTACTCAACAGGTTCAGGCGCAAGAGTGGTGCTTATATCTCCAAATGGTAAAATGTTTCCTTTTTCTTACAAACTCAAATTTTTGAATACTAAATACACTGTAGAATACCAGGAATTAATCATTGGCCTCCAAGTTGTAGAAGAGAAAGGGATCAAAAATTTGAAAGTCTTTGGAGATGCAGAGTTGATCTTAAAACAAGTAAAAAATTAGTTTCAGGTAAAGAATGATCATTTGAGACACTACAAAAATAAAGTGTGGGACGTGATCGAAATCTTCGATGCTTTTTCCATAGAATTTGTCCCTCGTGAAAAGAATGACAAAGCAGATTCCCTAACAGTTTCAACTTCATTGATGATCCCTTATTCAGAGTTTGATCAAGACAAATACACCATTGAAATGGTTTTTTAGGCCAAGTGTTCCTGATAATGCAGAAAATTTGCAAGTATTCAATGATGATCAACAAATTATTGCCTTCTTGGAAAAGAGGGATAATTTTGAATAGTTTTACTTTGAAGGAAGTGATTCTTCATTTCATGAATCGAAAACCTCACCCATTCAAGGAGTTGAGAACAAGGATCCTAGTGATGGCATCATTCAACTTAAAGGAAATAAAATTCCAAAAGGATTGGTTTTACTTGAAGAAATTTTTGATAAACATGACAAGTTTATCAAAGAGAAAGAGCAGGAAGGACCTGCGAATTCTACTGACTATGAGCAAGTTAACATTGGTACTAAAAGACAAACCTCACCTAGTCAACATCGGTAAGTGTTTCTCACCTGAGGAGTGCAAGAAATTTGTAAGCCTCCTTACCAAATATTCTAATGTCTTGGCTTACTCATATGAAGACTTGAAGCCTTCCCAACCTAGAAAGATGGAGCATGTCATACCCTTAAAACCTGATGCAACTCCATTCAGGAAAAAGCAAAGATATTATAATCCCAAGACATCATGGACAATATTCTATGAGGTTCAAAAGATGTTAGATGCACAAATAGTATTTCCTATTCGACATTCAACTTGGATAGCTAATATTGTACCAGTTCACGAGAAAAATGGAGAAATTAGGATTTGTGTGGATTTCCGTAATCTTAATCAAGCTTCCTTGAAGGATAACTACCCACTTCCGGTCATGGACCATATTCTGTAGGCAGTAACTGGATCGAAAATACTATCTATGCTAGATTATTTTTCTGGTTATAATCAGATTGAAGTGGCTAAAGAATACCAACATAAAACAACATTAACTACCCCTTTTGGTACATTCGCATATAGAAGAATGCCTTTTGGTTTGATCAATGCCAGTGCAACTTTTCAAAGGGCTATGGATATGGCATTCACAGATTATAAAGACAATATCATCATGATATACCTAGATGAATTGACGATGTTCTCAAAGAAGCGAGAATATCACCTAAGATATTTGGAGAAAACATTGCAAAGGTTCAGGCTTCATGAGATCTCCCTAAATCCAAAGAAGTTCGTGTTCGAAGTTACGGAAGGGAAACTCCTAGGTCATATTGTTTCTAAAGAAGGAACTAAGATCGATCCTAAGTGCATTCAAGCTATCAAGAATCTTTTCTTACCTACAAGTAATCCTGGAGTCCACTCATTCTTTAGGAAGGTGAACTTTTTGAGAAGGTTTGTGTCGAGCTAACCAAAGAAATCGCTGATATGATGAAAGGAAAATAATCCTTCAAATGATCTAAGGAAGGTAGAGAAGCATTTGAACAAATCAAGGATGTTATTGCCAAAGCCCCTACAGTGGTGTGTCCTTATTTTAAAAAGATTTTATAGTTTATTGTTATGCTTCCCCGCACACAATCTCTGCCATCCTGACTCAACACAATCAAAAGGGGATTGAATTTCCCATTGCATTCATGAGTTTTGGATTCAAGAAGCATGAACTAAATTACTCTCCGCTTGAGAAGCATGCGTAAGCGGTGGTGAGAGCCTTGAAATATTTTAGGTATTATATGTTGAATTCTCACACCAAAGTCTTAGTTCCAGACACCACACTTAAATCAATGTTGACTCAACAGGAACCAGGATCTAAAATGGGTAATTGAGTCTCCAAGATGCAAGAATATGACTTGGACATCAATCCTACCAAGTTAGTTCGAGGAAGAGAACTATGTCAACTCATCGCAGAGAATGAGCCACAAGATGACTCTGAAGAAGAACCAGTTGAAGAAAGTTTACCACTAGTAGTTTTCGTTAGTACCACAAATGAATGATATTCAGATATAGCCTACTTTATCACATATGGAAAATGTCCTGAGAATCTAACAGGTAAAGCAAAGAGAGCTATCAAATTAAGAGTTTTTAGGTACGTTATTTGGGACAAACACATTGTTCAAGAAAGGAATTGATGGCATGTTCCTCAGATGTGTTGATAAAGAATAACAACCTAGGATGTTGGAAGCCTTTCACAATCATGCTTGCGGTGGTCATTTATCCGGACCAATGAAAGCTCATAAAATTTTGTGAGCACACTATTACTGGCCCACTATGTTTTCTGATGCCCCAAAAATGGGTAGCAAAATGTGAAGCTTGTCAGCAATTTGTTGGAAGACCTAAATTGGCAGCTTTGCCTTTGAAGTCAGTTGTCATTGAAGAACCCCTTTCGACAATGGGGGTTTAGATTTCATTGGGGTTCTTAAACCAAACTCCAATGTTGGTCATACTCACGTGTTCATTGCAACTAACTACTTTACAAAGTGGGTAGAAGCTATTCCGGTAGAAGCTATTCCGGTAAAACAAACATCTACTACGGTAATCTGTGACTTCATCAAAGAGAACATCCTGGTTTGTTACGAAATTCCATAGAAGATCGTGACAAATAATGCCTCTAATTTCTCTTCTGCCTCACTTACGTCCCCTTACGACGCACACCATCCTCGCGACTATGGTTCTCATCCCATTTCCCACCCCTTTGTCGGGCCTATCCTCCAGAATACCTCGCGCTTCTCCCAGTATGGCCCCCCTCCCCCACCCCCCCGCAATTCCGCACTCACTGTGGCCCCAAGTGCGTGTCGCGGCGCCCTCCCCACACGCCCTGCTTTTGTTGGGTATTTGTGAACCTACCACTGCCCATCGCCGGCTGGGCCTTTGTCCCTGCGTCTGTCCGCCCCTAGCTTAAAACATCTTCCTTCACCACTCCTTTCCCGTCTCTTTTTTATTCCGCCCCTCCTCCTTTTTTCTCTCTCGTAGACTCATGCACATTAGTTAGCGTTGAGTACTGATAGAACACCTTTGTCAATTGCCAAACCCTCATTCGTTGTTACACTTATTCCACTCGCTAATGGAATTTCCAAAGCACTTCTTGTCCTTACTCTTTCCTTTGTCTCTTTTCTCCTCGCCCTTTCTGATTCAGTAACTTAGTGGAGACATGCTTGCTTTTCTTGCAAGTTCCTTGACTTACTATTCCGCATCTAGTCCCAATTTCCTTTGTATGTTTGTTTGCTTTCTTTTCAATTCCCTTGTTTATTCATTTCGCTTCACTATTCCCTATGTGTCTCTCCTTTTATTCACGCGTGCATCACTTCTTCTTTCCTTCGGATTCCCAAAAACGTTCCTCCTCTTTGTTCTTTCCCTTTCTCCCTTGGACTTCCCTTCCCCCCCCCCCCTTTTTGATGTTTGACCCCACTCCCTGGCCTGTTTGAGAACGTATCGTAGATTTTCTCACTTTCCTGGTGGTAGCGGCCAACACTTGCCACCCTATGCAAATGGCCCTATTGTTTACACACAATTCTGCGTTGCCACGTTGAAAATTAGGTCTATTTCTTCTGTGGTGGAAAGAGATAAGCTTCTCTGCTAATAGCAGGATTGAACCTTGCATGTGTGACTGCCTTGGGCCCTTAGATTTATTGGTTTCACCCTTTGGCTCGAGTGCCCTTCCTTTCCCCCCTTGGCCTGTTATTTTGCTATTGTCCTTATCGGCCTCGCTATCAGTGATCACTGCATGGCAGGGACATGTTTATAAGGACACTTTTTTTCCTGCAGTGAATTAAATACGAGGGCTTGGTTGGTAAAGCCTTTGTTTGGAGTTGGGAGGGTGAATAAGCTCGGAAGACCGGTTTAGTGATTATCTCTCCCTCCCAACAATGGGAAATTATTCTATGCTTTTCTTGTTTTTTTTGGCAGCTTCTAACTCACATGTGTGGCTTCCTTCTTGGTATATTCTCTATGGGAATTATATTTGTTTTACCTTTATGTTGTTTCTCGTTTTAAGTGTTTGTGACAATATTGTCATTTAGAACTGCATGTCCAAATTTTTTTTTGCCTATTTTCCCAGATAGAGCCCGCCCATTCTCCGCTTTTTTCTTGTGGTGGTACTTCTTTCACCCTTCGACCCACCCGTATGCCCCGGTATTCTTTTTTTTCTTCATGTCTCGGCAGTCGTAATAAACTAGTACCTTTCCGCTCGCATGCAACTCTACTTTACAGTTGTTGTTTTTCATGATATGACAACTTCCTTCCTCGTCCTTTCATATCCTAAGTTTTTACACTACTCCCTTCCCTTTCACAGTTTGCATGAATTTTCTACCAGTTGGTCACCGAGACCTGTTTATGGATAAAGCCGTTTAAACCGTTTTTCTTCGAGGTGTCCCCCCCTTCCCTCTTAGTCATGTCTTAATTTCCAGGGGCAAGATGGGAAAAAATTGGTCTTTTGCCAATTGGCCACTGGTACCAGCAAAAACTCGCACTTTCCCCTTTATTTTTCCCCCCATTGGTAACTAGGTAGTCTTTTGCATATTTTCCTCTTTCGCGTTGTAATTCAACATTCCTCCCACACTTTTTTGAAAAAACTGCCTCCTTTGTTTCCCAATCACATTTTCCTTCTTGATTCTTCACCCACCCTTTTTCCTCCCCGAAAGGAAAGCGGACCTTGCCTTGCCTTTTCTTTCACTGTTCGCGGAATTGTTTGCTTTTTTAGTCTCTCTTGGGGCAATACAGAAGGACTTGTCGATTGAATTTTTAAGAAATATTAGATTACTTCTAACCATCCCACAACCGTCCGAACATTAAAGTTATTAAATAACACACCCAGGGTCTCAATTAAGTAATTTAATTAATTAAGTATAACGTGCGTGCGAACGCAGCGGGGAAATGAGTTCTGCACCCGAACATGTCGTTCAACCGTCCCCCCGACCACAGGTCCTTCTCCCGCTGTCTGTTTCGCGTTGGCTTACCATTCACGTGAGCCGCCTCTGGCTTTTTTGTTAAAAGTTCACGTTTATTGCACTTTTGCAAAGCTGCCACATTAGCTCAACCGTTGGGTTACACTTATGGGGATCAAGGTTGTCTTCAAGCAACGGAGTCGCATATGAAAGGCATTCCGTAGCCCAACATTTCTAGAAGATGATCCCAAAGAAATGATGACAAAAACGATCTTACAAAGATAGGAGGAACGTGCAAACATAGGACACATAAAACAAACCAAATTTACTTTACCTATTCCATAGTGGGACACCGTTTTCATTTTGATAGTGCTTGAGAAATCCCATGTAGGGAATAGGAAAGGTTCCATTAGGGATAGGCCAGTACATAGTTGCTAATTCCCGAGAAATGCGGGGCGGGGTTTTTTTGGATGGAATGGAATGAAAGAGCCTCAGAGCCACCGTCACAGTACCACAGTGCCACAGTAAGTAAAATAAAACTTCCCATGCGTGTCCTTAGGGTCATTCACCTCACGTTCTATGTCGAAAGAAGACACTAAGTCACTGATGTGAAATTATCTATCAGTTTCTTTCAGGTCTCGAGTCTGGTTTGTAGCTGTGTGTGACTTTTGAATACTTTGATTGTTGGCTCTTTAAGATCTGTTCTCCCCTCTCCACCCCCCTCTTCCCACCCTTTTTTCCCTCCCTCATTTTTCCTCCCCACCCCCCTACTCCTTTCCCCCCTCTCCTCCCCCCCACCTCCATTCTCCCCCCCCTCTCCCTAGCTACTCGCCACTTTCCCCTTCTTTATCCAACCCCCCGCTCCTCTCCTTCCCATTTTTTCTGCTAACTTTCCCTCGTCCCACCATCCCTTTACTTCCCTACCCCGGCCCTACCCCATCCCCCCGCCCCTACTAGTCCCCCCCCCTAATCCTAGCATTGCTTATTATCCCTGCATCTGTAGATTTACGGCCCCCGGGATTCTCAAAACTAGCATTCCCCTTTATGTCCACAGAGACCCTTTGGATCACAGATCCATCTTCCCCCTCCTCAACCCATCCTCCAATAGCAACAGTACACCCTGCGCCCTCTCAATATTTCTCTTCTCTCATCGAAAAAGACCCCACACCTCGGCCTTCCCCCCCTGCTGGTTTCCCCAGACACGTCGCGCCACAAACCTTTATCCCCCCCTCTTAGCGTAAAGTCCATTCCATAACGCCACACCGCAAATAAAAGCGGACCCCCAATCGTTGATGATAATTCTAACGTTCGGCTCGGCTCCTTCCCACCCCACCTTTCAACACTCCCCCCCTGCGGCCCACTTACTCAATACTATCCCAGTCCGCCCTACAACTTTTCACCTCCATTTAGTGGTGGGTTACCACATCTCCCCGACTACTCACTTTACATACGCCTCCCCTTCCCAATTTTTCCTGGTCTACTTCGGCCCTGCGCGCTTCAAGGGATATACAAATGTGTGGGCCACCGGGGGAATGGGTTGCGGTTCTCCTGTCTGGGGGTGAAGGGGGGAAGAGGGTAGGGTTGGAAAGAGGGGGGGAAGTAGCACTACCCTCCTTTTTCCTCAATTCTCCCTATTTCACCTATGGGGTTCCTCTTCACCCCTCTACCGGGAACCCCCTCTCCTTGCATCCCACTTCTCCCACTCCTCTTCAGACAGCGCGTGAGATGGTCCGCTACACATCCCCCCGAAGACATCCTCCCCATGGACCTCTTTTCTGGCAGGATACATACCCACTCTATTCTGGACCAGTGGGCAATATCTCAAGCACTATCAAAAATTGAAAACGGGTGTCCCCCATATGGACATATGTAATTCAAATTTGTTGTTATGTTTCCTATTTTTCGGTTCCTCTCTTTTGTAATATCGTTTTGTGCATCATTGTCTTTAGATCATGTTAATAAATTTTTGGTCTGGACGTTTGTTCGTCCGGAAAGTCCTTGTCCCCAATTAGAGCCAATTTTATGAGCTAATTTTGACTTTGCCAAATTACTAAACGTGAATTTTAAAAAAAAATTCAAGAGTTCTTTTCACGTGATATCACCCTCGCACCACGATTCATCTTGTTTCTCATGATCGTTTGGTCTTTGTTTCACTCATTTTGGGTGAGAACTCATCCCGCTAGGTCGCAAACTACGTTAATAATTAATTAATTAATATTTAATTAATTTATTACCCTTTTATTTAATAAATTTAATTTTATTACTTTTTGGGATTTTTTAATTAAATAAATATTTATTAAAAAATCAATCGACAAGTTCTTCTTTATTGCCAAAGGAAAATAAAATTTCGCTTCCAATTGTCGGGGATGCCAAATTGGTTTTCCGCACCCAGATTTCCCCTTTCTTGGAAAATTCTTCTTTTTTCCCCACTTGTGGAATTTTCCTGTTGACTTCCAACTCGACCGGATGGCAAATTGGCAAAAGATCTCCCTATTTCCCACATGGGGAAATAAATGGGAATTTCGATTTTGCTTTTCCATTGCCATTGGCAAACGACCAATTTTTTTCCCATCTTTCCCTGGCAATTAATGCCCACTAACGAAGAAAGGGAAAATTGGTTATTCCAACGGAAATAAGAAACGGTTATAGAAGCTTCTTTAATCCTCATAAACATTTCTCTGTCAAACTTGTTAGAAAAATTCATGCGAAGAAGCTTTGAAGCTTTCAATATTTCTATATTTCTAACTTCTTCTTATTTCCTCTGTAGAAGCGCTTCCAAGAAATATTTGTATCACATCCCTCAGGAAAAACAACCAACTGTAAAGGAGATTGCAATGCAAGATTTTTCCAGAGTTCGACGTTTCAGCTAAGACAAATAAGCCAATGAAAGAAACAACCCACACGCATTGTTTTGGAGGAATTAAATTTTTTAATGCATTTCTTTTAGGAACAAATCCAACGCCCAGCCAAAAAGAGGAGAAATGGCGGTCCACTCTACTGTTTGAATAAGCACAAAACAATTTCCACGCATTGCATAAGAAGACAAATATGCACAAAACAATTTCCTACGCTGGAAAAAAAGAGGTAAAAAAATAGTCCATGCATAAGAGAATATACCAAGAAGGAAGCCACACATGGGAGGTAGTAAAGCTGCCAAAAGAAAACAAGGAAAATAGCATAGAATAATTTCCCATGTGGGAGAGGAGAGGATAAATCCAAAAAGCAGCAGGTTTCCACTTATTCACACCCAATCCAAACAAAGCATTTCCAACGCAAGCACTAGCATTCAAAGCAATTAAAAAAATGCTTATAAAGACATGTCCCTGTCCATGCATGATCAAGAAGGAAGTCCATGATTGAAAGGAGAAATAGGCAGAAATAACAGGCCACGTTGTAAGAGAATGCACGCAGGCCAAAATGGAAACCAAGAAATCTAATGCCAAGGCATTCACATGCAAATTTTACACGCTAGCAGTCAGAGAAGCATTATCCACACAGAATAAATCAGACATAATTCAACGTTTCAACAAAGAATGGATTAAAGAACAATAGTGCCATGTTCCAGTAGTGTAGCAGTGTTTTCCACGCACCACCAGTAGAAGGGAGAAAATCTACGTTCTCAAACAAGCCAGGGAGTGTTCACGCAAAAGTTTTTTTGGTGAAGAAATTCCATGGGAGAATTTAATAACAAAAATAATTATTCACGCAGTCAGGAAAAATAAGTATTCACGCATTTGCATAAACCAAGAGCTCTCCATGCAATTCAGGCCATTTAATAATATCATGCATTCAAATGCCAACGAAAGGAAAAATTACAAGTTCAAAGTATTGCCGGAAAATCAAAGCAATTCCCACACTAAAGTAACTTGAATCAGGCAAGGCGGAGAAGTAGAAAATTAATTAAAATTCAAGATCGATCTTGCACATATCCATTGCGATTGGATAATATTAAAAACAAAATTATTTTTTGCCGCAATTTGTATCTATCAAAGTAATCAACTTTGGAGCTCGATATCTCAAAGCTGGATGATTTTTGTGAAAAACCAATCATGGCCCATGATTTTAATCATATTAAGGTGCTTCCATACTCATTTACAAATGCACAGCACTTGATTTGGTATTTTTCACAAACCCAAAAAAATCTAGTTCGTTTGAATTTCGCCTCGCGCACTGTTTCAGCTTGTCGAAAGGCCTACTTTGAGAATCCATATTTTGGGCCTGAGTGATTGTCAAGATGAACGGTGTGGTTCGTTGAATTATATCCACCTTAATGTACTTATTTATCAAGTTTAAAATGTATAACACCTCAGTTGATACTTTTCACGGAGCCAAATAAAACACAATTTATTTGATTTCGCTGCGTGCACAGTTTTCAGCCTGTTAAGGAGACTGACTTTGAGAGTAAATATTTTGAACTCTGATGATCTTCAAGAGAAAATGATTATGTATTTGGATTATCCCCACATTCATATGCTCCCTTGACAGGTTGTAGATTTCGAGGGTGACGTTTGATACTTTTCCCAAGCTAAAACCAAACGGGATTTTCGCAGTTTTACACTTACATTTTCCTAGCAGTTTCAAAAGAGTCAACTTTGACCTATAATATTTGACTAAAGGATTTTATTTGGGAAAAAATTCTCTGACACGAATACTTTTGGTACCTTAAAAGACTCCATCATCTAGTGAGAGCTTCCCATAACAAGATTTGTTATTTTTCCAAAGGCAGTATTAGAGGCGATTTTTTTCAATTTTGAAGTCTGGAAGTAATAGCTAGAAATTAATTTTTTGTCGTGTCTTCACAATCATGTCATCTTCAAACAAATAGACGTTGCGGTATGATTTCCATGGCATTCTACCCTCCTTGGTGCTTCATTCATAGTATGAGAACATCGGCGATACCAATTTGGGACACGTCGGCGTAAGTCGGATCCGCGATCGTATATCAACCAAAGGTGAGTCAACATTTTCCCGGTGCTTGTTCCAAAGAAATATCTCACGCACCACAGCCTTCCTAGTGTCCCTGTCATCTCTCAATTAGCAATGGGCACGATACTTCATCGACCAGTTTTAAAGTTGGAGCATTCTCGAATTGGATGATTGTGAGCAAATCAAAATGGCAACACTTCAGGATGGTGACAAAGATGAAAGACATAACTCAAGGAAGTGGATTGCAATCTCGAATCTTGTAAGAGCTTCTTAATGGTGAAAGATAAGGAGTTATATTTTGATAAGCCAAGGTGGTGTAACGACTACAGTCTCGCGACAAATGAAGAATTCATTGTGGAAAGGTATTCAGAGCATGTGGAGAATTATGTGTAATTGTGAGTGCGAATGTGAATCAAGACAAAATTTCTCACACCAAGATGTTGTTGAAACGAAGAGGTGGATGAATTTATCAAGTTTCAAGCTCGGATCTCTTGTTATCTGGACGATTGCGGAGCACATTCAATGAGTTCATTCCCGTACGACCGGGATATGCGGACTCTTAGCCCAATGGATAAGGCACTGATCCTAGGTGGCGCGTTGTTGACTAGGATGTCTAGGTGTGTGTCCAAGTCATTTAAGTGGGGTCCACATGTACCCATTTATTTTTTTTATAAATATGTGTTATTAAACTCACTTTTGGTAAATTTTTCATAACTTAAGTGGTTTCTATTTTTCAGGTTACTTTTTAAAAGTTGGTTGAAAAATTCAAGGTCATTAAGATGCCCTATTTAATGTTCATGTAAACCCTAACTACTTTGTAACCAACTTTTAGGTTATAAAAGAAAGTCAAGGGCTCATTTGTAAGTGTGACTTTGAGCGAGGATAAGAAAATGCTTTTGTGTGCAAGATTTATTTCAAAGAAAGAAACTTTGTGTTCTTTTGACAAGACATTTTGGAGTTAATGAAGTATTTATTGTGTCACATTCATTGTCTCTTATAGCATTTGATGTTATTATGTTCATTATATGTTATTGTTTGAATCTTACATGCAAATATTGTCTTTGATCTTATTGTCAACGCTACGAATATGTTGTTTTAGTTCACAGTGATCAAGCTTTGATTATCTACTTGCTCACGTGTGTTCTCTTTTACTCATTCTTGTTTAGTTGATGCAAACTCTATTTTATTTGTGTTAGTTATTTATTGTTATTCTCCATGCAATATTAGGCTCTACTTTTAGCTAGTTGTTGCATGTTCCTTCCATTCATTCATTTCCTTCATTCCATTCCATCTCCCTCATTCAATTTTCTTTCCATTAATGTTCCAAAACACCCCCCACATACAATTTTGAATGTATAGATGTAAATATAGTTTTGGTTTTCAATAAAGGCAGCATCACCTTCATTGAGGAGGGACTTTGTTCCGATACTGTTGCATGTCAATTACATGCGTGCAAATCCATATTCTAACAAGGTCTCATATTAATTAATTTCATTAGCGAAACAAACAATTGACATCTTTGTGTATCATTTATTTTCTCAAAGTAATTATTCTAAATTTCAATATCTTTTTTTCTTAAATTTATGCCAAACATTTTTTTAGGCATCAATTTTATAATTTTTCATTGAATTCAATTAAGTGAATAGGTTCTCTATGTAAAATGGAAGGATGTGCTCTTAGTGGTAATAATTCATTGTTAGGGTTACGTTCATCATTCGGTGTTTCCATGTAATATTCAAAATTAACAATTAGTTTCTTGAGTAAAGGTTCATTATCATTATTCATATCAACATCATTATCCATATCAAAGATCATTATCATATCAACTCATTATCAATTTAATTATTTCAATATAACTATTCTCTTCATTTTTATTGTGTATTTCATTATCATTATTTATTAAATCATCATTGTATACACTATTTTGGTGCATTGGAGTTAGTAGATGTACTTTTCCCTCCTCGAATTTTTTGCATTCGTGTCAAAATTTTTTATTATAATCATTTCTAATTGCTTTGTTGTCTTGTTCATCATATTTTTCTTATCCTTACTTCATTTTTATCCCCCATAATGAGTATAACATAGATTGTGGGGATTGGAACAAATTCAATCATAAAAAATCATGTCAAGAATGTGTAGAATGATGTAGAGAAGATAGTGTGGGGACAAAATTCTCGCAAAAAAAGTGAAATATGGATGTTGGTGAGTTCGAGGTATAAAAATATATGTAATGCATACACATTAATTTTTACAGTAAACCATGGCAAACGCCCCAAGGCTTGTAAATCATTCGAATACCCAAGCCTGAGGCCTAGACCTGCTAAAACATAGCAAGCATCGTGTTTTAGACTTGAATATGACTCAAATCTCTCTTCCATGATGATAAATCCTATAAAAAAGATTGGAACATTTATTTAAAACATGACTAGGACGTAAAGAAAACTTTCCTCTTTCTAAATATGATTTTTCAATTTTTTTTACTATTATAAGGTTTCCATGCATATTATTTTCTATCTTTTTATACCTTTATTTCTTGTATTTATACACATTTTCCTTTCTTTATGTATCTTTTGTTCCAGTTCATCCAAAGTGAATAAAAATTATATTGTTCCAAACTAGGACTAATTTTATACACATTTTTAAAAAATCTTTTTTTATGATATTTTGTAAGGGAGTTAGAGGAGCCACATTCAACTATCTAATATTTCTCAAATTTTGAAGTGTTTTTACAAGGAAAATCATAAAAAAAACAAATACTCACTAATTTGTTTTTAAATGTAACTCAAACTAGATGATCCTAAATTTCCACCAAATGTTTTTAAAAAATACTAGACAATGCTCAAAAAATGAAGGGGACACGACCAATTATCTACTATATTTTTTGAAAAAGATGGAGCACATCTTAGAATTTTAGCTCTTTGACTCACTTATGTTTAACTATTTTCAATAAAATTTAGTGATTTATAAACAAGAATCAAAATGCTACAATTCATATTCTAATAGCATCTTCAAATTTTAAGGATGACCATCTCAAATAACTCATACAAGTTAAATTTTCTTATTTTTCAAAAAAACGTCTACTTAAGACCCCCTTTTGACCACCCATCTTCATGCACTCATCCAACAACAAAAAGAACAATAAATTAAATTTATGTGAAGTGTAAATAGAAAAATAATTAAAATTGTATATAACCATTCTTCCTTCCTTTCCTATCCTATCTTTCACCTTTCTCCCTCTCATTTCCATTTTTCCATATTTATTTCAAATTATAAACAGGTGCATAAATTAATAAACAAATTAATAGAACATTTATTATTAAAATAAATTACAACTACTATTAAAAATAAACAAAAATAATAATATTAAAAACAAAAAAAACTTTTAAACCATTTAAAATAATAAAAAACTATATATATATATATATATATATATATATATATATATATATATATATATATATATATATATATATATACTATATATATATATATATATATATATATATATATATATATATATATATATATATATATATATATATCTTCTAATTAGTGGTTAATAACAAACCTAAAAATAAAAAATAATGAATTTCAAAATTATTTTATACACAACACATACTTTAATCTTATTTAAACAATAAATATACAAATTACATAATATTATAATTTATTATTTGTGCAAATTTCAATTATGTTTTCTCTTGTGTACCCACCACTAGTTAGGTTACAAAGTGCATAAATAAATATAACAAATTGATAAATAAAATTATTTAATAGCGTTAAAGCAAATATATTAAAATAACATTAATCATTGTAATGCATTATACTACTAGAGTGAATGATATTACAAGGGATTAACCAAAGAAAAAACAACATTAAATAATCACTTTTATCATTGTTATGTGAGTGGCTAACCACTTATTGATGTTATTACAAAATTTATTAATGTTATTGCAAATTGTAAGAAGATGCCTAATGATTAATATTTAATTATATATATTGTTAAAAACTAAACTAAACACCCTCAAGGATGGCTATGGGTTTTGGAGGGTCTTTTCAACCCTCCCCCCCAAAACAAATATTGTTTATTTATTAGGCATATTCTACCAAAGTTTACAACAAAGACAATAATATTGAGATTTGTACATTCAATTTAAATTTGGATTAAACCTCTGTACAACTCTTACTTTGAGTAGATTAAATCTTTCTCTTTTGAAAATATAATAAATTTCAATTTATCTATGCTTTCATCCTCCAAAACCCATGGATTCATTAGAACGAAAAGGGGAAAACATTCGATGTGATAAATAAAATAGCAAGGTTTTCTTTGTAGATCAAATCTTGAAAATATTTATTGTTGATTGATATCAAAAATTAAAAATATCAGTGATAATGCAAAAAAATCTTGTATGTAAGACGAATTTGAAAACTCTTTGTGTCATGCATTACCTCTATCTTGAAAAGGCTAATTAAAATGAAAAATTAGATTTCTACATTGCTCATCGGAATAATAGTTATACTTGAAATCGGAAATGTATGGCCACGAACAATTGATAAATAAAATCTTTAAAAGTAGAATATTATGAAATGTAAAGCTTGAATAGTTTATAACATGCTCACTATGTGACCATGACATATTGAAGCAATTTAATTCTACCATCCAAGAGCCAATTTATAGAGGATTGTAATACAAACTGGGAGAAATATAAGATAGTTTACTATATAGTGGATATAGAGCGTGGTGCATATCCCTCATTTGTTTGGGAGAAATATAAGATATTTACTATATGGGGGGATGTAGAGCGTGGTGTTTATCGCTCATGTGTGTTTACAGTCAATAGATTGTCTAGTTTCTGTTGATTTTAAATGTGCATAAAAATATTGTCCCAATGCCTGCCCTAACCTCATACTCACAACCTCCAGCTTTCCATGTCCACGTCTTACCATTATGTCACATATTTCACTTTGAATATGTTTTTCACGCATTGTTACAAATCTAACAACACATTATTACACTATTACCTTTTATGTTAGTTTTAAGGAAAAGGTAACAACGTAATGTGTTTTTACCAAAACCGTTTTTGTTAGTTTTAACGAAAATGATAACAATATTATGTGTTTTTACCGTTTTAGGTAACAACGTAATGTGTTGTTTCCTTTTCCATTAAAACTAACGACAACTGATGCAGAGCCCTGCATAGACTCTTCAAATCACCAACCATTTTTTTCTTTAGATGTCAATTTTTTTACTATTCAATCACCCAAATTAAAGAAACCATACCCTTGCTTCACAAGCAAAATCTTGCTCAAATGTACAAAAATGCATAAAACCCTGAGTCAAAGCTCAAAATCATTGTAGACATGTTTAATTTCATCATAGTAACATACTCAAACCATCAGTTTTGTGTATCTTTGAACTTCGATCTTCACCCAGTTTTCTTTGATACCGCTACCAACTTGGAATTTTATTAGTACCTCATTATTTCACTCAAACCTGATTTGCAAGGCTTCCTTGACCTGGTTCCATGTCTTCAACATGATAGCTATGAGCTTTTTTACCACCATATTTTTTGGTTCCTTTCATATTCAAATGAAGTATCATGAAACATGATCTAATACCCATGCTTGATTTGTTCTCATTTGCATAGAAATTTTGATCAGTCTTGTTTGCAATGAAATCCAATATGTCTTCACAAATCCTCTAAAAGTTGGTGAACTTTGGGCTTTCTTCCATGGAAATATCCTCTTGATATACTTAGGAGCTCAAGAAATCTTTCAATTTTGGTGTGTGATTGATCATATCATACTATCTCTCTACTCAATTCACATGAACCATTCCCAACCCGATTTTGTAAGCTATTCTTGCTTGTATACTGAAACCGACAGATCATGCTTCCACTTGAGGCTAAACCTTCCGATGCTAATTCATAATTCTTCCATCCCTGTATCCTACTATATTGAACCTCTGTGTTAACCTCAAATCTTCATATCATTCTACAGGTACTCAACATATAGCACCACTCTAATTTGGGTCCATCTAGAAATATGGACTACGCTTGGATCCATGTCTCAATATGGCTACATACATTTTTTTGAATTGCAAATCCGTAGTTATTTTCATAGCACCAAGGCCTTCTGAAGTGCACTATAAAATTTATTTCTTCTACCATTGGAATATCTTTAGAATCTCCATAGAATGACATATTCCATCATATTCATAGGTATCCCATTATCTCTCCAAGTACCACAAACAGGCACCTAAACCACTCTCTTGTTATGTCTTCACTTGTTATATAAACCAAACATGTGGAGATGAATACAACGTTGGTCATCCAATCTTTATCTCACAAGAATCCACTATGTAAGAATATTGAGCTTCTTTGCACCTATGTTCAACCTAACTCATGTTATTTATTGTTCCACATCATATCTGCAAGACATAAATAGGGTATCTTCACCTATTGCAATCTATCCATTAAGTACTAAGTGCTTACATTTCACGTTTTCTTGTATTATCTCATCCCAGTCTCTATCCTCTTTAGGACTATGTCATAGGTTCTAGAAGTTAATGTGACATTCATTGGATTAGTAATCATATTATCCCTTCTTGGTGTGCAAAATTCTATAACACTTACTAGGATCCTCTATAGCATTGATCACCTATATTCTTATCACCTTCATATATTACTAAGTTCACCATAGTAGTTTCATTCAATATATATATCTTAAGTTGTCTTTTCTAAGGAACTCAATCCTCTCACTTCATTGCTCACAAAACATTAGTTTAAGGATTATATCGCCAAATATTGCCATTTTTGACTTTCCTACCATCATCTATAGGAATTTATAGAATATGTCTTTTTTTACCTTCCTCGGAGCTTGAATTCTCAAAGGAGATTATTTTGTGCGTGCATATGACTTTGCGTTGTTAACTAAAGAACCTTGATGCCAACAGGTTCATATCCAGAATGGCACAAATTCTAAGCATTATTTTCTTCTACTATATTGTCGATACCACATATTGCATCATTCCCACACCTTTCTTACTCTTTAACCAATCCTTCAATCTAGAACATAATGATCTATACAGGTATTCTACCAAAATAGTGCTATTAAAATATCTGGCAATGTATGCATACACATGAACATTGGGTAGTCAAACCATCTGATAATGGGTATGGCAATCCACACTTGTAACAAGTCTATGCGATGGACATATTCCACCTCGACATCCACCTCTAGTCCTTGATCATTTCTGTCCTTTAACCATATCCTCCATGTCCTTTTCTATGCATTATACACTTCACTATCTTGTTTGAGTCCCCAATGATATGGATTCATGATCATGTGATCAATTATTTGGCTAGTTAGATGTGTCAATGGGTAACTGTAACATCAAAATTTTTTAGCAGGGTATTTAAGTTACTTTAGATTACTGTGATGATGCTTGTAGACTCATTAGGGATAATTCCATTAACACAACTCTATGAATTCCCTCCAAATATTTCCCAAGATATCTATTACATACGATTTCAGTAGGTTCACATGGACATGATATTTTTCTACTGGTATGGCCTTTCTTACTCATAATATAATACACTCATAACATAGTATTACATGTTTCTATATGCACTGATTTTATCCTTCAGTTTCTCCAATAGATTTTCACATGGATGAAGCCATATGTGCTTCACATGAATGGAATCCACAAATGTGCTGTCAATACTTAAACACAACTAATTCAACAAACGTCAATGCATGCTTCTAAGGTTTCATGACTCTTATGTGAAGGTCTTGTGCATAGACCCTAACCCTATAAACCATTGTGCATGTTGATTAAGATTTGCATCTCATATGAATTCCATCTATTAAATCAAGAACTTGTTGAAGGTGCACAGATATTATAAAGATCACACACACTCTCTATTAGTTATTTCTTAATTCTTTGAGGGCATAAAATACTCCCCAAAATCATAAATCATGGTATACTTAAACCCCTTCTCCCTAAGGTTACTTTTAGACTTGTTATAGTCTCTGTATAGATTGAAATGGATCATGTAATTTCTTTACTAACCAAGTAAGGGAATCTTAACCAAGCAACCCACTTGCTCATGCGAACATGATCATTACATTTACATTTTAATACAATGTTTTTCAAATCCATGAATAACATTTTTGATTCCCATACGTCGACCATCAACAACCGAGAAAGATACATATTATAGGAGTGAATTACTTTCAATATCATCCACATTTGGCTCTTTGAAGGATTTTCCAACCAAGCTGTAGACTTCATCTGCACAAGAGAATGATAGATAATGATTATTCTCAAGTTAATATATCTACAAAGCATACCTTCCTCCACACAGTGCATCCACCACTCATCCTCCAAATTACATCATGTTTTATACTTACATTTCTTGAATCAAGGTGGAAAATTTAAGGTTTACTCAACTCATGAAGGTTATTTGATGTGTTTCCCTCATGGACCTTTACAAAAAGGTGGTAACACTTTGTTTACCCCTTATAAGGTCTCTAAACTACCTCTTATAGCTTATCATAGCTTGTTTTTCAACATTACACCACCTACACTTAGATTCTCAAATTCAAGTTTCAAATCCTCTCATTTTTTAGGTAACTTCTAAATGAGTCACTTAACACTTAAGAATGTTCTTGAAAAGACCAAGGAGGATTTACCATCACCTAACAATACCTCTAAGACCTTACACACCCCTTACTCAAAATTACATAATTTTATTCCTTTATAGTGATGCTCCTACATCAACGATGCAAATGGAAAGGACTTTTTGACCAAGAAGCCAAATTTATGCAAACTTACGTGAGGGATATGATCATTTTATGTAGAATATTGCTCTGTGTCTAACAATTTTAACTGTGTTACTAATGTAAGTTGTCATGTTTTCTTCTAATTGGAAAATTTGTTTGAATTTGTAAAATTATAATGAAGCAATATATAACATGAAAATGGCCACTTTAAAAAATTCCATATTGGAACACTTCATCAAATATACAACTTTAATAAAACAGTGATAGCTTACTCATCTTAATTTCACGAGTTAAGTTGTCGACAAAATTTGTCATCACATGTTTGCCATCCAAAACCATTCACAAAGAGTTTGTAGTTGAATTAGAAAGTTCATTCATATGAATGTGGTCCTTAAGGACCTTTGGTTGATTTTTCTAACCAATACCCTCTCTTATAGCTCATCTCTAGTTCATGTACCAGCAATAAACCTTACTCAGTATATGAATCATAAAGTTGCATGATTTATTGTATGAACCCCCTGTCATAGTTTTCATCAATCATTTGTGAAATATAGTTTGTTCCTTTACACTTATATCTCAATCCTCCCCATTTCATGTCATAAACAATCATTATCCAAAATGTGTGTATAATCATCATTCAAATGTATACTTTTTCCTGCATAACCAATATAGATTATAAGAAAGACTAATAAGTTTGAGTTTACAAAACATCCTCTATACCTCGACTTCTCTAATGGAGTGTTGTAGCTATAAGGAAGTTCAAAATTTCTATCTTAAGCATCCATTTTCCAAATTATGGAATATCTAAACTTACTTCTCTCTAGGACTGTCCTTGACTATTTTGTATTGTGTTAGGATTGTGTAATGGACTATTAAACTTGTATTATATCTTGTGTCCATAAGTTCTCTTTCAACCCATAACCCTTCCTGATGTCAAGATGAACCTCCATACCTTTAGATCAACGCATGTATCCAATCACTGTTTATAATATTTCTTGATTATGTAGACATTAAATTTATGCACTTTGGTACATTTCTAGGTCCTAAAGCATACTAATGTATACATGATTCCTAAGCAAGAAAACTAGTGGTTGACAACTCCTTTTGGCCTTTTGGTTGCTTTATCTCTTGCACTTTACTAAGATTTACACATCTTACAGTTTTGTTGGCACTTGACTAATTTACCTTTTGATGGCCTTGGACACTAATGCCTAGTTAGGACAGAAGCACCCAGGCACTCCTATCCCTCCTAGGAACTCTCCTGTCCCTCTCTTTTTCTTATTCTTACTCTTTTGGGTCCTTTTCGACTTCTTAAACAAGGTCACCTTTTAATACTTTGGCCAAGTACTATAAGCCTTTCAGCTTGCACAAAGGAACAAGAGAATCTAACATTATGAAATTCAAACAAGGGAATCATATATATATACATTAGTTAATTTCTATTTTATTAATGTATGTATTAGGAATAGGATGTTCTTTAAGTAAATAAGGGGTCCAAACAATTATAACGGTGCCGCATTATCTATCAAACCACCTAAGCTTAGGGTCACAAAGGCACAAGATGTCACTATAGTCTAAAAAGGTTAAAATGTACATATCTTATCTTAGAAGATAGCACACATGTAAAGGAAAGAGTTTAAGCATACAAGGGAAATTTCCTATCCTATCTTAGAGAAGGGCCTAAATACATTGGTTTATCATACACTGCATAAGAGGTGTGGGAAGTTCAAGAGGAGTAATTGTGAATTCATATTGGAATCAAGTGGATGGTAACACACATTTTTACATATTCAGGAGAAATCTAGATCTAGCCCAAAATTTGTGCATTAATAAAATATCATCGTGTAACTTGCACAAGGGAAACCTAGATCTAGCACTTGAACAAGGGAAACCAAAGGCATACACACACACACACACACACACACACACACACACACACACAGAGAACTACATGGAGATTTTGAGATGTAGTGTAGCGCTCGTGATCATAAGTTCACTCTTTGGGTGACCATCGGGGGTCAGTCTGACTCCCCATTTTGCATCTTTTTTATTAGATTTGATGTGGTTTGTGGGCATGTGTAAGTAGTCATTCATTTTGTAGGTTACAGGTGTGATCAATGATCTAACAACAAAACCAAAGTGACAAAGAGAAAGTAACAATGAAATATTTTGACCCAGAAAATAGGCCAGAACCTGAGCATCCTAGTAGACACAGGCACCGAGATCAGTCATTAGTGCCTAGGGTGCTCCTGTCCTCCTGTGGGCACTTCTATCCCTGTACATTCCTATGGTTCTAAACCCTCATCGAAGCCTTATGATGTTGTTTCCATAGCTTATTCTAGAAGATACACATAGTCACGATCACTTCCAGGTTGCACAAAATCAGCTAAGTCATCATTTCTCTCTCATTTGCTTAGGGTTTTACATCATTGAATGCTTAGTGCTTGTACATTACTATACTTAATTATCATAATATCATTTATTACAGTAAGTTAATTTGAAATAATATTTAATTCAAATTAGATTAAATCATTTGGTGAACCTGAACAACTCTTAGCCTTGATTACCTCCACTCAGATCCTTCCATTTTTCACCATGATTCTATCTCGACTTTCTTGTAGGCTTTCCCGAAACCCCTAAAAAATTTTTTTGTCTAGACTTACATTCATTAACACTTTCCATATTATCATAGATTCACTATACATCTATTGAAATATTCTTCTCAATCTATTTTAGATAATGATACACCCCTTTATATTCAAGTTCGCATCCATAATATAGGGGTTAAATGAGATTTAGTTGATAATGGATCTGGTCTTAACATTTGTAATCTATCATTACTTCACCAAATTGGCCTTTCCGAAGCCTCTTAACTCCCTCATCTATTTGTATTCATGGACTTTGATAATATTCCTAAAAGGGTCTTAGGTACAATCACACTTCCCATTACTATTGGGTCATGCACTTTTCCCGTACCATGCCATGTAATGCCTAATAATCTTAATTATAATATTCTTCTCAATGACCTTGGATCCATGCCATGCATATGGTCCCTTCATGCACGTGTCTTAAATTCCTATACCATGGTGTGGTCTATGAGGCCTTATCAAATCCCTCCCCATTTTCCTTTTGCAACACTATTGATCATTCACACAAAGCCCCTACTTCTTGCCACATCTCCTCCTAATTTCACAAAGTATGGTCCTGGGTATCAATATATGCTTCATTATGGTTTCACTGGCACCGGATTAGGAAAATATGGAAAGGGAGTTCACAGAGCTCTTTCCATTCCCACACAATCCACCAAACTTGGCATCATATATCTCCCTCCACCTGCTCCTTTTATTCCCGCCACATCTTCTCCTAAGGTTTACACTACTTCACATACTCATAATCTTCCTCTAATATACCCTGAGCTTATTGGTGATCCTACTTCTCCCACTTGGCCTGAATTAGATACATTCCTTACTGATGATGCTCTAGAATACATGGGATGCTCATTACCATTTCCCCCTTACCATCAAAAAAAACTTACTTTCCATATGTTCTCCCTTACAACGTACACAAGAATTTGATCCTCCTAAACACCAATACCAATACATTTCCACATCCGCCACCATGCTATGGTCTTTCTCCCATCATTGAATAGATCCTCCATCAACACACAATTGGGGGTATCATACTCCCCCCCTAGTCCTACCGATCCATACATAGAAGATATCCACCCTCTTAAATGACTTAAAAATATTCAATACAACCTTAACACTATGAAAACACCTTACTACATGAATATCTATCTATTATGGCTTCCCTTTCCACTCCTATTCCACTCCTATACACATTTTATGGTCCTCATTCTTACTTATGATCCTTCTATTCATGATACACATACTAATTAATATCCTATGGTTATACATCCTTTCATTCACTATACATGAGTTTGTTTATTCACTCACAATGATCACATATATTTTCCCAGCTCTTGATATACACACTTGGAGGGAATAAAATTCCCCCCTCCTCACTTTCTTCTTATACCATTACTTCTTCCTATTTATACAACACAATGTTGTTACTACATACTCTACCATCGTTACCAGATGACGCACTCTTGTTCTCAACAGTTCATACTTGATTGTTGAGGGCATAATTCCTAAATTAACCTCACATCACACACATTAGGGGGGAAACATGACTCCCCTTATATATGCATATCTTTCATATCGCAATACTCCATCACTTTCACACAACATTTTCACCTATCTTGGATGTATTTACTCTTGTTAGCTTATACTATTTACATGTTGCACTTTGTTTCATATGCTAGTTAGATACTTAGTATGTCATTATCTTTTTCTATACACACATACACATGTTCACATGGTATCTTGAGTTGAATGTTGGACCTTTAAATAATTCTTACATGATGCATGATGCTCGATACTCATCTCTTTACCAGTCCGCTTATCGACTCTTGGGGCATTCTACCTTTGCTACTCTCCTACTCCACAATCCAGGTCCTATTGTTACAATATTTACTACTTCTTGTCACTATCACTTAATTTCACTGATATATACATGCTTTGACATACTATTTATCTTTCTAACATGCTCGCAAGGTGCTTCATGTGTAGCATTTTCCTTACAGGATACTATATAACCATGGTTATCTGTTACTTCTTTGTTTGTTATTATTTGCCACTATTTTCAGACTATGCCCTATGTGTTGCTTGATCATTGTTTGTTTATGGAAGCTCAGACCCTAATTGTCTTGTGACATTGTGAGTGATGTCCCATGTATGCAACCCAATTTTTCACGGTCCCTCTTGTCTTCATAGTTTATTTTCTACATTGTATTCTATTGCATGCTAGCTCTTTTACACTAACACTTGTTTCTAGTCTATATTGTTTGCATGTGCCTTGGTTTCTACCATGCACATCCCTTATACCCCTACAGGTATCCAATCTATGATATGCATATCAGTTTTAGGTCCTCTCATTTGGGCCACATCCTCCTACATTTTTCACATGCACCCCAAATGAGGGGGAAACTATTGGGTGAACAAATTACCCTTATAGCAGCACATAGCTCCAGAACAAAACAACACATTATAAAATTGGCTAAATCACAAAGTTATATAGTGGTCTAGAATCAGACTTGGATCAAAAACACAGAGCAGACACTAGCACCCCTAGTATCATAACAAGAACGGTGGGTGCTTGTGTCCCACCCGGGTGCTTATGTCCTGGGGGAAAAAATAAATAGTTTCTCAGTTTAACACAGTTTCCAGCAAGGTTACAATATGGATCTATAGTATCATGCACTTGTCTTCATTTACAAAATTCATTCATTATACGGGTTACAATCAAGTTACAAATAAGGACGTGTCAATCTGCAGTGGCACTTATCATTTGAGAAGCATCATGGAAGGAGAGAAAAACACACCTCTCTCCCCAACACTCTTCTCTTGGCGTGATATCACCCAAAAAAATCATCCTTGGCATGAGATCGCCCAAAAAACTCATCCTTGGCATGAGATCACCCAAAAACATCACTCTTGGCGTGAGATTGCCCAAAAACCTCATCCTTGGTGGTCAGGATGCTCAAATCCGTGGTTCGACGCTTTCTTGGTTGGGAATTGATCACTCCAACCCCATACAACAACATCTCCAAGATAAACTAGGACAAATTTTCTATCCTATACTCTCTCATACATCAGGTGCACTCTTTCCTTAGCTACTAATTTTACATACTTACTTATACATATGTTACTCTGATTTTTCACATATGAGACTTTGACTACTCTTTTGATCTTTTTTTGCAGGTTCATCCTTACAAATAACAAGAATCATCTCACATCAACAAGCACAAGCTCCAACTACACACTACTATGCATACGATTCACCCCTAGGGTCTACCTCCTTTTTTAGTTATCACGTTGCCACTTGGGATTATGATCACTTCACGCTTCACATGGCTACTTGTCCACTCACACGCTATCGTCTACACTCCTCTTTGGTTTACAAGGTATGCATATTCTATCTACTTTATGCTATCGAGTATTCACTCAACAACATAAAGTGGGGGAAAATGTAGACATAAAATCTATACACTTTGGTACATTTCTAGGTCCTAAAGCATACTAATGTATACATGATTCCTAAGAAAGAAAACTAGTGGTTGACAACTCCTTTTGGCCTTTTGGTTGCTTTATATACTTACTGTTTCTTTATTAGAATCCTTTTGGCTTTACACATCTTACAATTTTATGTCAACACTTGACTAATTTACCTTTTGATTTCCTCAGACACTAGCACCATAGTTAAGACAGAAGCACCCAAGCGCTCCTGTCCCTCCTGGGCGCTCTTGTCCCTCTCTTTCTTCTTACTCTTTTGGGTCCTTTTCACTTCTTGGTCACCTTTTAACAATTTGGGTCGGCCTTTCAGTTGTCAATTAAAAAATTCAAACAAGGGAATCATATATATACTTAGTTACTTCTTTCAAATAAAGGTACCAATCACTATAAACATTATCTATCACCACCTAAGCTTGCACAAAGGCACAAGAGCAAATACAAGGCATACATCTAGCACACCCATACAAGGGTCAAGGGATGCATTGGTCTGCATACACTCCATAGGAGGATGAGTTCATTTTATTCCATCGCACACATTTTGCATATTTAGGAAAATCTAGATCTAGCCCTTCTATCATCGTGTAACTTACACAAGGGCAACCTAGGGCATGAGACACGGATACACACACACACATATAGAACTACATGGATTTTGAGATGTAGTGAAGTGCTCGGTTGTAAGTTCACTCTTTGGGTGACCACCAGAGGTCAATCTAACTCCACATTTTGCATCTTTTTTATTCTATTTGATGTGGTTTTTGGGCATGTATAGGTAGTCATTTATTTTGTAGGTTACATGTGTGATTGATGATCTAACAAAAACTAATTGGAGTGACAAAGGGAAACTAACAAGCAAAGGTCTTACGACCCAGAAAAGATCAGAACCTAAGAATTTTAGCATACATAAGCACCTAGATCAGTCATTAGCACCTGGAGTGCTCCTGCCCTTATGTGAGTGCTTTTTCCCTATACATTCTTGGGGTTTTGAACCCTCAATCAATCATTTGTGATGTTGTTTCCAGCCGGTTCCAGCAGATACATAGTGACAATCACTCCCAGGTTGCACAAAATCAACTAAGTCATCATACCTCTCTCATTTGCTTAGGGTTTTACCTTGTTAAATGCTTAGTGTTTGCACGTTACTATACTTAATTATCATAATATCATTTACTACAGTAAGTTACTCTGAAATAAGATTCAATTAAATTTATATTAAATTAAATTCACCTTGAAGGTAGAGTCGTGTTCTTACTCATGGGAGACAAATGTATGCAAACTTTAGTGAAGGAACTTCATAAAGGTTTAATTACACCTCCAAATCATCTCACCAAATCTAACCTTCCTTTCTCCACCTATCTTGATGCACAATCACAAATATTCATCTCAGTTATAGTCACATGTTCTGATAATGGATACTTAAGTTCTTGATTAGGCTAAGTTAAGAACATGCAATGTGAATCATACCTAATTCTACTCATTTTCACCATCTCTTTCCCTATTATAATTGTACTAAAAAGATCATGTTGATAGAAAGTCAATTGGGGTATTTTTGGATGTAGATCTTCTTTCAAATTATATTATCCTTCACTATCTAATAGCCCTATTTTAAGACATGTATAGGTATAATTCCCTCCAAAACTTGCTCCCACGAACTTATATCAAGCTTTTAGAATACCATTTTTCCTATTTAAGGCTCTCAAAAATATATATAGCTTACCCCCATCTATATAGATAGAGTGAGTGGTGTATATAGATCTCCGGAGCATAGGCTCCCCTCAGGTTGGGGCCGAGGAGGTCAAGGTCAAGCATTTATGCGCTCATTGGCCCATAATCCCATCCCATCCTAGCATGTGTGTCCCAACCTAACCCAAATAGTTCAAATAGGGCACCCCGATCAGTTCTATATCTCTATATAGATAGGAAATCTAATTGGCACCAAGCTATATAGAGTAAGTAAAAATCTCTATATAGGTTTTAAGATCTGATCCTTTTCTGCCCCCCTTTCTATGAGGGTAGGGGTTCAAAAGCCTCTGGATCTGTTTATGTCGTTATGTTTGATGTGGATGATGTTGACTACCGCTTCCCATACCAACGGACCTACAAAAGAGAAGCTGACAAGTAGTCAAATATGCATGTATATGTGTAAAAAACATGTAAAGGAGTATGTAAAATGAAAAATGTGAAAAAGGAACATATGCACGTGATATGTGATGAGGAAAATAGTGTATAAAGGATCTTGTAGATGATGTCTAGTGTCATCCTCCAATCCTTTAACTACTTCCCGGTGTGTATAACACCACTGCATATGGCGTGTATAAATTCATGTGCTAAGGACTATTTTCCTTCTAAAATCCATTGTGTATAGATTTCTAAAAATTATGTTGAACCACCAATTGTTGTGTAATTACCTCCTGATCTTAGGCATCCAGGAAAAGCCGTTGTATAGCCCCCTGGTTTCAAGCATCTAGGATAGGTCATTGTGTTAAAGACCCAAGTCTGATTCTTAGCCCTAAAAACTATGTTGTACCAGTATCATGGTGTGTATAATGTTTTATGGGGTGACTAATTCACCCATATGATGTCCCCCTCATTTGGGGTACATGTGACATCGCTGAAGGAGTATGCTGCCTGAAAGAGGACCGATCATTGTGTTGAAATTATGCCCTACCGGGGGAAGGGGATGTGTTTGGTAGAAACCAAGGCACACGCAAACAAGTGGCTAGGAAAACAAGTGTTAGTACAATCAAATAAAAACACTCATGTATAAGATGAAATGTAAGCTACGCAAACAATGTCTAAGCTAAGACATAAGTAAAAAAAAATGTAGAGCAAAAAAGTGGGTTGGAAACATGGGACACCACTCACAATTTCACAAGACAATCAAGACCATACTGGTCGTAAAAAATAAGAGAATGAGTAAGACATAGGGAAAATCACACAAACAATGAAAAAAAAGCAAACAATGTATTAGACAACCATGAAAGCAAGTAGTCTTACATAATAAGTGTTGCACATAAAGCACCCGTTAGCATGTCAGAAATATAAAAAGTATGTCAAAGCATGTATAATAGGATAAATTAGTGTGTTATGAAACAAAATGAAACAATAACACCTACAATGTACGAAAGTGGATGCCCCCAAGAACCATTGTGGGACTGGTACCAGGTACTGTGCCAAGAATCCATGTTGTGTGTAATGGATCTGTAAAATTTGCGATCACAACTAAAAAGAAAGTGAATGTGTATGTGTGTAGGAAATATAATGACATACAAGATATCTATCTATCATGTGTACTAATAGGAACATGTAACAATTAGATGTAAGAAAGAGTAAATTCAACCAAGATATGCAAAATGTTGTGAATGAGGAGGAATGGAATGCAGAGTGAATGATAGGAGCGACATGTACCCAGAGTGGATGGAAATTTATACAGTGAGGTTTATTTGTTTATGTCCCCTTAGCAATCAATAACTAACTGTAACGAGAGTGCATCATCAGGAAATGGTTTGAGTGATGTGTTGTCTTGTGTTAAAAAAAAAAGTTGATGAATAAAACATGGAGGGTTGATTGTAGAATGATGATGTGTAGATGTTATTGAATGCGACATAGGATTGAGTAATAGAGAAGAGGTGATGATTTATCCTAAATCATACATCACAATATATATGAATAGGATTGTAGAAAACATGATGATGTAGCATAAAGTTTATATCACTAAATATATGAATAGGATGGTAGAAAATGTGATGATGTAGCACAAATCGTATATCACGAAATGTGTGAAGAAGGCACTAGCCAATAACGTTGCATGATAAGATTATTGAATGATTCAATGTGTAAGTTTGATGAGGTCCATTTGGTATGTATACTCTCAAGATTCAAGTATGGACCGCGAGACTAGAGTGTGTCATCGGGTAATAGTTGGAAGTGTGCACTAAAAAGATTTGAATTGTATGTTGTCATGTGTAGTGTAGGATTGAATGTGACAAAGCGAAATTGATGAGGTGGTAGAATGTGCGATGATTTAGCCCAAAGCGTATATCACTAGATGGGTGAGTAGGATGTCAGAAAGCGTGATGATGTAGGATAAGGCGTATATCACGAGATGAATGAATATGATAGTAGAAAATGAGATGATATAGCACAAAGCATATATCACAAAATGCATTGATGGAATGAAAGAAAAACATGATGATGTAGTCTGAAGCGTATATCATGAAATATATGAATAGGATGGCATAAAATGTGATGATGTAAAACAAAGTGTATATCACAAAATTTATGGGTGGAATTCAAGAAAAACGTGATGACGTAGCACAAAGCATATATCACGAAATGTGTGAATAGGGTGATGGCTATAAATGTCACATAGTGTGATAAAAAGGTTGATTGAGGCATTGTGAAGATGAAAGTGTAGAATGAAGTAAGAATGATGAGGTGAGGTTCAATTTTTATTTGGACCCTCAGCAGTCGGGTATGAACCATTGGACTAGAGTGTGTCGTCGGGTAATTATCACATCGTGTAGTTGTAAGAGAAACATAATGTAAATGTGAAGTAAAGTGTATAGTAGATTCTACAAGAGAATATGTCCACGATGTGTTAGATGTGTAATGTGTATTTTGACTAAGGAATGCTTAGATATGTGTGTGGTGAATGTGTCGTATGTATAGTGTGTAGTGTGTGAGGTTCATGTGTATAATATGCCCTTAACAGTCAAGTGTGAACCATAGCACAAGGGTGCGTCATAGGGTAATGACAATACAAGTGTATATGTTGTGTGTAAAGATCTATGTGTGATGTGATGAGAGTATAAGACTCGTTTTGATGCTAGAGGGGGGAGAGAATAAGAGTGATGCCCCCCAAGTGTGTGATGGTGAGTGCACTATCCGATAAAAGTGAAATATGGAGACCCTCCGCCCGATGTTGTTGGAGACGAAGATGTGTGATAATGCTCTAAGAGTGGTGGTATATGAGATAGATGTTGTGTAGGTGAGTGAATTTTATATACATACGACTGATGAGTATATTGTGGGCATCTTGGGGTTAAAATGTGTAAGTGATGGAGACCTATGTCAAACACGACGGTGATGGACACTTACTTGCAATAAAACTAGGTTGTGACTTTCATCTAGATGTAGGATTTGTCCTAGAAATGGTCCTATACTAATGTATTGGACTAGTAGAGTGATGAGATTGTGTAGGTCATGTGTGAGTAGGGGAGCTAGGAGTAGATTGTGGTTTAGGTGTTAGAATTCCTAACACACTAGATGGACTAGGTGATGCGAGAGGAGATTGCGACCATGGAGTAGATGGAGGCATACCATTGATATAAATGACTTGATTTTTGTGAATGAATTTTAGTCATAAATAATTCATGGAGATGATAGATTTATGTAGACACCTATAATTTAGCCTACAAAATTTAAACACTTAAATTGTGTTAATTATCTCATTTCCCGCAAATTGGTGACATATCATCAATAATGCTCATCTTATCTTCTATCATCGTTAATTAATTACAATAAGTAATTAATTAAGTCTTCTATTCAACAAGTACACTAATTAACGACCTTCCGTTAATTAATCCTTCCTCTTATCTAAAATAATTAATTATTATTAATTAATTAGCTTCCCCTTTCATTAAACCAATAAATCATTATTTAGTTGATTTAACCCCCCTTCTATAGTCTAAATCATGCTAATATTCCTCTAAAAATATTTTATAAGCTTTCACATCTATTACTTAATCATCTTGGTTAATTAATAAACCCACTTTATCAACATGAGTCACTAAAGGACAAGCTAAACTATCCTAAAGTTAACTCAAACATTTCTAAACCCCCCTTATCCACAACTAACTCAACATCTCTATTATCCCACATGCAAAGGGATGTAGAGATTCCTTTATCCATTGGGCTATATAAAGAGCCCTCCTCCTACCTTTACACTTACACCTAATTCTTGAGAAACAAAGGAAAGCATACAGTACATACACTATAATCCTTTTGTCATCCTTAAGAATTTCACCATTGGAAGAGCTAAGCCTCATTTCTTGCATTTCTATCCATTTAAGCTTTTGGGTCATATGGAAATAATCAAAGTGGTCTTGTAGCCATGCTTTGATGAGCTTCCATTCATAATCCCTTAAAGATCAAACAATCAATTTGATTGCCATGAATCTACCTAGGTTCAATTTAGTTGTTTTGGTAATATAAAGAGTAGAGGTTTTAATAATCAACATGTTAGTTTGATTTCCATTTCAAAGTTATGATGCAATACTATTTGTTGTTATTTAATCTTAACTTAGCTCTTAGCATGGAGAGATCCTTAGTGTTTAGATTTTGATTTAGCTTTGTTAGTATTTAGGACTACTAGGTGTTAATAGCTATCATTTTAATGGTGTTAGTTCTAAATTTCTTAATTTATCTTTGGTGCAAGCACACTTTCGGGGCTTGAATCTCACATGCCTAAACTGCAACGGGAAAACTTTTCAGATAGGGTGTAGGTGTCTTTCAGTTTTCTCAAAATTAAAGTGTTAAAGTGTTAAATTCTTTGCATGTTTTATCTAATTAATGCCTATTTTTGTAAGGCATGTTTACATGCTTTTTCTAGACTAGATAGAATTTGCATGCTTGCTTATAAGAGTAAGGTCGTGTATGTTCTTCCCTGGATGTCCTTTGGGGCGATCTTGGGAATCAGAAATGATTATTAAGTCTTTTTGATGCTTTGAAATTGTTGAGAATATCTGAATTGGAATGAGTTAACTTGGTGTGTTTGAATTAAGTTTTTTTCCATTTGGTATTTTCTTGGATTTTAGAAACATCACGTATTCTCTTCTCTTGCGTCCTTGGATGATCTTAAGAATCAGAAATGATGTTTATTCTCTTTATAGAAAATTACTAACCCGTTGTGCAAAACCAAATACACGCTTGCCAAATAAAGGTGGAATCGAAAAAAAATCAAACTACTAATACAATTATCGTGCAGATTGCCAAAAGGTGTTCAAGCAAACCACATCAAACTAAACAAGATAAAAAGAACACCATATTCAAAACAATGTATTGCAGGTTTCGGAAAAGGGTATGTCCATATCCTGCTCAACTGGAATATAACCCCTTTGGCATATCACCTTAAGCTATAACAATGGGGGTGGTACTAGGAACCCCATAGTAGTGGATGAAACAAGAAATGCTTCGTATAACTTACTTGACTAGTTGTTCCTTGTGAACTAGCGTTACCAGTTTTCCATATGTCAACCCCAGTGATAGTACACCTAGACGCACTAGTTGCCTACTGTGCTTGAAGGGGGTAAAGTAAAGTTGAGATACTCCAAAATTAGTCATTGTGACATTTTGGATAAATTGAGCTCACTTAAGACAACTTTGTAACACCTAGGAAGAGGGAACCACCTAGGAAGATATTCTTTGGCCAGGAGCCCACTTTGACCATTTCAAAATAGTGTTGAGTTGTGATCCATCATTCATCACGAAATGTGGGAAGCATTACTTTTGCTTAGTTTTTCACTTGCCTTAAGGAGAGGTGAAACTCTGTCTGAAGTAAAGCCAACAATTTTCATCCCCATTTTGATCTACTTCCCTCACTTTCTTTTGACACTTTGTTGATCAAAAGAAGAGTGACTACCTTTGCGTTATCAATTGATTGTTTTTTCCACTTTTTGGTCTATTTACGCCCATCCATGTTTGTGGGTGGGTAAGTTAAACGTCTAAAGTGTGTGGAGACGTATTCATATCATTGGTGGCCTTTGTGATCTTGATACCCACGTTAGGATCATCATCATAGTTAGTCGTGGTTCATCATCTTGAACTTCCTTGGAAAGGTTAACTTGTTTATATCATATCACTACAATTTTGGTATTTACGTCTTATTTCTTGTAAACTTGACCTAAATATCTGCATTGTAAGGTTACGTTATACACATTTTAACAATTCTTAGTTATACTATAAGCTTTTAGTTTGATTCCATTACTACCTCGATTTTGAAAAGTACTACATGTTACCACTTGTGTGTGTGTGTTATATCAATATCATCTTGATATCAATACCTTACTTTCTCACAAAGTTTGGTTAACATATCTTGGTGACATTTTTGTGTCACTCACAAATTGTAACTAGCACTTTTTGGGATATAGTTATTAATTGAATTTGAGCTTGCTTCTATTATACCTTGTTAGGAGGTCACATTAACTTCTTGTTATTACTTACATGTTGTTCATTACCTTGAACTTGACATAAGTAGGGACATCTTGTTAATTATCTTATGACACCAACTACCTTTTTGAAACAAACCTAGGAAGTACTTCATTCGATTGATAGGCTTAGGTACCAAACATTGTGTCACTATTGACTTATCACTTTATCACATTGGTACTTTAACATTTATACTCATTCATATTCTTGACATTCTTTTTGAATTTCACTTAGGTGTGATCACAAATTTTTTGAACACATTTACAACGTACCTTGGTGAAACGTCTTGTTGCACATCATGGCTCCTACGACATGATTAGGGCTCAAAAAGCTAAACATTTGAAGCACAACTTAATTATACAAGCTTGGGAAGTTCGATTCTATTACAAACCTCGATTTTACAAAAGTGCAAAACCAAGTGGGAAGCCTCAAACAAATAAGGTTCAAACCACTTGTGTATTGGTCATGATCTTGGGCCTTTATTTTCCACAGAAAAAGAGATAGAAGACATGATAGATAATAGTGGTGATGAATTGGAATCTTGCACACATGAACTGGAGTTTGACTTCGAACCCTACTTTTTTGAAGCAAGAGTCTAGATGAATACTTTGTTAGATGAATTCCTTTTTAGAAACAAGGATAGGGTGTTTGCATGAGTTGTAGAATTGGGAGCCAAAATTCATTTTGCCACTGAACATGAAACAATCCCACCTACAAATAATTTTAATGACGAGGAGTGACCTCTTATCAACATGGAGGATATTTTAACAGAGATGGACATGCTTCTACCTCACATGCGGAACGTATGAAATGATAATGTAGTGGGATATAAGATACCTTTAACGCTAATGACGAGGAGCGACCTCCAACATAGAGGATATTTTAACACAGACATGATTATACAACGTGGGAAATGATAATGTGTGGGACATAGAATACCCTTTATTAAAGTGCCATGTAAAATCAGGTTAGGACACAAGAATGTTGAAGAACCTCCACAGTATGAAGAAGAAGAGGAACCTTTGGAAGAAGAAGTCACTATTCAGCAACAAATTAGCAACCTTAGTCGAAAATTAGCCTTGTTAACCTCTCATGTACAAAAATAAACAAACAAGAATGTCCAAAAGACAAGGCCTAAGGTCAAAATCAGTGAACTTCCTAGGGAAAATCAAGGAGAAGACAATATGGAGCATCATCGTGTATATATCCCTGCTTCTCCCACTAAAGAACAATTACTCGCACAAGAAGTACAATCTATGAAAGTAACACTCACAAGCCTTCAAGAGATAAATGTAGGGAGCATAAGAAAATATCAATATGAAGAACTATGTCCCCATCCTGTTTGACAAAGCTATGACACTTCAACCCTTCCCTAAAAAATTAGACATGCCAAAATTCAAAAAATATAGAGGAAAGGGAGACCCACTAGATCATGTAAAGGATTTATATATGGCATGTCAAGAGGTGTCCTATAGTGATAATTACCTCATACAACTCTTTCCCAAGATTCTAGGAGGCCAAGCCTTGGAGTGGTTTACTCGTTTACCTCGGGGGTCTATTTTTACCTAGCCAAAACTGGCAGAGAGGTTTGTGTGTCACTTCTCATACAATATAGAAAGTGATATCACCATGGAAGACTTATGCGGCACCAAACAATGTCCTAACAGACATTCTCCATCTTCCTATAATGGTGGAGAGGGATAGCCAGTCACTTCCCTTGTGCATTCCTTAAAAAATAGCTGGTAAGTATATTTGTGCCCAATCTAAATCTAGACATCACTTTCCACCTTCAAATGCATTGTGTTCACACTTTTGAGGAGGTCATTGAAAAAGGTGTTCAAATAGAGAAATCCCTTATTGCCAAAGGAACTCTTAAG
This sequence comes from Taxus chinensis, assembly GCA_019776745.2. Classification (NCBI taxonomy): domain Eukaryota; kingdom Viridiplantae; phylum Streptophyta; class Pinopsida; order Cupressales; family Taxaceae; genus Taxus; species Taxus chinensis. The sequence continues at coordinate 692,638,064 of CM034146.1, forward strand.
TCACAATCTAAGGATAACCAAAGTGTTAAACCTATGGAGAGAAGCTGAAAATATTCAACAAAAACAAGAACGTGGTGGGAGATACGGGATCACAGATTCCAAACGTGTGCAAATGGTTCAAACTGGTCAACCTTTTAAACTGACCAAAGGACCTATTCAACCACCACCTAAATGAAGAATGTTCACTCCTCTCAATGAGCCTTTTTCGGTTATATTGAAACAATTGGATGCATCTCACATGGTGACTTATCCCACGACACAACCCTTTGATGACAATGATCCAAAACCATCATGGTACAAAGAGCATGACTATTGTGAATTACATCGTGTCAAGGGACACAAAACAGACAAATGTCTATGACTTCATCACTACATCCAAGACCTCATCGACAATGGGGAGATAGAAGTGGACAACTCAGAAAAAACTCAGACACCTAATGAAAAGATGGGGATATACAAAGAACCATTCCCCAAACATAGTAAGTCAGAGGAGCCAAAGACCAGATCGAGGAGAGTCATCCCAGAGTTATAAAGCAACAAATTATCTATATACCAAGAAAGACAACAATCATTATGATTCACTCATTAGATGTATTCACTCTCCTAGTGACCATGTGAACACCATTCGAATCAAGGGAAAGGATTGTGTTGCGGTAACAAGGCGTGCCTGCCTCATGATTCCTGAACCCTCTCCATCAACCCCACAAAATGGTAGGTACAACCTCTTAGAACAACTTGAGAAGACATCTGCCAAGATTTTGATCTTGGATCTTCTTAAGATATCGAATGTACATAAAGACATTTTGTACCAAACTCTTCAGGGGTCAGGAGTGCCACTAGAAGTAGATCCTACACATCTTCAGGCCGTGGTAGAAAACATTGTACCAATTGAGCACATTGCCTTTAATCATAGGGAAATCCCTACTAAAAATCCAACGCATAATCTCCCCTTGTATATTGAGGTATTTGTTACCCGTAGAAAGATCAAATGGGTGCTTGTGGACAACGGATCAGGATTGAATATATGCACGCTGAAGTTGGTTAAGCAACTGGGACATATCGAAGAAGACCTCGAGTCAAACATCATTACCATAACCACTTATGACAACATGGAAAGAGAGTCAGCTGGCACAATCACATTACCCATGGAAGTCAGTCCCACTTGTCATCACACAAAGTTTCATGTCCTGGACTTGGAACTCCCATACAATATGCTTCTAGGCCGACTGTGGATTCATGCCATGTAGGCCGTGCCATCAACATTCCATCAATGCATTAAACTGAAGCATGAGGGACACACTGTCATGATACAAGGAGATTTAGATCCCTTCGCTCACTGTAGAGCTCTCAATAGTTTTACACGTAAGGGTACCTATATGTGTCCCTCTACTGATATAGTTGTTCCTCTTCAATCTGAAGCCATGGAGTCCCGAGTAGATTCAGATTCTCTCAGTTCTTGCCCATGGTGCCTCTACATCAACTTCTCCTTTTGATTCATGGGAGATGAAGGTTCTAGAATATGGTTGTGGAGAATATAATGTGCAACAAGCCCTTTTAGTTTCAGACCTCTCATTGTCACCTAAAACTAGAGGTCAACCCAACTATCATTTCAGACGACCTAGAGATGAGCAAACTATTGGGTCATTTTTACCTGGAGGCTTGCTGGATGAAGAGAAATTGTTGGATCCACCTATGACTTGGGTCCTAGAAGATACTCAACCAACTTGCTATCAAACCCCTGAGTATGAGAAATCTAGTCGAATGATGTACTCCATGGGCTATAAATGTCTAGGATGCGGAAGGAATGAGCAAGGACAGTGAGAACTAGGATGTGGAAGGAACGAGCAAGGACAACGAGAACCAGTGCCTCTCCCACATTTTAAAATAGAAAGGTATGGCATTGGAATTCACCCTTATGGGGCACATCCCAATGATCAAGATGCTACCTTCTCTGAATGTGAGGATAGCTCTGACTATTTAGACAGCGATACAGATTCCCATTGTAGCCAATACGAGGATCTTGCCTCCACGAACCTGTTCATGAATACCATTGTCCTCACCATAACCCCTACGGAACCTACACTTGACCTTGTTTACCCTTGCCTTGTTGAATGGGACCAACAACATCATATGCCACTAGATCTATTTGAAAATGATGAAGCTATTGCAGAATTCATGGGCATTCAGGATACAATCCCCATTGGAGATCACAAAAAGGGATTCTATATTGACTTAGATACCTGTGCCTACTTTGGAGAGGAAGCTGAGCTTCGTGGTCAGCAAAATTTAAGAAAAAGTGAGGGAAAAAGTTCCAATGAAAAGCCTCAGAAAAATTCAAAGTCCAAGTCGCACAGTGAAAACCTCTTTGAGGCATGCTGGCAGAACAAACAGGTGCAAAAATCAAAGGACAATAAAAGTGACCACGCCAAGGATGAAAATCTCATGGAGACATCCTTGGATGAAGATCTCAACCTTCCTCCTGATCCTATGTGTATGGAGGATTTTTCAAAGTTACTGGTAGAAGAGACTATTGATGTAAACATTGGCACAGAAGATGACCCAAAAATAGTCAAGTTGGGAGCTTCACTCTCAGCATGGGAACATAAAACATTCACCATGCTGCTACGGGAGTTTATAGATGTGTTCGCATGGTCCTATAAGGATATTTAAGGCTTGGATCCAACTTTGGTTATGCACAACTTAGTTGTACATGCAGACGCTAAGCCTATTAAGCAAAAGCTCAGAAAGATGCACCTGAGGGTGGCTCTCCTGGTTAAGGAAGAATTAGAAAGATTTCTTGTGGTAGGATTCATTCGACCCATTGATTACTCTGAATGGATATCCAATATCATTCCTATCCAGAAAAAGCCTGTTGGGATCAGAATCTGCATAGATTTCAGAGACATAAATAAGGCATGCCCTAAGGATGATTTTCCATTACCAAATATTGATATGATTGTGGATTCAACAGTAGGATATGAAATTCTATCTCTTATGGATGGATTTTCAGGCTATAATCAAATCAAGATAGCTGATGAAGATCAACACAAGATGATTTTACAACTCCTTGGGGTACCTTCTGTTATCAGGTAATGCCATTTGGTCTTAAAAATGCAGGAGCTACCTATCAAAGGGAAATGACGGTAATTTTCCATGATATGATCCATGATATCATGGAAGACTATGTGGATGATATCCTTGGGAAATCTAAGACAAGGGAGGACCACCCTACTATTTTATGGTGTATCTTTGAATGCCTACGAGAGTACAAGGTCCGTCTGAACCCAAAGAAATGTGTGTTTGGCGTGCTATCAGGAAAATTGTCTGGGTTTCATTGTATCAAGAAGGGGAATTGAGGTAGACCCTGCTAAAGTGTCTTCTATTACTGAGATGCCTCCTCCTAAAAACATTAAGCAACTACGCAGCTTGCAGGGAAAAATACAGGCTATTCACCACTTCATCTCCCAACTTGCCGATAAGTGTCATTCGTTCACTCACCTACTTAAAAAGGATGTTGCCTTTATCTGGGGACCAGAGCAACAACATGCCTTCACCTTGCTTAAGAAATACTTGGCCAATCTACCTGTCCTCATGCCTCCAACTCCTGGTGAGCCACTCCTACTTTATATCTCTACTACTCAATTTTCTATTGGTGCACTGCTCACCCAATACGACCTTGGTCACAAAGAAAAAATTGGTATACTACCTCAGTCGCACTCTCATCTCTTATGAGCTCAACTATCCCCAAATTGAAAAATCTTGTTTGGCTGTAGTTTTTACCTTTCAAAAACTTTGTCATTATCTATTGAATACCAAAACCAAGCTTATATCAAAAGTTGACCCGCTCAAATACTTGTTGTCTAAACCCGCCCTCACCGGTAGAATGGCTAATTGGATCATTCTACTGAGTGAATTTGACATCAAATTTGTGCATCAAAATTTGGTCAAGGGACAGGTACTTGCTGATCAATTAGCAGAAGCACCTTTACAAGGAACTGAACCTGTGAATCTGGATCTGCCAGATGCCTCATTACTGTACATTGAAGAATCTGTCATGTGGTAGGTACACTTTGATGGATCTTTTACTTTTCATGGTTCAAGGGTAGGTGTGGTCCTCATTACTCCTTCTGGTGACCCCATACCTCAGGATTTTTGCCTTGGTTTTCCTTGCATGAACAATATCACAGAGTATGAGGCACTCATCGCTGGGATGAAGCTCACCATCAAATGGGAAATTCATCATGTTAAGATTGTTGGTGACTCTCAGTTAATCATCAAGCAAGTCAATGATGAGTACAAAGTTAAGGATGAGAAACTCATCCCTTACAAGAAGCTGGTAGAAACTCTGAAAGAGTATTTTGTGCACATCACATTTGAATAGATTCCAAGAGCACAAAATAAATTTATAGATGCTATGGAAACCATGGGTTCTATGCTCCGCATTCCACCAGAAAGTAATGACATGCCATTCTTTGTGGAAAATCTATGCCAGCCTACGTACGACATGCCAGAATCCTATCTGGCTTGTGATGTTGTTGGTCCCAATTCCCCATGGTATGAGCCCATCTTCACCTACCTCAAAGACAACACATTCCCTCCCGACATCTCCCATTTTGAGAAACAAATCCTAATTCGCCAGATAGCCCACTATACCCTTTTAGGAGGTACGCTTTATCATCGTGGCTACGATGGGAATTTGTTACATTGTCTCGATATGACAGAGTCGGTCCAAGTGATTAAAGAGGTGCATGAAGGGGTGTGTGGGGCCCATACTAATGGAATGGTTCTAGCCAAAAAATTGTTGAGAGTGGGCTACTATTGGCCTACCATGGAAACCAACTGTTGCAACTATGTAAGGAAGTGTGTACTTTGTCAGAAGTATGGAAATTTCATCCATGCTCCATCACAGCCATTGCAACCCATCACCACCCCATGGCCATTTTCTAAATGGGGACTTGATTTAATAGGGAAGCTTACCCCTACTTCATCTGATGGCCACACCCACATCATTACAACTACTGAATACTTTACCAAGTGGGTGGAAGTTGTCCCTTTGACCTATGTAATGGGTGCTCAGATTTCCAAGTTCATCATGAATCATCTTATTTTCCTAGTATGGCATTCCTGTAGCCATTGTTACTGATAATGGAAAATCATTCAAGAATAAAACCGTAAAGGATCTCTATCATCGGTTTCAAATCAGGTTAAAATGGTCTACACCATATTATCCCCAAGGCAATGGACAAGGCCGAGGCCACTAATAAGACTTTGGTTCGAATCATGGAGAAGATGGTAAGTAAGACAGGTCGTAATTGGCATTTACAAATCCACCCAGCTCTTTGGGCTTACAGGACCTCTATTCACACTCCTATGGGTGTGACACCATATTCCCTGGTATTTGGAACAGAATCTATCATCCCGTTAGAAATCGAGCTTCCTTCCCTAAGAATTTCTCTTAGGGATTATCTGGATAAAGATGAAGATTACTGAGTGGCTAGACTGGTAGAGTTAGAGCTCCTGGATGAGAAGCACATCCGTGCCCTAAATCACCTTAAAGTGTATCAGAAAAGAGTCTCTAGAAATTACAACAAAAGAATCATACCTCGTCAGTTTGAGGTTGGTGATTTGGTCATGAAGGAAAATTAGTTCAACACAAGGGCAGAACGAGAGAAGAAAGGAAAGTTCGAACCGCATTGGTTAGGACCTTATGTTATCATGGCCAAGTATGGCACAGGAGCATACAAACTTTCCCACCCCAATGGTGATGAGCTCTGTGAGCCCATGAATTCCATGCACCTTAAGCGGTTCTATGCTTAAACATGATGTGAAAATTAGAAAAGCAAATACCAAAAATAGGGTAAAAATAATCAAAATACAAAAAAATTAAAATAAGAGAAAAAGAAAAAGAGAAAAATAGGTCATCCATAAGTGAAAACCACACAATTGTGGCACTTTGGATAGGTCCTTGGGTGAAAACCAGTTTTCAGTGCCTTGGGAGGATTCATTGTTCACAAGCATCTTGCATCTGGAGGGTACTTTTACTTAGCCTAGGGCTAGTTCCGCATCTACCTCTGAGATTCCCTGTGAGCCTAATCTTGTCAAGCCTTGATCCTAATTTTGTCTCCTATTATTATTTTGTGAAGGCATGGTCTTTGTCTATTCCCCATCTCACGCTGGGGGCACCTCTGTGACTTCACCTTCCTATTTATAAGTGCGTGGAATTTTCCCTTGTATATTCCCTGTCTAACGCTAGGGGCATCCATGCTTTCTTGGTTACCTGTGCATAGCTCTGAAAAACTGTTAGAAAAACAAAAAAATTCAAAAATGTTAGAAAATCAAAACAATAGAAAATTGTTTCACAAAAATCAAAACAATAGAAAATTGTTTCACAAAATCTAAACAATAGAAAATTGTTTCACAAAAATCAAAACAATAGAAAATTGTTTCACAAAACAATCTTACAAAAACATTCACTTTAGTTTACTTGTGTTATCTTGTTTCTTGCTTTGCTTGATTGCTTGTATAGTTGCTTCATGTTTGTACATTTGTATTGTTTGTTGCTTAGACATACTTTGTTAGGATTCATCTTTTCTTGTTTAGATCAGATTTATTCTTGCTTGTGCATATTGAAGTGTGTTTTTGCATGCTAGTGAATCATGGTACATTGTTGTATTGGTTCATTATGTTCTTTGTTAGCATTTGATTGTGTTTTCCTGTTGCATGTGCATCGTTTTGTTATCACATCATCATATTTCCATCAATATCATCACATCTAACATCATCTATACATCATATATCAAGAAAAAGCTAAGTATACATCATACATGAATGCTAAGCTAATCATCACATATCGTATCATCAAATGGGGGCAAGAGGGATCACAAATATCAAAATATATCCCCCCCACACCCATATCATCATGTCATCCCATCCACTAAATCTAGCACATCACATGAGAAAATACATTTGATATACTCTACAGATCTATCATCTAAAAATCAAAGCGCATGCGATACATAAAAAATTAGGATACATATACATGTGAAATCAAATAAGCTAACATCATAACACATCCATATATCCATGTACTCAATAAAAAATAACAAACAATATCCATCATCTCATAACACATGTGTCATGTCAAAAATGTCCATATATACATATACATGTGTGTGGTATATTTGTATCAAAAATAGATATACATCACTACTATACATCAAAAATGCCTTCATCTGAGGCATACAAAAAGGATGATATACATCGATCAAAGAATACAACTACCTTCATCAGAGGCATATGTCAAAACTGTTATACATAAAGAATGTTGTACATCAAGCACAAGATGCTCATAGCCTTCATCAAGAGGCACATGTATCAATACAATATGAATCAGGGGTGACTCAAGCCCTCAGATGGGCTGGCTGGTCTATCCCATGGTGGAGGCATAACATGAGCATCACTCGGTCCTCATAGGACTACCCCTATGGCTGCTCCACTGAGGCCTGAGGCCTCTCTGACCTCGTCCTCTACTCAAATGTTGGCTATAAGAAGGTGCCCGCCACTCAGCCAAAACTACCTCATAATATAATGATCTGTAATAAGATGCTCTACCCTCTGCTGTAGCTAGATCTCTGTGAGTCTGGGCTATCACCACTATGCCATCTGTGCATCAGAAGGATGTTATCTCTACTGATACTCGGGAAAGCTCGGCCTGACCTATGACTCACTCTGCTCTCAACCTATCTCTCTCCAGTATCACAGGCTGTAGCTGAGCCTATGTTTGTTGATATAGGCTCATCACCTAAGCCATCTGTGTTGCCATCTACCATATCTGCTGAAATGGATGACACCATCACCTCCCTGGCCTAGCCTGGGCCCGAGCCTGATCCCACTCTGCTGTCACTACCAAAGTCTGAGCTTGGGCCTGGTCTCTCTCTGCTATGGCTTGCTATAGCTGCTACTGTAAGGTGGCTATCTATGCCACTGGCTACACCACAGGGGCCTATCCCTGTGCCTTCCCCTGTACCAGTCTAGAGGCATGTCCCTACTCTCATAATCTAAGCCTGGGAACCTGTGTAGGTGCCTGTACTAGTCCCTACTACCTCGTCCCTACACCTATGCTACACCCTACCCATCATGTGGTAGCCCATCAAATGGATCATCTGGGTCATGGGATGCTACATCCTCCCTCTCGTCACCACTATAAGGAAGCTCTGGCAGTGGCCGAGTGCCTGCTACCCATGCCTCATCTGAATAGTCAAACACTGAGGTAAAATAGTGGCGTACCAATCCATGTAATCAGTAGTGGTACCCTGGATCTCTGATCTATTGAAGCTGGGTCCCATGCTTATGGTACCACCTGTAAAAATCTAGCCCTGGCTCAGGCCACCTATATGCGTGGCCCCATGGTCTACCTCTCAGAGTCTCGGTGAGGCATACCACAAATCTGGCTGTGGAACCCCTTACACCCTGCCTAGCTGTTGCTGACATCAGTCTACTTTGTATAAATTGATGATGTAACTGTGGCTACCTAGAAGGAAGTGCTCCACCACACAAACACTGAGCTTTGCTCCATCCTCTAGCCACTGTATCTTCCTGTAAGGCCTCCATATAATGTCTCTATCTAGCATCTCATCAAACTCTTGTCGATAATGGTACAAGCTACCTAGGTGCCCTCATATGTCATCACCTATAGAAACCCAAGCACATGTATGATGAATCCTCCAGGACTCAGACATGTAATGTGCCTACAAGGTGCCTGATAGCTATGTGGTCCCAAGACCAAATCTGTAGTAAAGAGGTAGGCCCCACCGTCTTCTGATAGTGGTATGTAATCAGATGTAAGTCCCAATATAGATGTGCTAGTATGCACTGGCCCCAACAATAGTGCTCACCACTGAAAATCTCATGAACCAATGTCATCAGACCCCTAGGGAAGGATGTCCCAGTCTTATCAGTGAGAAAAAACCCACTGATAAGTGACATCACATATAATGGCCACCGGTGCAATGTTGGATCAGCTATGCACTCGTGCAATGAAATTGTCATGCCATCATGTGGTATCTCATCATGATCAAATAAAGTCATTGACCGATCACCCTGATCTGCCTAAGGTCACTCATGTACTCGATCAATGAGCCTATGATAGGTACGCGTAGAGAATCTGCCATACGTCCTCCAGAGTAACTATCATCTCTCCAGTAGGAGCCTAAAGCATGGCTCTCGCTGTGTAGCTCAGTCAATGCAGTCAATAGACTGTGATCCAATGTGATGGAAGGCATCTAGGATAGTGGGCCTAGGCCCACCACCTCTAATAGTATCACCACCATGCACTCTGATCTCATCTGGTGCATGCTCCCCTCTAGCTCTGCTATGCGTGAATGCATCTCTCACATCTGTAGCATGGGAAACCATCTCTATAAAATCATTCCATTTGTCAGCTACTAATATTTCTTCTAAGTTCTACCTATCATTTTTAGGGTTAACCCAAAAATCCTAATTTTCTTCTAAATGTCATCATTCTTGGCATTTTTCTATCTCTCCTTCATCTACTCAGTATGCCTGTGTGCCCTTTAGGGCATGTGCACACCCCATGGCATGTGCCCTCCTTTTGGCACATGCACATGTGTGCATCCACCTATGGATGCTTACGCCATCCTTCAGGTACCTGTGCGTGCACACATATGTGTACCCTATGTGTGTGTGTTTTATCATGTTGGTGTGTGTGCGTGTGTGCACATGTGTTGTGTGTGCGTATGTCATGTGGGCATATACGCGTGTGCATATTTTTGGTGTCCAAATGTGTGCACATATGCTCCAAGGGTGCCTGCACCACCATTAGGGCACTGTGTTCCTGCACAATGTGCATCCTAGTTTTCCCTAGTTTTTCCTAACATTAACTACGAGCATTAATTACGAAATTAACGAAGAGGGTTAGATTACTCACAAAGATGCCATTGTCTGTGTGTTAGTCATACCCTTGAACTGTGTCTGCTTGTCTCAAATAGTCTTGTGCTCTCACCATCATCCTCGTCGCTATTAGAGTCTCGTGGTAAAAACTCGGCGACATTTGGTAACAAATGAATTGGTCGCGGTGATTTACCCCCTCCTCAGGTGGGGTATATCAAGCTATTTTTCACCGATCGTGATGCCTGGAGGCTTGTTTTGACAACTGTTTTCTCTTCTATTCACTGTCAAATAATTATTTTAATTAAATAATTATTTTTCTTTAATTTTTCATTGTGTTGGGGTAATTTTTTCCATCTAGTACCCTTTCTTCTCACTAGGACAATTTTTTATTTCTCCTAGGTAATTTTTCTTCTTATCCACACTCGAATAATTATCAAATAATTATTTTATTAATTTTTCCTCTATACAGGGACATTACTTGTCACCTGTTTCTTCTTTCTTCCCCCTAGGGAATTTTCTTTTGCATCTAGGCACTTCATTCTATTTCTTCTATTTTCTTCTACACATCTACTGTCCACCACATTTTAGATAACACAAAAAGAATATATATATATATATATATATATATATATATATATATCACTTCATAAGAATCCAAAAATAAAGCAAAATTCTCCACAAAATTCTAAAAATTAGAAAACCTAAAAAAATAGGTAACCCACTTATTACGGCTGAAAGTTGTGTCTTGCGCATGGTATTCTTTCCGTATCCTACTAGTTTATTTCACATCATCACTGATCAACACAACTTGTGGATCACCAGATTCACAACCATTCACCAAGCTAACTACTTGCATTGTCCATACTCTGGGGCACATCTCATTTCCTGGTGTTGTTTCATTGCGCACAAATCTTTCTCCTTGGACCCAGTGTCCATCATCATTTCTCTTGCATGTATCCTTTCTCGGGGCATCATTTTTAACCCTTTTTCGTCAATCACGAACATGTGGAACTCTTCATCTTGATAAAAAAACATTTTTACAACTATCTTTACTTTTATTGGGTTGGATATGTGCATTCGTACTTATTTTCCCTGTTAAATGAGCTTGTTTCCTTCTCATATTGCATTTCATTTTGTATGTTACATGGGGTTGGTGTTTTCAGAGCAATCGATAATTGTTTGTAGTATGAATTTTCATGCCATTCTACTTTTGTTGTATTATTATATTTTTAATAAGGACTGATGACATAGATCTTTTGGCAATATGATGACAATAAATTTTTTTCAATACACTGGATGAAATCTTGCTCATTTTCTTCTCGTCTTTGTTTCTTCTACATCACCCTCCTATCAATACTATTATTTTGCTTCACCTGGGGCATCCTGCTCCTATCCTTTCTTCCATCCATTTCTCACCTTTTTCAATCATCGATCATCTTCCTTCATCACCCCATTAACACTCGAGGGGGTATCTCTCACTTCTACTAATTTTCTTCTACCCCTTCAAAATTTTATCCATCTATAATCTTTGAAGTGGCATCACTTACGCCCCCCTAAAGAGCTGAAAATGTAGACACCTATAATTTAACCTAAATAATTTAATTACTTAAATTGTGCTAATTATCCCCTTTCCCACAAATTGATGACAGATTGTCAATAATGCTCATCTTCTCTTCTATCATTGTTAATTAATTACAATAAGTAATTAATTAAGTCTTCTATTTAATGAATACCCAGATTAATAACCTTCTAGTAATTAATCCTTCCTTCTATCTAAACTAATTAATTATTATTAATTAATTATCTTCCCCGTTCATTAAACCAATAAATCATTATTTAGTTTATTTAATCCCATTATATAGTCTAAATCATGCTAATATTCCTCTACAAAGATTTTATAAACTTGCACATCTATTAATTAATCATCTTGATTATTTAATAAACCCCCTTTATCCACATGAGTCACTAAAGGACAAGATAAACTCTCTTAAAGTTAACTCAACCCTTTCTAAACCCCCCTATCCATAACTAACTCAACATTTCTATTATACCAAATGCAAAGGGATGTAGAGATCCCTTTATCCATTGGGCTATATAAAGAGCCCTCCTCCTACCTTTACACTTACACCTAATTCTTGAGAAAAAAAAGAAAGCATATAGTACATACACTATAAGCCTTTTGTCATCCTTAAGCATTTCATCATTAGAAGAGCTAAGCCTCATTCTTGCATTGCATCCATTTAAGATTTTGGGTCATATGGAAATAATCAAAATGGTCTTGTATCCATGCTTTAATGAGCTTCCATTCCTAATCCCTTAAAAATCAAAAAATCAACTTTGATTTCCATGAATCGACCTAGGTTTAATTTAGTTGTTTTGGTAGTTTAAAGAGTAGAGGTTTTGATAACTAACATGTTAGTTTGATTTCATTTCAAAGTTTATGATAATGTCGTTATTTAACTTTGTTTAGCTCTTAACAAGATGGTGTTTATTTTTTTATTTAACTTTGTTAATTAAATCTACTAGGTGTTAGTTTTAATTTCCTTAACTTAGTTAAACAAAACCATGCACACAATTTATACCTACGAATCCAATTGAGGCCTAAGAGCATGTCACACTCGTCGATTGCTTGTCCCACTAGGAAGGACACTATCATAGTAAGAGGACCAACTATAACGTGAATCTTGACAATGCCATAGGGATTGTTCATCGGATACGAACTTTGTGAGAGAGAGGATAGCCAATAACAACAAGAAGTGGAATAGAACACGTGCTTATGGGCCATGGCGGATCAACCTTGGTGTTATATATAGGTACATATCTGGTAGAGGAACTAATGTGTAAGTGATCATAAGAGAATTTTGCGTGATAATCAACTATGCATTTACCTTTTCAGATGAAATAAAAATTAAATTACAATTACTTTTCAATTCAGGAAAACAAATCACAAACTACAATTATTGTTTGAAGATTATCATTATACAAAACCAAATCCTAGTGTATAAAATTTGGATCTCTGTGGAATTATGTTGGCGATGGAAACAATGAACTTATCTTTGTTTGAATTTCTTTGAAAATAGTTTTTCTAGACATATCATATACAATTCCTATTGATATTAAGCCCTTAATGAATGTTTTGTCATCTGATAAGTTTCGGAAAGAAAAAGATATGTACTAAATGATTCCAACCCTAGATATACTTATAGCATGCATAACTAATTAATTTCTCTTTTATATTATATATAATAAACCTTAATCAACATAAGTTTGGGCATAAAGAACCTTCTCATACCTATGAGCAAGAAGAAACATCCTTTCTAGTCCAAGTGAAAGTATATACTTAAGGAAAAGTCTACCTGTTTCCATATCTCATAACTGGTAAAAGAAAAATGGTATATAAAAATAGGGCTAAGGGGTACTTCCCTGTATACTTTTCCTTGGCCTTGTGAAATCCCTTATCCTTACCCCAAATGAAGTGGGCCTGAACTATCTAGAAACAACCTTGTCGCTTCTATGAACTAGTTTCAAAGTCGTCCATTAGACCTTATGAGTCATCTTTGGATATGCGAGCCAATTGAATAATTTCCATGCACCTTCATCAATTTCACCATTGTTGCAAATAAATACGACCTTAGTTCAAGTGTAGGTTATACCAGACCAATGAGGAGGCTCCATGCCTTTTCTACATGTTATCCAACCTTTGAAATACATGATTGATACCAATATGAAGTTCATTAACCAATAGATAAATCTCCATGTAATCTAAGCACTATGTCAACCTTGATAGTTTACATCTGACAATTCTACAATGTGTGATTCCAAAAAGGAACCATCCTTCTGTGTACTTCAAAACAGTTAGATAGAATTCTTTCCTTTGAATTCCATCTTCAAGGAGTCTATGAATCATCAACCAATGAGGCATTCTCCAGCACAATTTGGTCATGTCATAACCTTTGAAATATTTGACTGGAGAAGTGCACAATAATTGTAACCTCTCTTGCTTGAAAAAAATTTGCATTAACTTGTAGTGTCAGTCAGGACTTGTACATTATTACCATGTTTCTCTTGTATGATTTATTACTATTGCCTATCTCTTTGGGAAGAAAAACTACACCTGAGAATTGTTCCTATGTGGCTTCAGGTTGTCAAGTCTTATCAGATTTTTCCTTCGTAAACCATGACCTTTTTAAGATAAAGACATAAGATTATGACTTCAGATGACATTTTTGTCTTTAAGGGATTGTAAATGCGCTACATATCCCCTTGTTAACCCTACTCAAAAAAATCCAAACCCAAAAATTTATTCAAAAAGCGTTTGAAACTTTAGGTTTCTGGTGACTTTGAAGGTCTATTGAGCCCAATCACTTTTAAGAAATTATCTCAATCTGGCACCCTATGGCCTGGCTTAGGTTCACTGATCTATACAAGGGATGTGTCCTTGTTGATGCTGATTTGTCTGAATTTTCTGACAGTGAAATTGTGATGCCTGTCATCTTTTAAACAGAACCGCTAATGAACTTAACTAATCCTCCATGCGGGTCAAATTAAAAAATACAGCTAATAGCCATTGCTTTTGGAAAGGTTAACGCTGACTGGTTACCAATTGAGTTAATCAAGTAAGCTGTATTACAAATGACTAAGTCCATTTGTTGAGTTATCCAATGTTTGTAGGGGCGTAAAAGGTCAGTGTTATCACGAACTACATTGAATTAATATTAGACTTTCATGGGTAATCTTAACCTGATCTAGATTAAATAGAGATATATCCTTCGAGTCATATAATGGCCTTATTAAACAAACATTAAGGAATGGACATCATGGCTAGCAAAAATATTTAAAACTCAACTTTTCTTTGAACATGGTTACCCTTAACATTGTTCTGATTCCGGCACGAATGGATCTACTCAGAATGAAGTGAAACTACCTAAACTTAGATTCTATTGGAAATCCAGTAATGAATAACATTTGTAACTAAGTTCTCTAGAACCATATTCAATTGAAACCCACTGAATACTTTGATCTAAATAGAAACATGCAACCACAATGCATACAAACTATGTAAAAAATATAAAGTCATACCATGCAATCCAAGTAATAAGCAGTGGTTAGATTGTGTTACGACTGAACACGCTACATTTTATATGCCACAAAATAGGGAAACCTCATTAATACTAACAGAAATAATTTGTTGCTCCCTCCACAGCAAACTTTGAGGAATTGAGATGCTAATCTACTATGTAGAAAGCACTGCAACATATGGCAGAAACTACTTAGGGCACCTTATTCTCTTCTATCAGATTTCTAATCCACAATTGACTAGGATACCATAGTGCTTTTGTCTCATTGAAAATGAAAACAACTCAAAAGAGTTGGAAATTCCTTGCAAGCATTGATGATATACGGCCCACTCTGACAACATACATAAAAATGGAGATGTTTCTACCACCTATCTTTAGCAATCTGTCAGCCATCCCATTTCAAGACCAAATCACCAAGACCCTAAACATCTGAAACTTGGTCTTTATATCACAGAGCCATAAATTTGGTTGACGAAAAAACGCTTATAGCTCTAATTTAATCATGAAAAGATTGTTCCTCATTTATTTAATTTCTACCAATGATCTACCATATCTAATTTATCTTTGATCTTCCCCTTGTAAAAAATGAATGATACCTATTGATATGGTCATTTCGAATGAAGGCAATTCTAGAGACAACAGGAATTCGTAGCCATTATGGTTACCATATACATAGCTTGTATATGAGAAAGTGAAAAAAGTGGTGTAGCTTCATGAGTTATCCTATCAGCCTAGAGAGAATTTCTCACAGTAATTTGTGCCACTGTATCTAACTAATGTCCATGTTTCTCATACATGATCCTAATGACAGGTTCTTAATTAGTGGATTCTGCTAAGCTATTACCTTGAGGGTAATAGTATGAAAGCCTATGGTCTTTACATATAAATACTGATTTCAAGGGCCCAATTTAGAACACTATTAGATCCTAGGAAAGCTTTTGCATTGTCAAGTTGTAATTTAGTTTGAGGAATACCAAAGTTTTTCAAAATGTCTTCAAGGAAGTCCAATATAACTTACTCAGCTAACTTGAAATCATATGGTACAACCTTGGTCCATTGGAGGTAGAAGGATATAATTTTTATTATCATAAACCCATTTATGACCAACACTTGTTTGGAGAATTAGCCATGTTGCATGAAATCAAGGCCCTATTGGGAAAATGACTGATCTTCTTAAATTGGATGTTGCATTGGAAGTGGAAGCTAACCTTTTCTTACTAGTGAAGAAGTCACATTAAAATTGCATTTTCTAACCCATTTGTGAGCATCTGTTATATTACATAAGTTTGCCATTAAAGTAACCTTCTTTTATAAATCTTCAATTGATATGTGATCCTTGGTTGAGAAATGTCCACTATAGAGGACCAGCATGGAATACTTAGCACATAATTTTTATTATTGTGTACAATTCTGCACCTTCAATGCATTCTGAGAAAGACTCCACCAATGTTTCTTTTGAAAAAAATCCCATCAATTAATGCATAGGGAATAGAACTGCAACCTGAAGAGGTTGAATCTCCCTTTATATTCCTTGTTCTAACCCATAAGGATACTGAGCACTAATGTTTGAAAAAAAGGTATCCATATCATGTATTTCTAGCTGTGGTATTCATTAGATTGTGTCTTAGTTATTCATTCTATATGGATGTGCTTGTTTTGATGTAAGAATATTATTCATTCATGAATGGAGGTTTATTAGTCATCTTGGGAATTCAATCGAAAGTATCCTTACACATTCATCTACCCCTGATTGTATGTGTTTATTTGGCCTTGATGTGGGGTCATGGATCATTGGAGGGGGGCATTAGGTTTAGCTCACCCATCCATCTCTTTTCTCACTAATGTTTTCTCCCATAATGAGTATTCTCTCACATGCTCAAATTGAGAATAAAAATATGATTATGCATTAGTGGAAAGAATCCACTTGAATTTCTGTCCAGATACCATTTGCATTGATGGAAAAAACCTTGTTTCTTCAATGTGACTATACATTAAAGTTCAGCATCCTTCAGTATTTTACTGAAGAAGGCTAATGGTTCTTACAGTTCCTTGTATCATTTTGCTGATTCAGAAACAACAACAATACTAGATTCAACTCCATAAGAAGATAAAGGGGAGGAGGAATCCTTGTCATAGTTAGGGTTAATAAGTCTAAGATCTTGATGAAATATCCTGTTTGAAATCTATGGAAAATCTCTCCTTCCCTTAGTTCTATCCATTTGATGGTTATCTAAGTCCTTCTTAAGCATTACAAAGAAACAGATCTAAAGACTGGACTCTTGACAAGAATTAGAAGAATGAATCTCCTAACAAATTTAATCTTTCCCATATAATGATTGTATATGTGACTTCATTTGAAATAATAGTTGGGGCATGAAGAAACAAATTGGGAGAGAGAGAGAGAGGATGAGGTAGGGTGGATTGAACATCTACCTTCACGTGGAAATGGCTCTATTAGTACTTAGAATACAATTCTTGAAACCCAGATAATCTTCCCCTAGGGACTAAATAATAATGTGCATTTCTATAGGATTTAATAAAACACCCAAAAATCCCTGCATCTATCAAATATCTATCTCAAGATGGTTGAAATGATACTTACTATGTTTTGAGAAAATGGTAATGTCCATATTGATAAACCAGTTCGAGTAAGTATTTACCTTAGCTCATGTTCACCTAGGCACAATATTTACCTTTATTGTATTTATCCTAACCCACTTATGTGTGTGGATATTTCTTTTTATTTATTTAGATATTATGGGCATATTATTTAGTTGTTAGGTATAGTTATTTCCTTGATCTACGGTATTGACTAGTTCTTTCCTTAGATCTATGGTATTGACTAGATCCTTAATGTCTAGTTCTCTCATAAATCTATGGACTTGGCTAGTTCATTGATGAATAGTTCTTTCCATGATTTATGGCTTAATCTACGACCTTGACTCGTTCTTAGATTGTTATTCATTGCCTATATAAGCAAGGCTCATTCTCATTGTATTTGATTGAGTTCCATAATAATATATGATATTGCTGCTCATTTGTTTGCAAAGTTTTATGCAAATTTATTCTGGTGAATTGCTTTCATCTTATTAATCATGATGTTTCATTAGCATCTAATTTTTTAGCTTGGCATGATTTGGTAATCGTTCCTTTTATGGTATCAGAGCAGGAGATTGCTATCGAGATCCCTTTGTAAGTTTTACTTTGCAATTAAATTCTTTATATATTCATATATTCGGGATTTTTCTGTATTTTGTTATTGCATGTGCATTTTATGCAAAACAGAGGCTTCGATTGGATCTCGAAAGGTAGAAAAAACCGTAAGATTGACTGTAAAATCGACCAATTCTGGAGGCAGGTCAATTATTTGGTTTTTTTTCGTTGTTGCAAAGAAGCACATACTGGATTTGCCTTGGGATTTATGTCATACGGAGGAAGGAAATACCTAAGAAAGCAAGTTCTGGGTTTTACTAGGTTTCTTGAGATCTAATACTAGGATTTTAATTTCTGTTGTGTTGTACCTTTCTCGGTTAGCGTGCACCAATACTATTTCCGGAAAGACATTTATTTCCTCTTTTGGTAGGGGTCCACGGGTTGCTGGTGCACGGTTTGTGCTATCTCAGGAAAATCCGTAGACTATTATTTTCGCCGGCAAAATTCATTTTCAAAATAGTCTAGAAATAACAGGTTTTACCAGAAGAAGTAGTTGGATGTGACTTTTTTAAAAAACCAGCGGCACACTCCCAGAATAGTAAGTTGGCCACACCCATTGAAATCCTTAGCCCCTGGTCATATGGTATGGTCATATGAGGGCTCAAAGCTTGTGATTCCTACAAGTAGGTGTTTAACTCTAGCCCCCTTTTATTTTATTTGCATTGTGAAGGCAAGAGTCTTTTATTCTATTTTAGTGGCAACTAAAATAAACAGTAAAGCATAATATTGAAAAGCTTGAATTTTTTTATTGGTAACTCGGTTGTGAGTGCCGTTTTTTGCAAAAGTTCGTATGTTTTCTTATGCTCTTTCCATTGGAAATATTTATTTTTAGAATCAAACTATCATTATAAAGTGTCATACTATAACATGCACTCATTATAAAGTGCCAAAAATCTGGGGGGGCTCTTGTTGCATTGTTTGGAGGTCTTGTTACATTGTTTGGTTCTTGCATTTATTTTGGTGATTTTTTGAGGAATGACATCTTTATCTACTTTTGCATTAGATCATGTTGAGCCATTAACAACACATAATTACCACACATGGAAACCAAGAATGGAAACAATAATTAAGTGGAAAGGATTATGGGCTTTAATTTCTTTAGAACAACCAGTGTTCACTAGAGAATATGAGATATTTCAGTACCAGTGTAAATTTGATGAGTGTATGGGTTTGATAGGAACTTATGTAAGTGACAGCCTTATTATTTCATTTGTAAAAAATGTGACTCTCCTTTCAAAATATGGGAATAAATTGGAGGATTTATTTGGTAAGGTGGATCATATGAGAGCCATGCAACTTGAAATTGAGATCACCTCTCTTAATCCTGAAGATTTTCCAACAATTATAGACTATCTTACCAAGTTCAAGCACTTTTTGACACAGTTGAAGGGGAGTGGAAGAGATAAGAAAGATGAAGAGTGTGTTTACTTGATTCTATCCAAGTTGAGAGGACCATTCCAAATTTTTGCTTCTACCTTTTTCTCTAGCATGGATGCCTTAGGTGACACATTCAAAATGCCTAACTTAGAAACATTTTGTGAAAGACTTACTAGGGAAGAATCCAAATTGTCTAACCTTGAGTCTTCCACCTCTCAAAAGGCATTAGTTACATCTAATCCTAAGGGCAAGGGAAAACCAATAAATAAAACCAATTTCACCTTTTCCATCTCAAAATTACTCCTAAACCTAAAGAAAACAACTCTAAACCCAAGGAGTCTTCTAAATCCAAGAATAAGTCTAGCCTTTCATGTTCTTTTTGTGGGGGGTAGTGGTCATGAAGAAAATAGGTGTTATAAGTGAATGCAAGTCTTAGAGGATGCAGTCAAGAAACACAAAATCTCTATCTCCACTCCACCTCCTTCTAATCAACATGACAAAGCACTTAATGTTGTTGCAGAGATCTCAGTCACCACTTGCAGATAGTTGGGTTATAGATTTTAGTGATTCTCATCACATGACTTCTTCCAAGGAGTCTTTTGTTTCTCTAGGTTTGAGTTCTACTTCCAAAATTGAGGTTGGAGATTCATTCCTTTCTTTCTGTTAAGGGAAAAGATGATATACAACTTGATGGTGGCAATATCTAAGATGCACTATATGTTCCTAACATCACTACAAATTTACATTCTATATATCAAATTTGGCATGGTCTGGTCAAGGGAAAACAGTGACTTTTACACCACATGGGGCAGAAGGTAACAAACTTTTTTAGAGTCTCATTCACTTGAGAAGCTCAGGGTATTGTTGATCATAATTCAAGACTGTATCACTTTGAGGAATTTTGATGACACTTCTTCTATAGGTACAGGATTGGTTTCTCATGCTAGATTTAGTAGAGTAAGCTTTGGCATGAAAGATTTAGATGATCTCAATTATAGATATTTGAAGAGTTTAGGATCACTCATTGTATGGTAGATGGTCTTCCTATAGTTTCTTGTTTGAGGGATTTTTCTTTGGTTGTGCATTAGGGAAACAACACCAAGATCTTCTATCTATGACCTAGCCTAGAACATGTAAAACCCCAGAGGGCTAGTCATGACCAAATGAGATGAGATGTGATTATGAATACCTATTTGAGTTAACCAAATGATTGTATATGGTGAACATGAGTTTCCTAGAGGTGTGAGGAAACTTTCAAGTTATTCTGAAGAATATTTTGCAAGTTATGATGTTTTAGGTGAAATAGGGTCTAAGAAAGGGTGATTTCCAACTCAAATTGCAACTTCTAATGCTCACCATGAATTGTGTGTTATGCATGGGACCTTGTGGCTTTCAAGGATGTTTTTATATTGAGATAATAACATTTAACATAAATAATGAGGTCATTTCATAGTCACATTTTTATGAACAAATGTTAAGAGGTAAACTGGTTTTTGTGAATGTGAAACCCTAGGTCAAAATCAAAAAACTTTTTTGGAGCCTCATTCACTTGGTGCTCAACGTATTGTTGATCATAATTCTATACTATATCACTTTGAGGTGTTTGACGGCACTTCCTCTATAGGGACAGGATTGGTTTCTCATGCAGATTCAGAGAGTAAGCTTTGGCATGAAATATTTGTATATATCAATTACAAATATTTTAAGGAGTTTAGCACTCATGGTATGGTATATGGTCTTCCTATATTTTCTTGTCTTGAGGGATTTTGCTCTGGTTGTGCATTAGGGAAACAACACCAAGATCCATTTACTAAGAATTTTTCCAATAGAGCTTCTTCACCACTTGAGCTTGTGCACAGTGACTTGATGGTTTAAGCATGTAATTACCTTTATTGATAATTTCTCAAGGCATACTTCTTCTAAGGAGTCTTTTATTTCTCTAGGTTTGAGTTCTACTTCCAAAATTGAGGTTGGAGATTCTTCCTTTATTTCTATTAAAGGAAAAGTTGATATACAACTTGATGGTGGCTATATCTAAGATGCAATATATATTCCTAACATCACTACAAATTTGCTTTCTGTTTATAAAACTTTTCATTCTAGTCAAGGGAAAATAGTGACTTTTACACCACATGGGGCAAAAGTACAAACTTTTTGGAGCCTCATTCACTTGGTGCTCAATGTATTGTTGATCATAATTCTATACTATATCACTTTTAGGCTTTGGACAACACTTCCTCTATAGGGACAGGATTGGTTTCTCATGCAGATTCAGAGAGTAAGCTTTGGCATGAAATATTTGTATATATCAATTACAAATATTTTAAGGAGTTTAGCACTCATGGTATGGTATATGGTCTTCCTATAGTTTCTTGTCTTGAGGGATTTTGCTATGGTTGTGCATTAGGGAAACAACACCAAGATCCATTTACTAAGAATTTTTCCAATAGAGCTTCTTCACCACTTGAGCTTGTGCATAGTGACTTGATGGTTTTTCCTACCCCCTCTTTCAATGGAGCTAAGCATGCACTTACCTTTATTGATAATTTCTCAAGGTGTAATTCTTCCAAGGAGTCTTTTATTTCTATAGGTTTGAATTCTACTTCCAAAATTGAGGTTGGAGATTCTTCCTTTATTTCTATTAAAGGAAAAGGTGATATACAACTTGATGGTGGCTATATCTAAGATGCAATATATGTTCCTAACATCACTACAAATTTGCTTTCTGTTTATAAAAAATTTTCATTCTAGTCAAGGGCAAATAGTGACTTTTAAACCACATGGGTAAAAGTAAAAAACTTTTTTTTGGAGCCTCATTCACTTGGTGCTCAACGTATTGTTGATCATAACTCTATATTATATCTCTTTGAGGCTTTTGATGACACTTCCTCTATAGGGACAGGATTGGTTTCTCATGTAGATTCAGAGAGTAAGCTTTGGCATGAAATATTTGTATATATCAATTACAAATATTTTAAGGAGTTTAGCACTCATGGTATGGTATATGGTCTTCCTATGGTTTTCTTATCTTGAGGGATTTTTCTCTGGTTGTGCATTAGGGAAACAACACCAAGATCCATTTACTAAGAATTTTTCCAATAGAGCTTCTTCACCACTTGAGCTTGTGCATAGTGACTTGATGGTTTTTCCTACCCCCTCTTTCAATGGAGCTAAGCAAGCACTTACCTTTATTGATAATTTCTCAAGGCGTACTTCTTCCAATGAGTCTTTTTATTTCTCTAGGTTTGAGTTCTACTTCCAAAATTGAGGTTGGAGATTCTTCCTTTATTTCTATTAAAGGAAAAGGTGATATACAACTTGATGGTGGCTATATCTAAGATGCAATATATGTTCCTAACATCACTACAAATTTGCTTTCTGTTTATAAAATTTGTCATTCTAGTCAACAGCAAATAGTGACTTTTTACACCACATGGGTAAAAGTAAAAAACTTTTTTGGAGCCTCATTCACTTGGTGCTCAACGTATTGTTGATCATAACTCTATAGTATATCTCTTTGAGGCTTTTGATGACACTTCCTCTATAGGGACAGGATTGGTTTCTCATGCAGATTCAGAGAGTAAGCTTTGGCATGAAATATTTGTATATATCAATTACAAATATTTTAAGGAGTTTAGCACTCATGGTATGGTATATGGTCTTCCTATGGTTTCTTATCTTGAGGGATTTTGCTCTGGTTGTGCATTAGGGAAACAACACCAAGATCCATTTACTATTTTAATTTTTCCAATAGAGCTTCTTCACCACTTGAGCTTGTGCATAGTGACTTGATGGTTTTTCCTACCCCCTCTTTCAATGGAGCTAAGCAAGCACTTACCTTTATTGATAATTTCTCAAGGCGTACTTCTTCCAATGAGTCTTTTATTTCTCTAGGTTTGAGTTCTACTTCCAAAATTGAGGTTGGAGATTCTTCCTTTATTTCTATTAAAGGAAAAGGTGATATACAACTTGATGGTGGTTATATCTAAGATGCAATATATGTTCCTAACATCACTACAAATTTGCTTTCTGTTTATAAAATTTGTCATTCTAGTCAAGGGAAAATAGTGACTTTTACACCACATGGGGCAAAAGTACAAACTTTTTTGGAGCCTCATTCACTTGGTGCTCAACGTATTGTTGATCATAATTATATAGTATATCACTTTGAGGCTTTTGACGACACTTCCTCTATAGGGACGGGATTGATTTCTCATGCAGATTCAGAGAGTAAGCTTTGGCATGAAATATTTGTATATATCAATTACAAATATTTTAAGGAGTTTAGCACTCATGTATGGTATACATTCTTCCTATAGTTTCTTGTCTTGAGGGATTTTACTCTAGTTGTGCATTAGGGAAACAACACCAAGATCCATTTACTAAGAATTTTTCCAATAGAGCTTCTTCACCACTTGAGCTTGTGCATAGTGACTTGATGGTTTTTCCTACCTCCTCTTTCAATGGAGCTAAGCATGCACTTACCTTTATTGATAATTTCTCAAGGCGTACTTCTTCCAAGGAGTCTTTTATTTCTCTAGGTTTGAGTTCTACTTCCAAAATTGAGGTTGGAGATTCTTCCTTTATTTCTATTAAAGGAAAAGGTGATATACAACTTGATGGTGGCTATATCTAAGATGCAATATATGTTCCTAACATCACTACAAATTTTCTTTTTGTTTATAAAATTTTTCATTCTAGTCAAGAGAAAATAGTGAATTTTACACCACAACCACATGGGGCAAAAGTACAAACTTTTTTGGAGCCTCATTCACTTGGTGCTCAATGTAATGTTGATCATAATTCTATACTATATCACTTTGAGGCTTTTTAAGACACTTCCTCTATAGGGACAGGATTGGTTTCTCATGCAAATTCAGAGAGTAAGCTTTGGCATGAAATATTTGTATATATCAATTACAAATATTTTAAGGATTTTAGCACTCATGGTATGGTATATGGTCTTCCTATAGTTTCTTGTCTTGAGGGATTTTACTCTGGTTTGTGCATTAGGGAAACAATACCAAGATCTATTTACTAAGAATTTTTCCAATAGAGCTGCTGCTTCACCACTTGAGCTTGTGCATAGTGACTTGATGGTTTTTCCTACCCCCCTCTTTCAATGGAGCTAAGCATGCACTTACCTTTATTGATAATTTCTCAAGGTGTACTTCGGTTTTTTTTTCTCAAGTACAACAGTGATGTTTTTTCACACTTCAAAGTCTTCAAGGCTTTGGTCAAGAAACAATCTTCTAGTTGCATAAAGAACCTTCGCACTAATAATGGGGGGAGTACTTCAGAAATGAGTTTTCTAATTTTTTGGAAACTCAAGGAATTATTCACCAGTATTTTTTTCATCGTACTTCACAACAGAATGGCTTAACAGAACAGAAGAATATAACTTTGAAGGAAATGGTTAATTTTATGATGCATTCTAGGGATTTACCTCCTATCTACTAGGCAGAAGTAATTAATTGTGCTAACTACATTCAGAATCACACACCACACAAAGCACTTGAGCATTTAACTCCAGAGGAGGCTTGGTCCAAAGCTAAGCTCAACGTCTCTTTCTTTTAGTCTTTTTGATCCATGTTTGGGCCTTTATGCCAAAGAAGACTAGGAAAGCCTTGGATAAGAAGAGAAAACCCTTGATCTTTGTAGGGTATTGTGAGGACATTAGATCTTATTAATTTTTATATCCTGATACTCATGAGCTTATTTTTCAAACACATGTTCAGTTTGATGAGCGCTTCACTCTTCATGATTCTTCATCTTCTTCCATGCCTCCTTCTGTTGGGATTAGCACACCATTTTTACAGACAATATATCAGATCTGAGCATACATGCAAATAAAAGTGGATATTCTACCAGAAGAAATATACAAAACAAGGGACAAACTGTTGATTGAGAAACAGGGACGGAAGCCTGTGTAGATTTTATTGATCTCAATCAGTCAAAAATTACAGAGGATGGGCTGCAATATTTATAGATATTACACAGCCAAATACATCCAGGAAAATGAGTTGCACAGGTGCAACCACAAACCAGAATAAACAAGCTTCCAATAACATCCGGGAAGAAAAATTACATAAAAACAAATATATTGTTTATAACAATATAACAATGTGCATACAGACAAATATGGTTGATTAACCATACAACAGTATAACCATTTATTATTTAATTAATAAAATTAATTAAATAATCCTACTATGCATAATTAATAATAGGATAATAAAATTTATCCTAACATTCCCCCCCCTTAATTGTGCATTGTCTGAAGAGATGAGGAGAGAAATGCTCTGAACAACTCAAACTTGTCACGTGCAAGTGACTTTGTGAAAATATCTGCTCGTTGTTCAGCTGTTGGACAAAACTGAAGCTGGATGTTGTGCTTCAATACATGTTCGCGTATGAAATGAACCTGAACTTCAATGTGCTTTGTTCTCTCGTGAAAAACTGGATTGCGAACAAGTTTGAGAACACCTTCATTGTCAACATACATGGTAGTCGGTTTGTCCTGTGGTATTCCAAGTCCTTCCAGTATGCGACGTAGCCAAATCGCTTCACAGACAGCTTCTCCTGCAGAACGATACTCGGCTTCTGTGGAAGAGCGAGAAACAAAGTGTTGTTTCTTACTTCCCCATGATATTGGTCCAGATCCCATAAAGAATACAAATCCAGAAGTGGATTTTCTATCATCAATGTTACCTGCATGATCTGAATCCGAATATCCAGTCAAGAAGAAGTTTTCATTCTTCTTGTATTCTAGACCAAGATCCACTGATCCTTTGAGATATCTCAAAATGCGCTTTGCTGCTTTCCAATGACAAATTTTGGGTTCCTGCATGAACCTGGATAGATAGCTCACTGCAAAGCTGATATCTGGTCTAGTGTAGGTTAGGTAAATGAGACTCCCAATCAGCTGCCGATAGAGAGTGGCACTTACCTCAGGAGATGGATCTGAACGAGATAACTGTAATCTGTTCTCCATAGGTGTAGCAATTGGTGTGTAATCCATCATCCTAAACTTCTCGAGCATTGTCTTGGTATATTTCATCTGAGAAACAAAGATGTGATTCTCTTTCTGCCATACTTCCAGTCCAAGACAGTAGTGCATAAGCCCGAGATCTGTCATGTCGAATGATCGCTTAAGATCTTTCTTTGTTTCATCAATCATCTTCACTGAACTGCCAGTGATGACTAGATCATCGACATAAACTACAACAATCACCATCTCCCCCCCTTGCTTTTTGAGGTAGAGATTGGGATCGTATGGATTTCTGACAAATCCATGTTGTACGAGATGCTCATCAATCTTGATGTACCATGCCCGGGGTGCCTGTTTGAGGCCATACAGAGATTTCCTGAGTCTGCATACCTTTTCTTCTTGACCAGGTACAACATATCCCTCAGGTTGAGTCATGTAGACTTCTTCTTGCAAATCTCCATTCAGGAAGGCACTTTTTACGTCCATCTGGTGAACTTTCCAACCAAACTGAGCAGCTAGAGCAAAGATCATCCTGATCGTTTTGATCTTAGCTGTGGGAGCAAATGTCTCCTCATAGTCAATGCCTTCTTTCTGTGCATACCCCTTTGCTACAAGTCTTGCTTTACACTTGTCCACTGTCCCATCTGCTTTGTACTTAGTTTTGAATATCCATCTGCAACCAATGGGTTTCTTCCCTGGTGGAAGATCGACAAGCTGCCAAGTGTTATTCTTCATCACTGATTGATATTCAGAATCCATGGCATCTTTCCAAGCTTTTGACTGTAGGGCTTCCTGGACTGTAGATGGCTCGTCTGTTTCAATAACTCTACTCATCAAAGCAAAGTTAACTTCTTCTCTTGCTTTACTGCGAGTCCGTGGTCCAGGGGTGGATGTATCCGGTGGAGCATCCAATCTTGCATCTCGTAATGTACTTGTACACCATTTAGGCATACGTTGAGCTGTTCCCATGGGTTGTGGTTCTATCTGATCAACACCATCATCCCCATCATCACTTTCATCTTCTGAGGGAACATTTGCTTCAGTTTTTTACAACTGGTGAAAAATCTACATCTTGCGAGTCCGGAGGAGGAGTCTCTGCTTCCTTCTTCTCGAAAAACTCAACATCTCTGCTTGTGTAGACTTTTCTGGTCTTAGGATCCATCAGTCTGTACCCAAGAGTCTCTTCACTATATCCAATGAAGATGAGATTTTGTGACTTCATGTCCAATTTCTTTCTGTTCTGTTTGGGTATGTGCATGCTGGCTTTGCACCCGAATACTCTGAGGTGTGCAATGGATGGTTTCCTTTTTGACCATGCTTCTTGTGGTGTAATTCCATCAAGAGCAGTTGTGGGCGCTCTGTTTAACAAATACACTGCTGTTTTTGCTGCTTCTGCCCAAAATGTCTTTGCAAGTTCGGAATCATCGATCATGCATCGCACCATTTCCATGATAGTACGATTTCTTCTCTCGACAACACCATTTTGCTGCGGTGTGTGTGGAGGAGGCATTTGTCGACGAATCCCGTGAGTTTGTAGGTAGTCTCTGAACTCATCACTGGTGAATTCCCCCCCTCGATCTGAGCGGAGAGTTCTGATGTGATGACCCGTTTCTTTCTCAACTGCCACTTTGAACTTTTTGAATGTTTCAAAGGCTTCACTTTTCTTGCGAAGACAGAAAATCCACATTTTGCGTGAATAGTCGTCAACACAGAGCATGAAGTACTGGAACCCTGAATGACTTGGCTGCATTGGACCGCACAGATCGGTATGAACCAGGTCAAGTTTACCATGAGCTCGAAAAGTACTTGTTTGGAATGAAACTCTGTGTTGTTTCCCTGCTAAGCAGTGAGGACACTTGTCTGTATCCTTCTGAAGAGATGGTAGCCCATGTACCATATTACACCGGCGAAGTGTGTCGAGATATTTGAAACTTACATGACCAAATCTCCGATGCCACAACTGAGCTGAGGTGGAGTTTTTAGCCACAAGTGCTTGATCATTTTTGTGAATGAAATCAAGTTGAAACATTCGTCCCACATTTGAGGCTTTTGCAATTATTTTCGAGCCTCTGGATTTATCTCGAATCAGACACATTTTCTTGCCGGATTGACTATCAAAGTCAATTTTCAGGTTGTGATCTAGGAGTTGACTGACCGAAAGAAGGTTCTTTGTCAACCCAGGGACATATAGAACATCTGATAGTCTGCAGTTGCGTGAACCAAGGGGTAGAGAAATGTTTCCAATCCCCTGAACTGTATATGAAGAATCATCTCCCAACGAAACATGATTTTTCGATGGCGTGTCCCTCATTGAAATAAACCAGTCTCTGTGGCCGGTCATGTGTCGAGTGGCTCCCGAATCAACATACCAGACGTCACTAGATGACGTGGATGGTTCACTTGATCGAGCAGTGAACAAGAAGTCTTCATTGTCTGACTGATCTTGTTGCTCAGCAATATTACCTTGCTGGTGGGGTCTTCTTTTCCAGTTCCCCTTTTTCTACCCGTGATAGTTGTTTGAATGTCCCTTGTAAGTTTGTTGTTGTTGAGGTCCAGCATTGCTTGATGAACCTTTCTTATATGTGTTAAACCAACATTCTTGCAAGTCATGTCCTCTTTTGCAAATGGGACATCGCTTCTTCTGTTGATTGTCCCCATGATACTGATTTTGATGTGGGGACTTCTGATAGGATTTAGGTTTACCTTTACCTTTTCCTTTCCATTTTTGATGTGAAGACAGTGCCTGCTCCTCTTCATCATCCTTGTTGTGCATTGCTTCCTCTTGTTGCAGTAGGTTTACTAACTTGTCAAAACTAATTGTCGTATCTGACAAGTTTAGAGTTGTGACAAAAATTCGGTAAGAAGAAGGGAGAGCTCTCAGAACAATGGGAACGAGAGACTCATCTTTGACCTCTTCTCCTAGGGCTAGAAGTGAAGCCCTCAACTCTGCAACTCTTCTTAGGAAGGCTTCAATTTTCTCATTCTGTTTGAATTTCAATGTATGTAACTGACTCTGCAAATTGAGTATGACATTCTTGTTCTTGGCCTCATATATTGTGCTCAGCTTATCCCAAGCTTCTTTTGCTGATGTGGCATCTCGAATGTGGGCTTGCACATCATCGGATACTCCAAACAAGATGATGAGCTTTGCTTTCTGATCTACTCTATCAAATTGTCGTTGTTGTGTTGCATCCGTTGGTGATCTAGTTAGAGTACCAGTCACAACAGGCCAGATTTCTTCAAACTCAAGTTGTGTTTTGATTTTTGTCTTCCAAGCAGCATAGTTGCTTCCTCTGAGCAATTGTGAATCCGGAAGAAAAAATTTGGGGGCATTGGTGCCCATTTTGCAGAGATCACTGACAGGGTTTGGCTCTTATCACTCCAGGTATAAGGTCTCCCAATCTATATACCATCAGTCTGATATACCAAACCTTTCTATATATGCGCCCTTCCGATATACCCGTCGGTACGTGGAAGAAGCTCGCCCTTTCTATATACCCGGTGGTACGTGAAAGAGGCGTTAACGTACGTGAAAGAATTCGATACGTGGTACCAAGACAGTACTGATGGGGTCTGTGTGATTATTGACACCGGCTCAAAGAAATATCCTCATACGCGCGCGTAACTTCGCTATATACTCGGATAATTTCTCAGTCTGGATTTATGTCTTGCAATCGTTCACAGACGGATGGGATGGTTCATAGTGTGTGCACTGTGACCTTATTACTCCCTGTCGATTTATAGGGACGATGCCCAGATGACGTTGTTGCAGCTATATTAGGCGTTAAGTGCAGTAGTAGTCGCGATGGCTTTACCCGTAAGCGCTTCCCAGAGGCACTGTATATACCGAACGCTGCGAATGAGATCTAGGATCTCGTGAGTGTTACAGAACCAATTTTACTTTTTTTATTACAATTCTGCCAGTTTCTGAGCAGTTACAAAGTTTTGCAGTTGACTATGGCAACCTGCAAATTAGTACAATATACAATACAATTTGAATGACAGGCAAAAAATTATAGTTTCGGGGTCCTGGTGACCTCCTGAAGCCCTAAATGCTAAAAATTGCAAAAAAAATAGCTGAAAATGCAATTTTTAGGTGGGTCTCTTTTTGCAAAAAATGTCTGGAATGAGAAAACAGACCAAATAGGAGAAAAAAATTTTTTTACCCTAAGTTAGGGATTGCTCCGCTAAATTTAGTTAGCTGTAACTAAATTCAAAAAAGCCTGCTAAATTTAGCAGTTCTGCCAAAAAATCTGCCAGATGCAAAAGGAGAGTTTTTGAGTGTTTTTGGTGGGATTTGATCCTCAAACCTCTCACTTCTAAGGCACATGCACTAACCAACTTGGCCACTTGGGGCGCTTGGACTATGAAAGGAAGAAATTTGTATTTATTGTCAAATAAATTGACTTACCTCTTGAAAAATGAATGCCACGTGGCGCATGCTGGTGAAGGGGCGTTTTTAGGGTTCTATTTGCCCAAAAAACGGATCTGAGGCTTTATTTCTTTGCTCAGGCCGCATTTTCTCCTTTTTTTCTCCTTCCCCACGCACTGATCTACAAGTGCAGGCCGCGTTTTTTTGTGTTGGGGCGCGTTTTTTTCACCTGGGGCCCGCGTTTTTTTGCTTTGGACGCACTGTACAGCATGTATTTTTGCTGTATTTTTCTCCGTGGGCTGCGTTTTGAATGCCTGGATTGCGTTTTTAATCCTTTGGGCGCGTTTTGAATCACCTGGCCAGCAATGAACAGGCCGCGTGTTTTGTTGCTGGGCACGTTTTTTTACTTGGGGCGCATCTTTTTTTGCTGTATATTTGCCTTAGACTGAGTTTTTTTCCTTTTTTCCACGCCTGGTATTGCCTAGGCACGTTTTTTGACTGAATGTGCTCACAAAAACGTTTTTTTCTCCTTTGTGCAGGTGTTGGGGGCAGCAAAGGGTGCGGTTTAGCTCCAAAAAAACTGCATTTTTGTGTTTATTTGCTTGCACAGGCGCGTGGGGGACAGCAAAGGGTGCATATGCTCACCAAAAAAACATTTTTTTTTCTCCTTGTACAGGTTGCTGGATCAAGAAAAACGCCTCCTCTTTTTTTTAATTTTCTTTGCTCTGTTTGATGCTCCTTCACTGCAGGTACAGTCCTCCAGACAAGAAAAACAACCTCCAAATACAGTAAAACAAAACCCTGATTGGGAAATTTTTTTTTTTTTTTTAAAAAATTCAATACCTGTAGCAATTTTTGCCTGGTGCTGAGTGCACCAGTGCAAAAAAAATTTGCCTTCCAAGTACCTGGAAGGAACAGGCTGATGTGGGGGAGGCAGGGATGGGGCTGGGAGTTTGCACGAGGCTGCACAGGCTCTCAAATGCTGCAAACACGTCTCCAATCTCCTCTCTCTCTGCTGCTCTCTCTTCCACACCTTCACAGGGCCAGAATTTCGCTCTGGTACCAAATGTTGATTGAGAAACAGGGACGGAAGCCTGTGTAGATTTTATTGATCTCAATCAGTCAAAAATTACAGAGGATGGGCTGCAATATTTATAGATATTGCACAGCCAAATACATCCGGGAAAATGAGTTGCACAGGTGCAACCCACAAACCAGAATAAACAAGCTTCCAATAACATCCGGGAAGCAAAATTACATAAAAACAAATATATTGTTTATAACAATATAACAATGTGCATACAGACAAATATGGTTGATTAACCATACAACAGTATAACCATTTATTATTTAATTAATAAAATTAATTAAATAATCCTACTATGCATAATTAATAATAGGATAATAAACTTTATCCTAACACAAACATCAACACCATATTTAATGTGGTTCACCTAGTGTGGGCTACATCCACCAAGAAACAAGTCAATCTATTATCCAAAGCTTTGACAAGATATATAATGAAGATTTACAATCTTCCACACCTCTCAGATGTTCAGTACTTTCTTCCTTCAAGCTTTTGCACTACCACCAAGAATTCTCTCTCACCAACATTTTTCAAGTTCTTTCTAATTTTTGTTGATCATTGCTTCTAAACCCTAGCTTTTGTGCTTATATATAGTCATTTATAGACTTAAGGCACTTAGCCATGCAATTACAATTAATAAATCTATTTTAATGCTAAAAAAAAGATATAATTATTGAGAGTTAATTAAAACTTCGTCGCACATGTAACCGACGTCAGTTCTACCTAACTGTCATCGGTTCCTACTTGCCCTTTACCGATGACAGTTTTCCCTGACCGATGTCGGTCTGCCCTTAACCGATGTCGGTTACTGTGTTTTCCAGCAAGTTCCAATTGCATGCTAAAATGAAGTAATTGAGCTCCACAACTCAACAATCTCCCACTTGGAGTTTAATTACTACACCATACCTGTACAATGTCATTCTTGGATTCTTCCATAGCTTTTTTTCTTCCTCTTCAAGTCTCAAACTTGAAGACCAACAAAAGTGGAGTGTAACTCCCAACTTCTCATTTGCTAATGGCTTCGTTAGCATATCCGCAAGGTTCTTGCTCGTATGAATCTTTTCCATATTCAACTATCCATCCTCCAATACCTACGGTATGAAGTGATACCTCAACTGAATGTGTTTCATTCAAGAATGAAACGTTGAGTTATTTGCCCAAATGAATTGCACTATGACTGTCACTAAACAGTTTACAATCACTTTGCTCCTTTCCCAACTCTTCCATGAACCTACTCATCCATATCATCTCCCTGCTAGCCTCTGTAGCTACAACATACTCTGCCTTTGTAGTAGAAAAAGCCACAACCTTTTACAATCTCAAAATCCAGCTAATTGTCGTTCCACCTACTATGAAAATGTATCAAGTAGTGCTCCTCCTACCATCCAAATCTCTAGCCATATCTGAATCAACATAGCCACATAATAAAATTTCTGAACCTCCATAGCATAACTGCATACTAGATGTCCCTTTCAAATACCTAAGTATCCATTGGACTGCTTTCCAATGCTCTTTACCTAGATTAGCCATATATCTACTCACAACTCCCACTGCATATGCAATGTCTGGTCTTGTACAAACCATAGCGTACATGAGACTTCCAAGTACTGAAACATATGGCACTCATGTCATGTATTTGACTTCCTCATGTGATGAAGGACACTGATCTTTTCTCAATTTAAAGTGTCCAACCACAGGTGTGCTAACAGGTTTTGCATTTTGCATATTGAACCTTTCTAATACCTTGTAGATATAATCCACCTGAGACATACAATTTATTGTTTTTCATGTCTCTATGTATTCATATGCCAAGGATTCTTTTTGCAGCTCCCAAATCCTTCAGAGCAAATGTGTGAGCTAGCTTTCTCTTAAGCTCACCAATGTCCTACATACTAGATCCTACAATAAGCATATCATCCACATATAGTAACAAAATAATATAGCTCCCATTTTCAAGCTTCTTGAAATAAACACAATGGTTAGATTCACATCTCAAGTAACCATGCTCATGCATAAAACTATCAAACCTCATGTACCATTGCCTTGGAGCTTGCTTGAGCCCATATAGGCTCTTTTTCAACCTGCACATTTGTTTCTCCTTACCCTTGACTTCATACCCAAGCGGTTGCTGCATATAAATTTCTTCATCCAAATCACCATGAAGAAAAGTTGTCTTCACATCTAGTTGCTCTAAATGCAAATCTTCCATTAAAACTAAACTCAATACAGTACGAAAAGAAGTCAGCTTAACAGGAGAAAATATTTCACCAAAGTCAATACCTATTTTCTATGCAAATCCCTTTACTACAAGCCTTGCCTTGTACCTTTTATGTCCACCATCTTCTTCCTTAATCCTGTAAACCCACTTGTTCTGCAATGTTCTCTTACATACTGACAACTTAACCAAATCCCAAGTTTGGTTATGTTCCAAGGAGGTCCATCTCCTCATCCATGTCATGCTCCCACTGAACGTGAGTCTTATCCTGCTTTGCTTCTTCAAAACTCTCTGGTTCACCACTATCAGTCAATAATAAATAAAATATAGAAGGTGTAAATCTTTTTGGAAGTTTTCTTACCCTTTGTGACCTTCTCATAAGAGTTTGGGGTAACGAAGGCTCAATTTGGGCCTCCTGAACATTAAAATCCACTTCTGACAGTGACCGACGCCGGTCACCTCTAATCGATGTCGGTTCTGCTAACCGATGTCGATTATGATCCTTTGTAACCGTCGGCGGTTCATCTGACTGATGTCGGTCAGGGACTAACCGACCACGATTACTATGTATTTATGTAGGTGTTTCTTTCAAACCTGAGAGTTCATTTTCATCAATAAAATTCTCAATGAGCTCATCCTTGGTTACCAAAATTTGATCCGTGTACATTTTCTTTTCATTCCATTCAACATCACAAATCCTAATAATTTTAAAATTCTCTAAATCCCAAAAACGGAAACTGAAATCACCAGATCCATAACCAATGAAAGTGCACCTCTTGGATTTTACATCCAACTTTTTTCTATTTTCCTTATCAACATGCACAAAAGCTTCTGAACCAAAAACTTCAAGAAAAGAAAGATCTAACTCTTTTCCGATCTAAGCTTCCTTTGGTATTCCTCCATCTAGTGAACTTGAAAGGCCACAGTTAATCAAATAAATCGTTGTATCAACTGCTTCTTTCCAAAACTACAAGGGTAGTCCAGAATGTATTCATCATACTTCTAGCATGTTCCATGATTGTCATGTTCATTATTTTTACAACACCATTCTAATGTGGTGTTCTTAGAACCGTTCTTTCTTTACGTATCCCATTTAATGAACATTAATCATTGAAATCCTTGCTATAGTATTCACCACTATTGTCAGATCTAAGTCACTTTAACATAGAACTTGATTCATTCTCAACAAGGGATTTCCATGTTTTAAAAGTCTCAAAAATATCAGTTTTACATTTAATACAATAAACCCATACCTTTCTTGTAGCATCATCGATGAAAGTAACATGAATACTGGGATCCTCCATGAAAAGCTACCTGAGCTGGTCCCCACACACCGGAGTGTACAAGATCAAATTTGTGCTCCTTCTTAGTTGCCCCAAGTTTGAGAAATATCACTCTCTTCTACTTTCCAAAGATATAATGCTCATAGAAATTAAGATCTATATCTTTCAAATCTGATAACTTACCCTTAGCCTTTAAGATATGCATTCCTTTTTTACTCATATGACCCAATTGATTATGCCACATGTATGCATCTAGAATCTGAAGTAGATAATGCAGAAAAGGAATGAGTAATACAAATAGGTAAATAAATATAACATTCCTATCTTCTTACCTCTTTCCACAACAAAAGCACCCTTGGACACCTTCCAAGAGTCTCCTGTAAAAATAACCATGCAACCAGATTCACCTAGTTTCCCTACAGAAATAAGATTCCTCCTTAGGCTTGGCACATGCCTCACATATTTCAATACCCATGTATTTCCATTCTGTAACTTTAGAGGAACTTTCCCTTTACCAAGTAATACTGTAAGGTTCATCATCACCCAAATAAACATGCCCAAAATTTCCCTGGACATAGTGTCTGAAATAATCTTGTATTAGGGGTTGCATGAAAAGAAGCTCTTGAATATAAAACTCATGATTTAACTATATTATCTAAAAAAAGAATAAGAGCATCTTACATTACCTCTGATGCAGCAAGATTTTCTTCTTTATCTTTTGACCAACAATCTTTCTTTACATGTCATTTCTTTCCACATTTCCAACAAGTAATTCCCTTACTTTTGGATTTAGATTTGTTATCCCTTGACTTTGATTTGTGATTACTCTTACTCTTGGATCTCTCCTTCTGCCTGCCCCTACTTTCTACATTCAAAGCATTTCTAGATGATGATTCCTCTGTACTCTTCCTACGAATTTCTTCATTTAATATTATACTAACCACATCATCAAAATTTAAAATATTATTAGCATCTATTGTATTACTAAAAGCCATTACCAAGTTATCCCAACTATCTGGAAAATAACATAAGAATAAAATTGCTTTTACTTCATCATTAATTTGTATAGCAATTGATTTTAACTGATTTACAATAGATCATAAATCATTTAAATGACTAGAAGCAAATCCACATTCATGCATATTAGAACTAAATAGTTTCTTCATCAAATAAACATTATTTGAAGCACTAGGATTTTCATATAAATTAGCAAGAGATTTCATTAACTCTACCATAGAAGTCACTTCTGTAATATTGGAAGCCACAGATGCTGTCAGGCTCAATCTTATAGATCCCAAAGCCTTTCTTTCAAGAATCTTCCATTCTTCATCAGTCATCTTCATAGGTCTAGACTTCTCATCGAATGGTAAATATAAATCTCTTTGATATAGATAATCCTCAATCTACATCTTCCTTAATTGATAATTACGACCGTCAAATTTCACTACCTTGTATTTTTTTTCTTCTGCCATTGTTGTAGCTCCCACTCAATCAGAAAACTCTTTGTGAGTAAATCTCTCAACACACAAAACCCTCAAATAAAGCTCTGATACCGGTTGTTGGAATTAAACCATATAACAATGTTGCACAGATCTATAATCAGAGCAATCATACAAGCAATGAATGTGGAAATAACCATAAGATAAAATAAACAAGAGAAAGATTACACCAGATTTAATATGGTTCACCCAGTGTGGGCTATGTCCACCAAGAAATGGCCAATATTATTATTCAGTTCTTTTCAGAGGAAATGCAATGAATATCTACAGTCTTTCAACACCTCATAGGATGTTCAATGCTTTTCCCTCACTCAGCGACTCTTTCTTTTTCACCAAGAAAACTTACATGCAAAACAATTGTTATATATATTCTCTCCTTCTTACTTACCCTCATATAATGCATACATGCATGAATATCTATTTTTGGTAACTTAAATATGCTTTTATAATCAATAAATCATCTTTAAAATAATTGATTTATTCTAATTTTTGTCAAAAAAACAAAAATTGCGTCACAAAGGTAACCATCGATGGTTACTTCCTAACCGTCGCCTATCATTTCCTGACCTGGACTTACCGACACCGGTTACAACCTGACCGACGCAAGTTACTGTCAGAACTAGTAACATGTAAAACCAAGTTTCTTGTGAAGATTAAGCTCCATTCTCAACACATACAACACTATTGAGGGTCTAAATCTAAAATTAACCTCACCACATTCACTCTTTACACTCCATCCTTCATGATATATCTTTCTAGCACACACTTTAAATCCATTTCCCTATGGTGTATTATAGTTTGATGGTTCATACTCAACTGATAAGGGTATAAATTTGAAATGAACCTCCCCACATTCACTCGTTACACTCTATGCTTCATGATCTTTCTAGCAAACACTTTAAAACCATTTCTTGATGATGCACTCTTGTTCTATGGTTCATTCTTGATTGTTGAGGGGTATTTTACAAATAAACCTCATCTCATACTCATCCACATCCGTTGTGGGGCATGCTACTCCTACCACATTTATATTGCATACCATTTCATCCCACTCATACACAACATTATCTTGGTTGCACTTATTCTTGTTTGTTTATACTTACATGTATATTTTTTTCCCATGTTAAACGGATACTTAGTATGTCCATATCTTTTCTATATACACATGCATGTTCACTTGGTCTTTTGGAGTGCATGCAGATCACTTACAAGTCCTTACACGTTGCAACAATGCTTGGCATTGTACCTCTTACTAGTCCCACTGAGGCACCTAGGGGCATCAACTTTCTCACATATTACAAGTATTATTTTTTCATTACGTAATACTTCATATTCTTACTAGCACATTATTTTACAGTGACATATACATGACTTGACATACTTTTTATCTTTCTAACATGCTAACAAGTGCTTTATGTGCAACATTTTCTTTGAAGGACTAAATGCCACCATGGTTATCTATTACATATTGTTTGAAATTGTTTTCTATTGTATGCCATTTTTTGTGGGTTATGCCCTTTGTCTTGTTTGATCACTTCTTGTATCCTTTTGGCCACTTAGGCTCTGATTTTCTGGTGACATTGTGAGTGATGTCCCATATTTGAAACCCACTTTTTGTAGTCCATCTTGTATGCACACTTGCTTGTTACATTTTTCTTTCGATTACATGTTTGCTACTTTTAATACTAATACATACATTTAGCCACTTTGTTTGCATCTACCTTGGTTTCTACTAAGCATATCCCCCATGTAGGGATACAGTACATATCAGCACCAAGTCCTCTCTTTTGGGCCACACACTCCTACCAACATCGTATGCACCCAAAATGACAAACAATATGTGAACAAATCACCCTATACAAAAACTCAAATCTACAACATAGTACAATACAACACAAAATTGGCACAGGTTACAGTTACATGAAGACCCCAAAATCTAACTTGGGTCCTCATCACAACACATAGACCAACACCTAGGCTCAGATAGGAGCACCTGGGTG
Source organism: Taxus chinensis (assembly GCA_019776745.2). Taxonomy (NCBI): domain Eukaryota; kingdom Viridiplantae; phylum Streptophyta; class Pinopsida; order Cupressales; family Taxaceae; genus Taxus; species Taxus chinensis. The sequence continues at coordinate 692,677,088 of CM034146.1, forward strand.
CCTTTATCTTCCCCTGGGTGCTAATGTCCTATAGGCACACACAATTAGTTTCTCATATCAACATAGTTCACATAAGCCTTCAAATCAGTTTGATAGTATCAGAAATGTTCCTCCAGCAAATAGAATCAATTCTATCTCCATTTCAATAGAAATAATCAGTATAATTCGAAACAAATCGAGGACATCAGGAACACACCATCTACAATGGTGTTTATTGAGCAGATTCATGGATGGGGAGTAAAACTAGACCTCTCTCCCTAACACTTTCTCCTTGGCATGACACCTAAAAAACTCGTACTTGGCATGATATTGCCTAAAAAAACTAACTCTTGGCATGAGATCGCCTAAAAAAACTCATTCTACCCAGAATTTTTAGGACACTTTTCTATCCTTTACACTCTTCTATATCAAGTGCACACTTTCCTTTTACACACTTTTACATACTTATGCACATTTTCCTCTGATTCATCATATATGGGACTTTGAATACATTCTTTATCTTCTTTTTTCAGGTTTTTCCTTATAAGAAGTAGCAACAACAAGCATAACAATAGGTACAATATGGTACAATGTATATGATTCACCCCTAGGGTCACTTTCTCTTCATAGTTTCCATGTGCTTCATGTTTTTTCATCATACCACGCTTCACTTATCCACTTGGCATGTTCTTCGCCGCACACTCTATATGGTTATCAAGTACACATCTCTTATCTACTTTATGTTATCGATTATTCACTCAACAACATAAAGTGAGGTAAAATGTAGACACAAAATCACGCACTTCGGTACATTTTTAGGTCTTAAACATATACTAGCATTCATATGATTCCTTAGCAAGAAAACTATCAATTGACAACTTCCTTTGGCCTTTTTTCTTTGCTTCTTATTTTTTATTTTGTCTTTCACAACCCATAGCCCAGTCGGTATTTTATTTATTTATATTTTATGACTTTAGACACCAACACCTAGCTAGGACAAGAGTGCCCATGCATCCCTGAAGCTTTGTTATCTTACTCACTTATTTTGGGTCTCTTTTATCTTTTGGGCACCTTATTAACTTATGGGTCAGCATACCAATTGTCAATTACAAAATTTAAACAAGGGAATCATATAAATACATAGTTAGGTGTTCAAAATGAGAGACCAAGCACTAAACATATATTATCTCACTAAGCTTGCATCCAAAGGCACCAAAAGCACTTCAAAGTATCCATCTAGCCTCCATTCATGGGACAAGGGACTGCATTTTCTAGATACACATCATAGGAAGGGGAAGTTCATTTTTCCATCCATACATTTTATATACATTGCTACATCTAGCTATATGTTGGGATGAGAAATGACTAAGTATCTGAACATGAAAGGGCGTGCACGTGCACGAAAGTAGAGGTAGCGTGTGGGAGGATGAACAGGATTGTGCACGGAACTATACAAGAAAACAAACAGGTTGAGGACTTAGCCATTTTCCAGGGATAGGCACAAAATAGAATTGAAGTGCTCATAATGTAAAGGATACCATAGTAAACAAGTATTGGATGTTTTTTGAGAAAGCACATGTAAACTAAAGATGAAATCCCATGCATGAATTTAGCTATTAAAAGGATTAAAGTCTAATATTATTAGGCAATCTATTATTAGCTAAAAAATTTTAAAGCATGCATGTAAGTACGCATGGCTATTTTGAGCACACATTTTATGAGGAGAGTGCATGTGAGGTGAAGGGAAAGTCCCCAACCCTATAAATACTTTTTTTAGGAAGGATTTTAGATATATCATGTTCTAGATGTTTGAATTATGATTCCCTGGTGTGTCTTCATGCATGGTTCTATGAATCACATGTAATAATTGTTATGTGTTCAGCTTCTGTTGTGTAAGACTTTAATATAATGGAATATGGAGGATCGATTATGATCATTGACATATCTGAATATGGTGAATTCGTGTTGCAATGGGTATTGATTGTTATCTAATTTGTTATGTTCTTTATTACATGTTTTTCTAATTGAATGTATGCAATGGGTTCTTATGATTGAATGAGTACTTAGTTAATTTATCATCATGTATCTACATGCCAACATCTTGAAAAGCAACATAACGAAGGGACCTAGAAGCTACGTGCGCTTCAGGTGAGCATCCAGTTTTGTTGATTGAAGTGTCAGCATGCATAGTATTTAGGTGAAATAAAAGACCACATTTTGGTTCCATTGTGAGGACCTCTTTTCAAACTTTCTGACAGGATGTTGCATACACATGGCATATTGACTGACTCTGGAGAGTATTGAAAACTTGGGTAGAATACAAACAAGACTTGTTTGCATAAAGATATAGCATTGGACTTGATTTCAATGCACGTTGTTTGGTGGAAGATAATCTTTATCATGAGCTCTATGAGAAGTTATTCAGCTTCTTTCCAGTAGAATTTTATGATTACTTAGCTACATACACAATAAGGAAGCGTTGGGGTCCTAGACCAAGACTTTGGATGCAAGAGGATTAAGAGACTCCTTTTTTTGTAGATGTGGAGTGGAATATAGTTTTAGATGATTGGTGTGATGCAGTGTTGGATAATTATACATTAGAGTACATTATTTCTACGTATTTATGTCCAGGGGAAGATGAATTTAGATTCTTATGTTAGCCCAAAGGATCTTACTTTATGTGTTATACCGTTATCGATCAAGATTTTTACTATAGAATTGGATTTAGAAATCCTACCCTATTGCTAGATAAACCCCCATCGGGTGTAGGGGTAAGAGAAAGATGTGGAGAAATATGGAAATCTTGGTAGAAGAAAGACAAAGAGAGGAAAGACGGCTCAATTTTAATGAAATGCAAGAGAGGGACATGGTACATGCGCAAGAGATTGAGGAGCACTTAGTTGAGGGGAATGATGGATCGTGAAGGTTTTGAAGATTTCATGGAAGATGAGGAGCTGTAACATCATGCTCTCCCAACTCTGGGAAAGTGCAGTAGAGAATCCCCTTCGGCTTTGAATGAGAGAGTGTTGGAGGAAGAGAATGAGGACCATAGACGTGCATCTAATTTAACCTATCCACCTAACCCTTGCATATGATGTTCTAGATCTAGACGTAGTCATTAAGAAGAAGGATAGTGCATGTAAGAAATAAAGAGATGGGTATATATCATTTTGTGTTAAATTCAAAAGGGAATCAAGTTAGTAGTGCACCCATGACAACATAGTTGGAGCCATTATTTTGTAGTACCTATATAGGATTGATTATGGGCACATCGTTAGGATAGAGTGTCGGTGTGCAGACCATTAGGAGTACTTCAGTAGGAGCTACAGAATGCAAAGACAGTAGGTGTGTAGTTCAGTACTAAAACTGGAACACAAGGAAGTTTAGTTGACTGGAATGCAACCTACAATAAGGGGGTGTGGGAGGATCAGGTGGATTAGGTCAGCCACCACAAGAGGGAGGAGGATATGGTGCCAAATTTAGTGGACAAGGACTGTAACCACCACCAAATCAACCACCACCTTAGAAACTGGTGCATGTGACACCTCAAGTTTACTATGAGATGTCTCTTTGTTTACCAGAGTATAGATGGTATTGAAGATGTAGTAGAGCATGTGCATAAGTTTGAATTGCTATGGTGTGTTAAGGGAAATACAACTTTAGATAGGAAGGTAGGTCAGTTTTCCACTACACTCCATGGGGCGTGCATAGCTGGTATAGGAAGTATGACTCACATCAGACTTTGGTGGACTATAATGCTTTGTGTACTACATTTTTTTTGAGTTTCCCATCTAGAGTTTGAATAATTTAGCATCAACACACTCAAGAATATCAAGCAAGGTCTGTCTAAAAAGTGTAAGGGAGTATGACACGTGTTTTAAGACTTTTTTATCAAAGTTGTCTTATATTATACATCAAAGTCAAGCATGCATAGTGGTTAGTTGGGGGATTTTTGACTTTTTTTTGTAGAGCTCTATCTCATAATCTTGACATATATTGATTTTTGCGAGACCTGAGAAGAAGCCATGCATGTTGAGGAAGTTAGAAGTGTTGTTGCTAGAGTGAACCCATTCTTAGAGGCACAGATCACAACCATGGAAGAAGTACGATTGGAGAATCTTTATGCCAACTCATGGCACATGAGACATGAAGTGGTATATGGTGCATTGATTGTGAGGTTGAAGGACATATTAAGGATAATTCACCCATGCAAGTCTATTCACATTGTTATTACTAGATTGTGAAGTTTGCCACTTTGACCATGATGTCCGAGAATTGTCCTCTTTTGAAGCGCGCACGATTATAGAAGAATGTGTCCATGTATTGTAATATTTATCCATGCCCATACCCATGAACACAGGTGATTGTAGACTGATTGATCATATCCATGAAGCCATTGAAACAAGAGTGTGCTCCAGACTAGTGTGGCAAGCAGATCAAAGGAACAAGAAAGGATAACATAATTAAGGGTACAACAATAGAGATAATAGGAATGGAGGCTTCCGAGGAGGATATCAAGACCGATGTTGCAGTGGTAGTAGAGGCAGGTTTGCTAGAGGAACTTGTTACACTTGTGGGTCCCTTGATCATTATCAGCGTGATTGTCCCTAGAATACAGCTTTCTCATGGTGTGGGAAGAAACATAAGTTAGTTAGATTACCTAGATCTATATGAGACACATGAGTAAAAATAAGAATAAGGACAAGGGTGCATGGATGATCAAGGTGCAACACATGAATGCTGATCAATGGATGCTTAAGAAGATGTCCTGAGTCCTAGAATTGTAACCCATACTGGTTACAACATACCCTGAGGCTGTGCACGTGTGCATGAGCCTTTGAAGGCCAAGCCACTCATCATGAGGGAGGAAGTGATACATGTTAAGTATCCAGATGTAGGCACATCAGAAGGAAGTATACCAAGAGACTATGGGAGTCATTAGAGATCTGTAGGGTGAAATACAATGCCTAAAGGAATAGGTGCATGAGAGAGAATGTGCTAAGAATGTTGAGCTCTTGCAGAAGGATGTGGATGACCTGAAAGAGGTGTGTAAGATGTTACGCTAGGAGAATATCATCCCACTATTAGGGGAATGAATCTTGTGAAAAGGTACTGCATGCCAGAGTTGAGTGTGAGAGGACAGATACTTCATGTTAATCTATCACCCCATAATCATGAATTTGACAAATAAATCACACTTGATGTGGTGATTGATGGTTGTCTGGTGCACAATATTTGATTGATGTGGGTGCTGAAGTGAATGTACTCACTCTAGATACATGGAATCAAATGGGGAGACCTACATTGCAGCCATCTTCAAATGTGCTATATATGGTGAAAATGAAAACTAAGGCTATGCCTATTGGGGTACTGAAGGATGCATCCATTACCATTCAGGGAGCCAAGTTTACTAGAGAATTTGAGGTATTAGAGCTTGCTGAAGTAGATAACTTTCCAAAATTACTTGGAAATAACTAGTGTTACGTGAACAATGTTGATCTGCACTTTAAAAGAGATACATAAGTTTTGAGAACAAATATGAGTACATGATCATACCTCTATGATAAGAAGGTAGAGCCTTATGTTGATCCTTTGAGTCAAAGAAGAGATTAATCAGAATTTATGCACATACAAATGCATGATCTAGAAGCATGTAGAACTATCAAAGGAAGGCATACTTCAATGGGAAAGACGCACAGTCTTGTAAGTGACACTACTAGTGTTACTTGTGATAACTGGGCTCATGGAACATACGAGATGGTCGGGTGTGAAGTTAAAGGGAGAGTCACTCAGGATGATCATGACGTGCATGGTGAAGTCGTTTAGGTTCAACTTAGGTACCAAGATATATTGGTAAAAGGAAATCCTGATACATTTCTGCGTGTCATGGAGACATCAGTGGAAAAATGAGGGACATAGAAGAAACATGTTGGTATATACCTTGTGTGGAACAACAAGCGCACTGGTGGGATACACATAGAGATATCCTTTTGGAATGGTGAGAAGTGAGAATCACCTTTTCCACCAGGTTTACTCAGAGCAATGTACCTACGCACATTTGTGAATTTCATGGTAAGACTCCAACTTCGGTACACGTCCATAATTTTGAGAAACTATGGGCCTAAGGCCACAAGGAGGCTTTACCTCCATCCCTATGGGTACATAATTTCTACTCCACACTGTATGGATGTGCATGTGCACATGGTATGTCCATGCTGAGCTAAAAAGGGAGACTACAAACTAGCAAGAGATGACTACATGTATGGTTCAAAATTTTGATTACTTTTCTACTAAGCCTCCAATCTATGAAGCATTACAGATCATGAAGCCACTCATGTTGGGGGATAGCATGAAGGCTAAAGAGCTCATGCTAGAAATTTTGGGTGAACTTGATTCCAAGGTGCACCTTAGATTCTGAGGAGAAAGAAGATCGTACTGATGGGTCGCACCTAGAAAGAGAAAAAAAGGAAAGTTGGTGTACATGATTGATGATGAGGAAGTGGACCACCTAGATGTTAGCCACACAAAGGGTGCACATGAGGTCATGGATTATCTGTAGATGAGAAGGAACACACGTACCATGCTCCCATGAAGACTAAGAAGGTTAACATTGACACAGAGGATGAACCTAAGGAAGTAATCATTGGAGATTATTGGTTAGAGCAAGAAGTAGCGAAGATCATTGAGCTCTTGCACATGACTTTCAGGACTTTTATCCAAGAAGTTACCATGAAGTTAAAGGGAGTGCATCCTTCTTTAGGTGAGATGAAGATCAAGTTGAAATAAGGCACACAACCCAATTAGGAAGAGGCCTTATAGGATGAATCCAAATTTGTGCATCAAGGTGAAAGAAGAAATTGATAAGATGCTCAAGTCTAGAATTATTGAGCCTATTGAAGCAGTTCTGAATGGGTTAGCCCCATGGTTATAAGTATTAAGAAGGATGGGTGGATCAGGATCTGTGTGGACTATAAATAGTTGAATGCTTCATGTGTAATAAATCCTTTTCCCACCCCCTTTACTGAGGAAATTTTGGAAGGAGTAGTTGGGCACATGTGATATATTCTTTCACATATGATTTTTCAGGCTATCACCAGGTGTGCATCATGAAGGAAGATCGGGAGAAGACCACTTTCACCACTGAATGGGGAAGTTTTGCATATACATTTATGCCTTTTGGATTGAAGAACATGCTAATAGTGTTCTCGCGTATTGTTGTATAGGTATTTCAAGATTTTATTTACAAGTTCTTACAGGTGTATTTAGATGATTGGATTAGTTATGGGTTAGTCAAAGATCGTTGTGATAATTTGAGGCTCATGTTTGAGAGGTGCAGATAGTTAAACAATCTCTCTTAACATTAAAAAGTGTATCTTTGCTACACATTTTTGGAAATTTACTTGGAAATTTACTTTACACATCATTTGCAAAGAAGGATTATTGGTAGACCCATCCAAGATAGCTGTCATTTTGGGATTAGAAGAGCCTACCAATTAGAGTGAGGTGCATGGATTTCTAGGACATACTAGATACTACAAAAACTTTATCAAGGAATATAGAAAAATTGATGTGCCCCTGGAAGAATTACTCAAAGCGAAAGGTAAATTTTATTAGGGGTTGACATGCATTAGTAGGAATTTGAGGAATTTTGAAGGAATGATTAACCACTGCACCTATTTTGCACTTTCCTTCATGGGATAAACCATTTTGTGTATACGTTTATGCCTCTAGCTTGGAAATTGGCATAGTCTTGGCATAACCAGGAGAAAGAATTTTGGATCATCCTATTTTCTTTACAAGTAGGAAGTTGACACCTGCATAGTAGAATTATACAAACAACAGAGAGTGAAGCCTTGGCTAGGATCTAAGCGCTTCACAAATTTAGATAGTACTTGCTGGCTACTCACATGTATTTTCTATATAGATCATATAACACTTAAGTACTTAGTCAATACGCTTGTTTTGCAAGGGTAATTATGGCAGTGGATACTTCTTTTCCAGGAGTTTGACTTTACAGTAGTTGTCAAACTAGGCAAGAGAAATTTCAAGGCTTGACCATTTATCACAGATCAATTTTGGCGAGGAAGCACATAGGGCATTGAAGACAATATGTCAGATGCATAAATTTTTAGATTAAATTGTACACCTACATATTTGGAGAATATAGTCATGTTTTTTTGAATTGGGTTGGCACCTGAAGGAATGAAGATGCGTTAGAGAAAAAGTAGCTTGCTATACGTGCAACAACTTATCAGCTATTTGGGGATATTTGTACAAATTGGGTCATGATGAAGTCTTGCATTGTTTTTTCTAGAACATGAGTGTGATGTCGTTATGGAAGAGTCTCGTGGTGGGATAGCAAGAGGACATTATGCAGGTGATGCTACAGCGCACAAGATTTTTATGGCTATACTTTATTGGGAGACATTGTACAAGGATACCAAGGAATATGTGAAGACATCTAATCATTGTTAGCACCTTAGGAAGCCTAGACATAGAGATGAGATGTCATTGTGACTTGTTACAAGCATGAAGCCTTTTGAAAAGTGGGATATTGACTTTGTAGGACCTATTAAACCACCCATGCATCAGACTGGCACATGCTATATAATCACTTTCACAGACTATTTAACAAGGTAGGAAGAGGCTGCACCTACAAAGGATTGTACAACAACCATAGCAGCAAGACTTTTTTAGGAAAAACAATATTAGTAGGTATGGTTGTCCATTGAGCTTGAAAAGTGATAGAGGAACTCATTTCTTAAATGATACAGTTAAGATTCTATTGGAAGATTTTATGGTGGCACACCATAAGACAACTCCTTATCACCCTCAAGCTAATGACACTGCAGAGGATTTCAACAAGATTTTGAGGAAAACATTGAAAAATATTTGTGATGTGGGAAGAAAATATTGGGATGATAAAGTGTCAGTATTTCTTTGAGCTTACAGGACTACGTATAAAAGATTGAACAAGGCCACAAATTTTTAGTTGGTGTTTGGCACGAAGGTCGTGCTCCCAGTTGAATTTATGTTACCATCCTTGTGTATTGTGTGCGTAGGTGGACTAGATGATGAACAAGCTATAGAGGAGCGTATTTATAAACTAATGTATTTGGAAGAACAGCGTGTCATTACGTGTTGGAGCGATAATAATGAGAACATAAGAAATAAGGCTTGACATGATAGACACATTAATAAAAAGACATTTTTTTGTTGGCAATATGGTCCTTCTCTATGATTCCAAGTTTGCGCACCACCCAAGAAAGTTGAAGGTGCATTGATTGGGACCTTTGTTAGTAACTAAGATACTTGAATCATGTGCATGTCAATTATAGGTGTTGGAGGACACCATGTTGCCTGGTTACTTAAATGAGAGTAGGTTGAAGCCCTACTATAAATAAATTTTCATGTTGTTTGTAATAAGGCAGTAATGTCATTTAGATTAAGTTTTCCTTTCATGTTTTTCTTTCCAGTTGTTACTTTTGTTTTTTTAATAAGCTCACTTGCGTAGAGGAAGATGATTACTATCTATTGAGTTCATGCGCAGAGGACTATGCATACTTTTAGTGCAGGGTGACCTAGGTGCAAGTGTACGAATGAGAAATCCATTGGTCTCACGATTCATATCCAAGATGAATCATTTGGGAAGAATGACACAGACGTATATGTGAAGGTAGGTATGAAGTAAGGATGATCTCTAGAAGATGCACACAAGAAAAAGGTGTTGTAGGTGCTAATAATAAAGGTGTTGTTATCTATTTTTTCCCCTCACGTGAAATTGTACAAACAAGACCTCACAAAGAGAAAATGAAGGATCGATTCGGCCATGGGAGCTCACATTTCGGGATCAAGCTAAGAAAGTCAATTAAGCAGGGCCAAGCACATTGTAGAGGAGTTCAGGGAATGAAGAAATTCTAAAGTCTAAAATTTGGACTTCCAAGGTATGGTCATTCAGAGGTAGGCCTAAGTAAAATTTGAGAACTCGGCAAAAAGAAGCACGAAAAAGGAGCGTGAAGTCTGAAACCCGAAGTCTAAAATTTGGACTTCGGGGTTTCAAAGTTTTACAGGTTTCACGAGCTCAAAGTGATGAATAGTGCCATGCAAAGGAGGGGAAAAGGTCTGAAAAACCGAAGTCTAAAATTTGGACTTCGAGATTTTGGAGTTTCGAAGATAGACGATGACCAGATGAGTGACAAATCCCCCAAACTTGAACCTCTGAATCCATGAAACCCAAATTGCCGAAACCCGAATCCCTAAATCCCTGAAACCCAAAGTCCCAAATCCCTGGAACCTGAAGTCCCGAATCCTCAAAACCCGAAGTCCCGAACCCCCAAAATCCTGAAACCCAAACCCCCAAAAACAAAAAGGACCGAAACCTAAAAGTCTGAATTTCAAACTTCAGGGTTTCAGAATTTGGGAACTTTTGGCTCGAAAAAAGAACAGTGTCACGTGACATGATTTCGGAGTCCAAATTTTAGACTTCGAAGGTTTGGCATTTCAAAACTCTCAAGCCAACTTGAGCGATGAACAGTCCATAGATCTCTGAAGTGGAAAATCCCAAACTTACAAATCTTGAAAGTTTGAAATTTCAGATTTTGGAGGGCACGATGCAGGTTTAGAGTCCGAAAAAGAAGATCAACCATTGGCATTTATTATAGTATGGCACCCTCATCTTCAGATGGCCATAACTTTTGATTGGGAGTTCAAATTTGCATAAAATCAGAATTTTTGAAAAACTCTCAGTGTCCTCTACACAACTACGACTGGTTTTCTTAATTTTAGTAAGGCTAATTATTTTAAAATGAGGAAATACATTCCACCATCTTAGAGGGTGTTTCCAAATTTCTCACCTACCCAAATGATGAAGGTATGGGCTTCCTTTCTTCCCCAACAAGGAAAATTACATGGAGGCATGGGTTTTACAGTGGCACCTATCATTGTTACAGGTAATTTTAATGCATTTTTGGGTGGTTAAAGCAAGATTTTGAATTCCTCTCTCTCCCTTCTCTCATTCTTCCTATATATTGTAAGGAGGTGCTCATTTCAAAAAGTTGGATAATCTTACTTTGCACCCTCCCTTATTCTCTTGTCTGTAAGTGATCTTGTGGAGTTCAAACCTCCCATTCAAACTGTAAATGCAATATTTGCCTCTTGCCCATTGTAATGCACTGTATCAAATATATGGAGCAATAATATAAGTTTGTGGATGAATTTTGACCCTCTCTTGTGTACATTGCATCTTTCTGATCTCTCATTACAACTTTGGTCAATTGTACAATTTAGGTTGTGTTACTTGTTTTGGTGTTTTGTGTTTAATGGTGAATAAATTTGTGACAAGAAACCAATCTTTGTTGATGTTCATCCTCTTCAATCTTGTTTAATTTTATCCCCATACAAGGCAAGCTATTCAACATTCCTCTTTGTGCATCACTTCCATCAGCTTAGGTTTAATTTCTTGCAATATTTTCAACCCTGTCTCCTTGGAAAGTTAGAGTAGATTTTAGGATAGATCTTCTACAATTTGAGTGTGTGTATCAGAATAGAGGAATAGGAACCGGACTTCATCTAGAGAGATTTTCCAATTGCAAAGTACCACACTTTGGGAAAATCTCCATGTTATGTAATCACACTGACAATTTCAATCCATCAAATTACAAAAAAATGGGGTGTTGTGATTGTGCATCAATAGGTGCTCATAGGGAATTTCTCGGGATGAAGACCACGCATGGAAGAAGGCCATGCAGTGTAACATGAGGCAGGAAGCATCATGATGAACTACTTAGTATATGCTGCATAGGATTATGTATTGCGGTGAGGGGAAGTGCTCGCGAGGAGATATGTGGTCTGGGAAGTAGTGATCGTGCCAAAACAACGTGTGAAAGGGAGATAAGTGATAAAGAAAAACATGAAAAATATGTTTTAAAGTGGGAGAACACTCTAAAATATTCAAACTAGAAAAAATGTGTTAAAGGAAAAAAAGTAAGTTGATGAGTGTGGAAAGGTTATAAAAGGGGGAAAATCGGGTCATTTGTTACCTTTCATCCGATAAGACTTGAGAAATTGAGCTACATAGCGACTTAATACAAAAAATAAATAGAAGTGACGATCAAACCAAAGCAGCGAGTGTAAGGTATTTTTGAGTGGCTCCTTTATGGGAAGAATTAAGTTTGAGACGAAGGTTGAGTGAAAATATAGGACACGAGCAAGAATGGTTTATTGAGTTAAGATTTTAGGCAGCTACGGTTCGCAGCGCTCAGGTTTTGAGGAGAAATTAAAAGGTTGTGAAGTAGGTTATCTAGGGAACAAGTGTACATGGAGAATGACACCAAAGAGAGTGACTACTTCATCACTAAGGGGAAGAAACAAAGCTCTAACAAAGAGGGTTGAGGTCGAGGACCCACTGGAGTACATATGCTCGAAGATGCAATACCCTTCTAGTGTAATTACGACACAAATATGGAAATCCTAGCTCCTGAAATGAAAAATAATAGAATTCAATCATAGGGCTTCGGGGGATGAGGAAACACTGAAGGCCAACATGTTACGAGAGCTATTAGATAAGAATGAAGAAGGGCAGGTGTTGTTCGATGACTCGATGAGGAGGATTTTGGAGAAAGTAGGGTTCATTCATCTATTCGAGTTACCTTTCTTCACGAAACCCATGCATCTCTTCCATTAGCTCATGTCCACAATACATGAGGAGTACTTCTACTTCATAGGCTACAGAATGAGGATTACATCTCATCTTATTAGACAGGTTACAAGACTGCGTGATACAGGAGAAGATATGGACTTAGACCTACTAGATGACACAAAATCCGGTGAGTTGGTCGTAAAGTCGTAGTACGAGAAGGGGGGAAGAGCCATGAGTATAGATAACCTTACAGACCCCGCAACTAAGGTTGAAGTCAAGCTCGTAAGCTGTAAATTGGGTGCTTCAAAGAGATGCGCCAAAGTAAATACGATTTCTTTATACGTTGCACATAAAATTAACACAATACATCACCAATAGGATCGTTGAGGAGGCAAAGGCACATAATGAAGAAGGGGTGAAGATTACATGGGGATCCATCCTCCTTATCATTGTATTCTATGAAATTGGAATTCCAAATGGACCAGATGAGGATATGTGGGTTCACTTACTAGCTAATAAATCCCTTATAGTGCATTTCTCAAGATACACATGTGACGGTGCAATCAACAATACATACAAGGCTAGGATAGATAAGTGGTATGCACAAATGCATGTGGATTTTGAAAATGAATGGCGCATCCCATGAGATTTTCCTGAGGAGGTTGGAGAGCAAGAAAAAAAATTTGTGATGCAGCATTATAGTCTTGCATGGTTTAAGATGGAAGATAGAGAGATGAGCCTATGGTGCAAGCTGCCATATGCATTTACTGCAAGATATTTTAAGTATGCAGTGAACAAGATGAAAGATGCACAAAAAATGGTCTTTTGTGTAGACAAGGTGGATTAAAATTGGCATACTCTACACGCAACATAAGGATATGAATCCAGGTTGACATCCTTAGAAAATTCAAAGCCGTACTTGGTGGATTTTAACCCGCAGTTGAATATCATGACCAAAGGCATGATATGCAAGGTATTTGTAGTTCTGCAACCAAAGGTTTAAGATGGAGTGGAGATGGATGTGACTGATACTTATCTCCCACAACCAAAGTAAACTACTGTGCTACCACCAAAGAGGATGAATGAGGAGTCTCCTACAAAAGAAGAAGAAGGAGAAGAAGAGGAAGGGGGACTCGATCACACGCACCGACAGGAGATGTAATACAAGAGAGGAAGGCATAGTGATGGCGTGGGACCTTCTCAACTAGTGAAGGATATTCCAGAGAAGACAAAGACCAAGAGTGGAGGCTCCAAGGTAGTATCAAGTGAGGAAGGAGAAGAAAATCTACTCGAGGAGTTGGAGCACGAGTGGGCCGAGCAGGAGGTAAAGAAGGAAGTACAGACACAAGAAGGGTTTGACCCAACGAGGGAGGCACCTAGACAAAAATATGAGGATTAGTTTGTGATCCCACAGAAGGAAAAGTCACCTATGTGTAAGTGTTGGGTTATCACAAGGTTGTATAGATAATATATCAGATCTAAGCACACATGCAATAAAAGCAGATATTCTACCAGAAGAAATATACAAAACAAGAGATATAAATCAACACCATATTTAATGTGGTTCACCCAGTGTGGGATACATCCACCAAGAAACAAGACAATCTATTATCCAAAGCTTTCAGAAGATATACAATTGAATATTTACAATCTTCCACACCTATCATGATGTACAGTACTTTATTTCTCTCAAGATTTTCCTTCTTCTCCAAGAATTCTCTCTCTCACAATTATTTTCACAATAATCATCAACTCCTTACAAATTCTCTTTTCTAATTCACCTTCTAACCCTATCTTTCATTCTTATATAGGCATATAAAAACTTAGGTCACTTAGTCATGCAACTTACAATCAATAGATCCACTTTAATACTAAAAATAGATCTAATTCCCATTTGAATTAAATAAAACACTCACGCACATAGGTAACCTACGTCAGTTAGCCCTAACCGATGTTGGTTCCTACTTTCTTGACTAATGTCAGTCATAGGTGACTGATGTCGGTCCCTTCATAACCAATGTCGGTTATTGTGCTTTTCTAGCAAGTTTAATATATTATGCTAAAATTGAAGTAATTGAGCTCCAAAACTCAACAATCTCTCACATGGAGATAAATTACTACACTATACCTATACAATTTCATTCTTGGATCCTTTCCGTAGCTTTGTTTCTTCCTCTTCAAGTCTCAAACTCGAAAACCAACAGAAGCGGAGTATAGCTCCAAATTCTCTTTTGTTAATGGAATTCATTAGCATATCCGCGGGGGTTTTTACTTGTATGAATCTTCTCCAGTTTTAGCTACCCCACCCTCCAATACATGTCCATATGAAGTGACACCTCAACTAAATGTGTTTCATTCTAGAATGAAACGCTGAGTTCTTTTCCAAATGAATTTCACTTTGACTTATCACTGAACAATTTTCAATCATCTTACTCCTTTCCCAACTCTTCCATGAACTTTTCTCATCCATATAATCTCCTTGCTAGCCTCTGTAGCTACAACATACTTTACCTCTATAGTATACAAAGACACAACCTTCTGAAATCTCGAAATCCAGCTAAGTTTCATCCCACCTACTGTGAAAGTATATCCAGTAGTGCTCCTTCTACCATCCAGATCTCCAGCCATATCTGAATCAACATAGCCACATAAAGAAATATCCGAACCTCCATAGCATAACTGCATGCTAGATGTTCCTTTCAAATACTTGAGTATCCATTGAACTACTTTCCAATGCTCTTTACCTGGATTAGCCATATATCTACTCACAACTCCCACTGCCTGTGCAATGTCTGGTCTGGTACAAACCATAGCATATATGAGACTTCCAACTGCTGAAGCATATGGTAGTCGTGTCATGTATTTTACCTCCTCATGTGATGATGGACACTGATCTTTACTCAATTTGAAGTGTCCAGCCATATGTGTACTAACAGGTTTAGCATTTTGCATATTGAATCTTTCTAACACCTTGTAGATATAATCCTCCTGAGACAAATACAACTTCTTGTTTTTCCTGTCTCTGTGAATTTGCATACCAAGGAATATTTTTGCAGCTCCTAAATCCTTCATAGCAAATGTGTGAGCTAGACTTTCTCTTAATCTCACCAATTTCCTACATACTAGATCCTACAATAAGCATATCATCCACATACAAGTAACAAAATAATATAGCTCCCATTTTTCAAGCTTCTTGAAATAAACACAATGGTCATATCCACATCTCAAGTAACCATGCTCATGCATAAAAACTATCAAACCTCATATATCATTGCCTTGGAGGTTGTTTGAGCCCATAAAGGCTCTTTTTCAACCTACACACTAATTTATTCTTACCTTTGACTTCATACCCAAGTAGCTGCTTGCATATAAATTTCTTCATCCAAATCACCATGAAGAAAAATCCATCTTCACATCTAGTTTCTCTAAATGCAAATCTTCTACTGCAACTAAACTCAATACAGTACAGTATAGAGGTCATCTTAACAACAGGAGAAAATATTTCACCAAAGTCAATACCTACTTTCTGTGTAAATCCCTTTACTACAAGCCTTGCCTTGTATCTTTTATGTCCACCCTCTTCTTCCTTGATCTTGTAAACCCACTTGTTTTGCAATATTCTCTTACATGCTAGCAACTTAACTAAATCCCAAGTTTGGTTATATTCCAAGGAGTCCATCTCCTCATCCATGCCATGCTCCCACTGAATGTGAGTCTTATCCTGCATTGCTTCTTCAAAATCTCTCTTGTTCACCACTATCAGTCAATAATAAATAAAATAGAGAATGTGTAAATATTTCTGGAAGTTTACTTACTCTTTGTGACCTTCTCATAGAATTTTGGGGTACCAGAGACTCAATTTGGGCCTCCTGGACATTCCTATCCAAATCTGACAGTGACCAACACCAATCACCTCTAACCGACGTCAGTTCTGCTAACCGAGGCCAATTTGGATCTTCTGTAACCGATACCGGTTCGTCTGACTAGTGTCGGTTAGGGGTCAATCTGACACCAGTTACTGTGTAACCATGTCGGTAATTCTTTTAAATTCGAGAGTTCATTTTTATTCACAAACTTCTCGACCGGTTCATCCTTGGGTACCAAAATTTGATCCCTGTACATTCTCTTTTCATTCCATTCAACATCACGACTCCTAATAATTTTAGAATTCTTTAAATTCTAAAAACAGAGATCCAAAATCACCAGATCCATAACCAATGAAAGTGCATCTCTTGGATTTTGCATCCAACTTTTTTCTATTTTCCTTATCAACATGCACAAAAGCTTCTGAACCAAAAACTTTAAGAAAAGAAAGATCTACCTCTTTTCCGATCCAAGCTTCCTCTGGTATTCCTCCATCTAGTGAACTTGAAGGCCCACGGTTAATCAAATAAACCATTGTATCAACTGCTTCTGCGCAAAACTGCAAGGGCAATCCAGACATGTATTCTCATACTTCTAGCACGTTCCATGATTGTCCTGTTCATTCTTTCTGCAACACCATTCTCCTGTGGTGTTCTTGGAACCATTCTTTCTCTACGAATTCCATTCACTGAATAATAATCATTGAAAGTCTTGCTACAGTATTCACCACCATTGTCAGATATAAGGCACTTTAACTTAGAATTTGATTCATTCTCAACAAGGGCTTTCCATCTTTTAAAAGTCTCAAAAACATCAAATTCTACGTTTAATACAATAAACCCATACCTTTCTTATAGCATCATCAATGAAAATAACATAATACTGGGATCCTCCATGAGAAACTACCTGAGCTGATCCCCACACATCTGAGTGTATAAGCTCTAATTTCTGCCCCTTCTTAGTTGCCCCCAACTTTGAGAAATCTTGACTCTCTTTTGCTTTCCAAAGATACAATGCTCATACAAATCAAGATCTAAATCTTTCAAATATGATGACTTACTCTTTGCCTTTAAGATCTACATTCCTTTTTGACTCATATGGCCCAACCAGTTATGCCACATGCATGCATCTGAATATGAAGTAGATAATACAGAAAAGGAATCGGTAATACAGTTAGATAAATATAATGTTTGTACCTTCTTACCTCTTGCCACAATAAAAGCACCCTTGGTGACTTTCCAAGGGTCTCCTGTAAAAGTAACAATGCAACCAGATTCATCTAGTTACCCTGCAGAAATAAGATTCCTCCTGAGGCTTGACACATGTCTCACATCCTTCAATACCCATGTATTTCCATTTTACAATTTTAGATGAACTTCCCCTTTACCGGTAATATTGCAAGGTTCATCATCACCCAAAAAAACATACTCCAAAATTACCCTGGACATAATTTCTTAAATAACCCTTATTAGGGGTTGCATGGAAAGAAGCTCCTGAATCGAAAACCCATGATTCAATTCTATTATCTAAAGAAAGAATAAGAGCATCTTACATTACCTCTGATGTAGCAAGATTTGCCTCTTCTTTACCTTTGTCTAGTTGTTGGTTCTCTTTATCCTTTGGCCAACAATCTTTCTTTACATTTCCTTTCTTTCCACATTTCCAACAAGTAATTCTCTTATTTATGGATTTAGATCTACTATCCCTTGACTTTGATTTCCCATTACTCTTACTCTTGTATCTCTCCTTCTACCTACCCCCTGCTTTCTAGATTCAAAGTATTTCCAGATGATGATTCCTCTATACTTTCCTGCGAATTTCTTCATTCAAGATTATGCTAACCATATCATCAAACTTCAAAACATTATTAGCAGATGTTGTATTACTAACAGCCATTACCAAGTTATCCCAACTATCAGACAAATAACATAAGAGTAAAAGTTCTTTTACTTCATCATCAAACAGTATATGCAACCGATTTTAACTAATTTACAATAGATCGGAAATCATTCAAATGACTAGATGCAGATCCACCTTCATGCATCTTAGAACTAAATAGTTTCTTCATCAAATAAAGTTTATTTGAAGCACTAGGTTTTTCATATAAATTAGCAAGAGATTTCATTAACTCTACCGTAGAAACCACTTTCTGTAGTATTGGAAACCACGGATGCTTTCCAGGCTCAATCTTATAGATCCCAAAGCCTTTCTGTCAAGAATCTTCCATTCTTCATCAGTCATCTTCGTAGGTCTATACTTCTCATCCAATAGTAAATACAAATCTCTTTGATACAGATAATCCTCAATCTGCATCTTCCATAATTTATAATTACGACCGTCAAATTTCTCTACCTTGTATTTGTTTTCTTTTGCCATTGTTGTAGCTCCCACTCAATCAGAAAAACCCTCTGTGAGTAAATTTGTTCAACACACAAAACCTCTCAAACAAAGCTATGATACCAGTTGTTGGGGTTAGCACAAGGTTGTACAGATAATGTATTATTTCTAAGCATACATGCAAATAAAAGCATGGATATTCTACCAAAATAAATATACAAAACAAGAGACATAAATCAACACTATATTTAACGTGGTTCACCTAGTGTGGGCTACGTCCACCAAGAAACAAGCCAATCTATTATCCAAAGATTTGACAAGAATATTACAATCTTCCACACCTCTCATATGTTTAGTACTTTCTTTCTATCAAGTTTCCTTGCTTCATCACTAAGAATTCTCTCTCACCAACCTTATTGCACAGTAATCATCTCTAATTCTTGTTAATCATTCTTGCTTCTAAACCCTAGCTTTTATGCTTATATAGTCGTTTATAGACTTAGGGCACTTAGCCATGCAATTACAATCAATAGAAATACTTTAATGCTAAAAATAGATCTAATTCCTGAGAGTTAATTAAAACATCTCTCGCACAGGTAATCGACGTCGGTTAGCCCTAACCGCTGTCGGTTCCTTACTTTCCTGACCGATGCCAGTCCTGGGTGACCGATGCCGGTTCCCCCTTAACCGATGACGGTTACTGTATTTTCCAGCAAGTTTCCATATAACATGCTAAACTGAAGTAATTGAGCTCCACAACTCAACATCTGCCGATAGAGTATACGAATGCAATGAAACCACTTTAAATGTCATATAAATTAAATAATGCATTAAAATGTCAAGTGGCCCCTGCCTGACTAATTTTGAAGAAATTTAGGACAAAAAATGATATGAAATGGAGACAAATGGGGTTTTGATGTCTTTCTCAAAAAAGGAAAGGGGTATGTAAAATTTTGTCAATAACACTATAGGAGGATGAGTGTGTCGAGACAAGTCAATGTCCCTCTTCTACTTCTAGGGATCCATCATGAAAGTATACATTTTTTGGTTTGTCATTCAAATTGATTTAAATTAATTGAGTTGTAACATATATTTTTATCATAGATTCACATCTTGCACACCTCATAGGGCTATATTGAATAGCACGATGGTCGTATGACCCTCTCTTTCTCCTCCTCCTTGTTGTACATTGTGTTCACCAAATCAACAAGATGTTATTTTTTCCCTAGAGTTATGTAAATGATAATGTAAAACACATTTATAATTTTAAAATTATGTATTTGCAGATCGGGAGACCATCCATCATAGTTGAGTGCCTTGAAATCAAGGAGGGGATGAGAAGGAGGATCCAACTTACAATGACATAGATAAATAAGGATGATGATAATGACATCTAGTAGCCCAATTATATATCTCTTTTGTCATTGTAATTTAGAAGGAAGCTCATATTCATTTTACCTCCCTTAAAAAATGTATAATTATACATTATTATATATAAATTAAATCTTATCCGCTTTGATTGTTTAATTATAACATTTAATTTTCAAATGTTCAAATCACAATAACATTTTTTAAAACAAAAAATAATAAACATACAACTAATAAGATATATAACCCCCCCCCCCCCCCCAACCAACAAAAGATAATATGAAATATTATAATTTAAATTATTTTACAAAACCAAATAAATAATATATTTTATAATACATATATTTATAAATCCAATACATATAATTATCATATACATATATATATATATATATCATATACTCTTCGTGATCTATTTACATTATTTTCTAATTAAATGTTTTTTTTTGTAACACAAATTCAACACAAATATGATTGGTGCATTAAAAATGCTTAGTGACATCATTTTTGCGTCAAGTTTGCACCACAAAAAATAACTTGAATTGTTGAGATTTCCTCCTTTAAAAACATAAAAAAATGTTGATTTGTTTGCATCAATTTGACCCAATAGATGATAAAAATTACCTATAGTGTAGCACTATGTTTTTCACAAAGAATCATCTCTTGCTACATTATTGTGGTCAACAATGAGTTTGAGGAGAAGCGTATATATACATATTAAATTCTCTTTACTAACGCTTTCACATTAATCTCCCCTAAACATGTTTATTCATATACATTCAAGATCAAGATGGGCCAACTTTAAGCACTTTGTGAGAGATGTATCGCGGATACACTTTGTATAATATATAGTGTCTTCACACCACCTTTATATTGTCAGATTTGTTCTCATCTACCTTATAGTCCTTCCTCTACCCCCTCCTTTTTTTACTTGATCGTAATTGATGTTTTTGTCACGAAAAATAAAATCCCATAAAACCCCCCTATTTTAGTTGATGTCATCAGTTGTTGGGGTTAATGATGTATGAATAATTTTAATGCTTCTTTGATTTGGCCAATGACATCAACTAAAACCAAGTTTCAAGCTTTTTGGGATTTTTTACACCTATTTTCTTATAATCATGTCTCTCTTAACAACATTTTCTCTATAATATATATTTCATCATCAAAAAAATAGGAAAAAATAACTTATATTTTTTATTGAAATCAAATCATCATCAAAAAAATAGGAAAAAATAATCAAATATATATATATGAAATCAAAAACATAATCATACTATACTAAAAGTTCTATGTTTAGTGAGATTACACAATATTAAAATTCTTGATAGATATATCATCTTATCAAATTGCAATATAGAAAAATAACATACAAATCAAAAACATTTACAAGGGAGGTTTTGTAAGTGCTCATACATATATCAATAATAATTGAAAGGGTCCACAATATGTTCTAATACATATAATTTAGTGGTTTGAATGTTAGGTTTTGGTGATGGAATTGATGTGATGCTACTATGTGAAGTTGGCATAGGTGGTAGATGTGGTTTTGATGTATACATACATGAGGTGGAGCTAAGATAAAAGCAAATACAGGATGGTTGTATTCCATGTACATTAAAGATCAAGTGTATTTGATATAAGGTGTATGCCGAGTTGATAGACATGCAAGAGATGTAGTCGACATATCGATATAAATACTGGTCCATCTGTAGGTAATACCTTGCCAAGATTCAAGGACAATATCATTAAGATAAGTATCTGTTGTAATGTGCCAAGATGTCCTCCCCATTTTAACATTCAATCTCTAATCCATTTATATCTCACACTTTACCATTTGATAGCCTAATAATAGATATTTTCACCTATATTAAGGTAAAATTATTTTCTTTTGTGTTGATTTTTGGGGTTATGTCTTTGTTTTCTCTACATTCATATACATGGCTTGCATATTATAATCATTGTACCCTATGATATTATTCTTTGTTCATCTCTTAATCATTTATAGTTCTTTTCCAAGGATGATTAGGGTCACGTTTCCCTGACTATATCAACTTTTCTCATTTTTGCATTTATGAATTATTTTGTTTCTATTTTCACCAGTTGCATGTACACTTTTTTATTTTCCTTCTTCCCTAGTTCTTGGAAATTCCTTCTTGTTACATTACATTCTTTGTCGAACAAAACATTCATCAGAAAACTAATTTTTCTTTCTTTTTGGGGTTTAGATATTTTACACTTGTTTACTAATTTTTGGATTATGTTTATTGATTTACTTTGTTAGTGTTGTTCCAGTTGGACTTGCATTATTTGTTTTCTACCTCTTGTAAGCTGATTTTTAGTGTTGTTCTAAAACTCTTTTGATTTTCTTGTGTCATGCATATATTTACTTTCCTATATCACCCCTTTCATTATTTTGGATTTTCTTAAGTGTTGATTGATTCCCAACATGCTGATTTTCACATAATTGTGGTTATGATTAGATTTGAGATCAATCAATTGTTCATCAATTTCCATATCTATGATCCCATGTGTCAATTATTGGGAGCATATTTATAATTTGTGCACGTGCATCTACTGACTTTGGCCATTTCCTCATGACATTACATATGATAAGGTTATGTATGTTGCATACACCATTGAATTATTCTCTAAAGTACATCATATTATTTTGTCAATTTTTTTATTGCCTTCCCCCGATATGCCTTCTTTTTGCTCAAGTCATAACAAGTTTTTGCATCATTTTTGTTCATTTGGGTGTTTCACGTGTTTGTTTTTTTCACTGACATTGAAATCACCCATTAACATTACTTCAAGTTTGTTGTAGATCGAGATCTCCTTTTCTAAGGTTGTATATGTTTCTTCACAATTTAGACTCATTTTATTATCCACTTTTGATTGTTGTTGGGAAAAGTAGTACTTTGGTATAACTTATTATTCTTTCATTTTCAATGACCGAAATCCATATGTATCATGTGTGTTGGTCTTTTTACTATCTAAATAGATTTCCCTTGCCTTTATTGTATAAGTATCATCAATCATCCATGTCCCCTTTCCTTTTTAAACAATGTCATTATGTATTGATGTTTTTATGTCTCTTGCAAAATCTGGGGTTTCCACATCCGTCATGTTCATAAGTTTCTATAAGGAAAATTATGTGTTTTATTTTTAGTTATAAGCCATATATTGAGACCTATATTCAAAAGGAAACCTCTACAATTCTATGTTAGCATCCATAAATGCTCTTGATGGGCCCAATCTCCCTATTTATCACATACCAGCCAATGTTTATGTAATGTCCCATCTTCATATTAATGCCAAATGAATACCTCTTTCCATTCTCTTCCTGTGGCGAAGAAGAAGTGAACAAGGGAAGTAATTAAACTTTGTTTCAACTTTATTTTATTAATTTCAATGTTTTCTTTTCGTGTTTTCCTTTATAAGGCAGAACGACTAGGTTGGAGGAGTTATAAAGGCAAATTAAATGATAAAGTTATGCTTAAAGAGGTCAACCATCATCTAATTGGCCTTTAGCGCCAAGCAAGGGATATAAAAGGATTTTTAGAGGTTCATTTGGAGACCATATTTGGTGCATCTTACATCTAATATTGGTTTTTTTTTGGAAAATTGCGTAATACCTTCCACTTGAGGATGAAAACCCTCTTATGTGGCATCCAAGGAGGATGAAACCCTTCCTTTTACATAGTGGAGAGACAAAAATCTCCATGTTGGTGAATTAAAGGCATTTATTGAAGACTCTCTTGTTGATTTGGATCTAGGGAATCAAGAAAAAGACCTATAAATAGCTTTGGCATATTTTGGAGCCTCTCTCCTATAGAACGAATAAGTTTTGAGTGTGATTTGGTGTCTTCTAGGGTACATAACTTATTTATTCTTTGATATTCAGACTTGGCATAATTTATAGGGTTGGAATCTATCATCTTTTATAATTATCGGGGTTTGGAGACCTCCATTTTGATCATTTCTATTGGTTATACATCTGTTATTCTAAATTAATTTTCTAGTTGAGTATTTGATCAAGTTTCATGGTGAAAAGTGGCAGAGAATATTGTTGAAGTGTTTTCCTATGTTATTGATGAGTTCTTTGATGATATTTTGGTGATTTCTCACTAATTACAAGCTATTGTTATAAAAATTAGACTATTAATTTACAACTGTCATAAAAATCTAGTTGGATGATATAAAATTTGAGTTTAATAATTTTTGGTTTATGTGATTTCCTCATTTTTTAGTTTCATTTCTAGAAAAGTACATTACAATTGTATCACAACTTTGCTCTTCCTATCCTGAGGGTTTCTTGTGAGGAAGAAAGATGGATTGAATGATGAAGATGCAATAAATACTAGTGGACACCTTGGACTCTCTTGCCTTCACCATGAAAAACCTATAGAGGGGAAGGACATTCAAGGAAGAGCCTAGGGTTTCAAAGGTTAACAATTTTGTAGCTAGATTTGAGGAGTATCAATCCCTTCCAAAAGTTATTCGTGATGACCTATCATTTTCTGAGTTTGTAAGATGGAGAAAATATAGAGTGGGCATTAGAACTTGGTCCAAGCCCCGAGTCATACACAAGGGTCATGGGAAGGATATCCCAACCCTAGAGGAGAAAAACCTTGTCTTATTGGAAAACCAAGAAGAGGCTACATAACTTGAGGAAGAAGGATCCAAAATCCCAAGTATGTTATGCAAGGATGGATATGCCTACCCCTCTAAGGTTAAAAATGAGGAATATATATATTGTAGCAACTAGTTACTAAGAGGTAGCATCCCTTGGGAGACTTAGAATCCCCTAATACTCATGCCAAAGTGGAGATATTGTTTGATTTTCCAAATGACATTATAAAAACATAAGTTTTGTCTGAAATAGTGGAGCATGATCCAAGAAAGGAGAAAGAGATCAATGAGCACACACCTCAAGGTAAAAATATTTTAGTGTTTGATGATAAGTTGTTGGTGTCTAATGATTGCATAGGGTTGAATATTCATAGAAAAAAAATCAAATTTGGGAAAGGAACAACGGAATGACATTTTTGGAGATTATGACCATGAAGAAAGGGTGATTCTAGATGCCCATAATCACTCTCATCCCACTGGAATTATTCTAATAGCAGTTAATGTGGAGCAAATTGATGATGGTAAGAGCCACGAAGACATACCAAACACATATGAAGACAACCAAAGGTATGAAGCTAATGCATATTTGTTGTTTTCTACCATGTCATCTCATATTTCTATTCATGAGAAAACAATTAAAAAGGATGGCCATGGGGAAATTTTGATGCTTCATAATAAATCATGGAAAATGGGTCATCGTCATGGTGTCAAGAATGAAGAAAAATCAGATTTGCAAGGAATTCATAGGACTATAATTCCGGGTGACCTTGTTAGGAGGCATACATATGGAATAAGGGTCTCTTTTGATACTCATGTTAATCCTCATCTCATTGGAAATTTTAGGACAACAACATATGGTAAGTAATTGCATCATCTTCTAAGAAATGATTAGCTACATCACCTTCATACTATGTCTTTGCAATGTTTTGGTTATCCTAAGAAATATGCTAACAAGTTTGTAAAGATTAAGAGTACCAAATGGGAAGAGGATTCCACTTCATCCCTAGGGAGTGGAATTTTTATTGAAAATCCTAAACATGGCCCACATATTTGGGAATTATGGGTTCCTCATATGTTGCTGCCATATTTTCATCATGGAGGGCATCATGGTCAATTTGATAATAGGAAGGTCATGTTGAGGGACAAGGGGAACATAGATTCTTCATTGAAATTTTTGGATTATTTACACCTAGAAGTTTGGGATCTGGGGAACCTTTTTAAGGATGTTAATACAAACTTGAGGACTATTGTCAACATCTTTAAGGAATCCACAAATAAATTGGTAACCACGAGAAAGGTGCATTTCTCACCTACGGTGAAAGATATAGTGTTTGCATCGGATGTTAGATGGTCTTCACGACCATCATGCAAATTTTTCATGAGACAACACAATGGTACTTACATCGTAAGATTCTCTACCTAAATTCGCATTTTGGATGGATAGTGATCTCCTTGGATAGTTGTAGGTTGACATTTATGATGAAGATTTTTGGGTTTAATATAATGTGTGGAAGGAAGTTCAAGTATTACAGTTGTTTCACCCTTCCTATGTTAATAACCTCCAAGAATTATGAGTTATAAATGCTATACTACAACCATGATGGGATTTCCTCTTCAAAATTATTCATGGGGTTGTGCATACCTTCCATGGATAATGAAAAAGAGGCAGGTTTGGAGACACTCTTTCCATTTAATATGATGAGTAAGAGGTTTTACACATAGATATTGAGAAAATCCAACATCCCAACTTCTTTGGCGTTGTTTAGGAAGAAATTTAAATATGTACATGGACACTACACCCACTCATCCGTACTTATATGTTCTGAACCAAACCCAACAGTGAAAATAATTCAGTGTAGTAACTTCAAATCAACAATTGGAAACCCAAATCAGCAAGGTAATAACCATCCAAAAGAGGTGAGCATAAGTTTTAGTATGTGTTGTTTGCATCTTATGTTGAAATTCCATGATAAAGGGAAGAAGGCAATTCTTACAAGTGTGGCTAGCATGAAGAAGGAAGAGGTGTATCTTCAAGGCATTCAATACATAAATGCTAGCAAGGGTCTACTCTTGGGTAAGGTGCTTCATGTTGATAATTTTTGGTTAGCTTCAGGCATGTACAATACTACCTCCATGTAGGTAACACTTGAAAAATTAAGAGCAAATTGGATCTTCCTTGTTGAAATCCATATTCTACGCTAAATTGGGACAATAATGGGTTGCAAGAATCTTGATTCAAGAGCCAATATGTCTGCTAATTTCAACCATAGACTTGTTGATCTTCATTTTCCATCTTAAGTAAGACAATTTTCAGTCCCTACACTACTCATGAATTTTCCTTTTTCCATAAGATTTCAGATTGATAGTTATACCATTTTCTTAATGTTGAACATGCAAGAATCAGATTTGGGACTGTCATTTGCAATCATGAACAAATATGAACTTATATTTTCAAAGGATTTTTCATCATGGGTTGATATGGGAAGAAGGCTATAGTTGAAAGGAAGAAACAAATTAGAATTGACAGCATTGAATTGCATAAGATTCCATGATATTTATGGTTGTGGTAAATTCTTTAAATCTTATTCACAATCTAATTTGAGTCTCGTGATAAGAGGAATAGTTGGTCCAACTGACTATTCATTCGTTCCTTGCTCAAGGATGGAAACAACAACAATTTGAAAGGATTTTAACACAACTGAGCATGCCAAAGTAGGAGATGTAGTTGTTTTTGAAAAGGGAGATAACAAATATTTTAAAGATGATGAGGGCAACAAAGGTGTGAGTTTGTTTGGGTTTAATCTCCTTCATTTAAGAGGCACATGATCCAGATTATGGGAACACTTCAACATGTTCTTTCACCTTGACATTATGATACTTAGACATATGAGCTTGCAATTGCTACAGGACAATTAATTTTGGAAAGGGAGGATTGTAATGTCCCATTTTTGAATTATTGCCAAATGGAGATTTCTTGTCATTATTTTCACATGGCCAATGAGGATAAGTGAACATGGGAAGTAATCGAGCTTTGTTTCATTTTTCTTTTATTATTTTTAATGTTTTTCTTTGATGTTTTACTCCCTAAGGCAGTTTGGCTGGGATTATGAGATTCCCAACAAGGAATTAAAAGATAAAGTGGAGCTTGAAGATTGGTTTTCACCTATTTGGCCTTTTGTGTCAACCAAGGGAAATAAAATGAGGTCATTTGGCCTCATTTGGATCATATTTGGTGCATATACACACACTCTTTTGGTTTTTGTGTTGATTTCTCAATACCTTTACATGTGAGGATGAAAACCCTCTTGTGTGGCATCTAAGGAGGATGAAACCTTCCTTGTGGCATAGTGGAGAACAAAAATTATTCATATTGGCAAATTGAAAAAATTTATTGAAGACTCTCTTGTTGATTTGTATCCAGGGCATCAAAAAGAAGACCTACAAAGAGTTTTGGCATATTTTATAGCCCCTCTCCTAGGGAGCGACTAGTGTTTGAGTGTGATCTGGCATCTTCTAGGGCACATAACTCATTCATTCTTTGATATTCAGACTTGGCATAATTTATAGAGCTAGAATCTATCATTTTTTTTAATTATCAAGGTTTGAAGACCTCTATTTTGATTATTTCTATTAGTTGTACCTATGCTTTTCTAAATTAATTTTCCAGCTGAGTATTTGATCAATTTTCATAGTGAAAAGTGGCTTAAAATCTTCTTAAATTGTTTTCTTATGTTGTTGATGACTTCTTTTATGGTATTTGGGTGATTTCTCACTAATTACAAGTTATTGTTATTAAAATCAAAATGTTGATTTACATTTGTCATAAAAACCAATTTGGTTTATATAAAATTTGAGTTTAATCATTTGGGGTTTGTGTGATTTCCTCATTTTTCATTTTTGGCCCTAGAAAGGGACATTACATCCTAAGCCTTCTAACTACACAAAAGGGTAGGTGTGTATGGTGAGTGAAAGAGGGGGGTTTTTATTTGAATATCCTAAAGCTAGATATGAAAACAATTATTTTTAAGGGTGGTGAGAGTTTCATATCCCTTCTTCAGTTTGTCCTCTATACTTTGAGTCAAACTAAAAAAAATCAATTCAAAAGAAGATGACCACCAAATTCAAAGAGGCTTCCTCAACATTCTCACATTTGTAAGTATCGTTCATCTTGCGTTCTTTATATAAATATTAAAAGTCATTATTTTTGTTTTACCTAAATTAACTTGGAACTCGTGAGTATTGAAAATGAAAAACTAAGATATCAAGTTGTTTCTAAAGACCTCTTACTAAGCGAGACATCAAAATAGTGTCATCTTTAAAAAAATATTATAATAGATATTTTGAAGAGTGACTAACCATCGATTACACCCAATGTATTTGAAATTATTTCTTCAAACTCATCAATATATAGTCTAAAAAAATATAAAGAAAATGAACAACTTCATATATATGTATGACTAACCATCGATTACACCCAATGTATTTGAAATTATTTCTTCAAACTCATCAATATATAGTCTAAAAAAATATAAAGAAAATGAACAACTTCATATATATATATATATATATATATATATATATATATATATATATATATATATATATATATATATATATATATATATATATATTATATATATATATATATATATATATATATATATATATATTGAAAATTACATTAAAATAATGATTAAAGGCTCTTACCAATACTATGATTAACACTAACTCCCTAGAGAGATCTCTTTTTGCAACAATGGATGCAAGTAATAATTTTAAAATCTACAACGTTAGTTATGGAAAAGTACATTTCAGAATCATTTGAACAAGAATATGATTATTTCCTTTCTTTTTTGTGCAAGAAAATATTGCTTCACTGACTTTTCTGATTTCCAATGGAGGGACGAGTTTCCTCACCAACAATGAAAAATAAAAACAATGACCATTAAATAAAATTTCCACATCATTTTAATTTTAATGGTTTTATATTTGCACTTATTCCCTTGGTTCTTTACGAGCAAATACAAACTTAAACATATATAGATCAGTACAAATATTTTTGGAAGACAACCTAAAATATGACAAGCAAAAGTTGATAAAACACAATGAATAAATCCTTTACACAAAGTTAAGACGTATATAAAAGGTTAAAATTAAAATTATGTGCATTTCGTAGAAAAATATGGAGGGTGTACTTATTATACCAAATGCATTTCTCTAAATAAGAATAAGCAGGTTGGGGGTTGTAAAATATGGCAAGGGTGTGATAGATTAGATTAATGATATATGAGACAATAGTTTTTTCATAGATTAGACAAATCATGAGCTTCTGTTGTATGTTTTGCACCAAAAAATTGTGGTCGTCAAGGAAAATGAATTGATCTACTCGGGAACTGCCTTCACCACATGTCACACATGTGGTATATGTTTATGTTTCTACTCGCCTATTGTCTTGAATGTTCCCTTGAGTCCACTCTCAACATCTCCGTGGGAGGCTATTCTTAACCAATTTTAGGATGATTGTATTTCATAGGTTTCGATCTTCATCTTGGAGCTTGAATGTGGGCTTTGTTATTATACTCTGATTCTCATTTCTTACCTAATATCAACTTGTATAGGTTCAGCTCTAATGGTCTTGGCTTCATTTGAATCTCATCCTGGCCAAATATTTTCTCGAGCTTAGTAAGATCTTCTACATGTTCTTTACATTGCCAAACTTCAAGTTTCTCTCTAGCTTTATTCCTTGGTTTGTACTTTGAATCAAAAATTTGGATTTTCTCTCCCTTAATTATCAGTTAGCACACATCCATTGACATGTCTCAATGTTTTCTACATGTAGCTTAACTCTAATGTCATCTCAACATTTTCACATATTGTTTTTATAGTTTACCCGCTTTACATTTCTTATTATTCGCAAGCTTGATTTTTTCTCCTATGTAAACTTGATTTTTATGAGCATTTACACACAAACCCACTTGTTCAAGGTCTCTCTTTAGAATTTTGAATTCAACACACACCATTTTTTCCATCTTGTGTTTACATTTGGCCGTTAATTTTCTTAGTTTCTTCAGCTAGGTAGACATTTGCACAGTGAGATTCTACCTAAAAACCTTTTTGTTGTTCACAAGCTCAGTTACACGTCCTCCAAACTCAACTTCACTTACTACTAATAATTTTATTGAGACATATTTTCAAAAAATTTGCATATCTTTATCTCTTAGTAACTATTACAAGTCCTCCATTTATTGATTGTTGAGGCTACACATGCATGAATGAGCATTACTCACAATTGGACCTTTACCAACCTTGCATGCAGACGACTAATGCACTTAGTGTATTATTTTGAGGAGATATTACCTCAAATCCCTTTTATTTTATGTGAGTCACCTTTCACTCTTGGGTGGCCAAGTTGTTGCATTGTTTTCAGTACCTGCCTCATCCACAGCATCTTTTCGATATTTCTAGGGTCTTCAAATTATCTTATGAGATGGCATATTCACTCCATGTTGTTCCCCTCATAGGAGTGTCATTCAATGTTAAATTTGAGCAAGAAACACAAGACACAATTTTGAGTTGGATATCAGAAAATACATCAAACCCCTCATAAAAATTGTGAATTTTGAACTCGATATGCTAACTTTCCTTACTTGCCTATGAAATATACATAAAGCAATATGATATTATTTTTTGGGAGGGGGTAATAGATCATTTCTGATAATGAGCATCATGGCATGCCATGTGGTGGGAAGGTCTGGAGATCGGGCACTGTCAATGGTGAGTAATTATGGAGATTCAATTTTGTAAATATTACTCTACGTTTTCAAGAGATTTTTTTTATTGTTTTCCCCCATCCATCCCATCCTTTTTGGGGGGCTACGATAACCTCTATCATGTTCCCATCACATTTGCTAACCCTTGTCCCGACCCAACTACTAGTGTTATCCCTTTGTCTTTATATCCCAAATCCTCCACCACCTCTGCATGGATCACTAGTAGTCTGGGTTGTACCTGTGGAGTTACATTTATTATATACAGATGCCTTTTTTGCCACACTAACATAGATACCTTTGTTACACTAATTGACCTATGTCGTTTTGTAGTCAATCTCATTGGTTCAAACTACTCGTACCAAACCCAATACTCTCCAATGGTCTTTGGATATGTAATACTCATGCGTATATCCCACACAATCAATGTCAAGGTAGCTCGATGTAGAGGTGGTGGGACCAAAAACATACAACTTCAACAACAACCAATGGTTAGAACTATCACCAACCAAATCACCAAACCACGTTATAAAAACACCTTGGTCAGGAAGCCTGATTTTACTCAAAACGCAAAAATGCATCAAATAGCTGAAACCAAGGCTATAAACACCTTTTACATGCTCAAATACATCTATGTAACATGTTCATACACCCCAAGA
Organism: Taxus chinensis; assembly: GCA_019776745.2. Taxonomy (NCBI): domain Eukaryota; kingdom Viridiplantae; phylum Streptophyta; class Pinopsida; order Cupressales; family Taxaceae; genus Taxus; species Taxus chinensis. The sequence continues at coordinate 692,709,334 of CM034146.1, forward strand.
AGTTTCAAATCATCAATTTTCATCAATCTCCTTTTATACCTCTCTCACTTGCTCGTAGCCCTCCAAAAAGGAAAACTTTGAAGAAAATGACAAATTATAAGTATTCATGATTCACTATCACTTTTTATAGATACCAATTTTCCTTATTAAGGTTCCTACAAAGTTTTAGGTCTCAACTCTTTACCAAACAATTTTTATTCCCTTTTTATTGTTTTCTACTAGCCCGAGTTTCTAACCTTCTCGACTCCCTGAGCTTGTTGTCTGGACCAAACTATAAAATTTTCAGAAAAAATAGTTATTGTTTGAGATACCCTTTATTCTCCTCTTTCTTCATAACAAAATTCATTCTCCGACTCATTGTACAATTCAACCAACACCAACCTCTCGTTTTTATGCTAGTTAAAGTTAGGTCTCTTATGATTTCATGAGCTCTCTAGGGTTTTAACACTTCCTCGTTGTTTTAAAACTCTTAATAACTTTACTCTACCTATATTCCCCTTGTCCATGCTCTTTGAAATGTTCATCCACTCTCTTTTCATCAATCAATCTGTTTTCCATGTTTTAGCCTTCTCAAGGCTTCTTGTTTTTTCTTAACACTTCTTATACTCTAACTTTTTCTTTTTATCCTTTCTTATTTTTATGTTTGATAAGTTCATTACCGACCTTATTAATATCCTTTCACTTCTCCTAATAACTAATGCAAATCCCTCAATTTCCCTCTTCATTACTCTCTCTCTAACTAAATCTTTCTTGTTCTTCTCTAGCTTCTCACTATGTTTATAGCAAGATAATCGTGTTATCTTCTAGTTTTGGTATATTTAAAATTATTTGTAATATATAGAAGGATTATGGACTTTTCATTGACATTCTCAAACATTATAGTGCACTCTCTTATGCACTAAACATATCTAGGTATTCATTTCATGCCACTTTATGCCCTTAAACTTGATTGTCATAGTTTTTGCTTTGATGGGGACTGTGCATGTAATTCCTTGTCTCCATAACACTTGAAAAATATAAGTCAATATTTTTTAAGCATATTTTAAACCTTTATAATTACTTCTAACCTAAAAAGACTCCACATCCTTAAACACCATGGAAATAAGATTATTACTCTAAATTTTATTCTTTCTAAGCCCTCAAAACTAGGCAGTCACACAGTGGACTGATATGATCAATATTTTACCTATTAAAACTCCTTATGTATACTTGAAACTTCATTAGAATGTTATTCATGTCCCAAAAAAAATTCTTCCAATTTTCATGATTTTTCACGTATGAAAAATAAAGTTACACCTACTTCTATTCAACACCTAGTTCTCATACATAATGAAACATGAAAATTTTGGTTTATTTTTGTTTTTCATGGATTCACAATTTGGTTATAGGATTAGAAACATTTGTATATCATCATCTCACCTTTTCAAAAACTTTTGATGCCTTATAACTCTATAACTTCCATTTTTGGTCTCTAAAACTCGATGGCTAGTCTCAAGGATTAAACACCCTCTTTCATTATATGATCACTCTTAGTCTTAGATTTAAAATTATTTTAGACTATGTTAGATTCAATACCATTATTAATTTATTCCTTCAACCAATTTCATCTCACGAATAACAATCAACCTAACATGCATTCATCATTATTTGTGATCAAGACTCAAATAGCTTGGGAAATCATTGTCTTACCTTCAAGTTGTGCATTTTTACCACCTTCTTATCATACTAAATTCGTTTGATAACCATGCTTAAACCCATAACATTATTCAATTATTAAAAAATAAATTATTATTCAAAAAAATGAATACAATTCCATGTCTCAAATCATTCTTTTTTTCAAAACTCTGAACACAATTTCTAAAATTTTCATATATTTACTTGACAGATTTGTATTATGAACTCTTCATGATGATCCAAAAACCCTCATGAGCCTCTAGGGATCCCTTTTAATTCTCCTCCACCTATTTCTTTTGTCTTACCTCTCTAATATCCTTGTTCATTTGAATATCTCATGGTTGTTACAACTAAAGATTGGTGGTTATCATGAGTTAAGTAGCCTAACCAAATGAGGGACAATTACAACTCAAGCTAGAAGGGTGTGAGACATCTTAGAAGTTATCTAATACCATTTACCACATTTTTTTATTCAATACTAACACCTAGAAACAAATTTCAACCTAAGAATTTCAAATATTTGAAAGGGCCATTTTTTAGGGAAATCTCCAAATCGTCACTTATTACATATCCATGAGTCTAAATGGACTAGAAACACCCTATGAACATCCAAATGGACTTAAGACACCCAAAGCAACTAGGAAAACCAAAATTTAGTATATATAATTGATGCTCCTACATCATACTCCCCAAGTGGAGAGAATTGAGATCTATACAATTAAAGCCTTTCTTCATTTTCTTCCAATCATGGTGTACTTGTAAAATTCTTATTACCTCTATTGTATTCTTTTCATCTTCATCAGCCACAAGTATTTTTTTCTCTTCATTATTTGTATGTAACTTATTCCTCATAAATTCGTCCTCAAAAATGAGGATTTCATGCCTATTTCTCTTCATTTGAGCTCTTTCAAGAGGTTCCTCTTGAATAGACTTCACTTTTTTATCAAGAAAAACCTGCACAAACACAAATACACAAAATCTTAGATGAAAAATAGAGAGACATTTGAGTCCCTTCACTTGATTCTTTCATTTCTTCTTGTTTATTTATTTTTAACTTTGTTTCCATAAAACAAATGTCTTGTTCTACTTCACTTTCAACCATTTCATCCATCATCTACATTCTTGCTTCATCATCCTTTACTTCCTCACCATTCAAACCACATTCAAGTGCTTGTATCTCAGCCTCTAATTATTATTTACTCTCATATATAAATGGAACATTTGATTTTTCTTGTTCCTTCTAAATTTCTTCTTCACAAATGAATTCTTTCCTCACAATTTCTCTAATTTTCTCATTCTCTTGTTTACTTGTCTTCTTATCCATACTCTTTAGCCCTCTTTTTTCTTCCCTTATTTGTGCTCTTAGCTATGTTTTATTCTTCCTTTCTATGAGTTACCTTATGGGCCACTTAACCACCTTTTGCGTCACTATTTCCATTCCTTGTTTTTTCATTTCTCTTACTCTTTTAATCAACATTTCTATCTGCTCCATGCCTTTCATTAGTTCTCTTATCTCTTCTTCTTCTCTTCTTCTTCTCTTTTTATCTGACTTTCTCATTCTCCCTTCTTTTCTCTTTCTCTCTCTAATTGCTTTCATTTACTTCTTAGTGCTTATGAAATTGATCAATTTCTTCACTATTTCCACTTTATCTTCTTCTATCTTCTCTAAATAAGTTTATTTCACCTTGTTTCAAGTCTCACTTAAGTTCTTTTGCACACCTTATCTTTTGACTTGTTTCTTTTTTCCTTCTATATCTTTTATTCACTTTTCTCTTTCTTACTTATTTCTCTTTTAAGGTGAAACTTGTCACTTCACATACAAATCTCAAGAAGGATACTTGTCAGCTACAAACAATTTCAAAGGTCTTATATCAAACAACATCATATCATTATATGCAGGAAATCTTATAAACAACAATGGACTAATCTTACTTCTTCTTCTTATCAATAAGGAGAAAACCTGATTCTTGATTACCAATATGATGTAGCATAGGTGTTGGAATAAAAAAATCATTCCACTTCAATCAAGACAATAGTGAGTGTTATCATCAAAGAAAAATCACAAAACCATGCTAATAACACATTATTCTGCAAGAAGCTCGATTATGCTCAAAACACAAAAATGCATTGAATAACTCAAACTAGTGTTATAAACACCTTTCACATGCTCAGTCATAAGTTCTATCTAACATCGGGTGACGCACCCTGAGAGGTTAGTCGTATTCCCCATTTTGTCATCCATTTTCTTTATAAGACCCCTCTGACTGTGTTTTGGGTTTTGCATGATAGGTATTTATTTTGTAGATTACCATGACAAATTATAAGGGTTGATGATTCACTGTCAATTTGTACAGATACCGATTCATCTCATGAAGGTGCTTAGCGAAGTTCCAGGTAACGACACTTTTCAAAAAAATCGTGGTTGTTCCAACTCTTTGCGCAGTTTTCCACTAGGCACCTACAAAAGATCTCTGACACCTTCTAAACACCCCTGAGCTAGGCCATGTCTGTGACCAGACTCCAAAATTTACAAAAATATCGAGTTAGTGTTACAGAATTATGCCCAGTATTTTCATCTTGTTTTGTGCCTAATTTCAAGTAGCACTTTGGGATCCGTGTTGAAAATAAGATAAGTGCACCTATCTCTCTCATTTTCTTACGCTAGTTACATCTTTAGATTTCTTCTAGCATATTGTATATGTTGCATATCAGGGTTTGTAGTGACTCTCCCCATTATATTTACACCTATTCAATCACTTTATTAAATCCACCTTTGAGGTATCCAAGTTTTGGGATTCGGGTTTACAATATTTCTTGAGGTCTCTTTTTATCAATGGAGCCATTTCCATCTTTTAGCCTTCTTAAGGCTTCATGGTTTGCTCTTAACATTTCTATGTTCTCTATTTTTAGGGTTTCCATGATTTCTTACTTTTAGGTTTTAGGCTAAGATTTCTATCAGCTCACCTTTTTAAGGTATCCTTTCACTTGGGTCATAGGTAACCAATGAAAGTCTTTTAGACTTCGCGTTTTTAAGGCTCTTTCAAGTCTCTAACAAGGTCTTTGATGTTCTTCGGTTTCATGCCTCTTAATTTTTGCATGTTACAAGATTTTAGCCTTGTAATCATGTTTCGGGGGGTAGTTTTATATCAATGTAAACTTATTTATACTGTTTTCAAGGTTTATGTAGACTTTAAATCATGCACTTTGGGTATTACATTAGTCTCGGTTATGCATCAAACTATCTCATATGTATTCATTTAAGTGCCACTTTAAGTACTTAAACTTGAGTGTCCCAGTCTTTTGACTGTTGAAGACCTTGTTTCTATGCATGCGACTACCTTGTCTCCCTAGAACATGAATATTGCGCAATCTATTTTGTCCTTTTGCGATTATTTTATCACCTATAAACTGGGGCACTCATAGCCAGTATTGGATACGTCCACAGGCACCCCTAGTCCCAGTCGAGGCGCCCTAATCTTATTTCTCCACAGTTACTTCCATCTAAGCCCTAAAAATTAGGCAGTCACACAATGGACTAGATCTATTTGAGATTTTGCCTATAAAAACTCCTTATTGGTGGTCGAAACCTAATTCGCATGTTACTAATTACGAAATTAGACATCAACATAACCATATAAATATAAAGTTATGATCACCATAATGAAGGACCAAGCACTAGGCACTACTATTATCACTTGAGGTTGCATTCCATCTAAGGCATCTAGATCTCATACTTAGACATCGAAAATCTAGCTTCATCACAAGGGACAATGCTATGCTTCATTTGCATCACACGTCATAGGAGGGAAGTTTGTTCTATTCCATCCACCATTCCTTATTACATTTCTACACATAGTTATTGCTCACTGACCTTCAACAAAGTGCGACTGATTCACAAGAGCTACTTTAGGGTATCAATCAACACATCACACATAGAACTACATCGGGTCTGAGATGTAGTGCAACGCTCAGTTAGTAAGTTCACCATTATGGCCGCTGAGGACTTAGCTTGACCCCTTCATATTACATTGTATTCAATCTTCCTCTACCATCAAAGGGTTTGATGCATTGTTTTGTACCTGTTTGCAGGTCTCTTCATTCATCAAGGATTATATAGCGACATTACAATGCAAACTCAGTGATCATTGACATGACAGACATCTGAAGGCATATCGCATCACGCTTATCAACCCTGAAACATCTGGTTACCATTGGACCTCAACTGCATCAGAGTTGGGTGCCTAGAACTCAGACTAGGGGTGCCCATAAGCACCCTGATCTTGTCAACACTAAAATTTTCCTCTGTAATTTCTATTTCATTAATGTATGTATTAGGAATATGATGTTGTTAAGTATAATTAGTAGTAGCATCCGATAGAAGATAACGGCACTGCCAGGTACGCCGCCGCCAATAATGTATAGTATGGTAATAGTCAAAAGTACAATAGGAATGTTGTGGTAAAAAGTAAATATTTGTCGTAAGTGGTCCGGTAATGTTAAAATGTCAAAGTTAGGGTAAGTAGAGAAGTAGGGTCTACATGATTAGGAATTAGAAATATTATATTGGTAATAAGGACAAGGAGTGAGGTCATAAATATTTTGTGTATTTTATTTGTAAAAAGTCTAAAAATGTGGAACCCATGTGAAATGATAAGGTTTATCTTATCTTAAAAGATAAGCTTACATGTACAGATAAGAGTTAAGGTATGGAATATGATTCGTCAGAGTAGATTTCTTATCCTATCTTAGAGATAAGATGGATAAGCCTGGAAGTTCTATAAATAGAGAGGCCACCCCCCTCATTTAGCATAGAAGGAAGTAGTGAGAAATATTGTATGAGTAAGTGTGTAAAGGAAGCCATCATTTTGAAGGTGTGTTAAAGAAGCCATTAAGAGGTGTAATTGTGAAGTTTCTCCCATAGTTATAGATGGAAGGCAAGTGAAGTCAGTAACACTTGAAGTACCTCATGGGTGAGATTGTAACAATTTCATGTTGATATTATAATTTACACTTATATTTCAGATTTATCATCATTCCTTCTTATCATAGTCTATGGTATTCTTGTGTTATGTTTGTTGTTGTGTTTCCAGATTACATCCACCAAACTAAAAGTTGTGCATTAGTAAATAATCATAGCACGAGGAGTTCCCGGTGAAGAATTATCATAGTGCCGGATTGGTGATGACATTTTGGTTCCGTTGCCGGGACCATTCCTCGTTGGTGGATTTTCTGGAGAGATATTCCCACTTAGTCAGAAAACATTTGGAGGGTAACCTTGTTTTTACTGTGCATAGTAGTTACCATGGTAAAGTCATCGTGAATAGTATTTACTTGTCACTTTTTACCTGTGAATAGTATTTACCGCAGTAAAGTCACTTTTTACCATGAATAGTATTTACTGCAGTAACTTCACTTTTTACTGTGAATAGTGTTTACCACAGTAAAGTCAGTTTTTACCGTAGTAAGTCAAGTTTTACCATAGTTTACCGTGGTCATTTCTATTTTCTATTATAGTGATTCCAATTATTTGTGCACATAAGTCTTGTTGATTGTACTTGTGGGTTGGTATTTCACTGTGGTTACTTTTGAAAATGGGGAAGATTCCTGTTTTTTCAGCCCAATCTAATGAAGATGCTTCCTCTTTCATTCAAGAGTTTAAACGATCTTGTATTTGTAATGGCCTTATAAGAAGGGAACAATGGACTGAATTTTTTCCTACTTTTTTGGATGGTTCAGCCCTTATGTGGTTTGAAAACACTAGGTGATAATGTGAAAAACTCATGGGATTTATTAACTGAAAGTTTTCTTGAAGAATTTGGTGAACAACAGAAATATGCAGATCTCATGATCGATATCACAAAGCTATCCCAAGGAGAGAAGGAGAAGATAAGGGATTATCATGCTCGTGTTCTAGAGCTAAGGAGGAAGCTCGATGCCCAGATCCGGAAGGAAGGATTAGCGGATGGGTTGATGAATGGCGTGGATAATCTCCTCTGTAAGCACTTCATTCTTGGGATGAAGCCAGAGATCAGACAACGAGTGAAGTATGACCACCCAGCTACCATTGAACAAGCAAAGGAGATTGCAAGAAGGCAAGAAGAAAGCATGGAAGAGGAGCCCAAAGAAATTGTTGCTAAAGTAGAGCCTACACCAACACCTTTGGTCCAGAATCCACAACCACTCTCGGTGAGCACAAATCTTTCTCCTAGTACATCTACTGAGTATGAAGATCTACTCAAGAAGATGGGCCAGTTAACTATTAATCTTCTTCAAGGAAAAGAATTTAGTTCTCAGGGAGGAGATAGAGGTCCAAAAAGAAATATTTATGAAGTTGTATGTTATGGTTGTCATAAAAAGGGTCATTATAAGTATAATTGTCCAGATAGAGCTTCTACATCTGGTACAAGAGATAATGATAAAGGAAAAACACCTGTGAATTCTTTTGATGTAGTAGATAAGAGCATAAATAATGAAGTAGATGTGTTTGTAACAAAAAGAAAGAAAGAAAAAGATAACCAAGATGGAAATGATCCTAAGAAGATGAAATGAGAAACTAGTAAGAAACATAGGAGAAGAAAGTTGGGTGTGCAGGATTTTCTGATTTCACAGGGACAAGGACCATACTCCATCTTAGAAGATCTGTCCAAAAGCCTGCAAATATTACATATGGTCAACTCTTGGCTATGTCTTCTGAGAAGAGGCGGGAGCTGCGAAGTGGACTCAATGCTCGACGAAGGAAGGAGGTTGAGGTCCCTGTTTTGGAGGTAGAGGCGGATCCCTACGCTCCACAAGCTGAGGTATTATGTAATGGTATTTCAATTCATGATGTCTTAGTTGATGGAGGTGTTGCAGTTAATGTAATGACCGAGTCTGTAATGAATATGTTGGGTTTAAAAATTGATCGCCCCTCAACACTTATGTTAAGGTCATTAAATAAAGGAAAAAACTAAACCAGAAGGTGTTGTTTCAAATGTGGCAATATCTGTTATGGGTGTTGTATGTGTGGTAGGCTTTCAAGTGATGAAAAATGGTACTGTTGCGTACCCAATGTTGTTGGGAAGACCATGGCTAAGGAGATTTCATGCAAGAAAACTACTGGAATTAAGGCTTTATGACACTTGGACGTGGTAGAGAGAGGGTGAAGATAAACGTGATCCCTCGGCATCATAAGATAAAATATGTGGATTCAAGTGATGAATACTGATGATTGGACATCCTCTGATTACTATAGTACCAGTGAAGTGGACACAAAAGATGAAGAAAGTGAGGTTGATGTTTTGGTCATGGATATCCTTCTAATCACACCAACTCACGAACACATAAAATTATCTGAAGAAGAAATCGATGATTGTCTCCAACAAATAAAGATTGGTGATGCTGTGATGGAAAGTGAGAAAGAATCCCACCTCCAGCTCCTTCGAAGGTACATACACCTATTCACTTTTAATTACAAGGAACTCCGTCAAGTAAGTTGGGTAGAACATTCTATTGAGCTAGTAGATGGTGCTCAGCCCATAAATCAAATTTAATATAGAATGAATCCTAATTTTTTCAAGACTGTAAAAGAAGAAATAAATAAGTTGCTTAATGCAGGATTCATATTTGCTATAGAGAATTCAGAATGGGTTTCTTCCATTATGATCTCAATAAAAAAGAATGGGAAGCTATGCATTTGTGTTTATTATAGAAAGCTCAATAAGGCAATAAAGAAGGATCATTAACCTCTTCCATTCTCAGATCAGATCTTGGATGAAGTAGTTGGCCAGGAGTGCTATAGTTTTGTTGATAGATATAGCGGATATAACCAAGTTCGTATAGCAAAAAAATATCAGCTGAAGACCACATTCACCACTCTTTGGGGAATGTTTGCTTATAGAGTTATGCCTTTTGGGTTGTGTAATGCTCCAGCAATGTTCCTAATGTTTAATGAATAGTGTGTTTGAACCCTACATTGGGAACTTCATCAGAGTATTTCTGGATGATTTTTTACATCTATGGGAGCAAGATGGACCACCTGCACCAGATGGAGACAACATTTCAAAGGTTAGATGAAGCACAAGCCTCACTAAACCCTACAAAGTGTGTCTTTGGATGTTTTAAAGGCATTTTGTTAGGGCATGTTGTATCCAGAGATGATATTGGTATTGATCTTGATAAAGTTTCAAAAATCAAAGAGTTACCATTTCCTATGAATAGAAGTAAGTTGAGATCATTTTTAGGCCATATGGGTTACTATAGAAGGTTCATCAAGAATTTCTCAAATATTTCACAACCACTAACCCAGTTCTTGAAGAAGGATGTTACTTATGAACCAGGAAATAAGGCGCATGAAGCTTTTAAACAACTAAAGGAAACCCTGGTGTCTTCACCTGTTTTAAAGAATCCAAATTGGAGCAAGCCATTCATTGTGTATAATGATGCCTCAGATGCAACACTAAGATGTACTCTGAGCCAAAAGGATGAAAATGGGAATGATCATCCGGTTTACTTTGGGAAAAGACAAATGAGCAGTGCTGAGGTAAATTATACTGTAACTGAAAAAGAGGCTCTAGCTATCATTTTTGCTGTAAAGAAGTTTAGAAATTACTTGCTAGGGCAGAAATTTATAGTTGTAACAGATCATCAGGCTCTAAAGTATATTGTAAATAAGTCTAACCCATCAGGGAGGATAGTAAGATGGATAATTTTGCTACAAGAATTTGAATTTGATATTATAGATAGGCCAGGAAAGAAGCATGTTAATGCAAATGCACTATCTCGAGCCTATGATGGTTTAGGTTCATCTTGTGATGGTGATGATTTCCCAGATGCAACATTGTTATCCCTTGACACAATCCCTAGTGAATACATAGATATTTGGAATTATCTGAATGAATTCAAGTTTCCTGATGGTTCCAATATAAAAACTAAGAGGAAGATTACTCAAGCCAGTCATCCATATTCTATTCTACATGGAGTATTATTTCGAATAGGACCTAATGGATAGTACAAGAGGGGAGTTGGACGTGATCAAGGGAAGGAGCTGATAGAATAATTCCACAATGGTATATGTGGAGGACACTTCTCTAGACAACTTACAGTAAGAAGGATCTTGGATGCAGGTTATCACTGGCCCACTCTTTTTAGAGATTGTTATAATTATTGTAAGACATGTGATATTTGTCAATCACATGGTAACCGTAAGACTTCATCAGTTCCATTATGCCCTATTCTTCCACTTGGTCCCTTTGAAAAGTGAGGAATAGACAATATAGGTCCACTTCCAACTACCCCACGCCAAAATAAGTATATTGTAGTTGCCATATACTATTTAACCAAGTGGGTTGAGGCTAGGCCATTGAAAACAACTTCCATGGATGAAGTGGCAAGGTTCATATATGAACGCATTATCACCAGATTTGGTTGTTCATTAGAAATTGTAACAGATCAAGGAAGCCACTTCATTAATGAGGTGGTAGAAGCCGTAGTCAATAAGTTTTCTATTAAGCACAGGAAGGAAACAGCATATAAGCCAAGCATAAATGGACAAGTGGAATGAACAAATTTTGTGTTGTGTCAAATTCTAGCAAAAGATGCAGCCTTACAGGTACATAAGTGGGATACAAGGATTCATGCAGCATTGTGGGCATATAGGGCAACATCAAAGTCAGCAACATGATACTCCCCATTTCAATTGGCTTATGGCATTGATCCAGTTCTTCCTATTGAGTTTGATATTCCCACTATGAGAGTTATGAAAAATGAAAGGATGGATGAAAGTGATTCAGTAAAAGAAAGTTTGGTACATTTTCATTTGCTAGAGGAAATGAGGGAAATAATGAAGGATAGAAGATATAAGAAGAAAATGAAGCAGAAGGACTACTTTGATCAAAAGATCCGTTGGTCTCCGTTTGATGTGAATGACTTGGTTCTAGTATATGATTCCAGATACAAAAAAAAAGATAGAAAATTTCTTTCAAAATGGATGGGGTCCTACAAAATAGCAGTTGTGCATGAAAATGGTACATAACGGCTGGAGGAATTGGATGGCACTGCCATTACGAAATGGGTCAACCACGACAAGTTAAAGATTTTCCAAGCACCGGAATAATCTACTCCGAGGACGGAGTAAAAGCTAGGAAGGGGGAAGATGTCGACACTAAAATTTTCCTCCGTAATTTCTATTTCATTAATGTATGTATTACGAATAGGATGTTGTTAAGTATAATTAGTAGTAGCGTCAGATAGAAGATAACGGCGCTGTAGGTATGACGCCACCAATAATGTATAGTATGGTAATAGTCAAAAGTACAATAGGAATGTTGTGGTAAAAAATAAATATTTGTCGTAAGTGGTCCGATAATGTTAAAATGTCAAAGTTAGGGTAAGTAGAGAAGTAGGGTTTACATGATTAGGGATTAGAAATATTATATTGGTAATAAGGACAAGGAGTGAGGTCATAAATATTTTGTGTATTTTATTTGTAAAAAGTCTAAAAATGTGGAACCCATCTGAAATGATAAGGTTTATCTTATCTTAAAAGACAAGCTTACATGTACAGATAAGAGTTAAGGTATGGAATATGATTCGTCAAAGTAGATTTCTTATCCTATCTTAAAGATAAGATGGATAAGCCTGGAAATTCTATAAATAGAGAGGCCACCCCCCTCATTTAGCATAGAAGGAAGTAGTGAGAAATATTGTATGAGTAAGTGTGTAAAGGAAGCCATCATTTTGAAGGTGTGTTAAAGAAGCCATTAAGAGGTGTAATTGTGAAGTTTCTCCCATAGTTATGGTTGGAAGGCAAGTGAAGTAAGTAACACTTGAAGTACCTCATGGGTGAGATTGTAACAATTTCATGTTGATATTATAATTTACACTTATATTTCAGATTTATCATCATTCCTTCTTATCAGTCTATGGTATTCTTGTGTTATGTTTGTTGTTGTGTTTCCAGATTACATCCACCAAACTAAAAGTTGTGCATTAGTAAATAATCATAGCACGAGGATTTCCCGGTGAAGAATTATCATAGTGCTGGATTGGTGATGACAGTTCCTATACACAAAGACATGTACATTATTATTTCCGTATCTCTTAATCGTTCAAAGAATTAAATAATACAAGTGTATTTTAAAAACTCTCTTCTTATATATGAAGGATCTATCATATTAATTACTTTCTTGAATTACATATATCAGTTTGAGCCTTTGTGTCTCTTTTCTAAATTCCTCCTCACTGTATTTTCCTCCTACAACATGATGAATCCCCCTCCATTTGAGTACATATTATTTTTTTATCACTAAGATAGTGGTTATATTGAGTTTCACTAACATAACCCAAGTAAGACTTAATTAGAACTCAAGAGCTCGAGTTAGGAGGACTTGGTAACCTTAATAACATCATTTGAGGACCTTAGAACTATGTATCACATTTACTCACACAACACTAACATCTATATTACAAATTACAACCTAAGATTTTCAAATATTTGAAAGGGCCATTTTGGAGGGAAAACTCCAAATGGTCACTTATTACATGTGCATGAGTCCAAATGGACTACAAACACCCTATGAACATCCAAATGGACTTAAGACACCCTATGAAACTTAATCAAAGCCAAATTTTAGTATGTACAAGTGATGCTCATGCACCAGTAGCCCAGTTTGTTACATCTACGATTAACCTTTAATCTAAAATCTCTCTGGTCACATGGGAAAAAATATGTGGTGCTCTTGGTACCCAATGTTTGTAACCAAACTAGTGTAACACTCTATCATAAAAGGTATTTATCAATAAAAAAATCATGAATGCCTACTAGGTAGAACTAAGTGCATGCATAGGATAAGTTTGAAAAGGTATATGACCAGGTCGTCATTGCTAAATAGGGCCTCCATGTGATGTTCGTTGAGACAAGATGACCCAATGATGATATATACACCAACATTTATTTGTACCCTTGTCTACCTCTACCTAAACATATCCATCCAAAGGCTTTGGATCATTAGCTTACAGTGGATTGAATCCCCCCACTAGTCATCTAACCGCGATATGCTCCTAGGCCCATATCTATAAGAGGGTCGTGTGTCTTATATTCTGGCCACCCCTATAAACCACCAATTGTATAAATCTATATAGTTGTGTAGGGATGTTAGGTCCCTAATAAAATATATATTTTTACTCTACCATATTTTCTATAACACCCATATACCCTACTAATAGGTAGTGTCCAATATTTTTAGGTAGCAGGATAGAACTGACAACAACCATCAATACTAAGGGAAGACCCTCAATCATATCCCTGTCAAATATCTCTATCAAAAGGATGTTGGTCCTACTCCATTGGAGAAGATCATACTGACATATGGCTTGGATCATTTCACCAAGGATATTTTTCGTATCAAAGTAGATCAAACCCATGTGATTGACAACCTCTAAAGTGATGGTCATCTCCCTTGTTGGGAGCTAAAAAGTGCTAGTCTTTGAATGCCATCTCTCGATTAGGGTTGTTAATAGTGATCTATCTTCCTGCATCATTGGCGCCAATATTATGTAGTATAGTCCCAACTCCTCCAAAATGGCCCAATCATGTGGGTGCATCGTATGAAGCCAATGTAAGGCTCTACATCGAGGCTCTCGAAACTAGATCACATTCATCCTACCCTGTTATCATTGTGAACAAAAGTTTATACTTAGCCATTTTTACAAATTTTTGGAAATTCATCATTCAAACTTAGATTTTTTCCAAAATTTGTGAATCTGTTATTAGTAGTAGTAAATCCACCACAACATCCCATGAATCTACTACAAATGGTGAATTTGTTATGACATAACACACATCTTCCATCCTAAGCGAATCCACCATGACATAACACAAATATGTTGTCCTAAGCAAATCCACCACAACTAATAGTGCATTTGATAGACTCGTGGCAAAACTGCTGAAATTGCTACAGACCCACTACAATGTAGCGCAAAACCGCTAAAATTGACATTTATCAATTTCAATAGCTTGCACACCACCACTTTTGGGACATTTATTACACTCAAAGTACAAAATTTCCAAAACATAAATGAAATTGAATGACATCATCTACTAGATCCCTATGTCTCGATGTTTGTTGGTAGTCTCGTACTAACTTTCCTTAGTGAGTAAACATTGGGATGGCCATCTCTTATCCTCGCAATTGCTCGTAGTTCCTTTTCTCCAATTTATGGTGGTGAAAATGAGTTGTTTTTACCCCTCCTTCCCTATATGTAGACCTCATCATGGTGGTTTCAACCATCGTGATGGCCTGTTGACCACTGAGATGGCCTCTTCTTCCACTGTGACCATTTTTCTTATCTTTTCAAGCATCAATCACCTTATTCTATCACCCAATTGATGCTCAAGGGGGAATCGTCCATCTTACTATTTTTTCTTCCTCACACACAAAATAAAATTGTCTACTTTCTTCGAAACAACGTCACCCAAGGACGGCACCAATTCAAAGAGGGGAAAATGTAGACATCTACTTTTCACCTTGTGAAAATTGCACTAACTTCTATCTTTCCCATCATCACAATTTAATTAATGACCTTTTGTTAATTAACTTCTCTCTTCTTCTTGGATACAAATTGACAACGCTTTGTTAATTAAAATCCCCTTTTAATTAATTAATTATCCATAATTAATTAATTATTTAAATCTCTATATTTTATTTAATTAATAATAGTTTATTGATTAGTTCTCACTCTCAAACCCCTTTAAACCCACTAAATTTCCTCTATATTTCATCTACATAGCTTCTACAAGCTAATCTTGGCATATCAATTAATCCGTCTCTTCTAACTCTCATGGGTCATCGATCTTAATTAATTACCTTTAATCATGCTTATCCACTCCTACTTCTACATCCCCATTATCCCACATTCATTGCTACTTGTGCTTCTTCCAAAGAGGAAAGCTATAAAAGCAACCTAATACTCCCTTCCCTAAACACACCATGTCCTTGCAAGACATATACATCAATTTTCTCATAAGAACATTTTATCACTAGAAATATTTCAAAAGTGAGAAAACCCTTGCCTTATTGAAGTAGTAGTTGTCCAAAATAACACCTATGCCATTTAGACAACTTCATTTGAGTCATATACTCATGCAACTTTAAGAAAGACATCTGCAAAATGAAAGAACTTAGTGTTATGCGGAAATGATAATTCAGTGTTCCACGGGTTTTCCTAACCTGCATAACAAAGGGAAATCACCATGGGGATATATGCCATGGAATAAAGGATAAGTAACATACAACACTATGAAGGAAAGAGAGTAGGAGTGCAAGAAGGGTCTGCAAGATAAAAACACCCACACATGTTTAAAAGGTTCATGCAACAAAGGAAAAAAACCATGGAATTATATGTCGTGGGGAAAGGAAAAGGAATCCGTACAACATCATGAAGCAAAAGGAATAGAGTTTAACAAAGAAAAAATTTAAAAGGTCTACGGAAAGCAAGTTGCATAAGATTGAAATTTCATGGAGCGAAGAAAAAAAGAGAATATGTGGTATAAATAAAATTTGTGGAACAAAGAAATTCCATACAAAAAATGAAATCCACACAATAAATAAAAAGTTACATAACAAAGAAAGTTCACACAACAAAGAAAAAACTACACAACAAAGAAAAAACTAAAAAACAAAGAAAATTTGCATATTAAAAGAACCAACAGAATAAGAGAACAATCATCCATAGAATAAGCAAGGTTAAAATACACATAACAAAGAAGTTATGCAAAGGATTCAGACACCGCAGAAAGGGGGTGGAGGGTGAAGTAAAAGAAAAATACTTGAGTATAAGATCCGTGGTATAAGAAGAGGTTGCAAAAAGTAAAATTATGTTTGTGGATCAAGAGAAGAAAGGAAACAAGTATGCAGATCAAATTCAAAAGATACTAAAAACTGTGAAAGACCATAGAATTCAAAACAAGGCCGTGAACTACAATAGAAACATTAGAAATCTATGGGAAACCGAAGAAGATAACAAATCATCTAACTCTCGCAAATTGTAACAAAGTCACGCCTAACCAATTCAAAAGTGTGAACCATTCCCAACCACCAATATTAAATCTTGCACATCAAAGTCCACATTCTTAAATGATATGATATAGTGCCTTTTAAGCAACCTCTATCAGCTATACCTATCTGTAAACATTGAATCATGATTGGTCCTTGGTGGGTGGTGGGTGGTTAGCTCTTTTCATTTATGGTGCGATCTAATTTCATCCCTCTTTCTTCTCTTCTTTATCTATAAAACATGATTTGATATTATCAAAAATCCCGATTGTAAAGTCACCATGTCAAAATGGTGGCTGAGCTTTCAAGAGTTGTAGACCTCTAATTTGGTCACATGTAACGCACTAAATGCACTTCCCTAGTAATGTAATGGATTATGTATTTCTTTATTCATAGAATATTTTTATTGTGGCTTGTATCTATCCTTTTCTTGTGTTTATTGTGTCTCTTACCTCTCTGCTCATTTCTAGCATATCATGTGTGGGTTTCGATTGTATGTTTTCATTTATTTGTATCTAAAATGCATGGAATCGAATATTTTACACTAGATTAATCTATGACATCTATCTGACCTCTTATTGTTGTGTTTTTTTTCTTGTTCTTCCCCTCATGAAGATATATCCCCTTTCTATTCTTATGCAATCACCATTTCCTTAGCTTAGTTTTACTTGCATGCATTCCTTCTCTCTTTTCCCCATGTAGTTCAATATCATATCTTAGCTTAGTAGTAGTGTATCTATCGTTATGTTAGATAGTAGAGGAAGTATACCTTCTTCGGAGGTCTATCCCAAGTAGTAAGGTTCCACACATTGGGGACATTCCCATGTTTTACTGAGGTGTTGAATCTGGTAGATTCAACAAGGGTTTAATCTCAGGTGACAATAGTTTTTGGAATGAAGAGTGGGACTTCTTGAGTCAATTATAACTCATTTCACTAATATTGATTTGTTTCTTAGTGATCTCTAGCCTTCTAAGGCATTATCCCAACACATTTGACGACTCCATTGATCCAATAACCCATTTATTTCATTCACATATCATTTTCATTCATCATTTCCTATCTTTCATGAAGTTACACAATCATGACTTCATTTCCTCATTGGGATCCTTTTAAGAGCAATACCATTACACTCCATATATTTTCTTTAAAAACTCCCCTCCAAATCAGTTTTATGAACCCTATCATGATGTATATGCCTATGATCAAACCCCCACTGATCCATATGGTTATCTTATTAACCATGTTGTTTTTCAAGGACAAGGATATGCAGATAATGGAGGCATTTTCTTATTTAATGATGATTTTCTATTGTGAGTTCAACACATGAAGAAGAATATATAAAGATCCAAAGAGTTGTGTGAGAGCATGTCAACTAAACAACCTAGAATTAGAAAACCCTGTCAATGGGGTGATCCTCTACCAAGTTGGTGTAGTTGTTGACAAAAACTAGAGGTAATGGCAGAGAAGTTAAATGACAAGATATTATTAATTGATGAAATGGAAGCTAACAAATTTGGTTTTAAGGATCCCTATCAATGGGAAAATCCTTCACCACAATCATACAACCCCTTACTCATCCACCTGAATCCATACATTCTCAGCATAAATTCCATGTTTCTAGTTTTCTCTCGCCTCCTCTTAAGAGTTATTCTCCTCCCAAAGGAGATAATATACCTCCTCCACCATTAAAAACTCCAAAATCATCCAAAATCCCAATCCTTCCCACATTCCATAGATCCAAATTCATTTGTGTATGAACCTCATGTTCAAACACTTGAGAGGTTTCATCTATATTTCATCACTCTCCCACTCTCAACAAAGGTACTACCCAATCCACAAGAGATTTATGTAGAATCGTGTTCAAGTGAACTAAAACTAGCTGAAGACAGCTTCATCCTTGTTGAAAATCATGAGATATCTATCTCAGATTGGGTTAACTCTAAAAGTGTGGATGAAGAGATGACTCAAATATTTCATTTTGAGCTTCTTATTGTTTATTATGATTAATCTATAAGTGAAGCTGAAGTTGTTGAGAACAAAGTAGAAGGAGCATAGTTTTCCAATGATAAGGAGGATAATTTGGAATTAAAGGGTGAATAAGATGTTGTTGATTTTCCTAGTGTTTGGGTTCTTGATCACGTGCTAGAGAAATTAGATCCCAGGGATGAGGAAGAGATCA
This sequence comes from Taxus chinensis, assembly GCA_019776745.2. NCBI lineage: Eukaryota > Viridiplantae > Streptophyta > Pinopsida > Cupressales > Taxaceae > Taxus > Taxus chinensis. The sequence continues at coordinate 692,728,217 of CM034146.1, forward strand.
TAAAGAACTTCTCCCTCTTCTTTGAAGGTGAATATTCTAATCAACCTTTGTCTTCATGCATAGGAAATAGATTTGGAGACATCTTTGGGACTGGAAAACACCATGTTTCAGTCTAATATAGAGGAGATTGGACCAAAAATTTAAGAGGAAATGGTTGAGGAAAGAATCAACCAAGAAAATGAGATCAAAATGGAGTTTCACCCAAGCATGGAAAGTGAATAGGTAAAGGTGTTATCTGATCTGGAAGATTTAAATGATGAATAAAAACTAATTGAACTTATAAGTATTTCGTTCAAATCATTTCTCTTCTTTGAAAAGAACCCTCTTACTGTTGGAGTTTCACCTGAGATAGAGAAAGAAATGCCAATAAATTTTGATCACGGTCAAACAAAGCTATGTAAGAGAGAAAAGGAAAGTTTGCATGATAGCTCTATTTATGGAGTTGAATGTGAAAGAGATGGGAAAACCAGAAAAATCAGTGCCCTATTTTTGAAAGATGGGTGTCTAATTAGATACCTAGCTAGATCAAAGCTTCATTCACAGTTGCCAACAATCATGTTCACTTCAGAGCATGCAGAATATTTTCAAAGTACCAAAGATCGGCCGATGCACCTATCTAAACCAAATGCAGAGCAACCAAAGGAGGTTTTTGTTCTTCTTGAGGCTGATATTTTGAGCAAAAGGGAGGTGCAAACCATGTTTTCACTTCCACCACTTGATCTAGTTGTAGAATTGATCTCATGAATACATTTTATAAGGAAGGGAATTTATTTTTTCGATCTAGCATTTGGATTTGTTTAGCTTACTTTGCTCTTGGTTATAGTAGGAGTAGTTTAGGTTTGTTTATTGCAAAATAAGTGCTTTACACACTTTGCATGTCTCTATTTGGATCATGTATGATTTTTCTTTTGTACATAGTTTTGTGAGCCTCTTTACAATTGTGCATAGTGCAAATCATTCACCATGGTGGGCAAGAAATCAAATATTTTTGAAGAAATTTCTAAGTATAGTGTTCTTTCAAAGCTCCAAATCTCAATTTCAAGCTAGTGTCAAGTGCAATTCTTCATGAAAATTTAGGGTTAATTTTAAAAGTTTGGGATCATTTTTCAAGATGTATGTTTGACACCATGCCCAATAGATATGCCAAGCTATTGGTTAGTTCATCTAGCAGGAAGATGTCCCCTGAAATTCACCAAACTATTGTCTAAAGTAACACCCATGTTATTTGGACAACTTCATTCAAGTCATAGAATCACACGGCTTCAAGAAAGACATCCACAAAATGAAGGAACTTAGTATTATGCAAAAGTCAAAACGTAGTGTTCCGTAAGTTTTCCTAATCCATGTTTCAAAGGGAAATAATCGCGTTGATATATGCCTCATAAAAAAGGATATGTAACATGTGGTATTGCGAAGGAAAGAGAGTGAAGCATGGGAGTGCTATAAGGGTCCACCGGATAAAAACCCACTGATGTTTAAAAGGTCCACGCAACAAAGGAAAATGACCACGCAGTTATATGTCATAGGGCAAGGCAAAGAAAGATGCGTAATACTGTGAAGCAAAAGAAAGGGAGTTGAGCATGGAAGAAAGTTAAAAGGTCCACGAGAAGTAAGCCACGAAAGGTTGAAATCCTGCGGAGCAAAACAACAAAGAGAATCTATGGTATACAGAAAATTTGTGGAATAAAGAAAGTATGCGTAACAAATAAAAATCTATAGAACAAAGAAAGTCAGCGCAACAAAGAAAAAAGATGCAAAACAAAGAAAATATGCATATCAAAAGAAAACCGCAAAACATGAGAATGATCATCTATAAAATAAGCAAGGTTAAAAGCCACATAACAAAGAAGTTAGGATTCAGATACCACAAAAGGTGGTGGAGGGTGAAGTAAAAGAAAAGTTTTAAGTAGAAGACCCACGGTACGAGAAGAGGACATGGAAAGTAAAATTATGGTTGTGGATCAGGAGAAGAAAGGAAATAAGTTCACAGATAATTTAAAAGCTGTTAAAATCCATGAAAGACCATGGAATTCAAAACAAGGCTACATATTACAATAGAAACATTAGAAAGTCACAAAAAATAGAAGAAGATAACGGGTCATCTAAAACCCACGAATTGTAACAAAACCTTACCTAACTCATTTCAAAAGTGTGAACTAGTCCTAACCACCAGTACATTAAATAATACACATCCAAGTCCACATTCTTAGACAATTTGATAGAGTTCCTTTCAAGTAACCTTTGTCGGCCATACATGTCTACAAGCATTGAGTCATGATTGGTCCTTGGTGGGTGGCATGTGGTTAGCTCTCTTCATTTTTGGTGTGATCTAATTTTCTCCCTCTCTCTTCTCTTCTTTCTCTATAAAAGGAAACTCGATATTAATAAAAAATAATCCTCTTCCAACTGTATAGTCACCATATCAAAATGATGGCTGAGCTTTCATGAGTTGTAGACCTTTGATCTGGTCACATGCAACGCACTCAATGCCCTTCCCCAGTAATGTAACATAATGTGTATTTATTTATCAATAGAATCTTGTTATTTTATCTTATATCTACCCTTTACTTGTGTTTATTGTGTCTCTGTCGGTGAGAAAAATTTTCAATATGGAAAATTAGGTATCTCCACCAATGTTCAGGGGGCTACACCCCTATGCATTGAATGTTACAACTCCCATTATTAAATGTGACTAATCTACACCTAAATTAAATGTTGTTGGTTGGTCAAGTAGGCTGGGGATCACATAGGGACACTCCACTAAACCTGTGGCAAAATTCTTATACGGGGGTACAAGGGAGGAAATTACAATGAGTTAGGGAGAAGGAGGGAAATTAGGAGGGGAGTTATTGTCGTGAGTAGGAAATTGTAGAGTTCGCACCCAGTAACTAGAGTAGCTCAACATTCAATATAGAAGAATAACAACTTTTTTATAAACATCAAGATAAGGTGAGACTATGAGCACAAAGCCTTATCAATCTCCTCATCAAGAAAAACCAAAAAACTCTTTTCTTATTTATCTTTCATTTCTTGTACTTTGACACAAAGTTCAACAACTACAATCCATAATTGTTACAAAGTGGAAATTCTTCAAAAAAAATGGAATCCTTGGAATGGAGAAGCCATTCCAATTTATAGAAATTATAATTGTCCTCTCACCTCCCTCACATGACTCTTCGTGTTCCATATTCCACATGTGGCCTTTTGCTTTCCATAAATTAAGTATTTCTCTTAAAATTTTGAGAAAATAATTTTACAATTTTAAAATAGATCACTTAAGTGAATAGGACAAAATACGATGATGAATCCCAATGAAGAATTAGAAAAGAAAGATAAAGAAGAGGGAGAAAGATAGAAAGAGGATGGGGATGCTCTGAAGCGTGGATGAAGAACACTTCGTATCCGATGTAGATCAACTCCACTCCACTGATGAATCAATGAAATTCTCCAATGCAATGATGAATTGTAAACCTTGAACGCTTCACACCATAATAAAACTTCCTTTGGATGGCGTGTGGACACCACGGACTAAGAGTTTAGAAACATAGTTGAGTGATTCCATTGGTGACCACGAGCTCCACTCATGAAGATCCCCTCTGAAGAGATAGAAACTTGAAAATGATCCTGTCATGACTCTTTACTATATTGTTATGTTGACTTGAGAATTCCAATGAAGCACACCATGGACAATTTGTTGATGATGATTGCAAAATCCTCCTTGCACAAGATTCACAGATAACTTGGATCATCAAATGAGTATCAAAGACACTATTGAGATATCCTGAGGTGGATTCCAAATGACCTATGGGCAATGTGTGTGATGATCATTTGTGACACTGCCATGTTCTACTAACAAAGATGACTCTTGGGCTGATGCATTAACCCATGCACATCGAGGAAGTAAGACACATACAATGATGGAGACACCATTGATGATAGTGAAAAATTCCCATTATGAAAAGGGGGATTTACTATTTTTAGTAAATGACAAATTTCCACAATTCTTGACTCCACCAGTGAGATTGGATTTCTATATCATCCATGTGTACACTACTCCCATCTAGGTTGCTCTTTGAGATGACTTACTAATTATAGCTAGTGCTCGTATAGGGAACTTACTATTTTTAGTAAGTGTTCGGTTTCACCTTTTTCGTCTATTCCCATTGAGATTTCTCTTCTAGACTACCTCTATGCACATTGCTTCTGTCAAAACCACTTTCTGCATAGGCTTGCCAAAAAAAGTAGGTAATCGTGTAGGAATCTTACTATTTTTAGAAAGGGGAGATTTGGGACCTCGGTTTTTGATGAAATAAACTTTTCTGATATGGGTTTTTTTTTCTCTTCAGTGCACCTTCAAAATTTTACATCAACCCAAGCTCTGGAAATGGAGATTTTAAAATTTAAAATTTAGTTGTGAGGAAACTGGGGTTTCTTCGCTGCAAAAAATCCAGGTCATGCATGTGAAATCTATTGCTTCGATTCCAACAACCTCTGAAAATATAGATAATTGCAAAAAATGACATGTTGATCCGTGCACAGGTTTTTTCCGTGCACAGGTTTTTTAGTTATGAACACAATCTTCCTTGAGGGTTTTGAAGTCTCTTCAGACAAAAATATTCATTTTTCTTTCATTTGAAAACCATATTTTTTCGTGTTTCTTGCTATTTCAGATCATGGAAGCCTTCATGAGATTATTAAAGGGCAAAAATTACGAATTCGAGCTCTAGAAAAACTTCACCAACATTTCGGTGGCATATGGAGGGCGTGGGGGTGAGAATGCAAAAGTGGCTAAGTTTGTTGGTATTTAAAGCTTGGAATGTGAAGGGAGAGGATGGGGTGTATTTTTTAGCACCTCATGCCCATTTTTTTTGGTGCAATAGGGACATAAAAAATGTGCCTTGCCCCTAGCATGACAAATGGTGGGTGTTGATTTGTTGAGCAAGTTAGAGGAAGGGCTAGAATGGAGCACCTAGGGGCCGAAAAATGGTCACATGGGGATCCAGAAGGATATCCAAGAGTAGGGAACATTTTTTAGCACCTCATGTCCCTTTTTTTGGTGCAACAGGGACATAAAAATGTGTTTAGTCCTTGATTTTACAAGTGGCGCACATACATGGTTAGGTGGGGGAGCAAGTCAAACCAGTTAAAGGGGGCTAAAAGGTGAGCACTGGGTCATATGAGTGACCAAAAGGCTAAATGGGGGGAGGTCACAATTTTTTCACCTCATTTCCATTTTGTAAGGTACAATGGGGATATGAAAATGTGCCTCAATTTAGTGATGCCACGTGTCCCTTAAGAAATTTGACTAAGTACCAAACATTGTACCTTGAGAGACAACTTGAAAAGGTCATAACTTGAGCTCTCGGATGAGTTTTTGGGTGCTTCTTTATACGATTTTTCATGAAAAATCACTTTTGAGAAGAATGGTGAGGGTACTAAGGATTTATTCTAACTGGAACACCCTCAAAATCTCCCTTTTTCTCGGGATCTCCCGTTGTGTAGGAAATAATGAGTTGGTTTGAAAAATGCATGGTGCTTGAAAATGATATATTTTATCCATCATGTGGGGGACCAAAAGATATTTCCAATGATATATTTTTTGGCTCTTAATTCATTCTGGAGCTCCCAAAATCTTTCCTTGAGGATTAGATGCTTTTTTTAGTGCAAACTCCTTTAGGCCCAACAACCAACTTTCGGTGAATTCGCTCCTAAACGCCCGAAACTTCCCAGATTTTTCCTAAATCAATTCCTTGGTGCTCTTGGCTCCTATATAAACCTTCATGATGAAAATGAACCTCCCACACCACTCCAGTGAAGATGCACTTGGCTTAGAAAGGCTAGTGAAAGCCTTTTCTAACTTTGTTGAAAACCTGCCTTGAAAATGCTCCAAAGGCACTTGAATGATTTTGCATTTCCTAAATTATTTAGGGGGGAATGATGAAATTCACAGATGGAATATTGAAGGACAATGTTATACTCTACACTGAGGGGTAGGTTGATCTAGGGTTTCCTGGAGAGGTATAACATGAAAAAATTGACACTAGGATATAATTATCCTATTTTTCAGGTGAATTTTGCCCATGTAAAAACACAGGACAACAGTCACTTACCTCTCCATTCATTTTTGGCATATCATATATGGGTTTCAATTGCATATTTTAGTTTCTTTTTGTCTAAAATGTGTGGAATAGAATCATTTTCTCAAGATTGATATAAGACATCTATCTTCCCTCTCATCGTTGTGTTTTCTTTCATGTTCTTCCCTTCACAAAGAGATCCCCTTTCTATTCTAATTTAATCATCATTCCCTTATCTTAGTTTCATTTCATGCATTCCTCCTTCCCCATTTCCCCTATAGATTAGTAGCTTGGCTAATGAGTATTGTTAGTGTTAGGTTATATAGGTAGAGGAAGTCCCAAGGAGCAAGATTCCATACCTTGGGGACATTCCCATTTTTCATTGAGGTGTTAAATCTAGTAGATTCAACAAGGGTGCAATATCAGGTGAAAATAATAGTAAGAGGAGAATCCAACATGGATTTTGGGGGCATTTTGAGGACATCTCTTCCTTCACTAAGCTCCCTGATTGGATTAAAACTATTTGTGGCTTGCACTTGGATTACAAAGATACCTACATTCCAAAGCAAATCCACACATCGAAGGGAGGTTTACGTTTACAATGTTTATGTTTATGCAATCTATTTATCTTTCTTTTCTAGCTTTATCTTTATGTATTTGCAATGGAAGTAGATTAAGACTTAATTGGTGTTAGATCTTAGCTTAGTTTTATCTACTTTCATTTTCATGCATAAAGGTTCCTTTCTCAGGCTTCTAACATATGCTTTGAGGTATTATCACTTTGTGGTCCCACCCAAAATCAAATAAGAGTTAAAATCAGTTCTTAAGCATGGATATGAGATATTGACAAGTGGTCCAAGTGGAATCATGGCTAATTTAGACAAATGACAGCTTAAACTTCATCTTACCTCCCTGATCTCATGGGAAAACATTGATTCTCCTTAAATCCTATCTTTAGAAAAAGTATATGCTCATTTGCTTGCAAGTGAAGGCACCTCCATGGTTATGGATCATCATGACTTGTAAATATCCCTTGAAACATGCTTTAAAAGGAAATTTAGGGTGGATAACGCCATTTTAACATCTTGTTGAGCATCTTCAGACCTTCATGAACCTTTTAGAGTAGATAATGATGACATGAGATATTCTTTGACATATTTTTCTCCCCTTTCCTTTTATTTATCCCCCCCCTCTCGCTCTTCTGGGTTACAAGTAACTTGCTTGTTATAATTGTAAAGAATGCTCTTTTGAAATCAATGTTACTCTACCCAATTGGGTGGCCAAACATTCTAAGAGCCTTTAACCTTTGAGTTAAGCTCTGTAGATGATTAATCACCTTGATTTCTTGTGGCAACAGATTGTGTATATTCTAGATTCTAACAAAAATGTGGTTGTGGCTCATATCTTCCCTCTATGTTTGTGGTAATTTGTTTCTTACCTCTCTGTTATCCCCGTTATTTTTTTTTGTGGCATCTACCATGTTATAATTCACACTGTCTCAAGGTTTATAGTACAAGTTTGATTCAAATGCATGTTTTGGTTATGGCTCATATTTTCCCTCTAGATCTATATCTTTTCTTCTCACTTGTTGAACTTGTTGGAGATCGTAAACACTAAATCACACACTTGAGTACTTTTATAGGTCCTAAAAGCATGTTAGCGTGGTTGACAACTATCTTTGGCCTCTTTTCTTTGTCTCTTGCTTTCTATTTGGTGTTCACACACCCTACAACCTAGTCAGAACTTACTGATTTATATTTTATGTGTTCAGACACCAGCTCCTAGTCAGGACAATAGCGCCCAAGTGCTCTTGACCCTTTTATTACCTTACTCACTCTTATTGGGTCTCTTTTATCTTTTGGGCATCTTTTTCACTTATGGTTCGGCCTTCCAGTTGTCAATTACGAAATTCAAATAAGGGAATCATATAAATACATAGTTATGTTTTCAAAATAGGGACCAAACACTAAACATTACTATTATCACCTAAGACTTGCATCCAAAAGGTACCAAAAGCACTCTAAAGCATCCATCTAACATCCATTCAAGGGACAAGGGATACATCAACTCTGCATACACAACATAGGAAGGGGAAGTTCTATTCTATTCCATCCACACATTCTATACATTGATACATTCTAGCTACAACCCGCTATCAAGTTGCAACTTGCACAAGGGCATCCTAGGGCACAATTTCTACACAAACTCACAAGAACTACATGGAGTTTGAGATGTAGTGTAACACTTGGTCATAAGTTCACTCTCGGGTGACTACCAGGGTCAGCCCATGACTCCCCATTCTACATTTTCCTTTTTAGGTTTGATGTGGTTTGTGGGCTTGTGCAGGTGAACTTTGTTTTGTAGGTTACAGGTACCTTCGATCAAGGTGATTCTCAGGATGATAAAGGATGAAGCAACAATGACGAATTTGTGACATAGTAAAAAACAGTTCCTGATCATTTGCGTAGTCACATGTGCCCAGAAGTAGTCTTCAACGCCCAGTGCCCCTATCCTACTGTCTGCCCGTGTCTGACCTTATTCCTACATTTTAGAATTTATTTGAGTAGTAATGAAACTCTACCCAATATGTTCAACACTTTTCCCAGTCCAGATCAGTCTCAGACTGCAAGGTAAATCAACTAAGTCCTCTCTCCTTCTTCTTTGCTTAGGGTTTCAAATATTACATCTTAGATTGCTTGTGTCATTTCTATATTTCAACATTTATACATCATTTGGTTCAGTAGTTATCTACAATATTTAGATAATTAATTCAAATTAAATTAAATCATTTGGTGAACCCTACTCGTGATCATACACTTGGATCCTTCTTTTTCTTCTTTCATGGCTCCTAAAAACCCTCTAATCTCCTTGCATGACTTACTTCAAATGCACCCACATTGCAAAGATGTTCTCTCAAAAATCCCTAGACACTATGTATCTCCCTCGCATACGCCACCCACTCAAGTAAGTGCCATTTTTGATCGTTTATCTAATGACTCTATTGCTCCTAATTCTCCATCCAATCAACCCATATTAGAGTCAATTTAAGCTTTACATTGTTTATTTCAAGACAAAATACAAGCTATGGAAACAATGATTACATCTCTTAAATCTAGAAATCCAACATCTCAAGGATGCTTCTCAAGCCCATGCTAGTTCTCTTTCTACATCTAATTCTACTTCTATGTCTTCTACATGTGCTCATGTCAGTGAACCTCAAGTCTTACCATTATCGGAACCTCTCAAGTTTGATCTCAATGTTAAACAACATGATATTCTTCCTCAACTCCTCACTCACCAATTGATCAACTTGCCAACTACTCATTATTATCCTCCTTATCACCTTGCAAAATACCAATGGTCTCCCATTTTGCAATTAACATCGAAGTCTCAATGGACATCATGACAATGATTGATATGCTTTAAAACGAAAAATTAAGCACCTTACAGCATCAGGGTTTTATTTCATTTGCTTCACAACATCCTGCTACATCTCTTCAATTGCTAAATCCCAATGGGATCCTAAATCCAGTTCTTCCATGTCTAATGAGCATCATTCCATTGTTACTAATGTTCCTTCTTCCAGTCAGTCAAGAGTTGCATATCCAACCCATTCCAACTAAGAAACCTATGTCCTCTAAAAATCACCCCACTAGCCCCTCCTTCTCTCAAATCTTCTACAACACTACCAATTCCAACTAAGTAACCTCCTCTAAAAATCAGTCCATCCCCTCCTCCTCTCAAGTCTTCTACAATTTTATCAATCCCACATAAGCTACCACCATTCAAGATACCTCTCCACCCTACTCTACTTCATGTCTAATTATTTTTGTCAAACAAGCTAATCCTTACATTGATGGGCAAGACATATTTCAAGATCCGTCACCATGGCATGGTCCTTCTCACATCACCACATAGATCTCCATCACTCACATACTTGGGGGGCATCACAACTTTATCCCCCCCCTTGCATTACATCATCAAAGTGTTATAATCTCTGCACTTCATGCTACGTGCTTCACACTCTAATATTTCTAATACATTTACAAACCCTTTGATACACACATTGTATCGTCATTACCCTATGACGCACTCTAGTTCCATGGTTCATACCCAATTGCTGAGGGTCTAAATATGAAATGAACCTCACATCATTCAATTTTCATGCTCTGATGCTTCATGATCTATCTTTCTAGCACACATTTCAAACCATTTCCCGATGACACACTCTTTTTCTATGGTTCATTCTTGATTGCTGAGGGTTCTTTTATAAATGAACCTCATTCATACACATCCTCTGGGGGGCACACTACGTTTCTCCTATCAAATTTACACATTTGCATACCATTCCATCACACTCATACATTGCATCTACATATCTTGGTTGCACTTACTCTTTCTTGATTATATTACTTACATGATGCACTTTGCTTACTATGATAGTAAGATACTCAGTATGTCATTATCTTTCTATATACACACATAGGCATGTTCACTTGAACATCAATCCATATTTTTTGGTGAGTGCAAATGTCTTACAAGGTTCTTACACTTGTAATGATGCTCAACATTGTACCTTTTACCAGTCCCACCAGAGGCTCCTGAGGGAATCTACCTTTTACTATCTCACACATTACATGTGCTATTGCTTTCATTCATTTACTACTTCTACTTTCTAGTCACATTACTTTCCATTGATACATACATGCCTTGACATACTATTTATCTTATAACATGTTAACGGGTGCTTCATGTGCAACATTTACCTTGCAAGACTATATGCAACCATGGTTGTCTGATACACTTTGTTTGACATTTTTTCCATTGTATGTTATTGTTTGTGGGCTATGCCCTATGTCTTGTTTGATCATTGTTTGCTTGCTTTGGCCACTTTGGACCCTGATTGTCTTGTGACATTGTGAGTGATGTCCCATGTTTGAAACCCACTTTTCATGGTCCATCTTGTTTACACACTTGCTTATTACATTGCCTTCTATTTCATGCTCTACTTTTACTACTAACACATGTTACTAGTAATCTTGTTTACATGTGCCTTGGTTTATACCATGCACATCCCCTACCCCTTACAGGTATCACTTCTAGCACAACATCAGGTCCTCTCCTTTGGGCTGCACACTCCTACAAACGTCTGCATGCACCCCAAATGATGGGGGCATACATTGGGTGAACAAATCACCTCTACAATAGCTTAGAGCTACAATACAACATATAGTTAAATCATAAAACATAGTCACAGAATGGCCCAAAATATGACTTGGGTCCAGAATCACAACATAGACACCAGCACCCAAAATTAGACAGTAGTGCCTAGGTGCATGTGTCCTCCCCTGGGTGCTAATGTCCCTGGGGGAGCACAATACTCTTCTCATATAAACACACATAGTTCACAAAGTCCTTCAGAGTAGTTCTACAGTTACAGGCAATATCCTTCAATTACAGAATGAATGCTATCTCCTATAATCAATTGCAATTTCAGAAAAATCGGAACTAATTGGAACAATCGGGACAAAGGAACAACAAGAAAAAATCTTGGGATGCACCATCTATAGTGGTGCTTATTGGGCAGAGTCATGGAAGGAGAGTAAAACTAGACCTCTCTCCCCAACACTTTCTCTTTGGCATGAGATCACCCAAAAAACTCACACTTGGTGTGAGATTGCCCAAAAAACTCACTTCAGCATGAGATCACCCAAAAATTTTTTATCTTCACAGCATTTGATGACACTTTTCTATCCTTTACACTCTTTTACACCAGGTGCACACTTTCCTTTACTACTAATTTTACACACTTTTACATACTTTTGCATACTTTGCTCTGATTTTTCATATACAAAACTTTGACTACATTCTTTTACTCTTCTTTTTTAGGTCCATCCCTTGCAACAAGAAGCAACCTACAACAACAATCACAAGCACAACAACATGTACACAATGCATATGCTTCACCCCTAGGGTCACTTTCCTTTTCTTAGTCTCCACGCTTCACTTGTTGTCCACTTGACACGCTTATTTCGCCACACGCTCTACATGGATCATAAGGTACACATCTCTTAACTACTTTATGTTATCGAGTATTCACTCAACAACATAAAGTGGGGGGAAATGTAGACACAAAATCACACACTTGGGTACATTTCTAGGTCCTAAAAGCATGCTAGCATTTACATGATTCCTAAGCAAGAAAACTAGTGGTTGACAACTATATTTGGCCTCTTTTCTTTGTTTCTTGCTTTCTATTTGGTCTTACACACCCTACAACCTGGTCAAAATTTTATTGATTTATCTTTTATGGCTTTAGACACCACCCCCCAGTCAGGACAGTAGTGCCCAGGTGCTCCTATCCCTCTTGGGCGCCCCTGACCCTTTCTCACCTTACTCACTCTATTTTGGGTCTCTTTTATCTTTTGGGCATATTTTTCACTTATGGGTCGGCCTTCCAGTTGTCAATTACAAAATTCAAACAAGGGAATCATATAAATACATAGTTATGTGTTCAAAATCAAGGGACCAAGCACTAAGCATTACTATCATCACCTAAGCTTGCATTCAAAAGGCACCTAAAGCACTCTAAAGAATCCATCTAGCATCCATTCAAGGGACAAGGGCTACATCAACTCTGCATACACAACATAGGAAGGGGAAGTTCATTCTATTCCATCAACACATTCTATTACATTTCTACATTCTAGCTATAACCCGTTATCAAGTGCAAATTGCACAAGGGCATCCTAGGGCAAAATTTCTACACACACTCACAAATAAATACATGGAGTCTGAGATGTAGTGCAACACTTGGTCATAAGTTCACTCTCGGGGTGACCATTCGGGGTCAGTCTGACTCCCCATTTTGCATCTTTACTTTTTAGGTTTGATGTGGTTTGTGAGCTTGTGCATGTGAACTCTTCTTTTGCAGGTTACAGGTACCCTCGGTGATCATTGTGTGACTATCAGTTGATCAACTAAGAAGCAATAATGGATGATTTTGCGACATAGTAAAAAACCAGATCTATGATCGTTTGCGTAGTCATATGCGCCTTAGAAGTAGTCTTCAACATCCACGCGCCCTTGTCTTGCCATGCGTGCACCCGTGTCTGGCCTTATTTCTGCATTTTATAATTTATACTGAGCATTAACGACACTCTGCCCAAATTTTTAACACTTTTCCCAGTCCAGATCAGTTTTAGATCAAGCATAAATCACCTAAGTCCTATCTCCTTCTTTGCTTAGGGTTTTAAATATTACATCTTAGATTACTTGTGTCATTTCTATATTTCAACATTTATACATCATTTGGTTCAGTAGTGACTCTACAATATTTATATTTAATTAATTCAAATTAAATTAAATCAGAGAGTGATCCATTTCTTTCTTGGTGCTAACATCACCCCTTTTATGTTTTTTCCTTTTCCCTTTTCCCTGCAATTTAGTAAATTATTGTTTAGTGATACTTGGTGGCTATCATTAGAGTAGTTAGTGTAGGAAGTCGACCTTTATCCAGAGATTTATCTCAAGAAGCTAAGGTCTCACACCTTGGGGACAATCCCACGTAGTTGCTAAGATGCTCAAAATCCTTTGGCTTTATAGATCTTTCACGGGTGCATAAATTTAATGACAACACATATAACAAAACTCCAAAAAAGCTTGACATATGATGTCCAATTCTAAACCAAAGTTGGTTTCACTTGCGAATTCTCACTAATTCAACTACTACAACACATTTTTGAGAACCTAGCTCAAAATATAGGTACACCAAGGAAACCATTAAAATTATGTTCTTGAACATGGTTTATCCTCAAAAACTCATTTATGTTTGTAAAATTGCACATCAGGTGGATGTAACATATAGTTGGTGGAAAGAACATACAACATACGAGATAGGTAATCTTCTCTTGGCACATACAATCGAGTTGTGTGTGTTCCTACAACTATGTATTCCTCTTGTTGAAATCTCCATTGTTCTTGTTTGGAGGTTGCCAAGTTTTAGCATTATTTGTAGTGGCTTCCTATGGATATTTTTTACAGTCCTCTAGTTGTCTTTTAAATTTGCATCTTCGCTTCATGCTATTCCCCTCACAAGGGTGATATTCAATGGTATCCTTATATTTTTCATTTCTATAAGTATTATAGGAGAAAACACACACACACACACACACACACACACATTTGTTGCCTTGTATCAAAACAATATTTATGTAAGTTCTTGGGGCAGTGAATATGTGTACACATTTTTTTATCTTTTGAATCTTTGAGTAACACTAAATATTTGATTTTGTACATATTGGTATGACATTTTTGCTTCTGTAATAGTGAGAGTAATTTTATTATTGATTGCGTTGTCGGTAACTAATGTCCCATGGGTTCCAATCCTATCCGATGTATACTTTATCAATAATATTTAAAGTTATCAAGTTTGTTGCGACCCTTAATACGAAGACCACTAGATGGCTTAGGGATGCAATATATGAAGAATTGCAGAGACAAAAGAACACGTGGATGAAACAAAACCTCAAATGGATTAACATATGAGACATCAACCCAAGCGAATGCCCAAATGACCTTAACAAAGACAAAAATACATTATGTAAATAAAAAGTTTAGAACATTGATGTGGAAGAAGATAACAACTAGGAAACACCAACACTACATTTCAGAGTTCAACCCGACTTTTGAGCACAATGAAAAAAACATATATAAGACGGGTTGAAATTTAATGAAGGGAAAAGATGGGTAGCATTTCTCAACTAAGGACCACCTCCTATAAGCTCAAACGTGAAATTGACAAATGTACAACACCTAAAGAATTGTGGGAAAAGAGAGTTTGTGTTTTATGTAAGAGAGGGAGAATTAATGTGAGGAGCATTTCATCCTTGAATGTCCAAAATATGAAGATATTTATGCGGAAACATTAAGAGTTGCTTCGAGGTAAAACTACCTAAAGAAAAAGGGGAAAAATAGAAGAGATGTGAACTTAATTCGGCAAAAGAAGAACAGCCTTCTTAAAAATAGCCATTGGAGAGCAGAAGCACATATGAGATCGTTAAAAAGCAAAGCAGAAAGCTCATCAAAAAAGCAGATCAGAACCGTCGCAGTCTGCAGATGAGAGCCGTTTGAAAAAGCACCATGAAAAGCTTCGGAGATGAGAGCCGTTTGAAAGCAGATCACCAGAAAAAGCAGATCGTGAGTATGAGATCCGTTGTAGGTAGAGATTATAAATAGCCCTTCCCTCCCCTGACCTTCCCTGTATTCTTTTCATTTCATTTCATTCCATTTGTTTTGATTGTTGCGTCGTGTGGCCACACTGTACTGTGCTTGTGTAGTCCTATGTACTATGTACCTGTCTTTGTGTTCGTCTTTCTTATGTGTTTTGTGAATGGAATGAGATGATAAGATAACTTTGCATTGGGATATGGAGGAGCCTTACATTCCGTTTCCAGGAGGAGCGTTGCACACTTGCAAATTTAGAGGAAGAGCCTTGCATTCCATTTCTCAAAGGCCGGGTAACCTACTGTTTACATTTTATTTCATTTGCTTGAGAGGCAATGCATTCATTTCGTGTTCCTTTGTTGCCCGATTGATTTATAGTGGCTTATTTTCAGTATGAAATCAATAGAACAACCTGCAAATCATTTAGTTTAACATCCCATGTTCAAGATCTCTAGAATCCCTCGGGTCTATTACCTGCTTACAATATTATAACCTGTAAATCATTTTAGTTTAATATCCCCTGTTCTAGATCCCTGGAAACCCTTACATTCTATTATAGAAGTTTGACTGCCGGAAATTGTTCAAATTTTCTCTCTTTAGTGAGTAAATATGTCAGAAATCAGATGGGCGAGGCCCGATGGTGATGATGCCCAATTTAATTGGTAGCCTCTTTGGGCATGATGCGTTCATACCTATTTGACGTATCCACTACAACTTCTCTACTCCTTCACTTCTGTTAGGTAAGTATCCCAAACTTTGCTGTACACAACTACCTCCCAAAATATACTTTACTGCCAAAAGCCAAGCTAGAAAAACTGCCCTCAGTTTGAAAAATAATCAGCTGCCAAATAGCTGATTGTCCTTGCTGAAGTAAAACCCTGGGAAGTCTCTCTTGCAAGATCTTCCAAAAAATTGGACAGACCTGCAAATAATTCTTAAAAATCTACACCATATAGAGTGCAACAAATAGAAAACCCAATCCAAAATTAGACGCAGAGGAACATGGCCTTATTAAATTCAATAGACTCACGAGGAGTCTTCTCCAATAGAATACACATTGATAATCTTACACATCAGATCCAAAGGTGATTACACAAAGTTGACGC
The DNA here is from genome assembly GCA_019776745.2 of Taxus chinensis. Taxonomy (NCBI): domain Eukaryota; kingdom Viridiplantae; phylum Streptophyta; class Pinopsida; order Cupressales; family Taxaceae; genus Taxus; species Taxus chinensis. The sequence continues at coordinate 692,744,625 of CM034146.1, forward strand.
TAGACTTAAGACTCCACAATGACAATTACCAGAAAACGAGATACCAACTCCATCTGGACCGATTTTTTTATTCTTTCCCAACCTAAATTGAACATTCACTAGTATAGCCCCACATTCTATTATTAATTGCATCTTTTATCTGTTTATTTTGTTTTAAAATTCTTAGCATTCACAATGTCAGCTAAAATACAGACTTGGTACATCTAGTCATCTACTTAGGAAAAGGGAAAAGTGAGAGTTTGAGAAGGCAATGAATTTAATGTATGTTGATCAGTTGTTGTCAATTGACTACATCAAAACCCTAAACCCTATGTCCCTACAAAATAACAAGAATTTGATCAACATCCTTTTTTTAAGGAAGTTACACAATTCATGTATAGAATTTATACAATGAAAGTTTTCACAGTCTTCATTATGTTCATTTTAATTGCAAGATATTCCAAGAAGTAATGTTGTAAAAAATCAGTATAGCCTCGTCTAGCTTGCCTAGTACAATAAAAATCATGAAATTTGCAATATTAATTCTCCCATAACATAAATAATTTACCAATTTGCCTTTACTTTTACCAGGCAATCAGAGCTACAATTTTTCTTTCGAAATTCCAAGAAGGTGCAGCATCGTTTCTACAATTCCATATAGAATCTCGGTCTTCAATGCAAATGCAAAATCTGATGTTATGAAATCCAATGTTCTAATAAACATAATAGAAATTCTTTGCAAAAGCACTTAATTTCTCTATAATTCCAAACTTTAGTTTGCCAAATGAATAGAATATTTGTTCATCTATTAGAACCCCTTATATCAGATGCAAAATCTTTTCGTGATTCCTAACTCAATGCTTCTAATTTTGCTAGGCAATCAAAACACAAGTTTACAGAATTGATTCTCCTTTCCAAACTTATAGAATGTCAATTAGCTTCAAAATATTCCTTTGAAGGGTTTGATAAAAATCAGTTTTGTGTTATTTGTACTTTTATAAGTAACAAACAATGATAAGAGTATGAAGACCAGATTACAGGTGAAATAAATGGATTGAGCTGAGCTTGCTCTAAGTTTGTGTAGTCAGTTTCCTGGTTCCCCTGTTTCTGATCTTATTTGTTATGTTCAGTAACTGGTTATTCCAGTTATGTTGAGAATGGTGTTTCTATCTGATATTGCAGTTTTCTATCATGATGTTTAATTAGCTTGGGAGGAGCAGTATGTGTGTATGCAATATGACTGCAGGGCCTCTACCCCGCTTCCTCACTGATATTTCCTGTATCTGTTTTTGGACCGGCTGGTGATTGCCTATATGATGCCTAAATCTATTCTGTTTTCGTTAGACTACCTCTAAATATTCGGTTACTTAATTTTAGAGTGGGATACTTAATTGTTTTGTGACTGCTTCTGTTTTTGCATTGAATGAGGCACTATACAGGTATCTACGAAGAATCATTCTTCTAAACATTTATCCCATTGTTGATTTAGGTTCCTTACTTTTACCTTGAGTTTCAAGTATCAACTTATTCTTCGCAAATAGGAGACCCTATTTGTCTCATTTAATAGAGTAAATTCGTTATTCTTGGAGACAACCAACATGATTTTTTAAAGATAGTTACTAAACTTCACTTTAGCTCTTAAGGTTCTAGTATCTAGCATGTCTCTTTCTAGTAAACCTATTTTGTAACTGGCTGGCTTAATACGAGTCACAGATTTCTTATTGGAGACAACTTAATATTTTCAGTCTTTTACTACAATACTCAATTGTGTTCTGACTTGTTCTTGAACACGTAGGGTTTTCCCTAGAACAGTATGGTCTCATTTCTATTGCGTCTTTATTCGTCTATCCGTGAAGATACACAAACAGAAAAAGGTTTCCCTATTTTAGATGTCCGAAACACGTAGGGTTTTCCCTAGAACAGTATGGTCTCATTTCTAATTTAATGGTTATTGCGTCTTTATTCATCTATCCTAGATAACAAGACATGGTCTCCTTTCTAGAAAAAGGTTTCCCTAGGATGTCCGAAACAGAGTTGGCAGATGGCTTGAACTACGAGTCATGATTTCTTACAAAACTTAATATTTTAGTGTCTTTTACCAATCTCAATTGCCTCACTTCTTGGCGGACATCCCTATTATTATGCAGAATGGGTCTTGCATGCAGGCCACAAGGCAATATCTAGGGTAGCTGTATTGAGTTGTCTTCACAGCTTCATACATATATAAGGGAAACCTGATTCCTAGTTATTTATCCCCACATTACCCTATATCAGTCATTCAAAATTACATAGGTGTTGATCTGAAGTCTTGTCATGACCAATGGGAAACAACGACCACAAATAAGTTTTTCCAATTTGGTAAGTACTGCCCAATTAGATTGCAGCAAAATCAAACTTAAATTAAGGACCCTATTTATTACAAAATTACAATTTTTCTCAAGACTAGCATTAACAGTTCATATCTTGTAGAAGAAATGTGATATGCTGAGCCTTGTCAGTCTGCCCCTGTTTCATTGTTACCGGAGAATTAGTTAAATCAAGGAAATGATTTCATAATCTTTGAGCAGCCAATAGCACATTAAAGTGCAGGAATCTCATAGTCACCACCATAAAATCCTACAGTGTATTTGACAAATCATGTGGAAGATGAGATCAGTTTGATAAGAATGAATTCCACCTTCCTCATCTTTCCCTATTTAAATGAAACTAGAGTTAACTATCCTCAGTGCCTTTCACTCAGCAGGCTAATACACATTCAATGCAATAAAAAATTGATAAACAACCAAATGACTAGACTACTGGAGTCTTTAGTTGGTCTACCACATCAGTCGTGTAAATTATTATTCAAGACATGCTAAAGTTTTGAGGATTACAATGGGTGAGCTCACCAGTTAAATTACTTAATTTTTTCGAATCTGTTTTATCTTGGATATTACCATGTAGACTTTAATGGAGTAATGCTTGTATTGGTTAAATGTCAATTTCATTGTTTGTAATAGATTTTGTATTGGGGATTTTCGCTAATATGATATATCACTTGCTATAGCCTATTATTGTTCCCTCACAGATTTTTTTTGAGGGGTTATAGGGAAATAGATTTTTATTTCTCAAGTAGATTTTATCTTTTGATATAGTCTTGACTATACCCTATTTTTACATCTTTCAAGTACATTTTCAATTGGATCTAGTATTGTCGGCTATTTAATATCAATTACATTTTATTATGGCTATGTGTAACAAACCTAACAATACCCAAGATGACCTATAATTTTTTTCATTTGTATTGGCACAAAATACCCGAAGTTAGAATCTCTCTATCAGTTTGCCTAAGTTTTTGAAGATCTTATTCTTTAACCCACTCAAAATTAGTTAATGGAAGCCCACGGTGATCTAGTAGCCACACCATTTCTGCAATATAAAAATAAGTTTTCTATAGGATTGTCCATTGGTCCAAGAGATTAATAGTAACAGTTCTGTTTACAATTGAGCAACCATGTTTATTTGGGGTTGCTATGGCACTGTTACTTAATCAAAATCCTTAAATTTTTTATGAAAATAAAAATCTTCTATATTAGACCTGCTAATAAACAAACAAACAAAACCTTGAGATCCCAAAAAGTTTTGCATTTGAGATGTGTAATACTACACCTCAATAGCCTACTACAATTCCTCTACAATTCATGACCGCCTCCCCAAGTTTGCTTTCCAGTCGGGCCATTTCATCATCAATCCAAGTGCAAATTTGATCTTGGAAAGATGGCATAGTATGAAACATGCTGTTGGAAATCTGCCCTGCTATGATTCCATCAGTGTTACGTGGGGATGCGTCCCCTAGATTTTGGTGACGTTCCGAACGTTTCGGGGACTTGGGGATTTTGAGGGGGCATTTCCTATTTTGAAAAAATATTTCAAAAGTTTTCTGATGTTTTTACTTTTAAAATGTTTGTTTTTTACCAAGAACATTAAATTACGATCTTGAAAGTACCTAAAATACATTAAACACAATTTAAATCCCCAAATTTCATTGAATACAATTAAAATATTAATTTGTGTATATTATTTTAACTGCTGTCCCCAAAATTTGAGAATTTTTTTGCTGTCCTGGAAACGCCTTCTCCCCACCCCCCCCGTCCCCTAGACTTAGGTAACTATGGTTTCCATTAATGGTGTTGGAAGCCATGTTAAGACTTCCAAACAGATTTGTGAGAGCGCTGTGAACCAACCCCTCAAAACGTTTCTATGATCCTAAATTCCTCAATCATTCTAGCATCACAACTATTTTTCAAGCATGAGATGGCCAAATTGACCATGTCACGATTTTGTAGTGTATTTCTGCAATTGTGACTATGAAATCTTCCTTCCTCACAATCTATAGCTTCTACTTCTTAATTCACCGGGTACACTATAAAGTCCTGTAGGAGTGTACCCTACATAATTGTTGGTTGGTGGTCCCCATACTTGCTCTTTTCTCTCTCTCAAAATCACAACACCATAAACAACTCAAACAATAAAACTACCAAACATAATGACTTATTGTCACTTTGTATAGGTTCTGTATCATTGCTCTGGGTGTAATTACAGTACAAGTTGCTTCTTGTAATTTTGAAGGGAATCAAGTCCCGTTGTAGTAAAAAAGGCCTTATCAAGGTACAAATGCAGTATTTTTGCAATTGTGACTGGAACTCCTCCTTCCCCACATTCCATCTCTTCTACTTCCTAATTCATTGTGTACGTTATAATTCCTGCAGGAGTGTAGTCTGCAGAATTGTCGGTCGGTGGTCCCCATACCTACTCTGTTTTTTCTTTTAAAAGCACAACACCATTAAAAACTCATAAGAATATAACTACCAAACAGAGCGACCCATCATCACTTTGTACAAATTATGTATCATTACTATGAGTGTACTAACAGTACATGCTGTTGCTTGTAATTGTGAAGGGATTCAAGTCCCATTGCTATGTGTGTGTGTGTGTGTGTGTGTGTGTGTGTGTTAATATTTTATTTTTATTTGCTATAGTGGTCCGGTCCAATCCGGGCTGTGTTCAACAGTTAAGGGATGGCCACAACCATAGTTTAATGCAGGTTTAGGGTTTGGGGGGGGGCGGGGCGCCGCCCCCACCCCAACCCATATTATATGTAATATGGGTTGGGGTTTACGGATTGGACCGAACCACTATAACAAATAAAAATAAAATATTAACACACACACACACACACATAGATATTATATATATAGCAATGGGACTTGAATCCCTTCACAATTACAAGCAGCAGCATGTACTGTTAGTACACTCATAGTAATGATACATAATTCCTGCAGGAGTGTAGTCTGCAGAATTGTCGGTCGGTGGTCCCCATACCTACTTTGGTTTTTTCTTTTAAAAGCACAACACCATTAAAAACTCAAAGAATATAACTACCAAACAGAGCGACCCATCGTCACTTTGTACAAATTATGTATCATTACTATGAGTGTACTAGTAGTACATGCTACTGCTTGTAATTGTGAAGGGATTCAAGTCCCATTGCTATATATATTATATATATGTGTGTGTTAATATTTTATTTTTATTTGTTATAGTGGTTCGGCCCAATTTGGGCTGTGTTCAACAGTTAAGGGATGGCCGCGGCCATAGTGTAATGCAGGTTTAGGGTTTGGGGGGGAGGGGTGCCGCCCTCACCCCACTCCATATTATATGTAATATGGATTGGGGTACCCCCCCCAACCCACTGTTTCTTTTTAATTAAATATGGCCGATTGGCCAAACCAGCCCCCACTATTAAAATGAAATTTGCTTCATTAAAACCATTCGTCCGGGTATGCCATTTATTCTTTTAATATAATGTTTATTTGATAGTATATAAAATAAATATCTTATTAAATATATACAATTATAATTTATTTAAGTATATAAATTTACATAAAAATAAGTATTTAAAATTATATGTTTTCTTTTGTCTTATTTTGTTTTAAACAATCTATCAAATTCAAGTTTATTCATATGGCAACTGTTAGTGGCAAAGGTAGTTCTTTATAATTTTATATGTAATCGTATATGTGAGATAGATGAAAACTATTATTCTTTTCATTCAACCAATGCAAGATATGAGAGAGAGATCATTTTCTTTCCTGCTTAAAATTACTAAATTTAAACATTCTTCCTTGCCACATCTACTTAAAATTTGACTACAACCACAACTCAAATCACTCCTTTCTACATTTTCATTTGAAGAGATAAGATAAGATAATAATATTAATGTCCAACGCATGACCACAAAAGTAGGTCAATGGGACTGCAGGATACAAAGCAAACAAAACCAGCAAGAGGACCCAATCGGATTGTCTGAGATACAAAGAGAGAAGAAAAAGAAGAGAAGGAAGCAGTGGAGGCCGAGAGACCAGAGAAGAAGAGGAATATGATGAAGGTGTGGGGGGGGAGCAGAAGAAGGAGCAACCCCCCCAACAGCATCACCTAGGGCCGGATGTAAGTGACTCGTAATGTGCCGATAACCAGTAGTTGAGACTGTAGAATGCTTGGGAAGCCGGTGTCCGGGAGGGTGGCGGTGCCTCTCTGTAAGCCTGGTGGATCGCTGTTTATGGGAAGGGGCCCTGAGACGTGCCTGGGGTAGGGGGCCTCGGGTGGAAGAAATGGAGTCCCGAGATTTGACAGATCTGAATTGAGGGTCTAGAATTGTGTCCAAGCGTCGCTTGGTACCCCTCATTGGGGAGAGCACCTGGAAGGAAGAAGTGATCAGTCTAGTATTCATCCTGTCTGGGGGGAGGGTGGAGGAGCCTGTCTCAAAGCCTGAGGGCCTCCTGAAGGTAGAGAGCAAGACATCTTTGATCATAGGATGTGAAGAAAGCTGTGAAGGAAGGAAGCTCACGAAACAGGCAATGGAATCTCCCACGAATCTCATAGTAGAGAGGACACTGGAAAACGAAGTGTTCTTCAGTTTCAACCTCTTAGAAAGAGCAAAGCAGGTAGGTCCACTCCGAGCGGTCTAAGTGATGATAAGTCTCCACATGAAGTCGATGTGAGCCCACTCTAAACTAACCCAGAGAGATACGAAGGACCTGTAACCAATGTCAGGAGATGTACATGGGTCTGATAATGACGCCATCATGGATCTCAAGAAAGTGCGCTGCATAGAATGACATCTTTGGACGTAACCCCCCCGAGGGGTGGGTCCAGGTGCGCTGAATGAACTGTCTGTAGATATCATCTCTGATTGTCCTATGAAGGTCCCGTTGGTTTGGTAGGAGATGGGCAAGGGCATCCAGAGAATACCTGAAGGGTGGGAGACGGTCCTTCTAGATGCCAATAGACTCAAAAAGACGTGAGACACAGACATACCAGCAGCGAGATCGACCATTGTGATTTCAGGATGCAATAGCTCTAGAGGAACAATAGGCAAGGTAAATGTACCTGTCTCTGTCAACAGGAGAGCCAAAAAACATTCGGATATGGTGCAACAACAACACAAGGCTGAAGATGGTCTCCAATCGAAAAGGGCAAGCCCCAAACTCAGCAAGAATAATGTTGTGAGGAACAAGTTCTTTACACCTGATAATACGTCCGAGAATGAGGATCTGAACACGCTCAATAGTAGCCCAATCTGAGTCCAAAAGATAGGGACCCCAAATTTCTGAACCGTACAAAACCAGTGAACCGGAGAGGGACATTTTGGAAAGAATGTCCTGAAAGTGGTGGCGGAAACACTGTCTCTCAAGAATCGCCAAAGAACCATACCTCTTATTAACCCAGGGTTGGAGAGCAGGACGGAGGCTAAAACGAGGGAGAATAGAATCCCCATATATGTGTAAAAGAAAGTGATCTCAATCATGTCACTTTTGAAGATGAAGTGGAGGTCCGAGGTCTTCTGACAATTGAAAACCATAACTTTGGTTTTCCCAAGGTTCACTGTCAACTACCCGTGGTCACAAAATAGGGGTAAGGCATCCAGCTGCCTCTGGAGGCCCTCAGCCAAGGAGGATTATGTCATCTGCAAAGAGAAGGATGTAGATAGAATATGATGTAGAAGACAACCATCACCCTCCTGGATGTGATCTCTGAGAAAATCCTCAAGCTCGTCAATGTAGATCCCAAATAAGGTAGGAGAGAGGGGGCAACCCTGTTTGACTCCAATGGTACTCTTGATGAAGTTGGACAAGCCAACAGAGGTGCGGAGGCGGCCCGAGACCTCCTCATAAAGGCGCATAATGGCTATAAGAAGAGTCTCGGGAATGCCAATATCTCTGAGCCTGCGGAAAAGGGCTCCCCGTGGAACCGAATCAAAGGCTTTCCGAAAATCCACAAAGCAACAAAAAACTCTAGAAGAGTGGTGGTGAGCCTCCTCGATGATAGCCCGAAGAGTGAGGATGTGATTGATAGTCTAGAAAGTCGACCGGAAGCCCGCCTGCCCCCTAGCTCTGCAATGGTGATGATTGAGGAACTCAGAAAGTTGCAAGTGAAGAACTGTAGCATAGAGCTTGGAGAATGTGTGACCCACCATGATAGTCATGTAATTGTTGGGGTCGGAAATAGGCCCCGACTTGTGTATGGGGTGGATAATGTGGCGGGACCAAGACTCTGGGAAACTAGTACAAACAACCTGATTGAAGAGGTCCACAAGATAACTGAGGAGCGTCTCCCTCCCATGTTTGAAGAGTTCCGCTTGAAACCCTTCTTTATCCCTTGCTTTACTGCAACTCACAACAAAGAATGGCATTCCTCACGTTGGTGTAGGTGAAAAATATGGCAATGGGGAGGAGGGGAATCAACCTGGATATGAGGTTGGTTAGGGAAGTCATAAAGAATGGAGGTGTGAGTGAACATGGAATTAGGATCTAAGTCCAGGGGTAAAGGCGAATGATGGGGAAATATGGTGCACCAAAAATGCTTTGGGGAGTGGATAAGAGACATGCGGAGTTCTCGGTGCCTATGAGAGATAAAGGTGCGTTTCTTATAACAAAGGAGGTGACGATAGACTGACTTCAGGGAAGGGAAGGAGGGAAGGGTGTGCAGGAAGGCAAAGCTGAGAAGAGTTTCCGATGGAAGGCCTTGCATTCCTCGTCATACCATTTGTTCATAGGGCATGTACCACGATGCATGGTGGTAAGAGTGCTGTGGGGAAAGGAACTTGTGGCCAACTCACGAATAGCATAGGAGAGGGTATTAAACATTTGGTCTGAGGTGAGAGAGGTGAAATGAGGAATGGGGGGAGAAGCAGACAAAGGTGGGAGGAAAAAGTGTCGGGATTCAACCTTTGTCAAATTTCCAAATAGTACATTAGATACAAGGGGAGGGTGTGGGGTCATGGTGGGGGGTAATTTGAAGGGAAAAGGAGAGGGTCGCATGGTTAGCAAGAGGGATGGGGGAGACACCAAAGTGGTGGATGTGATGAATCAAGTCGGGTGTAGTCATGACGTAATCAACCACACTGGCCCCACCACAAAAAGGTCTACAGGTGAAGAACAAGGATTCGGGAAAGTGAGGATTGCCATTCAGAATCAATAGGTCATGAGATTCCCCCAATTGGAGAAGATGCTGACCATATGAAGTCAAGGGCCCTGTCGTGTCCTCAGACTCTCGCTGGAAGCTAATCAACATCGGATCCACCTCAGAGGTGCAAAGTGCATCGTTGGACCTGTCGTGCCTCAGAACTGTAGATTTCTGGTACGAGCATTGAAGTCCCCCAAAATGATGACCTCTCTAGAACCCGAGAATTGAGATATACCAGCATAAAGGTCAAAGAATGGGTCTCCTTCAGAGTCACTATGAATAACAAATGGGGAGGAATCTGGATGAAAATAACAGACTGCAATGAAGATGTCTCTGAAGGAGGAATTACGTTTGATCCGAACCCATAAAAAGCGGGCAGACTCGTCTTCAACAACAATAGAAATCCTGCTTCGAAGGGTGTCCCTGACCAAACAACCCCGCCAAATCCTCTGATGCCTCCAGACCTCCGAGTCTCTTGTCTGCAAACAGAAAGCCATTAGTAACCACTGATAGTAGGGAGTGGGCGAACTGGGCTTGCATGTGTCTCCGTAACAAAGAGAAGGTTAGAGAATCCTAAAGCATCGTGCAAGAGGCCTAGAGAAGACCAGAAGGACCCATTTCCATTCCAACATGTGATGGATATGCCATGTTTCCTAGCCCTCTCCCGTCGGGACCATCACTTGGAGCTATAGCTAGAACCTGGAGCCCTGTCAGGGGGGAAGGAATCTTGGACCACTGGTCTGAGGTTACGAATCACCGCCCATTTACCTGTTATTCTGGTTGCTATGACAATTTCTTGAGATTTTTTGAGTTCGGCAATTTGCTCTCTAGCAAGATCTTCGTCAAGAAAGATCTTATTGGGGAGAGAAAAAAGTTTCTGCTTGGCTTTGAGAGCCAAAAGGCGGTCATCAGCTGATTTGAAACGGAGAAAAAGAGTAGAGTCCAGACCGAACCAAGCTCTATCAAGTTGCATCTCAGGCAGCCCCAAGTTGCTTGTGGGGAACTCCAAAGCAATGGCCAAGGGGTCAGATGAGGGAGGAGGGGTGGGCAATCCTCTAACCTTAAGATTCAGCTCCCTGGAACGTCGTACTCTCTCTTCCACCAATTTATCTTGGACCACTTTTTGGACTGCTGTTAAAGGAGGATTTGAATCTTTACCTTTAACCACTTGTGCCCAGGAATCTGTTTGTTTTTGAAGATTTTCCTACTGGGTTCTGATTTCATCTTGTTTGTGTTTTAAATCTGAGATCTCAACTTGTAGTTGATCCTTATCAGCAGAAGGTGTTGTGTATGCATTGGAATCTGCAAGTTGTCTTCGCAAAGAGATATTATCAGCTTCAACCTTTTCAACCTGAGAGGTTAATTCAAAAATCTCAGTCCGGAGGCTTCTGTTGGACGATTTTAGAGTCTCTAATCTTTTAAATCAAGTGTGCCAACCTACTTAAATGAAAGTATAACATACTTAAATGAAACTTATTCCTTCTCCCTTTTAAATCAAGTTTGCCAACAATACTAAAAAGGAAATCGATATATACTACACAACACTTTTTTAAAAATGAGTACACATTACAACCCTTAGATAAAAATCCAGATTTGAAAGAACTTGATTTCAATTACAATAACCACTTCAAAGTCCTTTCAACCATAATAATAGAAAGTTTGATAAATGGAATTTACAAAAGCAGTCTTTTTAAAAATACAAGTGCTACAAATGCAAGTGTATTTCAGACTATCGATCAGATGGTGATCCTTTCTTTAACTTATACGACAATATTGGTCAATACTCTGTCGCAGGCGAGGTTATCATTTTAGGTGACTTAAATGCCCGTACCAGACATTTACAATAACACTTCAAAGTAGTTTCAACCATAATAATAGAAAGTTTGATAAATGGAATTTACAAAAACATTCTTTTTAAAAATACAAGTGCTACAAATGCAAGTGTATTTCAGACTATCGATCAGATGGTGATCCTTTCTTTGACTTATATGACAATATTGGTCAATACTCTGTCGCAGGGGAGGTTATCATTTTAGGTGACTGAAATGCCCGTACCAGACACTTTCAGGTCCCCCTATTTCCAACCCCAACAATTACAGGAGTATCATGGCGGGTCACACATTCTCCACGCTCTATGCTACAGTTCTTCACTTGCAGCTTTTTGAGTTCCTTGACCATCACCATTGCAGAGCTAGGGGGCAGGCGGGCTTCCGGTCAACTTTCCAGACTATTGATCAGATGGTGATCATTTCTTTGACTTATACGACAGTATTGGTCTATACTCTGTCGCAGGGGAGGTTATCATTTTAGGTGACTTTAATGCCCGTAAGTGATAAAGGTTTGTAACACTTGTATTTTTAAAAAGAATGTTCTTGTAAATTCCATTTATCAAAGTTTCTATTATTATGGTTGAAAGGACTTTGAAGTGTTATTGTAATTGAAATCAAGTTCTTTCAAATCCGGATTTTATTTAAGGGTTGTAATGTGTACTCATTTTAAAGAAATGATGTTGTGTGTAAAGTATATGTCGATTTCCTCTTTAGTATTGAAGGCCTTTTGGCAAACTTGATTTAAAAGATTAGAGACTCTAGAATCGTCCAACATAAGCCTCCAGACTGAGATTTTTGAATTAACCTCTCGGGTTGAAAAGGTTGAAGCTGATAATATCTCTTTGCGAAGACAACTTGTAGATTCCAATGCATACACAACACCTTCTGCTAATAAGGATCAACTACAAGTTGAGATCTCAGATTTAAAACACAAACAAGAGGAAATCAGAACCCAACAGGAAAATCTTAAAAAACAAACAGATTTCTGGGCATAAGTGGTTAAAGGTAAAGATTCAAATCCTCCTTTAACAGCAGTCCAAAAAGTGGTTCAAGCTAAATTGGTGGAAGAGAGAGTCCGACATTCCAGGGAGCTGAATCTTAAGGTTAGAGGATTGCCCACCCCTCCTCCCTCATCTGACCCCTTGGCCATTGCTTCGGAGTTCCTCACAAGCAACTTGGGGCTGCCTAAGATGCGACTTGATAGAGCTTGGTTCGATCTGGACTTTACTCTTTTTCTCCTTTTCAAATCAGCTGATGACCGCCTTTTGGCTCTCAGAGCCAAGCGGAAACTTTTTTCTCTCCCCGATAAGATCTTTCTTGATGAAGATCTTACTAGAGAGTAAGTTGCCGAACTCAAAAAATCTCAGGAAATTGTCATGGCATCTAGAAAAGTAGGTAAATGGGCGGTGATTCGTAACCTCAGGCCAGTGGTCCGAGATTCCTTCCCCCTTGACGGGGCTCCCGGTTCTAGCTCTAGATCCAGGTGACGGTCCTGGCGGGAGAGGGCTAGGAAACATGGCATATCCATCGCATGTTGGAATGGAAATGGGTCCTTCTGGTCTTCTCCAGGCCTCTTGCACGATGCTTTAGGATTCTCTGACCTTCTCTTTGTTACGGGGACACATGCAAGCCCAGTCTGCCCTCTCCCTAGTATTAGTGGTTACTACTGGCTTTCTGTTTGCAGACAGGAGACTCGGAGGTCTCAGAGGATTTGACGGGGTTGCTTGCTTGGTCAGGGACACCCTTCGGAGCAGGATTTCTATTGTTGCTGAAGACGAGTTTGCCCGCTTTTTATGGGTTCGGATCAAACGTAATTCCTGTTAGGTTGTGGAGCCTGTTTTCATGTGAGAAAGTGTTGAAGACTGTACACTGAGAGAACTTTTTTTGGCCTTAAAACGTGCCAGATATACCGGGAAACGTGCTTTTCTCATATGGGTGGGATTTTGGCCCATAGATTTATGGGACGGTTTTGGCCCATGGTTTATGGTTTTGTAAAACTGCTTAAGCAGTTGTCTACTTATGTGATTTTGTGCATATGGTAGGGTTAATGTAACATTGCAAATGTGTTTGAATTCGGGTGTATGAATTCTGTAGAGTTTGTTGAGCATAGCTTCAAATAGATCTGGGTATTGTATTGAGAGAGCGGTGGCTTGTAAAAAAATCTGAGCAAGTGATTCTTAGTGGACGTAGCCCAAATTGGGTGAACCACGTTAAATACTGTCTCTTTGTGTTGTGTTATTTTATTCTGCACTTTTATTTCAGATCTATAATATTTTCTACATATTAGTTTATATTGTTGTGATTCTGTGAGGGATTGTGTTGCATATTTTATCCCTTATTTCCTAACAATTGGTATCAGACCCTGGTTTGGTTTGCTGAAGTGTTGAATCGTAGGAAAAGTTTTAGCTTGAGTGGGAGCTATGGCAGATGATGGAAGATCAAGGGTTGATAAATTCAATGGGCAGAATTTTAGGCTTTGGAAGATGCAGATAGAAGATTACCTTTATCAGAAGGATCTTTATATTCTGCTTTCTGAGAAGGTGAACAAGCCCTCGAGCATGACGGATGCAGAATGGGATTTGCTGGATAGGAAGGCACTTGGGACAATCCGACTGTGTATTGCATCTTCGGTATTATTTAATGTTTCGAAGGAAAAAACTATAAAAGAACTGATGGATGCATTAGGGAAGTTGTATGAAAAACCTTCTGTCTCTAATAAGATATTTTTAATGAAAAAGTTATTTAATATGAAGATGTCTGAGAATGGTTTAGTAGCAAATCATTTAAATGATTTTAATACGGTTGTAAATATGTTAGCTTCGGTTACAATAAAATTTGATGAAGAAGTTAGGGCTTTATTAATTCTATGCTCTTTACTTGAGAATTGGAATACCCTGGTAATGGCGGTAAGCAACTCGGTTCGAGCTAATTCAAAGTTGAAAAGTTTGAGGATGTTGTAGGGGTGATTCTAAGTGAGGAAATGCGAAGAAAAAGTTCTGGGGAATCTTCTACTTCAGGGAACGCTTTGACAGTGGAAACTAGAGGGAGACAGAAGAATAGAGGAAGCCGTGGAAAATAAGATCGGGCAAGGTCAAAATCCAAAAGCAAGATAGTATGCTGGCACTGTGGAAAGTTTGGGCATGCAAAGGACTGTTGGGAGCTTCAGGACAAGAAGAAACAACAGGAAGAAAACAAGGATGCTTTGATTATTTCTTTGCACAATAGGACTGTTGGGAGCTTCAGGACAAGAAGAAACAACAAGAAGAAAACAAGGAGGCAAATGTGGTAACGGGTAATGTATGTCAGGATGCTTTGATTCTTTCTTTGCACAATATTGCTGAATCTCGAGTTTTAAATTCGGTGGCTTCTTTCCATGCTACTCCACATAGGCATTATTTTGTTGATTATGTTCAAGGTGATTTTGGGCATGTTTTTCTTGGTGATGATGAGCCTTGCAGTATAGTTGGAAAAAGATCTGTTCGGGTTAAGATGCAGAATGGGAATACATGGCTATTGAAGGATGTCAGACATGTGCCTACTTTAAAACGAAATCTGATATCGGTAGGCCAGTTGGGAAGTGATGGTTTTACTGTGATATTTATAGCGGACTCTTGGAAGGTTACCAAGGGTGCTCTTGTGGTGGTAAGAGGTAAGAAGGTTGGAACCTTGTATTTAACCACTTATAGCACTAATATTTGTAATGTTGTGGCTTCAAAAGTAGATACAACATTGTGGCATTATAGGCTTGGTCATATGAGCCATAAGGGCATGGAGATCATAAAGAAGGATTTGCCCGAAAATATAGAAATAGGTTTGGAGTTGTGTGAGGACTGCATATATAGGAAACAGAAGCGAGTAAGGTTTCTCAAGGTTGGACCTATAAAGAAAGAAAGTAAGTTAGAACTGGTGCATTCTGATGTGTGGGGGCCGCCGGCTCAGGTATCATCTCTTGGGGGTTCAAGTTATTATGTTACTTTTATTGATGATACAACAAGGAAAGTTTGTGTTTATTGTATTAGAAACAAATCTGATGTTTATTGTATCTGATTTGGAGGAGGATCTATATATGCAACAGTTAGAGGGCTATGAGGTCAAAGGTAAAGAGGAGATGGTGTGCAAATTGAAGAAGAACTTGTATGGCTTGAAACAAGCTCCACGTTAATGGTATAAGAAATTTGATAGCTTCATGATGGAGCAAGGTTATATTAGATGCCATTCTGACCATTGTGTGTATACAAAGAAATTTGAGGATGGCAATTATATTATCCTGTGTTTGTATGTGGATGATATGTTGGTTGTAGGTAAAAACATACAGGAAATAAAAGTACTCAAGAAGCAAGTAAGTGAATCTTTTTCCATGAAGGATTTGGGGGCAGCCAAACAAATTCTTGGTATGAGTATATCTCGGGATAGGAAGGAACGGAAGCTGACTTTATCTCAGGAATAGTATATTAAGAAGATCTTGGAGAGGTTTAATATGTAGGATGCTAAACCGGTTGGGACTCCTTTGGCAGGCCATTTCAAGTTATCAAAGGAGCAGTGTCCCAAGAAAGAGCAAGAGAGAAATTAGATGTCCAAGGTACCTTACTCATCAGCGGTTGGCAGTTTGATGTATGCCATTGTGTGCACCAGGCCTGATATTTGCCCATGCAGTGGGAGCGGTGAGTAGATTTATAAGTGATCCAGGAAGAGATCACTGACAAGCAGGAAAGTGGATCCTTTGGTATTTGACAGGGACCATGGGGACAATTTTGTGCTGAAGTGGATCAGAGATCACTTTGTGTGGTTATGTAGATTTAGATATGGTTGGAGATGTAGACAACAGGAGGAACATGACAGGTTATGTTTACACTATAGGTGGGACTGCAGTGAGCTGGATTTCACGACTACAAAAGTTGGTGGCTTTGTCAACCACAGAGGCTGAGTATGTTGCTGCCATAGAGGCTAGCAAAGAAATGATTTGGTTACAACAATTGCTTGAGTTGGGGCATAAGCAGGAGGAAGGAAAGTTGCATAGTGATTGTCAGAGTGCTAAACACCTAGCTAAGAACACTGCTTTCCACTCTAGGACGAAGCATATACAGTTAAGGTACCATTTCATCATGACAATTTTGGAGGAAGAGAAGTTGAAGCTGGAGAAGATTCATACCAGTTAGAAGCCTGCAGACATGATGACATGTACACACCGCCCGTCACACCTTGAGAATTGGTTTTGCTTGAAGCATCGGACCAAGAATCACCAATCCGCATAGCCCCCAGATAGAGAGGATAAGATAGGATATATAGAGAGGGGGAGAGGAGGCTTGTCCTGAACGAGACTATGGGCGGGCCTATAGATCTATACGGCTCTCGACCCCATCTATCTATTGCTAGCCCTATCTCGATATGGGGCCTATCTAGTTCTGGGGGTGGCTATATATATGGCATTTCTGTTATGCTCTTAGTGTTCCAATAGTGTGGCCCATGGAGGTTTTGTCCTATTGGCGCATACCACGGTGGGGTCTTCAACTGGGGTGAAGTTGTAACAAGGTAGCCATAGGGGAACCTCTGGTTGGATTGAATTAGATAATAGATAGGGACCCGACCCTCTCCATATCGATATTGGGAGACAAATAGATCAATATAGATAGGAGGGCGGGCCCGGGCCCCATATAATAATTCATATAGGCCCCCCCATATATCTATAGATAGGGCCGTCATTTATATAGAGGAGGGGCAAATAATGCCCCCCTTGATTCCGGTGGAGGAGAGAAAGACCCCCCTCGAGAGTAGGTCCCATTCTTCGGGTCGACATTGTTCCATGCATGATCACCCCGTAGTGAATAGGGAATAAAAAATGTACATTCTATTCTAGCGGAAATACCCGAAATGATCATGTTGGTTAGATTTTCTGCATAGCTGAAAACCTAGGCAGTCATGAGATAAATCTCCCTCATTTACCAGTGAGACTCCCGTGCAAGATTTTGTCAAATATATTTTCTAATATGCACCATAGCCAGACAATTTTGCAGCAAGTAAGCAATTGTAAAGAAATATGTGCGGAAGAGAGAAATAATTGAGTACAGGAATAAAGGAAAGAAGATAGTTCACAGAGTTGATCTCATGCACATAGATAAACAAATAGATCTTGAAATACATAATTTAAAGAAAATGGAAGTTTCATATTCAGATCTGAGATAACACAAAGTTTATGCAAAGATCTAAAAAGAAATAAGAAACAAAATGCACCATTGACGCAAAGTTCTCTGAAGATCTGCCTCCTTTGAATTCGTTAGCTCTCAGAAAGATACCAAGGGTTTCAGCTCAAAGTCTAGAACACAAGAATGTTAATTACAAATTCTGATCCTTTTAACCCATAGGTTCTTCCTCTATTTATAGTGTATAAAGGGCAATTACAAATAGAAAATTTTTAATGAATTCCTGCATGCGAAAGCTATAGAAAAGGGGACAACTGACAATCTTCCTCTTGGAATTACTCTTTGCATGACCTGCATAATTTGTAACTGAAAATGGAACCTCCTATTTTGCATGTATGCCACCTATTTCCAAGTAATTGACTTTTTCAAGTAACGACTTTTAAACCAATCACTTAAGTTTAATAATTTAATCAATTGCTCAATTACTTTGTCGGAGAAAATAAGAGAAAGAAGAAGAAAGAGGAAAAGAAATTAGAAGAAAGCTACAACACTTCGAGTTTTATTCTTTTTCCATAATCTGCATGCGATTGACTCTTTTGCCTTTGATTCTCACCAAATTGGATCTGGAAGCAACTAACTGTGATTTGCTTGCGGGTGTCTGACCTGTCTTCCCCTTTTATCCTTAAAGCTTTTGCAATTTTTCTCCAGTATATGCACCATTGCAATGTTTGCCGTAAATAATTCAGACAAAACTCATCATCTTTTATTTTTAATTGCATATGAGCAATTTTAAATTCTGAAAAGCACTCTGGGTGAAGGCAAATACAAATAAATTCAATGATGGCTTCAACTGGAAGATTGAGAGCACATGCACAAGCTCCTGAAAGGAATTTTCCATGCAATGACTTCCACATGGGCTGCATTAGAAATAAGAGGATGAATTTTGCTAGAAGCCTTTGCAATTACTTCAATTTGTGTTCAATTTGTGTTCAACAGGGAGCCCTATATAGATAAGATATAGGCGAGCCTCCTTAACTTCCCTTTATCCCCCATAGAGAATTTCTACAGGGGGCCTCTCTATTTCTTTCTATGGCGAGTCCCTCTCCCCTACAGAGTTCTATATAGGGGCGGGCATATAGATATGATATAGAGGGCAGGGTGTGGGGGTGGACGTTAAAAGGCCCGCCGTCAAGCACTAAGGATAGATAACAGGGCGCGAACGGGGGGAGGGCAGCATATCTCTATATAAGGTGCCAACTCTAGAGAGTTGTTGCCATCTCTCTATAAGGATAGGGTGCCAACTCTAGAGAGTTGCAACTATATACTATATAGAGTAGGTCGTCGCCATATCTCTAATCTAAACTAGGAGGGGCGGTGTCGATTAGTGCCCATATAGAGAGAGGGGCCCTCGCTAGTATAGAGAGATGGCCCCATCCAATCTCTAATCTAGAGAGACCTGGGATTTGGGCGGGCACCTATACTCCACATATATAGGGGTGATGGGGCCATCTCTTTATACTTGGGTACATCGTTCCCATTGCGTGTCGAGAGTTGCTTCATTCGTGCCTTACTATCTCCATACTTTTGCAGCTCTTCTTCTTACCCGATTTGCAGCAGACTTACGTGATAGACTCGCATCATTAGAGGAGTGAATCCAAAATCCATATTCCGCTTCGTTTCGCGGAACACACTTGTGTAGAGTAGATCGTTCAGCACCTACGACACGAACCAATTTGTGACCCATCGGCCCCAGTATCATAGGCGACCGAACGGTCGCCCCCTAATTACTTGACCAACCTGCTATGATAATTCCATAAACACCTAACGAGGATATTGCAAATAGATGAAGTATACCTATGTCTAAATTTGTCGATATCATACCATGATCAAAGGGTACAATGGCCCAAGGTACCAAACTAAGTATAGACATCACCACTGGAGCCATTCTAAAGAGAGAGAGAGAGAGAGAAATTGGCACTACTTGGTAGAATAGGTTCTTTTATAGTTGATTTCAAACCATTTGCTAGAGGTTGCAATAATTCGAAAGATCCAACTACATTGGGACCCTTTCGACATTGCACGAGTGCCATTACTTTACGTTCTACTATCACTTAGAAGGCTATTCCTAGTAGAAGTGGTGTGATCTGGTGTCCCCAGATTTCACCCTGAAATCTGGAACTACCCATTTTAAAAAAAATCATTTTTTTTAAATAACAGGTCTTTTTGTGATTTTATTGCCAGAAGTCGTCCCTATTACGTTAAAATATTCCTAGTGTATCATGTGAGCCAATTTCGACAAATACCCAGATGCTCAAACTCATTTTATCCCTCCGCCAGGTTTTGTTTGCAGGAATTTCATTTAATTATTTATTTAATGAATAAAGCCCCATTTAAAGTAAATTGTGCTCCGGTTGAACCCTGTTGAAGTTTTATATGCCAGTATTCCCACATCTCAGTAGGGTTTTTACCAGGAATGACTTCAAAGTGATTGTCTACAACTTCTAGCAACGCTTTTCGTTTTTATTTATTTCTTTTTGCATTTGTTTTCGATTTTCTCCGCAGTCTGTCTGTTAAATTCCCCTCGATTCGGTCTTTGTTCTGTATAGCTTGTTTAATTACCTGGAACATCTGGAAGTCATTTATGGCCTCAGCAATGGAAGGAATCAGTCACGAAAGGCAAACTTCTGACCAAAAAGGATGAATTTAAGCAAAAAAAACCTCTCCTAGGCAAGTAGCACTTTTTGGGATAAATAGATCTAAGCTGCAATTGAAATTTAGGCAGTGGCAGGCAGACGGGAATTTTTTGCATGCCTAACAGGTTACTTTTTCCCATCAAGTCAGAATCACTTAAGCCACAATGGGAATTTTAGAGGTAGCAGGCAGGCGGGAATTTTTTACCTACCTTGCAGGGTGAAAATTCCCATTACAAAGGAAAAAATCACGATAATTTTTTTCTTACCTATCTATAGATAGGGGGAATTTCTTTCTTGCCTGTCTAGCACGATAATTTTTCCCATCAAAGAGGTTTATTCACCCATGCAAGTCGCACTTTTACAAAGAAGGCTATTTTCAATGCAAGTCGCATTTTTTAGGAGATGATTTAAGCTGTCAATGGAAATTTTGGTAGTGGCAGGCAGGCGGGAATTTCTTACCTGCCTTGCAGGGTGAAAATTCCCATGCTGAAGGACAAATCACTTAAATGAAAAATCGGATTTTTGGAGCTGCAGTGCAGGGAAGAAATTCTCATCAAGTTAACTTCCTTTTTTTAGTTGTTTCCCTTGTCAAAAAGTGCAACCCACCTTGGCATTAAACAATGCATTTAATAGTATTTAATAATGGTCTTTCTACCTAATTTTGGCGCCATGAATGGAAACAAAATCAATGCAAAAAGATAAGCAAAAGAGAAGTCATGGATGCATGCTAAAAATAAATAAAATAAATTTATAAAAAAGCAACCAACAACATGCATAATTGGGCACCCAATTTGGATGAATAGATGTGGCTTTTAATTAATTAAATTGTCAGAAATAGGGAAGACAATTATTAAAAATAGCATGCACAAGGCTATATAAGCATGGGACGCCATAAGGGAGAAACAGTTAAATTCTTTTTGATGAAGGTTGCTGCCTAGACAAGTTTTGGCCCCAAAAGGAGGATTTTCCATTAAAGACTATTTTCCACTGCCGGGAAGCTTCCAGTTTTGGCGCCTAGGGTTAGAATAGCCTAATTTTGATCATTCTGAATATCTACATATTGGTATATGTGCCCAGGTATTCATCACAGGCACTCATATTAGTGAAAGAAAGTTCAAATCAGTGTCAAATACATTGAATATCTCTTCGGAATCAGAAGAAATAGCCATATCTGCACAAATTGAACTAATTGCAAAGGCTTATGGCAAAAATTCATCCTCTTGTTTCTAATGCAGCCCATGTGGAAGTCATTGCATAGAAAATTCTTTTTAGGAGATTGTGCAGGTGCTCATATTAGTGAAAGAAAGTTCAAATCAATGATACATTGAATATCAACAGGGTTCAACCGGAGCACAATTTACTTTAAACGGGGCTTTATTCATTAAATAAATAATTAAATGAAATTCCTGCAAACAAAACCTGGCGGAGGGATAAAATGAGTTTGAGCATCTGGGTATTTGTCGAAATTGGCTCACATGATACACTAGGAATATTTTAACGTAATAGGGACGACTTCTGGCAATAAAATCACAAAAAGACCTGTAATTTAAAAAAAATGATTTTTTTTAAAATGGGTAGTTCCAGATTTCAGGGTGAAATCTGGGGACACCAGATCACACCACTTCTACTAGGAATAGCCTTCTAAGTGATAGTAGAACGTAAAGTAATGGCACTCGTGCAATGTCGAAAGGGTCCCAATGTAGTTGGATCTTTCGAATTATTGCAACCTCTAGCAAATGGTTTGAAATCAACTATAAAAGAACCTATTCTACCAAGTAGTGCCAATTTCTCTCTCTCTCTCTCTCTTTAGAATGGCTCCAGTGGTGATGTCTATACTTAGTTTGGTACCTTGGGCCATTGTACCCTTTGATCATGGTATGATATCGACAAATTTAGACATAGGTATACTTCATCTATTTGCAATATCCTCGTTAGGTGTTTATGGAATTATCATAGCAGGTTGGTCAAGTAATTAGGGGGCGACCGTTCGGTCGCCTATGATACTGGGGCCGATGGGTCACAAATTGGTTCGTGTCGCAGGTGCTGAACGATCTACTCTACACAAGTGTGTTCCGCGAAACGAAGCGGAATATGGATTTTGGATTCACTCCTCTAATGATGCGAGTCTATCACGTAAGTCTGCTGCAAATCGGGTAAGAAGAAGAGCTGCAAAAGTATGGAGATAGTAAGGCACGAATGAAGCAACTCTCGACACGCAATGGGAACGATGTACCCAAGTATAAAGAGATGGCCCCATCACCCCTATATATGTGGAGTATAGGTGCCCGCCCAAATCCCAGGTCTCTCTAGATTAGAGATTGGATGGGGCCATCTCTCTATACTAGCGAGGGCCCCTCTCTCTATATGGGCACTAATCGACACCGCCCCTCCTAGTTTAGATTAGAGATATGGCGACGACCTACTCTATATAGTATATAGTTGCAACTCTCTAGAGTTGGCACCCTATCCTTATAGAGAGATGGCAACAACTCTCTAGAGTTGGCACCTTATATAGAGATATGCTGCCCTCCCCCCGTTCGCGCCCTGTTATCTATCCTTAGTGCTTGACGGCGGGCCTTTTAACGTCCACCCCCACACCCTGCCCTCTATATCATATCTATATGCCCGCCCCTATATAGAACTCTGTAGGGGAGAGGGACTCGCCATAGAAAGAAATAGAGAGGCCCCCTGTAGAAATTCTCTATGGGGGATAAAGGGAAGTTAAGGAGGCTCGCCTATATCTTATCTATATAGGGCTCCCGATCCACAGCGGAGGAGTTGGGTGCACGAATGCCCCGGGCGTTGTCTTCGTTCCTTACCCAGAAACATCATGGTGAACCTCTCCTTGTGATTGAGATGAGGTAGGTGCCTCTCATCCAGCGGATCGAATCGGAGTTTCCTCGGGTGGCCACTGACCTACAACGATCCCCAAACTCCCGTGCTTGGTGGAGAAGAAGTGAACAAAGTGTCGCCTCCTTCCTTTGCCGAAAGCGGACTGGGATTTTGTGTTGTCTTCGTTACTTACCCAAAAACATCATGGTGAACCTTTCCTTGTGATTGAGATGAGGTAGGTGTCTCTCATCCAGCGGATTGAATCGGAGTTTCCTTGGGTGGCCACTGACCTACAACGATCCCCAAACTCTCGTGCTTGGTGGAGAAGAAGCGAACAAAGTGTTGCCTCCTTCCTCTGCCGAAAGCGGACTAGGATTTCTCTCCAGCCGGGCCAGATCAGAGAAATATTGAAAACAAATTACCCATCTTCTTCTTATTGGGGATAAGGGACATAACGACCTCTCGAACCGATCTATTCACTGCAAGCGTGTTCCTGTCTTGTCGCGTGTGGCCACGTATGGATGTGGATGAATAGGGGCGAACGACCAAGAGCCATAGTGAGTTCTTCTCCCTGTTTCCGTAGGATCAATCCAGGTGTTGATACCAGCAAGACCCAACCAAATGATGTCTGTTGGTTAGTAGTAGGACTCAGTACCTGGAGCACTGCCCTACTACTCTATATGGGTCCAATCATTTCATTCCTTGCTCTTTCTTAGCAGCGGGAAAGGAGTCTATCTATCTGCCTAGCTTAGGTGGAATTTCCCTGACACAATCCACAACTGGACTTGGGGGAGGAGTCCGATGACTTAACAACAGTGCAAAATGGAGTACTGGGAGGACTCCCAGTACCCAGAGCGTTGCCCTACTACCCTATATGGGTCTAATCATTTCATTCCTTGCTCTTTCTCAATAGCGGGAAAGGAGTCTTATCTATTTGCCTAGCTCAGGTGGAATTTCCTCTACGCAATCCACAAACAAACTTGGGAGAGGAGTCCTAGTAGTAGTGCGGAATGGAGTTTCTCGTTTGAAATCTAGAGTTTCACAAGGTGGCGATACATACCAAAAAGAGAGCACCCCTCCCCCTCTACCCTTCGCCCACCCTTCGTGGGTGAGGTCTAAAGAACCTCACTTGTCGTGGGTGAGATTTAAAGAACCTCGCCCTCCAAACAACTGTCATTGGTGGTGAGTGCAGATAGAGAGATTAGGGGTCCTCCAGATAGAGATCGAGGGGTGGGCGAGTGCAGATAGAGAGAGATAGGTGGCCCTCCAAAGAGCCGAGAGATAGAGTTCAGGGGGGCGGGTGAGTGCGGATATAGTTGATCGCGGCCCTCTATATATTTGAGAATCTATATAGGAGCATTAGTTATATCACCTATAGAATAGAATAGATGATGCAGATGATAGATGATAGGGAGAGGGGGAATAGATCAGTTGGTTAGAGTGCTGGTCTGTCACGCCAGAAGTCGCGAGTTCGAACCCCATTTTCCGTGATCATGCCAGGTAGAATAAGACAAGATTCATGGTTGGTAGAATGGTGATCGATTGTGGCGCTCCGGTTATATAGATATAGGCCCCCCTACCTAAATAGATATATAGGATTGTTGGCCTTGTTATCCATTTCTAGCTTGATCTCCTCCAAGGGTAGCATATAGCCACCTCTTGCGATGTATTAATAGGCATAGCCCCCCTCCATAAAATAGAGGGGAGATACGGGAGGCGAAGGTCCATAGATAGTTTAGGGGCGGGCGCCAGGGGCGCATGCCACAGATTGATAGGGGTTGATTGTGTTGTGGCCAAATATAGATAGGGAGGGGGGTAGTGATTAATCTGTCACAATCACGCGGGCTGAACCCCTGTCGTATACATAGGGAAGGGGTCCACAGTCCAGGCACCCTTTCTCGCATATATAGGGCTACCCAATAGGCGAGGGGATAAACCACACTAGATCCGGCATAGATCTATATAGGGCCTTTGCAAGCTATGCGTGACCTCGATGATGACTCTCTATAGGGTCCTCATCCCATATAAGGTGTAATACAATTGTCCCCCATACACAGAGAGGGGGGTCGGTTGGAGCAAAGGTTAGTTGGTATATATAGGATAGCCCAGCTAATCTTAGAATGCTAATGCTCATCGCCATATAGATATGGAGGGGTCGGGAGGCCCTAAACATATCTGGTCTCTATATAGGGGCGACAACCATTCTATAGATAGGGTTGGCTTCCATATAGATATAGGGGATGGGAGTGGCAACATCCACAATTCTCTTCGGTTGTAGACCGTGCTTGATCGTGGCTTGTCAAAGATTATTCTAAATGGAGGAGATGCCATTCTATATACATCTGAATAGTTGATGCATATCTATATGGGTCCTCCTGGTTGGGTCCCCTAGAGTTCTATATGGGTCCTCCCGGTAAGGATATAGAGCGCCCATAATATTCTATACAACATACCCACCACACTCTCCGCTATATAGAGTAGAGTGGGCCATTGGGGGAGTCCCTCAAGGATATAAGCCATTTCTCGATATAGTAGGTTGTCGGGCCCTCATCTATCTAATCAGTATAGGGGCGCCTCTAGATTAATAGGCTTTGTTTATAGGTCAGATAGAGAGAGAGGGCGATAGAAGAGTTGATGCACTGACCCATATCTATAGATAGGCCTTGATACACCGCCCCTCTATTATGATACTTGATACACGGAGTACAGACTTTCTACACCGACCTATATAGTTAGATAGGCCTTGATACACCGCTCCTCTATTCTTAATATCCGCCCCTCTATTCTTACTTAATATAGATGGGATAGGCTGGCATAGAGAAAAGAGCCAGGTAGCGCGAGACGAGATATATGTCATGTCCTGTCCATGTCTGTTCATTCGCTAGATCAATCTATGGGGCGTATAGAATTCAAATCAAATCTATAGGTGACGGGGCGAGGGGGGCCTCTCTAGTTGGGGAGTTGGATAGAGCTGGGGGAGAGTTGGATTGGACCATATATCTCTACTACCTCAACTATAAATGAATTGTAATTGGGCCAACACAATACCACAATACCCACAATACAAATACTAATGGATGGGATGGGAGTTTAGTTTGCTATCCATCTAGATCTAGAATTTGGACATTTCATTTGCCAGATAAATATAGAGGGCATATAGAATATGGATCGTCGGATCTGAGAGTCTGGACTCGGGCGATCTGGATAGGAAATAGAGTTCAGATCGATCTCTATATCTATCTATATGGGATGGGAGTTTGCTATCCATCTAGATCTAGACTGACGGCTAGATAGGTGGAACGTTTAGGGTTAGGGTAGGGCTAAGATCTGCATAGAGAATAGAGATATGAGCGGGGGAGATCTAAGATCTAAGAGTCTAGACCCGATGGTGGCTCTATATGATATGGGGGACGATCGGGAATGGATGGAAATAGAGTCTAGTCTAGTCTGCTATCCATCTAAATTTGGAGGATCTGGACTAATGGTTTGGTTTGTATTACATATATAATATAGATCTAAGAACTGATGCTATCCATCTAGATCTAGACATTTGGATGGGGATGGCCCCATCCTAGATATGTATATATAGAGGGTTGGTGCCATCGTCTATTCTATCTCTCTATATAGCCATCCCCATCTCTCTAGTTGGGGTTGGGGCATGAGCGCAATTGGGTGTTGTGTTTGCGTCGCCCCTCATCTATATCTTCTAGATCTTGGTGTATCCATCTCCATCTCCATACATTTCTATTACATCCGCATAGAGAATAGAGAAATGAGCGGGGGAGATCTAAGATCTAAGAGTCTGGACCCGATGGTGGCTCTATATGATATGGGGGACGATCGGGAATGGATGGAAATAGAGTCTAGTCTAGTTTGCTATCCATCTAAATCTGGAGGATCTGGACTAACGGTTTGGTTTGTATTACATATATAATATAGATCTAAGAACTGATGCTATCCATCTAGATCTAGACATTTGGATGGGGATGGCCCCATCCTAGATATGTATATATAGAGGGTTGGTGCCATCGTCTATTCTATCTCTCTATATAGCCATCCCCATCTCTCTAGTTGGGGTTGGGGCATAAGCGCAATTGGGTGTTGTGTTTGCGTCGTCCCTCATCTATATCTTCTGGATCTTGGTGTATCCATCTCCATCTCCATACATTTCTATTACATATAGAATACAGATCAGATCAGATATCATTCTAACCCCTATTCTATTTCTATTTCTATATGGAGTGGGAGTGGCCTCTTTCTTCTCTCAATATCTGTCTCATCCTTCTCCCAACCCAATATATAGACGGTGGTGGGTTAGTTGTTTGTGTGGAGTGGGAGTCCTTACATTCATATCAATATTGGTTTGGTAGGTTCAATGCCTATTGTATCAGAAAGAATCATACTCAATAATTGAGTTTGATCCTAGCTCAGAATGAATGCTAGCTATATGATCAACACATGCAAGTCAAATGTTGCTCCCATGCTTTCCTACCATATACATAGTTCAGGGCTTCGACCCCCCGTCTCGAACTGTGATTGGGATTGGAAGGCCGGGTTTAGATAGATGAGTCGAACAGTTGAGAACAAAGTGGTGAACGGGTGTGTAACGTGTTGGAATCTGCCAAACAGTTCGGGCCAAACCCTGAATTGCATTCACCATTCTCATCCAGATAGAGATAGGATTTATTGCCTGCCATATAAATCCATCTCGGCCTTGGCCATATAGATTTGAATGAGACTATCTGGGGTTTTGAATGTAATGAAAGCTGCTCCACTATAGAGAGTATATAGAGGTGCTGTTCGATGAGCCTGCGTAGTATTATGTAGTTGGTTAGGTAAAGGCTGACCAAGCTGATGATGCTTAGCTGGTCTTTTCGGATGATCAGCCATAGTGGGATTGAGACACGGCCAAGACTACCATGGGGGGCAGCGGTGGGAAATCTTGGACAATTTATGAAATCCCCGATCCAACAATATTACGTGGGTGAAGAAGGAAAATTCCGCTTGTAAAGCTCTTTCATTGAGTGCGCGATCATGACAAAACTCGAGGAAGAAGCCCCGGCTAACTCGATGTTAGCAACTACGGTAAGACGGGGGGCAAGTGTTATTCGGAACCAATTCACTTGAGTGAGATAGTGGAGAGTGGAATTTCGTGTGTAGGGATCAAATCTGGAGATCTACGAAGGAACGCCAAAAGCGAAGGCAACTCTCTGGGTCTACAACGCAGGGGTGCGAAAGCATGGGGAGCAAACAAAATCAAATACCCTGGTAGTCCATGCCATAAATGACGAGTGTTTGTCTTTGGTCTACCAATATATTGGTCTATACTGGACCAAACCAGGGGCTCAACTAACGCGTGAAACACTTTGCCCGGGGAGTACGGTCGCATGATTGAAACTCAAAGGAATTGACAGGGTCCTGCACAAGTGGTGGAGCATGTGGTTTAATTCGATACAATGCGCAAAACCTTACCACCCCTTGACATATGAATGACGTGTGCCTGTCCCTAACATGATGTTGTGAAGCGTATGGTTCATACAGGCGCTGCATGGTTGTTGTCAGCTTGTCTCATGAGATGTTTGGTTAAGTCCTATAACAAGCAAAACCCTCATCTTGTGTTGTTGGTCTCTATCGCTCCCCATATATAGATAGCTCCACTGGCTCCCATAAATAGAGTTTAGAGGGGGTCGGGTTTCTCGCTCTATATAGATTCTAGATCCTCCAGTGTTCCTATTTAGATTAGATAGTGGACCGTTCAGAATTCTAGATAGGGTCGACTCTTGACTCTATATAGCCTAGCCTAGCTTAGAGTTCTCTATATGGGAGAACAATTATTTCTGTATTTATTCGGGGCTCGATTTGAGTGAAGAGAAATGTCACCAACAGTGAAAGCCCACCTTTATAGATCTACGAGTGGCCCAGGCCCCCCTCTCTATATTAATCTACAGCGTGAGGGATCATCCTCTCTCCCATATCTATATAGGGGGTACCTCATCAAGGGGACTCCCAGATATATGATGTATGGGCTCTCTCACTCATCGGGGCTAGATAGTTAGATGTATGGCACCGACTCATATAGATTTTTATTACTATTACTATTTATATAGGGAGGGGGCCCATCTCCTTTTGTCTATCTGAGGCTAGGGACCGGGTGGCGCGATTAATGACACTCCAACCAACCGTACCTCTCAGTGCTGCACTAACAAGAGACTGCCAGTGATATGCTGGAGGAAGGTGGGGATGATGTCAAGTCTGTATGGCCCATATTTGATGGGCCACACACGTGCTATAATGGCAATGACAATGGGAAGGCCGTAAGGCGGAGCAAATCCAGAAAGGTTGCCTCAGTTTGGATTGTTCTCTACAATTCGAGAACATGAAGTTGGAATCGCTAGTAATCGCAGATCAACATGCCGCAGTGCATATGTACTCGAGCCCTGTACACACCGCTCGTCACACCTTGGGAATTGGTTTCACCCGAAGCATCGTACCAAGAATCACCAATCCGCATAGCCCCCAGATAGATCAGATAAGATAGGATATATAGATAGGGGGAGAGGGGGCTCGCCCTGAATGAGACTATGGGTGGGCCTATAAATCTATACGGCTCTCGACCCTATCTATCTAATACTAGCCCTATCTAGATATGGGGCCTATCTAGTTTTGGGGGCCCCTATATATATGGCATTTCTATTATGCTTTCTGTGTTCCAATAGTGTGGCCCACAGCGGTTTGGTCCTATTGGTACATACCACGGTGGGGTCTTTGAGTAGGGTGAAATCGTAACAAGGTAGCCGTAGGGGAACCTGTGGTTGGATCAAATCGGATAATAGATAGGGGCCCGACCCTCTCTATATCGATATTGGGAGCCACATAGATCAAAATAGATAGGAGGGAGTGGGCCTGGGCCACATAGAATAGTTTAGATAGGCCCGACAGATATCTATAGATAGGGCTGTCGTCTATATAGGGGGACAGATAGATACGGGTCCCCTCGATTCTGATGGAGAAGAGAAAGGCCCCCTTGAGAATAGGTCGCATTCTTCGGGTCGACATCGTTTCATGCATGATCACCCCGTAGTGAATAGGGAATCGGAAACATACATTGTTATTCTAGCGGAAATACCTAGAATGATCATACTACTTCTACTAGGAGTCCCTTCTCTATGTCAGCCGAACGTAAAGTAATGGCTCTCGTGCAACGTCGAAAGGGATCCCAATGTAGTTGGATCGTTTGGATTGTTGCAACCTCTAACAGATGGTTCAAAATCAGCTATAAAAGAACCTATTCCACCAACTAGTGCCAATTTCTCGCTCTAGAATGGCTTCAGTGGTGACATCTATGTTAAGTTTGGTTGCCCGGGCTGTTGTACCCTCTGAGCATGGTACAATATCGGCAGATTCAGACATAGGTATACTTCATCTATCTGCAATATCCTCGTTAGGTGTTTATGGAATTATCATAGCAGGCTGGTCTAGTTATTAGGGGTGGTCGTTCGATCGCCTATGATACTAGGGATGATGGGTCAAGAATTGGTTCGTGCTGCAGGTGCTAAA
The DNA here is from genome assembly GCA_019776745.2 of Taxus chinensis. Taxonomy (NCBI): domain Eukaryota; kingdom Viridiplantae; phylum Streptophyta; class Pinopsida; order Cupressales; family Taxaceae; genus Taxus; species Taxus chinensis. The sequence continues at coordinate 692,775,156 of CM034146.1, forward strand.
CGATCTATTCTACATAAGTGTGGGCCGCAAAACAAAGCAGAATATGAATTCTGAATTCACTCCTCCAACGATGAAAGTCTATCACGCAAGTCTGCTACAAACCCGATAAGATGAAGAGCTGCAAAAGTATGGAGATAGGAAGGCACAAAGAGTTGGGCATATGGAACCAATTCTCGACACGCAATGGGAAAGATGTACCTTAGTATAAAGAGATTGCCCCATCACCCCTATATATGTAGAGTATAGGCGCCCACCTGGATCCCAAGTCTCTCTAGATTATTGATTGGATGGGGCCATCTGTCTATATGGGGCGCTAGTCGGCACCCCCCCTCCTAGTTCAGATTAGAGATATGGCGACGACTCTCTAGAGTCGGAAACCTATATAGAGATATACCGGTTCCCCCCCTCCCTGAAATATCTTGTCTATTCGTAGGGCCCGATGGCGGCTCTATATGGAGTGGGTGGCGTTGGCTCTCGTCTGACCCCTATTGATATAGATGGGAGGACGAGTTGGAGGAGCCCTATATAGAACTATATATAGATATAAACGGGCCTCCTGATGTCCACCCAACACCCCACCTTCTATATCATATCTATATGCCCCTATATAGAACTCTATGGGGGAGAGGGACTCACCATAAAAAGAAATAGAGAGCCCCCCCTATATAAATGGGAGGACGAGGTGGAGGAGTCCAATATAGAACTATCTATAGATATAAACGAGCCTCCTGATGTCCACCCCGACACCCCACCTTCTATATAGAACTATCTATAGATATAAACGAGCCTCCTGATGTCCACCCCGACACCCCACCTTCTATATCATATCTATATGCCCCTATATAGAACTCTATGGGGGAGAGGGACTCGCCATAGAAAGAAATAGAGAGCCCCCCCTATATAAATTCTCTATGGGAAATAGAGGGAAGTCGAGGAGGCTTGCCTATATCTTATCTAGAAACATTAGAGGGGTTGGGTGCACGAATGCCCCGGGTGCTGTCTCCGTTCCTTACCCAGAAACATCATGGTGAACCTCTGTTTGCGATCGAGGTGAGGTAGGTGCCTCTCAGCTAGCGGATCGATTCGGAGTTTCATCAGGTGGCCACCGACCTAGAGCGATCCCCAAACTCCCGTGCTTGGTGGAGAAGAAGCGAACAAAGTGTTGCGAACAAAGATTGAGATTTCTCGCCAGCCGGGTTAGATCGGAGAAATATTGTAAACAAATTACCGATCTTCTTCTTATTGGGGACGAGAGACGGAACGACCTCTTGATCTGATTTATTCACTGCAGCCATGTTCCCGTCTTGTCGTGTGTGGCCAGGTGTGGATATGGATGAATAGGGGCGAACGACCAAGAGCAATGGTGAGTTATTGTTCCCGTTTCCGTAGGATTGATCTAGTTGTTGATACCGGCAAGACCCAACCAAATGATGTCTGCTGGTTGGTAGTGGGAGGACTGTCGTACCTGGAGCATTGCCCTATTACTCTATATGGGTCCAATCATTTTGTTCCTTACTCTTTCTTAGCAGTGGGAAAGGAGTCTATCTATCTGTCTATCTCAAGTGAAATTTTCCTGGATTTAATCCACAACTGGACTTGGGGGAGGAGTTTGACAACTCAGCACTAGTGCAAAATGGAGTATTGAGAGGACTCTCAGTACCCAGAGCGCTGCCCTACTATTCTATATGGGTCCAATCATTTCATTCCTTGCTCTTTCTCAGCAGCGGGAAAGGAGTCTATCTATCTGCCTAGCTCAGGTGGAATTTCCCCGACGCAATCCACAACCGGACTTGGGGGAGGAGTCTGACGACTCAAAAACAATGCAGAATGGAGTTCCTTGTTCGAAATCTAGAGTTCTAGAGGAAGGGGGCGATACATACCAAAAGGCAAGCCCCCCTCCCCCCACCCTTCTTGGTTTAGATCTAAAGAACCCCACCCTTCGCGGGTGAGATCTAAAGAACCTCACCCTCCAGATAGCCGGTATTGGTGGGTGAGTGCAGATAGAGAGATTAGGGGCCCTCCAGAAAACTGAGAGATTGAGTTCAGTGGGAGTGGGTGAGTGCAGATATAGTTGATCGGGGCGCTCTATATCTAGGAATCTATAAAGGGGCATTAGTCATATCACTCATAGAATATAATAGATGATGCAAATGATAGATGATAGGGAGAGGGGGATCGGTTAGAGTGCTGGTCTGTCATGCCAGAAGTTGCGGGTTCGAACCCTATTATCCTCGATCATTCCGGTTAGAATAATACAGGATTCATGGTTGGTAGAATGGCGATCGATTGTGGCGCTCCAGTTATATAGATACAGGGCCTCCAACCCAGATAGATATATAGGGTTGTTGGCCTCGTTATCCATTTCCATCTTGATCTCCTCCGAGGGTAGCATATAGACGCCCCTTTCCCTGTATTAAATTGCATAGGCCCCCTCCATAGAATAGAGGGGATATAGGGGAGGCAGAGGTCCATAGATAATTTAGGGGCAGGCGTCGGGGGTGCATACCATAGATAGATAGGGGCCGATCGGGTCGGGGCCAAATATAGATAGAGAGGGGGTAGTGATTAATTTGTCACGATTACGCGGGCTGAACCCCTGTCGTATATATAGGGAAGAGGCCCACAACCCACCCACCCTTTCTCGCACATATAGGGAGGCCCACTAGGCCACTGCAAACTCAGCAAACTCTGCATGACCCCCTCTATGGCGGCTTTCTATGGGGTCCTCATCCCATATATAGGTGTAATACAATAGTCCCCCATACACAGAGAAGGGGGGTCGGTTGGAGCAAGGTTAGTTGGTTTATATAAGATAGGCCAACTATAAATAGGGTTAGCTGCCATATAGATATAGGGGTTGGGAGTGGCGACATCCACAGTTCTCTTCGGTTGTGGACCGTGCTCGATCGCGGCTTATTGGAGATTATTCTAACCAACAGAGATGTCATTCTATATACATCTCTGAATAGCTGATGCATATCTATATGGGTCCTCTTGGTCGGGTCCCCTAGAGTTCTATATGTGTCATCCCGGTAAGGATATAGAGGGCTCATAGTATTCTATACAACATAGCCGCCACGCTCTCCGCTATATAGAGTAGAGTGGGCCACTGAGGGAGTCCCTCAAGGATATAAGCCATTTTTTGATATAGTAGGCCGTTGGGCCCTCATCTATCTAATCCATATAGCGGCGCCCCTGGATTAATAGGCTCTGTATATAGGGGAGATAGTCATGCTCATAACTCAACTTGTCGTGTCGCCCCCCATAGAGAGTCGCCATTGGGCCTATCGGTGGGAGAGGGTGAGTTCTCTATATAGGGATGACTAGATATAGATAGCTATAGCCACACCCTCCCCCTTCTGGGGTGTCGATCCCTCGCCATAAATAGGTATAAAGGGACCCAAACACCTATATAGATCTAGAGATCTAGCTGTGAATGCCCTATCTAAATAGAGAATTGGGGCCCTTGATTGATGACAATCGAGTCCCTCCCTAGATAGGCCCCTCCAGAAACCCTCTATTTTCTCCGGAGGGGCAAGAGACAAGGTATAGATAGATGCCCCCCCCCGATGGCGGCTCTATATGGCCTCCATATTCATATCTATGTAGCCCCCCCATATACATATAAATCTAGATAGGGTATAATAGATAAGGGGTTGAGTGGTTCGCTGATGCTCACACCTTGACCCCCTTGATAGCCCCTTCCTAGATAGCTTGTCCAGAGATCCTCTATTTTCTCTGGAAGGGCGGGAGATAAGGAATAGATTTATGCGGTCGCCGATGGCGGCTTTATATGGCCTCCATATCCATATCTATGCAGCCCCCCATATCCATATAAATCTAGATAGGGGGAATATATAGGGGTTGAGTGGTTCGTTGACGCTCACACCTCAACCCCCCGAATTCTATATAGAGGGGGGGGGGTCGAGCTCTATTAATCCGCCACTATATGCTTTACCAGTCATTGTCATCAGTCGTATCACGTATATATACAAAATGAAGTCATTAGTTGTATCACGTACATAAAGGATGGAGAGATGGATGCCACCCCCATAAAATATGTAGGTAAGAGTGCCCCGGCCACCGAGCCATTGATTGAAGTGCATATACTATAGATTGATAGATACTATGGATAGTTGGTCATGTGCATCCTCGGATGCTGCTATTTATACGTGTCAAGCCCATCGCCATATATCTAATCTAAACTTAGGAGGGGGGTGTATACTATAGCTTCTTGATCCATTCACACTTGATAATGGGGATGCTGATAGGGAGCTGTATGAGCGGTCACGTCCACGTACGACTCTTGTGAGAAGGATGGCCTTGTTGTACCCCACTCTCGTCTCCGACGGGGTTTGTTCTCTCTCTTCTAGGGGAGTATTCCAATATGATCTTAATGAGATGCGGAGCTTTGCATCTGACATTGGTTCGGCTTCATTTCTCCGGAGGGGTGGGAGACAAGGATTAGATAGATGGGGCCCCCCGATGGCGGCTCTATATGGCCTCCATATCGATATCTATGCAGCCCCCCTCATATCCATATAAATCTAGATAGGGGAGAATAGATAGGGGGTTGAGTGGGTTCCCTGACAGCTCACACCTTGACCCCCTCGACATCTATATAGAGGGGGGAGTCGAGCTCTATTAATCCTCTACCATATGCTTTACCAGTCATCGTCATCAGTCGTATCACGTATATATACAAAATGAAGTTATTAGTTGTATCACACACATAAAGGATGGAGAGATGGATGCCACCCCCATATAATATATAGGTAACAGTGCCCTGGCCACCAGGCCATTGATTGAAGTGCATATACTATAGATGGATAGATACTATGGATAGTTGGTCGAGTCCATCCTTTGATGCCGCTATCTAGATATGTGTCGAGCCCATCGCCATATATCTAATCTGAACTTAGGAGGGGGCTGCATACTATAGCTTCTTGATCCATTCACACTTGATAATGGGGATACCGACAGGGAGTTGTATGAGTGGTCACGTCCACGTGCGACTCTATGAGAAGAATGGCCTTATAGTACCCCACTCTCGTCTTTGATGGGGTTTGTTCTCTCTTCTAGGGGAGTATGCCAATATGATCTTAATGAGGTGCGGAGCTTTACATCTGACATTCGTTCGACTTCCCTCTGCAGAAGCGTCCGTCTCCCCTTTGCTCACTTCATTATAGATCAGATCTTACTCACCACCAATCTAAGCCTAAGCGATATTTCGTCTCCGGAGACGGAATGGGGAATATGGTGCAATCGGTCAAGAGCTGATTAGTTTGCTGTCGCTCACTCATTATAGATATATATCTATAGGGTGTTTCTCTCCTCGCTGAGTTGGCGACAACGAACTAACACCATAATCTCGAGGGCCAAGGCGAGAGGGAGAAGTTTAGTTTATGTGGGGCAGTAAAACCCCTTTGGGCGATTCTGGAGAAGAGTGGTAGGTGGCCCCGAGAAGCTTTTTGGAGAAGGGTAGCCTGGTGTGTAAGCACATCAATGAACCGCGAACCCTCGGACCCAATTAAGATGAGGGGGGGAGATCACCAAGCACAAACCTTCTCCACCTATGCATGTGCTGAATGTTCATACAGGGAAGTGCACTCGTTCCTCCGAGGATTTTCCCGTTTTCTTTGGGGCGCCATATAGAGAGATAGGGGGTGTGCACACACTTGCGTGGATTGCGGGTGACAGCTACAGGATTGGCTGGGAAGTGAACAGTATCCGACGATAGGGGATGAATGTAGACCCATTGGACAAGGATGAATGTAGACCCATCGGACAGGGATAATTATTCTAGCCTCGGGGAGACTCATTGGGAATGAAGGTCTACATTGTAGACCTAGTCACAGGAGGTGAAGCGCAATAGGAAGAAAACACCCACCCCCATATAGAGATGGGAGATAGGGGAGCCAACGGATCGACTGGAGATAGGGGTTAGTTTGTTGTTGCTCATTGTAGTATATAGAGTTCCCCGACCTATCGGCTATTGTACAATTCATTTAAAGGGTCGGCAGTGGGCGATAGTATATATAGTTAGAGTTTAATTGGCACCCTGGCCATCGGGGCCCTTATACTCTCTATAATTATTCCAGCCTCGGGGAGACTCATTGGGAATGAAGGTCTACATTGTAGACCCAGTCACAAGAGGTGAAGCGCAATAGGGAGAAAACACCATCCCCATATAGAGATGGGAGATAGGGGGAGCTGGCGGATTGACTAGAGATAGGGATTAGTTCGTTGTTGCTCATTGTAATATATAGAGTTCCCCGACCTATTGGCTATTGTACAATTCATTAAAGGGTCGGCAATGGGCAATAATATATATAGTTATAGTTTAATTGGCACCTCGACCATCGGGGTCCTTATACTTTCTATATCCTCGCCCCGCCTCCCGCCACTCTCTCATGTAGATCTAGATAGAGGGCCCTATCTAGATCTATATGGGGGGGGCGAGTACTCTCTCATATCTCTCATGTACAATAATGGATATGGGTTTGTAGTGGTATGGCACGGTAGTATGCCTCTATGATGTTACAAGTATAGAGGCGATACACATGAGTCATGTTGTCTGTGAGTCATGAGCCATTGGTTGGCCGGTTTTCTTGGGTATTGGGACAGCCTTTCTGATTCCAACATTGATGTCTTGGTATGGGAGCGACTTGGTATTGGGCCAGTTGTTATTGGCAAACCAAGTCCCCCGGTTCTCCCTCTCTTGACCCCGGATGTTGGTCACTGGTTAGATGGCCCTATCTATATAGGCGGCACCGAGGCGTATTCAATTTGAATTCAATGACGCACTAGTATTTTTCGCTCGGCCACCCACACTAGGCTAGAGGGTTATAGTAGTCATATTATAGTCAATGACAGGCATCACACAATGGGCCCACAACTATATAGTCAACCCATACTCATACGTATCTAGGGGAAACCCATTCAAGGACGAACTAAACTATAGTAGAGGGCAGGGGTGGTCGTATATATAGAACTGGGGGGTAGACATTATCCATCACATCATGTTACCCACATCACACCATTCCATTATCCATCATGTTCCGTATAGAGATGAGATGGGTACGGTATATTCATTATGCATCACACACATCATTCATGCCACACCAGACATTGTGCACATTGGGTCACTTTAGTCATACATATTACGTATGCCCCCTATAGATATCTGGGCATTGATCATTGATAGACCGAACGCCAAGCTGATAACATTGATAGCCATCATATTTGTTACAATCGAATGATCTGATTGTATTATGTATGTAATAACGTTTATTCATTAGCTCAACAAGGTAGAACATTGATTCATTTGATTCATTGTGTCCATGGAATATAGGGCTCCCCTCCTTATATATATCTTATCGGCCCTCGATTGAGAAATCAATCGAGTGGTTCGCTACAAGATATATAGAAAGTTCAGAGTTCAGATAGTCTGATTTAGATATAGATAGTCTCATTCAGAGTTCAGATAATCTCATCCAGAGTTTAGATTAGATAGTCTTATTCAGATAGAGGGGCAGATAATTCCGGCTGAATGGTTCGCTACTCTCACTCCTCACCCTCATTCCTTAGGTGAGATCTAAAGAACCTCACCCTCCAGAGTTCAGATATAGGGGTAGGTGAGTACCTCCGTGTAATTGTGCATAAAAAGTTTTGGTAAAGTGTTGAATAGAGTTTGCGAAGAAGAGAGGGGAAGAAGTGGCATGCGAGAAAATAATTCGTAGTGATTACGCATAGGAATTTTGGGAGCATAGTGGAGTTTGACCTAGCCTAGGTTACTGGAGACGCGTGAGAAGATCAAAAGAGTGTAAAGGAGTATTATGCAATAGTATGAAGTGTGAAGGATACATGGGAAAATGAAATGAAGGGAATGCGCTATGACTCAGATTGCGAAGGAGGCACGCAAATGTTTTGAGAAGGCCCAAAATCCCAATAACACATGACAAAACAAAGAAGAGGTGTCGCAAAGGGATTGCATGAAAAGGAGTGCGCAAATGCCTTAGCAGTTGACAGAGTCTGGCAAGAAAGTTACAAACATAACCTAACAAGGGCGGCTGACAAGGAATCAATGGTCAGTTGATTCCAACCGCCAGATTAATGTGGCATAATGCATGAAATCGCTGGAATCGAACTATGATCGATCACCCATAGTTCTATTCCATCCGCCCCCCCTCCATAGTTCAAAATTCTAGATAGGGCACGAATGACCCTGTCTATCTAACTGGCGGTCACCCATCACCCATGGGCCCCTCCATAGTGATAGTACTACATAGGGGTCGCTTGCTGGAATGAGTCTATTACGTACGTAATAACATTGATGTAGTCAACCACTATCACTATGGGGGCAGCCAAGGTGCATCTATATATCAATCGAGTGCCCGCGTCCCGGTTGATTTGATAGGGGCCCACTCCCACCTGCACGTAATTGTGCATAATAAGTTTTAGTAAGGCGCTGAATAGAGTTTACGGAGAAGAGAGAGGGAGAAGTGGCATGTGAGAAAATAATGCGTAGTGATTGCATGTAGAAATTTTGTGAGCACAGTGGAGTTTGACCCAACCTAGGTTATTAGAGACGCGCAAGAAGATTAAAAGAGTGTAAAGGAGTATTGTGTAATAGTATGAAGTGTGAAGGATACATGGGAGAATGAAAGAAGGGAATGCACAATGACTTAGATTGCGAAGGAGGCGCATAAATGTTTTGAGAAGTCCTAAAAGCCCAATAGTGCATGACAAGACAAAGAAGATGTGTGGCAAAGGATTGTGTGAAAAGGAGTGCACGGATGACTTGGCAGTTGACAGAGTCTGTCAAGAAAGTGACAGACATAACCTAACAAGGGCGGTTGACAAAGAATCAATGGTCAGTTGATTCCAACCACCAGATTGACGGTGGCACAATGCATGAAAGCGTCTAGATGACGAGGTAGCTTAGAGCATTTAATGATCCAAATTCAAATTTGAATCTAAGCGGGATGAGAAGGAAACATCTAGGATTAGCTCACCTAAGGAGATTTCAAATGAGGAGAGAGAAGTGGAAACACGTGGCTATAAAAGGAGGTAGAGTTCATCATTTTGGATTTGCTGAGGGAGGAGCCAAAGGTTAGCGAATGGTTATTGAGGGGCTACTGAAGAGAACTTAAAAGTTGCTCGTGAAGTAGAATTAGGCAAGTGTGGGAACCGGTGAAGCAGAAGTATCCTTAGGAAAATACACCATAAGTTGAAAAGCTCCAAGAGAGAGTTGTAAGCTCCACAAATGACCACAGGTAGAGTTCGCCATTTTAGATTTTCTGAGGGAGGAGGCAAAGGTTAGCAAAGGGTTATTGAGGGGCTTCCGAGGAGAACTAAGAAGTTTCTCATGAAGCAGAAGTAGCCAAGTAAGGAAACTGATCTAGGCATAGGTTCTTAGGAAAATATGCCGAGTTAGAAAGCTCTAAGAGAGAATTGTAAGCTCTACAAATGACCACATGTATGTAGATGCCATAAAGGCCTTAAGTTAATAGAAACGTGTTGTTTCAGTTGATGCTCTGTTAACTTTGTAAACGAAGCTGGATTGTCTTGGTCTACCATCCCATATCAGTAGTGGTATCAGAGCAAACTACAATCCTGCAAGTGAGATAGGAAAGAAGAGGTAGCTTGACGTGGCACAATGTATGAAAGCGTCTAGATGACGATGTAGCTTAGAGCATTTAATGATCCAAATTCAAATTAGAATCTGAGCGGTATGAGAAGGAAACATCTAGGACTAGCCCACCTAAGAAGATTTCAAATGACGAGAGAGAAGTGGAAACACGTGGCTATAAAAGGAGATTGAGTTCATGATTTTGGATTTGCCAAGGGTGGAGCCAGAGGTTAGTGAATGGTTATTGAGGGGCTACCGAAGAGAACTGAGAAGTTTCTCATGAAGCAGAATTAGGCAAGTGAGGGAACCGGTGTAGCAGAAGTATCCTCAGGAAAATATGACAAGTTGTCAAGCTCCAAAAGAGAGTTGTAAGAAACAAGTCACACCAATGAGCACAGGTCGAGTTCGCCATTTTGGATTTTCTGAGGGAGGAGGCAAAGGTTAGCAAAGGGTTATTGAGGGGCTTCCAAGGAGCACCTGAGAAGTTGCTCGTGAAGCAGAAGTAGCCAAGTAAGACACCGATCTAGGATAGGTTCTTAAGAAAATATGCCAAGTTAGAAGGCTCTAAGAGAAGGTTGTAAGCTCTACAAATGACCACATGTATGTAGATGCCATAAAGGCCTTGTGTTAATAGAAACCGTGTTGTTTCAGTTCCACTATGTTGAAGCCTTTGCAAACGAAGTCAGATTGTTTTGGTCTACCACCCTGTATAATTAGTGGTATCAAAGAAAACTACAATCCTGCAAGTGAGATATGAAAGAAGAGAAGAGAGATGGAAGAGCGCCTAACGTGAGGCAACTAGTAGATGGTGGGTAGAGAACATGTATGTAGATGCCATTTGTAGAGTTGTAAGCTCTACAAATGACCACATGTATGTAGATGCCATAAAGGCCTTGTGTTAATAGATTGCACCGTGTTGTTTCAGTTCCAAGCTATGTTGACTTTGCAAATGAAGTCAGATTGTTTTGGTTTACCGCCCCGTATCATTAGTGGTATCAGAGAAAACTACAATGCTGCAAGTGAGACAGGAAAGAAGAGAAGAGAGATGGAAGAGCGCCTAACGCGAGGCAACTAGTAGATGGTGGGTAGAGAATGCAAGAAAATCCATGAGTGCAAGGGCGACTAAGAAGTGAAGAGGAAAGACAAGATGTCGCCCTTGAGAAGGTGAAGCGGAGACATCAGTGATGAGAATGCTGGGAAAAATTGTGAAGGAGCTAAAGGGTGTACAAGACCAGATTGGAGGAAGATTGTGAGGAGTCAACGATGCTAGAATGTGAGATGCACACAAAGTGTGCAAGAGATGCATGAGAGGAGAGAAGACTTGGTGGAGAGTCAACAACGTAACAAGAATAATTATGTGGAGATTGCTGTGAGCAGTGTGCAAAGAAAAGATGGCCAAAGAAGTCTCTTTGTGAGAAGAGATCGGGGCACAATATTCGACAGGATGTTGTTATGTGGTTCCAAGAAAGAGGCCATCAAGTAGTCGAGTGTCCCAGAGTGTGGCATAAAGATAGTTGACAAGGTGGAAGTAGGTGTGCGGAGAATGTATAGAAGGAAAAAGACAAGACACACAAAGGTAAAGAGCACCCAAGAGAAGCTAAGGTGTTGAAGTGCTGCCAATGTGGAGTTGCGAGGAGGTGCCATGACCAAGGGAAAATGTTGCTTGGTAGTGGTCGACAGTGTGAGCACCGATAACTTAGTGGCATGGGAGATTTTGCAAAAGTTGGGATAGGTGGAGTCGCGAGGAGAGAGGTGACAAATATTCCGCACGGAGGTGCAAGACCAAGGGAATATGTTGTTTGAAGTAGTGGTCGACAATGTAAGCACCGATAACTTAGTGGCACATAGGAGATGTTGCAAAAGTTGGGATTGGCGCACAAGAGGCATTCCAACCCATACAAAGGTGACCTGATTGGTGCAAGGTCAAGAGGGCATTGTGAGAGATAAGATAGATAAGATAAATATATTAATGTCCAACGAATGACCACAAAACTAGGTCAATGGGATTGCAGCCCAAACAATATACAAAGTGCGAGTGGGGACAACTCAAAACGAGTTCCCAAAAACCGAAAAGAAGAGAAAAGACAGTAGAAAGGAAACCCGGAGCTAAATGCCCCGACATGCGGGGGTAAAGGAGCAAGCGGGGGAGAAAAACGACAGAAGCGAAGAAGAGAATGAAAGGGGGGGCAAGTGAGGACCAGAGGTCTACTCAGGAATGGTAGCCACACCCCTCCTAACATTAGAGGCCGACGAAAAGAAGCTCCTGATGGACTGGCAACCTGAAGAGGGGGGGTAAAAACCTCCTCCCCAGCTGAGATCTGAAATTTGATGTGGCGACCAGGGGGAGGAATGGAGCTGGACTGCCCTCTGGTATGTGTCTGCATCTGATGCTGCTGGCGGTGATCAAGGTAGGTGTGAAGGTCCAGTCGGGGACCGAACTGACCTATGCACTGAATTTGGGCCAGGAAGGCTCTGTTGTTTAGTTCCTCCACTAGTTGGGTAGAACCGGAAAGAAGGCTGTAATTCGTCTTGTGGGGACAACTCGCGGAGGGGGATGAAGAATCTGGTCTCGTAACAACAAAGACTCACGGATGTAGAGGTCAAGACACCGCTGGTCGATATACTTGAAGAAGACTGGGGAGAGTTTGGATCTCTCTGAAGAGACAGTGAAAGCGTCCTCTGATCTCATAGTAAATGGGGCAGCGGAAGATGAAATGAGTCTCAGTCTCCACCTCATGAAGGCTACAGAGCGTACAAAGTCTATCCACCCGATCAATATGGTGATCAATCTCGCACTGGAGTTTGTGGGAGCCGACTCGAAACTGACCCAAAGGTATACGAAGGGCATGCACCCAGTGACGAGAGGTGTATTGCGGGCGGATGATGAGCCCATCTTTGATTTCAAGAAAGTGCTCTGCATAAAAAGACATCTTAGGTCGCAAACCCCCAAGGTGGTTCACCCAAGTAGTTTGAATGAAGCTCCTGTAGATATCCTCCCGGATGGACTTGTTCAACACTTGCTTGGTGGGCAAGAGATGGCTGGGAGCATTCAAAGAATACTGGAAGGGGGGGAGACAATCAATCTGGATACCAACTGAGTCCAACAGAGTAAGAAGTCTCGACAAACCAACAACGGCCCCCAGCCTGGGCAATACTCACAGAAGAACAATAGGCGAGATATGGATACCTGTCCTGCTCATCGAAAAGGTCACCAAACTTCCTGATACGGTGAAGAAAGGATGATATGTCAAATATAGTCTCCAGACGGAAAGGTCGAGCTCCGAACTTTGCCAAAATAATATGCTAGGGGATCTTCTGTTTGCATCTGATGAAACGACAAAGGAGGAGAGTGTGAATCCTCTCAGCTGAGGTCCAATTTGTGTCTAAAAGGGAGGGCCCCCCGGACGACAGACCCATAGAGAACCGTGGGGCGGATGAGGGAGTTTATAAGAAACATCTTGGAGGAGACGTCTTGCAAGTGGTGCAAAAAGCACTGTCTCTCGAGAATGGCAAGAGACCCATACCCTTTGTTCACCCTCGGCTGAAGAGCATGCCTCATACTGAATCTAGGCCTTGAGAACTGGACTCCCAGGTAGGTGTATGTATTAGTAATTTCAACCTCTTGCCCCTTAAAGAAGAAATGGAGGTGTGATGTTTGCAACCCGTTGAAGACCATGACCTTGGTCTTACCCAGATTGACCGTCAAATGCCGAAGATCACAGAATAAAGCAAGTGCATCAAGCTGTCTCTGAAGCCCCTCAGGAGAAGAGGCGAGTAAAACAATATCGTCGGCAAATAGGAGAATGGAAATCAAGACGTGGTGAAGAAGGCAACCGTTCCCTTCCTGAATGTGATCCCGAAGAAAAGATTCTAATTCATCAATGTAAATGCCAAAGAGGGTAAGAGACAAAGGGCATCCCAGTTTAACCCCAATGGTGCTCCTGATGAAATCAGATAATCCGTGTGCAGTACGGAGACGACTTGTCGACACTAAAATTTTCCTCCATAATTTCTATTTTATTAATGTATGTATTAGGAATAGGATGTTGTTAAGTATAATTAGTAGTAGCGTCTGATAGAAGATAACGGCGCCGTCAGTACGGTGTCGCCAATAATGTGGAGTACGGTAACAGTCAAAGTACAATAGGAATGTTGTAAAAAGTAAATATTTGTCGTAAGTGGTCCAGTAATGTTAAAATGTCAAAGTTTGGGTAATTAGAGAAGTAGGGTCTACATGATTAGGAATTAGAATATTATATTGGTAATAAGGACAAGGAGTGAGGTCATAAATATTTTGTGTATTTTATTTGTAAAAAGTCTAAAAATGTGGAACCCATGTAAAATGATAAGGTTTATCTTATCTTAAGAGATAAGCTTACATGTACAGATAAGAGTTAAGGTATGGAATATGATTCGTCAGAGTGGATTTCTTATCCTATCTTAGAGATAGGATGGATAAGCCTGGAAGTTCTATAAATAGAGAGGCCACCCCCCTCATTTAGCATAGAAATAAGTAGTGAGAAATATTGTAGGAAGTGTGCGAAGGAAGCCATCAGTCAAAGGTGTGTTGAAGAAGCCATTAAGAGGTGTAATTGTAAAGTTTCTCCCATAGTCTTGGTGAAAGGCAAGTGAAGTCAATAACACTTGAAGTACCTCATGGGTGAGATTGTAACAATTTCATGTTAATATTATAATTTACTTTGATATTTTAGATTTGTCATCATTCCGTCTTATCATGGTCGATGGTATTCTTGTGTTATGTTGTTTTGTTTCCAGATTACATCCACCAAACTAAAGGTTGTGCATTAGTAAATAATCATAGCACGAGGAGTTCTCGGTGAAGAATTATCATAGTGCCGGATTGGTGATGACATTTTGGTTCCGTTGCCGGGACCATTCCTCGTTGGTGGATTTTCTGGAGAGATATTCCCACTAAGTCAAAAATCAATTGGAGGGTAACCTTGTTTTTACTGTGCATAGTAGTTACCATGGTAAAGTCATTTTTACCGTGAATAGTAGTTACCATGATAAAGTCATTTTTGCTGTGAATAGTATTTATCACAGTAAAATCACTTTTTACCGTGAATAGTATTTACCGCAGTAACTTCACTTTTTACCGTGAATAGTGTTTACCACAGTAAAGTCAGTTTTTACCGCAGTAAGTCAAGTTTTACCATAGTTTACCGTGGTCATTTCTATAGTGATTCCAATTATTTGTGCACATAAGTCTTGTTGATTGTACTTGTGAGTTGGTATTTCACGGTGGTTACTTTTGAAAATGGGGAAGATTCATGTTTTTTCAGCCCAATCTAATGAAGATGCTTTCTCTTTCATTCAAGAGTTTAAACGATCTTGTATTTGTAATGGCCTTATAAGAAGGGAACAATGGACTGAATTTTTTCCTACCTTTTTGGATGGTTCAGCCCTTATGTGGTTTGAAATACTAGGTGATAATGTGAAAAACTCATGGGATTTATTAACTAAAAGTTTTCTTGAAGAATTTGGTGAACAACAGAAATATGCAGATCTCATGATCGATATCACAAAGCTATCCCAAGGAGAGAAGGAGAAGATAAGGGATTATCATGCTCGTATTCTAGAGCTAAGGAGGAAGCTCGATGCCCAGATCCGGAAGGAAGGATTAACAGATGGGTTGATGAATGGCGTGGATAATCTCCTCTGTAAGCACTTCATTCTTAGGATGAAGCCAGAGATCAGACAACCAGTGAAGTATGACCGCCCAGCTACCATTGAACAAGCAAAGGAGATTGCAAGAAGGCAAGAAGAAAGCATGGAAGAGGAGCCCAAAGAAATTGTTGTTAAAGTAGAGCCTACACCAACACCTTTGGTCCAAAATCCACAACCACTCCCGGTGAGCACAAATCTTTCTCCTAGTACATCTACTGAGTATGAAGATCTGCTTAGGAAGATGGGCCAGTTAACTATTAATCTTCTTCAAGGAAAGAAATTTAGTTCTCAGGGAGGAGATAGAGGTCCAAAAAGAAATATTTCTGAAGTTGTTTGTTATGGTTGTTATAAAAAGGGTCATTATAAGTATAATTGTCCAGATAGAGCTTCTACATCTGGTAAAGGAGATAATGATAAAGGAAAAACACCTGTGAATTCTCTTGATGTAGTAGATAAGAGTAGAAATAATGAAGTAGAAGTGTTTGTAACAAAAAGAAAGAAAGAAAAAGATAATCAAGATGGAACTGATCCTAAGAAGATGAAAGGAGAAACTAGTAAGAAACATAGGAGAAGAAAGTTGGGTGTGCAGGATTTTCTGATTTCACAGGGGCAAGGACCATACTCCATCTTGGAAGATCTGTCCAAAAGGCCTGCAAATATTACATATGGTCAACTCTTGGCTGTCTTCTGAGAAGAGGTGGGAGTTGCGAGGTGGACTCAATGCTCGAAGAAGGAAGGAGGTTGAGGTCCCTGTTTTGGAGGCAGAGGCAGATCCCTATGCTCCACAAGCTGAGGTATTATGTAATGGTATTTCAATTCATGATGTCTTAGTTGATGGAGGTGCTGCAGTTAATGTAATGACCGAGTCTGTAATGAATATGTTGGGTTTAAAAATTGATCGTCCTTCAACACTTATGTTAAGGTCATTAAATAAAGGAAAAACTAAACCAGAAGGTGTAGTTTCAAATGTGGCAATATCTGTTATGGGTGTGGTATGTGTGGTAGACTTTCAGGTGATGAAAAATGGTACTGTTGCGTACCCAATGCTGCTGGGAAGACCATGGCTAAGGAGAGTTCATGCAAGAAACTACTGGAATGAAGGTTTCATGACACTTGGACGTGGTAGAGAGAGGGTGAAGATAAATGTGATCCCTCGACATCATAAGGCAGAACCTGTGGATTCAAGTGATGAAACTGATGATTGGACATCCTCTGATTACTCTAGTACCAGTGAAGTGGACACTAAAGATGAAGAAAGTGAGGTGGATGTTTCAGTCATGGATATCCTTCCAGTCACACCAACTCATGACCCCATAAAATTATCTGAAGAAGAAGTTGATCGTCTCCAACAAATAAAGATTGGTGATGCTGTGATGGAGAGTAAGAAGGAATCCTACCTCCAGCTCTTTCGAAGGTACATACACCTATTCACTTTTGATTACAAGGAACTCCGTCAAGTAAGTTGGGTAGAACATTGTATTGAGCTAGTAGATGGTGCTAAGCCCATAAAACAAATGCCATATAGAATGAATCCTAATTTTTCCAAGACTGTAAAAGAAGAAATAGATAAGTTACTTGATGCAGGATTCATATTTGCTGTGGAGAATTCAGAATGGGTTTCTCCCATTGTGATCTCAATAAAAAAGAATGGGAAGCTACGCATTTGTGTTGATTACAGGAAGCTCAACAAGGCAACAAAGAAGGATCATTACCCTCTTCTATTTTCAGATCAGATCTTGAACGAAGTAGCTGGCCAGGAGTGCTATAGTTTTGCTGATGGATATAGCGACTACAACCAAGTTCGTATAGCAGAGAAAGATCAGCTGAAGACCACGTTCACCACTCCTTGGGGAACGTTTGCCTATAGAGTTATGCCTTTTGGATTGTGTAATGCTCCAGCAACATTCCAGCGTTTGATGAATAGGGTGTTCGAACCCTACATTGGGACCTTCATCAGAGTATTTCTGGATGATTTTTGCATCTATGGGAGCAAGTTGGACCACCTGCACCAAATGGAGACAACATTTCAAAGGTTAGATGAAGCACAAGCCTCACTAAACCCTACAAAGTGTGTCTTTGGATGTTCTAAAGGCGTTTTGTGAGGGCATGTTGTATCCAGAGATGGTATTGGTACTGATCCTGATAAAGTTTCAAAAATCAAAGATTTACCATTTCCTCTTAATAGAAGTAAGTTGAGATCATTTTTAGGCCATGTGGGTTACTATAGAAGGTTCATCAAGAATTTCTCAAAGATTGCACAGCCACTAACCCAGTTCTTGAAAAAGGATGTTACTTATGAACCAGGAAATAAGGCGCATGAAGCTTTTGGACAACTGAAGGAAGCCCTGGTGTCTTCACCTGTTTTGAAGAATCCAGATTGGAGCAAGCCATTCATTGTGTACACTGATGCCTCAGATGCAGCACTAGGAAGTACTTTGAGCCAAAAGGATGAAAATGGGAATGAACATCCAATCTACTTTGGGAGCAGACAAATGAGCTGTGCTGAGGTAAACTATACTGTAACTGAAAAAGAGGCTCTAGCTATCATTTGTGCTGTAAAGAAGTTTAGAAATTACTTGCTAGGGCAGAAATTTATAGTTGTAACAGATCATCAGGCTCTGAAATATATTGTCAATAAGCCTAACCCATCAGGGAGGATAGCAAGATGGATAATTTTGCTACAGGAATGTGAATTTGATATTATAGATAGGCCAGGAAAGAAGCATGTCAATGCAGATGCACTCTCTCGAGCCTATGATGGTTTAGGATCATCTTGTGATGATGATGATTTTCCCGATGCAGCATTGTTCTCCCTTGACACAATCCCTAGTGAATACATAGATATTTGGAATTATCTGAATGAATTCAAGTTTCCTGATGGTGCCAATGCAAAGACTAAGAGAAAGATTACTCAAGCCAGTCGTCCATATTCTATTCTGCATGGAGCATTATTTCGAATAGGACCTGATGGACAGTACAAGAGGGCAGTTGGACGTGATCAAGGAAAGGAGCTGCTAGAAGAATTCCACAATGGTACATGTGGAGGGCACTTCTCTGGACAACTTACAGCAAGAAGGATCTTGGATGCAGGTTATCACTGGCCCACTCTTTTTAAAGATTGTTATAATTATTGTAAGACATGTGATATTTGTCAAACACATGGTAACCGTAAGACTTCATCAGCTCCATTATGTCCTATTCTTCCACTTGGTCCCTTTGAAAAGTGGGGAATAGACATTGTAGGGTCCACTTCCAACTACATCACGCCAAAATAAGTATATTGTAGTTGCCCAGATTATTTAACCAAGTGGGTTGAAGCTAGGGCCATTGAAGACAGCTTCTATGGATGAAGTGGCAAGGTTCATATATGAACGTATTGTCACCAGATTTGGTTGTCCATTAGACATTGTAACAGTCAAGGAAGCCACTTCATTAATGAGGTGGTAGAAGCCCTGTCAATAAGATTTCTATGAAGCACAGGAAGGCAAACAACATACCAAGCCAAGAGAACAAAGGAAGGTGAACGAAACAAGTTTTGTGCTGTGTCAAATTCTAGCAAAGATGCGCACTTGCGGTACCTAAATGGAGGGCGCCCGACAAAATAGCAGTTGTGCATGAAAATGGTACGTACCGACTGGAGGACATTTGGATGGCACTCCCCCAATTTATTGACCCAAGGGTCAACCTACGACCCTATGTTGAAGATTTCCAAGCACCAGCATCTTTTAGCTCTTTACACCCGAGGAAGGAGCTAGAAGCTAGGAACGGGGAAGATGTGTACCAATTAACAATTATTTCGCCCTCCACGATTTTTCTCCATTTCATTAATGCTATGTTTTTATCTAGGAATAGGTATGTTGTTAAGCTATATTATCGTTTCGTAGAGTGTCTTGGGTAGAGATTTATATCCGGCCGCGTCTGTCTCCTGGTGCCTCCGCCAATAATGTGAGTACCGGTCCCCCCTCGGCTAACAGTTCACAAAGTACACAATCGGAATGTTGTAAAAAGTAAAGATTTGTCGTAAACCTGGTCACGTAATGTTAAAATGTCCTTTAAAGTTTGTTGTGCCGGTAATGTAGTAGAAGTAGTTCGGGTCAAAATGATAGGACATTGAGAATCATTGATATTGGTATTCATAATGGAAAAGGAGTGAGAGTCATAAATATTTTGTGTATTTAGTTGTTAAAAAGTCAAAAATGTGGAACCCATGTTAAACTGATAAGGTTGTCTTATCTTAGAGATAAGCTTATATGTCAGATAAGAGTTAAGGTATGGAACTATGATTCGTCATTGAGTGGCTTTTTCTTCATCCTATTAGAGATAGCGATCGGATACGCCTGCGAAGTTAGTATAATAGAGAGGCCACCCCCCTCATTTAGCATATGTATATACGTAGTGAGATTAAATGGTAGGAAGTGTGCGAAGGAATGCCAGCAGTCAAAGGTGTGTTTGAAGAAGCCATTAAGAGGTGTATATTGTACAAGTTTCTGCCTCATCAGTCTGCGGTGACAGTGCAAGTGAAGTCATAAACACTTGATAGTACCTTTAAGGGTGAGATTGTAACAATTCATGGTATATGATAATTTACTTTGATATTTCAGATTTGTCATCATTGTCGGTCTTCTCATATCCGATGGTATTTTTGTGTTATGTTGTTTTTTGTTTCAAGATACACCACCAAACTTTAAAGGCTGTGCATTCGTAAATAATCATAGCACGAGGAGTTTCCCGGTGAAGAATTATCATAGGCGGATTGGTGAGACAGACCAAGGATGGACGCATAGAGGCGCAGATGGAATAACAAAGAGTCTCAAAAATACGATGTTCTAAGGTCGCTGGAAGAGGTCCCTGCGGAGGGTACGGAGTATAAAGCTTTCGAAAGTAACAAGCAACAAATAGACTTTGAAGAGTGTGGCGAGACTCCTCAATTAAATAGCCCGAAGTGTGAATATGTGGCATGGGTGTGGGTTAACCAGCGGAACCCCAGCTTTGACCCTCTGGCTCTGAGCTAAAATCTCGACACTCAACCTTTTTCCTGTGGAGGAGTAGCATATTTTGTTTAGTTTGGAGAACTCAGAACCTCGGCCTACCATGATAGGCATGTAATTGTTCGGATCAGGAAAATGGACCCAGCTTCGTGGATCAGGTGAATGATATGATGAGACTAGGTAGGAGCGGAAGCCCACTCTGACCACCTGATTGAAAAGATCTCAAAATGGTACCAAAACCTCAAAAGGAGTCATGCAGCATTGCTGGGCATATAGGGCAACATCAAAGTCAGCAACAGGATACTCCCCATTTCAGTTGGCCTATGGCATTGATCCAGTTCTT
This sequence comes from Taxus chinensis, assembly GCA_019776745.2. Taxonomy (NCBI): domain Eukaryota; kingdom Viridiplantae; phylum Streptophyta; class Pinopsida; order Cupressales; family Taxaceae; genus Taxus; species Taxus chinensis. Next base: position 692,795,809 of record CM034146.1, read on the forward strand.
CCTATTGAGTTTGATATTCCCACTGTGAGAGTTATGAAAAATGAAAGGATGGATGAAAGTGATTCAGTAAAAAAAAGGTTGGTACATCTTCATTTGCTAGAGGAAATGAGGGAAATAGCAAATGATACAAGCCATAAGAAGAAAATGAAGCAGAAAGGAATACTTTGATCAAAAGATCCGATGGTCTCCATTTCATGTGAATGACTTGGTCCTAGTATATGATTCCAGATACAAAAAAAGAAGACAGAGAAAATTTCTTCCAAACTGGATGGGGGCCCTACAAAATAGCAGTTGTGCATGAAAATGGTACGTACCGACTGGAGGAATTGGATGGCACTCCCATTATGAAATGGGTCAACCACGACAAGTTTGAAGATTTTCCAAGCACCAGAATAGTCTACTCCGAGGACGGAGTAGAAGCTAGGAAGGGGGAAGATGTCGACACTAAAATTTTCCTCCATAATTTCTATTTCATTAATGTATGTATTAGGAATAGGATGTTGTTAAGTATAATTAGTAGTAGCGTCTGATAGAAGATAACGGCGCCGTCAGTACGGTGTCGCCAATAATGTGGAGTACGGTAACAGTCAAAGTACAATAGGAATGTTGTAAAAAGTAAATATTTGTCGTAAGTGGTCCAGTAATGTTAAAATGTCAAAGTTTGGGTAATTAGAGAAGTAGGGTCTACATGATTAGGAATTAGAATATTATATTGGTAATAAGGACAAGGAGTGAGGTCATAAATATTTTGTGTATTTTATTTGTAAAAAGTCTAAAAATGTGGAACCCATGTAAAATGATAAGGTTTATCTTATCTTAAGAGATAAGCTTACATGTACAGATAAGAGTTAAGGTATGGAATATGATTCGTCAGAGTGGATTTCTTATCCTATCTTAGAGATAGGATGGATAAGCCTGGAAGTTCTATAAATAGAGAGGCCACCCCCCTCATTTAGCATAGAAATAAGTAGTGAGAAATATTGTAGGAAGTGTGCGAAGGAAGCCATCAGTCAAAGGTGTGTTGAAGAAGCCATTAAGAGGTGTAATTGTAAAGTTTCTCCCATAGTCTTGGTGAAAGGCAAGTGAAGTCAATAACACTTGAAGTACCTCATGGGTGAGATTGTAACAATTTCATGTTAATATTATAATTTACTTTGATATTTCAGATTTGTCATCATTTCGTCTTATCATAGCCGATGGTATTTTTGTGTTATGTTGTTTTGTTTCCAGATTACACCCACCAAACTAAAGGCTGTGCATTAGTAAATAATCATAGCACGAGGAGTTCCCGGTGAAGAATTATCATAGTGCCGGATTGGTGATGACAGACCAAGGATGGACTCATAGAGGCGCACGATGGCAATAACAAGAGTCTCAAAAATACCGATGTCTAAGAGTCGCTGGAAGAGGGCCATGCGAGGTACGGAGTCAAAAGCTTTTCGAAAGTCTACAAAGCAACAATAGACTTTTGAAGAGTGGTGGCGAGCCTCCTCAATAATAGCCCGAAGGGTGAATATGTGGTCAATGGTGTGGTAACCAGGGCGGAACCCAGCCTGACCTCTGGCTCTGAGCTAAAATCTCGGACATCAACCTGTGGAGGACTGTAGCATATAGTTTGGAGAAAGAATGGCCTACCATGATAGTCCTGTAATTGTTCGGATCAGAAATGGACCCAGCTTCGTGGATAAGGTGAATGATATGATGAGACTAGGTAGGAGGGAAGCCCACTTTGACCACCTGATTGAAAAGATCTACCAAATAGGTACCAAAAACCTCAAAACCCTGCTTGAAGAACTCAGCCTGGAAACCGTCCACATCAGCTGCCTTGCTACAGTTCAAAATCCTTATTGCCTCTTTGATATTACAGTGAGTGAAGGGATTACCAGGTGGCGGGATGCTAATCTGGGTAGACTGCTGCCACGGAACATTGTAAAGGGTAGTGGGTGTGTGAAAAAATGGAGATAGGATCGATCGTTGTGGAGGAGGGGGAGTGGTGGGGAAAGATAGTACGCCAGAAGGACCAAGGGTTAGTCCTAAGGGAGGTGGAAAGCATATATTTGCGGTGGGAAATGAAGAAGAGAGCTATGCGAGGTGGAGATGAAGATCGGGAGATTCACCAATTGAGTGTTTTGTGACATTCTACCTATGGATGCTTGTCATGTCCAATTGGGGAGGTTGTGGCAGTATGATAGAGAGATGTTCTATGATGGGAGAGAAAGTATTGTGAAGGTGAGCAAAGATGGGAAGACGTTTCGTGTATCACCATTCCGAGAGGAAGGCGTTGATCGCATAAGTCACATGGCGGTGTGCAAAGGAGATGAAGGCCAAGCCTGCACAAAAGACCAATGAGGTAGTACGTAAAAGGACTCGGAGAAGGCCAGCTAAGGAGTTAAGGATGAAGGGAGAATATGGAGTCACGTGGGAGTGCACGACAAAGAGGAGGACAACGTAAGAAGGGAAATGCAAGATAGTACTATAATGTGTCTTTCCGGGCTGAAATTGAAAAAGAAGGGAAATGGCACAAAATTAGTTCCCTTTGAATTGAGTTTGTGCCAACAAGGTACAACACTTTGAAATCTTATGACAACAAGAGGAAAATTGCAATATTTCATCACCAAAACCGCTTTTACAACATCCAAAGCATATAGGAAATTTTATAAATAATTTAGAACAAGTACAAGCTAAGAAATGAGCTTTTAAAACCCTCAACTGGAGTATGTTTAATTAAATTTGCAACAATAGTGGATCCACTTACAAAAATGGTCGGATGTTGAGATTCCAGGGCCCAAAATTTAATCCGACAAATGCAACCAGCCTTAGAAATTATGAGCAATCCAAATATCAACAAGAAATGAAGCGCTTTCCACTAGATACCATCAAACTCATCCACTATGCAAGTCGCTACCCTAGGAGAGGGTCGTAAATTGGTCAAACATTGATCAACAAACCCTTGCAAAACACAAATACTAAAATGTGTGGCTGTTCCACACTCAAAACCATGAAAATCTGATCTGTCCTCGATGCCCCAGCTGGAAATTGTGCCCTACCACTAAAAATTCAGAATGCAGCCCTGAAATACTGAAGTGAAGCCCAATTGTGACCTTTGGATGAAGCCATCAATGCAGAAATTGGAGGGTTTTCATCCTCAATTGCTGTAATCTATTGAGGTTTTTTTTTCCCAACAGGATTCCAAGGAAGGTTTCTATCCTTAATGGATGAAAGTAGAGGCACAAGTGATTGAATTCCTAAAATCAAGATGATAGATTACCAAATGAACTACTTCATTCTCAATTGCTCTAATCTATTGAGTGTTTTTTTTTCCCAACATGATTCCAAGGAAGGTTTCTATCCTCAATGGATGAAAGTAGAGGCACAAGTGATTGACTTCCTAAAATCAAGATGATAGATTACCAAATGAACTACTCCATCCTCCTTTTATAACTTTTCTTTCCTCTTTCTTTTAATTTTGGTGGCCGACTTACTTTAAAATTCACTCTTATAAGTTGCCTTATAATATAACATAAAGCTACATTTGACTGACTTAGTTAAATCATTAATTTTACTTTTAAGTATTTTAAAATACTTGTTATTTTATTAAAATAATGTTATTAAGTTTCCCTAGAAATGACCAAGCCCAACTTAAATAATATTATTAATCATCTTTAATTTAGAAAAGGGGACATTACAAGTGCATTTCAACTTAATGACAATGTGTGTAGATATTGTGCAGGAGGAGAAAGAAGGGGATGAAGAGAAGATGTTCGTGGAAAGCCATGAGCACATGAAGGATGACCTTATGTCGTAGATGAAGGTGATCGAGTAGGAATGGTAGCAAGTGTGTGGAGTCCATGGATCGGACAAGGAGATTACACAACTGGAGAAATAAGAGCATGCATAAGAACTTCCAGCTAAGGGACATGCCCAGCTGATTGTGTGGAAGAAACCCCAGTGAAAGGAAAGGAGAGCGTAGATGAGGATTACGCTAGAGAGGAAACTCCCAACAGAGGAGTAGAGGAGTGTGCAGATGAAGGTGCATGCGACAATGGGAGCACATTGCGCGAGAAGAAGAGGAGAAATTGTCCCAAAGGCAATTGGAGAAGAGAAGCAGTCCGCAAAGGAGATTGGGGAAATGCGCATTGAGTAAAATGCACCAGAGGAGATCCATAAAGGTCTCAGGGAAGAAGAACGCACAAAAGAGTGCACAAGAAGAAAAGAGCGCAACATTAAAGAAGAATTGGGCAGAAGCGAAGAAGCGGAGCGGTTTGGGGAAGAGGTTGCAGAAGTGCACAATGAGCAAGGAACACAAGAAAAGAGAGATCTGTGGAGATCTCAAAGGTGGAAAGTGAGGAAAAGAACACAAACAATGGAGAAATTGTCCCAAAGGCAACTGGAGAAGAGAAACAGATTGGGGACGTGCGGATTGAGTAAAATGCACCAGAGGAGATCCATAAAGGTTTCAGGGAAGAAGAACGCACAAAAGAGTGCACAAGCAGAAAAGAGCGCAACATTAAAGAAGAATTGGGCAGAAGCAAAGAAGCTGTCCCGAAGGCAACATAGGAGCAGTTTGGGTAAGAGGTTGCAGAAGTGTGCAATGAGCAAGGAACATAAGAAAAGAGAGATCTGTGGAGATCTCAAAGGTGGAAAGTGAGGAAAGGAACACACAAACAATGGAGGGTGTTAAGGAAGCAGCAAGGAGCTGCAAATAGAAGCAGACGTTTCCCTGATGGTAATAGGGACAAAGCAGTGTGAGAAGAAGGCTGCAGAGGAATTGCTAAACAAATAGAGCACAAGGATAAATAAATCCAGGGAGAAAGATATACAAGCAGATCTCAAGGATGAAGGCGAAGAGAAACTCACAAAGGAGAGTGTGCGTAATGAAGTTGCCCCATGAATAAGGATAGGAAAGGTGGCCCGTAGCCACGATGGAAGAATGCATGGAGAAGAAGCGCAACTAGAAGAGAAGGCACATAGGAGATTACATAAGGGATAGAGTGCATCAAAGGAGTGGAGATGGCTGAGCAACCATGATGAAGAGAGGGAGAGAAGAAATCTGCAATGCAAGCAAGTAGATAAAGGTTTGTTAGTGCACATGTTGAGAAGAGTGGAGAAGTCGAGTTTGGCGGAGGTGGATGGTTTGCGGCCAGAGAGGGTCAAGAGGAGTGATAAGAGAGCTCGTATAGGCATAATAATGCACATGAAGATAAAGAATACATAGAGCAGAGGTGCAAAGGATAGTGCACAAAAGAACAAATGTGCAATGGATGACAACCTAGAGCAGAGAAGGACGAAAGTAAAAGGAAAGAGAAGGAAGAAAACTGGGGAGGATGGTCTACGATAGGTCGAAAGCTCACAAATGTGCGGAAGGATGGACACGTAAAAGAGAAATGTGTAGAGGAAGAAAGTGTAGAGAAGAGGGGCTGCGGCAGAAAGGTGATGATGAGGACAAAGAAAGAAGAGGAGAGTATGTAGAAGAAGCCTAAGTGGATGATGAAGGCGTGAAGGCAGAAGGTGCATGAGAAGATGAGTGTGCGAAGAAGGAACATATAGTGGATAGAATCCTAAAGATGATATGGGTGAGAGAGAATAATAGTCTTGAAGACTTTTGGCCGAGGTGAATTGTCAAAGGCGAGTAGAGACTCGCAAAGGAAAAGAGAGGAAAAGAGATCCATTTGGAGGAGGTATTTGGGATATTATGGTGCATAGAGGCTCTTCACAAGAGTGGCGCGAGGCAATGCATAAGGGTCACAGGAAGGCGACGAAAGACTGGAAGAGGCGAAAGAAGAAACATGGAGGCCAGAGACGGGCCCATTGGATAAGGAAGCTGCGACTATCAACTCCAATAGTTTGAAGGGTGGTTCTACCACTCACTTAATTTGCTTGAGGTGGAACTCAAGTTTTAAGTACCTCGGGTGTTTGATGCAGGAGCATTCAAGGTCTAGAGCAATCTTGTATAATTTTTGGTTAAGTTTGGGTGTGTGTGAGGATGGAAAGCACAAGGAAAGAAGAGAGGAAGCACGACGAAGTGAAGTGGCGATTGCGAGGAAGGGCAGCGAAAGGCTTTGCGTAATGGCTAGCAAGGAAGAACATGGTGCACAAAGTGCGTAGTAGAAGAGGGCGCACAATATCGCGCATAAGTTTTTGGTAAGGCGTTGAGTAGAGTTGGGCGCGTGAGAGTTTATAGAGAAGAGAAGGGGAGAAGCGATGCGCAAGAAAAGAATGTGCAGTGATTGCGCGTAGGAATTTTAGGAGCTAAATGGAGTTTGACCTAACCTAGGCTGACTCAAGGCACGGGAAAATATCAGAAGAGTTCGAGTGAGTTCTGCGCAATAATATAAAGTGCGAAGGATGCACGAGAGAATGAAAGAAGGGAACGCACAATGACTTAGATTGGAAAGTAGGTGTACGGATGTTTTGAGAAGGCCCATAAGCCCAACAGTGCGCAGAAAGAGGCAGCAAAAGTGTAGCTGAAGACTATGAGTGCACGAAAAACAAGGAAGAGGCACGACAAACAAGGAAGAGGTGTGGCAAAGGATTATGTGAAAAGGAGTGCACAAATGACTTGGCAGTTGGCAGAGTCTGCTATGAAAGCGACAAACAAATCCTAACAAGGGTGGCTGTCATGGATTCAACGGTCAGTTGAATCCAACTACTAGATTGACATGGCACAATGCATGGAAGTGTCTAGATGGCGAGGTAGCTTAGAGCATTTAATGATCCAAATTCAAATTTGAACATGAGCGGGAAGAACATGAAACATCTAGGACTAGCACACCTAAGGAGATTTCAAATAACGAAAGAGAAGTAGGAACGCGTGGCTATAAATGGAGGTCAAGTTCACCATTTTGGGTTTGCTAAGGGAGGAGCAAGAGGTTAACAAAGGGTTGTTGATGGGCTATCGAGGAGAACTGAGAAGCTTTTCACGAAGCAGAAGTAGCCAAGAAAACCAGTCTAGGTTAGGTCCTTAGGAAATTACACCAAGGTGTAAAGCTCCAAAGGAGAGTTGTAAGCTCCACAAATAAGCATGTGTATGTTGATGCCGTAAAGGCCTTTAAATAATATAAACCATTATTTTTCAGTTCCGTTATGTTGACTTTGTAAACGGAGCCAAATCTTCTCGATCGACTACCTTGCATCATATTCTATATGGTAAGGGGAAATGAGGTTGTGGAATTGAACCCATGCTCAAATCACAGGTTCTAGGTCTCTATTGGTAGGAGATTGAACGGGGGCGTCTCAGCGATACTCTCTAGAGAAAGAATCTATTGCTCACATTAGATTGAGGACCCCCTTTCTCTAGTGAGGGGGGCTCCACTCGGTGGTCTAGCCTACCATACTATATCTCTCGATCCACCGGAGAGCCCAGGAAGAGTCTAGTCTATAGTCAGTCTAATCTATATATGGCTATGGGGGTAAGAAATCCTATATATGGATGTCGGTGACCTATGCATACACTATACTACTATAAAATTGCTATATTATTACTATACGAGTATATTGCTCTTGACCCACGAGCCATAGAACAAAGAGATGGCAATGACCTATGCCTACACTATACTACTATATGATTGCTATATTATTAATATGTGGAGTATAGCTCTTGACACACGAGCCATAGGGTAGAGACATTGGGACCCCAATTCGCTGAGCCGCCACTCAAACATTTAAATTGATATATATGGAGGGGAGCCTCCCTCTATATCTGGCTCGTCTCTTATCTATATGGCGAGGAAAGCTATATTGTAAAGGCGACACTTGACTCCCCGCAACAGATAGATAGGGTTAGGGTCCCCAAACTCCCAGTTATTTATAGATATAGAGGGGGAAACATCCCCCAAAGAGAGATCGGGGCTTTATTTGATTAGATAGAGTTCTATTAAATATAATAAGGCGTAGGGAAATGATTGGGCCACTACCTAGCGACTATATAGAGAATGGAGAGTGGGGAGGCTGGCCCAACCCATATCCCATAGAGAGACCGGGGAGGGGAGGCTGCCCCATATATAGATAGGTGGACACTGAATCTCTCTAGTTATGCTCGAGGATGATCCCATGCCCCTCCCCCCGTTATAGTATAGTAGGCCATCTGGAGAGGGCCTAAACCCCTAACTATAAATGGGGGGCCCACCCATCCTTCCCCCTATATATATGAGATTGAAATCTAGGCGAGCGCCTTTACACAGGGTGGCTTCCACCTCTCCCCCAACTAGAGAGAGGGTGAAGGGAGAGGGGTCCTGCAACTTTCTACTATACGATTACTATATTATTACTTTATGGAGTATATAACTCTATAGCTCTTGACCCACGACCTATAGGGATCCCAACTCATCCAACCACCATTTAATCCCTTATGTTGATTGAGTATCTTATCTTTATGGCGAGGGTGATTGAGTATTTTATCTAAATAGAGAGATACAATGGATTCTCTCTATATCAGACGAGTATCTTATTTGTATGGCGAGGGTGCCTATATTGTATAGGCAACATTTGACCCCTTACAATAGATAGACGTGGTTGGGGGTCCTACACTCCCAGTTATATATAACTATAGAGGGGGACCAATAACCCCCAAAGAGATATAGGGGCACTACACAACGACTGTAATTAGATTGAGTTTTATTAAATATAACAAAGTGTAGGGAAATGATCGGGCACTACACAACGACTCTATATAGAGAATAGAGAGTGCGAGATTATATAGAAAGAGAGTTGGGCCCAACCCATATCCCATATAGAGAGGGGAGGGGAGGCTGCCCCATATATAGATAGGGGACAATAAATCTCTCTAATTATGCTCGAGATGATCCATATCCCGTAGAGAGAGGAGAGGGGAGGCTTACTATTCTATAGGGGACAATGAATCTCTCTAATTGTGCTTGAGAACGATCCCGAGTCCCTCCCCCCGTAATGTCCCCTTCTCGGGACATTTTCCACATCAAAGATTTGAAGACCCTCAACCCAATGGGTTTGAGGATTGAACTCGAAATTTGTCCTAAGATGTCTATTATCTATTTTGTAACCCCGTTGAGGGCTCTTTAGTTAGTTAATGTGCACTTAGGCTAGTTGTCTTTATTATTTAATTAAAATAATAAAGTGCACATGGTAGTAGTCATTAAATATTTTAATTATGTCTTAGGGAGAAAACATTAAATGATTGATCATTAAATATTGCACCTCTTATTTCTATAAAAGAGGGGTCGCATTTCCTTTATTGGCATGTTGATAAATTATTGAAATTTACTCCCTGAGTGGAGAATCTTCTCTCTATGTGGGGAAAGGGATGTAAGCCCAAAATTGATACTCTTGCTCTCTTGTTTCTTCATTGAAGATCTCTTGCAATTAATTGAAGTTGGTTTGTAATTGATTTGTGTTAGATCTATGCTCTTTTGCCTTAACGACTTGGTTTTGGGTGTTGGCGCATTTGTTTGGAAGATAAATCTGCATTTTTGTGAAGGGTTTGAGGTACTTTGTGATTGTTATTACTGCTGCAATTTATTAGAGGCAAGTTGACTTGGTTTGGGATTTGATTTATCATGTTTTGAGGTTGTTTATGCTAGATGTATTTGCTGCTGTGTCTAATCAATTATTTCAGATCGAGGGATGATTATTTGAGGGTTTTGGAAGGGTTTTATGAGTTCGAAGTAATTTTTATATTTTATCCAAACCCTAACGACTTGGGAATAGTTTTCGGGGCAATTTTGAGTTGGTTTTTGTAATTAGAAATTTTAGTTTCATATTTCATTGGAAAGACCTTCATTTCTAGTTCATTTTGTATTTTACTTCATGAAAAAACATTGAGTATTGAGCAAGTTATGAATTTTAGAAGATTTCAGTTGTTTGTAAGCTATTTGGTTATAAATTAATATTTATCTCAGATCTGCAGTTTTGGGGTCAGATTAATATTGGTTTTGGTTGTAGAAATAAGGAGAAATAAGGAGAGCAATTTCATCATTTTTGGAGTTGATTTGATGCCTTAAATGTGTTGGGCGACCTAATTTTTAGGGAAAAACTAGGGTTTCGTGTTGGTTGTGCGAAATCTGATTTTAGACTATTATTCTTCATATTTTTGTGGCCCAATATACAAAATTTGAGATCATTTGGACTTATCTAGCCAAAGTTATGAATTTTTGAAAATTGCAGCAGTTGGGGTTTGAATATTAATTATTTTTCAGCTGTGTGATCAGATTCATGCTAATTTCTAACTTGTCCTAAAAGAAGACATTACAGTGGTATCAAAGCTACTTTCCTCTACTCCTTGTGGGTGTTGTTTGCATAGATTGAAACATGGAGCTTGTTAGTGACGAAGATTTGAGGACCAAATTCTATAAGCTTGGGAGATGGTTCAAGAGGCCTTCACTTGAGAAGACTGTATTGTTCATCACTCTTAAAGAGGTGGTAAGTTGTCTATGTCTATTTGAGCAATTAGATTTCAAAACTATGTCTTCAGTTTTAGATCCTTTGGTAGCACATTTGGTTAGATCAGGTTTATTGGGACATGAGGAAGTGGATATGAGACTCTTGGTTATCACATGCATTAGTGAGATCACACGGATAACAGCCCCAAGCTTGCTTTATGATGACATCACTATAAAAGAGATTTATGACTTCATGTTGGGAAGTTTCTAAAAGCTTTGGGACACCACCAACCCTCGGTTTGGCAAGAGGGTTAAAATTTTGAAAAACATGGCTAAGGTAAGGACTTGCGTTCCCATGTTAGATCTCAATTGTGAAGATCTCATTTCCCATATGTTTGAAGTCTTGTTTAGTGTTCTACATGAGGATCATTCACATGAGATAATTGATGCCATGCAAACCATAATGACTATAATGTTGAATGAGTATGGAGAACCTCTGCACTCATTGTTAGTGATACTTGTGGAAGAATTGGGACAAAAGAAACCATGTATAGCTCACACCTTAGCAAGAAGAGTGGTGGAGCAATGTTCAAGCAAAATTAAGTCATGCATCCAAGGTATGGGTTCTCTTGATTTTGATGATGAAATTTTGGCATCTAATTATTGTATGAAATTGAGTGGTTGCAAGGATTTGTTTGATGAACATGAAGGGGACATTCACATACATGATAAAGGAGAACTAATGGCAAAATCAGATTTGAGGCAAGAAGAAAGTATGATCGCCAAAAAGGAGTATACTCATTCATGTGATATATCATTTGTGTCTACTATATGGCAAAAAGGAGAAATTGTGGAACATTCATTACATGATAACAATCTTTTGATGTTTGATGGAATATTTGTGCCTATTAATTGCATTGAGTTGAACATGAGCGCAAGGAAATCAGGTTTTCAAGAGGACTATGAGGATGGGGCATCATATAATGCTTATGGTAATTTGCAGTTCGCTCTAATTTTCTGAATAACAGGCCCTAACGGGCAATTGAATGAGGTTTGTCACCCAAACATGAGTCTCATTGATGTCCCAAGTCATTACCCACCAAGTATGAATGCTTGTGAGGAGGACAAAGGGGTTTTAGACAAGGAAAGTAATGAGGAACTAAGTGCTGTTCCAAACTCAAAAATTCAGCTGAAGCAATGGCATACATCCCAACGGGCATTCATCCCAATACTCCAAATATGGAGTGAAATCAAATGATCAATCAACATAAGTCTCACAATGATCCCAAACTCTCCTTTTATAAACAAGGAGGCACAAAATTCGAAATCCCTAGGAGAGGGAAATCATTAAATAAAAATACTTTATCTTCCCTAGGTGTGGCGTCCCCTTTCTAAGGGTGATTTTAATATTAAAAGCCATCCAAAAGTTATTTAATTAATTCCATTTTTTAATTTTGCAAATTAAATAAATTACATAATTAAATAATTATTGCTTTATAATGTCAAATAATAAAAATCACTCTCCAGGCAATAATATTTAATTATTTAATATAATTTTCCCCTTGCAACATCCCAAAGGCCACAAGAAAAGATAGGCTAAGGGTCTTCAAAAATGGGGACATTACAGTCCTCCCTTCTAAAGATTGCTTGCCTTCAAGCAATAGCAAGCTCATACATCTGGGTCCAAAAGTGAAGCACTCCAAAAACCGAGTTCCCATGCCACTCAAATGGTGTAACATTTGTAATAACATAGGATGCTTCTTTCTCTTAAAAGCTAGGAGTGTCTTCCGCTGTAATTTTTCTTTCAAATCTGCCCAGGAAGCAAACAAGTTAGAAAAACAAGGGTGGAAGAACACTGTTCGTGCTTCCTCTTGATATGTCCATGTCATGGATGATGCCCAACTCATCCTCATAAATGGGTTGCCCCCAAACTCTTATATGCGGCTCCCAATACTGCTGTAGTTATGCATTCTCCCTTCAAAAATCAAAATTAGAGTGGCTGGTTTCCACCCCCAAATAGTCACCCATGAACCAAAATCAAGCACTAACAACCATGTCACCAAATGTATGAAAAAAAATTGAATTTTAGAAGTGATAGTAGAGTTGGTCCTAATGGTATTATCCATAAAAATGAGAGGACAACAGCTAGCATAATTCAAATTTTTTTCCCAACATGAATGATCATCAAACTAGTGAACAAAAATGGCTCCCATGTAACCGAAATTTCATCTTCAACCATAATAAACTGAAAATTATCCAAAAACACAGCTGAAAATGAAGTGTCTTGAGAAAAGTTCATACCATGTTCCTTCAAACTTTTCCTACTTCTCATTGAAGCCCAAAAGATGGTGGCCATGCAAGCAACATCAACGAAACATTCCCAATACCTATCCTTGGTTGATTTTACTCTTGGAAGCATATTAATCAAACACCCAAATGGAAGACATAACTGTTGCACAAAATTTGAAAAATGTTCTTACCATGCAAGGTGTAGTCCATGTTATCCATCCTTTCTTCAAATGAAATGATATCCTTGTATCCAAACCAAATTTGCTAAACTCAAATACTTTTATTCCCATTCCACATGGAACAATATGTGCAAGAAGATACCCCAAATTTCCTCTTTTTCAATGCTCATAAGAAGAGGAGAATACTAAAATATAGTGCATGCATGTATGAATATTATCATAGAGAGACCAAGGAACCTTGTACCTTTCCTTGTGCAAATGCCTTTCCCTAATGAGAGAAAGAGAAACATAGGAATCCATCATACCTTTGTGTCCTCTAATGATGATTTTCTCATACGGACCAGCAAGCTTACTATTATGGCTTCCTTCATTGGGAAGAGTGATAGTCACTCTTTCTTTTCGTCCATCCTGTTTCTTATGTACCCAAGTAATAAGGGCAAAAGTACCGCCAAGAGTATGATCTATGTACCTCATATCCACCTTTCTATCATGCTCATAAACGTACCCATCAAAACTCAACATATGAGGAGAAATAAAATAAGAAAGATCATACCTTGGGCTGTTCCCAACATCTACAAAACTCAGAATTTCTGAGTTCGGAACAACACTTAGTTCCTCATTACTTTCCTTGTCTAAAACCCCTTTGTCCTCCCCACAAGCATTCATACTTGGTGGGTAATGACTTGGGACATCCATGAGACTCATGCTTGGGTGATAAACCTCATTCAATTGCCTATTAAGACCTGTTATTCGGAAAATTACAGCGAATTGCAAATTACTATAAGCATTCCATGATGTCCTTTCTTCATAAGCACACCTCTTCACAAGCCCATCTTCATAGTCCTCTTGAAAACCTGCTCCTTTTGCATTCATGTTCAACTTGATGCAATTATTAGGCACTAATAATTTGTCAAACATCAAAAGATTATTACCATGCAATGAATGCTTCAAGATTTCTTTTTTTTGCCACATAGAAGTAGACACACATGATGTATTATATGAATGAGTTTACCCTTCTATAGTGAGGTCATTGACCATGCCTCCTTCTTGCCCTTCAAATGGCTCGTGGTGGGGTTGAACAACTCCCCTCAAATCTGATTTTTCCATCACATGTTCCCTTGCCATCATTTCTCCTTGATCATGCATATGCTTGACACTAATATCATCTTCATGCCCATCAACCAAATCTGATTTCTCCTTGCACCCACTCAAACTCATGCAATCATTAGATGCCAAAAATTTATCATAAAAAACAATAGTGCTCATACCTTGGATGCATGTCTTTACTTTGCTTGCACGTTGATTTACAACTCTTTTTGCTAAGGAGTGAGCAATGCATGACTCCTTTTGTTCCAATCCTTCCACAAGTATGGATAGCAAAGGTTGTGGAGGTTTTTCTTACTCATTTAATATTAGTGACATTATTGTTTGCATAGCATCCATTACTTCATGTGAATGTTCTTCATGTATAACATCAAAGAAAACCTCAAACATGTGCAAAATAAGGTCATTACAATCAAGATCTAACATTGGAATGCTAGACCTTACCTTAGCCATGTTTTTCAAGACCTTAACTTTCTTATCAAAGCGAGGGTTTGTGATGTCTCAAAGCTTTTGAAAACTTCCAATTATGAACTCATAGACCTCCTTCATAGTAGTGTCATCATATGACAAACTTGGGGCTGGTATTCGTGTGATCTCACTAATGCATGTGATGACTAAAAGTCTCACATACACCTCCTCATGTCTCAACAAGCTAGATCTCGCCAAGTGTGTCACCAAAGGAGCTACAATTGAAAACATAAAGCTATAATCAGATTGTTGTATCAAACATAAACAACTCATTACCTCTTTAAGAGTGTGGAGCAATACACTTTTCTCAAATGAAGGCTTCTTGAGCCTTTTCCCAAGCTTATAGAGCTTGGTCTTCAAACCTCCGTCACTGGCAAACTTCATGATTTATTCTGCAAACAAACCCACAATGATGGAAGAAAGATGCTCTAATACCACTGTAATGTCCCCTCTTCTAGGACTATTAAGAAAAAGAAAAAGTATTTGTCAAGATTAAGCAAAGAATGAAAAAACCCTTTTGCTTCAACCTAAAATATCTCAATGTTAGCTATCTCGAACCCAAATGAGGTTGGAACTAGCCAAGGTGGTGGGATAGATTGGAAGAAAACAATTGGAATTTAAACACATTCAAATAAGATTATTAACAGCTGAAAAATAATTAATATTAAAACCCCAACTGTTGCAATCTTCCAAAATTATTTCCCGCTTAACCATCCAAGCAAAAATTCTCAAACTTAGGATTTTGGGCCACAAAAATATGAAGAATAATATTCTAAAACCAAATTTCGCATAGCAAACAGGAAACCTTAATTATGCCCTAAAAAGTAGGTCGCCCAACACATTTAGGGCATCAAATCCACTCCAAAAATTATGAAATCGTCTTCTCGTTATCTCTCCTAATTTTTACCACATATTGATTCCGAACTGCAGATCTGAATTTTATAACAATTAATCAATTAAAAAGCACCCAGAACAGCTGAAACTTCAAAAATTAATATCTCACTCAATACTTGGAGTTTTTGCATGAAATAAATTGCACAATAAAGTAAAAATAAAGAGTTTTCCAATGAACTAACAAACTGAATTTTTATCCTATTGAAACCCACTCAAATCTGCCCCTGAAATCTGAAAACTAGTCGCTAGGGTTAGGGAAAATTAATTAAATAATTTCCAGCTTATAAAACCCTTCCAAAACCCTTAAACAATCAACCCTTGATCTGAAATAATTGATTAGGCATAACAAAAAATGAATTTAGCATAAATAACTTCAAAATATGATAGATTAAACCTCAATACCATTCACTATGGCTAAATAAATTGCAGTAGCAATAATGGTCATAAAAGTACTTAAATAAAAGTACTTCAAACCCTTCACAAAAATACAAATTTATCATCCAAATAAATGCAATGGAGGAGAGTAGCAATAATGGTCATAAAAGTACTTAAATAAAAGTACTTCAAACTTAAATAAAAGTACCAAATTCACAAAAATACAAATTTATCATCCAAATAAATGCGCCAACACCAACACAAGAGCTCACAATGGAGAGAACAATGAAATCTTCAATATCTTCAACAATGGATCCAAATGAAGCTTACAATGAGAGAGCACAATGCAAGAACTAGGGCATACATCCTATGGGCATACATCACTATGGCTAAATAAATTGCAGTAGCAATAATGGTCATAAAAGTACTTAAATAAAAGTACTTCAAACCCTTCACAAAAATACAAATTTATCATCCAAATAAATGCGCCAACACCAACACAAGAGCTCACAATGGAGAGAACAATGAAATCTTCAATATCTTCAACAATGGATCCAAATGAAGCTTACAATGAGAGAGCACAATGCAAGAACTAGGGCATACATCCTATGGGCATACATCCCAATACTCTAAGCATGGAGTGAAAACAAATGTTCAATCAACATAAGTCTCACAATGATCCCAAACTCTCCTTTTATAAACAAGGAGGCACAAAATTCGAAATCCCTAGGAGAGGGAAATCATTAAATAAAAATACTTTATCCTCCCTAGGTGTGGCGTCCCCTTTCTAAGGGTGATTTTAATATTAAAAGGCACCCAAAAATTATGTAATTAATTCTCTTTTTTAATTCTACATTGTGGGAATTAAATTAAATAAATTACATAATTAAATAATTATTGCTTTATAATGTCAAATGATAAAAATCACTCTCCAGGCCATAATATTTAATTATTTAATATAATTTTCCCCTTGCAACATCCCAAAGCCCACGGGGAAAGATAGGCTAAGGGTCTTTTAAAATGGGGACATTATAGGATGTGAGTTGCTTGAATGGTCTACGAGTTGGTGGTTGTTGAAAAGACATTGGAAACTTTCAAGCAAATGCGGGTGTAAAGCCTGACTCCACAACCTCTAATAACATCCTCCCAAGCTGTGCCAAATGGGGAACTTTGAAACAGGGTATAGGCATCCATCATCGCATAAAGAAGTTTGTCAGATTTTATAACTGCAGGCGCTCTGTTAGGTAGGTCTGCTATCATGGAGGCTAAGACAAGGCACATGAACTATCTTCCCAATGCCTGAAAGAACCACAAGTTCATAATATGCCAAGCTTGCAGGTATACACACAATGTTTTTGTTGAAAGGGCGTTAGAAACTTTCACGCAAAGGCAATAAGCAAGCATAAAGCCAAACTCCATAGCCTTAGCCAGCACATTCCTTGTTTTTGCCAAAATGGGAGTGTTGGAGTAGGGCATGGAGCATTGCAGTTGTTTCACCAAATGCAACCAACAGGTGTCTACATGATTGGTTCACCTTTGTTGGCATGCTCTCAACTTGTGCTAAAATATGAGCTTTGGGATGGGTATGTAAATTCATCAAGTAATATAAAAGAACATTTTTTTAATTTGGCAGTATGTGTACTTCATGGGCCCAGGTAGACATGTATGCAAATCGGGAATCTTACCCACGGCCATGAATATGACAAACTACCTCAAAAAAAAGGGGGGCGTGGTTTCGTGGACAACATTGATTGCAGGATATGCACAAAATGGGTTCGTTGAAAAGACCTTATAACTGTTGGGGCAAGCACAAGAATTGTTTGGTTAAATGCCTGAAAGAAATGTGGGCCTTAGAACGTTCCCTGATCATGTAAGCTTCATTTTCGTTTTAATTTTTGAGGGGGTTGTGTTTATTGATTGGTTTGCATGGGCAACATTTAACGCCTTATTGTCCTGAGAGAACTCAAAATCTTATTTCATGCCTTTTTAAACCAGTGCAGGTTACGTGGATTTGTTGGAGTGAGCAGGTGTGTGAGTGGGGCATGGATATGGCCTCTATCTCCCAACTTGTGCAAACATATCAGCTTTTAAGCAGGGTTTGAATGTCCACCAAGCCTTATGGGGAGAATTTCTTGTCATATTGTAGAGTTGTAAGTGCACTGGTAATTATGTATGCAAAATGTGGAAGCTTGTACTTGGCATGGGAATTGTTTGATAAAAAGCGTGAAAGAAATGTGGCCTCACGGCCTGCAATGATTGCAGAGTAAGTACAAAAGGGGCAGGATTGTATGTTGTAGGCAGTACTTGTAGCACCTCCTCCAACTGGTCGCGTTACATAATGCTGTGAGATTGAGATTGGTAGTGGATGGCATTGGTATTGTATGATTTTGATTGCAGCAAGAAAAGGGGGGGACGTGGGCTCAAGGTAGGGAAACTGTTTGACAAAGCGCCTTGCCACGGTTACAAGATTTGCACAAAATGAAATTGGTGAAAAGGCACTAGAAACTTTCATTAAAATGAAATGACAGGTGTAAGCAAAATTCCACAACCTCTGCTAAATGTTTTCCCTCTTGTTGCACCCAAATGGGAGCTTGTGAACAGTGTTGGATGGACAGCCAAGCATAATAGGCAAATTATGTCAAATTGTACAGTTGTAAGGCGTTTAAACTGTGGTTAATGTGTTTGGGTTGTTGAAACGACTATCTCAAAGAAACTCTAAACTTTTTGATCAATGTTTTAGTTAAACCTGTTGTGGTTGTGTGTGTGTGGATGTGTTTCCTGGTAGAATATGGACTTGATCAATAGGCACCTGAACTGTTTGACAAAATGCATGAAAAAAATGTGGTCTCCTAGACGCATGCGCTGGGCGTGTGGACTGCTTGTTGAATTCCTGTGCGAAATGTGAGCTCATGGAATGCCAAAGTTACTTGACATGCTCAAATGGAGTTCGAATAGGCCTCAAACCGTGTGAAGCATACAACTGGCATGCCCAACTAGCCATAGAACTCCTCTTTTCTCGCTTGCTAGATCAATATAGACATGGTTTTCTCTTCCTTATCTTTCACGAGTTTCGTATTCTAGTTTTCCCTTCTACAATGATATCGAAAATAAAAAACAAAGGAAGAAAATGCTATTGGGTAATTAAAATGAACCGTAACATAAAACAACGAAATTTCCCTTCTTTCAACACAACTGAAAAATGTTCGAGTGCAAACCCAATTTCTTATTGTACCTCTTTAGATTTTTGGATAGCTTGGATAACCATATTGGATAACAGAAACCACCTGAATGACAAGATGAACTTGTTTTCTAGTTTAAAACTACTTTGTTGTTTGCCTTGCAAATGTTAATAAACACGATTTTCCACGACGTCTAAAACACCCCTCCAGACCCTGAAATGGGAAAGTCAAGTTTTGAATGTGTTCCCTGTAATGTGGAGTGTTATTGTTGTCACCAAATCACTGCACCCCCCGAATGGCTTGAGAATTAATCACGACATTCGGTGTGATTGGGACACATGGGCTCACCTCTCAAGCTGTGGGACTTGCGCTCGAGGTGAACCTCCGGAGAAGGCCGACTTCCTCTTCCCAAATTAAATACAATACTGCTTCTGATGTAAGAAAGATGGCTAACTAGACCTATACTAACATTTCATGGGATTAGGGAAATGGAATGCAAGGAAATAAAATCTATGCTAGAAGTGGCGATGCACCGAGAAAAGGAATGATCAACTTCAGGAAGGGTTAATGTGGATAGGATGCTCGCATCATTGGCCACCTTCACCTATTGCAACTTAGAAAGGGTACAAAATACCACAAACTAGAAGCACACGTTCCTTTGTTAAACTTGAAACATAGACAATAGAAAGATCAACTTTGATTCGATACACAGATAATTTATCAAGAGGGATAATCACAAACACATGTTAAGCATCCACTTAAGTGATAATAATCATGCAACTCTTAACCAACAAAAGGAAAATAGTTTCTCACAACTGACGAAAAGGTAATCACACTATTCTTTTCACAATATGAAATAGATAATCTGAAATAAAGGTAAATTAATCAATAATGCCAAGGAATCACATTCACAAAGCATACAATGACTAACCATCCAATGCAATAAAACAGATCTTCAAGTGCAAGGAATAACTCTGAATATAATTAAAAGGTTTCAACAAAACTCTGAAAAAACTCTTCCAAGCCTGAAGAGCACTTCACCAAAAATCTCTCTCAAAGTCTCTCCCCTAAATAATGGAAGCATTCCACTATTTATAAGTTTCTAGGCTGAGCCATCACAGCTGGGCCTTTAACTAACATTTAACTAAAAATAGTAATGTCATTAATAAAAAGGAACAGGCTCCCATGAAAATAGCAAATTTGTTGCAAAAGGTTGACCAAGTCAACCCTGCAACTTTGACTGATCCCACAGCTTGTTCCCATCTTTTCATGGCCGCTCAACTTTGGCCTGATTCATCTGCATCTCCTTTCTCTGCAAGTTTCTATTGTCCTTCCTCCCATACAGCTATTCGGTGTTTGTACTCGAAGAAGCGTTTGATAACACCCTAAGTTTCTTCATCTCCAGGTCCACATGCATAGTGATTCACTACGTCTGTTGTCTCGATTTCTTTCGTGATCCTGGTTGGCAACCTTCAAAGTTTATTTGTGAATTTCTTTAGTCTCCCTATGAGATTCTGACATAAGACCAGTCAGTCAATGGAGTCACTATTGAAAGTCTTTATGACGTCATCGTCCCGCCTTACCAAATATTTGAAATTTTCCTTAATCTGGTCCTCAAGAAGAGCATCGATATTTTCATTGAAAAACTTGAAGTTGGCGTTGTCAAACTCCTTTGATATATCATTCAGGGCATCTGTAATCTCCACTCGCTTCTCCTCCAATTTCTTAATCAGATCTTGTAAAACTTAACACCGGAATTCCATAGCCTTTTGGTTCGAACAATTTAGAAGCATCATCAATCACTTCTTCCTGAAGAAGCAAATCATAATCCTCTTCTCTAATGTTACTCCATGTTGCCAAAGTTAAATTTAAATTATTATTATCCTCAGAGAATGATTCGTCCATCCTAGCAATGGTAATTTTTGCAACCTGCAAATCATTATAAATCTCAACAACTTCCTTGATCAAAGGATTGGCTTCTTGCAAGATTCTTTCCATCCATCCACTCACTGTTCTCCCTTTTTGGCTTAGCTTCTCGAGCTCAAGATAAGAAATATCATTGATTATAGATGAAATTGTCATAGCCGTAGTAGTTGAGATGTCAGTGGATGGAGTGGGTTGGGTTACTCTACACAGCAATGCGGTGAGCTGCTCGACCTTGGCCTTGAGCTCATCCTTGGTGGCCTTGTCTTTGTCATATTTCTCCAAAAGGGCCCCAAGAGCAGTGTGTACATCTTGCTTGGCTCCTTCATGAGTAGCCTTCCCCAATGAGAACTTTGATATCCGGTAATATGCTGCTGTGATTGTTTCTTTAGTTTTCCCCTCAACGGGGGTAGCTACTTCTATCACACACTCTCGAAATGGATTAACCATCAGACTTGATACAGTTCTCGGTCTCTTGGCCTGTCTTTTGGGCATGGACTCCAATATACTGAGATCTATAACATCTCTCAGAGGAACCTTTTTCTTTTGCTTGGGAATCTGTCTAAACAATCACTCTGGTATGGCTAGAGCCGATGAAGATGGAGTGGCAGATCTGATACCTGAAGCATCAGTTAGAGCAAGATCACTAGAAATACTAGCTGATATCTGAGCAGAGGTAGCAATGATGGAAGGTGTGGATGTAAGGACAACTATAGGAATTGACAAAGCAATGCTGAGGGTTGTAATTGAAGAAAATGGAAGTGTCAAAGGAAGTGAAGTGGAAATGGGTGACCCAATATTTTCTCCAGCTGATAAAACTGGAAGTGACGAGAATACCTGGGCCATAGAAGGGGATGGGAAAGAAGAAATGATGGTGGAAGTGGAAAGAACTGATTTTGGAAGTGATAATGTAGGAAGGGGAAGATGTGATGGATCCTGAATGACACTTGGAGAGTCACTGACTTCAACTGTTTCTGTTACTGGCACTGCATATGATGTAATCTTGGGAGCAGCAGACCTAGAGAGAGATGAGCCACCAACCACAAATGAGATCTTCTTTGGAACTGTAGGAACCCTTTGAGTCGACCTCTTGCCTTTTGTGGGTGTTGGTTGGGTTATTACTGGTGGAGACCCTGTATTTGTAGGTTGGTTTTCCCCTTTGGGTGAGATTCCCAAGGTGGCCAACCAACTAATAGTCCTCTTTAGAATGGGTCCCACCCTTTCCTTAGTATTACTGCATTCTTCCACAAACCAATCAACCCATGGCAGTGGTTGATTGGCAATATTATCACTCTTGTATGATGAGTCTAGGACCTCGTCATTGTCCTACATGTCCTTTGGTACATCAGCCAATCCAAATTGCCGAACTTCATCAAGGGTTAACCTTTCATAATCCCTTTGCCGCACGATGTATTCGTCCCGACAATGAATCCATATATCTTCTAATTGGGGTACGTGAGCATTGGACCGACCTGTCTCCCCAAACTTACCCCAATAGTTAAAATTAGTTCGCAGACGAAAGGTCCGCAGGGTTACCTCAGCCATTTTTGCATCCACATTTTTTACCTTGTGAATATTTGGGCAAGAATACATGTCAATCGAAACAGGGAAATGCATTCCCGCCTTGTGACGCTTATTTTGGATTCGATGATAATCCAACAATTGCCGAACTAATTCCAAAAGAATCCATTTGTCAGTGGGGCACCTTGGCAACTTGCTTGGGGCGCCTATGAAACTTGGAATCCGAATGTAGGTGAATGTGGGAAACTGAAAGTAGATTGCTCCCCATTCTCGCACCTCTTGGAAAGCCTCATCGGAAACCCTTCGATTATATAGTTCTTTGTCAAAACGATAGAGGACAACAACAAAGAAAGCGTCGTTGACTCTTCGGAAATGCTTGTTCCCTTCGTCCAGAGTGAGTTGAGGATAAAACTCGTATATTTGGGAGGTGCTGCGAACACCCCTGGTATTCAATCCCGCAAAATCTCCCATAGCAGCAGCCGCATATACCAGGAAAGATGTCATATAGAAAGTCTTCGTCTCTGACACTTTACCCGACTGATAGCGAATGTTGCTACTAATATGCTCCCCCCATCGGATAAACTCGTCATTCTTCTTGATAGTTGCTATGTACAAGAACATTCATTCCTGGAATTCCTTTGCAGAAGGAAGACCTTAGACTCTGCTTAATAGCACAATAAGATCATTGACTTCCTGAATAAAATCCGATCGATGTATAGTCTTGGGTAATTTGGCGAAACTCTTAACCAGATAGGATTTTGTCATAACCTTTGAGCATACTTCTTTTTTATCCCAGTGTTCCACTGCTATTTCTGGTGAAATTGTGGCGTAATCTTGAACGTCTGGAAGTTTAAACAAGTCCTCGAAGAAATCTAGGTCCAAACGGATCACCACCTTATCATCATTATCTATAATTGACATGGAGTCCTTGTCGTAGTGGGCTGCTACAGCTAAGACAAACTCTGGGCATTGCACAGATGCAGAAAAACCAACAGCACAAATGCGGGAAAACCGACAACAAGGGCAAGACCACTGTCATAGATGGCCTGCATCCATGACTTCTTGTCTTTAATCTCTCCCAGAACTCGAGAAGATCAATTTGTCCTAGATCAGTGTCCCTAATATTTCCTAAGTCGGAGGACAAGCAAGATTGGGGAGCAACCCCAAGAAATATGTACTTCATCTTCTTTTTTTCCTTTGAAGTGGAGGTAGACATCAAAACCTGTGTTTCAGGAGCTGAATGTCTCCGAAATTCCGAAAACAAGAGAACTCCGAAATTCCGAACCGAAAAAGTCCGAAAGGAATCACCGAATCGAAATCCCCGAAAGAGTTTTCCGAACTGAAATTTCCAAAATAAGAACTCTAAAAGAAATCTCCAAAATGAAAGCTCCAAAAGAAATCTCTGAAATGAAAACTTTGAAAGAAATCTCTGAATCGAATCTGATCTGGTTGTTGAGACAGATGGATCCTGAATTGAAGGCCCGAAGACGTTTCCTCCATTTTTCTTCACCTAACCTCCTCAAAATTAAAGTTCCAGACCTCCATGACATGGGCGAGGCTGAGATCTTTTCAACGGCGTCAGATTTGCAATATTTCGAGCCCTGAGTCGAAAGATATGCCCCCTCGAAGTTTGTATCGGGTCTGTACAGGAGGGCGGGAAAACAACTTGAAAAACGGGTCCCCTTTTGATATGGGACACGTGGCAGCCAGATTGGAACAAAAATCGGGCCTGCGGGTTCAGAATTTATCTTTTCCCCCTTTTTCTGTGAGAATCACAAAATCCAGAAAACTCCCGCGGTCCCGCTACTCTGCTTGGACATGTGGTACCATTTTGTTGGCTGGGGAGATGCGCTTCCATCTTTTCCTTTGTGCCATTTTGTCAAAAGGAAAATTTTCACCTTTTCCTTCAACTCCCCGCTTTGGTTTGACTCGGGTTCAAACGTTGACTCTTTCCCTTTTTATTTTAGAGCCTTCCCGAGTCTGTCAAATAGATTTAAGACACGGATTCACGTGACAGAGCCGTTTCTTCTCTTTCTTCTCGCACAAGGTCGTGGCCGATCCAATATTTTGCCCGAGAGGCGAAATATGGATAACAGTAAGGCCAACCTGAATAAAAAAGGATAATATTAAAGAAAATATAAAATGTTAGTAATAAACATATCATATAGTTGCTCAAGGTTCTTCTCCTTCATCTTCACTTCTTTGCCACAGAGAAGGAATGACAAGAAGACCAAATATTAGCTCCTAAGTGTAAAAACGGGACACTATAGTCCTTCCTTCCCAAAATTGCTTGTCCCCAAGAAATTGCAAGTGCCCGGATCCCAAATGAATCTCAACTTCTCCATGATCTTTATGTGTGTATCTACACAAGAAACAAATGTATTAAAAAAAACATTGAGTGTTTAACAACATTCTCTTAGGCCCTGTAGTTATAGGAGTTGACTCCCCATTCTCGATTGTGGAAGCTCCACAAACTTCGTGCATTTGATGGCTACCCCATTCATAGCTGTAGTTATGCATTTCCTCCTCATGGTTCAGCCTGAAAGTGGTTGGAACATGTTGCCAAACAGCTGCCCATGCCTTAAAAATATCCAGGAGGAATATTAGCGTCATTCTTGTGACCCAATCTTCCTCTTCCTCAACCCAAAGTATGCAAAGGAAACTGAAAATGATAGGGACAACAATG
Organism: Taxus chinensis; assembly: GCA_019776745.2. Taxonomy (NCBI): domain Eukaryota; kingdom Viridiplantae; phylum Streptophyta; class Pinopsida; order Cupressales; family Taxaceae; genus Taxus; species Taxus chinensis. The sequence continues at coordinate 692,820,779 of CM034146.1, forward strand.
TCAAATTTGCTACTTGGGCTCACTGCTGTCATAAAAATCTTCTCATTCATGCTTGAAGTTCCCTTAATTGCTTCTCTTTTATTGCTCATGCTTCTATGTAATATGAGGGAAGTTTTGAAAATACTTCTAGCACATTTGTAGAACTAATCTAAAAACAAATCTTCATCGTTACCTGGTTGTAGCAGCACGTTAGGCCCCTTAGCATGAGTGATTTGGAGTTGTATTCGGGTGGTTTTGGGCTGCTTCCACAAAACCAATTCTAGCGAAGTTGTTCCCCTTTCAAGAGCCCCTCTTTTGGTTCTAATTTCCAACGTGAACACACAAGTTACTTCATGCCAAAAATATTTCATTGAATACCAATCACTGCTGTCATAAGAATCATGGTAAGTATGCATAGGATTGCAAGACATCTGAAAATTGTGAATTTGGAACCCTTCCCATAACATCTCCAACTTGCATAGATTTGAGCATGAAGGGGGGCAAGCGAATATGGGAAGTAGTAGTGCTTATACGATACTCAACAACATATAGATCGGTCATCCCAGATACCTTTTCTTCATGTGTATCCAACTGGTATGGAATGCTTGTGATGGCGAAGAGGAGTCCACCAATCTCAACTTCCATGCCCTCCTTTGTAGACCCTTTGTTATCCCCCTTTCTTAGGTCTTTCTTAGTTTCTTTGACATGGTGACATAGTGGAAATTTACTCCTCAAGGGTTGTTTTACTAACTCAATTGGAAATGGAGAATTGTTAGCATGTGCCAACCATAGAACAAGTGAAACTTCCTTTGGATGAGACTGTTGATCAAAAACAGTGAGTATAGGGATATTCCTTACACACTTTGACCAAGGTAAGAGAGGAATTCTTCCTCGATATGAAACATATCCAAACACTATAAGTGGCAGGTTTACCTCCTGAAGCAACTGCTGTAGCAATATATGGTGCAAATAATCCCTCGCATCATGGATTATCCATGAAAGGAGCTGAATTACTTTGTAGTGTGACTGCTGTTCCAAAACAGCAACGTGGAAACTCATAATGGCAAGCTTAAAACACCACAAATCAACCCTCTTATTGCTTCTAATCATGCCTCTCAATCCCACCTGAGTTACAATGCCCGGATCAAAGAAATAGCACTCATTCCACTTCAATTCAAACATCAATTTCATGCACACAACTTGTGTTTCAATTGGCGGCATCTTTTTATGAGTATGTGCATTGACTAGGAACTGAAAATCCAGATCAAATGACTGTTGAACAACAAATGGAAGTGTGGAGCTTACCATGTGCTTTCCCAAAGCTATCTTGAATGATTGGTGCCCCTTGGTGATGAAGTTACTTTGCATCATCTCACTCTTCACCAAGTAGTGTGAATGCATAACATCCTCCATAGATTTTCCTTCTAACCATATGCATGTAAATAAACACTCATCGGCCACAACCCTATTGAATCCTTCTTTTTTAGAGTGTTCTCCATAATGGCCACCACGAAACATCAAACTTGCCATGTGTTCCTTCCTTTCCACAGGCTGCCCATGAAGAAACAAGTATGGTAGCGACATAGCAGGAGACAAAGAATATGAAATGTGACTATTTCTACCATACCTTGTGTTGTCCATGCATGGAACCTCTTCATGATTCTTACCACGGTCATGTATATCATCAACTTGCCTCCAATGAGCTGCTGCTTTGGAAATTCCAGCAAGCTCATTGTCTTCATTCTCACCTAGAAATTGGTCCTCCATCACCAACTTCACTTCACCCATATGCAAATCTGATTTTTCCTCTTCTTTTGGCTCATGCTCCATGGTTTTCTCTTCAAAAACGTGCTCATTTGTTCTGTTTTTCTGAATATCAGTCAATGATTCATTCCTATAAATTGTGTTAGGCACCCTAGGGCTCCCACTTTACCTCTTTTGAACCCCAGAACTCCGTAAGTGGTACGGCATCACGGATCTTAGATGAAAGGTGTAATGTTCCTTTTTCGGGGACATTACTAAGATACCTATTGTCTACTTTATTTTACATTGTAACCTTCTTGGTACGCCTTGCACTACCAAGGAGGGGTAGTTTCCTTAGCAGTTAATGTGCACATAGGTTAGTAATTTCTTAATATTAAATTAGGAAAAATAAATAAAGTGCACATAGTCTTAGTATTAAATGTTTTAATGTGAGTTTTATTAGTTTTCCCTCCAAAAGAGAAAGGTCGGTCATTGAATGATGCACCCCTTAATTCTATAAAAGGAGGTTGCGTGACCTTTAGTGGGCATGTTGATTGATCATTTGAATTTACTCCATGCTTGGAGAAAAGGGATGTATGCCCTAAGTTGTTGTTTGCCCTCTCTTTCATCGTTGAAGATATTGAAAACTCTCTATTGCAATCATATTGTTGTGTGATGTTGCATTGATCTCTTGTTGGCAGCTTGTAGTTTTATGCATTTTTGTGCTCAAAACACTGTAGCGACACTGTAGCAAATCTGTGTTTGTTTGTTTATGCATTGTTGAGGTCAAAACACTGTAACAAACTGTGTTGAGCAGTTTTACACCTATTTTTGTGTCATTGGATGATTGTAATGTCCCTTTTTCTCCAAATTCGAAGGCAAATTGGATTTTGGGCTATTCTTTTTCATCGTCGAGTTGAAGAAGAAAAGTTGAAAGCAAATAATGTCTTTTAATATTTTTTAATATGTTTTTAGTGTGATGGACTCAACTATATGGGCCGGCCTTGGTGTTTGAGGCAAAATAAATAATTATAAGGGGTCGGCGAAGGCATAATAAATGGATATAAGGGAAAGGTCATGTCTTTTCAATTTTGGCGCCACCCTTAGAAATTAGCATAAATAGGGTGAGAGGGTTCATTTGGATATATGAACTTCACTTGTAAAAATCATATTTTGAGAGAGAACTCTCGTATCTTTCCAACTGGGATAGAAACCCCGTTTGAGGTCCATTGTGAGGGACGAAAACCTCTCACTCATTTTATGTTTACAGAAGATTATTATATTGAAGACCATTTTATGTCCAACTCTGATTTTCCAGTTATTTCTGCCATTTTGACTTGTATATGATTATAATTCAAATTATAATTTACAAATAACTTCAAATCGATTTGCTAAATCAAATCGCCATATTTTATAAAGCCCAAATCTGCATTTTCACTCCTTTCGAGGCACTATTTTAGGCAAATCAAACCACTTTTGGGCTGCTGCAATTTCTGAGCATTAACAGTAATTTCCAGCAGTATTAAATTGCATATATCAATTTGACTTGGCTTTAATTCATTGTAAATTCATTAATAACCATTTGATAATTGTAGCAGATGCTTGTTGATGAATTTGGGCTCTTATTTCAAGGAAAATGACCCGCTGTAATTAATTTTCAATCTGCTGCAATAATTTCCAGAATTATGGAAATTTTAAATAAACCTTAAAAAAGGGTTATTACAGTGGTATCAGAGCCTGATTCTCAAAGGGCCTGAGAAAAATTCAATGGATAAATTTATGGCGGGACAAGAAAGACTCACGGAAGCCTTGGACCTTCTTGCCATGTCTATCCAAAATCTAATTAATACTAAGCAAACAATAAGAACAGCCCGAGGATCGAGTCCAAAGAATAGAGTTGAAAGTCCTATAGGAAGAGGATCCAAGCACCACGGGAAGAGAAAATGTTGAAGCCAGTTATAAGGAATACATGGCTTTTTCCAAAGAAATACGTGAAGCAATGTCATTCATGGAGTTCTGGGAGTTGGAGAGTGGAAGACCTAGGCCTAAACCTAGGCATGCCAAGCCACGAAGGGAGAAAGAAGAAAAAAGCTTCCAAATTGCAATGGAGGCTCAAAGAGTGGAATAAAGGAAGACCGGTACCCAGCATGAAGGTAAAGGTTTATTGGTGTTTGATGATATTCCTTCGGCTTCCAATGATTTCATATTGCAAGGAGTTGAAGAAAACACAAAAGTATTGGGTATGGAGCAGACCTTGGAAACAACAGAGGCTTCTGTCACCTTTGTCAAATACGAATCAAGGACTGACATTCAGAACAGCAGCACAAGGAAGCATGTTTGTGAAGAGGAAACCTTGGAGCATGAACCCAAAGAAGAGCAAAAAACAGATTTACATATGGGAAGAGTGAAGTTGATGATGGAAGACCAATTTCCAGGAAAGAATGAAGAATAAGAGCTTGCCAGAATGCCCAAAGCAGCAGCTCATTGGAGGCAAATTAAAGGCATACATAATCATGGAGAGAACTATGAAGAAGCTCCGTGCATAGAAAATTTGAGGTATGATGACATTTTACCTTCTTTTATACCGCTGCCATATTCATATCAGAATGAGGGATTTGTCAAGGAAGCATTAAACAAATTATAGTGAAGGCAAGTACCCAAAAAACAAAGGATCCTAGAGGTAAGGTGACCTTAGAATTCGGTTTATATTTAAACTCAGAATTTCTGAGTATTATGGGCAGCATTCTTAGTATAAGAGGTGGCACACATCACCCACTCTGGGTGAAGAGTCTGCTTCATGACCAAAGGGACACCATGCTTATTGAAGAGGGCAGCATGTATCAGCTTATTGAAGAAGAATTACCAAGAAAGATGGAGGCGAACAAAGCTAGAACAAGGAAGATACAGAGGGCAAGTATGATGCTTCACAGTGGCCACTTGGAGGAAAAAGGATTCAATACACTTATGGTTAATGAGTGCTTGTTTCCATGCATGCATTCACACCACTTGGTGAAGGGGCACCAATTATTCAAGATAACTTCAAAAAAGCACATGGGAAGCTCCGCATTTCCATTTCATCAGTCATTTGACATAATGGTTGTATGCATAAAGTTGGTATGGAATGAGTGTTATTCCTTTGATCCGGGCATAATAACTTAGTAGAGTTTGAAAGATATGATCGAGAGCCATAAAGGGGGTGGCTTATGGTGTCTTAAGCTTGCCTTTGTGAAATTTTATGCTGCTGATTTGGAATAGCAGTTACAGCAGCTCCTTTCATGGATGATATGTTATGAAAACAAACCCTTTGATTCCATTTTTGATCAGCAGTCATATCAAGGAAGAATTTCTTGCTGGTTCTGATCAGCAGTATCATCCAAAGAAAAGTTCACTTGTTTCTTGGTTGGCACATGCTAACAACTCTCCATTTCCAATCAAATTGGTGCAGCAGTCATTGAAGAGCAGATTTGCGCTATGTCACCATGTCAGAAAGGTTGAGAAGGATCCAAGAATTGAGGGTAACAAAGGGCCTTTAAGTGAAAGCATGGAAGTTGAGATGAGTGGGCTCCTCTTTGCCATCATATGCATTCCATTCCAGCTGGAAAAGGTATGTGGGATGACTGATTTATATGTGGATTATGATAGAAGCACTATTGCTTCCCAAATTTGCTTGGTATATATGCAAGCTGGGGATGTTTTGGGAAGAATTCATCATAATACTTTTCTTCACGAATCAGCCTTTTGGAAAAATGTATTTTGGCTGGGTTGGCGCAAATTCCCCCACTCCATGAGTTTAGAAGAAAGGCTAAATCAGATTATGAGTTATTCACGAAGAAGAATGTACTTCCTAAAGTTACTAAATAATGAGTTAATGGTCTTGCAGTTGTTGGGATGGAGAAAGAATACCATATCCCTTATTTTCAAGAACGCTGCCATAAGCTTTCGTATGGCCATCTTCAGCCATTTCTTCAAATTTTTATCAGTTGAAATCTTGTGGCCAACTTTCTTAGTATGGAAGACAAAAGAGACTTCGAAGGTATGTTGTGAATTCATCTATTATACTCTCCTTCCTACTGCTGATCGCAAATTTTTCAGCCATTTAACAAAGAAGGAGCCTCTAAGTACATGGTGGAGAAGGTACCGAACACCTCTTGGTTATGGTAGTCACTTTGCAGCTCTCATTCAGCCACTTTGGTACTATTTCCCTCAAGAACCCAATTGCCTAAACATGGGAGAAATATGGGAGGGAAAATGCCTTGACCAAAGGGTCATATCGAAGGTGGTTCCATCAAAGGAGTACCCTGATTTATTCATTTTCAGTTTGTTCTTCTCCAAGCCTTGGTTATTACGGAGATATCTCTATAGCTGAAAAATGTATTTCCTACATAATAACACTTTTGCACTATTTGGAGGTGGAACTCTAGCTTCCTTCATCTTGTATTTTCGAGTAGAGTGAGACAGCAGGAAAGAGATGATGGATCACCATTGTTTGGATGGTAACTTTTCAAAGAAGCAGCTGAAATTTGTTTGGGATTTAGGCACCAGTAATTGCTTGAGGACAAGCAATCTTGGGGAGGGAGGATTGTAATGTCCTTTTTTCACCAAATTCAAAGGCAAATTGGATTTCCGGGCTATTCTTTTTCATGGTCGAGTTGAAGAAGATAAGAAGAAAGCAAATAATATGTCTTTTAATATTTTTTAATATGTTTTTAGTGTGATGGACTCAACTATATGGGTCGGCCTTGGTGTTTAGGGCAAAATAAATAATTATAAGGGGTCAACCAAGGCATAATAAATGGATATAAGGGAAAGGTTATGTCTTTTCAATTTTGGCGCCACCCTTAGAAATTAGTATAAATAGGGGTGAAAGGGTTCGTTTGCATATATGAACTTCACTTGTAAAAATCAGATTTCGAGAGAGAACTCTCATATCTTTCCAACTGGGACGGAAACCCCATTTGAGGTCCATTGTGAGGGTGAGGGACGAAAATAACTCACTCTTGACTTAAAACAATTCATATTTGCAGAAGATTATTTTATTGAAGACCATTTTATGTGCAATTCTGATTTTCCAGTTATTTCTGCCAGTTCGACTTGTATATGATTGAATTTCAAATTATTATGTGCAAATAACTTCAAATCGATTTGCTAAATCAAATTGCCATATTTTATAAAGCCCAAATCTGCATTTTCACGCCTTTCGAGGCACTATTTTAGGCAAATCAAACCACTTTTGGGCTGCTGCAATTTCTGAGCATTAACAGTAATTTCTAGCAGTATTAAATTGCATATATCAATTCGACTTGGCTTTAATTCATTGCAAATTCATTAGTAATCATTTGATAATGGTAGTAAATGCTTGTTGATGAATTTGGGCTCTTGTTTCAAGAAAAATGACCCGCTGTAATTAATTTTCAATCTGCTGCAATAATTTCTAGAATTCTGGAAATTTCATTTAAATCCTCAAAAAGGGTTATTACAATGATTTCTTGAGCAGTGAATTTGATGGTGAAATATTTCTGTGTAAAAAATCCAAATTTCAATGTGATGTTTGTGCCCTAAGGCAACGATTTCATTTTGCAATTATTCTCTTGTGTTGTATGACTGTTTGAAGGCAGTGATCTGCATGTTGAAGACTGTCTTTCCGAGATTTAAAATATTCATATGCTCTAGGAGATACAAATCTGTATTTGGGTGTGATTTCATGAGTTTTATTGCAGTGACTGGTTCTGGGGTTTGTGATTGTGTTTTGGTGAGGTTTTCATCCTTCAATTTGGATGATGTGGTACACAATAAATCTCTATGGGTTCCTAACATCTTTGCAAGTGTTTTGCAGTGGCTAATACTCATTTTTGTGGATGTTTGAGTGCTGGTTGAAGATCTGAAATTTATTATTTATTTTGCCCAAGTGTGGTGACTAGACTGAAGATTTCAATAAATATTTTGAAGGGGTTTTACTTCCTCAAAGTGGTTGATCTTATGCTCAGTTGAAAGATCTTATTTTTAAGAATTATTTGAAGTGTTGAAGGCCATTAAACCCTCCCTTGGGATTATTGAGTTAAATAGGAGCCATTAAATCCATCTCTTGGATTTATTGAGCATTTCTTTAATGTATTAAGGCCTGGTTAGATCCAAACCTCGATTGTGTTCAAGGTAACTTGCCTGATCCAATCGTCAAGTGGAGCTATTCAAGGTTCTCTCTCATTTCAAAACATTTAGAAGAGATATTGAAGATTGTGGGAGATTTTATATTGCTACCTTGAAGTAATATTGTTATTGAAGTTGAAAAATTAATGGATCTCTTAGATGATCTTTTTCTGTCCTAAAATTACAGTTTTGGGTCGTTACAAAAGGGCTCTATACTCCTCAAGCCATGCAGCCATGTTGTGTCTCCTTGGAAACCTTGGAAGGGTTTCTTCTTCCTCTGATTTCTCCCTATCCTAAGTCAATCCAAAACAATCATTAGGCACTAATAAACTATCCAACATCAAGGGAACATTACCTTTGGATGTAGGATCCATGATTCCTCTTTCGTACTTTGGTCCTTGCTCCATATTCATGCCCAACTCTTGTATCTTCAAGGTGTTGTTTGAAAAATCAGTCAATGGCCTGTCTTTGGCAAGAGGGATGGAAGCCTCTATTGCTTCCAAGGGCTGCTCCCTAACCATACCCAATAATTTTGGGTTTTCTTTTTCCTTGAACTTAGTGTGGGGCTTAATCTTCCCTTTCTTCACTCCCAAGAACTCAGCAAGAGTCAAGGAATTTCGAATCTCCTCCGGAAGAGCTTTGTATTCTTCAAAACATGAAGCAATGTTTTGCCCCAATGGCTTCCCTGCTTCCTCCTCATGCATGGCCTCTCTCCTAGGTAGGAAAGAAGGACGGAAAAAAGTGAGTAGGAGCTTCACTTTGGGTTCTTTGTGGCTGCCTTAAGTATTGCTCACCGGAAGCACCCTTTTCACCAATGTTACCTCCTAGTGCATGGCGGTTGTGTAAAACACGAGCTAGCAATCCAAAGGAGTCCATCAACCTCTCTTGTCCTTCTACCAATTTGCCAAGCTTTGATTCCATGGATGATCTGCAAACCCTTGCCCTAGATCTTATGCTTTGATACTACTGTAATGACCCTTTCAAGGGTTTTAACCACACACACAAAATGTAGATCTGATTTTTAAATTGCAATAGATTGTAAATGCAAAATCAGCAACTATATCTACCATGAAAATTTCCAAAAACACACCATGAAACACCTTGAATCCACTTGCCACAATTTTATATGTATTTTATGGAATAGTAAGAGCCAAAATCACAAAGAAATACTAAAGAATTCACTGTTGGAAATTAATTATGAACTGATTATTGCAGCCACAAGAAAATTATAGATCTAGGGCATAGAAACCCCCAAAAATCACCAAACTTCAGATTCCGACCTTAGAAAATATTACAAATCAGTTTATCAATCCAAATTACTCAAATAGTTCACCAAATGTTCAAAATCCTACCCAAGGTAAGTCGCTCCACCCCTAATAAATCAATAACAAGTTGGAAATGACAAGTCTCTCTCCAAATCATCTTCAAACATTGATCCTAAGCCAAGGAGAAGGGTTTTCATCCTTCCTTTAACCTTTAGAAGGGTTTTCGTCCTTCTAGGCAAGTCGCATAAGGACCTGTTTTTGTCCCCAAACTCAAGAACAAGCAGATCCAAGCTCACTTTGCTCCAATAAGATAAATTGTACCAAGTCTAATCTCAAATAATGCCTTAGATCTCCTTTTATATCCTTCAATTGGCGCCTAAGTACTAAAAGGTAAGGCCGACCAATATAAGAAAGGATAATACTAAAGAAAATATAAAATATTAGTAAAAAACATATCATATAGTTGCACAAGGTTCTTCTCCTTCATCTTCACTTCTTTGCCACGGAGAAGGAATGGCAAGAAGACCAAATATCAGCTCCTAAGTGGGAAAAGGGGACATTACAACTTTCAATGTTAAAAGCTGACAAGGAGAAAATAGAATCGATAACCACTACAAACCAAATGTCTCAAACAGATTTTGTGTTTCCTCAAATTGTTATCTTAGAAGGCATGGTCAAATGGATGTAACACTGTTATGAGCTGAGGAAAGTGGTAGATGAAAATAAAATATTGAAGGAAGAAAAGAAGGCCCTACAAGATAATTTGGCAATGATTTGCCATTTATATGAGGAAAGTGCTTGCTTGCAGATCACCTTCAAACTTTTATGCCTTTTTTTGAAAGAAATTTTTTACAAATGGCAAGTCTCTAGGGTTCGCTCTAGTGAATCTTTAGAGTTTGAAACTGATAGAAAATTTATGGCCACATATTTAGTATCAGATAAAGCTACGAAGAATCTACTGTGTGAATTTTATGTTCACAAATTTCTATTACATGATCAAGTAGAGATCCCAATCAACCTATGTGTTGGGGAGGTACAAATAAGGTCATTTATCTCCACACTGAGACACTAGACAATCTGGAGGGATCAAAGAGGAGATTACACAAGTGAGGAAACCAATGCAGGCCTACTAATGAGGCATGATCTTCTAGCTCCTGAGAGGTTTTTACAGATATATTGAGCCTAAATACATTGTCTTCAACTGGTGGACCGATATAAATACAACATTTCCATGTGAGTATCAGATTTCAGGTCCTATGTGTTGCCAAGTTTTAATATGGCATTCTTTACTTGCCAACATAGGTGGGAATTACTCCCAGAAATCTACAAGTAGAAAGAGGTAATGTCCCCAACTAACCTCCGATGGTTAGTGAGAAGAGCCAAGGAAATATGCAGAATCATGTTGGATATGCATGAGAATTGGGTAGGTATGAGGTTCAGACCACCACCGATTATAGCACCAATTCCAAGATGGAATAATAATCGAGATCAGCCAGCTATGAGCTATACTAAATGGAAAGACATTGTGATTGAATTTTGTGGATTTAACAATCCAGAAGTAGAAACATGGACTACTTTTACTAACGAATATAATTGTATGAGGATTGTGAATCCTTGAATAGAAATGGTTGAATCTATAGCGGGAGAACTTGCTAATCCTCAAGTCTAGGGGAGTGATGAGCCTTGAAAATTCTCATTCCAAACCCTGTTTTTGTATTAAACTAATATTAGCATTGTTGTAAATAATACTCTTATATACTTGAAAGAGAAGTTTTTGTGCATAAATCTTGTTCATTTTCATCTTTCATATGCTACTTTGGATGGGTTGATATAGATTGATTTTTCGCACTAACAAGTGTGAATGAAAGACCTTTTATAAGCCTAGTGCAAGACTCACATAAATCCTGGCGCAAGAATCACATAAAGCCTAGCACATGACTCACATAAAGCTTAGCACAGGACTCGCGCAATGGAGCGCAGGAATCGCACAACACAACGAGGAATCTATACAGTTAGCTCATGAGTTGCATAATTTAAGGAGCACCCAATTAGCATCAGCATCCAGTTAGCACGTGACTTGTACAATTAGTGGAACTCCTAATTAACATTAGTTCAGTTGGAGAATCAGATTATTTGGGTGGCAATTGTCTTTTAAATAAACAAAAATATCTCCTTCAACAAGAGTAAATTGGCAGCCACTATGATGCGAAGAAGTCAAGTACTCAAGTTGTTTCAACTCTAGTTATCTCCAAAGTATTAGCCTGACATTGTTAGCAAGGACTCCACTCATATTTAAAAGGATAAATTTGATCAATAAGCTACATGCAATGGTTACTTTGACCTTGTGACTCCCAGTTATGTTGTTGTTCGCATACAGATCTATTAGTTAACTATTTAGATAATTTTTGCATTATTGTTAAAATAACAAGTTCCCTGGAGGAGGAACTTGACTTCGCCTGTTATAAAAGGCGTATGTATAAGGATTACAAAAAGGTTAGCATTTTGAGAAGAAAAGGATTGTATCAAACTATTACTGATCAATAAAAGGGCATGATTTTGAGTTCAGTTTTGCTTGTGTAATTAAAACGTTGTAACCTGATCGAGCAAGGGCCACTCCTCCCCAACGTGAAGGGAAGTATTAGATGTTTTTTTTAATTTCTGATTATTTAGCAGTTGATTACTTTCAGGCATTACAATATTTACAACATTTAAGACTGTCATTCTGTTTCAGCATGCTTTAATTCTCTTAATTCATAGAATGAATTAGATGTTTGTTTAATTTCTGTTTCAGCGTGCTTTAATTCTCTTAATTCATAGAATGAATTAGTTTGTTTAATTTCTGATTATTTAGCAGTCGATTACTTTCAGGCATTACAGTATTTACAACATTTAAGATTGTCATTTTTTTCAGCATGCTGTAATTTTCTTAATTCATAGATTTATGAGTCTCTGTTTATTTCACCAAGCTTTGATTAGATAGAACAGGTTCTTAGGAATAGTAGTTGGTTAAGTCTCTTAATTCATTTAGATGTATGCTCAATACAGTTTCAACCATGTTTTGTTGCAAATAGCCTCGGACATTGCCCTGATATTGACAACTATTGAATGATTAAAGTACAAGTATCAACGACGCTTGTCAGCAGCCAGGACTCTTGGGTACGTTTGGGTACGTCTGCAGACGTACCCGGGGGGGTCCCAGCTGTACCCTAAGTAGCTTGGGCCACTCCCAAGTACGTATCTGTACCAATACAGAGGCTGCCCCCTGCCGTACCAACTACATAGATAATAATCAAATCAATGTCATTAAAAACTGCATTCTACAAATAATCATTTATACATTGTGGTGTCCAAATTTAAGGGGCCCACAAGGAAATTTCAAAGGAAATTAAAGTCTTTGGGAATTAGGCACATCACAGTACATTGATTTCCTTCTTTGTTTTAGTGATGTTAATAAACTCTAGTGAGGTATATATTATTTAGTAAACATTCTTGCATATATGTTTGATCTTCTAAGTCAAAATTTCCTCTCTCTTCCCTCTCTCATTCTTTCTATATATTGTCAAAAAACAGCAGTTGCATACGTTAAGTGGCTGTAATACGAGTTTTGGATGTTAATCATCATTGTTGTTTACATTGAAAATTCGTATTGAGTAATCATGTGGCTTGTTCAGTGTATGCATCACCTCTATGAGCTTAGATTTATTTTTATGCATCTTCTTACCTTGTCTCCTTGGCAGATTGAGGTTTCAGCAAACCTCTGCATATTTCGTGTGCATCTGAACAGAGGAATAGGAACCAACCTTCTCTGGGAGAATCCTTTCTCACTTTTTCAAGTCCCACACTTGGAGAAAGGATTCAATGTTATGCAATCACACTGGATGATAGTATGGTCAACCTAGAAACCTGACCAGCATCCAGGGTGCTGTGATTTTGCACTAACAGGTCCCAGCTGACCCTGGCCACTCCCAAGTATGTATCTGTACCAATACAGGGGCTGCCCCCTACCGTACCAACTACATAGATAATAATCAAATCAATGTCATCAAAACTGCATTCTACAAAAAAAAATGTAGGGTGCAATAAAATACTAAAGAGGGACATTGTATTTTCCATCTATTGAACGTGCGTTTTCATGATTGCTCTTGGGAACTTTGAATAATTCATGTAGGTTGAGCTAAATTCAGCTTGAGTGTCTGGGGGCTCTGACGGAATCGTGGTGCTCAGAAAGTGGCATGACCCTATCCTAGCTAGGAACCGAAAAAAAATGTAGGGTGCAATAAAATACTAAAGAGGGACAGCTATTGAACGTGTGTTTTCATGATTGCTCTTGGGAACAGGAATAATGATCATGTAGGTTAGCTAATATTCTAGTTGAGTTTTGGGGGCTTTGTTTAAAATGGAGAGCCCCACAACCCATAACATTAAAAAAAAAAGGGATAATTAGTTAAAAAAGGGAAGTCCCAAGAATATCTGATGCTAGGGAAGGAATATGTTTCAGTCTTTCGGGGTCTAAACCTTTTCACTCTCCAAACACATTCATCCTATTTTTTCTCGTATTCACAAAAAAACCCATATAACCAGAAAATTATTTCTTATTCATGTACAACACTGCTACCTCTAGTCAGAGGAAAGTTAGTAGCTATTGTTATCCAAAAATATTTATTTTTTAGGCATTTCTCAAAACTGCGAATAGAACACACAAAACCTCCATAAAATTGTAAATTTATTAATGATTATGACCTTTCTGGAACTTTTAGTGTAGTATTGTTAGTATATTCAATAAAATTTCTTTCTGCCTATATTTGCTTTTGAAGTTTTCAACTCCACATACATAAGCGTGCTTAATAATATTTGTGATTCCTTTAAATTATGCAGACTGTTGAAATTCACAATTAAAATTAGAATGTTCGTACTCTTGAGCCTTGACATGCACAGTCAAAATTTGAATGCCATGTGGATTTGTTTTCATTTGTCACCTTTGTTTTCATTTTGATATGGCTTTTGATCCCATAGACTACTTGGTCTTGTGGATGTCATGGAAATCTTTCATTCCCTCATCCATTCAATGGCATTTGCTATTTTTTCAAAATAAGTTTATCAACATGTATGTCAAATGTGGCAATTTCGCTGATGTTTATGACATATTTTTACGACATAACAGAATGACAAAGCTTTTGATGGAATGTGATGAAGGCAGATTACTGAAGATATGGGTTTCCTGAGTAGGCATGAAAATGTTTCATCAAATGCAAGGAACAGATGTCAAGCCTAATCATTTTATCTTTACTAGCATCCTCCCAGCTTGTGCCAAAACGGGTACTTTGAAACAGGGCAGTGTCGCTGATGCTCATGAAGTGTTTGACGATATAGCAGAATTACAGAGCTTTTGATGGAATGTGATGAATGCAGATTACTGAAGATATGGGTTTCCTTAGTAGGCATTGACAGTTTTTAATCAAATGCAACAAATAGATGTCCAACCCAATCATTTTACCTTTCCTAGCATCTTCCCAACCCGTGCCAAAATGGGAACTTTGAAACAGGGCATGTATACCCATCAAAATGTAATGAAAATGAGTTTTCTCAGATATTACAGTTACAAATGTCCCAGTAGACATGTATTTGAAATGTTGAAGCATACACTAGGCACATGAACTGTTCGACAAAATATCTTAACAAAAAGTAGTCTTGTGGAATGCGATGATTGCTGGTACGCACAAAATGATTTTCTTTAAAGCTATTCAAACAAATGCCTCAACCTGATGTGATGATTGTAGGATATGCCAAAAATAGACTTGTTGAAAATGCCAAGTAGAAATTTAAGCAAATGTAGTTGGCAAGTGTAAAGCCAAGACGGAAGCTTTGCCAAGCAGGAAATGGAAATCCATCAAGGCATAATTGAAAGCAAGCGACATTTCCATATTCTTATTGATGTATATATATGAAGGATGGGAGAACATTTTATAATGAATTAGAAGTGGTGGAAAGAATGAAGCTTGACATGGGTTATAGATCTCCATCTCTTATTATGAATTGAAAGACTTGGCAATGTGTAAGTGAAATTATGTTTTAACTTCATATAGCAATCTAAATTGTTTTCGCTTATTTTGTATTCATATCCTTCATTGGACTTAGAGCTATGTTCATGCGCTTCTATTTTCTGTACTCTGATTGAATTTTATGGATTTCTTAATCTAAATGATGTTTATGAATTATACAAATATATTTATACTGTAGGATTAAGCCCATTGTAACTTTAAATAT
The DNA here is from genome assembly GCA_019776745.2 of Taxus chinensis. NCBI lineage: Eukaryota > Viridiplantae > Streptophyta > Pinopsida > Cupressales > Taxaceae > Taxus > Taxus chinensis. The sequence goes on from CM034146.1 coordinate 692,836,174, forward strand.
TAAAAATGTAATAATTTTTATCTCATCCTCATTGTCTACCTTGATTGTCTCAATTGTCCCAAATCCCAGAGTTTATGTGATGTTTTCCCTATCAGAATGTGTTTGTTTCTGAATCTTCCCTCATATGTACCCCATGCCAACATGCACAATTACCAGAAGTTGGTCGTGTTTCGTCTGGATCTGGATTGAAATGGATTTTACAGTAAAATTGAAATTACTAGTATTGCCTTTTATCAACCTACATCTAATTTTAATGCATCTTCAAATCCTCCACAATATGAGACTCTGAATTAACACAATTTAGTTCATTTTGTAACTTGTTAAACTCGAACATTGTCCTAGGAAACATATTATTCGTTGCATGGCTGCTTGCTTTGACCATGAATAACCACGGAGATACTATGTAAATTCCTCATGTAAACTCTCAATACTGTCAATGACTGGAGTTTTATCTTGATTGCTCATAGCTCCCGTACTTTTTGAAAAGCTCTTGTACTATGTTATAAACCTTTTTCCCTTGAATTATTTCTAAAGAGAGACAAGAAGCCATCTTCAGAACCTACCTTCTATGCTTATTAACTATTCCTCTAGCTTCTCTTGCACTAACATTATCAATTTGGACTCCTATTTTTATTTGTTGTTGATCTTGGAACCTAGATTATCTTCAAAATCAATTTTTCAAATGCATTCTCAAATAAATTTCAATAAATACTTCACTAGCTGCTTTCTTTTATGATTTATCCCCCTTCCTTTTAATTGGATTTGTAACTAGGAAATGCTTGTAGCATTCTCTCTATTGCAGTTAGAGAGGTTGCTGACATGTGAAATATCTCATATTATGCTCCTGATTTTGTAAAAGAAGGATTATATTCTCTCAATCGCAACTAATGTATATGATTAGTATAATTTAGATTTTGTAAATGAAGAATACTGCCTAAATTCTTTTTCTCTAGAAGAAAGAAATGACAATTAAAAACAAGTTAGCTTGTGTATCCAAGAGTGGATTTTATGGGATATAGTGTAATCGTGCATTGACAATTAGTTATGTCAAAAACATTCGTTACCTGGAAAGAAAGATTTTAAGAATTTTAAGGATGTGCATAGTTAAATTTTGCTAAATTTTGTGATATTGAATGAGCTTCAATGTTAATGACTTTAAATTGGAAGATGTTTTTCAGAATCTATTATATATTGATAACTTGATTAGACATTGGAGATTCCTTCTACCCTTAACTGTTTCAATTGTATATTTAAAGTCTGCGTCACACTTGATCATGCAAGGTAAGGCCTAATTTAGTTAAACAGTTCTCGTTGAAGACATGTTCTGCCCATTAGATTTTATTCATGTTAACATATTGTAATGATATGACTTTAGGAGCAAAACGCCATCAACAAAGATTTTAAACTCCAAAAATAGCAACGACTTTCAACTTCATGATTGCTACTAGCATCATCATGATGAAAAAAATTCTAGGTATCAATTTCTACATTTTTGTTGATGTTTTTTTCATTCTATCATAGGAAATGCCTTTCGAATTTTTATATTATTAGGCATATTATTTAATGCTAAATTGCCTAATGGATGTGATATTTTTCATATTGTTTATTTATAAATTGGTACAAGAGAGAGAGGCCATTTTTATCTATTTTTATCATGATTGCAGTTGCACTAGAGAGTATAATTTAATTATTCTATCTTATGGGATGGGAACTATGCACTCGCTGGCTCTTTTATAGAGCCTTTCCTCCTCTTCTTAGAACACCTCTAACAAGGGCAATACCAGTTTCAACTCTAATTGCTTTGGTTGTGATAGTAGCATTTTCCAATGGCCTTGTAAATGTCATTTTAAGGTACAAAAGGTGTTGTATTTTAGTTTCTTTTTATTTGATATGTAAATTCCAGCCTCAATACAACATTTGAACTTCTTATTATCGAGGTCACAGTGTGGGTTTTTATCAGATTGTCAAGATTGTTGTCACTCCTAATATTGCATTGTTAGAGTTACTTTTTGAGGAAGAGCATTTCATTGCAAAAGGTTTTCTTCATTCGAATTTTTCCCACAAAACTACTTTTTCAATCCTCTTCTGCTGATAACTTTTCTCTTGGATTTATTTTCTAACAAGGATTTAGAAACTTTGTTTTATATTTCTCAGGGATCGGCATTGAAAGAAGTTTTTGTATAGCAGTTGTTCCACCTTATCACAGAGTTGCAGTTCAATTTATTTGGTCCTTGGATGATATGCCAAGTCTAGCAAATGAAAAGTTACGGTCAAATATGGAGGAAGTACACAATTCGATAACACTTGCCTAAGTATTCAATCTTTTCATACAGTAGCGCTATCGCAGAAGTAGTGATTGCACGTTACATTGTTCTCCTCACTATAAGACTTACTTTTTACTGAAAATAAATAAATCAGTTCCATCATATACATGAAGCCCTTAAATTTATGGTTGTGTTATAAATTGTGATCACATTGATGTGGAAAGCAATACCCATAACCTTGCTTTATTTTGGAAAATTGATTGAGGGATTAAATTTATTTTCTAAATTCCTTGACAGTTTACATTCATATCCTTATACCCCTAAATGTGATTGCTTGCGAGCATTATAACTCTATGAACATTTTTTTCTCACACTTGAGTGCTTTTGTTCTTTGGTAACGGGGTAGCTTCCTTAGAAGACAGGCATGCAAAATGTGGCAGCATATAGAAAGCAAGTGAACTATTTGACAAAATAATATCAACAAAATGAGTAATTTTTACTTTATTTTTGTCAAAAGTTATAGTTGTGACAATCCTCATAGGCATGTATGCAGAATATGAAAACTCAAGAAAGCAACAGTTCTCATGTAAATATCATCTCACAAATTGCCAGGAATAAAGGATACCCACACAAAATGACATTTTTCGGAGGCTTTTAAAAAAAAAATCCTCGATGAGATTTTGCATGCAAAAAATGGACTTGTTAGAATCAGCCTTTGTATATTTCTAACAATATCTAAGCACCGTTGAGATTTTGTATCCACATTAAAAGCCAATAATCTACTATGCATCTCGCAAATCATCAAAGATCTGCAAAGTTCTATGATGGATTATTAGCGTGCATGATTCCTGAAATTCCCTTTCAATAGATTACACAACCACAACAACAAGATTAGGAAGAAATGTCTCTACCACGTAGTTTTCTTTTACGATAGTGGAAATGGCCAGTTTTATAGCCAAAATTGATCAGCCTTTGCGAATAACCACCCGACATGTGTCTTAATGAAACCTTTGAAACATATGCTACATATATATCTTATATACCATAACCATGAATGTCACAATACACATGCTTGGAAAACGAGGAGACAGTTTAGTATTTTATAAAGCTCATGTATCAATTGTAGGAATACAAGAATTTAGCTACCTTGTCATCACAAAAAAACACTAAAATTCAAGGATAATACATTAATTTGTGATCACTCAATTATTGGTGTGATAAAACTACAACCACAAATAAAAATCATACAAGATCATTTTTATCAAGAATTAATGTCTTCCCTCCAACTTTTATTTCACTGAAACACTGAAAAAAATAAGTTTTTAAAATTAATACAAAGTGCAAATAGACAATCAAAAGAAATTGTGTGTAATAATTTTTACCTCCTCTCCTCCACTCTTCTCCTTCCAACATTCTATTCCTCGATATTACTTCATGTTTATAAACAAGTACATAAATTAATCAAACAAATTGATGGAACACGAATATACAATATTAATATTTAATAACATTAAAATGTGAATGCCTATCGTGATAGAAAACTACTAAATAAATATGAATTATAAAAACACATTAATTTTTAATACATAAACTTATCTTAGCTTCGAGAATTTTATTCTCTAAAAAAGGGCCAACCACACTATGTTTTCTCATGCCCCCATATTACTACAACCAAATACATACAATCAAAAGAGAAAAAAAAACAAATTTCAAGAATACAATTGCAAATTCATAATATCAAATATTTTTAACAAATTAAAAAAAAAAAAAACATTCCTCCTCCTTCCCCTTCTCTCACCTTCCATTTATCATTACTTCTCAATAATGTCTTCTCCTCCAACCTCAATTTCACTCCAACGAAAACAAAACAATCGCGTTTTCATTATATATTTTTGCCCCAAAGCCGTGTATTTTCCTTCGATCCCTCCATTCGCGGTTTGACTGCGATCCCCTTTGCTCAAAAAATTGTCTCTAGATAACTGTTAAGGTTGCATTGTGGTGGATTCAACAATGTCACGCCAAAGCAGAGGTAGGAAAACTTGTTTTCTCTCAATTGCAATCAAAGTTGGTAATGTTTTGATATTTTGATATAGATTTTAATAAAAAACATTTTTTTTCTGATTATTACTGTTCTTTAACAAGAAGAACAAAACCTTGGAAATCTTCCTAGTGCTCCTATAGTTGTTGTAAACCCTCTAAGTAGTCAAAAGGATTTAGTTACACATATAGTGGAGAACAAGTTACAAATTGAGGAATTGATTAGATTAATGAGGGATACACATTCCACCAACCCCCGCCATACTTTCCTTACAAATACATTGGAGTTATTATTGGGTCAAATTGACTCAGCAACAAGTCAAATTGATCGGTGGACATCCTATAAAGAGAGTGTTAGGGTTTATTATGCCAATAAATTATCAACATTATCAGTAAAAGATAAACAAATTACAGAAGATCTCATTTGTGCACTATTCATCGACCCTAGAACCAATGCCCATGTTCCTTTAACATGCAAATGCTTTCCAATCCATTGGTGAAACCATAATTTAATAATATGTCATTTTTGGGACCGATGGTGGATGGTATTTCATATCCCACATTACAACAACGAGGTTTTGTTATACTTTTTAGGTAATTTTATTGTGAGTTTATCCTCAACAAGATCTCAAACTATTCTGACTACTCTTAGTTTTTGGGCCGAGAAAAAGGCTATGTACAAGATAGACCAATTGCATGTTGTGCTTATATTCAACGTGTTAGAGTCCTCATCCGAAATCCCCTTCATCCTAAGACGATCCCTGTAGCAATGAAGGAGGTGCTATTAATACCCTCATTCAACATATGAGACAAGTTTACCATATTGATGTTGGTGGAGGTGGAGAGGGGAGTGATCTAGGTAGCACTAGCACTAGGCCATACATTTGCACATCTTGTGGTGGCATATGTATTGGACCCGAAGAGGATGACAATTTCATGAAGACTAGTTTTGGTGGAGTTTTTGGTGGTGTACATGATGTGGTTATGTCTAATGATTTTTTTTAGCGATACATTTGAATTGCATATCTTGAGGGCACATTCACAGATATTTTGTATTTGTTAAATGTATGTTACAAAAAATGACTAATGTGTATGTTAAATTAAAAAAAAAATGTATTTGAACTTGGTCAAATTTATTAATTTACACATGTATGCATTAATATTATAGCACGAGAGAGACACGTCATCTTCCCAACCATATGTTGGTGCTACATTACCAATGTTTATGTTCACGAAGATAATTTAGAATGTTTTGACTTTTTTGCACATATGTATTATTAATGTTATGTAGTTTATGTATATGTATGTATGTTTTTGTGTATGTGTGCTCAATTAACAACATGATATATTATTTGTAAAGTTGATGACTACACATGACACTCCAACATTTCTACAAGCAGGAGTAGACAAAGGTGTTTCTTTAGACAAAAAAACACGCACTTGGGTGCATTCGAGGTCCTAAAAGCATACTTGCATTCATATGATTCCTAAGCGAGAAAACTAATAATTGACAACTATTTTTGGCCTCTTTGCTTTGTTTCTGGTTTTGTTTCTAGTCTTTTACACCCTACAACCCAATCGATGTTTTACTTGTTTATCTTTTATGACTCTGGGCATCAATTCCCAGGCACCTCGTCCCCTCTAGGCACCCATGACCTCTTTACACCTTACTCGCTCTTTTTGGGCCTCTTTTATCTTTTGGCCATCTTATTTTCTTATGGGTCGGCCTTTTAGTTGTCAATTACGAAATTCAACCATGGGAATCATATAAATACAATGTTATGTGACCAAAATAAAGTACCAATCTCTAAGCATTTATTATCATCACCTAAGGTTGCATCTAAAGGTATCTAAGGGCATCAAAGACATACTCTTTATAGGAAGGGGAAGTTAATTTTTCCATCCACACATCTATTAACATTGGTACATCTAGCTATCGATCTTTGTCATGTGCACTTACATAAGGGCTTCCTAGGGCATGATTCTATCACACACGCACACGAACTACAAGGAATCTGAGATGTAATGCAACGCTCGGTTGTAAGTTCACTCAGTCAGGTGACCTTCGGGGTCATTTTGACTCCCCATATTGTATCTTTTCTTTTTGGGATTTGATCTAGTTTGAGGGTTTTGGAAGTCATCTTCTCTTTGCAGGTTGCAGGAGAATTCTATGATCAAAGTGCAACACACAGGCAACCATCTTGTGACACCAGAAAAACTAGATTCTGAGCCCATGTGCGGTGATAAGTGCCCAACATATGTCTCTGGCGCCTATGCATCCTCGCTCCAATCCCGATGCCCTAGTCCAAGCTCATCTGAAAGCTCCATAATTTATTGAGAACATTTGTTGCAGTTTGTCTTTCCTATTCGTCAATTTCTCTTGACTGCACATTCCTGGCATCAAGCATAAATCAACTAATTCCTTCACTCTCTCTCTCTCTCTCTTACACTTAGGGTTTCATATTTATCTAGCTTATTTCTTATGTCATCTATATTCCAGTAGTTTTTTAGCATTTATTCATCATATGTGAATCTTCAAGGTTTTACAAATTCCATATTTGTTAAATCATTTGGTGAACCTATCGCTCAAACCCCACCTTACTTCTAAGTATTTTGTCATCTTATTATCATGGCTCGATCTTTTGAACGCTTTACTGAAGCCTACCATCAAGAGCTCAGTGATCATCTTGCAGAACATCCATAAGATCTTGATCTACTCTTATTTGTTTCTCGTGAGGAGGCCACCAATCTAGTTGAGCATAGTGTTCCTACTCCCACTACCACTTCCATTCATATTGCTACTCAACCCCCTAATTCCGCCCTTCCACCTACTTCTATTGTTCTTGTATATGTTCCTACACCCACGAACCATTTCACTCCACATCTTATTTCTCACGCGCGGAAAGTATCTTTTGTTGTCACTCAAGAGCTATCCTCTCTCTATCAAGATCTCCAAGTTCAAATCCGACAACTTCAGTAGGCTACTTCTCGTGCATCTCCATCTCTTGACTCCACTTTACTCCTTTACACTCCTTTAGTGCCCGCCATTTCAGCCTATCGACTTCCTCCAAATTTTAACACCCCTAAGTTTCCCACCTTCAATGGCCATGGTGACCCTCAAAAGCATCTTAGATCTTTTCATGTGGCATGTCTCGCTTATGCAGATGATCATACTTTACTTACAAAGCTCTTTCCTATAAGCCTCCAAGACTATGTTATGCATTGGTTTTATGATCTACCTGTTCATTCGGTAATATCATTCAATAAATATCAGTTCTAAGATATCTTATGCTCAACTTGCATGAATCAAAAAAGGATCTAATGCACATCTAGCATACTATGTTTTACGATATAAGAAGAATTTAGCCGAGATGACCAATGTACTCGCTAACTCGAAACTCTCTTTGTCCAAATTCTCTTATCTCCTCTTCAAGAGAGTGTCATCTTTGAGACTTCCCCATCATTTGATCAGATATACCATACTCATAAGATACGTGAAAGAAAAATCTTATCTATGGGAAAGCTCAAATATGATGATCAGACTTCATCTTCTAATTGGTTTCAAATAAAATCTACTTTCAATCCATCCCCTAAGCATATTGAAGCAAAAACTATTGTTAACGTTGTCTCTACTCCTGAAAAGCTTCAATGGTAACCTGTAAAGCATACATTTACTAAATTACCTTGTGCTCCACGCTTTCTATTACCACAACTCATTAAGAGCAATCTTATTACACTTCCTTCTCCACTCAATTTGGACCCATCTCACTCTAAGGGCCGTAACTATAAAAAAAATGATAGATGCGACTATCATCAGTGTGTCAGGAATTCAACTGATTGATGCTTCAAACTCATACATATAATTCAAGATATTATTGACAACAATGTAATCGAGCTTCTTGAGCCTTCGACATCTATGTCAGTCAATGAAAACAAAAATCCAAAAATATTTAATGGTCCTCTCCCTAAGCATGAAAAGCAAGTTGATTCTTCAGCCAATCATATATATCGTATTATGCCTCCTCCTTCGTTAGAGCCTCTTGATTTTCTAGCTGCTAATACCGATGCATCACCATAATTCATTACATTCTTTGATCATGATCATCATGCTACATTCTCTTATGATACACTACATATCGATGCTTCTATTAGACCTCGCACTATTAATAATACAATGATCGATCCATCAGTTCACATGGGTATGTGTTCTATTCCACTCGTCGTTATCCATTACTATCTCATATTTCATTTCCCGTTCCAAAAAAAATTGGTTACGTCAAGATTCCAATTATAGTTACGCTTCTCACCATGCTTGTGTCATTCGTTGTATCACCTTCAGTCAAAGGTTATGACATGCTCTTAGGTTTTCCTTGGCTCCGTGTTGCCCAAGTTATCATTTCCATGAATCATTTGTTTCTAAAATTCATTCACAATAAGCAATTTGTCACTCTCAAAGGTGTTCCACCATCCACTATGTTGCCTTAGTGTCCTCTTTAGGTTTCCATTGCACTCGTCAGAGCATCTAGGTCCCCTGGACCTCTCAAATCTAAGGCATATTTTGCACCCAGCTCACTAATTCGCACACGACCTACTTGTTCTCATCGATCTACTAGTAAATCTTATCGACTTAAGTCCCCTACTCGGGAAACCCTTGCACATAGGTGCTCATCACCTCCTAGGTCTACTTCACATAGGTGTTCATCACCTCCTAGGTCTACTTCACATAGGTTTTCATCACCTCCTAGGTTTGCTTCACATGGGTATTCACCACCCCCTTTAGCACATAAGTCTCATTCACCAATACACTATCAGTATCATACATCTCCGATCTCAGAGCATGGTCACACATCTTTATCTCCTCAAACATCTTTGGAGGGCCCTTTCCCTTCACTTTCATAGGATATCTTACTCATCGTCACACACTTGGGGGCATCATGTTTATTTCTCCCCCCTTCTAACATCATCAGGTGTCTATCATTATGTTTATTGCTTCATTCTTCATCTTTATGAGCATTCTTGCACAACTTGATACACATAGTATATCGTCATTTCCCTATGACGCACTCTCGTGTTAAGGTTCACACTTTACTGTTGAGGGCATACTACATCCATGAACCTCACCTCTTCTACACTTTACGCTCTGTGCTTCATGATCTATCTTTCTAACATCTATTTTCAAACCATTTCCTGATGACGCACTCTTGTTCTATGGTTCATTCTTGATTATTGAGGGGTCTTTCATACATGAACATCATCTCATACTCATTCACATTTGTTGGGGGACACATTGCTCCTATCACATTCACATTACATATCATTGAATCACACTTATTCATAGTATACTATGTATCTTGGTTGCATCTATTCTTGCTTGCGTATACTTACATGTACACGTTGTTCCTATCACATTCACATTGCATATCATTCAATCACACTCATTCACAGTATATTGCATATCTTGGCTACATCTATTCTTTCTTGCTTATACTTACATGTACACTTTGCTTCCCATGCTAGACGGTTACTTAGTATGTCATTATCTTTATCAAATACACATGCGCATTCACTTATTCTTTAATTGTGATGCATAATTTCTACATTTATTTACACACAATAATGATGCATGGCACAATACCTCTTACCAGTCCCACCAAGGCTCTTGGGGCGTCTACATTTACTAATCTCACACACTACATGTGTTATTATTTCATTTTATACTACTTCCTATTCTTACTATCACACTACTTACTCTATCAATACATACAAGTCTTGACATACTTTTAATCTTTCTAACATGCTAACGGGTGCTTCATGTGTAGCATTTACGTTGCAGGAACTATTTACCACCATGATTTTATGTTACTCTTTTCTTGCCACTGTTTTCCATTGTATGTTATTTTTTGTGGGCTATGCCCTATATCTTGCTTAATCACTGCTTGTATGCTTTTGTCCGCTTTGGCCATGATTGTCTTGTGACATTGTGAGTGACATCTCATGTTTGAAACCCACTTTTTGCGGTCTACTTATTATGCACTATTTCTTGTTTACATTTTATTCTATAGCATGTTTGTCACTTTTTTCTACCAACACATATTTCTAGACACTTTGTTTTCATGTGCCTTGGTTTCTACCATGCACATTCCCTCCCCCTGTAAAGTATTAGTTTAAGATCAGCATTAGGTCCTCTCTTTGGGACGCATTCTCCTAATGATGCCACATGCACCCCAAATGAGGGGGGCATACATTGGGTGAATTATTCACCCCATACAACAACTCAGAGCTTCAGTACAAGCCTACACACTACAGGGAAAAAACAAAGTTACAGTCACAAAACGGGCTAGATTATGACTTGGGTCCTCAGTTCAGCACAGACACCAAAACTTAGCTACATACACCAACGCTTGAGTGCTCTTGACCTTTCATGGATGCCTATGACCAGGAGCAGCTACAGTTAATTTCTCAAATCAGCACAGTTCACAGCAGTTCACAGAGCAATTTCACATGATCAAGCATTGGCCTCATAATACAACATGCATGCAATCTCCTACTATCTTCTTTTCAACACTAAACAATAAGGAACTAAACATGGCTCACACCATCTACAGTGGTGTATAATTCAGGAAACATTCATGGAAGGAGAGTAACACCAGACCTTTCTCCCCAACACTCTCTTGCCGTGGTGTGACAACACCTAAAAAACTCACACTTGGCCTGAGATCGCACAAAAAACTCATTCTTTGTGTGAGATCTCCCAAAAAACTTGATCTTGGCATGAGATCGCTAAAAACCCCCACTCTTCTACAACATTTCAGGACATTTTCTATCTTTTTCACTCTTCACGGATCAGGTGCACACTTTCCTTTTTACACATTTTTACATACCTATGCAAAAAAATTCAAATACACATATTTGACTACTTCTTCGCTCTTCTTTTACATGTTCATCCTTAATATGCAACAAGAAGTAGCCCCAAATCAGAAAACAACAAGCTAGAACAACATGTACAACACTACACAACTCATATGCTTCATCCATAGGGTCACTTCTCCTTTCTTATCTTTCGCGCTTTATTTTTATCACTTCACACTTTCACTTGTCTTCTCGGCATGCTATCACCATCACATCTACATGGTTATCAGGTACGCATATCTTATCTACTTTATGTTATCGAGTATTCACTCAACAACATAAAGTGGGGGGAAATATAGACACAAAATCACGCACTTGGGTACATTTCTAGGTCCTAAAAGCATACTTGTATTCATATGATTCCTAAGCGAGAAAACTAATAATTGACAGCTACTTTTAACATCTTTACTTTGTTTCTAGTCTTTTACACCCTATAGCCCAATCAATGTTTAAATTATTTATCTTTTATGACTCTGGACACCAGTGCCCAACCAGGACACCGGCACCCTCGTCCCCTCTAGTGCCCCTCACGTGTTTACACCTTACTCGCTCTTTTTGGGACTCTTTTATCTTTTGGGCATCTTATTTTCTTATGGGTCGGCCTTCCAATTGTCAATCACAAAATTCAACCAAGGGAATCATTTAAATACAATGTTATGTGACTAGAATAAAGTACCAAGCTCTAGGCATCTATTATCATCACCTAAGGTTGCATCCAAAGGCATCCACATATCTTTCATTCAAGGGACAAGTAACTGCATTTTCTGCATACACTTCATAGGAAGGGGAAGTTCATTTTTCCATCCACACGTCTATTTACATTGGTGCATCTAGCTATCATCCGTTATCATGTGCACTTGCACAAGGGCTTCCTAGAGCATGACTCTATCACACACGCACAAGAACTACATGGAGTCTGAGATGGAGTGCAACACTCGGTCATAAGTTCACTCATTTGGGTGACTGTCGTGGTCAGTTCAACTCCCCATATTGCATCTTTTCTTTGTGGGATTTGACGTAGTTTGATTATTTTGAGGATAATCTTCTCTTTACAAGTTACAGGAAAAAATTTTGATCATAGTGCGACACACTGACAACCAACGACCACCTTGCGACATAAGAAAAACCAAATTTCAAGCCTGTGCATGGTCACAGGCACCCATCAGAGGTCTTTGGCGCCTAGGCATCCTCGCCCCAATCCAAGAGCCCTAGTCCAAGCTCATCTGAAAACTCCAAAATTTATTGATGACATTTGCGATAGTCTTCCTTTCCTGTTCATCGGTTTCTCCAGTTTGTGGGCATCATGCATAAATCAACTAATTCCTTCACTCTCTTACACTTAGGGTTTCATATTTATCTAGCTTATTGCTTATGTCATCTATATTCCAATAGTTGTTTAGAATTTATTCATCATACGTGACTTCGCAATTAGGGTTTTACAAATTCCATATTCATTAAATTAGTTTCTATTGTGATTTCATCTACTTAGAAACTCATTAAGATATATCATGAATTGTATAATTTGTATTAGTGTTATTCATATTATGGAATTATTTTCATAATTTTCCTCATTGTAGCACAATATAGCTAATTAATGTGAATGCATTTTGTATGCAGGAGTTTCCCGCCACAAGTAGTAACCTGGTATGGATGATTAATAGGCATGGCGCAGTAGAAAATAATTTCATTGATAAATTTAGTTATAATATTGTCATTATGTACTCTGTTGGTGTAAAGGTTTAAATGCATTTGAAAATTGTAATGTTAATAGTTCTATGAGCTAATTTTGAAGTTTGGTTTTATTATATGTATATGTATGCAAGATCCAACCCCTTCCATTTTCCATTCGATGATATGGGCTCCTCGATCTTCTCATTTTGACACCAAATTTTGAGATCCACTACCTCTCGTTGACTCTGCTAAGAACAAGAGGTGGATTGAGTGTGACCACAAGATTGTAGTAAGTGCATCATGTAAATAGTTTCATTACCATGACTATACATGTCAAGTAAGTAAATTTTTAACAATAATTTTGTGCATACACAATTTCAACTATAGGTGAGCTTTGAGCAGAAGAGGACTCATAGTCAAACCGTGGAGGATCTTGAGACATCTCTCCGAGCTTCATCTGTGTCCGAGGGAGAGCCTTGTTTGAGAGGTACAAAGAGGGATTTGTGTGTGTGTGTGTGTGTGTGTGTGTCTTATGACATTTTTATGTATGCCTATATGACAATGTATGCATGTTCGACATTGGCTTGGCATTGGCTTGGCATTATGTGTTAATCACATATTTGTATTGCATTCATATTTGGAACTTGATATGATTTTATGGTCTTATATTTATGAGATTATAGTTTTATGGATTAATATAATGTGAATGACATCATGACATTATGTATATTCAGGATTTATTGGTGTTATACTAATGTTTTTTATGACCTTTGGTGTGATTGTAGGGCATGTAATGTCCATGAAGTTTTGGAAATCAAGTCATATTAGTAAAATAAAGTAAAAAATAATAAATTTAATATTTTAAGTTATCTAAGTGACCTAATTTTTATTTTTTTTAAATAATAACTTAATATTATTTTATTATTATTAGAAATAAAATAAAAGGGTGAGAAAAGGGACAAGTGAAAATAATACAAAAGGGTAAAACCTAAAAGTATAACTCTAACCCTAAAAGATGTAATTGAGTTCTATATATTGAGAGTTCTCATTGTAAGGTGTAATTTTTTTACTATCAATATTTCTCAATTGATTGAGCCTTCCCGTTCATCAATTATCAACATAAGAACGAAAAATCTTTATAGTTGTAAAATATTTTAGGGGAAAAAAACCTTTATAACTTCTTAGTGATTTCATTCATAGGATACATTTATGTTGAATTATTGCAAAATATTTCTAGTTTATGTTAGTTTGTGAGATTTGGTGAAGATATTGAAGATTTCCTAAATTTTGAAGCATGCTACAACAATATATACGGCTACTATAGTACTCTGTATGACACACATATGACAACTATAGTGATTTGTACAACCCTATCATCTAATCATACATTCTGAATTGTCATTTCCATCTTTTCAAGCCTTTTTTCCGCCATATGATATGTAATTTACCAGAAATTTTCATGTATACGGTTAGTTGTTATTTCTCTAAAATTTTGGGTTGAAAAATAAATAAAAAATTATTATTTTCAATGTTTATTTTATGGTTGTCATTTTTTATACAAATTCTGTAATTTTTTCCAAGGGTTTATCAGTAATTCTAGCATTTTAGATTATAGCTCCTATGGTTTTCTATAAAATTCAGATTTTATTAATTCTTCCCTAAGGGTTTCCACTAAATTTGGAATTATTTTAAAATGTCCACTTAGGGACATTACAGTGGTATCGGATTTGTGATCTTGTAAACCTATGAATCATGGGGACAATGCAAGAATTCATGTTGGAAATGTTGCAAGTTTCGCAAGAATATCAGAAGGATTTAAAGGCGTGGATTGAGATAGAAATAAAGAAGATAGAAGGGTCAAAATCTAAGCCTCAAGAATTTTCCAAATAGCCAAAACCAAAAGAGTTACTCTTGAAGGAATAAAAAAACTATAAAATGTGGTTGAAAAGAAACTAACCACACTGTGCAAAAGCACATAGGATTTAATGAGGACTCAAAATAGGCGTGATGAATGGATAAGAAGAGCTAAGGAAGCTAAGTCAATAGCCACTCAAGTAAAACAACACGTAAAAAAATTTAAGGAAAATAATTATCCCATTGTAATCAAGAAACAAGAAGAACAATCAAATTCAGATCCACAAGACATCATTGAGCAAGAAAAAAAGATACCCAACATATAGGTTGAAGGTAAAAATTCTTCAGTAATAGAAGATGTTTTAATGACTTCTAATGATTGCATGTGTCAGCAAAATAGTGATGAAATCAAGGTAGAAAGGGCTTTACTTGTTAGATGTGAAGAGCTCAAGATTAAGGAACATGCACCACCCTTCGAATTTCCAAAGGGTGAGCCATTGATTGATTGTCAAAGTAGCATTGTGGAGGGACATGCATTTGAACACAATATTTTGAGGCATAATGATAGAAGTGTTAAAGGTATCTCCACAGTTCCTACTTTGGAAAAGGATGGAGAGCTCCTTATTGGCAGCCTAAGGTATGAAAATGATGATCATGTTTCATATTTTTTGCATCCTCCTATGTCACTGAAAAAATCTTGTCATCGTGGAAACCATTATAAAAGGGTGACAGAGTAAGGGATACAACTTGCAATACAGGGCATGCAGACTCTTTGATTCAAGCTCAAGATTGTTTTTGCATGTGGGATCTTGGTGTTCTTTTGAGGGTCAAAGTAGATCAATGCATTAAAACCACTATTGATTTCTCCATCTCTTACACTTATATTGGAAGGAATTTTATGAGGAATCATATAGGGTTTGTTGTGCATTCTAACCACATTGTGAGGGATCAATGTTCATGGTTCATAAATCACTCTCGGGAGCTAACTATCGCACTTAAAAACATGATTATAGGTGATGATCAAATGTAGATAGTCACCGCAAGATGCTTGATTTGGTAAGATGGTAAGAAAAATAGATGTCAACTGAATGTTCAAGTTTTTATGACTAAGCATGGTATAGTGAATGGAGTCCCAAACATGGCTACAATAAAAGTAAGGGAGGTATATTTTCAAATGAACCAATTGGTTTTAGCCACTCAATGCATAAAGACAATTAAGAGTTTATCCTTAGGTAAGATAATTCAATATAATAATGTTTGGTCTATTTTGGATATACTCAATATTACACTACTAAGGTGGCCATCAAATGAGATATAAAATGGAGATTTCTTGTTGGAATTCGCCAACTATACGGTAGGGATAAGTGTTGACTGCAAGAAACATGAACCAAAGGCCAATTTATGAATGTAGTTTCCAACCTTATATATGTTCTCAATATTTCCTTCCTCCTCCATACTTTCTTTACAGTCATAGAATGATTTTTGGTCACGTGGTGGAAGAATTTTCAACCCATTACCATTGTTGAAGCATTCTCAGCTAGTATATGGCAGTTTCCAGCCTTTACATTTTTTATTTGGAATAAAGGGACTCAAATTTACAGCTAGGGTATTATGTTACTACTTATCATTTTGATAAATTCATGTTTTGGAGTGATGATATCTTTCATGAGCAACTATAGATCTACAGGTATGAGGGAAATTTATTTGTTAAATGTTTTGTGTAGGAGGTCTCACCTACTGGGATCACTAAGTGTAAGTATTCGAGACTACATGTTTTTTAGAGAGAAATTTTGAGCAACATATGACTGTTACAGTCATTTTACAACCCACATACAATCTAATCCATGTTATTTTCCATTAGGTATATCTTGGGGTGTCATGGTAAGAAGCTTTGGAACACAAGGTAAGTATTATTGCAGCAATCTAAAAGTAGTGAGCATAATTTTGAGCATGTCATGGTTATAGTCCAAGGAAAAGGAGGTAGTATTCAAGGCATATTTCATATAGAGGAAGTTGTTGACACAACACAAGTGCACTTCAAGGATGTCAAAGATTTTGATGAAAGAAGCTCAAATTCATATTCATTTTTAGAAGAATACAAACTGAGTATAAGAGGAAGAAATGATGCTCACATTTTGCAACTATGTTGCACAAGAAACATGACAAAGACGATTGTCCACATAATGTACAAATTTGGGGTTGTTATCATCATCATTTTTAGCTATTAAAAGACATCATTTGTATACATATAGGTTTTTTTGGTCATGGGAAGGAGGAATTTTCAATTTATAACTATTAATGGAGTATTTTTAGTCTTTGTATAGTGGTTCTCAGCCTCTACATTGCTCACATTTTTGTTTTTTGTATGGAAGTTTCAGTTTTGCAGTTGTTTATACCATTTTCATGTTATTGATCTTGTAAATATCAAGCTTGGAACTACTATTATAAGTCATGAACAACTACATGTTTTCACAATTTAAGGGAATATACTTGACGTAAAAGGTTAGAGGAAGGTTTCAGTTGAAGAGAATCATCATTGCAGCCACTTTGGTACTGAATGGGGAGAGATTTTAGGGAATTACGGTTTTTCTAACTTATTTCCATCCCTTATACAAGGTGATTTGAACTCTTTTTGGAATCAATTCAAAGCTTTCAGGTGCATTACAGATATGAGGTTTGGAATGCAATTATCCAGACTATGTTTCCATATGAATTTTTGAATAGTGGTAAGTATGTAGAGTGTTGTCCTCCTTACAACATTAGTGGTTTGCAAGATAGGGAAACATTAGTTTTCTCTTCTTATATTGATGTTGATTCCCCACCCCTTGATTTATCTTCCCCCAAACCTCTTCCTTGTGACCCATATTCCTCCTTTTATATTTCTCTCCCTTGATTTTAGCTTCTTTGATGCATCTCCTTCGGCATTTTCATTGCACATTCAACGTACAATTACTAGTATATCATCATAAGAGGAAAAAAATACTCAGAGAAAATAAAAATGATATGAAGCAACCATTAATGTGGCATAAGTTCATTGATTTTAGATTTCATGAAGCATTCACAATGTGTTTCAATGGTAAACATGTGAGAGACTATCCATGTAATAAAAAAGATCTATGGTTTGAAAAAAGGTAAAAATTGTTTTGCAATTTGAAAACTCTCGTGTCATGCATTACATCTATCCTAAACAGGACAATTAAAATGAAAAATTAGACTTGTACATTGCTCATCAGAATAATACTTATACTTAAAACTAGAAATGTGCGGCCACAAACAATTAAGAAATAAACCCTAAAAAAGTGGAATATTAATAATGTACTTAAAGCTTGAATAGTTTACAACATAATAACCATGTGACCACACCATATGGAAGTAATTGAATTGTACCATCTAGGAGCCAAGTTATAAAGGATTGTAATACTAAGTGGGGGTAAAATTAGATCGTTTGTACTATGTAGGGGATGTAGAGTGTGGTGTTTATCCCTCACACACATTCACAATTAATGGGTTGACTAGTCTCTATTGACTGTAAATACACAAAAAATGTGTCTCATTACATGTCTTGGAATCAAACTCACAACCTCTAGTTTTCTATGTCCATGTCTTATCATTTTGTTGCATGTTTCACTTTGAACATGTTTTTTATGCATTGTTAAAAAAGTAACAACACATTACATTGTTACCTTTTATGTTAGTTTTAGCAGAAAATGTAATAATGTAATGTGTTTTTACCTAAAAAATTTCCATTAGTTTTAATGGAAAAGGTAACAACATAACATGTTTTTACCTTTTTAGGTGACAACATAATGTATCGTTACTTTTTCCATTAAAACTAACGTCGATGTTAACAAAAAGAGTTTTTTGATGGGGCAACCCGTTTTATGCGAACTTACACAAGGGATAAGATCATCTGATGTAGAGTCTTATTCTATCTCCAAAAAATTTCAAAATCTTGTATTTTTTATGTAAGTTGTCATGTTTTATTCTAATTGGCACAAGTGTTTGAGTTTGTAAAAATACAATGTAGTAATATACAAAATGAAAATGGACATTTAAAAAAGTCCAAACTAGAAGACTTTATTGAAGATACAAATTTAATAAGACATACTAGAGAACTTCATTGGAGATACACCTTTCAACATAAAATTAAACCATGGACAAGAACCATACAACCATAAATTTCACTTTTCACTAGGTAGATCACATAGTTATACGGTCATCATCAAAACTTGAGAATAATAGCTTTGATAAAAAAACAAAATAACTATGTAGTTACCTTTTCAAATGAAATAAAAATGACATTACAATTACTTTTCAATTCAGGAAAACAAATCACAAAATACATTTATTATTTGAAGATTATTTTGATACAAAACCAGAGCCTAATGTATAGAATTCGTATCTCTATGGAATTATGTTGACGATGGAAACAATGAACTTATCTTTGTTGGAAATTTTCTAACAATATTTTTTCCAAACATATCACATACAAGTCCTATTGATATAAAGCCCTTATGGAATGTTATGTTATCTAAAAAGTGTGGGAAGTAAAAGAGATATAAACTCCTAAATATTTCCAACCTTATATATACTTCCAGCATGCATAGCTAATTAATTTCTCTTTTCTATTATATATACAATAAACCTAGAAACTTAGAAAATCAAGAATTCAAATAACAAAAACATGAAGGGTAACAAAAGAAAAATGTGAGGAGTTTAAATATTTTATTTTTGTTGGTTTGTCTACTATTATGATAATACTCTACTTCAATTAAGATCTAGGGTATGTGCATGAATATATCAACCAACCAGGTTATGCTTGATAGCCCAGAGGGAAGGTATGACACACTTAGCTAGGATCAACTCAATATAAGTCTAAACATATGAACCTTCTCACACCAATGAGCAAGAAGGACCATCCTTGCTAGTCCAAGTGAAAGACATATACTTGAGGAAGGAAAATTCTACCCATCTTTGTATCTCTAATTATAAGAGTGAGAGAAGATATATAGGGGGCACTCTTTATATACTATCGTGGCCTTAGCAAGCCCTTCCCCCTACCCCAACTAAAGCATCCCTAAATTATATAGATACCTTGTCATTGCATGAACTGTTCCAAATCCATCCATAACTGTAATATAAAGAATTATAGACTAAATAAAAAATTATACTAATCAATTTCACCCTTGTTACAAATAAATACTATTTTAGTTAAGGTGTATGTTATGTGAGCAACGATGTATGCATTTTCTACTTTTTAATTCCAAACACCCAAAAATCCTACTAAAAACTCAAGATAGCTAGATGCAAGACTAAAAATTAGAATCAAGCAATACTTGACAGAAACATTTCCACTCCACTTTCAAGGAGTCTAAGACATGAAAGTAAACATTTTCCAACCAATTTGGTCTTCTTGTTAAAATATAATCATAAGGATTACAACCTTTTTCAAAATGTTTAAACATAACCCATGCTTAATGAACATAGGGATAACTTGAGTGTGCTAGGATAATACATTAAAATGATTTATTGTATGTTAAAACTAATGCATGTCACTTTGGGGAGACAAACTACACCTAGAGTGGAAACTAGGTGGGTGGAATGAAAGTCTACCAAACTCATCACTAAGCCATGACCTTGTTAAGATAAATAAAAAAGTGTATGTTTTTACAGGGCATTATTATCTTTGAGGGATTGTAAAGGATATTTCTTTATCTTTGTTAGATAATCTACACAAAAAATTCAAACTTTATTATTCAAAAAGTGTTTGAAACTTTAGGTATTGTTCACTTTGAAGTTCTCTTGTGACTATTTTCACAAATTACCTCAATCTTCCACCCTATCATGAGCACCAGCTCGATACAAGGAAGCCTTTTCTTTCAATTTTCCTAAAATTTGTGAAGAGAATTCATGAAACAAAAACATTGTCCTCCATTCAAATATAAACTACGACTAATATATGATAATAACTAACTTTATTCAACATCAATAAATTTAATCGACTAAAAATATTACAAATACAAGCAGAATTGTTGTATTGGTAGTTGTACCAAAAGATCGGTGTTATCACAAACTATGTTGAACGGGTATTAGACATACCCAAAAGCCTTAACTTGAACTAAAAAATAGAGATGGATCCTCTGAGTCATATATATGGTCGTATTAAACAAATATTAAGGATTATACATAAGGACTAGCACAACTTTTTAATAACAAAGGTGGGTATGGTTCCTGACATTGTCTATTCGAGTATTAAAGATCTATTTATAGTAAATGGACTAGAACATAGATTATGGTGATACCTAATAATAATAACATTTGAAAAAAAATAGAAATATTCAATTAAAACCCACTTAGAACACTTTTATTATAATCCACATTACCCACATTGATACAAACAAAGAAAACATGTTAATAAAACAATGCAATCCAATAATAATAATGTTGACCTTTTCAGTCACCATTGTTTCCATTATTAGTTGTCAAATGGTCTAAAATTGGCCATACAAATGGTTTGGAGTTGTCAAATGGTCTGGAGTTGGTCATACAAATGGTCCAGAGTTGGCCATACAAATGGTCTAGAACTGGCACAAATGGTTTGGTCTAAATCTGGTACAAATGGTTTGGAGTAGGCCTATACAAATGGTTCAGAGCTGGTACAAATGGTTCAAAGTTGGCCATACAACTGATCCAGAGCTGGTTATACAAATGGTTCAGAGTTGATACAAATGGTCAGGATTTGGAAAATGGGGGCCATATTGATCCTTCTTGAGTCATATTTGGTGTTTCAAAGGCTTTAATATCAAGTAATGGTGCCTCCAAAGTCATGGCAACTCACTTTTGGCACTGAGGTTGCTATTTACAAATTGCAAGGAGATTTCACTGGCAGATGTTAGAAATCTAGTCACTAAGAGGGGGGTGAATCAGTTCTTATTAAAATTTTGTGCAATTCATAATTGATCAAATATCCAAACTTTAAATTATTTTAGTTGTTATAAGCATGTATATTCAACTAGGAGAAAGATAAAAGCAAACAAACATTCATGAACACATGTAGAGACTAGATTTTATGTGGGAAACCCATAAGGGATAAAAACCCACTGAAACCATGAACTAGGCTTAGGAAAAAAATGTCCAGCAAATGTTACATGATTTCATGGTTGAGCTTCAACTCAACTTGGAGTTGCAACTCCAAAATTCAACCCTTCTACCCGCTCTTTGACAAGCAGTCAACTTTACAAGCTTCAACTCCCAAATTTGGTCTAGTAACAACTAACCTTTAGTAAGCTCCAACTTACAATGAAGCAACAAATCCCCACATGCTAAGCTGCCACTTGGAATTTTTCATACACTTGGTTTTTTCTTCTACAATTGATGGTGACCTCTAAATTTTCTCATTCTTCTTCTTCTCTCTATTGGTCTCGATTTTTCATGGCTTTAATGCACGAACAATTTTCTCAACACATGCCCTCAGCTCTGCACTCTTTCAACAACAACTCTACATTTGACAACAGTGTCTCATTCCTCTCTCTATAGAAATAACAACATTTTCATGCTCAAAAATTGAGCTTAAATAAACAAGCAAGACTCCTAGGCATGACTCTTGACTTTTCGTGTTTTATGACTCTTCACATGAACATTCTTCCTTCACAAAACTTTGTGTTTGCAGGTTGACAAATGGCACTTCTTTAGCTACTCCATGTAACTGACTTTTGAGCTTCTTCATGAGCTCCTTAACTTCGAATAATGATGTTTCATGTTCCATGACTTTTAAGCTTCTTCATAGACTTACCCGGTTGAGACAAACTTCTGTCACAAATTTCTCCTTTGTTTCAAAATGAATCAGTGTGATTTATTTTGCAACGCCTTTTTCGATATCCTTACAAACATTACCTGCAATTTTTGGGATTTTTTATCAATTAAAAAATAATTTTCGATAATTTTCCATGTCAGACCAAACTTGCGCAATTACCCCCAAAATACAAGCCAATGAAATATCTTTGCATTTACTTCACAATTCACTTTAAATTACAAGGAATTTATTCAAATGTGAAGCCTAAACCAATCAAACAGCTCCATGCACCCTTTTGGTGTCAGTCTTTTCTGAATGTAAAGTTTAAACCAATAAAAAAGGCTCCATGAATTTGCAATGTCAGACTTTGCTTAACCTCCACTGGTCACTGCGACACATAGTCCAATAGGGAAACTCCACCTATCATCCTTTAATGTTGCCATGTTTCTCTCTCACCACGCTAACTCTATCTTCCTCATCAAGGACTCAAAATGCCATAAAATTTGGCTCATTCTGGGGACTTCATGTCCATCCAGAGCCATTTCTCAAAAATATGACAGAATGTTGCCATGTGTCCACCTTCAGTCATCAGATCATCACCAAGTGGCACCCTATACTTGGTCCACCTATCTCTACCTTCCATTGATGTATCTTCTCTCTCCTACTTCACACCCGAAAGCTTTCTTAAACATGGCTGATTCTAGAGGTTTAAATCCATCAAACCCCAATTTCCTTCATCTTACCCAGAATATTGACACATAGCACCTTCCTTTGTCATTGAGATTTTTCCACCTGTCCTGTTGACTTTTCAACCTTGCCCAGACCAGAAAATCTATAGCATTTGTTAATTATGCAAACCTCACATCCACTAGGTGCATCTACTTAAGAGCTTTCCGGAAAGGTGAAACATGTTCATTTGTTGTCTTTTTATTTTCACCATGTGTTTTATCCATCTTCATTCGTGTGTCCCTTCTTTCGATTGTGTCTATTTGTTGTCATTTGTCATGACCTACAAAACTTGGAATGGACATAAATTCTTGTTGGCGAGAAAAATTTTCGGGTGGACAAACTTGTGGATTTCTTGCCAACGCTCTAGGAATCTAAGTCCCTCTACTTAACCGGTGCAGTTGCCATATGTGCATGCGCATGAAAAGGTGAATTTCTGTGGTGGCCTTTCGACCGGGGATCCAACAGGGGCACTCCACTGACCCTGCGGCAAATGCTTGCATATACCTGCAAGAGATTACTTTGTTTGGAAGTGGGAAAGGGAGTGAGAATGGAGGTAGGAGAACTAATGCTGCAGGTAGAAAATCAGATTCCTGCACACACACTAGTTAGAAACTTCATCACATGCATTTATGAGAAGAAACAACCCTGTAAATGACAACAAGACCAAATAGAATTTGATGAGAACAAAGTGTCATGAAATCCCTTGGTCAAAGAAAGCTAGAAACTCCTTCTTCTTGTATTGATGCTTGAACAAAAGTTGTACATAGTGTAGGAATGGAAGAAATTTGAGAGGGGAAGAGAGTAGAAGAAAATGGCTATCTCCTTTGCTTTCTCTCAAGGTAGAATGCACTCTTGAGTCTACAAGATCAATCGCCAACCCTTTGAAATGGGAATGGCTTTACAATTTATAGAATAGAATATGACTCTTCATCTACCTCATGACCTTTTGAATACCTTCATATGACTTAAGACTGTTCGTATTCCACTTTAAATATTTAAGTCCCTCTTATAATAGCAAGGTGACTTAATTTACATTATATTTCTAAAGTCACTTAAGTCATATTAAAAGGTGCAACCCTCAACGCAAAAATATAACATTGAAGAGAGAGAGAAAGAAGAGGAAGAAGAAGAAGAAGAAGAATTATGATGAAGGAAGAGTTGTTGCAGTGGACCTGGCTCCATTCTCTGACTGTTCTCCACTTCTTTTTTGAGTGCTCGTGTTCTGTTGCCGGTGGCGCACATGTATGCAAAGAGCTTGACCATGCCTCTTGAAGTGTTGACTTCCCTTTTTCAGAGATTGAATCGATCCATTCCTTATTTTCTCAGCCCTGCATCGTGAACTCGTGCATTCCTCTGATGGATTCCAGATCGAAGCTGCTGATGGGTACCACTTTCTCAATAGGAAGTGTTATAGTGCTTGGTTCCACCAAGTGTTACACATAAGATGAAAGAGTTCGCACTTGCTCCTCTAGTCCCTCGATCTTCTCTTTGTATTCTTTATTCATTTCCATCATGCGACAATTGCTGATATATCGGGAGCTACTACTTGTTGCACCGTGTGAGTGTCGAGGATGATCGTTTCCCACATCCACGGAAACATCTCGTCGGTTTCAGGCTCAATGACGGGTGCATCAACCATTCTTTGTCCTGATGGAGGAGGAAAATCCTGAATGAGAGGAGAGTTGGAGTCAACAACATGTGGGACCTCTTGAAGTGGCTCAAATATTAGATCATGAGTCATATACTCCTTGTTCACTTGTGGTTTCTGCTGCTTCTCTTTCGTCTGCCTCGGCTTGAAGTCTTTTGATTTCGTCAAGTTGAGCCCTTATTTCCTCTTCCGCTCTTGCTTCTCTTTCTCTAACTTCTTCTTCGGTTTCTACGTCAGTGAAATTTTCTAGGTTCTTGTTGATGTATGGAAATTCACCATCCAAAGGATTAGCAGCACTCAGGTTCTCAACGTGACTGGTTGCTTGACGAAGGGGAGGCCTCTGAATTTTGAGCAGCTCTTGTCTTCTTTGAAGTTCTTCGAAAATGGGGTTGGTTTGTCCTCCTTGCCTCTGTTGTCGGGTGTACCTTCTATCCGCCAGCTTGGAAATCTATGCTCACCTTTGTGGTGCTGGAATTTTTCTTTGCCTCTCCAATTTCAGCAATGCGTTCTTCTTCAAGGTCGAGGATTCTCATGGCAATGAAGTAGTGGTTGGCACTTTGTCTATTATGCCAAATAGCTTCTCTCAAATCAGAAGTGATATCTTCTTGGATGTGGAAGAGCAATTCGGGTCTTTCGATAGAGGGATTTCTCGGAATAGCCATGGTTTGTAGACATGTGGCTTATATAGCTATTCAAATTTCAGAAATTTTCTCATTTGAAGTTTGAATTTTAAGGTCATTCGGGTCCATGTACAAGACATCGTTGTCTTCCACATCATACTCATAGGCAAAGGGTTGTGATGGCTTCTGACCCGTCCATTTCGTCTTCATATCTCCCTTCAAAAAAGCAACTTACTATTTTTAGTAAGTGTGGAAAAGCAATTCCTCGATCTTCAACTGGATGTTGCAGCTTAGTTTTCCTCTTTCTCCCTGTGTTCCTCGTTTCTTCTGGATCAAATTTCTATTTTTAGCAGGTGCTCGAGGGGCCACTTACTATTTTTAGTAATTGCCAACAATGTCTGTTCTGGTGAATTTTCAGTCGTAGTTTACCTCCAATGTCTTCGTCTTCTTTGCGCAGGTTCTTTTATCGATGACTTTCCCAAAATAGCAGTTCCTATGTAGTAGACCTGCTATTTTTTAGAAAGTTTTCCTCTGGGAGTCGAATTGACATGGAACAAAGTTTTTTGATATGGGTTTTTTCCCAATATCCTCCCTCTGAAATTTCGGGCCCGCCCGCTTAATAATCCAGGAGATTTTAAAGTTTTAATTTTCGGACCTGGTAGTGCTTCTGGGTACGGCAGCCATTAATGGACCTGAAAATTGCAGGTCTGGTTTTCTCCTCCATTTACAATGAAATTTATATTTTTGATGTGGGTTTTGTCTTCTGGTGCTTCACGTGTGATCTTACTTCAATCCGGCAACTAGTTTGACGGGAAATCTTACTTCTTTCTTCGTTGAGCCGAAAATGAGATTTCTTCGTTGTGGCTGCTCTGTCACACGAGGGGGGAGTTTGAAGGTGTCTTTATGATGGTCTTGGACAGAGGAATGAACAACAGCAAATGGTTTGTTGTTTCATGCACCGGTTTGCAACATTTCTTTAGATCTTCATTTTTAGGCTATGGGGATTTTCACTGTTCTCTCCTTCTTGCTCTTCGTTTCTCCTTCTTGTTTTGATGAAAGATCCTTCTGAGACCTGAAAATCACCATGGGGAGTTTGTTTCAGTGCTTGGGTTGAGCTGGTCTGAGCATTTGCAATGGCGGAGTGACGGTAGAATGTTGCAGAGGAAGAAATGGAGGAATGGAGTGCACAAAAATGTTTAGAAGTTAGAAATGAAGAAAGCGACACTTGGGAGATTTTAAAAAGATATAAAAAATTAGGGTTAGGGCACATTTTTCAAAGCTTTATGTTCCTGACCTCAGGGATGTTAGGGACATCAACTCCCACAATGAGCAAGACGGCGACACGTGGCACTAGATCCAATGGCAGGGGATGAAGGAGGAAAAAATTGCTTTAAAGCACTGGGAGCTGAAATGAGGTCACATGGGTGTCCAGAAGACTCCCCATAGGGGCTGGAAACATTTTCCAAGGCCCGATGTCCCCCACCTCAGGTGCATAAGGTACATCAAATTCCACGGTGTTCTTGGAGCTGACATGTGGCGATTAATCCGACGAT
Organism: Taxus chinensis; assembly: GCA_019776745.2. NCBI lineage: Eukaryota > Viridiplantae > Streptophyta > Pinopsida > Cupressales > Taxaceae > Taxus > Taxus chinensis. The sequence continues at coordinate 692,863,251 of CM034146.1, forward strand.
AGGGAATGCATGCTCCAAATAAGCACTTGAGGGCTGAACTGCCAGGTCTGGAGGTCATATGAGGGTCCCAAGGGTCACATGAGGGCTGGGTTAATTTTCCAAGGGGTGATGTACCTTACCTCGGGGACGTGGGGGACATGAAATCCCACCAGGCTCTTGGTGCTGACACGTGTCCTCTCGAAAAAATGACTAAGTCATGAACTGCCTTTGAGAGGGTAACTTGGAATGCAGATAACTTGAGCTTCTGGTGGAATTTATTGGTGAAATTTTATATTATCCTGACTGGAAATGGAATTTTAAATCCAATGATGTGGGTATCATGTCTTTATTCGATCATATGATCCCTAAAAATCTGATTTTTGATCTAGAGACTCCACTTGTACCTGAGAAAAACTATCTTCCAATCATATGCGCCAAGGTGTTGTGAAAAATATTATTTCACCATCATGTAGGTCTTGGAATCCTATTTCTAAATATGTTTTGTTTTACTTCCAAATCCATTCGGAGCTCTCAGAATCTTCTTTTGAAGCCCAACAACTGTTTTAGGCATGTGTACTGTCTAGGCTTGTGAACCCTGTTTTTCACTCAGACTGCTCCAAGTCTTAAAAAACTTCTCTAAACCTTCCAAAATCATTTCTTTGATGAAATAAGGTATTCCATTCATCTCCATGATGATTTTTTCCCTTCCGTTCTGTTCCAAGGAGGTGATCCTGTCTCGAGAAGGCCAACGATAGCCCTTCCCGTGACTGCCAAACATTTACATTTTTAATGAACTCCTAAATCACCTAGGGGGAATGAATGGAATTTCCTAAATCACCTAGGATAATATCATGCCATTGGTTGGGAATTAATTTGGACTGACTGAACAGATCTGAGGTTTCTTAGGAATGATAAAACATGAAAATTTTGGCATAGGGGTATAGTTGTCGTGCTCGGAAATTGTCAATTTCCCTGTTGCACATTCTCACGACAACACTTCCTTTAAATAGATCCAAATTGTGCATAGTTAGACTCGTTGGAAATGTATCCTTGAGTTCTCAAAAACCCATACCTCCACGACCTCCAAAAACTCTTACACATGATGGAATAAGCATTTCAAACCTGTAGAGCATCTAAGGCACGCATACGAAATTATCCATACCTTCAATGGACACCAACCTCACTATTTGAGCCTGTAGCACTCTGAGACCAATGTACACCACTGTCAAACAACTATCTACATGAGATTCACTTCTTCTTTTCCATCAATGACAACACCAACCAATGGAACAGGGTTCAACACCAGAAATAGACCATATTTATAACTATCATAAAATTATCAAGTTTCTTATCCTCTCCAAGGTTCATTCAATTTTTTCTAGGTTCTTAGTTCCCCAAGATGATATCTTCCAATTTTCAGGGCCTAACTCAATCGTTGTTGGCATTTTTCAAGAAAGGAAAGTGAAAAGTTGTCATCTCCAGCTATAGGTGAAAATAGAGCACCAAGGAGGGATGTCATAAAAACATAAATTTCAATCACTTCCATGATCCTACTTTTTTACACATGATCTTAAGACAGTAAGGAAGTTTTCTACCAATTTTGGAAGCCAACCAAGGTCATCTTGGGCATAAAAATCATGACGGAGTTTAGGACTGGTTAGTATCTCAGCTATGGGTAGGTTTTAGACTATCATAAAAATGTCAAGCTTCCCAGCCTCTCCAAAGCTCCTCCAAGATTATGTAGGATCTTAAAACCCCCATGATGGTAAATTCTAAATTTTAGATATGTACTCATTCATCTTTGACCTTAAACATTTTTCAAAAGAAAAATTGTTAGGAATAAAATTGTACAAAGCGGTAGTGATCTTTAAATACTCCTAATTTTTTATCCAAGTCACGTAATAAGATAAAATTTATATTGCTAGAAATGTATCAAATATTACTATGTGATAAAATCAGTTTGGGGTTGTATTAAAGGACATTTATGAACCAAAATGTAAAAAAATAAGCTTGTGGGTGTTTTCAGATATGGGTTTTGTAAAAATCTTTGACGCCCCTTCTGAGTCTGCATACTTGAATGTTAGGAGGTCATTGGTGGTTGGAGAGCTGGGTGGATCTCTTTAAGTTATTTTTTCATCTCCCCCTTCTCCTTTTTTATATATGATAACTCAGATCTCATTGTAAAAAACCTCTCCCAAATGCAAGGTTATGCCGCCTTTTTTTGTAGCCAAGTATTATGAGTTGCAAGCCCTTGGTAGAAGATTTTGTAATGCATACAAATCCTTACAGGTGATTGTAATATATTGTGCATGATTATAAGCAATAATATGATGTTGAATGTGTCTTGTATCTTTCCTTTATCTTATATTATTATCTCATTTCCTCTCTGTTGTTTTCATTTCATGTTGTGTATGGCCTATATCAACATGGATTACAGTTCACTGTGTCATATATGCAGGGATTCAAGTTGAGGAAGCTATAAAGTTGTACTTAGGCTGATATCTACCCTCTTATCCTTGCATGTTTCTTTATTATTTTCTTAAGACTCGGGGAGAGAGATCTCCTTTCTTTGGTGTTATCACCATTATTTTAACTTAGTTTTCCTTTCATGCATTTCTCCTCCCCTTTTTCCCTTGCAGATTTGTAGCTTAGATTAGAAGTAGTGTTAGCATTAGAAAGATAGGTAGAGGAAGGTGGCCTTCTTTAGAGATTGATCTCATACATTCAAGTACCACATTAAGAGATCATCCCATGTTATCGTGAGGTGTTGGATCTTTGGATTTAGTAAGGGTGCAACTTCAGCTAACAACAATTAACAAGTGGGTATATTTGTTAGATTGAACACGCTACATTTTTTCATGCCACAAAATAGGGAAAAATATTGAAGCAACAAAATAGTATATTGTTCCCTCCACGTAGGCCCTAAATTGAATTGAAATACCTTATAGAAAATACTGAAAAATATGGCAGCAAATACTTGGGGCACCTTGTACTCTTTGAAGACACCATTTTTTCACCCCTAGGTGATGCGACATACATTAATCACATTATCGTTATCACCATTACTATCCCTATCCTAAGTACATTATAAATCACCACCGTAAACCGCCACCGTCGTAAAACCTCATTTACCCTCCCCTAACCACCTAAAACCAACCTAGCCTAATTTATCCTACCCATCCTAACCCTCTAACCTCTTCCTACCGGAATTCCTAACCTCCCATCATTTATCAAACAACCTTACCCCTCATATGGCATGTGGTTTTAACCATTTTCCATCTGCCATTTGTTGGTTTTCTCCATCTTCAGGAAAATTGACGGTGATCCGTGATTATTGGTGATCATTGGTGACGTCATTAATTCTACTTAAATCACCCTCTTTTCCATTTTCTAGTTACGCATAGACACATTGACAACTTACTTAGAGAATAGAGTTGGAACACATTGTTGTATCTCTATACGAAGTCACTACGCTTGGAATATCAACACTCTGTTGTCAAACTTTAGATAAATCTCATCAACTCATCAGCCAACCCATTTAAATCTCTATCACCCTCAAAATCAGACAACATGTTTAGTACATTTCTATTTAACATTTTTAATCTTATTTTACATTAATCATACCCTACAATTATTTGTCTACACCGTCCTTCATAGCCACTACACACTTTCTCTTTCGTTTGGACATCTAGTCAAATTTTTAGAATACATGTTGTTTTAATAGTGATCATCACCGATCCTCTATCGTTTTCGTTTAGTCCCTTAACCCATTTTCCCTTCATTAGTCCTTCAAACACATCTAAATCTATGTTTTCTGAGTCTTATCTACTTCTAGGGTCCCCTTAGTCCCTCTTAGCATTGCCATATTTTATCTTGCATCCAAAACAATCTCTTTTATCATATTTTTATCAAAGTAAGTGTTTTGTCCCTAATCGCCGTCAATTCCCAATCGTCGTCGATCCCTGTATTTTTAAGTCATTTCTAACATATATCATATTTTTCAACAATCTATTTTTATCTAATATGTTGTCTTGTAAGATGTATTCCTTGTATATTATTGTTTCAAGTCTATCACATCTTGTCATCGGCATATACGACATTTTGATCATCGAGAAACCTTTTATGTGAGAACAGTTCGATATCACACACGAACTAAGTCTATGTGTTATTTCCCTTACACCTAAATTCGAAGACATCGAGGATCGGCTTGAGATCATACAATAAGAACATGAATCTGCAGAGCAGTTTTGGTTCTATTACCTCTAGAACTTTAATATTACCATGGCCCTAGCTTGGGCTGATTACAATTCATAGAAGGACCTTCCTAACCCTCTTGAATTTTAAATCATTGTCTTTTATCTTATCATCGCTATATCACTTGATTGTATAACATGAATTGACACCCTTCAAGGAAACCCTTTGGATTCCCAGGATCAACTGTAGCCAAGGAATTCGCTACATATTTATCTAATATTTGTTTGTTCAGTTGTCTTTGTATGTAGTTCTTCTCACTTTTTGAAAGGAGGATCCTTTTACATTGTTTGTATCCAATCATCCCAACATTACATTTTTTAGTGCAGGTATCGATAAACCTTACTTTATTTGAGTTTTTGGTATTTCAACATTAAAGTACTTAACCGAAATTCACCATAAACACTCTTTTATGATGTTTCTGCATTATTATGAGATATTTATTGGAAAAATTATTTACATTCCAAATCGCTTTGATAAAACAAATAAACGTTTCATATCTTAACCCACTACATAGTATGTTGCATTATTTAAACATATCAACAAAAATATTTCATGAATGAATGTGTAGTTTGGATGAATTTTTATTTAAAATATTCAAATACATTCTTACCCTTGTGCACACTATTCCTATATAAAATAATTGATTCAATGTTGGCGTGCATTTGTGGTGGCTCTTCATTTCGACGAAGGGAAGTATCCTTTAATATGTCCGATTGAGGGTTAGAAAGATTGATTTTAGGTCCTACCCTGATTTTTACAACTTAGAATCTGGGTTTAGTATTTCCTTTTTCGCTAAGAATATGATCCGGGATTGTTATTTTCAAGGTGGTTAGTTGTGAAAGTAGGAAACAAACTATAGGTTTCCCTTTTTTTAATGTGATTCTTCTTTTGGTTTGGAAATGCCATGCAGGATGCCTTGTGTAAACCCACGGGGGGTTCACCTAGTAAAACTATGGTATAACACATACGTTATGAGGGTATTAAAGAATACCCTTGATTTTAATTTTTACCTCTACTTATTTAATTGATAATACCCACTCCCGTTATATTATTAAAATGAAAATACCCCCTATTTTTCCATGTACCTCACTTACCCATTTTTCCATTACAATTTTATTTACCCCTTTTTATCTCTACCTGTATATGTCAAATAGAATATATATCATGTTTCTCACTCACATATTAGTTTTATAATAGATTTTTTCTATAGAAAGTGGGTTTGAAGACATTCAAGACCTATTACCAATTACCTTAATGTTATTCTTTAATAATTTATCGTTTTTCAAGTAATTAAGATGGTGAAACAATATTATTTAAGATGAAAAGAATACTCAATCTTAATTACTGAAAAAATCGGATGTTCCCTTTGCATCTAAATGTTTCCTAATTAATAATCTTCTAATTGAGATTTCCTTAGTCAATAAGAGACTATAATTTGATTTTGTGACCACACTCCTCTTGCACTTTTTGAGTCTTTCAAATAGACAACGGTAGATAAATTGGGAAGATTATCAAGTATAATTGTTTAGATAAGTCTATTTTTATATTAGCACTTATCAATTGTTAGTCATGGACTCTTTATTATTATGTCTATATAAATACCTAATTTTTAAAAAAAACTCATTTACATATAAAATAAAATAAAAAGATTTCAATGGATGTAAACTCATTTACACAAAGCATTGAATTTAATTTAATACATGAAATTAGAATGAATGAGGATAATGCCAAGTCATTGATTCAAAGTCATTGTTGAATTCATAATAAAAGAAAACCTCAAATGAGATATATTACATGCAACACAACTAACTAAATTGAAATATGACTTAGCAAAAGTAAGGGAGCAATTAAAATAAATCAAGTTCCGTGAAAAATGTATCCATTGCTATAAACAAAATGAACTAGTTCATATCATCACAAGTTGACGTAACATGCCCAAAAAAGGAATCTTAAGATTCCAAAAAATAAGCTTAATGTTCTTTTCATTAGTTCAGAATATTTATAAATTCATACAACTAGATAAATAAATGTTTTTTCAATAATTGGATCAATATTAGTTCACAAAAACTATCACTATTGAGTTTGAATTTACATATATTGCCTCTAAGAATAATTTTAACATGGAATCTTTATTTGGAATGTATGTTTTCTTAATGATTAATGGTTCATTAGATGTCATCTCTTAGCAGCATGAATGGACTCTTATTGTCTTTGGAATATTGTTAACGTTGAGAAAGTATTTATTGGAAATAGTTGTTAGTGAGCCTCCCACTGGCAGTCATAGTCTTGAGATGATGATGGTCGCCAATATAGTTTCCTCTACAGTTAAAACATCTTCCCAACTTTGGTTGCAGAACCTTTAATAAGTTTTGAATCATGTGAATCCCTATAGCTGTATTATTTTGAGCCCATATTGAATTCAAAAATGTATATATGTAAACAACTGCACAGGGAAAATTGTATTTATTAAAAAAAAGATAGTAAACTTAAACATACATTGAAGAGAAACTTTTAATGTTGAACATTGTTGTTGGATTGGTGCAAGCAAATGAAGATAACATTGGATGTAACAATATGTTTGGCCTTTCTGCATAGTTTAGGAATTGTACACAGAAATTCCAACATTGAGGAAGAAATGGTGGCCATACTTCAGATTGCATTGGCTTGTGCCCTTGAGGAAACAGATGAAAGGCCTACTACACATTTGTACTATACAGGTAAAACATGATGTTTATAATTGCTTCATATGCCATACAATACTACACAGTTGTACTATACAGGTAGGGGGATCACTACACAGCTGCATATACAGGTACTATCACTACATATACATCTGCATATACAGGTACTATCGCTGCATACACAGGTACTATCGTTGTATACACAACTGTATATATAGGTACACAACTACATATATAAGGGGATCTGAGGAGCTTAGTATAAAGACAATAATGCTATATAGAGAAGATGTTACAATTTCCCACTAACTTGTTTTATCTAATAGTATTTTACTTTCAACGTTGAGTTATAAAAACCGTATTTGAAATGGGTTATCACAAAATTAACACATCAAAGTATTCAAAGTATGTTCACACGTGAATACGTGGAAAAATGATGTTTCTTTGTTAACACAATTCACCCAAATAGAACTGAGGCTTACTATCCATGGAGACAACAGTAAATTTAGGAAGCATAACAAGATCATGTAACGGCTTATCAAATGTAACTGTGTTATTATAGGGGTCTGATACAACTGATTGCATTATCCTCTCAAATCAAGTTTAAAACAAGTATGAATTATTCAAACATTCTTTAGATGTCACACATTTGGTCAACTCAAGAAGAGATACTTCAAAGAAATGTTCTTTTCATATATAATTCAAGTAATTTGATAGAAGTGCATAATGACTACATCCAATTGAGTCTAATGCAGCAATCATCATGTCTTTTGGAAACATTTAAAATTACACAAGATCTCAAAAAGAATAACACATAAACACAATAGTCAACAATACATCATGTTGCAGCAGAAATCTAAAACCACAAAGTTTAGGAGACTTATTCCATCTCTTTTCCATGTTCAAATACTCATACAAAACCATGATGAATAAGGCCTTCTATAGCATGATCAATTCACCTTCAAGATGAAAATAACAATATAGTACAACAAGCTGAGGTAAGACTGTATATAACAAATTCCACTTCCTTTCCAATATGAAACCCAAAAACTTGATAGATTACAAAAGTGCACCGAGCTTACTTCTTACAGTCTATGTTGCTTAATAGCTATAACATTGCATAGATGTTTCCCACAAAAGTGTACTATCTTAATCATGCCTGCCAACCACAGAAAACACCTATTTTTATTCTTCAAAGCAATGGAAAATATACAAAGATAGAAGTGATTATTGGAATACCTAGGGATTTCTTACTTACTTTTAGATAAAATCACATATCAAATAACTATATTACGAGTTTAAGATATTTCTGTTGGTTCAAGGAGAGGGAGGATGTTTGCACTAACCTGTAAAATCTAAAATTGCATCATTTTCATATGGTATCATCAAGCACCATTTTCATTAATATCTGAACCTTTCACTACAGCACATGCCAAAAAATATAAAAATAATGGTATAGGGTTACAAATGAATTGATAAATCATAAAAATGAAAATTAACAAATATTTGTAAATCATCTATAATAAAAATGCATCCAAAGAAGGAAGACAAAATGATTTTAAAACTACACCTTGTTTAAGTTTTTTAATAAAATCTTCAAAAATAATGTAATCACTATCTTCCAATTTGTATGTATTACTCCTAGAATCGTACGATAAGTTGGCAGCCACGATGATAGATTGAAGTTGTACAAAAAGATGGTCCGTAGAATCATACTTATATATGTGTTTCCCCTTTATTTTATTGTACCAACAAATTTGAAGTTCAATTACATCTTGTCTATCCAAAAGATCGATGTCATTATAGTAATCAAACACTTTATTACCATCTTTTTTCCATATTCTTTGAACCCTTCCAATGTACCATGTTCTACATGAAACACCATGATTTTTACTTCGAGAAACCCCTTTTCTTGTAATACGTTCAGCTATGGGTATAGAATCAATGTCAAACAAAACCCCACAATCTGACCCAATGCCAAAGCTAACTGAAACACCATTTCTTGGTGCTCTCTCATCTCGTCTAAAGTACACCCCATTTCTCACTTTGGTCAGCCTATCCTTGGATAATGTTGGAGTTCCATTCAATTGACTAAACCAAACATGATTTATACATATCCTTGCCATCGAGATCAACAACTGGTTGAATGGATGCACTTTCATTATCCTCAATGGAATCTAATATTTCATCCAACTCATGCCTCCACTCACTTTCCATTATTTGAAATTCACTTCCATCAACTACCATCAATGATGAATGTTGGAATATAGAGATAGAATGCTTTGGAAGAGAGTCATGAAGTACTTCATCCTCAACTTGAGATTTTGGATAATTTTGATCCTCTTTCCATGGTTTAAGCCACCAAGAAGATTGAGTGTTATTAATGGGTTTCATGCCAAGACTTGATAAAATGCCTTGTGCATCATTTAATCCTTTTTTTAGAGCTTCTATAATTTTTATCATCAGTAGATATTGTATCATATTGTGACGGCACAATAGGGTTATACTTCATGTTTTGATGCAATTTACTCCATATGTTTTCTTGCTTCTTATGAGATTTATTAAAATGAAGTCCTTGGGGACTTGCTTCTTCTTCAACAACCCTATTAAGAGTTCCAACAATGTGAAGTAAATCAGTGAAATCATAGGACCCTTTCTACTCCAACCATGCCACCAACTTTGCTAAAGAAGTTTTCACATACATCCAAACCAGTTAGGTGCAATACACATGGCAAGTGTGGGTAGTGATCCTGAAACAATTTCATCAATAAAACTACAAAATGGCAAGATTTGCACACAAAGATATCCCTCTTTGCTGATAAAATTAATGCTAACATCTATTTGGGACTGGTTTCGTACCCAACATAGCCATAATATAAAGAAATGATGAACTCTTGATGCATTCAGCACTCTTTCCCAAAGAGTCAAAGTATTAGACAAAAAAATGTCAATGTAATCAGCAACAATTGATAAATAAATCTTTGTACCTAATGTGCTCTCTGTCCTACCACTTATTGTACTTCTCATCTCTTACAAACAATTTTGAGTATGCCTTGAAGCAATGTGTTGTGCTGAAGCCCAATTTTTTCGATCTATCCTCTCTATATCTTCAACTTTCAAGTTGTGATCATCCACTTTAAAATTATTATAAACCATTTGAGCATGATTAAAACTAATCAACTCTTTGCCAACAATTAAATCCCGTAGACCACTAAATAAAGGATTCACTAACTTTTTTCCATTATGGATGTAATCTTGATCATGAATTCATGTTACTTTTTTATCAATAGATGAACCTATTAGCCTCCATCCTTCCCATGGAATTTGATATCTAGATCCCATTGTTGAAGAATAATCCCTTAACATAAGATGTCTTCTTCTACTATCTCCATCTGAGGAATGGCCAATAATAGGTCCTAAATACATTTCTACATGTTTCTTCCACATGACTTCTATTGTTTTCCATTGTTGATGAACAAAATCTGTATTGAACCTATTGCATGTTGGATGAAGAACCACAACCAAACGTGGAAGCATATCATGTAAGGGGTTTGCAATAATAACAAGTGCATAGTGTCCAATCACATTGTTCTTAAAAGCATCTATGATATTTTCATATCCTACTGATCCTTCGCCAACCGTCACTAAGAAATGTGATTGACATTGGTGTTCTTCTTTATTTCCACAAAATCCCACCAACGTATCACTTTTTGCAACCCACCTGATATATTTTTTCACAATTGTTTCATCTTCTGCAAGGCATGTGGGAATTGGGCCTTCTATCCCATGCTTGGACTTATAACTAGCATAAATATTTCCTATTGCCTTAAAAATGTATTCATGCTCCCCTGGAATGTATGTTAATGATTTTCGAACTTGCCTTAGAGTTGTAGATATTGAAGGACCATCTAGGTTCAAGATAAGAAAGCTATGCAATCTAGGACCTCCCCATAGCTTAATCATCTCGCAAATAGATTTGGTGGATTTACTATACCTTTTTCCTTCCTTAGAATGCACAATATTGTAAAAGATATCTTGTACAAATTCCCAAACTACATCCTTACGCTGTAATTTTCCTTGTTTATGTGCCTCACACACATCTTTGCAAAATTGATATACATCTTTCCTTTCTATAGATTCAAATAACTTTTCATTTAGGGATCTAATTCTAATAGATAATGAAGAGACAATTGTCCTCTCCCACCAAAGAGCACGCATTGTTATTCTTAGGCTTATATTAGCATCTCGTGAAACTCTTTTGAGTTCACTTTGAGTCAAAAAGTCTAATCTTCTCGCTCTTCTTGTATCTCTCCCATGTCTTTTAGTGGAGCTTATCATTTCATGATATAAACGCATCATGAAGTAATCACAATTGGGAACCAACTTACAAAATGTACATGCCAATGAATCAAAGGGGAATCCTGACTCAAAGACCCTTTTGCAATGAATATGCCTATAAGTTCCATTGATACTACATTCAATGCCATTATAACATATTGATCTCTTGGTATGTTTCTCAATGGCCCAAAATTTCCCATCCCTTTGATCATCCATTAAGTTCATCCATGAGCATCCAAGTCCACAAGATATGATTTGTGGTCTTGGCATGGTAAAAGGTGGTCCAAAGGCAACATCAACACTCCATCACTTCAAGGGCGTCATAGCACATCAGAGAGGATCAGTTTCAGGTAGCACCATGGTTACAAGTGAGTTTGCTAAGTTATCCAACTATGAGTACAATTTGGGTAGTGGTTGCATTATAGAATGAAGCTCAACTTGGATTGCATTTATTTATTAGCTCACCTAAGCCTTCACTTCATAATTAAGTACCATTGACACACCATAAAAACCAAAGACATGTGGATAGATCTCGTATCACAAAATAAACAGGAGTCCGAGGTTTAAAACAATGCAATCAAATAAACCTTAAGGGTGGCATGTTAATGGAATTGTTGCATGTGGCAGCATCTTGTGTCATGGGTACTCAGAATCAATTTTTGAAAGTCATAATATGCAAGTGGAGAACAGCGTACTCATGATAGAACAAAGGTATTAGCACAACAATGTATTTTCCATTGATTGGTCGTAAACAATTAAACATGCTCTTAACTTCAGAAATATTACGAAGTATGATATGTGTTTCAAATTCTAAGACGCAACTATTGTGCCTTCCTTTTCATGGAGCAAAGATAGGCTTTGTTTTTTAGCAAAACAATTGCACATATATTTCCACTTGACTATTAAGTCTCTTAATCTATTTTATGAGTTAACCAGGTCAAGACTGTAGCCCATCATACAACAATCTCATTAATGTATTAAGTTTCCAACCATTAATTTCAACTTCCAAGTATTTCACAAAAAATTTACATATGCCATTGGTTCTGCATCCCCTACACAAATTAAATTTGTCCCCAACTTTTTATCCCTTGAGTTTAATATAGCAACTTCTCTAAACATAGGTTAAAAATAACTTCTCCTAGTTATACATCTCTTCTCTCCATTCGTTCCCCTTTTGATTATCAATGCATACCTTAGTGAGTGTTTGTAAATAACATTATTTTGGACACAAAAACATAAAAAGAGGAAAAGAGACACTATGAGAAAATATACGGCACCTGGAATCTGCATATATAGTAGCCTTCCCCAAAATGAGATCTTAACCTCTCATTCGGAATTTTTTTAGGGTCGCATGATTGAAATGGGACACTCAAATTTACAAGCGAAATACTCTGTCTGGTCGAAAAAGGCAAAGATGTGCAGCAATGATAAAGCCCCAATCATGGCCAACCACAAAGGCCTGCTCATAATGACCAAAATAGAGTAAGTAAAGGCCTGCTCATAATGACCAAAATAGAGTAAGTAAAGTTTGTTATGGAATGAGGAAGCTTTAGGGTCAAATGGCAATTAGCATTAAATTCATATTGTAGGATTTGAATACAATCGAACTCTTATAACTGCATTTAGCATACTTTAATAGACAAATTAATATGGATCTATGTAGAAGACTCTCTTCTTTTCAAGGATGTTCATAAGAGGATGTGTTTTCCGTCAACTGACATAAACCATTGAATGTCTCTTCGTGATTAGAACATCACCAATTTACAAAGATTTCAAACCTCCTCAGTCTTACAGGAATCATACTTGTTTTGCAACAGGAATACTTGGCCTTGAACAGTGGAGTATACATACAAATTTTTCATATATTGCTTCAAAATAACTTGCCACCAACTCTATCAGGCTTGATTGACCTTTATTAAATACATTTTGTATCTCATATTTGGTCACAACCTTGGAACCCTAAGCAGGTTGCATGGGATGTAAGAGTACATGCCCATGAAGGGACTTTTTCTAATGAAATGGATAAAGTTCAATGTCAAGGTCTGGTTCAGTATTGGAGAAGTATCAATCATTTCATTCTCTTAAAGGAATGTTTGTTATGGAATGAGGAAGCTTTATGGAGACATTATGCAATTCAAAATACTTAACAAGAACCTTTAATTTCACAGGTACAGTGCTCAGAAGGGGCAGTCACAATTTCTTGTTTTCTCGAGTAGCTTTTCTTGTACATGAAAAGAGTCATCAAATTCTGTAAACCCTAAGTATTGGGGAAGTATCAATCATTTCATTCTCTTTGTTTTGAGTCAGCTTCATGCTAAGATTTCTGCCTTACTCTTCCAAGGAAGCCATTAAAAATATCTTCACAGTTTTGTATTCATCCATTTTTCTCAGTCCTAACTAGTTACCTTAAATCTGAGCCTCCACTCATTTCAAGCATTCATATTCTTCTAAAATGGGATAAATGTCCTCTCTATGTGCACAAGCATGTTCCCTAACCAATCACAGTTATGTCACAAGTTCATATTCAATCTCTAACTCCCTTATTCATATATTATGATGGGTGGGATATTGGACCATTGTGAGTCATTTCATTTGTTCATCATTATCATTGCAGTAGAAACATCATATCCTCCACAGGAAAAACTAAGAAATCACATAACAAGAAAAATACTAATTGACTCAATTTATTACTAAAATATATGAACTTGGATGCTAATGACATAAAAATACCTTTCTTGTTTTATAGAGGAAGAAGAGGAAGGAAAGAAGATTGAAAAACATGTCCCTATTTGAATTAAGGAAGAGAAATATGAGTACAATGAAGTGATATTTGTAATAAGGAATGATAGATTGAAGATTGTACTTGATACTTATGACTCTTCATAGTCACCTTAATTATTTCTTTTCACATGGATTGTTGTTAAAATAAATTATTATTATCATTTTTAATGGGAAACTCTTTCGTTGCAATGGTCCATTACCCTGCCTTTCTAGTTTTAGCAATATCCTTTTCATCATGAGGGTCTCTCTATGTTCAAGTTCTTAAATGTGGTCCAGTGGTGCAACAACTTCCTCATCAATTTGCATGACATGAGTGTTGGCTTCATTTTGTCTTCTGCCATAATTTTGTGCTTTAAGGCACTCAAAAGCCCTATGACCAACTTGTCCACATCTAAAACATGCTCTACATATGTCCTTCCTCGTCCTCTGCCATACTATTCTCTTCCTCTTGAAGCATATGATCTCCATCTTGTTAGTTGATTCTTATTTTCAGAAGCGAAGCACTAGCTTCTCCTTCATGCCCATCTTGACCTCTTTCAGTATTTGACAGTCTTTCCTCTAGAAAATATACCACTACCTTTTATTGTACTTTGTTGCCTTTTGGACAATTTCTCCTTGGCCATTAAGGCATACTTATAGGCCTCATCCAAACTTATCACTTTTACTAGAGTTAGTTCATTTTAGAGCTGAAACCTCAACTAGTTGAGACATCTAGCAGCTGTTTGATCCTCCCCTTCTTGCATATCTATTCTAATTTGCAAGCATAAAATCTTTTTGGTGTACTCTTGCACAGACAACTCCTTTTGTCTCAAGTTGTGAAATTTCTTGAACAATTTTTGGTGATGATTTTATGGTAGGAACCTTGCTTTTAGATGTTTCAGCATTTTAAGCCATAACCCTACGTTCTCTTTGCCTTTTCTTCTCTGGGATTTCTGAAGACTATCCCACCACAGTGCAGCATGTGACTTCATTTTGGTGACACCAAACTTGACCCTCATAGAATCATCTTCCTCCACGTTTTCCATGTCATAATACCCTTCAAGCTCTTTTACCCAATCTAGGAATAGGTCTAGGTGCAACTCTCCTTTAAAGCTTGATATTCCCCCTCTGATACTAAACTGATGCAGTCAAAGTGGGGGTCCAATGGACTGCCTGCTACCTTGTAGCTGCCTCCACTTGCTGGGATAAACCTGTCACCTTCCCACAAACAGGCTCAAATACAACAGCTTATGCAGTAAAAATCAGAGAGTCTACAACGGGGGAAAGGAAGCATTTGGACACACTAAATCACACAAATTTTCTTCTCATCAAACACAACAGACAATAATTGCAAGCAGCTGGATTATGCTCTCAGCTGTTACAATTCAGTCAGAGCTCTTTCTCTCACTATCTTCAGTTGTCTTCTCTAACACACACATCCTCTTCCACTACCTCTCACTCGTTCCTCTAGACTATGTAGAGATGACAATCCCTTATTATATTTTGACTCTAAGAGTCATAATTCAAAGTCAAACTGATCACCAACAAATTTCCTGAATGAAACACACTTCTGAGATTCCATTCCTAATTGAAATCCCTCTAGAGTTCAAACCTAAAGGTTTGTTACACGTCATGCTCTCGACTCTCATTCCTTAGAGACCACTAATATTCTTGTTTATGTAGGATAACTAGACCTACCATGGATGCTCCTACATAACTCGGCGGGCAATAGCACTGCATGGCCACCTTTTGCTTATTGTGTTTGGGGTTCCTCTGTTTGAGCACAATAGTTTTCTTTTAGAAATGTGTGTTATATTTTGGGTTGATAGTTGTCTACCCGACATACATAGCTACACTTTATAAATTATGTATTTCCATTCTTTTAAAATGGGTGAGGGCCCTAATAGAATCCCTCATTTAACCAATCAAAAAATAAATAAACAAATTGACATTTATTAAATGAAAAATAATAATGTGAGTGTCATAAGTAGCTCACCACAAAAGCATTGCCTATGTGCAGCACAAAAGCATTACAAATCTCTAACAACAACATGTACAAAGTCTACAAAGACAAGGTGTGATTGAATTGTGAAGGTTGAGTTTTGTCACAATGAATATCCAGGTTCAAATCACCATAGGAACTGTTGGATACAAATTTGCATGGATGGTGATATTGCAAATCTCATTACACGTGGCCAAGAAACGATGCAACAGATACTCTCCTCACCCTATTCTTCACCCTATCCTTCAAGCATTCCTTTCTTTTTACATTCCTCGTTTTTCGGAATGGTCCTCCAGCTTTTCCTTCCAGATCCCATCTTCTTAAGGATCAATTCAATGTCATCCCTCCGCTGTGGTGTTATAAACTAGGGATTTAACAAATACCCCCTTAATATCATATCTATACAGTGACGCACGGTATACATATCATTGCATTGAGTCATCTAGAACTTATTTCCTTCTTACCACTACATTCCTGACACGATGCACCTTGTTATGAAATGTTGGACCTGGATTGCATCTCTCTCAACAATTTCTCTTGCAATGATCTTGGAGATAAACTGGTTTGCAGGTTGGCAGTCAACAGATACTTGGAGCTCATGACAACCCTAATCATTTTTCCAGGACCATGTTCAATAACCTAAATGCAATTGCCAACATCTGACTATGGTGGAAGTCAACAGGCGCTTGGAGGTTCTTGACAACCCTAATAATTGGTAAAATTCTTCTGGAATCAACTGCGTGATATTTATATTGTCTGACATTTCGGATCCCGCTACTGGATCCATCTTCAGGGAAGTAGATAGAGATGAAGAAAAATTTACTATTTATTACACTGCGAAAATACCAAACTCAAAATAAAAACCCCAATAATTGGTTCAGGGACACATTTAATAACCCAAATGTAATTTCTGACATCCGATTATGACAGCAGACAGATAATTCTTTCCCCTCCACATCATTGAGTGCATGTCTTGAACCTGAATATACCCTGCTGCTTTCATCTCAATACGATTTCTTCAACTTTCTCCTAGATTCCTGCATTTACGAATGTCATGCAGCTCTTAGACATAAATGTGTACAGTTTTATCAACTTCAATCCAACTACATCCAGGTATTTTTTTAGTCCCTCTATCTTTCATCAATCTCCGTAACTTTTGAACATCATCCCACATCCCTATTTCTGCATATATGTCTGACAGAAGAACATAAGATGCGTCATATCTAGGATCTAACTTGAAAAAGAGAGTTGCCATATATTTTCCTAGCTCTATATTCTTATGTGATTTACAAGATCCAAGAAAACACATCCACACAACTGCATCAGGTTTGATTGGCATTTTAATAATAAAGTTTTGGGATTCCTCAAGATAACCAGCACGTCCAAGAAGGTTAACCATACATACATAATGATTCATTGTGGGCATAATGCAATATGCATCACTCATGCTATTGAAGTATTTACAGCCCTCATCCACTAGGCCTGCATGGCTGCACACAAATAAAACACAAAGGAAGCTTACATGGTTGGGGCTGGTTCCAGAGTGCTTCATCAGTTCAAAGAGTTTGAGGGCATCTTTGCCATAGCCATGCATTCCATATCCTGCAATCATCATAGTCCATGAGACCACATTGCATTGAGGCATTGTGTCAAACAATTTGTGTGCCTTCTATATGACTCCACATTTGGCATGCATGTTTATTAGTGCATTCCCAACTGCAACATGTGACAAAAATCCACATTTAGTTATACACTGATGGAACTCCATGCCTTGTTTAAAAGTTCCCATTTTGGCACAGACTGGGAGAATGGTGGCAAAGGTTGCAGAGTCGGGCTTTACACCTCCCATTTGCATTTTCTTAAAACTCTCCAAGGCCTTTTCAGCAAGCTCATTTTGTGCATATCCTGCCACCACTGCATTCCATGAGACCACATCTTGTTGAGGCATTTCTTTGAAAAGCATTAATGCTTTGTCAAGAACCCCGTTTTGTGCATATCCTGCAAACATGACAGTCCAAGAGACCAGATCTCGTTGAGGCATCGTGTCAAACAACTCCCGTGCCTTCTGTATTCTTCCACATTTTGCATACATGTCGATCAGGGAATTCCTGACCACAACATCCAACAAAAACTTGCTTCTAATTATGGCTTGATGGATGACCGTACCAAGTTCCAAATCTCCCATTTTGGCACAAACTGAAAGGATGCTAGCAAAGGTTGCTGAGTTCGACTTTACACCTGCCAATTGCATTTGGTTAAAAAATTCTAAGGCCTTTTCAGCAAGGCCATTTTGTGCATATCCTGCAATCATCCCATTCCATGAAACCACATCTCGTAGAGGCATTGTGTCAAACAACTCACATGCCTTCTTTGTGCTTCCACATTTTGCATACATATCTATGAGTGCACTTCAAACGACAACATTGGACAGAAATCCACTTTTCCTTATGCTTTGATGGATGTCCATACCCTGTTCCAAAGCTCCCATTTTGCAACAAACTGAAAGGATACAGGCAATGGTGAACTGATCTGGTTGGACATTTGTTTGTTGCATTTCCTTATAAGTTTCCAAAGCTTTATCAACTAGCCCATCTTGTGCATATCCTGCAATCATCGATGTCCATGAGACCACATCTCGTTCAGGCATTGTGTCAAATAAATCATCTGCGTTCTGCATGCTTCCACATTTTGCATACATATCTATCAGGGCACTCCTAACAACAACATCCGACAAATGCCTGCTTCTGGTTATTTTCTGATGGATGTTCATACCTTGCTACAAAGCTCCCACTTTGGCACAAGCTGGGAGGATACTGGCGAAGGTGAAGTGATCCGGTTGAGCGTCTGTTCTTTGCATTTGGTGAAACATTATCAATGCATCCTCAGGAAGCCCATGTATATGGTAATCTGCAATCATGATATTCCATGAGACGACATCTCGTTCTGTCGTGTGGTTGAAAATTTTACGAGCATTCACTAAACTTCTACATTTGACATACATACTGATAAGTTTAGTTTGAAAATATGTGCGTGTAGCAAATGTAAATCCTCTATCAGTGATGAAAGAATGGATTAGCTTACCCTCTGCAATTACACTCTTTGTAATGCAGATTTGCAATAGTTGAAAATATATAGAAGAGTCCGTGGGAGGATTGCTTGTGAGCAAAATGTGCAATGCCTCCTTCAAACGACCCTCTCGACACAATGCTCTCATATGGATAGCAGATGACATTGTAATAATTGAAGCGTGGGGAATGCCTCTGTTACTCATTTACCAGAATAAATTAGAACACTCTCTCATCCTCCCCAAACAAAACAAAACCCGTTGTAGTTCAATTGCTGCAAGTCATGGTAAACTGCATTTGTTATGTCATTTTATATTGGTGGAATGGTTACTAACCTAGTGGTACGTGTCTCTTGAGGGCCTAGAATTTGATAGGTATTTTCAAATAGGAGTCTCGTTATCTGTGCCTAACATATATTGAGGAAATCAAACGCTGAGGTTTTGTGTCAGTGATCATTGATAGACGATATCATCAACATTCTTCATGAGGGAGAACCATCTTTGATACATTCATCACTAAAGATAATCCCTATTCACAAATGTTCATGAAATCGACATAAGGAACCCTAAATGACATATGCAAGTTCCCTTTGGAATTACTCGTCAACCATGCCTCACTTTCTGAGATATCTCCAAATTGTATTATCTCAACAACCTACACACCACACCCCCTTTCCCCTTCACACAATTGACACAAATGGAACGCCTATCATATATGTTTAATCATAAGAAATAAGAGTTTCACATTTGTTCCCTCCACCATTTCCCCCACCCTTGCACTTCTTCTCTCTCAAACCCATTCTTCATCACCCCTCTTCCCCTTCCAATGGTTCACTCCCTCAAATTTAACTTTTTCGTCCCATACCCTTTGGAGTTTTCATCGCACATTTCACTTATGATTGCTAGTATTAGGGAGGGATCCCATGGAGGGGGCCATTGCTCCACACTTCACTCTGCAGTGGGTCTCATGGGAATTTCCAAAAATTGCTACAGGATAGAAATGAATCTGCTCCTGCAAAATTGCAGCCCCTGATTTTTGGATAGGATAGTTATGCCGGTGGTAAAATGGAGGGCTACAAATTTCCCTCACCCGCACAACAGTTTTTTGCTCACAAAACACTCATTGCCGGGAATAATTTTGGAGGGAGATA
Organism: Taxus chinensis; assembly: GCA_019776745.2. Taxonomy (NCBI): domain Eukaryota; kingdom Viridiplantae; phylum Streptophyta; class Pinopsida; order Cupressales; family Taxaceae; genus Taxus; species Taxus chinensis. The sequence continues at coordinate 692,883,477 of CM034146.1, forward strand.
TGTTTTTTTGGAGGGAGAGTTTTATGGAGATAATTAAAAATACCATGGGACCATAAATATGCTAAACATCCATAGAAAATCTCCGCAACACCCGCTGATTTTTTTTAGGAGTGGCAACCCCATGATCTACATGTACGCAGTAAACTGTTCTTCTACTGTCAGGATTTTTCGCTAACTGGTTTCAATATTTCTTTTGACTTAACTTTTCCAATATTAATATATTGATGGATGTTGCCTTGGTGTGGTCGAGTTGTCCCAATTTTTTCCTCCCTCTACTCTATTATTCTGATTGATTTAGTCCCGCTTGTTTCATTGGCCATTTCCGCTATTTTCTTTTCAATTTTCTCATATAAGATTATGTATGTTTCAGGGTCTATTGTGTTTCTGTTATGTTTATGCAGCACATACAGGTTATCATGTAATTGGTGTAGATATCTGACACGATATCAGAGGTGGAAGGAGAAAATGTGTGCAGTAGGAGACATGAGGGCATCTAAAGTGAAGGAAAACTTTACATGCATCTTCAGTATAGGTTAGTTTGATTTGAATCTCAAGGAAACTGCCAGGCATTAGGTTTCATGTAAATTGTTTGACAAAAAATCAATGCCAAAAACATCATTTTTTGGCGTGGAAAATCTTTGTAAAAGTATTGCTGATGGAATGCTAGTCCTATTTTTCATGGAAAATGTTTGTTTAAGTATTGATAATGGAATGCTAGCCTAAACAATTCATTCACTGCACCAAATCTCCTGAGGTTTTTGAGTTGTTCTCGAGCTAAAATTGAAATTTGTCGAAGTATGATTATTGCCGAATTTAAATGAAAAATAGCTCAAAACCTGTCACTGACAAATTTGGAGAAGACTTCCATTTGTGGAAGCTCAAGATGAAAATGTTTCCATTGGAAAAGGATATATGGAAGTATGTTGATAGTGTACTTATTGAACCTACTAATCCTGATGCTTCCGGTAAGCGGGGAGCAAAAGGATCGTAAAGCCCTTGTCAGCATCATTCTTAGCTTGACAGATGCACAGGTGTTGGAGATTGTGGATGAAAAGACCTCAAAATATGCTTGGGATAAGCTGATTAAAGGTTTTAGAAAAAAATTCTTCAGACTCACATTGCCAGAAGGGGGAAGCGTAAATTCTTATCTTAGTGAGTTTAGGTTTTTGTCGAGTCAATTAGCAGTAGTAGACTCAATTTTTCAGATGAATATGTTGTGTTAAGTTTTCCTGAGATAACTTGAGTAATCAAATCAGTAAACTAACATTGTATCAAGTGACAACTATACATCTTGAGAAATATCGAGAAGAAAAGGTAAAGGAGTTGACACTTGTGACATAGTAGAAGCCTTGTTTGTGAAGAATAACAAGTTCGAAAACAAATAGACATTGGTAATTTACAGTCAAAAGTGTCTCAAAAATAATGTAACTCCACTCCACAAAAGAGAATTACATGTTTTTATTGTAGAAAAACAAGTCACCATATTAAATATTGTGAGAAATTTTGTAAAGATATAAAGCAGAAAAGAAACAAGGAGTCTTATGCAAGAAAAAATATGTATTGTGTGAAGAACAGAGCATATTGTTGATGGATGGTACTTCATCTTTAATGGGAGAAGATCTTGTGCTGACACACTAAGTTTCCTCAAGGAAGAGTGTTCTCATGGGTGATAGCCGCAAAAGTGAGGAGTCGGGTATCGATTATATACTAGTAACACTTGCAAATGGTGTTTGAAAGAAAATGTTAACTGTTCTGCATGTGCCAAAACTAACACTCTCAAGTTCTTTATGTTAGTAGAATGACTGCTGCAGGGATGAAAGTTGAGTTTAACACAGTTGTGTGGTCAAAGACACAAGAATAAGATGTTGTACATGGTGTTCGAGAATAAATTTTATACAAGTTGCTCTTTGCAGCTATTGTTGCCCAAGCAATGTTGGTCCATAATAAAATGGGTTCAATGGATTTATGACATAGGATATTGTGTCACGTAAATACAAAGGTATTTGCTGAAATAGAGAAACAAGAGTTGAGGGAGGACCGGGACATAAACCTTTTTACAAAACAGCAGTTATGTGAAAGTTGTATGCATGGGAAACATCACTGTGAAACATTTCCTAAAGACAGAACTGAAGGAGAAGAGTTGCTTGAACTTGTGCACTCTGATTTGTGATGTGAAGGTTGAAACCAATGGTAATGCAAAATATTTCATTACATTCATTGATGATGTATTTAGGAAAAAAAATTAACACCTTCTTCAAATAGCATAATGTTCAAACAAGAGAGTATACCCAAATCAAAAGAGAGAGAATAAAAACCGGCCCAATTTGAGAACCCACCTAAAATATCCTAATCAGAATATTTAAGCAACCGGATTCAATGATAAATGAGACTGCATGCCAAAGACTTTATACTGCAATCCATATTCAATTTTCGAGAAACAGTGCAAATGGGTTATAGGTGAATGAAAACGTAGATGACTTGCCTCTACAATATTCCTCAGCTTTGACAGGAATGACTGATTTTAGGTGGATTTTAGACAGCTCCTGCCTACGAGACACCCGCTCTTGCTACCTGCCTCTGAGAAACCCACTCCCAACTCCGTGTGACTCTTCCTATCCTCCCATCTCGCGCTTGTGTACCTGGCCCCCCAATACCTAATTCACCATACTAAAAAACTAAACCCTTCCACTCGCATGTGCATACCGGTATATTGAAATTTTTTTGGGTCATTTTTAATCCCCCAATATGAACGGACGTGGTAGGATACCACCTAGTTAGTAAACCCCTCGTGTGTAAACCTCATCTGGATTCACCCTCCTCCAGCAATTACAAGTCTTATGGAAGCTGCAAATTCCAGGTTAGTAGATTGATAGGCATGCTTGTTATTGTTTACAAATACTTAAATTTAAATGTTTACATACAAATATCATAATCTGATGGATTTTGTTATGTCATTTTTCTTTGTAAGAAGTTAACTCTGCAACTTTCTCCCCCGACATTGGACACTATAAATCCAAATCTTCTAATATGATCCCAATGTCATTAGTTTGTATCAAAGGTTCCCTAGTAACGTCTCAAACTTCTTTCTTTTCGTCATCCATACGAGCCATGTCTTTAATATGTTTAATCTCTACACTTGAGATATCACCTTCAAAGAAAACAGTATTTGAAAGAATTAATGAAAACCATGTCATGTATTTCTTCAAATTTGGCACGGTATGTGCGTGCATAAACATGCCTTCATGTATGGATTTGTTAAACAAAATGTAGGAATTATTTTTATCTGAATTTGCAAATGACTTAGTACAAACCAAGTAATATTTAAGTGATCATTGCATCAGATTTTTCTTGTTCCCCTTTCTGTTATCCTTGAAAACAAAAAAATTGGTTATGCCGCAATCCCGCAAAAATGCCTTCTTTGGCCATTTTTTGAAATTGTTTTGTTTGTACCTCATCTGGTTTGGATGGTCCATCTTGTATTTTTCCATTTGACTCTAGTTGTCCTGAAATCAGTTCTTAATTGAAACTTGCCTAATATTTTTCCTAAATGATCGAAAGGTTGTTTGGCCATAGTGATCTCCCATTTCCCTCTCTTTTCTACTAAGATCCAATGATCCATTCGTCCTGAAGCGAGAAGGTGGCCACAAGTTAAGACCGAATTTCATTGAAATATTTTGTCAAATAGTTTGCATGCAGTTGTTTGATACACAGTCTTGTAAGGTTGAAATTTTGATTTTATAATTAAAAAATTGACCGTGTAAACATCTGTAATGTTTGGGCACATCTAACTATTAATATGTTCTATTGCCAATATACACAATGTAAATTAATAAGGAGTTGAATGTTCAACATGGGTACAGATCAAGGGAGTTACGGAATCTGCGTTAGTGAAATCTATTGTCTCCATGGACGGTAAACCATTCATAATTCAGGACATGTCATAGCTAGGAATGGGTGTTGGTCTTTTATTAAGGGTGGTTTTGTTATTGACCGGTCTCTTACTCATTCCAAACTCTATGTTGAGGTTGGTTACTTTCTTTTAATTGGTAACAATTGAATTATATAAATATCAGCATTTCTAACTAAAAAATTTTCAACATAAATATCGATATCTCTATCTTAAATATCGAAAAAATTATGACACTTTGCATCTTATTAATTTGCAGAGTAGCAATACAAATGTTGATATCTTTCTCATTCTTTTGTACATGGTTGGAAAACAATTTCGTCACTTTTTTTTACCAGATATATACAATTTATATTTTACAAAATATCATTTCCTTTCATGCCACATACAACGTGCTGCTTATGGCTACATTTTGCTCATTATGCGGATGAACCAATGCAAGTTAGGCCCTACTGCTCGTGTTGAAGATTGTGTTGCTTCCATTGAGCTCGGTAATAAATTTTCCATCTTCCTTTACTTATCAATGGAAGGCCTTGATTTAGCTATTCTAAATTTTGTATTATGTGTTTCTGAGATTTTATTGACACTTGGTAGTTTTTGGTATATGCAGGCAACAAGGAACCTTCACTAAAATAAGATATTCCTTTGTTAAATTACATGTGTCATAACTAATAAAGAGGATTCCTCAATTCAACTGGGGGAATACAACCCTCATATTACCAAATGCTTCTTTGATTGCAAACAGAGCTCTGACAGTCAAGGGTTGACTTCATTTAGGCACCCTTTTGTATTTTATCTTATTTGATATTAATAAAATGTTTGTGGACCCATTTGTGTGCACAAGATTCAACTCAAATTGTTATTAATTTATAATATTGATTACCAACCCACTATGACATCATAGATGATATCTAGCCATCGATTGCACTAGATGATATTTGGTTATTATTTATTCTTGAATTTCAGTTGGAGAAATTATCTTCGGAGATGAAGTAAGCATGGTATTTTTCATATTTAAGACATTTACTAAATTATGTGGAAGAGGAAAAATATTTATTCCTCTGTCAGCATAGCGAAAATTTGGATTTGTTTTATTGTTATACATGCCCTCTTGAACAACTATTAGTTTTTCTAAGAGCCTATTAGATCACATACGAATATAGGAGTATTTATAACAACAGTACTTTTTTATTTGGATCCTAAAAATGGCGGGACTTATGTTCTTCTCTCAAATATCTATACAGAAGTGGGCAAGTGAGGTGATGTTCAAAAGGTAAGAATGATGAAATATGGAGGAATTAAAAACATCCCCGGGCATAGTTAAATTGAAGGCCAAAAAATGGTACATGTCGTTTTTGTAGGAAGCAAATTGCATCCATAGACACTGAGATCTGCGTGAAGTTGGAGAAACTGGCTTCAGAGATGAAGTAAGAAGGGTATTTTTCAGACTTAAGACATTTACTAAATGATGTGGAAGATGATAAATATTTATTCCTCTTCCAGCATAGTGAAGATTTGGCATTTTCATTTGATTTTTTAAACATGCCCTCTGGGACAACTATTAGTTTTATTAAAAATCTTCGGGTATATTCTTTATTTGCCAACAAAATGTAATATCCCCTTCAGACCTTAGACGTCATTTCTAAGATTAATTGCAGCAGTTAATAATATGTTTTTGTATGGATTTGACTTCATTAAATATGCATAACATTTGGGATTGGAAAGATCACATTTAAACACTTCCATGCACTCACAATGCCAATATAATAGGGAAGATTAAATGTAGCAAGTAAAACATTGTTTTCAATGACAATAAGCAATATTTATGATATAAATGAGTCTCACTTACCTAATAACAACAATTTTAGCACGAGCATCATCTACCATGAAAGCATTTGGTTTCCATTCCAACATGTGACAATTTGCACTAACAACCAACTTTCTCATCCACAATGTCAAGTCATGAACAATAGCCCTCAACATCAATACCCATGCAACAGGAAGCCCATTATGCATATTATCAAATGCAAGAATCGTGTACAACATGAATTGCATGAAACAAAAAAAATGTTCTAACATTGTTTGCATCATTGAGCTCAAATTTGTATTTTGTTTCTTTCATATTTCCCTCAATATTGTGGATATCATCTTTGCTCAAGAAATCATCACGCTCCGTTTGACCATTCAATAAGGTGAGTTTCTCATAGACCATGTAACGATGCTTTTTGTGAACAAGCTCAAGGGTCAAGCCCAATAATAACAATCTCTCTACTCAATCCTTCAATGCGCCACTTATGTGTGGAGCCAAAGAAGAACGATTACCTCGAAAGTCATCAGTCTCTTGCCCATGACAAATCTTTCTCTCATGGTCATTATGGTTCATCTTGTTATATGTAATCAAAGCTCAATCTTGCAGCGTCATCAACACGCAGATGGAATTATGCTTGTGATGCATTATGAAGCATTTGGTCGTTATTTTGAATTTAATAATCATAACATTTATTAATGGGGCATGGGTTGAAGGATCCATAAATAATGTTATACAATTGGGATGTAGTCGAGAGAAATATTGTAAGTAGGTGAATCATGTACTGGTATAAATACATGTCTATGCTTGAAAGAGGTTTGCTTCTTAGAGGGATTAGTTGATAACATAGAAGTTGGAAAAGTAATGGAACGTTGATTTAATCATATGGTTAGTTCAAATGTATTAGAGATTGTTGGATAATGTATCTTCTTGGAACTAGTTTATTGCGTGTGCAAATTGTGTTTGCTTAATGAATTTGAATAAAGTGATATTTTCTTAGTTTTTATTTTGTTTGCTAGGATGTTAGTCACTCTATGTTGTGTTAGTTCTTCATGCTACATGGTCTAATGTTTCCCTTAAGTGTATCCCCTATCCATGAATGTATCATATAGCTTCAATGATTTTAATTTATGAAAAAAATTATTAAAAGACAAATAAACATTATATCTAATTTTCAATAGGAATTATTAGTATGCGATTAATAAATATGAAGCTCAATATTCTTTGCTCGATATAGCATTCAAAACCTAAATTTGACTCTAACACTTTGCAAAACCACAAAAGTGGAGGGCGTTAATGAGGGCTTATGTTATCTTTACATTATTATTATCTCTTATGATTTTGAATAGTTTTTAAAATGTTGGGTGCTCTTCTCTAAATAATTGGGATCAATTTTATTCACAGGTTTATTCTTTAAAAAGAAAATTATCCTTACAACTTTAATAAATATTTATGATTGAATTATTAATTGTTTTAAATGTACTAATACACTCTTTATTTATAAATATCTTGAATTCTAATTAGGACTCTATAGTGGAAAAATATTAAAAAATCGAAAAATATGACATAAAGAACACAAAAAATATCAATAAACCCAAGAAAAAGAGGAGAGAAAAACACTTGATGCAATTATTTTGTTTGTTAGGTATTATATGTCCTCAATTCTTGTACAAATCATTCAAACAAATCATCATTTATGATGTCCCATCCTAGAGATTATTTCATCATACATTCCTGACATCCAATGTTCTTATAAAGACACAATTTAAACGTTTTGCACTTTTATCCAAATGTTATTTTTCATGAATACTCACATCTAAAAATGATCAAAGTATGGTCCTTCACAAAGCAAAATTTTAAATAATGAGCTAAAAGAAAAACATATCGATTATGTGTTCATTTTGAATGGTGTTGAAGATATGGATTTGATTGTTCAAAAAGTTAAATATGTCTTAACAACTTTTTCAAACTCAAAAGAAAATATAGTTTGTCAAACGATTTTGACATGCAAAGTTTTAAGAGAGGATACAATAAACCATTCACTGTCCCCGCAAATAAATTAAGAGAGGATATAATCAATACACTAGATTTTCAATACAAATTTCAAACATCAGTGTAAAGTGGATGGTGTTTCTTGTATATGATTAATCAAAAGTATTCTAAGTAATACAACAGGTGAATTGTTCACTATACGAAAAACATATCCTTGACAATTTAACAGATTTTTCACTATTATGAGGTGCTTACACTCTTGAGAAACATTAAGAATTAAAAAATGGGACACAAAAGGCATTACAATATAATTTGTAAAACATAATATAAATGCCCAACAAATATTTGAAATTGTATTTATAAGATCAAATGTCTTTACAAAAATGGGATAGCAAAGGATTCCTTGCAATATTTTTACTAAGGTTGTTCTACACCTTTTGTAGTTGCTTTATCCAAGTCCTGCTAAAATGTAATACGCTTTGATCACCCTTTATGTCTGGGAGGGAATTCAGCATGCTCATTTGTTGGTGGTGCACTGCCTACGAATTACCATATTCTCAACAAAATATATTGTATGTTTTAGAGAGGTGCCATAATTATCTTTTACATGTTCAAAAGTTTGTGCATGGGGTTAAGAAACCATGTCATTAGTAAAGATTGACTGTGCTCGAAAATTTGTTACAAACATTTTCCACCACCTTCTCAAGGAAATTAAAACTTCTCCTTTGAACTGGTAAAGAAAGAAGAGTTGTATCTAACAATTTGTGGATCTTTACAATTTGGGGATCATTGGGATTATTCACATCACCAACAAACATTTTGGTTTACACTAGTATTACCAACATTGTCATTGGCATAATCATACCCAACATTATCATTGATGAGATCAACAAATTTTTTATTAGCTTCATCCTGAATAAGCCACAAAAGGATGCTTGTTAATAACCCTATGAAAACCATTAATAGATTCAACAAAGTAAGGAATGGTAAAAAAACAATTAAAAAAATAACAATTACATGGGTAGAAGCATGATTTGTTGAAGAAAATGAAACATTTTCTTTTGGAAGAAAGTTCCATTCCCATTCTCTTCCTCAAATCAGTAACTTTCAATATATGCTTGCACATATGGCCTTGGGCTGCCCACATGCATTCACATAATGCAAAAGAGTGATCTGCGTTATAGACCTTGTAATATTTCTCTTCCTTGCTTTGGCTCTTGACCCATGCCACATCAAGGTCAAATTTAGAGAACTTCACGTCACCATCTGAGATGCATAGAGATTTCATCCATGACTTGTTCTCCAATAGCTCAAGCTTGAAGTTACTATAAAATACATTCTCCTTACACATTTGGATCCACCAATAGTAAAAAAATACAACCATCACTAACTTAGTCACCAACCAATCCACTTTGCGATGCATGTAAACTCGTATTTCATATAGAAACATGTACTTCAAATGAGAGTGATATACTTCTATGGCAGCATTTGTCTATTGACCTACATGTGGCATTGTATGCAAACACCTTGCCCACATGCCAATACAGTGGACCCATTGATCTTTCCAATCTGTGATGAATGATTCTTGAGCTGCATATTTTTCTATGAACATGTTTGCATCATGAATTGTTGCCTCCTTGGTAGGAGACTTGTGCATAATTTCAACTAGGCTTATAAACATTGCTTGCCTTGTTTCAACATCCTTCACCTTTGCAATCAAGTTTTTGAGCCATGCTCTCCTCATGTGTCAACTACAGAGGTATACCTCGCATTGAAACACTTCCATGCACTCACAATGCCAAAATAATAGGGAAGAGAAAATTTAGTAGCTAAAACATTGTTTTCAATGACAATAAGCAATATTTATGATATACATGAGTCTCACTTACCTAATAGCAACAATTTCAGCATGAGCATCATCCACCATGAAAGCATTTGGTTTCCATTCCAACATGTGACAATGCGCACTAACCACCAATTTAAGCATCCATAATGTCAAGTCGGGAACAATAGCCCTCGACATCAATACCCATGCAACAGGAAGCCCATTATGCATATTATCAAATGCAAGAATAGTGTACAACATAAACTGCATAAGACAAGAAAAATGTTAAGTTTTATACTATAAAAACTACATAGTTTCAAATATACATATCTGCAAGTACCTTGTATGCATTTGTCCCATATGTGGAATCCATTGAAAGTATACTATTGTGTGCATACTTCAACATCCACTCACGTTAGAAAGGAAGTTGGAGGCTTAACACAAATGGATGCTCTTCCGTTCCTATTTTAATAAATTCTTCATACACAAATACCTTTTCAGGATTTTTGGTGGTAAATGTTCTAACATTGTCTGCATCATTGAGCTCAAATTTGTATTCTGATTCTTTCATCTTTCCCTCAATAATGTGAATATCATTTTTGCTCAAGAAATCATATTGCTTCGTTTGACCATTGAATAATGTGAGTTTCTCATGGACCATGTGACGATATTTTTTTTGAACAATTTCAGGGGTCAAGCCCAATAATAACAAAATCTCTACCCAATCCTTTAATGTGCCACTTATGTGTGGAGCCAAAGAACAACGACTACCCCTAAAGTCATCAGTCTCTTGTCGATGGCAAATTTTTCCCTCGTGATCTCTATGGTCCATCTTGTTATATGTAATCAAAGCTTGATCTTAAAGCTTCATCAACACACGGATGGAAAAATGACATTGGCATCCACGACACAAATGCTTACGGCCAGGTCGACTATTCTGACCAACCTTTGGACCCTTAGAAATTGTATAATGTGCCTCATCTTGAGGCCTATAATCCTCGGGGCCATACGTACACCAGTAACTATATTACACATGCATAAATCAAGTTATAAAAATATTCCAAATCAAATAGTTAAAAATATATATTAAAAAACATCGTACTTACATTATGTATTGAAGAGATCAATTGATCCTAACTTTTTGGAGATCGTATGGCTCATGATTGTATGTATTTTCCTAGATGCGAAATGTGGTGGGATACCCTGGTCTCTTACATTCACCCCTTAGGAAATCATATATGTGATCTCTTTGTATCTATGGAACGATATCTTTCTCACTACATAATTTTTACTCCACCTTGCTCCAATCCAATTCCTTGGAATAAAACTCTCCATGTGGGGGATTATGCACTAGAAGAGATAATAGAGACTTCCACTTTGAGCCCCTCTACAAAATAAACAAGCAAGAAGAGCGTTACACATATTAATTTAGAACTAAAAAATGTAATTAAATAAATAGGAATACACAAATGCAATTACTGGTTGCAGAAATGTAATGCATCAGCAACATTCAGATAAGGAAAATGGTATTACAGCATTCAGTCCAGTCCATGTCCAAGAATGTAATTCAACTACATTAGTTAACACCCTTTGAATTAGAAAGCAGTAGGAAATATGTGGACTCATGGAGGGAAAATACCTGAAATGATGTTTTACTTTGAATAAATTTAACTGGGACAACAAGTATTTTTCTCAATTACATACAAAGTATATGAAAAACAAGATATTCGTTGTGACAGACAATGACAAGGCAAACAAATAGTTTTATTTGTAACTCAAAACCAAGCCCTCATCACACAACTGTAAATGAGGATTCCTCTTGACTCAAATTTTGAAAAACCACGGTGAACAAGATCACATACTTTAGGGGAGGCATTCAATAGTAGTAGAGGCATTTACTTTTAAAAATGAAGAGTTTAAGATAATTAACAAAATTAGTCAACAAATGAACCTTCAACTGCGATTACATATTAGTAACTTCTTAGTTAAAGAAAATGAAAACTTGTTCGGTGGGATGATGAAATTTCAAGATGAAAATGTGATCAGCTTACAATAGTAAAGAGAGAATAAGTACCTGTACATGGATAAAATTCAAGCTAAGGGTTTCTCCAATCCTTTCAGAGATGTTATTCAATGAAAAGAAAATGCCCTGCCCTTTAACTAGGCGTAATTTCTTATTTAGCATTTATAACTTTCATTTGATCATAGTAGAACTCTTATACATACAGGAGAATCTAACAACTGTCTACCTGAAAGAACAAGGGATAGCATATGTTCAAGTTGCAGCATGTGTATTTCACAACGAACATAGAGTGCGCTTAGACTGAATTTGTAAAGTACATTGGGGCTCTTGATTTGAGGGGATATTCCCTGAATGTCCATGAAATTCTATTAAATAATAAAAATAAATGACAAAAACAATATAAGAAGTGACAAAAAAATAAAATGGTGGAATGGTTTCCATGTATGTGGTAAGAATTAACTATGAAGTATTTTTTTGTGGATAACAGTAGGATATTTTTTGGGCCCCCTTCCATTCACAATAAAATTGTTTCATATAGAAAGTGAGACAGACACCATCTGTTAGTTATATGATTTGCATGTATAAACATGGGGGAAATTTAATTACCTAGGGGCAATACACAGGTAGTTTATATTAGGCCTTGAAATCCCAATATCAATCATGAATGAAATGTGCATAAGCCTTGTAACAGCAGAGCCTAAGATTATTACAGATATGCATATTTTGAGAATAACAGGAAGCCAACAATGGTGGTTCCATTTGATCAGTCATGTCATTATATGTTGAGGTAGACCCAATGGAATTTTCATAACTGTCAATGCCATGGTTTTGAAATTCCATACCAAAATCTTCAATTAAGTGAAGGCGAAACTGCAGGCAATAAAATTTCCAATGCAGCTACAAAATCCCAAATTTCCATAAACACCAATAAAATTTCCAATCCCAAATTTCCATAAACACCAATAAAATTTCCAATACAGCTACAAAATCCCAAATTTCCATAAACACATTGATGATGTGAGAGGATAACTGAACTGGAAGAAGAAAATATCAAAATAATCGCCATTCATATCAATATACTTATTGGAAATCATGTGAAAGAGAAACTGTAGGTAGATAAAATCTGTCGGGAATTACATTCAATAAATTTGATCGAGTCCCTACCTTTTACGTGAAAAAACTAATATATGTGGTGCCAAAGCTTCTAATTTGTCAATTGGACTTAGTTTGCCTATTTCCTTGACTAACAATCTGCTTTACATCTTCCCATAATCCTCTCTCTTCATAAATTATTATGATGTTTACCAAATTATCCTGCAACTTATCAATTCCTCTGTTTGCTATCCTATCGGCTGATTTGGTTGATTCTCTAAAAACATGTCAAAAAGAGCTATTTGCAACCATAAATTCCATTATTGTTCACCTTGTCATTTCTCCACCAATTTTCATTGGATTTAATTCTTTAATTGAGAAGTGGAAAAATAATAATTTTTTAAGTTCAATTTAGATCTTTGGAGGTACGAGTTAGATTCATGACAGAGACTTCAAACAAAATCAATTAATTCTACTGGAAAACTTTTCCGGGAAATACAAATTAACGGAACAAATGACAGAAGTTATTCGCCGTTAGTTAAATAGTTAACCACAGGGGGGGCCCACCTTGCCACGTCACTGGGTGTTGGAACACACCGGAAAATTAAGGTGTTCCTTAAGAATAGGATAAAACCACACATAATGACCTAGATAAGGAGAAGTTAAAATGTTGTGTTAAGGCTGGAATTTACATATAAAATTGAAAGAAACTAAACTACAACACCTTTTGTACTTTAAAATGATATGTACAAGGCCATTGGAAATTGATACCATCACATCCCAAGTAATTAGAGAGGAAAATGGTGTTCCCCTTGTTAAAGATGCAACAATAAGAAGAGAAAAGGATCAAAGATATCATTATAAGGGATGCAACAATAAGAAGAGAAAATGATCTAAGAGAGGACTGTGAGACCAAAATTAGTGCATAGTTAATATTCATTAGAAAGATGGGATAGTTAAATCCCACCCTCTAACACAACTACAATCACAATAAAAGTAGATTAAAATGACCTCATTCTCATGTACTAATTTATAGAAAACAATACGAAAAATATTACATATATCAGGAGATTTAGAATCAATAACATGGTTATATCATAATAGAAATATTTGGAAGGCATTTATTATCGCATAATAACAAAATTATCAACAAAAAAATTATATAAATAGATACCTACCAATTTTTTCATTATGATAATGCTAATAACAATCATGAAGTTGAAATTTGGTGTTATTATTGGATTGTAAAATATTTGTTGATGTCGTTTTGCTCATTTTGAAGCATGTATCTCACTTAATAAAGATGATTGCAACTTCTCCAATGCATGTCCTGCCATAAGACATATCATTACAGTATTTTAATAAGGATAAAATCTAATGGGAAAAAAAACTCTTCATTGAGAACAATTTCACTAAATTAGCCTTGCCATGCATAATCAAGAGTGATATAAACTTTAAATACTACAATTGAAAGAGTTAAGGGTAGAAGGAATCACTAATGTCAATCAAGATATTAATATATTATAGCTTTTGAAAACATTTTTCAATGTAAAGGCATTAACATTAAATCTCATTCAATAATGTAAAATTTAGTTAACTTTAACTGTGCACATTCTTAAAGTTCTTAAAATCTTTCTTTTCTAGTAAGGAATGTTTTTAACATCTTTAATTGTCAATTCAGGGTTTACCCTATATCCCATAAAATCCACTATTGGATACACAAGCTGACTTATTTTTAATTATCATTTCTTTCTTCTAGAGAATTAAAAATTAGACAAGTCAGGATTGCGAGAATATAACCCTTATTTTAAAAAATCTAGGGCATAATATGATATATTTCACACGTCAACAACCTTTGTAACTACAACAAGGAGATATGCTACAAGCATTTCCGAGTTAAATTTCCAATTAAAAGAAGCATGGATAAATCAAAAAAAGAAAGCAAGTAGTAAAGTATTTGCATCCCTAGAATGTTGAATATCGGAGTCGAGATCACTCTCTCACCACAATCACCCCAGTAGCATGACTCATTACCTCATCCATAAAAGCTCATGCACAACAAAACACATTGCACCAACACATAAAATATTTTACAAAACAAATTGATCAATAATGTATACTCATTATTGTAGCTAAATTGTACATGATAAAATGCAAGGAGGGAGTGCCTATTATATAAGCTTACAACATAGTTATCCAAGTTACTTAGAAAATAGGTTGTAAAATTTTGTAGTGCCCACGTTTTCTAGCCTCTATTATCTGTTGAATTCTTAAACCACAGTTATGACTTAACATGGATTTTGACATATTTTGGACATTATGATATGTGGGTTTGCCTTCATGGACATGTATGGTGATTTGGGGCACGTAGCACCAATTTGACTAGATTAGTAGATTAACACATTTTATTTGAGGTTGTGGATACTAACACATTTCTATGTGATTTGGGGCTAATGGCTATATGTTGGATACTTAGTTTAGTCACATATCTTGATTTTATAAAGTATTCGATTTGCTGATGAGGATACATGATGGCATGGGGATATGACATTTTTATGTATTACAATACCTAACGTATGACGAATTGTGTGAGATTGTGCATTCCACGTTGATGTTGTGATATCCTTAATTTACATGTTTGAACTGATTCACTTAGTGAGTAGTTAGTTTACTCTTGTATTGGACATGTGCGTTTAATGTGTGCAATGAGTGTGCAGGTCGACAGGTCACATGAAAACGTGGGTTTCAAGGTGGCTACACAAATTGTGCACAAGTGGCCCATGGGGCTAAGTCCTAACCATGTTAATTGTTTGAGGCCTTAATATATGTTTATTGTAATTTGGGCATCATGGGTGACCCTCATTTGAGATGTAATATGTCATGTAAAGTTTATTTTGTTTAGAATGGTTTTTATTTTTGTTAAGTAAATTAGGTTTGGGGGACTTAATAGTCCCCACTTTAAGTTTTGTTATCCATTAAGTTTTGCATCAAATTTTCCCAGGCAAATAAATTGATTCAGGGCCAAAAAATCATGTTTCTATGGTCCCCTCAGATTTTTTCTAATTAATTGAAAAAAGCGGAGCTTAGGGATTAGGGTCACATGTTGGGACACCCTTGCACTGGGACATGGGCCCCACATCCTCTACACTTGTGCATTTCAGGCAAATGTGTCCCAAACCCGAAATGGACGCGAAGGGCGCGAACCGGCCAGTTCGGTGGAACTTAGTCGGGTTATCGGCCGAAGGAGAGAAAAATTGACATTTGTGGGACAAAGGAACGCGTGACCGGGTGAATCAGAAGTTTTTGTCCCAGACAGTTTAGAACAAATGGACGCGATTTGGGAGAACCAATCAATGCATCACTTAGCAGCCCATTTCGGGCGGAAAGGATTCTGTAGCACTGGGACATCCCAAATGGACGCGATGGACCAATCAAATACGTGTCACTCCAAAAGTATGGTGGTAGTTGGGGCAATGAAATAATTTCAAGGCAAGGAAATTTCAAAGGAAAAAGGTGGAGAATTTCCAATCAATCCCCATTTTCCAGGTGGCAGAGCCTCTCGCCTATTTTGTGTCAGATCTCCCATCCAGAGCCGGATTTGTCAACGGAAAGCTTATGGATTTTGGTGAGTTTTGGTGCAGTATGAAAATTGAGAAACAGATCTGACATGTGTTCATGGCCAGAAGTGACATTTCAGCGACCCGATTTAAAGAATTGCATTCTCCTGTAAACATAAGATGGCAGGGTATGGGTTTGGAAGGTTTGCCGTTTTAATGCATCTGCAGTCGAGGAGGGATGGGCTCTCATGTTTTTGTACGTTTCTGTCTCCTGGGTCGATTTGTAAAACCCAGGGAGAAAATTATTACAAGTTGTTCATCTTTTCGGCTCTGCCCTCCCTTCTTTTCTTCTCTAGGGTTGAAAATGGATTCGAACCTCCTCCCTTGTTTTATACTATTGAAATGATGTTTTGCAAACTTTGGAGCAACAAAACGTGTTTCGTGATTTTATTTTGCCTCTCTTCATTGGAGGAATCTTTGACAGGTTTGGAGTTCATGGAGCATTTGGGAGATCCTTGGGCCTGGATGCATCTGACACATGTCATTCTCCCCCTCATTCTGTCTCCTTGGCAGGTTAGAAATTAGATTGGAATAGCTTCTAGGAGCAGGAACCAGCCTTTCAAATTCTCCCTCATGGAGAGAGGATTCAAGCAATCACACTGGACGAGAAAGGAAATCTGCATTTGTTCATTTAGAGAGGATTTTTGGAGCATTGGCTTGGTGCTTGAGGACTTTTTGGTAGGGGGGGCTTAATTTCAAGGCATAAAGAGTTTCCCTCCCATTGCTTGAGGAAGAAAGTTGGTTAAAAACTAAAATCTTTTATTTTGTTTTGGAGATGTCACCCCCTCTTGGAGGTACTTTTTGGTTCTTTTTTTTTTTGAGCTCTTGAGCTCATTTTATGTTGTATGTCATGTTTGTTTCTAGATCTTAGCTTGCTTATAGTTGGAATGTTTGTTTAGTTTCTTGTTATGGTTTGTTGCTTAAGTATGGTTGTTGTATTTATTTTTCTCCATCCATCATATGGTTTGATGGATGTTGGAGTTCTTTGGGGGAAGAGAGAGGGATTTTCCCTCTCAAACCTCATGGCTTGATGGACAAGCCATGTTGGTTCCTTTTACTCCCCTCATATGGTTTGAGGTGGGTAAGGTGGTTCATATGGTTTGAACCCCTTCCCCATTCTTGGAGAGGAAACCCAATGGGTTAAAAAATCCTCACAATAAGGATTTTGGTGAATAGGTGGAGCAATAAGGAGATTTTTGTTGATTTAGAGGAATAAAAAGGTTTATAAGAATCTTGTTGTGTGCATCCTATGGTTGGGTCACACCTCATGGAACTTTTGCGTATCTCATCTACTCTTCCCCGGATTGTGAGGATGAATATGGTTTTCACCTCCTTTATTTTTTTTGTTAAATGTTTTGTTTTTCCTTAGTGCATGGTCTTGGCTTGGATGTGAAAATGTTGTGGTGTTTGTCTCCCTAAATCTTGTGCAAA
The DNA here is from genome assembly GCA_019776745.2 of Taxus chinensis. Taxonomy (NCBI): domain Eukaryota; kingdom Viridiplantae; phylum Streptophyta; class Pinopsida; order Cupressales; family Taxaceae; genus Taxus; species Taxus chinensis. Next base: position 692,901,171 of record CM034146.1, read on the forward strand.
AAGTTGTGGAAGCTAGCTCTCTCTCCCATGTGATTGGGGGAGGCTAGCATGTCTTCCAACCTTGGAAAGGAATGTAACGATTCCTAAAGGTTGGGTGGTTAAACAAGCCTTGTTCTCTTGGAGTTGGACTCTTGTAAAGCATTCAAAGTTGGAGCTCAAGTGGGTAGTTTGGTTGGAGTCTCTTGTCACTTGGGTTTTTCTTGTGTCCTTCTTCCTTATGTGGATATTACTCTCATTGTAATCTCATGCATGTGGATTTTTGGAAATTTCCTTGTATTGGAAAGTACTCTCTTTGAGATTGTTAATTTACTTGTAATCTTGAGTAACATTCATAGTTGTGACCCTATTTTATTCTTGGAAATAGAACTTGAATTTTGAACTCTGATGTATTTTAAACATTTTTGGAATCATGGTGTGATTGTTATCTCAAGCTAATTCAAAGGTTTTATGTTGTAGAATGAATGACCCATTAAATATGAATATGATGGAGGTCCATTTTATAAAGGAAGATTGTTTAGTGGAAATATGTTTTCAAAAAAAGATGACATTATTTTATTTAATCCCTCTCATGTGGAAAATATGAAATATTTAGTTAGCAAGAACACTAGAAAATAAATCTCGTCCTAATTTGGTGCTTGATTGTTGATCTGGGAATGGAATGAAAGTAGTTTTCTCCTTTCCATGAGAAACTTAAAGATTTGATTTTTATTAGAAACTCTTTACTTTGATCATGTTCTCTTTTTTTTTGCAAATTCTTGGATTCAATCAAATTCCTCCTTACTTGAATTATGTTGGTTATAAATTATTTTAAACACTTGATCAAGAAAATCATCTTAATATGGATGTATTGGAAGATAATAGTGAGTTTCGAAATGTGTATCAATGCTTAATCCTGCCTTAAAAGAATGCAACTTGGGATAGTTTTTCTTTAACTTGGAATGTGAACTAATTACATCTCGAATAAAGAAATATAAATATATCTACCTATTTAAAATAAATTTGGCTTATACTATGGAACTATGATAAAATTTTACCTAGTAACATAGTGTTTATGTATAAATACAATAGTAAATTGTACTATTTTTCATTTGTATTTATATTATAAAATTATATTATGGTTTACAGATTTTGATATAAATGTATTATATAATCTAGATATTTCATATTAAATAAGGATATTTTAATTTACATATTATAATATAAAGATATTATATATATTATATATAGTTTATAGTAATATAATATATATATTATCAAACTTTTAATATAGAATAAAATAAAATAAAATTTTTAATCGAAAATGTTCGGTGGGGGGAATTATGGTTTAAGTTTTAAATAATTGAAAAGTGGGAAGGTTTTGGCCCTCCCCAAACTATGCAACCCCTCCACTGCCCACCTTACTCCCCACACTCTGTGCATCCACCTCCCTGTGTAGCCACACCCCTTTCCATGCTGCCCCTCCTCCCAACACCCTCCCCATGCAGCCCCCAACTTCCTCCTCCTTCCCATGCAGCCCCAAAACCCCTTTCCATGTTTTCCACTCTCCTCCATCTCCCTGTGCAGCCACTGTCCCACATGCATCTCCACACCCTTCCGCCTTCCTCTATGCCTGCACAGAAACTCTACCTTCTCTCCCCACACTCTCCACACATCCCTATCTTCACACATGCCTCTCTCCCCAAATTGCAGCCACCTCAGATCCTCCGCCCCTATAAATACTTCATTTGGATTTTCATAAATTCCTAAATAGGCAGAGAGTTCTTCTTCTTAACAAATCAAAATAAAATAATAGATTTTGGGTGTTTACAAAGCAAACCAGAGGATGCATCTAGTAGAAAGTTACACAAGAAATAAAATAACAATAAGGAGGCAATAAGGATAATAATATTTTTCTCCACGAGACCTAAGTTCCACGGATCTCCAAGCAACCTGCAAATGACCAGGAAAAACAAAATGAAGAAAATGAAAGAGAAAAGAAAGAGAAGAAGATTTACATAAAGATGTGCTAGGGAAAATGTAGGGCAAAATTAGATCAAGGGCTAAGATCTCTTTGACCCTAGGGTTCACAATTAACCCTACTTTCTTTTAGGCCATGGGTATTTTAAATGTGAATGGGAAATAAATTTTAGGGGGCGTGTGTGTGGGTAAATAAATAAAAGGGGGAAAATCCAATTTTTTAAAAAAGGGGTGTAGACTCTTATTAGGGTGTTCCTAGTTAAATAAAATGTTAATTAAATAAATAAAATTGTTTACTAAATTTGGGCTAGTGATTAATCAATTGGGTAAATAAATTTAGTTTAAAATAATTATTAATGAGAATAGGATTTATATTGTTAGTATTCTCTTTAAAAAAAATTTACCCAAAATTTTAGTGACTTGTTGGTCAGGTTTCTGGTGTCGCGGGGTGGGGTAATACATTTGGTATCAGATCAAGGTTCGCACACGCGGACCCTCTGGGTGGAACTTTTAATTGGTTGGTAATGTTTTCATTGCATTAAAAGTAAAGCAATTAAAATCGTTTATGCTAAACTGTTCCATGGGTCAAGTATCTCTCAAGTAACCACATGGAGTATTATGTTTGATAAAAAAATAGGTGGTAAACACATTTTGATCACCTAATTTTTTTAAAACAATAAGTAAAAGTTAAAAAAAATAAAATTAGATAACGTGCAAAATGGCTTCTTGGTCCCCATAGTAGTGACCGATTTGGATAATCTTGTTCTCTAGTGACATGGGTAGTCACAACAACCTTTAAACCCAACTTTTAAAATCATTTGATCATATAGTTAAAATATTTTTTGAGCTCATTTAATCACATTTTTGTTTGGGACAACTTAAATTTAAGCAAAATTGTTTCAGTTTGGACCGGTAAATTAGAGTGTTAGTAGGAAATTAAAATTTTCAACTTCTAACATGTAGTATTTCTCCATGTCCATTATCTACAGTGATTATATTTGAGAAAAATAAATAGAGAGTTAGTTTTCCAAGTGTGTTTAGGAGGTCTCTAGACGTTTTGGTACAAAACACAAACTTGTAAATAACATTATTTAGCTCTGGAAAGAAGGTCATAACTAGATTTTTAGTCATCAGTTTTTCATTTTGTAAGTTGCGTCAGGTTCTCTATATATAGGAGAATAGATTCAAGCTATTAGAACTCATTTTTGAGTTGGGATCGGTTATTTTCAAGACCCTTTTTGTAGCCATTTTTCACTAAAAATCTGTTGAAATGCAATAATAAAACTCTAATAGTTGTCTCTGAGAAGGTGCTTCCATTTCGAAACCTATTCGCCAGTAATTAGAAATGTACATCTTGTTTGACTCTATGTATAATAGAGAATTTAATGGAAGCTTTGTTTCACCATTTGGGTGTTGGGTACTTGTTTTGGTAGGCACCTTTTGTAGCTATTTTCTCTAGATTGTAGAATAAGAAAATTAGGTCTTAATAAACAAATAGATTTCTTAGGACACCTTTGGAGGGTGAAACATGTTAGAATATGGTTATTTTTGTAAGCTACGTGTTTCTAGGTTTGATGCTAAGACCCAAAAAAAAATTGTGCTCCAAGTCATTTTTGAATGCTACTAGCATTGGTTAGGTTGATCTTTTTGGACATCGAAGAAGGTCTAGATGTTGGTTTCAAAAATAATAAGTAGGTCAAGATAAGCAAGTAGATTCGTTACCTTGATATAAGGTATAGGTTTATGGCATTTGGTTGGTTTCTTCTTGTCTAGTGATCCATTGTTTCTTAGGAATCTCAACTGTTGTGTTAGAGGCGCCACCTTATATCTAATGAAACCCTTTTGGTATGGGTGAAAATTAAATGACTTTATCTTGTATAAAAACCACCCAATGTGATAAAATAGTTTTCCAACTCTTGAAATTTCATTACTAGGAAATTTGAAATAATTTCTACTCCTCTTGTTAATGTTGCCAATCTTAGTTTTATAACCCTTTTATAAGGAAATTTACCAAATGATCTTATGTTCTTTTTGTTAGCTTTTCAAAATTGTGATTTAAAATTAAGTATAATTGGATGAAAATGCTACTAATGCAAACTCCTCTAACTTTTCTCTAAACAATAAATGATAAGGGAAAGGAAATTTAGTGTCTTTTATTATATGATGGTGTTGTTTGAAGTGATATCTCTTAGCTAGTTTATCCTCTTCATGCAACGTAGGAATACATTGTGCTATTGTAAAATGAATCTAGTTGTCACAAATTCTCATCAAAGCTCTTGTTATAACAGTTTAGAGTTAACTTTGGAAGTGATCTAGTTATTTTTCTTAATCTTTTTGGAACTCAATAAAACCTATTTTCATACTATAACCACTTACTAATTTTTGTTGCATTGTAACTTGGTTAAAACCTTCTTACCTTAGTAATTACACATGTGATTATAAATCTCCTCAAGTTGATTTAAAATGTTCTTAGTTAATCATGTTTATAACACTTTTACTTCCGTATAGAAATAAGGGAATCACCCTCTTTCTAACCTCAATTCGTGGACTTCGAAGAACAATGGTCATGTAAAATTTTTATTTATATAATAAATATAACAACGATCTTTCATTCTCTCTCCCTCAGAAAGAAAATAAAATAAAATGAATTAGTGTTGAATACTTTCTTGGTTAGGCATTTTGTTGTATTGATGATGGTGTTGACTGTGAAAGAACTATTAATGTGGTCCAATAAGGGTGAAGGTAATATTTCGTAATCCACAAAGATATATATATATCTATAATCACAATTGTGTACATATACCTTGGAAACAACAATAAAAACGTGTAATTATATGTAATTTGGAAAACTCGTAAAATATATAATTAAACAACGTTGGTTGAATAAACAATGTTATCATTGTTACCCCTTAAAAAGTGAAAATTGAGGTGATCCTAAAACTATTGCTTCAAATGGGATAAGTGATGATTACTAATCGTCGTCTTGTGATATTCATATGGACTACACACTAAATGGTTGGACTTTTGTAAGTAACCTAGGTATTGTTTTGTCTCCCTAAATGTTTAGGTGAGAAAGTTAATACGAATGATAGAATGACTGCGATGATCTTGCAAATAAGATATGCCTTTGGCTATTGGACTTTTAGGAAACTCTTTTATAAGATTTCATTCACATAGAAAAAACTCTTAGTGTTCTTATAAGATAAATGATGTAAACCCTTATTGGAAGGACTAACAATAATGACTAACTAATCTTTCCACCTACTGTCGGTAAAGACGTCCTTTGTAATTAGTATAAACACTAGTTTATATATATATATATATATATATATATATATATTGGAATTGTTTTGGGGTACTCTTTAAAACATGATTCCATTTGCTATTACCACTCAATAGAGTGGTGAAATTCAAAGTTCTTTGTGTAAAATGGATTCAACCCCTAGTAAATAAGTGCATTTTTTATAATTTTTTCTCTTGCGACCTAGTGGGCCAAATTACGACCAAATAATTGTTAAGTAAAATTTAGCGTAATTCATATATCTTGAAGAAGAATTAGACCTCACCTTTCCTTAAAGGAGAATATTTGTTGATTTCTTGTATGCTTGAGGCAAGTATGAATGGAAAAGTTGGTGCATTCTGTCATGGTGGTATATTGTAATTTTCATAAGTATGTTGATAAGATTCGGGAAACATTCTCTTTAAATGGATTTTGTTTTTGCGTAACTCATTCTTGTTGTCTTTTAATTATAGTATTTAAGAAACGATAAAATTTAAGTAAAACTTTTCTTTTATCGTATTGAATTGGAAATTTGTGGGTTGTTGCTTCATTAAGAAATTATGGCTTGTTTGGGGTGTAGAAAGTTCTAAGATTTCTTTGTCATAGTGTGAACTTACATATAAACAAATTATAAACAATAATAAATTCAATTTTTGTTTATGAGACTTCTAAAGAAATCTTGGCTCAGAATAGAAATGTCCTTTAAAATGGCTCATAGTATGAAACTTTGGAAACCAAACTAGAAAGCCAAACCTAACCTAGTATTTGATTTTATATATTCCACCCACAAATTTTTTTAATACTATCATTTAGTGAACAAAAAAAAATGGCCAAATTAAACCAACTCCTTTATTTGTGCTCGGTATTATGTGAATCTTCATCCTTGACCTTAGTGGATAATGCAGATGTTTGAATTATCTTTAAAAAAGGACTCGTGAACTTTATTTTTCAAAATTTAGAGTAATGATGAGTTAGAAGATGAAACCACACGGAACTTGGAAACTTTTTCTCTCTCATCGTGTGGTATTTGTGACACCTTGGATAGTTCCCTTGAGTGGGTTCGTACGTAATTAATATCCAAAACTTTTTAATTCCTTTTAAAACAATATTTTTGTTCTCTTCACTCACCCATCATTATTTCTCTTGTAATTTTAGACCTTATGTTGTATATCCTCTTATTTGGACCCTTATAGGAAAGTTAGATGATGAGGCAAATGAATTCGGTTTATATAATTCTCCTTGGTTAACATTCTCTTATTTGAGATATACCTATTCTTGGACCACGTTACGCTTAAAGAAACATGTTGTTAAGACAAAACCAAATAAGATATTTTAGTTCCTTTAAAAATGACCTTAATGTTGGACTTACACTACGTGTGATATTTTAGAGGTCTTAGACAATGAGGATCAATAATAGTTCCTTGGAAGAAATAAATTCATTTAATTAAAATTAATCTAAGTAAGAGAAACACTTAGTTACTTGACCAAGTTTGAATTGGTGGGACATAATTGTTGTGTCCAACAATCGCATGATACGACATGATACCTCGTTAAATCTTGTTCCTACCTCTTCCAGTGACTTTCAGGAGGAAGTCTAATTTTAGGAGAGGGGGATGTAGTGCCCACATTTTCTAGCATCTATTATCAGCTGAATTCTTAAACCACAGTTATGACTTAACATGGATTTTGACACATTTTGGACATTATGATATGTGGGTTTGCCTTCATGGACATGTATGGTGATTTGGGGCACGTAGCGCCAATTTGACTAGATTAGTAGATTGACACATTTTATTTGAGGTTGTGGATACTAACACATTTCTATGCGATTTGGGGCTAATGGCTACATGTTGGATACTTAGTTTAGCCACATATCTTGATTTTATAAAGTATTCCATTTGCTGATGAGGATACGTGATGGCATGGTGATATGACATTTTTATGTATTACAATACCTAACGTATGACGAATTGTGTGAGATTGTTCATTCCATGTTGATGTTGTGATATCCTTAATTTACATGTTTGAACGGATTTCACTTAGTGAGTAGTTAGTTTACTCTTGTATTGGACATGTGCATTTAATGCGTGCAATGAGTATGTAGGTGACAGGTCATAGGAGAACGTGGGTTTCAAGGCGGCTACACAAATTGTGCACAAGCGGCCCACGGGGCTAAGTCCTAACCGTGTTAATTTTTTGAGGCCATATAGTTTGATTGTAATTTGGGCACCATGGGTGACCCTCATTTGAGATGTAATATGTCATGTAAAGTTTATTTTGCTTAGAATGTTTTTTATTTTTGTTAAGTAAATTAGGTTTGGGGGGCTTAATGGTCCCCACTTTCTTTAAGTTTTGGGTTTGGTTTATTGTGTATTAATTAGATAGGATTAGGGTCATGTGTGAACCCTTGAGTGGGCCCCACATCCTCTACACTTGTGCCCGAATGTGTCAAACCCGAAATTAGGTTATTTATGGCATTTTAAGTGATCCCTTCTAGTTTTGGGAGTTCACTTAGTAAGAAAATAAGCCCTTGGACCCTACCTAATAGGTAGGGGGATTAATTTCAAGGCATAAAGGGAGTTTCCCTCCCATTTTTTCTCTCTTTGGTCACCATCCATGTAAGATGGATTGGTATGTGTATTTGTTAAAAGTTGCACAAGTTTGTTTTGTTTTCCATTTTGGGTAATTTGGGAGAAGGGTGTTAAAAACTAATTTATCTTTTCTCTCTTTTATTTTGAGAATCTTTGACTTTGAGGGAAGAGAGGGGTGACACATGTCACCCTCTCATTTGTGAGGAAAATTATTGGCTTCTCTTCAAATTCTCCCTCATGGAAGAGAAAGAGGACTTTTTGGTTCATTTTTTTTGGAGCATTTGGCTTGGTGCTTGAGAATTTTGGGAGCTAGAGAATTGCTTGAGGAAGGAAGTTGGAAAATCTTATTTTGGAGAGCTCTTGGAGGTAGGCTCTTGAGCTCATGTTATGTTGTATATTTTTCTAGATGTTAGCTTGCTTATAGTTGAAATGTTTGTTTAGTTTCTTAAATGGTTTGTTGCTTAAGTATGGTTGTTGTATTTATTTTGCTCCATCCATCATATGGTTTGATGGATGTTGGAGTTTCTTTGGGGGAAGAGAGAGGGATTTTCCCTCTCAAACCTCATGGGTTGATGGGCAAGCCATGTAGGTTCTTTTTTTACTCCCCTCATATGGTTTGAGGTGGGTAAAGTGGTTCATATGGTTTGAACCCCTTCCCCAATCTTGGAGAGGAAATCCAATGGGTTTGAAAATCCTCCCAAGAAGGATTTTGGTGAATGGTTTTTCTTAGTGCATGGTCTCGGCTTGTATGTGAAAATATTGTGGTGTTTGTCTCCATAAATCTTGTGCACAAAGTTGTGGAAGCTAGCTCTCTCTTCCGTGGGCTTGGGGGAGGCTAGCATGTCTTCTAACCTAACAAAGGCATGTAATGATTCCTAAAGGTTGGGTGGTAAAACAAGTCTTTCTCTATGTGTTGATCTTTGTATAATTTTGTCCTTCCTTGATAGGGAATTCGTACGATTAGTTTGACCATCTCCTTTGAGAATAGATTTTTTGTATTGTGAACTTAATGTATTCATATTGGAAATGGCTCTTAATCTTAATATCGAACATGTGGAAATTGTTACTCCTTCATGTTGGAAAAATATTTTAATCTTGCTTTTGGTGAAGGTTGTGTAAACTTGCTGAATGAAAGAGTAGATTGCTAGTATCTTTTGGGGAATGGTTGTAATTGTATTGTAAATTTGAATCCTCCTTGATATGTCCAGCTTTGCTTCTTGTTATGTAATTTGAATGTGGATCTTGGTCAATGGAAATTTTGGGAGTATGCTTTTATCCAATGAAGGAAACATTGTTAGGTTGTAGTGTGATTAAGGAGGTTTCACTTGCAATTTTAATGGAAAAGAATGTTTGGATAAATGAATGCATTTGGGTACAATGAACGTATTCACTTGTTTATTTCACCTATTTATAGTATTGTGAGAACAAAATCTGTACATTTGAGTTCATTATGTGAATGTTGTTTTTCAATACTCTTTACTCTTAAAATCAATGCTATATTTATGGTAAATTTTCTTAGTTATCTTCCTACAAACAATAATTTGGATATATTAATAGATAAAAGAAATTAATGGTAATACCTTCTCCAAATAGTTGTGTATCACATTTTAATCTGAATTAAAATAATATGTTAATGAGATCTACCAAACAAAATAAAAGATAAAAAAAGATTATCTCTCATCTATTTAAAACCCAGTTGTTTACTCCTTCAAATATATATATATATATATATATATATATATATATATATATATATATATATATATATATATATATATATATATATATATATATATATATATATATATATATATATATATTGCAAAATGATTACAAATCGCCAGCGTAAAGGTGACCGTATGCAAACAGTACGGCCAATCCGAAAAAACAAAAAATCAACCCCTTCATTTTTATTACACAAAACTCTCACTATCACCAAAATAGCCTAATATCCCTCTGCGCATGTTTTTTTTTTGTTTTATGCCACCCCTGTTGGAAAATCAAACTCCTTATGCCTCCCAGCGAACCAGTTACGGTGGCCACTCCTATCTGTCAAACCCTCCACAAAAATAAGTAAAAATAAATAAATTTAAAAATAGAGAGATGAGAGATCGGCCTTTGCACCTCTATCTCTTCTCTTCCATGGCGCCACCTGGAAAAGAAAACTGCACTTAGGAAACAAAAAAAAAATGAAAAAGATAATAATGAAAATGATTTTTTTTAAATGAAAAAAAACTTGCAACATAAGGGTGCAACAAGGAAGAAACTAAATAATACCTCCTCTTACGTGGCCACCCCTGTATGTGAGGATCATCCCCTCAAAAGAATTCAAAACAAAAATATTTTCCATCCAAACCCTTCTTCCACTCTTCCGTTGCACTCAACCTGTAGAAGAAAAAATGAAATAATAACAAAAGCAAATATGAATTTAGGTTTTTTAAAAAGCATGTTTAGGGTATTTGAGATCTGGTGGTCAGGATTAAAAGAATCCAACTGTTAACAAATCTTCCTCATACTTTTGCTTTGAAGAAGCTTTTTCTTTAAAGGTTAAATAAAGTTTTTTTTCATCCCCCCCACGTTGGGAAAAAGCAAAGAAAGGAGAATGAGTTTTAATATTAAAGAATTTTAAATTACTTTTAGAAAGAGCCATAATATTTGAGTGAATAGATTTATTTAAATATGAATTAAATATTAAAAATCATGGTATTTTTGGGGAAAGGTTTTTAATATTTGAATGATTAAACAAATTTAAATAAGCTTGGTTTTTTAAAAAAAAGAAGTAAATATTGGTTAAAAGTAACAGCTTAGTATTTAGATTAAAGGATAATTTATTTTGTACCTCTCCCTCCAAAAACAAATGGGACTAAAATAACAAAGGTTAAACTTGTGGAAGTAATCCAATAGTGACATAATAATTGGGATGGTGATCATCGTGTTGTTTTAAGTGACATATGTGTTTAAACTTCTTATACTTCGAAACTCTATTATAGTTACACAAAAATCCTTATCTTTTTTTTAAATATAATATATATATATATATATAACAACAACAACAACAATCATAATAAATTAATAAAATATATATATATTTAGGGTAGAAATGAGTGGGTTTTATGGCGGAAAAAAATGAGTTGTTTTTTGTGGTTTTTTTTTGGGTCATTACAAATTTAATATTATGGAATGATTCAAAACCCTAAAATCATGCTCAAACAAACCTATGTGATACCCAAGTATCAAGTTGTTAATATAACAACCTAACTCCCTAAATTCAAGTTTAACTCTAAGTTGTAGTGTGAACTAACATAAAACTAGGCTAATAGCTAATAACTAGAAAATTTACACCTACACAACTCCAACACCCTCCGTTAAATGTAAAATTAGGGAGTGAGAAAAGATAAAATCTAGGAGACATCCAATTATGGGTCTTGACAACTAGCCCTGATAAGGCACCCAATTACTAACAACTGGAAAAAAAAAGTTACCCTCAATGAAAAAGTGTCATTGTAAGGTACCCAAAATACCAGTAAAAACAACAACATGAAGAGATTAATACAATACTACAAAGCATCCCAAGAAGCATGACTCCAAACTCATACACTTTTCTAAAGAAAATGTTTTGTCTACACTATCGTCTAGATCCATGGTTCTATCAAAAAACTCAAACAAATGACACTATAATACAATAGAATAATTGAACACTTTAGAAGGAGGGAAAGTTAAAATTTTTACTGAAGGAGGCTTTCAGAGTGGTGCCACTAGTGAAAATAACCACCAAACTTAATTTGATCTACTATAAAAAATGGTGTGCCACAAACCAAGACAACTACCAAGGCAAGGACATGAAACCTAAAAGTAAGATTTACACCACACCCCCCATACTATTGAATGGGTTGAGTAATACTACAATTCTATATGAGTGGACAAAACCAACTAATCAAACATTGACAAGATGACATTAGCATTCACTAAACTAGATCCACTACAAATATGTTGTCAACATGTCAAAAAATGTTGAAAATATAAATGAAATATACCTCTTAATAATATGGCCCTAGTTGCGGTGGGAAATTCACTCAACTAAGGAAGAGAAAAGTGCTAAAAAGGAGCACAACCGTATGACAACACTCCATGGTTTTGTAGACTTTGTGCAACTATGAAAAATCCCATACAAAATAACATCAACAAGTGGCACATAAACATTTAGAATGATGTCAATCTCTAAAGGACGCCATCTAGAAGAGGAGAGTTTATCTACAACTTCCAAAGAAAAAAACTCAAAACAATAAAGGAGCATTACAATGCAATAGACACAATGAGTGGATCAGGAAGATAAATAGTGGAAGAGCCACCATTTAGTGCCCTCTCAATGAACACTTATGTTGTGACCAGAAGTGATTAGAGGTCTATTTCAAATGAAGATGAATGCCTAAAGAGGATGCCTACATATGATTTGGTGCAAAGTGCATAACTAGATCATACGAGGAAACATCTAAATGTGTGTCAATTTGATCATGTCTGACAACTGAAATCTCAAGTTTTTCAATCCTAAGTGACGATGAATAAGAATTCATGTGGAGTTCACGATCATCTAAAGAGTCACGCGAAAAAAATGAGCTTTGTCAATGAGTGATCCCAATGACTTATTTACATTAAAACCAAGGTCGTGGTTAAAATACCACTTAACATGTTAGATAGGGAAAATAATACCATGTGAATGTATGTTAATACCTCTACTGGAAAATCGCATAGAATGAATCATGCGAGAACAAAAATCATAAGTATGCTTCTCAAAAGATCCAGGAAGGTGAGTAAGAGCTAAAGTGGGATACAAATAGTGTGTAATTGTAATAGGTGCATATGTAGAAGTAAAGTTTCAACAACAAGCACAACATGATTAATAGAAAAATTTACAATAGGAGCATGAGCAAGCTCAGATATTAACAATTAAAGGTCAATATGTATGGGAGTAGTAGGTGGACTAAGAGTAGGTTTTTGAATATCCATAATAAAAGAGGGATGTTGCAAGCTTGCAATTATTGTAGGGAAGGAATGAGATCATCATTACTATGTAGGAGGGATAGAAGAAAAGAATTTTTCCTCTTTAATTGTTGTTCTCTTCCATAAATTTGACCATGTCCTCCTGTATGGTATAGATTTTAGAGAAAAACATCTCATTATCATATTAGAGGGAAAAAATCTTAGGGCATGAAGCCATGACGGAGGGAAAGGAAGGAAGGACAAGGAAAAGTGGGGTGTAGAGTGTAAGGAGTAAGCATGAAAATATAGAGTGTTTTCCTTTGAGGAGGCCTAACCTCCTATTAGACCAAATATCATCCTCCAGTGTTTGACACATGGAATAATTTTCCACCAAGTAGAGATGGCAACCTAAAAGCATTGAACAACAGACTAGGAAGCAGGGTTTGGGGTGACAGTCCCTAGTGGGATCGATGGGCAATGCCCCTTGTAGGATTTGGGTGAAACTCCTTTAAAACAAAAAAAAATCCCCCTTCTAGAAATAATTTTTCTCTCATTTTAAAAATATTTCTCTATTTTAAAATATTTTTCTTCCACATAAAAGGCCCTCCCCTTAAAAAATACACCCCAAAACAAATTACCCACTTATTTATTAAGGAAATTTCTGATAAACAAATTGATTGGGTTTGTACTGGGGGGTCGACCCTTTGACTTCACCTCACTTTACTACCTCCAATTATTCTTTTCAACAAATCGTACAAATAAGAGCTTCAAACATTTACATAGAAAAACTTAATTTTAAGTTCCAAATATTATGTAACTCCTTTTAAAAACAAAAGACTTTTACCTTTTAGGTTTTCATTTTTCTTTAGTTTTACTTGTGGAATGTTTTAAGGATAAACACCACCACTTAGAAAATGTGAGAGATGAAGCCGCTCCCAAAAACTAGAGCAATATGGGAGTAGAGTCAACATGTTAGCTCAATCAGTTAGATGAGCTAAGATGGTATTTTAATCACCATTTAAATAGAAGTGTTGAGGGTTGCAAACAAAAACCTATCCAGACAAAGTGTCAAGTTGCAAGTCAGGGAGTGTGGCGAGCTAGAGGTGATCAACGAGTCTTTATTAGAACATGCTAAATGGCAAGGCATATCTGTGATGGGTCAATCGTTATACCAAAGATCAGGATCTCAAGTAGAACCCACAAGCAAACTAGAACAAGTAAGAGGATGCAAAATAGAGGGGTGGCCCATATGGTAATCAAGCGAGAAAGTTCAACGTCTAAGCCACTAACCACGTGTAGAGTAGATCCTAGATCGGAGGTCGATAAGCCAAAAACAAATCGTGAACCGTGGAGGACTAAAATGTGAATTAGGATCCATCAGGGTGCAAAGTGGAAGTAGTTTTGTGTTAGGGGTTGGATGAACCCATGTCACTGAAGTGAAGTTGTAAATTTACACAATGTTGAATTTTTGAGGTAAGATACATATTTAGGTTGAGACCATGTAGACATGAGGTAGGCTTTGTAAATCTTAGTACAAGTTCCTTTGTTTATATCTCTCTTGGAGAGATTAGGATCGTTCACTAGGAAGCTATCTGGGGACGGTATGTCAACATTAATATTAATAAAATGAAGCAATGACGAGGCTCTTGCTTATATACGAAAATGAATCACTCCCACAATTTTCCTTCTCCGTAGAGTATTTGAAAGCAAGACATGGATACCTAAGGCAACGAATCTTTGAGATACCCAATTGTTTGATTACATGAATCATTGTCACATGAAAGATCACTCAAGCAATGAATGGGGTTATGCCAAATTTTCTAATGATGATGGCAAGAAAGATGAATATCTTAAAATAAATATGTTTCCAAATAACATTACGACAATCACTCTTTCTATTCATTTTCGCTCCTCACCTCGAAGGTATGGTTCTTAAGCCTTGTAACCATATAAAAGGGTAGGTGTATCTAGTGAGTGAAAGAGGGGGATTTTTGTTTGAATATCTTGAAGCTAAATATGAAAACAATTCTTTTCAAGGGTGGTGAGAGTTTCACATCCCTTATTTTGTTTGTCCTTTATACTTTGAGTCAAACTAAACACACAGTTCAAATAAGAGGACCCCCAAATACACATACGAAGAGGTTTCCTCAACATTCTCACATTTGTAAGTATCACTGGGCTTGTCTTCTTTATAAAAATATTAAAGGTCGTGATTTTTGTTTTACCTAAATTAACTTAGAAC
Source organism: Taxus chinensis (assembly GCA_019776745.2). Taxonomy (NCBI): domain Eukaryota; kingdom Viridiplantae; phylum Streptophyta; class Pinopsida; order Cupressales; family Taxaceae; genus Taxus; species Taxus chinensis. Next base: position 692,916,217 of record CM034146.1, read on the forward strand.
TCGTGAGTATCACAAAGAAAAACTAAGATATAAAGTTGTTTCTAAAGACCTCTTACTGAGTGAGATATCAAAATATTGTCATCTACAAAAAAATTAAAAAATTGTAATAGAGATTTTGAAAAGTAACTAACCATTGATTATACCCAATATATTTGAAATTATTTCTTCGAACTCGTCAATATATAATCCAAATATATATATATATATATATATATATATATATATATATATATATATATAAACAACATTATTTTATATACACATTCACACATATATAATTACATAAAAATAATGATTACAAATCTTACCAATACTATGATTAACACAAACTCCCTAGCAAGATCCCTTTTTGCAAGAATGGATGAAAGTAATAATTTTAATATCTACAAAGTAAGTTATGGAAAAATACATTAGATTTAATTTAATTTAATTTAAAAATTAATGTCTAGAAGTAACCAAAATGGTTAATGGGACTACAAGAGGAGCAAAGAGAACAAGACAATGCACGAAGGAAAAAACAAATACAAAACAAAATACAAGAAGCAACAAGAAAGATACAAGATGCAACAAGTCTATGTGCCATGCTTAAGAGGTTCTACGCCTGGTAGATCTTGATTGTTGTGTGAAGTCATGTGCCCGTTTATGCCTTCGGTGTTGTGTAGACATTTCCGTGGGAATATGATTATGACCTTTCTTTTTGTTTAAGAAAATATTGTATTACCGAAAGGAGGGACGAGTTTCCTCACCAACCAAAAGAAAAAGAAAAACAACGAACATTAAATAATATTTCCACTCATATTGGCACTTACTCCATTGGTTCGTTCTATGTCATATGATTTGAAAACAATCAAATAAAGCAATAATAAAAATGTAACAACTTAAACATATATAGATCAGTACAAAGATTTACCGAAGACTACCTAAAATATGAGAAACAAGAGTTGAAATAACGCAAGGATGTTATCCTTTACACACTTAAAAGACGCATATAAAAAGTTCTTATTTAAATTATGTTCAATTTTGTAGAAAAATATGGAGGGTGTACTTATTATATCAAATGCATTTCTCCAAATAAGAATAATAAAGTTAGGGGTTATAAAATATGACAAGGATGTGATAGGCTATATTAATGACATAATGGATGATATGTTTTTAATAGACTAGCAATCGTGCGAGTAGTGCAATGACAAGGACGAAAAGGATTCGGTGCATGAAAAAAATAGTGGAGGGCTCTAACAGAAAAATTAGAAGCTATAGAAATTTTGGAAAGAAACTATAATGTGAACAAATTTGTTTATGGAAAAATATGGCTCAACTCAATAAGAAGAGAAAATTGTTTTTAGTAAACTATTTAGCATACAAAAGTGAAGAATTGCATGCAAAAGGTAAAAGCTTCGATGTAATAGATTTAGAGTTTTGTCTTATTTCACAATGAAAGTTTTGAAAAAAATCATAAGATTCTCGTTTCACAAACCAATCATGCCACAAAACTACAAGACATAACCCTAAATCTATTACAGTTTTACCCTAGAAGAAAACCTACACTTTTACAATTTTTATGAAGGATTCAAAAACCAATGGCACTAATCTCAAATTTTTCATATGTTCCACATAAGCAATATAAATCAAGGAAAACCCCAGTACTTCAAACTAACACAATCAGGTCCAAATTTTCCAAATTAATCATGTCAAAGTATATGCACCAAAGAATAGACAAAATAAGGTCAACACACTTTGAGCTAGATTTTCTATGCTGAAACAATCATCTAGTTATTCTTGTAAAATTGCACATGGTTCACTAACTATAAGATACTTAAGGCATTACCATCAATTTTTTTAAGGGTGGGGGGAATAAGAGCATAAGCATAAATTAGATTAGCTAAGATTTCATTGACAATATAAGTTTCATATTCATAAAGGAAATTGTCGAGTGTTTAATGTTACATAACTTTTACTAACAGTTGAAGTGTTTGAGTGATTAAACCATGCACCTACAAATATGTCTACAACCTCCATTTTCTCAAGTTCCCCCATGCTATGCAAGCCCAGGTTTGGGCAACCGCCAAGCATTTTAGCACCGCTCTCCCATCCACGTTTTGCATGTAAACAAATCAACGACTATGGTGCATCCTTTCTCGTCCATGAAGAGGATGGGGGGGAAAGAAGATGGGAGCATACATAGTGCTGAAGATTCATCTACATATTTATTTTCTACAACAGAAAAAAATTAGATTAAAAAAAATCAAAAAAAATCCCAAATCGGGGTTTTCCCTCTAAATTTAGAGGTGTAAATAGTTACGGCTAAAATTGGCTATACGGCCAAGTTTGGCAGACTTTTTGGAGGACCAAGCTAGCTGTGCATAGTTTAGATCTAGGTTGCAAAGCTCTGTGCAAAGAATTGGGTTTACAAAAATCCATCCCTGAGTTTTGCAAAGGGTTTTAAACCCACCAACCGCGTTGAGCCATCCATAGAGTAAGATCATACGTAGTTGGGCATAATAACCAAGTTGCAGACAAAGATCACCGAGTGAAAGGGAGAGTTGGAGTTGTTTTCTTATACCGAGGAAGCCTATCAGCAAACAGTTTTGGGTTCTGCATCTCTGACGAGTTTGAGTTGGGATTTGCATAACCCGCGTGCTAAGCATTGTCATATTCTCTTATGCAACCATTCGGATCAAGCCACAACTTGAGCTTTAGACCAAACAATGTTGCATTGCATTGGTTGAGAGCTTTATTTAAGTTGTTCAGGGGAGGTGACCGAGTTGTATTGAGTCCAAGGTGAGTTAGATTGTGGTTCTCGCATAGGCCGAGTTGTGCATTGATTTGCTTCCAAAGACAGTCGATTCGTGCGAATTGAAGTCGATCCACCACAAAGTGACCTCACCTTTTCCAATTTGGGCATTTTAGCTCAACCGATCGAGCCATCATCACTCAATGCAAACATATTTGGGCATATTTTCCCTACTGCGTTGAGGACAGAGTCCTCACCCATGCCAAGCTCCATAGAGAGCTACTTCTCCTGAAAATTTCAAGACAACCTGCGGCAAATACAATAGCAAAGTGTCCAGCGACCCAGAACAACGAAGGACACAAAAAAAATAGCGGTCATCTAGAAAAAGGTGAGCAGATTTCAAATCCGTCGACCTGCAAACCTACATGCAAACACAGAGTCGAGGTCCAAATTGACCTAAAAAGGCAGGAAAAATATATCGAACTCTCCAAGCACAATCCATGTGCTTTATTGTGACTGGTATGCTCCTATACCAAAGCCTCCACCATTGGATTTCAACGCTTCTGACAGTTGCAATCTCAACTGCCCATTTTCTGACATTTGTCAGTTTCAACAAGGTAGCACCCAACTGGGGTACGCCTTCAAGCGTAATTAGATGGTTTGTGATCCTCTGTTGTATGCCACGTAAAATTTGTGTTCGTCAAGGCAAAAGAATCGATGATCTACTTAGGCACTGCCTTCACCACCTATCACAGATGTGGCATATGCTTTCGTGTTCACTCTCCTATTGTCTTAAATGTCCCCTTGAGTTCACCCTCAACATCCTTGCGGGAGGCAATTCTTAACCCCTTTTAGGATGATTCCATTTCATAGGGTTTGATCTTCAACTTGGAGCTTGAGTATGGGATTTGTTTTATCTTATTTTTATTTTTTTATATGAGGAAGATCATTACATTTTACATTCTTAAGTACAATCTCCTAGCCTTGGTAATTGTTACCCTAAAGTGAGGAAGGGACCCCCAGGGGCACAAGTTTCATATTGACTTTATACGGCTAGAGCCTAGGTTTCATACCGCCTTCGTATAGCTAGCACACACTCAGGGACGTTGGTCGGACTACTCTAGTAGCAGGCAGGGACTCCAGTCAGATTACTCCTCATGCTCAAACATGCCAATAGGGTTTGAACCTTGGACCTCCTCTTAGTAAATTCTCGATCTTTACCAATCAGCCAAGACTCCATTTTTAATGTGTTTATTATCATATTTGACTTCTCATTACTTAGCTAAACTCAACTTGTATAGGTTTGGGTCTAATGGTCTTGGCTTCATTTGAATCTCGGCGTGATCGAATATTTTCTTAAGCTCAGTAAGATCCTTTATGTGCTCTTTACACTGTCGGAATTCAAGTTTTTCTCTAGCTTTATTGCTTCGTTTATACTTTGAATCAAAAATTTGGATTTTCTCTCCCTTGATTGTCAATTAACATTCATCCATTGACATGTCTCAATGTTGTCTACATGTAACTTAACTATATCATCATCTCAACATTGTCACATAATGTTTTTTTAGTTTACCCACCTTACATTTCTTATTAGTCACAAGCTTGGTTTTTCTCCGATGTAAACTGAATTTTTATGAGCCCTTGTACACAAAACCACTTGTTTAGGGTCTCTCTTTAGACTTTTGAATTCAACACACTCCATCTTTTTCATCTTGTGCTTACATTTGGTCGTCAAGTTTCTTAGCTTCCTCAGCTAGGTAACCATTTGTGTAGTGAGATTCTACCTGCAAACCTCTTCGTTGTCCACGAGTTTGGTTACACATCCTCCAAACTCAACTTCACTTACTAATAATCACTTTGTTGAGACATATTGTCAACAATTTTGCATGTCTTTATCTCTTAGTCATTATAACAAGTCTTCCATATCTTGATTTTGAAGCCATACATGCATGAATGAGCATTCCTCGCAATCATACCTTCACCAACCTTACATGCAGACAAATAGTACACTTGGTGTATTGTTTTGAGGAGCTACTACCTCAAATCCCTTGTATTTGATGTGAGTCATCTTTCACCCTTGGGTGGCTAAGTTGTTACATCATTTTCGGTACCTACCTCATCCACAACATTCTATCAATTTTTCTGGGGTCTTCAAATTGTATTATGAGATGGCATATTCGTTCATGTTGTTCCCCTCATAAGGGTGTCACTCAATGTTAAATTAGAGCAAGCAAGGCGGGACATAATTTTGAGTTGGATTTCAGAGAATACATCAAACTCCTCATAAAATTCATGAATTTTGAACTCGATAGGATAACTTACCTGACCTCCCTATAAAAGATACAAGAAGCAATATGGTATTCTCTATTAGGAGTGGGCAATAGATCATGTTTGATAATGTACATCGCAGCATACCATGTGGTGGGAAGGTCTGGAGATTGAGCACTGCCAATGGTGAGTAATGTCAGAGATTCAATTTTGTAAATATTACTCTACGTTTTCACGAGCAATTTTTTTCATTTTTGTGTAAGATCAGGAGCTAATGTTCCCATAAATCCATATGTATTCAACCTATATTTAATTAATAATAATTAAAGTAATGTGATTTTTTGCAACTATTACAATATGTGACGAACTTTATTCTTGATATGTTTTGTTTTTATGTTTTTATTTTTTTCTAATTTTACTATGTTTATAAACTTTTTCTAAATTGACTCTATACTTGTAATAATGTAATTGCTCATCCCAAAAAGTTATAAAGCTACAGTAGAGGTTATTAAGACATATTTAATACCCAACAAACATAGCATTAAATAGGACAACCATTTTGCTACAATCTAGACATGTTTTTTTCTTCTTTATATACTTATTTGACAATATTGGATGTGTTTTTAAATTTTTATTTTTCCTTATTTGATAGATTTTAAAACTATAAATCGCACATGAAATGTGTAAAGTGAACACGGAAGGGACAGTGTAAGATGAGGTTGATTTGAGGGACCAGAACATAAAAGGAGGAAGAGAGTGCAGAAGAGGGGGTTATAAGGAGGAGAAGCAATTGGGAGAGCATAATACTACGTGGAACCATTTTGAGGAAGACAAATCTTTTTATGAGGAGAAGCATATGTAACACATGCATATTTTGTCAAATGTTCGACGAAGAAAGGGCATGTGGTGTGCAGGACATTGTGGCAATATAGTATGGAGATATCGTAGAAAGCAAGGTGGTGTCACAAAATACTTGGAACGCAAACTTACATTTTTTGGTTCAATGTTGAAGTCAACATATGTTAAGAAATGCATTTCTTTACATTGAGCGTTCAATATGTTGTCTATTAAAAGCTCGTTTATGATTATGGTTTATCTTAAGATTTTATGAATGTGAATAAGGACTATGTAAGCGTTTCTCAATCAGATAACAAACCTTTCTCTTGGACAACATTATGTAATTCAAAAATGCAGCGCACCAAAATTTTTAACTTACATGCCAACTCATATTTTTGCTTGTAGTTTCTATTCTTTTGACGGGAGGATTGTGGGAAGAGTAAATATTTGATAAGCTACGCCCAACTCCAAGCTGCAAACGCATAGCCTTCTATATCATAATTTTCTAAACAGTCTTCTTCCCTTGGTTTTTTACTTTTTTAGAATGTCTTAAGAAGTTGTCCACGGTTTGATAGGAGAAGGAGATTCACCTAATTTCTATTATCTAATAGTGAACCAATCAGATCTGGATTGGTGGCCGTCAGCTAAGTCCGTCATTTTATTCACCCATAGAGGACAAGGGCTCAATGGCAAAATGCTAGACTAATAACATGAGACGAAGAGGATTTATTTTATCAACGTACATGTACAGCTGATAACGAAGTCTACTTATTTTACTGTGTATGTTAGAGAGATATCGGGGTTTCTAACCGAGACAACAGCTTTTGATGTAATAAACAAAGATTTATATAGTGATTTTTTTTGTTTTTTTTATTGTTTATATCTATATATATATATGATATATAGGGTAATATATATATATACAGAGAGAGAGAGAGAGAGAGATATATATATATATATATATATATGATATATAGATATATATGACTATATATCTATATGTATGTATTTATGAGTGTATGTATGTATGTATGTAAAGGGTAAAAATTTTAATTTTTATTTGGGACATAAATACTTACTCGCATCCCCTATCGATATGGAGAAACTTTGACATTTTTTAGATTTCTTTTATTAGATAAGGTAATAAATCAGATTTTGAAGGGATCAGGAACCCTGTACAACCGAAAGATAAGCATTTAGGCAAAAAAAAAGACATCAAAGAACAAGGCTCTACACACCCAAGGTGAAGCAGGAAAACACCAAAAAGGAGAAAGGGCTCCTCGAAGCAGGCTGGTCAAAGCTACGTGACGAACAACCCAAAGAGCAACCCTAACTACCATGATCTTTCCCCCTATCAGATCTAAGGCTCATCTTAAGAGGGGAATCTCCAAATTTTTCTTTCTTGTTGTTGTTCACTTTTGTCCACCCATCCCCATTGACTAAATATTCCGACTCTTTTCTTTCTTCATGCAGTAATCTAAAAATACAGATCTAAATAAGTACCCAAAACAACAATCTATCTGCTGACAAAAAGGATAAATTTTGGCAGTGACAAAAAGCATGGACTTCAACTAAGAGCATGAATTCCCTTGAAGAAACCATCCATACATGTGCATCTAACATACGGTTTCCAAAATAGTGGCGACAAGGAGGACAAAATCAAAGTTGGAAACATCTAACAAGGTTTCACCGCTGATGATGCCAAGATGTTATTTTCGTTGTCGACAAAGTCCATTCCCTTCTTTATATTAATGATTTTCCTTGGATGTGAGTTAAATTTCCTTTATATTACAACAGATTCCTAGGTTTCTGTCAGGATCCTTCCCATCAAGGATTTGAGTAGCAGGTTGAAGAAGGGGGTGAAGACAGAATTATGGTCCTTGCACATCATTTTGTGAAATCCCCAACCACCTCAATTGACATGTCTAGAAGCAATCTCGGAATCCTCCTTGACTTTGACAGTCGATCATGAAGGTATAATTCGGAGGATGAGTTTGTAAAAACAAAGAGATTCATTTACAAATGGGACACAAATGCCACACAAAGCATGCTCTTCCGAAGCAGTCGTGAAGATGATCGAATGTACATGGACACTATCAATAGGCTCCATCGACCCATAGAATATTTTTCTGCTGAAGGAAGCAGTTCCACAGAGTTAATCCACATGTAATGTTTTATGGATATGTCCATGGTCCGACTGGACAAGGAGTTTTACAAATTTTTGTTATCTAATAGTGAACCTATTGACCTCGATTGGTGCTCGTCGACTAAGTCGTCATTTTATTCGCCCACATAGGACAAAGACTCAACGACCAACCTAAATTAGTTCGCATGACTTTGATGTTTGCACTCTATTCACCGGCTGAGCCTATCTCTCACGCACGTTTGCAGAGAGATAGGCGGATTCGAACATGTGACCTGCAAAATACAAGGCAGGAGCCCCACCACTCTGCCACAGCATTGGTTGTTAGGAAATTTGAGTCTTTTTAATTAAATATTCCCCCCGCGAACGTGCGTGAGGGATAGGTAGATCCCTATTCACCTAAAGTTTATCTGTTATATTTTCTTAATGTTGATAGATATTTTGGAAAACGGATATTCCAAGTGCCAAAAATATTAGGTTCTTTCCTTACAACAAAGGTCTTAGGTAGTTGAAATATGGGACATGTAGATTTGAAATACAACTTCAAAAATTAAGTGAAATAAATTATTAGTTTACAAACCGTAAATTTTCTTAAACAAATTAATTTTGCCACCCTTCTCTAATTTGAATAACCCCTTTAACACGATAGATTTTTATTTATTCATCAAATCCAAATTAATTTTGAATACAATGTCTCCATTAATTGAATATTATTAATGCAACACCATATTCCACAACTACACATAGCAGAGTGTACACCATCACACCATTACAATATTGTTTTCAGTAAGATAAAAGATAATACATTAGCATTGAGAAAATAATAGCAATATTTTGGTATTAAAGGATAAACATTTTAATTTTTGGGATAAATATCACATCATTTATATTGAATAAGAATTATTGACATTTTTAGAATCATTATTAAGAATTGGGGAGTATTTATTATATCAAATTTATTTTTATTTGGGGCATTAATCTTACTATCACCCCTTTTTGATATGTAGAAACTTTTACATAAAATATTTCTCGTTAAAAATAAATTAATCATAATTACTTAAATTAAAGAAGGTTCCAATTTAAATAGACATATACTTATCAATCATAATAAACCATATAAAAAACATAAATAAATTTTCTTGTATCTATATAAATCTAGTGATTGGATGTATAGTCTAAGGCATCAACATGCCTAGGTCGTTGTGTTTAGCAAGCGGAAAAATTCGAGTGGTGGCAAGCGCTTGATCCCTTACATCGGTGGGCGACAAGTTGAGGGAAAAGGTCGACGTAGTGACGCTAGATGTATTATCCAACCAGAGCGTAGAAGAAACAGTGTGCAGTATCTTTGACAAGTATGGTTGTTTCGATATTCTCATTAACAACTCAATTGTGCATCGCGTCGGCCCTCTCACCGAGCTACCCTTAAATATTTTACAATCCACCTTGTACTGAGCATGAAGGAGGTGAACGGTGACCCAAAGTACCTAAAGGCAAACCCCTTCCATCGTATCAAATTTAAATATTAATATGTCGACAATGTACTAATGTCAATCTTCACCTTCCATGTCCTTGTCCGTTGTTAGAGGGGGGAGGCGTCAACCCAACCTTGAACGCCTTCAGTGTAATTATAATTTATACATTTAAATAATGCTAATTTTTTCAACATTTGTGAATTATTTTAAGATGTTTGAATAGATACAATTTCCAAGTCCATCAGCATTAATCTGCCAAAACAAGTAGGACAGAGTTTAATTTGTCCTTGGGCATTGTGCATTACACAATCTGCAGTGAATGCCTTCCTTCGCTCCCCAAGTTTACAAATAAACAAATATGCAAACTTTCTTTGATTAAGTCGTGTAGGGAAGTAATATGTAAGGTCTACATGGGAAAATTCATTGGATTTACAAAATATATCTTGAATTCATTTGTCTCCATTAGAAATCAAGAAAGAAGATCAGAAGATAACAAGAGTATTTGTCCTTCCGCTTCTAGTGAAAAAGTTATAGAGATAACTCCTTTGTTATTCGAAGTTTTGTACCACAAATTTATTTCGTTGTCATTTCCACAGTCAACTCAAATTAAAATATTAATATTTCGATGATGTAAGGATGTCAATCTCACCTTCAACGTACACACACATGATATTTGAAATAAGTGTTTGGCCTCTTCTAATAATTAAAGGTACTCTTTAATTATTACAATGTTTCAAGGGCAGGGCCAGAACCTTAAAGGCGTGGGGAAATATGTGGTCTTTTCATGGTTGAAACCTTTGAAATTATGTTTGGACAACTTAATCTCTAGTGGATAGGTAGAATCACCCTCATCCGGTATTACCCAAATAAATTCCACCTCTCCTCCACCACTGGTCACGTACAGGATGTTATAAGGAGTTGTGCAAAAGGCACAGGGTTTTTCTCAACCCAATTAATTGGGTTGCTACAGAATGCACACAACATTTTCCACTCCTGAGAGCGCTCATCTAACTCAAATAAAATGTCGTCTAGTCGTTGGCTTCCATGTTTCTGACCTCGTATTTCTTTTAATGCAAACAACAAAGAGGCGAGAAGCACCTTCATCCTCCTTTGAAGTACGTTCAATTTTTCCCACATGACCAGAAGTAGTAATATTGTAGGAAGCCACTGCACATTGCTTCTGCTTGTCCGTCGAAGACAATACACAGTTTGGTTGTGCACTTTTATATGGAAACCAAGCTTCCCTAATTAACACCTCTTCAAATTCGATCGTACGAATTTTCCATGACATGTCAGCAGAGATGTTTATTAAAAGATTATCGGGCGCACTTAAATAGCCAAAAATTATGACGTGATAAGTTCGCTGATCTGTTGAATCTGCAACTAAATTCCCGACGATAACAGAGCCCGCTATAGATCCCCTCATGTAAACTGACAGCCATTTATCTGCTACTATTATATCAGGAAGATGGCGAGATTTCATTGTTAATGGATTCACAACTTGAAGCTTTCCGTCATTCTTGCAGTTATAAAGCAACAGGGCCCCTCCTGCAGTTATGATATACCATGAGCAGGATGTATCTGATATTATCTTCTTCTTCAGCCATCTGTTCATGTTGAACAACGTCGCAACATCACAGTTTGTAACCAGCCACTTCTCGCTGTTCTGCTACTGCCACAGTTTGTGTAAGAGATGAGATGAACCAACTATGGTGCGGGGTTGACATTACCAATAACTGTCAAATACGTCTTAAAACATGATAACTGTTAAATCTCTAGCCTGTTCCGCATGCAAGACGGAAACACAGTACGTAAAACACACCTACACACTGTCAATGACCATGTCTGTCACTTGTACGGCAATCGCACGCAAGCGTGTGCGATGGGAACGCCGAAACGGATATTGGTAAAGAGCAAAGTAAGAATTGTTACAAATCAAGAGAAGAAAAGAACAAAAAACAATGCGTTATAAAATGAAACCATTTGCGAGAACGTAAGGAGTAATGAAGAGCGGGAAAGAAGATAATATTATTTAGTATAACAAACCAAATATGTACATAGGTGTTTGATGCAGAAGAAGAAGCGGAGGGGAAGGCCCGAAAAAGGTTAATAGGAAATGGCGAGATTGTTATGCGTGGAGGATGTTACGGGGGCGGGGAGTTATAGACGGTGAAGGTTACAGGGGATGAATTAGGAGGAGGGGGAGGGTGGAAGGGAATGGAGATGAAGCTCTTCTTCTTTTCAGAATTGCAGGAGGGAGGCAGAAGAAATTCTCGAGTAACGGTCAAAGGAGAAAGCTGGGGAGATACGAATCTTTTCCAAGGAGGGCATGCGTGAAAGAGCAGTAAAAGTAAGGCCTGGTCTCTCGGTGGATCCAATGTCTATGGTGGCATGACCAAGGGTGAGTCCTTGGGCTTTGTGAATTGATAACGCCCAGGCCATTTTTAAAGGCAGTTGTGTACGAGAACCTCTTGAAATGGGGGGAATGGGGATGTGGGAGGGATTTGACGGATTCCACGGTGGACCGGAATAGCGATCGAAGTCGACAATAACAAAAGAAGGCAAAGAAGGTGGAGCCGAGGAAGGGGAATAAACAATGTCAACGATAGTGCCAGATGCGCCATTAACAAGCCCGGTAGCAATCCATAAATTAGCAGTGAGCATGATTTTTTGGTCTTTGCAAAGGAGCACTATTTGTTCTAGTTGGTCGTCATCAGGATCATTGTAGTCACTTCTTCTTGTATTCAGAGCAATGGACAAGGCAACTGGAGAATTGAGTTCCTTCAGCATTTGTAAATTGTGGTTTTTAACAAGAATATTTGTTGAGAAGAGGTGGGGGGCATTGTGGAAGTATAAAAGTTCTTGTTGTGAGAGGCATGAGTCGGTGCGGGACATCAAAGTCTCCCAATCTGGAAGGGTGGCCACACCATTTCGGATGTTGAGAAGCAAATTGCGAAAGGAAACTTGAGTCGGAGCAGAGCCTTGTTGTCGGAATATAGACGTCAACGAGATTGAATTAGGAAATTTGCGCCAAAGGGATCCACCGTAGGAATTACTGGCATATAGTGGAATGTCCATAACGGGTGGAAGTTGACCAAGGTCTCCAACCAGAATCATTGATCTATTTCCGAAGGGGGAAGTACGGAAGTGCGGGAAGGCCTCACGCAGGCGGAAGTCAATTTTTGCAAGAAGTTTAGGACCAATGAAGCTCATTTCATCAATCAAAATGTATGTGACATGTTTTAAAGAGTCTTGAAAGGAGGCCAAAGCTTGGCCTTCAAGGGGTTTTAAATCTCGAATGGGAATTCGGAGGCTGGAATGAACGGTCGATGCGGAAATGTTAAAAGCGGCCACACCAGTAGGGGCAAGCAAAAGAAGGGGTGAAATGGCAGGGGCAGCGAGGGAGGAGAAGGCAGACCAGAGAGAGTGGATAAGGAATGACTTGCCTGTTCCTGCAGTTCCTTGAATAATGAGAAGAAGGGGTGGTAGGCTGTGTGTTGAGGAAAAGTGGTGGAGAATTGTAGTGAAGGCTAGTTGCTGGCTATCGGAAAAAGTCGACGAAGAAGACAAACTAGATGGATTTGTATGGTCAGGGCAATAATTCGCCCTACCATTCTCGACAAAAGAGGGGGCGATGTCAACCAAGTGAACCGGAACGTTGTTTGAGGACCAATCATAGCGGGAGTCATATTCTCGGAGGCCAAGCATTTGTAGATGGTCAAGACCTTCAGAATGTCCCGGACGGAGGCCTGCCAAAAGTTGCCATTCATAGATTCTCTCGCTTGTTTGCATTGGGTCTGTGTCAGATTCAGACGATCCATCTGGAGATGTATCAGGTTCCGTGTCTGTTCTTCTAACATGCCACGGTTTGTATGAGCTTTTGAACAGGTGCCAATTGGAAGAAACAACATCTGGCGAAGAACCAACATCTGAAGGAATGTTCCGGAAAGGCTTGTACAGCAGGAGCTCAGACCAACAGAAAAGGTGGAAAGCCTCTGTATTAGTTGGTGGAATGATGGAAAACCTTGGGTACACGCGGACAATTGCTGGTGTAGTGCGTTGTTTCCATTTCTCTTTTTTTCGGTATTTGTTGTAATTCCAATCTCGAGCAATTTGGATAAGGGAAAGGGACTCCATTGATGGAGGGCAGACAAGGTACGCATCAAGAAGCTGTGATGTATCTTGTTCCTGAGTAGCCGATGCAGTAAGGCGCCTAAGTATTTTTTTCCCACATTTAAATAGACGGTCTGCCGGCTGGACACAACAAGAGGAAGTTTGAGAAGCAAGTGACAAGCTTCTTGTGCACTTATGTCATGTTCAACAACACTTTCTGTGAGCATCTTCCGTATTGCAAAAGACGAAGGGAAATTGGGGTTAGCATGCGAACAAAGTCTAGACAACATTTGGTGGTATGTCTCAGAGCGTTGCTCTGCTTTAGAGGCATACTTTGCAATGTATTTAAGAACAGCGTGCCGAGATAGTACAGGCTGACAGTCAATGTTGGCTCTCCATATAGCTAGCATGGCTTTATTGTGAATGTTTAATCTGTCATCATTCCTGAAAGGAAGGTATTTAACGCTTTTGTTGGCATCCATGGTCAAGGAAGAAAAAGCCTGTGTTTCCCAAGGAGCACTGTAACGACATATAGTTCTGGAACCTTTTTTTCGGAGACATGTCTGTGTAGAACATTTGGTGTGGCGCTGAACCCGGTTTATAAGTTCCTCGAGGTCGTGCAGAGGGTTGGAAGCTAGAACCTCTGAAGAGGAAAGCAAGCAGGGATCATCCTCGAGAGATCTTTGAAAGAATGTAGGTCTACATGCAGGAGCTCTAGGGTTCCATGCAGAAACATATTGATCAAAGTACAGTCTTGTTGTTTCAACAGAAGCATTGTCATTCCAATCTATTGTGTCAACATTGGGGGCGCCTTCGAGCCAAAGGAAACCGTGAACATGTGCAGACCCTCTATGTTGCCATTCGTACCTAGAGGAAGAAGGTGGTTAGAAATAAAGAGAAGCAATAGAGTGGCAAACGAACCATTTAATTTTGTTTACCTGTACCAGTAGTCCTTGGCTCCAAGGTGTTTCTGTAGGACCTCCTCGTGGAATATTGTGAACCTCTGGTGCAAGTAAGCAGAAACACGATGGGGGTGGTCGATAATGTTGTGTGTTCTAAATATTTGTGCGAACCGATGATCAGGAGGTGGAACACCCGGCATACAGTTATGCAAATCAGGCCATTTAGTATCTGCAGCACTAAGAGTGAAGAAGAATGTAGGTGCACCCAATTGTTCAACCATGTCTGATATCTCTCCTCTGTATTTGGACCAAAAGGAGCGTGTTCCTCGCAGGTTATTTCCAAACCGCATCAAGGTATCCGGAAGCGAATATGCAGGGTCTTCAAGCAATTTTTTTCGGAGGTCAGCTATAGTTGGCGGTATGTCATTTTCTAGGTTTTGTTGCATGAAAACGGCTGCTGTAGATTGGCTCCTATGCCGCATGATGAGGTTAAGCAAAAAGTAGCGAAACCGGGGGTGGGAACCGAAGCGGTTATCATGGAAACGGATTAAATGGAGGGCGTATTCATGAAAAAGTACCTCTTTCATGCGAGGTTGTCTAAACATAGCCTTACCTTCAGGAAACAAAGTTGGGAATGCCATGGAAAATAGACCCTCAGTGGTGTATTCATTTATGGGAGAAAGACTTATGTCTGGCCAAGGCATGGTGGAAGGCATGTTTTGATCATGGGAGAGAAGGAACTGTGAGATATGCTCATCTTCGGTGCCGGAGTTGTGGGCAGAAGGGACGAAAGAAGAAGAATGGGCGTCAATTAAAGTGCAGAGAGAAGGATCATCGCTGGAATCAGGTGCGACAGTGTCTGAAGAGGTGGGGATGTCCATCGGTATGGAGTTGAGGGAGGAGGAAATATTTGTTTGTTGTACGGGAAGAGCGTTGAGGGCTTCATTGTCAACAAGAACATCCTTGTAGTACGGGTCATGCAAAATTTTGTATTGAAGTGCCTGCCATACACGAGATCTACTAACGTAGAAATCGTATTTTGTTTGTTGGGAGCCTGCCTTTTGCACAAGAAGTAGATCCAAATCACCGAGACGTCGAGGGAGGTACTTTGCTATGGTAGAGATATCTTGGGGGAAGCTTATAGTGTGCCCAGAGTATTTGTATTGTCCACCACGTGCATGGGTTACTTGGAGAATTGGGTTAACTCTAGCAATCAACATTTCTTCAACTTGTGTCAAAGATTGTAGTACGGATGGCTGGACACCAGGGTCCATGTTGTTCCAAGAAGAAAATCGGTGTCCTTGTTTCTCAAGCCTGCACCTGGAGCAAAGGATAGATCCTGAACAACACCTAGTTTGAATGCCAGGGTAATTCTCCAAACAGATAGTGCATGTGCTTGCAGTGGAAAGGGAATCTATCCTTTTGCGGAAATGCCTTTGTGCATCTGCGAAGGAGGACGAAGAAGAGGCGGATGGCTCGGAAGGGAACATTCTAGTAGAACAAAACCCGTCAAGATTTTGGCATGTATTGGTAGCTGGGGAAGGTAGCACAAATGAATGCGAAGAGGTCGACAGAGCATCAACAGGAAGGGAGAAAGCAGAGGACATTGGAGAGTACGTGGTTGATGGGGGGGAAGAGGAATGCGCCGATCGAGAAGGGAAGTGTTGTGTATCCCAGGGTACACGGGCCTCATAGAAGGGAAGGGTGGAAGTGTTTTGCGAAAGGAAAGGGCAAAGTGGAGCGGAAGGCGGGGAGTGAAAAACATTTGCGGCATTGGACGAGGAGGCACCGCGAGAGCTAGAATGGGGTGATGGAAGGGCAGGTGCTGGGGGCCGGAACGGGGCGAGACGGGGGAAAAAAGATGTGCAATGTGTGTTTTTTCTAGCATGGTAACGGCGGCGCTGATCCGCATTTATTTGCTCTTTGTTTTTGGTGTAGATTTCTCTTCTTCGAGCTAATCGTTGCTCTGCAGACATGGGGAATCCTGCAACGCTTTGCAGCAGGAGCAAAAGTATGAGACAAGTAAAGGAAAAAGTGTGCATCTAGCCATACATGGAGTAAAACAAAAGAATACGAAAGTTGTTTTGCGCATGTATATTACAAGTAAAGGAACATAGCACTAGCAAAGCTCATTCAACGAAAGTTATGAATACAGGAAAGTGTTCGAAGGAAAGAACATGTCCATACAATATAAAAGACCATCACTAGTATTTATTTTTTAAAGGAAATGGCTTAGGAATTCCAATTATTGATATTCAAGAACATAGAGAGTGTGACAAAAATTACAAAACAAAAGGTATATATATCGATATCCATTGAACCCGAGTTTACATAAGCAAAAGTAGAGCAAAAAGGAACAACTAGACATTCGTTTGTGCAAGAAAGAGTTATTGGAAAGGGTGCTAGCATATCAAGAGACCAAGAGAGCTTTACAAGGGGGGACACAAATGCAGTGAAGCCTGTATATTGTTACGTAAACGTAATTCAGGGAAGGGAAGCCGCAGCTTCAAGTTTGTGCGACTTTATAATGACACATTTAAACTGCTTCTTCTCACGGTATGTTTCAAGTTTGATGGAAAGCGTAAATTGATATTCGTGGCCTATAACTTGGTTTGCAATTTCAGTTGTTGCACCATCATCTATGCTCAAAAACTGCAAGTCTTCAGCTTTGACGCCCATTATATTTTCAGCAGTCTCATCAAATGCAGTTACGGATTGAAGTTCTCCTGTGCCATCTTTTAAAGTGACACAGAGTGCATACCTGTAGTCACATTTTTGGATAGGAATATTACATTTCCCACAAAACCAGGACCCGTTTTCCAGTTCTTGCACTTTCTTGCGACACTGTGTACCATTTTTCACTAAAGGGCATGCCAAGTAATAAAAATTGTCCAATGAAATGTCTGTGATTTTTGCTGTAATTGTAGCCCATTCATTTTTATCTGTGTTACCCATTTGCAGGACCTGAGCTATTGTTGCCGGAGAGGACAAGGCAGATGGAGGCCCTAGAACCCTGTTTGTGATAGATGGTGCGGGGACATTGAAAGCATCAGATGCAATCCATTCTTGTAGAGAGAGGCTTTCAGGAATCACTGGATTGACAAACCATTTTGTAGTGGATATAGTATCAAGAGATGTTCCGTTGAAGCTGGAAACACGAGCTGTTTTAAGAGCAAGAACTGGTTTCTACGGAATTGAAAGGAATTCTTCTAGCTCTTCTCCAAGTACAGTTGAATGTTGACCCCACAAAGTGATGGAAACACTAAATCCAGACATGTCTTCAACCTGCACAGTTCGCTTGAATGTTTCTGTCTGATCACGTCTGCGAATGGTGGATCGTGGAGAAATAACAAGAACAACACCAAGAATGTCAACAAAAGATCCGGCAGGTCTTCCAGGTATGTCTTTGATGGGGACAAAGTGGAAGTGGTGTAAAGGTATGATTTCATTGTTGACATGTAGAGGCCGGACAATAGATGCTGCCGAAAGGAAAATTTCGAGTGTGCTGTTCAGGTTGTTGAACTTTTCTTTTGCTTTTCCAATTCTTCCGTTAGAGATGGTGTACGTTTTTTCATTTTCTATCGTGCCATAGAACTTTTCTGCAATCTCATTGAAACAAGTGACACGGATTTCACCACCTCTGCTATCCACGAAGTCGAAACCAAAGAAACAACCATTGCCGTTATCATTACTATATGTCTGCATGGAGTTTTTCGCGAGCGCTCTGCCCTCTATGGACCAAACATGCATGGTTGTGTTCAAGTCGTTTATGAAAATGGCCTTCGATGCTGATTTCGAGGAAGCATAAATCTTTTGAGGCGGTGTTTGCGGAAACAAAGTTTTGGGCACACCCTCAGGATGGTCAACACAGGCTTGTTTGCCCCGAACAACATGGCTAGGGATCCGGGAAGGAGAACCAATTTGTGGATATGTTTCTTTCGCTATATCCATACCGGTAATTAAAACAGTCCTGCAGGCATGCAATGCAAGGAATGAAAATGTTAGAAAACATTGTGCGAGATAGAAAAGATGAAAGGGAAGTCAAAATATCAGCTACTTACATTTCATGGTCGACCATCCTACAAACGGCTTTTTGCAGCTGAATTATTGTGCCTTCTTTCAACATTTTGTCTGCAACCAGTTTTGAAAACTTGGAGGGCAACAATGCCTTCTGGATGTGAATACCGTCAGAAAGGTCAACTCGATCCTGGGTGCCACTATTCAACAGAGACCGCACAGGACAAATGTTGAGGAGCTGGAACGTGGAACTCGTTTCCGAGCAACTGGACATTAGGCGCGTAACACCTCCTTCTGTTAAAGTTGTGTCCATGTTTTCAATGCAAAAAGTAGAGGAGAATGGATGCGCTGCACGAAAAATGCAACGATCAACCAAGAACGTGAAAGAAAACACCAAAACAAACAACCAAACCGAATGATATGCCCCCACCTAGAAAATCGAACCTGATATTTCGTTTTACTAAAAGCAAATGCGGAAGGGAAGGTTGAAGTGGATCAAAAGAATGATGCCAGGGTAAAGGATAGTAGCTTAGAGTTCACACAAAAAAGGTAAAATCTAACGCAATGCCACCAATCACAAAAGCCCATTTTTTTCGTTATTAAATTCCATTGTGGAAGGGAAGCCAGAAACGAATGTAAAGAACAATAACAGGCAAACAGGAAGTTGTGGTGAGCATGTATAATAAGTTTTTAAAAAAAGGAGGAAGAAACAAATTAATGAACGGTGAAGCAAACATGTTATCATTGAACAAATCTAAAAAATGCGAATGGACACGCAGGCACACCCAAGGAAAAAGAGTTTGAAATAACAGATAGCTGTGGAATTTTTTTTTCGAACGAGGACAAATTTAATAGAGATATGCATTATATAAGTGTATTCTACAACTATCATTTAAGCACGGAAGAAGAGTTTGCATAAGAAAATGTGTCCGGAAAATGATCAAGTGAAAAAAACTTATCATTTGTGAATGTACCTAAATATAAATATCTTTATTCAATTCCACTACATAATAATTAAGAGATACTTATTATATAAAAAACGTAAATCATTATATTAAAAAACCTACCATAAGTCATTTTGAACTTTTGTTGAGATATTACTTTGTATTCATATTTAAAGCATGTAGCGTATGGTTCAGTGATGGGCAGGGCCGTGGTTCAGTAATGATGGGCAGCTGGCTTACAGCTGGCAAATTTCTGATTTGAACCAGGTTGTTTGCTGATTTGGTAATGAATCCATTGAGTTTAGGAATAAGATTTGATTTTTTGATGGCTATTCCATATGAGAGTTTGTTTCGACTCTTACTGCACTCTTTCTGCATTTACTAATCACATTCACCAAGTATAATCACTCCACGCATAAAATTTCTATACCCTTTGACTTTAGTTTTATAATCCAGATTTAATACAAACATACAGTTTTTTTGGTAAACTGACCGTGCTAGTGTAGAAACTACGCTATAAAAACATTTTTCCTTCCATGGTAGTGAAATCTGCCTTAATTTCAAAATAGATGCAATTTATTTCTAATATTATTTCAATTTTTATGGGTACTGCTGCTTTTTGGTTGTCTTCTTCGTTGTATTTCAGGATTGGCAAACATTTAGACATTGGAATGGAATGCTGTTAATAGTAATCTTTTTTTCATTTCAGCCTATACAACTAAATGTTTTATAGGTTTTTCAGAGAACATTGTGTAGCTAGAATTTTCTTGTCTTCCCGGGTGTGCCTGGTTTTTGCTGTGGGTATCTCATCCTTAGTATCTTCTAGTTTCTCTAACAAGAAGTAGATCAACTGGAATATCTGCCTCTGGCCTGTGTGATTATGACCAGACCTAATAAACGTATGCTCTAAGGAGAAAATAGCCCACAAACTATAAGTGGTGTGAAAGATCAAATAACAATGTTTAAAATAAAATAATTGGTACGTGCTCCAATCTTTGTCAATTTTCTCAACTAAAGGAATGTTAGTATAAACAACATAATTTTAAATAAAATAATTGTAAAATCATTTATGACAATACTTACAATGCAACAAGAGAGCTTCATAGACACCGAAAAGAAGCCATTTTCTGAAGGGGCGTCACAAGCCCACCCATTGCATAGCACAGAGCTGTACTCAGAGGTGAACTGACAAGTTTATGTTTACTTCCGAGGTCAAAACCCAAGGGTATAAAATTTCAACCTAAATAAATCCCTTGCGGGATTCGACAAGCAGGCTCTCATATGCCAAAATGACTTCTGGCTGTGTATTGCCCTGAATCAATCAACTTGTGCCCCAGCTAATTAAAACTGGAGTTGCAGCAACCAACTTACTGAAGGTGGACGTAACCTAAAAAATGACCTCTATCTTTCTATACCCTGTAAATTGTGTGAGATATATTATCCCAACCGCATATAAAACAGACAGCATGGAGATTGAGGTTTGTCGGTAAACACAGTTCATTTGAAGATGGAAATATCAAAGAACTAATCTAAAGGATCCCTTTACTTGCCATACAAAAATTATGGGCTCTTTTTTAGCCAATTGACTGATTTTCACAGAATTTTAAAGAATTATCTTAATCGATTGACAAAATTAAACCTGCCTTTTGCATCATCTTGAGGAATTCCTTATGTTGATTCCATTCTTGATCAAATTTGAAGGAAATTGGTCACTAATTTTCTTTGGATTTTATTTGCATTAATAATGGCTTATGACAAATGATAGTATCTAATTAATTTTTTTGATAGAATTCGGTTATCATTTAGAATAGACTTGTGGACCAGAAATCTAGCTAGTCTTTCATCTACGAAGGCCTTTTCTTTTGTTCCTATATCGCATCTAAAAACCTCATTTTCAAGTTTGACGTTCCTCAAAATATAATTGATTTTTATACCCTCAAGGTTTTCTTTGCAAGAGTCTCATACAATATAATGAGTCTTGGACTTGGCAAAATCTCGGGAAGCCCATTATTGACTCGGACTCAAACTTGGCAACAAAACCCGGCTAAGACTTGGCGAGACTCGGTAAATTTAGAAAACCATTAAAATAGATAATTCAGGGAAAAAAAAATATTAAAATGCATTCTATATAAAAGCGACATAAAATACACTTAAAACTAATCAATTACACCTAACCTACACATGTATACACAAAGAGGTAATTAGATAATTCAATATTGAATGTTTGAAGTTGAACAATTAAACTTGAAACTCAATATTAAATAAGATTTGCTTTTAGATTCTTGGGCCCACGATGAGGTTGGCTCATTGGCTAATAGGAATTCGTACAACTTACCGGAATCCATTCAACTGATGTTTCATTTTAAAATTCTACAATATCATGTTTTAAAGCTTTGTTTCCAAGGTAATTATTTTTTATCATAGATGTCTACAACACCCTTAAGCATTTTTCTTCATTGGTGCAGAAATTCCTCAGATACCATTCTTGCATGAAGATTTGATAACTAGTTAATGTCCTATTGCTTTTAAGCTTGTTAGATTTTGCAGTAGCTGATGTTACCCTCAGGGCCTTTTCCTCGTTATCATATGTGATTTCAAAATGCATTTGATCATATTTTCCTGGCTCTAATGAAGGAAGAACCAACCAGGTTGCATAGTGAGCTCTCTCTTGTCTCTTATTATATCTTCAAGAAGCTTGGCGATTCATCTTTTTCAGGTTGAACTGTATTGGTCTTGTACAGACCTACTTCCAATAAGTCAATAGAAGCAGTGTGTAATGTGAAATAGGAAGAATGCTAAGTTGTTATCTGAAATCTGTATTTTTTTTTATTGATTACGGTATGTAGTTGAGAGAAGACAACTATGTTTCTGACTTTTCATTCCAATTTCTAGAATGAATTCTTTAAGCATGATTGATAGACAAATTTGAGTATATAGGCCTCCGTGTCCTTTTACTTATAAGTAGGGTGATTGGTGTTTCTTTGGCAATATGCTGAGATTATTTCCCTTAAAATCTCCTTAGTGTCCCTCGCCTTGTACAAGACTATCCAATGGTCTCAATTTGTTCTCTTTTAGGATTTCTAGCTTTTGGCATCCTGGTAAAAATATAAGAATGCCTGGTCAATAATAGCCTTTTCATTTCATATCAACCATGTGCAAAAGTGGTAAAACAAGGACCTAATTGTTGATGGGCATTGACTCGGTAGTATAATTGGATATGTATGCTTTTTGGATTGAAGAACATTATTTCCAGGAGCATATCGTGGTACATATACAGTGGCCAATTTACAACTGCATTATGAGTCCTTTATTTGCAGGAGCAAGTCATGTTCTAGATGCCCACCCAATACCCAACTCAATAAGTTCTTTATCCATATCAGCCATTTTCTTAGTTGCATGAATTATAAGATGAAATGAGGTGCACTTTCAAGTGCCACCTGTTGTTTGCTGGTTATTTTGTTTTCTGTAATCCTCCTTATTAACCTTAGGAGGAGCCAAGTTCTGCCAAATTTCTTTCATGTATTCCATGTTGAATTTCAAGATCAGTTTTGTAAACCTCTGAATTGTTACTTTTTTCTTCCTGTGGTCTTTCTCATACTTGTCTCATTCATCACAAATATGGGCTTAAGATCTTAGAATTTTAATCCCTCATTTCAAGAGTTGAAGAACTCAATCTAAAGATGTTTCTTTTACACAATAGCAGTTAACTCTGAAAATAGTCAGGAGTGATTGATGTCCTTGAAAACTTATACAAGAAATGCCCGAGCGATGTATGCAATTGACTGATACTGTATCTACTGAATACTTATGTCTGAATCAGACCTGATTCTTACTATGGCCTTCTGCAAAATTTAATAAATCTCTATGAAATTGGATCCTTATCTCCTGCATCACACATTTTAAAATGTTTGGGTTCCTGTCACCGAAGATCTTCTAAACATTGAAAATTGTTAGGCTGGTAAACGGATAAATAAATAAATGTTTCCTTAGAATCCTGCCTCATTGTTACCATCTAACAGGTCAACATATTCAATTAACTCGAGGTGTTTTTTTACATCATTAGAATCAAGTACGACCATTCAAAAAATATATGTGAACTTCTTTTCTATCTGGTTAGGAAATCAGCTTATTGGCAAGGAAAAATTTTCACAGGTACTTGAGACCTGCAGGTTCTATATCTAAACTTGAAGGGGTGAAATTACTCAAGATTTTTTGAAAGTCATAAGACCAGCCAGAAATCCATCTGCAAAATGAGACTGTTAGCATGCTAAAATGCTTTGGATTTATTGTTGCATCCTTAAGAATAAGATTTCAAAAATGGTTTCCATAATCTAAATTTTGAAGCCAAAATTCTATTACCATAGGTCTCAAACAAGATGGAAGTAAAGGACATCTGCTTCTTGAAAGGTGTAGAGATTACAGGTAATGTTGTTGTAGGTCACTTTAACATCATGCACACAATGAAATGCTAAGTCATGGGGAAAAATCTTCTTTAAGTTCAAATTATATTAATAATTTATCAGGGCTTTGCGATTCATTATACTATAGTTGAAAAGTTATGTCACTGTTTGATGATGAGTATGGCCCCTGATGTTTAGAGAAAGTTAGCTGCAGTCAATCTTAGCTATACAGTTGTTAACATCACAACATTTGAGACAAGTTTGACCAAGTAATCCCATTCTACACATCATTGAAGTTTCGTCTTGAAAATTTCATGATGGGAGTTAATTGCTGCAACTAATCAGATTACAGTCTTCCATTTCTGGCAATGATAATGTTGTTCTATTAAGCTCCGGTCCTTTCCACTCATAATATTTTACAAGTGCAGAACTGTCCTTTCTCAATGTAGATAGCAAATTTGAACCCAAATATTTCACAACAAATATATTGCAAAAGTTTACACCCAGAAAAAACAAAGTACATGCTGTTAGATAAAACAAAGTAGTATATTGGAGTTAATATTTATAGATCCAAAATATGGCTCATTATTTCACGTTTACTTGCAAAAAAGCATTACAAAAAATCCTATATCTATATACAGTCTACAACTTTGTTTTCGTCTACAAGGTGTTTGGGGAGGAGGCTATCATTTTGTTTTTCTTTTTTTTTCTTGCTAGCACCAGCAATTTTCTTTGCAACTTTGTTTTATTTTTCGACTGTCTTGTTTTGCAACAGCAACACCCATTTTTCTTAATTTATAGGAAGGTTCACACGCCATTGCAGCCTCCTTAGTATCGTACACCAGGCCAAATCCTCAGGAATGAGGCCCAGCAGTTCGAAATTTGGACAAGTACAAAGGGCTTTGTGGCAAAAGGTGAAGTCACTCTCTAATCAAATCAGTTATAACCGGTTTAGGTGGTTTTGGTTGCCTGCAGTGTAAAACGTTCACAACAAACTGAGTCCTCTTAAATTGTTCTTCTCTTTGCAAGTGCGGTGTCGTAACAGTTACTCCAACCGGGGGAGAGATAATTGTATTTCTAGTCTTCATTCTTTTAAACTAAACAGGAAAACATCCAAACATTAGGCAAAGTAGTAGCCGAAGCAAAATGTACAATGAGTCAAGAGAGAAGGTTTCTTTTCAGGTAGGCAGCTTTAAAAACCTTCCTGTTGAACATTTTAACGCTCCGCAAGGGTTGCTTGTGGAATGCTTCAAAGTGGCTTCCCAGGGAGATAACTCCCTCCGCACACTAGGAATCATGCTAACAAGAAAGGCACATGCTCCTTTATGCCATTATTATTCAGGGAAAATATTGTTTGCATCTTTCCAAAGCATAAGGAAAGAGGCACACAAAACAATTTCTGAAAGGCAAAGCCATCCAACCATAAAAACAAAAACACACATTGAAAGTTCCATGTAATATTATCACAAGTGAGCCAGATGTATACAACATCAAAATCGCAGTCAGAGATATGAAGCGCAAAAAAAACAGCAATATATACGCACACAAGACAAAAAAAAACCTAAGCTATTCATTCCAACAAACATGTTTACAATTTATTTTTAAAGTCCATGGCATGCTTAAATGAACAGCAAACAAAGGGACAAAACATTAGTAAAACAAAAGATGATTGCACCTTGTTTTCCTCCCAACAACCTTTTTTTCCCGCCGCTGACGAAAACCTTCAGATTAAGTTGTTTTGCATGCAAACAAGGGTAAAAGACAACCTGTAATTCAGCACCAATTTTCCTATTTCAACCAGCAATAGAAAGGCAAAACGTAAGAAACAAAAGAATATCCAAGGAATATAAATATAATAGGATTAGGCATGCCCAAACATCAAAGTCCTAGATTAGGATAGTAGCAGCCCTTAACCTACTGGAGACAAAACAATAACGGTTGACCTTGTTTTTCATTTGGCGTAACAAAGGCAAAGGAATATAATTATATAGCTGAAAAAATTGATAGAATATTAATTTCAGAAGAATGGATCACACCGCCAAAACAATTTCAATCCATTGTGAATGAAACTAAAATTTCAGTCCTTAGCATCAACACAATTCAGTCAATAACAATAACAACAGTCCTCAGCCCAAGACTACCATAAGATTGAAAAGACTGTGCATTTAAATTCCTTTGCTCCCTAAATACCTCACTCTGAGCTCATGCAATGACTTAGGTTTTAATGACACTCTTCAAACTTATCAGTGACTCCATCAACTTCAATACATGGAATAAGACTATTATGCCAGAAGTACCTCCTTCCAAAGCTCTCAAAACTGGGCACAAACACAATCAGGTCTGACATTGTAAGTTTAACTAAAAGGTGTTATTTTCTATTAACTCAATAAATATTGTAAGGGTTCTGATGATAGCAACCCCACCAGGTGCGGCTGCTCAATTGTAAACAGAACTGTTACTATTAATCTTTTGGACCAATGAACAGTCCTATAGAAAACCTGTCTTTATTGCAGAAATGTTGTGGCAACTAGATCACCCTGGGCTTCCATTAAAACATAGAACTTGTACAAGAAGAAATTTGCAAGAATGTGGGTAGCCATTATATAACATTACGTTTGACTTTGTACACACATCCATACTTTGATATGTGAACATGGGCATCCATATCAAGCTATTTTTTATGGGATTTCTTCGGCTTTTAATTTCACAAACTCTTCAAAAATTAGATTTTCCAAGAAGTTTTCCCAAAAAAAAAGAAAAAAAATATATATTTGCCAAAATTTTCCTATAAATTATAACAAAATTCATTAAATTCAAGTCCCTATATTTTCCCTCAAAATAAATGTCAAATACACATATTTCTTACTGTTTTGAGCTCCAAAGATTTGCCTACCATTTTATACTTTTCAAACAATTTCAATCCTGCAATTTTTTACATGATCCATTTCTCAGAAGGTGAGTTACCATATCTAAATTTTTTCCCCGATCCATGTCTCAGCATAAACAGAGCATGAGTACCCAAATTTTAACTTGACCAGGTGAGAATGCGCCTAATCTGCAATATATTGATCCATATCCCAGCAAAAATAAAATCTGGGTACCCATATCTTAACTTAACTAGGTGTGGAACTATACAGGAAACTAAGACTACAACAAAAGAATCTGTAAGGCAAAACAAAAGCAGTACCACCTGAAGAGACAATATGAATACATGTATTAAGCTTGACTGCATGGAGAAACTTGGCCATTAAATAGTGTTAAAGAAAAATAAATGACATGTTGATGTCACAGACCCATGCAGTTTGGTCTAATATTTAACCAGCAGTATCTCATTTCCTAACCTTGCACAATGCCACAAAATACAAAAAGTTGTCAAACTTACAAGAACTCCCGGCCATAGCATTGACCATTAAGAATTGACTCAGAATTTATGGCCTTGAAAAAGAATTTTAATGGCATTTTATTGTTATATTAATACATAACCTTAGTTTTTCCTTTGCCTAGATCATTTTGATGGGATTTGAGATCTACCCAGCTATGGTTTGATTCCATATTTTCTGAACCTATTTGGAATATTAAACCCTTCTAGCCATTTAGACTCAACATACAGAGAGATGGTAAGAACCTAAGAACAGTGGATATAAAAACAAATAAAAAATATAGGCCCTGAAACAACCATCAACGGGCACTCAAGAGTAGCAATTGTGATTGGGTTTCCAAGTTTATATTCCCAACAAAGCGACCTAGAAGATTCCCAATAAAGCGACCTAGAAGATCCCCAAATAGTCAAAAACTTCCTAAAAGGAGACTATTTTGAGAGCAAAGACAAGGGGATGTGAGGTTAAAGAACATCTTTTGCACTGATCTGCAGCCCATTACAAATCAAAACCCATTAAGGAAAAGTTGCATGCTGAAAGAGAAAACAAAAGGAGGACATAGATTGTAGCTTTAACAGAAGGTAACATAGAAACTTGGTCAAAACACTTTTTAAAGGGGAAATGAGATAATTTTAGTACAGACTGTGACGGGGTTTTCAAATTCATATTCTCAAACACATGACCTAAACGATTTCCCACTGATTAAAGAGTTCCGAATGGAGATTATCTACGTAGCAGAGACAAGGGCAGACAAAGAGTCAGATTGGTACTAATCTATGGCCTGATACAAATTTAAACCCACTAAGGACTAGTTGTGGCAGAAAGAGAAACATAAAGTAAACATATATTGCAATTAAAGACAAGAGAACATAGCAAATTGTTCAAGACACTGTTTCTAAAAGGAAACTGAAAAGGAGCATTCCCAAAAAGTTTGCACTTTTAGCCCAAACAAAATTGTCTACACCCCTTTTTCTTAAAAATGTAAAATCAAGCTGAATTTTGAAGCTCCTAAACTAACAAAATAGAACAATCCAATTTCTTAATTTTTTTTTAAAAAAAAGGGTGCTAATTACCAAAAATACTTAAAGCTGCCATGAAAAAACAAAGTCTGCAATTCGCTACCGCTTACCTTAACAGAAGAAGCCCTAAAAGGTCCTCTTCATTTGCACTCCTTCTGAAGTCAATCTCGTCAAATTTGCTTCAAGTGTTCAACAAGAGATAGATATGTGCAAAGGATACGCTAATACAGTAGAAGAACCATGGTCCAAGATCTGTGGAAAATGTTTGTGGGTGCTAGAGACAGAAAAACTCCAGACGGGTTGCCCTGGAACTAGTCATTTAGCAGAGTCCCAGAGTTCTTGTAACCATTCAGAAATGTCTGAAACTATAAAAAAAGTTGAGAAAACATACAGTGGTGACTGACTAAATGAATGATGAAGTGGGTGTAGGAGAAAAATGGAATATGAACAAATGGGTGCTAAGTTGATTTAGGGCAACTATTAGGGGGAAAACAAATGCTCAAAATAAAACAAACCTCATAATCAAACCCAATAACAACTGACACTAAAAACCTACAAAAAAATCAGAAACTCGCCTTATTCAGCTCATTGTCTGCCTCAGTCTTCTGTCGCTCTGGGGGCTCACCCAATGCAAAGCTATCAAAGATTGCTTTTTCCCACAGTCCAGAATCATATAAAAGGCTCCAGTCGCTCCTGTTTACTACCATTAAAACCCCAAAACATATAAGTGAATATCAATAAATAAATAGCTCTCCATAAAACACAGTACTAATTTTTATTAAATCTAGGGTTCTAAGATTTTCATTCACGAAGGCAAGTACTCCCTTCTGCACGCAATTCCAATTCCAAACCTACCCACGAAACAACCAGAACAAAGAACAACAATAGCTACCCTTCACATAAATATTTAACCTAGTCTCGTTTTTGGGATAACAGCGGCGTACCTCCTCGCGCATACCTCCCCTTCGACGCAGCCATGCTTCAGCGTACACTGCACAAAAACCTTAATGTCATGCAGCAGATATTTATCAAGCAACAGTTCCTTTGCGTATCAGGGTTTACGATCTCTAGGTAGGCATGGAGGTGTACAAAAAATACACCAAACCCTTACTGGCGCACAGGAGAAATTTAACGACAAGCAACAGTGCCTTCGCCTAAAATAATTTATGGTCTCTGTCCAGGCATGGAGGTGTACACCGCATGGAGGGCCAGATCGCATCCATGATCGACGTCGTCCTGACCGACCTCATCTCGGCCGTCTCCTCTCTAACATGCGTCAGAGAGCCCTCAGCTTGAACCCAGCTGAAGGAACGCCTTTCGGCGTAGATAAAGATTCAACATGAGAACAGAGAATTTTTATGTTGACGGGATGGTCATTTTCGTTCCTTACATTGCACATGTGTTTTTTCCAGTTGATTGTTTGTATATGTGTCTTTGAGAGATGGTAGAGGTTTCATTTGTGTTGTCTATTGTGAAGGGGTGTGTTTTGTCTCATGTATATTGTGCTAGCCATTTTTTGTAGCTTGTACCTTATGTTTGATGGCCACAATATGAATCTGATTTATTTTAGAGAAAATATGGAGGCGACATCTTATCATGAGGTAAGTCAGGGTTTGCTATTGTAATCCGTTCAAATTATATGAATGTGCCTTTCTTTATATTCATCTATTTGGATATTTCCCTTTGTTTTTGAATCTGAAGCTGAAAATGTATTATGGATCATAGAGCAGTCGAGTGGATATTAATTACTATTAGGGTATACAAAGAAACAATCGATGTAATGATAAGAGTCCGACACCCACATCAACCAAATCCTTTGTTACATCGGTACAATGCTTCAAGTCCCAACAATTATTCAAATGCATAGTTTTCCATGGCCTTGGATATTATATCTCTACCAGGAAAAGGGTGCATCATGAATGCAAAGTAATCATGAACCCCTCTTGTCCCTATCCCAAGGGGATAGAGGGGAAGAATAAAATGTGCCCATCTCTTACCCCTTGCATGGTTTTCAATATGACCAAGTTTGAACTCCTAAGTGCTAAAACAATTTTACCACCCTCACCTCCTCACTGTAGATGTACGTATGTGCCACTGTCATCACCACATGAGGGCATATTTTTCTACCCCTCCTATCCCTTGTCACTACCATGACATAAAGGGGATAAATAAAATGTGCCCCTCTCTATCCCCCAATGGAAGCTCTCCATATGACCCAGTTTCAGCCCTTTACTGCTAAATGACTTGTTTTTCCTCACTTCCCTCTTGTCTAAACACATTGTGACGATGGCAAGCCCATGTGAGGGTGAAAACATTTTTCTTCCCCTCTTGTCCCTGTCCCAAGGGGATATAAGGGTACAAGCTTGATGTGACCCCATACCAATAATATTGAAAACCCTGACTATGCCCTATTTGGCTCCTACATCTACAATGTATAAATTTGACTGATCAAATGATCGTCAAATCTCAAAAATGAATGAACTCAGCATAAAGGTATGACTCACCTTGTTTGAAAAGAATCCATTTTTGAAGCTATAGAAAATCTATTGGCATCTTACCTGCAAAAAAAATCCATAACTGTGTCAAAATTCTCCTCAGAGCATCTGTGGTTGCACTTCAAGGAATTGCTTTTTCTCGCTGTTAGTGAACCAGAAAATTGATGCATACCAAGGGTTTAGAAGATATTTTTTCTAATCTTCCATAACATCCCTGTGACAACTGATAGCTCAGTGAATCCATTAACTGGCTAGCCATGCAAATCTCCAAACCTGTTCATATATGTGCCCTATGCACCAATTTCCTTTTTTGATTGTCCAAGCATTCTGGCATGGCGGAACATAGTGAAATGTTGGAACACGAGCATTGTAACGAGTTGAGCTAAATCTGTTCGCAAGATCTTTTCCAATGCAAACCGAGGTCATTTTTTCCATTTCTAAAATAGAATCAGGTTCATGACCCTTCACATGCTAAAAATAGTTAAGTACCTCAAATCTGCAAGTTTCTTATCACTCAAAACAATCAGACATTTCCTATGCAAAATGGAAGGCAGACTCCGTAAATTTTGCCAATTTTGCATGAAAAAACAAAAAACAAAAAATTAACATTCTAAAAATATAAACTAGTTCAAAATAGTAAGGAATCATTGACATAGGAGAATGTGAATGTGCAAAAAGATTCCTAGGTCAAATTTGAGCAAAATCAGGTGATATAGATCCAAAAATAGCAGGTCCTAATCCTACCTACTAAATATAAAAAGTGTTCGTTTAGCATGAATGCATGAAAGTAGAACATTGCCCCATTTTCTTGTCAGCTTGTTGCTTTTTGACCTCCTGACAAGGTTAAAAGGTTGTTATCATTCGTCAAATTATGAGAAGAATTCAATCTTCACATGAACTATCTGAAGCATCATCTGCCAGCTCAAGTGTATCAAGAAGCAAGGCAAACATCTAAAGGCACAACATATGAGAGCTAGTTTGACATTATTGTAGTTGGTTATAGGGATTCAAAAAGATTCAAAATCTCCATCTGTGATTCAAGTTAAATCTCTTCATCTCGGTGTGATATTTTTCAAGCTCTATGAAACTCAATCATCTTACAAATCCTTAGTGAGCTACCTTGAGGTGAGCATGGGTAAGTTGGGTGGGTTGGTTTGATTTTCTGAGGTATATTGAAATGGGACGATGTTGGTTGAGTTGAGCTAAGCTGAATGAGCTAGCCAAGTGCAGCTCAGAAAGAGCTCATACTTATCCCAAAACTTCAATGAGATTAAACATGTTAGGTTCTAGTTAGGCATAGTAACCAGGCAAGATATGCAATGTTGTAGCATATACGTGTAATTATTAGGTTGTGGAGCATTTTTTCTATGTTTGGAAGTGTTGAAGACTGTACACTAAGAAGTATTCCTAAACTCTGGTAGCCATAGTTTTCTCGTCATGGATTCGAGTGGTTCGGGAAAAAAATTTGGCCTGACATAAACATGTCTGATATCTCGGAAAAAGTGTTCTTCTCATATGTGCGAGATATTTGACCCATAGGTTTATGGGATGGTTTTGGCCCATGGTTTTGGTACCCACGGTTATGTAAAATTGCTTAAGCAATTGTCTACTTATGTGGTTTTGAGCATATGGTAGGTATGATGTAAGATTGCATATGTGTGTGAATCCAAGTGTTAATTCTGTAGGAGTTTGTTGAGCATAGCTCCAAACATATCTAGGTATTTTATTGAGAGAGTGGTGGCTTGTAATAAAATCTGAGCAAGTGATTCTTGGTGGACGTAGCCTAAATTGGGTGAACCACATTAAATATTGTCTCTGTGTTGTGTTATTTTATTCTACATTTTTATTTGAGATATGTAATATTTTCTGCATATTAGTTTCTACTGTTGTGATTCTGTGAGGGATTGTTTTCACATATTTTATCCCTTATTTCCTAACAATTGGTATCAGAGCCTGAGTTGGTTTGTTGACGTGTTGAATCGCATGGAAAGTTTTAGTTTGAGTGGGAGCTATGGCAGATGATGGAAGATCAAGGGTTGATAAATTCAACAGGCACAATTTCAGTCTTTGGAAGATGCAGATGGAAGATTACCTTTATCAGAAGGATCTTTATATTCTGTTGTCTAAGAAGGTGAACAAACCCTCTAGCATGATGGATGCGAAATGGGATTTGCTGGATAGGAAGGCACTTGGGACAATTCGGTTGTGTCTTGCATTTTCAGTATTATTTAATGTTTCAAAGGAAAAGACTACAAAAGAACTGATGGATGCATTAGGGAAGTTGTATGAAAAACTCTCTGCCTCTAACAAGATATTTTTAATGAAAAAATTGTTTAATATGAAGATGTTTGAGAATGGTTCAATAGCAGATCATTTAAATGATTTTAATACTGTTGTAAATATGTTAGCTTCGGTTATAATAGAATTTGATGAAGAAGTTAGGGCTTTATTAATTCTATGTTCTTTACATGAGAGTTGGAATAGTTTGGTAATGGCGGTAAGCAATTAGGTTCCAACTAACTCAAAATTGAAGTTTGAGGATGTTGTAGGGGTGATTCTAAGCGAGGAAATGCGAAGAAAAAACTTTGGGGAATCTTCTACTTCAAGGAATGATTTGACAGTGGAAACTAGAGGGAGACAAAAGAATAAAGGAAGACGTGAAAAAATCAAAGGATCGGGCAAGGTCAAAATCCAAAAGCAAGATAGTATGTTGGCACTGTGGAAAGTCTGACATGCAAAGAAGGATTGTTGGGAGCTTCGGGACAAGAAAAAACAACATGAAGAAAACAAGGAGGCAAATGTTGGCACCGGTAATGTGTGTCAGGATGCTTTGATTATTTCTTTGCACAATATTACTGAATCTTGGGTTTTAGATTTGGGGGCTTCTTTCCATGCTGCTCTACATAGGCATTATTTTGTTGATTATATTCAAGGTGATTTTAGGCATTTTTTCTTGGTGATGATGAGCCTTGCAGCATAGTTGGAAAAGGTTCCGTTCGGGTTAAGACACAAAATGCAAATACTTGGCTATTGAAAGATGTCAGACATGAGCCTACATTAAGACGAAATTTGATATCAGTAAGGTAGTTGGGAAATGATGGTTGTACTGTGATATTTACAACGGGCTCTTGGAAGGTTACTAAGGGTGCTCTTGTGGTGGGAATACGTAAGAATGTTTGAACCTTGTATTTAACCACTTGTAACACTAATGTTTGTAATCTTGTGGCTTCAGAAGTAGATACAACATTGTGGCACTATAGGTTCGGTCATATGAGCCATAAGGGAATGAAGATCATAAAGAAGGATTGGCCCGGATATACAGAAACAGGTTTGAAGTTCTATGAAAACTGCATATATGGGAAATAGAAGCGAGTAAGGTTTCTCAAGGTTGGACCTACAAAAAAAAAGAGTAAGTTAGAGTTGGTGCATTCTGATGTGTGGATACTGACTCAGGTATCATCTCTTGGGGGTTCAAGTTATTATGTTACTTTTATTGATGATGTAACAAGAAAGTTTGGGTTTATTATATTAGAAACAAATCTGATATATTTAACGACTTTTGTAAAATGGAAAGCCTTGGTAGAGAATGAAACAGGTCTTAAGCTAAAATGTCTCAAGTCAGATAATGGAGGGGAGTATTGCAGCAATAAATTTGATGATTATTGTTCTAAGAATTGAATCCATAGGCAAAAGACGGTTCCAAAAACTCCACAGCAGAATGGGGTGTCAGAAATGATGAATAGAACAATAATGAAACGTGCTAGGAGCATGAGATTACATGCAGGACTGTCTCTTTCTTTTTGGGCATAATCGGTGAGCACAACAGTGTACTTGATAAACAGAGGACCCTCAAGTGCCTTGGATGGAGGCATACCTGAGGAGGCTTTGTATGGTAAGAAAGTTGATTATTCATTTCATAGTCTTTAGATGTGAGGTTTTTTTCCATATAAACAAGGATGATAGGACCAAGCTAAAGGCTAAATCATAAAAATGTATTTTCATTGGTTATGGTGGTGATGACTTTGGATATAAATGTTGGAGTATTAAAGAAAAGAAAATCATTCGATCTAGGGATGTGGTCTTTAATGAAAAATTCATGTATAAGCAGTAGTTGTAGGAAAACATGGAAGGATCCAAGAAAGAATATGCAGTGGCAGAAGATCTTTCGGATGGAAAAGTGACACATGAATAAGTTCAGGAACCTCCTCAACAGGAACCCCAAACTCCTATACTAAGGAGGTCTTCTAGAGTAAGAAAAGAACCTGAACGTTTTTCTTCTTCTCTTTATTATTTATTACTCACTGACAGTGGAGAGCCAGAGAGCTTTGATGAAGCAATGCAGGTAGATGCAAAGAAGAAGTGGGAGCAAGCCATGGATGAGGAACATCAGGCTCTCATGGAGAACCAGACATGGAATTTGATAAAGCTACCCGAAGGCAAAAGAGCATTACAGAACAAGTGGGTGTACAGAGTCAAAGAGGAAGAAGGAGGTAAGAAAAGATACAAGGCTCGGTTGGTGGTCAAGGGGTTTGCACAGAAAAAAAAAGGTATAGATTTTGATGAGATTTTTTTATCTTGTAGTAAAAATGACTTCTATTAGAATTGCTCTTGGAATAGTTGCAGTAGAAGACTTGCACTTAGAGCAGCTTGATGTAAAGACTGCATTTCTCCATGGTGATTTAGGGGAGAATCTATATATGCAGCAACCAGAGGGCTATGAGGTCAAAGGTAAAGAGGAGATGGTGCGCAAACTAAAAAAGAGCATGTATGACTTGAAACAAACTCCGCGTCAATGGTATAAGAAATTTGATAGCTTCATGATGGAGTAAGGTTATATTAGATGTCATTATGACCATTGCGTGTATACAAAGAAATTTGAGGTTGGCATCTATATTATCCAGTGTTTGTATGTGGATGACATGTTGGTTGTAGGTAAAAACATGCAGTAAATAGAAGTACTTGAGAAACAGCTAAGTGAATCCTTTGTTATGAAGGATTTGGGGGCATCCAAACAAATCATTGGTATGATGATATCTCGGGATATGAAGGAATGGAAGCTGACTTTATCTCAGGAAGAGTACAATAAGGTCTTGGAGAGGTTTAATATGTAGGATGTTAAACCAGTTGGGACTCCTTTGGCAGGCCATTTCAAGTTATCAAAGGAGCAGTGTCCCAAGACAGAGTAAGAGAGAAACCAGATGTCCAAGGTACCTTACTCATCAGTGGTTGGCAGTTTGATGTATGTCATGATGTGCACTAGACCTTATATTGCCCATGCAGTGGGAGCGGTGAGTAGATGTATGAGTGATCCAGGTAGAGATCACTGGCAGACAATAAAGTGGATCCTTCGGTATTTGAGAGGGTCCATGAGAACATTTATGTGCTACAGTGGATTAGACACCACTTTACGTGGTTATGTAGATTCATATATGGTTGGAGATGTAGACAACAGGAGGAGCACGACATGTTATATTTACATCGTAGGTGGGACAGCAGTGAGCTAGATTTCACGACTACAGAAGTTGGTGGCTTTGTCAACCACGGAGGCTGAGTATGTTGTTACCACAAAGGCAAGTAAATAGATGATTTGGCTACAACAATTGCTTGAGGAGTTGGGACATAAGCAAGAGGAAGGGAAGTCGCATAGTGATAGTCAAAGTGATATACACCTAGCTAAGAACTTTGTTTTCTACTCTAGGACTAAGCATAAACAACTTATGTACCATTTCATCAGGACAACTTTGGAGAAAGAGAAGTTGAAACTGGAGAAGATTCATACCAGTCAGAATCTTGCAGACATGATGACCAAGGTGGTCACAAAAGAAAAATTGAAGTTGTGTTCAACTTTGGTTGGTCTTCACGGAAACTATTGAAGGGTTGAGAAGCTTGCTCAGAGGAAAACTAGTTTCCAAGTGGTAGATTGTTAGGTTGTAGAGCTTGTTTTCATGTGTGAAAGTGTTGAAGATTGTACAATCGAAAAGATTCCTACACTAAGAGTATTGTAAACTTTCCATAGTTGTCTTTGGGGCCTCAAAAAACATGCCCGATATACAGGGAAATGTGTTTTTATCATATGGGCGGGATTTTTGACCCATAGGTTTATGAGACGGTTTTGGTCCATGGTTTTTTATACCCACGGTTTTGTAAAACTACTTAAGCAGTTGTCTACTTATGTGGTTTCTAGCATTTGGTAGGTATTATGTAACATTGCAGATGTGTGTGAATTCGGGTGTGAATTCTGTAGAATTTGTTGAGCATAACTCCAAACAGATCTAGGTATTTTATTGAGAGAGCGGTGGCTTGTAATAAAATTTGAGCAAGTGATTCTTGGTGGACGTATCCCAAATTCGGTGAACCACGTTAAATATTGTCTCTTTGTGTTGTGTTATTTTATTTTGCACTTTTATTTGAGATCTGTAATATTTTCTACATATTAGTTTCTACTATTGCGATTCTGTGAGGGATTGTTCTGCATATTTTATCCTCTGTTCTCTAACACTATAAATCATCAAGAACCTCCAAAATCCTTGAGTCTTTCAAACTTTTTTAAGGATTGCATGTCATGGAGTTGGGACCTTTTGAAGTGTGATTTTCAAACACATAGGTGATAAAGTGAGTGGAACATCCATGTGTATACCTTGCATGTGACTTGAGAATACTTGGAAGTCAGGTTCTTGAGAAATGAGTGGGAATTTACACTTTTCTGATGTAAATGAAAAACCTGACAATTACACCGATAAGTGTGCTCCAAATTGAAGCGAGGTGGGTAAACACTTACATGTGTAAAATTGTAGATATATTTGATCATTAATGTACTTTTATGTCACATCTATCCATGTGGCACCCATAAACATGAGCAAACGCGATAGAGCACCCAGTGTACAACTTCAATTATGTCGTCTATGTGCTTTTCCACCAAGAGCTAGTGTGTCCTATTGTGCTACTTCATGTTATATTGAATGCATTTGGCTTCATATTTGACTTACGTTACAACTACAATGATTTTAAGGTTTATTATCAATCAAACTATATTATTAATCAATAAATTTTTGTATTTCATCGCAAGGAAAAAAAACCTTAACCCCCCCATCACTTTTCCCGCACCTACACTTCTCCTCCCTCAATCCCCTTCTTTATCGGCCCTCTTCCTCCTACACTATTTCACTCCTTCAACTTTAACTTCTTCTATGCATTCCTTTGGGTTTCTCCATTACACAACTCGAATGCAATTACTAGTTAGTAATTAAATTGGATGATTTTGTATGTCTATATGTTTATCCATTATAAGTTTAAATTATGTGTTATTACTGTGTTTGTCAATTTTTTATAGTATTTGTCTTTCCTTTTAGATCCTTTTATGTATAATTTTATTGAATTCCTCATTATTTCCACTACCTCGAGCTTTATGTCAAGAGTGCAAGTAACACTTCTGGCTCAATCAGGAATGACACTCACATTATTGGCTCCCTTGTGTGGCTTCTTGTGTTTGTAGTGCATTTGCCCCCTTTGTTCTACATTTTTTGTTTTTCCATTATTTGATGTTGGTTTAGGTTTCAATAAGATCCTAATTTAAATTCATTTTGTTTATAAATACACACACATTGTAGTTCATTTAACAACAAGCGCAACAACCATTTCATAGAGAATCTATCAAGCATTAACTGATACTATAAAGATATCAAATCATCATCAAAGCATGTATCATTGTCGAAGCTAATATTTTCCCATAATTTTTGGTGCATGATATAGGTCTTGCAAATCAAATTGTAATTGTTTTAAATTATGGAAATGATTTTTTTTTTTGCATTATTCAGTGT
The DNA here is from genome assembly GCA_019776745.2 of Taxus chinensis. Classification (NCBI taxonomy): domain Eukaryota; kingdom Viridiplantae; phylum Streptophyta; class Pinopsida; order Cupressales; family Taxaceae; genus Taxus; species Taxus chinensis. Next base: position 692,954,752 of record CM034146.1, read on the forward strand.
TTAGGGTCTTGATAATTAAATGACGCTTAACGATCTAGCAAACCTTCAACACATGCCCAACATATTAATTGTTTTCCTTAAATTGTAACCATTGTTATTGATCATAGGAAAGAAGAAATAAGTTTTGTAGGTTATATGTATTACATTAAAAAAAATGGGGCAAGGTCATTATCACTATTAAACACACATTTATACGTCCAGAACATGAGAATTATCCTTAGTTCTTACATTATTCGAAATGCACATCTAAACCCTATGTGCGTACCCTACTTAAATAAAATTGGAATAATGAATTAAGCTTTCATTATTTTTGTTGCAAATAATATGTTAAGCCTAGTCAATTTAGTATAATTTATGGTATTTGTTGCAATTTAGTTGTAATCCATTTATGAATCTTACAAAAGTAAATATAAAACAATTTCCTTACAAGCTTGTACAAAAAGAGTTTCATACGCCAAATTAGTATTTTTGTTGATGGTGATCTAAAATACAAAGGAAGCTAAAAACCACATTGGTAACAAAAACAACCAAGTATAATGTAGTTCTTGACATTTAGTCTAAGGTAATATAAGTGCCCAGACCTTATCTTTTGAATACCCTGATTGATGCAATAAATAAACGTTAAATGTTCTTCTTTAAATACTTCAAATTTATTTTTGGCACAAAGATGCTCTTGTAAACAAATGAATTCCTTGTTATTACAATCTATAAAAAAATTCTTCTCATACCATTATTAACAGATCTAAATGTTCTAATGCACTTATATATTTATAGGTTTCTTGAATTTATTGGTATACTTGTAAATACACAACAAATATGAAAATTTGACAAAAAAGACTAAAAACCCTTTTAAAACTTAAAACAAAAATTTGAACCAAAACTATAATAATATAATTCTAGTCAACCAAAAGCATACTACTACGGGTTAAATTTAACAATTGTTTAGATTTTTTTGTGATTTTAGCTATAAAATAATTGTACATATTTGAAATCATCCCAAAAAAAACAATTAAATTTAACAAAAGAACATTAAAATATTAAAAAAACAAGAGTCGCAATGCGACTAGCCCCTACCTTACTATTGAATTGTTGGATTGTTTTTAAAGTAACTAGCATAGAGTTGTTTTAAAGTAATTAATCTAACTACGGGTTAAATTTAACAATTGTTTAGATTTTTTTGTGATTTTAGCTATAAAATAATTGTACATATTTGAAATCATCCCAAAAAAACAATAAAATTTAACAAAAATAACATTAAAATATTAAAAAAACAAGAGTCGCAATGCGACTACCCCCTACCTTACTATTGAATTGTTGGATTGTTTTTAAAGTAACTAACATAGAGTTGTTTTAAAGTAATTAACATTAGATTATTTTTAAGTGATCAACATTAAATTGTTTTAAAGTGATTAACATGGCTTTTGACTCAGGGAAAGTGAAAAGATGAAAGGTAGGAAAAATGGATGAAATTTGGTATCCAATCATAAACTAATAAATATTTGTTTAAGCTTTTTTGGATAAAAATATGCATGTCTAAATTTGAAGACATTTGAAAATCAACATTAAAAAAATAAAAATAACTTCTTAATTGTCAAAAGATTGAAATAATAAGAAGTAATTAAAGTTCACTTGAAATAGTTAAAATCATTAAATTATTACTATTTTTTTTTAAATAACAATATAAATACCGCTCAATCTTTATTATTGAATATTTATCGTTCAAACCAAAAAATAGAAGCTAAAGACCCGCTTAGTTATACAGGCCAGTGTGGTTTAAGAAAGCTATGTCCCCGCATTAAAAAAATGGGAGAATTGGTGGCTGACCCTAGAGCAGTGTCGGAAACACCAGTTCTCTGTGAATACTAAAGAATTGCATGTGATTGAGGAATGTTTTTGTACGATCTTTGCCTGGCTAAAGGGGACAACACCACTCTGTAAAATAAAACAATTTCGTTAAACATAGAAAATTCAATATGCCTGGTGCATTTCAAACAATAGGATTCATTTTTGCAGTAGGGCGGGTTAATAGAAAAATACCCTGTGAATCAAGTGAAATAGACCCATTTGGTAGGGCGTCAAAAGGGGGATTGAGTTGTGGGCATTGGTCTCTTCTAATTGATTCATTTAAAACAGTGATCAAATATTTACAATCTGATTACCAACTTGGCTAATACATAGTGGCTTGGTTAATGTTGCTTGTATCGAGAAGAAACAAAGAAACTGACTAACACGATCTTGATTTGAAGCATGGTTTTTTAGATCAGTAAATGGTTTTTAAGAGCTGAAGTTATGAACTGTATTAGAAAAATACGGTTCCTAATCCCTGGGCATGCTGCTACATGGGCTGCATGGCCCCCATATATAGATAGGGTAGGGTAACCTCGGGCCTCCTCTTCCAACTCTCTATAGTATAGTAGGCCATTGCCATATCTCTAATCTGAACTGGGGGCGCGGGATGCCGACTACATATATAGCCGCCCTCTCCTCGACCCCATATCTATACTCAGAGCTAGCTGGTTCTCCCTGAAATGCAACAACACAAATGCTTCATTATCATAAGCATGACCCTTTAAGGACTAAATGGATATCCTAATCCAACTCTAAAGATACAGTCTAGAAATTATCAACAAACCACAGCCATCAAGTGATTGTGAAGCATTCTTGGCAGATACAAGATGCATAAAAAAAACATGCAGGGTTTCAAAAAGTCATCTGAAAAACTAATCAAAAACATATCCAACACACATTAGCTTGGCATTGCTGACATTTTTTAGCAACATTTGCAGCCTCTTTCATATTTGCATTTAAAGGTGTCTTTGAAAACAAGGATGGGCTTCTTTTCCATTGCTGGGAAAACTTTGGCTTTTCTCTGTGCTCTTCTGATTGATACATCCTGCAATATATCCAGTTCCTACACCTATTACAGCCAATAACAAGAGCTGCCACATTTTCACTTGACCAGGACAAAATCTCTACCTTGATCGTCAAATCTGTATGCTCTAAAAGTCTGGGTATCTCATATATTTTTGGCTATAAATTTTGCTTAAACCCTGGATCTATCTATAAATGAATGCATGGCCGATTATTCGGTGAAAATGGGCAAAACCAGCGTAATTTTGTATATAATTTTAGAAACATGTTGTTTTTTGTCGCTCATGCGGAAGCTTACTGTGTACACGCAAAGTGTTTAACAAAATAACTGAACAAGATGTCATATTATTGAATGATCATTGTGATTAAACCTTGGATCTATCTATAGATGAATGCATGACCGATTATTAGGTGAAAATGGGCAAAACCAACGTAATTTTGTATATAATTTTAGAAACATGTTGTTTTCATCGCTCATGCGGAAGCTTAATGCGTACACGCAAAGTGTTTAACAAAATAACTGAAAAAAATGTCATATTATTGAATGATCATTGTGATTAAACCCTAGATCTATCTATAGATGAATGCATGGCCGATTATTCGGTGAAAATGGGCAGAACCAACATAATTTTGTATATAATTTTAGAAACATGTCGTTGTCGATGCTCATGCTGAAGCTTAATGTGTACACGCAAAGTGTTTAACAAAATAATTGAACAAGATGTCATATTATGGAATGATCATTGTGATTTCTGAAGACTTGAATTTATTCGACACATTGACATTATTTCACCAAATATTGAGCAATATATATCTATCTCAATCTGCTCACCTTTTCCAACATACCACCAATCTGTGGTAGTACTTAGCAGCATTGTTGCTCTTGTTTTATTAAGAGATTTAAATATATTTCATAAAACTATATGCCAAGTTGTCAATGTTGTTGCACGTAGATGTGGACTTAAATGGATTGTATTTATGATAATTGTTTGAAGATTGCATTTATATCAAACACAAACCCAAATAAATTTGTAATTTTTTAATGTGAAGAGTAGATAAGTTGTGAAGAATAGATTAGACAAAGACAATAAATATGTGAATAGATGAGGTGGCAACCACAATAAATGTGATGACATCATGGTGTCTTGTTTTACGTGAAGGTGATAATAAGGGGTAAAAGTTTTTAGCCAATCACAAACTAGATAAATATAATTTTTTTAAAAAATAGGTAAAAAATGAGCATATGTAACTTTTAACACATTTGAAAATCAATATAAGAAAACAATATTAATTTCTTATTGGTTGAAAACCATATTTATTAATAACTTGTTAAAGTGGAGGAGAAAGGTATAATAATCTCCCACTAATAAGAAAATAACATATCAAAAATCAAATAGGAATAAAGAAATGTTATAATATTAAAGAACATAAATAACACCACACCATAGAACACGCAATAATAAAAACCTATTTCGCGACAATAATCATGAGTACACAAAAACACCATTGTTAAAAAGAACTTATTCATGTAACAAAAGTAGGTGTCTTACACCAGGGCAAATGACCATGTTCATTAATTATAGACATACAAATTAAATTAATTAAAATAAAAATCTCTACTTTATAAAATAGGCCAATAAACCAAGGACAAAAATAAAAATGTAAACGGGATATGGAAATAGAATGCAAATATGATGCAAAGGTGGGGCACAAAAAAACATTCATAATCAATTAAGTGTTCCAAAATTTATTGCACCGACATATTTATTGCTCTTCAAAATGAACTCTAATAAGTGAACATCATCAAAGTTAATATTGAGAACACATCCAATAAGGATGGAATGTGTTTTATTTTTATTTTAAAAAATTGGAAATAATTATGATTGTGGGTTTGTGGGTATTGTTCATGTATCGTTCATATGATAAATGATTTTACTTCTTTTATAAAGTCCAGATCTAAATTAGTGATCTCGCTAGACAATTAAAAAGTTAAGAGTTTTAACCCAACAAGTTTTTAAAATGTTCAACAAAATAAATATTAGTATAGGTGTTTATATACGGGAGAGAATGTAATGGCTTGAGGAGTTTGGAAAAATTCTATCATAAGATATTTTAGAGGTATTAAAATGGTATTGATCTATATTATGTACAATTTATGTTAAGATAACTAAAATATTATTAATATTTTAAATGCATCTCAATAAATAGTTTTTTAATATCTATAATTAAAATAGTATTGATTTATATCGTATAGAATTTATTATGCTGAAGGTGTTATCCCTATAGGAAAAGGCTTTGCGGACATTCATGGGACTGTGTCAAATTTGATGGCCTAAATGACAGTTTAGCTATTTTTAACAATTTTAATTTTTTTAGTGGTTTTTTTTGCAGATTTGATATTTTTAACAAAAAAAAAATTGTAAATTTATTATTTTTAACTATCCCTCTAAAACAAATAAGATATATTGTTTGCTCAACCTTATTTCATAAACAGCATCTGGCATCAAAATCTGGTGGTTTTGAGAGTCTTCTGTGTTGCTAGCGACGACACAAAAGGACGTCGGAGATTTCTGGTTTATGATTACATGGCTAATGACAACCTCGATGAACATATTTTTCCAGAGGGATTCAGAACAAGGCTCTTTTGATGTGGGAGCAGTGGAAGAACATCGTCGACAGCACTGCCAAAGGACTATGTTATCTGCATTTCGGTGTGCAGCCCGTGATCTATCACGGAGACATCAAAGCCACTAACATTCTGCTGGACGATCAAAAGAACACTTGCGTTGCAAATTTCAGACTAGCAATGATCAACACAGAATGGCAATCCCACCTCACAACGTGCATAGTCGGCATGCACGGCTATTTGGCCCCCGGAACATGCTCTACACAGCCAACTCACAGATCGGAGCGATGCCTACAGCTTTGGCTTCGTACTGTTGGAGATAATGAGCGGCAAAAAAGCTCTGGATACTTCCGTGGAGCTTCCTCGGATTATCTCATCACAGATTGGGCATGGAGGCTTGTAAGATAGGGCAAAACCCTGGAAGTCGTAGACACGAGAATCCGCGAGATTGGGTTTCAAAGCACAATGGAAAGATTCGTTTTGGCGGGTCTGTGTGCGCACGTAATGGTGGCATTCAGACCGAGTATTGCAGAGGCATTGAAATTGTTGAAGGATAGGCTGAAATTCCCCAAATTCCAGACAGGCATGTGCCTCTCTCTAGTCAGGGATCTGTCACCTACGATTATAGTTCATTCATGTCGAATTCTCAAAATTCTCAACCCACTAATTTAGCCGTGATGATCGAGTTGAGGTAAAAAAAATTGCAATTCACGGTTACTTTCCTTGTGATCTTTTAAATCTTATCCTTCGTTCTGCGTGATTTTAATCACAATCAACTACTTAGTTTTCTCTCTGGATTTATAGATATGTTTATTCCTTTCCTCCCACACTAGAATATTTTTATGTTTCTAATTTAGGGATGATTCAAAATATAAATTAAATTAATGCTTTCTAATTAAAGTAACGTCCTTTCCAATAAACGTGTAATTACAATAATACATTAAATACTATATTTTTAGTCTTCAAAACTGATTTAAAAACACGGCCAACACAAATCTCAATCTCCCATGGTCGTTTTCACCATTTATCCACGATATGAGTTGTAATTGCACAAAAATAATGTATATTAATTTCCACGTTAGCATGGCAATGTTAATCTGAATTACTATGCACACGTCACCTTAAGTAATTATTAAGAAGTTATGTTTATTACATCGAAGGCGTTTCTATATAAAATGCATCCGCCTGGCTCTAACAGATTAGGTGAAATCAGTGGCGAAAATTATTAGGTTGTGCATGCGTTGAAATCTAAATGGTGGGAAGTGCTCCACATCAAGGCAATGGCGGCATGACTTCTGTCAGGTCTAATCCAACGATCACACTGTTTAGTGTACTCATAGCTTGTGCTTATGATCCAATGGTGGAAACAAAACAACAACAACACATAATAGTTTCCTATCAGAGACACTTGAACTCACTTCAGATACAGATACAGACCTAGATCAATCAATTTGTACATAGTAAGATGACAAGATATTAGGTATACAGATTTATCTACGTGTGCAAGTCTGATTTAGCCCTTAATAGTGTCGATTTTGGGTCGGCTATTAACGAGAGCTCTGTTTAGCACAGTTCCCCCTAACATTTTGTTTGTTTATTTTGTTTAGTTGTGTAATTAATTTTTGGTTGCAACTATCTAATTAATGCTAAATTTACAACGTTAACTTGGGTTTCAACATGGTTGACACCTCTCGATCTCAAATAAAATGCTTCTATTGTTATGCAAAGAAAATGACAGGTTTGCAATGTCATTTAGGATGTGTCGCTCTCCATGTTCTGCTTTGGGTTTTGAAGAGCGGTTACCCTAGTTGGTGGGTTTTTTTGACATGGGTCTTTTTTCCTCACTCAACTTTTATTTTGTTGTTAAATACATGGAGAAATAAACAACAAATACGATACTTTTCAATCTATACGATTCATATCGTAATACTTATGTGGAAACCCTTTTAGGAGAAAAACCATAGAGAAAATACTGCTTGGAGCTACTGTCCAAATCCATCCACAAAATTAATCATTTTGCAAATGTTTCTAGGAACCAACTTACTGGAGACACCAATCCTCAAGGTCGGGCACCAACTCAACTGTTTGCGAGCACCACCTCAACAATGTTTGTGAGCACCAACTCACTGGAGACACCAATCCCCAAGGTTGAGTACCAACTCAAAAATAAAGAAGATTCATCCTCTGTAGTTACTTCTTCAATTTGATGATGGCATATAGATAACTCTTCATTACCTTACTCTATTCCTGTAAATTGTGCTCTATTATTTTCTTATGAGCTTCTCACTTTGCAATATTCTTCAACAATTTGACTTTCTTAATTTGCTTGAGTTTGCTCTTTCTCCTTCTTCTCTAATCCTTTTGATAATTTTTCTATAATCGCTCCTTTCTTGTCGCTCTCTTCCTTCTCTTTACAAAATGACATCATAGTACCATGAGCACACTGAATTCACAATTGAATTCATTTATATACTATGTTTAATTTATGAACAAATATGAATTTTCATGAGTCATAAATATTTAGAATAATCATCATGAGTCGGTTTTAACATATTCAACTATTTTGTATATTTGAATTTTTCAACGACACCCACGACCACTCCTGTTTTTCTTTGTCCCATGGTATTTCATGACCATCGCATACAACCATGAATATTTTAGAGTAAATTATTTGTAGTGGGGCTATCCTCATTTATATTTTACCACTCACCAAATTTTGTTGAATTTTATTTAATACATGACATACAATTCCTTCATCAACATTTCCTTTCCCATCCTTCATGATGCCGCACTACCTGACTTTTGTGTCCCTTTTTCAACATCTACAGAACATTGTTAACATCCGTGAACCAATATCATTATTTTTGAAGTAAAAACACTACCAGTGGAACAATGTCACCATCTGCTAAGCATAACTGAAACCCGTGAAGCACTATCAACACCTGTGTATCTCTACCACCACCCGCAGAACACTACAAAAACTGCAGAACACTAAAAATTTAGATTTCTTCAACTCATGACATGCATAATTCAAACAACCCCACAAAATGTCTAACATATGAAATCAATGACAATATTTCCAACAATCTCCCCATTTTTCATTAATGGCAACCTACAAGTTCCTTTCATATGTTCTGAATTTCTCCCCTTGACTTCTAGCACCCCCCCTGATGAGTTACTTCTTTAGACTATTATCACTTCCTTTTCTTTCCTTTCTAACTCTTCTATTGCACCCCCTTGATGTATTATTTCTATTTTCATTCAATTCTCCCCCTTTGACATCAATGGAAAAAGAAAAAACTCTCACTATATAATCCCCCTAAAAGTATGCCTTCATTTAATGACTTGATGAAAATGATATTACTCCCAAATTTTGTCTGAGATATTCAAATGTTTCTTTTGGAAGAGGTTTTGTAAAAATATCAACAATTTATTCTTTTGTGGCAATATAGTCTAACTTAACCTGTTGATCTGCAACTTGCTCTCTCAAGAAATAATACTTCATGGGAATGTGCTTCGTTCTAGAATGCACAACTGGATTCTTTGAGATATTTATTGCACTCGTATTTTCACATATCATAGAAATGGGAGAATCAAATTCTACCTTAACATTCTTTAGTGTCTGTTTCATCTAAAGAACTTGTGTATAATATGATACTGCATCAATATATTCTGCCTCAGCTGTAGATAGAGAAACAAAAGCCTGTTTCTTGCTCAGGCAAGATACTAAATTGTTTCCTAAAAAGAAAGCACCGCCACTTGTACTTTTCCTATCATCTATACAACCAGCCCAATCAACATTTGTATATGTTGTTAAAGAAAAAAATTCATGTTTTTGATACCACAAAACATAATCCACTATACCTTTCAAATATTTAAAAATTATTTTGACAACTTGCACATTAGTTTCTTTTGGAGTAGCCTGAAAACGTGCTACCTTTCCTATTGCTTGCATTATATCTAGGCATGGAGTAGTTACATATAACAAACTTCCAATTATGGATCTATAAGGAGTTTGATTTGCTTTAGGGGATTCATCATCTTTTTTTAACTTACATCCTCTAATCATGGGAGTACTTACATGATTGTAATCTTCCATTCTAAACTTCTTCAACATTTCTTTAATATGCTTGGTTTGTGAAATGAATATACCTTTATCAGATTAATAAATTTATAATCCAAGAAAAAATGACAACTCACCAAGCATGGACATTTCATTTTTTTTTGCATTTCTTTAACAAATTCTTTAAACATCTTATCCTTGCTTCCTCCAAAAATAATTTCATCAACATAAACATCAACAATTATTTAATGTGTATTTAATTCTCATCTTTAGTTTTGATGTGCAGATTGTTATCAACAATTCCTTTCTTGAACCCTTTTTGTTGAAGATACTTGTCTAGTATTGATTATCAGGCTCTGGGGGCTTGTTTTAATGCGTAAAGGTCTTTCTTCAACTTGCATACATATTCCTTATAGCTTCTAAACGTGTAACAAGAGAAAAGTTTTCTTCAAAATCAATGCCTTCAACTTGTGCATAACCTTTACACACTAGCCTTGCTTTGTTTCTTACTATTTTCCCATCTTCATTCAACTTATTTCTGAATATCCACTTGGTCCCAATCACATTTTTGTCCTCAGGTTTTGGAAAAATCTCCCATGTTTCATTCTTCTCAATTTGATCTAGTTCTTCTTCCATAGCTCCAATCTAATGTTTGTCTTCACTTGCTTCAGTAAAGCTTTTTGGTTCAGCTTTAGAAAGTAAAGATAGATTTTCATGTTCTTTTGTATTTGTGAGTTTTCTCCTAGTTTGTACCCTAAGATTTTTGTCACCTATAATTTGATTTTCTGAATGATTCTTTTGAGCTAATATGGATGGTATTTTTGTTTCCTTTATCTCAACTTCTTCTTTTCATTTTCCTTTTCATATTCGTTGTTGGCTTCTTCAGAATAATCAATTTCTTATACCCGAAGTTTCTTCTTGTACTTGATATCATCTACCTTCACATTAGCATTTTCAATAATTTTGAATGTTTTCAAACTGTAGCATCTATAAGCTTTGTTTATTTGAGAAAAACCAAGAAAAATACCTTCATCAACTGTAGCTTCAAACTTACCCATGTCTTCATCATATTTCTTGATATAGCACTTACTTCCAAAAACTCTGAAATGTTTGAATGTTGCAGGTCTTCCCTTCCATAGTTCATAAGTGGTTTTACTGTTATTAACTTTGATCTTCCCTTTATTCAAAATGTAGATAGAGTTTGATTGCGCTAGTGATCTGATATCTCTCCAAAATTCATCTGATACTTTGAATTCATCTTTATCATTAGAGTTCTAATCATTTCTTGTACAATTCTATTCTTCCTTTCAACAAGTCCATTTTTATATGGAGTTCTTGCAGTAGAGTAATGCCTTTTTATTCCATGAAGCTCACAATACTCTATGAACTCATTTTATGTGAATTCTCCTCCTTGGCAAGATCTTAAAAACTTTATTTTTAAGTCCGTTTCATTTTCAACCAAGGATTTGAATGCCTTAATTTTTTCAAAAGCTTCAGACTTTTCTCTTAGAAAATTAACCCATGTCATCCTAGTAAAATCATTAATGAATAACATAAAATATCTCTCACCTTGCATGCTTTGAGTACTTGTAGGCCCACAGAGATCAATATACACCAGTTCCAATAACCTTGTGGTTGAGTATTCCTTTGTCTTGAATGAGGCTCTCGCTTGCTTTCTAAATTAGACATTGTTTACAAATGATATTTGTTGGCATTGTAATCTTTGGCATGTTTCTAACAGCTTGTTTGGAACTAATATTTACTAGATTATCAAAGTTCATATGATCCATTTGCCTATGCCACAACCAACTTTCATCAATTTTCCCCATGCAACACGTTTCTCCTTTAACCTCAATAAGAATGTAAATGATTATTTGTTGTCCTTCAAGCGTCAACAAAAATATTCCCTATACTTTCCTTTATAATTTCACATCCTCTAGCATAGAAAGTTGTATTGTGTATCCCTTGATCACTCATTTGGATCACACTCAAAAGATTATGCTTCAGTCCTTCAACATACGAGACATTTTCAGTTTTTGATTTACCATTTTTTAAGCTAATGGTGCCCTTTCCTGAAATTTTTGTTGTCGCATTGTCACCAAATTTTAAAGTACCTCCATTTACCCTTTTCAAGGTGAGAGAAACTTAATTTTGTCCCTTCTCATGTGGCTTGAGAAACCACTATCAATGTACCACTAATTTCCTTCATTTTGTGCATAGAATGCTGTCTGAACAATCATGGAATTTTATTTTCTTGTTTCTTGTTCCTGCTTATCTTTCCAAAATTTCTCTAAATCGACCTTCTGATTAACCTTGGTTACTTCATCTTTAGGCCTCCTAGTGGCCAAAACAATCCCAATTCTATAAAACTGGGCCATATGCCAACATTTGTGACACTTATAACATTCAATATAAAATTCATTAGTGGAGAAAATGAGTTATGATTCATATTTTTGGAAGACATATAATTCATATTCACATTTATCTTTATGTCAAAAATTCTTGCATAAGATCTACAATCTGTTATTTTGTGACCAAAATTGATTACATGAATAACAATAACCATAAAAATAATTTTGAAACCTGATTTTGTAATGCCACCTTGTAGGGAAAGATCTTCTTGACGAATACCTATTACTCATTGGAGAAGTAACATGAATTTATTCTCTTTTGGTGCTTTCATTTGAAGTTCTTGTGAATTTAGGAGTATGCAATTATTCCTTCTTGACACTCTCATTACTGGAATAACTTTTAAGAGCTTCAGCATAGCTTCTTGATTTTTTTGAACTTGTCACTTTTGGAGATTCTTTGAGATCATCCTTTGCAGAATTCTCATTTTATCCAAGACCTGCCTTGATAAATGGTGATGTCTGATTATTGATGATGTTTTATAAAACTTCAGATATCTTTACAAATTTGATATTGTTTTTTCATCTTGGTAGTTGATTTCTCAAGTTCCTTTCTTAAGGAGACAACTTCACATTCAAGTTTCTCACAATTTCCTTCTTTCTATCTTAGTTGTGTATTCACATATTCATTCATCTTCTTCATCTCTTATCGTTGAATCTTTAGGTCAATGATGATTTTATTGGAATCTTAAAGATAATTCATCATTTTTGAATTTAAAACATCATACTCAGTTTCTAGCATCTAAAATTTCTATTTTAGTCTCTGATTTTTCTTTCTGAGGCTCTTGAATTCTTCTAGGGCAGAAATAAGTTCACCTTTAAAGATCCACTTCAACTTCAAATTCTGTATCTTCATCATATTATGAATTCATCTCTTCTTCACCTATATTAACCTCTAAGGCCATGAACAAATATTCATCTTTATCTTTGATAGAGACACTTTCACCACTTTCTTCAGATGAGTTACTTTCCTCCTTGGTATAGAGGTTTTTCTCATACATGTAGTAATTCTTCTTACTTTTAAACCTCCTGAGGCTTATGACCCTTCTTCTTGGACTGATAATGCATGTTACTCTTCTTCAAGGTTTGTTTTTTTTTTTATCAAACTTATTTTGGTATTGGGCATTTTTTTACATAATTTCCTATTTTACCACAGTCAAATAATTTTTTGGAAAAGGGTAAATGTGAGGATTTTGAAAGGGCCCATAACCTTATATGAAGAAGAGGTAAAAAGAGAGGGAAAATTTTGAAGAGATATCCCACACAACATAAGGAGAATAGAGAAAAGGACAACAAGAGAGAAAAGGAGAAGTTGTTGCATCCACATTTGTAGAAACGAAGAAAACCCGAGAAGAAGAGGAGAAAGTTCACCACACAACTACAATCAGATGTAGCAAGAAGGAACAACAAAGAGGGACAGAGGAGATGCAACCTGAAAAAAGTTGAAACATAACGAAGTGGAGGCAACCAAGAGGCATCCACAAAAGAAACTGAAGAATGGAAGAAAGGAAAAAGAGGATAAGATATCAGTGCTTACCCTTCTTCTCCTTCTTCGAACACACCAACTGCCAATTTCCTAATAATTGTTCCTCTAAAACTAGCAAATTCATTATAGCTAATCTCATAGGGGTGTAAGTTTGAAATTCCTTGTTCAAAGAGATGGGGCCGTCCTTATCTGAATCAGAATTCTCATATTTATAAGGCCTCTTAATTCTTAGAGTAGGTCTCTCCAAAGAGGGGGGAAACACCAAATTCTAACCAACTGCAGTACAATCAATTGCGATGGGCTGAGCAGTAGCTGACGGATCTGATTCTTTAGCTTCTTAAATTTTCGAATTAGAATCTGAGTCATCCTCAAGATTTGGAGGACTCCAACGTTTGGAAAAAAAATTCTTTGAAGCATGGGCTTTCTTATGAGGGCAGGCAGATTGGAGATGGCCCAGAGTCCTACAATTTCTACATCTAAACATCATATTTTCATAGTCAAGAGACTATACGTGAGTCACATCTCCCATTTTGAGTGTCGTTTTATCTGTCAGTCCTTTACTGAGATCAACTTCAACACAAATTATAACATAAGCGAGTAGCCCACTATGAAATCGCTTGTCATTAGAACAAATGCCTAGTAAGCCAATATTCCAGTTTTTTTGCCACCCGTTGAATGAAATAATGTCATAGATCAGTCGAGGAGGCTTGAAAAGCAAAAGGAATGCCTAGAAATTTGAAAATCTCACCATGCTGCAGAATTTTCCAATCAAATGTGGCAAACCAGTCTGACGCAGGAAGGAAGGACTGCCGGTAACATTGAGTTTTTCACCATTGAATGGATGATCCAGAAGCTAGGTAGAAAGTATCCAAGCATTGCATAGCATTACAAATGTTGTTCTCATCCTTGATAATTGTAAGGAAGGAATCATCCACAAAATGCCCATTGTGGAGCTGAGAATTGGGTTCATCAGGCAGTGAGATTCCACGAACAAGACCTTGCACTTTGACATGGGCTAAGAGATAACCAAAGCCTTCGACCACCAACTCATAAAGTGCAGGGGCAAGAGGGTAGCCTTGTCTAATAGACCGAAAAAGTCTAAAGGGCTCCGAGCTAAGGCCATTGATATAAATTGGAGCAGATTCATCTGCAAAGAGCATATTGACGGATTGAATAAAAATGGGTCCAAAGCTAAGGGCCTGAAGCATGGCGAGAATGAAAGGCCATTCAATCCAATCATAAGCCTTCTCAAAGTCAATCTTGATAAACATGGCGGCTTGATGAGATTTGCGAGCCCATTCCATGCTTTCCCAAATTGCGATGATGTTATCCAGGATGAAACACCCCTGTATGAAGCTTGTTTTCTCTGGTTGAATAATAACAGGCAGAAGATTGCGTAATCACAGAGTTAATGCTTTGGCAATGATTTTGTAAGAGACATTCAACAATGTAATCGGCTGCCAACAAGTGATTTGCTTGGGATCTACTTGCTTAGGGATAAATTTAATGTTTCCCTTATTAATACAAGGCCTTAGGGATTGGTTTTGGAACCTTTCAAGATAGACTTGCCTAACAAAATCCTAAAGAGCTTTATAGAATTCACAAGGGAAACCATCGCAACCCGACACTTTATCATTAGCCATTTGCATAGTGGCTTCATGGAGGTCGTCAATGGTGAGCATTCTTTCACATATCACCTTTTAAGCCTCTGAAAGCTTGCATGGCACAACCCCCAACATTGGTCAAGAGCGGCTCGACGAGCTGCAGAGGGTGGCTGAGCTTGAAAGACGAGCTTGTAATGGCGCACAAAGACATGCAACATAAGTTGCGGGTCATTAATTCGAGCTCCGTTGTCCATGATAGCTCAGATATGTTGAGAAGGCTTCCTAGCTCGGAGAGAAAGAAAGAATTATTTTGAGACCCGATCTCCAATCTTGAGCCAATGCATTCGAGCCTAGATCAGAGTGCCTCTAGCATTGTAGTTGTCCCTAATTTGGATTTGATGCCGGAGTGTTACAACTTGTAGTTGCAGAGTATCAGAGAAGGGATCACCTTGAAGTGCCACCATCGCCTGACTGAGAGCTGAGGTGTTAGCAGTGTATGAGCAACACCAAATTTTTGCCAGCTGAGCCGTAGATTCTAAGAATTTTGGTAGTCCGAGTTAGCGCATCTTCCCACCATTGTAACTAGCTAGTTTACATAGGTGGATGAAATCGCTGACAGTGACTGGGTCATGGAGTTAAATTCTAAATCTGCTTGATATGATTGACAGTGGGGCATGTTGCATCAAGGCAGTGTTAAGAAAGAATTGGCCTTTATGATAAAATGGGCGCGCATCATGCCAACAGATACAAAATCGTATAAGAGAGTGGTCTAAAAGGAATAAGTTAGGCATAACCTCCACTGACATGGAATAAATGATATCAAACTCAAAAAAGTTTTGAGTTGACAACATGGCCCTGTCAAGCCATTTAAGGATGCGATCTGTCCCTCCACGAATATTGGACCATGTGTACCAGGCTGTAGAGGTGGGAAAGTGAGATGTGTTAGGATCAAAGAATCCAAATTTATTTTGCATAAAGTACTACACTTCCCTTTCACCAGGTTTCCACCTCATAAGCAGGTGGCCACATTTATCATTTGGGGATTCAACCATATAAAAATCTCCACTTATTACCCAGTAGGAATCGAGAATGGAGTTGGCTATCCACCGCCATAGATTGACCCTTTCGGCCGCATCATTCAAGGCGTAAATATTAATGAGCCCAAAATGGCAGCCCTCAATATTAAAGAGGACCCATATGACATGATTGGTGGGGTCGATTCCATAGTCAATTAATAAGGACCCCCATTTAGGAGTAAAAGGTGAAATTAATCCCCCACGCCTTGCTTTATGATTGCCACGAAAATCCAAGATGTCAAGACAAATGGATTTGCATACCATATGTAATTGAAAACCTGTAATTTTTACTTCCTGCAAAAACAAAACGTCCAAATTTAAACATCATTGTCGATTTTCACGCACCACATACTTATGACAGGAGTCTGTGAGACCCCTAACATTCCAAGACAAATATATTCATGGGAAACGTTGGTCAAAAGCCATATCCCTATCCTCTAAGCCATTAAGGGAATCATATTGATTGTGCAAGAAACGAGCAACATTATGCTGCAAAAAATCTTGCAGATCAATTTTTTTCCATTCTACTTACTCAATGTTGTATTCTGCTTCGGTGGAGTCCACACTGCGTGTTGGGCTATGGGCCCGAGAGATGAGAGATGGACTTCGGGGTCGTTTGAAAGGCCCTTGTGAGTTGCTTGGCAACAACAGTGGAACTGAATACGGGATGGGTATATGAGAAACATAATTTGTCTGGTCCATGAAAACCAACGCCGCAAGGGGCATGTTGGAATACTTTGATAACAGGGTGGCTGAAATAGCAACAACAGTTGGTTCTTTAGCAATAGTATTTGGTTCCTTAGCAACAACTGTAGGCTCCTTAGCCGAAGTATTACGAAATTGTTCCTTAACAACTGGTTTCTGATGGCCATGGGAGCCAGAAGCTTTGGATTGTTGGGATTTGTTCTTATTTCACAGGCCCTTCGCAACTTGCCAACCTTCCTCCTATTGGGTTTTGAATGGATCGAGAGTTGTTTTGCCACAGAGCGGTTACGGGGGACATAAAGTGGACAATATCTGAACTTGTGATAAGACACTTGACAACGGAAGCAAGTGTTGGGTAGATTGATATACATGACCCACTGGGAGTAGCGTTTATCACCCATTTGAATATCCACAAATTATTTGAGATCCTGTGAGAGATCAAGCTCAACGCATACTCGCTTCTGGGGACGAGCATGGTAAAACTTAGCGGCTTCCAGGCATACTACCCGCCTAAGCGAAGCGAAAATTTGTGGTAGAAAATGTACGCATGGCAAAGGAAGACCAAGAAATTCAATCCAAATAGGCACTTAAAGGGCGATATATTCAGATACCACAAAGTCCTTGTGCCAGGGTGTTAACACAAACTGTGAGTTACATGCATACCAAGTGGCTTGCTTAGCCAAAATATTGGGCACATTAGCAGGGTCAGAGAAACAAAAAAGAAAGAAACCCTTGGTCATGTTTTGAACGTTATCCAGGTAGACCCCATGAGGGGTCCATACTGTGTTAGCCCATGATTTGAGCATGCTTTTAGAGGGGATTCAACCCATAAAATACCCAATGAGGCAAAACTGTTCTAGCCATTGACAGACAACATTAAATTCAGGAATGGGTAGAACTACATTTGGAGGAGAGAGATTACCTCGTGAAAATCCTTCAGGACGAACTTCTTGGGGCACTTCGCCGGTGGTGCCATTGCTCACTCCACTATCTCCTGCCATGGTTGAAACAACCAGGATTGAAGATGGCAAGGTCATTATATAGGGGATGCCCAGAGGGCGAGAAACCCTAAGAGAGACTATAACAATAAATTCCCGCAAAGCCCGGAAAGGCCGCGATATGACTGTTAGAAGGGGGAAACCCTAGAAGAGCCGACTCCAGTTTATTGCCAGAGTTGCAGAGCGTTTCATATCTCACATATATGAATTATCTTTTCCACGGACTTGTGCCAGGGGTTAACTTTTTTGAAAATAGGATAATGTTTTTTTTATGCAAATTTATTTTGAAAAGGGGGGAAGAAATATAATTCATTTTCAAAAAATCATAAAGAGGATTAAATTTTAATTGGATGCATTTTCGGTTGTAACCGACATCTAATAGTTATTTTTCTTTAGGGGGGAAAGTATGAAACAATTTAAATGATGTATGCAACAAACAATGTTCATCACCCCATGTTAGCACTAAGGGGGGAATGTTAGGAATATTAGGTAGTGCTCACATTTGTGAGTAATAATATTAATTGGGCTATTATTATATTGCACGTGATAATATAAATAAACAATAGATATTTTAGGGAAAAATTAAAGGTTGGTGAACAACCTATCTAGATTTAGGGTGAGAGATATGTGGAGTTGTTATAGGAGTTAGAAATATTCTCTTATATATATGTAACATATAACTTATATGAAATGTTGATTTGAATTATATTAAGCGTATGCTCTTGCTGAATATGGGGTAGCCCCCACAACATCCACAACCACAGACAAAGACAAAACTCAAGGCACCTTTCCACAATTCACATTATAAACTAACACGTTCATCGAAGCCTTGTAGAAGAAATGTTTTTGGTGGGTCATTTTGTACTGGTAGAACAAGTGCGACCATACTCACTTGTTCATGGTGACGACGGAGGAGTGGCCACTTGCACCAAGGATCCTCAGACATTTCCACCATTTCTAACTAGCGTTGTATTTTTCCCTGCTTCGCGTGTGGTTCACAGTTACATTTTATTGCTGTAAGACCACGAAATTATATATAAAATGTTGCCTCAGTGTATATCTTCCACATAGTAGTCTATTTGACTATCCTTCCGTTGGATGTCATGTGTACGGTTACTGCATAGCCGTGTGTCATCGACGAAGCGATCTCATCCCTTCCTTTCTCTATCTGGTGTTAGACGAGAACCAACCTTCCGCCAGTCCAAATGCCTTTCGGCGTTAAAAAGGGCCCAAACATTATTATATAGCCAATATATTACTCTTTTTTGATTGAATTCTCTAAGAAAAAAAAAAAACATTTAAGTGAAAATCTAATGGAAGCCAAATTTATGGATGAATTGTCATGTGCCAATCAAATAGACGTCAAATTTAATGTATAAAATAAAAGTGCACAACTCACTCCATTACAACTCTAGTTGCTATTGTAGGAACACCTCTTGGAGTAATAATCTAAGTGAAACCTCTTCTAATTTCCTTCATAATCAAATCTACAATTTGTAAAAATATGTTTCATATTTAAAAAAAACTAAAATTAAAAACTTAAAAAAATCGTAGTTTGATTCGTGAGGATGATAGTATAACACATGTATAATAATAACTAGATACATGTTTATTCAATGTCGTGTAATCCTCTACTTAATAGGTGCCACACAGTGACTTATTCGTGTGAAATATATTATAGTTGAATTAAGCATATTTAATTGTATTCAATAGATGTTATATTAGCAATTATCATTAAAAGCACGTCTTATAGATGGCATACTAACAATTGCCTTAAAGGTGTAAAATAGATATTAGGGGACGTGAATTTTTAAAATATGAAAAGTGTGTGTGTGTAGAGAGGACTTTAAAGTATTACCGTATAATAAAAAATGTGTTGATCATCATTACGTTTTTTATTGATTGTTTATAACTAAGATATAATGATTTTGGAATAGGTTGTAAAACTATCCAAGCAATTGTTTGGATGCATCTTTAAATAATAAGCAATATTCAAATATTTCGTTCAGTCCATACACACTTAATATTGATCTCCGAATAATTAATTATTGTGGTATTAGTGTATTTATTAATTATTGGTACAAAATTAATTAAAAACTATGATAATATGATATTAATGTATTTACATATTTATTGACTATTGGTATGAGATTAGTTAATTACTATAATATTAACTTGTTACAATTTTTTATATTATATAATTTCGAGATGGTAAATGGCATATTTATAATAAAGATAAAATGTCACTTAATATGATAAATCCAACATACACTAATAACATATATACATATGGTATGAAATTAATTAATTAGTACGGTATTGGTTTATTTTTGTATTTGCCTTATAAATTTTTGACATACAAATAAAATATTCGGGAATAAGAGTCTATTTTTTTTGTTTTCTTATATTGTCAAACTTTAGAATTGCTAAAAAATAAAAAAATATTTTTTCTTATATTATCAAACTCAGTTACATCGTAAAAAATATTAATTTTATTTCCATCAAAATCATTTGAATTATAAAGTCTAAATAGCTAGATAACATGAAATCAAACTAAATATATTTTGAAAACCAATTAAAAAATGTAACATGCAAGGTCTAGAGTTATATCTCGAATTTCACAAGATACAATGAAATGTGTGCCCATATGCAATACAAAATCAACACAATTTTTTTTGGTGAGAAACATAACTAAATTTGGAGTATTTTGTACTCTCATGGGAGTGTTTAGAACGTGTGAACATTTTGGACAAAATAATAGGAATATATAATTTTTTTGACAATTATGTTTGCTTAATTTTGATCTAAAAAATCTCTCAAATTTCTACGCTTTCATTTTGATCACCCACAAAATTGAAAAACTTCTTTCCTGTCGTAATTAGGTAGCACTATTCAAGAAATTTTTAAAGAAAACAAAACATATTTTAATATCTGTAATAAACAAGAAAATACAAGAACTATCTTGATATTTGTCATACCCCTAAACTAACAATATATGAAACATCACATCAACAATTGCAATAATTCATAATCTCTGTTTCTTATAATTGATTCATCTAGAATACTTTAATGACATGTTCAATATATTTCTAGTTTCTTTATAAATATTTAAATTTTCTTTAAAATGTTAGATAACAAATGACTGATTATCAGTCAAAAAGTGATGAAGGTAAGAACATACAATGGGGGCCACAACTACATTTACTAGGAACATCCGCATGCTCATGGTAGGTCCTAAGTGTATACATATACATTGACAATTTTTTTTTTCACGTTAATTAAAAAAAGAACTAGAGAAAGTTTGATAAAGGAGTCTAGAACCAATCACAAATCGATAAAATACACCAATATTACGTAATTTATAATCAACAAATACATGTAATAAATGCCATTTTAAAAGTGCCTCCACATTTGGAGGCTTCCATATTGATTGTTAATCATCATTACTAATTTATCACATTCAAACAAACGGAATCGAAGTTTTGATTCCTTGCCGAGACAAGACTAGATAAGTTAACAAAAGAAACAAAACTATCATTACTAGCACGGAAACTCGTGCGAATTTGGGTGGCCCAAAACAACCTGTTCAAAACCCTCTGGTTACACTAATTTTTTGTCTGAAACCCTCTGGTTACACTAATTTTTTGTCTGAAACCCTCGGAGGAAGAAGGCGATTATTGAGGGCAATAAATACGTTTTGCTCGGGATCGGTCCGCAGACCTCGTACAGGCAATAACGGAGCCTCTTTCAACACATTTCAGATAAAATTCTGATTGTTTTTGTTGTTGAGATGATTCTGCTTGAGACGCCCTCGCGCTTTCTTCTTCAGGTTTTGCTGAATCGCTTAAAAACGTGAGTTATTTATTCTTTTACTTACTCGAAACCAAATAATCAACATTGATTTTTGCAATAACATTTTTACCGTGCTCTGAACGATTTCCCTTTCCGCTAGCAAAAAGATTTTGATGTAAAAGATTTGAGGTATTCAGAGTGCATAATTTTCAAAACAAACATATTTTTTCTGTCTAAACTTGAGGTAAAAGACTTTCATGTAAAAGCTTTTCACGTAAAAGATTTTCATGTTAAAGGTTTGAGGTGTTCATAGTGCATAATTTTCAAAACAAACGTATTTTTTCTGTTTAACCTTGTTCAAGCGCATCAAAGTATGCATCCATGATTTTCATGCCCGTTGTGCTCAAAATATCCACAAGCGGAAAAAATGTCGCACAATAGTTAATTGTTTGAAAGATTTATATCCTGGAAATCTCTAAAATAATTATGGATTATGGAAGCTCTGAACTGTCTTATTATGTTAATATGTAGCGGTTTGTTCCACGTTTCTAACTTATAGATAATTAATGAATGGAATTATTTTAATAACTTCCATGAGGCTGAAATGGTCTATGTGACAGAAAAGCCAAATCTGCATCTCATGTAATGTTGGAGTGCACAAAGAGCGGAGGGTAAGTTTGAGGTTCTATGGATTCCTTCTGGAAGTAGACTTTATAGTTCCATTACTAATTTTGATTAGAAATTCCCTTGTTTTTGCAAGCCTTGGCTGTTCATATGGGGCAGGCATGTAGGGGGAATTCCATGACAAATTTCCATTCTGTCTCAATCTTCCGCTACCCCCCATTGTGGCAATCCATGTTGAAGTGGCATTCTGTCTCAACTCCCTGCTCCTTTCCATTCTTACAATTCACGTTGAAGTGCCATTCCGTATCAGAGCTGGACTATGTTATAAAACCGATGTACACAACCTGATACATTTCTCATTTTTGCAAATTAGTTTATCGCAGAGGTCAAATGACTGAAATAAGTTAATTCACTGCCTAACCACAGCCCGATCTCTTCATAATATCTTTGCCCTTAATGAAGGTGCCAACCAGATTTGTGACGCCATCAAAATTCAACACCAGAGCTCTGTATGGTCTTAGCTATCAACAACCGAGTCTTTATAACAAAACATCCAAAGTCATAATGATGTTTACAATACCTTTTAGTTTTATATTGTATATGGCCACATTTGGATGCCATATGAGATCTGGATCATTTATCTAGAAATATACATTGTTTCTGGCTAGATCTATGATCACCTAAGTTACTTCAATCAAAGATATCAGGCTTTTGAATTTGCCAATAGCACCATATTTTCTCTCACAGGATTTTATTGCTATAGCGAGAGGATTTCTTGATGCTCTGCTACACATGACTGTCCACTTGAGGTTGACAACTTGACAGTATCTGTTTTTATAAGTTCAATAATTAAATAATCTGCTCCAACATGTCAAGCTGGGTTGATCTAGTTTAAGCACCACAGGTCTTTCCAGCCTCAAACATTTTTATGGAACGGGATACCTTGGTGGCTTGTTCTCAAAGCTTGTCTTATATGGAATTAGCTTCAATCTTTTCTTTGACTTGTTTGCACTCGAGTACGATATGTTTTTACCCCTTCTCCCTGTTTCTCACTGCATCTGAGAATTTTGATTATACTAGATTTCTGATAATTGAATCATACACCGATGTAGTGTATTGAGAATTACTTGGGTGTAGTGGCTTAATGTTTCGACTTCCCTGTATGCAGTTTTGTTTTGCAAAGGTAAGCAATGTTGATCTGAAATAATGTTCTTGTTCCTTAATGCCGTTCCTCTTTATCAGGGAGAAAAAAATTGCATTTTTTGACAATGCAGCATGTAGATTGGTCTTTAAGAGAAAGTATCAGAGCAAATTAATCTTGTTTATGCTCAAAGCTGGAGAATTTAAGGCACTCCTTACGGGAATTCTCTCTTGTCTGCTTCTTTGGGTAACATAGGCCTAGATTGGATGCATGGTGAATCGATGATGCTAAGCATATATTTTTTCTGTGTTTTAAGGCTCAAGCTCCAGTGTAAGACTATTTTTTCCCTAATACGGCACTAGGATAAAGAGAAATGAACATGTGGCGCTCTACACTAAAGCTAAAATCCTACCACTCTCACTAACACTAGGCAAAGGTAGTCTAAAAAACCATTGCAAACTTTGGATACCTGCTATTTGATTTTTTGAGGGGTTAAGTACTTCACAGAGTACATTTAATCGTTATAATTATATGCCTTCCTCCAATTTTGGGAGGCCGTAACCTTTTGGCATTTTTGTCAGATTAGAGTAGATTCCAGTGTTTTACCCTTTTGTATTTCTGGGTCAATGTTTTATCTCAGAATCATATCCTTTATCATTAGGGTTGGATGCCTTACCATGAGTTTTCTTACCTTGAAATTTGGTTTAATCATCATTCCTTTCTAGGGATATACCTGTGTTTTTCTTTTGTCCTGTTTTCTTTTCCTAAACTATAAGCATTCTTTTATTGCATGACAAATGTGTCAAGACTTAAATGGCTTTCTGTAAGTTGAGGTAGACTACGTTTTTCAAAAGTTCAACCTGCTTATGCTTAATGTCACAATGAATGCCACAAGGTGTTGCGATAAATTTATTGTGATGAAAGACACATATTTAGTAATGCATTGAAATGCCTTTGAGGTTAGGCTTCAATTTTTTTATGATGGTTCTGCAAGCTTCTCTAGACACACCTGTAGGGGTTTTGGGAACTCTCAAAACTTGGGCCAAGAGTGAAATAAAACTTGCTATACAATATAATGGGAATACTTTTATCCCACCAAACACAATATTAAGTTGCATTGACACATCCAAGGGATAGAGTTACAACAGAACTACACAATACCAGCCTATTACCTGGTATGCTTTAGAATTATGAAAATATTGCTACTATTCTGTGGGGTTGAGTCAGTATTATTAATTCAAAAGCAGTAATACATAGTAATTAATATATTAGGCAGATACCAGGTGTGCTCCACGAGTGGTATTGGTGGGTGACATAAGGTCAGCAGGCTTAATGCCCTCTCTGAAGCTTTGAATTGAACGAGATGCTTGAGAAGCTGGGTGTCATTTGGAATACTTCTTCCAGGATACTGTTGATTCGCGAGCAACCTATTTGATAGACTTTTCAGTTTCTTCTTCATGGTTCTGATGCCAGCGGAAAATCATCTTCCACCTCAGGCTTGTTAGGATTGCTTTTTAATGCCAATTTAAAGCCCAGAGGTAAGACCCCAGCTTCCATCTTGTTGTTTGTTGCTTTTAGGGCATGTACAATGAAATCTTGTATCAGATTTGAGATTTCCTTTCACCATCCCTAATGACATCCCCAGCCCCGATTCTCCCCTAGAAGCCCAAAAAAAATTCATTGTGGTCCATCCTAGCTTTGGGTGCTGCCATCTAACATCACTTCCCTTTTGCTTTGTTCCCTAGATCCTTGTGTTGAGGGAAGCCTACTCTTGTACTATTTGGACTTTTTTTTTAATTAAAGTGGATAGATTTACAACATGGATACTATAGGCACTGCACATGTATGTAGGACTATCCATTATTCTGGAATTTTCCTAATGGCTTCAATGTTGGACCAAACCCTCATCCTGGCTGTGGCCATTGCGGCAGTGTGTCTACACTGTACAGTGAAGGGCAAGAAATGCCCGGAGCAGAGAAACAATAACTAGTGTTTTTTAACATCATAGCAAGCCCGAGTTATTTTTCTCTCAAATCTATAATTTAAGATGCAGGGATCCACGATATGTATCCTATACCAATAATTAGAAAATTTACCACTATAATTTTGTCTTTTTCCAAAGTCCACTTTTAGCAAAGTAGATTTCATATTGTTACTTACAAACTTTGCTTTTGTATTTTTGATATATTTATTTATGTATGGTTTTCATGTTTGTATTTTCAGGTTGGAAAAACCTGTAGAGCTGGATTACCAATTGGTTGAATTTGACGATGTACGGTACCATATTCAGGTAAAGGTTCTAATATGCGACTAAAAGGCCGGTGATGGCAGGAATGACTTACTAGAGGCAACATAATTAGTTCTTGGAATATGTGTCCCTTATCATAATATTTAAAGCATGCTTATGAAGTTGTCAAGAAGCTTTAATTTGAAAAAGGAAGGAAATTGTCATGATTTATTTTTAGAATATGATAGCAGGTGTACTCTTGTAGTACCATGTCACTTTGATTTTTTGATACGTTTTGATTAGCACTTTAGGATAGGTGGAACTTTGAATAGGAAATAATAACAATGCTATACTTTGTACAGGCAACAGTGAAGGATCCTCATCATATGGTTTTGTCAATCTTAATTCCATCTCCACCACCTGAGACTGTTTTTGCTGGTGGACTCCCATTTGGTGCAGCAGAAGCTGTAAGAGGAGCATATGGCGTTATAGTGAAGATTGATGACCCTCCAGAAGATGGCTTTCAGCTTACTCTAAAGATTGATTTGACAAAACTTCCATCAGATGAAGGTCCAGCGAGTTTCTTACCCAAGGTCATAATAAGCTTTCTATATAGCTGATTGATGACAATGTATTTTAGCTTCTAAGCTGAATATTGTCATTGTTCAGAATAAAGTTTTATGGTAATTGTTTGGAGTAAAGACTTGGTATTCAATCTTTGATAGAATTAATCTTTAGATGACCGTAGTAACACTGGGATGTCTGGAGAATTGTAGCAAGTTGTATTTAATTTTGTTTTTCTCAACTAGTATTTCCGATGCCATTCTCTAGGATATATTTGTATTTTTTGCAATGTTGGACTATCGACACTTGGAGAGCATGTGGTTACATTCAGAAGCCCTTTTGTCAGGAAAGCATCATATGTAGAAGCCTATTGTCTTTATTTTGAAGTCCCTGTTAATTGACATGTTTATGGACTATTTCCAGTTGTAGGAATTAAATATGTTAATTACGAAAAATCAGAAAACGAGATAAGTCATCGTAAAATCAGATAATGTTTCTGTCACTATTGTTTTAATTCCTCTCGTCATTTCAAATAAATGTTTACAAGTATTTCACATATTTGCGTGAGCACTAGAGTAGATGAATTCATGGTGGGAGAAAATGTTAGATAAACATTTAGGAAATGTGAAAAGCTAATAAACATGCAGTAATCATGTTTTTCTTGGCCTGTTCATGCTCTGTTGCTGCCCTCTTCCATTATTCACTTTGCATTCCTGGATTTTTGTACAAAACAACAGTGTGGATTGTGAAAATATCCAGAATAATAATCAAAGCTTGTTATACCGAACATTCTTGACATGCCCAGACAGTCCTTTTCCAGGAAATTCATTGGAACAAGTTTTGGGTTGACACAAGAGAGCTTAAGTTATGCATTGGTAATGATGCCCTGAAAAAGTTGTTTTACTTGAATTAATTTTAAGACACACATTGATTTCCCTGGTGTTTTGTTTGATCGGTGCATGTTATTGTTGGAGCACTCCAAGGTTGAAACAAATATGCATCACGTAGTCAAATTGAATATTTTCCAGAAACTTAAAAGAAATAATATCCAAAACAGATGCAACACTTAAGTTGGAGAATAAGTTTTGTACAAAAGCAAGTAAAAGGGTTGCACATGAAAGAACTAATTTCTATTATGAGAATTGTTGAATTCTAGAATGTAAATTTGCTAAAATTGGCAACTAAGCAATAAAAAACCCAAAGAATTAGAGTTGATTAGGCTCAAATAGACAGGAAAACAGCTGTAAGATCCCTTAGACATAAATGGTTGTAATTTTTTAACTTGGATCTCTTATTTGACGACTCTTTAGGATTCTGGTATCTATATAATGAAGCTGTCTTCAATGAATTTTTTTTTTCAGCAGAATAGATTTGCAAAAATGTGGGACATCTGCTGCCACTGAATGGATTTCTATGAAGAGAATATGGTAACATGGAAGAGATAGTTGAGGATTGCAACTTGTTTAACAAAAGTGGTTAAATCAGTCAATTCAATTGTAGTCATATAAAAGAAAGAGAGTTCAGAAATGCAACATGTGAATGAAGGTGAGAATCAAACAGCCAACAATCCAAAACTCCAATATGTTCAAGTGTGAGGAAAAGTGGACTTCAAACTTGTTAACAATTAAGGAGGTCAGCTTTATGACAAATAGTGCATCAAATAAACAAGGAACAGGTTACGTTCTAAAATGTATTTTTCAAAATATCTAAATAAACAACAATTGAAATTCATATAGCTTTAATGTAGGTCTGAGTATGCCTCACATAGTCTGTGGAAAACCAATGGAAAAAAAGAGAATGTGAAGTGATTGCAAGAATAGTAAAACTTTAAATATAGCAAATAAGAAAGGATGCATGACAGAGCCCAATCTGTCCATATTCCTAGAGACAATTGATGATGCCTAGTCCAGATAAATAGGTTGTGGATTTTGATAAGTAGGTTGCAGATTTTGATTACCGATGAACTGTTGTATGCAGCTGTGAAAGCAACTTTGCAGGCTATCAATATGCGTCAGGACAGTATGCCTCAAGTGAAATACGGTTAGCTTTTAGATGCATTTGGAAGTTACAGGCCATAAATACTTGAGAAATATACAGTATGTCCCTCAAGTGAAATATTGTTAAGACTTTAGATGCATTTGGCTCACTCAGTAACAAGTTGCTAGTTTACAAGGGACGGGTTATGTCTATGCTGCCACTACAAGTAGCAGATCTGTTTATAATATAAATTAATTAGTAGTAGTACAAAGCAATTTTGTCTAAAGAATTGTGGGGAAATTTTGAGGAAGAGATCATGGACCTTCTAGTTAAAATATTCGAGTAAGATATTGCTGATCCTTAAAGATATATTTACATAGTTGTTGACTGGGGGGAAATTAGAATATGGGTCAGCCCACAGCTGGAGGGAAATTCGTTTATGGCTTTGCTTGTACAAGAGAGATCCAATTGTGATTCCCCAAGTCCAGTCCTTGGGGATGACCCAAATGGGCCAATTAGTAAATTTCCAGATGTTGATACAGCATCCATATCCCTACAATTAAAAAAATACATATTTACATTAATGTAAAATGAATGGTTTGTTTGTCATCCTGCCACTGGAAGTAGTAGACCTCCATGAGACTAAAAAGTAACAGAAAATATAGAGATTTTTATTGCAAGGATTGTGAGAAATTTTGGAAGGAGGCTGATGGACTTTCTGGTCAAATGTTTTTCCTAAACTGTTCCTCATGTATTTACATAATTGCACAAGGGATGATTTTTGTCTCATTTTCCATCACAGATTCACAAGCAGTAGATCAGTATAATGTAAGAGAATAATAAGTAATAAATTGATCATCCAATGGTTTTTTTTTGTCTTTGTAACCAAGTTTTGTATTTTAATAATCTTTTCATTCTTATGATGCATGGAAAGGATTTTGGTGGACTACTCTATTAAAATATTTGACTAAACGTATTGCTGATTGTTACTCTATTCATATAATTGCATTTGATTGCAAATTCTGTAATGTGTTGGAAGTTGATTGTTTGGAATGGGAGAGAAAATTATGTCAGGGCTTTACTTATTTTAATCTTCTTGAACTTTTAATTTACGGTGCTCACTGTTGTTACTTTCTTTCCACACAGAGCGTAGGACTCAATTGGTGACAAAGATTGCATCACTGCGATCAGTGGTGTTAGGAGCGCCTATGAGGGAAATTTTGAAGCATCTTGCTTCTAAGGTAGTTGCACCTGATGCAGATAGGCTAGTTGCCCTTGTGCACCGTCCAAAGGAGTCTTTCTTTCTCATTCCTCAGGTAAGGTAGTTATATAATTTCTTCTTCCTTCTTGTTTTCTAGCATCAAGCATGCATAATCTACAGGTTCATCTAAATTATGTTGCAATGCTTGTTCTTGCAAGCACAAATTTTTTTCTCATCCTACAAAGAAACTGTTTCCTTCCACCCAAGTTACATGAACTACGATATTGCTTTTTTATCTTAAATGATGACTATTCGTGTTCCTTTCCAAGCTTGTTATTTTAGATTTGTGCCATAAGCCTGCCTTTGAATTACTTTGCAAAAGTCATGGCAGTTTTTCAACTCCATTTTTAGTGTGGGTCACATCGCTGACTGTGAAATTAAATGCTTCTTAAATATGTGAGTGTCCAATGGCCGTTTCATAGTGACTGATAAAACATTTGAGTGTATAATCTTTATTTGTGCTCTCTAATTTTTGATTCAAAGTGCCTTTGTCATCAGTTTGTGCTGGATAAGCCTGACATGATAATTATTTACAAATTACAAGTTTTGAATCTAAACGGATAATTGAAAAATAAATAGGTGTACTTTGTGAAGTAAGTATGGTCCCTACTCTGATGTATCTTATCCTTGTACCTGCTAAATGGTGTGCAAAAGAGGGTATTGACTGTTATGTGGGTTGTTTGGATGAAATTTGAGTAGACACCATGTTACACTTGCCAGCCAGATGCATCTCCTGTCACTGCACATTCATATGTCATAAATATGCAACATTTGTTTAGATTGTGAAATGTTTGGACTGCTTTTTCTGATTAAGAAATAAAAATTGCCTTTTCTACTAGAGCATGGAAAATTGCACTATATGATTGATTTGTTTCTTGTGCGTATATAATTATGTAAGAATTGAATAATCTTATATAGCTTTTCATCCTAGCTGACATTCTACTTCAATAGAGTTGTGTTTTCTCTCAGAAGATAGCAACACCTTATAGTCTTAGTCCTTAAGATCCTGGAAAAATCAGGAAACATAGTCTCATCGATTATCAATATGGTGTGTTTATGAGTGTGCAGTTAAGCTTTTACAGGACAAAACTTTCACATGGCTCCAGTCATATCACGCCTTTGACATTGGCTCTAATTAAAATTGAAGGGTGCATTTATTTGTAAGAGTTGAGTTTTTACTACAGAACTGGCTTGTGGGTCCAATCACATCAGGCCTTCCAAGATGGTTATAAATAAAATTGATTTTCACAGAGTTGCCTCAAATTTTCTTAAGTAGGAGCTACTATGAGTTGGATTATGTTTTGGAATTTTAGCATGTTGGACTATTCCTTGAATCCCATTGGCAGTACCATCTGAGTTTAAACTAGTCATATTATCATCCACAAGAGATCACCTTACATTAATATTGCTTTGTTATGACATATCCCATTACTTGGGGTTGGTGTACCATCATAAGGCCATGCATTCTTGAATATATATATATATATTCCAAATCTGAATTTATAAACATTTGCACCGGTGTATTTGATGATCATAAATTGACTTCATACAACTATAAGTATTTGCCATGTAGTATTCAGATTCTGAAACAAGCTAGAAAATTGTCTTTCAAAATTTTCTGGAACAGATCTGAAATATTCTGAATTTTAGCTGTAAATTTAGTTGAGAATCCGCATACTCCTGACAGGTACATGCTTAGATAGTGCCTTTGGATGTTCTTCCCAATTTATTGGCAAGGAAAACAAATAAAGAATGGGCAGTTTCAATGTTGTTGCAAGTGTGAAGGCAATTTGCTTTAGAGCTTCTATTCTAGCAAGAATGTAGTAGATAAATACCCAAGGAGGACAAGTACAACAGACTAAGAAGATATTTGAGATATGGGATTACTCTTATCTCTACCCGCGAATAAAAACAGAACACAAAAGTGTGGTGTATGTGATGTTAGGTGCTTGTCATCAAGTTTCCGCAGGCCTGCAGCTTCCAAACCTCAATTGAGAGAACATATTCAAAAACTGACGATAATGAGAAATGGAGAATTTGACTTGTATTTACATTAGTTTTGTAACATTTTGTCAACCCACTTAAAATTGACCCTGTATGTTGGCTGTTTCGGCATCCTTTTTGTGATCATCAATATCCATTTTGACCAAATATTAGGTTAGTATGAGCTAACTAGTTGATTACAAAATAGGTTATTCTAGTATTCGGGTTGTACCTGAGATTACGTGCCATTTTAATGTTGTAGATACAACCCATGGACTGTTGGAGTGCATCATGCAGCTATCTGTGGTCCATAAGACCACGAGGTTTGATCTAGCTGAGTGAGCAACATTTCTGATAGGTTGGAGGATCATAGGAGGCTGGAGGAAAATTTCCAATCTTGATCATGCTACTAGCTCGGAGATTGGTTCAGTGCTTTAGGAGCAATCTAGTGCCAAAACGACAACAAAGCCGAAGATGATGATCATCACTGGCAGTGATTACAGACCATACTTCATCTGCACATGCTTGTAAATTCAGAGCCAAAATGACTAAAGTCTAAGATGGTGTTGACAGACTGTACTCTAGCTGCATACTAGCCAATCAAAAAGGTGGCCAACACCCTTTAAGAAAATGTAGTGGGGACCCTGTCCTGCTACTATTGTTTTGTAACTGTTTGGTGAGGCCCAGTTCAACCAGAGAGCACTCGAGTTGAGCTCCAATCCCACCTAAGGATGAGTTTAATGAGGACCACTCACTATTGTAGAGATGTTTGTTGTGAACAAGTGTGTTTGTGTTTGTTCACATAGGTTTGTATGATTTGTTATGTTTGTCCTAGACTCTCAGTTCATACTGATTTGGTGTTTTTGATGAAAAGAAAGGCCTGTCCTTGTTCATTAGTTGTTAGCAGGTATAATTAGGCAGGTGTGTATGAATTGTTATGTTTCTCCTAGTTCATACTTCTGATTTGGTGTTTTCGATGAAAAGATGGGTCTGTCCTCGTTCAAGTTGTTAGCAGTTATAGTGAGGCCATTTCAACTATTGTTTGTAAGTATAATGAACTGCGAGTATGTTCCAGTTCACATATGATGTTGATTCTCTCCCAGTGTCTAAACTATATGTAATAGGGTGGAGGGAATGTTATGAAATTAGATTCATTAACACATATAGTGTATATAGTAGATAGGTTTAAGCAATTAAACCTATCTCAGTTTGTGAAGAGGTTAGTGTCATTTATGTAAATAAGAGAGGTTGAGAGATGGTAGGTAGTTGATAATTATCATATCCTAAATAATAAGATATGATATTTATATTAATATGTAGTAGTGTTTGAATAAGTTAAATGAAAAAGTAGTGTGTTGCGTCAGTAGTGTGTCTAGTATTAATTTTGTGCATAGTTTTATTCGGTGACCAAATCTATGAGGTGATACTATGGAATGGGCATATGGGTATGTGTGTTTCGAGCACATTTATAATGCTGAGTGCTGTAGTGAGGACATGGTTGATTAATATCTTCTAATGGCTGGAGCTGCAAGTGGCATTGTGACACAGATTTTTTGAATGTATGATGAGAGAATCTGCTTGGATTGAGAACGGGAACCAACATGGAGGTGTAGTGCAACTTGCATAGGTGCAACAACAAGGTGTGTGATATCTGGTTTTGTGCGGGACTAAGGTGATGAGATAGATATACGGTGGGCATGCCTAGAAAGTATAGGAGGACAGAGAACAAAAAGAGGAGCTGCAGAAGAAGCAGCATCAGAAGGGGAAAGATTTTCTATGCATGCATGGTGGCAGGAAGGAAGCTTCAACTTGTTAATGTTGGTACAGGTGGCATGGGAAGCTTCAACAATGCAGAATGGTTTTGGTGCACACATATGTATAATGCATCCAAGTTCGTTTTTGTAGCTTTTGTTATGATGAAAGAGAAATAAATTTGGGCAGCTGTACTATTGAAAAGCCCGGCATTAGCGAAGGATCTAATTCCAAAGTATTATTCAATTAATGCATGTTTAGGGAGTGCTGCTTAAAGGGCTATGAATAATCTTAAACAACCACAACCATATGACTTCGGTGTTGATGATTATCAACATGGTTAGGTGAGGTATAGTGGCGCTGGGATTCATAGTGATGCGGCTGATAATGCTAGTAAAATGAGCGAAAGTTTGGTTGGAGAGGTTCCTTCTTTCATGTAGGTTCATACATCTAGAGCAAGAAGGATCTAAAGGGTATTTTCCCTTGTATTTCTTAGACATGAGGCTACTGGGATTGCTGAAATTTTTGGTGAGGGTATTACTGAAGTTTGACCTGGGGATTTCATGGTAGCTTTGTTACCAGGCAAAATGTAGAGAATTCAAGTTTTGCAAGTTGGAGAAGACAAATGGGGTCATGGAAAGGAGTAAATGATAATTGTGAAAAAATTTCAAGTTTGTCTCTTTATGGTGTGAGGTGAAATATAGTCAACAACATGCAGTGGAGTGGTGCTGATTTTCAAAACAAGCTTTCTGCAAAGTTTCTAGCACAAATTGATTATGCAGCATTGTGTAGGGGGTTACTTTGGAGGAAGCATGGTTAGGCAGGAGACAATGTGTAAGTGATCTTTCATGTTTTCGGTTGTGTTGCTTTTGCATCAATTCTTGAGGATAAGAAACTTCAGCAAAATTGCGGTTAGTAGAGAAGCGGTTGTAGATGAAAAATATTTTTTTGGTAAGTCTAGAGATGGTATTGTATGGGAGACTGCTTGTGATAATTGTGGATTGATTTCTGTTGTTGAAATAAAAGAAGGCTTAGATTTGGGAACATCAAAGGGGTCAAGTTCCAGAGGGGGATTTGCAAAAGATCAGATTGATACTCAGGCTTCACAGGAAAATCAGGAGAGCAAACGACAAAGACTAGAGTGGTATTTTACCATGGTAAAAGATGTCAAAAGGATGAATGCCACTGGTTATGGAAAGTCAATCATGGAAACAAATGGGGCAGGGTGGTCAGCATGTATATTTGCTCTTTCTTTTGCTCCAAGAGATGAAATAAATGCATTTCATGTATGCTTAAAATGAAAATGTAAGCATGAATTATGGATGATGTTGGAAAATGTGATTGATTGTAGATATGTTCAGAGATTTTGTGATTGCAATTCATTGTAGATCTTTGAAATTGTATACCAACATCAAGTTGTATACACAATAAACAGTTGGGATCGATGGACATATTTTCCTAATTCATAATGTCATGTTCCAAGCTGCTAATAATTTGCTTGTAAAATGATAAATTGACCTCAGGTAGTAGAAAGAAGAATGATCTCATCCATGGAGATGGGTTGTACTAGGTCTCAGGGAGCCAAGAAGAAAGATTTGAGGTTGAGGTCCATCAGATGAGGTGTTCTAGTGACAAGGTGTTATGATGTGGAAAAAGTGCATCAAACGAAGTGTTCAAGTGATGGGGTGTTATGATGTGGTAGTAGTACTCTACAATGAGTTGAGGCTAATAATGTCCAATAATGGACATGGACCTAAAGAGTGTCTTTGAAAATGACATAGGTGATAAGCACTTTCAAAAGTGGGGTACTTATTTGGTCATTAGTTATGGAACTTCCATCACTGGAAAATACAGGTAATAAGCACTTACGGGGTATATTTTAGGTCATAGTAATGTGATTTCCATTATTGGAAATTTATGGAGGCTAATAGAATGCTCATGCTACAAATAGAGGAATGGTAGGACCATTGGGTATAGATTGTCCCATCTAGAACAGATAGGACATCATAGTTATGGTGTGTGGTCATTAAAGGTGTACCTATAGACAATCAAGTTGGAGTGGGTGTTAGGGGCATGTACTAGGCCACCATAGAAATAGGGTGTGGTAGATGTCCCAAAATATTGAAAAAATTCAAGGTTGGAATTTTCCACAATTGTTATGGTGTGTCATATGGGCATGCAAATGTGACATCATAGTTATGATGTAAGGTAGATGCCCGCGAAGACTTCCAAGGATGGAGAACATTAGGCATCATACATTCATAAGATTGATATAAGTCTTACAAGAATATCCCTTAGATTATATAACATGACACTAAATTGTTGTTTAGTCATGGATATTATATGATAATATGGTTTGTGTTAGGATTGATCACTCTTAACAACAAATAGGTGAAGAACATAACATTCCAAACAAGCCGACACTTCAAGGTATAACAAAGTGAACCTAGTATTCAGCCCCACTTCCTAATTTACTTAGCGGTTGCAACAACTAGCCACCCATCTACTTTGGTGAGATGGGATGGCAACCATAGGGACACTTGGCAACATTAGGGACACTTGACAACATTTTTTGCATCGATAGCAAGGTTACACATCGATTAAGTTTATGTTTGGGCTTAATAAGACTCTTTGAGCGCCTTACTCTGCGCTAGATTATATTGTTGATGCAACGACTAAATCATTTTGGTTGTTTAATCATCAATAGAGACTGTTAGATTTATTAGATATAATACCATATTGTTAACTTAGTATTAGCTAGTTGTTTGTTCGTTACAACTAGGCTATTCTAGGATTTGGGTTTTTCCTGTGATGTACTATTTGTGTGGTTATAAATATAGGGCATTGTTTAATAATATAGTAATCATATATAATTGGAAGTGTTTTGAAATGTACTTTCCAATCATATAATTCTTATCAACTCATTACATCAATAGGCATTCTACAATGGCAGCAAGGGGTGGGGTGTAGTGGAGTGGGCATGTTCAATTTTATTTTTGGTCTTAACTTTGATGTTTGTTTGACCATTAGAGGTCGATTTCATCCTTAAATTTGACGCCCATTTGACTGTCATTGATAATTTTTTTTGTTGGGGAAGTCAATCAAAAAATAGTAATATCTTGGCCATACAGTAGAGTGTGGGGCCCATGTTTTTTTGAGAAAGATTCCTTTTGAGACCGACACAACGGTGCAACTAGATTGATGCCATTAGTCACCAGTCGGTGGGAAATTGGCAGAAAATGTAATATCTTGGCCATATAGTAGAGTGTGGGGCCCATGTTTTTTTTGAGAAAGATTCCTTTTGAGACTGACACAACGGTGCAACTAGATTGATGCCATTAGTCACCAATCGGTGGGAAATTGGCAGAAAATGTAATGTAGTTATTAAACAATGCGGTATGTGAAAAATTCAAGATAAGAACCTTCAATTTGATATCTCTTGGCATATTTCAGATAGATGTATTTAAGATATTTGAACTAGTTATAGCTTAAATTCCATCTTTTACCCTGAATTTTATAAAAGTTTATAAAGAGGTCTAGCTTTCCCCATGGAATAACAAGGTGGCTTTTTGGGTTTGTAAGCTAAGTAGCCAATTCGGTTGTGGTACGGGTACGACAATTTTTTGACTTGGGTATGTTCGCACAATATATATATATATATATATATATATATATATATATAAATATATAGAAATTATAGCCTAATAAATAAGAAATTAGAGACATTTGTCATTAACCATATAGTATACATATAAAAAACAAAATAACCACAAAAACGAAAATATTATCCGAGTGCCAAATGTCTATTGTGGTCTTGCATTTGTGTTTTGCTTTTGTCTTTTGTGGTCTTTTATCTTTGTTTCTTGTGTTTGAGTTACTTTTTAGGGTTAGAATTAGTTTTTTATTTTATATATTTTTGTGTTTTTATGTTGTCATTTGACTGAAAAGCAAAAAAAATTCCGTTTTTTTGACTTGTGGGTCCTTGGGTATGTTCCGGGTACGTCTGCAGATGTACCTGGGTGTACCTGTATGCCCAAGATGTACCCAGGGGGTACCGTATCCGTACCACGTCCCGGGTAAGTACCCAGGTTGGGTGCAAGGCTGGGGGAGGACGAATCGGCTTCATAGTTTGTAAGGCACCTCTCATTAAATATGGGTTTGTGATATATCTTTGAAAAGCTCGTTTGATGTACAACAATATGGTGCGTATTTTATCTTATGTTGTCAAAGTTTTTAGGCTGTAACATCTCAGTCATTTATTGGAACACAATTTACAGTCCGCACTTGCTAAGGGAAGGCAAGTATATGCTACTTTTGTTTTTCTACTTAAAAGTGGAGCTAGGCATCCCAAAATATTTTCTTACATTCATATCACAGAGGATACTTGGATAGGTAATGGTTGAAATAAAGTATTTATAAATTTTTAGTCCAAATAGGAAGAAGGGCATAGGTATTCTCTATTAGACACATTGGGAGCATATTCCCTACCCCGATGCAGTGGATAGTTTGTAGCCACAGGAATCCAGTTTTTGTCTTTTCATGCAAAAGGAATTGACTGAAAGTAGGAGGAATTCACTGAAGTCGCTGTGTTTGCCTATGGCAATTTATTAAATATCCATCATGAACTATTATATATATATATTTTCAACATAAAAAATCCAAATCCTTACAAATGACACTGGATCAACCTAAATATATATTGCCTCGATCTTTCTTAGCTGCATACATATATTTGTCAGTTCAAATCTAGTGGGAGCATTTGTAATTCCATCGACTTCAACATGTAGACATCTTTTTGATCTTTGTGAACTTTAATTTGCTCTTCGTTGGCTTCATAATGGTTGCAACATCCATTCATAATGCATGTTCAAAGAGACTGTCCAAATTGTCAGCTTAGAGATCTACTGCCGTTCTTTATTTTGAATCACCCTCACATTCTAATTTCTTATTTTTAGAATGTGTCATGGAGATGGACTATTGCTGAGCAGCATCTACAGAGTAATCTTTTGTGATATTGACTAAAACATTTAGTCCCCCTATCTAACTTCTATTCAAAATGAAATAAAAAAATATTTACCGACACATTCCTGATATGCTGGGAAGAAATGCTTCTAAACCTGATAAAAAACATCACATTACTCTACTGCACCAAATCTACTGGCGATTAAGAGTATGTCTTCTTGTTGCACACATCAAATTGCAAGGATTACATAGAATGTGCAAAGACAACACTCTGTCAAAAAGGGCAGCAGATGTGTATAAAATGAAAAATAGGAAAACAGAAAAAAAGCTCTTTAAAGCTCTTATTAAACTCTACATAGCCCTTAGATTTGCAGTATAGATGTCGAGGAACCAAACATCTATGATACTGACATGCCCTGTTCTAATGTTGAAGCAAGCAAGTAGTAATTTGCTCTGTTTTTATTGCTACAAAAATAAAACATTGTACAGTTGGGACGTGCCTAGTTGTGTATACCTCTTTCATTTCTCTGATTATTAACTAGAAAGTATTTGGAAAGGTGGTTTCTATAATTTGATGAATGTATAAGTTCGTTGGATGTTATTTAAAATTTGATGGGTTGGTTGCATGGCTTTTTTGACAGCCAGAAAAGGTGACGGTGGTGTTTCCAATGCGCTTCAAAGATAACGTTGATGTCATACTCGCGACATCCTTTTTGCAGGTAAGGCTATATCTTTGTTGTAAGCAGAGTTTTACAGAGGTCCGTTCTGGTATTTGAAATATGTATTCAAATCCTAACCTAAAATAATTAAAGCATGCAGGAGTTTATGGAGGCAAGGCGGACAGGAGGGTTGAATAATGCACCACCTTGTGTTTGGTCTCCGTCTCCTCCTTTGGAGCTGAGAGGAGCACCTGCTCATGCGTTGAATGCAAATGCTGGATTTGTTTCTTTTGGTACATCTGAATTCTGTACTTCAGTTATTGGCATTGTTTTGTTTTTGGTTCATAGCTGTTTCTTGATGCTACATTCCTGTCAATGCTTTTAACATGATTGTTCAGGTGGTTGAAGGGATAATTTTGTTGATATAGGTGTAGTGATTTAAGTTTGTTGATTGGTGATACTCAAAATCAAAGTATTATTAGAATTTTGAGTTTTATCCAGAAATGTGGTTTAGAAAAATCAGTGATATTAGTGGGGTAATGGCAACACCACTTGACATTTGTGAATGATGGGCTGAATTTGTGTAGTGATATTTCCTCGCCATGTTGATGGTAAGAAACTGGACAGGACAGTTTGGAGCTTATTGACCTTTCATGCGTACGTAAACTATCATATAAAGGTGAGATTTAGTTGCCATGAAATATCATGTGGCTTGCAAATTTTACTGTTCGAATAGTTGCAGAGCTCAAAGAGATTGCTTTTGGCACCACCTTATTCTTGGTGTGTAGCTCAAATTTTTGTGTGGGGTTAAAATTTAAATGCTGCCTTTAATTGAGTTTCATCACAGTGTCGATTATTTGTGTAACTTATGGCAATTTCCCATATTTAGAATAGGGATCCGTAAAGATGTATTGTGGCATTGATTGTTTTTAGCAATATTACAAGCTTTATAGTTGAGGTCATTATGGAATGTGTGTTTTGTAGTTCTTACCATTTGCTTGATGATGAAAGCTGGTTTTACCTAAGTTTTTATAAATCTTGTTAAACAATAACCTTCAATCACCTTCCCAACCTGTAGTTGTCCACAATCACACATGGATAACAACTTTTCCACTTTCACATTCTTGCCATAGACAATTCCAGTCTTTGAAATGCAACTCTTGCTTCCTAAGTTGCACAGATTGGGACAATGCAAAATGTTGGAATATAAAGAGAT
Source organism: Taxus chinensis (assembly GCA_019776745.2). Classification (NCBI taxonomy): domain Eukaryota; kingdom Viridiplantae; phylum Streptophyta; class Pinopsida; order Cupressales; family Taxaceae; genus Taxus; species Taxus chinensis. The sequence goes on from CM034146.1 coordinate 692,994,747, forward strand.
ACGGTATTGGCAAAATAAGATTCGGGAATTGGCAAAATAAGACTTGAGACCATAAAATGTTTGAGGTAAGGGGGGGAAAATGAGGGACGGAACTGTGGTAGTCCCAAGGTATTTGACTAGAAAATGAGTCAGTGTTAAGCATTTTCTGGCCTAAAATGGATCCTAGCTTTATTCAATGCTGACGTTTTGCACTTTGAAGGCATATTGTATTGTATTAGTGATCTCAATTCTCAAGTGATCAGTTTCTTCAGGCCAATATTAAATTGTAATGGTTCATGAGCATCGGATGTCATATGGGGAGAATTTTATTAAAATTAGACAACTCGCAAAGTAGTCCCAAAGGATTCTAATGCAATTTTCTTCAGAATTCTCAATGACATCTAGGAGGAGTTAAGTCCTGTATGATGCATCTACACTTGCTAATGAACATTCCTTGATCAGTTTGGAACCTTTTATTCTTGTTAGGCAAAATATAAAGAAAATATTAGGAACAAGAAATTGTATTTCTTGTAATGTTACAAGGAGTCTTAACCTTGGCATCCTGGAAACTGTTTCCAATGTGTAAGTAATGCATTTGCTTGTTCTGAAAGTCATAGAAACTCTAGCTGGCATGTGCTTCATCAGGATATCCTACCAAGGACATTCTCCGAAACTGCTAAACTCCCTTTGTTCCCGATTGGGATAGTGAAACTCCACACGGGACATCACCCAATTGCTAGAAACTGCATGGAATGTTTTTGTTCTTTACTGGGTGCTTTTCTGGAGTTATTTGGAAATCTGCATCAACCTGTCAGCCATTTCTTACTTTTTTATTTCCTGCAATTCATCCATTTCCTTAGATGTATACTAGGTTTCTGACCAAAGTTGTTCCGTGTCCCAGTTTCTAGAAACTCCATTTCCAGAGCGCAATGAAGTAAGCATGCTAATTAATGTAGACAACCCCTGCTCCAGGAAGATCTGATAATGCAGCTATAATTTCATCTATCCTCATGAATTTCAGTGATTTTCTTATGTTGTGGTCAGATTACTGCAGCCAGAAAAGGTTGAACCATAACTGGTGCTCGATATTTATACATTTCTGAAATGTTACTAAGATGTCCAAATCTAGTTTCCTGTTAGTGTTTATCTTTATTTTCCAATGTTTTCCACAATTAAACAACAAATGTTATTACCATCCCCGAGAGTGAATAACCACACAAAGATAAACAACTATATCAGGCTAACCATGAAGGACTACAGGATTGTTTATTTTCAAGTTTTTGGTGTCATATTGGATATGCTGAAGCAAAGTTTACATTTTGGACCACTTCAACTTTTTGGGCATGGCATCATGGATCAAAATTTAGGAGAAAAAATTGACATGTAAAAGAGCAATCCTTTTATTATTATTTTTGATTATGGAATAAGAAAATGTTTCTAAAACAAAAAGCAAAATTAGTTTTAACTATACAGTTAAACCTGGTTCGTAGGTCAATTTCAAATTGGTAAGAAAGTCAAAGAGGAATGTGAGATGTGCAGAAATTAGTATATATGTTTTTTAACGGTTCAGGATCAAGATATTTGTCCAAATTTTACTTTGTTTTAGAGCTTTGTTTTCTGTAAATTTGAATTTTGTTTTTTCAAATGCGTTGCTTAGAAGTTCTTGGAAATCTCTCTTTTGACAGTCGAGGATATTTTTCTGTCATGTCACTTAACATTCTTTTTTTGTTTTCAGTGCTCAAAGAGTTTCATGCATACTAGAATGAGGCGGCGTGTTGAGACTTTGATCCAAGTGTGTATCATATATTTAGCATATTGAATTTTTAATTAATTTTAATGTTCAGAAAAATGAGAATTTTGTATCTTGTTCAGGCATTGAACCGTGCAAAACCTGATGTGGAGAAAAAAGAGAAAAAGACAGCACAAGGTCGGTCCTTTAAACGACAACTTACAAAGTGACCTCTGATATTGAGGTGACCCAGAAGTTCGATGTGCAGTGTTCTTCCCATGTATTACTCGCTGTCGCCACTTTCTTTTTATATGACATCATACCAGTCAAGCGGCCATCAATTAAGATTCATTGTAATAAATATCCAAGTCAGGTCACATAATTCTCAAGGGTGACAAAATCCCACCATGGGAATGCAATCAAACGGGGCCTGACATTCTAGAGATTTTCGATCATTTAATCCAGTTAATCGATTCTATTCAAATGGTTGAATACTTCTGATTTGTTAATATCTTGTTTTGACGTGTCTGAAGGCACTGTAAAGTATTGGAACTTTTTCTTTTGATTAGATACGAGCAAATTTTTACTTTATACAGTGCTGTTTAAGGTCATCACATGTATGTATCAGCTTGAATGCGAGTATGTCGATCATTTAATGCAGTTAAATCGATTCTATTAAAATGGTTGAATACTTCTGATTTGTTAATATCTTGTTTTGAAGTGTCTGAAGGCACTGTAAAGAATTGGAACTCTTGCTTTCGATTAGATATGAACAAGTTTTTACTTTACACAGTGCTGTTTAAGGTCATCACATGTATGTATCAGCTTCAATGCGAGCATGTGGAATAACTGGTAAATATATTTATTACTAGTATTTGTAAATTTTGGTTGGTCTTTTCCAAATTTGTTTATTGGAAAAATTAAATTTATATAAACCCGTAAAAATTAGCCATTTGACAAAAAATAGCCCATTACAGTTACCCTAATATATCCCAAGATAATTTGCTATCTTGATGAAAAAAAAGAGTACATTTTTTTAATTTGATAAAATTGTAATTTTTTTTAGTTTCTTGATGGTTGCATTCCCATCTAAAGTGGGTAGTGCAGATTTGATGGTCAATTATAAGTGTAATACCATCTTTGATAGAAATGTAAATTTTTAAGTTTCTTGATGGTTGCATTCCCATCTAAAGTTGGGTAGAGCAGATTTGATGGGCAAATTGCAAGTATAAATACTATAAGACGTGAATGGGTAAATTACTATTAAATTAATGAGGACCATGATGGATTTTGGTATGAATCTCAAATGATGGGAATTCAGGTGAATTGTGTTTATACTATGATCATTTATTGAGTATGGATTTTTGTAGCACGGATGTTAAATATATGAGGAACCATGATATATTTTGGTGTGGATTTGAAATGATAGGAGTCTCAGGGAAATTGTGTTTATATTATGATCATGTACAGAGTATGGACTCTTATTTCTGTTAGCTCTGTAGTATGGATCTTTTTAACTCCTCTGCACCAGCAGAGATTTTCTTTCATCTTACTTCGTTTATGGCTTTGTAACTTAAAAAACCTTGTACGACTGCCTCTTAATACATGCCTTACTATTCCAAGTTGGGTATCTCCTCTGAATGGTAGAGATTTTGTTTTATCTCTCCTCTATAGTTTCATAACCCATAAAACCTTGAACAATTGCCTCTTAAGACACACCTTACTACCCCAAGTTCGGTACGCCTCTTCAATGTGTCTTGGAATTGCATATATGACTGAAATCTTCATTTATTCTAAAAGTGAATCCCACATTAGTTGAAAGGCTTTGCCTCCGCAACTCATAAACCCAAATGAACCACAACAACGTTCCTACTAGTATAATAGTTGATTGATTGAGGGATGAGTATGTTTGCATGCTCATCCTTCCCCTCTCCTCCTTTGTGGCTTTATTATTCAAAAAAGGGCACTATATGATTGTATTTAAATATATTGTTTACTATTCAAGGCTGATTTTTTATTTCAAATTGCCTCTATTGTATGTCGGATATACATCTTAAGTGCATCTTTGAATTACTTCTACCCTGTGTCAGATGTACCTCTTAAATGCATATTTGAAGTGCTTCTACCCTAAGTTGGATGTACCTTTGTAATGCAATCTTCAAGTAGCTTCAACGTTTAATTCTTGTCAAATCAATAATATAATAATGAATTGTATTTGAACCTATATTGTGTATTGTTGTTGCTCTTGGGGTGTGGATCAATTTCACAAAATCTCTTTTGAAGTATGGATGTATTACCTCTTTTATATATAGGGCATTAAATGTATATACTTACATATACTTGTCTTCATGAAGAAGCCCCTTCTGAAGTATGGATGTATTACCTCTTATATATATATAGGGCATTAAATGCATATACTTGTCTTTATGAAGAAGTTAGATGTAATAAGGGATATTATGTACTAAGCTTTTTCTTGCAAATATATGCATTTTACAATGGTAGTAATAGGTGGGATCTAATGGTGTGACCATATAAACTATTGATTTCTACTTAATATTTGATATTCATTTGATCGCCACAACATAATTTTGACCATAATTTTAATGTTTATTTGACTTTTGCTCTATTGTTTTTTTTAACTTCGATAAGCCAATAAAAAAATAGTAATATCTTGGTCATATGGTAAACTTCGAGACATTTTCTTTTTTAATATTATTCTTCTCAAATAAACTTTTTGTCACTAATTAGTGAGAAATATAATGAAAATATAATAGAATTATTAATCAATATAAAATGTGTAAAATCCAAAATATTTTTTTTGAGATTGTTATCTCAATATTTTTTAAATAAATATATTTAAGAGGTTTGTACTAACATATTTTATGAAGTGTATTCTACATTGAGTGTTTGAAAAAGAATATAACAAATGATAAGAGTAGACATGATAACCATTTTTAAGGATAAAATCTTTTTAAATATTTAATTTTTGTATTTTACTAAACAATTAAGAATATTTTGCATCTATTAATTAATTAAGATGTCTTACTACAAAATTAAGACTCAAATTGAAATTGAAATAAATAAGTAAAATTAGATTCTTAAGTTCGCAACACTAATATGTTTGAAGTTGTATATCTATAAAATTAATAGTGGTGGCCATGATTATGACTAAGAAAGTGGGTGTGTTATTTACTTACTTACCATAGATACCGGAAAAGGGTCATTTCACATATTTTTGTTATTTTTAATTATTTGTTAACTATTGGTTCAAATTAAGTGTTATTATGCTTGTGTAATTGATTAAAGTTGGTTTGTTTGTTAATAATGTTTTAACTCGAATTCAACTATCTATAAATACACAAGTAACACATTCAATAAATACAATCTATCACTCTTAAAAAAAAACACAAATAATCAAAAAACCATTAAAACATTTATCAATGTATAACCTGCCATTTTACTGTGGGGCACTATTGCAGCCCTAACTAGTCATTTCCATTAAAGTAATATGTAATTTCCATATATGCAATTTCTTATTTTTTTGTTAGTTTTATTTCAGCTTTTACGGGCCTAACCAATAGATGGCTATTTAGACTTACACCACTCATAACCATGATGCAAGCCCGCGAACATACTTCCTTTTCCTTAAAATATCATGGGCATGTAGAATTAAATATTGCAGGTACATAAGGGTTCCAACAAGCAAATTGGAATGAGGAGACAAAAAAATCTAAGGATGGAGAACCTAGTCATCAACTTGGTTTTCGGTTGTCTTAGCATTGTGCCAAAAGCACCCTAGGACTCCCAACGCTAGGTCATGATTAAATATAGATTTTCGGGGCAAGGTCACAAGCATGTATGGCAATGAGTTTTTGTGATGATTTTTTTTTAACAATGGATTGAAAGTATAGCTCATAAGTATGCCTCGGAAAGGCCAATATCTAAACAAGAGATTAAAGCCAAAATAGAGAGCAAATACCAACTCTTCAAAAGATACCATGGATGGTCCTCACACCTTGAAAACATAAAAATATACACAACATGAAGAGGGAGCTAGCATAATCCAAGTTGAAATTTCCACCACATTTTGGAGCTTGGAGCAACAAATGTCATCCTTAACATTCATTGCTAAACTTTCGTTTAATACTGGAAGGGAAATAGCTACCATCACCAACATTACCAAATCTTTTAAAGTACCACATTTTGGAGCTGGAGCGACAAATGTCATCCTTAACATTCATTGCTAAACTTTCGTTTAATACTGGAAGGGAAATAGCTAGCATCACCAACATTACCAAATCTTTTAAAGTACCGCATTTTGAACTTATTGCTGAAAATATTCCTCCACTCTACACAATGCGTACAACAATTTAAGTGGTGAATGTTAATTAGAAGTGGGACTGTCAAACACATTCTTTCCCTTTCCAAGCTCCAAGGCCACTGGTCTCATAATATCTTACCTTATTAAAATTAATGAAGAATTCCAATTCAAAATCTCACTAGCGACATCTTGTTCCAAGAAAATAATCTTGGGAGCTACCACAAAAGAAGCGTCCACAACATGTTAAAATTCTTCATAGCTAGAATGATACAAAACAACTTCAATCTACTTCCATTCGTACAAGACCCCACATTATTAAACCCATCTTCTAGTGACATCTATTCAAGAACAAAAAATCCAAAAGAGGAATCATCCACCTCCAAAGTTTATTTATTCATGATACACCTCTAAAACATGTGTTTGTTTTCTTGATTTTCTTGAAAATTATCATTAGGTATTGCTATTTGTGCTTAATGTGTCTCAATTGTATTTGTTATTCCTAGTTAAATTTAATTCTTTTATCTACATTACATTTTGGTGAACCTAATTTGTCTTACACCTCCTAGAGTTAGATCTTACCTTGTATTGTGATAAATCTCAATTCTCTAGAGATAATTTTATTGCATGCTCTTAGATCATAATCATTAACTCTATCTTCTACTTAAATTGCTTGATTTTAAGCTCCCGAATAATCTAATTTTTGAAAATTCCTATAAGCATAATGAGCTTAAGTATCTTCTAATTCATGTGCTACAATTGTATTTTGATCCTTAAGGTTTCATTGCATCATGTACCCATACCCTAGACATTGATTATAGGATTTGTTTTGATTATCAATGTTGCATGCGTACGCATTGTGTACAATTTATTTGGTGATGACTAGATAAAATCCTTTGCCTAATAATAATTTAGGACCTATTTATAATGCTATTTCATTATTTTCCCAAATTCATGATCTTATAGTGTAAAACCCTAATATATTATTAAAATTTTTTGCATGATATTCCCACAAGTTTATGTACAATCACATTCAATGTAACATGTCTTTAATTATAAGTCATGAAAATGCTGAATGTCATTCCAATATTGTAAATGTGTCTGAATTTATGATGTAGTGGAAAAGACACTCCTTGGGTTGATTTACAACCATTTTATACTTACATTATAAATTTTCTTCACGATCATGATTTTCTTATGCGATACTTTCCTAAAATTTAGTGGATCATGTATATTTGAATGCTTTCATGTAATATTTCTTTGAGTACTTCATGTGTTTTTTATATATACTCTATTTCCTTTGATAAAGCTTCAAATGATTGTTGGAGAAATAAAGAGTCTCATGTGGTAAAATTCACTTCCATATGTTGAGTACATGTTGCCATATTTTGATGTGAATTATTGCAAATGAGAGCTAGTGCTCTAAAACTAGCATTTCAAACTATTAACTAAAAAAAATCCTTTAACTATTCCCCCTGCGCCCCTAAGATCAAACTACGTGTAGAAAAAGAATGCAATATCATAGATGGACTAAAACACAATTAGATAAATATCAATTCTTGAGTTACTCAAGAAGATCAACTATTTTCAAGGATATTTTGTATGAAGTCTTACAAGACACTTTTCCAAATGATACTAAATTTTCTCACTTTACTTTTATTGTTAGATATTTGAAATATCTTGAGAATTAAATAACTCTTAGGATAATGAAATATCAAGTGACATTATTGAAGTTATCATTAGTAGAAAAGGAATAAAAAATTAATTGTGGATCATAACAATTCGGGGTTGGATATTTTTAATTAAATTTTTCTCTTACAATTATGTATTGGTAGTGAAGCCTTTGCTAAATCAACTATGATTCATAAGGGATTTGAAACCTAGAACAAAGATACCCTAGGAAAATTAAAAAGAACACAACTCTTTGACAAAAAGCACTATATATTTCACACACAATGGTGAAAATTATAACATTTTACGCAGTGGATCTTAGATTGATGCAATAGGCATTATATCGTACACTTTGCATTAATGATTTATATTTTAGCATGAAGGCAACATCCATACAATGAGAGAAAATAATAGGCCTTTCCATGAATATAAAATGATTGATAATTAATAGAACTTAGTGCCTCATTTGGATAACGGCCTACATAGTATATTAGGACCTAAGTAGTTGGTACATATAGGACAATTAGTAGTATTTGAGATTGGAGAGTATAACATGATTAAGGATGATACCCCACAGCAATAAGTTGAGAATGTTGATGAGAAATTGAAAAAAACAATTTTCACTCCAATAGGTCTAGGGATTATAAGGATGAAAATAATATATATGTTTTGATGTTATCTATATAACTCATCAAAAGTATGCAAGTCCACATACTATTCAATAAATACAAAAACATCGATAATTGAAGAAAAATGAAAACAACCAATGATGGACAAGTGTTGTTCCACAACTGATTGTGAAAGTGATCATAACCAAAATGAACTATAAAAACACAAATAGGAAAATAGAGCCCATTATGTCACTTGACTTTCCAAGTAGGTCTAGGTTTTAGTTATAAGGATTGACATATATGAAGATTATATGATGCATTTGATAGTGTATCTATGATATTTCTTGAATCTTGATAAGACACTATGACTTTAAGACTACTAAATCATTGACTATTTCTATGTAACATGAGATGTCAAAAGCATCTTGATAATTTCTCTAATGAAAAAAGCTTTAAAACAACCCTCTATATTTTGGATGATACTATTTGGAGTGTTGTACCATAGATTTATTGTTAGGAAAGTGATCAATTAACAACTATGAACTATAAAAAATACAAATAGGAAAATAGAGCCAACATTAGTGTCACTTGATTTTCCAATTAGGAAAGTTTTTTTAGTTATAACATTTTTCCCATACATTAATGCTTTTGCTAGAAGATGGTCATCATAGTGCATGTATGATCTTTCGTGAAGATAAGAAACTGATGTACTATTATCATCGAACTACTAAATCATTTAACTGACATTCTATAGTCAACATGAGGTAAATGTCAATTTTTTAGTAGATAAGGCTATTCTCATTGTTGATGCTAAGCTTTACATATAACTATAAGAAACTATAACATTAGAGACTACCATATATTTACAAGTTGAAATTCAAGTAGTCAATTTTAACACTTTGGGTATATTTGTGATGAATATTTGTGAGTCATCAACATTAATGTTAGGAATACATTGGGTTCGTTAGTTTTGTTTCCCCAATTACTGTCGTAAATGTTACAAAAATATCTAAAATCCTTGATGCACTATTTTCATCGAAATGAAACTTTACATTATATTATTTAGTCCTAGAGGTAAAGCAATTTTTTAGTAGAAAAGGCTATTCACATTGTTGATGCTAAATTTACATATGGAAACACAACATTAGAGATTGCATTCGAGTTGAAATTCAAGTTTCAATTTTAAATTTGGGTATTTTGTGATGAACATTTGTGTAGTTGTTAATGTTAGGAATAGTTGTGTTAGATGTTTGGAATTACTGTCGAATGTGCTCAGGTAGATGTGAAATTGCATTAGAACTTTCTAAAATTTTGAAAAATATAATGAAGCTTATTGTCAACAATTAAAAAAACAAATGATAAGTTTGTTGATTAATTGCTCAGTAAAGATGTTTGTTGTTTCTATTTTCATTTAGAGACGATGATGATGGTGGTCATGACGTTGAAAACAAATTCCATTTAATAACTCTCGAATAATTTTTCATAATATTTCATAAATAAATACATATAAGAAATGACAAAAAACTTAAAACCCATGTAGTATAGTTATAAACAACTTTCATAAATGACTTTTAAAACCAACAAATAATAATAACATTCTAGTGATTATAATATAAGGGCTACAAATTGATTAGCAACACTTATTAAACATCAACATTAAATAATGTTTGAATTATATGAAATTCTTCTTGTCATAAAATTTGTTAAAATCATTGTTCAAAACTCTAGTCGAAATCATCATCCTCCTTGACATCATTATGATCATGGTTGTTGACATTATCAACATCATCATCATTACCATTGTCAGAGTCAACATAATCTAAAATAATCTTCTTCTTCTCAATCGATCTTCTTTTTTATGAAAATCATTATCTACATAAATATAATTCTTAAAAATGTCAAACGATTATTTTTTAAAATTTAGATTTACACTTTATTTATTTTAATTTTTCGATTAATAAAATATTAAAAAAATGAGTTAAAAAATTAATAATTAATTATATATATTAAATTTTTACTATTTAGAAAAAAATAAAAATAAAAATTCTATAAGAAATAAACCAAGAAATAGAACACTAAAAGCACAATTATATTTCAAAATGTACATATGTTTTTGCGTACGCTTACTCTTAAATATCTTGCACTAAACAAACATTAAATATAAAAATTAGATTACACAATTAAAATGAAAAACACAAAAAACCAAATATATACAAGGATATGACTCTCAAAATTAATCAATACTCTTTTAAGTCTTTTTGTCACGTGTTCTAATTTTACACTTTTAGATTCATTGTTTGGTGGAGAATGAAGATTCTCATCAACCCTACGTCATCCTTTATGCGTAGGTTTCACACATAAGAGATCTGCTCCATTTTGTCGAGGGTTTCTAATGTTTTTGTAAAATTAATAAGATAATGGAATCATTGTGGAAAAATAATATCAATATAATGAAAATAACAGGGAAAATTTATGAACCCAATTATTATTTTTACTTGAAACTGAATTGCTACTTGTTATGGTTACTGGAGTTCAAGTTTATAGAGTTACAAATTGTCTAATAGATTTTCATAATATGATAAGGAAGTATACATTAATTAATACAAAGAGATCAATACTTAATTATATTTTAAAACAATCCATTTAAAAGACTAAAAAACAGTGAAAGTAATTCATCATTTTTTCTTCATCTATATTTTCATTTCAAAAATTTGTTTAGAAAAAAATTATGTATATTTTATGTTTGGTTATCTTTTTTTGATATTTTTATTTATTTATTCCTGTTTTTGTAGTTTCTTTTATTGTGTCACATCATATACTTAACTACAATGATATTCACAAACTCATATGGATCTAAGATAATCTAATAAGTTAGGAAAAAATCAAACATTAAAAAAACTTATGTTTTTAAATTAAGATTTTTCCTGTCTCTTAATGTTCTCAATCCCGAAACGCAGTAACAAGTCTGTTGATGCCATAATTTTTGTGTTGATCTTAATTTATTTACAATGTATGTGTTAGTTTGATGCATGCTTTGGAGAAATTGCATCAATGCCCATGTCAATCATTTGTGACTAATAGATTCAATTTAGTTGGCCTAAATGATTCGATTAAATTATATACTTAATTTTGAATTTTGAAAATCAAAATTTATAGAACAAGGTTAGGATTTGACACCCATTTTAGGCATTTCTCTTGAAAATTCACATATTTGACCTCCTTACACAATGTCCAATTATCACTTATTACTTGATCTTATTTGTAGTACTGCATTTGTTCTAACATGGCTCGATTCGGCCCAATCACATGTATGATATTGGAGCCATTTGAGCATCTCCATAACCATGGTACATGATTAGGGAAAAATGAGCTCCATATCATATTATGTTGTTACAATTTCCTTGACATAACTTAGTTGGCCCCATTTGAGCACTCAATTGAATGAATAAAGCATTTAAATAATCTTGGTGCACAACTGGGGCTAACCAAGCACCATTTTAAATTGCATTATCATATTTAATTTGATTGGGCTCTCTTGGCCCCAATGGTACACAAAATATAGCACATGGATCATTCTGACACATGATATAATCCAATCAAGCAATAATTAACATTTAATTGTCGTAATTGATATGATTGCTCTTAATTGGCCCCGATTGTACATTTGATGAAAAAATTAAAGCATATTGATCAACTTAGCTTGTGGTTAGGGCCAACCGAGTAAAAATTTGGATTGCACTCAAACTTAATTTAAATGAGCACAGTCGGATCCAATTGCACACCACATCAAACGATTTGATCATCTAGATACACTTGGCAGCGATTTAATCTAAATTGAATTAAAACTTAATTTTAGAGTAACTTACTGTAATGAATGATATACATGAAATAAAATGCAGAAGTGCATAAGCAATAAGCATTTAACAATGTAAAACCCTAAACAAGTGAGAGAGGGAGACGACTTAACTATTTCTGTGCAACCTGGGAGTGATCTGGACTGAGTATCTACTGGAACAGGCTTGGAACAATGTTGAACAAGGCTCGATGAGGGTTTAGAACCCTAGAAATATCAGGGACTGAAGCGCCCATAGGAGGAAAGGAGTGCCCCAGGCACTAGTGACTGAACTGGGCATTTGTGTTATGCTCAGATGCTCATGTCTTGGTCTTTTCTGGGATGGAGTAGCTTCATTGTTGACTCTTCTTTTGTCACTCTACTTTTGTTTCTATGTCACTGGTTGTACCTGTAACCTACAAAATAAGTAACTAGATACACATGCCCACAAACCACATCAAATCTAATAAAGAATATGCAGAATGGGGAGTCAGACTGACCCTGATGGTCACCCGAAGAGTGAAATTATCACCAAGCAGTTGCACTACATCTCACACTCCATGTAGTTCTCCATGCTTGTGTGTGTAATGATGCCCTAGGTTGCCCTTGTACAAGTTACATGAATGATAGCGAGATAGATCTAGATTGTACTAAGTATGTAGAATGTGTGTGATGGAATAGAATGAACTCCCCTCCTATGATGTGTATGTAGATTGATGCAATCTTGTCCCTTGTATGAATGTGCTTGATGTATGCTTTGTAGTGTTCTTGTGCCTTTGATGCAAGCTTAGGTGATGATAGATAATGCTTATAGTGTTTGGCTCATTTATTTGAGAGCAATAACTAAGTATATATATGATTCCCTTGTTTGAATTTCATAATTGACAACTGGAAGGTTGACCCAAAGTGTAAAAAGGTGACCAAGAAGTGAAAAGGACCCAAAAGGTAAGAAGAAGATAAAGAAGGGTAGGAGCGCCCAGGAGGGACAAGAGTGCTTGGGTGCTTACTTTCCTAACTGGGAGCTAGTCATTGAGGTCATGCAAAAGATAAATCAGTTAAGTGTTGATAGAGATGTAAATGTGTAAAGATGGTAAAGTGTAAGAGATAAAGCAATCAAAGAGCTAAAAGGAGTTGTCAACCACTACTTTTCTTTCTTAGGAATCATGTGTACATTAGTATGCTTTAGGACCTAGAAATGTACCTAAGTGCATAGATTTTGTGTCTACATTTTCCCCCACTTTATGTTGTTGAGTGAATAATCGATAGCATAAAGTAGATAGAAGATGCGTACCTTCGTAGAACTAAAGAGAAGTGTATCCGATAGCGTGTTGAGTGGACAAGTAGCAATGTGAAGCGTCAAGTGATCGTAATGTGAAGCGTGACAACTAGGAATGGGAGGTAGACCCTAGGGTGGATGTGTATGTATAGTAGCATGCTGTTGGAGCTTTGTGCTTATTTATGTGAGATACTTCTTATTGTTTGTAAGGACATGGACCTACAAAAGAAGAGTGAAAAGAGTAGTCAAAGTTTGTATGTGAAAAATCAGAGTAATGTATGTATAAGTAGGTAAAGAGCTAAGGAAAGAGTGCACCTAATGTATGAGAGAGTAAAGGATAAAAAGTTGTCCTGTTTGTCTTGGAGATGTTGTTGAATTTGAGTATCTTGTTGCCAAAGGTGAGGTTTTTGGGTGATCTCACACCAAGAGTGAGTTTTTTGGGCAATCTCACAATGCTAATTTTTTTGGGCAATCTCACAATAACGACAATTTTTTTGGGTGATCTCACGCCAAGAGAAGAGTGTTGGGGAAAGAGGTATGTTTTTTTCTCCTTCCATGATGCTTCTCAAATAAGTGCCACTGCAGATTGGATCATGTCCTAATTTGTAACTAAAGTGTAGCCAGTCGAATGAATTTTATAACTGAGAGGAAAGTGCCTGATACTATAGATCCGCATTACAAAGTGATAGAAATTATGTTGAACTGAAGAAACTATCTGTTTTTGCCCCTAGGAAACAAGCGCCCAAGTGGGCCACAAGCACCCACCATTCCTGTCTGATTATTAGGTGCGTTAATGTCTACTCTTTGTGTTTGTGATCCAAGTAACTGATTTTGTACCACTAGTCTGTAACTACGTGCCTTTTGTCATTTATGTACTGTGTTGTTCTATTCTATGAGATCTTTGAGCTGACTTAAATGATGATTTGTTCACCCAATTGATGCACCCCCTCGTTTGGGGGTGTATGTGACGAATTTAGAAGGAGGTGCGACCCAGAGGAGAAGACATAATATTAATATGCATATTTAAGAGTATGATACCTACATGGCGTAGGGGATGTGCAAGGTAAAAACCAATGCACATGCAAACAATATAGACTAGAAACAAGTGTTAGTGTAAAAATAGCTAACATGCAATATGATGCAATGAAATAAACAACTGTGAATACAAGCAGTACTGCGAAAAGTGGGTTGCATACATGGGACATCGCTCACTATGTCACAAGACGATTAGGGTTGAAGCAACCAATAAGTAAAAAATGATCAAGAAATGACATAAGGCATAGCCCGCAAACAATAACAAATAATAGGACAAGTAAAAAATAATACAGATAACCATGGCTATATAGAGTCTTGCAAGGTAAATTCTACACATGAATCACCCATTATCATGTTAGATAGATAGATATTATGCCAAAACATGTATAGATCAATGAAATTAAAGTGATAGTGCCAAAAAGTAGTATAGCATTGTAACAATAAGACCCGTGATGTGCATGGAGTAGGAGAGTAGCAAAGGTATATGCCCCCAAGAGCCTCAATGGCAAGATTAGTAAAGAGCAGTGTCGAACATCATGCATCGTGTAAGAATTTGTGAAGAGTTATAAATTCACTTCAAGAGACCACATGAATGTGCATGTGTGTATAGAAAAAGGTAATGACATACTAAATATCCAATTAACATGGGAAACCGATTGTAACGTGTAAATATTATAAGTTAACAAGAGTAAATACAACCAAGATGTGTAAGATGCTATGTGAATGAAAGTGATGTGCTGAGTTATAACATGTGAGATTTGTATATGAGAGGGGCCACGTTACCCCCTAGGGGATGCGTGTGATGATGAGGTTCATTTACGAATGCCCCCTTACCAGTCAAGTATGAACTCATAGAACAAGAGTGCGTCATCTGGCAATGAGTGGTAAATTATATGTGATGAGATGATTTAGAAAGATAGACTTGGAAACATATAGCATGAGAGATAGATAGCGTGAGTAGCCAATATGTAACAAGTGAGGTTCATTTATGAATTTGAGCCCTCAATAATCAAGTATGAACCATAGAACAAGAGCGCGTCATTGGGTGATGAGTGTAGTGTATATATGTATCAAAGATGTGACATTACTCGGAAATATAGGTATTGTAAGCAGATAGAGCGTGTAGTATAGATAAGTTATGCATATACAGTATATGAGATAGACATCTAATAGTGTGTAGAGGGGGAGGGAGAAAGCATGATTCCCCCAAGTGTGCAAGTGATGGAAAGCTATCTAACGATAACAAAGAGAGAGGGCTCGTTAGTCTAGTGCATCCGAGAAAGAGAGGGCATGTGACCATGGTCTAAGACCAGTGATGTAGGAGAATATCTATGTGTATGTGAGGGATATCGATGTGGTAAAGGAGGTGAAGAACATCTTATCCAACACAAGTGCACCCTTGTGAGGATTGGCAGATTTTAGCCTTCTTTCTCCTCACTTTTGCAAATATACAATGGAAACACCTTACGAGATATGGGTATCCCAAAAGTTGTGGTGAATCTCTAGATTTGAAGGGATGGTTCCCTTTAGCATATCCCTAACTAGATTTGACTAGGGGTAAGGGTTAAAATGAAAAATTTGAAAAAGGGGGCGATACACCATAGATTTCAGAGATTGCTGACAATAAGAGTGTGCAAAACTTAAAAAAACATTAATTTTGCATGAACCAAATGTATTTGAGTTAGATTTCAAGGAAAAATAATAGAAATCTATGAAGGGATAGCTCACAATACACAGTTTTTAGTTTACATGCACACTAAAAGACACACAAAACACTATTTCTTACAATAGGGGAAGATAACATAAAGAATTAAATTAAAAAAATCAAGGATAAATCACGAGAATAAAATATCTAAGTGTACAAGATCGTAAAGAAATTTGGGAAGACTGAAAAACTTTATTACTAGTAGGGCACTTGCTGAAAAATTTCATAACAATTTCATACAACAGTTCCATCCCGTAACACTTGAAAAGCACTAGTATATATAGAAACATGTGAAAAGAGATTAGAATAAGAAGTAGAGTTGAAGTGCCTAAACACTTTCAGTTACAACATTAGTTTAGGCCACTTACATGACTAATTTCAGGTACAACATCAGTTGAACTAGTTCAAACCACTTCCATGACTCTTGGTCAACATCTAGTTAAGTGCTCTTATGCACATGCGACATGCCAGATGATTAATTAAAATTTTATTGAATATATTCCTACAACTCACCACACATTTATTTTATCGTTGTGTTGTTTCACTGTAGCCCTAATTTTGTTTGCCAGTTTTCAGTTCTTGTTGTCAGATGGCTCATCATGTCTATTCTTGGTACCGACCAATAGTAGCCTTCTTGGTGTTCACTGGTAGCAACCGTACTTGGTGTTGGCTAGTAACAACCTTTCTTGTGCTAGCCGGTAGCACCATTCTTGGTGTTGGCCAGTAGCATCTTTACTTGGTGTTGGACGATAGTAGTTGAACTTGATGTCGAATGGTAGCAACATTTTTTGGTGTCGGCTGATAACAACCTTTCTTGGTGTCAACCGGTAGTAGCCTTTCTTGGTGTCGACCGGTAGCAACCGTACTTTTATTACTTAAGTTCATCAACCTAACCCCTCCAATATAAGAAACAATAAGTTTCGAGTTTACCTCTTACACATCATGACAGATGTGCAAGAAATGTCAAAAAAACACTTATATAGATGGGGAGCCCGATTAGGGGACTTAGGTTGATGGGTGAACTCATGGACCGGTGAGGATGACGAGGCCGTGATGGACATCATGTACAAATGAGAGAACTAGGTATGGAGATATATTTAGACTTGATAGGTGTAGGAGGCATAAATTCCACGAGTGGTGCTAGAATAGAGGAAAGAGTGGGTCGAGGTAATAGTGGAATACCTTTGATGGTGAAACCTTGTTTGTTGTGAATGAGCTTAAAACATAAGTGGAGCATGAAAGGGATATAATGGGTAGTGCAGAGTGAAGGAAGACCTAAGACCATGTCACAGCCCTTGATTTTAGATGTAATAAGGAATGCTGTTGGTACAGTAAGGGATGCAAAAGTAATGGGAAGGATGACACATCTGTAAGAATTAGAGGCTGGAAATGTGATTTGAGAAATTAGAAATTTGATAGCTAGTAAGAGTGCCACAGAGTATACATTGGATCGGGCTGAGGGATGGACCATAACATGATTGATGATATGAGTACCAATAGAAGCATCGATATGCAACAAATTAGAGGAAAATGTAGCATGGTAATCATTATGTGATAATGTAATAACTGGTGGTGGTATGTTAGCAGTAACAATGAGAAAGTCAAGTGGTGTCGATGAAGGAGGAGGCCCAACATGATATGCATGATTGGTATAGGAATCAATAACATGCTTATCATGTTTTGGTAATGGGTCATTGAAGATTTTAAAATTTTGATTATCATTAATTGGTTTAAAAGTAGAGGGATTTGGGAGCTCGATTGCATTATTATTAATGAGATCTTGAATAATATGTTTGAGTTTAAAGTTATAATTAGTAATGTGCCCATTGCATTGATGGTAATCATAATATGCATTTTCATCATATTTACGACCACATGGGCAAGAAGGGTCCAAATTGAGTGGTGGAGGGAGGGCAATCAGATTGCTTTCGATGAGCTACAGTAATAGGAACCAAGGTACGTAAGGTAGCTTTGTAAATGTGCATCTCATGGATTGCAATTGAAGCTTGGTTGGTGTAGCAAAAATGTTGACAATAGCTTGTGTATTGGTAGGCTTAGTAGATGGTTTGAAGGTAGATTTAGCATGAAACTTGGAATATGAGGATGAAGGAGTATCATAATACTTCAACTTGTTCATAAATAGTAGTTTATTTTTGCGCAATTTGAGTATGTGGCACAGTTGATCAAAAGAAGGTGAAGTCTCAAAAATGACATTTTCTTAGAGAGGAGGTAAAATAATTTGAATGAAGAAATCTTGCAAATATGAATCGAAGAGGACATTGGTCATTTTTGGCAAGGTTGTTCTTATAGCTTAAGACATAATCTGTAAGATGTTTATTGGTGTAGTCACAAAATCACACACTTACTACTATTATTATACTACCAAGTATGTTGTTTTATATGTGGATCTTGTGTAAGAAAACTATTGATTAATGAACCATTCCATTATCTAGACGTCTTTCTTGTTGGTCTTTGTCGTTGTTTGTCTCACACATTTTTCACTCACTCGCACAGTTCTAGCCAGGTCTCAAGGAGTCTTATCTGTTAGTACTCACTCGGTGTCATCACTAGTCTTTGACTAGGGGCGCCTAGATAGGGATTAGGGCACCTGGGGCACCCTGGTCTCTAATTTCTAGGTACCCTGGTCCCCCTGTCACACTTGGTTTTGTCTTAGACATTCGAGGTTGGTCTTTACATGGTTTTCCCTCTCATCTCCCTAGGTACTAGTCGGGCATGTCAGGTCATTAGTGTCGAAATTTGAACAAGAGATCCCTATATAAACCACAACATACATACTTACCTTAAGGTCAGACTATTTCTACTAAGGGTTAGGCTATCTACATAGAGCAAGGCACTGCATTTGGGCACTATTCTGCATCACACATTACATAGAAGGGGTGTATTCATTCTATTCCATCCACCATTTTGCATCTTATCTAGCTATTGCCCACTATCTCTGTGTCATTGTCACTAGGACACCCTAGGCACATTATTGTACACACAATCACATAGAACTACATCGGGTCTAAGATGTAGTTGCAATGCTCAGTCATAATTCCATCCATTTGGAAGTTGAGGAAAGTCTGACCCATTCATTTGCATATTTTTTTTTAAAGGTTTTGATGCTTTTGTATGGGGTTTTGTAGGTGATTATTCATTGGAGATTAACAACGACACCAACGAACCAAGTGCGACATCCACCAGACCAAAGGTGAAGTAGTGCAAAGACCTAATGACCATATCAAAATCAAATTTTGAGCTATTTCACATACCAGGGCACCCATATTTCAAACTCAGAGTGCCCTAGGTGCCCTTATCCTTCCCCAGGCACCCCAGTCTAGCCAGATCTTCCTCTGCTGCTTTATTTTTTGAGCTTTCATTGCAACACTCTGTTATGCCATTTCATCACTCTGTTTCAGTCCCAGATCACTGTGCAAGGTAAGTCCAAATTAGGTAAGTACCTTTCCCCTTTCATTTTATTTCATTTTAATTACAAAATAAATTATTTAGCATTTATATTTTAGTATATTTTAATTATTACATTGTTGTACTCTTTAGATTCATAATAAAATTCATATTTTATAGAATCATTTTGGTGAACCCGTAGATTTGAACATTTTACCCTAGGATCCACAAAAACCCTAAATGGCTAAGGATAGCTCCTCTCCTTCTCAATTCATCATGCCTCATGTGAGTGTTAATCCTATCTACGATGAGGCCACCATCACTGAACTCACTGCCCTATATCATGACGTTACTATGCTAGATCATATTCAACAACAACTCTTAGCCCACGAATGTCATGTGCCTACTAGCTTTGAAAATTCTACCATTGGCATTGTTTCTGATCCAATGAGCTTCACTCATTGTACACCATGTTATATAGTTAGCCATGACCCTCCTTCTAACATTTCCAAAGAAATTCTAGATGATTCTCTTATTAATTTCATGTTTGGTCTTGACGATGGTACATCTATGCATACTGACTCTCCTTCCTAGTCAGACCACTCCTATATCTACATCTCATGCTTCTCCTATTTCTGATAATGTTTCTCATGATCCATCACCTACTTGTCCACATGTTCATTCACCCTATGTTGATGATCTGATTGATGACATTTTCATATCTGAGTCTCTTTCTGATTTTGACGAAACAATTGATAGTCATGATTCTACTACTTTACATACTGACTGAGTGTGAATCTCCTACTCCATTGTCATCTTCTTTTGAGGTTGTATCTACCACTATGCATGAAATCAATTCCATCTATTAGTTTACCTCCTCCTATTGTTGCATCTCCATCAGACACTCCATCTCCTAGGGATGTTACCGATGCTAGTCCTATCGCTTCTATGGATGTTCCATGTCCTTCATCACCTATTGCTTCTTTGGCACCTACACTCAGTGTGCCTTTAGCATTGGCTTCTCCTACATCTCCTCTAACATCCCTATGATTACTCACAATGGTAAATTACAACCACTTAACACATTATTGCCATCTTCTACTATTCCTTCAAAAGACATCTTGTCTCTCATGCATGTTGTGGGTCACTTACAATCTCAAGTTCAATCACTCACATTAGAGAGCAAGGCATATTATGCTTCCATTGATAACAATTCATTGCATGAAAACCCTATTCCTAAAAAGATTCATAACTCAACGTTTCCTAAGGATTTTATCATGTCTACCTTTTCATGTTTTGATGGTACTAGAAACCCCTACTTACATCTCAAACATTATCATATGGCTATGGCTTCATATTCTAATGATCAATTATTTCTTAAAGCCTTTCACCATAGCCTTACATCTTTGGTATACTCACCTACCATTTGGGTCTATTAGCACTTATCATGCGCTGGAAGAAGCTTTCCTTCACCACTTTATCATCAACAATGAATTTAGAGTTACTTATGATCATCTACCTACTTTACATCAGGGAAAAACAAAAACTATCATGGATTACATCTTATGATTCAATGTTTGTATGCACCAATTAGTCTTTCAACCTATCGATCTAGAGAAGCAATTTATCTTTTTTCATGGTTTGATTCCTGCACTAAAACAATGGTTGTAATACGATACATGTGAATCATTCACACTTCTATGTTATAGAGTTATTGATCTAGAACAAGACCTCATTGCCACACATGTTATAGATCCTCCACCTATAGTTGCCACTACTACATCATCTAGTTCTTCTCCATTACCATCACTTGAGTTTCCTACATGATCTCCATCTCCTCCTCACAAGCAAGCTCAAGCCTACTACATCACAAAAGTATCCTTCTTCTCCTACTCCATAGTAGGCCACACCTCAATCTTCTACACATGTTTCATGTGAGCCATTGCATTTCTCTCATCACGACTCAACCACATGATGTGTTGCATGTTTTGATTAATGAAGCATTTAATTTTCTTACCTTCTAACCAACATCATCCACAACATCATTTACAACGTCAGTGCATGATCGACCATATTGTAATTATCACCATATCAATGGCCATAGGGATAATGATTGTCTTTTCCCTTCATGATTGATTGCAACAATTAGAGGATAAGGGCATCATATCCTTTGGATCTCACTCACGTGAGTGGTCCATATCTCCTCTCCCTCATCCATGAGCTACTACTCTGGTTGAGTTATCTCCTCCTTCTAGTTCTAAGGTTATTGTTCATCCATCACCATAGGTCGTCACTCATGCACACTCTCCATCGTGTCCATCCATCGCTGCACCATCTCATCCATCACATCATGTTACTGCTTCACATTGGCTTCCATAACCCTTGGCATTTGCACCTCCCACCGCTGCTCCATATGACATTCATTTTGGACTCATACACTCACGCTGCTTCCATCCCACATGCTTCCTACCACTTCACCACCTTGGTCTTTGGTAGGTGATTATTATCACCTCACCCTCTGATGATGCACTCATGTTCTTACAGTTCTTACATGACTATTGAGGGATCTATTACAATAAGAACCTCTCTTCACATGCTCTATCGATTCATCTAGCACATTCTATCGAATCATTTCTCGATGACACTCTTGCATTACATGGTTCATTCTTGACTGCTGAGGGGTCTTATCTAAATGAACCTCATCATCTATATGTCTGGGGGGCATCACTAATATTCTCCCCCTATCTTCATCTTAATAACATACACTTCATTACACTATAATGACTATATCATACTTTTACATGACAATTGATCATCCATCACAATATAATATTACATACATCATCTATTATCATCTACACTATATCATCATCACATTACTCATTACTTGAAAACTATGCATTACAAATCAATTCAACAAATAACACTAAACACATCAAGAGTCATATATAAGTAACACAATCAATACATCATACATCATCATCACATCATAACATAAATACATATAAATATAATCATCATATGCCAATAAATCCATCTATATATATATATTACAATCATAGTTACAAAACATCTCACCACTGGGGGGAAACTCCCCTACATCGAATACATCAATACAAATCATATATCATCATCGTTATCACTATCTGGTATTACAAGTTCTCTAGAACTCGATGTATTACTTTTAACTTTGTACCGTTGATCGAAACCTCGATATCTCTCAACCTACCTACGTAATAGTGTTCCTTCGTAGACTTACTCCACAAAATGACTCTGTAGTGCAATAAATTGTGCAAACACATCCTGTGCTAAAGGACCACCACCCACCGCCTCTTTAGCTCGTCATGTCTCCTCATGTGCCTCATCCCTCTCACTCAAGCAACATGGTACATTTCGTTGCTACTACACCACTGGATCAAACAAATGGGCATGCTCAGCCACAATATCGTTCCACATGCTCTAACATCCCTCCATCCGCAAGTATGTCAGTCAGCACATTCCACATCAATGTGTGGATAGATGTGTCCACAATCAAGCTCCAATACATGTCACCTACAAAAATAACACAACACATTAGAAAACCATAACCATCATATAAGTAACAAACCAATGCAACATAATTAGCTATAGATACTCATTTCTCCATATCGCCGATGCTACATTATCGGGGGCATGTGCTTACCCCTCCATTCCTCCTCCTTGTGGTAATACCACCGTATCACAAACAATGGACAACAAAAACACCCATTCATATGCTTTGACTAGGCATTCGGTGTACATAACATGGGTTTGGCCATTCTCTCAAGTATGGGACTTACGGTCTTGAGATGGACCTCCATAGATTGCCAACTGGTCCCATCAATCTATGCAATTGATATAAGTATCAAGAATGCAATCTTATAACCCATGTAATAAAACCACCTAATTTGTTAACTTATAGAGAGGCATATGGTAGAAAGTGATTGATCATACTGTACATATAAAATGATGCACCATACACTTTCCACATGGAACAAGGGGTTCGGGATCTAATAGCCCCTTATAAATTAATATTGTGGCCTAAAAATACATGCCCGTATATCTCCTAAAACGTGCTCTTCTCATATGGACTGATTCGATGTACCCATAATGGGATGGTTTTGGCCCATGAAGGGATTTAAGATTCTCCACAGCTAAGATTTGTTATATCACTCCTCATGCATATTGAAATCACTAACAATATAAAGGAAATAGAATTCACCACATACAATCGTATACATAACATGGTCATCAAGTACCATAAATGACAACCATAAATCCCACACATGGTCTACATTTGTGACGTAGCAAGGGCCCGTGTGCCTAAATATTGGTAAAGCGAGGCTCATAAAGTATGGGTTTTTGGACTGCAAACCTAACCTAGATTCTCCCTTGTACAATAAGATGGTAAAAGATCCTTTATGCTCACAATACATTCCTCATATTTCAATCGAAAACAAGGAGATTGAGGATTTAACTGTATCATCTTCTAACTACTTCCTACTGTAAAATAAAATGAAAGTAATGTCTTAGGGAACTTATGTGGTTTTGTAAAATATGGTAAAATGCATGTACACATGCTGTAGATGACCAAGTGAATTTAGGGTGTGAATTATGTAGAGTTTGTTGAGCATAGCTAACCTACATCTATCTGGGCATTTATTGAAAGAGCGGTAATTTTGTATGGCATACTGACGTCAAGATCTTTCTTAGTGGAAAGTCCCGTATTTTGTAAATTGCGTGAACCACTGGAGAAAGTTATTGTCCTTTGCAGTTGTGCCATATTGTAATAAATTTGCAGATTTTATTCCAGACTTTTGTAAATTTTCTGCATTTAGTTTCTACAATGTTGTGATTTTGTGAGGGATTGTTTTATGGTATCCCTTATTTCCCAACACCAGATTTCATGAATATGTTTCAGCCTAGCCCACTCTACTCGCGGACCACCAATTGGCCTCAATTTCTACTTATATGTTCATAGGCCCATACATGTAGATAAAGTATTCACTCCGATTTCACCTCCATGCTTTTGTAAATCGGATTTCAGATCTCTATTTAGGTGAGCCAATTTCACATTTTAAATTACCTGGTACCCTTCTATCCACTGATAGATATCACGCATCTTGAATATAAGATGCCCACACCACCTCCCTGAACTACAATCGGTGATGTAATAACTTTTTGGATCTATAAACTTTCAAACTATTTGAAACCCTTGATTTCAAACTTTATCCAAGCTAATATTTGGGCCTCAGAAGTCACTTGAATCCCCATAAAATACCACATAATTATATGTCTCTCAAATTTCCTACAACCATGACAATACCCTCTCACCAAGAACTTTGTAATCAAATCTATGAATATACATCCTCTAGTGTGACTGTCATCTCACCTATAGGAAATTCAAAACGTAAAATTATCCGCACACCATCTCTCACACAAAATTGTCAACATAGGCATATTATGGGGCACAACCCCATCCTCGATATGTTCTGTAGGAATGGCATGGTCCATAACCTCCCAATCATTGTATGAAATTTTCCCAACCCACACAAAGTACTCAAATGGGTACCACTTGTGAAACTCCCTTGAATGGATATCCCTTTGGAAAATACGTAAACAATGGGAACAAACAACACGTGATAATACTATACATGCGTTGAACTTAAATGCATTTATGACATTACTACACACTAAAAACGCACATTTGCATCAATCTGGACTGAAGGCCACACTTGGCCTGGACTAGGGTGTCCAGGAGCAGGACATCAGCTACTATCCTGTCTAGGTGCTCTTGTTCTGAAGGCCACTAGTGCCTTCACTGCTCTTGTCTAGGTCTAAAACAAAAAAAACAATTTTTAAAAAAATCACCAAAAATGACTACTACACATGTTTTTTTGAAAAAAATCACACTTACCAACTCCATCGTGTACGTAATGCCACGACAGTCGCTACCATCTTGAATCGGCTAGGTCATGCTGCTCTAACTTACAACATCCTTACACACTCATAGCTCACTCTCACACTCATGCAAAAGAAAAATGGTTGACTAATCACTTTTTCAATTTACTATTTATAGTCACTTTTCATTATTCACTCTACTATGGTCATACTTCACATTCACTACTCAACTAATACATGTTGCACAATTTTGCTAATATCTTGAGATGTTTTTACTCCAATTTATATCACGTTTATGGCATTCTCTTCAAAATTATACCTACCATTGTATCATACACATGACACACACATGCTATTTCTCTTCGACAGTTTTCTTTCACTCGATCTACACATATTTTTGTGATATCTATTATACATTATCTATTAATAGGCTTACTTTCAGCTCAACATTCATTCTCATTATCACTTCCCCTTTTGCTGTAAACGGGGGGCATATAATTGGGGTCATCCTAAAATTCCCCTTACACCACTACGCTGATCATTCAACAATTCTAATTCATCATTTTCGAATATTTACTAATACACTATGTGATATTTCATCACTTTCTATCGATTCCCCCTAATGACCTAACCTGGGGGAAACAAGCATAAAATATCTCTATGAGTAAAACAATCAATCAACCAATCAAATACATTCAAACCTCTAACAATCGAAATCATACCATTCAATCAACACAATGCAACATATTCGGCCTCTCAGATGACCTAACTTGGGAGTTACATTTGTTACTTTCCCAGATGACCTAACTTGGGAAGTTATTCTACATATTGTTGCTTCTAGATGACCTAACTTGGAATCCATCATACATTTTCCATTTTCTTCTAGATGACCTAACTTGGAAGCCACCATACATTACGATGACACCCTTGGAGTGGGGGAAAATGAGACGTCATTTCCTTTCCTATACTGATCATGTATGGGTCAACACGTTTGATCGAAATATTTGGATCCAAAATCACTGAAAATTTGATTTTTGTCCGTCTGTAACGGCTAGATATTTTGAGGATGTAGTTAAAGGTTGGAGAATAACATACAGCTTTCTCCCTACACTCTTCCTCTATGACAGGATGCCCAAATCCTCCAATTTTTCATACACATGCAATTGGGTTGGGAATTGATCACTCCCTACCCCATCACATCGTCATCATACAACATTTGAAATCATCAATCATTCAACATTACAATCATCACTCTCATTTAGTGCACTTCATCGCATTTTTGCATATCTTGCTATGCTGCATGGATCAACACTCGGATCCAATGGTTTCGTCACACGTTATATGTTCTTATTCAGCACATGCACTCCTACCACATATGCAGATTCTTCTACAACATGGGCTTCTCCAAATTTCTCTCAAGTACGCATCTCTAACTACTTTATGTTACCAAGATTTTTCTCACCAACATAAAGTGGGGGCAAAGTGTACTCACAAAATCACGCACTTACTACTATTATTATATTTCAACAAGTATGTTGTTTTATATATGGATCTTGTGTAAGAAAAGTATTCACTAATGACCCATCTCCGTAGTTCAGATGTCATGTCTTGTTGGTCTTTATTATTATTTGTCTTGTACACATCAATCACTCACTCGCATAGTTCCGATCATGTTTTAGGATGCTCCTATTTTTCATGGTACTCAATTAGTGTTCATCTACTAGTCTTTGACTAGGGTGCCTAGATAGGGATTAGGGCACCTGGGGCACCTTTGTCCTAATTTCTAGGTGCCCTGGTCCCCATCACACTTGGTTTTAATCTTATACATTTGAGTTCAGCTTGTTTAAATGGTTTTCCCTCCCATCTCCCTAGGTACTATTCGGCATGTCGGGTCATTAGCATTGAAATTTGAACAAGATATCACTTATATAAGCACAATATACATACTATCTTAAGGGAAAACTATTTCTACTAAGGGTTAGCTATCTATATAGAGCAAGGGACTTGCATTTGGGAACTATTATGCATCACACACTACATATGAAGGGGATGTATTCATTCTATTCCATCCACCATTTTGCATCTTATCTAGCTATTACCCGCTATCTTTGTACCATTGGCGCTAGGGCACCCTAGGCACATTATTGCACACAAAATCACATAGAACTACATCAGGTCTGAGATGTAGTGCAGTGCTCAGTCATAAGTCCATCCATTTGGCAGTTGAGGAAAGTCTGACCCATTCATTTGCATATTTCTTTTTTTAGGGTTTTGATGCTTTTGTATGGGGTTTTGTAGGTGATTATTCATTTGAGATTGAATAATGACAACAATGAACCAAGTGCAACATCCACCTCGAGTAAAGGTGAAGTATTGCGAAGATTCACTGACCATACCGGATTCAAATTTCAAGCCATATTCATAGACCAGGGTGCCTAAATTTCAGACCAAATCACCCCAGGCACCCTTATCCTTCCCCATGCACCCCATTCTACCTATATCTACCTCTTCTCCTACTTTTTGAGGTTCATTGCGACACTCTGTTATGCCATTTTATCACTCTATTTAGTCTCAGATCACTGCGAGGTAAGTCAAATTCAAGTAAGTACCTATCCCCTTTTATTCCATTTCATTTAAAACATCAAATAATTCACTTAGCATTTACATTTTATATATTTGATTATTACATTTCACTCTTTAGATTCATAATAAAATCCATATTTTATAGAATCAATTGGATTCTTGTTTTATTTTAGCTAGTTGTGCATATGATATCTTAGTGCCGATATTTATAGAAAAATGAGCAAGGAACGCATCAGATAGAGCTGTTAAAGAGGTTACCAAATAGACAATATATTATAGAACCATCACATAACATAGTCATGTAAGCTTCGAGGGAATAACTTAGCCAATAGTGTAAGATAATCAACATAGCCAAGACATGCAACATGGAAGGAGCGAAGGTGTTCCTGAGGGTTGCAATGGCCATTGAACATAGGAAACTTAGGTGGGAAAAATTTAGGAGGCATCGAATAAGAGGAGATGACGGGTGCAAAAAGGCTATGAAGGAATAGTGATGAATTTATAGATGGAGAGAAGGATGAAGAGGCTTGTTGCAATTGGAAAATTTTATTTTGTAGATCATGGTATAATGAGGTTAGGTTATGTGTGCCTGAAGAGGATCCAATATGTGTATGGGAAGTATTGGGAGGGAGAAGAGGAGTGGTGGTTGTAGCAATATAAATAAGAATGGTCGAAGGTGGGGCAAATGTCATGGTAATCAAGGAGGAACCCATGAGAGGGAGGGTGACAGCATATCTAGCTATTTTAGCAGTGAGTAAAACATTGAGTACATATAGAATATGCGTAGGGTGATCATGTGAAGTAGAGAAAAAGTTGGCGAGCTTTTCAATTTGATCTTGATCAATGTTAGTGCCCTAATTGTATGAGTGTTCACTGTCATAAGTTTTAATGTTTTCAAGAGGAATTTTGGTTGAGTTAATCAGGGGATTTTCAAAGTTAGCCATTGATTTAGAGAGTTTAAAAATAGATGGAGGAAACTCAGTGTGCTCAAGAGAATTGAAATGACCGTTACAGGAAATGGGCATAACAATAAGACCTTAAAAAAAGGTATGGCTCAAGTGAATGGGTTCACCATATGATTTAATCTAAATTGAATTGAACCTTGATTTTAGAGTAACTTACCATAATGAATGATATATAAGAAATAAAATACAGTAGTGCATAAGCAATAATCATTTAACAATGCAAAACCCTAAGAAATTGAGAGAGGGAGATGACTTAGTTATTTTTGTGTAACTTGGGAGTGATATGGACGGAGTACCTACTGGAACAGGCTATAAATAGTGTCATCAAGGCTTGATGAGGGTTTAGAACCCTGGAAGTGTTAGGGATAGAAGTACCCACAGGTGGACAAGAGTTCCCCAGGTGCTAGTGACTGAACTGGGTGCCTATTTCTGCTCAGATGCTCAGGTTCTGGTCTTTTTTGGGTTAGAGGAGCTTCATTGTTGATCATATTTTGTCACTCTAGTTTTGTTTCTATGTTTCCAGTTGTACCTATAACTTGTAAACTAGATAACTAGTTGTACATGCCCTTTAACCACATAAAATCTAATAAATAAGTTGTAAAATGGGGAGTAAGACTGATGCCAATGGTCACTCAAAGAGTGAAATTACGACCAAGCATTATACTACATCTCAAAATCCATGTAGGTATCCATGCTTGTGTGTGTAATGATGCCCTAGGTTTTCCTTGTACAAGTTGTATGAATGATAGCAGGTGATATCTAGATTTTATCGAGTACAAAAAATGTGTGTGATGGAATAAAATGATCTTCTCTCCTATGTTGTGTGTGCAGATTGATGAAACTCTTGTACCTTGTATGATTTTTCTGTATGTATGCTTTGTAGTGCTCTTGTGCCTTTGATGCAAGCTTAGGTGATGATAGATAATGCTTATAGTGTTTGGTGCTTTATTTGAGAGAAATAAATAAGTATATATATGATTCCCTTGTTTAAATTTTGTAATTGACAACTGGAAGGCTGACCCAAAGTGTAAAAAGGTGAGCAAGAAGTGAAAATGACCTAAAAAGGTAATAAGAAGATAAAGAAGGGCAGAAGCGTATAGGAGGGACATTAGCACCTGACAACTTCTGTCCTAATTGGGTGCTAGTGTTTGAGGTCATCAAAATATAAATCAGTCAAGTGTCAAAAGATATGTAAGATGTGTAAAACTAGTAAAGTACAAGAGATAAAGCAATCAAAGAGCCAAAAAGAGTTTTCAACATCTAGTTTTCTTTCTTAGGAATCATGTATACATTAATATGCTTTAGGACCTAGAAATGTACCCAAGTGCATACATTTTGTGTTTACATGCACAAAATTATGAAAAATTGAGTACTAATTCACATCATCATTTTAGAATTGATCTGATTGGGCTCCATTGGCCTTGATCACGTGCCAAATTGAAAAGTAGAACATGTACATCAACTTAGCATGAAATTGGGTTCAATTGAGCACCAATTCATATTGCATTGTCATACTTGATCTAATTGCATGTGATTGGCCACAATTGCATACTTGATCCAACATCTCAAGCATCTAGATAACCTTTGAACACATTTGGGTCCAATCAAGAAATAATTCAGATTGTGTTTTCATACTTCATCTAATTGGTTTCAATTCACCTCAATCATATATCCAATTAAATGAATGAAGAATCTAGATTAACCTAACACATGACTAGGGGAAATCAAACACCAATTCACATTGCATTATTGTATTTGATTTGATTAGGATTGAGTGGACTCTTTTCATGAGCCTAAAAGAATAAATAGAGCATATAAATCATCCTATCACATGATTGAGGTCAATTAAGAGCCAATTTCCATCGTGTTTTTGTACTTGATTTGATTGAGATTACTTGGCCCCAACTGCATACCTAACTAAACGAATAGAGAATTTGCATTGTCTCGACATGTGATGGGATCAATAGAGCACCAATTCACATTGTGTTATCATAGTTGATGTGATTGGGATTGAGAAACCCCAATAATTCACTCAATTTAACCATTCAAGAATTTATATCATCCTAGTACACTTTTGGGGCCAATTAAGCATCAATTCACATAACATTGTTTCAATTGATCTGATTAGGATCGATTGGCCCCAAAACTGCAACTAAATGAATAATTAAAGTATCTAAATAAATCTATCACACTATTTGTTCTGATTGAGCACTAATTTGCATTACATATTTACACTCAGTGCAATTGGAATCAAATAGCCCCTATCACATGGCCTCGAACAAACATTTTATAACAATTGGATCAAATTGATATGTAATTTGGACCAATCAAACTTTAATTTATATTGCAATGTAACACATGATCTTATTAGGATTGACTATCCCCAATTGAAAAGCATGATTGGATGAATAAAGCATTAGGAAAATTTTAGCATGCGATTCGGCACAATCAAGCACCAAACTGAATGAATAGAGCATCTAGATAAACCTAACATGCGATTAAGGCCAATTGAGCACTAATTCACATTGTAACATCACAATTTATTTGAATGGGATTAATATTCTAGATTGTGTATCTGATCGGACCACTGGAATATCTGGATCAAACTAGGATGCTATTAAGGATAATCAAACACTAATTTTCATTATGTTGATTCACATGATCTGATTGGAGTCAACTGACCCCAATCATTCTCCTAAATAATTTCATAGAGAATATGGATCAACACGACATGCTATTAGTGCCAATGGAGTATAAATTCACATTTCATTATTGTAATCGATCCAATTGGCCCCAATCATGTGCCCAAAATAATCAACAGAGAATATATATTGAAATGACACATAATTGGGTCTAATTGAGTGCCAATTCAATTTATGTCATTATACTTAATCAAATTGGGATACATTGGCCCTAATATCACTCCTAACTAAATAAATAGAGCATATAGATCAACTTGGTACGTAATTAGGAACAATCGAGCACCAATGTTTGCACACATTTTTTATTAGAATCAATTGGCCCTAATACATTCCCAATCAAACACTTTGAGCATATAGATTATCCTAACACATGAATAAGTATAATCAAGACCCAATTTAAAGTGTTGATACATTTGATTTGATAATAGTTTATTGGCTCCAATCGTGTGACCAAAAATATTAATAGAGCATTTGGAACAACACGCGATTAGGGATAATCAAGAACCAATTTTTAATTCATCATATCACTTGATCTAATCAGGCTTAGTTGGACCGATTGTGTTCCTAGTTGAAACTTTTATGCATCTATATGAAATTAACATGTAATTGTGGCAAATCAAGAATAAATTCACATTGTATTTCCACACTCAATCCAATTGAGATTCATTGGCCCCAATCACACACCCAACTAAATGAATAGAGCATATAAATCATATTGGAATATGATTGGGGCCATTCGATAAAAAATATACATTACTTTATCATACTTTATTTAATTATGCTTGATTGGCCCAATTGTGCAACCGAGTGAACTAATTGAGTATTTGGATGAATGTGACACATGACTAAGGAAAATAGAGAATCTTTGATGTTACACTTGATCATGCTAGGATCAGTTGGCCTCAATCCCAATCAAACTATTCGAGCATCAAAATAAACTATGCACATGATTGGCATCAATCCAACACCAATTCACATTGTGTATATTGGATTTGATCTAATTGATCTCGATTCACCCCAATCATATGCTCAATTGAATGAATAGAGAAATGGAATGCTAATTTACATTACACTTATGTACTTAATCTAATTAAGTTTTATTGGCCCCATTCATTCACTCAATTAAATGAATAGAGCATCTTGATCGGCTTAACATGTGATTGGAGAAAATTGAACACTAATTCACATTGTGTTAGGACACTTGAAATTACGATTGATTGGAACCATTCACTCATGTGATTGAATGAATAGATCATGTGGATCATCCTAACACATTATTGGGGCCAATCAAGCACCATTTCACATTATTTTGTCACACTTTATTAGATTGGGATTGAATGGTCCTATTCATGTCATTAAATGGATAAATATAGCTTTTGGAACATCCTACAATGAGATTAGGTCAAATCAAGTAGAAATGTGTATTATGTTGTCAAACTTGATCCTATTAAGCTTGATATGCCCTAATTGTGTTCCCAATTAGACTCAATTGTGTGCCTGATCAAACCATTTGAGTATATAGATCAAATTGACATATGATTAGGGGTAAACAGATCAAATTCACACTACATTGTTGTACTTGATTCAATTGGCATTGGTCATATGTCTGAATGAATGAGTAGAGAACATCAATCAAAATCACACATGATTCTGACCAATTAATTTCAAAATCACATGTCATTTTTGTATTTGATCCAATCGAGTTTGTTTGGCCCCATTCATGTGCCTGATCAAATCATTCAAGCATATGGAGCATCCTAGCATGTGGTTAGGTCTAATCAAACATCAATTCACATTCCATTGTCATATTTGTTTTGGTTGGGCTTGATTGGCCCCATTCTTGCACCCAACTCCATGAATAGGGTATGTGGATCATATTGGCATGTAATTGGGAATAATTAAGAACCAGTTCACGTCATGTTTTGTTGTAAATTATCTTATTTGTATCAAGTATATCAAATCACGTGCTTGACTAAATGAATAAATTATGTGGATCAATATGACATGTTATTGGGGCTAATTGAGTAATAAATTTCATTATATTACCACACTTGTATTCTATTGGTATCTACTAACCCCAATTGTAGGCTTGAATGAATGAATAATGTATCTATATAATCCTATCATACTAATATATCTAATTTAAATGAAAATTCGTGTTACATTATCACATTTGATTATATTGGGATTGATTGTCCCTAATCACATACTTGAATGAATGAAAAGAGTATTTGGATCACAATGACACATGATTGGGGTTGATCGAACACAATTTGTCCAGGGCATTGTCACTTTATCCTATCAGACTTGATTGGTACCAATCATGCACCTAATAGAATGAATAAAGAATCTGGATCTTCCTGTTCCATGATATGAGACAATTGAGAATTAATTTTCATTATAGTGTCACACTTCACCTAATTGGGTTAAATCAACTCCAATTACACACATAATTGAACCATTGGGCATCTGGATCAATTTGGCACATGGTTGGAGCTAATTACGAATCAATTCACATTATGTTATTACAACTTGTTCTTGAGATCTGGTTGGTTTGACTAGCCCCACTTCCACACTTGATTAAACTATTGGAGCATATTAATACAACAAACAAATTATTATGGTAAATTGAGTGTTAATTCACATCATATTATTGCACAGTATCCAATTAGGATCCATTGGCCTCAATCATGTGTTGATTTAATGAATTGAGTATGTAAATCAACATTGTACATGATTTAGGCCAATCGAGCACCAATTTGTATTATTTTTTCATACTTTATCCAATTAGGAATAATCACATGCCCTGAACCATTTGAGAATCTCTATGTTCCCAGGATACATAATCAAACATGAATTCCCCAATGTTTTGTTATATTTAATCTAATTAGTATCAATTGACCCAATCGCACACCAAAATTTCAACACAGAGTAAATAGATCAACCTTGCACATGATTAGGGAAAATTGAGCACTAATTTATATTACATTGATGTAATTGATTTTATTTGTGTTAGTTGGTCCCAACCACATGCATCGAAAATAAATAGATAGAGTGTATGAATAAATTTGGCACATTATTATGTCCAATCAAGCAATAATTTGCATTACGTTTCACACTTGATTCAATTAAGGTTATCTAACCCCAAATTCATACCAAAATAAATGAACACAACATTTAAATCATCCCAAAAATCAATTGGAGTCAATAGGGGTAGCAACTAAAATTACGTTTTTGAGCTTGATCTGATTGGGATGCCCCAATCACATTACTAGTTGAACCATTTGAGCATAAGGATCACCCTAACATGTGATTAGTTACATTCGAGATCTAATTCACATTGTATTATTAACCTTAATCTAATTGGGTTCGATTGACCCAAATTGTGTTATTCATCAATCAATTGGAGCATCTAGATCAACCTTGTATTTGATTGGGGCCAATGGAGCACCAACTTGTATTATGTTATTGTTGGAAGGATTTTTCATTGAATTAAGCTTTATGAAGATATCATAAAACTTATACTATGTATTACAAAATCTTTCTAATTCCATGAACTACTTCGGAAAATCCACACAATACGAAAAGGTTCTTTATGGAAAACATTGAAGAATATTGGTGTATCGTAGGCATGATCAAAATATATGTCCTTTGTTATATTGTCATGGATGTAGTTTGTAATTATAAAAAATTAGGATTAGTATGGTAGATGAGGAAGAAAAAGATGTGTGATAATCAAGTAGTGTATGAATATATATATATATGTATGCATCATAACATATGTTTTGGGAATTATAAGATAAAGTTTAACATAACTCTATAATATGGTTGAGTTATATATGAATAACATAGAGTTTTAGGGAATACCTTTGTTCTTTGTGTTATTCTCAATGTCATGTGTGATGCTAAATTAAAGGACCCGCCTCAATTTTAGTTTTTTGATTTTTTAATGGGTGTGATAAAGTTAATATATACTTCTCTACATAACATCGAATCTATTCCAAAATTTAATGAACTTATATAAAATACTAATCCCATTACATAGTTGTTATCTCGTTTTAGTGATTCCAGCTAAAAATGAGATAACCATAGAAATTTTTTGAACATATCTCTTAAAATTCCCTTTTGATGGAGATTTTTGGGTTTTCGGGTTTTCATTGCATGAAAGCATGTTTCTTGCATGTAACATGTCCCATGTTCCCCGAAACCCGAAACTCGAAACCCGATGGTCTTGATCGTGCG
The DNA here is from genome assembly GCA_019776745.2 of Taxus chinensis. Taxonomy (NCBI): domain Eukaryota; kingdom Viridiplantae; phylum Streptophyta; class Pinopsida; order Cupressales; family Taxaceae; genus Taxus; species Taxus chinensis. The sequence goes on from CM034146.1 coordinate 693,030,719, forward strand.
TCAGGTTTTCGGAACTCCCATTCATCAGAACATGCTTTTCCTGAAACATGTTTTATGCTTCGTGTTCCCCGAAACCTGAAACCCGATCGTAGCCTTTGTGTCAGAATTTTGGGATTTAAAAGCATCTCAACAACTCATGCATCATGCTTCATGTTCCCCAAAGCCTGTATCCCGAATTAAACCAAATCCTTTGTGTCAGATTTTCAGGAGCTCCAAGCATGATGACATGTCATTAACGCTCAGTTGTTTGGTAGTTGGCACATGTGTCAAGCGATGTGTAATTAATGTTAGGGTATTATAAATACTTGGTTTTCCATGTCATTTGTTACCTAGTACATTTTTGCTGCATTGAATTTTTGTGTATGCTTCTTCCACCTCGAGACCCGATTGAGCTTCCTGGTTGATTGCACCATCCTTATTTGATCATTTTTCAAATTTGTTGAAGGTATTCTTCTCCTCTTTCCGTTTTGAAGCTTCGTAGGGTTATTTTTGTGATGTTTTGCTTGGGTTTTCATTTCTTTTCCTTTTTATTTACTAGTTTAGGGCTTTAGGTCTTTTCCCCTTTGTTCTTGTCCTTTTCCTAGAAGGGTTTTTGTTGGAAATCCACTCCTTGGTTATTTATTTACATTTTGTTTGTTGTAAGTTGTGGATTTCAAAAGGCTCTAGAATAATTCCTAAGTGATCAAAGTGGGAAAATTTTCATGTTCTGACAGGACATAGACCCGATATCCTTTTTTCAGGTTTTGCAGGGTGCTCGACATCATCTAGTTTCCACCTTGTTTCGAGCTTTGCCAGCTGCTTGACATCTTGCTTTCTCTAACTTATGTTGGGTCTTGACCGGCATTCAACATCCTCTGAGTTTCATAGTGTGTTGGGTATTTGTACTTGCTCGACATCATCTCACTTCCGCTTTGTGTCAGGTTTTCACTGATGCACCACATGCCCTAACTTCCAACACACACCCTGCCAGTGTTTCATGTTTCGCAGAGTGCTCGACACTTATCAAGTTCCACCGTGTGTTTCGGGTTTCTTAAGGTGTTTGACACGGCCTAATTTCTGACACACATTCTAGTATATCAGGTTTCTGAAGGTGCTATATAAGTTTCAAAACCCGAATATAAATTACTTGGTTTTCCATGTCATTTGCTACTTGGTACGTTTTTGCTACATTGGATTTTTGTGTATGCTTCTTCCACCTTGAGACCCGATTGAGCTTCTTGGTTGATTGTACCATCCTTCTTTGATCATTTTTCAAATTTGTTGAAGGTATTCTTCTCCTCTTTCCGTTTTGAAGCTTCTTAGGGTTATTTTTGTGATGTTTTGCTTGGGTTTTCATTTCTTTTCCTTTTTATTTACTGGTTTAGGGGTTTAGGTCTTTTCCCCTTTGTTCTTGTCCTTTTCCCAGAAGGGTTTTTGTTGGAAATCCACTCCTTGGTTATTTATTTATATTTTACTTGTTGTAAGTTGTGGATTTCAAAAGGCTCTAGAAAAATTCCTAAGTGATCAAAGCGTGAAAATTTTCATGTTCTGACAGGACATAGACCCGATATCCTTTTTTCAGGTTTTGCAGGGTGCTCGACATCATCTAGTTTCCACCTTGTTTCGGGCTTTGCCAGCTGCTCGTCATCTTGCTTTCTCCACCTTCTGTCAGGTCTTGACCGGTGTTCAACATCCTACGAGTTTCACAGTGTGTTGGGTATTTGTACCTGCTTGATATCATCTCACTTCCGGCTTGTGTCAGGTTTTCACTGATGCACCGCATGCCCTAACTTCAAACACACACCCCGCCAGTGTTTTAGGTTTCCCAAAGTGCTCGACACCTATCAAGTTCTGCCGTGTGTTTCAGGTTTCTTAAGGTGTTTGACATGACCTAATTTCTGAAACACATTCTAGTATATCAGGTTTCTGAAGGTGCTATATACGTTTCAAAACCCGAAAGGTGTGTCGGGTATGTATACTTGTCCAACAAGCTCTCACACCTGACTACTAAATTATAAGGCATCACAACATCTCATGCTTCATGCTTCATGTACACTTATCCAACAAGCTCTCACACTCGACTACTCATCCAGAAGTCATCAAGGCATTCTCAAGACTCGTCATGTTGGACCCTGGCCCATTTCAGGATAAGTCAGATAAGTCAGTAGAGATGAAGTATAAGTATTATAAGATGGAGTCATCTTCTTATGTAAGTTGCAAATATGAAATCTGGGACACAAATCTCGAGTAATATAGATATGGAAAAACTTCTGGAAAAGAATTATGGATTCTTCTTAGAATCCATGGATGAATTCAATAGCCAGCAATGGTCTTCCTCTCATAGCGAGATTTCCAGTATCATCCCAATGCCCTAAATTTATCCTAGCTTGCGCTTCTCACTATGATTCAATCTCCTGCTTAGTAAGAAATCAAGCATGAGGAGTCTATAATGAAACTAGACGGAGATTATTCTGATAAACTCCTAAAGTTTCCCAACTTTATGGAATATGTTGATTTAGACTTTAAATCAGCACAAAATTCTTGGGATAAGGATCAGGAAGATTGCATCAAGCATGTAAACAAGAAGTTCTTAATCAAAGCTAATCCAACTATTTCTAGGTTTCCTAAGTCGGTCCCTAGAAGTGATTTTATTCTTGAAGTCAGCGATATCATCACCCTACTGAGCCATTTGTTTGGACTCCCAGATTGAAAATAATTCCAAGGGTGGATGTACCAGTTCATGGTCATCATAAAGAAAAATGACCAAGGGATTGACTAGGGTAGCCTGATAAGTAATGAGATAGACTCTCAAATGAAAATGGTATTGTCTACTAGAAAGTTCTATATGATGTCATATGTCACCTATGTGGCAACAGGCATGAGAAACTATCCAAGGTTGGATGCAAAGGGAAACCAAGTGACGAAACACATATATAAGTACTTCCCGTAACTGACAATAAAAGGGTTTGAAAGACTAATTTAGAATAGTGAATGATGCCTTCTTCTACAAAAATATTTACAGACTGGATCCCGACTATGAGGAAGAGAATGGTTTCCAATGAATCATGGATAGAAGTGTCAAAATGGGGTTGCATCTTCTTACAATTCAAGAAGTTTATCTATCTTTGAGTGGTAAGGTTCCACGGTAATCCTTTCCATTTACCCAGGTTCCCAGGTGACAAACTGATCCTCATGGAGTTGGTCAGACAATTGTTGGATTTTCAAAAATTACAACCAAATCAAACACAAAGTTTTTGTCTCCTTCCCCATTTTTCATTAGAAGGTATACATGTTCCACCGTTGTTAAGGCCAAGAACGTGGTGCATGAACTTCATGATAAATTGAAGAAGCACCTCAAGATGAGAGAAGGATTTGACATCTGAGGAGTCCTAAAGTCTTACGGAACCTTGTACCTGCATGTACCCATTGTGGAAGATATTTGGGTTGATCTCCATGATGAAGTCGCCATCCGAAGAAAAGACAACAGCAGACTAACACTTGAAGAAATTTAGATGTTATATCTAGTTAATATCCCTAAAGGTACCACAGATAATGAAAGTTTTCTGGAACCTAGGTACAAACAGTCAGATGGAGACCAACTTGGATTCCCAGCCATTGATTAGTCTATTGCTGAAAAGGCTTCTATCGCATTGAAAGAGCTGCTCATACTCTTGTCTGCACTAAGGCATGGCTCATTTCTTGGGGAATAACTTATAAGGAAAAGAGATTTTCAAAAATAACTACTTTAGAAGTGGGACCTTCCAGGGGAGAAAAGGAAAAGGATAAAATCCCTACCAAGAGGAAAATAACGTTTAAATTTTTTAGGAAAGGAGAAAATCAAGGGGCCAAATAATCTGGTACTCCAACACAAACTAGTTGAGATCTTGGATTCACCTCCTCCGCCAAGAACAAGGAGAAATTATTTCAGAAATTGAGGTTAGTCAACCTCTTATTTCCCCTTTTTTTTATTGCTCATCGGAGGTAAGCCTTACTCTTGCTTCTCAAGATTTGGCTTTAGAATATTTACCCCCTCTCTCCCAATCTTCCTCATCACATATTTTGACACCACTCTCATCATCCTTGGCCAAAATTTTCTCTAATCTCTCACCTCTCTCTGTTGGACCTATGATGGCCATAGAAATGCCTCCTCCTTCCGCACCTTCATTTCCCTGAATCCATTCCCACAGTCACTACACTTGCAGTCATCATGACTTCATGCAATTAAATATTCCTCCATCCACAGATACAACCATAACACCTCCAATAGGATAAACTTATTCCGTTGTACCTCAATGGTTGGTCGATCAGACTCCAAGGAAGAGAATGGTGGTAGTTCCCCTACCAGCCTTTGATTTCAGTTCACTCAAGGCTTCTCCTGCTAAGTCTGCCAAGAAACCCAAAACAATTTCAAGAGTTTTAGTGGATGCCTCAGGGCATAAGTTGGCAGAGATTGCCACTCCCACGGCTGATAAAACTAAAGAGGATATAATAGTGACTGATTATCAGATTACAAGGGTTGATCTAGGAAAAGTGAAAACTGAAGGAGCACAATAGGATGCACAAGATGCCATGAACTTGATTTTCCAAAATCTGAAAGAAACAAAGGTAAGCATGGATGAGCTGAAGGAGAAATTTGAATAGTTGAGAGAGGTACTACTCAAAATTTCAAATCCTTCACAATCGACACCATCATCTTATGTCGTTACGCCTATCAGGTTTGATTTATCATCGGTGCCTATGATTGAAAATATCAATTAGAAGGGGAGAAAGGTCGAGGAATGGATAAAGAGGCTACTCCTATAAGGAAGAGAGGTCAAAGATGACAGTGGAAGTTTACAAATCCTTGGAGGATATAAAGAAATATGGTGACGAGATGGATGATGAATTTTCACAGGAAGTTGAGAACCTTGAATTAACCTTGGAAACTCTCAATGCACTGAAACAGGTTCCATCCCGGATCTAATAGAAGAAGGAATCATTCCATATGGAGATAAAAATTTCTAGCTAGCCAAAGCCATTAGATTCAGGATAAAGATTCTCAGTGAAGCTTGCAGCAAGTTGAGGGAATCTAGAGATCAACTGATCGATGCCACCAATGACATAGAAGAGATGCTGTCTAGGATTTTTTCCAAGGTGTTGGATGAGAGCTTGAAGATTCTACCTGCTGACGATCTCTACAAACAAATTCAGGAGTTAATTCAACATGAGCCAAATTCTGTCTTTGATCTATCAATCATTGATAAGTTCTTAAGGATAAAAAATGTTTTGGAATCACTGAGAAAAATCAACAAGAGATTGAAGAAACTTCCTGGTAATGCAAGTGACACTCAGGAAACTTGTGAATTTCTAAGTGATTATTCTAGTGCGCTGGATGAAGATGAGATGCAGGGCATAATCCAAAAGTTCCAAGAATTTCGAGACAAGCAGGATGCACTGGAAGAAGACAAAGATGACGAAGCAGAATAAACATAATGTCTCATGTCATTTCTATTAAGAAATTGTCATGTCTTTTTCATTTTCGTTTCGTCACATAGGAAACAAATTTTGACTTGTTCTCCTGCGTGAGAGTCAAGAAAAATAGGAATCTTGTTAAAAATATTATTTTCTAGGATTTATCCTATTTTCTCTCTGCCTCTCTATTATAAATAAGGGATGCTTGTGTATTTCAATAAGAGACTTTTTGAATATTAAGAGTTATTGTGAAGAAGAAGAAAAACTTTGTATTTTCTTTTTAATCATTGAAGAATAGGAACATGTGTTATTTTACAAACTTTGTGTTGTGGGATTCATCTATCTTGAGAGATTGTTCTTATGTCCAAAATATTGAGCTATTATTTGTTTAGTATTCTTGATCATTTTAATCATTTCAGAATATTACACTCATTATCTAAAACTCATATAAGTATTTCTTAATCTATGTTTGCTTGAAAGAAAATACGTTCCTCTCATTCCCTTCTCGCTTTGTTTCCTCTATGATATTTTCCTTTCTAATTCTTCCTAATCCAAATTTGTAACATCTCCATTTCGTGTTGATATGGATTTCGGGATTGTATCCTAACCCCAATGGTTAGAATAGTGTGGATATTGTATATATTATTTCTGCTATGTTTTAGATTAGTAATAAACAGGAAGCCTCACCTGTCTTTGAGGAGGGATTCGATCCCATGTACTATGGTTGAACCTCATATTTTGGCCTGAAAAAATATCTAACCAACAGTTTTTGGCAACTCCGCTGGGGATATACGGATTGATAAGACTAAGCTTATCCTATTGGTGTCTGGCAACTCCGTATTTGCCTTATTTCAAAAGATCCATTTTTTCCGGTTCAAGCTAGCCAGAAATATTTTTACTCGGTCAAGCCGAGCCAAGGGGCGAGACTGATCCGTTCTTTGATCTGCTTCAACAACATAATTTAAAAATTTCCCCCAACAGTGTTGCATCTAGCCGAGCAAGAAGTTCTTCGCCTAACCGAAGATCTCAGGTTCGTCAAGAACAAGAAGTTTTTGCAACCTGCCATTCATTATTATTGTCTGATACTCAGATTCCTATACACACTTCATTAAGAAGAATGGCAGCACAACCCATGCCTTGGGGTGCAGTTATTGGTCCTCTTTCCCTAACTCCACCGTTGCATGATCTACCTCATGGATCTCATAAGAATATTCCTAAGTTCAATGGTGATGGGAAGCAGCACCCTGATGAACACATCACTTCATTCTTTGTTGCATGTGGCGTCCTTGGGGTTGCTCATAAAGATGTCTCTGTTTGACTCTTTGTTGAAACATTGCATGGTGTAGCAGCAAAATGGTGCTACCATCTTCCAAATGCATGCATTACCAACTGGGCTACCATGAGATCCGTATTTGAAGCAAGGTTCAAACCAGCTGAAGATTCTCATGCCTTATTAGCACAACTTATACATATGAAGGAGTCTTATGAACCCATGGGGGACTTCATAACGAAATTCAAAAAGCTGATTCGTAAGATTCCAGACCTATCCGTTCCCACTCTTGAAAATCAAAAGTGTTTCTTCATCAACGCTCAGCCCCCAGATGTGAGCTTCTTATTAAGGTCTGTTATTCCCAATTTGGCCACTGCTCAAGCTACAACCACTGAAATAGAAGATGATATTATTCTAGCCAGAAAGATCAAAAGAGAGTCATCTAAGCCTAAAAATTAGAGTTCTTCTCAGAGTACTACTGATCCTATGATTCAGAAGATGGCCAATGACTCGATCACTTTGAAGAAGCAAATGTCTCAACAAGTGACCAATGTTCCTTATCAGGATATTCCTAGATGGAATTTCAATAATGCCAATGATGCTTCCACCAGAGATAGGAATTGATTGATTACCACTCCCACCAAGCTGGCCATTGAAGCTCCTCCTATTAATGTAGTAGTTGAAATAGTTGAGGATGGTGAAGAACAAGAAGATTAAGATTCTCATGAAGCTTTTGAAGCTTCAGGATATGTTGATGCGTATTTTTATGAATCAGCTGACGACTCTAGCATTGGGTACCTGGAATACGAGGAAGACAAAGGTGAGCATGATGGCCAATCATTTGTAGTCTTCACTCGATCCCAATCCCAGAACCCCATAAATCCGGTTGAAGGCTCTAAGGAGAAAAGTAAAGAAGCTCCCATGGTCATGGCTAAAAGAGGCTCTCCTATCTTAGCGCAAACTAAAAAAGAGACAACTAAAAAGGTAACTTCGTCTTCTAACTCTTTTTCTCCTTCCCTCAAGGCTAGTACCTTGGCTCAGAACAGTGTAACTAGAACTGAGCCCTCCATCATTCCTTCATATACCACTTTCGCCATCATTAATCATGCAAAAAAAACTAAAATTCAAATTTCGAAAGCCGAGTACCTTCAGTCCAACCCTGAACAATTTGAGAAACTTGCCAAATTCATTAGAAGCAAGGCTGCTATCCCTTCATCTTCAAAAAGAATTTTTCCTAGTCCCACTCTACCTTTACCTCAGAGTAATATGACCTCTGTTGCTTCTTCGGGAAAGATTGAACCGTTTTATTTGTCCTTACTTATAAACGGTTTTAAACTCAGCAATTGCATAATTAACTCAGGAGCCTCTGATAACATTATGCCAGTAAAAGTAGCTCATGCCCTTGGACTCACCTTGATTAAATATTATGGGTGGAGTTACTCCATAGAAACTAAACAAGTCCCTTTGATCGGTCAAATCAAGGATGCATAGTTTGCATTTGTTGCCTTCCTTGAAAAGAGATTGAAAATGACTATCCTGGTTGCTGATATCCTAGCTGCTTATGGTATTCTCTTAGGAAGAGGTTTTTGTAAAGATGTTGGAGGATAAATCAACATGGACTGGACCAAAGCTGAAATTCTAGTAAATGGAGTTTCTCATGTCCTTCACCCCGAAGCACAAGTGAAGTACCTGATCACTAAATTAGATGATCCTAAGACTCAAATTATCTTCGAAGTTGTAGGCTTGGGTAATTATTTCATGACATCTAAGGTGACCTCTGTAGAAATCAAGGAAGAAGATCCTAATGTTGTTTGGACCCTCGAGTTCAACGAGAGCTGTTCAACTACTGGGTCAGGTGCTAGCGTGGTTCTTATTTTCTCTAGATTTCAAGATTTTTCTCTTTTCCTTCAAGTTGTAGTTTGAAAATACTAATAACACAACCAAATACAAAGCTTTGTTATTAGGATTAGAAATAGCAAGGAAAAAAGGAATTGGAAATCTCAAAGTACAGGGAGATGCCGAGTTAATTGTGATTCAAGTAAGGGGGACCTATCAGGTAAAAAATGATCACCTAAGAAATTACAAGAATAAGGTGTGGGACAACATAGAATGCTTTGATGATTTTTCCATTAAGGCAGTCTTAAGAGATTACAATGATAAAGCTGATTATTTATTCGTATCTACATCTCTTCTCCTTCCTCACCCAAAGTTCAAACATGACACATATACCATTGAAATTGTGTATCGTCTGAGTGTTCCAGATAATGCATCACATTGGAAAATGTTTAATGATGATCAACAATTGTTGTCTTTTCTTGAAAAAATTGATAATTTTAGCGAGCTTTATTTTAAAGGATCAAAATCAGCTTTCCATGAGTCCATCTCAAATTCATATCAAGAGATTGATGGTGAATTCATCCAGCTCAAAGGCAATAAGATTCCGAAGGGATTAGTTTCTCTGGAGGGTCTGTTTGATAAGCATGAACGTTTCATTTAGGATAAAAGGCAAGCCAAAGGTGCTTCCTCGTTAGAGGTAGATAAAGTTAATCTGGGATCTCCTGACCAACCACAGATGGTAAACATCAGGAAATGCTATTCTTCGGAGGAGAAAGAAAGATTCACTTCACTCCTAAAGAGATATATGGACATCTTAGCATGGTCATATGTGGATCTGAAATCTTTCAAGCCGAAGGATGTGCAACATAGCATTCCATTGAAGCCTGAGGTTAAACCCTACAGGTATAAGCAAAGACATTATAACCCAAATATCTCAGGGACTATCCTTGCATAAATTCAAAAGATGTTAGATGTAAGGATTATCTTTCTAATCCATCATTCCACCTAGGTTGCTAACATTGTCCCCGTCAGAAAGAAGAATGCTAAGATTCGGATTTGTGTTGAATTCTAGAACCTTAATTAGTATTCATTAAAAGAAAATTACCCATTTCCTATCATGGACCAAGTATTACAGACTGTCACTGGATCAGAAATGTTATCCATGCTTGACATATTTTCTAGGTATAATCAAGTTGAAGTAGCTGCTGAGGATCAACATAAAAAAACATTCACCACCCAATGGGGGACCTTTGCTTACAAGAGGATTCCTTTTGGTTTGATTAATGATAGAGCCACGTTTCAAAGAGCTATGGACTTAGCTTTCAAAGATTTGATGGGCAAGGTCATAGTTGTATATTTGGATGACTTGACAGTCTTCTCTAAAAAGCAAAGTGATCATTACGATTACCTGGAGTAGGTACTCTTAACGTCATGGGATTTCATTAAATCCTAAAAAATCCATGTTTAGAGTAACAGAAGGAAAGTTGCTGGGTCATATCATGACTAAAGAAGGAACCAAGATTGACCCAGAGTGGGTGAAGGCCATCCAAATCCTTACCCTATCTATGAGAAAAACTAGGGTGCATTCCTTTTTTGGAAAGGTAAATTTCCTAAGAAGATTTGTACCTAATTTTGCTGATAAAACCAAGGATATCCTTAGGATGATGAAAGGTAAAAATAAATTTTGATGGAACACTGAAGGGAAGCTTGCTTTTGAGGAAGTCAAAAGAGAAATTTCTCACGCTCCTATTTTGGTATGCCTAGACTTCAAAAAGGATTTCATCATGTACAGCTATGCTTCCGTACATACAGTGTCAACCATCCTGATGCAGGAGAACAAAAAAGGAATCAAAGCTCTCATTGCTTTCATGAGTTGCCCACTAAAGGAAAATAAATTGAAAATGTCTCAAATTGAAAAGCATGCTTATGCAGTGGTTAGAGCAGTGAAGCATTTCAGGTACTATGTGTTGAGTTCTCACACTCTCGTTCTCGTTCCTGATACTGCAGTAAAGTCCATTTTGACTCAACAAGAGTTGGGTAGTCAATGGGGTAACTGGATAGCCAAATTCCAAGAATATGACTTGGACATCAGACCTACCAAGTTGGTACGAGGAAGAGTCCTGTACCAATTGATTGTAGAAAATAAGTCTGAGATAGAATGCAAAGAAACTAAAGATACTTCTTTAGGATTGCCCATGGTGCTTTTTGTAAGCAAAACCGATGAATGGTATGCAAACATCACTTTATTTTTAACTTATGGCGAATGTCCCCCACGTTTGAGCCAAAAAGAAAAGAGGATAGTTACATTAAGGTCTACAAGATACCATCTATGGGATTATGGTATATATAAGAAGGGTATTGATGGTGTATTCCTGCATTGTGTTGACAAGTCTCAGCAGATAAGGTTGCTAGAATCCTTTCACAATATATCATGCGGAGGAAATTTCTCTTCCTTCGTGACGGCTTACAAAATATTATGGGCCAGGTACTATTGGCCTACTCTCTTTCGAGATTCAACAGAATGGGTGGCTAAGTGTGAAGCTTACCAACATTTCGTTGGTCACCCTAAGCTGGCTGCTCTTCCCTTGAATCCTGTGGTAATTGAAGAACATTTTTGCCAATGGGGAATTGATTTCATTGGAGTACTAAACCATACCTCTAGCGCCGGTCATAATTATGTGCTCACCGCCATTGACTATTTCACAAAGTGGGTGGAAGCTGCACCAATCAAGCAGGCAACCTTCAAAGCTGTGTGTAATTTTCTCAAAGAGAATATAATTGTTAGATTCGTCATTCCTCACAAGATTGTTGCTGACTATGCTTCCAATTTCTCATCACATGAATTGACTGAATTTTGTTGTGGATTTGGGATCACATTGGCTCATTCATCCAATTATTACCCCCAAGGCAATGGTCAGGATGAATCCAACAATAAGAACATGGTGACCATAATCAGAAAGATGGTTGATGAGAATCTGAGGACCTGGCATAAAGCATTGTATGATGCATTATGATGCATAAATTATTCTTGATCATTTTAATTATTTCATAATATTACACTCATTATCTAAAACTCGTATAAGTATTTCTTGATCTGTGTTTGCTTGAAAGAAAATACATTCCTCTCATTCCCTTCCCGCTTTATTTCATCTATAATATTTTCCTTTCTAATTTTTCCTAATCCAAAGTTGTAACATATCCATTTCGTGTTGATATGTATTTTAGGATTATATCCCAACCCCAATGGTTAGAATAGTGTGGATATTGTATATATTATTTCTGTTGTGTTTTAGATTAGTAATAAACAGGAAACCTCACCTGTCTTTGAGGAGGGATTTGATCCCATGCACTGTGGTTGAACCTCATATTTTGGCCTGACAAAATATCCAACCAACATTACGTCAAAATTTGGTGTTTGAGCCTTGGGTCTTGGCTAATTAATATCTAGAGGAAAGTAGTGTGAAATAAGGAAGTGGAAGAGGCAAGAAAGACTAAAGAACATCATTTTGTTTTTAAACATATATTGGTTATGCAAAATCAAGGTTAGTGTGGAATCCCATGTTGATCTCTTATAAAGGTTGTTAGGAAGCTAAGGATGGAAGATGAAAAAGGGGGATATGAAGTGATGTAACTTTTAGAATGATAATGAGAGAGGAAGTAGGTAGAAAATACAAGAAAATTAACAAAATATTAGAGAGCGTAGATTTTAATAAAAATAAATCAATGATTAAAAGAGAAAATGAGATAAATAAAATAGTTAGTAGTTAGCAAGCTCATTAAGAGGTAGAGTGATTAGGGGAGTGAAATAGTTAAGTAGAAGTAACAGGGATAGTAGAAGTAATAAGCATTAATGAAGAAAGAGATAAATAAGTAATCAATAGAGTAACGGTGGGAATAGTAGAAGAGAGGATTATATTAATGGAAGAGAAGAAAAAACTAGAAGAGAAGATGGAAAGATAAAGATTAGAAAGTGATGTAGGAGTATCATATTTTAAAAAATATTTTATACCAAAAAAAATTAGTTGAGTCAGTTTGTATTGTTGGCATGTTATGTTGTGTAACATTTTGTTATTAGTAGGGAGTGTCAATCATTAATTTTGATTAATAATATTTTTAGTTGTTCTTGAACAAATTTCTTTCAGTGACTTATCAACCACTATTTACATTGTATGGATTTCAACCACAACATCATTAATGAATTTCAAGGCCTTTGACAGACTAGATTTAGATTGGATATATTTTCTCAATAGAACATGCAAACTTAATTTACTAGGAATGAGGGGGTCATTTCAATCTCAAAATCCTTGAGTTTATCTTGGTATCTTGGAATTTTTTGTTAAGAGGCTCTTGTAGCATCTACTTTTCTTCTACATCTAATTAGGTTTCTACAATAGTTCCTTATAGCTTTGCTTCATGTTATCACCAAATCAAAACAACCTATGGTTTGCACAAGTGTGTGTGCTTGAGCTCACAGTGTGATTGGATAACATGGGTACTATCTCCAAGTTGTGGGAATTGCTACTTGAGATATACCTCCAGAGAAAGTTGGTTCTTGCTCCTAAACTACTTGCCACAATCTACTCTAATGCAGGCAATATTATCTTTCCTAATCTAACTTTCCAAGGGACCAGGGAGAGAGAGTACATGAAAACAAAGCCTATGCTAAAGTGGTGATACACCAGAAGAGGAGAGTGAGAGTAGTCTTCCAATGTGTGAAAAGTAGGAGCAAGATGAATACTAGAAGGGGTGATAACGGTTCTCCACAATCTAGCAACTGCATTCACAACATTATTTCATGCACACACAATGATAATGAATCCCTGCAAAAACATAAGATAGACACAATATATATGTAATAAGATTTAAGGGGCAAGAGAAATGTAACCAAACACAACAAGGGAAGATACATCCAAAAACTTGCATCTATTGCTTCATAAGTGTAGATAGATAAATAAATAGATAAATAGTCCTTCTTCTCTAGTTATTGACCTTGTTTGGATTCTTCTCATGAATCTACCAAGCTTGGACTACTAAAACCAGTGTATTCTACCTCTTAGGATTTTCCAGACATGCAATTTCAGAGATTCTTACAAGCTAGAGACTTACAACAAGTGCACGTCAATCTTGCTGCAATTAAACAAAAGTGTGTGTGCTTGAGCTCACAGTGTGATTGGATAACATGGGTACTATCTCAAGTTGTGGGACTTGTTACTTGAGATAGACCTCCAGAGAAAGTTGGTTCTTGCTCCTAAACTACCTGTCACAATCTACTCTAATGCAGGAAAAAATATCTATCCTAATCTAACTTTCCAAGGGACCAGGGAGAGAGAGTGCATGAAAACAAATCCTACACTAAAGTGGTGATACACCAGAAAAGGAGAGGATGAGAATAGTTTTCCAATGTGTGAAAAGTAGAAGCAAAATGCATACTAGAAGGGGTGATAAATAGTTCTCCACAATCTAGCAAATGCATTCAAAACAATATTTCATGCACATGCAAAATGATAATGAATCCTTGCAAGAGTATAAGATAGACACAATATATTTGCAATGAGATTGAAGGGGCAAGAGGAATGCAAACAAACACAGCAAGGGAAGATACATCCACAAACTTGCATCTATTGCTTCATAAGTATGCACAGTTCAATCTATTACAAGATAAGGGCTTGGATCACCATGCAAGGAGTCCACTACAAGGGCCTACAACACATTGGCTTCACAAAACAAATTTTGACAGAGTTTTTCTACTCAAAAACTATCTCCCTTTACAATGAGCCCAACACTCCAATTTATAGAATTTTGAGAAGAGAGAGAGAGGGAAAATGAAAATCCCGAAATATGTCCTTCAACCACTTGCAAGATGTAGTAAATGAAGTGAAATGATGTTTGTTTCTTGTAAAAGGCTCCCCATACTGTCCCATGACTTGCAGCAGTGAGAAATGTCAGCCCATGCTCCATTGAATGCATCCCAACTACCAAATAAAACACTGTTATGAACCTGGGCACGTTTTCTAAAAAATCACCATCTATTCCTCATCAAATTCTAGATTTTATTGATTTTTGTGCATTGGATTGGAAACCATGATTCCAATGGTACCAATTTTGTGTGTTTTCATTGAGAAATGCAAAAGTTATGGCCTTCTGAGTGTGGGCAACTATTTTGGGTCTGCCAGGCATTTCTGTCATTTGACGGGACTGAGCATTTAATTGACTGGAGCTGAATATGTTTATTTTATTTTTATAATATCTACCCTCATTAAAAATAATAAATAATTTTTGTGAGTGTAGAGGATGTCGTGCTCATTCCAGAAAGTCAAATTTTGTGAAAATCAGAGCTCTAGGTCAAAAGTTATGGCCATTTGAAGTTTGAGAGGGTCAGACATTGATTTTTCCTTTGCATGCAGCTATATCAGCTATTTCGGGTCTTGGTGTCCCAGACTGTCTTGATTTGAAAAAACCTCCGATCCACATTACACTAAGCCCACTTTGCAAATCATTGACAAAATTCATATTTTCGTTGAACTCATGTCCCACTGTGTCCTACGTAGGTTGACCTGTTGACCGGGCCATTGAGGGTCGTTGACCGCATCCACTTCACCCACAAGCCTTTGCTCCTTTGTAGTCACTATTTTGGGTCCGGACTGTCCCAACTATGCTGTCCCTGCACATTGGACCAAAATATCCTGACTTTTCTGATTGCACTATTGTCGTGATTTCAGCCATTTGGTCCCACAAAATGGACCGCCCAAGACAAATTTACCAAATTTATCTGATTTAAATCAATTTTTCGGCCATTTTGGGAAAACTAGGGTTTGCGGGTCCCAATGTCCCACATACCTGTGTGTCCTGGGCTCCAAAAAACCCTGACTTTACTCCGCAATTTCACTATTTTTGGCCATTTTTTTTTTTTTGCAATTTTTTCTAACTCCTTGAATTTTTTCCTTGGATGGGGAAGTTAGAGAGAAGCCAAAGGGACCCCCAAAACCTATTTTTTACCTTTTACCATTTTTACTTGCTTGAGCCTGAAGAATCATGTAAGTTATCCAATTTACCTTGAGGGGTGAATTTGGGATAACAATTTGGTGACTCAGCGGGGTTATCTGCCTGCTCAGATGAAGTATGACCAGCTTCCTGTAGCAATCCATTGGGCATGGAGTCTACTTGATAATCTCAAATCTGATTGGAACTTGAAGACCTGCATCCTTGAGTCATGAAACACTTGACTTTTGAACTGAACACTACCCTCCACTTCTTGCACTCTCAATTTGATAAGAGAATCTTAAAAATAAGATTTGTGAGAGTAGAAAATTGCTTGACAACCAGATCTCACCCATTCCCTGCAACTGTGATCCATGGGGCTGAATGATGAGTATTTATGAATGTTGCCTCAACATCTGATTTTAGTTACTCTGCATTTGTTTGGAATCTGAACTTTGCAACTATTGCAGGAAACCATGAGCTTTCCACTGCAACAGTCCCCTTTGGAAGCTTGATGAACTGCATACAAAACATATACTAGAAGCAATAGAGCATGTGCACCAACACTTAGGGAAATGAAACCTATTCTAACAACAACAACAATGTGCACAAGCACTTGGAGGAATTGGAAATCCTAGACTAATATGTACAAGGGTGAGAAATTCTCCTTCTAGTAGCAATGTTTGAGATAGATTCCATTGACTGGAATATGTGCAATTCTTCACCATCCAACTTAGCCAGCTGGAAGGCATTGCTACCTTTACATTCAGTGATCATGTATGGGCCACTCCATATGGCATCGAACTTGGAATGCTTTCTTGGATTTTGCATGATCAACATCCCACTTTAGTACCAAGTCTCCAACTTGGAATGTCCTGGCCTTAGCTTTCTTGTCAAAGCTCTTCTTGATCAATGCTTGATCCTTCTCCATGGTCTACACTGCATGTTCTCTTGCTTCTTCTAATTCCATCAGCTCTGCATACCTGATTTCCATAGGCTCAAACTCAGCTAGTTCCAACTGTTTCATGAGTTCCAATGCTGGCAACTCAAGTGATATAGGTAGAACTACTGCTTCTTTTTTCATATACAAGCTTGAATGGAGAGCTTCCTGTAGACCTCTTGGGTGTGATCCTATCAGCCCATAGAGCTGATTTGAGCTTTGTGTGCCAAGTTCTCTGATTCTCATCAAGAGTTCTTCTGATGATTCTTAATAGGTTCTTGTTTGTAGACTCTACTTGGCCATTACCCTGAGGGTAATAGTTTGATGAAGTGCTGAGGTATACACCATTCTTGACAGCCCATTCAGTGATTTTGTGCCAAGAAATGCCAATGCATTATCTGATATGATAGTGGCAGGGACACCAAACCTTGTGACTATCCCTTCATAGAAATCCAAGATGTTGGATTCATTTGCCTCCTTAAGTGCCACTGCTTCAGTCCACTTGGTGAAATAGTCTATTGCTGTAAGTATCCACTTGTGGCCTTGACTTGAATTTGGATTGATCACTCCAATGAAGTCCAATCCCCATTGCATGAATGGCTGATCTACTGAAATTGGATGAAGGGGCAAGGCTGCTAACCTTTCCTTCCCTGTGAAGAATGCACATTTCTTGCATTTCTTGATCCATGAGTAGCAATCATTAAACACATAGGCCAATAGTAACCAGCCTTCATGATTTTGAGAGCTGTTACTCATGGAGCAAAGTGGCCTCCTGCTTCTCCATCATGGAACTCATGTAATATCTTCTCAACTTGACATGTTCCAATGCATCTCAATAGAACACCATTGATGTCCTTCTTGAACAAGACACCATCAATAAGCACATATGGAATGGATTGTAATCTAAAGTATCTTCTCCTTTGCTTTTCTCATTTCTGGAGGGCAAAAACCTGTTTGGAGATAATGCACCAAGTCTTGAGTCCAACATGGAATGGGTGCATCGTTAGCTGGCTGTTCTTGATCATTTTGTAGTAACAGTAGGACAACCTCTTCTTCATCTGTTGACTCATCTTGTTGTTTAGAAGTGAGCTTGCTCACACAAACCTTTGCCACAAACCAGCTTGGTCACTTTGATTTCAATATCATACTCCATTACACGAGTGATCCAACCTGCTCTTTTCTCATTCAAATCCTTGTTTAGGAGAAAATCCTTGACACCAACATGAGACACTAGCAGTTGAATCTTATTGTTCGAGACCAAGTGTCTGAACTTCTTCAAACTCCTAATGACAGCAAGGACATGCTTTTCAATGAAATAATACTTTACTTCATAATCTTCCAGGATTTGACTGAAGAATGCTATGGGCTGTTCTGAACCTTCTCTATTCAGTTGTACCAAGATAGCTGAGATTGTGTCTGATCCTCCAAAAGCATACAACATGAAGTCCTTTGAAAATTATGGGTTGATAAGAGTTGGGGCTTGTGATATTGCATGCTTGATAGCCTCAAAAATATCTTTTCCTTCTTTTTTCCATTTGAATGCAAGACTCTTCTTCAACATCATTGTTAAAGGCTTCACAAGAGTGGAAAAATTAGGCACAAATCTGTGGACAAAGTTTATCCTTCCCAAGAAGCTTTGGAGATATTTCTTGTGGTGTGGTAATGGAAGTGTTCTAGATGGCTTCAACTCTTTCAGGATCAATTGTTAACCCTTCTCTTGAGACAATGTGGCCAAAAATTTACCCTCGTGTGCCAAAAATACACACTTCTTTGGATTCAATGACACTCCGAACCTTCTACACCTTTGAAATACTTTCTGAGGTGAAAGAGGTGGTCTGCTGCATTCTTTGAGAAGACAGTGATATCATCTAGATATACCAAGCACTATCTTGTTGATTAAGCCTTTGAATGCCATATCCATAGCTCGCTGAAATGTTGCTCCGGCATTTGACAATCCAAATGGCATCTTCTTATAAGCATATGTGCCCCATTTCATAGTGAAGGTTGTCTTGAACTGATCTTCTTCTTTCACCATTATCTGATTATAGCTTGAGTAGCCATCTAGCAATGAAAACCTTTCAGAACCAGCTACAACCTGCAAGATTTGTTCCATTGATGGAAGTGGATAATGATCCTTGAGTGATGCTCTATTTAGATCACGAAAGTCTACACACAATCTGATTTCTCCATTTCTTTTCCTCACTGGCACCAAGTTTGCAACCCAACTTGAATGTTTGATAGGGAATATGATGCTAGCTTCAATCATTTTGTTCAACTCCTTCCTCATGAGAGGTTCAATGTGAGGATTCACTGGCCTTTGCTTCTATCTGATAGGCTTGGATTCTGGATCCAGCTCAATAGTATGTTGTGCCAACTTTGGGTTGAAACCTCTTAAATCCTTATAAGTCCAAGCAAAGACATCTGGGAATTCTTGACAAAGTTGAACAAATTCATATTTCTCTTGTGGGGTACTTACTTTGCCAATTTGCAATGTCTTTCCTTCATCTACTAAAATGGGCTCTGAATCTTCACCCTTTACCTGAATGTTTTCCTTCTCCTTCTGGAACTGATCATTTGGGTTGAAGATTGACTCCAAAGTTACAAGACCTTTTGGTAATTTGTTAGTTCTCAGCTACACCACTTGGTCACCATACTGTTGTTCCAACTTGTCTTGGTTTCTGGCAGAGAACTCAGCTTCTTCTTGTAGAAAATTGACAATTTGTTGATCATTCTCGAAGACTTGCCAACTTGTGTTGTTATCTGGAACAATTTGGTCTTACAACCACTTTGATATGAGGCTGAGAATTTCTCACTTTTGATACTTTCTACAACATCAAATGTTGCCCCAATTGCTGCCAGTCTATCTTGCTGCTTCATTCTTCTTTCTTGGGATGGAATTGATGCTAAAAGCTTCAAAATCTTCAATGAGATCCCATACCCGATTCTTGTAGTTCTTCAACAGATCATTCTTGGTAGCATTTTTTCCTCTGACTTGGTTCACAATCAGCTCACTATCACCAAATACTTGCAAATTCTTAATACCTCTCTTTCTTGCCCAATGCAATCCGTGAATTAAGGCTTCATACTCAGCTGTGTTGTTTGAGCAAGCAAACTAGAAATGGAAAGCTGAGTAATATTTTATACCTTGAGGTGAAACAAGCATAGCTCCTCCTCCTGCACCTTGTCTACTCCTTGAACCATCAAAGAATAACTGTCATACCTCATTATCATCCTTGTGGTCTGGCTTGGTGATGCTAGGGAGAGGATGATTCTCTTCATGCAAACAATAGACTCCTAGCTCAGATTCCTCCATTTCTTTGTAAGGGTCAAAAGCATGTCTCTTGTTTTCCCATTCATCAAGAGTCAAGTCTGGGATGCATCCAACTTTGGTATCTGCTTCATGAGTGCTTGGGTAATCCTCTTGATCAAATGCTGAACAATTCACATTGATTGGAATCGGTGTATGAGGCTCAATATGAAAGTTTGCAATAGGCTCAGATCTGATTGTAGCCTTAGCTCCATACCTTGTTCTGAATAACATATGTGACCAATCAACAGACAAATAGCCTCCAATTTTAGCAGTGAAGTCTCTTGACAAACACAATGCAAAGAGTGGTGGAAAGTCTATGACTGATACATCTTGCAAGATGGTCACATTGGGACATGCATGCAATGTGAGGCTCAAATATTTGATTACTCCAACCATTGTTACTACTGTCCCATCCAATTGCACCACACCTTTAGAGATGACTTCATATTGAAGGCCCAGCTGATCAGCTATTTGTTTTGGCATGACTGAGCTACTTGCTCCTGAATCAATCATGTAATTATGCACCAACTTATCTCCAATGATCAATGAGATATAGAATGGTGGGGGCTTCAAATTTTTACCTTGATGGATCTCCATGATTTTTCTTGCTGAGCTGCATTGGTAAGCACTTTTTCTTGTTGATTGGGTGGCTGATTTGATGCTGACCAATTTTCCATAGCAGCTTGCAATAGGTCTCTTTGTCCTGGGATAGCTAATGACTCCCACATTGAGATGTTTACATTCATTTTCTTCATCTTCTCAATGATGTTGAATGGAGATGAGCTATCTCTCTGCTGCCCCTTTCCTTGCACATTCTTCTCTTGCACATGGGTTGTTACAACTGACACTTGAGCTGGTCTAGAAGGTGGCTTGGGTTGACCTTGCACATTGGGAGCTGCACTTTGATTTCCCATACCTTGTGGAGTAATAGAGGGTTGTGGATCATTTGAATTTGATGACTGTCCTTCTCCAATATTCCTTTTCTTGGACCATGTATTGGCTGCTACACTTTGAGAAGGGGCTTGATTTATACCACATAAATCTTCAACCTGCCAATTGACAAGTGTGGTCTCATTTGGAGGTGCCTCTTGCTGAAGTTGCTTCTTGCTGCTGATTTCCTTCTTGGCTTGTCTCTTGTTCCACACCATTGTTTTCACCATAAGAGCTTGATTCAAAGCACCATTGAAACACATTGACTGATTATGAGGTTGATTACATGGGAAACACCAGTCATATTCTTGAGCCATGTTATTTTTCACTAGTACCAAGGCTCTAGATGTGGATGCAACATTAGGATTGTAAGGCTTGGAATGGTCTATTAGTAGAGGCCTGACTTGGTTCTGATTTGTAGTTTGAATGGGTGGCCTATTAGGCTGATATGGAGGTCTATTGGGTTGAGTTTGAGGCTGATATGATCTGAAATTTTGAGCTTGCTGCCTCTTAAGTGTCACTAACTCATTACCCAAGTTTTGCAGTTGCTTCATGACTTCTTGGAGCTCATTTGAGGTACTAGAAGATGAGGTAGAAGCTTTAGTCGAATTCTAATTTCTTGGAGCAGGAATGAGGAGCTAATGTAGGTGCTTGACTAGTGCTTGGAGCTCCTAGTTCTGGATATAGAGGCATAGGTGGCCTAGGTGCAAGTTTACCAGCTTGAATCAAGCAATTTTCAGCTCTAATAGCAATGTTATAGGCTGTGGGTAAAGTTATACCTCCCATGGATTGAATCATCATGGAAATATCAAAATTTAAAGCTTTAAGGAAGTATAGGAAAGCACCTTCAGCTGTTGGTCTCATGGCCAATGGAATTCTATCCCACGTCCTCTGGAAATCTGAAGTTGAAATCAGTCAACTGTTCATTAGGAGCCCTCTTGATTAGTTGTCAATTGTTCCAATAAAGACAGATTATCCCCCTTTTCTCCAAATTGATTGTGAAGAGTTGTGCACAAATGGTCCCAATTCTGGATAGACCCTGTATGTTAGGATTCTGAACCATTGCAAAGCTTTACCCTTAAAGGAGGATGCCAACAACTTGACAACAATGTCCATTTCAGTAATTTCATGAATTGCACAGACATTTGCAATGTCTTGGATGTGGTCAATCAGAGTTGTTTGGTTCTCTCCAGTGAAATATGGAATGTTCTTCAATGCTGCAACTGGAACTGGATTTTGTGCATTGAGAGCAAGTGGTTGCTGCTGTCAGTGAAGTTGACATAGGGATTGGGTTGCACCATTCTGATTGGTCAGAGAACTCTAGTTGATTGAATGAAAGGCCTTCCAGGTGGAGGTGTTGATAAGGTTCTATTCGGTGGAGATGGAGACCTTTGAGCTCTTCTTCCTCTTCTTGCTCTATCTGGGGACAAGTGTAGATAGATAAATAGTCCCTCTTCTCTAGTTCTTGACCTTGTTTGGATTCTTCTCATGAATCTGCCAAGCTTGGACTGCTAAAACCAGTGGATTCTACCTCTTAGGAGTCACCAGATGTGCAATTTCAGAGCTTCTTACAAGCTAGAGACTTACAACAAGTGCACATCAATCTTGCTGCAATTAAAATGAAGACCTCTTGGTCCCACCAGGCATGCCAGAACTGTTATCACTGAATCACAACACCCTATGGTTTGCACAAGTGTGTGTGCTTGAGCTCACAGTGTGATTGGATAACATGGGTACTATCTCCAAGTTGTGGGACTTGCTACTTGAGATAGACCTCCAGAGAAAGCTGGTTCTTACTCCTAAACTACCTGCCACAATCTACTCTAATGCAGAAAAACTATCTTAATCCTAATCTAACTTTCTAAGGGACCAGGGAGAGAGAGTGCATGAAAACAAATCCTACACTAAAGCGGTGATACACCAGAAAAGGAGAGTGAGAATAGTCTTCCAATGTGTGAAAAGTAGAAGCAAAATGCATACTAGAAGGGGTGATAACAGTTCTCCACAATCTAGCAACTGCATTCACAACAATATTTCATGCACACACAATGATAATGAATCCCTACAACAACATAAGATAGACACAATATATATGTAATGATATTGAAGGGGCAAGAGGAATGAAAACAAACATAGCAGGGGAAGATACATCCACAAACTTGTATCTATTGCTTCATAAGTATGCACAATTCAATCTATTACAAGATAAGGGCCTAGATCACCATGCAAGGAGTCCACTACAAGGGCCTATAGCACATTGGCTTCACAAATAATTTTGATAGAGTTTTTCTACTCCAAAACTATCTCCTTCTTTACAATGAGCCCAACACTCCAATTTATAGAAATTTGAGAGAGAGAGAGAGAGAGAGGGAAAATGAAAATCCTGAAATCTGTCCTTCAACCACTTGTCAAGATGTAGTAAATGGAGTGAAATGATGTTCTGTTTCTTGCAAAAGTATCCCCATACTGTCCCATAACTTGCAGCAGTGAGAAATGTCAGCCCATGCTCCATTGAATGCATCCCAACTACCAAATAAAATCATTATTCTTGAACCTGGGCACATTTTCTGACAAAATAACCATCTGATACCTCATCAAATTCTGAATTTATTGATTTTTGTGTCAGTGGGATTGGAAACATGATTCCAATGGTACCAATTTTGTGCATTTTGTTGAAGAAATGCAAAAGTTATGGCCTTCTGAGTGCGGGTAACTATTTTGGGTCTGCCAGGCATTTCTGTCATTTAACGGGAATGAGCATTTAATTGACTAGAGATGAAGATGTTTCCTTTATTTTCATATAATAAACCCTCATAAAAAAAATAATAAATCTAGTTTTTGTGGTGTAGAGGATGTCATGCTCATTCCAGAAAGTCAAATTTCATGAAAATCAGAGCTTGAGGTCAAAAGTTATGGCCATTTGAAGTTCGGGGTCTGATTTGCACTGTTTTCCTTTGCATGCAGCTATTTTGGCTATTTTGGGTTGTGGTGAAAAAAACTAGATGTCCCAATGTTGACCAGGCCGTGAGGGATATCAGGCCTCCACCATTTTCTGCATCTCCCTTGCTTGCGGTGATTTCGGGTATGTAGGTCCCTACTGTCCCACGTAAACTTGTGTGGCCTTAGGACATTTCGACCCAACTTTGTCGATTCACTTTGACTGCGGATGATTTCAACTTTTCGGGTCCCTGCATGTGTACTTGTGTCCCCACTGTCCCAGTTGAAATTCTCTACTCCACCCGCAATGAACCTTGAATTGCGACGATTTCAGGTTTTCAGGTCCCTCTGCACTTCCCAATGTCCCTAGCTGTCTCGCGGATCGCCTGGGACAAAAACTTCCGCATTTTCCGATTCCTTTGTTGTGCAGCGATTTCGGCTTTGTGCATCCCAATTGTCCCACTATCCCATGGACCGTTTGGGACATATTTCTCTGATTTTACCACACAACAAAGGAATGCGGCCATTTCAGCTTTTCGGGTCCTGGTTGTCCCAACGTCTCGCGGATCATTTGGGACAGAAACTTCTGCTTTTTCCACAATACACTAAAACAAGCCTTGACTTGTTTTCCCATATTTTTTCAAATTTGTCTAACTTCTTGGATTTTTCCTTGGATAGGAAAGTTAGAGAAGAGCCAGAGGGACCCCCCCAAAACCTAATTTTTTGGGCCTTTCACCATTCTACTTGCTCAAGCCTGAAGAAATTATGCAAGTTATCTGAATTTACCTCGAGGGGTGAATTTTGAGATAACACTTCCTAATTAGATATACGGATTCTAAATTCTTTTACTTTATGTGTTCATTCTTTATATTTTTCTCCTAATTTGAGATCTTCTTATTGTACCTTATCAACTTTGAATAATAAATTTCAAATTGATTGTGATTGATCTCTTATATGTCAATTTTTTTCCCCCACAACTAAGGAAATCATTTATGTCAAATGAATCACATTTTTCCTTAAATCATATTAGATAAAATTCATGGGTGTCATATCTCTTATTATAATTTTAGAGTGTTATTCTTTGTAATGCATTAGAAATATGCCCTTATATATATAAGGCGGCTCATTTATTTCCTAGCAAGTCTCATTCAAGTATGGCATTAGGTGCAAGAAAAATGAGTGAATGGACTTATGAGAGAAGTCATGGAAGGGAAAATATGAGATTGGAGTCAGGTAGAAGGGCCATAGGCTATTCTCTATATAAAATATATTGTATAAGAATAATGGAACCCCCATAATATCTATAGATGGAACATGTATACCCATCATCATGATGAAAGGCTATGCCATGATGAATCGATGCCAACATCAGCATGTCACTCGTTAAACCAATGGAAAGTCCATTAATTCTAGCACACATGTCTATCTTCGATGGCACTATCGGGCACAATTTTTAATGATTATCTCAAACCTATTCAGCCCAAAAAAGATGCAGTTTCACCCATCATATTTTTGAATAGCTCATCGTCATGACAAAGCTCTTTGGAAAGACAATTAAACTAATTTAGAAAGCCATCACACCTATGTAGACAACTGTTTGGAGTAGTAAATAGAGGAAGGATTCATACAATAACACAAGGTAGGTATTTTATTATCCCATCCTATTCAAATATAAAAATGTCTATTTTTTCATGCCATCCAAAGTATTTTGTATAGAAAAAATTAAGCCCTACTGTAGATTATGGTAGGGAAAAAATAGATGCCCTAATGTTGGTGTAGATTCTAAAATATTTGTGGAAATTTTCTACAAAGATTCACATGTCATCCAAAAATTGGTTTGATATTTTCTATCATTGGCCTTTCCAAACAAATGGAAAACGTTTCCCTTCTAATATTAGGGTAAACATAGGCCTTGAAAGTTAATCGTGTGATGTAATTTATTGAATGAATTCACAAGAAAACATGCCCTCAGCATCATGTTTCATTCCAACCAATGTGCGTGGTCAGAATAACAAATTATAATCCTATAGCCTTAAAAATTATTGGAAATAAGGAATATATGTCTCTATATTTTCTAATACAAAGCATGGTAGTTAGGGCATGTTTCATGTGATTGTGTTCAAGGAATCTTCCCAAAGTATTTACTTACAAGGGATTTGTTTACTTTTCTAGCCTATATTTCTTCACCCAAATAAATTATTTGTATGAAAAAATGATGATTTACACCAAAACATAATGCTATTGATATACACAAGAAATGTCATTGTTTACCTATATATTCAAGGAAAACCTTTTCCCTGTATTTGCATGGTCTGAGATGACCTACATTTTTCATTCCCCTTTCTATTTTACCCATTATAATTTAGATGAGGAATTAAGTATTTCATCGAATGTTTTGAATAAAAACCACAAGAAACATGCCCTCCTCGAGATGTTTAAATATAGCCAATTTGTGAATGGTTTTCAATTCAAAATGTCTAGGAAATGAGTAAATGTTGTAGCTTCTAATTATGCTTAGGTTAATGTAAGTAATTATTATGCATCAATAACATAAGCACACTTTTATTTTTTAGCTATATAATTTTAATACAATAAATGGAAAACGGAAGATGTAGGTCATCTCAACACCTACAAGTATAGGGAATACATTTTCGTCAAATATACAAGTAATTTTTTTGATGAAAACATTTGGACACAATCAAATGAAATATTACCTAAGCTAGATGTTTAAATACAATCAATTTCATTGGATTTGAGTGCTAATTAGGAAGCAAATGCATTAATGCAGATAGGTTTTAAAACATGCTTATGTTACTGTTGAAAACACATCAAGTTTTTCAACAATAACATAACTACATTTTTTTGTTTAATGTATTATTATCCATTAACTATTAATTGCGTTTGGGATGTGCATAGATGTGTTTTGAATGTTTTTTAGATGGGGACCCACATATTTTTAAATAGAGATTAGACGTGTCACATTTTTCTATATTTAAACATCCTTTTTAGGGAACATGTCTTGTGATTTTGTTCAGTTTCTCAAGGTCTTCTTAGATTCAAAAATACTATATTATACATATAATAGTATTTAATCTCTTGGATTGATCAAGAAAGTTGATACCAAATGTAATATGAGGAAATACATGTGTTTTTTATCCAGATTTTCTTCAATAAATATTTTTATTATGTAGAATACAAACTTATGATGTTTACCATATCAAAGCACCGTCCAAAGTGAATGGGATGAATCTAACCTTGGTTAAAGTGAACCACATTTTTCTTCCCATTAGTATTTTTTTTTAGTAGTAGGATGTTGGGTTTTCAATGGGCAATCATGTGTTTATTATGATTTTTGGATGGGTATAGGTGCATTATATGTAGAGAACAATCATCGCCAATTTAAAAAAAAAATGTGAGTGGATTTGAATACAAAATAAAAAGTAGAGGCATATATGGAGACTAGCTTTAAAATGTGCTTAGGTTACTATTGAAAAACACACCATATTTTTCAACAACAACATAGCCAGATTTTGGTATTTGTATTCAAATCCATTCACTATTAAGTGTACTGATTAGGTAGTCTGCACATAGAAATGTCATTGCAAGTAAACCATTTAATGAAATTTCAATGCCTCCCGAATGCATTATGTGTCCTTTTCCAATTAGTTGGAGTTCAATGGGTTTAGGATGTACATACACGTGTTTCAAATTTATTTTGGATGGGGATTTGTACATTTTGTATAGAGAATTTTTTTCTCCCATTCTTATTTACTAAACATCTTGCTTAGTGCATGTTTCTTGCGATTTTTTTGATCATTTTTATCAAACTGTTCACTTACAAGGTCTTAGTTTACCCTTATATTAGAGGAAAATATATTTGGTATACTTGCACGTGTTAAGATGTCATGCATTTGTCATTTCATCTTTATTTCATTTAACAATAACATAAGCAACGGATATACACTTGGATTAAATAAGGTTCAAATAATTATGAAACAATATGATAGACTATAGGGACATACATGTCAACATTAATCCACTTGTGGAATTGGCGGGTCACATGTCTCTCTTGATGTTGAGTCATCATGGCGAATCCTTTCACTATGATGATGGGTATGAATTTTTCTATGCTTACATATTATGGGGGTTCTGTCATGCTTAGATGGCGCATTTTGTAGAGTATAGTCAGTTTCCCTTGGTGCTTAGTTTTTTCATCCATTATTAATATCATTGTGCACCTAAAAAAATGTTCTTATTTTGATTCATATGTATTTGTACTAAAAATGACATTAACCATGAGCCAAACAAGTTTTAAAAAATAGAAGAGCCAATGTTTCTGAATAGATAATCACAAGAATTTGTAGAATTTCACACATGGATAAAATGTTATCAGGTCAATATTGAAAAAACATGCTATGTTTTCAACATAGACACACTTTATTTATATTTATTGTATTTAGAGTCACTCCCTATTTTTAGACAATCTTACATGCATAAATGAAAGTCTAACATCAGGAGGAGGAATTAAATGGAAAAAACAAGAGACTGTTGTAGAAAATTGGCTAAGTTAACCTTACCACCATTGCAAAAATGAGCCAGAATGAAGAGTTTGGAAAACAAAAAAAATGGGGCCCCAGCCCCCCCTTTTGCCCTAAATCCGCCCCTCAACAAAAAACACGGGCTTTTAATTTAAAACTTTTATTTTATTTATTT
Organism: Taxus chinensis; assembly: GCA_019776745.2. Taxonomy (NCBI): domain Eukaryota; kingdom Viridiplantae; phylum Streptophyta; class Pinopsida; order Cupressales; family Taxaceae; genus Taxus; species Taxus chinensis. Next base: position 693,059,063 of record CM034146.1, read on the forward strand.
ATTTATTTTTTTAAAAGTGTGGGGCACTAAAAATAGTAAACATAATCCAAAAAGTACAAAAAAGGCCCACACCTCAGGCTACATAGGTATAATATTCTTAAGTTCATTAACAACTTCCATCACAATAGAATCCACAAATTTACTAGCAAGAGTTTTAGCAATACTTAACAGTTCCTTGTAACCATTTTGGAGATGGACCCAGGTTTCATCAGTAGATACTTTCCATTTCTTAATGACATTGAGAGAATTGTTAATGTTACCGAAAACTCCATGAATCAACTCGACGACAACTTCAACAAGATGGTCCAGATCAACACAAAGGTCCAAGTCAGCCTCAGGGTTGGAAACATCCTTAGCAACATCCTCGATAATGTCCTCCTTTACGTCCTTATCAACATCTGCAACAACATCCTCAAATTCAAAGCCTGAATCCTCCTCGAATTGATCAGAGCAATCCATTTTTTCACCAGTCTCAGAAGGGACTAGAAAATTTGGGTAGGAATTAGTAAGACAAAGTAGAATCTTAGGAATTGGATCTTCATTCGTAGAACCCAAAGCATTCACAGTGCCGAGTGAGGGAGAAATAGGAGTGGAAGTGGGAGCTATTGCCGGGGGATGAACAACCATGTAGGGGGACGACAAGCGAGCATGGGGAGAAGAAGTGGCATCACAGTGACCTATGATTTCAATTTCTGAATTGGAGAAAGGTGGGGGATTCAGGCGGAGAAGGGTGGGATGGAGAGGAGAAGGAGTAGGCACGTGGTGGTGGGCTGAACCAACAACAATGGGAAAATGGGTTAGAGCATGAGCATCAGCAACATGCTTGAAAAGAAGGTAAAGTAAATTTTGATGAAGCAAATTACCTTCACCAGTGTGAACCTTTTGAATGGAAAAAACAAGAGACTGTTGTAGAAAATTGGCTAAGTTAACCTTACCACCATTGCAAAAATGAGCCAGAATGAAGAGTTAGGGACTGAAAACCAACTTGTACCTACCCTATAGAGTAAAGTAATGCATATCCTACTCGAAAATGTGATCCCAGGGATCCTTCAGATAAGTTCGTTCATAACCTGACTTGTAAATATCAACCTTCTCTTTCCTCTTAGCCAGAAAGGTCACCATTTCTAATTTTAAGGACCTCTTAAAATATATACCCCCCTTATTAGGAAGCCCCGTAGTGGCAACGATAATTTTCACATTGATTTTGAAATTGGTTTTCCCACTTTCACATGGCCCTACTTCTAGGATGATAAAATACTACTAGACACCATGACATAATGCCCAGAAAGCCTTTCGATGAATGTCATAACCCCCTTTTCCCCAAGTAATTTCTAGACAACTTCATAATTCTTAAGATCTTCGTAATTAGCAGAACCGAATAATTGAGAAATAATATGATATGAAATGAAATATAAAAATGGGCATGTATAAAAAGCCACGAACCCCTACTACCACGTGCCCACCCAAAAAAGGGATGCTTCAATTTATGATTAAAATTATCCATTAATAACTCAAAATTTGAGACCTCGACTTCCCAAGTGCGACATGTAAAATCAAAAAAATAAACCTTCAAATCATCATAAATGAGATGATCACCGATAGTGGAGGAAGGATACAACCAAGTAAATATGAAATCTAAATAATCATTAGAAGTAATAATCAAACAATACTTACTTAAATTAGTGCTTTTTAGAATAGTCATCATTAAAGGATTTTATCAGAAGTTCTGGAAGATTCCTAATCCAAGTTTGTTATTTCTCCTAAGAGACTCCATTATTAACTAATAGATTGGCCACTTTATTCCCTTCCCTGTAAACATGCTGATATTGAACATTATTGAATTGAGATTAGAGGAGCCTAATATCAAAAATGATACTGCTAATAGTCCAACTGGAAACACCCTTAGTATTAAGAAGATTAATCAGATTTAGGGAGTCACTTTCCACAATTATATTGATCCTGCCCAAAGTAGAAGCAATTTTTAAACCCTTTAAAATGGCCAAAGATTCAACTTTGTGATTAGAACCCATTCCAAAATAGGAATCATAAGAAGCCATCGGTTGACCCAGTTCATCTCTAATAGTCATACCTCCACTAGATATGCCTAGGTTATCTTTAGTAGCCCCATCAATGTTAAATTTAAGCCATCCTAAATGAGGAGGGGTCTAGGTAGTAATATCTCTTAAAGCTACTGAAATGGGAGGCTGAAGGGATATCTAAAGTTGTTGTAACCATTGTTTGTCCATGTTGAGAACAATTTTACATTTATGTTGTTTCTAAATAAAACAATTCAGATTTTCTTGCAGACTGGCTGCCACCAAGGTGAAGACCTGTTGGGGGGAGCTGTGATGATCTTTAAAAATTATCCTATTATGTTCTTTCAGGAAGTTCCCTAATATGTGAGGAAGAAGAAGTTTCTAAGAAATGTTAACAATTTGGTTTCAAAAGAGAGGCATTCATTGATTGAGAGCTTCCGAGATGGACTCAAGAAAGACCCAAGACACTCCAAAAATGTTAAGAAGGAGGCTCTAAATAGTAAAGGAAAAATTGCAATGAATAAGCAATTGGGAAGAAGATTCAAGAGCGTCAAAACACAGAACACACATGCTAGGTAGAGAATAACCCCTCAGCTTAAGATTCTCTCCAGAGAGAAATGCATCTCTGGAAGCAAGACAAGTGAATTATCCCACTTTAGGGATAACTTGAGGTAGCCAAAATTGATATAGAGCAGGGCCCTCCATGCGGTGAGGCAAGGAGAGATAAGAAGCTGTACGTCGGAAAAGTGACAGGCGAGCGTGAGAATCAACAAGTGACTCTTCCGCGTACCCGATCTCCCGAGGTCGTGTCGAGACAGCCGATGGGGGTAGAATATGCGTGGGATGCAGACAAACTAGTTAGGCAGTCTAATGTATTCGACACGCACTAGTGGAATTTGTGAATCTAAGGCAAAGAAGGCCCTTCTAACTTGGAATGGTGTGATAGATCGATCAGCGAGGATGACTGCTCGAAGGCTCCAATCAATATTGAGCTCTGGCGTGATTTGATCTATGGGCTGTGGAATACGTGGAAAATGACCTGGGATTGTTTCGTGTATGTATCCTGATAAGGTCATATGGTGGATGATGAATATAATTGACTCTACGGATGATTTTATGGCCTAGTCCAGAATTCCCTAGTTTCGTTAGCCGTTATATCTAGTAAGGACAGTTGTTCGATGATGATAGGTGGAAGTGGAGTGGACTGAAATACTAGTGTGCGTAGGCCAGTGTCTATATCTAACTGACTTGTGGATTCGTTGGGTTGTGGGATCTGTGGATCACAACCATAGACTCTTGGTTGTTGCGGTCCTGTTATGGTCATACGCGAGATCAAGTTCTAATCCCTAGTATCCAGTAATCGTAGGCCTTTTCAGCTTCTACGTTTAGAACCAATAGTTGTGCGATCTTCTCAGAATACCTTACAGACGTTCTCGCAATCTGGATTCTTAAGCTGGTATCTATATCTACGAGGGTGTCTCCAGCGTCTGGCTGTGGAACTAAAGGATCACACCCGAATGTTTGTTCTCTTTCGAGCCCTTCTACAGTCATGTGGATATTTTCTAGGGTAATCTGTAGTTTGGCTGACTTGACCAAAACGCATGTGCTTGGTCGTCTTCTATGTTTAATCCTCTTAACTGTGAACTGATCAGTTGTAAATCTGTGGTTGTTTGGAATACTTGTATCCTGAGATTTTGGTCTAGGTCAACTATCGCTGTGACGAAGTTTGGTTGAGGCACGATTGGCTCAAATATATATTCCCTGGGCTCTTGAGGTCCCGTGATTGTCATACGAAACAAAATGTAAATCTAACTGTAATGAAACAAATTCTAACTACATGAAATAAATCTAACTGCATATAAATTTTATTCTTCTATGAAATATTCTAACAATTCTAAGAAAAACAAACTATTTTAAGCGTATCTAGAAATAATAACTAAACAATAATTTAAAACAGACAAGATAACCGAGTGTGGTTATTTGCCTGTGCGATTTGTAGAATTATTCTAAATAAAATAGCCTGTCTAATCTACCTGCAATATTCTCGACCCTACCTCAGAAGTGAGGAGTGAATCATAGTTTCTCAGAAACTATCAATCCCCACAGCTTCCCTGGCAATATCGAGAATAGAATGAAATGAAATAAAGCGATTTAACTACTCTATTTGATATGAATCTGACTAGAACTTTGAAATTTAAAACCTGGACTCCGCAGAACAGTGGCGAATCCGATGGTGTATGTGATCTCGTCCCCTCAGTATGATATTCTCATTCTTTCGTGTTCAATTGGATCCAGAAAAGCGTGTAATGCTAGCACCGATAGGAGTAGATTTTGGGACAAGGACAGCTCAGAATGCAGACCGAGAATGCGAGTAGGAGAGGGATAGCGCAAGAGTACAGAGCTTGGCTTATGCGATTCCTAGCAGGATTTTACTACGAGTCATGCAACGTGAAGCGACCAGAGCCTTTGACTATCCTATACGAAGAGTAAAACCTGCAACTTTAATGGCTTCCTAAGCTATTCTGTTCCAAAATAAAGACACTGCTTGCACAAGTTGGATATGTGGCTTACCAACAGCTGAATAATACTAACCAGGTATATAATGAATTGAACTAAGAACTCTAAGTCACAGTAAAACAAATCTACAGCAAAGAGGAATTCAGAGGTAAAATTCTAACCGGATTGGATGGAGCAACAACACTGCCTGCACAAGATGGGTCTGTGGCTTACCAACAGCTGAGCAATGCTAACCAAGTACGAAATAAACTATGCTATCAGTCCTAAGCAATCTAACCAAAACACTAAAAATCAGAAGATTCTAACAAAAAAAATGGTGACCAAAGCTCCAGCTCAAACTCTTCCTCAAAACTCAGACCATTTGCATGTACACAAACCATGCATTTATAGGAATTCCAACACTCAAAAACCAAAACCAAATTGAACTCCTAAACAATAAACAAAGGAAAAACACTGTTCCAGGGGACCAAAAACATTAATGCATGCTCAAGTCGGCAAAGAAAAGCTAGTAAATCGTGATATTTCATGCGGGTCGCGTCAAAAGAGCGTTCTGGAAAATGCGCACAGGACCGCCGCTCTGAGCAGGGCGACGGTTACAGGACCGCCGCCATGCAGGGCGGCGGTTTCGTCACTGAAGGTCAAGAGGCCAAGGAAAGAGGGAAAAAGGGGAAAACAAAGGGCACGGGGGCTAAGCGGGGCATGCGGGATGTTAACGCATACTCCGAGGGCTTTTCCGGATCCCGAACACCTTGCGAGGAGACCTGTATCATCATTGGGGCACTTGTTACACTGTCTTGGCAGTACAATACCGTACAATTTTGGGTACGTACATATTGCCCCCTCGGAGAAGCGTTTTAGCCATGAAGAGGCGTAAAACGGTGGGTCCAAGTATGGCCGTCCCGAAATGGGGAGTTAGAAGTTATACCTTACACGTCCGTGTGTTGAAATGACGCTATTCCAAAATTCCCGCTACCTGCAAAATGAAAAGAGAACTCAAGTGCAGATAGATACAATAATTTGGAAAACAAACACTAAAATAACAGGGAAAGAGAACGTACCATTTGTGCGGGGATAGAAACTTACCTCCAACAGCGCTCTGAACCTGCGAAAAAGCCATTTTAAAACGAAACAGAACGATATATATATGAAAGTGGGCCCATTTTCCTATTCATTTGCGTGAGTCGTTTCGATTGATTTTGAGCTCTGGGACCCACGGTGACGGTTTCTTATGTGAATAGAGTCAAAACGTCTGGAGCGAGATAGCGATCATGCCCCCACGTGCGAAACGCCACCCCGCGAGATCACAGGTCGGCTTTCTTTAATTTTGCATTTTTCCCCCTTCAAATTTGAAATGGCAAATTCTTTGTAATGGGGGGGGTATTTTTGAAAATGTTAGGTTCAAAAGGTCCACCTAGGGGGGGCGCCTACTGGGTAGGCTTTGTTTTTAGTTAAAAAGGTCATTTTTTTGCTCGTATTGGGCTTTTTAGGTTTAAAAACCAGCGCGGGTTTTCGGACCGCGACCGCCGCCTTTAAGGCGGCGGTTACAAAACCGCCCCCCTGCTCAGGGTGGCGGTTTTGCACAGAATGCAAAAGAACTTAAATTTTGAGATTGCACTTGTATTTTTATCATTTCTATATGCTTTTATGACTCTCTCGATATTGATTAGATACTAACTTGCCCTGTTTTGTGTGTTTTGGTTGTATGCAGGCCAGAGCAGAGTATATCAGATGGAGCCGAGAGAGAGAGTGTGATTGGCTTTCGGGGGTATTAGATGCCCTTTCTCAGGATGAGGAGGATACATTACAGAGGGCTGGTATATTGTGTATATCACGCGTGCCCCATGTCACACCGTCTAGTCACATTCTTTGTGACTTGTTCTCATATTGGGATGAAGATCGGAACACTTTTCGACTGCCAGGGGTCCGCGGTGAGTGGACCATCACTTTGGAGGATGTTTACCGTATCCTAGGGGTCCCGATCATCGGGAGGAGACTCACACTGGAGACGGCAGGGTCCCGAGCACAGATTGCACAGTGGGCAGGCTACATGGGGGATGCAACCATCTCCACGGGGTCAAAGAAGGGAGTGAGAGTTCGATCCATTCCTTCTTTGTCCATCCCTGTATTTCGACAGGCTATCATGGGGATCCTTGCCTCGAGGCTGATCGGGGACAAGGGAGGAGATACTTTACTATATTGTTGGGCCCCCATCATTGCTCAGATAGAGGGGCATGGCCGGATATATGCTTGGGGCGCAGATATTCTGGGGACTGTCGACACTAAAATTTTCCTCCGTAATTTCTATTTCATTAATGTATGATGTTGTTAAGTATAATTAGTAGTAGCGTCTGATAGAAGATAACGGCGCTGCAGTACAGTGCCGCCAATAATGTGGAGTACGGTAACAGTCAAAGTACAATAGGAATGTTGTAAAAAGTAAATATTTGTCGTAAGTGGTCCGGTAATGTTAAAATGTCAAAGTTTGGGTAATTAGAGAAGTAGGGTCTACGTGATTAGGAATTAGAAATATTATATTGGTAATAAGGACAAGGAGTGAGGTCATAAATATTTTGTGTATTTTATTTGTAAAAAGTCTAAAAATGTGGAACCCATGTAAAATGATAAGGGTTATCTTATCTTAGAAGATAAGCTTACATGTACAGATAATAGTTAAGGTATGGAATATGATTCGTCAGAGTGGATTTCTTATCCTATCTTAGAGATAAGATGGATAAGCCTGGAAGTTCTATAAATAGAGAGGCTAACCCCCTCATTTAGCATAGAAAGAATTAGTGAGAAATATTGTAGGAAGTGTGCGAAGGAAGCCATCAGTTAAAGGTGTGTTGAAGAAGCCATCAAGAGGCGTAATTGTAAAGTTTCTCCCATAGTCTTGTTGAAGTACCTCATGGGTGAGATTGTAACAATTTCATGTTAATATTATTATTTCCTTTGATATTTCTGATTTGTCATCATTCCGTCTTATCATAGTCGATGGTATTCTTGTGTTATGTTGTTGTTTTGTTTCCAGATTACATCCACCAAACTAAAGGCTGTGCATTAGTAAATAATCATAGCACGAGGAGTTCCCGGTGAAGAATTATCATAGTGCCGGATTGGTGATGACATTTTGGTTCCGTTGCCGGGACCATTCCTCGTTGGTGGATTTTCTGGAGAGATATTCCCACTTAGTCAAAAATCAATTAGAGGGTAACCTTGTTTTTACTGTGCATAGTAGTTACCATGGTAAAGTCATTTTTGCCATGAATAGTAGTTACCATGGTAAAGTCATTTTTTGCTGGAATAGTATTTACCGCAGTAAAGTCACTTTTGCTGGAATAGTATTTACCGTAGTAAAGTCACTTTTTACCGTGAATAGTATTTACCGCAGTAACTTCACTTTTTACCGTGAATAGTGTTTACCACAGTAAATTATGTTTTTACCGCAGTAAGTCAAGTTTTACCATAGTTTACCGTGGTCATTTCTATTTTACTGTAGAAAGGTGTAAAGTCACTTTCTAGTATAGTGATTCCAATTATTTGTGCACATAAGTCTTGTTGATTGTACTTGTGAGTTGGTATTTCACGGTGGTTACTTTTGAAAATGGGAAAGATTCCTGTTTTTTCAGCTCAATCTAATGAAGATGCTTCTTCTTTCATTCAAGAGTTTAAGCGATCTTGTATTTGTAACGGCCTTATAAGAAGGGAACAATGGACTGAATTTTTTCCTACCTTTTTGGATGGTTCAGCACTTAGGTGGTTTGAAACACTAGGTGATAATGTGAAAAATTCATGGGATTTATTAACTGAAAGTTTTCTTGAAGAATTTGGTGAACAACAGAAATATGCAGATCTCATGATCGAGATCACAAAGCTATCCCAAGGAGAGAAGGAGAAGATAAGGGATTATTATGCTCGTGTTCTAGAGCTAAGGAGGAAGCTCGATGCCCAGATCCGGAAGGAAGGACTAGCGGATGGGTTGATGAATGGTGTGGATAATCTCCTCTGTAAGCACTTCATTCTTGGGATGAAGCCAGAGATCAGACAACGAGTAAAGTATGACCGCCCAGCCACCATTGAACAAGCAAAGGAGATTGCAAGAAGGTAAGAAGAAAGCATGGAAGAGGAGCCCAAAGAAATTGTTGCTAAAGTAGAGCCTACACCAAAACCTTTGGTCCAGAATCCACAACCACTCCCGGTGAGCACAAATATTTCTCCTAGTACATCTACTGAGTATGAAGATCTGCTAAAAAAGATGGGTCAGTTAACTATTAATCTTCTTCAAGGAAAGGAATTTAGTTCTCAGGGAGGAGATAGAGGTCCAAAAAGAAATATTTCTGAAGTTGTTTGTTATGGTTGTCATAAAAAGGGTCATTATAAGTATAATTGTCCAGATAGAGCTTCTACATCTGGTAAAGGAGATAATGATAAAGGAAAAGCACCTGTGAATTCTTTTGATGTAGTAGATAAGAGCAGAAATAATGAAGTAGATGTGTTTGTAACAAAAAGAAAGAAAGAAAAAGATAATCAAGATGGAAATGATCCTAAGAAGATGAAAGAAGAAACTAGTAAGAAACATAGGAGAAGAAAGTTGGGTGTGCAGGATTTTATGATTTCACAGGGGCAAGGACCATACTCCATCTTGGAAGATCTGTCTAAAAGGCCTACAAATATTACATATGGTCAACTCTTGGCTATGTCTTCTGAGAAGAGGCGGGAGTTGCGAGGTGGAATCAATGCTCGAAGAAGGAAGGAGGTTGAGGTCCCTGTTTTGGAGGCAGAGGCAGATCCCTATGCTCCACAAGCTGAGGTATTATGTAATGGTATTTCAATTCATGATGTCTTAGTTGATGGAGGTGCTGCAGTTAATGTAATGACCGAGTCTGTAATGAATATGTTGGGTTTAAAAATTGATCGCCCTTCAACACTTATGTTAAGGTCATTAAATAAAGGAAAAACTAAACCAGAAGGTGTAGTTTCAAATGTGGCAATATCTGTTATGGGTGTGGTATGTGTGGTAGACTTTCAGGTGATGAAAAATGGTACTGTTGCGTACCCAATGCTGCTGGGAAGACCATGGCTAAGGAGAGTTCATGCAAGAAACTACTGGAATGAAGGTTTCATGACACTTGGACGTGGTAGAGAGAGGGTAAAGATAAATGTGATCCCTCGACATCATAAGGTAGAACCTGTGGATTCAAGTGATGAAACTGATGATTGGACATCCTCTGATTACTCTAGTACCAGTGAAGTAGACACTGAAGATGAAGAAAGTGAGGTTGATGTTTCAGTCATGGATATCCTTCCAGTCACACCAACTCATGACCCCATAAAATTATCTGAAGAAGAAGTTGATGATCGTCTCCAAAAAATAAAGATTGGTGATGCTGTGATGGAGAGTGAGAAGGAATCCTACCTCCAGCTCTTTCAAAGGTACATACACCTATTCACTTTTGATTACAAGGAACTCCGTCAAGTAAGTTGGGTAGAACATTCTATTGAGCTGGTAGATGGTGCTAAGCCCATAAAGCAAATGCCATATAGAATGAATCCTAATTTTTCCAAGACTGTAAAAGAAGAAATAGATAAGTTGCTTGATGCAGGATTCATATTTGCTGTGGAGAATTCAGAATGGGTTTCTCCCATTGTGATCTCAATAAAAAAGAATGGGAAGCTACGCATTTGTGTTGATTACAGGAAGCTCAATAAGGCAACAAAGAAGGATCATTACCCTCTTCCATTTTCAGATCAGATCTTGGACGAAGTAGCTGGCCAGGAGTGCTATAGTTTTGCTGATGGATATAGCGGCTACAACCAAGTTCGTATAGTAGAGAAAGATCAGCTGAAGACCACGTTCACCACTCCTTGGGGAAAGTTTGCTTATAGAGTTATGCCTTTTGGGTTGTGTAATGCTCCAGCAACATTCCATCGTTTGATGAATAGGGTGTTCGAACCCTACATTGGGACCTTCATTAGAGTATTTCTGGATGATTTTTGCATCTATGGGAGAAAGTTGGACCACCTGCACCAAATGGAGACATCATTTCAAAGGTTAGATGAAGCACAAGCCTCACTAAACCCTACAAAGTGTGTCTTTGGATGTTCTAAAGGAGTTTTGTTAGGGCATGTTGTATCCAGAGATGGTATTGGTACTGATCCTGATAAAGTTTCAAAAATCAAAGATTTACCATTTCCTCTTAATAGAAGTAAGTTGAGATCATTTTTAGGCCATGTGGGTTACTATAGAAGGTTCATCAAGAATTTCTCAAAGATTGCACAGCCACTAACCCAGTTCTTGAAGAAGGATGTTACTTATGAACCAGGAAATAAGGCACATGAAGCTTTTGGACAACTGAAGGAAGCCCTGGTGTCTTCACCTGTTTTGAAGAATCCAGATTGGAGCAAGCCATTCATTGTATACAATGATGCCTCAGATACAGCACTAGGAAGTACTTTGATCCAAAAGGATGAAAATGGGAATGAACATCCAATTTACTTTGGGAGCAGACAAATGAGCAGTGCTGAGGTAAATTATACTGTAACTGAAAAAGAGGCTCTGGCTATCATTTTTGCTGTAAAGAAGTTTAGAAATTACTTGCTAGGGCAAAAATTTCTAGTTGTAACAGATCATCAGGCTCTAAAATATATTGTAAATAAGCCTAACGCATCAGGGAGGATAGCAAGATGGATAATTTTGCTACAAGAATTTGAATTTGATATTATAGATAGGCCAGGAAAGAAGCATGTCAATGCAGATGCACTCTCTCGAGCCTATGATGGTTTAGGATCATCTTGTGATGATGATGATTTCCCCGATGCAGCCTTGTTATCCCTTGACACAATCCCTAGTGAATACATAGATATTTGGAATTATCTGAATGAATTCAAGTTTCCTGATGGTGCCAATGCAAAGACTAAGAGAAAGATTACTCAAGCCAGTCGTCCATATTCTATTCTGCATGGAGTATTATTTTGAATAGGACCTGATGGATAGTACAAGAGGGCAGTTGGACGTGAACAAGGGAAGGAACTTCTAGAAGAATTTCACAATGGTACATGTGGAGGGCACTTCTCTGGACAACTTACAGCAAGAAGGATCTTGGATGCAGGTTATCACTGGCCCACTCTTTTTAAAGATTGTTATAATTATTGTAAGACATGTGATATTTGTCAAACACATGGTAACCGTAAGACTTCATCAGCTCCATTATGTCCTATTCTTCCCCTTGGTCCCTTTGAAAAGTGGGGAATAGACATTGTAGGTCCACTTCCAACTACATCACGCCAAAATAAGTATATTGTAGTTGCCACAGATTATTTGACCAAGTGGGTTGAAGCTAGGCCATTGAAAACAGCTTCCATGGATGAAGTGGCAAGGTTCATGTATGAACGCATTGTCACCAGATTTGGTTGCCCATTAGAAATTGTAACAGATCAAGGAAGCCACTTCATTAATGAGGTGGTAGAAGCCCTAGTCAATAAGTTTTCTATTAAGCACAGGAAGGCAACAACATATAAGCCAAGCACAAATGGACAGGTGGAACGAACAAATTTTGTGTTGTGTCAAATTCTAGCAAAGGATGCAGCCTTGCAGGTACATAAATGGGATAAAAGGATTCATGCAGCATTGTGGGCATATAGGGCAACATCAAATTCAGCAACAGGATACTCCCCATTTCAGTTGGCCTATGGCATTGATCCAGTTCTTCCTATTGAGTTTGATATTCCCACTGTGAGAGTTATGAAAAATGAAAGGATGGATGAAAGTGATTCAGTAAAAGAAAGGTTGGTACATCTTCATTTGCTGGAGGAAATGAGAGAAATAGCAAAGGATACAAGCCATAAGAAGAAAATGAAGCAGAAGGAATACTTTGATCAAAAGATCCGGTGGTCTCCATTTCATGTGAATGACTTGGTTCTAGTATATGATTCCAGATACAAAAAAAGAAGACAGAGAAAATTTCTTCCAAAATGGATGGGGCCCTACAAAATAGCAGCTGTGCATGAAAATGGTACGTACCGACTGGAGGAATTGGATGGCACTCACATTACGAAATGGGTCAACCACGACAAGTTGAAGATTTTCCAAGCACTAGAACAGTCTACTCCGAGGACGGAGTAGAAGCTAGGAAGGGGGAAGATGTCGACACTAAAATTTTCCTCCGTAATTTCTATTTCATTAATGTATGATGTTGTTAAGTATAATTAGTAGTAGCGTCTGATAGAAGATAACGGCGCCGCAGTACAGTGCCGCCAATAATGTGGAGTACGGTAACAGTCAAAGTACAATAGGAATGTTGTAAAAAGTAAATATTTGTCGTAAGTGGTCCGGTAATGTTAAAATGTCCAAGTTTGGGTAATTAGAGAAGTAGGGTCTACGTGATTAGGAATTAGAAATATTATATTGGTAATAAGGACAAGGAGTGAGGTCATAAATATTTTGTGTATTTTATTTGTAAAAAGTCTAAAAATGTGGAACCCATGTAAAATGATAAGGGTTATCTTATCTTAGAAGATAAGCTTACATGTACAGATAAGAGTTAAGGTATGGAATATGATTCGTCAGAGTGGATTTCTTATCCTATCTTAGAGATAAGATGGATAAGCCTGGAAGTTCTATAAATAGAGAGGCTAACCCCCTCATTTAGCATAGAAAGAATTAGTGAGAAATATTGTAGGAAGTGTGCGAAGGAAGCCATCAGTTAAAGGTGTGTTGAAGAAGCCATCAAGAGGCGTAATTGTAAAGTTTCTCCCATAGTCTTGTTGAAGTACCTCATGGGTGAGATTGTAACAATTTCTGTTAATATTATTATTTCCTTTGATATTTCTGATTTGTCATCATTCCGTCTTATCATAGTCGATGGTATTCTTGTGTTATGTTGTTGTTTTGTTTCCAGATTACATCCACCAAACTAAAGGCTGTGCATTAGTAAATAATCATAGCACGAGGAGTTCCCGGTGAAGAATTATCATAGTGCCGGATTGGTGATGACAGTTCGCCACCTCGGTAGCATGGGTGGGGTTCTCTTCCACATTCGTCAACTCACCAACACAGTTGGGGCCCTCCTTCTACCACTACTTCATACTTGGCCGCTCTACAACCTCCGCCACCCCTGTCATCATCTAGAAAATTCCCTCGCCTCAACCTCTCCATTCCTACACACAGGGAAGCAGACTTGGAGGAAGAACTTGTTGTTGGCTAGGAGATTCTGGACGCTGGCAAAGATCTGCCTAGTTTGGGGTGGTCGGATGATCAGGATCCGCTTGCCTCGAACATGTTTGCAGTTGCTGCTTGATTTTGCCTTTATTTTTTTATGGGGCAATGTTTTTTGTTTTGTTGTGCTTTCCTAAGCTCGGCCTAGTTTGAATTTTCATGTTCTAGGCTCGACCTAGTTTGTTCGTGGTTTTGGGGCGTGCTCTCATACTACCCGCTTTTTTGTTGAAATTTATCTTGTAACTTATTGCATTAATATAATATAAGATCTTTTTCATCAAAAAAATAGCTAACCCCTTGACCTCCCAAAGTTCCTTGTAAAATATTCCATACAAATCAAGCTACCAATAATTACATTTGAAATATATTACCCTCACATGAGATGGAATCCGCCAAGGGAGATCTACTTAAGACTTGATCAACGCTAATCCCTGTTGCTATTTTAGAGATTTTTCCAAGGAGATCCCCAAAAACCTGTGACGAACAAGATTTCTATGATATGTTGTCAAGTTGTATGGTAGTATCTTAATAGGATTTCAATAATGAGATGAATTGATCCAGAGGGATTGATGTTACAAAGAGTTAGGGATTCATATTCATAGAGTCTAATACCATACGACTTCAAGATATTTTAGCACTAAGTTGCGAAGAGTAGCATGCCAAACAAAGAAGAGAATTATTTGAGCCAATTCCCTTCAACTGAATGTGTGTGAGTAGTATTCTCCCTCTGATTGAGGTGAAAGTTTCTAGAACAAGGAATGTGACACATTAAGGCATTGGTGTGGACCATGAGTCAGAAAAATCGAAATAAATGCAATGTTGCCAATATTCTTTGAACTCTGGATGCAAGATTAAACCATGAGATGATGTGATCCAAGTTAAATCCTTGATGCAATTTTGAACCCTTATGCCAAGGTCGATGAACAGATCAACACAGATCCATAAATCTCACCTTTTAATTAGGTGGAGATTTTGAAGCGATATTGGGAGATATACAACCAGACGAGTAGGGATATGATTCATTTTAGGGGATGTTTGTGGGTCCTCCAAACACCAAAGATCTAATCCAAGAAAGAGATGTCAAGTAAGTTTGACCTTGTTGCAAGGAGTTTTGAGATCTCAATTTGAAAGAACTCGCCTTAACGAGTTGTTTGATCTAGATCTTGATCCATGTTTATCATGCAATGTAACCCTTCATATTCACCAATGAAACTCTACAACTCTATGCATTGAAAATGCACAAATCTGCAATGCATTTTTTTTAATATATAAATTTTTGCAAATCCTTTAATATCCATGTATATGTGTTGTATGGATTTGTAAAAAAATAGAAAAATATTTGTTTCAAAGTATTATCACAAATATATCAAATCCTCTCGATGTAGAGAAATCTAGATCTGCCATGTTCATAATTGTATGGCCAGATCCATAAAACTACAATATATGCATTTATTATTTTTATTTTTAAATTTTACTTATTTTGAATATGAAAAATGGTGAACAAAATGGAAGAAAAAATGCAAAAAGAGTGAATGGGATGGAAGGAGAAATGATGTGCTAAAATTAGCAGGAACTTGATAAGGTCATAACTTGTGCTCCAGGTGTTCGATTGGGTCCGTTTTTTTTTAAACCACCTGTTACAACAAGATGAAGGTGCCAGTCAATTGGCCTTGCCGGTTGGGTCGCGTAGGGGTTGAGAGGCGACTTGGCCCTGTGTATTTTGTACTATAGATTCTTTTGTATATCACGGGCTCTTTGAGTGTTTTGACCATGCCTAGAGCATGATGACATTGTATATAAAAATTGATTATTTATATATATGCATTCGTTTTTGGATCAAAACTTTGTCACTCGTGTTTTCCCTTTCTGTTTCCAGCTTCCTCGTGTATACTACGATGTATGTTTTATATGCTTTCTAGAATGTATGCAATGGAAAATAGATGATGCAAATGCTTGCTTTCTTTTTGTGTTTCATGATGCTGATACATGATATTGTAGATATATTGTGATCTTAAATCTTAGCTTCTGTGAGCAATTTGGATACCTCATGTTTGTTTTGGCAAAGTGATGAAAATAACCAGTATGATGAACAGATTAACTTGCCCCACTCCTAAATCCACGCAACTAGTAGGATGTGAGGGCTCATCACCAAGAGCCAAGAAGGGCGCAAGTGTATGAAATTTGGTGAAACGATAATGATGAAAGACAGATGAAGCTTTGGTGGAACCAAATTGAAAACTACAAGCTTACTCCACCCGAATGACTTCATAGTTTTGGGTGCAACTTGCTTTGCGGTTTATCCAGACTTAGACCCGTAGATGGCCACATAGTAGACAAAATCTGGTTTTTAGGATTTTTAACTCTTCTTGGAATTTTGAATATCTGATTCATTCGTTTTTGACTCAAAGTTTGAATTGTTTGTTTATGACCTTTTAACGTTTACTTTGTCTAGAGGACCCCCTACACCTTGCCCCATGCTACCTGTAAGAAGCATGGGTTTATCACCGTGGGCAAGGCATAGGCGAGTAAGGGCATTTCCATCCTTTCCCAACCCTACATCACTAGTAAGAGACGCAAGCTCATCACCGAAGGTTGGTGGGGCAAGGAAATGTGTAAAATAAAATTTTCTGTTTAATCACTTCTTGACTTGTCCTTTTTTGAGTAAAATGTCAGTATATGCTTATTTCCAAAGAGATGTGTATATGGGATAGATGTGACACCATGAAGCTTCTAGAACAGACCATAGGCAAGACACCTATCCTAAGAAGAAATTAAAGCGAGAACAAACTTGCAGATCTTGGTGTGATTACCGTTAAGACTTCGTCATGTCTGATTTTGTTTGATAAAATATTCCAAGATGATTCATGATACACGAAGATGGAGAGGTATGATTAAAGAACTTTATGCCAGAAACATCACGAGCTTGCAGTAAATTACTTTGAGAATAGATTTCTTGATCACAATTTATGTAAGAACAAGTGGACAAAACGATCCTAATTTATATAAAAATGCAATGTAGATAGTTATATAGGTAGCGTTAGCTGCTTATGCGTAGAAACGCTTGAGGTGCAAGGAATTGACTGTTTTCGCCAAACTCCTCACCTTCTAACGTACATAAGAGATAAGCGCCATTTCCGTAGTCCTTCATGACTCGGTATGGGCCCAACCATTTGGGCCGGAACTTCCTTCCTTCGCCGGTCTTCTTGTCGATCCGGCTGTCTAGTCTTAGAACTAGATCACCTTCGTATATGTCGCGTTCATAGACCTTCTTGTTATACTGCCGGCACATTCGGTCAGCATAAGTTCTATGCCGCTGCTTCAGCATCTAACCTAGTTTCATCTAGGCTTTCTAGTTGGGAGAGACGTGCTTCTCTGTAAGCGTCTTCATCCAGAATCCCTTGTAGTGAAATGCAGAGACTGGGTATTTCGACCTCAAGCGGGAGGACTGCTTCTGCCCCAAATACTAGCGAGAAAGGAGTTGCTCCCGTTGGTGTTCTTATTGAGGTTCGGTGGGCTCACAAGGCCGGATATAACTTCAAATGCCAATCTCGCTTGTTTTCTTTCACTGTTTTAAGGAGAATGGCTTTTCAACGTTTTTTTTGTTGCTTCAGCCTGTCCGTTAGCTTGGGGATAATACAAGGAAGCCGTATGATGGCTTATTTTGAATTTACCCGCATAGTTCGCGAACTTCTTCATTTTTGAAAGAAGTTCCATTATCAGAGATAATGATTTGCGGGATACCGTACCTGCAAATGATTTGATTCAAAATGAACTTAGCGATCACCGAGCCAGGTACGGTAGTAAGAGGCATGGCCTCCACCCATTTGGTAAAATATTTAGTGGCCGTGATTATAAAATTATGGCCGTCTGTGGATGAGGGAGAGAATTTCCCTATTAAGTCTAGGCCCCATGTAGAAAAGGGCCATGGAGTAGCGATTGGTTGCAGAGCTTGTGCTGGGATGTGGATCTCGTGGGAGGAATTCTTGGCACTTATGATACCTACGTGCAAACTCTATCGCGTCATGTTCTAGAGTGGGCCAAAAATAGCCCATTCGATGTATTTTTCGAGCAGTGGCATGGCCACCGAAGTGGCCTCCACATATATCGCTGTGGGATTCATGGAGAATCCTCTTGGACTCTTTTGTGTCAACACATATTAAGAGCATTCCATCGAATGCTTTTCGATAGAGGACCTGCTCTATGATGACATATTTAGCTATGATTATGCGTAACCGCCTTCTTTGTTGCGGTGTAACTACCTCCGGGTATGTATGGTCCATGATATAATTAATGATATCAGTGTACCAAGGGTACTCACGAGATAACAGGTCGAGTTTTGATGTAGTATACGCATTCATCTGGAAAGTCTAAATCTACTAAATCGCCTCCGTCTAATAGGTTGTCAGCTAACCAATCCGCGATGATTTGTCCTTTAACTGCCTTCTGATTTACAAATGTTAATTCGAACTCTCCCATTAAGGTTATAAAACATCCAACTTTTTTTGGACAAGGACCCTTGTGTGAGAAAAGTCCGTAAATGGTCCGTCTTTACCATGACCTTTGTTTCTTGATTCAGCATGTAATGTCTTAGACGTTTAGTAGCAAAGACTACGGCAAGACATTCTCGCTCTGCTTATGTATAGCATGTTTCATAGTCGAGAAATGTTCGGCTAATGAAATAAATCGCACACTCTCTCTTGTCATCGTCTTCCTGGGCCAACATACAGCGCCAGCGAGACATCGGTAAGCCCTGTGAGTATAGAATTAATGGGCGATCTAGCTTAGGTGGCATTAGCGTAGGTGGTGATAACAAGAAACGCTTGACTGCATCAAAATCTTCATTGCAATCTTTAGTCCAATCAATGCTATAGTCCTTCTTGAGTAAATTGTTGATTGGATGAACGACGAAGCTTAGATCCGGGATAAATCTCCGGATTGCACCCAGCTTTCCGAGAAATGATCTAATTCCAGATTCACTCGAAGGTGGGGCCATTTCGAGGACAGCCCAAATTTTGGTTTGATCAACATCAATCCGTCGTGACGATATGATGTAACCTAGGAGCTTTCCTCCTGTTACACCAAATACGCATTTCTCTAGATTTAGTGTGACTCCGTATTCTATTAGACGTGAAAGAATGATGCGGAGTACTTCGGGATGGTCACAACGCTTCTTGGCCTTAGCCAACAAGTCATCTACGTAGGATTCCACGATTTTATGAATTAAATCGTGAAATATGTATGTCATGGCCCGCTGGTACGTAGCACCGGCGTTCTTAAGACCGAATGGCATAACAACGTAGCAATAGGTTCCCTAACGAGCTATAAACGTGGTTTTAGCTTGATCTTGCTCGGATATTCTGATTTGATTGTATCCCGAGAATACATCCATGAGAGACAAGAGTTCAAAACCAGCTGTTGCATCAACAATAACGTCTATGGATGGTAATGGGAAATCGTCTTTAGGACACGCTTTGTTGATGTCTCGAAATCTATGCAGATGCGTATCTTTCCGTTCTTCTTGAGAACGGGAATGATATTAGATACCCATTGGGAGTAGTCAACTGGCTTGATGAATCCTACCTGAAGGAGTTTTATTACTTCCTCTTTTACCATGAGAGCTACTTTGGGTTTCATGGGTCTTGATTTTTGTTTAATTGGCTTTGCATCTGATCTAGTGACGAGGTTGTGTACCGCAATGTGGGGTGCGACTCCCGTCATTTCCTTGTAATTAAATGCAAATGCTTTCTGATGTTCTTTGAGAACCTGAGTATGTATTTCCACTTCTTCTGGTGTCAATGAAGAACCTAGTTTCAGTATTCTTGGTTCATCTTCTGTCCCGATGTTGACATCGATTGTTTCTTCGATTAAAGAGGCGTTACCCTCTTCGAACTCAGGTGGTGCTGGAGGTAAATCTATATCATCCCCATTTTCTATTGCGTATATGCTAGGTTCCCTTTGTGAGGGAAGATCCGTTACGGGATTTCCGAAGTAGGAAGACGAATGCGGAATCAGGGATAAATCTAGCATATGATAGGAGAGATGTAATGCTGCATAGGCATTTAAGTAATCCAAAGTAGCTGCATCATTTCCAACATGGTCTAGGATGGTAGATTCACTTCCGCTTGAAAGAGGATTTGTCATTGTTTTTATCAATGGTTCGTCACGAATGGATACTGTGAAGTGAGTGTCTTCTAGCTCATTGCTTGGAGTGAAGCGTGATGCTGAGGTTGCTATTGAATCGGCGAGAAGATTTTTTTTCTCGCGGGATTGCTTCAATGGATATGAAGTTAAACGCCTTGCTTAAATCTAATACAGCGTTTTTGTAGAGTTGTAAATGTTCGGCTTTAGTTTCATATACTTCAGAAACCTGGTTTGTCACTAATTGCGAGTCTCCCAAGACTCTGATGTTATTAATACCAATTCTTTTGGCTAAGGTAAGGCCAAGGAGGAGGGCTTCGTACTCAGCGCCGTTGTTTGTGCATTCAAAGTTTAACTTAAAAGAGAATGGGAGGACCTTCTCCTCGGGCGAGGTAAGAATTATACCTGCCCCCGCTCCATAACGACATTTAGCTCCATCGAAATGGAGAGTCCAATACTTAGCCGGGAGTGTAGATGTTGGGGTATCTGTCTGCGTTTGCACACTCTACTTCTACCATACAGAGATCCTCTGCTGGCAAGGAACCAACACCTAGGGAAAATCCTATGCCTACTGAATCGAATGGTAAGAACATTGGTGAATCTTGTTCTATCAACTCAACGATTTTCGCAGTAGTCCCTAATGATACTGTTTCTTTAGTTTTACCTTTAGGGGTTGGAATTGTTTTGGCTATGCTAGTAGTTTCAAGATCTGTCGTAGGTATCAACTTTTCCTCTGGCTTTGGGTCAGAGGGTTTATTAAGTTGGTTTGTTGGCAATTCAAATTCTGAGTGCACCCCTGGTCTTTTCTTTAAATCAGCTAGGTGCAAATCGAAAGGTTTTGGATCACCTTTGGCTACAAATACCTTTCCCAGATGCAAGAATCTTACTTCCTGAAATAGCGTGGAAGGGATTGCCTTCATTCGATGTATCCAAGGTCGGCCGAGGATCATATTATAGTTAGTTTCCTGATCTATAATATAAAATTCAGTCAAGATGGTTTTGGGCCCTAAGGTGACCGGCAGTATTATAGTCCCTATCGAAGTGGCTTTAAGGCTATCATAGCCTCTCAAGGTATTTCGTGTAGTGGAACAGTTCGTTTCTCCATATCCAAGTTTTTGGAGGAAAGAGAAAGGGACTATGTTAACTGCGGCCCCGTCGTCAACCATTGCCCGTTTTACATAGTTATTATAAACCCACACCTGTAAGTGTAAGGCTGGGTCACCTCGGCGTGCGATCTCAGCATCTGTGGGCATTTTACTTATTTCGAAAATGAATTCGACATCCTTGTCCGGCTGTCCCGGAGGGTGGATGTCAAAATCTACGTGATTTACTTGTGTTTCAGGAGGTGGAGTGATGTTAATTAGATGGCCTAGACCTAATGCTTCTAAAAGAGCAGCTCTGTGAGGGGGAGAGTTCTTTAGCAAGTCCAAAAATGAAATGTGTGAAAAGGTCTTTGTTAGGTCACTAATTAAATCATAGGCACCGATGGGTTTTTCAATTATTTGCTGACTCCTATCTGTCTCTGGCAGATGACTTGGGCTCGGTTGAGAGAAATACTCTCGTGTTCTTGTTATAGCTTCGATAGGTAGTTCAGCGTCTAATTCTACCAAACTAACTATCTTAGGTCTTGGTTGAGCTCCCAACTGTGGCGCAACTGACGGATTTAATGAAGTCGAAGCTTCATGATCATTGTTTCCCGTTATTGCACCTTTGTTTGTTCCGGTTGGATTCAGCCTATTGCCATCATGATTTGGGAGCGGATCGTTAAAGATCCTGAGGGGAGCATTTCTGAGGGGAAACTGCCCCTGCGAGAGTATTTGGTGATGATGAGACGGGATCTGCCAAGAACAGGTCTGTGAAGAACTGTCTTTGTTCTTCTGGAAAACGTTGCATAAATTTATTGTAGTCACGGCACGTTCTAGTGTCGTGACCATGAATTTTATGGAAACCACAATAAGAATTGGGGTTATAATTCCCATTTTGTTGGTTTGGTGTGTATTGTGGCCTAAAATTCCGATCAAACTATTGCCTATTAGGACCAAAGTTTTGGAATTGTTGTTTTTGGTTTTGACTTTGGTTTTGGTAACCAAATGAGTTTTGGCTTGGCCCTTGCATGGGATTTCACTGTTGTTGTTGTTGTTGTCGTTGTTGTTGTTGTGGATGGTTAAAATCCACTGTATTGACCGCTGGGGTAAAGTTGTTGTTTCGCTGGTTGTTTGTTTGTGACGGAGTATTAACGACATTTACCCTCTTGGGCTGGTCGGTTACCCCATCCGTTGTTACCCCACGATTTTTGTTAAGGATTTTGGGTCCTTGATTGACATTTGTGGTAGTTGTAGTATTTTGAGTGGAGGTGATTAACCTCCCATTTGCTCCGTAAGTCTTACGACCACTATCTATTGCTGCTTGATCAATTCGCAGAGCGCTCTCAAGTACCTCATCATAAGTCCTTAGTGGGAACTTCTGGACTTCTTCCTTCACTTCTCTGCTGAGAGAATGAAGGAATAAATC
Organism: Taxus chinensis; assembly: GCA_019776745.2. Classification (NCBI taxonomy): domain Eukaryota; kingdom Viridiplantae; phylum Streptophyta; class Pinopsida; order Cupressales; family Taxaceae; genus Taxus; species Taxus chinensis. The sequence goes on from CM034146.1 coordinate 693,081,476, forward strand.
GCATAGTTCCATCTGATCCATGTTTGGAGCACTTGCTGAAGAGTAAAGAACTGTACGCCACCTCTGGATGAAATGGGCGACAGATTCGTTGTGTTCTTGTTTGATATGTAAGAATTCCCTGATTCCTGTTCTCAATAGTTTTATTCATGTCAAAGGCTTTGATGAACTCTGACACGAGTTGTTTAAATGAATGTATGGAAGCTTCAGGTATTCTATAATACCAATCGAGAGCGATGCCTTCCAAGGTTTTGGGAAATATTTTAGCAACAACCCCATCCCAAGGGAGTAATTCTCGTATGGCTGTAGCGTAAGCTTTGATGTGCGCGTTTGGATCTCCTTCACCCTTGAACTTGGGAAAATCAGGGAGAGGTCTTGGAAGCATGACGCTTCGTATGGTGAAATCTAAGGGTTCCTTTAGATATTCTGAATACGTCCCTATCGCATAGCTTTCGACCATTGATGGTGTTTGCTGAGGGAGTGGTGGGATAGGTTGTTGATATGGTGCAGCGTACACGTTGGCAGGGGCATAGGGAGGTCCCTGCGTTTGAGCAAACATGCCGGGAGAGGAGAACATATCTCCTTGTGGTGATTTAGAGTACATGTTTAAATAGGACGGGGGTATTGTCAAGGAATGGATTGTTTGACACTAGACCTGGAGGAATAGTGTTAGAGATGGTGGGCCTTGTTGGCGTTTGTTGAGGAAATTGAGGAGGCATGCCTAACGTGCCTACTCCTGTGAGGAGATCTACTTGGCCAGAGTGGTATGGAGGATTGGAACTCCCCGTTTGCATGAACGGAGAATTTTGATTTGCTTGAGCAAGTTCTAACCCTCTCACTCTTTCTACTAACGTTGAAATGACTTCATTTGGTGAAGTCACGGTACTTTGCCTGAGCGACGTTTGTTGTATACCCTGGTGTTGTATAGGCATGTGATAGCCTGTCATGAACTGATTGCTATCTTGCCAAGTTTCTCCAAGAATATTTCCTGTAGAGGTATTTTCTTGAAAAGGGGTCTCGGGTTGTACTTGTAAACCTCCTATAGGTGGGTACATACCCCGGGAGCGTTGTTCACTCCTAGGATAAGGTATTGATTGTCCATCGTCTAAGACCAGGTATGGATCTGATTGTCTACTAATATGTGGTCTGAGTAGTATTTGAGGAGACAAACCAGATTCTTTGGTAAACGTCATATTGTTTGAACCTGAAGGCTCTGTTTGTTGGGTTCGAGGGAGTTGATCTAACTCCTCGGTTTGAAGAGACAAACTATATCTGGTTCTTGGGGTTTGTGTTGACAACTGATTAGTTGAATAGTTGTCGCCCCATACTGAGAGCGAGGGTGATGATTCCCTATTCTGTTGGGCGTAGTATGCCTCAAGACCCAGGAGGGGTCTGCCGTATGCATCAAATCCCGACATATTCGGGGGGTATATGAATACCCGCAGAATAATGGGAAGAGCGAAGGTGAAAGAGAGAAGATGAAACTTCTCAAAGAGAAGGTGAAACAATTGTTTGTTTCACGTCGGGTTCACCAATTTTGTACGTCGGAAAAGTGACAGGCGAGCGTGAGAATCTACAAGTGACTCTTCCGCGTACCCGACCTCCCGAGGTCGTGCCGAGACAGCCGGTGGGGGTAGAATATGCGTATGCAGACAAACTAGTTAGGCAGTCTAATGTCTTCGACACGCACTAGTGGTATTTACGAATCTAAGGCAAAGAAGGCCCTTCTAACTTGGACTGGTGTGATAGATCGATCAGCGAGGATGACTGCTCGAAGGCTCCAATCAATATCGAGCTCTGGCGTGATTCGATCTATGGGTTACGGAATACGTGGAAAATGACCTGGGATTGTTTCGTGTATATCTCCTGATAAGGTCATATAGTGGATGATGAATACAATTGACTCTACGGATGATTTTCTGGCCTAGTCCAGAATTCCCTAGTTTCGTTAGCCGCTATATCTAGTAAGGACAGTTGTTCGATGATGATAGGTGGAAGTGGAGTGGACTGAAATACTAGTGTGCGTAGGCTAGTGTCTATATCTAACTGACTTGTGGATTCGTTGGGTTGTGGGATCTGTGGATCACAACCATAGACTCTTGGTTGTTGCGGTCCTGTTATGGTCATACGCGAGATCAAGTTCTAATCCATAGTATCCAGTAATCGTAAGCCTTTTCAGCTTCTACGTTTAGAACCAACAGTTGTGCGATCTTCTCAGAATACCTTACAGGCGTTCTCGCAACCTGGATTCTTAAGCTGGTATCTATATCTACGAGGGTGTCTCCAGCGTCTGGCTGTGGAACTAAAGGATCACACCCGAATGTTTGTTCTCTTTCGAGCCCTTCTACAGTCATGTGGATATTTTCTAGGGTAATCTGTAGTTTGGCTGACTTGACCAAAACGCATGTGCTTGGTCGTCTTCTATGTTTAATCCTCTTAACTGTGAACTGATCAGTTGTAAATCTGTGGTTGTTCGGAATACTTGTATCCTGAGATTTTGGTCTATGTCAACTATCGCTGTGACGAGGTTTGGTTGAGGCACGATTGGCTCAAATATATATTCCCTGGGCTCTTGAGGTCCCGTGATTGTCATACGAAACAAAATGTAAATCTAACTGTAATGAAACAAATTCTAACTACGTGAAATAAATCTAACATGCATATAACTTTTATTCTTCTAAGAAATATTCTAACAATTCTAAGAAAAACAAACTATTTTAAGCGTATCTAGAAATAATAACTAAACAATAATTTAAAACAGACAAGATAACCGAGTGTGGTTATTTGCCTGTGCGATTTGTAGAATTATTCTAAATAAATAAAATAGCCTGTCTAATCTACCTGCAAGATTCTCGATCCTACCTCAGAAGTGAGGAGTGAATCATAGTTTCTCAGAAACTATCAATCCTCACAGCTTCCCTGGCAATATCGAGAATAGAATGAAATGAAATAAAGCGATTAACTACTCTATTTGATATGAATCTGACTAGAACTTTGAAATTTAAAACCTGGACTCCGCAGAACAGTGGCGAATCCGATGGTGTATGTGATCTCGTCCCCTCAGTATGATCTTCTCGTTCTTTCGTGTTCACTTGGATCCAGAAAAGCGTGTAATGCTAGCACCGATAGGAGTAGATTTTGGGACAAGGACAGCTCAGAATGCAGACCGAGAATGCGAGTAGGAGAGGGATAGCGCAAGAGTACAGAGCTTGGCTTATGCGATTCCTAGCGGGATTTTACTGCGAGTCATGCAACGTGAAGCAACCAGAACTTGTGACTATCCTATACGAAGAGCAAAACCTGCAACTTTAATGGCTTCCTAAGCTATTCCGTTCCAAAATAAAGACACTGCTTGCACAAGTTGGATATGTGGCTTACCAACAGCTGAATAAAGCTAACCAGGTATATAATGAATTGAACTAAGAACTCTAAGTCACAGTAAAACAAATCTACAGCAAAGAGGAATTCAGAGGCAAGCTTCTAACCGGATTGGATGGAACAACAACACTGCCTGCACAAGATGGGTCTGTGGCTTACCAACAGCTGAGCAATGCTAACCAAGTATGAAATAAACTATGCTATCAATCCTAAGCAAGCTAACCAAAACACTAAAAATCAGAAGACTCTAACAAGGAAAAATGGTGACCAAAAGCTCCAGCTCAAATTCTTCACCCAAAACTCAGACCATTTGCATGTACACAAACCATGCATTTATAGGAATTCAAACACCCAAGAATCAAAACCAAATTGAACTCCTAAACAATAAACAAAGGAAAAACACTGTTCCAGGGGACCAAAAACATTAATGCATGCTCAAGTCGGCAAAGAAAAGCTGGTAAATCATGATATTTCACGCGGGTCGCGTCAAAAGAGCGTTCTGGAAAAGCGCGACGGTTACAGGACCGCCGCCCTGCAGGGCGGCGGTTTCGTCACTGAAGGTCAAGAGGCCAAAGAAAGAGGGAAAAAAGGGGGGAAAACAAAGGGCGCGGGGGCTAAGTGAGGCATGCGGGATGTTAACGCATACTCCGAGGGCTTTTTCGGATCCCGAACACCTTGCGAGGAGACCTGTATCATCATTGGGGCACTTGTTACACTGTTCTGGCAGTACAGTACCTTACAATTTTGGGTACGTACAGAAGCCTTAACAGAAAAAGAGCCAAAAATAGAAAGAGGCCAGATTCTAGCATCCTCAATAGAAGAGATGAGAAAGAATTGTTGCAACAATAAAAGCTTCAGTTTTTCAATCAGTTGAAGCTGGTGACAACTAGCTCCATCCCAGATGGGTATGAACCAACATGAATACAAGGAAGATCGATCAATTAGTTAGAAACATAAGGAATAAAAATTCTAATAAGCCTCGATCTTATAGGATCCCAAGTAGGGATTAACAGATTAGGAATTGTCTCCAATCTATCTATCAGTCCAGAAAACAACCTTCTTACAGTTACCAATTTTCCATCTAGTGCCTGCCTGAATAAGATTTCTAGTGCTTTTGATGGAGTTCCAAATAGCCGAACCATTTATAATGTATTCACATAGAAATCATCCACCAAAGAAAGGTATTTAGAGATCATCATCTGCGGCCAGGTTGCCTTTCCATCAGTAGCAATTTCCCAACCCAATTATGCAAGCATGGTAGAGTTCATATCAACAATTCTATGTAAGCCCAAACCACCAAGAGCAGTTGGTTTACACACCACATTCCATGAAACTAAGTGGATTTCATTTCTTTCTTTTGATCTTGACAAGAGGAATGTGTTTTGGATGCCTTTCAATAGTAGAAGCCACAGAGGCATGCATTTTTAGTAAAGACATAAAGTAAATCGACAAATTCTGTAAAGTGGCCTTGACTAGTTGTAGATTTCCATCCTAACTGAGGAGGGAACCTTTCTAGCTAGTAAGTTTATTTTTGAATATGTCAATAACCAGATTCCAAAGGCTCTTGATTTGTCTTCCAAAAAAAATGGAAGACCCAAGTAATAAGAGGGGAGATCCATAATAATGCAGCTAAATATGTTTAGCAATCTTCCGCTGCCTACTGAAGGGGTATTAATAAAAGAAATACTAATCTTATTAAATTTATATTTTCACCAGAAGCTGATTGATAACAATCTAAAATATCATTTCAGAACTTTAGCTTCCAAAATTGAGAGTTATACCAAGCAACAAGGTGTCATCATTAAATTGATTACAGGAAGCTGCAAGAGCCTTAGAGATAGTAGTAATGCCCTTAATGCTTCCAGACTATTTTAGCAACTTCCAAAGCTCTGCTAAGAGTATAAGACATGTGTATAAACAAGAAGGGTGAGAGAGGATCCCCTTTCCTTATTCCATGAGCTTGAGGGAAAATAACCTTGAGAGATACCATTTATGAGAATGGATAATTTGGGAGTTGAATATTGTTGTAAATCCAGATCTCCATTTGTAAATTTCTTCAAGACCCGAAGTAAGAAGGGCTCAACTAAATCTATCAAACACATTTTACATATCAAGTTTGATAATCATATTAGCCAATTTTTTGAGAGAAGTAAAGTGCATCAATTTATGAACATTAATGATGCCACCTTAGATCAATCTACCCCCAATGAACCCATTTTGTCTTTTCCGAAATTAAGCTAGTCATAAAAGGTTTAACTTGGATGCTATCAATTTGGTTATGATCTTTTAGGAGGTGCTACAAATACTAATGGGCCAATAGCTAGAAATCAATTTAGAACCCATAGACTTAGGCACTAGGGAAACAAAGGTTTTGTTCCATTCCTTTAACAGAAGGATCATTTTGTTGAAACTTCAAAATAGTAGCAATGTAGATCAGTTTCCATAATATGCCAATAAGTTTGAAAAAATGCCGGATAGGGAAACCATAAGGGCTGAGTGATTTATCAATTTTCATGTCAAAAACAACTTTCCTGATTTCTTCCACCGAGAAGGGCTGGGTGAGTTTGGCATTCATATCATCGGTGATCAAAGTGGGTATATGTTGTAGCATTTCCTAACAATTGCTTCACTTGGGGGAGGGACCTTATGAAAGAAGAATAACATAATAGTTTATTAATTCATCAACAATATCATCATCTTTATTAACATAAGAGCCATCCGTAGTGACCAAATCTTTAATTTTATCCCTACTCTTGTGTTTCGTAGCAGTCATATGGAATAATTTTGTATTTTGATCTCCCTGCTTTATCCATATAACTCTGGATATTTGACGTCAATAGATTTCTTCCTCAACAAGAGTATTGTGATAATCAATGAGAAGGGAAAGTTCCTGCTAATGGAGTTGAGGGGATATTCCTTTCGAGTCGATCTCCTCCGAGATAGAAGCAAGTTTTAGAGTGAAGAAAATCCTTCCTTCTGTAGATATCCCATAAATCCTGAGTTTTCCAATTCTTGAAGCTTATTCTTGACAAAATTAAGCTTCTTAGGAAACCTGTACATAGTTAAGCCTTAAATATCAGTCATCCACCAGTCCTTGATAAGATTTTCTAAATTATGATTTTACAACCAAGCTATCTCAAAGTGAAAGGGGAGATGTTTCGAGCACTGAGATTGTGAAGCCGTGAGTAGCAAGGGGTATTGATCAGAGGCAATCTTAGGCAGAGCCCGCAGGTAGAAATTGTTATAGTGAGTGATCTAATCCATGGAGACAAAGAATCTATCTAATTTGATTTGGATATGGTTGACCCCAAGTCTTTGGTTAGACCAAGTGAAGGAAGCTCCATGAATATCAATGTTAAAAAATTCACCCAATCTGATAAAGTCAGCTAGGGCTTCTAAGCTATTAGTGCTAACACTAGTACCACCTTGCTTCTAAGATAAATATAATGGAGTATTGAAATCTTTAACAATAAGCCACGACATGTGTTTACAAGAAGAATAAAAATCCAAAAAATCCTGTCATATTTTTTCTCTATAATTTTCAAGTTTAGGAGAATAAATATTTACAGAAATCCAACCCAGATTAGAACCTATCTCTTGGAAAAACATACCCAAAAAATGTGGGGTTTTAATTATACATTCCCCAAAGAGAGCCTTTGGGTTCTAGAAACTACAAAAACTGCCAGAAGTACCAACAGACTCATGTGAAATCACCAAGGCATTAGGCTAGAATTTATGAAGCATATCCTCCTTTTTCAGTTTGGTTTCTTGTAGCATAAAGATATCAGGACAATGTTTGAGTCTAAAATCCTTGAGGGTTCTTTTTTTACAGGGCGCATTTAATCCCCGAACATTCCAAGAGAAAATATTCATTTCTTTGATTTTAGCTTACCTTCACTTGGGATGACAAGCATACCATGTGTTCCTTGAGCTATATTGAGGAATGTTTCCTCATGAAGCTTTTTTTTATTTTTGTGTCTCCCTTTTCCTTTCTTAGAGCCCTCATCAAGTTTGAGCTTAGTGTTGTTTCTAGTATTCTTAGCAAGATTGTTATCCGCTGAAAGTTAAGTAGAAGGAGAGATGAGGGCGTTTTCATGAAGGTGGGAGTGAGCAACAACAACATGGTCAAAAAATGGAGCAAGGGGAACACAATGAAGGACCGGTTCAAAAAACTGACAAAGAGAAGGTAAGAAGGAGGGGAGGAGACAGTCAAAGAGGAACCAAAGAGAGGAAAGGTGAGAGGAATGTCCAAAGAAGGGGAGGAGGATGGAGATGGAGCAAAAGGATAAGGTATAGAAGAAGAGGGGAGAGAAAGAACATCCTGATGGGACAAAGGAGGTACAAAGACACTAGAAGGAAACAGGGGAACCACAAGAGTAGAGGAGGAAGCAGGGGGAAGTGAAACAGAGACATATAATAGAACATTCTCCTTCAAAAGAACATCAAAGGGATTTGAAGTGCTGACAATATTTGAAACTTTGGGGATGGAATTACCTTTGTTCTTCGGGGATCGAACCTACTCTTTAGTCTTTGGAGTTGGATTTGATGGGAAATCCTGGGCATGATGTCCAATGATTTTGTAGGTGGAACAAGCTTGAGGGATATATTCGTATTCAATGGGCTGAACCCAAGTTCCCATCTTAGAGTGGAGGTCAATGGAGGATGATAGATGTGCACTAATGTTAATATTGACATAGAATCTGACATGAATAAATATAGAACCTACCTTGGTAACTTGATCCACTACTATTAGAGAACCAATGAAGAGGGCAATGCCTTCAATGATAGCAGAGTGATAAAAATCCAAAGGGAGCTTGGGAAGACGAACCCAGATCGGAGCCTAGGACATGTTTTCAATCTTAGCATTGAACCTTGGTGTCTAATGCCAAAGGTAAAATCCTCTCTACCTAAAGAACCAGGGGCCACCCAACAATGCACGAGCAAAATCTTCTTTATGGGAAAAATTGACTAACATGAAACCATTAGAAAAGGAAGCAATATTAACCTGACCACAAGGAGCCCATTTAATGCGCACCCATTTGAAAATCTCTTTTAAGGTTATCTAGGTCCCATAAGTTTACTGATCAATGATAACTTCCTAGAGGCTTGTGTAGCTTCAGTGATCGAGGAAGGGATTTGTAAGGAAAAAGTCCCATTAATGCATTGAGGGTGGAGTTTTCCAAGGACTGAATATTTCGAAGATACAACAACAACGTCCTTTCAAGAGCTGAAAAAGACGTCAGTGGAGTCAAGAGGGGGGTCAGGGGATGGTCCAGTCAGATCCGCCATCAAAACATGCACCTGTCACAACAGAAATTCAAAAAACTTGTAGACTGAGAAAAACGTTTATTCAATAGTGTGATCCATTAAAACACCTAAAATAGTTATGAGAGTTATTGAATCTTAATTTTCATTGCTCCTTCATTCACAACATTGATTTTTTGTTACCACTGTATAAATCTAAAATGCCGACATGCTTCATTACCATTAACTTGTGCCAAAACATCATCTAAATCCATATAATAATTAACCTCAAGATTAATTATTATTAATTTCAGCATTAATCCCTTTATTCTAATATTTCATCATTATCTAAATATTCCATCTTATCATTTATTCCATTAAAAATCTCTTTTATCATATTTATCCTTTCATCATTTTTCATTTATCTGATTTCATCCTTAATCCCTTTTATTTCATTATAACATCATATTATCCTATTTAAACTATTCATTAACATTTTATAGGAATTTAATATTCTTACATCTCACCTACCACCTACTCTACACATCCCTACACCTAGCCTTTCCATCAAATCTCATCATTAATTATCCTAATCATATTTATTTAACCTAATCTAATTCTGATCCTAATCATAGCCACACCTCTAAATCTAGAAGCTTCTCTATCTTTCTCTCTTATTTTCAAATATTCAAATAAATCTACACTAAATTCAATGGAAAGTCCTTACAAAAATCTATAATTTTCCATTCTATAATCCTCCAATCCTCTCATGTAATTTCAACCATTGGACTGTCAACACCAATCCGGCACTATGATAATTCTTCACCGGGAACTCCTCGTGCTATGATTATTTACTAATGCACAGCCTTTAGTTTGGTGGATATAATCTAGAAACAAAACAACAACATAACACAAGAATCATCGACTATGATAAGACGGAATGATGACAAATCTGAAATATCAAAGTAAATTATAATATTAACATGAAATTGTTACAATCTCACCCATGAGGTACTTCAAGTGTTATTGACTTCACTTTCCTTTCACCAAGACTATGGGAGAACTTTACAATTACACTTCTTAATGACTTCTTCAACACACTTTTAAACTGATGGCTTCCTTCGCACACTTCCTACAATATTTCTCAGTACTTCCTTCTATGCTAAATGAGGGGGGGTGGCCTCTCTATTTATAGAACTTCCAGGCTTATCCATCTTATCTCTAAGATAGGATAAGAAATCCACTCTGACGAATCATATTCCATACCTTAACTCTTATCTGTACATGTAAGCTTATCTCTTAAGATAAGATAAACCTTATCATTTTACATGGGTTCCACATTTTTAGACTTTTTACAAATAAAATACACAAATTATTTATGACCTCACTCCCTGTCCTTATTACCAATATAATATTTCTAATTCCTAATCATGTAGACCCTACTTCTCTAATTACCCAAACTTTGACATTTTAACATTACCGGACCACTTACGACAAATATTTACTTTTTACAACATTCCTATTGTACTTTGATTGTTACCGTACTCCACATTATTGGCGGCACCGTACTGACGGCGCCGTTATCTTCTATCAGACACTACTACTAATTATACTTAACAACATCCTATTCCTAATACATACATTAATGAAATAGAAATTATGGAGGAAAATTTTAGTGTCGACAGGACTCAATCCAACATGAATTGATCCTCACCCTCCATTTTTCCACTCACAAACTATAAATCAAGCACTCATCCTCCATGAGAGAAAAACTTGGAAATCCTATTGAATCTATGCCATTTTTTAGCACTCAATAGTCCCTTATATCATCCAATCAATCCATTATTAATTCACAATCAAGCAATCTTTATCAATCAAGCAATCATCCAATACAAGCAAAGGGGAGGTGTTCCCCAAGTGTCTCCAAAATCTAAAGCAATCCAAGAATCATCAAAAATCCAAGAGAACATCCAAAGCATCAAAGGAGGAGTTTGCAATCTTGTAGGTAAGTGCATGTATTATTCTCTCCTTCTTTTCAATCCATTGCTCTATTAGAGATTTTGTTTGAGAAGACTAGAGTAGGAGAAAGAATCTTTTTGTTTTTCTTGCATTCACTCACTAATATTTTCTTGCATTATATTTTTGTGCTCACCATGGGGCTTATCCCCCTAAATTTTGATTAAAATTAGTAGCATTAGCCACTAATAACAAGATATCAAAAATTTAGAAAATTTCGTTTTGATTTACCCCTTTAAATTTTGAATTTTCGGTCTTTTCTTCCGTATTGGCGCGTTCGTGACCTTCTTCGATGTGTTTATTCAACATTAGTGCATTTATTCAACTTCAGCGTGTTTTTATTTTCCTTTTTCTAACTCTGTGTGTGCAAGAAATAGTTCAACGCATTTATCCCATCCCGTGGCGCGTATAAAAATTTCAGCGCGTTTACCTCCCATTTCAGCGAGTATATTCTCCAGTTTTTTGGACTGCTTTTTGATATCATGTTAGCGCATTCGACATACTCTAGCATGTTTATTTTCTATTTTAACATGTTTATAAACTCACCTCTATTTTGTAGATACCCATAATTTAGTGCGTCTATACTCTAGTTCAGCGTGTGTATCTTCTTAATCAACACGTTTATGTTATTAACTTTGTTATGAATGGTTAGTGACATTTCAACGATTTCATGCTATTTTAGCACATATGTGCTTTGTTTCAGTGCATTTATATTATGTTTTAGCACATTTATCTATTAACCATTTTCTTCTATAATTTTCACATATCGACATGTTTATCTATTGTTTTAGCGCATCTACCCCCATAGTAGCACTTTTGTGTGAACTAACTTGTGTTTTTACATGTTTTGCACTTTAGCGCATTTATACTCTGTCTTAACTTGTTTACTCTGTAGTTGGTCGTTTATTCCAGAGAGTATTTTTAATCTTAAGATTAAATAATAACTTGCATATTTTTGTTTTTTGTAGCATTTTCTAGAATCTAACATTTTGTTTTGCACGTTATCTATCCCAATAAAATCAAAATCCTTCGTTTTTGGTTTACAAATTTTATTTTAATCCCAAACTACTAACCCCCTTCGTTTTGTAGCACACTTGTCCAAGAATCAAGGTTAATTTCCAAACTACTAATCCTTGGTTTTACAGAGCCTCGTTTTGAATACCCCTTTTGCATTTTGTTTAATCATCTTTTTATTATTTAAAAATTAAAAATTTCCATATTATCTTACATCTTTCTCATGTTTGCTTATTAAACTCTGAAGGTTAGATTTCGTGTATGCTATCCCTCTTGCATCCTTGGAAAATCTTGAGGATCAAAAGTCGGTCCACCTTCTTCCCTTTTTCATTTTTAGGGGCAACGTGATGTGGATTTCATCACCACGCACTTGTCATAGTCCTAGGGTTCTCGTGACCATGGGCTTCATCTCTACGCACGTAGACACACCCCATGTTTCGGTGGGGTATACATTTTTTTGGAGAGTTGTTGTTATTGGCTAAGCATGTCTATGTGTTTTAAGTGTGACGTGAAGTGAGGAGCTTCTACATCCCAATACCTAGGCCTTAAACAACATCCTTTCCACATAGATTTGGGCCCCATGTGTCATAAGGTATATAGGGGATGCACCCTTATAGAGCCTTATTTATCCTAGCATAGGTAGCCTTTTGCCACAATTAATATATAGTGCAGGGGAAGGAACCACCGAAGATTGCTCGCTAGCTGATCACACATCGATGTAAAGGTGGGCTAGCTCAGTGAGCGCCACTATCGTGTGTGGTATTAAAAGTGGGATATAGCTTGTGTTGCACACACACTTGACTAGCTAGTTTTTGTGTTGCATGTGTGTTTCTTTCTTACATATCATTTTGACCACACATTAATCAACCAATCAAAACATTAATCAAACAATCAAATCAACCTTCCCATCCAAACATAATTATACCCAATCCATCCATATAACTAGCCCAATCTTATTCCCTTTCCTAATCCATCACATCCACATCTAATCCCTCCATCTTAGTCCTATCCTACCTGTTAGGAAATAAGGGATAAAATATGTGGAATAATCCCTCACAGAATTGTAACAGTAGAAACTAATATGCAGAAAATATTACAGATCTCAAATAAAAGTGCAGAATGAGACAATATTTAACGCGGTTCACCCAATTTGGGCTATGCCCACCAAGAATCACTTGCTCAGATTTTATTACAAGCCACCACTCTCTCAATACAATACCTAGATCTATTTGGAGCTATGCTCAACAAACTGTACAGAATTCACACCCGAATTCAAAACACATCTCCAATGTTACATTATCCTACCATATGCACAAAACCATATAAATAGACAACTGCTTAAGTAGTTTTACCAAACCATGGGTATTAAAACCATGGGCCAAAACCGTCCCATAAACCTATGGGTCAAAAATCCCACCCATATGAGACAATCACGTTTCCCGATATATCGGGCACATTTTAAGGCCCAATTTTTATTTTTGGGGGCTGTGCCCCTAGATCCCCACTCGGGGCCCGGCCCAACCCTGAACCCCTGCGAGACAACTGTGGAAAGTGTAGAGTACTCTTTGTGTACAGTCTTCAACACTTTCTCACATGAAAATAGGCTCCACAACCTAACACTACCAACATCCTATCTATACACAATTCTATTCCTAAAATCTTATCTAAACCCCCACCCTCATCATGGATCCCATCAAAATCAAACCCCCCACTCATGAACCTTTACCCTCCCAGTTTGATCAAAACATCCCTATTACTATCCAATCTCTAAAAAACCAACTTATCACACTCACATCCTCTATCCAACAATATCCTAACCCATCCCAAGTTAATCCCACCATCCCCACAACCATCCAAAATCTTAACCAACAAATTATTGACCTCCAATCACACCTTAGCCAAACATCTTCTCAACCATCCCCCCTCACATCCACTTATGATGATGAGGACCTTGCTGACATCGACTAAGATAATCCCCCATCCACACATTCAATCACACTTAATCCCCAATCCACATCAGCCAACATCTTTAACCATCCCCCATCCTGACCATCAACTAAATACATCAGTTTTTATCAACTCCAATCACCCCCTTCCACCAATAAATATCTTATTTTTGAACTTTATCAAACTTTAATCAATTATGATTCATCCACCACACCAATTTCCAAATCCAAACCTAAACAAAAATCTACACCACAATTAAAACCTAAATCACCACCAACATCTAATGACCTTATTTTACAATTTTCTAATCTATTATCCAAACCTAATATAATCTATTATCCGAACCTAATCCTTCATCACCATTATCCACCTCTAGATCCCCCATCAACTAACCTAATCCCTAACTCCCTCCCATCAAAAAATATCATAACGTACCTTATACATACCCAATCACATCCAATAAAGATCAAACCAAACCACTATCTTTATCCCCTACATCACACCTTAGTCCTAAATCCTCATCATCCTCATCATTCTCATCATCCTCATCATCCAAACCTCATCCCCTGAAATTTCTCCTAGATTATCCCACAATAGTCCCCTAATCCACCATAAAATTTATCCCCTAAGCCTATTACATCCCCTCCATCACCTATATTCAATCCTACCAAAACTATCTCATCTATTGTGACTCCTAAGTCACCCTCCCTCCTTTTCTACCCCTAATCCTAAACCATCTAATGTGTCTTCTATGCCATCCTCATCCCCTTCATCCACATATAATCCTAATTCATCCCCTTCATCACCTGGAACCTAACACTATCCCATCCTTTAATCCTATTTCAAATCCACCATCCCCCAATCCTAAAGCATCTAACATACTTCTAAGTCACCAAATCTTAAACCTAACACATACAATACCAATCCTCTCCCCACCCCATCTCCTACCCAATATAATGAGGCTCTTATTCCACCTTCATCTACTTCATCCTCAAAAATCAACCAAATCTAATGTGGTTCTTACACCAAACCCATCTCCCAAATCTCCTTCATCACGAACATCACCAAAATCTAAATCACATAACTCCATTTCATCTAAATATATCCCATCCCCTTCATCTAAATATACTAATCATAAACAATCTAATCCTAAGTCAAAACCATTTACCTCAAAAACAACATACTCAAACCAATCCAAAATCAACTCAATCCACATCGGACTCCAACACCAAACCATCCACTTTGGCCCCCAAGCCTAATCTGTCCCCTTCATCTTCTAATCCACAACAATCTAATCCAACTCCAAAATACAAATAAACCAAATCCAATCCCAAGCCAAAATCCACTACCACTCCAAAACCAAACCAACCTCTTAAAGCCCCCAAGGATAATCCTCCTTCCAAATCCCAACCATATAATCCACATCATAAACCTACATCCAAATCTAATCAATCCTCTCCTATCCTACCTACTCCTACACATATCCTACCTAAACCACATTTATTACCTACACCATCTCCCCTACCACACCCCAATCACCTTTGCCTCCTTAGGTGAATCCTTGACTACCATCTTCCATCGTCTGAAAACATTTAACTTGATCATCCATCCTCCCATTAAATCATGTAATCAAAATCTTCCCAAACCATCTTAGTATAGGGACCATTATCATTGTGACTTCCACCACACCCATGGACATTCGCTTAATCGATGTCTATAATTCCAATCTTACGTCCAAAAACTTCTTTAACCAAGGAATTGTTGTCCTTGTACCTCTTTCTCCACCATATTTTTATCCTCATCCTATACCCAACAATCCCCTATGAAGAATTCATCATCCTCTCTTAAACCCCATCATTAAAAACAATCCAAATTCAATCCATTCCAACCATATACAAATCCAAAAAAATCCAACAAATCCAAAACTCCTCCCCCACCTAAACATCCAACCAAATCCAAATCTAAGTCTAGCCTCCTAGCGGATGAGGAATACAAACATCCCCCCAATCTAATGGTGAAAACATCACTTCATTATCTTCCATATCCAATTCCCACCATATAGTTGAAAATATGTTTTCCAACATAAAACATCGTACTCCCATCACCCGTCCTCTTAACTCTGGACAATCATTCTTAGGCTATAAACCTCACACCAAAAATACCCAATCATAACCCGATCCTATTGATTCTCTTTATCATGCCATAAATCCATAAATCCATCTACCAATCCCCAATCCTCTAATTCCCTTACACATCCCAAAGACCTAAAATCAGATTGAAGCATTTAGGTTGTCCTTTGCACGTGGATGTTCTTTCCTCATCCCTCCATCCTCATTCCAATCCAATCCATCTTCACAAGTACTTAATTGAATTAATTGCATACATAATGTAAGTCACTAGCACCTATTACACTTGTGTGACCTTGGGCTATCCTTAATATCAACATCCAAGAACAATCGTATCTTAGAGATCCAATCACTTAATCACACATCTTAATTAACTTGTGGTGAAGACCATTGGGTGCATCTTTTGACACTCTAGCCAATGTTGTCACCACACTCATCTCCATCCCCCGATCAAGGAACTTGTGATTATTAACCCTTATAGGTCTTAAGAGAGTGGATTAAAATATCAAATATCAAAAATTAAAAGATAAAAAAAATCATATTAAAAATAAAAAATATCTAATAAAATCCACGTCAAGACTTTCTCTAGGGGTGTTTTCCAGTAACTCTACCAGGGATATGGACACCTGACTGGTAGTAGAGAAATGTTGTGACAATAATTAGATGTATCTCCATGTCGGGGCTATGGATGCCTAGCTGGCAGTGGAGCAATGCACGACTTAACCTTCCATTCACCTTCCATTAGTCCACTTGACTTAATCACTCCCTATACATTGGCTAGTTTGTTTTTACATCCTACCCATTAAGTCTTCACTTCAAGTGGAAATTAGCTATCACTTTTGCACACACTTCGATTTTATAAGAGACATTGCACTTGTATGTTTCTAAGTATTGCTTAGACCTTGGTCACATTTTTGTTCTAGGATTACTTTTAGTTTTACAACATGTGCTTTTTAAGCTCATATTTTGTTCATCATCCATGTCTAACCATCCATCCTTTGCATCCACATCATTTTTCATCCATCATCCATGGGACAATTGACGATCCTATTGATTTATCCTATCCACCCCTTTTACTTCCTTATAACCCATCATCATTATGACTGGGGGCAACCATATAATCCACTCGGAGGCACCATCCCTTACTTTTTTATTCTTCCTTACACTTGGGGGCGCCACAAACTAGACTATCATCCATCAACTCACCCTTTACTTGGGGGGCCTGTATCTTATCCTACCTTATCCAATCAACTAAGTCATCACCTAGTCCTATATCCTACCTTATCACATTCCTTATCCTCTCAAACCTCCTCTATCTTATCCAGCCAATTCTTTTACCCCATATCCTTTATCCTATCCAAAATCATCCCTTTATCCCATATCTTTTATCCTATCAAAAATCAACCCTTTATCCCACATCCCTTATCCTCTCCCACATCATCCCTTTATCCCTAAGCCCTATCCACATCAACCTTGGGGCTTACAGGAAAAATTCACCTGCTTTCAACCCCACCCATTCCTATCACATCTTCATCCCACCACATTAAAAAAAAATCTTTAAAAATCCAAAAAATCCAAAAAAATCCATAAAAATCAAATAAAATATTAAACAATTTTGCATACATTTGTGTGTGTGCTTATTCACTTGTTTATCTGTTTCTTGCATTTGCATCATATTTCGGCCAATGATATGAGGCCACTTTTTTCTTTTCTTTTAGCACTTGGCCAATGATATGAGGCCACTCTTTGGTCCAATGATATGAGGACCATCATTTTTTTATATTAATATGTCTGATGATATGAGGACATGAGCATCTAGACAATTAAAACATCATGGTCTTTACACCATTGGTGCATCTTGCTTTATGCCACATTCATAACATTTCTAATGATGATAAATGTGGGCACTACATGATAGCACCACCCCTTTACATCATCACTTAGCCTAATCATCATCACCGACCTTTCATCAATCATCTAACATCCAATCATCAAATCTTATCAATTCATCCAACATTTTTAATCAATCCTATCAAATCCTCTCACCCAAACATCTTTACATTCAATATCCAACATCCAAATCCTTACCCCTTAACTAGGGCATCAAAAATCCACATCATAAAAATCCAAAATCCTATGATCTGAGAACATCATTAATACAAAATATTGCAATCCAGAAGCATCCAACATCTAACATCCAAAATCAAAATCCTTACCCCTTGACTGGCGCATCTCAAATCCAACTTATCAAAATCCAACATCCAAAAATTAACAACATCGTTAATCCAAGATCCTATCTATTTATACCCCTTGACCAAGGACAACAAAATATCCAAAATCCAACCCTCAAACATCCTCCCCCATGCTTGGGGCATCTAACAATCCAAAATCCTGTGATCCAACAACATCCAAACATCCAAAATCTAGCAACATCTAATATCCAAACATCTAAAACATCAACCCTTTTACTGGGGCATCTAAAATCAAAAAATCATGCACCCTTGTCATATGTCAATGACTGGGACCTCCTATAGTCAACATCCTCTCATCCTCTCACCCACAACCCATTCATCTTGTCAACGAGGCATCTCCTCTATTTTCGAGTGGCTACCCGCCTCGTTCCTCCTCGCATACCCACTCAAGGGGGCATCATAATACAATCCTATATTTTTCTACTTATTCATTGAATGATCATTGCTACACAATAATCCTTCAAAGAGGGGGAAAATGTAGACACCTAAAATGTCTACACGACTAATTAACATTAATCATGTCCCTCATTTTAACCTCTGCACTATTTATCCACTATTAATCCATTTAGCCCCATCATTGTTATTATCATACATCAACCATATAATAATTAATCGTAAGATTAATTATTATTAATAATCCATTTTACCATCATTAATCATTTATCATTGATCCTTAATCCTTCCATTTCATCTAATATTACATTTCATCATTTTAATTCATTAATCTCATTAATCTATCATTATATCATATTATCCTATTTTAAATCCTTCATTAATATCTATAGGATTTAATATTCATACACCTCACCTACCCTAGCCTACACATCCCTACACCTAGCCTTTCCATAAAATCACATCCCTAATCATATTTATTTAACCTAATCTAATCCTAATCCTAATCATATCCTCACCTCTAAATTTAAAGGCTTCTATTTCTAGAAGCCTCTCAAAATTTCCCTCTTTCTAATTTAAAAATTCAAATATCTTCCTTCTTCCATTGAATTTTTAATTCAATGGAAACCTCTCTCAAATTCTAGAATTATCCAACTCTAGACTCCTCTAATCCTCTCATAAATCCTCCACCCTTTATTTTAATCTAACATAACTTCATCCTAGACATTGAATCCTCCACACCTCAGCTATAAATTTAGCTCTCATCTTTCATGAGAGACAACTTGGAAAGATCATATCAAACCTTTGCCATTTTTTTTAAATCATCAATCATCTATCTTCAATCCAATCCAATCCTTCATCCTTCATCCCTCATCCTTCATCAAACATTCATCAAGTAATCAAGGGGAGGTGCTGCCAAAATCAGTCCACACAAATCTGAAGCAACAATCAAACAATCTAAGAGCACATCCAATCAACAAAGGATGAGAATTCCACTTGTAGGTAAGTAAAAATATATTGCTTTCTCCCTCTTTCCATCTAGCTCTATCTGAGGTAACAATCAGAAGTGTTAGAATAGGAATCAATTTTTTTTTTGTTTCTTGTTGGCATTTTGCACTAACACATCTTTTTTGTCTACATTTTTGTCTACTTTTGTTTCTTTTTATTTACATGGTCCAATGATATGAGGACCATATTTTTATCTTAATCGGTCCAATGATATGAGGACCATCATAATATTAATCTTTCTAATGATATGAGGACATAGACATCTAGTAATCCAAACATAATGGTCTTTATACCATTGGTGTATCTTTCTCTATGTCACATCTTAATAAAATTGCTAATGATGATAATTTTGGGCACTTTACAATATCACCACCCCTTTCAATAATCACTTAGCTTAATCATCATCACCTTATCTAACAAACCCTTCATTAACCATCTAACATTCAATCATCAAATCTTATTTACCCAATCAATCTATCCAACATTTTCAATCCTATAAAGTACTATCATCCAAACATCTTAACATCCAATATCCAACCACCAAACATCCTACCCCCTGTGCCTGGGGCATCCAAAATCCAACCACCAAACATCCTACCCCCTGTGTCTGGGGCATCCAATATCCAAAATTCAACATTAACAAAATCATCAATCCAAGATCTTGTCTAATTTTACCAGGGACAACAAAACATCCAACAAGAATTCAAACAACTATACTCCTTCACTGGGGCATCATACATCAAAAACATCAACCCCTTGACTGGGGAATTTCAACAATTAACATCGTCAAATCCAACATCCTTTCATCCAAATCCTAAAACCTCACCCTTGTCATACATCATTGACTGGGGCATCCAAAATCCAAAAATAAAATATATCCTAATCATTTAATCATCTAATATTCTCATCTTTAATCCGCTCATCTAACTTGGGTATCTCCTCATTTTGAGCGGTTACCTAAATCATTCCTCCTTGCCTAATCCCTTGAGGGGGCATCATATCACCATCCTATTGTCTTGTACTTATTCTTTGAACGATCGTTGCTACATAATAATCCTTCAAAGAGGGAAAAAAAATTAGACATATAAAATGCCAACATGCTTAATTACCATTAATCTATGTTGAAACATCATCTAAATTCATATAATAATTAATTGCAAGATTAAGTATTATTAATTTCAACATTAATCCCTCTATCCTAATATTTCATCATTTATCTAAATATTCCATCTTATCATTTATTCCATTAAAAATCCCTTTTATCATATTTATATTTTCATCATTTTTCATTTATCTCATTTCATCCTTAATCCATTTTATTCATTTTAATATCATGTTATCCTATTTAATTCTTCATCAACATTTTATAGGAATTTAATATTCCTACATCTCATCTACCACCTACTCTACACATCCCTACACCTAGTCTTTCCATCAAATCTCATCATTAATTATCCTAATCATATTTATTTAACCTAATCTAATTATAATCCTAATCATATCCCTACCTCTAAATCTAGAGGCTTCTAATTCTAGAAGATTCTCCATCTTTCCCTCTTATATTCAAATATTCAAATAAATCTACATTATTACATCGAATTTTTAATTCAATGGAGAGTCCTCACACAGTATATAATTTTCCATTATAGAATCCTCCAATCCTCTCATGAAATTTCAACCATTGGATTCAATCTAACATGGATTGATCCTCACCCTCCATTTTTTCACTCACAAACTATAAATCAAGCATTGATCCTCCATGAGAAAACAACTTAGAAATCCTATCAAATCTCTTCCATTTTTAGCACTCAATAATCCCTTCTATCATCCAATCAATCCATTATTCATCCACAATCAAGCAATCTTTATCAATCAAGCAATCATCCAATACAAGCAAAGGGGAGGTGCTGCCCAAGTGTCTCCAAAATCTGAAGCAATCTAAGAATCATCAACAATCTAAGAGTAAATCTGTAGTGCCCACATTTTACACACATAATTTAACAACAGTAAAATACTAGGATAATTTTTTTTTTTAACTTACATTGCTCACTACACACAACACAGCATGGGCTTCAAGTACAGAAACTCGACTCGCATACGACAATCACATAAGTTTTCGACTCACATAGACACATGAAAACACATAGGCATGTCGATGCCACACTTTTCCCAACGAATGAATACTAGCAATGCCTCAACCACAGAAAGAAGACTCAAGGATAAGCAAACCCACAACACATATTTTCTTTAATTGTATTTTAGTTTACGATTAACACTCCCAGAACATTATTGTGCAAGGATAAATTCCTCGTTTGTCCACCTACAGATTCTCAAGTTCATAACACGGTTAAATTATCGTTCTTCCCTTTTAAGTTGGTTTCTTATTATTTACAAAATTTTCCATAACTAACATACTTATTTGGCATAAATCAAATTGCATACAAAGTACGTAATTATCTTATTATTATGTTAAGAATATTCTTCCCCAGCATTTATTCGATGTCTACCTTTTTTTTTTCTTACCACTCAAGTGAATGTGATTTGGTGTCCATAATGCAATAAAAGTATTTAACGAAGATTTAGATACAAGGTAGATTTTTACCAAAACATTCCTCGATCACAGAATAGTTATTTCCCTACCATATTTATTCTAATTCAATGACTTGAGAAATTCCATTTTGATTTATATATGTATTTTGTTTCTCGAACGTTGACCACACCAAGACAATTCATATTCTTTGAAACAAATAAATATATTTAATTGAGTTATAAGGTCTTCAATAGTGGTCTTATTCCGAACCTCAACTCTCGTATTTACTCTTATATAATTTATTTTCTATGTCACAAAAAGGTATGATTATTAGCAATCTTATAAAAGGAGTTACGAAGTGCATGTCTAACCTCTTGAAGGCAAGAATGATTAGAAGACTTGAAGCTACACATGAACCCTACGTTGACATCTAAATCAACTGAGGTTTTGGATTAAATTCCAACTTCACCTAAGGGTCTACCCCTCAACTATATATGCGTTATAAGCGAGGGGACCCATTTATGTTAAACCATCTTCCAGAAGGGACCAAGGTGTTATGTCGAGAGAAAAACCAAGGTAACACATTTATCTATGTGGAGCCAAGGGGGTTCATCAACAAGAGTGCAAGGCAAAGAATGACTATGTCCCGATCTCCATTTATGTCGTTTGGATCCAACAGGGATTTCATTCGATGAGGAAAATTTACTTTTAAATCTATCTTCGGAAAAACAAGGTAATCCACTAGGATACGGAGGAAGGGTTAGTTCATCTTACTCCAAATGAATTTTGATTGTATTGCTCCTATCTACCAGGATTATGACAATGTCACGAACCATATTGACTAAGACGATAAACCCAATCTTGAGCTCTAATTTTCCTAAATTAGGACGTTCCATCGAGAGCAAAGATTAAGTTCATCCTACGGTTTTCAATGTCTTCTACGGTAAGGAGTATCACACATGAAAAAAAAATTATGTCCCAATGTTGAACAAGGGTAGTGTGTTTCAATTAAATCTCTTTATTACATTTACAAAGTATGAAAGCACAAGATGACTCGTTAATCATTTATTGAACACCAAATATGCACTACAAGATATTACTGCAAATTCATTTACTATATATAAATATCAACCCTTTTTTTTTCCATGTGTAGTATAAATCAAAATTGAACCTAAGATTAAATGCACATTTCCTAGATGTCCTTGAAACTAGCATCTCATACATTTCAACAGATTATCAAATATAACCTTCTGTAACATAATATTAAATTATACATTTATTCATTTAACAATGAACTATATAAATTACAATGATAATAATTAAATTACACATCGCCTTTTTCGTTGTCATTCTTCCATCCTACAAAACCCACGTGAGCATGATATTAGTGATAAATCGCTGGTATGGCATCCACCCTAATCTAACATAATTATCCTTTTTCAGTTTTCCCATTTACACATGATAATAATTACAATTTGCAAACGAAAGAAAAGGTTTTAGAGACATGTATTCAATGCATTTCATTTCACTTCACTTTGTAACCCATGAGAGAGAGAAAGAGAAGGGAAGAGAGAGAAAACACCATTTTGTCAAAAGTTCTAATTCACACAACAAGTTACACTATAGAGTTTTAAACAGTTATTTGCATGTGTTTAAAGTTTCCAGGGTGGTTTGGCAATCCTACGAGGGTCCCGCAACTTTCTATTTTTACATTTTCTCACTAGCTAAAAAACATTCAAAATGGGCTCAAAGGCTAAGAAACCGCTTCCAAAATTTATCTTTCGATGAGAATGCACACCACAATTAACTTTCTACTTGTTCCCAGATATACCAAGAGTTCATAGCGACTGACGAAATTGGGAAAAAGTGAACGGTTTACGTTTGGCGACTAGTTTTGTGGGGCTACTGATCATAGTTGACCCAATGCAAAAAGAACAAAAGTTAATTCAAGTGCCCAGAAAACCACTCCATAACTGACGTTCGATGGATGAGCACGCAACGAGACACTTCCTACAAGTTCCCCTCTATAAGGAGAATTCATCAGAGTCGACGAAACTCAGAACTGGAAAACAGTCTTCGAACGGCGACAAGTTTTCTAGGGTGACAAGTTGAAATTGGTCCAGTTTGACCTCGTCAAACTGCGGCCTAAGGCCTACAAAATGTCTTTGATAAACTATCCAGAAGAGTGCTTTTCCCTAAACTGAATGTTCCATGTAATTTTCTAGTATAAACACTAGAGGTTTGCGAAGACAGGAAATAATTTCTCTATCCAGGTTTCAAATGGCGGCTCAAAACAAAAGCCAAGTTTCTAGATTTAACAGCGTTCTACTACTGTAACCCAATGTAACAGGGCTCCTATAAGAGCATCAAAAAGATGTCATATGTTCGTTCGGGGTCAAACCAAAGGTCAAGGTGACTCCTCGCATACCAAGGTACACGAATGAAGCTTCACATCTCGTTTCCAAAGTTACGAAGGGTACTTAATGAGTCTCTAAAGAATGCAAAAATTAACAATTTAAACAGGGAGAAGATAAACTTTATTAATGGGAAGTCAATTTTGTCTTGTCGATAAAACACTGTTGAAGCAATCCAGTTGGGTAGGAAGTTTTCTACATCACCTCAGAATGAGGGTGGAAGTTCATGTTTTAATGCAAACGGGTTATTTTGACTTAGTGAGTTTTTGACGTGCGACATTTCATTGTTTTTGCAATGAGTTGAAAACAAACATTTAACGGTATTAAAATCCTAATATTTTAAAATTCTATCAAGTTGCAAAAGAGAGCTAAAAACACAATAATTATGAGAGGAAAGGGAAGATGAACCATGCTTGAAAGGAATGGAGTCGGTCAAACCCGTCAGCTTCGGTTCAGTATCTTGATTGGGTGCTACGTCAACCAGGACATGAGTATCCACAGCTCCACCATTTTACATACACATCTATCATAAAATTTGTAACTACAGATTTGAAACCATTCCGCTACTCTGATCACATTCCTCCTACCTTCTGGATTGGAGCCACCACTTGTTGAGCATGAACAAATGGTTTTCTTATTTTTGTTGTTTGGATAAGAATGAGATCTTCCTCCTTTTGTGCATAGCCTCAAATCTTGCAACCATGAGACCATGATTTTTTAAGGCATTTTGTCAAACACTTCACATGCCTTAAGCATGCCTACACATTTTGCACATTCTCATGTGCTCATCAAACACCAAGAAAACATATCCACACAGCCACCATAGGCTGGATTGGCATGTTGATGATACATTCTCATGTGCTCATTAAACACCAAGAAAACATATCCACACAGCAATATTTTTTGCAGGAATTTGTTTCATACAGTCCATGTGCCTTGTGACTGCTCCCACATTGCATACAAATCCGCCAGTGCTCTCACACAAACAATATCAGACAAAAATCCCTCCTCCATTTTGCTTTAATGGATGTCCATACTCTGTTTCAAGAGCTCCATTTTGGCACAGGCTGGGAAAATGTGGCAATGTAAACTCATCAGGTTGGAGACCTATTTGTTGCATGGTGAAATAGTGCGACTGCCTTATGAGGAAATCCACGCCTTTTGTACGCTGCCAAAAGAAACGCATTCCATGAGAAGCTATTTCATTCTTTCATTTGGTCAAACACTAAACAAAAGACGCCCCCCAAAGCATATGCAACTACAACTTCTGACAGAAATTCCTATCTTTTATGCTTTGAAAAACGCCCACACAGGTAGACAAATTTGAGTTTGGTGCACGCTGGGAGGATGTTGGCACAGGCTGGGAGGCTAGGAGGAGGCCACAAACCCTGGCACTCCATGAGAAGACAGTTGGCGTGGATTTGCTCTGCCGCCGCCCCCCCAAACTTGCCCATTCCAAAAGCCAAAAAGACAAAATCCTAACTGCAGCATTTTTAGAGCTTTTTCTGCCCTACCTCCATTAGCTTCATTTTTTTTTAATTATTTTATAGTTAAGTTATAAATATATTTTTATTGGATTAAGTTCCTATGGAGAAACACTTTTACAAGCATCAATTGGGAGAGGTGGTTGCAAAATTATTTCACCTTTAAAACGACAAAAAAAATGAGTACGCAAGTATGCCAGGTCGGCCAAGGAGGAATTAGAGAGGAGTTTCGAAAATGAATGCAAGACAAGGACCAACCCCAACATCGCAACAAGATACCCTCCTCTTGTGCGAATCGAGGCTCAATTTGCGAAGTGACCAAACCAAACAATAAAATCACTTATCGATAATTTAACAAGGTTGATAACAAATCGACGATCAGATAACGAAGTTATCGTCGATCGATAAAAAAAATAATAATATTATTATTATTATTACCACTTATTAATACTTATTAATCATATTAACATGAACCAACTTACGAGCTTGATAAATCGAGCACACAGTTTTCCTTTAATAGGAGGAAAACGTAATGGACGAGGTGGGGCCAACCACAGAAAACATCAACACAACACGAGAAGACACAAAAACATGGGATAATTCCAATTGTTCTCTGTGACAAGGGCGATGCCAACAAAAGATCAACAGGAGCACCGCAGCGTTAAATGCTTAGCAACATAGTTGTCTAAGAAGAAAAAGAAGAATGATGAACGGGGCATTACAAAATCCAAATCATCAAAGGATGAGTTTGTAATATTGTAGGTAAGTGTAGGTATTATTCTATCTTTCTTTTCAATCCATTGCTCTATTTGAGGTTTTGTTGGAGAAGACTAGAGTAGGAGAAACAATCTTTTGTTTTTATTACATTCACTCACTAATCTTTTCTTGCATTACAACCACAAAAGTGACGTTGCAAGAATATATGAAAATAGTAACCTATATCTCCTGAAAGAGTAATGACGTCTATATAAGAGGGAGCACAACATGGGCTATGTCATTCAGTAGCATGTTAATAAAAAATGTAGTTTCTAAAATTTGTAAAAAGGAAGGTAAATATTAGTTTAAGGGCCTTGGTTAAAGAGGAAAGAAAGAGGTAGAAGCTGATATGAGGTCATATGATATAGTGGTGAAGAGAGAGGAAATAAGGTAGAAATTTTCACAGGAGTTGGAATTGAAAGAGGGGAGGAAATTCAAGAATATGGTACAAGTTAAATACTCTTTTCAACATTATTGCATTTTGTTTTAATTTGATTTCATCCATGTGGAATGCATCTAACATCATAATTATCTCCCACATGGTGGAACAGATGAAGGTGGTGGTATAACCCATGATGATGTTAACACTTAATCAAGGATGGAGTACGATATACTAGGTGTATAAAGTTAAGTTGGTGTTAAAATCATGGATGTTGGCCCTAATTATTGTATGTTAATGCAGGACGATGACATTCCCTTGAGCCAATTGTTGAAAAAAATTAGAGGAATTCATGATGAAGATAAAAAAGAGGAGAATGCTAGGGAAAAGGTAAGCATTTGAAATTGATGACTTATAATGCATTGATATTTTAAATCATTAATTATTTTTGACTTTATTTCATCTAGAAAAATCTTAAGAGGGATAAAATGAATAAAAAGGGTTCCACCATATTTGAATATAAAATCCCTTCCTGTCCTAAGTGTTACCTTCATCTTATTGGGAATATAGTTACACAAGAGAACGGGGATGTGGAAAAAACAACTTCAGTAGGAGATTTCAATAATTTTTCAGGTTTTTAAGTCTCCCTTAAATAAATATTGGATGTTGGCCTAATTTCTAAATTATTCAATTACAAGATTTTGTTGTTGGGGATGAAGTGCATATTTGCCCCAATGTAATTGTGGTGGGGATTGGAATTGTTTCCAGTATAGGGAAAGAGTCAGTTTGTCATGGCATTCCACTTCCACCACATAAAACTAAAGTAAATGTCATTAATGCATTGACGCATAACACACCACTTCCCCACTCTAGTAAATTTGTAGATGCTCTGAGAAAGTGTGTAAAAGGTTTTACAATATGGAACATTTCAAACCTAAAAAATCCACTCCCTCTAATAGAAGTAAGTAGAGGCTTCCACAAAAAATTCATTAGCTTCTGAATTGATTGAATATTGCTTTGTTCTCATAAATGACATGTTTTTATTCAATATGATCTAGTGTAGGTCATTGGATTGAATATCCTAGAGGTTCGCCATGCTAGGACACATTTATCCACCATCCCCAGCCTTGGAGTCACTCTAACTTTAATTCACAAGTATGCGAATAAACGCAATAAACTTTATGAAAACTTGTATTGTCTTACTACGAATAAAAAATGCATGAGATGATTCTTTATTTGAACACTAATCTTGTGATGCTGTACTGAAAAATCATAAATACTTTTAGTTATGAAAATTTATCTATATTGTTAATGATTATTTTTCATTGTTCTCATTTGTATGTATTTTTATTTAACATGTGACTGTAGTGATAACAACATTCCTCCCTATTGCAATCATGATGATGATATGGAATTTGTATGGTTTCCATAAATTGTGCTTTTCCATGTGACTCTAGTCATGTGGGTTTGATTGTATTTTTACTTTAACATGTGACTATATGATATCAACATTCCACATTGCCATAATGATGTTGATGATATGGTATTTTTATGACTTCCATAAATTATGCTTTATCGTGTGACTTTCCTTATTCTGATGCATTCATTTCTTTTTCATATGGTTTTGATTGTATTTTGTAAATGCAATGTCATCAAATCTCTTTGTAAATACAATCAGAAATATATTGTTTTATGCTTTGTGCCGGCAAAATAATTTTTCACTAGACAAATTAGTGGTTTTTGTCAATGCTTCGGGACTAGGTCCCTCCTCTTGGGAATGGAGAGACTACCATTTTTTAAAAGTAGGAAATAATAAAATATATGGGTGGTCGTTATGCCAAGGATCACACATGAATACTCTACTAAACCTGTGACAAATTTCTTTTATGGAATACAAGGAAGGAAAAAATTTTAAACATAGGAAAGAGATAGGGAAAATAGGGAGAGGGTTAACTTTGTGAGTAGGCACTAGAAAATTTCACAAAAATTAACCAAAGTAGGTCCACATTCAATAGGAAGGAAAAAAAGTGTGTAAGAAATAAAAATATTAACAAATCAAAGACACAAAGTTCTATTGATTTATTCCTTAAAGACATAAAGTTCTTTCCTGGTTGTTTAAGATTGCAAAACTTGGGAAGTAGAACAACATAGACAAGGAAATAAAATAAAGTATCTCTTTCTTGTAGTAGTAGGAGAAAAAATGATAACCCCTTATAACGGAGAAGCCATCCAAATATATAGCCTTAGAAAGTGTCCCTTCATCTCCCCCCAAGTGAATTTTTAATTCCTACCACATGTGACCTTTGATATTCCCATAGGAATGAAAATAAGTTATTTTTATTATTTATGAAAAATAACTTTTACAATGCAAAATTAAAAGGTCACTGTTAGTGCAAAATCACAGCACCCCTAAATGTCTACAAGCATATTGGGTTGAGACTCTGAGTGTGATAGCACAATATGGAGCACCTCTCAAAGTGTGGGACCTTATGAGTTAAGAGAGCTCTCCGGATTAAGGTCGGTTCCTATTCCTTTATTCAGGTGAATACAAATAAATTTTTGCAGAGGATCTACTCTAAGCCTACTCTATCTTACCAAGGAGGACAATGTTGAGAAGAGATAATAAAAATAAACCTAAGCTAATGAGGTGATGCACCAAAGGAATGTTAGACACTCATTTTGTAGACTTTAACACAAGACCACAAAAATGTAATACAAACACCATGCACAGGTAACCAAACTGCAATGAGAGATTAGAAAGACAACAATGAACACATGAGAGGGTTGAGAATCATCCACAGACACATATATTATTGCTCAGGAGTCGATATAGTACATTATAGTGGCTAAGAGGTGAAAACATTGCATTACAACCCGTATGGGAGGTTCAGAAAGCCCCACAAACTTCTCTTGCAGAACAAGGGAGAAGGGAGGATGCAAAAAAAACTATCCAACCCTTTATAATGAGCCCAACTCCTTTTATAGATTCAAGTGAAGAGAATAAGAAGAAACGAGGTGGGAAAACTTGATTTTGGAGCTTAGCTACTGGCCATTAATGTCCACTGCAAATCCTGCCCACAATCTGTCGACTCCACTGCTCTATGTTTGCTGGTGACATGTTGAAGAAGGGAGAGCGGCGACCAAAATCGAATCAAATCTGATCTGGTTGTTAGGGAACAATCAGATTACATATTAATGGCATGAAGATGTTTCCCCATATTTTCACCCACCAAACCTCTTTGAAATTAAATTTTATGGTTTCCATGGCATAGGTGAAGGTCAAGACCTTTCCAACAGTGCCAAATTTGTTGAGTTTTGAGCACTGGGTCGAAAGATATGTCCATTTGAATGTTTGAGTCGGGTCTGTACAAAAATGGCAAAAACCAGTTAACAAAACAGGTCCGCGGGCCTGAAACACACTTTGTGCCTTTTGGCACCAAAAATACAAAATGCAAAAATTTCCCCGCAACCCCGCAATTCACTTTTGGCAAAAACTCATTTTCGGGCCCGATGGTCCGCATTTTCCATTTGGGTGAAAAAATTCACTCCAAGGCCCACCTTTCCTGCACATGCAATTGAGGCTTGACACGTGGCTCCTTAGGGCATCAGCAGAGGTGCGGCTCATTTTTTCACTTTACGCCTTCTTGGGGAAAAAATTTCAAATTGCCTCTGATGACCCGCCTTCCCGCTTTGACTTTTCAACATGGCCACATGTCCCTTTGCGGGCCTTAGGAATTTTTCTTCATTTGGATTTAAGATCCCCCGCGGGCTTGCTGGCCCGAAATTCACTTTGTGCCCTATTTGTAAAAAGCACAAAAGTTCCAAAACTCCCCGCAGACCCGCCGGCCCGAAATTCACTTGGGAAAATTTTCCTCTGTCGGGACTAGCCCGTATTTTCCACTTTGGGAAAAAATTCTAAATATCTCCCACCGCCCCACCTCTCCGCATTGGCAAAAATCCTTAAAAACTCCCGATCGGCCCGCTTTTGGGCAAAAATACCTTCCAAGGCCCGCCGGCCCATAACTTGCAAAATATGAGGAGTTAGAAGGACTTCTTTATATTTTTGGAAAGGGGAAGAAATTTCCCACCTGATGAAGATGTTTTTCAGGAAACCTTAAGTGCTTAGAATATCTGAAAAATTGGATTGAAGCACTAAAGAGGGAAAATGGGTGCAGTTAACCAAAAATAAGCATGAGCTTATTTTGGATAACAATTTGGTGACTCATAGGGGACATCTGCCTGCTAGATGAAAAGATCAGCTACCTTTTGAAGCATCCATTGGGTATGGATTCATAATTGGTAGCTTGATCTAATCTGAACTTTGAAAATCCGATCCTTGAGCCTGCTTGGACATTGTTGGAACCAAAGTTGACCCTGAATCTTTTGGAAATGGGCCCTTCGAGACTCGATTTTAGTTGCTTTATATTTGTTCTATTTTAAAATTAGCAACTGTCATGGAAACCATGGGTCTCCCTAATGTAAATGTTGAAGGCCTGGTGCATTCACCTGGAGGCACATAGAACTGTATAACGACACAAACCTAGAGCAACAAAAAACCTGTGCCACAACACTTAGGGAAATAAAACCTATGCTACAACAAAACAATGTGCATACGCACTTAGGGAAATTAAAAACCTAGGCTAATATTTTACAAGGGCAAGGAATTTTTCCTTTCAGTAGTAGTGTTTGAGGTAGATCCCGTTGAGTGGAATCTGTAATTCTTTTCCATCCAACTTAGCCAGCTGGAAGGCATTGCTACTTGTACATCTTGTGACCATGTAGGGGCCACTCCAAATGGCATCAAATTTGGAATGCTTTCCTGGTTTTTCCCGATCAGCATCCCATTTTAGAACTAAGTCCCCCTCTTGAAAGGTCCTTGTTCTTTCTTTCTTATCAAAGGTCTTCTTGATCAATGCTTGATCCTTCTCCATGACTCTGCATTGCATGCTCTCTTGCCTCTCCTACTTCCATCAGCTCTGCATACCTGATTTCCATAGGTTCAAACTCGGCTAGCTCCAACTATTTCATGAGCTCCAAAGCAGGGAAAGCTCCAATGATATGGGCAATACTGCCTCTTTTCCATATACAAGCTTGTATGGGGAGCTTACCTGTGGACCTTTTGGATGTGATCCTATCAGCCCATAGAGCTGATTTGAGCTTTGTATGCCAAGTTCTCTTATTTTCATCAAGAGTCCTTCTGATAATCCTTAGTAGGTTCTTATTTGTGGACTCTGCTTGGCCATTACCTTGAGGGTAATAGTTTGATGAAGTGTTGAGGTATACACCATATTTGATAGCCCATTCAGTGATCCTTGTACCAAGGAATGCTAATGCATTATCTGATATAATGGTGGCAGGGACTCCAAACCTGGTGGCTATTCCTTCATAGAAATCCAAGATGTTGGATTCATTTGCTTCTTTTAGTGCCACTGCTTCAGTCCACTTGGTGAAATAGTCTGTTGTAGTAAGTATCCACTTGTGGCCTTGGCTTGAATTTGGGTTAATCACCCCAATGAAGTCTAGTCCCCACTACATGAATGGCTGATCCACTGAAATGGGATGAAGGGGCAGGGCTGCTAGCTTCTCCTTTCCTATGAAGAATGCACACTTTTTACACTTCTTGACCCATGAGTAGCAGTCCCTGAACACTGTAGGCCAATAATAACTAGCTTTCATGATCTTGAGAGTTGTTACTCGAGGAGAAAAGTGGCCTCCTGCTTCTCCATCATGGAACTCATGCAACACTCTCTCAATTTGGCCTAGTCCTAATGCACCTCAATAGGACACTATTGATATCCTTCTTGAACAAGACTCTGCCAACAAGCACATATGGGATGGCTTGTAGTCTGAAGTATCTCCTCTTTTCTTTGTTCCATTCTGGAGGGCACAAACCGGTTTGGAGATAATGCACCAAGGCTTGAGTCCAACATGGAACCAGGTGCATCATTAGTTGGTTGCTCTTGATCATTCTGTAGAAATAGGACAACCTCTTTTCCATCTACTGACTCAGATTTGTTGCTTGGAGGTGAGTTGTTCACACAGACCCTTGCCACGAACCAGTTTGGTCACCTTGATCTCAATGTCATATTCCATTACCCGAGTGATCCAACCTACTCTCTTCTCATTCAAGTCCTTGTTCAGGAGAAAATCCTTGACACCAACATGGGATACTAGCAGTTGAATCTTATTGTTTGAGACCAAGTGTCTGAATTTCTTCAAGCTCCTAATAACAACAAGGACATGTTTTTCAATGAAAGAGTATTTTACCTCATAGTCCTCCAAGCTCTGACTGAAGAAGGCTATTGGTTGTTCTGAACCTTCCTCGTTGGGCTGGACCAAGATGGCTGAGATGGTGTCTGACCCTCTGAAAGCATATAACATGAAGTCTTTTGAGAAGTCTGGGTTAATAAGAGTTGGAGCCTGTGATATTGCGAGCTTGATGGCCTCAAAAATCTCTTTTCCTTCTGTTTTCCATTTAAATGCAAGACTCTTCTTTAACATCATTGTTAAAGGCTTCACAAGAGTGGAAAAATCAGGTACAAACCTGTGAACAAATTTTATCCTCCCCAAGAAGCTTTGGAGAGATTTTTTGTGTTGTGGCAATGGAAGTGTCTGGATGGCTTCAACCCTTTCAGGATCAATTGTCAACCCTTCTCTCGAGACAATGTGGCCCAAAAATTTCCCCTCATGAGCCAGGAACACACACTTCTTTGGGTTCAGTGATACTCCAAACCTTCTACACCTCTGAAACACCTGCCTAAGGTGGAAGAGATGGTCTGCAACATTCTTTGAGAAGATGGTGATATCATCTAGATACACCAGGACAATATTGTTGATTAGGCCTTTGAATGCCATGTCCATAGCTCGTTGAAATGTTGCTCCAGCATTTGATAGTCCAAATGGCATCTTCTTATAAGCATATGTGCCCCATTTGGTGGTGAAGGATGTCTTGAATTGATCTTCCTCTTTCACCATTATCTGGTTATAACCTGAGTATCCATCTAACAATGAAAACCTCTCAGAAGCCAGCTACAACCTATAAGATCTGTTCCATTGATGGAAGTGGGTAGTGATCCTTGAGTGATGCTCTGTTCAGATCACGAAAGTCCACACACAGTCTGATTTCTCCACTTTTTTTCCTCACAGGCACCAAGTTTGCAACCCAACTTGAATGCTTGATAGGAAAGATGATGATGGCCTCAATTAGCTTGTTCAATTATTTTCTCATGAGAGGCTCAATGTGAGGATTTACTGGCCTTTGCTTCTGTCTGAAAGGCTTAGATCCTTGGATCCAGCTCGATAGTGTGTTGTGCCAGCTTTGGGTTGAAACCTCTTAAATCTTTATAAGTCCAGGAAAAGACATCTAGGAATTCTTGACAAAGTTGAATAAACTCATATTTTTCTTGTTGAGTGCTTACCTTTCCAATCTACAACGTTTTTCCTTCTTCTATGGAAATGGGCTCTGAATCTTCACCCTTTACCTGAATATTCACCTTCTCCTTCAGAATTGGTCATTTGGGTTGAAGATTGATTCCAAAGTGACAAGACCCTTTGGTAGTTTGTTGGTCCTCAGCTGCACCACTTGATCACCATACTGCTGCTCCAATTTGTCTTGGTTCCTGGAGGAGAACTCAACTTCTTCTTGTAGAAAGTTGACAATTTGTTGATCATTTTCGAAGACTTGCCAACTTGTGTTGTTGTCTGGGATGGCTGGCCTCACAACCAATTTGATATGGGGCTGAGATTTATCACTCTTGATACTCTCCACAATGTCAAAGGCTGCCCCAATTACTGCCAATATGTCTACTGTTGCTTCATTCTTCTTCCTTGGGATGGAATTGATGTTGAATGCTTCAAAATCCTTGATGAGGTCCCATACCCAGTTCTTGTAGCTCTTTAGCAGGTCATTCTTGGCAGCATTTTGTCCTCAGACTTGATTAGCAACTAGTTCACTGTCGCCAAACACTTGCAAGTTCTTTATACTCTTTTCCTTGCCCAATGTAGTCCATGGACCAAAGCCTCATACTTTGTCTGTGTTGTTTGAACAAGAAAATTGGAAATGGAAAGATGAGTAGTATTTCATACCTTGAGGGGAAACAAGCATAGCCCCTCCTTGGCTCCTTGCCTACTTCTTGAGCCATCAAAGAATAATTTCCATACTTCATTATCATCTTTGTGGTCTGGCTTAATGATGTCAGGAAGAGGATGATTCTCCTCATGCAAGAAAGTAGACTCCTAGCTCAGATTCCTCCATCTCCTTATAGGGGTCAAAAGCATGCCTCTTGTTCACCCACTCATCGAGGGTCAAGTCTGGGATACACCCCACCTTGGTATCTGCTTCACAAGTGCTTGGGAGGTCCTCCTGATCAAAGGCTAAACAATTGGCATTGATCGGGTTGGGTACATAAGACTCAATATGGTAATCTGCAATGGGCTCAGATCTAATTGTGGCCTTAGCTCCATACCTTGTTCTAAAGAGCATGTGTGACCAATCAGTAGACAAATAGCCTCCAATTTTAGTAGTGAAGTCTCTTGACAAACACAATGCAAAATGTGGTGGCAAGTCTATGACTGATACGTTTTGCAATACAGTCACATTGGGGCAGGTGTGTAGTGTGAGGCTCAAATCCTTTGATGACTCCAACAATTGTCACTGTTGTCCCATCCAATTGCACTACCCCCTGGAGATGACTTCGTATTGAAGACCTAGTTGATCAGCTATTTTCTTTGGCATTACAGAGCTACTTGCTCCTGAATCAATCATGCAATTATGTACCAATTTGTCCCAATGATCAATGAAACATAGAATGGAGGGGGCTTTAGATTCTTACCTTGTTTTCCTCCATGATTTCCCCTAGTCTGAGCTACATTGGTAAACACTTTCTCTTGTTGGTTAGGGGGCTGATTTGAGCTTGACCAATTGGCCATAGCAGTCTGCAACAGATCTCTCTGTCCTGGAATGGCCAGTGACTCCCACATTGAAATGTTCACATTTTCTTCTTCATTTGTTCAATGATGTTAAATGAGCTATCCTTTTGCTGCCCCTTTCCTGGTACATTTTTCTCTTGCACATGGGTCGTTACAACTAGTGTCTGAGTGGGTTTGGAAGGTGGCTTGGACTAAGCTCTACATATTGGGAGTTGCATTCTGAGTGCCAATACCTTGTGGAGTAATGGAGGGTTGAGGATTACCTGAGTTTGGTGATTTTCCTTCTCCAATATTCCTTTTCTTGGACCATGTATTGGCAGCTACACTTTGAGAAGGTGTTTGATTCATCCCATAGAAATCTTCAGCCTACCAATTGACAAGCATAGTTTCACTTGGAGGTGCCTCTTGCTGAACTCCTTGCTGCTGATTTTCTTCTTGGCTAGACTCTTGTGACACACCAATGGTCTGTACCATCAAGGCCTAGTTTAGTGCACCATTAAAACACATTGATTGGTTATGGGGCTGATTGCATGGGAAACACCAATCATATTCTTGTGGCATATTGTTTTGTGTTAGAACCAAGGCCCTTGATGTTGAAGCTGTGTTTGGATCATATGACCAGAAGGGCCTAGCAGCTTGAGGTTGTCCTTGGTTTTGGTTCTGATTTGCAGCCTGAGATGGTGGCCTATTTTGTTGATACAGGGGTCTAGCCTGATACTGAGTTTGAGGCTGGTATGGCCTAGAACTCTGAGCTTGCTACCTTTTGATAGTCACTAGCTCATTCCCTAGGTTCTGCAGTTGTTTCATAACTTCTTGAAGCTCTTTTGAGGTGCTAGAGGATGAGGTGGAGGCTTCAGCTGAACTTGATTCCTAGGAGTAGGTATAGGAGCTAATGTGGGTGTCTGACTAGTACTTGGATCTCCTAGTTCTAGGTATAGAGGCATGGGTGGCCTAGGAGCAAGTTTTCCAGCCTGAATTAAACAATTTTCAGCTCTTATGGAAATGTTATAGGCTGCAGGTAAGGTGGTGCCTCCCATTGATTGAATCATTAAAGCAATATCAGAATTTAGAGCTCTAAGAAAGTATAAGAAAGCACCTTCATCTGTGGGCCTTACAACCAATGGAATCCTGTCCCATGTCCTTTGAAATATGAGGTTGAAATCTGTCAACTACTCGTTAGGGGCCCTCTTGATTGTTGTCAGTTTCTCCAACAAGGATAGATTATCTCCCTTCTCTCCAAATTGATTATGAAGAGCTCTGCACAGATGGTCCCAAGTTTGAATAGAGCCTGTTGTTAGACTCCTGAACCATTGTGAAGCTTTACCCTTGAGTGAAGAGGCTAGTAACTTGACTGCAATGTCCATCTCAGTGATCTCATGAATTACACAGACATTTGTAATGTCTTGAATGTGGTCACTAGGAGAAGTCTGGTTTTCTCCAGTGAAATATGGGATGCTCTTTAATGCTGCCACTGGGACTAGATTTTGTGCATTGAGGGTGAGTGGGCTGCTGCCAGTGAAATTGACATAAGATTTGGTTGTGCCATCCTGATTGGTCTGAGAACCCTTGTTGATTGAATGAAATGGCCTACCAAGAGGAGGTGTTGACAAGGTTATGTTTTGGTGGAGATGGAGACCTCTGGGCTCTTCTCCCTCTTCTCCCTTCTGTCTAGGGACAAGTGTAGATAGAAAAATAGTCCCTCCTCTCTGGTTCTTGACCTTGTTTGTATTCTTCTCATGAAATTGACAAGCTTGGACTGTTGAAACCAGTAGATTCTGATTCTCTTTGGAGTCTCCAGATGTGTAATTTCAAAGCTTCTTAAAAGCTAAAATTACAGCAAGTGCACATCAATCTTACTGCAATAAATATGGAGACTTCTTTGTCCCATCGGGCGTGCCAAAATGTGTTAGTGCAAAATCACAGCACCCCCCTAAATGTCTGCAACTATTGGGTTGAGACTCTCAGTGTGATTGCACAACATGGAGCATCTCTCAAAGTGTGGGACCTTGCGAGTTGAGAGAGCTCTCTGAATTAAGGCTGGTTCCTATTCCTCTGTTCAGGTGCACACAAATAAATTGCAGAGGATCTATTCTAAACCTACTCTATCTTACCAAGGAGACAGGGTTGAGAATATGCAAAGAAAATAAACCTAAGCTAACAAGGTGATGCACCAAAGGAATGTTAGACACCTCATTTTGCAATTTAACACAGACCATAGAAATGCAATACAAACACCATGCACAGGTAACCAAACTATAATGAGAGATCAGAAGACAACAATGAACACATGAGAGGGTTCAAAAATCATCCACAGACATATATTATTGCTCCAGAGTCGATACAGTACATTACAGTGGCCAAGAGGTAAAACTTTGCATTACAACTTGAATGGGAGGTTAGGACTCCACGAACTCGTCTGCAGACCAGAGGAGAAGGGAGGGTGCAAAAAGAAATGTCCAACCCTTTACAATGAGCCCAACTCCTTCTTTTATAGATTCAGCACAGAGAGAAGAAGGAGAGAGATGGGAAAACTAATTTGAAGCTCAGCTACCAGCCATCAATGCCTCTGCAAATCCACCCAAATCTGTCATGTCTGGTCGCTTTATGTTTGCTTGGCATGTTGAAGAAGGGAGAATGGCAGATTGAATAAAATTTGATTTGGTTGTTGGGGACAATCAAGATTACATATTAATGGCATGAATATGTTTCCCCATTTTTCACCCACCAAAACCTCTTTAAAATTAAAGTTTCAGGTTTCCATGGTGTAGGTGAGGTCGAGACCTTTCCAATGGTGCCAAATTTGTTGAATTTCGGGCACTGGGTCAAAAGATATGTCCATTTGAATGTTTGAGTCGGGTCCATACAAAAATGGTGAAAACCAGTTTAGTAGCAACGGGTTCGCGGGCCTGAAACTCACTTTGTTCCCTTTGGCACCAAAAATACAAAATGCAAAATTTAGCCCCGCCCCGCAGCCCCGCAATTCACTTTTGGCAAAAAATCATTTTCAGGCCCGATGGTCCACTTTTTCCATTTGGGCAAAAATTCACTCCAAGGCCCGCCGGCCCGCATGCAATTGAGGCTTGACACGTGGCTCCTTGGGCATCGGCGGAGGTGTGGCTCATTTTTTCACTTTACGC
Source organism: Taxus chinensis (assembly GCA_019776745.2). Taxonomy (NCBI): domain Eukaryota; kingdom Viridiplantae; phylum Streptophyta; class Pinopsida; order Cupressales; family Taxaceae; genus Taxus; species Taxus chinensis. The sequence continues at coordinate 693,120,479 of CM034146.1, forward strand.
CTTCTTGGGGCAAAAATTTCAAACTGCCTCTGATGACCCGCCATCCCTGCTTTGACTTTTCAACATGGCCACGTGTCCCTTTGCGGGCCTTAGGCATTTTTCTTCATTTTGGCTTTAAGATCCCCCGCGGGCTTGCAGGCCCAAAATTCACTTTGTGCCCTATTTGCAAAAAGCACAAAAGTTCCAAAACTCCCCGCAGACCCGCCGACCCGAAATTTACTTGGGAAAATTTTCCTCTTCGGCCCGTCGGCCCGCATTTTCCATTTGGAAAAAAGTCTCAAAATATCTCCCACTGCCCCACCTCTCCGCATTGGCAAAAATCCTTAAAAACTCCCGTCGCCCTCGCTTTGGGCAAAAAATACCTTCCAAGGCCCGCCGGCCCGTAACTTGCAAAATATGAGGAGTTAGAAGGACTTCTTTATATTTTTGGAAAGGGGAAGAAATTTCCCACCTGATGAAATGTTTTCAGGAAACCTTAAGTGCTTAGAATATCTAAAAAATTGGATTGAAGCACTAAAGGAGGGAAAATGGGTGCAGTTAACCAAAAATAAGCATGAGCTTATTTTGGAGGTTGATACAAAGGTTCCTTGATTTGATTGATAAATATGAGATGATGTCCTCTTCCCAATGTAGATAATCTCTCTATATAGCTATGAACCATACTTTATGATCTCCTGTGATATTAGATATGGAACCTCTAATCTCTGTGAGGGTTTCCAATATATCCTCATAGAAGGAAAAAGGTATCATGTTTCTTTTTTGGACCAATTATTGGAAGGAATTTAAAATTCCCTCCAAGGATGAAAAATCATGGAGTGGAGGGGATAAAGCTTCTACACACTCTTAATGATTTCTTCCAAGATGTCAAATGTGTGCTCCACATAAGACTCAAGCTCTGAAATTATACCTTTCATCATTTCACACCTGGCATTCATTGTGTGTGACCACAAAGGAGAAAAATTAGGAAAATATTTGTGCTTTGAAAAACCAATGGATGTCCATTAACTTTGAATAGCCCACTTGAGAATATCTTTTCCTTCACAACTTCATGGGGTTCTCTCAGTATCCTTCTTTTTAGGTCCTCCAAATCCATATTTTTCACGTCGTTGTCACACACATTAGGATACTCATTGTTTAAAGTGGAAATTGGATCTAAACCTAAGTATTTGAACTTCATGGTGATGAAAGTTAGTGAAATAGATAAAAGATGGAAGGATATGAAAATTTTCTAATCCAAATGTCTATTTTTAGCAAGTTTCTTAAATTGGCACTTTTGAGTGATCTTGACATGAAAGGGGTGATAGTGATTGGTTTTCAAAATTTATTATTTTTAGCATGTGAGAACCTAGTAAAGCTTACTATTTTTATTAGGTGGTATTCTAGGCGTCAGAATGAGATGAGCTTTATCTCAAAACTTTATTTTTTTCTTTGGAATGTTTTGCTTTAAATTTAAAGGGTTTTTAATAGCCATATTTTTGTAGATAGAAAAAGGAAATTTTTATGGATGAAATTTTCTTTTGGCCATTAAAAACTATCCAAACCATCAATGGAGGCAAGGTTAGAATCAAAAGAAGGGTATTTTTGCAAGGAAGGTTTTGTCCAAATTTCATGTGATTCTGATGCAAGATTTTTCAGTTATGAGAAAAAATTGTTTTTCTGACATGGGGGTTTCTGGAAAATTTCAGTAGCATACAACTTGGAAATGGAGTTTTGGATGGAAAAATATTTAATTTGAATATGCAAAAATGGCTACGTGTTTGAGTGTTAACCATTTCTCCTCTTTCTGCACCTTAACTCATGTTTAAGTCAACAAGACTTAACTCGGGTCAGTCGAGGGTTAGAGGGTGATTTGAGCCCATGAAAATAGGGGATAGTTGAGGTGAGGGGACGATTAGGGACAAAAAAATTCAGTTTACATCAGATTGTGACAAGTATCACCATGTGGAGGGCAAGGTGAGGGAGATAGAGGGGCTAAAAATAGGCTCTCGGGAGCTAAAGTGTGGTTTTCAATGTGACATGGGCTTACTGGGAGATATATTTGGTGCATTTTTATGTGCCAACTATCCCCTTAGATGTTGGAACAAAGGTAAAATGGACAACAAGGTCAAAAAAGGATCCATTAGTGGAGTTTCTCATGAGGAGGGGGCTAGGTTGCTCTTAAAACAAGTTTATAAATTATCCTAAAAACCCAAGTTGTCACTTAAAAGAAAAAAAAAATATTTCCACAAGGGGCACACTTTTATGTCCCTATTGTCCCGTTGCACCAAGGGACAAGGGATAAGGGACAATGGACATGAAAAAATGTGCCATGGGTAGAGGGGGGTCATGATTGCAAGTTATGTACACTCTTAGAGCACAAGTGAGGGGTTTTAAGTGATGCAAACCAAATCATCAACAAAGGGGATGAACTTTTGTGTCCTCATTTTCCCCTTACAATAAGGTACAAAGGAAAAGTGACAACATAGGTAAAAAATCACGCCACTTACTCAAATGGAGTTTTGTTGTCATCTTGCCAACACAAAAATAGAACATGAGAATGTCTTTTCCGCCCCGGGAGAAAAAATAGAGTTACAAGGTTGAGATTTATATGATTTTGAATCCAAAAGACTTGTTGATTCCATGCAAACCATTTAAAATACCTTATTCTAATTTCATATATATTTTTAGTCACTATTTACCCTTTTGGCGCAAAGGAGCAACAATGGTGACCCAAACCATTATAAAGAGTAGTGATGCCTAGGATCAAAAGTGATGTATAGACCATGTAGTGGACTAAAAGAGATTTAAATAGACTATGTTTTAGCCCCTAAATCCTCCCGTAACTCTCATAACCTTCACAAAAATATTTATTTTCTTCATTAAGGCTTTCATTTAATGTACCCGTAGTGAACCAGTCTTGCTAAGATGGATCCTAATTAATAAAATATTTAAATAAATAAATGCCTAACTCTAAATATGTAACAACGTTGAATATGAAAAATTAAGTACATAATTGACCCAAGAAAATTAAGATAGGAAACAGAAAAACCTGGTTGCAAATGAAGGGATAAAAATACTTTGCTAATTCACAATAATCCCAAAGGTATACCGAGCTAGAAAAATTTCTGGAACAAGAACTCAGAGTGTCACAATCAAATCTAGAAAAATGCAATAGTGTTAGAAGTTCCTTGGCTATGGCACCTATGGAGGGTCAGGGGCACTTGGGGCACTAGAGACCTATTCTAAGAGTTTGTGTCTACTTAGAAGCTACATAACCCAATTTCACAGGATCACGAGATGTTTACTGGTTTTTCTCCTTTGGTCACCTGTACGTTGTTGGAATTTGTTGTTGTTCACCTAAAACCTGCAATGAGAAATAAGTGCTTACAAAACCCTCAAACCACATCAAATCCTATAAAGAAATATGTGAAATGATGGATCATACTGTTCATGGCTTATCAACAAAGTGAACTTACGACCGAGTGTTGCACTACATCTCAAAACCCAATATAGTTCTATGTGTGTGTGCATTAAAATTGTGGCCCTAGGTGGCTCTTGTGTAGATCACACTTAATAATGAGCAAGTAGCTAGATGTAAAATATGTAGATAGATGCGTGCATGAAAGAATGAATTTCCCCCTACTATGTGTGTATACAGAAATGACAGTCCCTTGTCCCTTGTGTGGAACTAGATGGATGCTTAAATGCTCTAGATAATGCCTTTGGATGTAACCTTAGGTGGTGATAGCTAATGTTTAGTGTTTGGTCCTTTATTATGGTCACATAACTTTATATTTACATGATTCCCTTACTTGAATTTCATAATTAACCCCAAAAAGGCCGACCACCAAGAAAATAAGATGCCCAAATGGCTAAAAAGGACCCAAAATATGTGAACAAAGTACAAAGAGGTCGGGGCACCCAGAGGAAATGAGGGAGCTTGACAATTGGCATCCTGGGTTGGGCGCTGGCATCTAGAATGAGAAATTGCAAAGTATGTGAATACATATTGGGCAAGAAGGAGTTTAAGAAAAAAAAGAGACAATAGAAAGCAGGAAAAGATGGCCAAAGACAGAGATCAATGAGTACTTTTCTTGCTTAGGAAACATATGAATAGGTAGTATGTGTTTAGGACTAGATAAATACCCAAAGTGTGTGATTTAGTGTCTACATTTTCCCCCACTTTATATGTTGTTGGTGTGAATTCTCGATAACATATAGTAGATAATATATGCATACCTGATACCCATAGTAGATCTATGGTGAAAAAACATGCCGATAGAGACACAAGAAAAATCTTGGAGTGATAAAAATGTGAAGCGTGGAGGCTAAAGAAGAGGAAGTAAAAATGATGATGATCAGAGCGTATGTGTAGATGTCGCGTTGTACATGTTGTTGATGTCACTTGATTGTGTTGTTTTGATGCTTGATGATGTGACTACCACTTACCATAAGGAAATACTTGTAAAAGAGAAGAGCAAAAAAGTAGTCAAATATGTGCATATTTAGTTAAAATGTGTAAAAAAGTGTGTAAAATTATGTAAAAATGAAAAAAGGAACATGTGCACCTAATCTGTAATAAGTAAAGAGTGTAGGAAAGGATCCTGAAGATGATGTAGAAGAACGGTTTTTTGGGAGAAATCTCACATTAGTTCTACTGAGTGCGAGTTTTTTTGGAGATCTCACACAAAGTACAGAAGAAGTGTAGGGGGAGAAATATTGGTTTCATCCTCTAACCTTTAACTTCTTCCCGGAAAATGTGAACACGCATTGCAGATGGTGTGTAAAAATTTGATCCGTTTCGAATAATTCATATCCAAGATGAAAGTAGAAAAGAAAGTATAGTGCATGCATGTCGAAGTGCTAAAGAACTGTGTGCCCTGTAAAATACATTATGTGAACGGTTGAGAACTGTGTTGAAGTAAGAGAATATGTGTAACTGCCCCTAGTCACAAGCATCTAAGAAGGGTCAGAGGCACCCAGGTGTTACTGTTCGGGTCTAGGCGTTGGTGTTTGTGTTATGCTGAAGACCCAAGTCAGGATCTGGGTCGTTGCTGATACTATATTTTTGTGTTGATTGTGTGTTGAACTATGTCTATAGAAATTTTTATGGGGGTGACTAATTCACTTGATAGATGCCCCCCCCTCATTTGGGGTGAATGAGAAGTCACAATGAGTATGTGTCCCAAAGGAGGACCAACTATATGTTGAAATTGATTCCATGCAGGGGAAGGAGTGTGCTTGGTAGAAAACCAAAGCACACACAAGGCAAAATGGCTGGAAATAACTGTTATTGCAAGCATGATAAACACCTATATATAAGAAAATATGTAAGCTAAGCATGCAATAAGAAAATGCAGACAATAAATAATGCAGATAGAGCAGACCGTGAAAAGAAGGTTATAAACATGTGACATCACTCATGATGTTGCAAGATAATCAAGGTCGTAGTGTCCGTAAGCATACAAGTAATAAAAGGACAAGCAAGACATAGGGAAAAGCCCACAAATAATGGAAAATTGTGAAAAACAATGGAAAACAATAACAAGAAAAATAACAGACAACCAATGGAAAAAAAATAGACTTACAAAGAAAATGCTGCACATGAATAACCCATTAGCATGTTAGAAAGCTAAAATGTATGTTAAGGCATGTATAATATGATATAATAGTGTGCTATGAAAAATGAAACAATATCACCTGTAGTGTACGAAAGTGGATGCCCCCAAGAATAGTTGTGTGGGACTGGTAAGAGGTATTGTGCCACACATTTGTGTTGTGTGTATCGATCTGTATGAAAGTGGCATCCACAACCAGAAGACAAGTGAACATGCATGTGTATATAGAAATATAATGACATACGATATATTTGTCTAGCATGTGTAAAAAGGTGTACATGTAATTATAAGAAAGAAAGACTAAATGCGAACAAGATATGTAGTATGTTGTGGGTGAAATGGAATGGAATGGAATGAAGTGTGAGCATGATAGGAGCCGCATGCCCCCTTAAGTGAATGTGAATGAGTATGTATGAGATGAGGTTCATTTATATATGCCCCCTCAGCAAGTCAAGAATGAACTTTATAACAAGAGTGTGTCATCAAGAAATGGTTTGATTTACGCGCTAGAAATATATGATCATCAAAGTGTAAAGCATAGAGAGTGTGTGGTGCGTGAGTGAGTGAGTGATGTGCAGTGAGATTAATTTTAAATATAGATCCTCAAAAATTGAGTATGAACCACACAATGGAGTGTGTCATAGGGGTAATGAGTGCAGCATGTAGAAATTAGAAGCAAGAAGTGTGTATCATGAATGTGTAGAGTGTAGCATGTGTATTTATTTGTGATAGATGTTGCTTAGAAAGATGTTATGAATGCACGATGTGTGAAGTGTGTAGTGTTTATGATGTGTAATAGAAGCTGTGAGAAAGATATGTGATGAATGTGTGATGTTTGAAAACTATAGTGTGTGAGGTTCATGTATATAGGATTCCCTCAACAGTCAAGCATGAACCAAAACACAAGAGTGCATAATTCGGGTAATGAAGATAAAAATGTATTAAGATGTGTAAGACGCATGTGAGAGACTATATGTAACAGGGAAAATTTTAGTGGTGAATTTTCATAAACTCGCGAATATTCAGGTTTTGTAATTGGAAATGGTGAATATTTCAGTAGTCGGTTGCCACCTAGTTCATTGGAAAATTTTGATTGATAGGTCCTTAGTATGGGTCAGTTTGCACTTACTATTTACACATATAAATGAAATTATGCATGTAATTTTCCAACTTATTATTCAAATCAACCTGTGCACATATTCACTGAAGTATATTACTATACATAGTGCCTAGGTATAATACTTATACAACCATCCAAACCCTATGTAATCTTTTCCACCGAAGTTGAATGCCAATTTGTCCAACCTCTACCCCAGTTAGAATCCAAACTTTACCACCAAATATACAGATCAATCTAATTGCAATCTGGTCTAGCGCCATCTCTCATAGCTGCAATCCACCCAACTGTCAGTGTCTAAGTGTGATCCGTCCAACTAGCAATCCATCTAACTGCAATTCTGTCCAACCCCAAGTCGTCTAATCCCTAAGCGGTCCAACTGTAAATTGCCTTGATGAAATCCTTCCATCAACAATCCAACTTACTTCATCCGTCCCCAAGCCCATTTTCCGTCTAAAGGTGAGCTATCCAACTGTCCATCACCCTATATCCATCTATCTTATTCGTAAAACCCCAAGCCCATTGGTATCCCTATTTAGTGACATATCCATGGATTCTAGAAAACAGGGTAAGAAGGTTATTTCCAGTTCAAAAAAGAGTAACGAGACATTTTTTGACTATTTCAAAAACTCACAAAAAACAAATGTTGTGTCGAGGATCTGCGGAAAATATAGGTATGTACTATCTACTAATTTATATAATTTTATTATTATATTTTTCATACTATATGTTTCAAATACTCCTCTTTATAAAATTGAATATTTACTCTTTACACTCTTGTTTTATGTTTATTTAGTGGTATTAATAATATAAATAATTAATACTATTTCTGTAACACTTTATATGTAGACATTTCTCAAACACCTTCACAAACTAATGTGTTTCAAGATGTCGATGATCCTTTTGGTTTTAATGAAACTAATATTTTTTGAGATGATCCGATTGATGAAAACATTCGTTTCCCTTGATGACATCGAACTAGGAGAAGATTCATCAAATTCTCATCCAACACCAACAATAGAGGAATCTCTTATATTCCAATGTCTATTTCTAGAAAAAGGAGATGTGAGGATCAAGATATTCCTGCTGAGAACCCAGATGCACAAGTTGAAGTTGAAAGAAAGTAAAAAAAATCTATAAGAAGAAAGAGGACAAACTGGATAATAGGAAGGACTTTCAGGTTTGAATGGGCAACCAAATATCCTTTTATTGAACCTGTGGAGCTGAAAAATGGTAATGATATTCCAACTCAATGTCGATTTAAAATATGTAGTTGGAAACAAGGGAAAGATCACACAATGTAACTCAAACTAGACACCATTGAAAAACACTGTGGGAAAATATATATTTCCCAAAAGCAAAAGGATGGGAGCATAGTAAGATCTCATAAATGGAAAAATGAAAAAGACTGCTTGCATGTAAAGTACATAGAAGAATATGAAAAAGAACAAAAATGTTTGAAAAATCTAAATGAAAAAGGTGGCATAATTGTAGAAAAATTGAGAAAAGCTATGGAGACTGAAATGCATGCCAAAAGTATTCAATTTGCTACTTTATTCCATATATTGAAAAAGGGAAGACCCATTTTAGATTTCTCAAAAAATTAAATTTTGTATCAGGTTATTGGCTTACAGAACATGTTCCAAATTGCACATTGGTCAGATACCAGTGGCTGGGAAATTGCAAAATGTCTTTCTCTGGTGGAAAAGGAGGATCTGAAAGAGGCTATTAAAAATGCAAAGTTTATTTCCCTTTCAATTTGATGAGGTTACAACAATGGACAATACTTCATGGGTTTGTATTCATGTATACACATTTGCAAATGAAGTAAGAAATCCCCATCTCTTAGTAGTTCATAAAATGAGTGAAAATTGCAATTCTGGAAACATTTACAAATTGGTGGTGTCAAGTTTGAAGGATATTACAGGTATGGATGATTTTTCCATTACAACAAAGTTAGTTTGTGTTGGAACTGATGGTGCAACTATAATGCAGGGGGGGTAGAAATGGTCTCTGCATATGACTACAGACAACTGTTGTCCCCTATATGGTTGCAATTCATTGCATGGTTCACAAAATGAATCTGGCCTATAAAATTGTGAGCACATTCGAAAGTGTTTCCAAAGTGGAGGAGCTGATCCGTGATTTGCATGCATATTATTCTAGTAGTCCAAAGATATTTTTAGAATTTTATAAATTTGCAATTGGATTGACAAATGGTAAAAAGCTTCTCAAAGATGTAGATACTAGATGGATTTCAATGTATGAGCCTACTTGTAAAATATTTGAAGAATATCCTTCATTGAAAGGTTTTATGTATAAATACCACAGGGATGTAGATAAAGCTAAGATTTTTTGTACCGTCTAACAGATATTGAAACTTTACTTACACTATGTGGTATTTTTCCAATGTTGAAGGAGTTAAATGTTTTGATGAAGCATGCACAAGAGCATTGCATCTACATAACAAACTTCATAAGACTGAGAAAATGTGTGTGCATGAGTCTAGATAGTTTATATTTGTCAGATGGAAGTTTTCAGGGTCATGTTTTTGAAATCTAGAATGCATTAACAAACCTTAAGAATCCAAGTTGCTACTTAAAATTCAATATACATGATCATCTGTGTATAACAACACATGGGAAAGAGATACCACTTCATACTTTTCAGAAAAGAGTAGATTTGGCTAGGTCAGAGATGGAAGAAGTAAGAGTGACACACAATTTATATGAAACAAGTATTATGTGACACTCGAAATAAATTGAAAAATATTTCTCAATATTTATCTATAGAGATCCATGAAAGATTCAAAAAGGATAAATTACTTGAAGCAATGGGAGTTGTCAATCCACAGTTTTGGAATACAGTTGGAGGCACACTTGAAACATCCATCAATACTTTATTTATCAAATACATGACTAGTCTAATGGAACATTTATGTAAGCGTGAAGAGATAAAAAGAGTTGTTGTTGAAGGTATTTTACAAAAGAAGTTACCGAGTTCTCAGTCAAATGATTTTTCCACCACTATGCTAGAGCAATTTCGGTTTCTGGATGAGCCAAATGAAAATGGTTCCATTAGAAGACTTTGGAAGAAGATTTATTCAAGTAGTATTTTGTGAGAGGATTTGAGTGAGTATATTCAGCTATATGAAATTTTTCAAACAATGATTCTGGGATCTGTTGAAGATGAGTAGTATTCAGTGCATTATCCTTTGTAAATCAAAAGTCTCATAACAGATTGGATAGAAATTTAGAAAGTTGTCTGAGATTGTATGTATCCAATTACTCTGTGGAAATTTTCCTTATGAGAGAGTGCACTTGCATTATGGAATTCACTCATAGAAATAAGAGGAGTCGGTAACATTCTGACTTTGATCTAGGGGATCTGAAACACATCCACTGAACACACTTCCAATTCAGTAGAATTACAAGACACAAATGAATGGGTTACTCCAGGACTGTTTCAATTGCTAGAGTTCTAATTTATTGTATACATTCTTGACGCTATTGACAATGATTTGATATATTGATATATTTCATATTGATTAATGATAATCAACTGGTCTTAATAGACTGTGTTGTTTTACTTGTAACAAATTCATTTTTTATATTTTGTTTTATTATTGAAATAAAGACAGTGATTTATTTGGATCCATCTGTGTGATTATTGATTAATGTTTTATCTCTGCATGAAACATAAATATTTTCAAACAAACACAAACTAAGTGTCTTAAACCATGCTGTTTACATCTCCAAATAGTAACATAAAAAACATTCACAATAAGCATAAATCCAATTACAAGTTTGCATATTAAATTGTTGAAAACTTTCAATAAATGTGATACAACAGTAAATATAGTTCCAATTCAAAATTAGTCTTGTATTCATTCTATCAAGAGGCAGATTACTTTATGAAGACATACATGTTTTCATAAAGCATTTTTGGCTAATACAATTACAAAATGATGGGTTGTCAATTATTTTCAAAGCTTCTAGGAAAGTTCTATCATATAAGAACACATTATGAGGGAATCCTCTTTTCTACCTATGATTCTGAATCATAGTTTTCCTTACATCTACCACATGGAATAAAAAAGAAAAAAATTGGCTGGCCACTATCTTTTAATTCCTATGCCAGTGTCAGAATTGTGACAACACACCTATCACATGGTGAAACTAACTACTTTTTTCAATTTTTTGTTACAGGGGAAGCTTGATATTTTTCTCACACAAGAGGTGGAGTTTTCTCAGTTTGTATAGTGCTCTCTACTAAAACTCTTGATGCCTGCAAATCCTACACTGTGTATTGATATTTTGAAGAATATTTTGCTCCTCCCTCACAACATCTCCTGATGAAAAAAGTGATGGATCAACATCTTTCTTTTCCTTCAATAAGATATCTGGATCCATCTTATGCTCCTTGATTATCCTTTTCAATGTATTATTTTGTTTATTTAATAATAAAAGTTTTTCCTTCAACTGTATAAATGCATTCAAGATTTTGCGGGCATTATTCAAATGTGCATCAAATACAACTACTTCTTTCTTTAAATTTTCATATTTTTCCTGCAAAACAGAAATAGAAATGTATTAGTCTATTAGATAAGTCTAAATAATTTATTGCAATGCTCATAATATCATGATTTTACATGTAAAAGATGACCTACCACAACTTTCTCTTTTTCTGCATTTGCAATTAAAACATTACTTTTGTTCTCTATCCCATTTGTTGTAGTACACCTGGGCTTCAACATTAAGATTCTCCAACCTGTTTAACATTATATCCAAAATATCATCATCATAATCATTATTATACAAAATTGTGCCTGACTGAGCTTTGTTTAGCAAAATGTCAAGCCTTGCTAGTTGGCTCTCTACGGAAGTGAACAATGAATGCCTTTGAGCATGATTATGGTATTAGGTATTTATTTCTTTGATCAAAATTTTGGCCCTTCTCTCCCAAGTACGCAATAATTCCACATCAGACATAACAACTTCATGAATTGTGGCCCCCATACTATCTGATATCATATTTTTGAAGGAAAAATTTATCTTCTGATCATTTGTGAGTGGATTTTTACTTGGTGGAGGAGGAGAGTCCATTATTTCATGTACATCTTATTGCACTTGTGGCTGAGGAGGTGGAGTAGATTGTATCATACCATGCATGTCAAAATAGTTACCCTTCTCTGCGTCACCACTATCAAAGCCCAAAACTCATCATCGAGCTTGATTTGGTTCAAAATCTAGGTGCCCGTTGTACTGAAGACACCACCTAGTGAAAAACCTAGAAATTTTGAGGTTACTGGATGAATTGTTCCTGCAGAGTCTGCAGGAAACCTTATATTATTTCCTATAAATTTTCTTATTGTTTGTACAGTATGCGTCAGTGGTACCAGAGGCCTTTTTTGAATCTTCTGTGAAGGTCTATTAACTGCAAGAAGCAAACTACAAAGTATTAAAAAATTAATCATTATACCCTTGTAAATACTAAATAAAATATTTGCAAGTAAACAAAAGATGCTAAACATTATACATTACCTTGCATGCTTGGAGATGTGACCATTCAACCTTGAAACTGAGAATGAGTTTGATCTAGATTGTTAAACTCAGAAATTTATGAAAACAAAAATGTAGAAATATTAAAATATTGTACCACTTACATAACATATATTTGTTTATGGTTCCTCCTAGTAGCTTAATTATAAACAATAATATTTATACCTATAGAAAAGTGTGATGGGATAGGTGGTAGTAGTGGTGGAGCTATTGACCCCCTAGGTATTTTTTGATGAGGAACTCAAATTGGGGTTGATTCCACTGAATCCATATCATAATCACCAAAGACCTCTTGAGGGGCTTTACCCCGAGAAATAGCCTCCTTATGAGATATTCCAACTATAATTCTTCTCTGTAAAAGATAAAATTACTATTATTATTGCATTCAAAAATAATTAATCATTATAATGTTAAAATTAATTATTACCTGTTGTTCTTCAAGTGAGAGACTAATCATTTTGTCATTTATTGCAGTCGGAATTTGTCATTCTACAATTGGTGGAAAGATTCATGATAGAAAGCAAGTAGATAATTGGAAGAAGAAAACATAGTCTTGGATTTATCAATGCATTCATACTAGACAAGGGCATTGTTGACATCTATTTTTATTCAATTGGACAAATATGTGCACCAATCAAATTGTTTCCCTACTAGTGTCCGCAATATATACTGAACCACCCAAAAATGGAATGTCCATGGATCTGCCCTGCAACACAATCCTGGCTTGAAATAGTGATATCACTGCATGAAAGAATTTTTTTGTAATACCTTGTATAATAAGGCCTCTTTTGGAATGATTAACTACAAACTACAACAAGATACAAGAAAATTTAGATGCTTGTAAAGTCAAGTAATATTAAGAAAAAAATAATTGAAAATAATATTGAACTTACCATCAACCTGCACATTGTAATGAGACTCCAATTTTTTTTTCTTCATCAGTTAGGACCACCTTTGTAGTCACAATATATGTTTTGGAAAGGTAAGCTAGTTAATCGATGGACATTGTGGGATCCACAGTGAAAGAAAATGTACGATCCATCAGGGGAATGGAAAACTGACTATTTGAATGGCTGTAAGAATTGATCAAGTAATCAAGGATGATAGTATCTATTTTGAATTGGGGCATGTGGATAAGCCTCGTGAATTGTGTTTTTTTCATCCATTCCTTAGGTGTGTATTTGAGTTTTATCAGTGTTGTAATCTAAGGGCACATGAGATTTTTGTACTAGAATTTGGAGGTTGGAGTAAGTGGTTCTTGCCATTTTTGAAAGCTTTGGATATGGTGTAAAGTTGTAGGAGAGGGAGGGGAAATCTGAAATATTGTAGGTGCACATTGGTTCGGTAGAAAATTAGAGAGCTCAGAGCAATGCTAGATTTGTAAAAGTTTAGTGGAAAAAGTGAAGAAATGAACCTCGTAGGGGTATATATAGGGATCCGGTTCACACTACTTGACATGTGGAGAAAAATGATTGGTGGAGAAGTTTGAGGCAACATGTGCCTAGGGACTTGTGCGAAGGTTTGCCCATCCAATTGCTAGTAGATGGTCAGCTCTCATGATCCATCCAATAAAAAAATGTCTCTGAATACATTGGATTGTCTAACTACAAATAAGGAAATGCTTAACAACGTAACCCGTCCAATAAAAAAACGTCCATCTATATAGTAAACAAAAAGGACGATCAACCAAGATGATGGAATCATGCAATGGGGACCCAAATAACATGGAGAAATGTAACATGGGCTCAATACTAAAGATATGGCCACTCAGGAATGGACAAAAGTTCACAGAAGAAGGATGGATGTCCAGTGGGTTCCATCCAACAAAGGAAGGGATAACCGTCTAACTATACTGGGACATTCATCCAATACAAGTTAGACGATCGTCCAACAAGGAAATGGCCATCCAACCCTACAACTAATCCCAACAGGGGGTGTGTCATCCAATAGAGGTTATGTCCAACGTAACAAAGAGATATCTATCCAACATCCTTCCATCTGTGTGAAACCATTTGGAAAACACAACCTGCCAAATCACCTTTTCCGTAAAATGGTTTTTCAGAAATTCACCATCGTTTTGAAAGTCAATTTCAAATATTCTCCACCCATTCTATAATAATTTTTCGAAATTGGGGTCTTAAAATGAACCTTAAAATTTGAATTTTATAGTATGTAAGACACCTAATAGTGTGAGAAGAGGGGGGAAGAAGCATGGTGTCCCCCAAGTGTATGAAGATGAGAGTGATCAAGTAACATCAACTAAGAGATCATCATTGTCATGGTCAAAACCAAAAGGTGATGCATCTGAGACTTGGTAAGCTACAGTATGTGGTTGATCAAGCAAAGAGCCATTACGACGTAGATTATACATGCCCATGGCATATTCCTTGTCAGTGAAAGGTGGTAATGGACATCCATGTGCATACCATCGAGTAAGAGTTTGTGAATAGCTGAGAAATGATTTATTGCAAATGAAAACATTTCCAAAAGGCATAGGGAATGGGATGTCAATGTCATCGGGATCTAAAGTTCCACCAATATATTCAAGCAAATATTGGCCAAGAGTAAGTGGTGAAAAATGCATACTGCATGTAACAAAGACTGAGATATGAAATACTCGGAAGCCATAAGTAGCAGTAATGAAAGCATGTCCATAATATAGATATGGTGAATGAGGTGGAGGTAAGATATCATTAATTTTCAACCCAAGATGACTCAAACCATCAAGCATGTAAATGGATTTGAAGTGAGTGGGATCAAATGGAATGTGTGACCCAAAAGAATTGTTTATGAAAAGAGTGCATGTGAAAGGAGGTATCGTAGATATAGGTTACTTAAGAGAAGAAAATAAAGGTGGTATGACATGCAAGGAACCGATAGACCCTTGATAAGCACCATAGAATTAGTAAAAGGAGGGGGTGATGTTGAATTAGATGGAACAAAATATAATGTGTAAATAGTTCCCTTGAGTGGAGGTAAGTTTTCTGGATAGTGTTCAAATTGTGGAACAATAACAAGATGCACAGTATCAGAAGTAGGAATAGTTAATGCAATGTTAGTATCAATGTTGCGATATTGGAATGGTGTACTCTTAACAAGGATCTCATATTCAAAGCCCTCATGTAAGAATATAACACATCAATGAATGATAGAAGACACTACTTGCATTTGATGAATCCATAGCCTACCAAGTAAGCAATTGTATGAAAATGGGAGATCAATGAAAAAAAATGGAACTGGATTAGTCTTTTGCCTGATTGTGAGCAGCAAGGTGATAGTGCCTAAGCATGGACGCACAATAGAATCATATGCTCGGACACAGAGAGATGTTGGGTTAATATTAGGGACATAAAGGACTATATCCTGAATGAATGATAGAGGGAAAAGGCTGAGCTCAGATCTAGTGTCAACTAAAATGCATTTGATGCCTAAGTTGTTGATATATACTTGTATATAGAAAGGAGGATAATTTTCATATACAACAAGATTTTCAGCTATAGCAGATGGAAAAGTACTCTGTTGAGAGAATGCATTGAGGAATGTTTCATAAAAAATATGGATGAGTAGTGGAAGGAATACGAGTAGTAGCCAAAATATTAATGATTTTAGCGCGGAAGTCAGGATTGGTTAGAAAGAAATCATGGATAGAGATATCCATGATGAGGGGATCCTAGAAAATTGAGAAGAGTATAAGTATTAGGAACCTAAGAATGTGCAAACAAGTCTAGTTCACCAAATGATCAAGAAAATATTGAAATAAATAAATTCCTAACTCTAAATATGTAACAATGTTGAATATGAATAATTAAGTACAAAATTGACCCAAGAAAAATAAGCTAGGAAATATAAAACCCTAGTTGCAAATGAAGGGATACAAATACTTAGATGATTCGTAATAACCCCAAAGGTATGCTGAGATGGAGAATGTTTGGAACATGAACTCAGAGTGTCACAACATAAAATGCAAGAGTGTTGAAAGTTCCTGGGATAGGGCGTCTATGGAGAGTCAAGGGCGCCTGGGGCATTAGATAACTATTCTGGGTCCCCATGTCTTCTCAGAATCTACAGAACCCAATTTCACATGGTCACGATATGTTCACTAGTTGTTGCCTTTATTCACATATACTTTTTTGGACTTCACTGTTATTTGCCTAAAACCTGCAATAAAAAAGAAGCACTTGCAAAACCCTTAAACCACATCAAATCCTAAAAATAAAGATGCAAAATGAGGGGTCAAACTGTTCTCAGATGTGAACAAAGTGAAATTACAACCAAGCACTGCACTACATCTCAAACCTAATGTAGTTATATATGTGTGTGTGTCAAAATTTTTCCCTAGGTGGCTCTTGTGCATGTCACACTTGATAGCGAGCAAGTAGCTAGATGTAAAAGATGTAGATAGATGTGTGCATGAAACAATGAACTTCCCCTCCTATGCATGTATGTAGAAATGGCAGTCCCTTGTCCCTTTGTGTGGAGCTAATTGGATGCTTGAATGCTCTCAATAATGCCTTTGGATGCAACCTTAGGTAGTGATAGCTAATGCTTAATATTTGGTCCTTTATTATGGTCACATTACTTTATATTTATATGATTCCCTTACTTGAATTTCATAATTAACCCCGAAAATGCCAACCACCAAGAAAATAATATGCCCAAATGGCTAGAAAGGACCCAAAATATGTGAACAAAGTACAAATAGGTCGAGGGCGCATGATGTTGGCAACCTAGTTAGGCGTTGGTGTCCAGAATGAGAAATGCCGAAGTATGGGAATATAGACTGGGAAAGAAAAAGTGTAAGACCAAAATAGATATCAGAAAGCAAGAAAAGATGGCCAAAGACAGAGCTCGATTAGTACCTTTCTTGCTTATGAATCATATGAATAGTAATATGTGATCATGACAAGATAGATACCCAAAGTGCGTGATTTAGTGTCTATAGATCCCAAGACCAAATTTATAAAAGTAATGATAAAAAAATCATTCCAAGCCACAAATAAATCAGATGCTAATAAAACACCACACTCAATAAGATGAAAGCAATTCGCCAAAATAACTTTACAAAAAACCTTTGCAAACAAATGAGCAACAATATCATATATTATTATGGAACTCTATGAAGTATAATGAGAATGTGCCTTGCTTATATATTCAAGGAAGATAAATCTAAGAACTAGTCATGGACATAGATCAAACCATAAATCAAGGAAAGAACTAGTCATCAAAGAACTAGTCAAGACCATAGATTTAGGAAAGAACTAGTCATAACAACTAGATAATATATTTCTAATATCTAAATAAGATAAAAGAAATATCCACACATAAGTGGGTGAGGATAAATAAAATAGAAGGTAAATAAAGTACCTAGGTGAACATGAGCTAAGGTAAATACCTACTCTAACACTCCACAATATGAGTCTCAGTAACTAGGCCTAGTTAGGTCCTCAAGTACAATATATACATGAAGAAATCGTGAACCGAAAGTAGGAAAGAATCCTGTTATAAGGAAAGAAAAAGAATAATAGAAGGAATATGTTCTTATGAAAACCTCCCAAGAACAACTTTAGAAAATTCACACATGCCACACAACTCAATGTAGCGAGGTGATGCGAAAAGATTTGTAAAGATGTTGGCAACCTGCTGCTGAGTCAAAATGTAGTCCAAGAAAATAACTCCATCCTGAATGTGATGAAAAAATAATTGTATGTGAATCTCAATATGTTTGGCCCCCTAGTGCTCAATAGGGTTGTGAGAAATGTGAATTGTAGTTTGATTTTCATATCAAAGTACAGTCAGTGAATCTTATGGGAATCTCAACTCTGTCAATAACTATCAAAGCCATTGAATGTCTTGAATCATTGTAACTTCTTCCTTGTACTCTACCTCTCAAGATGAAAGTGTAATAACATGTTTCTTTTTGTATGTCCAAGAAACTGGAGAAGAACCAAGAAAAAAAAGTAGCTAAAAGTGGAACACATGTCATCAATAGAACCTGCCCAATCGGAATCCGTATATCCAACCAACTGAGTAAAACTCCTAGTTTAGTGTAGTCTGAAGTGGGAAGTGAACTACAGATAACGCAAAATCCTTTTAGCATCTCATCAATGATTACTATGAGGAGAATGTGAAAACCAAGATACAAGCCCTATTGCAAATGAAATATCAAGGTGAGTATGGGTCAAGTACATAATACTTCCAACCAATTTCCTATACAATGTAGAATCACAAGTGGAGTGGTATGTGTGGAAGTAAGAGTAACCCCATACTCAAAATGAGATGGACTTAGCTTGCAAACAACCATATCAAAATACTAAAGAATATCATGGGTGTACTTTTTTTGACTAAAATGAATCATGAATTTGTCTGAGAAATTTTCAAACCAAGGAAATAATGCAATAACTTGAGATCTTTCATGTTAAACTGCATAGAAAGAGCTCGTTGAATAGGTTGAATGTGGGAAGAAGTGTTTTCAGTAAGTAACAGATCATCAACATACAAGACAAGTATCACAATATCCTCGCCAACATGTTGGAGATATATTGTAGGATTGGAGTGGTAGCAAACAAAACCAGTAGATAGAAGAAAATAATCCATCTTCTCGTACCAAGCTTGAGGGGCATGTTTGAGACCGTAGAGACCTTCAGAGTCTACAAATAAGAGAAGAGTCATGAAAAAATAAAAAAAAATTCTCCATGTATATTTCCTCTGGTAAATCTGTATGTAAAAAGGCACTCTTCACGTCCATTTGTTATACGGGCCACCCTTATGATGCATCAATAACAAGTACAAGGTGTATAGAATCCATCTTGGAAATATGTGTAAAATTATACGAGTAATATACCTTCAACTTGTGAAAAACCATTTCCAAGAAGACGATCCTTATACTTTTCAATGGACCCATCAGCTACATATTTTGTTCGTTATACCCACTTACACCTAACCATATTTCTTCCTTTAGGAAGAGAAACCAAATATCAAGTATTATTCTTCAACAAAAAGAATACTCAGTTGTTATTGCATCATCCCACTCTTGTATCCCATGATCTTGTGAAAAATATTATGGATCCTCATAAACTACCTGGCACAAAATTCCAAAACATGTAGAATGAGAATGATAATGTCTAGTGGGTGGAAAATCATGTATGAAAGGTGTTTCCTCAGTAACTGTAGTATGAGACCACTTAGTCATAGAGAAAACATTAGTGGAAATAGGATCTTTGATGGCATCCATAACCTCCTCAAAGAAGGTATTTTTTAAGATGAGATAAAGAATACAAAGTAGGCATGGAAGAAGATGAAGAATCATGAGGAGAGAAGCACTCATCAAATTGAACATGTATTTGAAAAAAGAACCTCATGAGAATTAGGATCTAAAATTTGATAATATATCATGTCCTCACAATACACTACAAATATCAAGGCTTTTATCTTTTTATCCAAGGATTTCCTTTTCTTATTTGGAACAAAAGCCCAAGCATGGTTCTCAAAGACTAGAAAAAATGAGACATGAAGCTTAGTTTTGGACCAAGCTTCCTCTAGAGTCAAATTATCAAGTGCCCTGTGTGGTGTGTGATTATGAATGTAGTTAGCACAATTAACAACTTCTTCCCAGTATATAGGAGGTAAATATATAGAATGCATCATGTAGTTAGCCATTTCCTTCAAAGTTTGGTTTTTCCACTCTGTTAATCCATTTTTTTGTGGAGTATGAGGAACATAATGTTGTTGAATAATTCCACGAGTTTCCAAAAAATTAGAAAACTCTTTGTTGATGTACTCCCCCATTATCAGTGTGAAGGTTCTTTACGCATCTAGAAGATTGTTCTCAACCAAATCCTTGAAGAATTTGAAGTGTGAAAAAACATCACTTTTGTACTTGATATAATAAACCCAAGTATGCCTTGAGAAATTATTAATAAAGGTAAGCGCATACTTAGCTCCATTGAAAGAGGGGCTAGGAAAAACCAACAAGTCATTATGCACAAGATCAAGTGGTGAAGAAGCTCTCTTGGAAAACAAATTAGGGAATGGATCTTGGTGTTGTTTCCCTAATGCAAAACTAGGAAAAACTCCTTCACGGAAATAAACTGTAGGAATACCATCAACCATACCATGAGTTCTCAACTTCTTCAAATATCTGTAATTGAGATGTCCAAATCTCTCGTGCCAAATCTTACTCTCTAAATATGCATGAGAGACCACTCATGTCCCTATATAGGACGTTTCATCAAAATGCTCAAAATGATATAGTTTAGAACTATGATCAACAATTCCTTGAGCAACAAGTGAATGAGGCTCCAATTTTTTTTGTACTTTTTCCCATGTGGTGTAAAATTCATTGTTTTTCCTTGACCATAATGACAAATTTGATATACATAAACTAAATTTGTAGTGATGTTAGGAACATGCAGTGCATCTTAGATACTACCACCATCGAGGTGTATGTCACCTTTTCCCTTAACAGAAAGAAAGGATGGATCTCCAACCTCAATTTTGGATGTAGGTTCTAAGTTAGGCATTAGTAGATCTAATCCTGAGGGTAAAGGAAAACCAAAAGGTAAATCCAATTTCACCCCTTTTCCATCTCCAAATGCTCCTAAAATCAAAGAAAATAACTCTAAACCCAAGGATTCCTCTAAATCCAAGAATAATTCTAACTTTTCATGCTCTTTCTGTGGGGGTATTGGGCATGAAGAACATATGTGTTACAAGTGAATACAAGCCTTAGAGGATGTAGTCAAGAAATTAAAAATCTCTATATCCACTCCACCTCTTTCTAATCAGCATGGAAAAGCACATAATTTTGTTGGGAGATCTCAGTCACCACTTGCAGATAGTTGGGTTATAGATTCTGGTGCTTCTCATCACATGACTTCTTCTAAGGAGTATTTTGTATCTCTAGGTTTGAGTTCTTTGTGGCTTAGAATGATCTATTTATCGTTCCTTTTACTTTCTCCACATATTTCCTTGAAACTTTCATAGATATCTTCATTTATCTCCTATAAAACCTCCAGATGGGTTGAACCCTTGCAAATAGCTTCTAGAGGATGTTTTCTTGTTGCAATATGGCTAAAAACAACCATTTAGTGCCTCAGCAAGCATTGTTCCACCTTGTATCTTAGTATCATCATGAAATCCAATTGGACATACCTCCTTGCACATGAAATACATTTGAAATCCATGTTATCACATTCATCTCAGCTGCAGTGAGGATGACATAGACCCAAAGGGGTTGTATGAGTTGATAGGTTGGTTGGGGGAGGGGTTCACAATGATTGGGAAAGGAGAGTTCGAGTGGGGGGTTGATTGTCATGACCAAAATTTTAAATGTCATATGTTATACATTTAACATGAAAAAACTTTGTCGCATGACTATTTTGGTTTCAACATTCCCTATCCTTTAATAGACAAAGATACCAAAGCACATTATGAATACAATGCTTCAGCTATCCTGGCAGTTTTCTTTATATTTTTTTCATTTTCTTCTAGATGTGCAATACTATTTTATGCATTGTCATGTGACTATGATGACTTCAACGTTCCCCATACATACATGGTCCAAGATAACAAATTTGATTGTGATATTAATCATTTTAAATAATTAATATTCACTCACATATGTTTATACTGATTTACATGATTACTTTGGGTCATTTATAAGGTTGACACATGAATTGGAAATATGATGTTGGTGAAAAGCAAATATTTATAATGCCACTTGATTTTTGGTAGGTAAATTTTGCTTTTATTCGATGCATTTATACATTGTTTTTTTTGTATCCCTTTTCAGGAGTGGAAGAAGATGATTATTTTCCTCAGCATCATAACTCATGGAACTCGTGGCTTTTCCTTTGTATGATACATATACTGTAAGTTGTGTTTCCAATCATTAATTTTAATTTATATCTTGGCGTATTTAGATTCTCTTGATCCTTGTTTTCCTTTTTAAGCATTTCTTTATGTGTTTTCCTTCCATTAATAAACTTTTATTGTGAAAATTTTAAGGCATTTGAACATGGATATTACCCCTCCAAGAGTGAGGGGATTTCTCTTGCACGATGGATTTGAATTTGTAATATTTCCATTCCACATGTTACAACAGATTCCATCAAACCCAAGAATTTCCCACCTCATAATTCAAGTAATGTACATGTATTTATAGGCTTCCACATTGTTGTATTTGTGTTTACCCTCTCATAATTTGGGCTTAAATTGTTCGTTTCTATGGTCACTTCTAAGTAGATATATGTAGTTATTGAGGAATAATGAATGTAGATATTTTATCTTTATGTGCTATGTTATATGATTCTCATTGTTTCCATTTATATAGATACGCTTACGATAGTGAGCATGGCACGATTGAAATTTAAAGGAAAACTAAAAAAGTACAGAAGTGGAAGACCCTTGTGAAAATGTGGAAAATTTTGATAGTGATACATTTGGATGCAATAAGTATGTGAGGGTGGGAAGTGAAAGAGGGTACTGCCAAAAAATATAAAACTACTTCCCCGATTTTTGTTTCCCTTATTCTTACGGAAATGTTGTCAAAGAAGGCACATTTCTACAAGACTAAATACATAAGGTTGATGTGGGAGAAACTTGATTTGGAGAGGAAGTTTTTAGAGGCTAAATAAGAATCAACTAGCAATGTATGAGGCCAACAAGAAGATGAATCAAAATCAATTAGCCAACTTAAATACCATTATTAAGATTCATGAGTGTCGCATTGAGCAATGGAAATGCATGTATATAGAGGCCACGAGTTTCCTTGAAAATAATGATTGTGTAACTCCCCCCCTCCCCTGCCAAATAAAACAAATGAAAAAAAAATGTTTGAAAAATTGTATATATGGAAGATCTGTCCAAGAACTTGGAAATTTCATTTTTTTACTGAGGATATAATCATTGTGCATGGTAGCTCATTACCACAATACTATGTAAATTATTTCGATATTAAAATCACATGCAAGTTACATAATACAAACAATGTTTTATTGAACCATCCTTTAATAAATATTTGTTTGTCGTTCCCTTGCATAGGGGAATTCCAAATTTCGATGTATATACAATGATATGAAAATAATAAATTTGAAATAGAAGAATATTGTTGGTGTATGACATTACAAATTGTTTTGAATGTTGTAGAATAACATCGAATAGTTGCAAATTGCAATGGTAATGTATATGTGAATGAATTGATTTCAAAAAATTTAGATGGTAATTTACATGCAATGTTAAGACACAATTTTCAAATTTATGAACAATACTTGCGGTTGAAAAACACGTTGTGTTTTTCAGCCATTGTACATTGTTTATGTGGTTTCCATATAAAATATATCTTCCAAAATTTCAACTAATCGATCCTAATTTGTAATTAATGTGTTATCTACCCCCATGTTATAAATAAATTTATGCATTAAGTTGGTTTGAAGCCGGATCATAGAGGGTAATCACATTAACATTGTATTGGGTTTATGGATTTCTTGCTTTTAGGATAACTCAGGATTCTTCAGAACTAACATAGATTTTTTTAAATTGTGGAAGAATTTTAGTGTATGGTATCACAATTCACTCAATTTTTTTATTTTCCACCTTGTGGGCCTTCCATTCATTGATTCAGCATGATGATTTGCTATGTTGTCCTACTAAGTGATTCATAATTTTGTGGACCCAGACATACCTTTGCATTCTATTATATATTGTCTAATCCAATGTAATGGAATCTTAGAAATTAATTGCAAATATACCAAATGGGATCACAACAAATCATAACTGGTTAACGTTAATTCAATTTGGATTCTGTCCTTATAATCCAAGTGGCTAGTGATTTTGATGATTACGACTTAAAGTTACGGTTTGAAACAAAAAAAGTATTGCTAAATATTTAATGTTGGAGGGTCCAAGGAGGGGGATGTTTAAGCTACAAAAGAACCAATTGTAATCCTACCAATGATTATAGAATGTAAAGCCATCCCTCTCCTTGAAACCATTATTGAAGGAGATCTAAAGAACGTCCACACTACAAAGGACGTTTATGTGAACTCTCTTGATCTTTTGCCTAACCTTATAGGCAAGTTAGAAATGCATATGGTTGTATACCAACTCATTTGGCCCCAAGTGTGGGAAGGCTGAAATAGTGATTCAGTATTGTTTACACTCTTCATCGCAATCAATGGTATTGAGTATTTACAAAGGAAACCCATACAAATTTCATGCTCTAGGAATATATAGAGTGCTATGAAATGATCACCTCATTGAATAAAAAGTTTAAGGAGAAAATTTTATTTGTTGAGGACCAATTCATTCTTCTATTATGAGCCTAAAGAAAACTTGCATATAATTTTTATCTTGGTAAAGGATGGACTGCACCTTGATTTTACATGGAGAGGGAAGAAATATAAATATGAGTCCTAATGATGAGGTGACCATCAAAGAAGGTTATGACAAAGAATTCTATTCGTACGAAATGAGGATGCTAAATCCTTGGAATTTTAGTAAGTAATATGAAAGTCGTTGAAGTAAACTGGTTAAGTCACACATGTATATTTCCTCTAGTGTCACTTGGAGCTTTGTTTAATTAGCCTGTTTTGGTTCTCAATGTTGACAGTGCCACAAATGATGCCTGATTAAATATCCAATAGCACCCTTCCCTTGAGTGGTCTCGACTCTCTCCTTGCCAAAAACTATGAACAAAAATCAGTAGGCGCATGGAAAAAATTGTCAGATTCTATACTAAACTGTGGCTTGAATTTACAATTCTGTGACTAGAAAGAAGAACAGTCACCTTTACAACTCTATTGTTATAAGCAGAAGTCTCTCAAAGGGAAAGATGTGGAGAAACTTGGGCCTAGATTGTATGGGCTCTATATTTAGTGAGGGCAACGGGTGGTTGTTTAATACTCTTGATCCCTCTGTTGGATCTTCAGCACATTACACAAAGTGGTGGGGGGCAAAAGTTAAACTGTCAAAACACCTTTTCACCCTGTCTAGAGAGCATTTTGGCAAGTAGGGAGAAGATGTCGATGACAAAAGTTCTGCCAGCATACCTTATTCAAAGGATCTTCCCCAGAGGATGTTACATGGTTGGGTCCTGAGATACTTCAACATCCAACACTCCAATTTCTTTAGGGACAAAGCAATTCAACTGGGGGATGAGCAGTGGACTGTTGTGACGTGTGAATGGTAAAGGCACTTTTATGTTAGCATCAATGGTTCGATGTAGTCCTTAATGTGCGAGTTATGAAGGAATATGGTAGTCACTCTTAGTTATATAGGCATCAGTTATGCATTTATCAGATACTCATCTGTCATGCTGTCATTATTCAAATTAAGTCAGTTACAATAAACTTGTTATGCATTCATTGGATACTCATCTGTCATGCTGTCATTATTCAAATTAAGTCAGTTACAATAAACTTATGCTGCAGGTGGCAAAAGGAATCTGAAGTCATTTACATGGTACCCTAATCAATAATCATTGACCCCATGTAGAGATAGACAGATCAGTAGGATTGGGCATTTGTCTTTTCTTCAAAGAACATTAGATTTTATTTTCTAGAATCTTCATGTTTGAGTGAAAGAGAACCACTTTTAGATTTCCTTTCTAAAATTTTCAATCTTTTTTGTAGTTATTTTTGTTTAGTATTAGTTCCACATCTTATTCATAAGTCTAGTTCCTCTTTTAAGCCACATGCAATGGTTTCCTAGGTAATCGGAAAACCTTTTACGAATGTTATAGCATTGATCTTAATGAATATCAAGAATTAATGAAGCAACTCTAGGGGTATTGTATGGTATGGTGAAAACATGGTAAAATTTTTTCTTTAAACTATACAATACATTTTTATTTTTTCCTACAAGATATTTTGTTTACCTTTCGAAAACCTTGGAGTTGTTACAAACGGATTTGTGGTTCCGTAATACCTTTTGAGGAACCACTTTTGATGACATCACTATGATCATCTATGGTTATAAGATAAAGGCAATCATATTCATCTTAGTTACAACACACATTGTTAAGATATTGGTA
Organism: Taxus chinensis; assembly: GCA_019776745.2. Taxonomy (NCBI): domain Eukaryota; kingdom Viridiplantae; phylum Streptophyta; class Pinopsida; order Cupressales; family Taxaceae; genus Taxus; species Taxus chinensis. The sequence continues at coordinate 693,146,783 of CM034146.1, forward strand.
TGAGTACAATACACGTACGTAAGTACTTCAATTTTTAAAAAACCTTTTATGATCATACATATATAATAAAAATATTGATAATAATTGTGGAAAGACTACATATTAGTATCAAATAATGTGTAATTATATTTGCACATACTCTAAACAAGGTGGTAATATATATATATATATATATATATATATATATATATATATATATATATATTAGTTTTAATAGCAAAATAGTGATTGTGTTATGAATTTAACCAAAGGTAAACACATATCAATATAATTTGCAAATTTTTCTATTAATAACAACATAAACAACTTCATGAAATTTCATATTTCTCATTAATACAAAATTGTACAACTCTTGAATATAATTTGTTCAGTTTTACAATTTCTATTTACAGGAACCCGAATCTACATCTCCAATCTTTTCATATAAAATATGTAAGTACATAGTATGTCCTTCTAAATCTTGCAGCCCACACTTTCATAAGCAATGTTGTTAATTACCTTCACATATATTTTATTTCCTCGAGTCCCCCTCCACGCCTGCGAAACAAAAAATGAACAAAACATGTTAATATGATTAAAAAATATTTGAACAGTAAGACACATAAACAAGATGTTAATGTGATTAAAAACTTTTGACAACACTCCATATGGATGACATAAATCACTCCGCAAGCACATGAAATTGGTGAAAGACAATCTTCAACGAGAATTAGGTTCTCAGTACTGCGAAGATGCATGCATAACACACAAACATAACACACATCTTTAGTATATTTATAACATATTTAAATTTTTGTCTATAAGAAAACAATCTTTGTTGTGACATTCACACTTACCATATCTTCAACAATAGTTTCACTCTACCATTATAGATTTACCAGAAGCTTGTGAATGTTGCCTTTCTTTCCTCTTCGAATGATTGTTGTTGGGGAAATCATATGTCTCGTATTCTTCTACTTTGTTGTTCAAATATTCTATAATCACTTCATTGTGAGAAGAATGACCACGTGGTCTCCTACTTGCATTGATCAAGGCCACATATGGGTTGTGGTGATCTCATTCATATTTATAATGAAATAAATGGTAGTGCATTTGATTCTTGAAGTTGTGTTCTAAAGTTCTTAACACATGCCATGTATGTGTAAATCTACTCCTCTATTTATAGGGGTATGTCCAATAGGGACCTAAAAATACATTTGATCTTTTCAATATTTGGATGGGCGTAGAATATTTAGTGTTTTCACAACTGCGTGTATGACAACTTTGAGGTGTGAGGTCTTGGCCAACAAGTTTTGATCACCCACATTTATAAATGTATCATGAATTGAGACATGGATATTTGTGTATGTCATTATATAGTAAAAAATATAATAACTATGTAGGTTAAAAAACAAACTGACACAATTTTGTTAAGCATTTTTTCCTTCAAGTAACAAAAAGATGGCATACCTTCTACTATCAATCGTTGTTGAGAACTCTTCTATTCAACTCAATTAACTCATAACTTGGAACATTAACTACACATGTGAAAATGATTAACATCATTACAGTATGGAAAACACACTCTATTTTTCAACCAACTTCCATGACGCAATGTAGTTAATAATTTTGTTTCTCTCTTCAAGTAACCAAAAAATTGTCTTACATTCTATTGTCAATGACTGCTGAGACGAATCGTAAGTATCTCTCCTGCTCAACTAAATCATCTCACAACTTGAAGGATTAAATCCACATGTAAAAAGGATTAACAACAATATAGTCTGAAAAACACATCATGTTTTTCAACCAATTTCCATGACACAATGTAGTTAAGAAAAGTTTTTTTCCTTCAAGTATTAAAAAAATTGTCTTACATTCTATGATCAATGGTTGTTAAGAAGAATCGTAAGCATCCCTTCTACTCAACTCAGTCATCTCATAACTTGGAACATTTATTGCACATGTAAAAATGTTAGCAACATTACAGTTTGAAAACCACACTGTGTTTTGAACTAGTTTTCATGAAGTAATGTAGTTAGGAAAAGTTTTTTACTTCAAATAACAAAAAAAAGTCATATTTTCTACTGTTAAAAACTACTAAGATGAATCATAAGCATCTCTCCTACTCAACTCAATCTCCTCACAACTTGGAATATTAATTACACATTTGAAAATGATTAACATAATTACAGCTTGAAAAACATATTGTATTTATCAACTAGTTTTCATTGCGAGAGACATTGTGCTCTTAAACATGCAACTTCAACTGCACATACAATAAGAAACTAGTACATTTTAAGACATATAATTATTAACCATGCAACATTGATTATACATGCAATAGACATCCAATTTTCTTATTTAGAGGAAAAATACTCTTACCGTCGAGTGTCAATGCCCAATGAGATAAACCCGAACCATCTCCCATGCTACACTAAATTCATCACTACACATGCATTGCCAACATCAACGAGCATGAGAAAGAGTAGCCAAAATACAATATGCAAAACCGGTAGTATTTTTCAACTAGTTTTCACACTTAGAGACAAAATAGTCTTACCATCGAGAGTGGATGTTAGGTGAGGTGAACCTGAACCATCTCCCCTAATCGGGCCAGTCGCGGTTTTTGTCTCAAACCATGCTACACCGTCGAGTTTCAATGCCCAATGAGATAAACCCAAACCATCTCCCATGCTACACTAAATTCATCGACTACACATGCATTGCCAACATCAACGAGCATGAGAAAGAGTAGCCACAATACAATATGCAAAACCGATAGTATTTTTCAACTAGTTTTCACACTTAGAGACAAAATAGTCTTACCATTGAGAGTGGATGTTAGGTGAGGTGAACCTGAACCATCTCCCATAATCGGGCCAGTCGCGGTTTTTGTCTCAAACCATGCTACACCAAAGTAATCAATTACACACACATTTCCAACATCATTAGGCATGAGAAAAAGTAACTATAATACAATATTCAAAACCAACAATCTTTCTCAACCTTTTTCATGCTTTGAGAAAAAATAGTTTTACCGTGGACCATGGACACCAGGTGAGGCATGCTCAACCATCTCCCATGCTCAAGGAAATTGCATTGTTTGTCCCCAAGCGTGCAACATCGAATGCACATGCATGGTAAAAAAAAGACTTTGAGAAAGAGTAACAACAAAATAATTTGGAAAACACGTCATGTTATGCAACCAATTTCCATGCTTAAGGAAAATGTACTCTTACTGTTGCACATATACACTTGGCGAGGTGACCCTAAACCATCTACCCTACTCAGATCATTTAAGTGTTTTTCCCCAAGCGTGCAAAATTGACTGCACATGAATTGTCAACAACACCGAGCATGACTAAAAGTAATAGCAAAACCGTTTGAAAAACACAATGTTATTCAACATGTTTTTTTTAAAATTTAAAACAACATACTCTTAATTTTGATCACTAATGTGTGGTGAGATGTGTACTTGGACCATCTCCCTTAATTGGGTCATTCATGGTGTGTGTCTCCAAACATGCAACATCAACTTCACCGAAAAATATTTGTTGGTAGTCCGTAATATAGTTAAATGAAATAAATAATTTATTAACATAAACTTAAAATTACACAGCCCATGTATTATCTTCAGTCATGTGTGGTTGTTGACATGAATCCAAACCATTTCTCTTAGCAAACTCCAAAACCTTCAAAACATGTCTGCAAGTGCTCCCTCTTACAACCTATGGACATTTGTAAATATGGAAGTCTAGACTACATCATCTAACTAGATACTAGGTGTCCATTGATTTCCGACTTCTCCCTATAAAAGAGCCATTGTTAAATTTATGTGTAGTGACATCTATATCCGAAATTGCCTTAACCCTCTCTTTGGTGGTTGAGTATTCTCTCTCTTTCTTATAGTTAGGAATCTTGATTTTGGAAACCTCATCTTGTGTTTGTAAAATGCTTCTAACCTATACATAAGAGTATAATACAAATCGTCCATTCTTTGAGTACATTTCATCTGACGGTCACACAAATATCTTGACTTAAGAAATGAATAGTATGATTCTATGGTTGCATTGCTCTCTTGATTTGCATGTGTGATATTTTTAAAATTATTTGTCCACATAATTGTAAATAATAAAAAATGAAAAATCAATTAAATTAAATTATCTCATAACAACAAATATTCGTTAATATAATTTGGGATTGATCAATTTAACTCACCAACACGTCCATTTTTATCGCACTACGATCAATTGTGTTTGATCTTTAAATTCATCCATGAGTTCATCAGATAAAATAAAGGTCATATCTTCCCTAGCATCGATAGCATACATTATGGCACTCAACTTCTCAAAAATATTCATAACGATTTCTTTACTCATACATCTATTATACAAATATCGTTATCACACAAGTCATATATGCGAACAATATATATTACAAAGTATTCAATTAAAATAATTCTTGTATATATTATTTAACCATGCCATGTGAACATGCCAAAGACAAAGGATTACATGACATCTAAAAACAACCCTGGGTTAAAAAAACTTATTATATTAAACAAACAAGTTGAAACGTTTTGTATATCAAAATTACATAAACAATCAACACAATTTAACTTACCTAGTAGCTTGTATTTCAATTGTCACATCATCTATTATGAATATATTGACTTTTCAATTGGAACGATTTTTTTCCCATTTTTGCACCTCAATTAACCAATTATATATGTCTTCATTCTTATTGCGGGATGAAATTTTCCATGCAATGGGCACCCTTGCCTGTTTTTCATCAAATACTAACAAATAGCATAGTTGGTACAAAAAAACAAATATGAAGGTTGGAATATATAAAATGTGAAATTGTGTTCATTATCTCATAAAATACCTATCACAAATTTTTCATTTAATTCATGCCATATTTGTTTGTAGCGAATGTTGAATCCATGGAGATAATATAATTATATGAATGGCATACTATCATCTCACATATCCATACAATTAGAATCTCAATCATGAATGGGGAATTACTTCCATTAGGCGCCTGATAGAAGAAAAATGATTCTCTATCCTTTGCATACCACAAGTTCATGTCCATTGCATCATCCACATGTTTTTGAGACCTCTTTGAATGAACTCTTTTCCAAGCATTCACCACATGTTTTCTTGTTAGACATTCATCCCTCATTTTAAGAATGTTCATTAATATAGGGTCCATGAAATATTTCTCATATATCGTGTCCATTGAAACATCTCTAAAAAAGAGACTCAATATAATTTTTTCATTCAATTAACAAGTATGAAGGAAACAATCCTCGTATAATTATTTGTGGCATACACGCCATGTCATATCTCTCTATTGGAATCAAAATGAAAGCAATCAATATATAATTATAACTATATTTGGTCTTTCATACATCACATTAATGATGAAATGACACTGAAAACCCTTTTTTTAACTTCCACACTCTATATTTGGTTAGAGGTATGTTCAAAATATCGTCGGGATCAAATGCACACCAATAATTGTACGAACACGCATAAAATATGTTATTTAAAATGACACCCATAACGTTCATAAAAAATGTTAAAAAAACTATTAAATAGATTGGGGCATTTGCAACATACCAAGAATATGACTTAGTTGTATGCCTATATAATCTAATGCTTCATTGATCCTATGAGTGGTGATTGAATTTAGTCTTTGTGCATTCAAGAGAACCTTCACCTTTTACAAAAGCCTCAACTTTTCCAACTGAGATTGTTGCACAAAGTTTCATCCCATTTCCTTTATTGATCAGACTTCATTCTATTTGTTTGCTATTGAAATACATTTGGCTAGCACCTATTTCTTGGATGAGGAAATTACACATGGTCTACCATGCAATTTTTCATCACATCCTAGCAAAAAAAACATGATATGAGCGTCGTGTATGATGTAAAACATTAATGATCACATGTGGAACATGCAAGCATTCGAAAATGTGTACAAGTTGAAAAACACTACGTAATTTTGAACTTGTACATGTATAAATCGTACATACTCCAACAGTGTTTAAAAATTTCATTTCTTCCAAACAACAAATGCAACTACCTACCATGATAAATACATGTTGTTCCAGTGATTGACATTGCATAACGAGATGCGGGCCGAAATGAATAGAAGCCCTTACTAATCATCCTAACCAATTTTTGTCTATTAAAAATAGTGTTGCTTCACACCTTTACATAACTGTAAAGTGTATTGTTAATGAAAATAAAGTATATACATAATGCATAGTTGCATTCCTGATTGAATTACTTCCATAAAATGGGTTAATGGTAGTGAAGGGTTTTAACTATAAAATCAAAACCTTCTCATCCAATCAGGTAACGTAATATGACATGTTTTTCATATGACAATATCAAAACCATGCATGTTCTAGTTGTGTTCAAATATTTCATTTCTACAAAGTCGAAATTGCAACTACTTACTGTCATAAATGTATGACAATCTAGTCATTTGATAATGTATAACAAAATATGAACAACAATATGTAACACAAACATGTTGAAAAACACAATGTGTTGTTCAACTTACGCTACCGAACACAACTGGAACATGCAAGAACTTGAAAACACATATATGTTGAAAAGAACAATGTGTTTTTCAACCTGTATGTGTTGTATTAGTTGTGTAAGTTCCAACATTGTTCGAAAATAGCTTCCTGGGAAGGCAAAAAATGCAACTACTCATTGAAATTTCATAACAAAATTTGTACTGAAATATTGTTCAGAAAATGCCCTTATTACTCTACCCAATGCAATTATTTGTATGAAAAAATAGTGGTATATTATACCATAACATAAGTCTATTGTACATGAGCAATGCAAACAAATTAAAATTGTAACATATAGTTGGATTCTTTAATTGAATTACTCACTAGACAATGAAGGAACAAATTTCATCAAATCTAAAACATGGCAAATGAGTTTACTCATAAGGTATGGTTTGAAACTTACCGTGTTTTTCAATTTCCTCTTCACTTTCGCGGTGGCCATTTGCTTAGCTTCGAAAATGCTTTTTATTTTCTAAATATCACTATAATTAATCTCTTGGATCAGTCAAAAAAGTTTTCAGTAGTGTAATTGAATGAAATACACTTGTGTTTTCTATTTAGGCTTTCTTTAATATATGTTGTTTAGGAAAACAAATTCTTTGTTTTATTCAACACTTTTTGATCTTTAAACTCTTCAACTTTGGAATTATCCACATAATCACAATTAATCGTTGTTGTTCTACTTTCTATTAGAAAATAACAGAGATAGTGAATGAATTATACTTGTGCTTAGAATCAACAATTTGCAGAAAGGGAAAGAATATAGACTCATACAGCAACAATTTTACCCTGGAAAACCTCCAAAGGAGGAAAAAAACCAGTCGCGAAGGGCAATTTAACTTTCTTCCCACTTTTATTGGCCAATTCAATATTAAGTACAGAAATTACAATAAGTATGAAAGAGAAGTAGATAATATCTCACACTTCCTCCCAGTTACTTGATTGCTCTGTCTCAAGTACTCCTTGCTTCTACAAATCACAATTCCAACACTAAGAGCTTCTTACTCGCTTCATGCTTCGATGCCTTTGTTCTCTTCCATAACATGCATTTATATCCTTTCTCATGTTCTCCTGTGCACTGGAGAATGTGAAAGGTCATGCAAAAGAAGAGACATGGACACCCTTTGGAATTTGAGGACTGTTCGCGTCATATTTTATTTTTTGTCCGTAAGAGCCAGGACCACCGCCCTAGTGGGGCGGCGGTCCTGTCACTAAATAGACAGCACCTCCGTGTATCATTTTTTTCTTCTTCATGTTGACTGTTTTTATGAAGTAGATTCATTTTGGATCCCTATGGATCACACCTCCTGCTTAGGAGGCTTTTGGTCCCACAAAAGCTTAGTGGGGGAGTAGATGAGGAAATAATTCCCTCACTTGCTCCTTTGAGTACCACCGGGCCTGCCTTGGTGTCTTCCCTTTCAGTCCAATCTTCCAAGACTCCTGCGGGCCTCTCTTAGTCTCTCTAACCTTTTGCTACAGCACTACATCCTCCTCCAATTCGCCTCGTGAGTCCAAGACGCAATCCTAAATGGAGGGTAGCAAGTGTAGTCCTTCATCTTCATCTAGCATGGATGGCTCATATAGGTGCAAGTTCTCATAGTTTACTACAGAGTACATCCTCATAAATGGTGGCAATTCGAGTCGAAAAGCATTTTCTCCAACCTGCTCCAATATGGTGAAGGGCCCATATCGTAGTGGTTTGAGTTTCCATGCTTGACCTTGTAATCTCTCCTTACTCAAGTAAAGCCAAACTCTATCTCCAACATGTAGCTTATGTTCTCTCCTATGTTGATCGTGCCTAGCCTTGTACTTGGCTTGAGATTTCTCTAGTTGTTCTTTGAATTTGAGATGGATTTGTCAGATCCTCTTAATGAATTTGTTTTCTCTAGTCACCTCTATGTCTCGTGTCTCCTTCTCATCCTGCTGCCCAACTGCTATGTCCAGTGGATTTGTAGGTATATATCCCAAGCATGATTCAAACAGTGACTTCATAGTGGATGTGTGTACTGCCCGGTTATAGGAATGTTGAATGTAGGCTAAGGACTCATCCCAAGTCCTTGGATATTTGTTGTTATACCCTCTGATCAACTGTACCAAAGTCTTGTTTACCACCTCCATCTATCCATCTGTCTATGGATGGAAAGTTGTGCTCCTCTGAAACCTGGTATCCATCTTGTCCCACAAAGTAGTCCAAAACTTTCCCAAGAACCTAGAATTCCTGTCAGAAACAAAAGACTTTGGCAAACCAAAATGCACCCATACATTAGCAAAGAAAATATATGTTGCCTCATGTGCTTTTACTATCTTTTTACATGCCATAAGAACACACATCTTACTGAATCTATCAACAACAACATATAGATAGTCATGATCATGTTTATACATAGGTAATCCTCCTACAATATCCATAGAAATGTCCTCCCATGGATGAGTAGGTACTGGCAAAGGCATATACAAACCCTCCTTCCTAGTCTTAGTCTTGCTAGTACAACAATGTTTACATCCCCGTATAAATTTTGATACTTCTTCTTGCATATTGGGCCAATACACGTACCTTTGCAAATGGGCTAGGGTCTTACCAACACCAAAATTTCCTGCTACTTTCGAGGTACGTGCTTCCGTCATCAATAGAATTCTCTCTTCTTTTAGCACACAAAGTTCCGCCAATGGTAGAGAAACCTATATTTGAGATAAAAATCTTCAGTCTCTGTCCTTTTAGCCCCTTGGGGCTGCAACTGCTGAAATGTCACCCCAAAGTATTTGTCTTGGGCATGTGCCTCTCCGTAAGCTTCCTTCATGAAGGGCTCGATCTGAGAGATAGTGGCCAAACAGAAAAACTTCTCCTATGTGGGTGGCCTAGAGAACATGTCTACCACCAAGTTTGTACTACCCTTCTTGTATATAATCACCAGATGGAACTGCTAAAGAAACATCATCCATTTGTAGTGTCTTTCCTACTGTAATTTAGAATGTGCTTGCAAATAATGGATAGGTTTGTGGTCAGTGTGCACAATAGTTTCTTTACCCAAAAAATAATGCTTCCATTTTTTAATTGTCTAAACTAGTGCATACATTTCCTTATCATATACTGAATATCCTTTAACTGCTGAAGTGAAAGTTTCATAATGATAGCATACGGGTTTACCTCCTTGAAGCAACATTGTGCCCATAGCGTAATGACTGGCATCTATCTCTACTTCAAAAGGTTGCTGCAAATTAGGAAGAGCAAGTACTAGAGCATGACTAATCTTGTATTTCAATAACACAAAGGATTTGTCTTGTTCCCTGCCCCAGTCAAAACTCTTACTCTTTGTGGCCACTGTGTGTAGAGGTGCTGCAATCGCAGAGAAGCCCGGAATGAACTTTCGCATGTATTGTACTGCTCCCACAAAACTCCTAGTTTTTGTGGCTCTTGTTGGTGTTGGCCAATTAGTGATGGATTCCACTTTCTTTAGATCCACTCGTAGCTCTCCTCCTCCAACCACGTGCCCAAGATAGACAAGTAACTGTTTGGACAATTCACATTTCTTCATATCACAAAGCAGTTGTTTCTCCTTGAGAACTTGTAAGACTTGTTGTAAATGAGTTAGATGCTCTTCCCATGTGGCACTAAAAATCAAGATATCGTCTAGATATATAATGAAACATGAATCTATGAAATCCCGCAATACATCATTCATTAATCTCATAAATGTAGTAGGTGCATTGTTTAACCCAAAAGGAAGTACTAGCCATTCATACAAACCCTGTTTTGTTTTGAAGGCAGTCTTCCATATATCCTCCTCCTTCATTTTGAATTAGTGATAACCTGACTTGAGATCCAACTTCATGAAAAATTTGGCATGCTGAAGCTTGTCTAAGAGATCATCTATGCGGGGAAGTGGATATATGTTCTTTATGGTGATCTTGTTCAAAGCACGGTATTCAATGCAAATTCTCCAAGAACCATCCTTCTTTGGCACCTTCACGATAGGTGAACCGCATAGTGAGGTGCTCGAACGTATCACCCCTTGGCCTATTAGTTCCTGAAATTGTTTCTTTATTGCAGTACTCTCAAGCAAGGATTGCCTATACAACTCAATGTTCGGTAGAGGGGACTTTGGCAATATTTGAATCTCATGCTCTACTTCTCGTTTTGGTGGTAACCCACTAGGAGCCTGAAATAATTCCTGAAAAGACTAAATAATACTATCCAAATCATGCTTTCCTTGGTTTGAAATCTCTACAACTTCTACCCCATCTTGTTTATCCTTTAATAAAAGTAAACAAAACTGATTATGATTTTCCTAAATAAGTCATTTTGCTTGGTTAGCACTTACCATAGTAACATGTGTCTTACACTGGTGTGCCCAGATGTTGTAGCTGATCTCGTCCTTGACCCATCTGTACCGGTTTTCCCTCCTCATAAATATAGCATCCCTAACATACAAGTAAGGACTCTCGAATACAACATCAAAAGCATCAAGTGAAATAACATCAGCTTCCAAAACATCAATATACTGGGAATTTATCTCAAACTTGACCTTACATCTTCTTGTTACCTGAATTTCAACACCCTTCTTCACCCAACCCAAAGGATAAGGGCATGGTTGCTCATAAGTCTCAAGACCAAGCTTCTTTACAATTGCTTTAGAAATCAAGTTAGACTGAGAACCAGTATCAACCAAAGCATTTACCTTAGTTCTCTTGATCTGGAACAATCTACTCATTTCCTCTTCTTGGTTGTCCATGTTGGTGGTCGTGCATCCAAGCCTTTCGTCTACATCAGAGTCATCTTCGATTTCCACCTCCCCTTCTGTTCTTACAGTTGTCATGGACTTCTTCGATTCCTTGGTTCGGTTCTTCGGATGCAACTCTGGATGCAACTTCCAACATGTAGCGTCAGTATGACCATTAATATCACATAACGACCCAAAAATTTCACACCCAAACAACACAGTAAAATACAGGATAACTTTTTTTTTTTTTACACAAACACGACACGACATGCCACCACCGAGGTCACAACTAACTCCGTGGATAACTCAATACAAGGATGACCACAAGGGTAGCACGGAAATGTTCACACCCACCAAGGATGGTTTACTTTTCTATTTGACAAAACAACATAAGAAGCCACCACTTAACACACCTACAGATAGGGCAAGCCACAATGAGGAAATTATTGATGGTTATTTATTTTTATGTAACCTCTTTCGATCCTTAACTACAGTTTGCTAAGACTCTAGATATGATTTGTACAATGCTTCTTACAATACTAAGTTTTCTCTGGCTTATTAAATCTATTCACCACTATCCTCTTCTAACAACTAACAGTTCATTTCACCTTAGGGCCTCATTAGTTATTGCCAGTATTTTACAAGCTCTTATCCAGAATTATCAACCGATTTTAAGGAATAATACTTTCACTAGAGGAGCCAATTTGGGTTATCATGTTATATAATTTCACCATAAAAGGAATAATGTTTAGAGGAGCTAGGGTTATCATGTTATATAATTTTACTTGCAAAGATAGTCTCGCCTATGATTTCTTTAAAGAATTCCTTGCTCTCAAGTTGGTAACCTCTACGTTAATTTATTTAAATATAACTTTTAGTTCAACTTTTATAAGTATTAAACAACCCACGTTATTTTACTTATGTCGCATTATTAATAAGTCATAGCAAGATTTACTCAACATTTCTTTTCAAGGGTAGAGTTTAATAACACTCATTCACCAGAACAAAACAAGGTTACATCCACACTTAAAATACCAATAATCCAATAAGGTCACTCAACAAGCAGTAACCAATATTTTAATATTTTCAATGATGGTCAAACAAACCAAGGTGTCCAAAGTTAAGATGACAAAGTCCACAAATACATTATACTAAGACCATGATCCTCTCCTACATTTTCCACTGTATGTTATCAATAGTTGAACAATATAAAAAGGATTCATGTAAGAACTTCTCAGCTGAGGTTGATGCACAAGTTTACAAGTCTATCCCTCATCTACTCGCTAAAATTCCATCTGCAGCAAATATTTACTAGAGTCAGTTCGCTAGAACTGAGCATGATAAGATATAAACCTCACCTAATAACTTATGCCATCTAGCATTTAAATAAATGAAATTTTGCAATACTCCCTATCAAATAATTCCTAATCATGTATTCAAATCTTAACTGCACATCTCATGATAATACATTTCATACCCATCATTGATCACTTCCCTAAAATCTGCTTACATATGAACAAAAATTCCAAGTGGCTAGAAGATATGCAACCTTAACCTTGCATTTAATCATAATTAAATTACAGTAGTAATAATAAAGCTCACCTAATACCCTCAACCTACTTCACATATATAAGTGTCCAACAATATTATCTTTCAATTAAATAAAAGCACCAACGACATTAAGCTTCTATAATAAATACAAGTGTCAATCTTATGATAATCATCAATATTACCCAAGTATCAACCTTTATAGAAAATCAAGGATATGTAAGTATACTTTTGATATTTATCTCACAATTTAAAGAATATACTTATGTAAACAAGGGTTCCACAAATCAGTAAGTTCATATATTATTTAGATATCCTATCGGTTGTTTATTATCATGTCTCTATATGCCTCTATTAGTATAAGAGTCCAACTCAGAGGAATGAATTACGAACAACAATACCGTCATACTTTGTTAATGAGTAGAAGGTACATTTGGCTAGCTAAAATATGTAAGCGTGGTCCAAGCCACTATAAATACAAGTATCAACATTATCTCAACTCCCAATTGAGATGCAAGTATCAATTTTTAGCTAACATAATAATCATCGTAAATGCCAGAAAATATTCCATGCGTTAACCAAGTATTGAAATAACATATTTATCCTTACTGGTTACCTGATAACATAATATATCATATTATATAATTCAACCTCCACTTGCATATCTCAATTTATGGGTATTAATCATTGTCATATATAATGAAGTTAAATAATTTCAGGTCGACTTCTATCCTTAACGTCATATAAGGTATGAACAGTCCCATTATGGTAGTTGTCACCTTTACTTAAGGCTGTGTATGAATCCATTTTAGGGTAGTTCTCATAACTTCCCTATTCATCTGTTTTCCTACCAAAAAGCATTTCAACAAGCTTTGAAGTCAAAGTATAGGATAAATTTATAATCTCATATTTCAAGCATTGTCTGAATTCATATGCCTGAGGGCCATCACATGTCAATCAAACTTGCAGAATGTACACATTCATGAGAGTTCGATGTATCCAATATTACTTTAACTGATTCGAAGATCTAAGAAGTGCCTCAAACTTAAGCCATATAGTTATCCACACAAACTAATGTCTTGAGGCTTACCGTATTCAAAAAGGTCACAAAATAGAAACCCCATTAACACATGCTTCAGGAGCGTTCCAATCTAAAAATAAGCTCATAGTAATAATAATAGTAGAGGCCCTGGTGAGGGGTTTTCAATAATCCCCAAAGTAAACGATAATCAAAGGAGTCAGATAGTATCTAGAAGGGACCAGTAAAGCCAGTACGACTCTCCCCAAATAGAAGCCTCCAATCCTAATGGGGGGGGGGGTTTATATTATTATCAAACCACATTTAAAGACCAACACAGTCTTCCAAGAAAAAATTCCCGTTTTCAAGCCATGTTTTACATAATAAAAACAAGACAAGAAAAATTCTAAATCTCATTCACACACCACAATATTTTCTACAGAAACCATTGTTCACAGGAGTAATCAAGGCAAAATGATAAACCGACTTTATAAGATCGATAAGCGAGAATCACTGGAGAGAGATCAGCTCATGCAATTATGATTAAAAGTCATTCGAAAACCCATCTCCTTTTGGGCATCTCTTTCCAAGAATGAGTCAACATATATATGTAAATAATTATTAAATAATATCAAGAGTCCGAACGTTATTTACTTAGTAAAAGGATAACGCAGCAACAATCCAAAAGAAACTCACATCTACATAATTCAAACAAAATTGCAGAGATTGATTTATCTAAATGCTAAAGGAAATAAATCATCAAGAGAGAGGGTTAGGGCTTATCACGCCTTTAATGCGCTTCCCAAGACAAGGGCACGCTGAAACAGGCCCTTGAAGGTAGTAATGAGCTGAGGTTGGCTGCTACTAAGAACACCAATTTCCGAAGACCAAGTATCACCATTGCAGCATGCATAGTGCCCAAGTATACCACCAATCAGACCAGTAACCAAAGGTGCCTTTTCTGAGTTCAAACAAATATCATTCCAGCCTGTCAAATATGCAACTCCTAACGCTAGTGCTGTGGCAATCGAACTATTCACTAGCACTTGCATCCAATCCCGTTGGCCTCCCTCCTTGTATTCAACATCATTTTTTTGCGCTTCTTTTCAGTACCAAGCTTTGTGAGCTTTGAGGATGTGAAGAAAAACACGAGGAGGAGAGCTCCAAGCCTGTAGGAAGCCATGATAGATGCTGACATTACCAGGAACCTGGCAAAACCACCCGACAGATTTAAAGACTTCCGTCGAACAGCCCATCCTGCTATGAATAATGCAAGCGCCACACTTATGAAGGCTTTTATTACCAGGCTCTCCTGGTAACACTCTTACTGTCACTTAATTGATTTTGACAAAAAATAATCTTGAAGGAGAATCCCAAATTTGAGGATGCATTCAATACTGAACAGATAACAACATAGTTGGACAACCTGCTTGTTGGAAGCGCTCAAAAAGGCTTCTACTGAACTGCAACATGCCTGTTGCCTGGCTAAACATTGTTGCAGGTTGTTGCTGTGGATCCCCAATAAGAACACAACTCGCAGCACCCAATGAAAGTGGAGGTAACACGCCTACCGCACTAGCATGTAGCTTCATCTATAACCACCATACCAAACCCACGCGGCCAGCAGGGAAGGCGCCCAACAGTCCTCCACGCTCAGAAAACCTTCCTCCATGTTTTCCAAATGCCCCCCCGAGCTCCAGGCGGTGAACAAGATCCAATGCGGCCAGGGAAGGAAAAAGGGAGGCGTCCAGGATCTGCGCACCAGCATAAGGCGTGAGGGGGGTTTCATTGCGGCCAGGGAAGACAAAAAAGGTCGCGCCCAGGATCTGCGCACCAGAAAACGACCACACAGCAAAGGAAACTTGCAATAAACTCACAACTGTGAGCTTTTCATCTGGGTGCGCGACCCCCAATCCACTGAGCACGCAGATCCCCAATCTACTAAGCACACAAATCCCCAAAACAAAGAAAACGTGGCTAGCAAAGCCATAACAGCTCATGAAGACAAAGCACGGGTAAAAACCCAATACGATTTCACTCACGCTTCCCCAGATCCCAGGGAAGGTCCAACACGTTTTTCCCTTTACCGGGTGGTGCAAAAATGACAGGCCGTGTCTTCCTCATGCAGCCATTTCGAAACTGCAGTGAAATCCTTCAGAATGTACGTCCGTTGACAAGGAAATAACGTCTGTCTTGTAGGGGGAGATCTGTGTGATACACAAATCCTAAATTCTTCCCATTCGAGCACGCCTTAGAAGATTTTACAAACCTAAACCATATTTAATTTGTTCGCCTTAAAAGCCGAGCAGGGTAGAGCTTCATCCTCATTTCCCTACATTATTTTATGTAATCGCTTATCAAAATTTAACAATAGGGTTGGTATCAAATCGACGATCAGAAGGCGAGGTTAACGTCGACCGATAAATAAAAATATTATTATTATTATTATTATTATTACCACTTATTAATACTTATTAATCCAAATAACAAGAGCCAACGAGAGGTCAACATAAGCACCACAACGTTAAAAACTTAGCGACATGGTCGTCGGAGACCTTCCTATGCCAAACTTTTCAGCTAAACCCCGAGCCACTGAGTCCATGGAGTCTTGTTTGACAGAAATTTTCTTTTGTAAATCAACAAGCTCTTCTTGCCTTCTAAACATTCTATCCATCATGGTCTCTAGCATCTCGATTCTACGGACCAAGTTTTCTTCCTCCATTTGTCCCTGAATTCTCTATTTCCACTTCTTTGTAGAAATTTCTATATCGCAAGGTAAAGCTTATTCACCTTTAGATCCCGTCACTTTCATAAAAATCCAAGAATGAATACCACAGTCCTGGATAATTGTTAGCTCTGATACCAAAATGATCTGTAAAATCTTCAACTTTGGAATTATCCATAGAATCACAATTAATCATTGTTGTTCTACTTTCTATTAGAAAATAACAGAGATAGCTAGTGAGTGAATTATACTTGTGCTTAGAATCAACAATTTACAGAAAGGGAAAGAATATAGACTCATACACCAACAATTTTATCCTGGAAAACCTCTAGAGGAGGAAAAAAACCAGTCGGGAAGGGCAATTGCTCTTTCTTCTCACTTTTATCAGCCAATTCAATAATAAGTACAGAAATTACAATAAGTATGAAAGAGAAGTAGATAATATCTCACACTTCCTCCTAGTTACTTGTTTTCTTTGTCTCAATTACTCCTTGCTTCTACAAATCACAATTCCAACACTAGGATCTTTTTACTCACTTGCTTCATGCTTCGATGCCTTTGTTCTCTTCCATAACATGCATTTATAGTATTTCTCATGTTCTCCTATGCACTGGAGAATGGGAAAGGTCATGCAGAAGAAGAGACATGGACACCCTTTAGAATTCGGGGACTGTTCGCGTCATATTTTATTTTATGTCCGCAAGAGCCAAGACCGCCGCTCAATGCAAACAGGCTGTCCCAGGACTGCCACCCTGGTGGGGTGGCGGTCCTGTCACTAAACAAACAGAACCTCCGTGTATCATTTTCTTCTTCTTCGTGTTGACTGTTTTGATGAAGTAGATTCATTTTAGATCCCTATGGATCACTTTGTTTACCAGCAGAAATTGAAAACCAATTCTACTTGAGTCTTTTCCAAAATCATTGTGTTTAATCTCCTGATGGATCAAGAAAGTTGCTACATACATACTTAGAGTGAATGCAACTTTTTTTTCTATCCAAACTTTCTCTAGTGAACGTTCTATTTCAAACTTGTGTTTTTCAATCTTCTCTTTGTTTACCTAACATATCTTTAACTTCATAAGCATACTATCCTTTCCAAAACGCATTGTGTTTAATCTCTCGCATTGATAAAAAAAAGTTTCTACATACGTAATTGACGTGAATGCAACCATTTTTTCAACCTCCTCTTTGGTTCCCTAGCATCTGTAAAGCTTCATAAACACAATTTTCCTTTCCAAAAAATATTGTGTTTAATCTTCTACATTGATCAAGAAATTTGGTACATGCGTGATTGGAGTGAATGCAACTTTGTTTTCTATCCAAGCTTTCTCCATTGAATGTTATGTTTTAAACTTCTTATGTTTTTCAATCTCTTCTTCAATTCCCTAGCATTTGTTCATCTTCATGAACACATTATCCTCTCCAAAAAACATTTTGTTTAATCTCTTGCATTGATCAATAAAAATGCTATATACGTAATTGTAGTGAATGCAAACTCTGTTTTCTATCTAGGCTTTCTCCAATGAACATTTTATTTCAAACTTGTGTTTTTCAAAATCCTCTTTAGTTCCCTAACATCTATTAAGCTTCATAAACACATTGTATTTATAAAAAAATATCGTGTTTAATATCCTGCATTGATGAAGAAAGTTTCCTAAGTATGTAATTGGAGGGAATACAACTTTGTTTTCTATCCAAGATTTTTACAATAAACATTCTATTTCAAACTTGTGTATTTCAAAATCCTATTTGGTTCTCTAGCATTTTTTTAACTTCATAAACACACTATATTTTCCAAAAAGCATTGTGTTTAATCTCCTACATTGATAAAGAAAGTTGCCACGTATGTAATTGGTTTAGCAACTGTGTTTTCCAAAATCCTCTTTTTTTCCTAGTGGTCATCAACCCAACTTATAAAACATTGTATTTTAGAAACAACACCACATTTTACCTATTGGATCAATCAAGAAGGATGTCAACAATGTATTTTCCAAGTACTAGATTTTATCTTTTGTGTTTTCAATTCACGCCTTTTTCCATAAATGTTTTGTTGCGGAAAAATATAATTATATATTTAATGCAATTCATTTTTCACATGGGAAACCATGTTCATTTTATTAATTTACCTTTCTTTGGAAGTTACAGTTGTAGTTGAGGAATTTGGCATATTAATTGCCATATCAATGTGCATTGTCAGTGTTCAGGGAGTACAACGGGCAAGTAGAGATGGAAAATGAAACAAGTATCAACAATTAAAATCAACAATTCAAGTTGTCCCTACCACTATTAGACTCATGTCAGAATGGTTTTTCGACTATCGAATTTTGATGACTTTCGGATGAGCATGCATGTGTTTCCTATGTAATTTAGGTGTCGCAATATCCTCACATGTGTTGCTGTAAATATTGTATGAAAGTTCACCTGCAAAACCATATTCAAAGCATCAAATTCTAAAAATAAAAATGCATATGAATAGGTTAGAATGACCTTAGCCACCAAATTAGAGGTCTTACAACTAAGCATTGCACTACATTTTGGACCCGATGTAGTTCTATGTGCTTATGTGTGTAATTATGTGCCTAAGGTGCCCTAGTGCTAATGACGCCAAAGTAGGGAGCACTAACTAGATGTAAAAAATGCAAATGGTGGATGGAATAGAATGAATACAACCCTTACCTCCTATGCTTGTGTGATGTAGATGTAGAAGATGCCCAAGTAGATAGTTGTCTTTAGTAGATGATAGCCAACCCTTAGTATAGTGAGCATGCTATGTTTATATAGGGATATCTTGTTCAAATTTCAACACTAATAACCCAAAAATGTCGAATACCACCTAGGGGAATGAACGGGGGAATAATAAAGGCCGACCTCAAACAAGCAAAATGGAACCACGAATTGCGAAAATAAGGGCACCTAAAATCATGGACTGGGGTACCCCGTGATGCCCCAGTGCTACCCTAGGCACCCTGGTTAGGGTCTAGAGACAATAAATGACCAAATTACGATAGCTAAGACCCTTTAAGAGATGACCAAAAGTGCACAGACATCTAATGAATAAACTAGGAAAATAACAATAATGACTAACTAACTAATGACCAGACAAAAGGAAGAGTCATTAGTGAATACTTTTATTACATGAGATCCATATAAAAAATAACATACTTGGCGGTATAAATGTAATAGTAAGTGCGTGATTTTGTGACTACAAGAGACAAGAGGGACTACAAAAGATGTAAAGCCACAGCTGGATCTAAACTCTACAACTCTAGGAAGTTTCCATGAAGAGTTTCCATGACGTGGTCCTTGACCTATAGACTGAATAATATCTAATTGCATCAAACAATATGCCTTTCCTTGGGAAAGACAAAAAAAGAGTATTGGAAGTTTTCCCACCTTGTAAATAAAACCGAAGGGAGAAGTAAAAATAACTATAAATCTGGTCCTCTAAAGTATGACATAGGTCTAGCAAATGAGTGCACAAAAAATGAAGGTAATTCCACAAGCGTAGAATTATCAGAGTGTAAGAGAAGAACATCTGCTGAAAGGATGCTCAAGTGAAGTGAAGGAAATGAAAAAACCACTACAACAATAGAAAGAGGATCCAAAACTAAGGATGGATCAATGAGGGTCTCTGAAAAAGTGGAAGTGATAAGAGTCCCAGAAGGGGAATTCCCAACAAAGGAGACGAAGGACTCCTCTAAAATAGCTGTAGAAGGATGAGAAATTCACTGTACTACAACATGAATAGACACTATGAAGAGATAATGAAGGTCTTTAAAATACTCATTTGAAAAGGGTGGCTCAACAAACAGAAGAACACTGTTTGACATGTAAGAATCATCAAAGCTTAAAGGATGAGGAGTGGAAAGGGCCTCACATAGTGGAAGTGGAAAGAAGGCAAATGTCATGAATGTATGAGGATGGAACAAGATTTCCCAATGTATGATGATAAGGGAGGAGTGTCAACATTCTCTGAAAGGTGGCCAAGAGAAGGAGGAGAGGAGTCCTCAGTAGTACTTTTGTCATCAGACATAAAAGAAAAAACCTCGTCATCAGGGATGTAAACAAGTGAGTTTGTGTTAGAAAAATTGTTATCACAAAAAGAAGAAGAGGAAACAACTATATCAATAGGAGAAGATCAACAAAAATCTCTGAAGGGTCTCCAAACAGTGATTGAAATATGCTACAGATAATGTGAGGAGGATCTAAGTGTGTCATATAAGTGTGGAGAGGTCTGAAGACATGTAACATCAAGTTACTAACAACATTGTTGCACGTGTTGAGGTAGTCTTCAAGATGACAAGGATCAACAGGTGCAAGAACTAGCCCATACAAAAAGAAAGAAAATACCTTGTGAGAAAAGTACCATTCCATAAAAACATGTTATGATGTATAGTTATCTCTACCAAGAAGAAGTGGTGGAGGATAAGAAGAGATCCTGCAAATATTAGGTCTAGAAAGAGCATCCTCTATGGTGTAATGAATGGTGTGTGAATACACACAAGGTTACAAGACGTCAGACTCATCCGAGAATGCATCTGCAAGCAATACAAAACCCAATAAAAATGATAACCCCCCATGTTTTTGGAACTTTATAAATAGTGTATTGATTAAAATAAGGTGTGTTCATGTGATGTGAGACAATTGACCATTCACCTTCCAGTAGGTAATAAATCATGCAAGAGTGGAGGCCAAAGTAAGTCTTAGTCAAAAGCAGAGGAACAACACATAAGCAAGTACAAAAGGGCGCAAGAAAGAACAAGGGGACAAAATAGTGTTCAGTGAGAGAATGTGTCTCACATCACAAAAGACGGGCTCTCTTTCCACAAGGATATGGAGGACGTGCTCACTAGCTATAAGTGAAGAAGAGAACTACAATGATGATGAGCCAAGAAATATGGCTCGAAAATCCCCAATAACCCTATAATGAAGCCCAGAAAAGGTACCCCCCCTTAATGATGAATTTTTTAATTTATTTTTCTATTAATTAGGCTTAACTAATTAGAAAAGGGGAAAAGGGACGTGGGGCTCAAAGGGTGAGCTAGCTCAGCTTTGCGAGCTGGCTGACAAGCTGAGTTGTGGAAAGGGTGAGCTAAAAGCCGAGTTGCTCGGCGAGCTCTTTGGGATGGCTAGTGAATTGTGTAGAGGTGGTGTGCACTGAGCCAAACTAATCTAATACATTGATTTGATAGGGAAAACCAATGGACGACACACCAGGGTGAGCTACTAATGGGTGACAAGCATCAAGTTTGGGAACTCGACTGAGCTATTGGATGTAATGAGAGTGCCGTTTTGGAGTTACACGAGTCGGTAAGTGCATGGGTGAGCCGACGATATCCCTGGAGATGGGTTGGCTTGGAGAGGAGAAGGTTAGGGTACACGTGTTGAAAATCTAGTGAGGGGGCCAGGCTCTTGATTGAATGCTGAGCCACAGTGTAACAACAGGGTAACGCGGTGTGGATGACAAGATGTAAGTTCCAATGGAGTAGATGAGCCATAGATGGGCTGACCAAGGTAAGAAAATAGTGGAGCCAAGATGAATGAGTGGACGATATTGAAGCTATTGGTGATGTAGCAAGTAGGGTTCAATGCATAAAGGCTGAGCATGGATGAAATAGGGAGGTGAGTGCATGGTAGATTAGAGTAATCCGATAGATCAGGGAGACCAATACACATTAGGAACCAATGCGGGATGACCAAAAATGAGTCTGGAGCAATGGCGAGGAGAGTCAGCGTCATGAAGTGAAGTAGTGGAGGTTCCAATGCATAACAGCATAGAGAAGGGTAATACATGGATCCTCCACGTGAGCAACACAAAAGGAAATGAGTGTAAATAAGCCAATGCATGAGTCCAACATGAGCTGGATGTAGAGTTGAAGATGGATACAAACAGGCTTAAAGCATGAGTTGAGTTAAAACCAACCCAAAAAAAGTAGTGAGTTATAGGGCATGACGATCCAGTGTAGCATATGTCGAGCTAGAGGTGTTCATATTGGCGAGATGGGGCTGAGTTAGGCTAAAAAACCAACTTTCACCACTCAAGTCTAGAATGCACAAAAACTCAAATCTTCAACCTGAACTTGTAATAAACTCCAGAATATACATGCAAGGCCTGAAAATCTATAAACCCTAGAAAAAATAAACCAACAACCTCTGAACAAGATGTAAACTCGAATAAAATTAGATCAATACATCTAATGCACGGATGGAATAGCCATTACAAATCATGGAAAAGAAACCACGAAGAACACGAAACTGATAGTAATAGGAAACAAAAAACAAAGAGTAGCATGGATTCCAACAATGTGTTCTAATACCACGACGAGGAATTATCCTGTAAAATTGACAAGGGCAATTTTGTAGGTAACCATACCAAATTTCCATTCTGGTTCCCCGTAGAGGTTCCTTAGCATTCGGAATGGCATAAAATCCCTTTCCGAAGAATCTAGTTTTTTGAACTTAGTCATTTTGGTCCTTTTTTGGTTGGGCGCAGTTTTTATTCACGCAACATCAAATGAAACTGTGCCCCCTCCTTTCCTTTGGCACATCCTTTGGAGTGTCGACATTCCAAATGTTGCGCCTTCCCATGATGCACCTTTCAAGCCTGTGCACTAAGGCACATGCATATTGTTGACATTCAAAATGTTGCGCCCCTAAATGGTGCGCCAAAGCACTAAAAAAGCAATGTTGACAACCCCAAATCCGCGCCTAGGGCACAAATATTTTCATGTTGGCGTCTATCTGGGTGCGCCTTACAAAAAGTTGGTGGCACATTTATTGCACCTTTTGCTATAAATAGGTGCATCCGACCTGTCATTTTCATGACTAAAAAATGTGGAAAAAGGTTATTCTTCTGCATTTGTCAGCGCTCCTGTCAGCCCCGTGTGTCACTTTCTGTCACATTTGTGGACCCCACATCATTTCCTCCATCTATATATATTCCTGGTAAGTGGTCCTTGCTTTTCTTTTGGTTTTTTGTTGTGGTTTTTTTTTTGTTTGGAGGTTGGTATTATTAAAACAAAAATGAATGAACCTAAGAAGATAATACAACTCCAGCCTGTTTTGTAAATCAACCCACCTTCAACAAGTTTTACCCTCCTTCCAGATCTGCTAACCTGGGAGGCCTTGTCTCAAAAATGAATCCCTGACCCTCTTTCCTCTTTTCCCCTCACTGAAAAATCTGAGTTAAAGAGAGGCAAAAGACCCCAAACCTGCCAAAAAAGTGAAAAATCTAAAGTTATTGCAATCCAAAACCACTATTTTTCTTTGGCGCAAACTGCCATTATTGTTACACTAAACACAGTCGTGCCAAAGGGGCACACTTTCCCTACATGCAACATCACCTTTCCCACACCTTACAAAATTCTTAAAAACCTAACACAGGCACAAGTGCAACTCCTCCTACACCTACATTTGAATGTTCGTGCAGACCCTTCCCACGCCGCGCCAAAAGCTCGAACCTTGGCAGCACCTTAACTCAATGATGCACCCTTTGAACCTGCGCCCTTTGGCGCATCATAATGTTTTGCAACATGTACCATATCTACACCAATGGCACATCTTGAAGCCTTACTACACCAAAAATATTTGCGCTCAGTTAAAACCCTTCATATGGCGCAAGTGCACATCCTATGACACCAACATCTGAATGTTGTGTGTAGTATTTCCATGCCCTGCACCCCTTTTGGTGTTGTTTTCTTCCATGCAACACTCTCTTAAAGTGTGCCTTACTTTTCTGACCCTGCAGCCTGCAGTATAATTGCGCCTTGCGCCTAGAAGCTTCTAAATTGATAACTTTTCATTCTGTAAGCTTTGATGGACAACTTAACAGCTAACATGGCTCTTCTATGATGGAATTCCCTGCTTCTTCTTGCAGATCAGCAACTGAACTCAGATACACACATGTCTTCATCGAGTAAGAAGCCAACCAAGTCTAAGGGTAAGGCCAAACTCACAGAAGAAGAAATGAAGTACAAATACCAAAGGGTCAGGATGCCTGAATCCCTTGCAGAGTGTGACCTGGACATCAGAGATTTAGAACTTGGTCATATTGACATGGAGGACTTCTGGGCCAGAACCAAGAAGGTCACAGGTAGTCCATGGATGGACAAATTGGTCGGCAGTGGTCTACATTTTGTCTCATGGGAATTCCCGTAAGCGTGGTTAACAACGAGTTCATGATGGTGGTGGGCCGTTGTTACAATAAGGACACAAGATGTGTCAAGAATGAGAAGGGTGAGGTAATAATCAACCTCACTACCCAGCACTTTGAAATCATGTTGGGAATCCTACACCACCAGACATTTTGTGGCAATAAGCCAAGGAAGACTGCATAAAAGCATGGAATGAAAATGAAGATAAATGCATGCAGTTGATGAATGAGGTATACCTGAAGAACAAGAAGGTGGTGAGCAGGTGGCCACAAGTCATTCATCACAGCGACTTCTCAGAAGAGTTGAGTGACACCATCACTTTCCTAAGTAGGGTGTTTGGGATTCCTGATGCCCATTATTTTCACAAATGGATGCTCAGATACTTGGAAATAATGAGAAAAAATGTTCCTGATCAACATTTTGAATGGGCGGAGATTATCAGCAGCACCATCTCCGAGCAGCTTCAACAACTCTTAATGACTGGGAAGTTCTACATGAACTCCTATGTGGTATATGCTGCTACCTCTGAAAGAGACTACCCAGCACTGAACCGATGTGGGGTGTGGCCCCAAGTAAGAATATATGAGTATTATCCAAAGTTGAGACTGGAAAACAACATCGCACAATTCAGCAAGATCAATGGTGCCTTCTTCTACGATGTCATCTACCTATTGAGGCCTAATATGACTCATGGTCAGATGACCAAGAGCGTGGTTACTACCACAGAGAAGTGGGGAGCGTTATTTACACAATTCCCCACTTTCACCTATCTCAGAGCCGCCAACTTCTTGGGGGAGCCCACCAAGTTACCAAGATATGCGGGGCCTAAGCTGATCCTATTGGAGCTATCCAGACAGCTCATCACATATCATGAGAAGTGTCTGAAAAGAAAGAAGGGTGGAACTCCATTCCCCCTCACAGTGGGTAGGTACACCTGCACTTCTCATAGCAAAGCCTGGGAAATGTTTACGGAGCTTGAATTGCTCAACTTGAAACACAATTTCCTAGCAAGGCCAACCTTTGATCCTCGAAATTACCTTCCAAGGGAAAAGATTGATCTGATTCACATCCCACAGATCGAAGATATCTACATCGATCTGTATCATGAGGTCAAGCTTAGAAGAAAGGATCACTCCCACCTGGCCCTAGTAGAGATCATCCAATATGGTGTGGCCATTATCCCTGAAAGGTTTCCAAGTGACTAATCAAGAAGTTGATCAGGTCTATCTAGATATGGATGGGGACAATTGGCCATTCACCAAGATTGATAGAAAAAATGTGCCTCAAACTATAGAGGAAAGAGTCAAAGGCACTCTGCAGTGCACAAAGCATTGGTGCAGGAAAAACGGTCTCATTTACCTTGGGGTAGACTTCACCATGTCTCCTTTGGGCGATGCACCTGCTAAGCTAAAGCACTTGCCAAAGGGAAAAGGGAAAGACAAAGAAGGAGAAACAAGCACTACTCAGGAGGAAACTCCGAGAGTCCTCCTTCCACCACCAAGGAACAGGTAGTAAGCCTGATTTCTCTAGAAGAAGAAGAAGCGGTAACTATTCCAATGGGCACATCCACTCAGGATGTTGCCACTGTTGTAACTACTGAAGTTCCCACCATCCCATCTCCCACTCCTCCTTCCCCTCCTCATGTCACTCAACCAACCACTCCTTTGGTTGTGTCTTCTCCCCCATCTTCTACTATTCCCCCTTCCTCTTCCTCCATCTTCTCTTCCCTCGCAGAGCTATCCCCCAACATTTCTTCTCTCATCTCTCAGATCCCTTCCACCCCTAAGGTTTCCTCTCCTGCAGTGACTCCTCCCCCCATGAGCACTATGTTGGTCTTCTCTCTTGATGCCACCACCAAGTGTCTCGATGCATTTCCCCATGTCCCCTGCAGCTACTCCTTCTTCCACCCCTGTTCCCTCCTCTTCCCCTACTCCCACTCCCTTAAGTCCAGAATGGATCTCCAAACACCTGAGCCAGCACAAGAGGAAAGTCCCCATTACACCTATGGACTTCTCCGTCATTCTGAAAAAAGGAGCATAGGAAGAAAAAGGCAGTAACCCGCTTCTCTCAATTCGTGTCAGGTGAAAGAGTGATGGAGATCGCATACCCTGATCCCACAAAGGATAAAAAAGATCTGTCTCCTATAGATTATACAGTGACACAGGTCACAATGGGAACATCCTCAGAAAGCCTATAAGGAGAGGCCTTATCTGCAGTGGATTCCCTTTGCAATAAAGCTTCAGGAAGCAAAGGAAGAGAAGAGGATACTGAAAGAATAGAACAAACATCTTCTCCAAGCCCTGCAGAAAATGGGCAGTGCACCTCCTGTAGCTGCCACCGAAACTCCTGAAGCCCTTAGTCAGGAAAAGATAAATGAGTACGCCAAGATTGGTGAGAAAGGTATGGCAGTATCTACCTGGAGAGACCAGATCCTCAAAGATAGTGAGGAAGTAATTATAAAGTTCACGAAGCTATATCAAAATATTGATCAGGCTAATAAGGAACTCCAGGTGATTGCAGGACCTATCTCTGAAGAGTTGGACCATGCCAGGTTACAACATGAGACATTCTAGAAAGATGCTCGACTACCAGTTGATGACTTAGTAAAATTTGGCGTCTTCGATCACCCAAGAGCACCCAACAAAGTCCTTGCTGCTTTGGACTATTGGGTTGACCAGATGGAATTTATCTTGGAGAAAATAGATAAAATCAAGGAGGAAGCCTTGGATGCAATGCATCAAATGGAACAGATCATCTTAAGGATGTCTCCGGGATTTCTCACTCCATCACACGCCTTGAGGAAGGTAGATGACACTATTCGGCTCTTCAAGGAGATCGTGTCACAAGGTTTAGGGTCAGAAGCCACTTTTGATACAGAATCTATCAACAACCTTCTGGCCTACCATGATTTTGTTGGATACCTGATGGAGGCAGGTAATGAATACTTCAAGCTCCCAGAGAGACTCAGAGATGAACGTGAGACTTATGAGGTCATCGTCAATCACACCAAGGGTCCCGCTCAGGATCAACTTCAACCAATGATTAGCAAGTTCATGGAGTACCATGCTCAATTTCACATTTCCTCTCCTGAGCAGAAGCAGGATACTCCTTTCTAGCCATGGACGATGATGAATAGGCTCCTTCCTCCTAGGATTCTTCCCATTTTTGTAAAGTATTTAAAATTATGTTGGCACAAATGATGACATCATCCATGTTGCACCATGGGATGTTGTCATCCACTAAATTGCCCCAAAGTCAACAGTTGACTTTTAGATATTTTGTAAATATTTTGTAAGTAGTTGTTGTTTCCTTTTTGCCTTCTTTCTCCTTCTCCTTCTATAAATACTTGGATACTTGTTGTATTCAAAGGTGGACATTTTTTAGATAAAAAATAGAAGTGAGAAGAAAAGGCTTTGTACTTTTCATAATAGAAAATATTAATACAGAAATTAAGACTTTGTGCTCAATGAATGTATTATATGCATCAGATCTTTCTTAAGTTAGATCTGTGTTATTTTTCTGTTAGATCTATCTCTACTTTTTTGTCATTTGCTCATCAGTATTGCTTTGTTCATTTATGCAAGTAGGTTTGGCTCTGTTTACTACCAGCCCAAAACATAAACCCTCTGACCTTTCTGCTTTGGAATTCATTTCTTTTCTCCCTTCAGATCTATCCTATCTCCTCTTTCCCTTCATTCCTTTCTTTTCACAGTCAGAAATACCCCTACTGGGATGAGATCCCAAACCCCTGAAGGCAGAATATTATGGGACTTGCACAGATTCCTACTGGTAGAATAGCAATAAACTAGTTTCGCTTTGCTGTCTCAAAGAGGGGCTATGCCCTGCACACTGTTGGCTTGTCTATCCATAGATCTACCCTCTCGATAGATTTTCGGACCAGTATGACAAAATCTATGATGGAATCTTTCACATCCCCTATGAAACCTAATATTGATTACCTCACCTAGGTAAGTTGAATCACCACGTGATCTAGAAAATGACACACACCAACAATAATTTAATATTTTCAGTGTATTATTGTGTTATTTTGTGGTAACGTTCCCTTTAGTTGGGAAAATATAACAACCCACTATTTCAAACAATGCTCCCACATTCTTCTTTCCTGACTCACAACTATTTTGTGGTGTTAATTACGCCACGTGGAAGACTAAAATTCTAAATCAACTTGAGTTTTAAGAAATTTTTCTTATTATAAATGGTTTAACAAATAGATCCATAGATGATACAACCTAACAACGTTAGTTTGATAGGGCCAATTAGAAGGCCAAACTGATTATATTTTTTACGGTGTCTAATGACATGCAACCCCACATTCAAGATTCCAAAACAACCATAGAAGCATGGGATAAGTTGAGCACAATGTATAAGGCCCAAAAAATAACACTGTATTGAATTTTTATAGTTAATTACATACAATGAAATTCAATTTGAACATGAAAGTGGAGGCTTAATTGTGAAGGGTTGCAACATTGAGGTCTTTAATTCTAGCCCTAAGAGAGGAGGTATATGATATACCTCTCATGCCCATTGTTATGATACCAATTCCTCCCTCTCACCACATTTTTCTGATGACAATCAACTTGAAAAATCATACCTTTAGTTTTAAGAGATTGGTGAATTTACAGTAGCAAGAAGAGGCACTAAACAATTAAGAATGATGAAGAAGAACATGTAGTATCTTCTCATTAGAAAGGGAATGGAAAAGTACAATATTGCCAAAAGTCTCAAAAAAACACTAGCAAGGGAAAAAGTAAATGAAAAAGTGTCTTATGTATAAAATATGATAATGAGTTGAAATATTGTTAGTATAAACATAAAATAAAGGGTCATCAAGAAATTACGAACCTCAAAATCAAAAATCAAAACAAGGATAATCACACTACAAGCAAGGGAAGAAAAAGGGGAACTGGTGAAAGAATCCCCATCAACAAGGAAATGTAGCTAATCAAGAAGACCATTTAGATGACGAGGACTTCTTGTACACTTCCCATTCCAATTAAGTAACCATGTCATCGAGTAAATTTGGTATGTTGATTCAGGAGCCATTTGACACATGACCAAATGTAGAGTCTGGTTCAACACAATATGAGACACACCATCCAAAAACCATGTCTAATTAGGGGATGGCTATTCCTACACAATCCAAGGTGGAACATAACTCTTCCTCTTGGTTCTCAAAATTATAGGTTATTAGATGTATTGTATGTCTTTAGTTTGACAAATAACTTAATATCAGTTAGCCAACTTCTAGATCATAATATAAATATTGATTTTGATAGCCATTTTGGTAATAAAATTTGTTTGATTAGAGATAAATTCAAAGCTCAAATATTTTTACAAGAGCTTCAAATGTGGGAAGTATGTTACAACATGATTTTTTCCATAGGGATGATTAGATACTAGTGACTAAGAATTCTTCTTCCACACAGTTATGGCATCAAGGAATTAATCAAATCAGTTTTAGATATATCAATATACTTCAATGGTGTAATATGGTGAGAGGTTTTCCATCTCTCAAAAAATATACACACAAGTTTCCTAACTATCTCACAGGATAAAAACACAATTATTCCTTCCAGAAGAGTACATATCGAGACCCAGGTAATGTTAATTTTGTTCATACCAATCTTTGTGGTCTCTTGTAACCTAGTGATTCTGGATTTTAGTACTTTATAATTTTTGTTGATTATTATTCAAGAAAAATGTGGATTATTTGTCTTCATAACAAAAGTTCATATTTTGAAAACTTTAAGAAGTTGAAAGTGGTTGTTAATAACAAGATTAGTCACAAAATCATATCTATCCTCTTAGATCGAGGGGGGATTTACCAGTAATGAGTTCAAATCCTATTTGGAAGCTCAAGAGATTCTTCAATAGAAACCTCCTCCACATAGATCACAATAGAATGGTTTTTTTGAGAGAAGGAACCATACTATCATAGAGATGGTGTGTTGTATGATTGATGATTAAGGATTGGTGAAGACATTTTGGGCCAAAGATACAAAGACTATATCATATTTGTTGAATAGAGTACCCACAATTTCTCTTGATGGAGTAACACCACATGAGGCATGGTTGGATCAAAATCCATTCATTGAACACCTCAGAGTGTTTGGGTGTAAAGCCAACATGCACATACATAAGCATAAGAACAATAAGTTGGATACGAAATTAGAGAAGCACATATTCATTGGCTACCATAAAGAGACTCTCAGTTATAAATTGATGGATATAAAGATTAGAAATGTATAAAATAGAAGATATGTTGAGTTCTTTGAGAAGAAGGAAGCTAAGGATCCTTCCACAGACTCACCTGATGTAGATAGCACACATGCTATGAAAAAAAAAGTAGCTATTTCAACTGATGATGAGGATGATGGTGATGATTAGACAAGACCAAAACTGATGGGAACAACACAAAGTATGCCCAAGTGGTGTACGAACATGATTCAAGATGCTAATTATGATGCTCCTTCGGACATATCCACCACTCAACCAAAGATTATCAATAAATCTTGTGAAGAAGTAAATTGTTATTTGATGAGTAGAGTTGTTGACTTTGTTGAGCCCTCTATTGTCTAGGAATACCTATAATTAAAATCTTGGAAATATGTCATGGATCCTGAGTATCAGTTAATGATGAAAAATAACACCTAATAGCTTATCGATATTCTACCATGGAAGAATCCCATTGGTTATGGATGAATATTCAAAACAAATTACAAAGAGGATGGTAGTATTTCCAAGTTTAAATTGAGACTTGTAGAAAAGGAATATACCCAAAAGGAAGGTATAAAATATAAGGATATATTTTCTCCCACATATAAGATTAAAATGATTAGGATGATATTTTTTCTAGCTGTACAGTTTGGAAGGAAATTCCATCCAATGGACGTAAAAAGTTCCTGTTTGAATGGATATCTACAGGAAGAAGTATACATGACTCAACCTAAGGATTTTTTCGTACCTAGATTAAAAAATGGTGTGTAGTTTCATTACATCTATGTATGGAATTAAACAATCACCTCGGGATTGGTACATCAAGATTGATGAGCATCTCATTCAATATTTATTTGTGAGAAATCCTCATGATGCTAATCTCTACCTCAAGACGTAATGAGGAGACATTGTGATAGTTGTTGTATATGTCAACAATATAGTCATCATTAGCACCATAGTGATGATGATCAATGCTATGCAAAAATATATTAATTGATCATTGGATGTGACATATCTCGGGATCATGCACTACTATCTTGGATTGGAAGTATGACATAAGGAGAATTATATTTTCATTTCTCAAGTGAAATATACCAAGATAAAAATCAATTAATTGAGGATGATGGATTTCACATCGAATGCTACACCCACGGAGATGAGAATTCATTTATCTCATACATATCCATCTCCTTTAAATGCAAATCTTTATTGACTGTTGATTGGGACTCTCATTTACATGACATATACTTGAGAAGATATGAGATTTGCAGTTAACTATTTTTTGTGGTACATGCATGAACCCAAAGTTTTTCATTGTAAAGTAGTAAGGTGGATCTTGAGGTATCTCAAAGGAACTATGGATCTCGATTTAGAGTACAAGAACAATGATCATTTCTTCTTTATTGGATATTCAGATTCAAATCATACAACTAACATTGATGATAAGAAATCCACTTTTGGATTTTTTCTTTTTGGGATCTGTACTAATATCATGGGGAAGCAAGAGACAAAAAATTATTTCTTTCTTTCTATAAAGGCCAAATATTATGCTACTATTGGATATGTGTGCAAAGTGATATGGCTTCAATGTATACTTGAGGGTCTTGGAGTACTACAAGAGAAATCCACCACATTTTCTATTGACCATGAGGGTGTTTTCAATTTTTTTTGCAATACAATGTTTCATGAGATAACCAAGCATATTGAGGTACATGCTCATTTCATTCATGAGAATATTTTGAAACTTAATGTACAGATTCAGTTTTTCTCAAAAACTGAACAACAAGAATATGTTTTCATGAAGTCACTTACACATGACAAATTGGAGTTGTTTAGAGAGTTCCTCTCCTCATCCCTTAAGGAAATGTAAAATTAAAGGGGGAATGTTAGGTAAAACATATTATATAGGTAGTTTATGCATTATTATTAATTTATTACCTTGGTTCTTTTACCTTAGGTAAATATACCTTTTACTAGGACAATTACTGGTTTTATATTGGTTATATGGTTTATTTTGTTATAACCATATATTTGTTTATTATTCACATATATTGTAATTCGGGTATTATTGGTTGGCTTGTTTAACATGTAAAATAATAATTTTTTCCTATACATGGCTGTGTAGTATCTATAATTAATGCAACCTCCATTTCCTTATAACTTTATTATTTACTGATTAATAAAATCTAAGCAGGATAACTCCTTATTTTTCTTAGGAACCTCAACAATGTATTAACACCAAATAAAATGAAAATTATATGAGTGTAAAATTAATAGAAAATACAAATCTTCTAGTAGATAACATGATTTATAGTATTTATAGTAAACCTTAAACTATATTTGTAATATTAAAGCATTATGAAGATTTCAATGTAAAATGAACTAGTTATACCTCCTAAATGAACCACTAGAAGATATAAAACCAAAATAAAGTGAGTGCAAATAAAAAGGTAATAAAATGGGTTCAAAATATCAAAACATTGTGGTGGTTTTAATTAGATAATATTCCTAACATTTTATTTCAACTAGACAACAAAAAAAACAATGACACCTCCAAAACAGACAATAATCAAGTGAACAAAAGTTAGTACACAGGAGAAGGTAAAGCGACACTGAAATGGTGTGTTACATAATTCTCTCCACAATTATATTTAATGGATGTGGGCAGTTAACCTAGTGGTATGCCTCATTTCAAAAAAAATATTTCAATCATACAACTCAAATATGACCCAATATTCTAGAAAACTAAAAAACTACAATAAATCAACAAAGAAATATGATATATGAGTTTTAATTAATTCCTCCTAGCGTGGAAACTTCAAAGTTCATGAAATATAAGATCAAAAGTAAGGTATGGAAGAGTTTTTATATCAAAATGTATGCAATATATAATTTCACTGGCAATCTATAAAAAATACCCATTACTCACCAATTAGAATATGTACATGGATAATAGTTACACAACACTCCCCATATGTAATTTATCTTTTTTGATCTATTAGCATTACTAGACCATTTTCATTTTTCATTAACAAGTTCCTTGGGTTCATTTTTTCTTAGTAATCACATGGAGAAATTTCACATTATTGTCTGAGTGAAACTCTGTTAATTTGCACGCCATCATGGGATATTTTAATGTTATCTTTCATGATATTAGAGCATTGTATTGGTAATCATGTCATGCACACTGATTTTTGACGATTACCCCTCGTTTTAGAGCTTGTTATTTTCTCCTAGAGCAATATTTGATCTTTATTAGAATACGTGTAAAATTTTCTTGTTTTTCATATTTTTTGTCAGGAAGGTACTGTGCTTGGTTTTACGTGTATTTTTAGGTGTACAAGACGTCATGTTCAACATGAAAATTCTAGAGTTTTTAGGTTTATGTTTTATAATGGAATATATTTTTTGGGCCGAAACATGACCTCTTACTCACTGTGTTGGAGCACCGATCTGTCCTAGATTTCATGTTTCATACTTTGAATCATCCAAAGTTGCTTCATCACCCCATATCACTTTTTTCTAGCTCACCCCCTCCTTACACCTCTGTGTTTTACATTACCATGTATTATTGCTCTCCCAGTCGATCACCTTCCGTAACCCAACTCATTGCATACACCATCTTTCACTCGAAATGGCCCATTGTGTCTCTACACTATCCAGCCGAGTTCCTTCCTGTTAATCTTCTACTCCATGCATTACAACTTCTACCAAGCTCTTTATTGTCTTGGATCACCATCAAGATTTATGAGTCAATGTTCTTTCATCACCATGCTACAACTCAACCCTTGTACTTGTTTTGGACTCAAATCACCTTGCCAAATCCCTATGTGACATATCTTCCTTACTTTTGATTCATCCCAACCCATTTGTCTTGATCTGTTTCATCACCTATTTGACACTCGACCCTACTTGGACCTTGTTAAAATAACACAAACTTTGATTACCACTCGACCCTTCTTGTGTTTGAAACTTTTCTTGATCATTTATATATGGATCTCATTTTTTTTCATAGTTGTAATGTATGATTGGATTGCTAGATCTATTAGCCCATTCAACTATTTCAGGGATGTTGGTTTGTCATCACGTGGAGGTTCCTAACCGTGCTAATCTGCCGAGCTCATAATTATCTACCATGTGGAAGCCCCATTGTGGTCATGAAATCATCATCTTGTCTCTCAACAATGCCACTTAGATCTCCTCCCCATTTTGTCAGCCAGATCGCCGAGCTAGGCTAGCCTCTTTCCCTAATGGTAAGCCTTGTTAGATTTTTAAAATTATTTTTTTGTTTATTTTCTTTAGTCTAATCTTAGTTAGGTTAAATTTAATTACTTGAATAAATTAATATTAAAATTATTCAAATTAAAAAATGGGTGGTTATCTTTTTTGGTCTTCAAATAAGGTTACAGGGCTTTTATGGGACATGTTTTTGGGCATTTACATTGTAATCATGCTCTTATTA
This sequence comes from Taxus chinensis, assembly GCA_019776745.2. Taxonomy (NCBI): domain Eukaryota; kingdom Viridiplantae; phylum Streptophyta; class Pinopsida; order Cupressales; family Taxaceae; genus Taxus; species Taxus chinensis. Next base: position 693,182,224 of record CM034146.1, read on the forward strand.
TTTATTACGGGTTAGTGAGTGCGTCCACCATAGCCTTGAAGCAAGGTATCCAAATCGCGATGTGAGACTCTTTTAATCACATAGAACTATCTTTTTCCCCTTATCATTTTTTTTAGACCTTGTTTTTATTCTTGTTACGGTGTTGCACTATAATTTTTGCACGATTAGAACTTATTGTGGTATCCACACTTGCGAATATTCTTTTACAAGAGGAGAGGTTAACTGTTTCATGTTGCATTAATAAATCATATTGTAATCAATGCACTAAATATAAAGCACAAGAAATAGGGGTAAAAATATTTTTTTTGGGTGTGTGTGTGTGTGTGTGTTCATTTTCTTTCTTTTCCATATTTCTAATTTTTCTCTTCTCATGATGGATGTTAGTGTTTTTCCTTTTCTCACACCCTTTTAACTTATTTTAATGGAAATAAAAAATGATAACCTAAATAAGGCATAAAGTGTTATATAAAATCACTATGGGAGTGGAAACCAAATGCAAAGATGAACTTGAGAAATAAAAATGGTTAAACCAATGTGACAAAGCCTTAGGTATTCTTTGTACATCTCTATTTATCCTGACCTTCTCTATCACATTGAGTATCCCATAACACCCGATGGAATCTAGAATACTCTAGATTGCATGTTTGGACATGAGATATCATGAGTTAGAGAATGAACTCATAAAGTTTACTTCTAGTAACTTTGATATCCTATGATTCTTCTTCTCCAATTTTTTTCACATGAGACTATTGTTGAAATAATGTGGAGCTGTTAAGAAGGATTCCCAAGTGATCTTATCCACTCTCTCTAAGATTACCCCTAAATAATCTATCTTCAATTATATCTTTCACGTTATGAAAAAATATTTAGGGACTTCTTAGAAGATGCCCTCGTTTGACAAATTTTTGTTCTAAATCATTCGAGAACAAGACACGTTGATTCAAATTGGAGCAATAATGTAAAATTCAAATGACCTAAGAGAAAGTAATGGTAAAGGAAAGGAGAAGAAACTTGATAAGAAATAAGAGAAAAAGGATCAACCTACAAAAGAAGCTAAGTCCAACCAATCAAAACCCAACACAAACACTTCTTCCTCTACTTTCGTGCCTAAACAAAAGAGGGAGAAGTGCAAGTGCATGATGATATCACAAGAAGTTAGGACATGAAAAGAATTAATGTATGGCAAAAAATTTGGTCACCTAACTAATTTAATTGAGGAATATAATATATGTGTTCATGATTCTATCATGCAAAATTCTCTAAAACCTAAATCTTCTAAGGAAAAGGAAACCAAATTTAAGAAGAAGAATAGAGAATCCCTCATAGTAAGAGTTACTTCGTCATTGAAATGAATTATAGATTACAGTTCCTCTCACCACCTGGGTTCTTCAAATTTATGTGTTCTAACATTAAACCATGTGGTATGTCCCAAATCACTCTTATTGACAACACATCTATGTCGATTGTTGGTAGTGGATCCGTGGAAGTAGATGGTTGAACATTTTAAATTTTTATAACTGTTCCCAATATTTCCACTAACCTTCTATCAATTTACCAAATCAACCTTATTCTTCAAGGTATACGAGTGGAACTCAACCTCAACTTAGTCATCATTAGAGAGATTCACAATACAATAGAATTTCTGAGGGAAAGGAGGATCACCAAGCCCAATTGTATACCTTTCAAACTTTAGTCTTGTCTCTTCTCCCACTACCTTGATTACTCATGCAGATGAGGTTATTAATCTATGACATGAATGTTTTGGCCATTTAAATTATTGTTAACTTGAGTTATGGATCCAAAATGAGATGGCCAATGAGATACCTCAAGTCAATTTTTTGAGCAGTATTTATGAGGTTTGTTCCCTTGGGAATCACCTCGAAGAGAAATATGGAAAGAGAAAAACATGGAGGGATTCTTATCACTTGTATCTTATTCATAGTAACATTTAAATACCCCTTTTGTCTCCTTTTTTCACTAGGTATCTATACATACTTACCTTCAATGATAACATTTCATGTTATATGTGGGTTTACTTTCTCAAAAAGAAATATGCACTCTTAATCCACTTTATGGACTTTAAGGATTTCTTAAAGAAACAAGCCAAAAAGTATATCACGATTCTTAGAAATAACAATGGAGGAAATTATGTGAGTAATAGGTTTAATGATCTCATCACCTCTAAAGGGATTGATTTTCAATGTACAGTTTCTTACATCCCTTAAAAAAATGGAGCTGTAAAAATAAATAATATAACTCTTAAGGAGTTGACAACTTCCATTATTCATTACAAATACCTTCCTTCACAATATTGGGCTAAATCTATGAAATGTGCTTGTTACATTCAAAAAACACATTCTGCATAAATAAGTAAAGGGATGAAATCCTTTGAGGATTTTTATGGATGAAAAATTTATGTTAAGAACTTTTATGTCTTTTATTCAATTTTCATGGCTCGAATACCCAAGAATAAATGCAAGGCCTTAGAACCACAATCCTAACCTTGTATCTTCGTAAGATATTTCAAAGGTTTAAAGGGTTATATAATTTTGAACCTCATGACTCATCAACTCTATGTCAAGATAAGTGTAAAATTATAGGATTCCTCTTCAACTTCCACTTCTCTACCTTTAGAGGTCACTCTTCCCCTCTCTAACCATGATTAAGACTCTTCTGATAATATCATTGAGCCTCTGGCTCTTGATTCTCCTAATCCTCATGCTCATCTAGATTCTCCATCTATTGATTATGAGATTAGTGATGATGAGGACTATTTCCCCTCTCAATCGAGTAATGATTTGATAGATTTTGATCTTGACTCTCCTTTTGATTGTCGTTAGGTTAGACAGACCTTGGAAAGTTTTTGAGATTGGATAAGGTATCGTTCAGATGAGAGATGAACTCATTAAAAGTTCATTGGGTCCAATGTTTTATTTTTCTTCACTTATAACCCACAGTCTTTTCGGGAGGCTAATATAATTCGTGAATAGGATTTTGTAATTATTGTCATATGGATCGTGCACCCGTGGAATCGTCATATGATCTCATGCAACATGGGAACATCCCCAAGGTGTGGGACCTTAGATCCTTAGAATGAACCTTTGGAGAAGGAAAGCTTCCTATAAAATAAGTGCACCTAATGTAATATCAGATTGCGAAATCTACAGTGCTATAAAGTAAACTAAACTATCCAAATTTACAAAGAAAAGGGGAAGAAGATAACTTAAAATGTACTAAAATAAGGTGATGCACCAAAAATTTTCTCAACAAATATATCTACTCCAAAAGAACAAATTACCACTACAAAATAATTTATGACATGAAAAACTTCTTATTCTCTTCTTTAGTGAAAGCCTTACGAATATAAAACTTAGAGATAACACAAGGGATTTTATGTTTTCCACAATTGAGACAAGTAAGTTTACAACTTATAATTTAACTAAATAAAGATGATTAACATGAAGGAAAGATCAATCATCTCAATCAAGGAATTAAAAAAACTTACAAATATTGGATAAATTATAGAAATGGACAACACATCAAATAGTCAAAGGAAAATAGTGTTTCTATATATTACTACTAAAGCCTGTACATGAAAAATTCCTAAAATGACAGAGCTCCCTTATCATAAGATCTAAAAGTCCCTGATAACACAATGCATTCTTATATTTATAGATTAGGAAGGTTAAGAAATTGTAGCTACTCCTCTCAATCATTACATCCAAAAATAGAATGCAATTACTCTAGGAACCAATCTCCCACAAAAATAGAGAAATAGTTGTACGAGTTTGATTGGGTCAAACATTCAACTTGAATGGTGCTCCAGCTGGGAGAGTGTGGAAAAATGGCAGCCATGTTCAACTAGGGCTAGTAACACCCTTTCTTTGCTTTGATTATTCTTCTCTTTCTTCACCATCTACCTTATTTGTGTAGTCAAGGAATCGTTTGATGATTTCTTGAACTTTCTTGTCATCTGGTCCACACGTATAATGATTTAGGACCTTGGCTGAGTCAACTTCTTTGCTTAGTTTTCTTGGCAACCTTTTGGTATGATTGATGATTTTCTTGAGATGACTCAAGAAATTTTGGTATAATACCAACTTGTGAATAGATTTGAGACCAAAAGACTTTAATTACCTTATTATCTTCATTTTCCAGGTTCTTGAACTGGGAAACAATTTGTTCTACTAGAAGTGCATAACCATTCCCATCAAGAAACTTGTAGTAGATGATATAAAATTCATCTATAATGTCATTGAGGCCATAAAATTCCTCCACTCTATTTTCATCCAGCTTAGATATTGCCTCCTAAAACATCCAGATATGAAACTCCATGGATTCACTATACTCAAACAATTTTGAGGCATCATCGATGATTCCTTCTTTTAGAAGTAGGTCTGATTCCATGTTCTATACCTCTTTCCAAGATTTGAGTGTGAGCTCCAAATTGTCACTCTCCTCAGTGAGGAATCCATCCTTCTTGGAAACAATGTCTTTTTCAAAATATAGTTCATTATAAATACCAACATTATCCTTAATCATCTACTCTCCTTCATGAATTAAACTTTTGATCCATGATCCTATTGCCCGACTTTGTTGTCTAATTTTATCAACTAAGGAGAAGGAGGCATCATCAAGTATTGGAGATACAAAAAGGGTAGTTGTATGAACATGTTGTGAGATCTTATGCAGAATGATAGTTAAATTTTTGACCTTGTTTCTTGAGTTCATCCTTGATTGACTAAAAATGAACTAAAATGGGGTAGTGCAAATAAGTTTAATCTAATCTAGGAAGACATATAACATACTAGATAAATGAACTAAAATAATATGTAAATTAATTATATAAAATAAATTAATGAACTCCAACCCTAATGTGCAAGGAAAAAGAGAGGAAAGAACTCAACTAATATTTGGAGACTGACGCAAAGTGTCGTAGGTCTGACTGGGAATTCTGGGAGAAGGAATGGATATGTCGAAACCCTGAAAAAGACTGAATCTGGAGGATCTGCATGGACTAGGGTGCCTAGGGATGGGCTGGGGCACCCACAGGTGCTCTGGTATTAATTATGGGTGCTCTGGTTTAGGAGAAATGTTTGGAACTGGTTTTCATAGGGTCAAAAAGTAATCTAGAACTCTGCTTACCTATTGCACTAAATTCTGTATGCTACACTGAATGCTCTGAATATCTCAAGATGAATGAATGACCAGCAAGACCCCAAAACAAGCATCAAACCCTAAAAAATAAAAATGCATATGAAGGGGTCAGAATGTCCTCAACTACCACAATGGTGGACTTATTAACTGAGCACTACACTACATCTTAGACCCGATGTAGTTCTATGTGCAAGTGTGGTGCGAAAATACCATAGGTTGCTCTTGTGCCAGTCACACTTTGTGAAGTAGCGAGTAATAACTATGTGTAGAAAAAGTAATAGAATGTGTGCATAGAATAGAATCCCCTGCCCCTATGAAGTGTGATGCAGATGTCCTAGCTCATGCCTTGATGCTGATGGAGCTATGTGGATGCCAATGCAATAGATGGATGTACCTCTAGTTGAAGTGATAATAGATAGTGATGTTAGGTCCCTCATTATGTTGGGGTTAGCATAAGGTTGTACAAATAATTTATCATATCTAAGCATACATGTAATAAAATCAAATATTTTACCAGAAGAAATATACAAAATAAGAGATATAAATCAACACCAGATTTAACGTGGTTCACCCAGTGTGGGCTACATCCACCAAGAAAAAAGCCAATCTATTATCCAAAGCTTTCAGAATATATACAATTGAAGATCTACAATCTTCCACACCCCCTTCGATGTACAAATACTTTCTTTCTCTCAAGCTTCTCCTTCTTCTCCAAGAATCCTCTCTCTCACAATTATTTCACAATAATCATCAATTCTTACAATCCTCTACTTCTAAAACCGAGCTTTTATGCTTATATATACATATAAAAACTTAGGGCACTTAGTCATGTAATTGCAATAAGTATTTTTTCTTTAATACTAAGAATAGATCTAACTCCTAAGAGTTAAATAAAACACTCCCACAAAGGTAACCGACGCTGGTTATCCCTAACCAATGTTGGTTCCTCCTTTCCTGACCCATGCCGGTCATAGGTGACCCATGCCGGTCCCTCCATAACCAATGCTGGTTACTGTGCTTTCTTGGCAAGTTTAATATAACATGCTAATCTGAAGTGATTGAGCTCCATAACTCAACAATATCCCACTTGGAGATAAATTACTGCACTATACCTATACAACGTCATTCTTGGATCCTTCCCTTAGCTTTGTTTCTTCCTCTTCAAGTCTCAAACTTGAAGACCAACATAAGTGGAGTGTAGCTCCAACTTCTCTTTTGCTAATGGCTTCGTTAGAATATCTGCAGGGTTTTCACTTGCATGAATCTTCTTCAGTTTCAGTTGTCCATCCTCCAATACCTTCTGTATGAAAAGATACCTCAACTGAATGTGTTTCATTCTAGAATGAAACATCGAGTTATTTTCCAAATGAATTGCACTCTGACTATCACTGAACAATTTGCAATCATCTTGCTCCTTTTCTAACTCTTCCATGAACCTACTCATCCATATTATCTCTTTGCTAGCCTCTGTAGCTACAACATACTCTGCCTCTATAATAGACAAAGCAACCCACCTTCTAGAATCTTGATATATAGCTAACTATCGTCCCACCTACTGTGAACAATATATCCAGTAGTGCTCCTTCTACCATCAAGATATCTAGCCATATCCGAATCCACATAGCCACATAAATTAATATCCAAACCTCTATAGCATAACTGCATGCTAGATGTCCCTCTCAAATACCCGAGAATCCATTGGAATGCTTTCATATGCTCTTTACATGGATTGACCATAAATCTAATCAAAACTCCCACTTCCTGTGTAATGCCTGGTTTGGTACAAACCATAACATACATGAGACTCCCAATTGCTGAAGCATATGGTACTCATGTCATGTATTTGACCTCCTCATGTGAAGAAGGACACCGATCTTTGCTCAATTTGAAGTTTCTAACCATATGTGTACTCACTGGTTTTGAATCTTGCATGTTAAACCTTTCCAACACCTTATTGATATAAGCTTCCTGAGACAAATATAATTTCTTGTTCTTCCTATCTCTATGTATTTGTATGCCAAGGATTATTTTTGCAACTCCTAAATCCTTCATAGCAAATGTGTGAGCTATCTTTCCCTTAAGCTCACCAATGTCTTGCATATTAGATCCTATAATAATCATATCATCAACATACATCAACAAAATAATATAGCTCCAATTTTCAAGCTTCTTGAAATAAACACAATGGTCACATTCACATCTTAAATAACCATGCTCATGCATGAAACTATCAAACCTCATGTACCATTGCCTTGGAGCTTGCTTGATCCCATATAAACTCTTTATCAACCCGCACACTAATTTCTCCTTACCGTTGACTTCATACCCAAGTGACAGCTGCATATAAATCTATTCATCCAAATCACCATGAAGGAAAGGTGTATTCACATCTAGTTGCTCTAAATAAAAATCATATACTGTAACTAAACTCAACAAAGTACATATGGAAGTCAGTTTTAATAATAGGAGAAAATATTTCACCAAAGTCAATGCCTGCTTTTTGTGCAAATCCATTTACTACAAGCCTTGCCTTATATCTTTTCTGTCCACCCTCTTCTTCCTTGATCATGTAAACCCACTTGTTCTGCAATGTCCTCTTACCTTTTAGCAACTTAACCAAATCCTAAGTTTAGTTTTGTCCACAAGGAGTCCATCTCCTCATCCATGCCATGCTTTCACTGCATGTGGGTGTTATCCTACATTACTTCTTTAAAACTTTCTGGTTCACCATTATCAGTAAATAATAAATAAGATAGAGAAGGTGTAAATATTTCTGGAGTTTTACTTACCCTTTGTGACCTTCTCATAGAAGTTTGGGCTACTGGAGGCACATTCTAGACCTCCTAGACATTTATTTTCAATTCTGATAGTGATTGATGCCGGTTCTGCTAATCGATGCCAGTTTGGCCCTTCTGTAACTGATACCGGTTTAGCTGACTGATGCCACTCAGGGGTCAACTGACTCTAGTTTCTGTGTAACCCTGTAGATATGACTTTTGAATCCGAGAGTTCATTTTCATTCACAAACATCTCAACCAGTTCATCCTTGGGTACCAAAATTTGATCCTTGTACATTCTCTTTTTATTCCATTCATTGTCACAAACTCCTAATAATTTTAGAATTTTCTAAATACCAAAAACGAAATCCAAAATCACCAGATCCATAATCAATGAAAGTGCATCTCTTGGATTTTGCATCCAAATTTTTCATATTTTCCTTACCAATATGCACAAAAGCTTATGAACAAAAATTTTTAGAAAAGAAAGATCTGCCTCTTTTACGGTCCAAGCTTCCTCTGGTATTCCTCTATCTAGTGAACTTGAAGGCCCACATTTAATCAAATAAAACTTCTGTATTAATAGCTTATGTCCAAAACTGCAATGAAAATCTAGCATGTATTCTCATACTTCTAACACATTCCATGATTGTCCTGCTCATTCTTTCTACAACACTATTCTCTTGTGGTGTTCTTGGAACCATCCTTTCTCTATCTATTCCATTCACTGAACAATAATCATTGAAAGCCTTACTACAATATTCACCATCATCGTCAAATCTAAGGCACTTTAACTTTGAATTTGATTCATTCTCAATAAGGGTTTTCCATCTTGTAAAAGTCTCAAAAACATCAGATTTACGCTTAATACAATAAACCCATACCTTTCTTGTAGCGTCATTAATGAAAGTAACATAATATTGGGATCCTCCATGAGAAGACACCTGGGCTGGTCCCCCACACATCTGAGTGTACAAGCTCCAATTTATGCTCCTTCTTATTTGCCCAAACTTGAGAAATCTCACCCTTTTTTGCTTTCCAAAGATACAATGCTCACAAAAATCAAGATCTAAATCTTTCAAATATGATAACTTACCCTTATCCTTTAAGATCTGCATTCTTTTTTGACTCGTGACTCAATCGATTATGCCACATGCATGCAGCCGAATTTGAAGTAGATAACATAGAAAATGAATCAGTAACACAAGTAGATAAATATAACGTTCTGTCATCACCAATCCGGCACTATGATAATTCTTCACCGGGAACTCCTCGTGCTATGATTATTTACTAATGCATAGCCTTTAGTTTGGTGGATGTAATCTGGAAACAAAACAACAACATAACACAAGAATACCATCGACTATGATAAGACAGAATGATGACAAATCTGAAATATCAAAGTAAATTATAATATTAACATGAAATTGTTACAATCTCACCCATGAGGTACTTCAAGTGTTATTGACTTCACTTGCCTTTCACCAAGACTATGGGAGAAAATTTACAATTACACCTCTTAATGGCTTCTTCAACACACCTTTAAACTGATGGCTTCCTTTGCACACTTCCTACAATATTTCTCACTACTTCCTTCTATGCTAAATGAGGGGGGTGGCCTATCTATTTATAGAACTTCTAGGCTTATCCATCTTATCTCTAAGATAGGATAAGAAATCCACTCTGACGAATCATATTCCATACCTTAACTCTTATCTGTACATGTAAGCTTATCTTTTAAGATAAGATAAACCTTATCATTTTACATGGGTTCCACATTTTTAGACTTTTTACAAATAAAATACACAAAATATTTATGACCTCACTCCTTGTCCTTATTACCAATATAATATTTCTAATTCCTAATCATGTAGACCCTACTTCTCTAATTACCCAAACTTTGACATCTTAAGACAAATATTTACTTTTTATAACATTCATATTGTACTTTGACTATTACCGTACTCCACATTATTGGCGGCACCGTACTGACGGCGCCGTTATCTTCTATCAGACGCTACTACTAATTATACTTAACAACATCCTATTCCTAATACATACATTAATGAAATAGAAATTACGGAGGAAAATTTTAGTGTCGACATCTTCCCCCTTCCTAGCTTCTACTCCGTCCTTGGAGTAGGCTATTTTGGTGCTTGAAAAATCTTTAACTTGTCGTGGTTGACCCATTTCGTAATGGGAGTGCCATCCAATTCCTCCAGTTGGTACGTACCATTTTCATGCACAGCTGCTATTTTGTAGGGCCCCATCCATTTTGGAAGAAATTTTCTGTCTTCTTTTTTTGTATCTGGAATCATATACTAGAACCAAGTTATTCACATGAAATGGAGACCAACGGATATTTTGATCAAAGTATTCATTCTGCTTCATTTTCTTCTTATGGCTTATATCCTTTGCTATTTCCCTCATTTCCTCTATCAAATGAAGATGTACCAACCTTTCTTTTACTGAATCACTTTCATCCATCCTTTCATTTTTCATAACTCTCACAGTGGGAATATCAAACTCAATAGGAAGAACTGGATCAATGCCATAGGCCAACTGAAATGGGGAGTATCTTGTTGCTGACTTTGATGTTGCCCTATATGCCCACAATGCTGCATGAATCATTTTATCCCACTTATGTACCTGCAAGGCTGCATCTTTTGCTAGAATTTGACACAACACAAAATTTGTTCGTTCAACCTATCCATTTGTACTTGGCTTGTATGTTGTTGCCTTCCTGTGCTTAATAGAAAATTTATTGACTAGGGCTTCTACTACCTTATTAATGAAGTGGCTTCCTTGATCTGTTACAATTTCTAATGGACAACCAAATCTGGTGACAATGCGTTCATATATGAACCTTGCCACCTCATCCATGGAAGCTGTTTTTAATGGCCCAGCTTCAACCCACTTGGTTAAATAATTTGTGGCAACTACAATATACTTATTTTGGCGTGAGGTAGTTGGAAGTGGACCTACAATGTCTATTCTCCACTTTTCAAAGGGACCAAGTGGAAGAATAGGGCATAATGGAGCTGATGAAGTCTTACGGTTACCATGTGTTTGACAAATATCACATGTCTTACAATAATTATAACAATCTTTAAAAAGAGTGGGCCAGTGATAACCTGCATCCAAGATCCTTCTTGTTGTAAGTTGTCCAGAGAAGTGCCCTCCACATGTACCATTGTGGAATTCTTCTAGCAGTTCCTTCCCTTGATCACGTCCAACTGCCCTCTTGTACTATCCATCAGGTCCTATTCGAAATAATACTCCATGCAGAATAGAATATGGACGACTGGCTTGAGTAATCTTTCTCTTAGTCTTTGCATTGGCACCATCAGGAAACTTGAATTCATTCAGATAATTCTAAATATCTATGTATTCACTAGGGATTGTGTCAAGGGATAACAAGGATGCATCGGGGAAATCATCATCATCACAAGATGATCCTAAACCATCATAGGCTCGAGAGAGTGCATCTGCATTGACATGCTTCTTTCCTGGCCTATCTATAATATCAAATTCAAATTCTTGTAGCAAAATTATCCATCTTGCTATCCTCCCTGATGGGTTAGGCTTATTTACAATATATTTTAGAGCCTGATGATCTGTTACAAATAGAAATTTTTTCCCTAGCAAGTAATTTCTAAACTTCTTTACAGCAAAAATGATAGCCAGAGCCTCTTTTTCAGTTACAGTATAATTTACCTCAGCACTGCTCATTTGTCTGCTCCCAAAGTAAATTGGATGTTCATTCCCATTTTCATTCTTTTGGCTCAAAGTACTTCCTAGTGCTGCATCTGAGGCATCAGTGTACATAATAAATGACTTGCTCCAATCTGGATTCTTTAAAATAGGTGAAGACACCAGGGCTTCCTTCAGTTGTCCAAAAGCTTCATGTGCCTTATTTCCTAGTTCATAAGTAACATCCTTCTTCAAGAACTGGGTTAGTGGCTGTGCAATCTTTGAGAAATTCTTGATGAACCTTCGATAGTAACCCACATGGCCTAAAAATGATCTCAACTTACTTCTATTAATAGGAAATGGTAAATCTTTGATTTTTGAAACTTTATCAGGATTAGTACCAATACCATCTCTGGATACAACATGCCCTAACAAAACGCCTTTAGAACATCCAAAGACACACTTTGTAGGGTTTAGTGAGGCTTGTGCTTCATCTAACCTTTGAAATGCTGTCTCCATCTGGTGCAGGTGGTCCAACTTGCTCCCATAGATGTAAAAATCATCCAGAAATACTCTGATGAAGGTCCCAATGTAGGGTTCGAACACCCTATTCATCAAACACTGGAATGTTTCCGGAGCATTACACAACCCAAAAGGCATAATTCTATAAGCAAACGTTCCCCAAGGAGTGGTGAACGTGGTCTTCAGCTGATATTTCTCTGCTATACGAACTTGGTTGTAGCCACTATATCCATCAGCAAAACTATAACACTCCTGGCCAGCTACTTCTTCCAAGATCTGATCTGAAAATGGAAGAGGGTAATGATCCTTCTTTGTTGCCTTATTGAGCTTCCTGTAATCAACACAAATGCGTAGCTTCCCATTCTTTTTTATTGAGATCACAATGGGAGAAACCCATTCTGAATTCTCTACAACAAATATGAATCATGCATTAAGCAACTTATCTATTTCTTCTTTTACAGTCTTGAAAAAATTAGGATTCATTCTATATGGCATTTGCTTTATAGGCTTAGCACCATCTACCAGCTCAATAGAATGTTCTACCCAACTTACTTGATGGAGTTCCTTGTAATCAAAAGTGAATATGTGTATGTACCTTCGAAAGAGTTGGAGGTAGGATTCCTTCTCACTCTCCATCACAGCATCACCAATCTTTATTTGTTGGAGATGATCATCAACTTCTTCTTCAGATAATTTTATGGGGTCATGAGTTGGTGTGACTGAAAGGATATCCATGACTGAAATATCAACCTCACTTTCTTCATCTTCAGTGTCTACTTCACTGGTACTAGAGTAATCAGAGGATGTCCAATCATCAGTTTCATCACTTGAATCGACAGGTTCTGCCTTATGATGCTGAGGGATCACGTTTATTTTCACCCTCTCTCTACCACGTCCAAGTGTCATGAAGCCTTCATTCCAGTAGTTTCTTGCATGAACTCTCCTTAGCCATGGTCTTTCCAACAACATTGGGTACGCAACAGTACCATTTTTCATCACCTGAAAGTCTACCACACATACAACACTCATAACAGATATTGCCACATTTGAAACTACACCTTCTAGTTTAGTTTTTCCTTTATTTAATGACCTTAACATAAGTGTTGAAGGGCGATCAATTTTCAAACCCAACATATTCATTACAGACTCGGTCATTACATTAACTGCAGCACCTCCATCAACTAAGACATCATGAATTGAAATACCATTACATAATACCTCAGCTTGTGGAGCATAGGGATCCACCTTCACCTCCAAAACAGGGACCTCAACCTCCTTCCTTCGTCGAGCATTGAGTCCACTTCGCAACTCCCGCCTCTTCTCAGAAGACATAGCCAAGAGTTGACCATATGTAATATTTGTAGGCCTTTTGAACAAATCTTCCAAGATGGAGTATGGTCCTTGCCCCTGTGAAATCAGAAAATCTTGCACACCCAACTTTCTTCTCCTATGTTTCTTACTAGTTTCTCCTTTCATCTTCTTAGGATCATTTCCATCTTGATTATCTTTTTCTTTCTTTCTTTTTGTTACAAACACATCTACTTCATTATTTCTGCTCTTATCTACTACATCAAAAGAATTCACGGGTGATTTTCCTTTATCATTATCTCCTTTACCAGATGTAGAAGCTCTATCTGGACAATTATACTTATAATGACCCTTTTTATAACAACCATAACATACAACTTCAGAAATATTTCTTTTTGGACCTCTATCTCCTCCCTGAGACCTAAATTCTTTTCCTTGAAGAAGATTAATAGTTAACTGACCCATCTTTTTGAGTAGATCTTCATACTCAGTAGATGTACTAGGAGAAATATTTGTGCTCACCGGGAGTGGTTGTGGATTCTGGACCAAAGGTGCTGGTGTAGGCTCTACTTTAGCAACAATTTCTTTGGGCTCCTCTTCCATGCTTTCTTCTTGCCTTCTTGTAATTTTCTTTGCTTGTTCAATGGTAGCTGGGCGGTCATACTTCACTCGTTGTCTGATCTCTGGCTTCATCCCAAGAATGAAGTTCTTACATAGGAGATTATCCACGCCATTCATAAACCCATCCGCTAATCCTTCCTTCCGGATCTGGGCATCGAGCTTCCTCCTTAGCTCTAGAACACGAGCATGATAATCCCTTATCTTCTCCTTCTCTCCTTGGGATAGCTTTGTGATATCGATCATGAGATCTGCATATTTCTTTTGTTCACCAAATTCTTCAAGAAAACTTTCAGTTAATAAATCCCATGAATTTTTCACATTATCACCTAGTGTTTCAAACCACCTAAGTGCTGAACCATCCAAAAAGGTAGGAAAAAATTTAGTCCATTGTTCCCTTCTTATGAGGCCATTACAAATACAAGATCGTTTAAACTCTTGAATGAAATAAGAAGCATCTTCATTAGATTGAGCTAAAAAAACAGGAATCTTTCCCATTTTCAAAAGTAACCACCGTGAAATACCAACCCACAAGTACAATCAACAAGACTTATGTGCACAAATAATTGGAATCACTATACTAGAAAGTGACTTTACACCTTTCTACAGTAAAATATAAATGACCACGGTAAAATATGATAAAACTTGACTTACTGCGGTAAAAACTGACTTTACTGTGGTAAACACTATTCACGATAAAAAGTGAAGTTACTGCGGTAAATACTATTCACGGTAAAAAGTGACTTTACTGCGGTAAATACTATTCCCAGCAAAAATGACTTTACCATGGTAACTACTATTCATGGCAAAAATGACTTTACCATGGTAACTACTATTCATGGCAAAAATGACTTTACCACGGTAACTACTATGCACAGTAAAACCAAAGTTACCCTCCAATTGATTTTTGACTAAGTGGGAATATCTCTCTAGAAAATCCACCAACGAGGAATGATCTCGGCAATGGAACCAAAATGTCATCACCAATACGGCACTATGATAATTCTTCACCGGGAACTCCTCGTGCTATGATTATTTACTAATGCATAACCTTTAGCTTGGTGGATGTAATCTGGAAACAAAACAACAACATAACACAAGAATACCATCGACTATGATAAGACAGAATGATGACAAATCTGAAATATCAAAGTAAATTATAATATTAACATGAAATTTTTACAATCTCACCCATGAGGTACTTCAAGTGTTATTAACTTCACTTGCCTTTCACCAAGACTATGGGAGAAACTTTACAATTACACCTCTTAATGGCTTCTTCAACACACCTTTAAACTGATGGCTTCCTTTGCACACTTCCTACAATATTTCTCACTACTTCCTTCTATGCTAAATGAGGGAGGTGGCCTCTCTATTTATAGAACTTCTAGGCTTATCCATCTTATCTCTAAGATAGGATAAGAAATCCACTCTGACGAATCATATTACATACCTTAACTCTTATCTGTACATGTAAGCTTATCTTTTAAGATAAGATAAACCTTATCATTTTACATGGGTTCCACATTTTTAGACTTTTTACAAATAAAATACACAAAATATTTATGACCTCACTCCTTGTCCTTATTACCAATATAACATTTCTAATTCCTAATCATGTAGATCCTACTTCTCTAATTACCCAAACTTTGACATCTTACGACAAATATTTACTTTTTACAATATTCCTATTGTACTTTGACTTTTACCGTACTCCACATTATTGGCAGCACCGTACTGACGGCGCCGTTATCTTCTATCAGACGCTACTACTAATTATACTTAACAACATCGTATTCCTAATACATACATTAATGAAATAGAAATTACGGAGGAAAATTTTAGTGTTGACAGTTCCTACCTTCTTACCTCTTGCCACAAAAAAAACACCCTTGGTGACTTTCCAAGAGTCTACTGTGAATGTAACCATGTAACCAGCTTCACCTAGTTTCCCTACAGAAATAATATTCCTCTTGAGGCTTGACACATGCCTCACATGTTTAAATACCCATATATTTCCATTATGTAATTTTAGATGAACTTCTCCTTTACAATAATATTTACAGGTTCATCATCACCCAAATAAACATGCCCAAAATTGTCCTGGACATAATTTCTAAAATAACCCTTATTAGGGGTTACATGGAAAGAAGCTCCTGAATCTAAAACCCATGATTCTATTATATTATCCAAATAAATAATAAGAGCATCTTGTATTACCTCTGTTGCAATATTTACCTCTTTATTTGACTCTTTACCTTTGTCTAGGTGTTGGTTCTCTTTATCTTTTGACCAACAATCTTTCTTTACATGTCCTTTCTTTCCACATTTCCAACAAGTATTTCCCTTACCTCTGGAT
This sequence comes from Taxus chinensis, assembly GCA_019776745.2. NCBI lineage: Eukaryota > Viridiplantae > Streptophyta > Pinopsida > Cupressales > Taxaceae > Taxus > Taxus chinensis. The sequence continues at coordinate 693,198,658 of CM034146.1, forward strand.
TTAGATTTACCATCCTTTGAATTTGATTTTCCATCATTCTTACTCTTGGATCTCTCCTTCTACCTGCCTCTACTTTCTACATTCAAAGCATTCCCAGATGATGATTCCTCTGTACTTTTCCTTCAAATTTCTTCATTTAAGATTATACTGACCACATCATCAAACTTCAAAATATTATTGGTAGATGTTGTATTACTAACAACCATTACCAACTTATACCAACCATCAGGAAAAATAACATAAGAATAAAAGTTCTTTCACTTCATCATCAAATGGAATATCAACTGATTTTAACTGATTTATAATAGATGGGAAATCATTCAAATGACTATATGAAGATCCACCTTAATGCATCTTAGAACTAAATAGTTTCTTCATCAAATAAAATTTATTTGAAGTAATAGGTTTTTCATATAAATTAGCAAAGATTTTTCATTAACTCTACCATAGAAGCCGCTTATGTAATATTGGAAGCCACATATGCTGTCAGGCTCAATCTTATAGATCCAAAAGCCTTTATGTCAAGAATCTTCCATTCTTCATCAGTCATCTTCGTAGGTATAGACTTTTCATCCAACGGTAAGTATAAATCTCTTTGAAACAAATAATTCTCAATCTGTATCTTCCATAATTGATAATTTCGGCCGTCAAACTTCTCTACCTTTTATTTGTTTTCTTCTACCATTTCTGTAGCTCCCAATCAATCAGAAAACCCTCAGTGAGTAAATCTGTCAACACATAAAACCCTCAAACAAAGCTCTAGTACCAGTTGTTGGGGTTAGCACAAGGTTGTACAAATAATGTATCGGATCTAAGCATTAATGCAATAAAAGCAGATATTCTACAAGAAGAAATATACAAAACAAGAGACAAATCAACATTAGATTTAACGTGGTTCTCCCAGTGTGGGGTACATCCACCAAGAAACAAGCCAATCTATTATCCAAAGCTTTCAGAAGATATACAATTGAAGATCTACAATCTTCCACACCTCTTAGATGTACAATAATTTCTTTCTCTCAAGCTTCTCCTTCTCCAAGAATCCTCTCTCTCCCAATTAGTTCACAATAATCATCAATTCTTACAGTCCTCTACTTCTAAACCCTAGCTTTTATGCTTATATATGCATATAAAAACTTAGGGCACTTAGTCATGCAATTACAAAAAATAGATTTGATTTAATACTAAAAATAGATCTAATTCCCAAGAGTTAAATACAACACTCCCACACAGGTAACTGACGATGGTTATCCCTAACCAATGTTGGTTCCTCCTTTCCTGACTGATACCAGTCATAGGTGACCGATGTCGGTCCCTCCATAACCAATTTCGGTTACTGTGCTTTCTTTAAAGTTTAATATAGCATGCTAATCTGAAGTGATTGAGCTCCATAACTCAACAATATCCCACTTGGAGATAAATTACTGCACTATACCTGTACAACGTCATTCTTGGATCCTTCCCTTAGCTTTGTTTCTTCCTATTCAAGTCTCAAACTTGAAGACCAACATAAGTGGAGTGTAGCTCCAAATTCTCTTTTGCTAATGGCTTCGTTAGAATATCCACAGGGATTCCACTCGTATGAATCTTCTCCAGTTTCAACTATCCATCCTCCAATACCTGCCGTATAAAGAGATACCTCAACTGAATGTGTTTTGTTCTAGAATGAAACACTGAGTTCTTTGCCAAATGAATTATATTATGACTGTTACTGAACAATTTGCAATCATCTTTCTCCTTTCCCAACTCTTCCATGAAATTTCTCATCTATATCATCTCTTTGCTAGCATTTGTAGCTGCAACATACTCTACCTCTGTAATAGACAAAGCCACCACCTTCTGCAATCTTGATATCCAACTAACTTTTGTCCCACCTACTGTTAAAATATATCCAGTAGTTCTCCTTCTACCATCAAGATATCTAGCCATATACGAATCAACATAGCCACATAAAGTAATATCCGAACCTCCATAGCATAACTACATGCTAGATGTCCCTCTCGAATACCCGAGAATCCATTAGAATGCTTTCACATGCTCTTTATCTGGATTGACCATAAATCTACTCAAAACTCTCACTGCTTGTGTAATGTTTGGTTTGGTACAGACCATAACATACACGAGACTCCCAATTGCGGAATCATATGGTACTCATGTCATGTATTTGACCTCCTCATGTGATGAAGGACACTGATATTTTCTCAATTTTAAGTGTCCATCCATATGTGTGCTCACTAGTTTTGAATCTTGCATGTTAAACCTTTCCAACACCTTATAAGCTTCCTGAGACAAATACAATTTCTTGATCTTCTCGTCTCTGTGTATTTGCATGCCAAGGATTCTTTTTGGAGCTCCTAAATCCTTCATAGTAAATGTGTGAGCTAGCTTTTCCTTAAGCTCACGTATGCCCTACATATTAGATCCTGCAATAATCATACCATCCACATACAATGAAAAAATAATATAGCTCCCATTTTCAAGATTCTTGAAATAAACACAATGGTCATATTCACATCTCAAATAACCATGCTCATGCATGAAACTATCAAGCCTCATGTACCAATACCTTGGAGCTTGCTTGAGCCCATATAGACTCTTTATTAACTTGCACACTAATTTCTCCTTACCCATGACTTCATACCCAAGTGACTATTGCATATAAATCTCTTCATCCAAATCACCATGAAGGAAAGGCATCTTCACATCTAATTGCTCTAAATGAAAATCATGTACTGTAACTAAAATCAACACAGTATGTATGAAAGTCATTTTAACAACAAGAGAAAATATTTCACTAAAGTCTATGCCTACTTTCTGTGTAAATCTCTTTACTACAAGCCTTGCCTTGTATCTTTTTTGTCCACCCTCTTCTTCCTTAATCTTGTAAACCCACCTGTTCTGAAATGTCCTCTTACATGCTGACAACTTAACCAAATCCCAAGTCTAGTTTTGTTCCAAGGATTCCATTTCCTCATTCATGTCATGCTCCCACTGCATGTGGGTCTTATCCTGCATTGCTTTTTCAAAAATTTCTGGTTCACCATTATTAGTCAATAATAATTAAGATAAAGAAGGTCTAAATATTTATGAAGGTTTACTTACTATTCGTGACCTTCTCACAGAATTTTGGGCTACTAGAGGCAGATTTTGGACCTCCTAGACATTTGTTTCCAATTCTGACAGTGATCGACACTAGTCACCTGTAATTGATGCTAGTTCTTGTAACCAATGCCGGTTTGACTCTTCTGTAACCGATACCAGTTTATTTGACCAATGTTAGTCAAGGTTCAACTGACATCAGTTATTGTGTAACCCTGTCGGTATTATTTTTAAATCTGAAATTTTATTTTCATTCACAAACTTCTCAACATGGTTCCTCCTTGGGTACAAAAATTTGATCCTTGTACATTATCTTTTCATTCCATTCAATGTCATGACTCCTAATAATTTTAGAATTCTCTAAATCCCAAAAACAGAATCCGAAATCACCAGATCCATAACAAATGAAAGTGCATCTCTTGGATTTTGCATCCAATTTTTTTCTATTTTCCTTATCAATATGCACAAAATCTTCTGAACCAAAAACTTTAAGAAAAGAAATATTTGCCTCTTTTTCAGTCCAATTTTTCCTCTGGTATTCCTCTATCTAGTGAACTTGAAGGCCCATAAACTGGTGTTAATCAAATAAAGGGCAATCTAGCATGTATCAATTGTCATGTTCAATCTTTCTGCCCAAAACTACGTATTCCATTCAAGGGCAATCCAGAATGTATATCCTCATACTTCTAATTCTAGCATGTTTCATGATTTTCCTGTTCATTTTTTCTGTAACACCATTCTCTTGTGGTGTTCTTGGAACCATCCTTTCTCTTCGTATTCCATTCACTAAACAATAATCATTAAAAACCTTGCTACAAGTATTCACCACCATTATCAGATCTAAGGAAATTTAACTTTGAATTTGATTTATTCTCAACAAGGGATTTCCATATTTTAAAAGTCTCAAAAACATCAGATTTACGATTTAATACAATAAACCCATACCTTTCTTGTAGCATCATCAATGAAAGTAACATAATACTGGGATCCTCCATGAGAAGCTACCTAAGTTGGTCCCCACACATCTAAGTATACAAGATCTAATTTTTTACTCCTTCTTAGTTGCCCCAACTTTGAGAAATCTCACTCTCTTTTTCTTTCCAAAAATACAATGCTCACAAAAATCAAGATCTAAATCTTTCAAATCTGATAACTTACCCTTAGCCTTTAAGATTTACATTCCTTTTTGACTCATATAGCCCAACCGATTATGCCACATGCATGCATCTAAATCTGAAGTAGATAATGCATAAAAAGGAATTAGTAACACATGTAGATAAATATAACATTCCTACCTTCTTACCTCTTGCCACAACAAAATCACCCTTGGTGACTTTCCAAGAGTCTGTTGTGAATGTAACCATGTAACCAGCTTCACCTAGTTGCCCTTGTGCAAAAATAAGATTCCTCTTGAGACTTGACACATGCCTCACATTTTCAATACCCATGTATTTCCATTCTACAATTTTAGATGAACTTCCCCTTTACCAGTAATACTGCAAGGTTCATCATCACCCAAATAAACATGTCTAAAATTTCCCTAGACATAATTTATGAAATAACCCTTATTAGGGGTTGCATGGAAAGAAGCTCTTGAATCTAAAACCCAAGATTTTATTCTATTATCTAAAGAAAGAATAAGAGCATCTTGCATTACCTCTGCTATAGCAATATTTTGCCTCCTTATTTGACTCTTTACCTTTGTCTGGATGTTGGTTCTCTTTATCCTTTGACCAACAATATTTCTTTGCATGTCCTTTCTTTCAACATTTCCAACAAGTAATTCCCTTACCTCTGGATTTAGATCTTCCATCCCTTGACTTTGATTTCCCATTATTCTTACTCTTAGATCTCTCCTTCTTCCTACCTCTTCTTTCTACATTCAAAGCATTCCCATGATGATTCCTCTGTACTTTTTCCTGTGAATTTCTTTATTTAAGATTATACTAACCACATCATCAAACTTCAAAATATTATTAGCAGATGTTGTATTACTAACAGCCATTACCAAGTTATCCCAACTATCAGGAAAAGAACATAAGAATAAAAGTGCTTTCACTTCATCATCAAATGGAATATGAACTGATTTTAACTGATTTACTTAATAGATTGGAAATCATTCAAATGACTAGATGCAGATCCACCTTCATGCATCTTAGAACTAAATAGTTTCTTCATCAAATAAAATTTATTTGAAGCACTAGGTTTTTCATATAAATTAGTAAGAGATTTCATTAAATCTACCGTAGAATGTCACTTCTGTAATAATTGGAAGCCATAGATGCTTTCTAGGCTCAATCTTATATATCCCAAATCCTTTCTGTCAAGAATATTTCATTCTTCATCAGTCATCTTCGTAGGTCTAGAATTTTTGTCCAACGGTAAGTACAAATCTCTTTGATATAGATAATCCTCAATCTGCATCTTCCATAATTGATAATTTTAGTACGTCAAACTTCTCTACCTTGTATTTGTTTTCTTTTTCCATTTATTGTAGCTCCCACTCAATCAAAAAACCCTCTGTGAGTAAATATGTCAACACATAAAACCCTCAAACAAAGCTTTGATACCAGTTGTTGGGGTTAGCACAAGGTTGTACAAATTATATATTATATCTAAGCATACATGCAATAAAAGTAGATATTCTACCAGAAGAAATATACAAAACAAGAGATATAAATCAACACCAGATTTAATGTGGTTCACCCAGTGTGGGCTACATCCACCAAGAAACAAGACAATATATTATCCAAAGCTTTGACAAGATATACAATTGAAGATCTACAATCTTCCACACCTCTCAGATGTACAATACTTTCTTTCTCTCAAGCTTTTGCTTCTTCTCCAAGAATTCTCTCTCTCACAATTATTCTCACAATAATCATCAATTCATTACAATTCCTCTACTTCTAAACCCTAGCTTTCATGCTTATATAGCATATACAAACTTAGGGCACTTAGCCATGCAATTACAATCAATAGATCTTGCTTTAATACTAAAAATAGATCTAATTCCCGAGAGTTAAATAAAACACTCACTTGCATAGGTAACCGACGTCGGTTATCCCTAACGATGTCAGTTCCTCCTTTCCTAACTGATTGACCTATGCTGGTCCCTCCATAGCCGATGATTGGATTACTGTAATTTCCCTCAAGTTTAATATAACATGCTATTATGAAGTAATTGAGCTCCATAACCTCAAAAAATATGTTATTCACGAGGACAATCAAAAGTAATATTTTAAATTTGTAATGAATTGTCATTCCTTAGAGATCCTATTCACAGTCAATAACTTATGGCATTAAGAACCTACTGCCACAATTGTGACTCAACATCAAATGCCATACAGCTCTTTGAGTGTAAACTCCAATTCTTTCTTTTTCTAATGGTCTTCTAACCAAATGACTGCAGTGGTTGACATTACGTATGCAATCTTGGGACTCCACTTAAATCCTGTTAAAAATTCTAGAGATACTTAGTTGTAACTGAAGAAACACTTGAGAACAAAATGAGATGTTTCGGAAACTCTAGACATGAAAATGATCCAGTTCCTTATTCAAATGGAATTGCACAAAAATATGTCATGTGAAAAATATACGTATTATGATACAACAAGACACTCAACTTGAAATTTTGACTTAGAAACCTGCTCATCCATATCAACTCTATGCTATGTAGTTGCAAATAATCTACGCAACTGTTATAGAAAAGTGTAAATGCAAGTCGTTGATACCTATTGACTAACATGCCATCCATGAATGATTAAGAAAAATTACATATTTTAGTCAAGTACTGACTTGTACTTTGAAATATAATATCCAGACCTATTTACCACTCTGAATAAACTTAGATAGACACATAAAGCAATATCAAACATCTTTTTCATAACTACATGCTAGATGTCCCACTCAAGACCAGAGAATTCATTATGACTACCTCAACAAATGCAGTTTAACTGCTTTCCCTCAATGAACATCACAAAGATCCCACTTCAACTGTACATGTCTAGTCCTTACATGAATATATACATCCTAATGAGACTTAGGGAACTGGTAATCATGACACTCGTGTCATGTATGTGAACTCCTCAGTATGATGAAGGACATCGATATTTGCTCAATTTGAAGTGTCCAACCATAGGTGTACTCACCAGTTTTGAATGCATTACATGTTAAACCTTTCCAACACCTTATTGATATAAGCTTCCTGTACAAATACAATTTCTTGTTCTTCGTGTCTCTGTGTATTTTCTTGCTACAAGGAATCTTTTTGACATAAAGCTATGCTATGGGGTTCGTAGACTGGTCAGAACCCACTCACTTGTGTGTAAGTGCATTGAACTGAACCAGTGTAAATACGTTGTGTTAGTATGTAAACCCCTAAAAGATGCCCCCCTCTTTGGGGGCGCATGCGACATCACTGATAGGAGACATATGGCCCCAAAAGAGGGCCAACCAACTGTATGTTGTCAACCATAGAAAATAATTGGTAAATCACCAAGGCACGCACGAATCAAGAAGGCTAGTCAAAGAAAAATGTTAGCACACTTATTAGCATGTATATAGAATATAAGTTGTGTAAGCTAGGAGACAATGTAACAAGCTACCAAACAATGTAGTAAACACATGTCCAGAAGACAAGTGAAGACCACAAAAAGTAGGTTGTAAATATGGGACATCACAAATGATGTTGATTAAAAGACATGTAAGGCCATCATGGCTTCAAACAATAGACAAGTGTGCACAACCAAACTTAGGGAAAGGCTTGCAAACAAGAATAAACACTAGTAGACAACAACAAACAATGTAAAACTAACAAGTATCGAAACCAATATCCCTGCATAATAAATGTTACACATGAAGCACCTGTTAGCATGTTAGGAAGATAACTAGTATGTCAAAAGTGTGTATAATAAGTAATGTAAAGTACTAAGTACAAAATGAAACAATAACTCCTGGAAGAGACAAATAAGGATGCACCAAGTAGTATAGTAAGGGTAGAAGGTGAACATCTATGATGCATGTAGGAGACCTGTATCTGCGATCACAACTAGAAGAAGACGTGAATACATATGTGTGTATGATATAGATAAATGCTCTAATTCACTAGACATTAAATGTAATCAAACCATGAAATTGTGTAATAACTTGTGCTCAATCATGAATAAACAACAAATAAGTAAGAATATAAACAACCATAGTATGCAACATACTATGGATGGATGGAATGGAATGTAAAAATAGAGTGATTGGAGCCACATGCCCACTGAGTGGATAGAAGTGTATGTAATGAGGTTCATTTTGTTTTCCCCTTTCAATTCAATCAAGAATGAACTGTAAATGAGAGTGCGTCATCAGGAAATGATCAAGTAGTGTGTGTTGTTTGTCTGGCGCACTATGATGAATGTGTATATGTAGTGGTGATGAAATGCAACATGTAGGGGAGATGTGTGTTAAACTCTATAGCCTAAGTGTATGACCACAATTAAATAAAAATGTGGAGTGATGATTTAGCCTAAAATGTATATCACTACAAGATGAATAATAGGGGTGACGATGTAGCCTATGGCGTATGTCATTACCATATGACCAGACTAGGTGACAATTTAGCCTAAAGCGTATGCCACTAAGCTAGTAATATCGTATGATGAAAGGTAGAATAATAAATGTGTGATGAGTTGGAGGTGTCCATTTGATTTGTAAACCCTCAGTAGTTGAGTATAGACCGAGGAACTAAAGTGCGTCATCGGGTAGTGAGTGGAGCGCATAGAAGACATTGTAGTGTATATAATGATAAAATTCGACCATGTGATTAGCTAACATGTATAAAGATGGAATGTGTAGAATGTATAAAATGCAATACGTAGTGTGGCATGTAATGAAGGTAGATAGATCAAGGATGTAATAAGTAAGGTGGTGTAATGCTAGAATCATATAGGATGGAGACTAAAATGATATGTAGAGTATGTGTGAAATGGAACAATGTAAGATGTATGGTATGAATAATGCAATACTTAGGGTAGGATAATGTAGCATGTAAGATGTGTAGATAATGATGTATGCAACTAACATAATGTATGGGGTGTAAATTTTTCATAAATGATAAAATGTATAATTTCTAACACGTGATGTGTGATGTGTGATGAAGTGTAATGTGTAATTCCTATGATGCAGTGTGTGGGGTTCTAATGTGGTAGTAGTCCCTCAATGGCTGAGTGTGAACTGAAGCACAAGAGTGTTTCATTGGGTAATGATGACACTAAAGTGTGTAATGAGTATGCGGATACTATGAGATTGATATATGAGAATGCAAAAGTGAGATATGTGTAAGTGGTAAGATTAAGGGGATATGTGGGATGCTATTCCCCCCAAGTGTATGATAACACATGCATAATTTGATACATGATTTATGAATGTGGTGAAGTACTATAAAGTTTGTAAGCTTGATTCCATGACTGGAGATTGTATGGTATGTGTAACGAGTGATATATTATTGGATATACACACGTGATTATATAATAGAAAAATATGTGAATGCAAGATGAAACGAGGTCCTTTAGTGTAAAATACCCCTCAACAGTCATATAAGAACCATAAGAATATGAGCGTGTCATTAAGAGGGTAAAGTGACAAGGGTCACCTACCAACAACCAAGTTTGTGTGTGGTGGGACCATGCTGGTCAAAGTTCACATTAGAAGTGGGTGGTAGTGGTGTAAGTGAAAATATATCGTAAACATTAGAAAGAAGATTAGTTGCTTTGACAAACATAATTCGTTGGAGTTTAGCTTTGAGAGGAGGTGATGTTGCACTGAGTTTTAAAGGAGGTCTTTAGGTTGATTTTTTACTTCTATAATGATTTAGTAGGAGTTAGTGAACTATCATCTGATACATGGTTGCTTAAAATCTTCTTGAGTCATGTTAACCTGATGCTCATTAAATTGAGAAGAAGAAACATCATGAATATGAGAAGTGCTTGCCTAACTATGAGAAGGATCTTCTATGCACATGTGAGGGGTTGTTAATATCACACATGTAATGAATAAAAGAATCATCAAGAACTTCTGTAGAAATATTAGAGGGAGGTTCACTAACAACCATATGAGCTTGCTTAGATTGACCTTGACTAAGTGAAGGTGGAATACACTTAGAGCCCATGTGGGTATAATACTTATAGGTGGGCATGTAATAGGATGTTTTCCAGTGAATGAAATAAATCCCCAATGCTTAAGATGTTTGAATCTACATTGTAAAGCATAGAAATTGTGGTCATTATGCCCATTGATTTGATGATAATGACAATATGGATGATATTGATACTTTATTAGGTCACAAGGAGGATAGTAATCAATAGACGGTAGAGTGATCAATTAATGATCAAGAAGCTTTGTAAGAATATCATGTGGCTTAAAATTGTGATCAAGTATGAGAGGTTTTGGTGATGGCATGACTTGAGGTTCAATTATATGACATGTAGTGGACATAGATTGTAAATAAGACGTAGAAGGAGGAAAAACATGTGATTGAGAAAAATCCTTAAGCTATTGAATTTCAGATCTAGGAGATGCGATGGAGGATTCCATAGATTACATAGAGGATGTATGTGATTGAGAAACATCCTTGAGCTATTGAATTTCACATCTAAGAGATGTGATTATAGATTCCATGACAACAAATTTTACATATAAGGCCTGAATCGAGTCTACGATGGGTTGGTTAGATGGAGGGTCATCAATATCAAGGTCAATAAAGAAACAATGAGGCATAGTACTTAATTCATGGGGTGGCGTATTATCATCAAAATACTTGGTGTCTAGGGATTTTCGTAAAATAGCCTAACAAGTGGGATATCTCTTAAGTAAATCAGATAAAGAAACTTGAACCATGATCAAAGAAGAATAAGGATCCTAAGCATGAAAGACATTGGGTTTACCAAAATGATTGACTAAAAATGAACTAAAATGGGATAGTGCTAAGTAGTTAATCTAATCTAGGAGGGCATATAACTCAATAGATAAATGTACTAAAAAAATATGTAATTTTATTATCTATAATAAACTAATGAAATATAACCCTAATGTGTAAGGAAAAAGAGAGGAAAAAACTCAACTGATAAATGGAGACTGACGTAGAGTGTCGCAGGTATAACTGGGAATTCCAGGAGCAGGATCGAATATGTCAAAACCCTAAAAAATATTGAATCTGGAGGATCTGCATGGTCTAGGGTGCCTAGGGCTAGACTAGGGCACCCACGGGTGCTCTGGTATGAATTCTGGGTGCTATGGTTTAGGAGAAATGTCTAGAATTGGTTATCACAGGGCCGAAAAGTAATCTAAAACTCGGCCTGCCTGTCACACTAAATTCTGTATGCTACACCAAATGCTCTCAATATCTCAAGATGAATGAATGACCTGTAAGACCCCCAAAAAAACATCAAACGCTAAAAAAGCATCAAACCCTAAAAAAGAAAAATGTATATGAAGGGGTCAGACTGTCATTAATTACCACAATGGTGGAATTACTAACTGAGCACTACACTACATCCCAGACTTGATGTAGTTCTATGTGCAAGTGTGTGTGAACATGCCTTAGGTTTCTCTTGTGCCATTCACACTTTGTGAAGTAGCAAGTAATAACTATGTGTAGAAAATGTAATAGAATGTGTGCATAGAATAACATCCCTCCCCCTATGAAGTGTGATACAAATGTCCTAGCTTATATATTGATGATGATGGATCTATGTGGATGCTAATGCAACAAATGGATTTCACTCTAGATGGAGTGATAATAGATAGTGGTGCTAGATCCCTCATTATGGTCTTATAACTTTATATTTATAGGGTTCTCTTGGTACAATTTCACAATTAACCTCGAAAAGGCCGACCTCATAAAAGATAAGGATGAAAAATGGCTAGAAATGACCCAAGAAAAGGTAGGAATGTGGAAAAGGGACCAGGGCGCCCATGAGTTCCCCAATACAAAATATGGGCGCCCCTGTTAGGGGATTAAGATGATGTGGGATCTTCAGAAATGGCTGGATAAGTAGATGTAATAGGTCATAAAATATGAAATAAAATAAATAAGATGTCCAAAAGGATGGGGGTTAATTAGTACTTTCTTTCCTTGAGAAATTTCTAAATAATAGTATGAGACCAAGATAAATAATTATCTAAAGTGCATGATTTTGTGACTACAATCCTTGTTCACCTTATCCTTGTCAAACTTGTCTAGAAGATTATCAAAAACAACCTGGACATTCTATTTGGCTCCTTCATGAGTAGCCTTCCCAAGGGAAAAAATTGAGATCTGATAATCTACTACGGTGATAGTTTCTTTTGTTTTACCAACAATCTGGAGTTGTTATATTAAGAAATCTCTCTCTAGTTTGATCTACAGAAAGGTTAGAAATGATCCTTGATCTCTTTGCTTGTCTTTGGGGTGTTAGATACAAGATATTGAGGTCAAAAACATATCCAATGGGAACATCATTCTTCTTCTTGAGAGTCTACTTGTTTAACCATGCATGGATAAAAGAAGAAGATAACTGCTCACTAGATGACATAGGCACATTCATCATGATAATAGGTTGGGTAGGTGTTATTAGGTAACTTGTTACAAGCACCATGAATGAAAATTATGTTTTGACAAGTGAGGGCGGAGTGGAGAGGATGGCCACAAGAATGGATGTAATGGGAGTGGAAATACAATGAGCTTATTGGGGAAGAGGAGTTTGAAAAAGAGATCCTAAAGCCAAAATGTCTCTAGATTAAAGATAGAGAAGAGAGGAAAACATTTGTGCCATAGAAGGGGATGAAGTGAGAAGCTTAAGAGGAATGGGAATAAAATAAATGGAAGATGTGGCCAAAGGGAGAGTGATAGGTGGAGGGACTAAGAATGGTAAAGAGGGAAGAGGTGGGGAAGATGGTGAATATGACATTTGAGTTGTATGAGTTGGTGAAGCACTGATATCAATTATATTTGTTGATGGAACCTTAAAATACAACACCTTTGTTGAGGGAACCCTGGAGGAAGAACTTAAACCTTTGTAGAAAATGATGAGTTTATAAGGATTTAGGGAAGTTTGGGAGCAAATCTCCTTCCTTTTGAAGAGGTGAGATGGCCCACAAGTGGTTGTACTTGAAATATCTCAACAAAAAGCTGATCTAACACTTTTGGCATGATTCCCAATGATGTCAGCCACTAGTAGATCTAATTGAGAATAGGACCCACTCTTTCCTTTGAACTGCTACATTCCTTGAGTGACCAGTTAATCCATGACAAAGGTTGATTTCTTATATTGTTATGATTGTAGATGGGATCCAAAAAATTGTTTTTCATTATGAAGACCCTCCGAGACAACTACAATTCCATACTGGGCCACTTCTTAAAGAGTTAACCCTTGAAAATCCCTTTCCCGAATCATGACTTCATCTTTGCAATTAATCCAAATATATTCCAATTGAGGTGTGTGAGCACCAAATGACCCATGTTCGCCGAGTTTTTCCTAATAATCAAAACTACCACGGGGGTGAAAGGTCCTCACAGTCATTTTTTGCATCTCCCCTTCAACATTCTTTGCCTCGTATATGGAAGCACATATATATCCTCACAATACTATAGGAAATTGGGCTCCAGTCTTGTGTCTATTATTTTGGATCTTATGAAAATGTAACAGTTACCGAACTCACTCCATCAAGACCCATTTATTTATAGGGCACCTTGGTAACTTGTAGGGACACCTGAGAATCTTGCCACACTAAGATACATTAATTTTGTGAGTTACAAGTATATGCCTCCCCATTCCTTGTCAATTCTCCAGGAATTATCTAAAATTCTTTGATTGTATAACTCCTTGTCAAAGAATTACAAGATAAAAAAATAAAATGAATCATTGACTCTACCTAAATGCTTCACTCTTTCCTTCATTGTAAGTTGACTGTAGAAGTCGTAAATTTGAGTTGAGTTCTTTGATATTACTTGTGAAGAACCTGGGTAATTCCTCACACTTGTATCTGTGTATACAAGGTAGGAATTCATACAAAAATTTCTCGAGGTTAGAACATATTATAGCTGGAAATCAATGGCACCACTGATGCATTCTGCCTATTGGATAAGATCACCATTCTTTCAGATAGTGGTAATGTATAAATACATCCAATCCTAGAAATCCTTAGAAGAAGGGAGTCCCATAACTCTGCTTAGCAAGGTCATGATGTCATTCACTTCCTGAATAAATTCTGATCATGGAATAGTCTTAGGGGCCCTAGACAATGAAGGCTTAGATTTCATCAAAAATATTTTGTTAAGGACCTTAGTAAAGGTATCACTTCTAATTCCCAGTGCTCAAGAGTGGGTTTTGGGCAATTTTTGGCATATTCCTCAACGTTGGGAAGTTTAAGTAAAAATTAAAAATAATCACTATCCAATTTGATCATGAATGTCCCATTATCATCCCTCACTATTTGAGATTCTTTATCATAGCGTGTGACAACAATGAGCACAAAATTTGGGCATTTCATTGTTGGAGGGAAAGCAACGGCCAAATAAATTCCAATATCAAAAATAACTTGCATCCATGCCTTTTTTTTTGGAGCTCTAACCCTTTCCCAAAATTCGGGCAAGTCAATATGCCCAAGGTTCGCATCTCTAATGTTGTCGATGTTTGACATGATGTTTGAAGGGGGAGTTACCCCTTGAAAACTATATTTCATCTTTTTTTCCCCTTTGAAGATGATCCAGATATATTTCCTTGAATAAATCCTTGAAATTTCTACTCTAAAATAAAAATCGGAGGTTGGAGCAAAAGTTCACCCCTACAATGCACCCCTGTACTTCCGATGTGCAGTTCCGCCACAAATTTTTTATGGTGGAGGTTATAACTTGTAATGCATTCCTATAGTTCTAAACTACACTTCTACATAGTTCTACTTTGCACCATTCTACTGCACTTCTGACCTAGGGTTTTGAACTATAATGTACATTTGAATCTATGAATTTCGATGATAGAAATTGAGCCCTATCTCACAGCCTTGAATCTTAGAAATGGTTCCTCCATGCTAATTTTTCCTTCACCTTTCTAAAAAAATAATATTTGAAGCCTAATATTCAAGAACAAGATAACCCATGAAAGTGAAAGAGCCATAAAACAAGTAAGTTCATAACACAAGGGTAACACCCCGATAAATGAAATAAGGGACAAAACGTGAAGGGCATCCATGAAAACAAATGAAAGTGGCAAGAAAACCCTAAAAATGAAAACAAAAGAACCTGTAAAATATAACTTGAAAACTTAACTAAATACCAGATAAGAAAATCATGAAAAATTGCTAAAAAATCCACCTAAGAAGTACAGTAGGAGTTCAGAGGGGCGTCAACAGGTTAACATACCAAATTTTTAGGTGAAAATGACAAGTATTGCCCTTAAATAGGAAAGTAAAAATTAATTACTATATAGTTGGTACATGTTGGTAGTTGACATTAAATGTTAACCTACTATTAGGTCGGAAGTCAGATGTTGGAAGCCCGCGTGTAGTTTGTATGCAAACTACACTTTGGGTTTCGAGTTCCAAAATGCAAGTGTGGAATCAAATTTCGGAACTCATCATGTAGTTTACATGTAAATTGTAGTTTGAGTTCTGACTTTTGATTTCCACATATTTACCATATGGGGTGGGTTTCAGGTTTTAGAACTCAAACTGTATGTTGAATTATGAAATTTGAAATCTGATGAAATTTCAACACTTAGGAAAATTTTTTAACAATTTTTTGGAAAAAATAAAACTTGGTGTAAGGAAAACATTTACAAGAAAAATTTGAAAATTCCTCTTGGTAAGGGAAACTTAAAAAGTTAACATTTTTGGCGAACTTTCAGGAATGCTTTCCTACTAAGCATTAGTCTAGTAGCCTTATACAATCCACTAGGCATTGAGTCCTTAGCCTAGAAAATTTACAGAACATGAAGACAACTAGAAAAAAAGAAAAAAAAAAAAAGACAAGACAAAATAATAAATAAAAGCAATGTGAAGAGCACTTAGAGGAATGAAAAATAGAATAATACTGTTGGTGAAACCTCCTCAATAACAAGCTTTGAGGTGTATCCCATTAACTAGAATGGGTAGTGCTTCTCCGTCAAGCTTAGATAGGAAAAAAGAATTTACCTCTTTACAATCTGTGATTATGTACGATTCGCTCTATAGGGCATAAAATTTTGCATGAATTCCTAGCTTGGCCCTATCCATGTCCTACTTGAGAACTAGATCTCCTGCCTAAAAATTTCTTAGAGTTGATTCCTTGTCAATTTTTTTCTTAGTTTGAGCTTGGTGCAACTCTAAAGTCTTCATATCCTTATTCCACGTTTCCTCTAATTCCATCGACTCAGCGAACCCTACTGTCATAGGATCGATTTCCATTATCTTCAACTGATGTGCTAGCTCCAAAGATGGAAATTCCATAGACAGAGGGAGATTTTCCTCTCTACCATACACTAGCATAAAAAGGGAATTTCCAACCTTTTTGGTGTCAAACTATCTTCCCATAAGGTAGTTTTTAGTTGTGTTTGCCAAGTTCATCGGTTGCTCTCCATTTTCCTTTTGATAATCTATATCATGTTCTTATTTTTGGACTCAGACAATCCATTACCTTTTGGATAATAGTTAGATAATTTTTTCAAATAAACAATATTCTTGACAACCCATTCACTAAGTTTTGTACCTATGAATACTTTGGCATTATCCAAGATGACGGTGAAAGGAACACTAAACCTTGTCATAATTCCTTTAATAAAATACAAGATGGAGTTCTCATTTCCTTCCTTTAATGTTACTTCATATGTCTGTCGGGTGAAATAATTAGTTGTAGTTAGTATCCATTTATGACCATCACTAGACAGTGGATTTATCATTCCAATAAAGTCTACGCCCCATTGGATGAAAGGTTGGTTTACTTGGATTGGATGGAGAGGGAGGGAAACTAACCTTTACTGCCATGTGCAAAAAGGCACATTATTTACATCTTCTTACCCATATATGAGCACCCTTAAATAGGTCCAGCTTATAGTATCCAACCCTCATGATATTTTTAGTAGTTGTTCTTATGAATGCTTTGGCATTATCCGAGATGACGGTGAAAAGAATGCCAAACCTTGTCATAATTCCTTTAATAAAATCTAGGATGGATTTATCATTGCCTTCCTTCAATGCTATTACCTCTGTCCATCGGGTGAAATAATTATTCGTAGTTAGCACGGTCCATTTATGACCATCGCTAGATGGTGGATTTATCATTCCAATAAAGTATAGGCCCCATTATACAAAAGGTTGGTCTACTTGGATTGGATGGAGAGGGAGGGAAACTAACCTTTGCTTCCCTATGAAAAAAGGCACATTCTTTACATCTTCTTACCCACATATGGGAATCCTTAAATAGGTTCGGCCTATAGTATACAACCCTCATGATATTTTTGGTAGTTCTCACTGAGTAATGCCCCCCCAACAATCCATTATGGAATTCCTCCAATATTTTATCAGCTTGTTCTCAGCCTATGCACTTAAGAAGAACTCCATTTAAATCCCTTCAAAAGAGTATGTTATCTACGAGAGTGTAGGGAATGGATTGTAGATGGAAATTTTCTAGGTTGGGAGGATATTCTGCTGATAGCATAAAATACTTCATGTTGAACATCCAATTAGCATGATTTTGAATTTCATCTTGATGGTGATTATGTAGTAGTTTATCACACATTTCTCTTACCTCCAAATTAGTAGTGATATGTTGACAAAGGCCTTTTCCTCTTACCAATTTGGTCACCATTATGTAAACATCATATTCCATGACCTCGACAATCCAACACACTCACTTCTCATTCATGTCCTTATTCAATAAGAAATCCTTGACCCCTGGATCCGATTGAAAGGAATGATAAGAAGATTTTTCCAAGCTGTGATCCAAGAAAAAAAAGGTAAGAAGGCAAGGACATGAAACCCAAAGAAGTAGTATCAACACCACACCATCCCATACTGCTGAATGAGTAGAGTGATACCACAGATCTGTATGAGTTTCCAAAATCAACAACTCAAACATTGACAAACTAACACTGGGCTTCCCCAGAATAACTCCCCCACAAGAGAGACTGTCAACATACTAAAAAAAGTGTCGAAAATACAGATCCAAAATATCTCAACAAACTAGAGAGATATAAATATATACACCCATAGATAAAAGAATGCAATACCCAAAATTTAAGGACATCAGACTCAACTGAAATTGTGTCCACAAGTGATTACAAATTTCAAATACATGAAAAAATAAACCCTTGCTTGCAAAGAAAAACTTATAGATGGATGTCTACATCATCTATAGCTCTGATACCATAAAAGGAACGATAAGAAGATTGTTCCAAGCCACGATATTAGATGATAATAGCACACCACATTACATCTTCAAAACAGAAGAGCTAAAATACCATAAATGGAAATCCATCATAATCCATAATGTTCAATACATTACAATACAATGAATTGAATTACTCAGTAAGAAAGATGTACATATAGGAGGAGGGAAGTGCAACTACTACCTAAATCAATGGTGAAGAACTCCCACTAACTGATACTGGTAGTTAAGTTAACTCCAGAAGACTAATAAGCTAACTCCACATAACTGAGAAGCTAACACAACACAACTAGTAAGATAACTCCACACAACTAGTACACCTAAGAAATCTAACCCAACAAGTGTAGGGCTAACAAAAGTATAAGAATTATCCTAACAAATAAATAAAAGGATAAATAATAACCTATACTAACAACAATATCATTAGTTGAACCCTGTTATTGGATAACATATGTTTGAACTTTTTCAGTGCTTGAATGACATGGAAAACCTATTTCTCAACAAAATAATATTTGAGTTTATAATCTTTGAGAGATTGGATGAAGAAGGCAATTAGTTGTTCCATCATGATCGTTATTCTACTGAGTAAGGATCCCTGAAATAATTTCTAACCCCGCAAAAGCGTAGAGAATGAAAGCCTTCTTGTAATTAGGGTTTACTAATTTGGGATCATAAGAAATATCTATCTTGATAGCCCCAAAACTATCCTTTCCTTATTTATTCCAGTTGAAGGGTATGTTATTTTTTAAACATGTTTGTGAGTGGTTTAGCCAAGGAAAAAAATTTAGGTATAAACCTCATGAAATTGATGGTCCCCAAAAAGCTCTAGAGACCCTTCTTATGGATTGGAAGAGAAAGAGCCAAAATGGCTCATATTCTTTCTGGATCAATTGAAAGTCAATCCACTGAAACAATATGCCCTAACAAATTTCCTTCATGGACTACAAAAATACATTTTTTGGGATTCAAAGAGACCCCGAATTTTCTATACCTTTCGAAAACCTTCTTTAGATGGTCTATGTGATCATGTGTGTGTTTGGAATACACTTTTATATCATCCAGGTAAAATGAGGATCATATCAATTATAAGTCCCTTAAAGGCCATGTCCATAGCTCATTGGAAAGCGGCACTGACGTTGAATAATCAGAACGACATCTTATTATAGGCATGCGTGCCCCACTTGGTGGTAAAATCCATCTTGAACTGGTCAGAATCTTTGACCAGTATCTGATTATAGCCTGAATATCCTTCGAAAAATGAAAACCTTTCAGCACTTGCCACTGTTTGGAGAATCTATTCCATAGATGGAAAAGGGTAATTATCTTTTAAGGAGGCCCAATTAAGATCTCTAAAATCTACAAGTAGTCTAATTTATTCATTTTTCTTCCTAACTGGAACTAAATTGGCCACCCAGGAAGAGTGTTTCATTAGGAAAATGATACTAGCTTTAATAAGCTTTGAAATATCCTTCTTCATAAGTGGTTTGATATTAGGATTGATTGGTCTCTACTTTTGCCTAATCGACTTAGCACTTGGGTCAAGTTCAATAGTGTGTTGTGCTAACCCTGGATCGAAACCCCTTAGATCTTCATAACTTCAAGCAAAAACTGTCATTATATTCTTGGAAAATACCAATAAAGTCCTGTATTTCATATGGCATATATACTTTCCCAATCTTAAAAAATCTATCTTCTGCAACTTAAACTTGTTCAAAATCATCCTCTTTAATGACCATGTTGGTCTTCTGTTTCTTGAGCCAGTAGTCTAAATTGAAGATTGACTCAAGGGCAACCAGACCTTTTGGAAATTTATTACCCTTCAATTGTATGATTTGATCGCTGTAGAATTCTTATAATTTGGACTAGTATTCTAATGATAATTTTGCTTCTTCTCACAAAAAGAGGATAATCTACTAGTCACTCTCGAATAATTGCTAATTACTTACAATGTCTGGTACACCTGGTCTTACGACCAGTTTCACGACCTCTTACTCTTCCTTCATGACATCTACAGGGGTATCGTACTGGGATCCCACCAGTGAGAGTCTATCTGCATCTTGATTTTTCTTCGTGAGAACTACATGAATACCAAAGGATTTAAAATATTTGATCATATCCCACACCATATTTTTGTAGGATCTTAACAGATTGTTCTTTACTGCACTCTGAGCCCTAACCTGATGCAAGACGAGTTCATTGTCACCAAAAACTGTTAACTCCTTGATCCCCCTTTTCTGAGCTAACATAATTCCCTGTATCAAAACTTCATATTTGGCCACATTATTAGTGAAACTTAACTGAAGACATAAGGACATGAGAGATATTTATTATCTCGGGGGAAATCAACATAACACCACACTGGCCCCATTTTTTCTTCTTGACCCATCGAATAATAGTTACCATGATCTGTCATGATTATATTGAGATTTGAAAAGTTTAGGTGTCATAACTCCTTCCTCATGGATATAAATTTATAATAGGTTCCTAATCCTGTATTTTAAAGTTCTTTGACATAGGGGTCAAACTGATTTTTTTTCCCCAAGCATCAAGGAAGATATAAAAATTTTCCTTGACAGGAGTGGTGGAATCATGGTCTTCAATCTCTCCATCTTGGTCATGTATGGCGTAATCAACATTAATGATGTTAGGCTTATAAGGTTCAACATGATTCTATAAAATAGGCTCTACCCTTATAGTTACTTTATTCCCATATCTAGTCTTGAGGAGCATGTGTTATCAACCAACAGACAAATACCCACCCATTTTAACAGTGAAATCCTAAGAGAGACATATTGCAAAGAAGGGTGGAAGATCGAAATAGATATGTCTTGTGTGATGGATAATTTTTGGGATGCACGAATGGTAAGATGTAGATCCTTTATAATCCCAATAGTTTGAACCGCTGTACCATCCAGTTGAACAAACCCCTTGCTATTGGCATATATTGGATACCCAATACATCTGTAATCTATTTAGGCATTATGAAGTTGCTAGCACCACATTCGATCATATAGTTATGTATAAAATGCTTTCCAATAATCAGGGAGATATACAAAGGTGGTGGATTGCTAGACTTTGCAACATTCTTTCCTTCAAGTTGGCACAAGCTGGTAGAGGTAGATGGTCCATGCTTCGCTTCTTTTCTCGACATACCAAATTTTTTTAATGCTTCTTGCAACAGATTCCTTTGCAAAGGGATTGAAAGTGCTTCCCACATGATGACGTTCAAGTTTTTCTTCTTCATCTGTTCAACAATACTAAAAGGGATACTTCCTACCTTACCGGTATTCCTTAGTGTAGTTTTATCCTCTTTTGGAAAATAAGTGTTTGGCACTATAATATTGGATCAATTTTCTTACCTCACATCTTGATTAACTTGTGCGTATGATGATTTTCCTTTCATATACTTACTTATAGTTTCCTGTGAATGAGATTAGGAAGTAGATGTTAGATCATTTTTGGTGGTTAAATATGTATTTCTCTTTTTTTGATTGAGTATTAAAAGATAATAACATTGATTATACATGAAATCAATAGAAATATTCCTCCTTCCAATTCAACAAGGTTACCTCCCTTGGTTTTTGAGGTTGATTAACATCTTCTTGTGAGGGAAACTCTACTAGTTTTTCTATAGGTGTAGATATGCTCTGAACCATAAGTTCTTGACTAAGCACTCCGTTAGGGCACATGTTCTGATTGTGTGGCAAAGAACATGGGTAACACCATTCATAGTTTTGAACCAAGTTATTTTACACCGGGATGAGGGTTATGGAAGAAATAGTAGTAAGGGGGTTGTTAGTATTGAAAGGATTGACATTAGCAATTTGATTTTGAGATTTGTTGTTACTTTGGAAAGGGTGCATGTTAGGCTGATACTGTTGATTTTGGGGTTGTTAGGGATGGTTATATTGACACTGTTGTCTCTTGAGGGTGACCAATTCATTTTAAAAACTCTAGAGTAATGATTTAACCTCATAAAGGTCGTTTGAAGGAGGAGGTACATACTGAGTTGGTTTATTAGATACCCGAGGGAAAGGGGAAATGATTGGATAATTAGTGGGAAATTTAGAATACATAGGAATAGGTGGCATTAGGATATATTTTCTCAGCTTAGATCATAAAATTAATAGCTCGTATGGTAATGTCATAGGCGTTCATCAACGTTGTTCCACCCATCGATTGGATCATGACCACAACATCATTGCTGAAAGCTCTCAAGTAGTACAATAATCCATTGTTTGGGGAAGGATTGATGAGCAATAGAATCCTATTCCATGTCTTGTGGAATCAGAAGTTGAAATATCATATGAACTCTAGAGGAGATCTCTTTATGGTAGTTAATTTCTCTATGAGTGAGAGATGTCTACTCTTGTCCTCAAATTATTTACAAATATTATCTCCCAATTCATCCTAGTTGTGTATAGAGCCAAGGGATAAACATTGAAACCATTAACTTGCTTTCCCTTTAAGAGAAGTGGTAAGAAATTTGACTGCTGCATTATCTTCCATGCGATGTTGTGAACTAAAAAAATACTAGCCACATCTTGAATGTGCTCGATGGGAGTGGTGATTTTCTCATCCATGTAGAAGGGTAGAATTTTAAGGGCTACTGCAGGTATAAAATTGCATTGAGCGGGTGCTAGAGGGTTGTTATTATTGAAAGTAGGAAAAAATAATTTCTTATTTCCATAATGATAAGTGGTTGCTCTTCTCTTGGTGGAGGGAACCTTCTAAATGGAGGTGTTGAATATCCTCTACAATATGATGATGATGCCCCACCCTTTATTCTTCTTAGAGGAGACAAGGATTGTTCAATATTCCACTGTTTTTTCTTTCTTTAAAGAAGCTCTTGTCTAAATTCTTCACATAAGTATATACACTAGATCTCAAAATCCAGAGGAGTGGAGCCTCCAGGTACATTTGATAAACCCAAATGCTAAGTATTAGCAAATCTTGGTCCCAATGGGCGTGCCAAAAATTGTTATCACATGGATCACACACCCACAAAATCGTCAAATGGTCTCATGCAACATGGGAACATCCCCAAGGTGTGGGACCTTGGATCCTTGGGATGAACTTACGGAGAAGGATGTCTTCCTCTAAACTAAGTGCATCTAATGTAATATTAGAATACGAAAGCTACAGTGCTATAAAGTAAACTAAACTATCTAACTATCCAGAGAAAAGGGGAAGAAGATAACTGAAAATGTACTGAAATAAGGTGATGCACCAAAATTTTGATGAACAAATCGATCTGCTCCAAATGCACATAGTACTACCACAGAACAATATATGACATGCACAACTTATTATTCTCTTCTTTAGTGAAATCCTTATAAATATAAAACTTAGAGATAACAAAAGGGATTTCATATTTTCCACAACTAACACAAGTAATTTTACAACTTATAATTTAACTAAAGAAAGATGATTAACATGAAGGAAAGATATATCATCTCATACAAGGAATTAAAATCACTCACAATTATTAGATAAATTATTGAAATGAACAACACATCAAATGGTCAAAGGAAAAATATTGTTTCTGTATATTACTGAGGCTAAAGCCTGTACATGAAAAATTCTTAAAATGACAAAGCTTCCTTACCATAAATCTAAAAGTCCCTGATTACATAATGCATTATTATATTTATAGATTAGGAGGGTTGATAAATTTTATCTACTCATCTTAATCATTACATGCCAAAAATAGAATGTAATTACTCTAGGAAATAGTCTCCCACAAAAACAACAAAGTAGTTGTGCAAGTTTGATTGGGTCAAAACTGTAACTTGAACTGATGTTGAAGCTTGGAGACCGTGTAAAAATGGTAGCCATGTTCAACTAGGGCTGGTGCCACCCTTTCCTTGATATAATTCTCCTTCTCTTTCTTCACCAGCTACCTTGTGCCTATAGTCAAGGAATCGTTTGATAATTTCTTGAACTTCTTTGTCATTTGGTCCACATGCATAGGGATTTAGGACCTTGGCCAAGTCAGCTTATTATCTTAGTTTCATCGGTAACCTTTTAGTTCAATTGATGATTTTATTGAGATGCCTCAAGAAGTCTTGGTATAATAATAACTTGTGAATAGATTCGAGACTATTATCTTCATTTACTAGGCTCTTGAATTGGGTAAAAATTTGTTCTACTAGAAGTGCATCAACATTCATATCGAAAAACCTATAATGGATGATATCAAACTTCATTTTTAATGTGATTGAGGCCAAAAAATACCTTCACTCTATTCTCATACAACTTAGGTATTGCCTCCTACAACATACAGATCCAAAAATCCATGGATTCACTATACTCGAACAATTTTGAGGAATCATTGATGATTCCTTTTTTCAGAAGTAGGTATGATTCTATGTTCTGTATGTCTTTCTAGGCTTCAAGTGTGATCTCAAAATTATCACTTTCCTCTATGAGGAATCCATCCATATTGGAAATGGTGTCTTTTCAGACTACATTTCATTATAAAGACCAATAACATCCTTATTCACCTACTCTCCTTCCTAAATTGAAATTTCGATCCATGCTCCTATTGCCTAACCTTGCTGTCTAATTTTCTTGACTATGGAGAAGGAGGTGTCATAAAATCTTGGAGGTAAAGGTAGGGAAGTTGTATGAATGGGTTGTGTGATCTTATGTAGAATGATAGTCAACTGTTCAACCTTGTTCTTGAGTTCATCCTTAGTCACCTTGTCCTTTTCAAACTTGTCCAGAATATTACCAAGAGAAACCTAAACATCCTATTTGGCTCATTCATGAGTATCCTTTTCAAGGGAAAACCTTGAGATTTGATAATCTATTGTGGTTATAGTTTCTTTTATTTTTCTCACAACTAGAGTTTTTATACCATCAAATCTCTTCCTAGTTTGATTGACCGAAAGGTTGGAAATGATCCTTGGTCTCTTTATTTGTCTATGAGGAGTTGGATCTAGGATACTGAGGTCAAAAAAATATCCAATGGGAAAATTCTTATTCTTTTTCTTGGGATTATTCCTGTTTAACCATATAGGGATAGAAGAAGATTATAACTGCTCAGTAGATGATATAGGCACATTCATCATGGTAGTAGGTTGGGTAGGTGTTACTAGGGAACTTGTTACAAGCACCGCGAATGGAAATGATGTGGTGACATGTGAGGTTGGAGTGGAGAGGATGGCCATGGGCATGGATGTAATGGGATTGGAAACAAAACGAGATTCTTAGGGAAAAGGAGATCCTAAAGCTAGAATGTCTCTGGATGAAAGAGAAGCAAGAGAGGAAAACACTTGTGCCATGAAAGGGAATGAAGTGAGAAGTGTAAGAGGAGAGTGAACAAAATAACTGGAAGATGTGGCCAACAAGAGAGTGATAGGTGGAAGGGAAGGAGGAACTAAGAATGGTGAAGAGGGAAGAGGTGGGGAAGATGGTGAGTGCAATGTTTGATTTGTATGAGTTGGTGAAGCACTAATATCAATTATTTTTGTTAATGGAACCTTGGAAGAGACAATATTTGTTGAGGGAACTGTACGCCGGAAAAGTGACAGGCGAGCGTGAGAATCTACAAGTGACTCTTCCGCGTACCCGACCTCTCGAGGTCGTGCCGAGACAGCTGGTGGGGGGTAGAATATGCGTTGGATTCAGACAAACTAGTTAGGCAGTCTAATGTCTTTGACACGCACTAATGGAATTTGCGAATCTAAGGCAAAGAAGGCCCTTCTAACTTGGACTGGTGTGATAGATCGATCAGCAAGGATGACTGCTCGAAGGCTCCAATCAATATCGAGCTCTGGCGTGATTCGATCTATGGGTTGCGGAATACGTGGAAAATGACCTGGGATAGTTTCGTGTATGTCTCCTGATAAGGTCATATAGTGGATGGTGAATATAATTGACTTTTATGGACGATTTTCTGGCCTAGTCCAGAATTCTCTAGCTTCGTTAGCCGCTATATTCAGTAAGGACAATTGTTCGATGATGATGGGTGGAAGTGGAGTGGACTGAAATACTAGTGTGCGTAGGCCAGTGTCTATATCTAATTCTCTTATGGATTCGTTGGGTTGTGGGATCTGTGGATCACAACCATAGACTCTTGGTTGTTGCGGTCCTGTTATGGTCATACGCGAGATCAAGTTCTAATCCCTAGTATCCAGTAATCGTACGCTTTCTCAGCTTCTATGTTTAGAACCAACAGTTGTGCAATCTTCTCAGAATACCTCACAGGCGTTCTCGCAACCTGGATTCTTAAGCTGGTATCTATATCTACGAGGGTGTCTCCAGCATCTGGCTGTGGAACTAAAGGATCACACCCGAATGTTTGTTCTCTTTCAAACCCTTCTACAGTCATGTGGATGATTTTCTAGGGTAATCTGTAGTTTGGCTGACTTGACCAAAATGCATGTGCTTGGTCGTCTTCTATGTTTAATCCTCTTAACTGAGAACTGATCAGTTGTAAATCTGTGGTTGTTCGGAATACTTGTATTCTGAGATTTTGGTCTATGTCAACTATTGCTGTGACGAGGTTTGGTTGAGGCACGATTGGCTCAAATATATATTCCCTGGGCTCCTGAGGTCCCGTGATTGTCATACGAAACAAAATGCAAATCTAACTGTAACGAAGCAAATTCTAACTACATGAAATAAATCTAACATATATAACTTTTATTCTTCTAAGAAATCTTTTAACAATTTTAAGGAAAGCAAACTATTTTAAGCGTATCTAGAAATAATAATTAAATAACAATTTAAAACAGACAAGATAACCGAGTGTAGTTATTTGCCTGTGCGATTTGTAGAATTATTCTAAATAAATAAAATAGCTCATCTAATCTATCTGCAAGATTCTCGATCCTACCTCAGAAGTGAGGAGTGAATCATAGTTTCTCAGAAACTATCAATCCTCACAGCTTCCCTGGCAATATCGAGAATAGAATTTACTGAAATGAAGCAATTTATCTACTCTATTTGATATGATTCTGACTAGAACTTTGAAATTTAAAACCTGGATTCCGCAGAACACTGGCGAATCCGATGGTGTGTGTGATCTTGTCCCCTCAGTATGATCTCCTCGTTCTTTCGTGTTCACGTGGATCCAGAAAAGCGTGTAATGCTAGCACCGATAGGAGTAGATTTTGGGACAAGGACAACTCAGAATGCAGACCGAAATGCGAGTAGGAGAGGGATAGCGCAAGAGTACAGAGCTTGGCTTATGCGATTCCTAGCGGGATTTTACTGCGAGTCATGCAACATGAAGTGACCAGAACCTGTAACTATCCTATACGAAGAGCAAAACTTGTAACTTTAATGGCTTCCTAAGCTACTCTGTTCCAATGGATTGGATAAAATAAAGACACTGGTTGCACAAGCTGGATATGTGGCTTACCAACAGCTGAATAAAGCTAACCAGGCATATAATGAACTGAACTAAGAACTCTAAGCAACAATGAAAAATTAAATCTACAGCAAAGAGGAATTCAGAGGCAAGCTTTAGACTGGATTTGGATGAAATAACAACACTGCCTGCACAAGATGGGTATGTGGCTTACCAACAGCTGAGTAATTTAACAAAAGATGCAAGTGAATTCAAGCTATGGCTTCTAAACAAGCTAACTAGCTAAAACACTAAAATGAGGAAATGAAAGCAAAACTCAAACTCCAAAAAGCCAAAACTCAACTCCAGGCCAAAATTCAGACAAAATCCAGCCAAAATTCAGACTAAAAACTCCAGGCCAAAATTCAGACTAAAAATTCCAGGACCATTTGCATGTGCACAAACCATGCATTTATAGGAATTCAATCACCCAAAAACCAAAACCAAATTGAACTCCTAAACAATAAACAAAGGAAAAACACTATTCCAGGGGACCAAAAACATAAATGCATGCTCAAGTCGGCAAGGAAAAGCTGGTGAATCGTGATATTTCACGCGAGTCGTGTCAAAGAACATTCTGGAAAACACGCACAGGACCGCCGCTCTGAGCAGGGCGGCGGTTACAGGACCGCTGCCCTGATCAGGGCGGTGGTCACGTGACCGCCGCCCTTCAGGGCGGCGGTTTCGTCACTGAAGATCAAGAGGCCAAGGAAAGAGGGAAAAAGGGGAAAACAAAGGGCGCGGGGGCTAAGCGGGGCATGCGGGATGTTAACGCATACTCCGAGGGATTTTTCGGATCCCGAACACCTTGCGAGGAGACCTGTATCATCATTGGGGCACTTATTACACCGTTCCGGCAGTACAGTACCTTACAATTTTGGGTACGTACATATTGCCCCCTCGGAGAAGCATTTTAGCCATGAAGAGGCATAAAATGGTGGGTCCGAGGATGGCAGTCCCGAAATGGGGAGTTTATAAGCTATACCTTACTCGTCCGTGTGTTGAAACGACGCCATCCGAAATTCCCGCTATCTACAAAATTAAAAGAGAACTTCAAGTGCAGATAGATACAAAACTTGGAAAATAAACGCTAAATTAATAGGGAATGAGAACGCTACCATTCGTGCAAAGGGGATAGAAACTTACCTCCATCAGCATGCTCCAAACCGGATGAAAAAGTCTTTTTAAAATGCCGAAATAGGGTGCTATATATATGAAAGTGGGCCCATTTTCCTATTCATTTGCGCGCATTTGATTTGATTGATTTTGAGCTCTGGGACCCATGGTGACGGTTTCGTGCGTGAGTAGAGTCAAAACGTCCACAGCAAGATCATGATCATGCCTCCACGTGAGGAACACCACCCTACTAGATCACAGGGTTGGTTTTCTTCAATTTTGTGTTTATCCCTCTTTAAATTTGAAATGTTAAATTTGTCATAATGGGGGGGTTATTTTTGAAAATGTTAGGTTCAAAAGGTCCACCTAGGGGGGGCAACCTACTAGGTAGGCTCCATTTTTAGCTTAAATGGTAGTTTTTTTACTCATTTTGGGCTTTTTGGGGTAGCAACCCGCAGTGAGTTTACAAAACCGTGACCGCCACCCTGGCCAGGGCGGCGGTTACATGACCACCGCGCTGTTCAGGGTGGCTAGTTACACGACCATCCACCCTTAAGGCGGCGGTTACAAAACCGCCCCTCCCTGCTCAGGGCGGTCCAGTTCTGACCAAGAATGCAAAAGAACTTGATTTTTGAGATTGCACTTGTATTTTCACATGCATTTCTATACATTTTTATGACCTTCTTGGTATGCTCAGATACTAACTTGCTCTATTTTGTGTGTTTTTGGGTGTATGCAGGTGAGGGAGGAATACATCAAAAGGAGCCGAGAGAGAGAGAGTGTGACTGGCTGTTAGGGGTATTGGATGCCCTCTCACCAGATGAGGAGGACACACTACAGATTGGCCGGTATACTACGCATATCGCGCGTCCCACATGTCACACCATCTAGTCACATCCTTTGTGACTTATTTTCATATTGGGACCTAAGCAGATCAGAACACCTTTCGACTGCCAGGGGTCCGTGGTGAGTGGAATCACGCTGGAGGATGTCTACCCTATTTTGGGGGTCCCGATCATCGGGAGGAGACTCACATTAGAGACGGCTCGGCTCACGGGCACAGATTGCACAGTGGGCAGGTTACATGGGAGATGCAGCTATCTCCACGAGGTCGAAGAAGGGAGTGAGAGTTCGATCCATCCGTTCTTTGCCTATCCCCATATTTTGACAGGCCATCATGGGGATCCTTGCCTCGAGATTGATTGCAAGGGACAAGGGAGAGGACACTTTGCTATAGTTGCTGGGACCCCCATCATTGCACAGATAGAGGGGCATGACTGGATATACGCCTGGGGTACAGACATTCTAGGTACCACCTACCATGATTTATACAGGGTGGTCACATTTATAGGGACAGTCATTGAGCCCACCCGACTCTAGTCATGAGTTAAGGTGTATGAGCATTTTATTCCTTATGGCAGAGCGACTGTAGAGGAGGCAGATCCAGGGGCTATGAGGGCAGCCAGATGGTCAGATATGTCAGTGCTTAGAGCACCTCACCAGCCAGTTGCCTCCCTTACTCACAACAGATATGGAGGCGACACTGTACCGGCTTATGGCTCGGCATATGGGGTGAGGAGAGCCTTACATTGATCTCCTGCTCCACCACAGGGCTGCTCATCGACCGCGTGGGATGGGTGGAGGTACATCCTTTTAGCAGAGTTCCTCAGCAGTTTAAAGGCCTTCCATATGCGGGCATCCTTCCCCCAGTGGCACCAGCTTACAATATCAGTTCGCGAGGCCAACAGGGGGGCCTAGAGGCCAAGGTTGGACAGTGGTCACTCCTGGCACTCCCCATTGCAGCTAGGAGGATAGTTCAGGCCAGAGGGAGAGCCGGTGCATCTCGAAAAACACCTTTGCTTCAGATTGCTGCGGGTCCTGCTCACAGCAGTGGATGACCCTATAGACATTGACTCACGATTCTGAGGAGCTTACAGAGGGAGGGTCGGAGGAGCAGACTGATGATAGCGATCCTGAGTGGCATGACACTCAGGATATTATGCAGGCGGAGAGGGCCGAGGAGAGTGCAGAGAGGGACACTCTAGTCTCAGAGGAGCCACTCTCTCAGGGCCATGGTGGAGAGGATGAGTCAGTTGTGGGGTGACATGTTGCCCCCTGCTACAAGAGCAGCGCCTCAGTTGGCAGCGGCATCCGCGGCGGGTGCTGGCCCCAGCGATCCATCTTGGAGGCCCGGTGATCCGAGTAAGTTATCCTTTCTTTCTTTCAATGTTTGTTTAATTTAGGATTTTTTTTAATTGTTATCTCTCCTTGTGTTTTTATCTTGTATATTTCATCCTCTTGCTTGGTTTCTAATTCGTTTTTCTCCTTTGTTTGCAGAGACTGTCGACGAGTGGCAGGATCTGATCCGCAGGGTATGCACTGATTCCCTAATGATCCCCATGGATAGGACCCGTGCGGAGCTATCTGTAGATGCCGGGGAGCCCTCAGCAGCCGGTAAGGCATACCGACGTCTTCGCTCCCGTTTGGCACGTGGCCAGGATGGTGTCAAATCTCCGTACAAAGTTGGTGGGCTATAGGACAGCTGAGCGTCTTATGAGGAGCCATTCTCGTGGTGAGACCGCGGCTGCTCCTTGGGATTCTGAGCCCTTCGTTCATTCAGAGTGCCAGCGTAGCCGGAGCCCTAGGCAAGGGCGCGCACCTTCGGAGGGGTCACGTAGGGGTTGAGAGACCACTTGGCTCCTATGTATTTTGTATTATAGATTTTTTTGTATATCATGGGCTCTTTGAGCGTTTTGACCATGCCTAGTGCATGATGGCATTGTATATAAACATTGATTATTTATATATATGCATTCGTTTTTGGATCAAAAGCTTGTCACTCATGCTTTCCCTTTCTGTTTCCAGTTTTCTCATGTATACTACGATGTATGTTTTATATGCTTTCTAGAATGTATGCAATGGAAAACAAATGATGCAAATGTTTGCTTTCTTTTTGTGTTTCATGATGCTGATACATGATATTGTAGATATATTGTGATCTTGAATCTTAGCTTCTGTGAGCAATTTGGATACCTCATGCTTTGTTTTGGCAAAGTGATGAAAATAACCAGTATGATGAACAGATTAACTTGCCCCACTCCTAACTCCACGCAACTAGTAAGATGCGAGGGCTTATCACCAAGAGCCAAGAAGGGCGCAAGTTATGAAATATGGTGAAATGATAGTGATGAAAGACAGACAAAGCTTTAGTGGAACCAAATTGGAAGCTACAAGCCTACTCTACCTGAATGACTTCATAGTTTTGGATGCAACTTGCTTTGCGGTTTATCTAGACTTAGACCCGTAGATGGCCACATAGTAGACAAAATCTGGGTTTTTAGGATTTTTAACTCTTTTGGAATTTTGAACATCTGATTCATTCATTTTTGACTCAAAGTTTGAATAGTTTGTTTATGACCTTTTAACGTTTGCTTTGTCAAGAGGACCCCTTACACTTTGCCCCATGCTACCAGTAAGAAGCGTGGGTTTATCACCGTGGGCAAGGCATGGTGAGTAAGGGCATTTCCATCCTTTCCCAACCCTACGTCACTAGTAAGAGACGAAAGCTCATCACCGAAGGTTGGTGGGGCAAGGAAATGTGTAAAAATAATTTTTTTTGTTTAATCACTTTTTGACTTGCTTATTTGAGTAAAATGTCAGTATATGCTTATTTCCAAAGAGATGTATATATGGGATAGATGTGACACCATGAAGCTTCTAGAACAGACCTTAGGCAAGACACCTATCCTAAGAAGAAATCAAAGTGAGAACAAACTTGCAGATCTTGGTATGGTTACCGTTAGGGCTTTGTTATGTTTGATTTATTTGATAAAAGATTCCAAGATGATTTGATGATACATGAAGATGGAGAGGTATGATTAAAGAACATTATGCCAGAAACATCATGAGTTTGTAATGAATTGCTTTGAGAATAGATTTCTTGATCACAACTTACGTAAGAACAAGTGGACAAAATGATCTAGATCTATATGAAGATGCAATGTAGATAGTTATATAGGTAGCGTTAGCTGCCTATGCGTAGAAACATTTGAGGTGCAGGGAATTGACTGTTTCGCCAAACTCCTCACCTTCTAACGTACATAAGAGGTATGCACCATTTCCGTAGTCCTTCATGACTCGGTATGGGCCCAACCATTTGGGCCGGAATTTCCTTCCTTCGCCAGTCTTCTTGTCGATCCGGATGTCTAGTCTTAGAACTAGATCACCTTCGTATATATCACGTTCATAGACCTTCTTATTGTACTTCCGGCACATTCGGTCAGCATAAGCTCTATGCCGCTGCTCAGCATCTAACCTAGTTTCATGTAGGCTTTCTAGTTGGGAAAGACGTGCTTCTCTGTAAGCGTCTTCATCTAGAATCCCTTGCAGTGAAATGCAGAGACTAGGTATTTCAACCTCAAGCGGGAGAACTGCTTCTGCCCCAAATACTAGCGAGAAAGGAGTTTCTCCCGTTGGTGTTCTTATTGAGGTTCGGTGGGCCCATAAGGCCGGATATAACTTCAAATGCCAATCTCACTTGTTTTCTTTCACCGTTTTAAGGAGAATGGCTTTCAGTGTTTTGTTTGTCGCTTCAGCCTGTCCGTTGGCTTGGGGATAATACAAGGAAGCCGTATGATGGCTTATCTTAAATCTACTGCATAGTTCGTGAACTTCTTCATTTTTAAAAGAAGTTCCATTATCAGAGATAATGATTTGCGGGATACCGTACCTGCAAATGATTTGGTTCAAAACGAACTTGGTGATCACAGAACCAGCTACAGTAGTAAGAGGCATGGCCTCCACCCATTTGGTAAAATATTCAGTGGCCGTGATTATAAAATTATGGCCATCTGTGGATGAGGGAGAGAATTTCCCTATTAAGTCTAGACCCCATGTAGAAAAGGGCCATGGAGTAGCGATTGGTTGCAGAGCTTGTGCTGGCATGTGGATCTTGTGGGAGAATTATTGGCACTTATGACACCTATGTGTAAACTCTATCGAGTCATGTTCTAGAGTGGGCCATAAATAGCCCATTCGATGTATTTTTCGAGTGGTGGCATGGCCACCAAATTGGCCTCCACATATACCGTTGTGGGATTCATGGATAATCCTCTTGGACTCTTCTGTGTCAACACATCTTAAGATCATTCCATCGAATGCTTTTCGATAGAGCACCTACTCTATAATGACATATTTAGCTACGATTATGTGTAGCCGCCTTCTTTGTTGCGGTGTAACTGCCTTCGGGTACGTATGGTCCATGATATAATCAACGATGTCAGTGTACCAAGGACACTCAGAGATAGCGGGTCATGTTTCAATGTAGTATACGCATTCATCTGGAAAGTCTAAATCTAATAGATCGCCTCCGTCTAATGGGTTTTCAGCTAACCAATCCGCGATGATTCGTCCTTTAATCGAATTCTGATTTACAAATGTTAATTCAAACTCTCCCATTAAGGTTATAAAACTTCTAGCCTTTTTAGATAAGGACCCTTGTGTGAGAAAAGTTTGTAAATGGTCTGTTTTTACCATGACCTTCGTTTCTTGATTCAACATATAATGTCTTAGGCGTGTAGTAGCAAAGACTATGGCAAGGCATTCCCGTTCTGCCTGTGTATAGTGAGTTTCATAATCGAGCAGCGTTCGGCTAATGAAATAAATCACACATTCTTTCTTGTTGTCATCTTCTTGGGCCAACATATAGGCCAGTGAGACATTGGTAGCTCGTGAATATAGGATTAATGGGTGATCTAGCTTAGGTAGCATTAGCGTAGGTGGTGATAACAGAAAACACTTAACTGCATCAAAAGCTTCATTGCAATCTTCAGTCCAATCAATGCTATAATTCTTCTTGAGTAAATTGTTGATTGGATGAACGGTGAAGCTTAGGTCCGGGATGAATCTCCGGATTGCACCTAGCTTTCCGAGAAACGATCTGATTCTAGACTCACTTGAAGGTGGGACCATTTCGAGGACAGCCCAAATTTTGGTTGGATCAACATCAATCCCTCGTGACGATATGATGTAACCTAGGAGCTTTCCTCCTGTTACACCAAATATGCATTTCTTTGGATTTAGCGTGACTTCCATATTCTATTAGACGTGAAAGAATGATGCGTAGAGTACTTCGGGATGGTCACAGACGCTTCTTGGCTTTAGCTAATAATTCATCTACGTAAGATTCCACGATTTTATGAATTAGATCGTGAAATATGTATGTCATGGCCCGCTGGTACGTAGCACCAGCGTTCTTGAGACTGAATGGCATAACAGCGTAGCAATAGGTTCCCCAAGGAGTTATAAATGTGGTTTTAGCTTGATCTTGCTCAGATATTCTAATTTGATTGTATCCCAAGAATCCATCCATGAGAGACAAAATTTCAAAACCAGCCGTTGCATCAATGATAACGTCTATGGATGGTAATGGGAAATCATCCTTAGGACACGCTTTGTTGATATCTCGAAAATCTATGCAAATGCGTATCTTTCCATTCTTCTTGAGAATGGGAACGATGTTAGATACCCATTGGGAGTTGTCAACTGGCTTGATGAATCCTACCTAAAGGAGTTTTATTACCTCCTCTTTTACCATGAGGGCTATTTTGGGCTTCATGGGTCTTGATTTTTATTTAATTGGCTTTGCATCTGATCTAGTGACGAGGTTGTGCACCGCAATGTGGGGTGCGACTCCCATCATCTCCTTGTAATTAAATGCAAACACCTTTTGATGTTCTTTGAGAATATAAGTATGTATTTCCACCTCTTCTGGGGGTTAACGAAGAGCCTAGTTTCAATATTCTTGGTTCATCTTCTTTCTCGATGTTGACATCGATTCTTTCTTCGATCAAAGAGGCATTACCCTCTTCAAAATTAGGTGGCGCTGGAGGTAAATCTAAATCATCCCCATTTTCTACTGTGTATATGCTAGGTTCCATTTGTGAGGGAAGATCCGTTACGGGATTTCCGAAGTAGGAAGATGAATGTGGAATCAAGGATAAATCTAGCATGTGATAGGAGAGATGTAGTGCCGCATAGGCATTTAAGTAATCCAAAGTAGCAGCATCACTATCAACATGGTCTAGGATGGTAGATTCACTTTCGCTTGAAAGAGGATTTGTCATTGTTTTTATCAATGGTTCATCACGAATGGATACCGTGAACTGGGTATCTTCTAACTCATTGCTCGGAGTAAAACGTGATGCTGAGGTTGCTATTGAATTGGCGAGAATATTTTTCTCTCGCGGGATTGCTTCAATGGATATGAAGTTGAACGCCTTGCTTAAATCTAACACGGCGTTTTTGTAGAGTTGTAAATGTTCGGCTTTAGTTTCATATACTTCAGAAACTTGGTTTGTCACTAATTGCGAGTCTCCCAGGACTCTGATGTTATCAATACCAATTCTTTTGGCTAAGGTAAGGCCAAGGAGGAGGGCTTCGTACTCAGCGCCGTTGTTTGTGCATTCAAAGTTTAATTTAAAAGTGAATGGGAGGACTTTCTCCTCGGGCGAAGTAAGAATTATACCTGCCCCCGCTCCATAACGACATTTAGCTCCATCGAAATGGAGAGTCCAATACTTAGTCGGGAGTACAGATGTTGGGGCATCTGCTGCGTTTGCGCAATCTACTTCTACCATACAGAGGTCCTCTACTGGAAAGGAACCAACACCTAGGGAAAATCCTATGCCTACTGAATCAAATGGTAAGAACATTGGTGAATCTTGTTCTATCAACTCAACGATTTTCGCAGTAGTCCCTAATGATACTGTTTCTTTAGTTTTATCTTTAGGGGTTGGAATTGTTTTGGCTATGCTGGTAGTTTCAAGATCCGTCGTAGGTACCAACTTTTCCTCTGGTTTTGGGTCAGTGGGTTTATTAAGTTGGTTTGTTGGCAGTTCAAATTCTGAGTGCACCCCTGGTCTTTTCTTTAAATCAGCTAGGTGCAAATCGAAAGGTTTTGGATCACCTTTGGCTACAAATACCTTTCCTAGATGCAGGAATCTTACTTCTTGAAATAGCATGGAAGGGATTGCCTTCATGCGGTGTATCCATGGTCGGCCGAGGATCATATTATAGTTAGTTTCCCGATCTATAATATAAAACTCAGTCAAAATGGTTTTGGGCCCTAAGGTGATCGGCAGTATAATAGTTCCTATCGAAGTGGCTTTAAGGCTATCATAGCCTCTCAATGTATTTCGAGTAGTGGAACAGTTTGTTTCCCCATATCCAAGTTTTTGGAGGAAAGAGAAAGGGACTATGTTAACTGTGGCCCCATCGTCAACCATTACCCGTTTTACATAGTTATTATAAACCCATACTTGTAAGTGTAAGGCTGGATCACCTCGGCGTGCGATCTCAGCATCTGTGGGCATTTTACTTATTTCGAATATGAATTTGACATCCTTGTCCGGCTGCCCCGGAGGGTGGATATCAAAATCTACGTGATTTACTTGTGTTTCAGGAGGTGGAGTGATGTTAATTAGATGGCCTAGACCTAGTGCTTCTAAAAGAGCAGCTCTGTGAGGGGGAGAGTTCTTTAGTAAGTCCAAAAATGAAATGTGTGAGAAGGTCTTTGTTAGGTCACTAATTAAATCATAGGCACCGATGGGTTTTTCAACTATTTGCTGACTCTTATCTGTCTCTGGCAGATGACTTGGGCTCGGTTGAGAGAAATACTCTCGTGTTCTTGTTATAGCTTCGATAGGTAGTTCAGCGTCTAATTCTACCAAACTGACTATCTTGGGTCTCAGTTGAGCTCCTAACTGTGGCGCAACTGATGGATTTAATGAAGTCGAGGCTTCATGATCATTGTTTCCCATCATTGCACTTTTGTTTGCTCCGGTTGGATTCAGCCTATTGCCATCATGATTTGGGAGCGGATCGTTAAAGATCTTGAGGGGAGCATTTTGAGGAGAAACTACCCCTGCGAGCGTATTTGGTGATGATGAGACGAGATCTGCCAAAAACAAGTCTGTGAAGAACTGTCTTTGTTCTTCTGGCAAGCGTTGCATAAATTTATTGTAGTCACGGCACGTTCTAGTATTGTGACCCCGAATTTTATGGAAACCACAATAAGAATTGGGGTTGTAATTCCCATTTTGTTGGTTTGGTGTGTATTGTGGCCTAAAATTTCGATCAAACTGTTTCCTATTAGGATTAAAGTTTTGGAATTGTTGTTTCTGGTTTTGACTTTGGTTTTGGTAACCAAATGAGTTTTGGCTTGGCCCTTGTATGGGATTTCGCCGTTGTTGTTGTTGTTGTTGTGGATGGTTAAAATCCACTGTATTGATCGTCAGGGTAAAGTTGTTGTTTCGTTGGTTGTTTGTTTGTGACGGAGCATTA
The DNA here is from genome assembly GCA_019776745.2 of Taxus chinensis. Lineage (NCBI taxonomy): Eukaryota > Viridiplantae > Streptophyta > Pinopsida > Cupressales > Taxaceae > Taxus > Taxus chinensis. The sequence continues at coordinate 693,236,961 of CM034146.1, forward strand.
ACAACATTCACCCTCTTGGGCTGGTCGGTTACCCCATCTGTTGTTACCCCACGATTTTTGTTAAGGATTTTGGGTCCTTGATTGACATTTGTGATAGTTGTAGTGTTTTGAGTGGAGGTGATTAACCTCCCGTTTGTTCCATATGTCTTACGACCACTATCTATCGCTGCTTGGTCTATTCGAAGAGCGCTCTCAAGTACTTCATCGTAAGTTCTTAGTGGGAACTTCTGGACTTCTTCCTTCACCTCCTTGCTGAGAGAATGAAGGAATAAATCACATAGTTCCATCTGATCCATGTTTGGAGCACTTGCTGAAGAATAAAGAACTGTACGCCACCTCTGGATGAAATGGGCGACAGATTCGTTGTGTTCTTGTTTGATGTGCAAGAATTCCCTGATTCCTGTTCTCAACAGTTTGTTCATGTCGAAGGCCTTGATGAACTCTGACACGAGTTGTTTAAATGAATGGATGGAGGCTTCAGGTATCCTGTAATACCAGTCGAGAGCAATACCTTCCAAGGTTTTAGGGAATATTTTAGCAACAACCCCATCCCAAGGGAGTAATTCTCGTATGGCTATAGCGTAAGCTTTGATATGTGCGTTCGGATCTCCCTCACCCTTGAACTTGGGTAAATCAGGAAGAGGTCTTGGAAGCATGACGCTTCGTATGGTGAAATCTAAGGGTTCCTTTAGATATTCTGAATAAGTCCCTATCGCATAGCTTTCGACCATTGATGGTGGTTGCTGAGGGAGTAACGGTGGGATAGGTTGTTGATACGGTGCAATGTATGCGTTGCAGGGGCATAAGAAGGTCCCTGCGTTTGAGCAAACATGCCAGGAGAGGAGAACATATCTCCTTGTGGTGATTTAGAGTACATGTTTAAGTACGACGGGGGTATTGTCAAGGAATGGATTGTTTGACACTAGACCGGGAGGAATAGTGTTAGAGATGGTGGGCCTTGTTGGCATTTGTTGTGGATAGTGAGGCGGCATGCCTAACGTGCCTACTCCTGTGAGGAGATCTACTTGGCCAGAGTGGTATGGAGGATTGGAACTTCCTGTTTGCATGAACGGAGAATTTTGACTTGCTTGAGCAAGTTCTAACCCTCTCACTCTTTCTACTAACGTTGAAATGACTTCATTTGGTGAAGTCACGGTGCTTTGCCTGAGCGGCGTTTGTTGTATACCCTGGTGTTGTATAGGCATGTGATAGCCTGTCATGAACTGATTGCTATCTTGCCAAGTTTCTCTGAGAGTATTTCCTATATGCAGTGGCATAGAGGTATTTTCTTGAAAAGAGATCTCGGGTTGTATTTGTAAACCTCCTATAGGTGGGTACATACCCCGAGAATATTGTTCACTCCTAGGATAACGTATTGACTGTCCATCATCGAAGACCAGGTATGGATCTGATTGCCTACTAATTTGTGGTCTAAGTAGCATCTGAGGAGACGAACCAGATTCTCTGGTAAACGTCATATTATTCGAACCTGAAGGCTCTGTTTGTTGCGTTTGAGGGGGTTGATCTAACTCCTCAGTTTGAAAAGATGAACTATATCTGATTCTTGGGGTTTGTGTTGACAACTGATTAGTTGAATAGTTGTCGCCCCATACTGAGAGTGAGGGTGATGATTGCCTATTCTGTTGGGCGTAGTATGCCTCAAGACCCAAGAGGGGTCTGCCATATGCATCGAATCCCGACATATTCGGGGGGTATATGAATACCCACAGAATAATGGGAAGGAGTGAAGGTGATTTGTGAAAGGAAACGTGATATTATGACTCCGAAAGAGAAAGTAGGAAGTTTACGTCAGCTTCACTAATTTCAATTTGTTTCACGTCGGGTTCACCAATTTTGTACGCCGGAAAAGCGACAGGCGAGCGTGAGAATCTACAAGTGACTCTTCCGCGTACCCGACCTCTCGAGGTCGTGCCGAGACAGCCGGTGGGGGTAGAATATGCGTTGGATTTAGACAAACTAGTTAGGCAGTCTAATGTCTTCGACACGCACTAATGGAATTTGTGAATCTAAGGCAAAGAAGGCCCTTCTAACTTGGACTGGTGTGATAGATCGATCAGCAAGGATGACTGCTCGAAGGCTCCAATCAATATCGAGCTCTGGCGTGATTCGATCTATGGGTTGCGGAATACGTGGAAAATGACCTGGGATAGTTTCGTGTATGTCTCCTGATAAGGTCATATAGTGGATGGTGAATATAATTGACTTTTATGGACGATTTTCTGGCCTAGTCCAGAATTCTCTAGCTTCGTTAGCCGCTATATTCAGTAAGGACAATTGTTCGATGATGATGGGTGGAAGTGGAGTGGACTGAAATACTAGTGTGCGTAGGCCAGTGTCTATATCTAATTCTCTTATGGATTCGTTGGGCTGTGGGATCTGTGGATCACAACCATAGACTCTTGGTTGTTGCGGTCCTGTTATGGTCATACGTGAGATCAAGTTCTAATCCCTAGTATCCAGTAATCATATGCTTTCTCAGCTTCTATGTTTAGAACCAACAGTTGTGCAATCTTCTCAGAATACCTCACAGGCGTTCTCGCAACCTGGATTCTTAAGCTGGTATCTATATCTACGAGGGTGTCTCTAGCGTCTGGCTATGGAACTAAAGGATCGCACCCGAATGTTTGTTCTCTTTCAAACCCTTCTACAGTCATGTGGATGATTTTCTAGGGTAATCTGTAGTTTGGCTGACTTGACCAAAATGCATGTGCCTGGTCATCTTCTATGTTTAATCCTCTTAACTGAGAACTGATCAGTTGTAAATCTGTGGTTGTTCGGAATACTTGTATTCTGAGATTTTGGTCTATGTCAACTATTGCTGTGACGAGGTTTGGTTGAGGCACGATTGGCTCAAATATATATTCCCTGGGCTCCTGAGGTCCCATGATTGTCATACGAAACAAAATGCAAATCTAACTGTAACGAAGCAAATTCTAACTACATGAAATAAATCTAACATATATAACTTTTTATTCTTCTAAGAAATCTTTTAACAATTTTAAGGAAAGCAAACTATTTTAAGCGTATCTAGAAATAATAATTAAATAACAATTTAAAACAGACAAGATAACCGAGTGTAGTTATTTGCCTGTGTGATTTGTAGAATTATTCTAAATAAATAAAATAGCTCGTCTAATCTATCTGTAAGATTCTCGATCCTACCTCAGAAGTGAGGAGTGAATCATAGTTTCTTAGAAACTATCAATCCTCACAGCTTCCCTGGCAATATCGAGAATAGAATTTACCAAAATGAAGCAATTTATCTACTCTATTTGATATGATTCTGACTAGAAATTTGAAATTTAAAACTGGATTCCGCAGAACAGTGGCGAATCCGATGGTGTGTGTGATCTTGCCCCCTTAGTATGATCTCCTCATTCTTTCGTGTTCACGTGGATCCAGAAAAGCGTGTAATGCTAGCACCGATAGGAGTAGATTTTGGGACAAGGACAACTCAGAATGCAGACCGGAAATGCGAGTAGGAGAGGGATAGCGCAAGAGTGCAGAGCTTGTCTTATGCGATTCCTAGCGGGATTTTACTACGAGTCATGCAACATGAAGCGACCAGAACCTGTAACTATCCTATACGAAGAGCAAAAAACTACAACTTTAATGGCTCCCTAAGCTACTCTGTTCCAATGGATTGGATAAAATAAAGACACTGCTTGCACAAGCTGGATATGTGGCTTACTAACAGCTGAATAAAGCTAACCAGGCATATAAAGAACTGAACTAAGAACTCTAAGCAACAATGGAAATTAAATCTACAGCAAAGAGGAATTCAGAGGCAAGCTTTAGACTGGATTTGGATGAAATAACAGCACTACCTGCACAAGATGGGTATGTGGCTTACCAACAGCTGAGCAATTTAACAAAAGATGCAATTGAATTCAAGCTATGGCTTCTAAACAAGCTAACTAGCTAAAACACTAAAATGAGGAAACGAAAGCAAAACTCAAACTCCAAAATCCAGCCAAAATTTAGACTAAAAACTCCAGGCCAAAATTCAGACTAAAAACTCCAGGCCAAAATTCAGACTAAAAACTCCAAGCCAAAATTCAGACTAAAAACTCCAGGGCCATTTGCATGTACACAAACCATGCATTTATAGGAATTCAATCACCCAAAAACCAAAACCAAATTGAACTCCTAAACAATAAACAAAGGAAAAAACACTATTCCAGGGGACCAAAAACATAAATGCATGCTCAAGTCGGCAAGGAAAAGCTGGTGAATCGTGATATTTCACATGCGAGTCACGTCAAAGAACGTTCTGGAAAATGTGCACAGGACGTGCTCTGAGCAGGGCGGCGGTTACAGGACCCGCCCTGATCAGGGCGGTGGTCACGAGACTACAGCCCTGTAGGGTGGCGGTTTCGTCACTGAAGATCAAAAAGGCCAAGGAAAGAGGGAAAAAAGGGGGGGAAAACAAAGGGCGCGGGGGCTAAGCGGGGCATGCGGGATGTTAACACATACTCTGAGGGATTTTCCAGATCCCGAACACCTTGCGAGGAGACCTGTATCATCATTGGGGCACTTATTACGCCGTTCCATAGTACAGTAACTTACAATTTTGGGTACGTACAGGAACCCTAGAAGAAGAACCTAAAACCCTGTGGATAACTATGATTTTACGAGGCTTTAGGGCATGTTTGGGAGTAGATATCCTTCCTTTTGAAGAGGTGAGATGTCCCACCAGTGGTTGTACTTGAATTGTCTCAATAGGAAGATAATCAAACGATTTTGGCATGATTCCCAATGATGCCAACCAATAGTAGGTCTGATTGAGAATAGGACCCACTCTTTTCTTTGAACTCCTGCATTCCTCAAGTGACCAGTCAATCCATGACAAGGGTTGGTTTCTTATATTGTTCTGATCATGGATGTGATCCAAAACTTGTTTGTCATCATGAAGACCCTCTGGGGCATTTGTAATTCCATACCAGACTACTTCTTGAAGAGTCAACATCTCAAAACCCCTTTCTCAGATCATGACTTCATCTCTGCAATTAATCCAAATATCTTCCAATTAAGGTGTGTGAGCACTAGCCAACCTGTGTTTGTTGAGTTTGTCCCAATAATAAAAAACTGCCATGGGGGTGAAAGGTCCTCAAAGTCATTTTCTACATCTCCTCTTCAACATTATTTTCCTTGTATGTGGAAGAAAAATTATATCTTCCCAATACTATAGGAAATTGGGCTCAAGTCTTGTGTCTACCATGTTGGATCCTATAAAAATGTAACAGTTGACGAACTAATTCCTTCAAGACCTATTTATTGCAAGGCACTGTGGTAACTTTTAAGGGCGCCTGAGAATCCCGCAACCCTAAGATACGTGAATTTTGGGGATTTCAAGTATATGTCTCCCCATTCCTTGACAAATTTCCAGACATTATCTGAAATTATTCGATTCTATAATTCCTTGTTAAATAAGTACAAGATAACAACAAAAAATGCATCATTGAATCTCCTGAAATACTTCACTCCTTCATTGTAAGATGAGGGTAGAAGTCATAAATTTGAGTTGAGTTATTTGATCCTATTGGTGACAAAATTGCATAATTCCTCATGCCCACAACCATGTATACAAGGGAGGAAGTCCTAAATAAATTTCCCGAGGTTAGAACATTCGATAGTTGGAAATTAATGACACCACTGCTATGTTATCCCATTGGATAAGACACCATTCTTTCAGATAGTGGAAATGTATAAATACATACAATCTTAAAAATCCTTAGAAGAAGGGAGTCCCGTAACTTTACTTAGCAAGGTGGTGATGTCATTCTAGTGTCCCCAAAGATTTCACTTAGAAATCTTGGGATACCCCTTTTAAATTTTTACATATCTACTCTGGAACTTCTTCAGAAAGTTACAAGAGGTTACTTGGAAGCAGTTGGAGAAATACCCATTTGCTTAAAATGCCTAAAAGTCCCTAAAAAGATAAATACTTGCTCTCTTAGTTTATCAGGTTTCTCAAAGTGCTTTACTTCCATATTGCAGTTGCTCACCTCTCAAAACCTGATTCACAATATTATCCTTTTTACGCTAAATAGAAGTGATTTTTCTTATTATATTTGATAAGTAAAGTAATTATCAAACCCTACAAAGTTGACTTATATTTCTTAGTTCTGCACTAAACCAAATTGCTTCTACTTCTTAGTTCAGTGCCAAACCAAAGTGCTTCTCCTTCTTATTTTTGTGCTAAATCGAAGTGTTTCTGCTTCTTAGTTCTGCGCTAAATCGAATTGCTTCTACCTCTTAGTTGTGTGTAAAACCGAATGAATTTTTCTTTTTAGTTCTACGCTAAACAAAATTACTTCTGCTTCTTAGTTCTGTGATAAAACAAATTGCTTATGCTTCTTAGTTCTACACTAAAACCGAACTACTTTACTTCTCAAAAGGTAAAACAAATAAAGTCATTTCTAAATGCCACATAATTAAAAGTTTAATTCATCGACGTTCTTGGATTTCTGTACTTATTAAAAAAATTAATGATGTTAAGTTTGTTCCCAAATCCCACAAAGAAGAGAAGTTGCATTACTTCATTGAAGTAATAAGCAAAACAATTGCTAAATCCTACAAAGAAGAGAAGTTGAATTACTTCATTGAAGTAAGTTGTAAAAACCACAAAGAATAAAAAAGAAGAGAGTAATGCGGAAAAATGAAGTTAATTTATTTCTAAATGCCACATAATTAAAAGTTTAATTCATCGGCGTTCTTGGATTTATTTACTTATTTAAGAAAATTAATGATGTTAAGTTTGTTCCCAAATCCCACAAAGAAGATAAGTTGCATTACTTCATTGAAGTAATAAGCAAAACAATTTCTAAATCCTATAAAGAAGAGAAGTTGCATTACTTCATTGAAGTAAGTTGTAAAAACCACAAAGAAGAAAAAAGAATAGAGTAATGCGGAAAAATGAAGTTAATTTATTTCATAAATTAACTAAGTAAAGCAGTTGCAAAAATCCACAAAGAAGAAAGTAATGCGGAAAAATGAAGTTACTTTACTTTATAAAGTAACTAAGAAAAGTAGTTGCAAAAAGCCGCAAAGAAGAAAAAAGAAGAAAGTAATGTAGAAAAACGAAGTTACTTTACTACATAAAGTAACTAAGTAAAACAGTTTCAAAAAGCCGCAAAGAAGAAAGTAATGTGGAAAAATGAAGTTACTTTACTTCATAAAGTAACTAAATAAAGTATTTGCAAAAAGCTGCAAAGAAGAAAAAAGAAGAGAGTAATGTAGAAAAATGGAGTTATTTTACTTCATAAATTAACTTAGTAAAGTACTTGTAGAATCCTATAATACAAAGAGAAATTGCATTACTTCTATAAGTAATAAGTAATGGGGGTCGCATTCATGCAAAGAAGGGAAATTTGATAACTTATTGTGGCCATAAATTTTCCTTCGGTGCTCTGTTTTTCAAGATCTTGGACTTTCCAAAAATATCTCAACATATTCTATGCCATGGAGTTATAAAAATCAATATTTGGTGGGAATAAATGAGAGAAAAATGGAAAAAATATCTTCAGCACGTTATGGGAAAGTAATTGGAGGTCAAAAATCTGATTGGCCATAACTTTTGCTCTAGTGCTCTGATTTTCAAGATCTTAGATTTTCTGCAAAGATCTTGACCTCATCTACATAATGGAATCATGAAACTCAGTTTTTGATGGGATTAGATGAGAGGAGAAAAAAATAAAAAAACTTTTAACATGAAGTGAATAGTTTTAGGCAGCACGCTATGTGGACATATTTCTTCTTTGACAAAAAGGGTAAAAACATGAATGGAGTTCTTCAGTTAGAATTTCTTCTTCTTCTTTCCTGATGATGTAATAAAGTAATTGAGCTTAATTGTAAAACTTAAGTAATACGGTTAAAATCCATTATTTCAAGTTGTTTGAAAAATTCAATTACTTATAAACATGTGGCACATCAGAACATTCCAATTTCATGCATGTCATGCAAAGAGAATTTCAAGGAGGAAAATATGCAACTCCCATCAGTTTAGTAGCTAGGCACTTATGGAAATATAATAGATATTTTCTATCTTGTAACACAACCAACTATTGTAATTCTATGCAAAAAATTTAAAGATCTCAGACTTTGTGTCGAGACTCTAGAATGTTCTTTGTATAACTTTGATGGAATTGAATAAGAAGAAGGCAAATTTCTGGAGAACTTTGTGTTTTATAAGTCACACTGTGCATTCTGTGATGATTTTATGGTAAACTTTGTGTTACTTAAAATCTAAATCTAAATCAATTTCTTTTTCATCTACTAAAATTGTGACATTTTTAAAGTATTTATTTATTCCGAACAATTGCAATAAGCTTTGCGATCTACTTATTACGAAGTGCATCCTCTCTTTTTCTTACCATTGCTATACATCCTCTTATTTTCCACATAATTTTCCCAAACACAGCTACTTACTTGCTGCAAAATTTTTTGGCTATGGTTCACGATCTCTACGATTAAAGTAATACCCATAATATAAATTAACAGGCTGTAGAATAAGTAGCTTTTGTTAAGGAACCCAGTAAAGGTATCATTCTCCAATTCCTAATGCTCAAGGGTGGATTCTATGGAATTTTTGGCATATTCCTCAACATTGGGAAGTTTCAACAAGTTTTCAAAATAGTCACTATCTAGTTTGATAATGACCCTCCCATCATCATCCCTCACTATTCGGGATTCTTTGTCATAGTGTGCGGAAGAAACTAGCACAAACTCTAGGCATTGTATTGATGGATGGAAAGTAGTAGCCAAATAAATTCCACAATAAAAAATTCCTTACATCCATGTTGTTTTGTTTAGAGATGTAACCCTTTCCCAGAATTCAAGAAAGTCAATATGCCCAAGGTCTGTATCTCTAATGTTGTCAATGTCTGACGTGATGCTTGAAGGGGGAGTTACCCCTTGAAAACATATTTCATTTTTTATTTCCCATTTGAAGACAGTCCAGACATGTGTCCTTGGAGAAATCCCTGAAAGTTATACTTTGAAATAAAAAGTGAAGGTTGGGGGTGGAATTTCACCCATGTAATTTACCCCTACACTTCCAATGTGCAGTTCTGCCACTGAGTTCTGACGGTGTAGGTTAGACCTTGTCATGTAGTCTTGCAGTTCCAAACTACACTTCCACTCTGGAGTTTTTATTTTCACCATTCTACTACACTTATGACCTAGGGTTCCGAATTATAATGTACCTATGAATATTTGAATTCCGACATAGGAATTTGAGCCCTATCTCGCAGCCTTGAATCTTTGAAATGGTTCCTCCGTGCTAATTTCTCCTCCTCCTTTCTGGAAAACGAATATTTGAAGCCTAATCTTCAAGAACAAGATAACCCATGAAAGTGAAAGAGCCATAAAACAAGGAAGTTCATAACACAAGGGTAACACACCCGAAAATGACACAAGGGAGAAAATGTGAAGGAAATCCATAAAAATAGATGAAAGTGGAAAGAAAGCCCTAAAAATGAAAACAAAACAACTTGTAAGAGATAACTTGCAAAATTACCTAAATAAAAAATAAGAAAATCATGAAAATTTTCTAGAAAATCCACCTAAGAAGTACGTTCAGAGTTGAGAGGGGCATCAATACGTCATTATACCAAATTGTCAGGTTTAAATGACAAGTAAAACTCGCCCTTAAATAGAAAATTAAAATTTAGTTATTGCAGAGTTGATACATGCGGGTAGTTGGCTTTAAATGCTAACCTATTGTCAAGTCAGAAGTCATAAGTCTGCGTGTAGTTTGCATGTAAAATTCACTATGGGTTCTAAATTCCAAAATGCCTTTAAAATGGTTGGGGGTCAGAAATCAGAAGTCCGCATGTGGTTTGTATGCAAAATGCACTTCAGGTTCCGAGTTTTGAAATGTAAGTGTGGAATCGGATTTCAGAACTCATCATGCAATTTGTATGTAAATTGTAGTTTGAGTTCTGAATTCTGATTTCCGCGTATTTACTATATGGGCCAAATTTTAGGTTTTGGAACTCAAAGTGTAATTTTCATGCAAACTACATGCTGACTTTTGAAATCTGAAATCCAATGAAATTTCAACACTTAGGTAATTTTTTAACAATTTTTTGGAAAAAAAAACTTGGTATAAGGAAAACATTTACAAGAAAAATTTAAAAAGTACTCTTGGTAAGGGAAACTTGGAAAGTTAATAATAATGGAAGAGGAAAAATCATCACTAATGAAGAATTATACTTGGGATCTCATTCCTCTTCATAAAGGAAGAAAAATGGTTTTCTTTATGTGGATATATCAAACCAAGTATGTTATTAATAGGAATGACAAAAAGTACAAGGCACAACTCATAGCTCATGGTTCTCATAGATCCATGTGGTTGATTATTAAAATACCTTTCCTCCCATTGTAAAGATGACTTATATTTGAATTACCCTAGCCATAGCTTCTACTAATATAAGGTATGTCCAAAAAATAGAAATTAAGATTTCCTTCCTTCACAATGACCTAGAGGAATAAATAAATATGGAAAAATTACTAGGTTACTGATGCAAAGTATATCACGGAAACAATCCCATAAACAAGTTAGTTTTATCAAACAACTTCAATTAATCCCTTTAAAATCACAATTTGACTCTATTCTTAATAGTAAAAAGTCTTCAAAACATGTAAATTTAGTCCAAACACCAAATCTAACTTGTTCAATTATTGAGAAAGGTTGATTAGTCTTATATATTGTCAAAACCATCATCAATTTTATTATTCTTGTATCATAACAAAACCATCAACAAGTCTTCAAAACATGTAAATTTAGTTCAAACTCTCAATCTATCATCAGGTTGATTAGTCTTGTATCATGCCAAAACCATTATCAAGTCTTCAAAACATGTAAATTTACTCCAAACTCCAAATCTATCTTGTTGATTGATTAAGAAAGGCTAATTGGTCTTGTATCATGCCAAAACCATCATCAAGTTGATTGCAATCACTAAGATTTGACCTCCCTTTACAAAAACTACTTTTCTTGCTTCTTAAGAGCAATGCTTAAGGTGGGTTGGTGGATAGAACAATCCAAAAGGTCTCAAAACAATTCAAAACCACATTTGGGTACCCTTTATGTCCTTCTAGGTGTGGGCTAAAAATTTTAGTTCAACTCCTAAGACAAATTTCCTTTCATCTCTCTTACTTCCATAGGCTTATCTTAACCCTAGTAGCCCCGTTCAAGGTGAATTTCAAGGATACATTTTTCTAGAATGATTTTTTCCCCTAACTAATCACCATTAAGGATACCCTTTTGGGTGTTTAGTTTGTATACAAAAATTCAAGGAAGACTTATTTACAAAAATCCTCCAAAATCACTATGGAAGGTTTCAAATTAGGTCTCCTCTATTTTGCTACAGTATTGTACAAAGATTGTCGCCATTTTCTATCATCTAGTAAAATTTCAATGCAAAATTCTTTGTAAATATTATTGAGGGAGCCATTAAGATTGTTTCTTGAGAGTGTAGACCTTTGTGATTGAGTTTGTACTATAAAAGTGCAATTTGTAAATAAAACTTAGGAGGGTTTTACCTAGAGCACAAGAGGAAGAATATGACTATAAAATTAAATAAATGTACTTCTATGGCTCAAATCCTCTTCCTTCAAGTTTTTTCTAATATTTCAAATCTCTTGATCTTAATATTAGGATCTAGACTTCACTATAATATGCAATTTAGACAATTAGTACCCTGCTCTACCCTTAAAATAGAGTTTCCCAGACTTTGAGATAATTCATACTAAAGGCTCATTTTTATTCACTTGAAAGAATTCTAAGATCATCTTATGGGCCTGCACGCATGATTCAAACCTTCACAAAGATTTATCTTTGATCCTTTCCTTCAAGTTCTTGTTTCAACTTTCCTCTTAGCCTGACTGAGTTGGAATATCCTCTTCTATAGGATGCTTAGACTGTTCAACCCTAAATTCTTCCACGATGGTATTTCAACTTCACTAGAACAATACAAAGATATCATCATTCCCTTCCCAACATAAAATAAATTTCCATTAATGAGATCCTCAGTCTTAATCAATCCATTTCAGGACATCAAAGTGCTAAAAATAGAAAGATGGTCTGAAACAAAGTTTATTTTCAAAGAAAAACCACTTAATTACTCTTAGAGCTCCAATATCTCTTTCCTCATCAAGTGATCATTGCGTAAATTGGTTACAATTAAATTTTTTAAAACCTCTATTGCTTGAACTACCTCAATAACCATCAACCATGGTCATGAGATAAGGTTATATGGAGATCACAAGCTTAAGACCAAGTAGCTAAACATAGCTTAAGAGTCTAGTGAGTAATTTAAGCCCCATGAAGAGTCTCCAAGACAACATTATGAATCAAAAGCACAAATAAAACTATTGACACCTCTTTAAAGTACCTACACTATACAAAAAAGCCAAAAGTGGCTCAAAACTAGTTCAAAATTTCAAATTGTACAAAATGGAAGTAAACTCCATAATTTGAATTTTCAACCTCTTGAGACAACTAAACCATTGCAAATGATTCCTAAGACTCCTAAGGACTCTAACAAACGAAAATGGGTCATGAAAAACCTAAATTAGCCTCAGGAGTGATGTTCATGCATCAATTATGTATAAGATTTCTCCCTTGTTTATAAACTTAAGAAGTCTATCTATGAACTCAAACACACCCCTTAGGTTTAATATATCAAGATGATATCCTTTCTTATTTCATCTAGATTCACTAGGTGTCACTCTAACCTAAATTTTTACAGTTTTTGGAAAGGTGAGTCAATGCTTATCTTTGTTTTGTATGTTGATGACTTGTTGATTACGAGAAACTCTTCCTTGACCATTGATTATGTTAAGACTGTCTTACCAGAAAAGTTCTCCATGTACAACTTGGGTTTTATTCACTAATTTCTTGGGACTCAGATCAATCATTTTTAATCAGGGATCATCATTTCTCAACCCAATTATGCCCTTGATTTTATTTCTAGGTTTAATCTGACTGATTGTAAGCAATATCATACTCCCTTTCTTTCTACAATCAAAGTAGTAGCCGATTGCTCCACTCCCTTAGTCGATTGTACCCTTTATCATCATTTGGTTAGGAGATTGATCTATGTAACTCATACAAGGCCAAGTATTTCATTTTATATTACCATCATGTCTAGACTCATGCATGGTCCTAATGAGATGCCTTGGAAAGAAGAGAGGTGGATCCTTCACTATGTTAGACACACTTACACGAATGAAATTCATTATTGGGGAGGGACACATATTAATCTAGTTGGATACAAAAATTTTATTGGGTCAGTGATCTTGATCATCAGAAGTATACCTCCAGTTATAACTTCTCTCTTGGTTCAAGTCCTATCAGTTGGTCAAGAAAGAGGTAAAAAGCAATTACTATAATCTTCTACATAGAAAAAAATAGAGGACAATAGTCAAGGATTTCACAAAATATATTTTGTTACAGGGGATTCTAATAGAGTTTGGTATTCAGTTCAGAAAACCTACCATCATATATTGTGATAACCTTCTTCACTATCTCCATCTACACAAATTGATTTCATGATTGGTAGACAAAGGAGGTTGAGATACACATGCACTTCATTCAGAACTTGTTACATGGAGACATCATTGATTCAAGTAGTACTATCAGACTTTAGATCATGTTGAAGACATATTTACAAAACCTTCATTGAATCCAAGTTTCTTCACTTGCACTCTCTTCTTAGGGCAATGTCTATTACATCAACACATCTTCTTTGAAATTTCTAGTCCTTCTCTCCTCTTCTTCTTATTCTATAAATATTTTGTAGTTTTTACATGGATACCTCATTAGGCCTTATTTCCATGACCCATATGATGCATCTTTCATAGTTTTTCTAGGGGAGTCCCCTTTCTCCGTCTAACATGCCATGCAACATCCTAAGGTTCGATGAATGTGGAGTATTGATGTGATTGTTTATTGTACCATTTATTAGTTTATTTTGTTATTACCAAATCAAACAATGCGAGTCATCTCAATGAGGTTATTCATAGATCTTTTAGGAGTTCTATGACATATTACAAATTCTATTATGGAATTGTCATATGTGTCATAGGTTTCTTATGTCATACATGAGTTACATTCCATTTCTGAATTGTAACCCCTTTCTCCCTTGTGGAGGTATGATCAGTCCAATAATGGGATCTACACAACACTCCCCATATGTACTTTAATGTTTTGATATATGAGCATAAGTAAACCATTTTCTTTCTTTCTTTACAAGTTCATTTAGTTCATGTTTTACTTACTAATTAATTAGAGAAATTTCATGCTATTGTTCAGGTGCAAGTCCGTTGATGTGCACACCATTATGAGGTATATTTGGGCCCTCTTTCAACATTACCATCTAAAGAATTAGTTAGACGATTTCACAATCAACCAAAATAAGGGCAGGTAGAGGTAAAATTTAACACCTAAGTAATTTCTATATGATCACCTATGGAGGGGACATAATTTATCTCGATAGGTTGAGATATGGAAATAATAATTTATTTAGCTTCATTTTTTTCCATTAGTTTTTCGTTTGTAATTATATTTTCCTTATAATGTATATGTCGATACATTAGGTTACATAGACCTAAACTTAATCCTATTTAGTTATGGGAGCTTGACCTATCATAATTTAAAAGTATGACATATCTCATCAAAGGATATTATTTTTGAGAACATAAAATATTCATATAAGGGAGACAATCAGAGTTTGAGGAAATTGATTATAAATCTCATTTTCCAAAATTATATTAATTATTTTGGAAATAATCATTTTAAAGAGAAAAATATAATTAATAATTGGACCATTAAATCCTTCTTACATATGAAGCAATTTGAGCATAGGAATACTTATCACATATGTTAATAGAGAAGTTTTCAATAAATAAATTAGATAATTGATTTAAATCCTTAACATAAATTTGTGGGCCATAGAACCTTGTCAACGCATAATCGATTAGTATTTTAGAAAAACTCTTAGTGATAATTTTGTAATTATAAACATAATATGAGCAGTAGAAAGAAAAATGAAGGTTTCTCTTGATATCCCCTTTACCCTCATAAAAAATAATATTAGAAGCAACTAACCAAAATAAAGGATACAATTCCACCTCAAGTGAAATTTGATTATGAAGTAATTAGTTAGATTTCATGAAATTGAAATTTATAGAAATAACCTTTAAATTGAACTATATAAAACAACTACTAATATTTCCCTTCAAATTGTTCACAACATTATTATTATTATTATCATCATCAATATAAGTTGTATATATATATATCAAACATGGCGATCCATTGTATTTGAGTCGGTGAGCGAGTTTAAGTAAATTTAAAGCTACGTTGGTAAAATTTGACTATTGCATGAATGCATTATCTCATTTTAATTGTAAAATATTTTCAAATTTGTTTAAAGACATATTGAAATGATGTTTTAATTAGAATTTCTAAAATATAAATGATCAATTAAATATATATTTATTACATAAAAAATTATGTTTACTTTGGTCTTAAAATTTTTTTATGGTGAATTGTTAAATTTAACCCTTTATATAATGCATGTCACCATATTTTCTTTAAATTATAAGGTTTGTTTCTTTATGAAAAGTGGCGGTTAAACTCTTTGAAGTCTATGTAAGAGATTTTTTTTTTTTCTACAATTCAATCTAGAGGGTAGAAATGATGAGTGAAGATGTCATTCATATATCTATTATATTAAAAAATCACCATGTCAAGCAAAAATGACTTGTACAATAATTAAGTTTGATTTAAATCGTTGATATTAGAGGTTGAGAAAATTGACTTCAGTACTAAAAGTAAGCTTTTTTTCTCTTACAATATGCCAATTGTGACAATATTCATCTAACATATAATGCTAAATATAAATTCACACTTCTTTTACAGATATATAACATGTTTGTAACCTTTTTTGAATTCTAATTTACACATCTTTTACATATCTTAGGAATGCATGTGCTAGTTATGTCAATTCATCACGAGGCCTCAATTTTCATTAATTAACAAGAGAATTAAAAAATATAAATAATATTATTGTGTAAATTATTAAAACTATATTGTGTTTGAAAAAGTATAAGTTGGTGACGTGTGATATAAATTTGATATTCAAAGTAGCAAATAATACCTTTGATATTCATGAGTGTAATTATATGATTGCATATTTATGTCATTTCAATTTCTTCCAATGAAGTGTATTCATAAATAAAATTCAAGCTACCAACATTATAAAATTAAAAAGATCAACATAATTTAAATTTCTATTGGTAGTAAAGTGGAACAAATAATCAATAGTATTAAGGTGTCACGATGGTAATAAAAGAGAACCAATCAAATAATATTCACTATAACATTAATAGAAATGTTAGAATATGATATGCAAGTTATATTTATTTGTTTAAAGAATGTTGAATTGGAAAATAAAACCTCAAAATTTTCTTGATCAAAAACTTACTTTCATTTATATAAAGGTAAGTATATGATATGTAGTCTTTGTTTAATTATTTTATAAGAATGATAACGTGGACACTAAAACCTTTACAAATTTCTTTGTAGTCACTAAATGAAATTGATATAATTCCAAGTTAACTTAGCATTATATGAAAATTGACCTAGTGATGTGGATAAGATTTGGCAGGAAACCCTCCTCGTGAATAAAATTTTTCAAGACTATAAATGAATTTTACCCCATGCCCTCAAATAAATGTATGTAATAACACATATGTTCATTTTACAAATTTTTTTGCACATATGATAACAAACAAGGTTAATAATAGAAAATTCTACTTTATTAATATTGAATGACTATTTAAAAATGTATACTTCCTAGTAAATTTGAGTGTTTTTATAAATGAGTGTATTTTTTATAAATGACAAGTATGAATTAAGAAAAATAATCAAATACATGCAAACCACAAAATATTAGGACAAACGTCAAATCTCAGCAATGGACACAGATAAAGAGAGCATAAAATGATTATGATTCAACTAAGACGAGTGGACATTATGATACTTCACTTTTAATAAGGAGGGATTGTAATAAAGGGTAAACAAGAATAATGAGATAAATGGATATTTAATAGGAAAATCCAATGCTTTCTCGGGATGGGTAGTCTATAGTTGAATTTGGAGAATTTTCTCAGCCGATATATTTTATTGAAATGGTAGAACATTATCCCGCTCCCCATTTATTAGCTTCTTGAACTTGACCTAACAAATGGTTATTAGTTATTAACATGCATCTTTGAAAAACTTGGAAGTTGGGAGGATTCTTATTTCTCAACACTCACTCCTGACGTTTCCTTTTCATCAAGTTAATTCTCAAGAACGGTGTTGAAGTCAATGATAGATTGGGGTGATGGAATCATGTTGGCCATCTAAATTAATGCATTTGACATGAATGCATTAATACATATGTGTGTCATAAGCATGATCAGTAACATGGGGAGAGAAGTAAGAATCTATTGATATGCGTGATCAATTTTGGTTTTTTTTTGGGTTAAATTTAGTATTTCTTAGACAATCATGTGAAACTCTTCAAAAATTGAGGTTTCATGTTCATGCAAATGTAAATGAAAATGTAAAATAAGTGCATATATAATGTACTTTTGGTATTTAACATTTTGTGTAATTTACTATCAATTTATCAAAAGTGTAATTTTAATTTTGGGAATATTGTGGAGTTTACTCCATAAATTTTTACAAATATATAACTATCCAATCCACATGATGCTGTAGTTATAGGTGTAGTTGACCAATGTTTAGGACTTTATATAGTGTTGTTGAGTTCTAGATTTTATCAATGTAAGGTTGATCACAATGCTTACATCTTGAAGCAAGATATTTTTTTTATATGATGATACTGTAAGGAAAATATTATAGTGCTCTGATTATTTAAATAAGTGCATATTTTGTAATATTATTAATATGAGTTATATTATAACTCATTATTAATAATATAGGTTTTTTATATTGTTTCAAAAATATATTTTTGTTATACTCGTAATGTTATTAATGGGTTGTTTGGTTGTGTGACTTCCTAGTTTGTAGGAGGTCAGTTTTATATTTCCACAGCTATTTATTAGCCTTAGTATTGATTGTAATTATGCTGAATAGAATATCAAATTATTATTTTTTTTGTGACAAGCCTGCTTTACCAATAGATAAATCCTCACATGTAGTTCAAAGTATTTGGTCCAAGAAATTAAGCACAAATTGAAGGAATGTTTTGATATGATAGAGCTAGTATTATTGCACTATTTTGTTGGCCTCTAGGTTCATCAATCTCCTAAGACTAAAATAATAAGTATTCTTCATATCTTGTTCATCATTTTTAATGGCTGATTGGAAGATTTATCCCTCACCTTATCATTTAAATATAAAGTTGACTATTGACAAAAAAATCTATATTTTTTGTTCATACTTTGTAAAGATAGATGGTTGGAAGTATAAAAGTACATATTTTAGTATTTCAGTTTTTAAAATATATATTTTCTCAAAATTATATATATATTCTTATAAATTATTTTAAATATATATATATATATATATATATTATTTTAAATGATATAGGTATTGTAAATATATTTCTTTGGAAAATATATTTTTTAGGTGTTGTCAAGCTCTAAAATAAGACAAGTCCCACCGATTAACAATTTTTCCTATATCCTCTTTTGTGAACCTCAATATTTAATTTCCTTCTCTTCAATATTTCATTTGAACATTTAAAAGGTTTAATTGGTAGATTAGATGAATAAAAATCATATTATTATTGTTAAAATATGTAGAGTATAGATTCATGAAAATTATAGATAATCATCATGTGATTCATTTGGGGTGGGTGTGAGATTGTTCTGCAAGGATCAATACGGAACCTCATGCACATCGAAGAGCTTTCACTCCAATGGTGACATGAACGCTCCATGTAATCAACAAGAAATTTACCAAAAAGGAAAATAACTCATGAAAGAATAGTTCTACTCATTCTCATAGCTTCAAATAAAAAGGGTACATATATAAGAGTTTTGTGTAACTCCTGTGCATGACACATGGAACCCTAATTACACATAATGAGCAATGATGTCGCTAAACAAGATGACTCACCATGTGAGGTGAATGAGACACCAAGTTATGATGAGGTAAGTAACACACACCAATACACCCCCTTCATATAAGTTGAGGTAGAGGTCATGGAAATTTAGAACAAAAAGAGAACTCCTGTAGAAAACTAAGAAAGATGTTTCATATGGGTCCCAAAAACTGAAGGCCTAATAAGGTACCCATGTAAAACAAACTTATCTTTATAAAAGAAGAAAAGGAAAAGAAATCCTAAAGAGGATGGGCGGCTATAGAGGACCTCACTCCAAGAAGAGTCTGGAAGTGAGTAAACTTTACCTCAATGAAGGGCTTGTTGAAAATATCTCAAACTTGATTAGAAGTCTGAAAATACTATAAGTCGATGATTTATTCGTGAATCAAATTCCGATTGAAGTGCATATGGATCTCACTATTCTTCATCTGCTGATATTGAACCTGATTTTGGAAAATTGAGATGGTGCTTATGTTGTCACAATAAATGATGGTAGGCTGCCCAAAGTGAATATCGAACTCTGTTAAGATTCCCTGCAACCAAATAGCTTATGTGGAAATGTTAACTGCTCCTTTGTACTCTTAACTCTATAGATGCTCTGGAATTTTCATTTTGATTCTTACTAAACCAACTAACAAGACCCAAACCAAGAGATAAATTGTAGCCTGAGGTATATTTATGATGATATAGATCACTGGCAGGATAAGATTTTGTATATCCAACAAACCCAATCTTTGTCTCTCCTAGATAGTGAATATCATATGTATAATTTCCATGAACATAGTGAAGGATCCTCTTTGTTGCTCTCTAATGAAACTCATGAGGCTCCTGCATAAATCTAGACACACTCCTAATGGCATACAAAATATTTGGACGAGTATGAGTAAGGTAAATCAAGGTCCCCACCGATTATCGATCAAGGGTACCATCAACAATAGGGTTAGAGAAATAAAAAACTAACTTAACCCTAGAAAGGAAATGAGTAGGAGAAGGATTACAATCAGACATATGAAATAGAGCTAGAAAATCAAGGGAGTACTTCGGCTGTGAAATTACAATTCTTGAGTTAGATTATGAAATATGAATCCTAAGAAAGTAATGTACTAATCCTAAGTCAGACATGGAGAACTTGTTGGCTAAGGAAATATTCACAGAATCAATGATCAAGGAAGAGCTTCCCATAATCAACAAGTCATCAACATATAGAATGAGGATGAGCATGGAGTTATCCTACCACAAAATGCAAACATTAGGGTTAGAGTGACATGAAGTGAGCCATGATGCAAGTAGAAAGGAGTTCATCTTGGCATACCAATCCTGAGGCGATTTTATAAAGTAGTAGAGAGACTTATTTAACTTAAAAAATAAGGGAGGGAACATGGACGCAAAGGTCATTCCATCTAGAGCTCTTCCTTTATGTCACCATGAAGGAAGACACTCTTAACATCCATATGGAGGACTTCCCATCTATTCACAACATTGATGGTGAGGTTCAGTCGAATGGAAATCATCTTCGCTACTAGAGAAAATGTTTCTGAGTAATCAACCCCAACTATCTAGGAGAAACCCTTAGCTACAAGTCACACTTTAAACTTTTCGACTTCTCCATCAGCACCATACTTTGTTTAGAACACCCACTTACACCGAATGATTTTTTTTCATTTTGGAAGAGGGGTGAGATCCCAAGTATCATTCTTCATGAGTGAGAAATACTGTTCATCCATGGAAAAATACCTGCTTAGGAATCCCAAAAGCCTCCTAGAAAGTCTGAAGGTCAGAAGAAGAGATAAAGGAGTGGGGTCTAACGAACTCTGAACAAGTCCATATCTCATCTGAAGGATCTCCCATCCATTCTCTAACACTCTGCAAAGTCTACATAGCCCTATAAGAACTAGGAGGATAATCAGGCTAAAAATTTGTAGATTCTTCACACGAGTGAGAATGGAAAAAGTCCTCATCATCAATTATATAAAAATTAGAAGACTTGGAAGCATGAGGGTTGAGAGGAGAAAGAGGATCAAGCAGAGGAGGACCATGCTCAAAAACATCATCATCCAAAGAATTAAAGAGTATAAGGACTACAGAGGGTGGAGAAGTAGAAGTTGAAGATGACTCATTGAATTTCACACTTCTCTCGATATAAATATGATGTAGTAGGGATAAAAAATCTACACCCCTTCACGCCATCAGGATACCCTAGAAAAATACAAGTTCTGTACTATGGTTCTAAAGCATTGTGTTTCTTTTTTGCTTCTTCGGATCCAAAAAGAAACACAATGCTTTAGAACCATAGTACAGAACTTGTATTCGACCTCATTACAATCAATACTAAGGCTAATAAAATATTGTATTCAAACCTCATTACAATCAATACTAAGGCTAATAAATAGCCATGGAAATGGAAAAATGACCTCCTACAAACCAGGAAGTCACATAACCAAACAACCCATTAATATCATTATGGGTATAACAAAATTATATTGTTGAAACAATATAACAAACCTATATTATAATGTGAAGCACTAATCAAGATATTCCTAACATTCCCCCCCTTAGTACGAACATGGGAGAACAACAATTGCACTTCCTTCTACAGTGTGCCACCCGTGCATGCTCATGATCTGGATGGTTTTTCAAGACATCCAACAACCTCAACATGGATGGTTTTATAGGACAACCAACAACCTCAACAGGGATGGTTTTACAGGACAACCAACAACCTCAATATCATGATGCTGCTTTTCCTTGTGCTTTCATCTGTCCACTATGCTTTTCCTTCAGGGAATTATATAGGAAACACAACTTGCATATCACAAAATTGCACAATAGAAGATATATAGAAAATTTTTCACATTACTTCCTATAAGAATCGTAATGTTCTTAATTGTAGTCTCTGTCATTGATCGCTGCCACTCGATCTGGAACAACATAGAAAACTGCCACTGCCACTGGAAGCTTTCCTTGACTAAGTCGTTTTGGGTACATAATGGGAATGGAACATTGGTATGTATTCCCCCCCCCACAATGTTAAATTCCACTCATATAGATACTGAGAAGCAAAATGCATCGAAGAACATACTCCTAAATGGATCTTGCTAGTTAGGTCTTGTTGCGCATGGTCACTAATGCTAGTGAATGTATTCTTCTAGCTGACCATCTTCCAACGAAGTACGGCAGTCAGAGGACTAAGTCAGTCAGAGGATCACTGACAGTCATCTGTGCTCCAACACAACTTTCTTTCCAACATCCATCAAATACCACACAAAACAGGAACTCTGAAAAATGAACTGAAAAAAGAAACCACACTGCACACATGTCACCAAACCATCTGTGCGGCCTCATCATTGGCAACTGATGAGAGGTCGCTGAATGACCTCCATCCTCATGTGCCTCCATCCTCCATTGCAATGCCTGAAATGACCATGTAATACAAGACCTGTTCGTTTTCACCTTGATTTATTTAGCAGTCTTCATTGGATAACTATGGCATATATGTCTCGGGAATTAAATGGAAAAACCCTAATCTCCTACCATTATTTAGCAATTTTGAATCACCCAATGGCATATTGAAATTCAATATAAAATTATATTACATTAATCGAGTAATGCTAATAATGCATGTGGAGGGGCGAATTAGACAAAGAGATGCATGTACGATTGGGTCTAGACATTTGAATGCAAACCAAAGAAAAAAACTTATCTCCCGTTATTCATATGGCTTTAGAAACTCCAAATTTGTGTCCAGATTGTCGCGTGGAGATCGACATCAGAGCAGGGAGATTGGATGCAGACGTAGCTTAACAGGAGTGAGGATAATTGCATCTTGCTCACGTGTTGCATTAAGGAGAATAACAAAACAAATCCACAGATGTAAAATGTCGATCATGATCCACCTAAAAACTTACATCACAATCTGAAAAATGATTGGTCTGGCACTTAAGGATATACAGTAATTTCTTTACAAAATATTCTTTTCATGAGAAGGGGAAATCATGAACAACAATTGTTCTGCTTCGCAAAAAATCTCAAGACTCCATGACGTGCACAAAAATCACTCTGATACCAAATATTGGAACAACAATATTGTCACACAGGAAATAATATTATGATATTGTATTCTACCTCATTATAATCAATACTAAGGCTAATAAATAGCCATGGAAATAGAAAACTGACCTCCTACAAACCAGGAAGTCACACAACCAAACAACCCGTTAATATCATTACGGGTATAACAAAATTATATTGTTGAAACAATATAACAAACCTATATTATAATGTGAAGCACTAATCAAGATATTCCTAAAAGATTTAGAGGGTGTCATCCCTCTTACAACCTTGTGTGGAACATGGTTTTTAATGTAGCAAGTACAATTCACTGCTTTAGCCCAATACTATTGAGGAAGATATTTCAAGTGAACCACATAATTTATCATCTTCTTAAGTGTTCAGTTCTTTCTTTCCCCAACTCCATTTTGCAAAGGATTGTAAGCAATTGTACAGTGTAAAGTAATCCCTTCAGAGGTACAAAAATATTTGAACCTATTTCTCACATATTCACCTCCATTCTTGGTTTGAAGAACCTTGATAGACCTTTTATTTTGTTTCTTAACAAGAGCCTTAAAGTCTCAAAAGTGATACAAAAATTCAGACTTTAGCTTAATAAAATACAACCAAGTGTAAGGTGAAAAGTCATCAATGAAAGTAATTATATAGAGAGCTATAGTTAGCGAAGGAGATGAGAACGAGCCAAAAATTTCACTATGAAAAAGACCTAAAAAATGAGTAGCTCTCTGGGATTTTCATTTTCTGAAAATTTCTTTGGGGTTTTTCCATAGGGAACAACACTAAAAAATACCCTTAGAAAATTTGATGTTGGATAACCTGTTTACAATTTCATTTTGGCTCAATTGTTCAAGGCAACAATAGTTAAGATGAACAAAATGCTCATGCCATAGATTACTAACCTTATTTTCATGAGTAAGCAAGGCAGTGGGCATAGAAGAATTAATAAAGTGGGATAAAGTATACAATAGTAAATAATGATCTATGTTTCCCTTAACCACAATAGTGTCAAAGTGAAGCTCACAAATAATAACCAAGTTAGGACCATATTCCACTTGCATTTCTTCTCCAAGGTGATTGATTTGGTAAAATGATAAGAGATTGGTAGAGAGATTATGAACACTTAGCACTGGGTTAAACGTTGCACCATCCATCTCTATTGATCCACTACCAAAAACCGCCATCGTAGTGTCATCACTCAATGTGATTTGGGACATGCCACATAGATCAATGTTAGAGAACTCAATATGCGAAGAGGCCATCTAGTGTGAGACACAAAAATCAATAATCCATGTTGACAAAGGAGAAACTTTATCTACAAGGGAATTTCCTTTCTTCTTCTTATATTAAGACTCCTTTTTTATGGAAGACTAAACTTTCAGAGCATTTTGTTTGATAGACTCAGGAACACCTATGTTATTCTTCTCAAGTAAATGAGTTAGGTGATTGATTTTTTTCTCATATATTGATTCTCTTCATGAATAGTATTCTTGCAATAGGAACACTTAAACTTTTCCTTCTTCTCTTTGGGATGAGAAGTAGAAGCGTTTGTTTTAGGTTTGGTTTAGGCTTGTTGGTCTTGGTTTCCTTCTTTAGTTGTTCCTTTTTCTCTTTATTCTTTTAAGTTTTCTTTCCCTTACCCATTACTCGTTACAAGGGCAAGTAAATTAGATTTGAGAGTCCACATTTGAATGAGTTTATCCTGTTCTCAAATGAGTTGGGACAAAGAGTTGTCAAATGAGGGAATTTTCCAAGTACTTCCCAGAGAATCTTTCGTGGCATGAAAATTTGAAAAAAGGTGGATTATTTGGGACATAACTTAGAAAGAGTCAACAAGATCAACTGGGAATATTTCTTCTCCTCTTTACATTCCTTTAAAAGCAATCTATTGTGGAAAAACTCAGAGAAGAATGTCTGTAGGTTTTCAAATTCACTAGGATTTAATCTTAGTAGATTCATTTTCCAACTCATATGCTCTCATGTCATCTTGTTGTCCAAACATAGTGTCTAACATTTTCCATGCTTCGTTAGGTGTTTTGGACGACTCAATGTGGAAGATCAAGTCAAGAGAAATAGACATAAAGAGAATACATAAGGCTTCGTCACATCGGTTTAGCCACTTAGATATTTTAGGTTCATCACCTGGTTCATTCTCAGCTCCCATGGTGATGCCAAATAACCCTTTACCCCTTAGTTTCATTACCATTTTTTTTATCTCCATTTAAAAAAATTGAATGTTGTGAGAAAAGGAATTGAAAGAGCATCCATCATGAATAAAGAGAAAGAAGGGATGCAAAAAGAAAGAAGAAAAAAAAAACCACACTAGAAAAATATTATCACCCCTTGATTTCAACAATTTATTGTTTTGTGTGTTGAATACAATAAGATGTACGAATGTGTTTCGTGAAAGAGTTTATCACCTGCCTTGTAATCACCGTTTAATAATGCACGAGTGTGGAGACCATAAACAAGTTTTATCTATCATGATAGTTTTTCAATTTAAGAAATCAAAAATGAGCTAAAAGAGAATAGAAGGGATAAAAACATAGAACATATGTGAGAAATATTGTATCATGTCACAACAGAAACCCCCTTGCTTTAATACTGTGGTGGATGTGCTCACTAGCTCGTAAGCAATTAATATTAAGGCTTATACAATGTAAAATAGGGCTAAAAAATGAGATGACAAGGGACCTCTAAGACATAGGAAATAAGGCTCCTGCAGAAAGCATAAAAACACTGATAGGACGGGTGCTATATGCTCCACAACTGACATTAGTAGTGAAAAAGTCTCTAACAACACTCATATTACACATTTTTAATTTACCTAATTAATCTAATTTTAGAATATTAAAATGATTTTTTAAAAAATGATTAAAATGAACACTAAAATGATTAAAGAGACTAATTTATTGAGCTACATAGAGATAATTAAAACAATTAACCTCTAATTAAACTTACCTCCTCTAAGATTAATTAATCCTCATTTTAATTAAATGATGCTCTAAAATGACCGCCTTTTAATAATATTAGGATAACTCATTTCAATTAACCACCTAAGATTAATTAAAATAAGACTTAATAATATTAAATTTATTAATCCCACCTTTTAGAAATAATACACCCCGCTTAAAAATAATCATTTAAAATAATTTAGAAAAAACTTAGGTTAAAATTTAGTATAAGTTAACTTAATTTTAAAAAGGCTAAAGGGAGTGCAAAATCAGACTTACGAAACTGATTCATCTCGGCTAACTAAGTGAACCAACTGAGGTAGGGGCAACATGAAGGGTTGTCATGAGGCTCAAGAAATGTAAGCATAGTAATCAATCCAGGTAACCTGGGATCTGAGGATGGAAATTGGCGAGTCCTGATGATAAGCATATCCAGGTGCTTAATCATAGGTGGTAGAGCAAGGATAAGGTGAAACGAGCGATCAAGACACGATGGGCTAATGAGTCAACAAGATAATAGGAAATTCTTGGATTTGGTGGCAGTGAAACAAGGCCTTAGAAGGGCATTTCACACGTTATGGCTAGGGAGATCATTGAATGTGGCCAAATCAATAAGGTTGCATGAGGGCACAGAAATTACATGGATTCAATGGAATGTAGGAGAAAGTAGACAGAGCAAGGTCCAGGTCGAGGTCATGGATGTGAGATGAGTGGGAAGAAGAGTGACCAAGGACAAATTGAAGTGACATCATAGGTACGGTTTCACGGGATATACCAAGGAACACTAGGAGGCCGAGTTTCACATGGATGTAATCCAACGCATGGAGAATGTAAGGGAAAGAAGGTAGACTTGTAGAGGAAACTGATAGCTAATACTGACCTAAGGAAAACAATAACCCAGCTCAATGGCTACAAAATAAAAATCAACTCAAATGACTCACCAAGTAAACAAGGAACTCAGCTTTGATGAAAAGGAACACACCAACTCACTCATAATGAAAAGATACACTCAGGAATTATAACAGAGGCACAATATACTAACTGCAACTATAGTGAAAAAGTTGGAGCTCGACTCGCATGATGAGAACATCCCAACATCGATGCGTATGAAAGGTGTTAATTCACATAACCTGACTCGATACTGGAGTTTTCTGAGTTATGAACCAACTCGATCCGAGCTGAATTCATTAAGCTCTATAGGAGACAACTGGCCAAGGTAAGACAAGAGAACATGCAAGCTGATGTAGAAAAAGATAGGGCAGGTGTTAAAACAAGGTTTAAAATAGATAAAATATTTCAATAGCAAATTTGTAAATTTAAATGAAAAATGTAAATCGATTATCAAACCAGAAAAAGAGAACCCACTTCCTCTAAAAATAGCTTTTCCCCCAAAGTTAGATACTACGAGCTAGATCTGATGGATAAATTCTATTAAACCCGCACATGCACAACTAGAAAACCAATAGCATAAACTCTAAAAAACGAAGATGGTTAAAGCTAGTTAGCAAGATTCCTAAGAAACTAGATTGAAAAACTTGTATGAGAAGCATGAATAATAGAAACTAGAAGTAATTAAGCTAATACCATAATACAATGTGTTCTTGTTTACCAGATAACTTCTACTCTAGATACCATGTGATATTGTTTCTATAATGATCAATATGGAACCTCATGTACATCGAAGAGGTTATACTCCAATGGTGACGTGAATGCTCCAAGTAATTAACAAGAAATCAAACACAAAGGAAAATCATACACAAAATAATAGGTATGCTCATTCTCATAACTCAAATAGAAAGGGTACATATCTGTGAGTGTTTTGTAACTCTTGTACATTACACATAGAAACCTAATTAAACCTAATGACCTATGATCTCACCAAGTGAGATGAATCAACATGTGAGGTGTATAATATGTCAAGTGATTATGTCACACCCACCGACAGTGGGGTTTATTATGTTGATGATATACCCAAATTGGACTTGAGGTCTTTGCAGCTAATACATGTTATTAAAATAGAAGGTGAGGATTCATTTAGTATTGTAGATCGTCGATAAAAATAATCTCATTCATTAATGTATATTTCTTGTCACTTCAAGTAACATATGCATTTCCTATCGTTTGATGCTATGCCCCTCCATCAACTGACATAAGGTACTCTAACCAGTAGAAAATGGTGATTCCCTATTCCTTCCCCATGCTTTCTTTAATCATTGTTATCGTATTTTATGTGCCCATTGTTTTTCTTTATGCTATATCTCTCTAGGGACATGTCTATATCCAACATACTTGAAGTTCAAAAATTTTCAATTTATATAGTCCTACTTTTCTTCATCAAATCAACATCTAAGATTCTCAAACAAATAAGGAATCTCTATAAGAATTGGACATTAAATGATAAAATTATAGGGTAAAGAGGTAATAGCTGATATTAATACATTTATATATTTTTATCTTAGACATCACATACTAATAACATGTGGAAAATGTTTCCTATATGATGTTATGTGGATATCTCACGAACCATTTTATTGTTAACTTTCTAAAATAACACAAATATCGTGTTGTGAAAGTTCATACATCATCTCGCATCCCCATATTATTACAATGAATGGATCCATTATAGTGTCCTATTATTGATGTTAAAATTCACACCCAAAGCCTTTGAAGAAAATAAAAATAACAATATGTTTCTTTGGGTATTCTTTTCCTCTTTAAAAAATGATGATTTATGATGTCTTAACTTTAATCAATAGAGAATTTCATCCCAAGAAAACATATTATGCTCTAATGTAGCGTGACGGAAAATTTATGACTAATATTTCATTAGAACTAGAAGTTGCACCCATGTGGTGCACTAGGGACATCATTAACAAGGTTTTGAAGATGTTAAAAATTGAAGGATTAAAGCTGAAACATTGAATGGGGGAATAATCATGATGAAGAAGGGGATTTTAGCAGGATACTTTTCTTGTTGGGGAATCTATTGGAAGGAACAAAGAGGGTCATTTTTTTCTTTTGACAAGTCACGTTAGGACCACATGTCACTTTTTCTTATCATCACCATATTGTCAATTAAAGGAAATGTTTTTTGAGTATACATTTTATTTAAAATGCACCAACATGAAATTCCATGCTTTTTATTCAATTGAAAGTTTTAGAAATTATTACAACCACATTGTTATTTTTATGAATAATGTAAACATTAAAGGTAAATAGAAAAGTGATAAACAAAAGCAAAAACATGGTATATACTCCATGCAGGAGCACCAACTCAATGGCCTAAACATCCACATCTCTAATGAACATGTTGATTCATTTTTTGATGCTATGTCGTCTCTTAATGAAGAGGATATGTTAGATGATAAGGATGAGATGGAGAGAATGGATGGCAAGAGAAGAATTGTGTTGTACAAAAACATATGTAATCTCCCTATTTGCAGCTCATCACAAAGGAGATTCTATAAAACCATTAAGGTTAGGGAGAAAGTTCATATTAAGTTTAATAGATTGACACTTTCCCCTTGGGCATGGATCAACGCGATCCCTTGTTAGCCAATAAAGAGAAAAAAATTGGAATCATAAAAAAATTTCAAAACATTTTTTCCTCCTTTTATATGCATGTTCAATATGCGGATAGTTAGGTTCTCCTATGATAATTCTATAAATATCATTCATAACATCCTATAGATATATTTCAGGTAATTCAATTATCTTGTCAGGTAATATCTTCACTTTGTGTTTTTATATGTATTTATATCTACCCCTTTAAGTACTTGCATTACAATCCTTTAAGATGAAACAAAATGGGAGTTTAGAGCAGTGCATAGAAAACCATCAGAACCTAATGGAAGTTGGATATTATAGATGTAGTTTTTCAGTGCTTAATATTTTTTTGCAACTCTCCACCTAGTGTTTAATACAACAAAATAATCAATTATTAATAAATCCTCCATAATTTCAATAAACCATAGATTGTAAAATAAGATGCCACCATCCTTCTAACCAACATTATCCTCTATTATGTTCTCATATAAGTAAGGCTATCATTATCCTTACTATTATTTTGAGGTATAATGGATGTTTTTTCACACATCTTTAAACTAAATCTACTTCCATTTAAAGGTAAACTATAATGCTTCCTACTAATACTTAAAAGTCTTCCATTGATGTTTATCACAACATAAACATTTTCAACTTTTCAGCAAAGGGCCCAATTTTTTTAAAACCCACTGAAATGTTGTCTAAGTTTCTATATAATCCATTTCACAAGATAATTTAAATATAGGGAAACAATGAGTAACATAGAAAGAGTGTATGAATATAAAAAAAATGAATAAATAATAAATAATAATAGTAGGTTGCTTTCACATATTCAACATTTGTGTTTTTAATATTAGGAATGGTTTGTTTACATTGAAGCTTGATACATTGAGCTCCACATCCTACTACAAGTAAATGAGGTTGGATAGATGTCAAATCTCAACATTAGATGCAGATAAAAAAAGATCAAATGATTATGATTCAACCAAGTCGAGTGGAAATTATGCTACTTCTCTTCTTAGTAAGGAGTGATTATATGCAAGTTTAGAAATAATATTGAGAGAAATGGACATTTAATAGAAAAACATGACACTTTCATAGGTTGGGGAGACTACATTTGTATCTAGAGAATCTCCTCAATGGGCATATTTTTTTGATATTGTAGAACATAATCCCACTCCTATATTTTATCTACTTGAATTTAATCCAGCAAAAGGATGTTGATTATTAACATGTAAATTTTAACAACTTGGATGTTTTGTGGGTTATTCCTTCTCAACACTCAATCTACAGATTTCCTTGGTATAATTTGTTGAATTCTAAATGTTTAATGGATTGGGGTAATTCTGATGAATGGTGTCAAATGAGGAGGTGAAATCAATTTAAGTATTTCCAATAGATTATGGTGATGGGTTCATTTTGGTCATCTGTATTAATGTAGTTGATTAAAATTATGACATAGAGAAATTGAAATTTGTGGTACAGGGACCTCAGAGACACAAGATCGTAGTTCTATAAGATTGAGTGGAAGCATGGGGAGAGACGTAAGAACCCATTGAAATTTGTGAACAATTTGGTGACTTTGATGTTGAATGTAAACATGTCTCTTATAATCATGGCTAACTCTTCAAAAATTGAAATTTTTGATTCTAGTTCATGTGCATTCAAAATATGCGCATCATTATTGTACTCTTGGTCCTTTAAATTTCATCTAATTTGTTTTCAATTAATCATAAGTGAAATTTCTTATACTAATAAAATTTTGGAGTTTACTCTAGAAAGTGTTGTAATTAGATAGTATCTAATTCATATGATGCACTTCAGGTGTAGTGGACCTTGATTCGCTCCTTTATGTATTTGATAAATTTAACACATTTACATGGTCCTTACTTGATGTTCATTCTTACACAATCAAAAAAGTATTAAATGAAAACTTTGGACACCTAAACTATATGTATCTGTAGACACCTAAATCTAGATTTTATCATTAAAATTACACTTCTTATCCTCTTTTCTATAATTTGGTTATAATTAGTATCTTTCTCACTAATTAGCTAACACTCCTCTTCATCTTGGCCAATCAATGACACTTCATTAATTAACTTGTCCCCCCCTTCATTCTGGATGCAAATTAACACTACTTTGTTATCTATAATCCTATTCTAGCTAATTAATTAATTGACCAATATTGATTAATTAATCCTCTAAATGAGAATTTACCCTCTTATTAGACCATTCCCCCTTTTTGATCCTTCAGAATCCGACAAATTTTCTCCAATTGGATTTTACAAGCTTAACTTGGTCAATTAATAAATCTAATTGATTAATTTAAATCACACCCAACTCACTTAAGTTGGTAATTCTAATTAACTTTCCCTAATCATAATTAATCATTTATAATCTTGTTTATCACTTGCTAATCCATAAAGTTCTCTTTGTCCCACATTCGTGAGGATGACAGTTTCTCCAATTTGGAAAACTATATAAAGAACCCTACCCCCTTCCTTTACAAGTTTACACCTTGACACCTTGACACCTTTACACCATGTCCTTGTAAGACATATGCATAAGATACAAGCATTTCTTAATTGGAAAGCTTATTGATCAAACAAACCTCACCCTTTTCTACTTGGCTAAGAGTAGTAAGAGAAGAACCAAATATGGCAATTAAGCCATATTGGTGAGGTCTCTTCCTCTTCCTTGGAGAAATACTTTGATTGCACGTGGATATGTACAAATCACTAAAGGAAGTATCTACAATACAGATCCCAACAAAAACATCAAACGATGGCTTTCATTTCATGTTTTTAATATTAGATGCATTAGTTTAAGATTTCCCTTTTAATGACGTTACCTTGATGTTTATGTTGAACTAACTTAGTTATGAATATACTTGGTGTTAGGTTCTATTAATTAGCTTAGCTTATTTATCATGCATGCATATGGCACACCTAATGGGAGGCCCCCTTTATCTCACACACATTTCTTTATGTTGAGTTTCTTATTTTGCATACTAACCCTTTTTTTGTATATTTTGAATTAACTAATTTTTCTTAAATTTCATGTGGAGTTTGTCTGTGTTAAGTGTCTCTTATAGGTAAGAAGGAGGTAAAGTGCTACAAAATTTAGAGCTCATCATTGAAAAAACAATATTTTTTGAAGAAATTTGAAATTTTTTGTCATGTTTTTGAAGAAGCACAGACTAGATGTGCTATCACCGAGCTTGTCTGCACTAATGTTAAAATTTCATGCATCTGCATTAATCTTACCGCATTTGTGTTTAAGTCCAAGCTCTGGTTTTCACTATGTTTATGTCTGTATTAGACTTCACGTGCTACTGTGTTACGCATCTGTGATAGCATTCTCTAGATATGTGCTAGCATTATGTAATTTTAATATTTTTGTATGCGCACAGATCCTTCACGTGCTACGTTTAAAACTTCCTACATCTATGTCATCCTTGCACATGCTAGCATCATTTTTCACATGCTAGCATCTCTATTCATACGCTAGTGTCTCTTTTTATGACCTAGCGTCACTTCTCTAAGCACCTATGTGATTCTAGAATTTTAGTTCATTTATGTTACATGTGTTAGCATTAGAATTCCACACGCTATCATTCAAATTACACACGCTAGCGTAATGTGTCATTTTGGGCTCAAATTTTGAGATTTCCATAATCTAATTTTTGGTTTCCCTATTGTTTTTATAGGTTTTCTAACTTCTACCTTATAGGTGTTGTGTAAAAAATCAGTTTTGGGGTTAAAACACTTAGGATTACTTTGATCAAGTTTTTTTTATCTATTTCTTAAGTAGGGTCAAGCGTCATGTATGTTCTTCTCTTATGATTTTGAGTGACCTTAAGTATAAAATATGACCTTGATCCTCATTCTAACATTTTGGTTTGGACACACAAATTTAACTCATTTGAGTTCATTTATAAATCAATTTTCTAAGGCATTTACTTATTTTAGTTAAGTTTTCCCCATTTTTACTTAGTCAGATTCAACATAGTGTATGATCATATCTTGCGCTTTCGAGATACCTTGAGAATAAAAAGAAACCACGATCTTATTTTTGCATGGAAAAACTAATAATCATTTGATGCAGGACCAAATCACTTGTTGAAGATCAAAATTGAAACAAACATAACTACACTGTGTGTAGGTTTCCAATGGCGTGTAAAACCACATTAAGATCAAGATAAAAAAACACCATTCAATCACACTGTATTTGCAGGTGTGACTGAGAAGGCTAACATCCAATTGATTTAACTATGGGAAGTTTCTTAGCATAAGCCATAAAAATCATTGTGAGGATTACTACAGGAACCCCAAAGTATTCAACACCTTGAGGGAACTGGTTGAATAAAAATGAAGAGCCCCATTACCTACTTGACTAGAAATTCCTAGGAGGAGTACTAAATGTTGACCGTATGATGTATCTTTCATTAATTTGAGTGTGCGGTCATGGTCCTTTTTCTAGGATTTATTCTAGAAAAGCATACCTCTCTTAGACAAGTTATTAGCAAGTGTTGAGAACAAAATCCTATTGAGCCATTTGGTATTGGGGCCAACTTGACCATATCCATAATCATGTCTTAAAGATATATTACAAAGCAATACTTTCTTGGAGTCATAACATTATTTTTTGAATAAGGAAAGATCCCATTGAAGATGCACCTTGTATATATTTCATCACAAATCATACTTAGCCAAACTTCCTCAAAGATAAAACGTTGTTGTTCGAACAAGGTAAAACTCGTCTGAAGTTACACCAAGTAATTTTCATCACCACTCATACCTTCCCTTGTTATTTTGACATTATTTTTTCGAAAGAGAACAGCTCAAAATGTTGCCAAAATTTTGTCCACCACTTTTACACCCACTTAAAATTGTTTTTCCTTAAAAGCAATATTTAAGTGTTGAAAGTATGTTGGTACGTATTCATATTTTTGGTGGTAGTATTAAACCAACATTGGGGCATTTTCACCCCTAGGATAATTTTTTCTCGTGGTCATTACATTTCTTGCATTGTACCAATCCATTTTTTATTTTTACATATTATTTATATGAAACTTGATCTAGATATTGTCATTGTATTGTTACGTTGCTAACATTCTATTGACCCATTTTTATACTTAGGCTTTGTTTTCCTAAAAAAATAATTCGAGTCTTAGAAGTGTGTTGTTACACTGCTCACAATATACCAATCCCTTTTCGATACTTACATCTTGTTTCTTAAAATTGACCTAAGTATTGACATTGTATTGTCATATTGCTTGCCTAGTAGCAATTCCCTTTTATACTTGAAACTTGTTTTTTAAAAACTTGCTTGAACTTGTTGATAGTTTTTTCTTATGCTGTCCAATTTGGCATGTGATCTCTTTAATTATTCCTTGTTGTATATCCCATATACTTAGAGATTTATCATTTTAGCATCGTTATGTTGCCCATTTTATCTTGGATTCATTGTGGTGTTTACATACATTCAAACATATTTGGAGAATGCTTTGTGAGTCATGGAGCCTCAGACTCAGGCAAGTCATAGGAAGCATGTTTCCAATCCCTTTATAATTCCTATGTTTTCCTCTTCTAAAGAGGAACATGAGCTTGTTGACCATAGTATTAGTGAGTAGGAAATACCTAAAAATCCATTTACAATTACAGACACCTCCACTCATATAGACAACTAATTATTTCAAAACTAGGATAAAGTTTTGTTGCATCTTGTAGAGTTAGGTGCTAGATTTCCCTTTGATTTCGATCCTAATTTCCTCCCTCAAATGATTGGAATGAAGAGTAGAAATCCTCCTCCACCTCCTAGGACAGACGAAGACATTTTAAACCATGAAACAGGCCTCCATGTCCACTCCTACTATCGGTAATGGTGAGAACACATATGTTTCTCCCACTAGAACTCACCATTATTTACCCTTTATTAGAACAGATCATGAAGATAAAATAGAATATGAAATCCCCCTACACGAGGAAGTAGAGCATTAGACTCACAATGAGGACATCACTATGTAATGAAAATTGGAAGCCTTTAGTAAAAAATATCAAAATTAGATTCTCATGTCCATAAAGACAAAAGTAAGGCTCACAGGACTGAAAAACCTAGAGTCACTTATGCTAAAAGATACACTGAAAAATGCGGTGGTGAAGCCTCCAAATCTAACCGCAATTATATACCAGCCATGCCATCGTGCGACCAAATTTTTAACCAAGAATGGTAGTCTATGAAAAATTTTCTCATCGGTTTACACGAAAATAACTAAGGCTGTAATAAAAAATATTAGTTTGAAGAACTATGCCCTTACCCTTTCGATCGGGATATGTTGTGTACTCCTTTCCTATCAAGATTTGGTTGCCCTAAATTTGAAAAAATATAGGGGAAAAGGCGATCCTCATGACCATGTCAAGGAATTCTTCATGGCTTTCCAAGAAGTGGCATCAAGTGACAATTACCTCATTCGCTTGTTTCTTAGGAGTCTTGGAGGCGAGGCAATTGAATGGTTTCTCCATCTCCCAAAGGGGTCCATTACTACCTTTTCAGATTTAGCTAAGAATTTTTTATCCACTTTTCATTTAATGTGGAAAGTGATGTCACTATGATTGAATTTTGTAACTCAAAATAAAGAAAAAATGAAAAATTTGCTAGTTTCTTACAATGATGGCAAGGGTTAGCCAGTAATTTCCCTTGCTCTATCCTAGAGAAACAATTTGTTAGTATTTTTTTTACCAAACCTACACCTTGAGATAACCTTCCACTTGTAAATGCATTGTGTTGGCACATTCAAAGAGTTCATAAAAAAAGAGTCACTCATTAAAGGGGTTCTAAAAACCTCTTGAATAGACAACTACAAATCAAAACCTAATGAAAAATCCAAATTATTTATCAAGAATAAGAATGTCACAGGATATGGAATCACCAATTCCAAGCATGTACATACGGCTCAAATAAATCCACACTCAAAACTCTCACATGAGCCATCTAAACTTGCAATGAAATGTAGAGAATACACTCCACTCGTGGAGTTACTATCAACTATCCTAACACAATTGGATTCGGCCAACATGGTCACATTATCCATCACTACACCCTTTTAGGAAGATACACCTAAACCATAATAATACAAAGACCATGAATACTGTGTGTATCATTGTGTTAAAGGACAAACTATAGATAGATGTATGCATCTTAAAACTTCATTCAAGATCTCCTAGATCAAGGAGATATTGATCTTAATTCACAAGAGTCCTCTAAAAATTCTAACAATAGTTGTAAAATTACAAGGAACCATTCCCAAAGCATAAGAATATAGAAAAATGTGGGATTGGTGTCAATCCTAAAAAATTACCAACCACGTTGTTGGTCAAACCTCTAATCTCTTTGACTCTCTTCTTGGTTATATCCATCTAATCAACACCCATATCCATACCATCATAATCAAATATCAGGATTGTGTAGTTACAATAAGACGTACTTGTTTTAATATCACCAAACCCCATCTTTCTACTCCTTCAGATGGTCATTACGATATCCTTGAACATCTTGACAATATAGTTGCCAATATTTCTATCTTGGACCTTCTCAAGATATCTACTGTTCATAAGGATATCCTTTATAAGGCCCTTCAGGTGTCAAGATTTCCTTTTTACATTGACACTTCATACTTAAAAGCCTTGGTTGCATAAATCACACCATTTGAACATATCATTTTTAACCTAAATGATCTTCCATCAGATAGTCAAACACATAATTTTCCATTATATATACAAATGATCTTTACTAGTAAGAAGATCAAAAGGGTTCTTGTGGACAATAGATATGGTCTTAATATTTACACAATAAAACTTGTAAAATAGTTGGAACACACTAAATATGATCTATAACTTGATGTGATCACTATCAAGGCATATGATAATGCAAAAAGATAGTCATCTAGAACCATTACATTGCCTATAGAAGTTGTGCCTATCACATAGGATACAAGATTTAACATCATTGACTTGGATTTTCTTGATAACATCCTCCTATATCACCCATGGATCCATGCCATGTAGGTATTTCCCTCTACTTTCCATCATTGTATCAAGATCCATTACAAACGACAAGAACTAACTATTCCTGGTGACTTGAAAGCATTTTCTCATTACAGAGCATTAACTGGTTATCAGAAGCCCTCACCTCTCACATAGATCAAGATACACTTTGACCATAAGGAATTGGTAATACCACATCCAAATCCCCATTTTCTACATGGGAAATGAAAATCCTTGATACCAGTTGTGGAAAATATGACCTTCAACAAGCCTTTCTTGTGTCATATCTTCCATTATCTACTAAAACACATGTTAGGCATGAATTCTGACCACAAACAGATCGAATTCTTGACACTCTTGAAAAATTTATTAATGATGGTCTCTTAGATGATGAAATATTGGGAAGTACTTCCACATACCAATATCTTGATGAATGGATGGCCTCCTACTATTAATCCCTTGAATATCTCATTCCTAAAAAAAGGTATATGACATGGGATACCAAGGATATGAATGTGGCATCAATGAACAAGGCCTGTAAGAACCTCTTCTAGCAGAAAGGAAAATGAAAATATATGACACCAAAATTTGACCTTATGGGTATCCTCCTACAGAATTATATGCCACCTCTTTTGAATGTGAGGATATATTTTCGGTTACGATAGCGAAGCATAGTCTCTTTTTAGTCTTTAGGAAGACCTTGCTTCAACAAACTTGTTTCTTGATATGACTATTTTACCCCTATCCCTCTCTATCCTTGAAATAAACCTTATACATTCATCCCTCATAGATTAGGACTAACAATGATGCATACCAATTGATCTCTTTGAGAATGATGAAGCTATTAGATAATTCATGGGCATTTGTGATGATATTCCTGTCAAAGATCATAAGAAAGTATTTTGTATTAACCTTGATACCTACACCTACTTTGGAGAGGAAGTTGAGTTTTTTGATAAAAAAGAGAAAAGGAGGTCACAATACATTATAGAAAATCAAAGAATAAGAAATCAAAATCCTATAGTGAGAATCTATTTCAGGAACTTGCGGATAAACAATATGCAAAATATAGAATGTATAATATTGATGACCATTATATTGGTAAGAATATTATAGAGGCAATAATAGAGGAAGATCTCAACCACCCTATTGATCCTACATGTATGGAAGATATTTTTTAGCTACTAGTTAAGGAGATTATTGATGTTAACCTTGGTATAGAAGAAGAACCTAAAATAATCAAATATTTCAACACAGGAATAGAAAAACTTTATTGTACTCTTAAAAGAATTTGTGGACATATTTGCATGGTCTTATGCAAACATGTCAGGCTTAGATCCTTCTTTAGTAGTGCATAATCTGGTTTTGTATAAATCTACAAATCCTATCGAAGAAAAATGAATAAAGATGCATCCACACATTGCTCTTTTGTCAAAGAAGAGCTGGAAAAATGGTTAGCTATTGGTTTTATCAGACATATCGACTATTGAGAGTAGATCTCCAACATAGTTCCTATTATTCAAAATCCAGAAGGCATAAATATTTTCACAGATTTCAAGGACATTAAAAAATCATTTTCTAAGGATGACTTTCCCCTTGTAAGCATTGACATGATCATTGATTCAACTAATCATTACAAAATGTTATCCCTCATGGATGGATTCTCAGACTATAATCAAATAAATATTGCGGAAGAGGACCAACACAAAACTACTTTCACTACTCCTTGGGGTACATTATGTTATCAAGTAATGTATTTTGGCCTCAAGAATGCAGGTGCAATGTATCAACGAGCTATGCCTATCATCTACCATAAGATGTTACATGATATATTTGACAAATATATGACTAGAGCAGAACATATAGAAATCCTAT
Organism: Taxus chinensis; assembly: GCA_019776745.2. Lineage (NCBI taxonomy): Eukaryota > Viridiplantae > Streptophyta > Pinopsida > Cupressales > Taxaceae > Taxus > Taxus chinensis. The sequence goes on from CM034146.1 coordinate 693,276,600, forward strand.
GTCATATCTTTCAATGATTAAGGGATTATAAGGTTAGGCTTAATCCAAAGAAATGTGTCTTTGGCTTAATTTTAGGTAAGCTATTAGTCTTCATAGTTTCTAGAAGAGGAATTTAAGAGGACCCAAAAACAATCACGGCTATTAAAGAAATGCCTCCTCCCAAAAACCTCAACTAGTTGTGCAACTTGTAAGGAAATATCCAAGCCATCAACAGATTCATCTCCCAAATCATAGATAAATGTCATTCCTTCACTCATCTTCTTAAGAAAAATGTTGATTTTCATTGGGGCCCTGAATGCCAACAATCACTTGCCTTACTCAAGGAGTATTTGGATAATTCATCTGTTCTTGTACCGCCTACCTTAAATGAACCCCTTTTGCTATATATTTATGCTACTCAATTTTCTATGTTGTGCTCTTAGCTCAATATGATTTAAATCATAAAGAGAAATTCATATGTTACCTTAACCCCACATTGATCTCTTATGAGATAAATTATCCACAAATTGAAAAATCTTACTTGGATGTTTTTTTTTGCATTTCAAAAACTCCGCCATTACCTTCTGAATATTAAAACCAAGCTTATATCTAAATTTTATCGGTTCAAGTATATTTTATCTAAACTAGCAATTATTTGTGGGATGGAAAATTAGATCATCTTGCTTAGTGAATTTGATAGTGAGTATGTTAACAAGAAAGTAGTCAAGGGACAAGTGTTTTCCGATCAACTAACTAAAGCTCCTCTACAAGGAACATAACCACTGAGTCTGGATTTTCCAGACGCTTCTATTTTATATATTGAAGAATCTTCCACTTGGAATATATACTTTGATGGGCCATTTGATTTTAATGGCTCAGGGGGTAGGAGTTTTTCTTATCACTCACATTGGTGATATTATTCCTCAAGAATTCATACTTGGCTTCCCATGTACCAAAATTATTGTTGAGTATGAATCTCTCATTATAGGATTAAAAGTTGTTATAAGATGGAATATCAAACAAGGTAAGGTTATATATGAATCCCATTAGATTATCAAATAGGTTAATGGTATGTATAAAGTAAATGATGAGAATCTCATTTCATATAAATATATGGTCGACACCCTGAAGGAGTACTTTGTTCAAGTAACCTTTCAATAGGTCCTAAGAGCACAAAACAATTTGGAAGATGCCATGGCTACCATTGGATCTTTACTACGATTATCTTCGGATACTAGGGACTTTCAGTTCTTTATAGATCATCTAATGGTGCCTATATACGACATGTCATAATCATGTTTGGTATGTGAAGTTGTTTTCCCATTTTTCCCTTGGTACATCAACATCTTTAATTACTTACAAGATGGTACCTTCCCTCCTAACATCTCCCAATCCTAAAAATGAACCCTTATCCAAAAAATAGCGCATTATACCCTACTTGGGGGAAATATCTATCATTAAAGGTATGATGGGACTCTATTACAGTGTCTAAATTTGAAAGAAAGAGTCTATCTAAGCAATCAAAGAGGTGTGTGAAGGAATCTATGGTACTCATACTAGTGGCATGGTCCTTACAAAGAAGCTTTTACATTTCGGATACTATTGGCCTACTATGGATACATATTTTTTCCAGTATGTAAATAAATGTCTACTATGTCAAAAAAATGGTAATCTAATACATGATCCATCACAATCTTTGTAACTTATCACTACACCATGATGTTTTTCATAGTGGGGACTTGATCTCATAGGGAAGCTCACATCAACTTCCTCTAACGACCATAAACATATTATCACTACCACTCAATACTTTACCAAATGGGTAGAGGTTGTTCCTCTCACCTTTATTACTGGTGTTCATATATCTAAGTTCATCATGAACCATATCATTTTTTTTCTATGGAATCCCTCCTGCCATTGTATCTAATAATGGAAAATCATTCAAGAACAAACAAGTGAAATCATTGTGCCAATGCTTCAAAATTTTCTAGAAGTGGTCTACCCCTTATTGCCCTCAAGGTAATGGACAAGCCAATGCCTCTAATAAGACTCTTGTTTAGATCATGGAGAAAATTGTTGGTAATATTGGTTGTAATTGGCATCTTCAGATCCATCCTTTCCTATAGGCCTACAAAACTTCTATTCACACACATATAGGTGTAACCCCATATTCCCTTATATTTGGCACTAAATCCATTATCCCCTAGAGATTGAGCTTCACTCTTTATAGATATCCTTACATGATTATCTAGATATTGATGAGGATTATAGAGTGGCTCAGCTAGAAGAGGTGTAACTACTTGATGAAAAATGCCTTAATGATTTGGATCATCTCAAAGTGTATCTGCATCAAATTCACAAGACCCACAACAAGTGCATCATCCCTTTGTAGATGTAAAATCAAACACTTGAGTACATTTCTAGGTCCTAATAAAATACTACTATTCATATGATTCTTAAGTGAGAAAACTAGCAATTGGCAGTTATCTTTGGCATTTTTTCTGTGTTACTTGTTTTCTATTTGACCTTCTACACCCTACATCCCACTTGGTACTTCATTACTTTATATTTCATGGCCCTGAATGCCAACACCTAAACAGAACGTCAACGCCTAGGTTCCCTCATCTTTCTGGGTGCCCCAACCTCTTTATACTTTACTCACTCTTTTTGGGATTCTTTTATCTTTTGGGCATCTTATTTTCTTATGGGTCGGTCTTCTAGTTGTCAATTGTGAAATTCAACCAAGGGAACCATATATATATAAATATAGGTGACCAAACTAAAGGACCAAGATCTAAGCATATATTATCATCACCTAAGGTTGCATCCAAAGGAATATAAGATAATCAAAGATATCCATCTATCTTTCATTCAAGGGATGGAATAGTTTAGGTCACAAGTTGACCTAGTTTGAGTAGTTCAGGATAATGATGGCTCATTGGAGAAATTTGTTTGGAAGACCAATATTTTGGATTGGTTCAGAAACATTGATGGCAATCAATAAGACAAATCCACACACATGAATCTTTCCATGTTTTTTATGCTTCTCTCCCCCTTTAACATATATGAAAAAGGCTATAATGATAACACAACATGGAAAATAACAACTCACAAGACTAAACACAATGGAAACAATGTAAAACACAACTTACTTGACACAGAAATCTCCCCTTGGGATTGAATTCTCTTCACTTTGACTCCTTCAACAACATATAATGATCCTATGGACTTGATATGATCCTTGAAAAATACCCCACTGAACATTTTCTCTCCATTATGACCTTTATTCATGCTAATCATAACTTCTAAGGACTATACCATGCAAGAAATTCACAAATCTTCCTCCAAGCTTATCATACCACTCTTTAGGACCCCTATCCCTAAACAATAACTTTAGTGTAAAAATGAAAACTTTCACATAGCTATAGAATCCATCATACATCATGAAACTCCTTCTCAAATGTACTATCCCTGGGATTATGGTATCTTAATCTAGTAGAAAATACAAAAATTAAGATTCTTACCTTGGATTATTTCCATAGAAAGGGGTCAAATACTTTTTCATATCCTTGAAGCTCTTTCTCATCACTTTCATCCTCCTTTCATGATCTTGTTACCTTCCTGAGATAAAAAAATTATTCACAAGATAATAGGCCTTCAATCAACATTTCTATTTCCACACACACCTTTTAGCTCTCTTATATACATGTGGAGAGACAAACCATGCTCCCCCTGCCTCAAAAATCTCCTACAAACTTGATAAAACATGTAAAACATTTTTTTTTTATTTGAACTCTGAGACACTCTTATAAACCTCCTAGATACCTTTTAAGATCAATAACATTAAAGAACCATCATAAACATTAGAGTACACAAGTAAATTGCTTTGAAATGAAATCCATTTAATATGAGAAACAAAGCACAAGAAGAATCTTCCCTAAGTCATAATTTGCACTACACCACATTCCATATGTAGTTTGCTAATTCTTAAAATGCATAAGCTTGATCCATCACTTCAAACCTTTTTGACTCCTCCTGACAAACTCATGAAGTCACACAGTCATGCTCCCTTGATATGAGACTCTATCTAAGACCTGTAGCCATAAATTTCATTCACTGTATAACATCTTCATAACCCCCCCAAATTCTCTACATCTTATCTTCATCACATATTTGGTCACAGTACTTTCAATCTCATGAGAATATGATCTTGCAAACTTAGATGATGTCTCGAATATAACTTAGTTGACCAGAGTCTTCTTGTCCCATTTGAGAAACAAAAAATATTCCTTAATACTTTCTTGGAGCATTCAAAAGTATAACACTACCCAGATATGCACAGAGATCCTTCTATGACAATAAAGATAATTTACCTTCTATTCCATCTCATAAATACCCTTCAAGTACTGTAGCTCGTCATAGATTCTCATGAGTAGACAAAAACAATTTCTTATCAACCTACATAATTATAACTATATAAGCTTGTGGCCCATCATGATATACACAATACCATACGATTAATCCTTTTCAACAATGTCTTCATAATTTTTCTTACAAACCCTATTGTCTTGAAGTTACAGACCTATGCACCTACCTCTTGATGGACTTTGAAGCACATAATAAATTCACTTTCACTGACACAATTTGTACTCTTTACCTGATGACATAGTGAAATTAGTGACATTCACATCATCCTTCTCAACCATATAAACAATTTCTCATTTGGAGATCTCTTAAAACAATCAACATTTATCTTCCTTAGCTAATAGTCTCTCTTGTAGCCTCCTTAGAATTGTTTCCAAGACATAATTTATCTTATGGAAGGATTAAAGCCACTTGTAACTACCCATTTTCATGTCTTAATTGTCTCCAACATTTTAATCTTGGGATCAACCTTCAATTTAGGTAAACAGGCTGTACACACAGTAATTTTAAAGACTATCATCAATTTCTCTTAACAGAGACTCCATTTTGCAATAATTCCTCTTGAATATAATTTACAGGTTTATAAAGATGCTTCATGTAGATTTTCAGCTCCAAAAACCACGTGAATTATCCCTAAACAATTTCCATCTTTTATAACCTAAGAGGGTTTCTAGGTGATCCCGAGAGAAATATATTTGAAAGAAAATGTGCAATACTTTTTTACAATCCTTCAAGCCACTTTTAATAGACCTTTTCAAATATTTATAATCTTTTAAATTTATTATTAAACTAATATCTTAATTTGAAACACATTCTGGACTCAAGAACTACTTACTCTACCTCTCCTTGACTGCAACCTTGTAACATGTAGCTTGTCAAGTCTCAAACCCTTAATCCTTGTCATTTTAACTATATGACATATTACTTGAAAGGATTATTCACTGTATTTAGAATATTGTAACCATATTACATAGACTGGACTAGGAAATTTTCACTAATTAGACAAGGAATAAGACAATCTTCTAGAGAACACAAGAAAAACCTTATCTCTTCACACCTTTTCAACAATATTATTTTAGGAAAGCATTGCTCCATCATTATATCTTGACTATACTGCAATTTTGTAACCTTCTTTGAAGTAATATGACTAAACTACCTTGATAATATCAGTAGAACATATGCAATGCTTTAAACTAGGAAAAATTTCATACATGAATGTCCTTGACATACTCTAATCAAACCTTGAGATATCAAAATTGATCTTTAAAAGTCTTCCACCGCTAGAAATTTACATTGTGATAAACACTCACCTAAGACCATTGCACATGACCAAAATGCAAACTAGACATCTTGATGGCATGATATATGTGCAAGGACCAATGACACTCAACACTGAATTTACTGATAACATATGAGATTGTTACATAAAATGTGTTATCATAGAACTTTTACACTTTTCTTGCACAAAATAATTTCTTCATGTTATTTGATAATAAGACCATGAAAAAAAGTATCACAACCAAAAAATATTCTTGGTAGATAACAATCGTATGACACATATCACAGTCAACATTTCTAGACATGATCTGCATACAGATGAAGACCTAATGACCTTGATGAAAATGACCATGAATTAGATAACTCTCTTTGATACACATCAAAAAAACTCCATCATGATAACAAGGCTATAAATTTTAGACTAATAACTAATTAAAATATCATTACTTCCACATCTGACTTACTATGAAATGAACTACATACTAGGGCTTGATAGACCTTAAGACTCATTATCACAAAATAAATAATAAGAGAGCATCAAGGTCCTATAACTCAGTAATACTTGATCATTTTTCCAAACTTGGATTCAAAGCTTTGAATCTCTATGATAGTATCAAACTCATACTTAAATTGACAATACACGACTCAAACCACAAACTTATTTATGACTAGAACATACTGAAACATTAATGAAGACAAACTCATGACCATTGTAACAACTTTGAAGTATCACGACACATGACTAATGAGAACAACTCAACTTAGACACCTAACAAGATACAAGAACTTCAAATGTATATGAATAGGTCACCTAACATAGCTTATAGCTATTGAATTATCCCACACACCTAGCATTTTCAACTTATCATGAACTAGAGAGTGAATAAAAGTCAAGAACATATGATCCTCTTCACTTTTGAGCCCTTCAACTAAGTAAAACACACCTCCTTGATCAGGTTTAGACCTTTCTTTAACAAACCTCATTGGGTAAGACTTCAAAATCTACATTTTGGAGTAATACTCATTGGAATTGATCTCTTTGAATTGATTATCATCCTTCTTGGCCTTTGGATCTGATATGTCAGTCTTGGAATCATACATGGGACTGAATTTCTTCTTGAAAAACCTTCCATTTGATGCTTGAAACTTGCTAACACCTCTCAATATTCCACCTTGGAGACAAAATTTAGCAATATGATGTGGTTTGTGACATTTATGACATACAAAAACATTACTCTTTCTTATTGGTTCAAACACACTAATATTCCATCCAAAATCCTTGGCTCTATGACCATACTCACAACATGAATTAAATTCACCCTTGAAGATCCCCACATTATTGCTAGGAGTCTGCCTTCATTTGAATTTTTTGAAATCTCTAGATCTATGAAAAAAATTCATGACAAACAAAGCAATATCCATTAAAGGAAGTACCATACCTCATAGTATTAGGTTGTCTAACTGAGTTAGACCTTCTCAAATTAGTCCTCTTATTCACCTTCTCATCTGATTTTGAACTTGGACCAACTTCATCATCATTCTTATTTTTCTTTCTTTCAAACCTTAGGCATTGATTTGTCATCGGTGGCTCTTTTCCTTCTATAACCCCATCAAGAGATTTGGACCCCTTATCTAACCTATCATACATCCTTAACCTACTAGATGCATTCTCTAAATCTGATTCTAGGGATTTTAGTTTTTCCTCATACCTAAAACAAGAGTCTTCTTTCTGTTTTAGAGCTTTAGAGAAACTTTCCACTTGAGATTTCTATTGTTTTTTTTGAAAACCCTTGATGGTTTGATCATGCTATATCTCCATATCCTTGATTATGAATTTGTAAACAATCAATCACTAAATGAGATACTTCACTCCTCTTCCTTAATGATGTTTCAACATCTAAAGACATACCCATTGCTTTTACTTCAAAGGATCTCCTTCAAGTTGCTAATCTTGCTTCACTACAACCTTCTCTAATACCAATTATTGGAAGCACAAAGGAATAGAGAGGGGGGTGAATCTATCCTTCAATTTTTTAATTTCATTAACCATTAATTTCAAAAACCATTAAAATTCATCCATTCATATACATTCAACCATTTAATATTTACTACACACAATACATTTAAAAAACCATAACACACGAGAATAAGCACCTAGACACAAGATATAAGTGGGAAACCATCATGAGGAATAAAAAACACTGAAACTATTCTTATATTAAACAAATAAAAGATGTTTACTAAGCACCAACTTCACAAGGAGCATCAACCCCTAATTTATTAGAGCACCAACCCTACAAGGAGCACCAACCCCTAGTTTAGTGAAGCATTAACTCCACAAGGAGGATACAACCCCCTAGGATGACCAAGAACCAACTCAACCACTTGATGATGATGATCTATGATTTTTTTTTTCCACAACTGATAGATATCTCTAATTCAGCTCATAAACCCTTTCTCAAACATTCCTCCAAATCGCTTTATCTTCTTCATTCACACCTTAGCTTGGATATAAATTCTTGCACACATGCTGTAAAAACTTCCTCAACCTATAATACACTTCCTCATATTTAAAATCATGACTTTATACTTGTAATATAGTTCTACTTGGGTTGCACTTTTCACCCATGCAAGACTAGTTACAAATTTCACCCAAAACAAAACTTTTATAAGCCTCTTCTTGATTCAAATTCAAAAGAGGTCGGTTTCCATCATCTTTAGTTCGACCAATTACCAACTTAAAAACATCTCATTTAAACTTTATCACAACAGTTCACACAGTGACCCAATGTAGGTCGGCCATGCCTAGAACAATCCAACTTTCACCACAAATCTTCAAAATCCCATCACTAGAATGACAAAAATTCTACTAACACCAAGACTTGCTTTTTAGTCAAGCTTCCTAATTCATCATTACACGTGTAATATATCATTTAAATATCATCCATGGTCGCAAATTATCTTGGAACTAATCAAATTATTTCATTTAATGGGCCCCATTGATTCATTATCCTTCTCAAAATAGTTATTTCCAACACCCTGAGTTCACCTTTGGGCCTCAAGACCACCCAATAATACCTCAACTATGGCATGTGACTACTCATATGGAAATCCCAGAGCCCTGTATAACAATCCTAAGCAAGTTAGACACTCATGAAACATCCACTGGATTTAAACCATAGAAACTACTTTTGCCTCTTCATCAAAACAAGCTGCCCAAAAAGAAGTTTTACAAACTGCAACTGGTTTACAACTTTTCTGTACACTTTCAAGAACTTCAAAATGGATTCAATAGGATGTCAATTTTCATCACAATTCACTTTCCAGAGGTGATATCAAATCATTAACTCATCCATCTCATGCTTTAAACAACTCATAATCTTTCAGCCTAAAAAACAAAATTGTCCATGAAATCTAACATACAAGCTTCTTCACAAAATGACTTGAAAGAGCACATCAAATCAAACTCACGAAGAGACAATCCATACATCATTGGAAATTTCTTTGAATAAATCTTTCCAGAACATATTGGAACGCCTTCCAACTCCAAGTGGAAGGCCTTCAAACAAGTCCAATCTCTGCAAACAACTTTTTATGCCTTCTAAGACTCGAGAACTGAGCTATGAGCCCAACACACTCCATCACTACCAAAAACTCACTTCCACACTTGATCAAAGCATGGATACACAATTAGACATGATGTTAGAAGCACTCAACAAACCTTCAACAATGCATGAAGAACTCAGAAATCATCCACTTTACCTCACGTATAGCTACTTATCACCTTGCTTGAATGAGCATCCTCCAAACTTGAGCCTCAAAGAACAACTCATAACTTTTTCATTCATTATACAATAAATTTTGATATACCAATGGAAATATCTCTAAACTAGATTCACATCACAACTTTAATCAGATCCTAAGTCCTCTTGTATCTCATGAAATGTCAATTTTACTGAAAGCTACTCCAAACTACCCCAAAAACCAGTCTTCAGAAATAGTGAACACTTTGAAAATTTTCAGAATCAAGATGACCTAAAACCTTCATATAAATCTAGAGAAACTCCAGGGCTAACATAAATTCCAATTTTGTATTTAACATCTTTGGATAACTTTTCCACAAATTAAACTTCTTTAAAAATAAGCCATTTTAGGTGGGGCCTACATACTTTCATATGCTCTATCTTACCTTTCTAGAAATATGGAAGAGTACTCTACAACATCCAATCATCACTCTTAGATAAGAAATCAAAATAATCTTTGTATACTCACTTTTCTCGAAGTTTCTCCTAGCTAGGGTTTAGCTAGGGTTTCAAACCACTTTACCTTATTAAAAATTGTTCATAAAAATGTGATGATAATACCACATCATCATTATTTTTAAACCTTCATAAAAAACCTTAGAATATATGTAAAATATATTAGGTCCCCATTAAAAATCATACAATTCACAACGAACATCAGAAGGTCCATTTTTACTATAAAAATACATTCTAGAATACCCTGTTTCACCAAAACTTGCATATCTTGCAAAATCTTCTTCAGAATGACCTAAAAATTGTCATGAAGCGTCATGAAAATGTTATATAACTTATCAAACTCACCAGATATCCCAAATCTATATCAAAATCAATAACCATTAAGTCTTACCTTTGTTAAACTACTTGTTCTCACCTAATTGCTTCCCAATGACACTAAAGCACTATAAAACCTATGAGAACTGACCTGAAACTCATCATACACATGAGGAACACTATCACCATGTTGCCAACATGCACCAAAAAGACTTATTATCTCTAATTATTACACCTTCATCTCATTCTGCATGCTATAGAGCTAGAAATAATCCTGGAATGCCCTGAATCAACCTTGTAACCTCATGAATTGACCTTGATGACATCATGGAGACTCATAGACACATGAAACACATCATAAAAATCATATTTGACCTAATTACACACTACAAACAGCTTGGGATGACCCATACCGTGACTTAACTCACTAGACCATGCACTAGGACCACACAGAACTCACAAAAACTTGACACTACCAATAAACCTTCATGCTTGACACTTGATTAACACCTCATGGAAAATCAAACAACACCATGACACCTTTTTCCATAAATGTATTTGAAATCAATGAAAACATAAACACACAATGGAAAATAGTTCTTCTTGTGATCCTCAATCACCAATTGATCAATTTTCCACGTAGTCGATTTTATCCTCCTTATCGGCTTGCCAACTATCAAGGTCTTCCATTCTGTAATTATAATCAAATAAATGGACATCATGGAAATGATTGCTATGCTTTAAAACACATAATAACATACCTTGAGTGTCATGGTTTTATTTCATTTGCTACAAAAAATGCTACTACATGTTCCTCTCTAATTGCTAAATCTCATTAGGTTCCTAAATCTGATTCATCTATGTCTCATGAGCATCATACCATCATTACTAATGAAAGTCAAGAGCATCCTAAGCACCTTCATCTGAAAATAAGTATAAATACTCCTCCACTCAATTCATCTACCGCATTACCAAGTCAAACTAAGCATCCACCTCCCAAAATTATTACACCTTCTCATATCAATTCTTCTACAGCGTTACTAATCCCAAATAAGCAACCAATCACTAAGTAAGACAAACACATTATAGAAGGTTTATTTTGACTCCTGCCATTCAAAATCCCTTTGCAATCTCCACTTCAACATCAAATCACTTATGTCAAGGAAACTACTCATTACATTGATCCCTTTAGTAATATTGACTATATCTACACTTCTCACACACTTGGAGGTAATCAAACTTACTTCCCCCCATCTTAGCATAATCACGTGTCTCTTATTTCTACTATTACACTCCATGCTTCATATCTAGTCTTTCTCATTCAACTTGATACCCAATTTTTATCATCATTGCCCCATGAGGCACTCTTGTGCTAAGGTTCACACTTGAATGTTGAGGGCATACTATATCCATGAACCTCACACACTACATATTTCATGCTTCGTGCTTCAAAACAAAACTTTCTAGCATTACATTATCACATCATGATATCCTCTTCTACATTCTATGCTCTATGCTTCATTGATCTATTTATCTAGCGCATAGATTCAAACCATTTCCCGATGATGCAGTCTTGTTCTATGGTTCATTGTTGACTGTCAAGGGGTCTTTTATAAATGAACCTCATCTCATACATATTCATGCACATCCACTTAGGGGGAATTCCCCCTATCAAATTTACATTACATACCTTCCATCTCACTCATTCATAACATACTTAATATCTTAGTTGCATTTAATCTCTCTTACTTATTCTTACATGTACACTTTGTTTCACATGTTAGATAAATACTTAGCATGTCATTATATTTTCTATATGCACATGCATGTTCACTTGTTATTTAGTCGTGAATGCATACTTTCTACAGATATTTACACGCAATAATGATGCTTGGCTCTGTACCTCTTACCAGTAAAGCCGAGGATCCTAGGGGCATCTTCATTTCTACTATTTCACATCACACGTGCTATTGTTTCATTTTATACTACTTTCTATTCTTACTAACACACTACTTGTTCCATAGATCATACATTATTTGACATGCTCTTTATCATTCTAACATGCTAATGGGTACTTCATGTTATACATTTTCTTTTTAGGAACTATTTACCACCATGTTTGTCTGATACTTTGCTTTATATTATTCACCATTTGTTTTCCATTGTATGCTATTGTTTGTGAGCTATGCCCTTTGTCTTGTATGCACATTGTATGCTTTTGGCCGCTTCGATCCTGATTGGCTTGTGACATTTTGAGCGATGTCCCATGTTTGAAACCCACTTTTCATGCTCTACATTTTCTGCACTATTGCTTGTTTACATTGTCTTCTATAGTATTCTTGTAATTTTTTCTACTATCACATGTTTCTATCCACTTTGTTTGCATGTTCCTTGGTTTATACCATGCACTTCCCCTCCCCCTATAGGGTACACAATTTTAGATCAGCATTCGGTCCTCTCCTTTGGGCCACATTATCCTAGTCATGTTTCCTGCACCTCAAATGAAGGGGGCATACATTGGGTGAAATAGTCACGCCATACAATAGCTCAGAGCTTTAGTACAACATAGTTCAATATAAAAACAAAAAAAAATTACAGTCACAAAATGACCCAGATTTTGACTTGGGTCTTCAGTTCAACAAAGGCACTAGCAGAAATATACATACGCTAGTGTTTGGGTGCTCCTGACCTTTCCTGGGCACCTATGACTAGGAGTAGTTATAGTTATTATCTCATACCAACATATTTTTCAGCAGTTTATAGAGAAATTGGCATAGTACATGCATAATCCTCTAGCAATCATAATGCATTGTATCTCCTTTTTCTAGTTGGATCGAACTGGAACAACATAGAACTAAACATGGATCACACCATCTGCAGTGGTGTATAAATTTGGGAAGTAGTCATGGACGAAGAGTAACATTAGATCTCTCTCCCCAAAAATTCGTATGTAGCATGAGATTGCCCAAAAAACTTGCACTTAGTGTGAAATCACTCAAAAAACTCATTCTTGGCATGGGATCACCCATAAAACTCACTCTTGGCATGAGATCACCCAAAAAAATGGTTCTTCTATAGTAGTTTAGAACATTTTATATCCTTTTCAATCTTCACAGATAGCGTGCATACTTTCCTTTTTTACACATTTTTCACATTTTTTTATAAACTTTTAAATGTTTTTTACAAAGTTTTCATAAAACATGACTTTGAATACTCTTTCACTCTTATTTTGCAGGTTTTTCCTTAATACGCAACAAGAAGCAGCCCTACATCAAGTAAAACAATAAGTACAACACATACACTTCACCCTTAGGGTCACTTCCTCTTTCTTAGCTTCCACACTTCATTTTTATCACTTCATGCTTTCACTTGTATCCTTGGTATGATTTTTCCATTGATCTACATGGTTATTAGGTACACGTCTCTTATCTACATTATGTTATCAAGTATTCACTCAACAACATAAATTGGGGGCAAATTTAGACACAAAATCATGCACTTAGGTACATTTATAGTTCATAATCACATAATACTATTCATATGATTCCTAAGTGAGAAAACTAGCAATTAACAAATATCTTTGGCCTTTTATCTGTGTTTTTATTTTTCTATTTGGCCTTCTACACCCTGCAACCCAGTCAACACTTCACTGCTTTATCTTTCATGACTTTGGACACCAATTCCTAGACAAGACACTAGCGCCAAGGTGCCCTCATCCTTCTGAGGGACCCCGACCTCTTTATACTTTAATCTCTCTTTTTGGGATTATTTTATCTTTTGGGCATGTTATTTTCTTATGGCTCGACCTTCCAGTTGTCAATTGATAAATTCAACTAAGGGAATCATATAAATATAAAGCTATGCGACCAAAATAAAGGACCAATCTCTAATCATCTACTATCATCACATAAGGTTGCATCCAAAGGCATCTAAGAGCATCAAAGGCATCCATCTAGCTTTAATTTAAGGTACAAGGGACTAAATTCTTTGCATACACTTCATAGGAAGGGGAAGTTCATTTTTCCATCCACACATCTATTTACATTGGTACATCTAGCTATCTCCCACTATCACGTGCACTTTCAAAAGGGCTTCCTAGGGTATGATTCTATCACACACACACACAAGAACTACATGGAGTCTGAAATGTAGTGCAATGATTGGTTGTAAGATCATTCAGTTGGGTGACTTCCGGGGTCAATCCGACTCCTCATTTTACATATTTTATTTTTGGTATTTGATTTAGTTTGAGGGTTTTATAAGTCATCTTCTATTTATAGGTTATAGGAGAATTCAATGATCATCCAACAAGATACAAGAAACCAAAATCATAGCTTAGTGACACTTGTGAGACATAATAAAAAATAGTTTCTAAGCTCCTACACAGTCACAAGAGCCTAATAGAGGTCCTTAGCACATAGTCACCATAGTCTTGTTCCAGGTGCCCTAGTCTAGTCTCATCTGTCAGTTCTAGGATTTTATGTGCTGAGTTGCGATAGTATTCCCTTCTTGTTCATCGGTCTTCCAGTCCAAAACAATTTTAGGGACAACACGAATCAACTAAGTCTTTATTTCCCTCATGATTAACTAAAATTGGATAATATGAGGATAATTCATCAAATCTAGAATGACATGTAAATGTAGTAAAAAATATAGAAATGACCCAAACCACTAATCTAATGAAAGTAGAAACCCTAATATGCAAAAAGAGTGAGGATTTGACTCGAGTGATTAAAGGGGCTCATTGGAATTTGTCATAGAAGTGGCTAGAGAAATAGAAAATAGGAACGACTATCCAAAGGCCCAGGAGAGGATGGATATGAGATATATAGCTAGACTAGAGCACATGGAAAGGGACTGGAGCACCTATGGGTGCTCTGGTCTATAGAATGGGTGCCTTGGTCTATGTAAAATATCTAGAACTGATCTTCATAGGTCCGATAGGTGGTCAAAAACCCTCACTGTGTGTCACATCAAATCTATTGCACTACTCTAGATATTGCTGATAATCCAAGATGTATAGAAAACCTGTAAAATATCAAAAGAAGTATCAAAACCCTAAAAAAGAAGAATTCAAATGAATGGATAAGAATGACCTCATCTGCCACAATAGTGGGGTTAATAACTGAGTGTTGTACTACATTTCAAACCCAAATGTAGTTCTGGTGTGTGTGGGTGTGTGTGTGTGTGTGTGTGTGTGTGTGTGTGTGTGTGTGTGTGTGTGTGTGTGTGTGTGTGTGCATATGATCCCTAAGCGCTCTTGTGCTAGTCACACTTTGTGAAGTAGTGAGAAATAAAAAATGTAGAAAATGTAATAGAATGTGTGCATGGAATAAAATAAAATTCCTCCCCTTATGCTTGTGTGATGTAGATAACACCTGCGAGAGACTAAAATGATTAACAAAAATTGGATATATGGGATAGTTAATATAATCTAGAACAAAATATAAATGCAGTAAACAAATATAGAAATGCAATAAGTAAATAATCTAATGAAATTAGAAACCCTAATATGCAAGAAGAGTGAGGAAGTGACTCGACTGGTTAAAGGAGCTCGCTAGAGTGTGTCACATAAGTAGCTAGAGAAACAAAAAGCAAGAATGGCTGTGTAGAGGCCCCATAGAGGATGGATCTAAGCTATTTAGCTAGACTGGAGTGCCTGGAAAGGGACTAGGGTGCCTACGTGTGCTTTGGTCTACAGAATGGGTGTCTTGGTCTATGCAGAAGATCTAGATTTGAGCTTCACAAGTATAGTAGGTGGTGCGAAACCCTTGCTGTGTATCACATTAGATTCACTGCACTGTGCTAGGTTTCACTGATAATCCAAGATGTATAGAAGACCTGTAAGGCCAAAAGAAGAATGAAAACCCTAAAAAATGAAGAATGCAAATGAATGGGTTGGACTAACCTCGGCTACTAAAATAGTGGGCTTACTAACTAAGCACTACACTACATTTTCGACCCAAATGTAGTTATGATGTGTGTGTGCATATATTCCCTAGGTGCTCTCATGTCAATCACACTTTGTGAAGTAGCGAACAATAACTAAATGTAGAAAATGTAATAGAATGTGTGTGTGGAATAAAATAGAATTCCTCCCCCTATGTTTATGTAATGTAGATGAACTAGTCTTGACCTTGTGTTGGAGCTAATGAATGCAAATGATCTCCAAATGGATGTAAATCTAGGTGGATGATAGTAGTAACTAGTGCTTGGTCCCTCATTATGGTGTTATAACTTTATATTTATAGGGTTCTCTTGATCTAATTTTGTAATTAACCCCAAAATGGCTGACCACCAAAAAGATAAGAAGCTAAAACAAATAGAAAGCTCCCAAAAGATGGCAGGAAAGTTCAAAAAGGATTGGATCACCCCTAGTGGGATCAGAGTGCCCATAAGGGTCCTAGTACCCCGGCCTGAGCACCCTAGTCGAGGATAAAATAATGGAAGATGACCGAAATAGACTGGGCATGTAGGTGTAAAAGGTCGGGAATGACAAAATAAAATAAAAGAAGATGGCCAAAATACGAGGGTTAATTAGTAATTTCTTCACTCAAAAACCCTCTTAATAATAGTATGAGACTGGGAATCAATAATGTCTAAAGTGCATTATATTGTGACTACATTTTTCCCCACTTTATATTTGTGAGTGGAAAGCTCTATAACATAAAGTAGATAGAGATGCGTACCTAACGTCCATGAATATTGTATTAGAAAACACACCGAAGGACTAGAAAAAGTGTGGAATGACGAAAAGATGACGGAGCATGGAAACTAAAGATGAAAATGTGCAAAAAATGTGATGAGAGTGAACCCAGGGTGGAAACACATGTGTAGTTGTTGATGTGTATGATGTACCTACATGGTTAGTATGGTGTGTGCTTCCATGAAATGTTTTTGTTGACACTGTTGTTTTTACCCCCATTTGATTGCTTATTTCTCATATAACCAGACCTACAAGGAGAAAATGATGAAGTAGTCAAATATGTATGTATGTAAAAATGCAATGTAAAAGACACACGTAAAAGTAGGTAAATGTAAAGTATGCAAATGAAAAAGTGTAAATGGAACATGTGTACCTAATCCATGTTGAGAAAGAGAGTGTAGAAGGATATCCTATACTACCGAGGTTTTCTGGGCGATCTGATGCCATAAGGAAAAGAAGTATAGGGAGGAATTCCATAATTCCCTAATGTGTGTGAAGAGATCTCTATACATCTTGGTTTTTTGGGCGATCCAACACCACTGGCCGAGGTAGTGTAGGGAGGAACACCCACTGTAACCTATGATTCTATAATTGCTTCCCAGAATGCTAAGGACACCATGTCTTGTAAAATACACTATGTACGAGGTTTGTAGAATGGTATGAAACCATTTACTATATGTAACCCATAATGCCAAGGTCATAAAGTACATTGAACTGAACCAGTTAAAATGCATTGTATTAGTATGTAAAACCCCAAATGATTCTCCCCTATTTGGGGGCGCATGCGATGTCGCTAATAGGAGAATACAACCCCAAAAGAGGACCAACTACATGAAATGTATCATGAAAAGTGCTTGGTAGAAACCAAGTCACACATAAACAAGAAGGCTATCCAAAGAAAAGAATTATTACAAACAAGCATGCATATAGAAAACAATGTATAAGATACGTAAACAATGTGTAAGCTACCAAGAAAAGTAATGAAAACACGCAATAAGACAAAGAAGCCACACAAAGCGGGCTACAAAAATGAGACATCACTCATGATGTCACAAGACACGCAAGGCCATCATGACCACAAATAATAGAAAAGTAATGTAACAAACAAGTATGGAAGTAAATATCCCTGCATAACAAATGTTGCACACGAAGCACCCATTAGCATGCTAGAAAGATAACTAGTATGCCAAAAGCATGTATAATCGAGTAATGAAAAGTTCTAAGTACAAAATGAAACAATAACACCTGTGAGAGATGAATGTGGATGCTCCCAATGATTAATGTAGGAAGGGTAAAAGGTGAGCATCCATGCTGCATGTAAGAGACATATATCTTTGATCACAAGTAGAAAAATATGTGAACACACATGTGTGGATGGGATAGATAAATGACATACAAGTAATTTAACTAGCATATGTAATAAAGGGACCATGAACAATCAAAAGTAAGAAAGAGTAAAAGTAACCATAATATGCACTATGTTGTGGATGGATGGAATGGAATGCAAGATGGAATGATAAGAGCCGCGTGCCCCCCGAGTGAATAGAAATGTATGTAGTGAGGTTAACTTGGTGTTCCCCCTCAGCAGTCAAGAATGAACTGTAAACGAAAGTGCCTCATCAGGAAATGGTCGAATAGTGTGTGTTGTGTCTACGTGTTGTGATGAGTATTATGTGTAGTGATGATGATATGCAACATGTAGAAGAGACGTGTGTGAACCCTATAGCCAAAGTGTATATCATGAAAAAATGAATGTATGAGTGATTATTTACCCCTAAGTGTATATCACTACATGATGAATAGTAAGGAGTGGTGACGTAGTGTAAAGCGTATACCACTATAAGATGAAGGGATAGGGAGTGGTGAGGTAGCCTAAAGTGTATACCACTACAAGATAAAAGAGTGAGTGACAATTTAGCATATAATGTGTGTCACTATTTTACAAATGTCGCATGATGAGAGGTCGAATGATGAACATGTGATGAATGTAAGGTCCATATGATTTGTAAACCCACGGAAGTCAAGTATGGACCAAAGAACTAAAGTGTGTCATAGGGTAGTGAGTACAACACGTAAAAGATGATGTAGTATGTGCTATGATGAAGGATGACCATGTGAGGAGTAGAAACAAGTATGATGTATAAGATGTAATGCATGATGTGTAAAATTTGTATAATGTATAAATGCATGGAGGTATACTAAATGTAATATGTATGATGTAAGACGTATGAAATGTAATGTGTAGTGTCTATAGTGCAGTGTGTGGGGTTCATGTGTAGTATGCCCTTAAAATTCAAATGCGAACTGAAGAAAAAGAGTGTGTCATTGGGTAATGATGATGCTATAACATATGTATGACTATGAAAGAGTAGATGATGCTAAGCTGAGGTATGCGTGAATGCTAAGAGTTTGATATAGTACTATGTAAGTATGCTAGAATGAGGGGGGTGTTAAGTGTTATGCCCTCCAAGTGTGCATGAATGCGTATGCTAACCAATGTCCGTGAAGGATGGATATCCTCCATCTGACACATGACGATTCTCTAACAGTGGTGGTGTAGTCACAAAATCACACACTTGATATTACATTTATACCACCAAATATGTTATTTTATATATGGATCTCACGTAAGAAAAGTATTCACTAATGGCTCATCCCATAGTTCTGTCATCAGTTAGTTTGTCGTCATTGTCATTTGTATTGTACAGTTGTCATTTATTTACACAGTTTCAATCATCTCAAAAGGGATTCTCATATGCCATTATTTGGTCATTTTTCATCTCTAGTCTATGACTAGGGTGCCTATAAAGATACTAGGCCACCCGTCAGCGCGCCAGTCCTCATTTTAGGCACCCTGGTCCCGATTGCATTTTATTTTCATTTAGATTTTTGAGGCCGGTCTTTATGGTTTGTTGTCTCATTCCCCTAGGTACTATTTGGCATGTCGGGTCATTAGTGTTGAAATTTGAGCAAGAGATCCCTATATAAACATAACATACCTCACTATCTTATGGGCGGACTATCTAATATCAAGATCTAGCTATCTACTAAGGAAAAGGATTGCATTTGGGCATCATTTACATTTACATCACACAAGCATAGGGGAAAAGGATTGTATTCATTCGATATTCCATCCACCATTTGCATCTTACATCTAGTTATTGCCCCTACTTCTATGTTATTGACGCTAGGGCACCTTAGGCACACAATTACACACACAAGCACACAAAAACTACATTGGGTCTAGAATGTAGTGCAATGCTTAGTTGTAAGTCCACCATTGTGGAAGCGAAGGTCAGTCTGAAACCTTCATATGCATCTTTATTTTTTAGGGATTTGATGCTTTGTATGGGGTTTTGCAGGTAGATATTCATCACAGATTCACAACAACATAAGAGAAGGTATTGTGAAAAATACATGACGAAAGACTAAGATATTACAAAGATCTAATGACATTGTCAAATTCAGATCCTAATATTTTCTGCAGACCAAAGCACCCAGACTATAGACCAGGGTGCCCACAGGTGCCCCACCTCCTCCTTAGGTGCCCCAGATCTTCACATCTAGTTGCTGTAATTTCCTGGGTCATGCCATTACACTCTGTTTCGTCCACACATCATCTATTTGGTCCAGTAGAACATCACAATGAGGTAAGTATTTTTCAAGTTAGTATCTTATCCCTAATATTTTAATTATTTCATTTCATTTAAATATTAGAGAAAATTATTTAGCATTTAAATTACATTTCATATCAATTATTTCATTATTGTTACTAGTTTAGATTAAATTAAAATAACAATACAATTTCTATATTTTAGTTAATCATTTTGGTGAACCCGTACTTTCGAATATCTTTCCCTAGGATCCAATCAAACTCTAATGGCTAAGGATAGTTCATCTTCTTCACCCATCATGTCTCATTTTATCGTTAACCATATTTATGATGAGGCTGTCATCGCTGAGCTGATGACTCTATATAGTACTCCTATTACTACACCCGATCATATCCAACAACAACTTCTAAATGGCTAACAATATGTGCCTACTCATTTTGAAGATTCTCCTATAGGAATTACTATTGTTTAGGATCCAATAGCCTTTACTAATTGTACACCATGCTATACGGCTACTTGTGATCCTCCTTCTGATCTTTTAAAGGAAACTTTAGATGATTCCCTTATTGATTACTTACTTGGTATTGACAATCGCTCACATGGTGCATACTAATTCTTCTTCTAGTCCAACTACTAATATAGTATCTCCTCATGATTCTGATACTTCTGATATTATTTCCACTGATACATCTCATACTATTTTACATACTCCTTCACATTATGTTAATGATCCTATTGATAACATCCTTAGTTATATTCTTATTTCTGAGTCTCTATCTGATACTGATGAGGTGGTTGATAGTCATGGTTCTCCTACCTTCTATCATACTAGTGAGATTGACTCTCCTACTCCATTCATTACCTTCTCCTGAGATTGCATATACCATTGTGCATGAGTCACCACCATCTATCACTTTTTCTTCTCCTACTAGTTCATCTCCTCTTGTTACATCATCTATGTTTAGCTCAGTCTATCTACTTCTCTCCATGTGTCACCTATGCTATGGATGTTTCTGATGCTAGTACCTACCTATTGCTATGGATATTCCATCTATATCTCCTACTATATAGCTTCCTTCCGAACCTACTCCTAGTGTGCCATTTAGCATAAGAATCTCCCACATCACCTCTTGATATTCATATGATCACTCACAATGGAAAATTACAACCACTTAATACATTATTTCCATCTTCCACCATTCCTTCACAGGATATCATCTCTCTCATGTATACCATAGGTTAGTTACAATCTCAATTTCAATCGCTCACTTTAGAACGTAGGGCTTACTATGCTTCTATTGACAAAAATTCATTACATGGTAATCCTGTCCCTAAGAAGATTCATAATTTTGCATTCCCTCATAACTTTATCATGTCATACTTTCACATGTTTTGATGGTACTAGTGACTCTCATGCTCATCTTCTACATTATTGTATGGCTATGGCCTCTTATTCTAATGAACACTTATTGCTTAAGGCCTTTTGCTACAGTCTTATTGATGAGGCGTTATAATGGTACACACATCTCCCCTTTGGGTCCATTAGTACTTTCTATGACATGGAGGACACTTTCCTCTATTGGTTTATAATTAAAAACATGGCCCTAAAGTTACTTATGACCATTCTTACCTACTCTACATCAGGGCTCCTCTGAACCTATCAAGGATTATATTTTATGATTCAATGCTTGTATGCATCAGTTAATATTCCAACCTATAGAACTTGAGAAGAAATTCATTTTTTGTCATGGCCTAATTCCCCACTTCAAGAAAATATTACAGTATGATACATGTGAGTCATTCATTCTTCTATGTTATAAAGGTCATTGAACTAGAACAAGATCTTCTCTCAACACACATCATAGATCCTCCACATATCTCTAATGGCTATTGCCTCATCTAGTTCTCTGACAGTGCTTCTGGTTGAGCATCCTACATAGCCTATCCACCTTTTCCTCACAAGAAAAGCAAACACGCTCAACCCACTCCACCACAAAAACATACTCCCTCTCCATCTCTGTGATAGGCTACATTCTCTTCTACCACTCCACCTAGGTCACATGAGCCTTTAAATTTCTCTCATCATGATTGAACACATGATGTGATGCGTATTTTACTTACTGAGAAATTAATTCACCTACCATCCAACTAACATCATCCACAACACCAATTACAATGTCAGCATGACCAACCTTATTGTAATTATCATTACATAAATGGCCATAGGGACAATGAATGTCTTACCCTTCATGATAGATTACAAAAACTAGAGGATAAAGGCATCATCTCCTTTGGCTCTCACTCACGTGAGTGATCTATGTCTCCTCTACCTTGTCAGAGAGTTTCTACTACAATTGAGTCATCTCCTACATACGGTGCTTAGGCCATGATACATCCACCACATAGTTTGTTACTCATACACGTTCTCCACCACATCCATACACCGCTGCCCCATTGCATCCATTGAATTCACTTCATCCATCTCACTCATTGCATTCACACTATCCACCGCATCACACTACTCCTTCACATTGGTTTCCACAACATTTCACTCTTGCGCATCCCACCACATATCCATATGACATTCAGTTTGGTTCATACACTCATACTACTTCCATCCCACATGCTTCCACCACTTTTCATCACCTTGGTCTTTGGTAGGTGATTACTATCACCTTACCCCTCGATGACACACTTGTGTTCTTACGATTCTTATATAACTGTTGAGGGTTTTTTCTTTAAGAACCTTTCATCACGTGCTCCATCATTCATCTAGCACATCGAATCATTCCCCAATGACACACTCTTAGTTTTCGTGGTTTATTACATGACTACTGAGGGATTTTAACTACATGAGCCTAAGCATTTCATCATGCTGGGGGGATTCATCTACTTCCAATCATTTCCCTATGACACACTCTCACAATTACATTACATTATGCCAAGGGGTCTTAATCACTACATGTTAATTCAATAATCATAGGGGACATCATCTCTTTTTACATTCATTAATCATGCTAACTATTACATTCTTACAAAGTCCATTTAATAAAACACGTTCAGTTCGATCATTATTCATCATTCGTTTATTACATTCTATTTACTACATCATCATACACTACACATTACATCAATAAACATTAACAATACTAACCAAAAAAATCGCATACACTCCAATAATAATAATAAAATCATACAACATCGATACACCACAACAATAAGCTCATTATATATAAATCACATGTGTCCGTACATAATAGAATACAATCGTCACTGGGGGGCAAGTCCCCTACATCATATACAATAATAATAATCACACCTCATCATCGACTATCTATCTTAGGTACTACATGAGAGCCCTAGAACTAGATGCCTCACCACTAACTCGACACCGTTGTTTGCGAGCCTCGATACCTCTCCACTTTCCTACATAATAAGGTGTTCTCCATAGAGTTCTCTTAGAACTGGCACTGAAAATCCATGTATCAATACATATTGTGCTAGGGGACCACCACCCAACACCTCTTTGGACCATTGAGTCTCCTCACATGCCTCATCTCTCTCAGATAGCAATACAATACATGTGGTTGCTGCTATGGCCATTCTCTCAAATAAATGGGCATGCACACGTGTGATCTCATCCACTCACTCAAGTATACCTCAACTAAGTACATTGGTATGCACATTCCACGTCAATGTGTTGATAGATGTTTCGACTATTAGGGATCAATACACATCGCATACAAAAAAAAAACACAACACGTTAGATAACCATTACTAAATCATCAACTAATAATAAAACACATATAATAGACATATATAGATACTTATGCTCTGCAATAGGTATTGCCACATCATCAGGGGCATGTGCTCCCCCCTCTCCTCCTCCTCCTACATGCGGTAACCTCGATGGGCCTACAAATAACAAAAACAACAATACCCATCGACATACCACCCACCATGTGTGCTACTCCTTTATGTAACCTACATCGCCTACATCTATCACCTCTATCACCGCATCTACCTCATCTAGACTAGGAGGAACTAGTTGCTTTGTTGTGGGCCCCAGTCTAGCCCCAACTCTCTTTGGTGCCCTAATAGATCTCAACCATATATATGGCTATGGGGGCACATCTTGCGCCATACCAAACTGACATAATACCCTCTCTACCTGGAAGATCTCCGCCATACCTGGAAATCTATCTTTTAACCAAATAGTCCTCCGAATACACCGCAACTCTATAGCATCCACGAGCCATCCTCTATAATCATGGTACGACATCCATGTAACTACCTCGATACCCATCCTATCTATCAGTTCCTTGTAGGTATATGTATCCATCCTATGCCCATGAATATTGACCCATCTCTCACATAGTGTAGTCAACATAACATATTATGGGGCACATCCCCTATCTGTGCTATATGTTGAAGGACGACACGGTCCATCACATATCACTCATCATATGACAGGCCCAATCTAAGAAACATACTCAAATGACACCCATCGCGAAACTCCCTTAAGTGAATATCCCTCTACACACCACAAAAGAAGGACAAAACATATTGTTAGAACACTACACAAATCCAAGCACACTTATTTATCACATTACTATACATTACACATCTAATTTTCACCATTAAAAGCCATATACACACTTTTTGGACTAGGGTGCCCAGATTCAAGAATAGGGTACCCAGGAGCAGGACACTAACGCCCAAATAAGGGTGCTCCTATCCCAAGGGTCATTAACGCTCTCATTGCTATTGTCTAGGTCTAAAACATCAAGAAAATTTAAATTCTTAAAATTTTAAAAAATTAAAAAAAACGTCTATTACACCATACATTTTTTGAAAAATAATACACTTACCAATTATGTGGTGACGTTATGACGGTCACCATCCTCTCGAATTGATTAGGAAGCACTACTCTCACTTGTGGCATTTTCACTTGCTTCGTGCTCAATGTCAAAATTATGTAAAAAACAAATGAAGTGACTAAACATTTTTTCACCTCACTACTTATAGTTACTTTTTCACCTACTTTACTATAGTCATTATTTCACGCTTATTCACACAACTAATACACACCACACTATTTTTCATGAGCGTTTCTACTCCAATTTACACCCCATTTCAGGAATTCTTTTTATAATTCTACCTACCACCATACCGTACAAATTACAAGGACATTATATCCCCTTGAATTTTTATTCCATCCAATTCATACACATTTTTGTGATTTTTATAACTTTTCTATCTACTTCGCATTTACTTTCGGCTTAGCGTTTGTTCTTATCATCACTTCTTCATTTGCCAAAAGGAGTGGCATATCATTGGGGTCATCCTATAATTCCCCTTATATCACCACACATTTAAAAAAACATTAACGATTCGTAAATTCTAAATATTTACTAACACAATATGTGACATTTCACCATCGATTCCCCTTAATGACCTAACTTGGGGGCAACAATCAAACACTTTTTCTATATGACATTTCATTATTCCCCCCTTGACCTAACTTGGGGGAAACAAGAAATTAAAAAATCTCTACATGTGATTAGTCACTGATTTCTATTGATTCCCCCTAATGACCTAACATGGGAGCAACTAACGTAAAATATCTCTATGAGTAATAATTTAAATAAATAAATCAATCAACATGTTCACATTTCTAATAATTAAAATCATATCATCACTACAAATTTAACATAATTGGCCTCCTAGATGACCTAACTTGGGAGTTATGTGCGGCCTCCTAGATGACCTAACTTAGGAGATTACACTCATTACTTTCTCAAATGACCTAACTTGGGAAGCTATCCTACATTTTGCATTTTCTACCAAATGACACAACTTAAAATCCATCTCACATTGCATGTTCACTTTGAGATGACATAAGTTGGAATCCATCACATTGCGGCGATACCCATGGAGTGGGGGCAAGAGTGCCTTTCCTATACCACTCCTATATGGGTCACCTGTATGATCAAAATTATTTGGATCCAAAAACCACAAAATCTTCGATATGAGTTTGTCTGTAGTGGCTAGATCTTGAGGATGTAGTTAGAGATTGGAGAATAACACATTTTCTCCCTACATTCTTCCTCTGACTGTAGAATATCCAAATCCTTCGGTTGTTTATTTGTATACATGCGTTCAAGTTGGGAACTGATCACTCCCTTCCCTTCCCCATCTTATTGTCATTATACACATTTGAAATCATCATACATTGCACTCATCACTCTCATTTAGTGTACTTCATCATACTAGTATGCTTTTTGTTACATTACATGGATCAACCTGCTGATCCATGGTTTGGAACACTTTATAGTTCCTTTAGCACACTTTTAATACCACATATGCATGTTCTACTACAACATGGGCTTCTCTAAATTTTTCTCAAGTACATATCTCTATCTACTTTATGTTACTGAGATTTCCACTCACCAAAATAAAGTGGGGAAAATTTAGTCACAAAATCACACACTTGCTATTACATTTATACCGCCAAATATCTTATTTTATATATGGATCTCACGTAAGAAAAGTATTCACTAATGGATCATCCCATAGTTCTATCATCGATTAGTTGGTCATCGTCGTCATTTCTCTTATACAATCGTCATTTGTTTGCATAGTTTTGGTCATCTCTTAGGGATTCTCATATGTCGTTATTTAGTCATTTGTCGTCTCTAGTCTCTAACTAGGGTTCCTAGAAAGGTACTGAGACAATCGTCAGCGCCCCAGTCCTCTTTCTAGGTGCCCTAGTCCCAGTTGCACTTTATTCTCATTTAGAGTTTTGAGGTTTGTCTTTATGGCATTTTTGTCTCATTCCCCTTGGTACTAGTCACCATGTCGGGTCATTAGTGTCAAAATTTGAGCAATATATCCCTATATAAACATAAAATACTCACTATTTTATGGGAGAAATATCTAGTATCAAGAGCTAGCTATCTACTAAGGAAAATGACTGCATTTGGGCATCATTTACATCTCCATCATACAAGCATAGGGAGAAAGGGTTGTATTCATTATATTGCATCCACCATTTACATCTTACATCTAGTTATTGACCCCTACTTCTACGTCGTTGATGTTAGGGAACCCTAGGCACACAATAACACACACAAGCACACGAAATTACATTGGGTCTAGAATGTAGTGCAATGCTTAGTTATAAGTCCACCATTGTGGCAGCTAAGGTCAGTCTGACCCCTTCATATGCATCTTTATTTTTTTAGGGATTTGTTGATTTGTATGGGGTTTTGCAGGTATATCTTCATCACATATTCATGGTGACATAAGAGAAGGTATTGTGAAAACTATGTGACAAATACTAAAATATTGCGAAGATCTAGCGACACTGTCAGATTCAGATATTGATCTTTTCTGCTAACCAAAGCACCTAGATTGTAGACCAAGGCACCCAAAGGATCCCCAGTCCTCTTAAAGGTGCCCTAGTCTAGTTGGATCTTCATCTCATGCAATTTCCTGGATCATGCCATCACACTTTGCTTCGTTCACATATTATCCTGTTCAATCTGACATAATAATGAGGTAAGTCCTTTTCATGTTAGTATATTATCCCTACTATTTCATTTCATTTAAATATTAAATAAAATTATTCAATATATATATTACACTTCATATTAGTTATTTCATTATTGTTACTAGGTTAGATTAACTTAAAATAATAGTACAATTTGTATAATTTAGTTAATCAAGTGGTATAGTAGATAGATATTGTGCTGGTGAATGAAGTATATACACATGTGATGGATGAATGTATGATGAAGGTTGTGACATCACAAAATGCATCCGTAGTGGAGATTTATGTGATGTGGAATGTGAAAATGATGAATATCTGTGGGGAATAAACTAAGGTGGTGACCTATGTCGAGATGTAGTAAATGTCCTAGGAATGGGCCTAAAATGACTAACTAAAATATGAAAATATGTTCTATATTATAAGTTAATCTAGAATAGTAACAATAATGAAATAACTAAAATGAAATGAAATGTAAAGTGCTAAATGATTTTATTTGATATTTAATTGGAATAAAATATTTGAAGTAGGAGGGATAAGGTACTAACCTTAAAATAACTTACCTAGATGTGATTTAGGAGCGAACAAGATGATGTGCGGATGAAGCCAAATATGAAGGTATGACTCGGGGAATTGTAACAACTAAATATTTGACCAAACTGGGGCACGTGAAAGAGTACTAGGGCACCTATGGGTGCCCTAATATACATTATGGGTGCTTTGGTCTGCAGAAAAGCTCAGGAGTTGAATATGGAAGTGTCACTAGATATTCGCAATGTCTTGATCTCTATCATGTGGTTTTTAAAATAATTTTTCTTATGTCACCGTAAACCTGTGATGAAGATATACCTACAAAACACCATACAAAGAATGAAATCCCTAAAAAAGAAAGATGCATATGAAGAGGCTAGACCGATCTTAGTTGCCACAATGGTGGGCTTACAACTAAGCGGTGCACTACATTCTCGACCCAATATAGTTCTATGTGTTTGTGTGTGAAATTACATGCCTAGGGTGCCCTAGTGTTAATGACATAGAGATATGAGGTAGTACCTAGATGTAAAAAATATAAATAGTGGATGGAATAAAATGAATACAACCCTTCCTATGCAGTGTGTATGATGCAATGATGCCTAAATGCAGTCCATTGCCTTAGTAGATAGTTGGCCCTTGATAGTAGATAGTTCTCCCATAAGATAGTAAGTATGTTATGTTTATATAGGGATCTTTTGTTTAAATTTCAACACTAATGACCTAGCATGCCGACTAGTACGTAGGGGAATGAGAGGGAAAATTACAAAGAGTGACCTTGAAACTCTAAACGAGGAAAAATTAGCAAGTGTTACCAGGAGTAGGGGCGCCTAAAATTAAGGATCAAGGCACACATGGGCACCCTAGTACTTACCCTAGGATCCCTAGTTAAAGACTAGAGATGAAATATGACTAAGTAATGACACTTGAGACTCTTTGGGAGATGACTAGAACCATGCAAACAACTAACAACTATGCCAAGACAAATGACGATGACAATCAACTAACTAATGACATGACTAGGGGATAGGTAATTAGTGAATACTTTTATTGCATGAGATCCATATATAAAATAATATATTTGGCGATATAAATGTAATAGCAAGTGCGTGATTTTGTGACTACATTTTCCCCCACTTTATGTTTGTAAGCGGAAAGATTAGTAACATAAAGTAGATAGAGATGTGTACTTGAGAAAAATTTGGAGAAGCCCATGTTGTAGTAGAACACATAGATGTGGTAGTAAAAGTGTGCTGAAAGAGCCATAAAGCATATCGAACTATGGATCAATGGGTTGATCCATACAACGTAGTGAAAATCATACTAGTATGATGAAGTGCACCCTAAATGAGAGTGATGATTATGATGTATGATGATTTTGAATGCGTACAATGCCAATAAGATGGGGTAGGGAGTGATCAGTTCCTAAATGAACACTTATATGGGAATAATCGACTAGAGGATTTGGGTTTCCTACCACCAGAGGAAGAATTTAGGGAGAAAAGTGTGTTATTCTCCAATCTCTAATTACATCCTCAAGATCTAGACGTTGCAGACAAACTCAGATCAATGATTTGTGGTTTTTGGATCTAAATAATTTTGATCAAAGAATGGACCCATATAGGAGTGGTATAGGAAAGGAACTATTGCCCCACTCCAAGGGTGTCGCCGCAATGTGATAGCTTCCAAGTTAGTTCATTTGGAAGCAAATGCAAAATGTATAATGGGTTCCAAGCTAGGTCATCTGGAAGTAAATGCCAAATGTAGAATAACTTCCCAAGTTAGGTCATCTGGCAGGCCATGTGCATTGAATTTATACTTATTGGATATGATTTCGATTATTAGGAATTTGAACATGTTGATTGATTGATTGATTTGATTGATTACTCGTAGAGAGATTTTTTGCTAGTTCCCCACAGGTTAGGTAATTAGGGGGAATCGATAGAAACTAGTGAATGATCACATATAAATATTTTAATCACTTATCACCCCCCATGTTAGATCATTATTGAGGGGAAGTGATGAAAATTTACATAGAAAAATTGTATATTTGTTGCCCCCCAGTTAGGTCATTAAGAGGGAGTCGATGGTTGAATGTCGCATAATGTGTTATAAAAATGATGAGTTGGTAGTGTTGATTAATCACATGGTAATGTAAAGGGAATCATAGGATGACACCAGTGATATTCTCCCCCTTTCGGAAATAGGGGAAAAAAAAAAAAAAACTAAAGCGCTCACAGCCAATAATTATTTATGGAAATCCTTTGAATAATAGACTTTAAAAACGCACTAATAGAAATTCCCCCCAAAATTGTCAATGAAGTGGATGGAATAATAATAGTACTCTTCTTTTTGCGAGTTAGATAATTCACGTATATATGTGAAACCGCATTTTGGTGTTGAAGAAAAACATCTAAATATAAAATATCTACAATTTAGTTGTAATATTGGAGTAGATAACGCTCAAGATATGACAAGAATGGTGATACATTTGCCTCCAATACATTTACGTGCATAAGCATGAAATAGTGACTTTAGTAATTGTAGGTGAAGAGGTAACTATCAGTCACCGACAGTGACGAACGGACTCCAGTCACATTTATCAAGAATATCTAATAATGTTGGTTTTCTAATAATATGCAGTTGAACTGATTTAAATAGGCCACAGGTGATAACATCAACGTCATAGCCGGTTTGAAATAGTGACGATGGGATCGTAATCTCACACCCGACTGTGGAGTTGGCATCATGCATTTGTTTTTTAAACTATACAAATATATGGTGTAATTACCTTTATTATATATTATAATCATGATAAAACTCAAAATTTTAAGATTAAAATTTGAGAATTTTAATTTTCCCAACGTTTTGAGACCTGGAAAATAGCGGTGAGGGCGCTAATGACCCCTGGGATAGGAGTGCCCAGATTTGGGCACTAGTGTCCTGCTCTTGGGTGCTCCAGTCCTGTATTTAGGTGCCCTAGTCCAGAAAGTGTGTATATGGCCTAGAATAGTGAAAATGTGATGTTTGATGTGTAATAATGTGATAAGTGAGTGTGTTTTGGTTTGTGTAGTATTTTAACGTTGTGTTTGTTGTCATTTTTTGTGTTGTGTAGAGGGATATTCACTCGAGGGAGTTCCATGGTGGTCGTCATTTGAGTACCTTGCTTGGATTGTGCCTGTCAGATGATGAGTGGGATGTGATGGATTGTGAAAGCCTATGGCACATAAAATAGATGGGGTATGTGTCCCATAATATGCCTATGTTGACTACACTATGCGAGAGATGGTGTGTGGATATGTGTACATTTTATTTACATACAGGGGAGATGACTGTGAATTTGGAGGATGTGTACATATACTATGGTTACCGGTGGTTGGGGAGTGAGTATAAGTTATGAAATTAGTGGATATGGAGAGGTAGATGTAAGCTACGAGATGATATTTTGTGGGGACTCGAGTACCTATCGAGGCACATATCAATTTGGATGCTAGTTTATGATCTGGGGTTCCATGCTTTCGGAAGTTCATAGTAGTTGTGATTGCATCATCTATAGTGGTGGAGGGAGCAGGGGTAGGCATCTTGTACAGGATGCATGATATATGCCAACGTATAGAGGAGGAGAGCACTAGATATGTGTGGGCATGGTGTGTGTTGGCCCACTTATACAAAGATCTATACATATTTACTCAAAAATGGGATATGAGCCACTACATTATTGCACGTAAGGGCGTATGAGCACATAGATGTGTTGAGACCTATTGGAGGTCCACAAGGAGAGTGGATTATGCGAGAGATATATGTGAGAAGGTGGATTAATATTCATGGGTGTAAGATGGACAAAGATACCTACAAGGAAATGATAGATAGGATGGGCCCCAAGGAAGTTATGTGGAGGCCATACTGTGTTTATGGGGGATGGCCTGAGGATGCTATAGAGTTGTAGTGTATTCAGAGGATGATGTAGTTAGAGGATCGATTTACAGGAGTGACAGAACTATTCTAAATGGAGAGAGTATCGTGACAGTTTGGCAGGGCTCGGGAGGTGCCCCTAGAGCCATATATATGGTTGAGAGCTATCAGAGCACCTAGGAGGGCCGAAGTGAGACCAAGGCCCACAATAGAGCAACTAACACCTCTTGGGCTGGGTGATGTAGATGCGGTGATAGATGCAAATGATCTGGGTTACATAGAGGAGTACTATGTATGGTGGGTGTCACATCAATGGGTATTTTTGTTTCCATTGTTTGTAAATGTAGTGGGGTTACGCAGGGAGGAGTAGGAGAGGGGGAAGCACATGCCCCCGAAAATTTGGAAGCAACTGTAGCAGAGGGTAAGTATCTATATATAGCTATGTCATATATATTGTTGTTGGATTATGGGTTGGTAATCGTTTTCTAACACATTGTGTTATTTGTTTCGTAGATGATGCGTATTGGTCCCTGATAGTGAACACATCCATTTTTACATTGACGTGGAATGTGCCTACCGACATACTTGGTGGAGGGATACTTAAGTGAGTGGATGATATAGTGGGTGAGCATGCCCATTTTTTTGAGGTAGTGACCATAACAACTACGACGTGTATTGTATTATGGAGTGAGAGGGATGAGGCACATGAGGATAATTGACGAGATCGAGAGGATTTGGATGGTGGCCCCTTAGCACAAGATGTGTTTGCATGATATGTGAATTTGTAGCAACAGTTCTCAAAGCAATATACAGAGAACACCTTATTTTGTAGGCAAGTGGAGAGGTCTCAAGGGCATGGAAAAGGGCGCAGAGTTAGTGGCAAGGCATCTAGTTCTAGGGATCTAAAATTACCCGAGAGCAATAGCGATGATGAGGTGTAATTAGTATTATTTTATATGATGTAGGGGGTTGCCCCCCAGTGATGATTGTATTCACTATATATGTATGGACACATGTGATTTATATATGATGAGATTATTTTGTGGTGTATTAATGTGTATGATTGGGTGATTAGCATTTGGACATATGTGATGTGTTTGTATATTGTTAATGTTTATTTAAATGGAAATGTTATAACATGTAGCTAGTATAATGGGTATAATAGCATGTATGTAAAAATAGATAATGTCTGATTTCCAAACTAATGTGTTGTGATAATGTAATGTAATTGTAATATGTTAGTGTGATGAATATGGGGGGGGAGAATACTAGTGACACCCCTAAGTGTATGAATGATGAGGCTTATTTAATTAAGATCCCTCAGCAGTCAAGAACGAACCACATAAAGCAAGAGTGCATCATTTGGAAATTATTGAGTGTGCCAGATGAATCAATGAAGTGTGTGATGTGAGGTTCTTATAGAAAATGCCTCAACAGTTGTGTAAGAACTGTAAGAAAACAAGTGTTTCATCAGGGGGTAAGGTGATAGGAATCACTTACCAACGACCAAGGCAACGCGGAGTGGTGAAAGCATGTGGTATGGAAGTAACATGCGAGTAAGTGCAAAAATGAATGTCATATGGAGTTGTGGTGGTATGCGTGAAGGTGGTGGGATATGGATACCAATGTGAAGGAGCAACGTGATGTGGTGAATAGCGTGAATGTGATGGATGAAATGGATGAAGTGAGTGTAATTGATGTGATGATGCATAAGTGTATGGACGTGAAGGAGAACATGCATGAGTAACAAACTATGGTGGGGGACGTACCATGGCCAAAGCACCAGGTGGAGAAGATGACTCAACTATAGTATAAAATCTTTGCCAAGTTAGAGGAGAGATGGATCACTCATGTGAGTGAGAGGCAAAGGAGAGGATGCCCTTATCTTCTAATTGTTGCAATATATCATGAAGGGCAAGACAAACATTTTCCTGATGGAAATTTATGTGATGATAATTACAATAAGGTTGGTTACATTGATGTTGCAGCCTGTGCTATGGATGATGGTGGTTGGATGGTAAGCGGATGAGGTTCTTTTCAAGGAAAAGAGAACATCATGAGGTATAGCATAATGGGATAAATGCAATGGATCACATGACATAGATGGTGTAGAAGGAGAAGTGGCATGTCACGGAGGAGGAGAAGAAGTAATATGTGGTGGTAGAGTAGGTTGAGATTTTTTCCATTGCACTTATGAGGAAAAGGTGGAGACTATGTACGATGCTCAACCAATTTTGACAGAGGAGTAGATGATATAATAGAAGTAGATGTATGTGGACGATCAATGATATGTGTTGAGAGAAGATCTTGTTCTAGGTCGATAAATTTGTAGCATATAAGAATGAATGACTCACATGTATCATAATGTAATCTTTGTTTGAGCGCATGAATCAAACATTGACATAAAAGGAATTACTTCTCAAGATCTATAGGCTGAAATATTAGTTGATGTATAAAATCATTGAATCATAAGATATAATCCTTGATAGGTTCGGAGGATCCCTGATGTAAAGTAGGTAAGTGGTCATAAGTAACTTTAGGGCTGTTATTGATGATAAAATGATGGAGGAAAGCATCCTCCATGTCATAGAAATTACTAAAGGAACCAAATGGAAGATGAGTGTACCATTGTAATGCCTCATAAATAAGATTGTATCGAAAGGCCTTAAGTAGTAATCTATCATTAGTATAAGAGGTCATAAGCATGCAGTAATGTAGAAGATGAGCATGAGGGTCAATAGTACTATCAAAACATATGAATGTAGGCATGATAAAGTCCTTAGGAAATGAAAAATTATGAATCGCTTTAGGGACAAGGTTATCATGTAATGAGTTGTTATTAATAGACGCATAGTAAGCCCTACTTTCTAAAGAGAGGAATTGAACCTGATATTTTAATTAACCTACGACATGCGTGAGAGAGATGATATCCTATGAAGAAATAGTGGAAGACAACAATAATGTATTACAAGGTTGTAATTTTCCATTGTGAGTGATCATATGAAGATCAGGAGGTGATAAAGGATATTCTGATGTTAAGGGAATAATAGGAGTAGGTGCTAAGGAAGCTATAGTAGATGATATAGATGGAATATCCATAGCAGTGGTAGGAGTAACATCAGAGAAATCCCTAAGAGGTAAAGTGACAAATGGTGACACATTTATAAGAGAAGATGAACTAATAGGTGTAGATGATGTGATAAGAGGATATGAAATGGTAGGAGAAGAATACGTGATAGATGGAGGTGACTCATGCATAGTGGTAGATGCAATCTCAAGAGAAGACAATGATGCAAAAAGAGATTCATACTAGAAAGTATGAAAAGAAGGAGAACCATGGATATTAACCACCTCATTAGTATCAGATAGAGACTCAGAAATGAGAATATTGCTAAGGATTTTATCAATAGGATCATAAAAATAATGTGATGGAGTATGCAAGCTAGTATGAGATGCATCATGAGAAGCAATATCAAAAGTAGAAGAATGATGAGGAGCTGTAGTAGTGTCTTGACTAGGAGAAGAATCAATATGCATATGTGAGGGATTGTCAATACCAACCAAGTAATCGATAAGAGAATCATCTAAAATTTCCTTAGAAAGGTTAGAAGGAGGATCACATGTAGCTATATAACATGGTGTACAATGAGTGAAGGCTATTAGATCCTCAAAAATACTAATACCAATGGAAGAATATTCAAAACGAGTAGGCACATAGTGTTGACCATCTAGAAGTTATTGTTTCATATGATCTGGTATAGGAGTAGGATTACCATAGAGAGCCGTGAGCTCAGCGATGGTGGCCTCATCATAAATAGGGTTAGCACTAAAATGAGACATGATGGGTGAAGAAGATGAAATATCCTTAGCCATTAGGGTCATGGGGGGTTCATTAGCTAGGCAATATCCTAGCACGTGGGTTCATATTGAGGTAATTAAAATTAATAAAATTAAAATCAATATACCAGTATACATGAGGGGGTGAAAGGGTTTAATTTATTAATATTTTGAATCAGGTATTAGGGTAGGTTAGATAGGTGGGCCAAAGGAAAGGGAGGTTTAATTTTAATATAAAACTAAAACATTTGAACCCTAGTTTTTTAAACATATATACCTTAAAATTGCAAAAGGAGTGTGTTCATAAAGTTAAATTATAATCTATTTTTGAATAAAGAAATCTCAATTAAGAGATTCTTAACCAATAATAATAAGATGATAAAAAACTAGGATTGAGTATGCTTTTCAACAC
Source organism: Taxus chinensis (assembly GCA_019776745.2). Taxonomy (NCBI): domain Eukaryota; kingdom Viridiplantae; phylum Streptophyta; class Pinopsida; order Cupressales; family Taxaceae; genus Taxus; species Taxus chinensis. The sequence continues at coordinate 693,313,420 of CM034146.1, forward strand.
AAGTGATATTATTTCACCATCTTAATTATTTGAAGAACTATTGATAAATAATTGAAGTGTAACATTTATAAGGTGATTTGTAATAGGTATTCAATGGCTTCAAACTATATTTCAAGAGGAAATGCATATTAAAAAAATTTGAGTGAGAAATATGATATATTTTTTGTATAATATATTACGGTAAAAATAAAAAGGGGTAAATAAAATTGTAATTGAAAAATGGGTAGGTAAGGTACATGGAAAAAATAGGGGGTATTTTCATTCTAATAATATAACAGGAGGGGGTATTATAAATTGAATAATTAGAGGTAAAAACTAGAATTAAGGGTATTCTTTAATACCCTTCGAACGCACATGCTATACCATACTTTTACTAAGTGAACCCCCCATGATTAGGGTTTGATGTGGATCCTAGGGTAAAATATTGTAAATTACAATTCACCAAAATGATAAACTAAAATTGGATATATGGGATAGTTAATCTAATCTAAAACGACATGTAAGTGTGGTAAATAAATGCAGTAAACAATTATAGAAATGACCCAAGAAAATAATCTAATGGAAGTAGAAACCCTAATATGCAAGAAGAGTGAGGAAGTGACTCAACTGATTAAAGGGGCTCGCTAGACTGTGTCGTAGAAGTGGTTGGAGAAAAATAAAGTAGGAACGGCTGTGTAGAGGCCCTGGAGAGGATGGATCCAAGCTACCTAGTTGGAATGGAGTGTCTAGAAAGGGATTGTGTACCTGCAGGCACTCTGGTCTACAGAATGGGCACCCTAGTCTATGCAAAAGATCCTGGAATTGAGTTTCATAGGTTTGACAGGTGGTCCAAAACCCTCGCCATGTGTCACATCAGATTCGCTGCACTGCGTTGGGTGTCACTGACAATCCAAGATGTATAAAAGACCTCTAAAATACCAAAAGAAGTATAAAAACCCTAAAAAAAATGCAAATAAATGGGTCGAATTGACCTCAGCTGTCAAAACAGTGGGCTTACTAATTGAGTGCTCCACTACATTTCGGACCCAAATGTAGTTCTTGTGTGTGTGTGTGTGTGTGTGCATATGTTCCCTAGGTGCTCTTGTGCCAGTTGCACTTTGTAAAGTAGTGAGCAATAACAAGATGTAGAAAATGTAATAGAATATGTGCATGGAATATAATGGAATACCCCCATGCTTGTGTGATGTAGCTGAACCAGCCTTGTCCTTGTGATGGAGCTAATGGATGCAACTCTAGGTGGATGATAGTAGTGACTAGTGCTTGGTCCATCATTATGGTCTCATAAATTTATATTTATAGGGTTCTTTTGATCTAATTTCATAATTAACCCTAAAATGGTTGACCACCAAAAAGATAAGAAGTTAAAATGGCTAGAAAGTTCCAAAAAGATGGTGGGAAAGTTCAAAAAATATCGGGGCACCCTCGATGGGACCAAGGCACCCATGGGCACCCCAGTACTATCCTGGGTGGCCCAGTCGAGGATAAAATAATAGAAGATGATTGAAACAGACTGGGCATGTGGGTGTAAAAGGTCAGGAATGATGAAATAAAATAAGGGAAAATGTTCAAAATACGGGGGTTAATTAGTACCTTCTTTACTCAAAAACCTTCTAAATAGTAGTATGAGACCAAGACTAAATAATGTATAAAGTGCATTATTTTTTGACTACTTTTGCCCCCACTTTATGTTGGTGAGCGGAAATATCGTTGAAATAAAGTAGATAGAGATGTGTACCTGATGTCCATGAATATTTTAGTAGAAAATGTGCCGAAGGACTTGACAAAGCATAAAATTAAAAAAATATAATGGAGCATGGAAACTAAAGATGAAAATGCGCAAAAAAGGTAATGAGAGTGAACCTAGGGTGGAAACAAATGTGTAACTGCTAATGTGTGTGATGTACCTGTATGGTTAGTATAGAGTGTGTTATCGCGAAGTGTTGTTGTTGACGTTGTTGTTGTTGCCCCATTTGATTGCTTGTTTCTCATACGACCAAATATGCAAGGAGAAAACGATCAAGTAGTCAAATATGTATGTATGTAAAAACGTAATTTAAAAGACACATGTAAAAGTATGTAAATGTAAAGTACACAAATGAAAAAGTGTAAATGGAACATGTGCACATGATCCATGTCGAGAAAGAGAGTTTAGAAGGATATCATGTACTGCCAGGGTTTTTTGGGTGATCCTACGCCATATGACGAAGAAGTATAGAGAGGAATTCCATTGTATCCTCAAGCTTTAACTACTTCCCTGAATGTGTGTGAAGAGATCTCTATACATCCTGGTTTTTTGGATGATCTAACACCATTGGCCAAAGTAGTGTAGGGAGGCACACCCAATGTAACCTATGATCATGTAATTACTTCCCAGAATGCTAATGACACCATGTCATGTAAAATACACTATGTATAAGGTTCGAAGACTGGTCTAAACCCATTCAATGTATGTAACCCACAATGCCAAGGGAGGAAAGTACATTGAATTGAACCAGTGAAAATGCGTTGTGTTAGTATGTAAAAACCCAAATGATGACCCCCCTCTTTGGGGGTGTATGCAACGTTGCTGATAGGAGAATGTGACCCCAATAAAGGACTAATTGCACGAACTGTATCCTGGAAAGTGCTTGGTAGAAACCAAGGAACACACAAACAAGAATGCTAGCAAAAGACAAGTGTTAGTACGAAAAAGCATGTATATAGAAAACAATGTATAAGCTACGCAATTAGTGTAAGCTACCATACAAAGTAATGCAAACACACATGAAGAAAAGTAAGACACACAAAGCAGGATACAAACATGGGACATCACTCACGATGTTGCAAGACCGCAAGGCCATCTTGGATGCAAACAAAAAATAAGTGTGCACACCAAACATAGGGCAAGGCCAACAAACAAGAGCAAATAATAGACGAGCAATGTAACAAACAAGTATGGAAGCAAACATCCTTGCATAACAAATGTTGCACATGAAGCACCTATTAGCATGTTAGAAAGATAACTAGTATGTTAAAAGCGTGTATAACCGAGTAATGTAAAGTACCAAGCACAAAATGAAACAACACTACCTAGGAGAGACGAATGTGGATGCCCCCAACAACTTGTGTAGGAAGGGTAGAAGGCGAGCATCCGTGTTGCGTGTAAGAGACATGTATCTTTGATCACAACTAAAACAAATATGTGAACTCGCATGTGTGTATGATATAGATAAATGACATACAAGTAATCTAACTAGCATGTGTAATAAAGCGACCATGACCAAACAAAAGTAAGCAAGAGTAAAAACTACCATAATATGTAGTATATTGTGGATGAATGGAATGAAATGCAAGATGGAGTGATAGGATCTGTGTGCCCCCCGAGTGAATGGAAATGTATGTAGTGAGGTTCATTTGGTTTTCCCCCTCAGTAGTCAAATAAAATTAGAAATTTTGTGTTTCTATTCTTGATCCGTAAACATGGGTAAAATTTTTAACTACCCACGGACCCCTATAGGCATTGAAATTTTGTATACTCCACATATGCTATCAAATTCAAATGGAAAATGCAATGTAAAAATGAAGCACATACACACTGCATAGAAATTGATAACGGAGGTCAGAAATGCCTACATATCCGGGTTCATGAACCTATTTACAAATGACCCCTAAGCTCATAATTATACATGGTGATCCATGGCGAGGGGCTATTTTTAGCCGTATACATTAAAATGTGAAATAATAACACTAGACTATTATTAGTAATATTCCACCATTTATTTCCATGTAATTGTTGGAATAGTTATTACATAGTTTTCAAAATAGCATATAGCTATTAACCATGGCCACATCCCATTTATATGAATAAATATTACCACCGTAATATTAAAAAAATAGTATGGCTCTAATTATATGGATTTTACCTATTACGTGGCACATTTAATAAACACCACCATTTGAGACTTAATAAGGCTATACACATATAATGATCACTTTTCCTTTAAACCCCACGTCACCCATATATCCTCCATGTGGGCCTCCTTATTTGAATATACACATGGGTGTCCCATTTAAATGTGGGTGGTGGGAGTTTCAAAATCCCACGTAAAACATTAAAGCCTTTTTTAAAGGCTTGGCTGCCCATAGAGGAAATGTGGCTACGGACACACCTTATCTCCATTTAAATGTGGGGGGTGGCATGTTGACTTGTCCAACTGCGTCCTCCTCTTCCACGTAGTGTTGGCCGCCTATTAACATTAGTGGTGGAGATAATACAAGCTCGAGTTGTAAGGGCTGGGAAGTGGACTATTACACGGTGGTGGCAATATTGAAATGCCACGTATGTGGCCCGAACTATGCAATGTAATATGGGATACGATTAGCTCGCCCAATATGGAGACTAGTTCGCTGACCCAAGCTAAACAACGAGCTCGTTGAGCCATATGAATTTGATCCTCCAATCACGACCTGATCATCGTGGTGGCAGGCCATGTGGTGGCCTGAGGCCCCGCCACATGGCGAGATATCGAATACCACATTTTTGCTCCTTCGTGCTCTCGCTCCACTTTTGCCACGTGTCACTGTCACGTTGGTCAGTTGACTTTATCGGGTCCAGATGTGGACCAAACTTTGACCGACTCTAACTTGAGCATACAGAGTCCGTTTTCCACGTTCTAGGTACCGACAAAAAGCTCACTGAGTGCTCTACCAATTTTTTTAGTCTAGGGAGATATAGGGAACTCTCGTTGTCCTAAAATTTCCTTCAGATCAATTCTAGTGTAATTTACTGCTATGCGAATTAGTAAATAAATGGGATAATGCAATACAAAAATTGCCCAAATTAACCAAACAATGTAATGTAAAACTCTAAATACAAATAAAGGATATAAATACATAGTTGTTTCGCAATGATGTCAAGGGTATGTTGAGATGGAAACTTAGTAAAATGGAAGTACAAACTGTTGTAATCGTGCTCAGAAAATTATGTGATCGTCAGATAAGCCTAGATTAGGGCGCTTATGAGGACATGAGCACCCAGGCTCTCTTATCCTTTTGGGCACTAGTGTCCCGATAGGTTTTCAGGATCTGAATTTTTTTGGGTCGTTAGGGTTTCACACTTTTTCACCTTTGGTCACATGTATATCGTAATATAGTCGTCGAATATCGCTGTGAATCAAAAATGAGAATGAGACCAAAACGATTAACTAAAATTGGATAATATGAGGATAGTTAATCTAATCTAGAATGACATGTAAATGCTGTAAATTAATGCAGTAAACAAATATAGAAATGACATAAGAAACTAATCTAATGAAAGTAGAAACCCTAATATGCAAGAAGAGTGAGGAAGTGGCTCAATTGATTAAAGGAGCTCGCTGGACTATGTCGCATAAGTGGCTAGAGAAAAAAAAAGCAAGAACGATTGTGCAAAGGCCTCGAAGAGGGTGGATCTAAGTTATCTAGCTAGACTGGAGCGCCTGGAAAGGGACTGGGGCACTTGCGGGTACTCTGGTCTGTAGAATGGCCCCCCTGGTTTGTGCAAAATATCTGGATTTGAGCTTCACAATTTTGGTAGGTGGTATGAAACCCTTGTTGTGTGTCACATCAAATTTGCTGCACTACTCTAGATATCGTTAATAATCCAAGATGTATAGAAGACCTGTAAAAGACCAAACAAATAATCAAAACCCTAAAAAAAAATAATGCAAATGAATGGGTCAGACTGACCTCAGTTGCCAAAATAATGGGCTTACTAACTGAGCATTGCACTACATTTTGGGCCCAAATCTAGTTCTAGTGTGTGCGTGTGTGCATATGTTCCCTAGGTGCTCTTGTAGCAGTCACCCTTTGTGAAGTATCGAGCAATAACAAAATGTAGAATCCCTCCCCCTATTCTTGTGTGATCTAAATGAACCATCCTTATCCTTGTGATGGTGCTAATTAATGCAACTCTAGGTGGATGATAGTAGTGACTAGTGCTTGGTCCCTCATTATGGTCTCATAACTATATATTTAGAGGGTTCTCTTGATCTAATTTCATAATCAACCCCAAAATGGATGACCACCAAAAAGATAAGAAGTTAAAATGTCTATAAATTTCCCAAAAGACGGCAAGAAAGTTCAAAAAGGATCTGAGTGCCCTTGGTGGGACCAGGGCGCTAGTGGGCACCCCAATACTAGCCTGGGCTCGCTAGTTAAGGCTAAAATAATGGAAGATGACTGAAAAATACTAGGCATGTGGATGTAAAAGGTCGGGAATGACAAAATAAAATAAGAGAGGATGGCCAAAATATGGGGGTTAATAGTACTTTCTTCACTCAAAAACTTTCTAAATAGTAGAATGAGATTGAGACTAAATAATGTCTAAAGTGCATTATTTTGTGACTACACCTCCCTTACAAGTTTAGGGTTTCAATATTTTATCTAGCTTATTGCTTATGTCAAAATATGTTCTTTAGATTTTTATTTATCGTACGGGACTCTGCAATATTAGGGTTTCAAAAATTTCATATTTGCTAAATCACCCTCATGAATTTGAGTTGGGAGACCTTGTCCTTAAGGAGAATCAATTTAATACCACCAAGGAACGTGAAAATAAAGGTAAGTTTGTGCCTCACTGGTTAGGGACATAAATTGTGGTTCCTAAATTTGGGTCCAGTGCTTATAAGCTCAACTATCCTGATGGTTATGAACTTCGGGAGCCCATGAATGCCATGCATCTTGATGCAGCAACATAACTTGTGGAGACAATAAATTTTGATCCGACTGTTGGATCATCTTGAAATTTTGCAGGGTGGAAGATATACATTAGTATTATGATGGGGCTAACTTATCTCAAAGGTTGTGGCCCTTTCGACACATTTTTGGGGCAGGATTCCTTCATCTAGTGGCCTGAAATTGGCTCCGAACGTTTTTTTCACTTTTAACTAGGTCTTAGAGTTTTAATAACTTTTGTTGTGCTTAATAGAATAAGTCAAATTTTTGCGTGAGCCTTAGTTTATAAAGGAATATTTGGCACGCAAATTTTGGGGAACATACAAGTTTTTTGCTAATAGGTAATTTTTGGTATTTTAGGGATTTTTGGCATTTTAGGGATTTTTAGAGTAGACGTGAAATAAAAGGATGATTGTAATGATGTAAAAGATTAGTGTGGATTCCAGAATGAGAAGAAATCTATTTTGAAATTTCTGGTTTTATTTGCAAAACTGTTTGTGTGTGTTTTGGAGGTATTTCAACCTCTTGCAGTTGGATCCCCATCACATCTCAAAAACTTATACGCCTAAACATGAAGACCTATAAAAAGAATCATTAAAAAAATTAAAAATAAAAATAAAAATCAAAAAATTAAAGAGAAATAAATTCATGCAAGTGTGATAAACACGCAATTGTGGCACTTTAGACAGGTCCTTTGGTGAAAACTAGTTTCTAGCACCACACGAGGATTTTGTTGTTCACAAGCACCTCTCCTTTGGAGCATGGCCACTTCTTCTTAGATTCTCCATTCATCATTTGTGTGAACATTATAATGTTGAACATGTCCCTCTTATCCTTGATCCGGCTGATCCTCTTCTTGTATATATGCACAAGATTCTTCCTTGTATATTCTCACATCTCGTTGGGGGAATCTTGGCGTTTGGTTCTTCCTATACATAGTTTTGGAAAACTTTCACAAAATCCAAAAACATTGGTAAAACATCAAAATCCTAAACATACAAAATCACAAAATCCAAAAACAATGAAAAACTCAAAAACACTAAACATTGGAAAATATACTACAAAACATCCTACTTCAGTGCTTGCTTGTTCTAGTGCACAACATGTGGATCATCTTGTGATATTCCTTCATTAAAAAAGTTGGTTTACTTGCTAAGTATGTCTTCTCTAGCATATCTCTTTTCTCGAGGCAATTTCATAGTGCACATCACTTTTCATGGGACTTATATGTCCTCCATCTATTCCCTTGCATGTATCCTTTCTTGGGGCATCATTTTAACCCGTATCGTATAAATCGAACACTTGGGAATGAAAGCTAGATAACATAAACATTAGTACAATTTTATCACGCATTTCTTGTTTAAGTTTATATGTATCTGCTTGTTTTTTGTTTTCCTACTTGTTTAATTTATTGTATTGCATTGCTTTATGTATTTTGTTGCGAGTTGGTTTTTTAGCATAGAAAAAATCATTATTATGGATTTTCATGTCATTTACCCTATTGTTGTATGTTTATATCAAATAAATAGTTAATTCTGAGCCAAGATGGTACTTCAACTATGTCACGATCTTCCCATTCTCTATCTCTCTTAGATTCCATTCCAATTCACTTTCTACCTATCAAATTCTTTCCTTCCAACCCTCCCTTGTTTCTTCCACACGAAGAACCCCGATATCTATTTCTAGTCAATTAATTTGAACAATGGCCAACCAAGCCCCGTTATAATCCCTTCTATTGCTACGACCCCTTTTTCTTTTACAGGATATGTTAAGAAAATCATACCTTACAATCAACAATGGTTACCACAGAGGGAAAATTTTAGTGGCGAATATTCGTTAATTCACGAATATTTCAATTTTTAAAATTTGAAATTGGTGAATATTTAGGGTTTAAGCTAGGACCAATTCACCAAATTTTTTTGGGTACAAGTTAATTTTAGGGGTCAATTCGCCATTTTCGCGAAATAGAAATTCTGAAAATTCGTCTGAATATAGTTAGTCGGTAGCATACTTTTATGCTATTGGCCAACAACATATTGTATGTTGTTGGCTAGTAGCATAAAAAACGCTACTGGTCAACAACATTTTTATGCTACCAACCAATAACATATGATACCAACTGACAACATATAGTATGTTATCGAATGCTATCGGCTGACAACGTACTATACTGTCGGCTGGTAGCATAAAAATGATGTCGGTCGATAGCATTTTTTATGCTACCGACCGATAGCATACTATATGTTATCGGCCAGTAACATTAAAATATGCTACCAATCGGTAGCATATAAAAAATCTACCGTCTGGTAGCATTTAATAGTGATGTTGTAATGCCTTGATATTTGCCATTCGTACGATAGATAATTTTCCCAGACTTGCCAAATATTTTTTGAAGATTTTTTTTGGGGGGACCCTTAAAATTTTCTCTGTTACCACATGAACTTACCAACAAAAGAGTTCGTACTGGTATTACACAGAGACCTCCGATCACATCTCTTTTGAATATTCATATTCGGTACATCGTTGTTTATCTTACCACTGCGATGATTTTTTCCATCGTTGCGGTATTTTATTGTATTCTTTTTGAGTTCCCATTGACTTCTTCTATCACCCCATCGACACTTGAGGGGGCATCCTCCATCCTACTAATTTTTCTTCTACCATTGCAAAATTTAATTATATGTAATTGTGTACTATCTTTGAAATGGTTTCACTTGTTCTACACCACATCAAAGAGGGGTAAATTTAGTCACCTAAATCTAGATATGAAGTTTTAACATTAAAATTGCACATCTTATCCTCTTTTATATCATTTGGTTGTAATTAGTGTCTTTCTCGCTAATTAACTAACACTCCCCTTCATCTTGGTCAATTAATCACACTTCGTTAATTAACTAATCCCCCCCTTCATTCTAGATGCAAATTAACACTAATTTGTTAGTTACAATCCTATTCTAGTTAATTAATTAATTAAAAAATGTTGATTAATGTAATGCCCATATTTTATACACACAATGACAACAATAATATACCTGGATATTTTTTTTTTTGACTTACATTGCTCACTTCGCACAACACAACAAGGGCTCCAAGTACAGAAACGCGACTTGCATACGACAATCACATAAGTCATCGATTCACACAGACTCATGAAAACAAACTTAGGAATGTCGATGCCACACTTTTCTCAATGAATGAATACTAGCAATGCCCAACCACAGAAAGAAGACTCAAGGATAGGCAAACCCACAACACATCTTTTCTTTAATTGTATTTTAGTTACGATTAACATTCCAAGAACATTTTCGTGCAAGGATAAATTTCTCATTTGTCCACCGATAGATTCTTAAGTTCATACCGTGGTTAAATTATCGTTCACCCCTTTTAAGTTGGTTTCTTATGCTTTACAAAAGTTTCCATAACTTGCATTCTTATTGTCATAATTCAAAAGCATATAAAGTACTTAATTATCTTGTCCTTATGTTAAGAATCTTCTTCTCAAACATATATTCAATGTCTACCTTTTTACTCTTACAACTCATGTGAATGTGACTTGGTGTTCATATAGCGATATTAGGTTTTAACGGAGATTTAGTTGCGAGATATCTTTTTACCGAAAACATACCTCGATCACGGGTTAGTTATCTCCCTACCTGGTAGTTATTCTAATTCAATGACTTGTGAATTTCCATTTTGTTTTATATATGCATTTTGTTTTCTCGAAGGTGGATTATACAAAGGCAATTCATATTGTTTGAAACAAATGAATATATTTAATTGAGTTATAAGGTCCTCAAGAATGGCATTATTCTGAACCTCCACTCTCATTTTTTCTCTTATATGTTTTATTTTCTACGTCACATTATGGTCTTATTTTTAACATTGTCTTGAAAAGGAGTTACGAATTGTTTGCCTAACCTCTTGAAGAAATATAAAATTAGAAGACTTATAGCTACACACGAACCCAAGTTAACATCCGAATCAACTGAGTTTTAGATTAATTCCAACTTCACCTAAGGGTCTACCCCTCAACTATATATGTGTTTTAAGCAAGAGGACATATTTATGCTAAACCACCTTCAGAAAGGACCAAGGTGTTATGTTGAGTGAATCCAAGGTAACACATTTAGCTGAGCGGAGCTAAGGGGTTCATTAACAAGAGTTTAAGACCTAGAACAACTAGGTCACAACCTCCATCTATGTCATCTGGATCTAACAGGGATTTCAACCGATGAAGAAATTTAATTTTAAAACTATCTTCGGAATGACAAGGTAGTCCACTAGGATACGAAGGAAGATCTAGTTTTACTTACTCCAAAAGAAGTTTGACCATGTCACTCCTATCAGACGGGTTTAAGACAATGTCACTAAACATACTAACAAAGACGATAAGCCCATTCTTGGGCTCTGATTTGCCTAAGTTAGGATGTTCCATCGAGTGCAAAGTTTAAGTTCATAATACGGCTTACAATGTCTTCTAAGGTAAAAGTACCACACATGAAAACAAGTTATGCTCCGATATTGAACAAGGGTAGAGTGTTTCGATTTAATTCTCTTTATTACATTTACAAAGTATGAATGCACAAGGTGACTCATTAATCCTTTATTGAACACTAAATATGCACTACAAGATATTACTACTATTTCATTTACCTTATATAAATATCAAACCTTTTTTACCAGGTGTACTATAAATCAAAAATTGAACTATGATTAAATGCACATTTCCTAGATGTCCTTGAAACTAGCATTTCATACATATCAACAAATTATCAATTATAACCTTTTGTAACATGAGACTACATTAGACATTTATTCCTTTAACAACGAACTATCTAAATTACAATGATAATTAATAATTTACACATAGCCTTTTTTGTCGTCATTCTTTCATCCTACAAAACCACGTGAGCATGATATCAACGATAATTCGCTAGCATGGCATCCACCCTAATCTAACATAATTATCATTTTTCAGTTTCCCATTTACATATAATAATAATTATAGTTTGCAAGCGAGAGAAAATTTTTAGAGACATGTATTCCATGCATTTCATTTCACTTCATTTTGTAACCCAGGAGAGAGAAAGAGAAGGGAAGAGAGAGAAAACACCATTTTGTCACAAGTTCTATTTCACACAACAAGCTATACCATAGAGTTTTAAACAGTTATTTACATGTTTCAAAAGTATCTACGGTGGTTTGGAAACCCGACGAGGGTCCCGCAGCTTCCAATATTTACATTTTCTTACTAGCTACAACACGTTCAAAATGGGCTCGGAGGCTAAGAAACCGCTTCCAAAAGTTATCTTCCGATGATAACGCACACCACGATTAACTTTCTATGTGTCCCCAGATATACCAAGAGTTTATAGCAACTGACGGAATTGGGAAAAAGTGAACGGTTTACGTTTGGCAGATAGTTTTCCGGGGCCACTGGTCGTAGTTGACCCAGTTGTAAATGGAAAAAAGTTAGCTCGAGGGCTCAGAAAACCACGTCCAAAACTGACGTTCGATGGATGAGAATGCAACACTATAATTCCTACAGGTTCCCCTATATAAGGAGAATTCATCTGAGTCGACGGGATTGAGAACTAGAAAACCATTTTCAAATGGCGACAAGTATTCTAGAGCGACAAGTCGAAATTGGTCCAGTTTGACCTTGTCAAACTGCGACCGGAGGCCTACAAAATTACTTTTCCAAACTATCCAGAAAATTGCTTTTCCCTAAATTGAATGTTCCATGCAATTGTCTAGTATAAACACTAGAGGTTTGCAAAGACGGGAAATAATTTATCTACCCAAGTTTCAAATGGTGGTTCAAAACGAAAGCCAACTTTCTAGATTTAACAGTTTTCTACTACTGTAAAACAGTGTAACAGGGCTCCTATAAGAGCGTAAAAAAGATCTCATATGTTCATTCGGGGTCAATCCAAAGGTCAAAGTGACTCCTCACATACCAAGGTACACAAATGAAGCTTCACATCTCATTTTTAGAGTTATAAAGGGTACTTAATGAGTCTCTGAAAAATGCAAAAATCAACTATTTAAACAGGGAGAAGGTCAACATTATTACTGGGAAGCCAATCTCTTCTTGTTGATATACCAATTTTGTAGCAATCCAGTTAGGTAGGAAGTTTTCTACATCACCTCAGAATGAGGGTGGAAGTTCATGTTTTAGTGCAAACGGGTTATTTTGACTTTGTGAGTTTCGACACGACATTTCATTGTTTTAACAACGAGTTGAAATAAACATTTAACGGTATTAAAATCCTAATATTTTAAAATTCTATTAAGTTGCAAAAGAGAACTAAAACATGAGAAATTATGAGAGGTAAGGGAAGATGAACCATGCCTGGAAATGATGAGTGAAACGGGTATAAGGGGGCTCTAAGTGGTTTGCACTCGCGATCCGTTGAGACCATTCCATTGAAAAAGGATTTTCGTCAAACAATTCACGAGCATTGGGTTTATAGCCACAACTGTATACTTATCTTCCTATTCACTTGCAATTTGAAAATAAAATCCGCTACCCAATATGCTTGTCGGTTGTCTAAAACTGTTCCAAAGCTCCACACCTCAACTTTGGCAGTATCCCCATAACCACAACGCAATTCTTTTGTAAACAACAGTGACCCCAAAGAGTTATCAACGGATCCACTTTGTGTTTACAACAATCATGTTCCTATCCAAAGCCTGCAATTCTCTGAGGCATTTTAACAAACAAATCATAGAAACCCCGCTTGGGGTATGATAACTACTCTAAAGGACTCCAATTTTAATTAAACAATATCCATGCCTTCATTTTGCTTTCATATCAGACAAAATTTCTTGTTCTTTTTATCCTTAGCGCTTTGATGGAGGTCCACCCTGTTTCTTTTCTCTCTCTCAGGGGTGAAGACAACAATTCACGTGCCATTTCTATGCTACCCACGTTTTGCATACTTGTCTACCCATCCATTCTGTGTAAAACTGCATGTATTCAGTCTATAATACCATGTTTCTTTCCAGCAGGCCGCACTTTTATCAGACGTTTTAGTCAAATAGCTCTCACGCCTTGTGTTTATTTCCACATTTTGTATGCACTTTTACCAGTCCATATACTAATTTAAATCTCCCATTTAGGCGCACCACACAGGGAGAAATACGCCTAAGGTTGTGGAATATGGTTTTGCATCTGCTTGAAAGTTTATAAAACCTTTTCAACAAACCCATTTTGTGCATCACCTACAGCCGTGGCAGTCAAAGAAGCCATGTTTCTTTCAGGCATTTTGACTAACAGTTCACATGCAGGTCTATGCTTCCACATTTTGCATTCCCCGCGAACCAGGGCTCTTGGAATAACTACACCAGACATATGAAAATTACTTTGATGAGCATCCATTCTCTGTTCAATAGCTCCAATGTTTGGTACAGGAAGGGAGTATGTGGCGAGGACAAAGAAGCATTTACACCTGCGACTGAAATTGCTTGGAGCTCTCAACAACATTTCCCACTGCTCTAGCCTACAAATCCTCTCCCAATGCATTCACAAACAGGCTTCGACTGCCCTTCCTGGTTGCAACTCACCAAAGACTGCTAATTTGTAAAATTATTTGGGTTCCAGCATGGGTAACTGTATCCGGATCTCAAATAAAGTTTTTGTCGTGTTATTATTATGCAAGGAAGGAAAATAGATAGGTTGAAAAGGCTTTTGGGCGGTGCATGTCCTTAGTCATGTCAGATTTTCTTATACACACCACCGCCTGACACACGCTACCCTCATCTTCCCATCCCTTCATCTCACCCACCAGGCCACGCAAACTATCCCTCTAAAAATATTTTGTTATTGTTTTAAATTTTTATTTTATTTCATTTTATTTTTTTCGGCCACTACAATTAATTAATCCTCTAAATGAGAATTTACCCTCTTATTGGGTCATTCCCCTTTTTTGATCCTTTATAATCCATCAACTTCTCTCCAATTAGCTTTTACAAGCCTAACTTGGTATATTAATCTGAATCAATCTAATTGCTTAAATTTAAATACATACCCAACTCACTTAAGTTTGAAATTCTAATTAACCTTCCCTAATCATAATTAACCCTTTCTAAACATGTTTATCACTTGTTAATCCATAAAATTCCTTTTTTCCCACATTCATGAGGATTATAGTTTCTCCAATTTGGAAAACTATATAAAGAACCCCTACCCCCCCCTCCCTTATAATTTTACACCTTGACACCTATAAATCATGTCCTTGTAAGACATATGCATAAGATAAGAGAATTTCTGAATTGGAAAGTTTATTGATCAAACAAACCTTACCCTTTTCTATTTCGCGAAGCAGTAGTAAGAGAAGAACCAAAAATGAAAATTAAGCCATATTGATGAGGTCTCTTCCTCTTCCTTGAAGAAATCCTTTGATCACATGTGACCATGTATGGCTTGCTAAAGGAAGTGTCTACAATCTAAATCCCATCAAAAAACATCGAAGGAAGGTTTGTATTTCATATTTTTAATATTAGATGCATAAGTTTAAGCTTTCCCTTTTAATGGATTTATCTTGATGTTTATGTTGAACTAGCTTAATTATCGAATCTACTTGGTGTTAGGTTATATTAATTATCTTAGCTTTTTTATCATGCATACAAAATCTAAACAAAGAAATCTCAAATATGATAGTGACGATGCTCACAAAGGTATCTTATAATGGTGGTGTTTATCAAAGTTACATGATTGAGAAATAACTTAAATATATCCTTTTTCAAAAGGACAAGATACAAGAGCCAGGGAGAAATACCACACTTAATTACTCTAAGAATTTTTCTTTTATTTCCAAGATATATTTAGTTCTCCTTATTTTCTCCCTCATGGCATCACATCAATTACTAATATACCACATGGATGCAAAGAGTTCTTTCCTCCATTATTATCTTTAAGAGAATATATATATATATGATCCTTCACTTTTTGCAAACTCCGTCACTCTCTATATGGACTCAAACAAGTTCCTAGAACTTGGTACATAAAGATCAATATGGTTTTGTTGAGTTTTTGGTTCTATCAATGCTCACAATGATTACATTGTAAGTAAGGTGGTGATATATTTATCTTGATTTTATATTGTGATGATCGCATCCTCACATGTAGATCAATTTATTTAGTTCAAAACATTCAAAACAAGTTGTAGGCACACTTTGATGTGCTAGATATAGAATTTTAGCACTACTTTATTGGCCTCTACGTTTGTCTATCTCGTAAAATTATTTCTATTGGAAAACGAAAGTATTCCACATATCTTCTTCATCCGTTTTGATGGCTTATTGCAAGTATTCTCTCTCACCCTATCAGTTAGTTATGAATTTCAATATTGACAGTAGATCTACATTGTTAGATCCCACTTTGTACAGATAGATGGTTGGAAGTATATAATACCTGAAAGTTTACACAAACTGATATTAATTTTATTGTTAAATTGGTTTCTCAATTATTCCATGATCCTCATGAGATCGACTAGTAAGATGATAAGTGTTTACTCACTATATTCAGAACACACTATATTTTTAATTGAGCACACACTAAAGAATTCTTAAAAAAAATTGATAGTTACATTGATTCAAATTCAGGTGATGTATTAATTTCTGTGACTCTAATTTTATATTTTATTCACCCAGGCTCAATTATTGTTACATGGGAATATAAGAAGCATATAATTGCTTATATCTCCTCAATTGAGGATGAATATTGAGGTCCTATGAAAGCTAGATAGGGGGTAATCTGTCTTTGACAATAATTTAGTTATTTTGGTTTTCGTATGCAAAATACCATGTTCATTTGGTGTGATTGTAAGAGTTCTATTTAGATTGAAAAAAACTTGACATATCATCAACATACTAAGCATCTAAATATTCATATTCACTTCATTTTGAATATAATTTATGATTAATTTATTTTTTGTCTTTACTGAGAAAGTTTTTGATATATTCGCCAAGCCCTTAGCTTCTACTTCGGACCTT
This sequence comes from Taxus chinensis, assembly GCA_019776745.2. Lineage (NCBI taxonomy): Eukaryota > Viridiplantae > Streptophyta > Pinopsida > Cupressales > Taxaceae > Taxus > Taxus chinensis. The sequence goes on from CM034146.1 coordinate 693,330,112, forward strand.
CATTTGTAATCATTTTTCTAGGGTGACCAATGTTTTACCTTTGGGAATTTAGGTTAAGTCTTTCCCCCTTTTTTCATTTTTGTAAATGGGTACCTTAAGAGGCTTAGTAGCTGAAACCCATATTTAATTTTTTTCCTATATCAAGTACCTCTCTTAATATAGGTAGTTAGAGTTGTGTTCACACAAGATGTTTTAGGAGGTAGTTTGAGGTATTTTCTAAATACTTACATTATTTTCATACCATTTAGTAAGCTTGTTAAACAAAGCTACTGAATGGTTAATTTGTTATATCTATTTTTTTTATCTCAACAATTTAGTTGCACCCATATAAAAATGTTTAAATAATTACGCTGAGATGCGTTCCTATAATGACAGGTAAGGTTGTAATGGAGTGTGTTGTTCAATTCTATTCTTGAAATTAAATTTGACGTTCATTTGACTGTCATGTGACAATTCATACATAAATTTGACTTCTATTGGACTGTCACTTAAATAATTTTGTTCCTTTTTTCTTGCATAAGTAAATAAAAAAATAGTAATATCATGGCAATGTAGAAATGTTTGGGTCTTTTTTTCTTACTATATATTTTTGAGATTGACAAAATCGCATAGCTAAATGATTCCATTTGCCACAAATCAATGGAAAATTGATATCTATTGGTGTATTTCATATAGATACATTTATTATATTTATTTTTAATTGTTGTTTTTTTGTATACTCATATTACCTTTACATAGTCAAATAGGTGTCTCATGATTGATATCTCTCAACGTATTTTAGATAGATTTATTTAAGATATCTATACTAGTATTTCTTTGAACATCATTATAAAAAAAAATTTAATAAAAAGACATGAAATACATTCATTAAGAGTGTGATTAATTTAAAAATTAATCTTTTTTGATGTGCTTGAAAATAAGTGTGTTCAAATATATTCTATATATTTTGTGTCATATTAGATACTTAGACTGTGTAGTTCTTATCTAGATCCACATGGTTGTTCCAATAAATAAAAATACAAAAAATCCATTTCCTACGCACCTAGTTTGTTACCAACATTGTCATCCTTATAACTAGAATTTGTTCCTCCACGGGGATCATGGTTACACCGCTATTAGAGCAACAACAATCACCGCAAGAGTGAGAAATAAAACAATTTAATTGTGTAAGCAATCTATAACATGAGCATCCATCACAACAGTAGGGAGGAAACCACATGAAAACAATCTATAACAAATGCAACCAATGCAATAGGCATGAATGCTATCCATTGGGAAAGGGAATGAGTAGAAACACCACAACTACGTGTAATGAAACAACCATAACAAGAACATGATCTGGAACCGAGCATGTCGAAGAGTCGTAGGTTGGTCGCAGTAGTAAACAATTACAATGTAATGAAATTAAGGTTGTTAGTGTGTGTTTACATATGAATGTGTTGTAATATAGTGGTAGTGGTATACACAATCCTAAATATATGTCTATTTGGGCTGGAAAGAACTTATTGCAAATGATTTGTTGTGTATCTGTAATTACGAGTGTGGCACATGTTGTCAAAAATGGCATGGGAATTATTTGTAACATTAGTACAAGTGAAGTTGTGGAAATAGGAAATGAATTCATATTGGAAAACATGGGTTAAATTTGATGGCCACCTATGTATGTCCCATATTTTTTTGGGTGATGGTAATTTTGTAATTACTGCGATTCTAAAATACAAAACAACATTATGTTTATAGCAATTATGCTATATATTATTTAATTATTTTAAATATATGTTTTTTTAATAATTTATATATAATTATATATAAAATATTGGCAGTCAAATTTTAAATATGTAAGTCACATACAGACGGTTATTACAAGTATTTTATGGCTTACAAATTGAGAATATTTAACATCTAATGGTGAGGAAGCTATTTTTTATGAATAGTAGTACAACGAGAGATACTTGTTTTCAGGAGAAATTGTTGTTTTTTGTACACACTTGGTAACAAATCCAATACATAACATCCACACATTTCATATCTATTAATTTTTTTGGTAGTGTGGATATGTAACGCTCAAAATTACTAGAACTAGAAAATGAAGATTTTTTTTTAAACATACATAAAAATAGATTACACAGCTGCAATCATACAGATTTGTTTAATCAAATTCTTTCAATCAAATTTGTTCTTTTGATCTATCTGATAACATCCGCGTAATCCATGTGCGGCTGAGAAGGGTGTATCTAGATCTCCATGATCTCCCTTCGCCACTACTTCGAGTGACAATGCTTATTAGCATTTTGGCTCAACATTTTTTAGGTCATGGGAACCATGTGAAAGTCCTTGGGTCTACCACAAAGCTAGTTTTCTGACTTCGTATTTCGGTATCCGACCATTTCCTACCTCATGTTCAGTGTTCAACTTCCCATGATCAGGTTACTGGCAATTTTAATTTAATTGGAGGACTAGGTGATCAGACAATGCACAACCATCAATGCATTACTTTGGCCAAAGTTTTCCGCCGTGTAGGTTATGGCTAAACTCAAGACAACCACACTAGTCTTATGAGTTTAAGTCTTCCGCCACCTCACAACTATCCCTTTCACAGTTATCTAGATCTTATAGTTTGTATTTACTTTATTTCTAATTTAACCTATCTTGCAAGAGTTTATATCGAGATAAATGCCAAAGGCCAACTAGGATCATCATGAGATAAGTACATTCGTTACGCTGAAATGTATCTATTTCAGCATTTTGCATGTACTTATCCCTTAATATGCCTAATGGATCTTTTCATCTATTTATCTTCCCATTTAGTTTCTCTTTTCCTGATGCTTAGTTTTTTAACCTTAAATTACCTTTTACAACGATACTCTTCCATTCTCTATACAACAAGATTTACAATAGATTATCATATTAATACCAAGTTTACCGAAAGGCCGAATTAAATATATATTAAAACATGTATATTTAATTATTCCTTCGATTAGCTATGCCACTAAATAGCTTATTTAATTTAGAAATTAAAGACAATTGATTATTACAATAATTGCCCAACTATCGGCTTCATACATTGACAAATATCAAATAAATAAATTTAACAATTTATGATAAGTAAGATTTCTTACTTCTAGTATTTATCATTTACTCATATTGAGATATTATTACATACAAGGTAATCATCTCTTTATTAAAATCATAAATTACATATGTCGTTAAGGTGAAATATATAACTATTACGGTAACTCTCACATAGTGAGGTTTGAATATTAACAATGGGTCCAAGATCCCAATAAATTTAGTCAAAATTTTGGGATATCATCCTTCTACAAATTGAAATCCAAGTATCTCATTTAGATCCATGCTACGATAAAACTTCACAAGACATGAGTTTCCGCATATCCGAATGTGACGGCTAATTGTCCTGCAAGACTGGAGTAGTGATATGTTGTCAGTTCAAAATGAACTGGCATGAATATTGCCTCCATTTTCTGATGCAATTATTTAATAAAATATGAAACGATATACATGTTATTTTATCAACAAACGTATGGTAATACAACGGAGAATGTATTATTACATGTTTTTCATCAAGATACAACTATGAATGTACACAAATAGAACAACCAATTTCTATTTCAACAATCATGTTTCACTCTAATCACAAGGATCAAGACATAATCAAACCATAATCATTCAACATCCAAATTCTGATTAAACCACAAGCAAATCATGCTTCACATGGTACAAATTCAACTATTATTTTTCTTACCTTCCAATCAACAAACAACTTAACAAAACTGTATGAAATCATCATTTCCAAATACCAATTAGACATATTCCCTCTAGGTAATGAACAACTCTATAAAACGCACAATAAATTTATTTCAAACAATCAAAATACATTTATATATATTTATAGGAACATTCCAACTAAACAGTGTAAAAACACCTCTATTAAATCATTTTAACATGTTCTTTCAGGTAACCGACAGATTAACAAAACAAATTGACCCACATACCACAGGATGATAATTTTGAAGTCTATTTGCATAGAATAACAACAATAAGTTTCTAACACTTCCAGTAACGAAATCCTTTGAGAAAAACTAAGTCATCTTACATAGACTGTTAACACTAATTTATTTTTCAATCAGGTAATAAAATTATACCTACAGGCAAATCAACTTGTACATATCCAAATCAGTTCGTTCCAACATTAATTTCTTTTCTATTTAGAAATTATTAGAATCCGGAAGTAAATATATCAGGAAAAATGATGAAATACCTAGGTAAAAACATTTTTCACACTACCCAGAAATCACTTTGCTCATAGAAATAAATTATTGTTTGACTGTAATAAAACCCAGAGGCAAAAATCGATTTGGGTTTCCAGAAATCAAATTTAAATAGAAAATAAAATAAAATAAAAATTGATTAGGAACACCCATCTATGTTTTTTTCTAGGTTTAGCTAAAACCACACAAAGGAAACTTAGGAGAATACAAAATCCATCAATTTCCTTTTTAGATTTCATTTCCAAGCAATTAAATCAGAAGCTGTCCACAAATTCATTTAATTGCCATTTAAAACAGAATGTATATTTCCTCATTATTTACAAATAATGTTGCAGAGAAGGGAGAAGATATTCATGCCTGAAGTAAACCCAGAATCACCAACCTCTTACTCTTTCCAGCTCCAAAAAGTTGAATCCTTCTTTCCTCCAAAACTCATGCAGGTATCCCAGAAGAGAAAAATAAAAACAGACAAAGGAGAAATAAAAGAAAATATAATGAAGAAACTATACTATAATGGAGAATTTTCGGGCTTCCCAATGTTGCTTCATGCGTCAATGCATGCCACATACTTGGTGTCAGATGAAGGCGTGTCCCTTTCAAAACTCTCATGGTTTTTTAAATATTAAAATATTATTATTATTATTACTTTTTAACTTTTGATTTACATGCCAAATCCTTTTAGGATTTAAATATATAATTTCACAAATTAATAATGTATTTTTTTTAATTTTCATTTTAATTGATACCTAACTTTAATGGTAAAATTAATCATCATAATATAAGTCCACATATTACCAACAATATGTTATCGTAATAATTATTCTGTAAATAATAATTGAAATATTCTCATAAAGCTGGTTTGATATAACATTGTCAAATAAAATAGAGGTAGTATTCATCACGATCATTGCAAAAGTCAAATAAAACAAAAGACAACCAAACTGAATTAAAATAAAATAACCAGAATACAAATAACTGAAGGATTCACTATCATTTATGAACCGTTTTACCTATGATTAAGGCCTAATCATGTTTTAGGAAGGATCATCAAGGTGGGTGTAGGAGGTTATTCGTTCTGCAATGTCATGCCCCGCAGAAGAAGTTGTGGGTCATGATACGACGAACCAAATGAATTTTATACCCAATGATGATCTCGTCTAATCCTGTTTAGACTTAATTGTAGTTAATTTAACTTACAAGAAATTTTGGGATGTTACATACTCCACCCCTTAGAATAATCATCGTCTCGATGATTTCAGGATAAATAGAAAAACTAAACCCATCATTCATTTGTTGCATTAATATATTTCAAATCAGCTTAAAATTTGTATCAATATCATTTCAGTTGAATCATAAAGGTCACAACATCCCTTATATATCTAGAAAATCAATCACATAATCTGTAGACATAACACATTACTGCTTAAACGACATATTTTCCAGGTTCATTACAAAATTTTCAATAGTAACTATTCATCAAAAAGTACCTTAGTTCCAATATTCAGTTGTAAGCTTATCTACATGATTTTCTTATCTACCTCTTTACAGAAAAACTAAATTTAGCACTATAACAAAAATATATTCTTAAAAATCAGTCAAACAGATGTAGAAAAGTAGTCTGGATATCTTCCAGATTCTCCCAAGTGGCACTTTCTTCAGAATATTGGTCCCACTGGACCTTACATTGTGAAACCTCATGGTTTTTCAAGTGCAACTTGCGGGTTTCCAATATCCTTATAGGCTCAACTGCGATTACCCCTGGATCAAGAACCTGTAATGAATCCCAATTAAGTACATGTGTTAAATTAGGTACATATTTCTTAAGCAAGGAAACATGAAATACATTGTGCATCCTGGATAGAGTGGGAGGCAGTGCTAGCTTGTAGGCTACTGGTCCAACGACCTCTAGGACTTCAAATGGTCCTACAAACCTAGGAGATAGTTTGGCTGACCTTCCAAACTAAATGGAACTCTTTTTAGGTTTGACCCTAAGAAAAACTTTATCTCCCACATTAAATTTTCTGTCAATTCTTTTTAAATCTGCATAACTTTTCTGTCTATTTGTGGCCTCTTTCAATATTTCTTAGATTAATTTAACCTATTTTTCCATTTCCGATAGCATTTCAGGTCCAATTAGTACTCTATCTTCAGGATTATCCCAACTTATTGGTGTTCTACACCTACGACCATATAAGGCCTCAAAAGGATCCATCTGAATGGAAGAATGGTAGGTGTTATTATAGGCAAATTCAACCAAGGGAAGATACTCTTCCCATTTGTATTGCTGATCCATGCAATACATTCTTAGTAAATCTTCTAGCACTTGATTTACTCTTTCAGTTTGACCATCAGTTTCAAGATGGTAGGCAGAACTTATGTTCAGTTTTGTCCCTAAGGCAACATACAAAGTCTGCCAAAATCTAGAAGTCATCCTTGAGTCCCTGTCTAAAATTATTATTTCTGGAACTCCATGTAATCGAAAACTTCTTACACAAACCTTTTTTCTAGTATGGGTGAATTATCCTTTAAATTACTTGCTATAAAATGTGCCACTTTAGTTAACTTGTATACAACTACAAGTATAACATCATGTTTATTTTGGGACATAGGTAGACCTTGGAAAAAATCCATACTTATAACTTGCCACTTATATTCTGGCACGTTGTGAGGATATAATAATCCTACTGGATGTGAATGTTCAGCCTTTACTTGCTGACATTCCAGGCATTGTGAGACATAAAGAATCACATCACTTTTCATCTTTTTCCAGAAGTATTGCTTTTTGATGTCTGCCATCATTTTTGTTACTCCTAGATGTCTCGAGTAGGGAACATCATGAAATTCTCTCATAACTTTATTTCTGAGTTCTTTACCCTCTGGTACATATATTCTGCTATTATAACACAGAATCCCATCTGTTTCCACCTTGAAACCATCATACCTTTTGTCTCTCGGATCTTTTTCTACAAGTTGTTTTAACATGATTGTAGTAGGGGTCATTGGTTAACTCATTTTTGACTTCATCTTTGAACTGGGTTCTTAATGTAATTATAGCAGCAATATACTTTCTGTGACTTAAGGCATCAGCCACCCTATTCTCTTTTCCTTTAATGTAATTTATATCAAAGTCATAATTTTCTAGGAACTCCAGCCATCTTCATTGCCTTGCATTTAGATTCGGCTATGTAAAGATGTACTTGAGCCCAAGATGATCTGTTTTGAGTTCAAAAGGTTTCCCAAGAAAATAGTGCCTCCATACCTGCAGTGCATGAACAATCGCAGCAAGCTCAAGATCATGTGGTGCATAATTTACTTCATGCACCCTCAACTTCCTACTTTCAAAAGCTACCACATGCCCATCTTGTAGTAGTACTCTGCCCAAACCTTCCCCTGAAGCATCGGTTACCACTAAGAAGTTCCTGTTTGGATCCAGAATATTCAACACCGGAGCACTTGTGAGTCTACCTTTTAACTCCTTAAAGGATTCTTCACACTTGATGTCCCAAATGAATTTCTTACCCTTCTTTTGCAAAGAAGTGATAGGTCCTGCTAACTTAGAAAATTCCTTTACGAACTTCCGATAGTAGCCTGCTAGACCCATAAAACTTCTCACTTCATGCACATCCTTTGGTGCTGGCCATTCCATGATGGCACTGATCTTTGAAGGGTCCACCAAGATTCCCTCTTTATTTATTATGTGGCCTAAGTATTGTACTTCGTATTGATAGAAAGCACACTTAGATAATTTTCCATATAATTTATGTTTTCTGAGAATTCCCAGCACAATCCTTAAATGTTCATCATGTTCTTCCTCATTCTTGGAGTATATTAATATATCATCAAGAAAGATAAGTACAAATTGGTCTAAGTATTCCCTAAACACGTTGTTCATCAAGTTCATGAAAGCAACAGGTGCATTTGTTAGACCAAAGGGCAAAACTGTAAACTTGTAATGCCCATACCTTGTTCTAAAAGTGGTTTTATGGATATCTTCATCCTTGATTCATAGTTGATGATAACCGGATCTGAGATCTATCTTGGAAAACACTTTTGCACCCCCCATTTGATCAAATAGATCATCAATTCGGGGCAGCGGGTACCGATTCTTCACTGTTACCTTGTTGAGCATTTGGTAATCAATACAAAGTCTGAGGGTCCCATCCTTATTTTTTACGAAGATAACCGGTGCACCCCATGGTGATATACTTGGTCTAATCAGACCCAAGGACAATAACTCATGTAATTGAGCTTTCAATTCAACTAATTCGGTTGTTTTCATTTTGTATGGTGCCTTGGAAATTGGTTTCGTTGCTGGTTTGACCTCTATTGTGAAGTCAAATTCACGCTTAGGTGGAAGTCTGGGCAACTCATTTGGAAACACATCTCTAAATTCCCTTAGGATGGGAAATGCTTCAATTTCAGGCTCAATTTCCTGTCCCAAATTTGATATTTTTACAACATATAGATGGCAGCCCTTTTGCTTTGCCTTTTTCAGCTGCATGGCAGAAATCTACCTAGTGACAAACTCTCTTTTAACACCCTGAACACTCACTGTTTTCTGTTGATCATCGCAGCAGGTTACACATTTTCCTAAGAAATCCAAGGTTGCATTATGTTGACTTAACCAATTTATACCTATGACAACATCATAGGATCCAAGAGGTGCCACATACAATTTTAATCTTGTTGTGAACTCAGGTAATTCTAGTGGTGCCTCAAACAAACACTGCTTCACTCTATGTACAACATTATTTCCATACTGTACAGTCCAAGTGTGTTCCATGTACCCAACTCTTATTTTGAGTTTATCATCTACTTTAGATGAAACAAAACATTCTGTTGAACATAACCAGAATCAAATAAAATAGAAATAGGTTCTCTAAAAAGCTTACCTGAGGTTTCAATGGGAGTCGCTTGCTTTTCTGCTTGCTTATTATGGACTTGTAACATAAATCTTATGTTGTTGCCCCTCTTTATTTATTGTAGTAGATCCCTTCTATCTGGTTATTCCATTGTCCTCTTTGCTGGACAGTTGTTAGAAAAATGATCGCCACCGCACTTAAAACATCCACCCAGAGGTCCTTTTCTCTCAATCTTATTCTGGCTAAAACTTGTTCCTTGTTGCCCATTATTTTTATTATTCACAACAGTTCTACCCACTATTCCTCTTTTATTGACATGCCTGAACTTGTTGTTTCCCTTTTTCCATGTTGGTTTACTTGCGGTTGGTGTTTGAAAACTGCTATTTTTCCTTCTATTTTCCTCTTTAGAGGCATAAATACTTCACATAACTTTTGTTCTTGCTTGATAGCTTTTTCAAATACTATTTCCATTGAGGTAGGTCCATGAACGTCTACCTCACCACCAATGCTAGGATTCAATCCCATTATAAATTTTCTCACTCTAAACTTCTCATCCTTTTGATACATAGGAACATATTTCAGCAATCGAGTGAAACATTCCCAATATTTTGTAACTGAGTACTTTCCTTGAGTCAGATTTTGGAATTCTTCCATCTTTTGGTCAAAGTATAGCTGAGGTAGCCATCTTTGATGGAAGTAGGCCTTGAACTACTCCCACGTGATCATACAAGAATCAATTCCTAGTTCCATTTTCCGGTTATCCCACCAGGAAGATGCTTCACGAGACAATTGGTAGGCTCCCCATACTACTTTTGTCTCCTCTGAAAAGTCCCTAATCTCAAAATACTTTTCCATTTCGGATAGCCAATTTTTAGCGCCATCCCCAAGAGTTGTACCATCAAATTTAGGTGGGGATATTCTTTTAATGTCCCTCGCTAACTCAGCAGCCAGCCTTGCTTTCTTATTTTCCCTTTCATTCAGGTGCTCAGGTTGATCATCATATTTCTCATCACCTTGATTCTCATCCCTATGATCCTCATCTCTCTTCACCACCCTGACCTTGTTGTTCTAAGGCAACAACTCAGTTTCGGGTGTCATTCAAAAGGTTGAGGATTTCTTCTAACTTAGCAGTTGTATTATCCAGCACGTCATCATTATTTACCCCACTGTCACTCGCCATATTAGCTCTTGTTGCCGGCCTAGCCAAAGTTTCTTGTTTTTATAAAAGAGGATACTTTTTATTAGAACGTGTGTCCCATTAATTTCCAAGTGTCTGAGCCTTTGGCTCTGATACCAAAATGTAACGCTCAAAATTACTAGAACTGGAAAATGAGGATATATTTTTTTAAAACATACATAAAAATAGATTACACAGTTACAATCATACAGATTTATTTAATCAAATTCTTTAAATCAAATTTGTTCTTTTGATCTATCTGATAACATCTATGTATAAGCCATGTGTGGCTGAGAAGGGTGTATCTAGATCTCCACGATCTCCCTTCACCACTACTTCGAGTGATAATGCTTACTAGCATTTTGGCTCAACCTTTTTTTTGAGGTCATGGGAACCATGTGAAAGTCCTTGGGTCTACCATGAAGCTAGTTTTCTGAGTTCGTATTCTGGTATCCGACCATTGCCTACCTCATGTTCAGTGTTCAACTTCCCATGATTAGGTTACTGGCAATTTTAATTTAATTGGAGGACTAGGTGATTAGACAATGCACAACCATCAATGCATTACTTTGGCCAAAGTTTTCCGCCATGCAGGTTACAGCTAAACTCAAGACAACACATTAGTCTTATGAGTTTAAGTCTTCCACCACCTCACAACTATCCCTTTCACAGTTATCTAGATCTTATAGTTTGTATTTACTTTATTTCCAATTTAACCTATCTTGCAAGGGTTTATATCGAGATAAATGCCAAAGGCCAACTAGGATCATCATGAGATAAGTACGCTAATGGATCTATTTCATCTACTTTACCATCCTAACGGATCTTTTAGTCTCTCTTTAGTTTCTCTTTGATGCTTGGTTTTTTTTAACCTTAAATTACCTTTTACAACAATACTCTTCCATTCTCTATACAACAGGATTTACAATCTTATCATATTAATACCAAGTTTACCAAAAGGATAAATTAAATATATATTAAAACATGTATATTTACTTATTCCTTCGATTAGCTATGCCACTAAATAGCTTATTTAATTTAGAAATTAAAGACAATTGATTGTTACAATAATTGCCCAATTATAGGCTTCATACATTGACAAATATCAAATAAATAAATATAACAATTTATGATAAGTAAGATTTCTCACTTCTAATATTTATCATTTACTCATATTGAGATATTATTACATACAAGGTAATCATCTCTTTATTAAAATCATAAATTACATATGCTGTTAAGGAGAAATATATAACTATTACGGTAACTCTCACATAGTGAGGTTTGAATATTAACAATGGGTCCAAGATCCCAATAAATTTAGTTAAAATTATGGGATATCATCCTTCTACAAATTGAAATCCAAGTATCTCATTTAGATCCATGCTACGATAAAACTTCACAAGACATGAGTTTCCGCATATCCGAACGTGACGGATCTAATTATCCTGCAAGACTGGAGTAGTGGTATGTTGTCTGTTCAAAATGAACTGGCATGAATATTAACTCCATTTTCTGATGCAATTATTTACTAAAATATGAAATGATATACAAGTTATTTTATCAACAAACACATGGTAATACAATGGAGAATGTATTATTACATGTTTTTAATCAAGATACAACTATGAATGTACACAAATAGAACAACCAATTTCTATTTCAGAAATCATGTTTCACTCTAATCACAAGGATCAAGACATAATCAAACCATAATCATTCAACATCTGAATTATGATTAAACCAAAAGCAAATCATGCTTCACATGGTACAGATTCAACTATTATTTTTGCTTACCTTCCAATTAACAAAAAACTTAACAAAACTAGTGCTGAAATCATCATTTCCAAATACCAATTAGACATATTCCCTCTAGGTAATGAGTCAGCTCTATAAAACAGCACAATAAAGTTTATTTCAAACAATTCAAAATACATTTATATATTTTTATAGGAACACTCCAACTAAACAGTGTAAAAACACCTCTATTAAATCATTTTAACATGTTCTTTCAGGTAACCAACAGATCAACAAAACAAATTGACCCACATACCATAGGATGATAATTTTGAAGTCTATTTGCATAGAATAACAACAATAAGTTTCTAACACTTCCAGTAACGAAATCCTTTAAGAAAAACTAAGTCATCTTACATAGACTATTAACACTAATTTATTTTTCAATCAGGTAATAAAATTATACCTACAGGAAAATCAACTTGTACATATCCAAATCAGTTCATTCCAGCATTAATTTCTTTTCTGTTTAGAAATTATTAGAATCTAGAAAGCAAATATATCAGGTAAAATGATGAAATACCTGGTAAAAACATTTTTCACACTACCCAGAAATCACTTTTCTCATACAAATAAATTATTGTTTGACTGTAATAAAACCCAGAGAGGCAGAAATTGATTTGGGGTTTCCAGAAATCAAATTTAAATAGAAAATAAAATAAAATAAAAATTGATTAGGAACACCCATCTGCGTTTTTTTCTAGGTTTAGCTAAAACCACACAAAGGAAACTTAAGAGAATACAAAATCCATCAATTTCATTTTTAGATTTCATTTCCAAGCAATTAAATTTGAAGTTTGTCCACAAATTCATTTAATTGCCATTTAAAATAGAATGTGTATTTCCTCATTATTTATAAATAATGCTGCAGAGAAGGGAGAATATATTCATGCCTGAAGTAAACCCAGAATCAACAACCTCTTACTCTTCCAGCTCCAACAAGTTGAATCCTTCCTTCCTCCAAAACTCACGCAGGTATCCAGAAGAGAAGAATGAAAACAAACAAAGGAAAAATAAAAGAAATATAATGAAGAAACTATATTATAATGGAGAATTTTCGGGCTTCCCAATTTTGCTTCATGCATCAATGCATGCCATGCCTACTTGGTGTCAGATGAAGGCGTGTCCCTTTCAAAACTCTCATATTTTAAATATTGAAATAATAATAATTACATATTATTATTATTCTTTTTAACTTTTGATTTACATGCCAAATCCTTTTAGGATTTAAATATATAATTTCACAAATTAATAATGCATTTTTTTAAATAAATTTATTTTAATTGATACCTAACTTTAATGGTAAAATTAATCATCATAATATAAGTCCACATATTGCCAACAATATGTTATCGTAATAATTATTCGAATTCCCATGTTGCATATAAAATATTCAAACAAATGAAAAAAATCACCAAGTCCGTAAATAATAATAATTCGAATATTCTCGTAAAGCTGGTTTGATATAGCATTGTCAAATAAAATAGAGGCAGTATTCATCACAGTCATTGCAAAAGTCGAACAAAAATATAAGATGACCAAACCGATTAAAATAAAATAACCGGAATAAATAACTGAAAGATTCACTATCATTAATGAATCCGTTTTACCTATGATTAAGGCCTAATCATGTTTTAGGAAGGATCATCAAGGTGGGTGCTGCAGGGTTATTTGTTCCGCAATGTCATGCCCTACAACAGAAGTTGTGGGTCATGATACGACGAACCAAATGAATTTTACATCGCAATGATGATCTCATCTAATCATGTTTAGACTTAACCGTAGTTAATTTAACTTGCAAGAAATTTTGGGATGTTACATACTCCACCCCTTAGAATAATCATCATCTCGATGATTCTCAGGATAAGTAGATAAACTAAACCCATCATTCATTTGTTGCATCCCATATATTTTAATTAAGCTTAAAATTTGTATCAATATCATTTCATTGAATCATAAAGGTCACAATCATTCCTTCATATATCTAGATAATGGAATTCACATACTTGGTAGACATAGCAGCAGGTACTTCTTAAACGACATATTCTCTAGGCTCATTAGAATCCATATCCAACAGCAAGTACTCATGATGAAGTACCTTAGTTTGAGATATACAGTTAAACAGCATGATCTACAGGATTCATATCTTATCTGGTCATCTTTACAAAAAATCGGGGATGCTAGCACTAGAACGATGGCATGTAGATTCTTGAAAATCAGTCAAACAAATGCGAATAAGTAGTTTGGATATCTTGCAAAATAAGGTTTGAGAGTTGGAGCACTAATATAGTGAAAATATTGGTCCCATTAAGGAAATGAAAAAGTGAAACCTCAAATTGCTTTTCAAGTGCAATTTCATACCCTTGGACTCATCCCTATAGGTTCAACCGATGACCCTTGGATCTAGCAACCTATAAAGAATCTCAATTCATAATCACTACGATAAGACTCAAGTTAGAGTACATGGGTCTTAAGAAGAGGGAAGCTTATGAATGTAATGTTGGTTGGTCGTGTCAATGGGATGTCCCTGGATTAGCACCTTTTAACTCTCTTCCCATGTCTCCATCCATGCAATTTCAATTTGACCTCCATATTCCTAACCTTCAAGTTGTTATCCCCATGGTGGAATTCACTTCTTTATCTCCTATTCTTCCATCCCATCATTAATATTTTGTGCCTTGTTCTTTTAAAATTCCTTATTTTCTAAAAATTCCATCAAGAAAATAATTTAACTTGTTTTTCCATTTTTGACAACATTTCAGGTCTAATTAGTACTCTATCTTCAGGATTATCCCAACTTATTGGTGTTCTACACCTACGACCATATAAGGCCTCAAAAAGATCCATCTGAATGGAAGAATGGTAGGTGTTATTATAGGAAAATTCAACCAAGGGAAGATATTCTTCCAATTTGTATTGTTGATCCATGTAATACATTCTTAGTAAATCTTCTAGCACTTGATTTACTCTTTCAATTTGACCAACAGTTTCAGGATGGTAGGCAGAACTTATGTTCAGTTTTGTCCCTAAGGCAGCATACAAAGTCTGCCAAAATATGGAAGTCATCCTTGAGTCCCTCTCTGAAATTATTATTTCTGAAACTCCATGTAATTGGAAAAATTCTTGCACAAAAGTTTTTGCCAGTATGGGTGAATTATCCTTTAAATTACTTGCTATAAAATGTGCCACTTTAGTTAACTTGTCTATAACTATAAGTATAACATCATGTTTATTTTGGGACATAAGTAGACCTTGGACAAAATCCATACTTATAACTTGCCACTTATATTCTGACACGTTGTGAGGATATAATAATCATGTTAGATGTGAATGTTCAGCCTTTACTTGTTGACATTCCAAGCATAGTGAGACGTAAAGAACCACATCACTTTTCATCTTTTTCCAGAAGTATTGCTTTTTGATGTCCACCATCATTTTTGTTACTCCTGGATATCCCGAGTAGGGAGCATCACGAAATTCTCTCATAATTTTATTTTTGAGTTCTTTACCCTCTGGTACATATATTCTGTTGTTATAACGTAGAATTCCATCTGTTTCTAGCTTGAAACCATCATACCTTTTGTCTCTTGGATCTTTTTCTAGAGCTGTTTTAACATGATTGTAGTAGGGGTCATTGGTTAACTCATTTTTGACTTCATATTTGAATTGGGTTCTTAATGTAATTATAGCAGCAATATACTTTCTGCAACTTAAGGCATCAACCACCCTTTTCTCTTTTCCTTTAATGTAATTTATATCAAATTCATAATTTGCTAGGAACTCTGAACATCTTCGCTGCCTTGCACTTAGATTCGGCTGTGTAAAGATGTATTTGAGCCCAAGATGATCTGTTTTGATAATCATATTGCTCATCACCCTGATTCTCATCCCTACCATCCTCATTCTCTTCACCACCTTGACCTTGTTATTCTAAGGCAGCAACTCAGTTTTGGGTGTCATTAAAAAGTTTGAGGATTTCTTCTAACTTAGCAGCCGTATCATCTGGCAAGTCATCAATATTTATTCCACTGTCACTCACCATATTAGCTCTTGTTGCCGGCCTAGCCAAAGTTTCCTATTTTTATAAAAGAGGATACTTTTTATTAGAACGCGTGTCCCATTAATGTCCAAGTGTATGAGCCTCTGGCTCTGATACCAAAATGTAACTCTCAAAATTACTAGAACTAGAAAATGAGGATTTTTTTTTTTAAAACATACATAAAAATAAATTAGACAGCTGCAATCATACAGATTTGTTTAATCAAATTCTTTAAATCAAATTTGTTTTTTTGATCTATCTAATAACATCTGTGTAAGCCATGTGTGGATGAGAAGGGTGTTTCCATATCTCCATGATCTCCCTTTGCCACTACATCGAGTGACAATACTTATTAGCATTTTGGCTCAACCTTTTTAATGTCATGGGAACCATGTGAAAGTCCTTGGGTCTACCCCAAAGCTAGTTTTCTGACTTTGTATTTCGGTATCCGACCATTGCCTACCTCATGTTCAGTGTTCAACTTCCCATGATTAGGTTACTGGTAATTTTAATTTAATTGGAGGACTAGGTGATCAGACAATGCACAACCATCAATGCATTACTTTGGCCAAAGTTTTCCGCCATGCAGGTTACGGTTAAACTCAAGACAACACACTAGTCTTATGAGTTTAAGTCTTCCGCCACCTCACAACTATCCCTTTCATAGTTATCTAGATCTTATAGTTTGTATTTACTTTATTTCAAATTTAACCTATCTTGCAAGAGTTTATATTGAGATAAATGCCAAAGGCCAACTAGGATCATCACGAGATAAGTACATTCGTTACGCTGAAATGTATCTATTTCAACATTTCACATGTACTTATCCCTAAATATGCCTAATGGATATTTTCATCTATTTTTCTACCCATTTAGTTTCTCTTTACCCGATGCTTGGTTTTTTAACCTTAAATTACTTTTTACAACGATACTCTTCCATTCTCTATACACCAAGATTTACAATAGATTATCCTATTAATACCAAGTTTACCGAAAGGCCGAATTAAATATATATTAAAACATGTATATTTAATTATTCCTTCGATTAGATACACCACTAAATAGCTTATTTACTTTAGAATTTAAAGACAATTGATTATTACAATAATTGCCCAACTATCAGCTTCATACATTGACAAATATCAAATAAATAAATTTAACAATTTATGATAAGTAAGATTTCTTACTTCTAGTATTTATCATTTACTTATATTAAGATATTATTATATAAAAGGTAATCATATCTTTATTAAAATCATAAATTACATATGCCATTAAGGTGAAATATATAACTATTATGGTAACTCTCACATAGTGAGGTTTGAATTTTAACAATGGGTCCAAGATCCCAATAAATTTAGTCAAAAATTTTGGGATATCATCCTTTTACAAATTGAAATCCAACTATCTCATTTAGATCCATGCTATGATAACACTTCACAAGACATGAGTTTCCGCATTTCCGAACGTGACGGTTAATTGTCCTGCAAGACTGGAGTAGTGGTATGTTGTCAGTTCAAAATGACCTGGCATGAATATTGCCTCCATTTTTTAATGTAATTATTTAATAAAATATGAAACGATATACATGTTATTTTATCAACATATGTATGGTAATACAATGAAGAATGTATTATTACATAATTTTCATCAAGATACAACTATGAATGTACACAAATAGAACAACCAATTTCTATTTTAGCAATCATGTTTCACTCTAATCAAAAGGATCAAGACATGATCAAACCATAATCATTCAACATCCGAATTATGATTAAACCACAAGCAAATCATGCTTCACATGGTACAGATTCAAGTATTATTTTTCTTACCTTCCAATAAACAAACAACTTAACAAAATTGTCTGAAATCATCATTTCCAAATACCAATCAGACATATTCCCTCTAGGTAATGACCAGCTCTATAAAACGCACAATAACTTTATTTCAAACAATCAAAATACATTTATATATATAGGAACAATCCAACTAAACAATGTAAAAACACCTCTATTAAATCATTTTAACATGTTCTTTCAGGTAACCGACAGATCAAAAAAACAAATTGACCCACATACCACCGGATGATAATTTTGAAGTCTATTTGCATAGAAAAACAACAATAAGTTTCTAACACTTCCAGTAACAAAATCCTTTAAGAAAAACTGAGTCATCTTACATAGACTATTAACACTAATTTAGTTTTCACTCAAGTAATAAAATTATACCTACAAGCAAATCAACTTGTACATATCCAAATCAGTTCGTTCCAGCATTAATTTCTTTTCTGTTTAGAAATTATTAGAATTTGGAAGCAAATATATCAGGCAAAATGATGTAATACCTAGTAAAAATATTTTTCACACTACCTAGAAATCACTTTGCTCATACAAATAAATTATTGTTTGACTGTAATAAAACCCATCGGTAGAAATCGATTTAGGGTTTCCAGGAAACAAATTTAAATAGAAAATAAAATAAAATAAAAATTGATTAGGAACACCCATCTGCATTTTTTCTAGGTTTAGCTAAAACCTCACAAAGGAAACTTAAGAGAATATAAAATCCATCAATTTCCTTTTTAGATTTCATTTCCAAGTAATTAAATCAGAAGCTATCCACAAATTCATTTAATTTCCATTTAAGACAGAATGTGTATTTCCTCACTATTTACAAATAATGCTGCAGAGAAGGGAGAAAATATTCATGCCTAAAGTAAACCCAGAATCAGCAACCTCTTACTCTTTCCGCTCCAACAAGTTGAATCCTTCTTTCCTCCAAAACTCACGCATGTATTCAAGAAGAGAAAAATGAAAACAAAAAAAGGAGAAATAATAGAAAATATAATGAAGAAACTATACTATAATGGAGAATTTTCAAGCTTCCCAATGTTGCTTCATGTGTCAATGCATGCCACCTACTTGATGTTAGGTGAAGGCGTGTCCCTTTCAAAACTCACATATTTTTAAGTATTAAAATATTATTATTATTATTCATTTTAACTTTTGATTTACATGCCAAATCCTTTTAGGATTTAAATATATAATTTCATAAATTAATAATGTATTTTTTTTAAATTTTTTTTTAATTGATACCTAACTTTAATGGTAAAATTAATCATCATAATATAAATCCACATATTGCCAACAATATGATATCATAATAATTATTCGAATATTCTCATAAAGCTGGTTTGATATAGCATTGTCAAATAAAACAGAGGCAATATTTATCACGGTCATCGCAAAAGTCGAACAAAAAAAAAGACGACCAACCTGATTAAAATAAAATAACCGAAAGATTCACTATCATTTATGAACCGTTTTACCTATGATTAAGGCCTAATCATGTTTTAGGAAGGATTATCAAGGTGGGTGTGGAGTTATTTGTTCCGCAATGTCATGCCCCGCAACAAAAGTTATGGGTCATGATAAGACAAACCAAATGAATTTTATACTCAATGATGATCTCGTCTAGTTCTGTTTAGACTTAACTGTAGTTAATTTATCTTACAAGAAATTTTGGGATGTTACAGGATTCCACCAGGCTCTTCATTTGATTGGTATCATCATTCTAAATTTTTCCATAAGAGTGCCAACCCTGCAATTAATTCCTTCTACGCCCGTGGGAGATGTTAGGGGGGTAACCGCAGAATTATGATACCAAAAAGGGAACATGAAGATGTCAAAAAACCCCAGAACAAATATAAATATGGCATACAATAGCCAAATGATGGTAGCATCCGAGGACGGGTGATAGGATAAGACAAAGACATCTGAGAAAAACCACAAACATCGCTTCCGTAAAGACAAGTCAACAACAACATGAACTACACATTAGTAAAAGGTTAAAGTATTGATGACAATATAAATATAGAGTAATTAGTTAATGGATAGAAGATAAAATAGTAAATGTATATGTATACTTTATTACATTTATTTGTGTTTACATATGAATGGGTTGTAGTAGAGAAGTAGCGGTATAGACAATTGTACTATGTTTGTATTTGTACAATTTTTCACAAGGGGGTATTTGTTGTTGGTGATCCATGGGTGGGTTGCATGGAATTGCTCGTAGAATTTTTTATGAATTATTTGTTGTGTATCTTCAATTGCGAGTGTCACCTATGTCAGCATGTGGGTAGGTTCCTCAAGTTTTTTGTGGGTGAACTAAAAAGTGAAGAGGTTGTCTTCATCAATAAGGTTGTCACTTTGTGCACGTTCATCAACAGAGTCACATACCAATTGGTGTAAGAAATTGGTTTCATCTATAAATCATGTAGCTAGCTTGTAGAAAACATCACGAGTACCGCGCAAATAAGAAGGTTGGGGAAATAAACATATTTGAAAGTGTGTGTACTTGAAAAATAACAGTGAAGGTGAGGCCTTGTCGGTCACTACCACCAACCTCTATTGTGCCTTTTTCTAGAGTCATTCCATGTGATTTATGAATTGTTAAAGCCTATGCCATTTTCAGCAGTATTTGGTGACACTTATTTCTTGTGAATGGAGAAATAGGTTGGCTGTCAGCATGGTTTTTTCCTCTCACACATAGAAGTAAGTTCCGCATTAGCTGTGTATTGGGCAATGTCGATATGCAAGTGCCTGGGCTATGTTGGCCACGGCTAAAGAGAAATAGGCATATTTAGATTTTTTTAGTATGCATCTGTTATGTACAGTTGCTAACTTGTTCATCACATATAAAAGAGTGTATATTTTGAAGGTTTGGTGTTCTTTTATCCCCATTGTTGGCATTATTCTAGTCATTAGTAGCCTCCAATCATCTTTAGTAACATCTAATCATATGAGGTTTGATAGTAGTTCCCTAACCCTAATTTGCGCCATTGTACAACCTTTTTGCAGGAATTTGGTGTCTACAAGTAGAAAAATCTAAACACAAAGTACAAAAGGAACTAAGTCATATATAAAATTGTATGTATTTGATATCCTAATATTGCATTGTATTGGCAAGTTTTGTTCGTAAAGAACACCCCCATATTAATAATGTGTTTTTACTAATTATTAACATATAAACTTGTAATATGCTATATTTTTTTCCAATTTAATATTAACATATCTTATTAAGTATTATAAATATATTATTGCAGTTCAACACAATGTAAGTTCAATTTCCTAATAGCCCGTAAACTAATAAATCCAATGTTTTTTAGGTAATGATTTCTTTTGAAAGTTCCATATCCTCCCCATAATCATTTCTTCTAATGATTTGCATGATTTTATCAGGGTTAGCTATTTAAGGAAATTACTTAAATCTGCCATTATTAACTTGTAAATTATGTGAGTAATACTCTCTCAGTTGTCCCTCTTATGACACTTTGTCTGGTTTATTTGTGTTGGTTCAGTGGCGGAAATGAAGATAATTTTTCCCTCTTACCATTTGAAAGTAATACATGAAAATAAAAAAAAATAAAAAAATAAAGATAATATTAAAAGATGACCATAACAACAGTTTATCAGAAAATTGAGCTTAGAAAGGCCTATCGACCAAATATTCAGTTAATTTTTTATTAATACGAATGTGCACATCAAGATATTCGTAAATCTCACACTTATAATATTGCCAATTTCTTTCACCTCTATTATATGTTATTACCTCTCACCTCCATCTTTGATAACTTCTAACATATCTATTACACTATTCGTTATTTTCATTTTCGTACAAAATGTGCATTTTAGTACTCCATTCAATTGGCATGTCGGTGTGTAGGTGTGTCGAATAAAATAATAATATATTTCCCACCTCAAAAGGCTTTCTAGTGTGGAATGTCTTTTTTACATTTTGAATACGAATCAAATATTTTAATACATAGTTTTGTCCCATGTATGTATGTGTCTTTCTTATTAATTATGTGTTTAATATTTTTATAAAAAAAACTTCTAAGTATAAAATCTATGTAACTACATTGTTTTGAGTAATAAGAGGCCAATTAATGATCAATAATTTGAAATTTATCAAAGCTAACACCAAAACTTATAAAAAAAGTCTCCCCCTATTGAAATTGTTATTATTCAAAACCTTTGATTTTATAAACTACATAATTACATCACAATAATCAACTTATTTGTTTTTAATGGCAATTCTATACATTTAACAATATATATAAAATAAAATATATTTTATAAATTTTTATATTATATAAAAGACAAAATAATATTCAATAGGTATAGAATTACTACTGCTAACATCTCTTCCCAATAACAAATTCCTTAAAATATATTATTTCTTATTAAAAATAGATATGAAATGATTAAAAATATCATAGATTTATCTTAATTACATAAAAAAAATACAATAAATAAATCTCAAAATATATAGTTTTAAAACTAACTAAAATACATACATAATTAATTGTACGATGAACCATTGAGAAAGTGGAAGACTATAAAATAATAGTGTGTATGACACATAAGATGTGACCTTGATAACATAGAAATATGGTGGAGAGAGGACTATATATATTTTGTTCAAAAGAAAGTACTCTCTTTTGAACTAAGCCATTTTAATATTAAAAATATCAATATTTGAATATTTTTCCAATCTCTACATTTTTTCCTATTAAAATTATATATTTCCATTAAATATTATATATTTCCAATCACTACATATTCACAGTTCCTATCTCATGAGATGTCTACCATTGTCAAGTCCCCTCACATCCATTATCCACAATTTTCTCTTCTTTAGCACTCTTTCACTATATATATTAAATAGTTACTTTAATAGTATTTTTCAGGGGCTTAAATAATATTCTTTGCACAACTTGAGTTTTCAAACTCTATTCAAATTTCTTTGTTTTTGCACGTACCAACTAAAATTTCATAGTAACCTACACTAAAAGTGTGTCACAACAATATGCTAAGAATTGTACATTGTTTAATCTCAATAATAAAATAAAAAATTCTTGCAATTTTAGTTTTGTTTGATGAGAAATTACTTTTGTATAGGGGATCTAATATGTACCGCTGGACTAAAACGAATCAGTCCTAAAAAAATTGCAACAACTATATCCATCCTAAAAAATATTAAGAAATATTTGAAAATAATCACCATTATACTCAATTAAGATATTAGTATCATTATCAAAGAGTGCTCTCACCTATCAAATTTAAAAAAAACCCTTACACACACTAGCACAGAACGAAATATTCGAACATATAATCTACTGTGCACAAACCATGTGCTTCACCACTGTGCTGCAATAGTTTTTTGTGAACATTTTATCAATAGTTATTGATAATGTCAACTACTAACATACGTGAGAGTTAGGATAAACATTTTTTAAATGCCTCGATCATATCATACTCTTAAGTAATCATTTTCTTTTCACCTGTCTAGTGGTAAGCCATTTTTCATCTACTCTTGAGTAATTGTTTTCTTTTCAACTTTCTAGTGGGAAGCCATTTTTCAACTAAGTCCAGAGATTATCTTGTTAAATAATAGCTCCGTCACTCATTAGTGTGATTGAAAAAAGTAGCCTTCTTTAAAATTCCATCCAATCAATTTTTGTTGATTAAATGATATTGGGGCACTTTTATACTATGGTACACCACACCATTTTATGTCCATTTAACTCCCCGTCCTCCCTTTACTAACAACTAAATTGGCGGTGGAACAATGGAATAAATCACACCGGTTATTTTCTCCACCAATATGGAAAGAAGGTGGCATATTTTACAAAACATGCAAACCACGCTCGTGTTAAAGAATATTCAAAAGTTTCTTTGTCTTTGGAGTACGAACGATTCTTTTAACCCCTAATTGTAGGCCACAGCTGCAGATTGAGGACAGAAACAACGGAAGAGGCTACCCTTTACTCAATATGCACCCGATCAATTGCATTCAATGCATCATGACCGTCCATTGTGAAATGGATGGTCATGATACGTTGACAGGGATTGACCAGGTGCATATTGAGTGAAAATTAACCCCTAACAATTTCTCGAAAACCAAATATCCAAGTTTAAATTCCGATACATTGGCTCAGAATCTACGTCCATAACTTTAAATAATTTTTCAAATCCCTTAGACTCAAGCTAGCTAAAGAATAAATTGTGGCCACCAAAATTGCCTATGCCCATCTCATTGCTATGCCTAATATTTCCTTAATTTGTGTAGGATACCAAGGAATGATTATATGATTAAGTGAATTTATGCGAGGTACAAGAATTCTTTGACGTCATACCCATGAAAATGAGCAAGATAACAATATCGCACTGTTTTAAATCTGGATTAAAATTTGGATACATATGCCCGCGTGAGCACACACATTAGTGCTGATGCTTTTTACTGTCACGCTTTACTTTAAAATTTCTATACAAAAACAATGAGTGTATGTGCAAGTTAGCAGCACAGTTACCAAACCTCGAACTCATGACCTCCCCCTCACAATTCACATGCCCAACCACTGCGATGCTTCCTAATCAATACAAATTTTGGTTTGTGGTTTACCATATTTCCATCTTCTAACATACATGATGTTTAAGCAAACCGGTTTATGAGGTGACTGAAAATTCATACAAAATGGATTCCCCCACATCCATTGTCAAACCCGCCCACAAAGTAGTGAGGACACTTAAAGAAACAAGTAGGTCACAGGATCGAATCGTAACAAGTAGGGTACTAGATTACATAGATTGTCAGCATCTCTTCTCATACTTTAGAGGAAGTATATAGCGGATTTAAAATTACGAGTAAACATGCAACTAAACTAGTGAACACCTTCAGCTGGCCTTAACTGTTTTGACTCTCCAGCAGTGATCAATTTTGAAGGGCTAGTCCCAATTTCATTGTGAAGGGTAAATATTGGACCTACCCTTCAACCATGAAAAGTAGTATAATCACTTTACACTTCATATGAAAAGAGTAAATCAATCACACATGTCACAAAAATTGAACACTTTTTACAACAACAGATTTTATTTTTTTAAATGGGCGACTTTACAAATTAAAAATGTCAATGTATCATATCTAAGAAGAGTGTCTCTCATTAAAATGTAATAAATTTCATTTCATAAATAATGTAATGAATAAGTTATATTGTGAGATCCAATAAAAAATTTAAAATTAAACACTCTAATTTGGAATTACAAAGTGACAAACTTACAAATTTAACACACATAATGTGCCTAAAAATTAATGATGACACAACAAGGTTCTTTTACTCAAATTTATTTTTCTAAACATAAGAGCAAAAATAAGTAGTTGTATACAAGACTGTCATGTTTCATCTAATAAAAAGAATCAAGAAAAATATCAAAGCTAGCAAAATATTTATGTGCTCTAAATAAAAATGTTTCTCATGCTCACCTCAATGTGAGCAAAACATATCACCAACACATTTTTTAGGCTCCCTTCCAAAAGGAAAATATCTGAAACACATAATGAGATGTAAGTCATAGTAACAAGACAAAATGTTGAATCATTTGGACCTCTATTTAGACCGAGTCAAATGTTCTTGACAAATATCCGTTAATTGTTTTGAAAAAAATTCTACTAAATTAGTAATAAAATATTGAAAACATTTATCTAAACTTCCAAAGCAAATATTTTTATAAATAAAAACAACAATAAAGAACATATTTTATATTAAGAAATTCCAAATACTCACCATCTATTTGTCTAATGGAAGAGGCTTTTCGAGTTTTTAAATGCTTCCATGCATCATAAATAACATTTCAATCTATTTCATTTAGAGCACGAGGTGCATAAAGAGATAGAAACATTAGCATATTCAATGTGCTCAAAGAAAGATTGGATTTATCATCATTCTTTATCCTATGTCTAACTTTGAAAACTCTCTTTCACACACAACTGTGCTGGTTAGAAGTAATAAGAATAGTTTTCCATAGTCGCATCAAGCATGAAAACCCTTCAAACCTTTCAGGTTCACCCCCACATAGGTCCCTTGCTCCAAACATATGTTTTTCTGGATATGATTTATAAATAGTTGAAATAAATTTATCCATCTCACCTAAACATTTAATACTATCCACAATAGGCGAGTTCCCAACACCAAATTTTTCACATAAACATGTTAACCATATTTTTGTTTGACGATCTCTATCTTCTCTCTCCTTGTAGTAATTACGAGGACTGAAAAATTTAGCAGCATTAAATATAGGTAATTTTGTAAATCTTGTATCTAGAGAATTAATTACCTTAATTATAAAGTTTTTTCCCAATTAAATGCAATCATCTAGTGTTCTTGATCTTTGTGACTTAGGCAAACTCTCAAATCTCAATGCTTGCACATGTAATGTACCTGTTCCATCTGCAAATTCAAGAGATTCTCCTTGTGCCCTGCTTAAAAAAGATAATGTATGTACAATACTTGCCCCAAATAGGCCTCTCTGAAATCTCCTATGAAGCATGTCAACTTGTGATATCTAATGTAGTCCCAATGAAAGTAATCTCAACATGATTCTCTTAAAAAATTTTATTCAACTTATTTAACTCAATAACTCAATAAGCACATCTGCAAGTAAATGGATGCAAAATCGTGATCCTGAAATATTGTTGCCAAATCATACATTTTTTTCTCCGCTTAACTCCCATTCTTTCAACAAAGTATGCATGAGCTTGACAAGTCTTTCCATGATCTTTCCTCTAGAAAACCGCTTAAGTTGATGAATTTGTAACACCTCCAACCTCCTGATTTGAAATGACCCCATCAACTCTCTTAATGCTCCATGTCTTTGAGCATATTTTCCAAGCCATGAATAGACTTTATTTTCAAATTTATCATTAAATTACAACTTTGGAAAATAAGATGAAACATCATTTGCTGCTAATGCTTCTTGATGAGCTATACAATGAATATTTAATAAATAAGAAGCATCTCGATGAAGCTTAGTGGACAAACCTTCATGAATACGCCTCATGGTAGATGCTCCATCATATCCAAAGCCAACTAACTTCATCAAGTATAAATTCATCTTTGTTAAAATTGTGCAATCACAACATCATACAGAGCTTGAGTTGTTCCATCATTTATTTGAAGGAGTACATATGAATTTTGTTACACATTGACCTCTACCTCCATTTGTCAAGTATGTAAAATACAAACACTCAAATGTTGTTCCATAATACGATCATTACTTTCATCAATTAAAATAGAGTAAAATGGACTTTGCAAATATCTCATCTTTCAACTATTTCCAATATACCTCTTTAGCTAGCCTGTAAAAACTCTTTTCTGAGATGTTGTATTTGTATATGTAGAGTATATAATCTGTTAGAGGCATGTGTGAAGTTTCTTTATACCTGCTCAAGTCACAAGTCAGCTTATAGAGCTCCAAAGATAAATCATGTATGGCAACAAAATACATGTTTTCCATCACTGATATGATTCTCTCCCTCTCAGCATCTACCATGAGTTCTATGTGTTTAGTGATTGGAAGGTTACTTTGTTTATTTTCTCCCTCCAAATGTTGTGATGCAATTTATGAGGCTCTGATTCTGCATGGGTAAGAAGGCCACTAGCTTGAAGGGTGGTGCTTCCATCTTTAGCAAATGGAGTATCTCTCTTATATTTGACACAACCAAGAACATTTTATCCTTTGTACACCATTGCAGTCTTTTATAGCATAAGCCCATGGAAATCTTGTTTTCCATTTGGCCTTGAATGTCCTTTTAGGTTTCTTTGATGGGTGTTCCTCTTCCACAAATTCTGTTCCATCCAACTCGTGTTCTTCTTGTGCAAGAATATCAAATTCTTCATTTTGAGAATCACATGGTTGACTAGAATGCCGAGAGATGCCAAACGCATCAGCAAGTGACAATTGTTTTTTATCCTTCTTTGGACGGCCAATGGAAGCCATTTTCTCACACAGCTTACACTACACTTGTCACCTATTTCAATGAAATAATTATAAAAATATCAAAATAGTGTTTTCACATGAATTTTGTGTATCATTTTGGCAATTTAGAATTAAATATTAGAGAATATTTCAGAAAATAATTTAGAATAATCATACAACACTAAAATCTCAACTATAATATTGCACTAACAAAGGGTCGTAGATTCATATTCCTTACCTCTTCACGCTTGGTGAACTACTCCTCGTTAAAGCATGCACTCCCTCAAAGGTCAGTGTTCAACACCAAATAATTTTTCTGTCCATTTTCAAACAATATATTATGAAAGCACATTTGAGTGGGCCCTTATAATAATAATAATAAAAAAGAACTTTAATTCGAATATAAACTTGTGGCACTATTCTTCCAACATAATATATATGAATGTGTAATGATTATTTCCACATCTTGCTATTTAGATTCTTTGCATGTTCTACAATCTAAAGCATTACATAAATAGGTACTCCAAGCTTAATTTTTAGTAGCATGTTCCTTTACACAATCTTTTGTAGATTACAACAAGCAAATTTTAAGAATCAAGAAGTAATGGTTTATGGTTCATTTTATGAATCATGAAGTAATGGTTGATTGTTCATTTTGAGAATCATGAATTAATGGTTAATGGCTTCCTCGTGTTGGAAGATTACACTTTTGAGGGGAAATAAAGAGTTAGAAAACCCTCAAATTTCTCACATTTTAATCTTTTCCTATTTTCACATCTGAAGATTGAAGAATCGATATCATGGAGTAATAAAGTTTTGGGCACTTGAAAGGTTAGAAATCTTGGTGCTTGAACAAATTTAAAGTAGAACATACTTGAATCGATATCATGGAGTAATAAAGTAGAACATGCTTGAGTGTTGTTTTTATACTCAACAAATTTAATAATGATTCAATAGATAAAAAACATAGAGATGAACAATACACTGAAGTCGAAACCATTTGAGGATGTTTATGTATCTAGAAATCCAATTTCCTCTTAGGCCAATGCCTAGTATGTTGCCTTTGAGATCTGATCTCTCCAAGGTTTTTTTTTATATCTGAGTATTTCAAAGTACAAAATGTTTTTAGGTTAAAAGGTTGATCATCTTTTTCAGCCTTTAAAAACTTAATATTTTACAAATTTTTGTATTAACGTTAATGAGATGTCTATTTTTTTTTACAAAGTTCTGTACTAAAGATTTTTTAATCATTGTCTTCGGTGTTACTAGATGTCTATTATTATTAGTAAAAAAATCTATTTATTTTTCAAACAATGAAAAAAAAATTGAGCTGTGTTTATATAAGGAAATGACAATATATATTTTTTGCATTGCAGGTCCATCCAAGGAGATGCTGAAAAATTAGAGAGGAATATGGAAAACTCACCTTATTTTCCATCACGCTAACTTTGGAGCCAAGCTTGCCAGCTTTCTTTCCCATCTTGGTGATCCAAAACGATTCAAACCCATGGGCCGTGAGTGCAACTGTGCGACCTCTGTCCAGCGTGCTCCTTTCATATATAATCCGGTGGTATAAACTTTGTTAGCTATTAGCCGATTCCAGTGTTGAGAGATGAGGGGTTAGGAACTGACCAGTGTTCAAAATTGAACACGTCACAGCCCGTCAAAAGGCTTTACACACGTCAGAAAAGTGTAAGATTTTTTTAGCCCGTAAAAAAAAAATCGGTGTGTAAAAACTGTTTGACAAATATGAGCAGTGTTCAAAATTGCACATGTCACAGCCCGTCAAAGGGCTTTGAACACATCAAAAAAGTGTGATATTACTTTTACCCATAAAAAAAATTCAGGGTGTAAAAATTGTTTGACAAATATGAAGGTTTATATTTTTATTAAAACTTCACCTGAAGGGCGCCGTTTCAACCTGCCACTTGCTAATTTAACCTGCCACCATAAATGTTCAAGCGAAGTTTTCTGAAAATGTCTATTCATCTTTAATATGTAATAATGCATCTGCTGACTACCATATCAGGGAGTGGACTGTAGTTTGTGGGTCGAATATATTTGTAAGTTATAACGTTACGTATCTAATAGCAAACCTATCACTGTGTCAGGCTATCACACCCTATGATTCTCGAGTCCCATGACAACTCCAGTCTCCCACTGTCCAGTTTCCACCTCGACCATTCTCGCCACCATCCACCGTCCACGGTTCGCAGAATCACAAAACATTAATTGCAGTCTGCCAGTCTGTATCCAAATTACCATGTGCAATTCACAAATCAATAAAAACTATTTTTAATTGGACATTCAACAAATTTTAGGGTAGAATGTATAAGTGTTGAAATTTCAAAGTCTGTATCCAACATGTAGAATGTATTGAAATTTAAAGACTCAGAGTATATTGAGCATTCAGGTCAAGGCAGAATGTATTGAAATTTCAGTGTATTGACATTCAACGCAGAATTATTAGGTATGGACATAGTATTATCAAAGTATATGCAGGCAGCGGGAGGGTCCTTTAAGTTCCTAACCCCTCGTCTCTCAACACTGGAATATCTGGCTAATAGCTAACAAAGTTTATACCACCGGATTATATACGAAAGGATCACGCTGCACAGAGGTCGCACAGTCGCACTCACAGCCCATGGGTTTGAATCGTTTTGGATCACCAAGATGGGAAAGAAAGTTGGCAAGCTTGGCTCCAAAGTTAGCGTGATGGAAAATAAGGTGAGTTAGCCATATTCCTCTCTAATTTTCTGCTTTTATAGGTGATGTTACGGGCCACGGCCATATATTAATTTTTATTATTATTATTAATTATTTAACAAATTTATGTGCAAAATTGTCTGTCAATCCGTAGAGAATATACGCGTAAGGTTCACTCTGTAAAAAACTTTAAAAATTGTCAAACTCTTTTTCTAAAATTATTCTCATTTCATGATTCTTTTTTCAAAAAACTTTATTTTCTTTCTTTTTCAACGAATTTTTGCATTCATGCTTTTGAAGTGGAAATTTTAGCTGGAAACTCAGAGATTAAAAAAAATATCCATGTTCACTTATGTCTAGCAGAGTAAATTCAGTCTTAATGTCATTAGACTCTGTAATTTTGTGTTTGAAAGATAGTAGAATGAATTTAATGGCAGCCGACGAAGATGACATCAATTTCTTGCTATATATTTAACATTCAATTGCACTTTTCGAAAACAAATAAGTGGCAAAATTATTTGCCACTTCAAAATTTGTCTTTGCTTTTAACATCTCTGCAAGAGGTATTTATTTGTTGTTTTTATTTTTGTGAAAGAAGTTCATTTTTTTATTATTATTATAAGGGCCCACTCAAATGTGCTTTCATAATATATTGTCTGAAAATGGACAGAAAAATTATTTGGTGTTGAACACTGACCTTTGAGGGAGTGCATGCTTTAACGAGGAGTAGTTCACCAAGCGTGAAGAGGTAAGGAATATGAATCCACAACCCTTTGTTAGTGCAATCTTATATTTGAGATTTTAGTGTTGCATGATTATTCTAAATTATTTTCTTAAATATTCTCTAATCTTTAATTCTAAATTGTCAAAATAATACACAAAATTCATGTGAAAACACTATTTTGATATTTTTTATAATTATTTCATTGAAATAGGTGACAAGTGTAGTGTAAGTTGTGTGAGAAAATGGCTTCCATTGGCCGTTCAAAGAAGGATAAAAAACAATTGTCACTTGTTGATGCATTTGGCATCTCTCGGCATTCTAGTCAACCATGTGATTCTCAAAATGAAGAATTTGATATTCTTGCACAAGAAGAACACGAGTTAGATGGAGCAGAATTTGTGGAAGAGGAACACCCATCAAAGAAACCTAAAAGGACATTCAAGGCCAAATGGAAAACAAGATTTCCATGGGCTTATGCTATAAAAGACTGCAATGGTGTACAAAGGATAAAATGTTCTTGGTGTGTCAAATATAAGAGAGATACTCCATTTGCTAAAGATGGAAGCACCACCCTTCAAGTTAGTGGCCTTCTTACCCATGCAGAATCAGAGCCTCATAAATTTGCATCACAACATTTGGAGGGAGAAAATAAACAAAGTAACCTTCCAATCACTAAACACATAGAACTCATGGTAGATGCTGAGAAGGAGAGAATCATATCAGTGATGGAAAATATGTATTTTGTTGCCATACATGATTTATCTTTGGAGCTCTATAAGCCGATTTGTGACTTGAACAAGTATAAAGGAACTCCACACATGCCTCTCACAGATGAATATTTTGCATATACAAATACAACATCTGGAAAAGAGTTTTTACAAGCTGCTAAGGAGGTTTACTAGAAAAAGTTGAAAGATGAGATATTTCATAGTCCATTTTACTCTATTTTAGTTGATGAAAGCACTGATCGTACTATGGAACAACATTTGATTGTTTATATTACATACTTGACACATGGAGGCAGAGGTCAATGTGTAACAAAATTTATAAGACTCCTTGAAATAAAGGATGGAACAGCTCAAGCTATGTATGATGTCGTGATCGCTCTTTTGACAGAGATGAATTTATCCTTAATGAAGTTAGTTGGATTTGGATCTGATGGGGCATCTTCCATGAGGGGAATTCGTGAAGGTTTGTCCACAAAGCTTCATCGAGATGCTCCTCATTTATTAGATATTCATTGCATAGCTCATCGAGAAGCATTAGCAGCAAATGATGCTTCATCTTATTTTCTAGAGTTGCAGTTTATTGATAAATTTGCAAATAAAATATATTCATGGCTTGGAAAATCTGCTAAAAGACATGGAGCATTGAGAGAGTTGATGGAGTCATTTCAAATCAGTAGGTTGGAGGTATTACAAATTCATCAAATTAGGTGGCTTTCTAGAGGAAAGGTCATGGAAAGACTTGTCAAACTCATGCCTGCTTTGTTGAAAGAATGGGAATTAGAGGAGAAAAAAATGTATGATTTGGCAACAATATTTCAGGTACAATTTTGCATCCATTTACTTGCAGATGTGCTTATTGAGTTAAATAAGCTGAATAAAAATTTTCAAGAGGATCATATTGACATTACTTCCATTGGGACTACATTAGATATCACAATTGACATGCTTCGTAGGAGATTTCAAAGAGGCATATTTGGGGCAGGTACTCTACATACATCATCTTTTCTAACCAGGGCACAAGGAGGATATCTTGAGTTTGCAGATGGAATAGGTACATTACATGTACATGCATTGAGATTTGAGAGCATGCCTAAGTCACAAAGATCAGGGACACTAGATGATTGCATTGAATTGGGAAAAAACTTTATAATTAAGGTAATTGATTCTCTTGATACAAGATTCACAGATTTACCTATATTTAATGTTGCTAAATTTTTCAGTCCTCGTAATTACTATGAGGAGACAGAAGATAGAGATCGTCAAACAAAAAGATGGTTAACATGTTTATGCGACAAATTTAGTGTTGGAAACTCACCTATTGTGGACAATGTTAAATGTTTGGGTGAGATGGATGAGTTTATTTGTACTATTTATACATCATATCCAAAAAAAACATATGTTTGGAGCATGGGATCTATGTGGCGGTGAACCTGAATGGTTTGAAGGGTTTCCATGTTTGATGCAACTATGGCAAGTTATTCTTGTACTTCCAGCAAGCACAGCCGTATGTGAAAGAGGGTTTTCAAAGTTAAATAGGATAAAGAATGATGATAGATCCAGGCTTTCTTTGAGCACATTGGATATGCTAATGTTTCTATCTCTTTGTGCACCTCATGCTCTAAATGAGGTAGATTGGAATGCTATTTATGATGCATGGAAGAATAAAAAAAATCGAAAACCGCTTCCATTAGACAAATAGATGGTGAGTTTTTGGAAGTTCTTTATATAAAATATGTTCTTTATTGTTTTTTATTTATAAAAATATTTTCTTTGCAAGTTTAGATAAGTGTTTTCAATATTTAATTACTAATTTAATAAGATTTTTTTTTCAAAATAATTAATGAATACTTGTCAAGAACATTTGAATCGGTCTAAATAAAGGTCTAAATGTTGATCAATTTGTCTTGTAATGACTTGTATCTCATTTTGTGTTTCAGGTATTTTATTTTTTGAATGGAGCCTAAAAAATGTGTTGGTGATATGTTTTGCTCACATTGAGGTGAACACGAGAAACATTTCTATGTAGATCACATAAATTTTTTGGTAGTTTGATATTTTTCTTGATACTATTTATTAGATGAAACATGACTTTTTTTTTATACAACTAATTATTTTTTCTCTTATATTTAGCAAATTAAATTTGAGTAAAAGAACCTTGTGTTGTCATTAATTTTTAGGCTCATTATGTGTGTTAAACTTTAAGTTTGTCACTTTGTAATTCCAAATTAGAGTGTTTAATTTTAAATTTTTTATTGGATCTCACAATATAACTTATTCATTACATTATTTATGAAATGGAATTTATTACATTTTAAGGGGAGACACTCTTATTAGATATGATACATTGACATTTTTAATTTGTAAAGTCACCCATTTAAAAAAATAAAATCTCTCAGTTGTAAAAAGTGTTCAATTTTTGTGACATGTGTGATTGATTTACTCTTTTCATATGAAGTGTAAAATGATTATACTACTTTTCATGGTTGAAGGGTTGGTCCAATATTTTCCCTTCACAATTTGAAATTGGGACTAGCCCATACATAATAACTGCTGAATGTCAATACAATGAAATTTCAATACATTATGAGGCCTGCGGCTATGCTCAAGAGTCAATATACTCTGAGTCTCTGAAATTTCAATCCAATCTGCGCTGCAAGCCTGCATTACATATACTTGAAATTTCAACACTTATACATTCTGCCCTGAAATTCGTGGAAATTGGAATGTCCAATTAAAAACGGTTTTCATTGATTTGCAAATCAGACTGTTTGACTTTGGATACAGACTGGCAGATTACAATTAATTTTTTGTGATTCTACGAACCGTTGAGGGTGGACGTGGACGGTGGACCGTGGAAAGTGGACAGTGGGAGACGGGACTGGGAGTCTGGGAGTCAGGGACTGGAGTCGTGGCACTGGCGAGTGGCGACTGGCGTGGACGGTGGGAGCTGGAGCCTGGGACGTAGAAAATTTCGCTTGAAAATTTATGGTGGCAGCCAAAATTAGTAACTGGAGTCTGGCATATTGAAACGGCGCCCTTCACGTGAAAATTAAATAATAATATAACCCTTCATATTTGTCAAACAGTTTTTAAACCCTGAGTTTTTTTTTACGGGCTAAAAAAATCTTACACTTTTCTGACGTGTGTAAAGCCCTTTGACGGGCTGTGACGTGTTCAATTTTGAACATTGCTCTCCAAGTCAGGTATCTCCAGGTCTTGCACTAAGCAAGAATTGATCCCTGGTGGTCTATATCAAAACAAAACAACTTCACCATTGAACTAAGAGCCCTTCGATAAAATTTCAAACATTCTACTCAACCATCGGGAGAATTTTCCATCCCCGTCCTGTAGTCCCCCAAACTTTCTTTTTTTTATCTAACGTTCTCCTCGAAATCCTTGCACGACAATCTCATATTTTATAGGTCAAATTACTTCCTTAATTTTCCTCCCAAACTGACGAAGCATTTGCCGATTTTATCCATCATATTTGACTATCGTCTTGTTTCTTCCACTTTCTTAGATTTGAATCCACGCTGCAATCCCCACCCTGCTGTACATGCGTACCAGAAATTTTTTTCTCTACTATGCCCAAGCCTAATTTCAGTGTCTTTGATATGAATCAGGGAACCAACACCTTCCACGAGTAAGCAAATCACAAATAACACTTCCACAAAGACAAGTCAGCAACAATAGGATTGGTCAAACCAATGGCTATAACAAGAAGCATGATGAAAAGACATGAGAAAGCCACACCATGAAAGATAGTTACCCTTACATTTACACAACCAGTTGGGAGGACTCGCCCTGCATCAGCGCGCCACGAAATGTGCCAGGTCATTGGGTCATTAACTCTTGTAGTATTAAAAAATATTACAGTCCAGTGTACTCTTAAAAAGGTATTTATTTTTATTAAAATAATTTAAGCGATTATTATTTTTTACATCTTCTTGGATTTTTTGGCAGCTAATATATTGTCGAATATTCTTAAAAAAACTATGGAATCACAATTTCCAAGTGGAGATCCGAAAAAATCTTACCAATAATCCATGATTTTATTAATTTTCATTATTCACAAGATATGTGGAGGAGGGGTTTGGAGAAATTTAGTATAGATATGTTACATTGGTGCTTGATATCACGTCCCATGAACCGTCATCTTACAAATATTCATGACTCATAGGTTGACTTTAAATTTGACATAAATCTAAAATCATCAAACAATTTTTACAACATTTTTTTAATGTTGACAATCAACCATCAAATTGTGCGTAATACTATTAATTTAATATATTAACTAGCAATCGCATCTGCACAATGCAATGTGAGTGCCAAAAAGTATATGTTATTTGATTTAGAGGGATAGTTATTACTTTTTTAGTTGATGTTGATCAGGGGTGTGATTAATTTTGTATGTGTAGGAATAAAGATGAAACATTGCATTAAAAGGATCTATGTGTACATTTCAAATTTGTTACAAATCCGTACATATACATTTGCAAGTCTTATATCATGAGATATGAAGTAAACAAGAATACATGAAAATCTCCTTACATTTACAGATTTTATACAAGCATATAGTTCAAGTAGGAATATGTCATTCTACAATTGATACTAGGCATGAACTTTATCTTGACTCACATGCTCTCATCAACCCCTACTCTAAGAGCACATGTGAGGAGTGAAAGGAAGAAATCAATGAGATCAAAGACACATTCCGCACACATCTTCTAAAGAAAAATCAGATGCAGTCAAAGCAATCACTTATCGTACATAAAAATAGAAGAGTCTTGTTGCATACCTGCAATAAAATATAATAACAATTATAATAGAAGCCATTTTGATATGTAAGCATAAAATCCTACATGAGTCTAGTCTAACCCACCCTAAGTTGTTGGCTGCCTAGGAAGATGAGTAATCTTATGGTAATACTAATAAAATTCCATTGATTAGTCGTCTTCTTGTAAAATGATCAAATCAGAACAAAGCTTTTAACTGTCTGAGACTGAATGATCAAATTCCTTCAGCTTGTATTATCATTCTAGAGTAGGTTTGAGATGCCCAAGATTAGACCATGGGGACTAAGTTCTGTTTTATTACAGTACAATGGAGGCATGAATATAAATAGACCTTCTTTAATAATTTTTGCTTGTTTAGGAAACCATTGTAGTTTCCCCATTTCATGTGACATGGCTCTTAGTACTTTTGTATTCCTTTTCTTGAGGCCCCCATTTCTTGTTAATTCTGTTACAGAATGAGAAACTCTACACTATTTCAAAAAGATTACTTGTCTTTTATCACATAAAAGAGGATTATCATGGCTTCAAATCCAGTCATCTCAGATATCCCTTTTGAATAATCCACATTTTGAACTAACTGGTGTCAAGCTTGATCAAGTAATGAATATCTTTCTCAACTCTTTGTATACCAACTCGCAGTCTTAATTTGTTTGTTGACTGGTTAAATTGATACATTATTCTTAACTTAAAGAGATGAGTGCAATGGATGCTAAAGCTCCTAGATATTTTCTTTCCATATTAGTTTACTGTGAGATTAAAATATTTTTTTAGGTTCTAAAATTAGTTCAGTAAGAGGCAAAAAATACAATTAATTCTCACTTCCCTAAATTCCAGAAATAACTATACATAAAATCAATCGACCATTTCTTTCTACTTAGTTTCAACCTCTTTCTTCCTCTCTTGTACATGAATCAAATTTTCCCAGAGCACATGACTCAAAATTCTCGTGAAATCAACACATTAAAGAATATTTTTGCATTTAAAACACATTCCAGAGATGAAATAGAAGTTGGAATCAAAGTAAATATGTGGTGAATCACCAAATTGGGGAGATTTGGCATCAAATGCCTGGTCAAAGGATCTTTTTTAATGCAAGGAGGAACAAAAATAGTTTTTTTAAACATTGTTGTTTCTTGAATGAATTAAAATATTGATAAAACCTACACGCTCAGCAGGTCTACGCATTGGAGAAAGGGAAAATAATTAATCTGCATTCTTGAAAAGAGAGCTCACATGAAGACTGCATACTTGGCGCGTAAAGAGATAAATCATTATTGAAGACCCCACGTTGAAAATGGAAGAGAGAAGCAGGCCAAATCATTGGCATATGGGCGCCTATAAAACAAACAGGTGGGCTTATAAAACAAAGTTTACCTTTTTATTTTATTGCTTTTTAACCATGTCTGCAAATATGTCATATTTGGTGCTTGAAGCAAGGCCAACAATTTAGAGCCCATGTTGAAATTATAAGAGGAAAAATAGGCACCCAGCTAGTAAGGAGAGAGGAAATGCAACATGCAAGCAAATTTAATATATTCCCAAGTAGAATACTCAGTCCACACAGGGGCCCAACTGGTTAAATTCAGGATTAAAATAAAATATGACCTGCATTTAGATAAAATAAATCATGTGTTTTATGTGCATGAGCTTGTGGAATTTTTTTTGCAACATCTGATAGAAGAAATTATGTTGTCACGCAAGGAAGACATCCTAACTCGTAGCGAGATTGTTTAAAAAAAAACTGGTAAAGTTTTATTTTAATCAAAAGAAGATCTTTCTTTTGCATGTTGGAAAGAATTGGTCCTTATTGGCGTGAAAACAAAAAGCTTCTTATTTGCACTCAGACACTAACCAGTACATGTGAAAAACAATTTGTGAATGCAAGGAGAGTTTGAGCACATCACCAGAATTTATTTGCAAATAGGAAATAAATGGTGGAAGAATTCATTAATAAATTTTATGCTCCCATGCAAACTCAGGATGCGGAATGATTCAATGGGTTGTAACTAAAGCTCTCCAAGAGAAAGTAATTAAACAAATCACCCATAGTATGTAAAATCGGAAAAGTAAAATTGTTAAAAATAACAAATCTGTAAAAAAAGCAAAATTGTTAAAAATAGCAAATTTGCAAAAATAAACCACTATAAAAAGTCAAAACTGTCATTTGGGCCATCAAATTTGACATAGTCCCGTAAAATATGACAAGTCATTTTTTTATAGATAAAACGGGTTGAAGGCACCCGTTCCCTATTTACATAAACAAAGACCCGACCTCAAGATTTCAAAGCAAAACAGCAAAATCA
Organism: Taxus chinensis; assembly: GCA_019776745.2. Classification (NCBI taxonomy): domain Eukaryota; kingdom Viridiplantae; phylum Streptophyta; class Pinopsida; order Cupressales; family Taxaceae; genus Taxus; species Taxus chinensis. The sequence continues at coordinate 693,369,352 of CM034146.1, forward strand.
AAATATGACAAGTTATTAAATTAGTGTATGTGATGCATATTTAAATAAAAATAAAGACATGTTAATTAAATTTGACTACCGTATAAATGCATTATATTTTTATAATTATAAAGTACAGTTAAATTGGTTTGAAAACCATATAGAATGAAAATTTTAATTATACTTTCCAAAATACAAATTATCAAATATGTCTATATATATATTGTGTTACAATTTTTTTACTTTGGTCTCAAAACATTTTTATAGTCAACTATTATATTTAACCCTTTATACAATGTATCAAGTCACACAATTTTCTATAAAATATAAATATTATCATTTTTCAAGAATTAGAAATAAAAATATTTGGTATGTCTACATAAGTATTGTATTTTCTACAGTTTAATGGATAGGTAGAGATGGAGAGTGAAGGGGTCGTTAATAATGTTATTTTCCAAAAAGAACATCATCAAGTAAGAATGACATGTATAGTAAGAAAGTGTAATTGAAGTCTATGATATTAGAAGGTGAGAAAATTGATTTCAATACAGAACGTACGCTTTTGTCGTGTCTTTGATACTGATGTTGAATACAATATGTGAGTTGTTACAAGATGAGAAAGGGCTAGAACTACATCCCTCTATTGCCACTATAATGGATACACTTATACATTTTTATAATAATTGAATACAAACACATATTTTAGGGTATACCATATTCATCTAACATATAATCTTAAATTTATATTCATTTTTCTTTTAAGTATATAAAACAAAATTGTAACTTTTATGAAATTTATAACGATGCGTTATTTGCATCTTCTAAGGTTGTAAATGCTAGTTAAGTCAATTTTTCATGAGGTCTAATTTTTATTTTCATTGTTTAGTGTGTAATGTGTCTCTTTTGTTTTTTCAATCGTACTTCTACTTCTAATCTAGAGGTGTATGTGAGGATCATACTAAATGGTTGGTGTGGGGCTTCAATATGCCGAGAATATGGTCAACACAACTTTGGAATGTGTGGGGTTTAAATTTTGGGTGGAGAAATTTGAATGTTGTAGTATGAGTTGGAAGATCAACTCACCTAATCCCCTTCCACTAGATGTACATTTTCATTTGTTAAGAAGAAAATAGAAAACAAAAATGTAATAATGTGTAAATTATTGAGACTATATTATGTAGAAAAGATGTATATTTTTTAGAGTGTCAATTTTTTTTTACAAATATCAAAACAACAAATATTGCATTTGATATTCACATGTGTATTTAGTTGATTACACCTTTATATCATTTCAATTGCTCCAGCTTTGTGTCATTGCAAATGATATACCTTTATGTCATTTCATTTGTTGCAACTTTGTGCCACTGCAAATGATACACCTTTATGTCATTTCAATTGTTGCAGCTTTGTGACATTACAAATGATAAAAAATTATGTCATTTCAATTGTTACAATTAAAATTAAGCCAAAAATAATATTAAAGTTGTTAAAATTATAAAATTGGAAAAGTCAATAAAAAATATATTTTGATTGGTAGCAAAGGGGGAAAAACTCAAAAGTTTCGTCACTAAAAAATTACCGTGAGGAAAAGACCGTTGAGTATGATTATATCCCATGTTGGATTTGGATTTGATATGAAAAGAAACCTCTTTATGTGGATAGAGATATATGTAACGAAGACATGTGGACGTTATGAAACCGATCATAATCATTGATGTTGATTATGATTCAACTGAGACGAGTGGACATTATGCTACTATCATTCAGAGAAGGCTATCCTAGCGAAAAGATCACATGGCCTCCATAATAATGACCATATGATGCCATATTGATTGACATACATGCATATCTCTTTGTGGGACCCACATCATCCTCCTTGGCATCCAGTCTATCAACCTAGTCACCATTCTCCAAAACAGTCACGAAACTCCATTACCGAGGTTGATCTGAAGGTAAATACGAGCAGAAAAAGAAAACAAATGATGGGATGAGGAAAGGACATTAGAAGGTGACGACATTTAATGCAAAGCTTAGGAAAATGTGTGTAATTTGGTCTCAATTAAACAAGGAACAAAACTTTTAGTTCCAAAACCAGGAACTCTACAACTATATTCGCAAGATTTTGGGAGAATTGACAAAAAGGTCCACTATGCAGAATTACAAAGAAGCATTAGATCTTTAAAAAAACATTTAGGTGCTTGTGATTTTCAGATTTTAAAGTTGTTCATAGATAAACATTTATTATTATTATTATGTTCTATAGATTCGTGAAGTTTTTTAGACCAAAACACGCACATATAGTATCAATACCAATACTTATATATGGTATTTTGGATTTCTATATACACATTGTGTGTATACCACATAAGAGAGATAAAAAATGGTCTATACAATTATCTTCATAGATAGACATTTTAAAACTGCTATGAGGCTATGCGATTTTTCTGATTTTAAAATTGTTCACAGATAGACATTTTTTAATTTTTCTATCTTGTAGAGCAATCGCCTGCAAAGTATATATAATTATGTTTAAAACATTTCTTAAAAAACCATGGCTATAATGAATGAAAAACAAAAAAAGGTATCTTTAAAAAATGGGCTAGGTAATAAGTAGACAAAGCAACTTGCTACTGATGCTAAATTCACAGGTAATATTGAGCATTAAAAGGATTCCTTCTCCATGATTCATTATAAAATGTGGCCCAAGAATGTGGCTGGAAATGAACCTGCAACAATCTTCCAGCCATTTTCACTGTATATTAAGAAAAAAAGTGAAACATATATGGATTATGTGAAGAGACCAAATCCTCTTGGACCAAATGCAACTTTGTTTGTCACATACATGCAAATGTGAGACCCTATGTATACCATAGGTTTCAAATACCAGTATCCTATAGCGATGTTTGCGACGTTTGTCACATACGTACAAAATGTGACACCCTGTGTATACCATATATTTTGACTAGCAGTTTCCTACTACGCTGATTGCATTGTTTGTCACATGCACGCAGATGTGACACCATCTATATACCACAATGTTTGAATAACATTATCATATAATGTTTTTTGCGACATTTGTCACATACGTGCGCAAACATTAGACCTTGTTTATACCAAAAATTTTGAATACCAATATACTACAATGTTGTTTGCATCATTTGTGATTAAAAACTCCAATGTTTTGAGGAATAAAGTGTCGATATAACACTTAGAATTATGATATATATTATTCACTGAAAATGGAACTTTTAGTGCTTCAAAAATTCAAAAATGTGTTTGCTTTAATACATTAAAATCAAGTAAAGATAGAGCAATACAAAACAAATCTAAAACACCTTCCAAAAATTACAAACAAACCTCCAAGTGGGTTGCTCCAGCTGGGAATAAAAAATAAAAACACTGCTATAAATTTATTATTCATATCCTTGTAGAAATATGCAAAATCCGTTGATTCCACTACTAGAAAAGATTGATTGCAAATAACATTATCATATAATGATGTTTACGAAATTTGTCGTAAATGTGACACCATGTATATACCACATATTTGGACTACAAGTTTTCATATAACGTTCTTTATGTCATTTCTCACATACATGCAAACATGAGACCCTGTGTATACCATAGATTTGGACTATCACGAACCATTTATCTTGGTGACAGGATTTCATTGATGACCTGTGGCTATCTTGGAAATAAGATCTTGGCCACATGCCACCATTTGATTGCAAACACATATATTAAAAAATTAGGTTTTTGGTATACGCACATAATGTGGTATACATATTTGTGTATACCACAAACCTAAAAAAAAGCTAGGATTCAAACCCGTGACCTCCCAAATACAAGCACTTGTGCCTACCAACTTGCCTAGCACTTACCACATCCCACAATTTTATTACAAACACATATATTAAGATTTTAGGTTTGTGGTATACATACATAATGTGGTATACATATTTGTGTATACCACACTATGTGTGTATACCAAAACCCTAAAAAAAACTAGGATTTGAACCCGTGACCTCCCAAATGAAATTACTCATGCCTACCAACTTGCCTAGCACCTGCCACATGCAACCATTTGATTGGAAACACATATATTAAAAAATTAGGTTTGTGGTATACACATTTGTGATACCAAAAACCTAAAAAAATCTGGGATTCAAACATGTGACCTCACATTTACAAGCACTCATGCCTACCAACCCACATGGTAACTGTCACATGCCACCATTTGATTGCAAACACATTTATTAAAAAATTAGGTTTGTGGTATACACATTTTTGTATACCACAAACCTAAAAAAATCCAGGATTCAAACCCTTGACCTCCTAAATACAAGAAAACAAATATGGGATTCAAACCCGTGACCTCCCAAATACAAGCACCCATGCCTACCAACCTGCCTAAGACTTGCCATATGCCACCATTTTTATTGCAAATACATATATATTAAAAAAATTAGGTTTTTGGTATACACGCATAATGAGGTATACACATTTGTGTATACTACACTATGTGTGTATACTAAAAACCTAAAAAATTTGGGATTCAAACCCATGACCTCCCAAATTCAAGCACTCATGCGTACCAACCCACCTAGCACCTTCCACATGCCACCATTTGATTAAAAACTTATATATTAAAAAATTAGGTTTGTGATATACACATTTGTGTATACCACACTATGTGTGTATACCAAAAACTTAAAAAAATATGGAATTTGAACCCATGACATCCCAAATACAAGAATTTGTGCCTACTGACCCACCTAGCACCTGCCACATGTAACCATTTGATTGTAAACACATTTATGATTTCTTGAACTTGTCAATTTTTTCCGAATCTTGACCTTCAGAGGTTCTTGCTCATTCTTACACAAGTAATTATTTAGCTCTAAGTCCCTCCTCTTTAGGATTTTTCTCACCACCTTAGTTATGTTTTCAACTCATTAGACTTCTCCTAATCCTTTCAATTTGATCATTCTCTTACCCATCACCCTCAAGATCATTTAACAAAATAAACTATCTTAATCTTCATACCACTTTCCAGACTGTAATAGGACAGTCACTCCGAGTTTCCATTCTTTTCCCTTCTCTGAGATGTCCTTAAAAATTCTTAATATCCTTTCCTGGTTCCATTGATTCACTCTTCACTTTTCATTCTTTTCCACTTGATAACTAGTTGGTCTTAGCTCTCATTTTCATTGTTCTCTTGAGATTATCTTAGTCTCACACCCTGCACATTATACATGCATATACAATATCAACACTTAGTCAATTTCAATTGACACTCAGGTATTTATTTAATCTCCCCCTTGAATATCATGGTTCCACAGAGTCCATCAAGTGGAAGATAGGTTATCACCTTCACTAAATTACTTCTGAGATTATTAGCTACGTGCAGTCAGCTTGTTTCTACCAGTTTCATACTTTTAAGTCTAAGCCTTGGATATTCACGGTCCTCAAACTTGTCGACAACTAAAACTACATTAAAATCTTATTCCCACTATAATATTTCAATCTTCTAAGGTTTTTATAGTTTCTTATCTCGGTTTCTCTTGTAACAAAAAATGAGTGTGCTTAAATTTATTAGAATTTCATATCCTCTGAGATCTTGCATGCATGTTACTTGACAAGAATAGAGAGATAACAAAAATTCATTACTCCTATAACACTTGTAAGGGTTTTTAAACATTCATGCTTTATCCAATACATCATTCTCAAACTCAAAACATTGTGTTTAGTTGTCTTAGTCTTGGATAGAGTGCCTTCTAATCTCACTCCTTATTTTAAAAACCATACCTTCAAGTCTTAACATACTGCAATATTATTTTCATTCCTTGGTAGAGCTTATAAATCTCATCAATCATCATGCACTTAACTAGTAAGATTATATGATCATACTTCTTAGTTTTAAACCATTACATAGTTCCGTATGCACATAAAATTATAATTTTCCAAACCCTTTACTCACCATATGGAACTTACATGTTCATTTTAAAAGATACCTAACGGTGATTCGTTAGCCACTTCACAATCACTTAATTCAAATACCATATCCACAGAGTCATACATAGTATTTCCAGCTTGTTGCTTCTTAGGTTACCTATAACTTCTTAGGATTTGAAAGGATAGAAAATACTTTTTTCATTTTCACTACCTTCAACCTCTGTTATACCTTAAATCCCTTATTTACAATATGTTCAAGACTCTATCAAGTCATTATACTTGTGATTTATTAAACTTGTCAAATTTTTTTCCCAATCTTGAATTTCTAGGTTCTTGTTTATTCTTGCACAATTAGTTCTTTAACTCTGATTTCCTCCTCTTTAGGATTTTTCTCACCACCTTAGTTATCTTTTCATCTCATTGGAATTTTCCTAATCATTTCACTTTTCTTATTCTCTTAGCCATCACCTCATGAATATTTAACAAAATAAACTAGCTTAATCTTCATACTGTGATTGTTTATTTGTTTATAACAGAACTTGAGGTACATACATCAGCTAAAAAATTTTCCCGTAGTAATTTGAATATGACCAAAGAAATTTGAATATGCCCATAGCAACTAAAGAAGTTTCTCTTAGCAGCTGAAGAATTTTCCCATGGCATTTCAGAAAGTAGGTTGGAAACACTTTCTGTGGCAAGTGTTTAGATCATTTTTATGACTTGTGTCATATTACGGTGCCTTATGTTTACAAAAATAACATATAATGTATATCGTTTCATATAATAATATGTTAAATATCATGCTTACTGATTATACTAAGTTGTTTATATTATTATTTGTACGATGCCACGAATGAAAAAGTTCAAACAATTGCTTTCCCTACATGTTCAAGACGTGGGAAATAGGAAACCGCATTTTTGTCAAGATGATCTTGAATGGACACCGATCAAGGAAGATAATGGTCCCTAATATATTTGTGCAGAAATACCTCTAGCACAACTCGATGCCTTTATTAAATGGGAAGGCCTTCTCGATAGCTTCGAGATGACATTCATATGCAAGAAGAAAAGTAGACACCCTCTTATGAAGGAAGGCACACCACCACAAACTACCATAATGTATTGCAGGTTTGTTCATATTAACTTTACACTTGGTTGTCCTTAGGAATAGTGTTCACATATGTTAGCGCTGTATTTTTCACATTCTATACCTGATATCAGTACGTATTTCCTTTTATTTTAGCTATCGGTGTGCTTATGGCCCTGACGACAATAAGAACAAACCACCTACTGGTGAAATAATTATGAGGTTTAAAAAAAACGTGGATGTCAGTGCCTTTTAAATGTGAGGGTTATGTTTGGTACGCCAACCATGGTACATATCATATACAATTATATGTATCATGTTGATAATAATAGTGAGTTTTGCCATGGTGTAAAGGACACAAGCTTGGATCCACAAAGTGTTTTTGCTCTGAATATATTAGTTGAATGTAAGAAATACATTGAATCTCTTTTGCTTGCTGGTATATTTTTTGACACCATTATTAAAAGGCACTACATGGATCTGGAGTTGGTGAGGATTGTTAATAAATGGGATGAGTGCTTCAATAGGAAAGTCATGTTGAATGCGTGGAGGAGGGTGAAGAGCATTAGATCCCAAAAGTACCAACACAACAAAACTAGTATCAACTTGTGGCATGTCACAAAAAGGGATAAATTTTTTATTATCAAAGGTCATGTGGGACTGATGAGCCTTTCATTATGGGCCTTCAAATAAACGTGGATTATTGAAATGATTATTCTTCATTCCCACAAATCTATCATTGCAATGGATTTCTTGTTCTCATCTAATAAATATGGGTTAAGAACATTGTTGTCTCATTTCCATGCATGATTGATATTTAGATATATTTTTTGTCGTCATTCTCGTACTAACAATAATTTCATGTACACATTTGCATTAATACCAATTATACACGCTTCTTGTTTTCAATGAGCAAGAGGTTGGGGTTCTTATTACATGGGAAGTTTCATCCTGTAATAAAGTGGACAACATATATGGATGGCTTGCTGAAGTATACATGAGGGTAAAAAGGAAAATGATGGATTGGCATGTCAATACATTCATTATGGATGATGCAGATTCCCAAAATACAAGCTATAAATTATAAATTTAGTAATATGTTTTTCTATAAATTTAATACACATAATTCACATCCCTAACAATGTTATTTTTTTCTTAGGGATGCATTTAGTTTTCATGTCTTGTTATGTATATGACATGTTCGTGGGGCTCGACTAAAGAATATTTACATGTTTTTATTCTTCATTTTTGTAATACAATGTTTATAGGTGTGGGTTGTTTTTTTTTTATCTACATTACTTATTGCCATGTGACAATTTTATTTACAGATATACAAAGAAGGATGTGGGGACAATTGTAGACACCCCAAAATTACACACATGTTTCCACCTATTCCCAGTGTTATCCCAATACACTATGTTATTCACCCATTTGTGATTAATTGATTAAATTGATTAATTCATACACATTACACCCTTTAGATTAATTAAATTAATCCATAGTACCCCTTTAGTACCCCTTAAGTTAAGTTAATTATCATTTATTAATTAAATGATTAATTAATTAAGTGTGTGCACATCCTAGTCAACTGCCACTTAGAATCCACTTAGACTCCACTTGGACTCCATATCCTCATCCTAATTAGCTACACTTCTAGAATCCTAGAAAGGTAGGAGAAATTGAATTACACGTACAACCACCACCCTGGATGTAACTTCTGTAATTAATTCTATTACTGCCCCTAAAATTCCCCAGCACTACTGTAACTTCCTCCAATGTTATTTTTATCATGAGAATTCAATGTTTAACTACTTTCCATCTACTTCTACCTCTATAAATTGTAGGCTCACCCTCTTATAAATCCTCTTAGATTTAAGTTCAATCACTTTGCTAAATTTTCAAGACAAATTAGCTGTGTTTGTAGCATTTGCACTTACATTTGGAGAACATTCAAGAGAACCCACATCCATTTATAAGGTTCCACAGATGAAGTCTCTATAATCTTACTTAGGTTTGCACTAAAGGATTACAGGGAGGTTTGCATTGTATTTTTTTTGTCTTCCATTCTCAGGTAGTTTTTCATTGTTTACATTTTGGCATGCCTGGTGGTAGGCTCCACTTCAATTTCTCTTCGCGAGACAATGAATCCCAAAAATTTTCTTGAAGTGACACCAAAGACACATTTTTTTGGATTAAGGCAAACCTTGTACGCCCTTAACTGCTCAAATATACACCTAAGAATGGTTGGATGATAATACAATTTTTACAGGATTGGGTTACATTTTGTTGTTTTGCATTTCTTATTGTCATACAAAAATTTTATTTACAGATATACAAAGAAGGAAGTGGGGAAAATTATGTTCAAGAAACTATGCATCATCATGTGCACCATTAGCAATAATGAGCATGTGACCTTTTTCCTCATCGATAAATTCATGAAGTTCAAAGAGGAGACCGCCTTTATGGAGTATTTTAGAAAGACATGGATACAAGATGGACGTATTGGTGAGTGTTAACTACACAGCTATGTGTAGAGTTAATAATTTTTAATTCATTTCTTTTTTTTGTTTCCACATGCAGCTATGTGGTCAAATAATTTTCACAACTTCACCCGTGCCAATCAAGATACAAATGTATCCATAGAATCTTACCATTATTTCATAAAGACCCAATATTTGTGCGATCGAAGAAAGAAATGCACAAGGAGAATGGATTGGTTGTTATACACATTGGTGTTTCAATTTGAACCCCATTACAAACACAAGAGGAAGTTGCAAGTATCGTGTTTCTTGACAAATTAAAAGAAGGAGAAGGAACTTTTGACTGCCATTAAGAGGACCGCAAGCAATACCAGACAATGAGTGTTTTGTAAACCATACCATTCATGGGTCTTACATGGTTAGAAGTCAAACATCCAAGGACCTATGGTATTTAATTCAAATATTCAACCCAAATTTTTAAATGTTTGCAACTGTCATTGGGATATAAAAGACAACACCTGTAAACATGTTTTAAAGGTGTTGCAACTTGAGAGGACACACGAAGGTAGTGCATCTACTAGGGATCCAAATTTCAGTGGTGAGGGTGTATGTTTTTGTTTCATTATTTTAAATATTTCATATCATTTTTATCCTCATAACAATTCATTTTACATCCTCTAAAAGTATTGTTATCATTGTATATGACCATGTTGTTCATGTTGCGGAAGCAGTTGAATGCATTGTGCCTGAAGAAGCTCCATCTATAACACCTTGTCAAACTGTTATATTCCTCTTTTGCATTGCAAGCGTTGACATGTGATTTTCAGGACAAATGTGTGTTTTGTGGTTGTTGAAAAATCATGCTTGCCATGGATAAATCATTTCTGCTCTTTGATTGTAGGGCTAATATGTTGTTGCTTGCAATAATCTATTTCACTTCTTATGAGTAAGTTGTAATCTGGTTTGAATGGTTGCAAAATTATCCCTTACTATTGGACTCATCCTTGGATCAATTCCATTGATCCAAGGTATGTTTTAAATATTCTTATCTAAACTGAATGAAAAACTAACATTCATTGATTAAGAGACTTAACAGACTGAACTTGTGTTTGTTACAAATTCTTTATTATCTGAAAGACCATTCCTGCACTCTGTTTTGTGTTGTTCTCGGCTTCTCTTGATTGACCCTTGCAGGGCATGGCGTTAACGACGTTAAGGGAAATAGAAACCTTGAGTGTCTCCAACAGGATTCTTGAGAAAGAGAGAATATAAACATGTCCTATATATAATAAGGTCTATCCTAATGGGATTCAAGACTCCGGGTAAATTTTCCTAACTCTTTCAGTACGCACACGTCTACGTGGGATGACATCCTAACCTAAGTTGTTAATACAAAGTTAGTATGTAGGGAAATAACCTAAGGGATGCTAAGTTATCTCTAACCTATTGCCTAATACTATCCACTTAAGCTATGCCTAACCTAAGGTGGCAATCTATTTGATTCAAGGTTATATCCTAAGGTTATACTTTTAAATTAACCTAAGATCTAACCCAAGAGGCAAGGTTACATTACAGTTTCAAATGGGAGGTTTTTTACTCCACAAGTTCACCTGCCAAAGAGAAGAAGGGAGGGGCAAAACAAAAATTTCCAACCTTTAGAAAGAAGCCCCTCCTTAAAATTTATAGGAGAAAAAGAGAGGGAGAAGAGAGGAATTTGAAATCTGCCCCAACCACCTCCAGAATGACTGCTCATCTCATAATGATGGTAGGTGAGAACCCAGCGAACCCAAAAGTGGCGAACTGTATTTTGCATTTTTTAGAATTTTTTCTCACGAAATTAAAGATATCTAGTTGTAGTTTGATAGAGGACCTCTTAAGCTTTCCAAAAAGTCCAACCTTGCATGAATCTGATCTCCCAGTCAAAAGTTATGGCCATCTGAATATCTGCGCCAGGGTCTGCTTGCTGTCAACGCTCAAAATGTTGTGCCTCGGCGCATCCATGTGTGTGTCGACATCCTCTTACATGCACCAAGGTGCAACTTTTACCATGTCGACACTCTGTGTCATGCACCATTTATGTGTGCCAAGGTGTAACTTTTTCTATGTCGACACTCTATGTCATGCGCCATTTATGTGCGTTAAGGCGCAACTTTTTCTATGTTGACACTCTGTGTCATGCACCATTTATGTGCACCAAGGCGCAAATTTTTCTATGTCTACACTCTGTGTCATGCACCATTTATGTGTGCCAAGGCGTAACTTTTTCTATGTCGACACTCTGTGTCATGCGCCATTTATGTGCGCCAAGGCACAACTTTTTCTATGTCGACACTCTGATTTTCTTTGATTTCCAGATTATTCTGCTTGTCTATATCTACCCGAGGGGAAAGATATATACAACAGAAACCCTACTTTAGGATTCTAGAGAAAGAGATAAAAATGTGCCCTATATCTATAATGTCCATCCTAAAGATATTTGGGACTTAGGTAAATTACCTAACTCTTTCTACACCACTTTATGTGCGATGACATCCTAACCTAATTGTTAACGCTAAGTTAATATGAAAAAGGGAAATAACCTAAGGGATGCTAAGTTATTTCTAACCTATTGTGTTGGTTAATCTTCATCCTAACCTAAGGTGGAAATTTATTGTTTGGGGGTTATATCTAAGGTTATATATTTTAAACTAAGCTAATATCTAACCTAAGTAATTCTATCTATCCTAAACTAATGGGTATGAGAGGGAACCTATAGGTGGATTGGCAAGTGGGAGCTAAGCGGTGGTTCCTAAGTTTTTAATGCGATGGGATTTTGATTGATTTGGCATTAATTCATGGTTGTACTACCAGTTTGGCATGGACTAGTGAAATTTGGAGGAACCTACGTGGAAGCATCACTAAGTTTAGAAATGCATGTGGAATTTCAATGTGGTCTCGCCAACTTTGGATGGTGGTGGCAAGGAGAGATAGGTGGGAGTATGTAATTAAATGTCATTAATTCTCCTTGGTTCTGGCGAGCAAACCATCTTGGAAGGCATGCTGGAAGATTTTTGGGTGGTTGTTTTACTTTACATACTTCATGATTTTTACTCTGCATGGAACTATCTAGTTTTTCGAACCAGCACATTGATATACACTTAGTGGCTATTTTTGAATTCTTTGTTCTATTTTTGGTTCGAGGAATGTATAAGAGGCATTTTTGAAAAATATTATGGTTTTTTGATCTTCCTTAGAGAAGAAGGGGTTTTGGAAACTTGGATGGAAGTCTTCTTTGAATCGGCAGAGGAACTATCAGGTATGATAGAATCTACCCATTAAGATTTCTTGCTTTCTTCTAAATGATTCATTAAAACAATTCTGCTCACTGGAATATATATATATTTACATGATGTATCTAGTTATTTACTTGCATGGGATTCATGAAATCTACGTGGGTTTTAGAATGTGAATCCTTTGATATTAATGGTAGTTCTTGGGAACTTTCTTTGAACTCGTTGTTACAGGGTATGCATGCGAATTTGTATTGAAACTCTGTGACGTGTACTTGAAGCTCTAAAATTAGAATTTGAAGCTCTATAGCTTGTATTTGAAGCTTTGTTTCTAGTATTTGAGATTAATGTTGAGTGAACTAGCTTGTTACTTATTTGGTTTTGAATCTCTATTTAGTATTGTGTTTTATGAGCTTGAAGTAGAGCTTTGTAGTTATTATAAGCTTATATTGAAGGTTCAAGATTTGTTATGAGTTTTTATTGGGAACCTGTGTGTTTGTTTTGGATTTTTTTTGGAGCTAAGTGTAGTTCTGAACCTTTGGTTGAATCTTCGTATTCAACAACAACACTCGTATATAGTTCTTACAAATACCAAACTTACTATTGTGTGGTTGATTTTTGTTCTATACTTGTCATTCTGAACTAGAATTTTATTTTCATTTAAGGATTTGAGAATACTTTGAATCATATTAGAGAATTGGTGATTTGATTTTGAGCTCATATTTAGGGCTTTGTGTTTCTCTTAGGCTCAAATTTGATCTTTTGTTTGACTGAGCTGGTGTTGGAGCCTTGTAAAGTTTAAACTTCTACGTTCAAAGCTCATAATCAACACTGTACAGGTATTCCATGATTGCTGTTTTCTGGAATTATGTTGGAATCAAAGTGATTACCTATATTGTGAGTTGGGTTTGGTTGGTATTTGGTTTTGTAAAGCTTTATTTTCTTTATAGATTGTCTACTCGATAGGAGCTTGAAGATTTTAATTTCAGTTTGAAGCTGATTTGGTAATCTCCTTGTAATATCCTTCATGTTGCTTCTTGAGTGTGATTGGTTTTTATGCTTCTTTACCTTTGGAATGTATAACCTTCTTTTGAACTAGATAGGGAGAGAGAAATTGAAGTCTTAACCTATCCTTCTCTATTCTGAGTGAACCCGTTGTCATGCGGAAAGCTTGACTGTTTTGTTTTTAATATTGTGAGGGGACGAGAATTATGTCCTGTAATGGGTCTAGTTGGTCCTTTGATCATTTGGTAACAGTCAAATAAAGTTTGATGTTACAGGAAGTGATGTATTACTCTCTTTGGACCTTCTTAATTGGTTTATTGGGTTTTGTTGGAAGTTGCATTTAAAACCTAGAATATTGAATCTTGTTTAATAGTATATATATGTATATATATTATCTCTATTCGGATAATTTTGCATATATGTTATTATTTCGAACATGAAATTCATACTTCTTGTATCAATTTGTTAAAGCCATGTAATAAGAATTCAATTCTTGAGTTCGAAATTCCCTTCTGCACTTATATATCTTCTCTATTTGTGGACTCTTATTCCTTGAGGGGATCATAGAACGAACCTCTGAGTTTCAAGAAAAGAAAAGAATTATGAACCATGGGGACAGTATATAGCTAGGGACTGTACTCTGAATTTCTTTTTAAGAGTTGAATTTGTACTAGAGCTTGGTGAATGGAAATAGGATAACAAACTTGCTAGTTTTTGTTTGGGAAGATGCTAGTGTGCATATCTTTAACTGGGCATTTAGTTTTGTGTTCTCTATAGGGAACTAACTAGATGAATTTCTAAGTTTAGTATTAGATAATGGATTTCATTTCATAGTATAAATGAAAATAAAATATGGATTGGGTCCTTTGTCTATTTGAGATCTTTTATATGTTGACTTTATAAGTTCATTGACCGAACTTCTCTTTTATTAATTCTCTTCTAAGATGGGAATTTCCTTGCAGATTAGTTAAGGGATTTAGTTGCTATTTTAGTATAGCTTGGATTTTTGGAAAATTAGCTATCAGACCTTTTTGAATTATAAACCACTAATATACTAGAAGTCAGTAAAACTTTCAGTTAGATTGTTTTAAATCTACATGGATTGAATTGGGATTCTTGTTTGGTTTTTGCCTCTTTATTTAAAGACTCCTTATTTTGATCATCTTTGGAATAAGGTAGTGATATGTGTGTACTAAACATAATTCTTTCCTTCAGATGAAAGTATGTCTGGGATTTAGATATGTATTGATTCCCTTCTTTGATTATATATGGAAAGATGAAGAATACTAATATGAGTTATGTTGTAACTAACCTATTTTGACTGCTTAGAAAAGATAAAAGTGTATTTCTATTTCTTATGGGTTTATGAAATAATTGAATGACAAGACTTGTTGATTGTTTAAGGTAATTGATACGATCAATTAAGTCTTGTGATATAATTTTGATGATGTAGATTTTATTATGCTCTTTTCTTGATAAGTGAATTAATACTCTCTTAATTGATACTTATTTTTGGATGTTATTACTTATTATTATTTGTATGATGTATAATAATTGTTTCATAAAAGCAGAGTTGTTTTATGAAAAAATTAATGGAATGCAATTCACTTTAATGCTTAGTGCTTATCATTCATCAGTTCATCGAACTGACCCGTGCTAGAAATTTTACTGATGGACATCCTAAGTGATAAAAGAAGACAAGAACTTTCATGTTGTATTGGCTTATTTAATTATGGATCTTATGTAAAGAGATATCGATTCATTCCTGAGTTGTATTGAAAAAGAAAAGTTGTATTCTTTTTGGAATGGAGGTTGTTCGTTATACAGTATGCCTGAAATGCATAGTCTTGTAAAGGTATAAGTTTATAATGATGAATTGGAATTTGGAGATTAACTTGTATTGGTAGTGTAAATTATCTTATATTTATGAAGAAGATGTGAGCTCCTATCTTGATGATATTTTTCATATTTGTTATATGCTTAATTCGGATAAAATTGATCAGTTAGATTAAAGGGAAATATATTGGATTTCCCTCATTAAGATGTAGCTTTTTAAGTTACATAAGATAATGATTTTTATCTAAACAATTCTAAACATAGTAATGGAAAGTGTAATGCATATGCGGTAAAACTATAGAGATTGTGCAAGATAAGAAAGATTTGACAAACCCTAACACTTAATTAGGTAGAGGAAGACTCTTCCTCGCTCAAAGGAATGTAATCTAAAGAATGGTAATATGATCATATAATCATTACAATTCATTTTCCTATAAAGTCTACTATAGCTGAACCTATTTGGTTGCTACACCCTATTTGAATGATTAAGTTATATTATAACGGAACTTATGATATTGTTGTCTTATTTTTGGTTAACTGGTTATTAATCCAAGTAAAACGAACCTGGAAAGTAATTGTAAGTTAAGGAAGTTATTTAAGGGCTAATCGAATTAAATTTTGAAAATAACTTATGAGAGTTTTGGATTAGGTTTTAGCAAGGTTGTTGTAATTGGTGCAATAATCCAAATAAATAATGTATTAATAACCTCCTTGGGGTATGTACATTGTGATGAGGCAGTTTCTCTAAGATGTTGACACATGCCAATTGTAGGGCTGTACCTTCAAGAAGACGGGGGTCTTCTCGAAGATACATCATTACATTTTACATGTGGCAACACCCTTCTACATTGATCATCTGAGATCTACACACAAATAAGGACTTGAACTTAATTTCTCTCTAAGTCAAGTTAGTGGCATGTTTAGGATAGCTAGTAGCTATCAATGGCTCAGGGTACCTTGGCACATCAAGTTGACTTAGGTAACCTGAGTATGCCCATATACCCTAAATCATTGTGAGTGTCTTCCCTATAATAAAATATGTTTCTAATTAGGGCTAGGGTTAAACCTTGGGACAAGTGGACTGAGGGCAGTCAATAACGACCATTCTTGATAATAGAAGAGTGGAGGTGAAGGAAATATTATGAAATGATGAGTATGTCATCTAGGAATAGTGACATAAATAGTATGTTGAAAATATTTGGCCAAAGTATCGCAAGCTGCGGGTTGCGTTGTTCCTATATCACCTAGTTTAAAGCAACGTGATGTCAAATGAATATTGGTAACAAATATTTAGATAGGTTATTTAAAAATATCACCCAGTACCCGTAATAGGGTAGGAGAACCAAGTATATGTAGTATACATAAAGTATTTTATACTTAAGTTAACATGAGAGATCGGTTGGTAACCGAGTCATGGAATGAGAGATCGGTAGCATACTGAGTCATTACAACTGCATATGGTTATCTGTTATGAGATTGAATGGTATGGAATGTGTGTTCTAAATGATGTTTTATTTAGAACAGAGAACATTATGTTTCAAAAAAAAAATTCCCTTGTTTCTAAAGTCTTAAAATGGGAATGTTACAACATAGGAGAAACCCCACATTGTCATTGATAGTAGGTAATTTATTATAAATGCATAGTGTTTGATATATCAAAAATTTATCAATTACTAAATCAATTTTATTTTTTTATGAAAATTGAGGGTGATGAAGGAATTCAATAGGAAACACAATACCTTAGTCCTGAGCAACATGTTAGAAACCATGGAAATTCATAACAAGTTCTCAACAAATCTAATGAGTTTTTGAAATCATTGTTGGATGTGGTTCCAGATAGTGATGAACATATATTTTCTTTTGGAGACTGTGTGCAAAAATTTCAAAAGCTTTTACATGACTCAGGTTCATTTCCATTTGATTTCATTCTAGATTGTAGTTTAAACGAGACTTTTACCACCCGTTTTCGGCCATGGTTTAGTACAAGCAGGAAACCTTGAAATAAGAAGAAAAAGGAGATCATGGTGAAGGATTTAAATATTGATGCTCAAGAGTACAAGGAGTATATGTTACCTGACACAACTCATGGAAGGAAACTACTCAAGCAAACACAAAAACAGTCTGTTACAACAATTAGAGAAAGTTGTGAGGCTATAGCACAGAGTTTGGGTGGGTATGAATGTAATGTGATTATAAGACGTATTCATTGGAATTCAAAACACTTAATTTTTTGTTTCTTGAATCACAGGGACAACCCCCTCAACCAGAATTCAAGTTCCACGTCGTCAACTCTCTTTTGGAACATCAAATGCATCTTAAAGGTATTTCTATCTTTATGACAAATAATGTTTATTGTAGGGTTTTTACTGTTATGTGGATTAAACAGTCTTATTTTAGTCTGATTATGAAAAATAATGTTTCATGGTGCTTCATCGTGGTTAAGACAAATAATGCTAAATATTGTATTATGTGCGTTCTGATTTTTACACATTTTGATTTTATTGAATCTTATATTGGTGGTATATGTTTTTTTTGTTTTATAGCTTATATGATGGAGGGGTGTGCATAAGTCTTAAAGCTTTGAAAAAAACATTGTTGTCACTAATTCTGAAGCAAATAGTTTGAAATCCGAAGCAAATAGTCCAAACTTTGAAGTAAGTGGTCTAAGGTGTCACATTCAGTTAGATTTGGATGAAAATATTATAACTGGCCAAAATGTAACTAAATTCTCTCATTCTTTCTAGATAGTGTCCTAATATGTGAAGGTTTTCAAGAAGTATTTGAGGAAGAATCTGGGTTTTTGTATGATTGTTTGCATTTTTGTAATATTGTATTCTTGTAATATTGTAACCCACAATTAGTACATTTTGGTAGTATTGTAGCCTTGTAATATTGTAACCCAAAAGTGGTACATTTTTATAATATTGTAATATTTCCTTCAATTTGAATAATATTGTAATATTTTAATATTGTAAAGGGTATGGGCCCCTTCAACTCGGTTTAACTATTAAAAAAACAATTAATGGATATGTCTGTACCTTTTATCTTTTTACTTTACTTTTACAAATGACTATTAATTTTAAAAGGGCCAAATTTACAATTGAAGTTGCCCGTAGCAGCCTAGAAGTTGCGCATAGTAACTGAGCAGTTGCGTAGAGTAGTAATACAAGTGGTTTTGGGGACTAATGAGTTGCCTGTAGCAATTGAAAGAATGCTTGTGAGATCAAAAAAAATTCCCATAACATCTGCACTGAACCTATTGCTCCATATTGTGATTGTTTATTTGTCTACAACAATACTGACGATGCCTATAGCAACTAAATTTTTTCCCGTAGCACTTTGGAGATATGAGATCCTCACTCATAGTTTTCATTTAACTTTTATCTAATAAATTGTCTTCACTATTACAACATACTTGTTCAATACATTCAAGCTATTCTACACACACAATATTATGAAAACTTCATAGCCATCAAAACCATGGAATGTTACACTCTGAAGCAAATATTCTACACTCCAAAGCAAGTAGACTATACTGGCTGATGTAGGTACAAATTCAGTGAAGCTAGAACTGGGGTGATTTTTGTTTGCCCAAATTTTTGGTAGAGTTAAGAGGTACTATAGAGAATGGGAATGCTAGCCATTGTTTTTGAATATGCAAATTGTATAGTACAATTCACTCTTAAGGTCTGTATACCCAAATTTAACATTTTACTCATGCAGTTGCCAAGTAATATTCATTTAAATTAAATTTATTCCAGGTGAGAAGGGCATCCTAAATAAGCTCAAATTTTATTTTTATGTTTAATCACATACACAATAAATTCATTACCATTTCTCACCTCTATCATAATTCAAGCTATCCAATGCACAAAAAATTATGAAAATTGCATAAACATAAACACCATGGAATGCTACACTGTGAATCAAATAGTATACACTCCGAAGAAAGTACACTATACTTCGAAGCAAGAAGATTATAGGGAACAAGTGATAAGAAATAGCTATGCATGGAATTAATCCCTGAAAATTTGTACTAATAATGATGACATGGTCTTCAATCCTACTCAACAAGAAATCTAGTATGATACAATCGACTTGTTCAATGCATTCAAGCTATGCTACAAAAAATATTATGAAAATTGCATAAACATCAACTCCACGGAATGCTACACTCCGAAGCAAATAGTCTACACTTTAAAGCAAGTAGACTATACTTTGAATCAAGAAGATTATAGAGAATGTGATGTAGGAGCATCAAATCTCAATTTGTATATATGATGATGTCATCAAATTTTGGGTTGTCCTAGTAGGTTGATAGATGCTATAAGCCATTGAGGCTTATTTAAAGTTATGTGAGTGTGTTAAGTTCTTCAAAAATTCAAATTAGGCCAATTTCCTCCAAAATCCAAATTGAATGTTGAAGGCAATTTTTGGGCTTGTAATTGGATTGTGAGTGTTATCTTGGAGCATTCAAGATTGTGTAATTTTATGAAAAGCTCTATTAAATTCAAGGTGGCTTGATAAAGTCATAGTTGTGGTATAATGTCTAGATCTTAAGGTCCTAGGATTAGATGAGTCTTAGGATGTCATATAAAATGCAAAAACATGTAATATAAAAGGTGATTACGAGGAAAATTCAGTTATGAAGGCTTGACAATCCTATATAAACCCCTCATGTAACTGTTTACACCATCATTTGAATGGTCATTGATGGGAAAAATAATTGGAGCTCCAAAATTTGGAAGGAAAGCATTGTTGTTGACAGTTTGATAAGTTTGAGATCTTGAGATGACATTTTAAAAAATTGTGTTTTAATCCTTATGCATTCATGTGGTTAAGGAGTTTATTTATTATAGTAATAACTCACATTTGTTGTTTGATAGGTTTTATGATTGTCTTTGTTTCTTTTTTGGATGCTTAACAGTGAAGAAATTGTAAGATTGTGTTACAGTTTGGTGTAAGAAATATTGATATTGTAAACAGATAATTTTAACACAAGTGGTTTTGGGGACCAATGAGTTTCCTGTGAAAAGGAGAAAAGATAATCATAAATACTCCTAATGTGTGTGAAAAGGAGCAAAAACATGTATCTATGGGTTAAAAATGTCCTTAACTATGGTTTGAGTCATGACAAGTGAGTAAGAACCAGTTAGGGTTGATAAAATCCTATGTATTTGTGAGAAAAAACTCGATGGAGGAGTTAGTTTCTAAGAAGAGGAAGGTAAGGCTCATGGAAGGAGCCCGGGGAAGAGAATTTTGTAATGAATATGCATATTTGGAAGAGTTTTGGTTTGCAAATACAAGGGAATTACAGTCTTGATTATTTAGATCTCAAAGTGTATAAAATGCTATGAATCATGTTTGTAGAGACCTCCTAATACTCGTAAGAGAATTAATCTAGATCCATGATAGGTATATTGAAGAAACTAATGGCAATATAGAAGTTGATGGGATTTAAAAGGCAATAAAACTATCTCAGGCACTGTGTATAAGACTATAGCTTAGTTTTATGACTTTGATGTATTCTAATGACCTAAGTATGATTAAATATGCATTGAGAAGGTTCTTGTATTTCTTTGGAATGCGAAAATGTGTGAAAAAGGTGTGGGAGTGTATGGAATATATGATTAATATAAAATAATAGCTATCGGGCTCTGTCACAAGCCTAAGGTTTGGAACCTAGGTAAAAGGATTATATCCCCAATTTGCACCATTCAAAATAAATCGAATTTGGACTAGAGCCTAAAATAGGTGTTCTTAAGGTGTAAATGAAATCTTGGCTCACTTGGAAAGAGAACTATTGACTTAAAATTAGTTTCTCATTATTTCTCAGTGATGCATACCTGGATGGAGTTTGTAATCAAGGTTGAATATGAAGGAATACAAATACATTGTCAAATACCCTATATTGTGGTCATTGCGGGTCATGGAAGAACAAGTAGTAATTGTTCCCTTGGGCCTTCCATTCCCCGTATCCCGGATTTCTAAGTTTCCTTTATATTGCGGAGCTATAGACACCCTACGACCCTTATACCTTTGGACCCTCAGTTCCTTGGACACCTGATTCATCTGCATCCTAAAGGATTTTTTTGTATTACGGATATATCGGAGCTTAACATCCCTCATGACCCTATTACTATGGGACCCCAGTTCTCCGCACCCCTATCATATCTGTAATCCAAAGGGAGAATGTTCCACAAGCTACCCTATTCCTCACAATGCATTAAAATACTCAATAAATTCACCCAACCGATTCATTTCTAAATGGGAAATTATAAAAGGTAAATGCGGTTATTACTTTTACCTTGCAGTTAAATTATTCTACTGAGATTTGTATCTCTCTAACTCCGTAAACCCGGTTTTAGCCATAGCTTGAGCATTCCTGGTTCAAATTCAAAAATTCGCAATGCACTATGATAGTGTGGGCAGTGCCGTCATTTCCAAAGATAAGGTATGCTATTATGAGCATCTCTATGTTTTCCATTAAGTCCCTTCTTTCCATTAAGTCCATAATCCATTAATTCCCTTCTTTCCCAAGCCTCTATGTTTTCCCTAGTCACCATGAAGACTATTACGGGCGCTACGAGCATTTTTCTTCCCTTGAAACCTCAGTACCTAATATTGGAGATAGCGATGTTCACGATATAGAATTGAATGATTTTTGGGCCTGTATTTTTTTAGAAAATCCCACTCCCCTTGCTCAATTTATAAAAGATAGTAGCCTTGCATATGCAGTTGGGTTTCCCCTCTTTGTACAATGTGTAGACATAGTATTGGCTTGTGCATCTTGTTTCAACCCAGACACAAAATAAATTATAGATTCCCAGGGACATGTAATAGCTATATTAGATGTGGCTTTTATAAATGTTTCCTTCAATATCCTAGTAGTTGAAGATGTAAAAATCCTCAGTAAAGCACAAGCTCAAGGCATTTTTGAGCAAGAAAGAGAAAATTATAATTCAATGATAACCAAGTCATGGCTAAAAAACCAAGAAGAGAGGTGCCTCTAAACTACCCAAAACAATGTACAAGTTTGATTTCAAGGAGGAATTGTCTAATATCATTACTCTTTTGGCTAGGTTGATGGGTCTCCTACAAACTAATGAGTTCCAGTATTAGATGTGC
The DNA here is from genome assembly GCA_019776745.2 of Taxus chinensis. Lineage (NCBI taxonomy): Eukaryota > Viridiplantae > Streptophyta > Pinopsida > Cupressales > Taxaceae > Taxus > Taxus chinensis. Next base: position 693,392,091 of record CM034146.1, read on the forward strand.
ATATATATCAATATCAGTTTGTGAAGGGAAGTAGAGCCTAAACTGGGGGGAAATTATATGTGATAATATCAATGAGACAAATTTTCATTAAACAACACAATAAGTCATTCTATATGACTTCATAACTTATGTATACCATTTCCACATATAGAGTTTGGTTGGGGCTCACTACAATGTGAGGATAAAAAGAATGAAGTTGTATATGAGTACCATCCATAGACTGACCTGATGAAAATAGTAAGGCTCAGTTTAAGAGAGTTAATGGTACCTTCACTAGGTAAATTGTTCAGGTCTATTATAAGGAAACATAGTTAAAAAGGTGTCAGCAAAGGCCAAAGCAATTAATCTCCACCTATGGTATCTTGTTCATCTAGTTCAAGAAGTTACTCATAAATTAGACTGGATAGCTTTGAGGGAGCATGAAACAAAATTCCTATGTACTAATAATGATAAACTAGTGTTAGATAAAACTATGCAAAAAACTAGAAATGTTCCACAAGACTTGTAGAGACAAGAGCATCACATAGGTATTTAGTTCTCAATCACCTTGGGAAACTATACTTGTAGAACAACCTTGGATGATAAAAATGTGAAGAGGACCATATCTGATTTTCATCTCTATACTTTCCATAAAAGGTCCTATTTTTGACATTAAAGTTTTCATTTCTAATCATCTCAGGATGAACTTCTATCACTCACCTAATGTTGAAGGCTATTGGGAAGACTACTCTGATGAATATGAAGTAAGAAGAAGGTACTATGAAAGAATATCCTCGCGGCATATTAGAGATTTTCAACTATACAAAGTGCTATAATACTTGTCTTGATGATGAAGAGGACTTATATTCCCTTGAATACATGAAAACTATTCAACATACTCCCTTGCACACTATTAACTGGTACCAAAAGAAAAGAGATGATCCTAATGAGACTGATAAACGTAGTTTTAGTGAGAACCAAAATATGGTTTGGTAGGAAAATGAAGGCTTACAAAGATATCCATAAAATTTTCCTCCTCACAAGGAGATTCCAAATCTCATAGAGAGACTATTGTTAAATGCATTGCCAGAGATTCTTACCCAACCAAGTATCCTTCTACTATAGCTATTAAATATTCAATAAAGGTATATGCAAAGAAACATTAAGATTTAAATAACTGAGAAGATAGAAGAAACAATTGAAGAAGAAGGTAAGAAGTCTCTCTCTCCTAGAGCCACAAAAAAAGTTCAAGTGGCTTGAGATATTTTTTTAATCTCTCAGAAGAAGAATAAAAGGCTATAAAATAAAATGGGGAGATAAACTGTGAATGTGGTAGTGCTGAAAAGGAAGAAGGTGAAGGGGATAAATCTGAGATTAAAAAACCAAATATTAAAACAGTAAGTACTCTTAAGCCTCAATCATCAGCTAAGGAAGTGTCTTCTTCAAGCAATTGGTACACCTACTTTAGAAGTTTATGTTGCACAAACCCATGGTTCCTTGAATGTGCTTTCTTTGGGACTAGTTTGTGCTCCACCATTGAGTGACTCTTTCAGATGGGTATAACCCATGATTGAGAGAAATAAAAGGAAAACATCTTCCCAAATCATTGTCCTAGGATATTTGATGTTGTGGTTTCTCTCCTTCACATACAATATAGCTTCCAAAAAGACCAAGACTACTTCAAGGTTAATATATGACTCAAAGGGCCAACAATATCTGGAATTTTCCAAACCAAAGATAGAAAGGAATGAGAAATATTTGACTTTGGCTAACTTAGAGCTTAAAATAATTTCACTAGGTGAATTCACTCCGGAGAGTGAAGTTAATAATATGAAAGAAACAATATCTAAAGTCATTGAAAGGGTTGAGAAGGGGAAATAAACACAAGGAAAACATAAGGAATAAGTATAGGCCTCTCAAAATTTATCAAATCATTCACATGGTTCATTTTAAGAAGCCTCGGGTATATTAGAAGTGGAAAATCCCTGATGAATATACCTCGAACCACTTTCTTCGGAAAGGTGAATTTTCCAGGATTTCAGAGTCAAATTTTCACCAGTCATTTTCTTAAGGGGGAGCACTCAACATTTTTTTTGTGTCGAGCAATAATAAGGCTTGTTTTCACAAGAAAAAAATCCTTGTTGTCTGACAAAAACAAACCTTGTTTTCTTGTTGTCACACATAAGGCTTGTTGTCATGCGAAAACAACCTTGTTATCACATAACACCAAAAAAATGCTTTGTTTTTTCGATCGTCTGCAACCCCCTTATCGCTCGTCAACAACACTCATTTTTCACCCACCTGTAACCCTCCCTTATTGTATGTCAACAATCCTCTTGTCACATGTCAAAAAAAATATTTTCACATGTCAACACCTTCTCTTATCACGCGTCAACAACTCTATATTTTTTCCAATATGGGAATGAAAATATTCCTTTTCGTGCATCAGTGACACTTTCATGTTGTAAGTCTACAAAAACTAGTCTGAGACTCTAATCCACACTTTATCTACTTGTAATTTACAAGTAATTAGGATGGTACCTCAGTAAGTTACTAGTATACTACTAGGTGAATTACCTAGGTTTATATAGGAGTATTTTTTAACGGTAGGAAAATTCGACCCCTTAAAAAATTTATACTGGAAATTTTAGGTGAACAGTACACTGATAAAAACCATTCACCTTTTCAAATTTTCCAAAAAAAAATTATTCACCAAATTATGAATATTCGCCACTAAAAACATCTCTGATCATTCATTTCTATTGAAAATTTACTTGATACTACTCCTTTGAATTCATTACTCCCTCCCATTTTCCTATCTGATGAATAATTACAGGCTATAAATGACCTTCATAAGCATGCTTCTTATGGGAAATATATTGAGGCCATGGTGAAAGGCATATTTCTATCTAGATTAAATTTCATTTAAGAAGCCTATAAAGTATATAATAACATCTCCTTAGCCAAATCCAGTTTAACATACTGATCACAGGAGTTGAAACTTAGGCTAGAGTTTTTCCAAGATCTTAGGATCATGAGTTCAACAGATGAGAAGATCCTTCTTGCTCATAATTTTTTTTGATGGTCCTAAGAATAATCTCTTGAGGAAGTGGGTCTTTGTAGTTTAATGGAAAGTTAAGGTTCTTGAAGAAGCAATCACAAAACTCAAGTGTAAGTCACAGAAGGGATAAGCCTTCAAATCAAAGATTATAGCAAATTTTCTTGTTCTCAAGTGCGACATGATTGAAGAAAATTCAATAGATAAATATCCAATGGAAGAAGTCAATGAAAAATTCAAGGCATTGATCAAAGAGGACCTGCTCAAGGCTGAAACTATATCCAAAGAGAAAATGGAAGAGATCACCGAGCTGTATAACATGGTCATGGAAGTCACCAAAAGTATGCTACAAAATGGAGACATTGGTAAAGATATGGAGAACACTTTGGATAGCTGGAAGACTGTCATTGCAAACACAACCATTCCTAAGGGCATGGAAATTGTTACAACACTTGTGAAATTTAAGAATCAAATTCTCAAAGTGAAAACTTCAGCAACATCAACTTCAAATGTTCCTCCGTCTAGTTCTTATGCATTTTATTTTAATTGAAATATTTTAAAGTTGGCCTTATCATTGATGAGAATGTAATTTGTAATTAATGCCCTTTAAGTGTTGTAATACATTTAATTAAGTGATAATGCTTAATTAAAAGAAAGGGAAACTAAATAGACTTCTGTTGTAACCGCCCTTGTGGCTATATAAGGAATTTTTGTATCATTTAAAGGTTGTTGGATTTTTATGCTTGGAATGTAGATGCATAGAACTATTTAATCAATACAGAATAACTTCTTCCCTCTTTTTTCTTGTGTTCTTCTTGTTATATCCTTTAATCTGCATATGTGTCTTTGATATACTCAAATAGGAAACTTTGTGTTCAATTAATTGGATGTAGTGCATAAAAATTTGTTTCTAAAACGTATGTCTTATGAGTTATTTGAGTATATTCAAATTCATATGATTCTTAAAACATCATAAAATAATTAGTACGGTGTCATTCTACAATCTATAAACTCAAACGTGTTGCTTTCTTCAGTGAATAATCTTGTAGAAGAAAGAAGAATATAGATATTCTTCATAGGTGAATAGGGTAAACTTTGTGCTCCCATTTTCCAGTCTTATTCATTAAAACTATTTTTCTTCTGAAAACTCCTATTCCTTTCCCTCTTCTGTATTGAAATTAATCAATCATGGAGACATTTAATACATCATAATCCTCATTCAAATATTGATAGTCTATATATTTAATGAATGTGTTAAGTTCTTAAAAAATTCAAATTAGGTTGATTCCCTTAGTTAAGACGGTGACAATATTTCAACAAGGTATGTCAATTACTCTTTTTTATTGTTTTAATCCATTTAAAAGGGTGAAATGACATGGGTAGATGTTAAATAACATGGTAAAGTGATTGTTTTAGTACCAATAGGAAATTCGTCAAGAAAACCCATGATTTTGAAGAACATGCTTTGTAAGAAAGGATAAATTATTAAATATTTATTGGGCACTGTTGAGTTTTGTAATAGTTTTGACAGTGGAATTGAGTGAATTTGAATTTTTACTACCCCATAACAAGTGATAAAAAATACATTTTCAAAGAATTAAGCCCTAAAAATTTGTATTAATAATGATGACATGGTCTTTAAGCCTATCTAACAATAAATCTGGTATGATAACACCTAAAATTAGCACCACTAATTCTTGTGTCTGCGTCTACTAACACCTCTTCGTTATCACATCTAATCCTTATCCTAAGCCATGTAAAATCTACATCCCTCATCACCCCTCATCTTTATTAAATACATCAACATCAACATCATCACCATACTTACCTTGCATAAGTCCACATTTATAATTAAATATATCAACATAACCTAGGTTATACATTTATAAACCTATATTCTCCATCAATTAATTAAATACTAATACCCACCCCTAAACCCAATTCCTATAATCCACATACCTTTCTTTAATCTAATTAATACATTATTACATAAGCCTTCCCTACATAATCCTAAGTCACATCTACACTCACCCCACATAAACTCCTCTTACAAATGTTAAATCTCCTCAACCACCATATGGAAATTTCCTAGAATCCACCCTAAATGCTAAACTAGGAAAATCCTAAACAAATCAAGCTATCATATTCCCCAATAAATCACATGTCTAAAAACAAACCAAAAATACATCACCTTAAAATCACAAAAAAATGTTCTCTTAATTTAGCAAGTTGTTCTATCTATATCCCTCACAAAGTTTGAATAGATTGAAATCGCCGATCGATTCAGTCAATCACCGATGATTATTTAAGACTATTTTCCCATCCTTTCTCATGGATCCCCAACTTCAATTCTCGAGTTCCAAATTAGTTCACAGTCATCCAAACTTTTCTTAAGACCTTCCTCAAGGCATCTATATTACAATTCACTATATTGTCATCTATATTCAAACACTTTCTTCATTAGTCTGGGGAAGCCTTTAAATCAAGAAATCTCAACATGCAACTGATCTCTCCTAGGTACTTGTCATCAATTCAATATCTCAACATATACAAACATCAAGAATCCTTTTCCAGCCTTTAGAGGTCATTCCAAAATGTTCAAGCAGTCAGTTTTACAGTCCTTTGGTGTAAAATCATCTCTACTTCTACCATTGGAGGTCATTCAAACTATATCAACATTTTGTCTACATCTCAGAAAATCAAGTCAATCTTCTTATGTGACATTATTACTCTCACCTTCATCAACTATAATGAGGTATGTACCTTTATCTTATTCATGCAGTTCATTTAATTCACTAATTACAATCATTTATCAAATCTTTTATCCCACTTTTTCTAAGTAATTTATTTACAATAATTTATGCAATTCACACAATCGTTGATGATCGGCCCCCAATTGCCAGCAATTTATCCAATCATCGGTGATTCCTATCTATCAAACCCCTTTACCATTACAGCCTACCTTTCTGACATTAAAAATTCAATATTTGACCAACACTCTACCTCTGTGAGTATCTTTCAGTCCTATCAAGCTCCTTTGAGCCATATCCAACTCCTTTGAGCCATCCTTATCATTTTATCATTTCCTTAAATCTTAAATCGCTCAGATTTCTTTTGTAACATTAGCCTCATCACTTGCCTTTGATCAAGCTATATAGCCAAATCAGATCATATCATTTTTCCTTTGAGCATATACATATATCATCCTGATTCCATAATGCATTCTCAAACTCCCTTTGGATTAGGAACCACCTTCAGACCAGCATATAGCCTTGGACCATGTCATTCCCTTTGCCTTTGCATTGTTGGTTATATCAGTCCCTTTTATCATTTTATTATCTGTTATCAATTATTTTATCATTATCAGATTAATTTCTTGAACGCAGATTGACATCCTTGCAAGGAATTCCATTGACTTTTAGGGGACTGGCCTTTGCCAGAAAATCCACCATATATTTTTTAATCTCATCTCTAGTGTAGTGTCTTTGATTGCAGGTTTCTTGGTAGGACAGAACTTATACAATTCTTATATGAAGCGCAACATCAAACATTCAATCCACATCCATGGGTATCACTAAACCCCATCATTCTGAGGTTGGTAAATTTTACTTTCTTTCTTAGTAAATTAAGTTAAAGAGGTAGGATTTATTCTCAACATCTTGGCATGCCTAGTGGGACCCTTGTCCCTCATTTAATTTTTTAATTTTATTAAAATATCATATTTTTTTCATTTTTGGTTTCTTTGCCTCGTAATCGCTAACAATTTAGATCAATCATCCTACGATTCAGTGAATCACCATGATTCGTCTAAATGATTTTTATTACTTTGTAGTTTTCTCCTTTTGGTTTTTGTTTCCTGGTCATTTTTTTACTTTCTTGTTAGCCTAGATTTGCATACTTTCTATTTTTGTACATTCACTATAAAATTAATAGGAAGAAAATCTTTCATACACTTAGAATATCATATTTTTCACATCAATGGTTATTGTCTAGTAATTTTAGTGATTTGAGAAATCACCTGTGATTACTATAATCATCGATGATTCCTCTGAATCCTTTCAATTACTTCATAGGTAACCCTCTAACCTCTTTTTTTATTTTTGCTTCTGTTTCTACTAACCTGTTTTGCAGGTTGCTTTGTTTTCTAGAAATTTTGTTGTTGTTTGTTGGATTTCATTTAAAAATTGCTAAAAAAAGAAAAAAAGAAGCGTTTATCATGGTGAGTCCTAAAACCTATCTATTTTTCTTTTCATAGTATTGCATTTTTTGGTTGATTATCCTCATCAAAACAACATTTCATTTTTGGTTCTTAAAATGAACAACTACATCCTTATCTGCTCACATAGTATTAATTAGGAAGGTAATTAATCTGTTGCATTCACTTTATTTTCCCCACACACAACCAAACCACTTAAAACATCAAAACACATTCAAACAATTCCCACCCAGGTGATAAACAATTGGGATTTCATCACCCAATAGGGAAACTAACTTGGTTTTCTAGATGAGTATAAACACCTGTCTGTTGGTATATTGGCACTAACACCTGACTCCCTTATCATTGTGGGATCATGAAGTGAGGGGGTAGGCCCCAATACCAAGCTTGTATCGGCAGTAGTACAAAGTTGGGCCTCATGTACCTTCAGGTATATTGAGGACTCCACCCTTAAACATACCTGAAACCATCCATAGCTTTCCATTTCCTAGGACCCATTAACCATTTTACACATTTCACTTTTTCATAATTAAATCAAGATAATTAAAATTCTTTTGCTTGACTTGTCTATTAAATTTGTATATTTCTTAGGATTTTTTTGTATCATCGATAGTTAAATTTCATTTAATATGGATCAACTCTCTACATCAATATATCCTTCTAATCACTATGTGTCATTTTTACAATCATCTTCATCCACTACCTCTACATCTTTTTATCCCAATCCATCTCAAAACATTCCTTATACAGGATCTAATCCTTATCAATCTTATCAACCTATCACATATTATTCAACATCATTAAGCTCTAGCATGTTTCTAGAGCCATCTAGACCATCTTATGTATCTTATGGAACTTCTACCCTTCATCCAATCCAACAATCATATAATAACCCCATCCAACAAACCTATGGCTATTCTTTACAATCAAGATATTTCTCAAACTATTGCTTCTCATCCCATGTCCAATATATCCCATCAAACATTATTTTCCACATCCCCCTCTTCATCACAATTACATCAGAATCTTAATATCCCTATCCTTCATCTAATCAATCCATCTCTACTTTAATATCATGTTTTCAGTGCCTCAGACATCCCAAACCCATACAAATATCCCTACTCAATCTCAATCAACCCCTCTCATCCAAAAACAACAATATACTCAACATTTTTCCACATCTCCCCATATCCCTTTATCACAACCCACTTTATAAAACAATATCTTCTCAAACTATCCCTTAATCAACCTCCACATCAAGCACATCCACAACAAAATCATCCTACTTTCAATCCTTCATCAGTCAAATCAATCACATCCTCTTGTTAAATCCTTCACATCTACTCCCATAAATGATCCTTTACAGGCCCTATCCAATAGATTAGATAATTTAGAAACCATTACCAAGGGATCCAAACATGTCCTCACTTATGATCAGGTTTGTAATGAATCCATCCATCCATCAGTATTGTATAAATCATATCCTCCGCATTGGGAATTTCTTGAGTTTACCTTGTTCCATGTCTAGGAAGATCCTCAACAACACATACTATCATTTAGACACTTCGTGTTATCTCATTATCCACGATCAAGATCTTCTTCTTAGAACCTTTCCCTATGTCACTGGTCAAGGACTTGCCTTGGATTGGTACAATTCCCTTCCTTGACATTCTTTGGTCTCTTTCACACAACTAGCCATGTTATTTCTCAATCAACTTTACTATAAATGTTACTCATAAAATCACCATTTCTGACCTTGCTAAATCAAACAATCTGAAAATGAATCTCTTGGAGACTTTGTCACTAGGTGGAAAATCACTATTAATAAATTGTCCTTCCCACTTCCACAATCAGAACTAATCGATTTGTTTTCTCGATCATGTTCTCATCATATATCATCCACTCTTCAGATCCACACATTTTGGACCTTTGATGAATCCTTCACCATGGCCAAGAAATTAGAAAACCAAGCCCTCTAAGAAGGTCATCTTGATCCTCAACCCACACATGTTCCATCTGATTCCCTCAGGTCATTCCTACGATTCAAATGAACTCATCAGGGTTCATTTTAAGAACCTCTTAGAAATCACATGTTCCCCTAGTGAATATCCTATGATTCACGGAAATTCTGACAACCCCTAGGTCTTCCTATTTGATTGCATGTTAAAAAGGTTGTTGAGTGACATCAAATCTTCTCTTGCACATCTGAATATTTGTGTCATGCATCAAAAAACTCCACACATGTTTCATCTGATTCCCATCTAGGTCTTCCTACGATTCACAGATGAAAACTGCACGTATATGCATTTATTGTCTTCCTGATCCAACCCCATATCGTCAATACTTGAAATCAATCCATATAGATATTGTATATCTAGGATTTTGAGTCATACCATCAATTCTATTACACAGGTTATTCCCCATGAGGAGACCCCTTCATCATTCAGTGCACTTCCCTACTTGAAGGTTCCAAAACCCCTAGATCCTCTTTTTGAAGAAACCACACATGATCCTCACACATCGACATAGTTCATGTGACATCCCACTACCCAATCATCTATCATCCTCATTCCTTGCAACCCTTAGATTCCATTTTTGATGAATTCATTACATCAAGGAGGTTTCAAACATAATCGAAGATCATCTTGGAATCCATACAAATTATAATTGAAGATCTTAAACCACGATTGAACTAATTAAAAACTCACATAATCCACCTCAATCATATCTAGAAACAACATTTCTCCCTCATTCTAATCAGGCCCAATCCTATCTCAAATCCCCACTTGCCATCTAGCTAGAACATTGTCCTTGAATCAAACACTATAATCAAATACCATCACATCCATGGCCTCATCCTTCATCATTTGACATGAGTCCTCTTCCTCTATCTAATGTAAACATTACAAAATCAAAATCTATCACATCCACCACCTTATCCTCATCATCTATCATAAAACCCCCTCCTTTACCTAAAATCAAAATTACAAAGCCAAAGCACACATCATTTAAGGTCTCAAATTTACCATCCATTTTAGGGATCCCATCCTTTATCACAATCCAAATCTATCAAATCTACAGTTCCACCCTTACCATCAATTTTGGGACCCCATCCTTTATCTCAATATTACATCACACAATCATACCCTATCTCATCCATAATCCATCCCTCCTCATCCATTTTGGGACCTCATCCATCATCCAATTATATCAATCCAAAATCATATCACATCCTTCCTCTTATCAACCTCATGATGTCCCTATGATGTTTCAATACCATACAATATCTATGAATCCACCCCCATCCAAAAACAAGACACATCATACTAAGAATTTCCGTAAATCAAAATCAAAATAAAAATCCATTAATCCAAACCCTCCAAAAGGGACTTATATTGATATCCTTGAGAGGCTCATTTAAGCATTCTCTTATCACATTACCACCCATCAAAAACACCCAATCCACATACTCAAAAACCTACATGGTATGATCAAAACAAAACATGTGCTTATCATAGAAGCCCAGGTCACAATACGGAAAGAGTTGTAAAGCGCTTGAAATCCATAATCCAATGAATCTTCCTCATCAATGATATTCTCCCAGAAGAGGACCATCCTAGCCCATCCTTCAACATTACCAACATCTCCACCCTCACCAGTTAATCCTCAAGGACATTTGTAAGTTAAGGGGGACATTCTCATTCTACCGATTAACATGCCTTTGTTAGACATCTTGTTAGCACCTTCCATTGAAGGTATATCAATCTCGTCAACACCTTCCATTGAAGGTCTTCCATTAATCTCATTAGCACCTTCCATTGAAGGTCCTCAATCAATCTTCCATTGAAGCACCTTCCATTAAAGGTCCTTCAACCTCATATCTACACCTTCAACATCTACATCCACAAGCCACTAAACAATTTCCTCACCGATATATCGAGAACTAGGGGGTCACCCTCAATCTACATATCAAAAAAAATTTCTCATATGTCTTCTCATCACCTTCTATTGAAGGTCCCTCATCTCAAAATAGTACGATTCACCCACCTATACGAAACCAAAATCATCATACATGAAGAAAAGGTAAAACCAAAGCTTCGTCATCTACCCTTTCATTTACCCTCTCATATCCCATCCAAATTTTCAACAATTCCTTTGTTCAAGGCCTCCTTTATTTACCATATACTCAATCAATCAAGATAAAAATTTCCATCATCCTAATCTTAAAGATATCATTCCTTTCAACACATGTCATCTCTATCCACTGCATTATGCTAGGGGGACTCCTCTCTACTGAGACCTTTTAAATTCTTACCTTGCACATTCCCCTAGAACATCTTCATCAAACCTATCCCATCAATCCAATAAAAATGTCATTACTCTAGAAAGGAGTAACGTGGAAAGTTTTCCCTTAACTGGATCGGTCCATATAGCATGGGTCAACCTTTGAATGCCTTGTTACACTTGCATCCTTTCTACTGTTAACATATCAACCATCATGACAGTAGTCACATCAAAGATCTTATTTCACTATCAACCAGTCATTTTATCATCATAATGATTTGAAAGTATGTGGTTTTCCATCACTATCCTAAATACACCTTAAAGATGAGCACCACAACTCTGTTCATCACATCTTTCACATGGACAAGTTCCTCCTTAACAGGAACCCTGCAATCATTACATCCATCCACCTTGTATACCAACCAAAACATGTCTCAGGGCACACATGTGTAGGTCATGCACATATTCATCTCTTCCCCTCCTTGAAATGGTCTATTAGGGTCTTTCCCTTAGCTCAAAATGTATGTAAAAAATTCTATGGATGCTTTCTCAAAAAAAAACAATGAAAGACTGATCCCTTGAAGGGCTATTCAAAATAAAAAATCCAAAAAAGTAAAAAATAGACTGATCCCTTGAAGGGATCAAAGTCATATACCGATCCCTCAAAGGAAGACTATCTGTAAAAATCAAAAATCAAAAATGTATACCATACCCTTGAAGGATGGCTACCTATGTAATAAGGCTTCCGCATTGATCAACCTTCAAAAAGTTAAAATATCAAAAGCATCCTAGGAAATCTTCCCACATTGATCAACTTTCCATTAAGAAAACTTCCCGCATTGATCATTTTTACTTCAAAAAAATAATGTAAAGCTAGGGCATTTCCCTATGAAACCATTGAAAGGAGAACCTATTCTCCCATACAACCTACATATGTCTTCCCTTCCCATGTCCTAGGAAGGTACACTCTTTTCACTTTATCTCTATATCCAAGATCACTATGATGTGACTACCCATTGTTAGTCATCTGTTAACATTTGTTGTAAAGGCCAAAAGTGCAAGCACCTTCATTCCGTTGTTTCCCATCACATATGTATCAAATCTAGTACAAAGTCAATCAATCCATGTTTCATTCTTGACCATGGTTTTGATAAACATTTAAGATCAAATCAATGAATCATAATCTAACATCAACATCACACATTGACATCTATAATATCTATCATCATTCAAACATCTATATAATCCACACAATCCTAACACATCTCATCATTACATCATTGTGTCTAAAACATCACATATACTCAATCAAATCGACATCGTCAACAGATGCCTCCTTGGGCACTACACCTCTGGTCACCATCACAACCCCCATCTAGTCCTTATAAGCCCACCTTTGTGGCAACATCAAATTATGGTCCTTTGACCTTATCAAATCATCATTTTATCCCTCATCATCAGGTCATATGTCTATAGGACATAAACCCTTTGGTTCCCCTATCATTTGACTTCCCGATCTCGTAAGCCCGCCTTTGTGACAACATCAATTTTTGGTCCTTTGACCTCATTTTATTCCTATCGTCTATAAGTCATATGTCTATAGGACATAAACCCTTTAGTTCCCCTATCACTTGACTTCATGGCCTCATAAGCCCACCTTTGTGGCAGGTATCTATCATTGGTCCTTTGACCTTGTCAAATATCCTTTATATCACTACGTCATATGTATACTAGGATATGAACCCTCTGGTTCTGCTATCACTTGACTTCGTGGCCTTGTAAGCCCACTTTTGTGGAAACATATATCATTGGTCCTTTGAACTTATATCTTTTCTATCACTAAGTCATATGTCTATAGGACATAAAACATTTGGTTCCCCTATCACTTGATTTTATGACAAAATTTATCTACCTTGTCTTGGGGCATCATTCTATCATCCCTCATCACACCTCATCTTTTTATCTTTTCATCTTTTTATTCCAAACTAGTGATTGATTCCCTTTTAGGTCATCAATCCCTAGTTTGAGGGGGAACATTATCATCACACGATTCTACATCCCTCACTTACATCACATCTCATTTTTGTCTCGTGGATTATCTAAAACCACTCAAAAAAAGGGGAAAAATGTAGACACCTAAAATTAGCACCGCTAATTCCCATATCCGCATCCACTAGCACCTCTTCGTTATCACATCTAATCCCTATCCTAAGTCATATAAAATCTAATTCATTACCCCTCATTTTTATTAAGTACATCAACATCAACATCATCACCATACTAACCTTGCATAAATCCACATCCCTTATTAATTAACATATTAATTTCATACTCTTCATTTTTATCCATTAATTAAATAAGCAGAACATCTCATATCTTAGGTTATACATTTATAAATCTATACCCTCCATTAATTAATACCTACCTTATAATTCTAAGCTATACACTTCATTTCCTCTATTAATCAATTAAAAATTAAACAACATAAACCTTTATTACATTATTTAAATCCTAAGAAATCATCTAGAATTATTCCTAGATGCTAACTTAGGGATAAATCCTAAACAAATCCTATCTATTTCAACAAACCCTATCTAGCTCAACACATTCCTAAACAAACCAACAAACCCGCTCCTCAAAATCATAACCAGAAAGCTCATTTTAGCAAGTTGTTCCATCTATTTTCCTTCCAAATCTTGAATAGACTGAAATCGCCGGCAATTCGGTCAAATGCCAGTGATTATTTAAGAATATTTTTTAGTCTCTCTCAGGGATCCCTAGCTTCAATTCTTGAGTTTCAGATTATCCCAAAGTCTCCCAAACTTGTCTTAAGACCTTCCTCAAGGAATCTATGTTACATTTCTACTATATTATATTCAATCACTTTCTTCATTAGTCTAGTGAAGATTTAAATCAAGCAGTCCTCAAGCATCTGCAGTTCTTCTCTCCCGCATACTTGTCAAATTTTAAATCTCTCAACATCTCGACATCAAGAGCTCCTGGCCTAGCCTTTGGAGGTCATCCAAACTTCTAGCAATCAGTTTTGTAGTCCTCTGGTGTCAAATCATCTTTACTTCTACCATTGGAGGGCATTCAAATTATATCAACATTTTGTTTACATCTACAGACTATTATCTCACCTTCATTAACTACAATGAGGTATGTACATTTATTTTACATCGTCTGTTCATTAATTCACTAATTACAATAATTTATCAAACGTTATCCCACATTCTATAAGTCTATGTTATTTACACAGTAATCACCGACGATTCCCTCAATCGCTAATGATCGGCCCCAATCGCCAGCGGTTTGCCCAATCGTCATTTATTCCTATCTATCAGACCCCTTAACCATTGTAGCATGTCTTTTTGACATTCAGACTTCAATTCTAATCAACACTCTACCTCTATGAGTGTCTTTTAGTCACATCAATCTCCTTTTATCCCTCTATCACATTTTATCACTTATTTAAACTAGATATATTATTACACTCACCTTTACGAGCATATACAAGTCTATATTATTGCTTCTTTGAGCCATATTGTGATTCCTAAGCTCCCTTTGGATTAGGAACCACCTTCAAACCAACATATAGCCTTGGACAATGTCAGTCCCTTTTCCCTTGCATTGTTGGTTATATCATCTGTTATCAATTCGATTTATCATTATTAGATTAATTTCTTGAACGTGGATCAATATCCTTATCAGAAATTCCTTTGATTTCTAGGGACTGGCCTTTATCAAGAAATTTGCCTCATATTTTACTAATCATATTTTGTTTAGTATTTGTGATCTATAGGTATTATCATAGGAAGAGAGCCTACATCATTTCATATACGGAGCGCAACATCATCCATCCACATCCACATGTATCGCTAAACCCCATCATTCTGAGGTTACGTAAGTCTTATTTTCTTTCTTATTCAATTAAGTTGAAGAAGTAGAATTTATTTTCAACAAATACACTCTGAAGAAAATATTCTACACTCTGAAATAAGTATATTATACTTCGAAGCAAGAATATTATAGGGAAGGAGTGATAAAAAATACATATTCATGGAATTAAGCTCTACAAAGTTGTATTAATATTTCATGGCTATGATAACTTTAGATACCTCTACTGTAGGTACTTATTCTTTGCCTCCTTCCTTTGAATAGCCTTCAATGGATTTAGCTACTCCAATCAAGGTTTGCAGCTTTTTTCTTCCTTCTATCTCCCTTATTATACCTCTTAGTCGGTGTATTTCTTGGACTTCCTATTCGAGATTTTGAAATTTTGGATCTGTATTGGGAGATGATCCATGATCAAATTAAGCCATCTTGTTTATATCTTCCTTCTCATTTGTTGTTTGTTCTATCTCTTAGACTTCTTCCTCCATCTTAGGTGCATCCTAAGTTACTTCCTCCCCTTTTTATGGCTTCTGGTTCCTAGGGCATTTCTCTTCTCCTTCTAGTTCATATGGTCCTCCTTC
Organism: Taxus chinensis; assembly: GCA_019776745.2. Classification (NCBI taxonomy): domain Eukaryota; kingdom Viridiplantae; phylum Streptophyta; class Pinopsida; order Cupressales; family Taxaceae; genus Taxus; species Taxus chinensis. Next base: position 693,408,103 of record CM034146.1, read on the forward strand.
AGAATCAAATGAGGTGGTGGTCCATATTACCACTTCAAATCCATCCTTCATGATGTAGCTCCTACATTTATTTTTCCCCTTTGATTCACCCTCACTTATGTTAATGTGTGAGGGGGCTTTAGTTTGTGTGATATTTTTCTTTTTTAATCTGTCAAACCTCCTTGGAGCTGGTTTCTTTCTTTTTAATGAAGTCTTTGGTTTTCCCTTAGATGAAATGGTAATAGGGAATCTTGTCTCCTCATTGGGCCCTTCTTATATCATTTCCACCAGTAGTGAAGGAATTATTTCTTATGCAACTGACACTAGTGGAGCAGAAACCTTTTCCTCCTCGTGTTCAATCTTCTGATGGCTGCCCTTTTCATGAGAGAGTGTTAGGATAGGAGGGGATTTTTCCTCTGCTTATTCTTCTTCTTCTTGGGCCAATATGAGTTTCCTCTTTCTTCTCCTCTGATTAGTAGAGCTTGTGAATCTTCTTGCTTCTATGGGATCACTTATGCCCTTAATGTCTTCTTCCCTTGGGACTCGTATTATGAAGTGTGTCCCTTGTTCTTTAGGTATAGTGTTTTCTTCTAGTTGTTCATTAGGGTTAGCCTCAACACTACCTATTTCTTCCTCTCCTTAATATTGGGGAGATGGATTCTCTATCAATTGATCCTAGTTGATTCCAAGATGGGTAATTTAGATCCCTTGTTTGGCTATCAACAAAATCATGCAATGGTAGGATAGGGCCTTCTCTTCCCCCTTATGGTATTCTTGTACCATCTTCTTCAGAATATTCCACAAGTGATTTGGGATGTTTATTAGCCTCATATGCCATAGGTGATTTAAGAATTGGAACAAGATTGTGCATACCATGGAGTATCTTCCCTCAGAGGTGAGGTATTTGATTATGTAGGAGGTTATGCCACTCCATGATTCAGGAAAGATTTATCTCTCAACTTTTCCTTTGATCAATATCAGTTGTGCATTGCCTCTATAAAAATTTTACCTTTTTAAGTGGTCATTCAACCTTTCTTCTCAATTTCCCCCTATTCATGGGAGGCCAATTACCTAGTTCACTAATTATTTAGTGATTGGAAATGTGATTCCCGAAACTGTTGCCTATTGGTCATCAAATTTGTTGGAAAATTCCCTCGAGATAGCTTCAAAATATTCACCCAACTTCTCGAAGTAGTCAGTCCATCATGCTTCTTCAAAGATCCTCTAACTATCTAGATCATTTCTTAATGGGGTAATGTCTATGGGATCCCTTCTTACCACCGATCATCCTATGGGTCTAGGTTTTTTATTAGCCTATAAATATATTTTTCTCTCTTTTACTTCTTCATAGCTTCACACCCTAGCTTTGTTCTCGTTTTCCACTTTGCAAATTTTTTTGGAATTTGATGGGAGAAATCTTTAATTTCCTACCATCATTCATTTATCATCAATATGGCATGATGTAATTCTATTATTTCCACATACTTCGGCAGTTTCATCTTCATGTAACAACTTTCCAGTAGAATAGGTGCTCCCCCCTCCCCCTAACGTGATTGTCGCTCATCTTGAGTGAGGTGGATGTGTGGCACGTGCCATTTGTGGCCAATGATTAAGTGGGTAAGGGATAACTTCTCAAGATTTCACTTTAGAATAAGTAATTATTATATGTATATCCAACTAGATACGCATTTATTAGGAAATAAAAATTCATTAATTTTAATGTACATGTCCGTACCTTTTTTCTTTCTACTTTAGCTAGAGACACGTGATATACGTAGTATTTGGATGATTTTTCCAATTATAGTGCTTTGTAAAACAGAGTATCAATGGTGAAGTTGTCTATGGCATTTCAAAAAGTAGGCTAGAAATAGTTTCTGTGGTAGGTGTTATACAAGGGGTTCTTGCATTTTGATCCTTCTCTTTTCCTTTTTTTTATAAGTTACTTGTTGCAACTCTTACCCATTTTTTATTCCTTCAATAATGTCCTAACTACAAATAATTCTTCACCCTTCTCATATTATTTTCTAGACTAAACAAAGTTGTGAAAGGCTTGAGGGATGATTGATAGGTCTTTTTTGGTTACACTAGATTGAAGAGGATGAATTTTTTATAGTTAAGTTACACTATTGCAAGGAGATATTAAATCTATTGATTTTTAAGATCTTGACTCTTAATGGTTTAAACCTTTTTATGCACAGTATGGTCTTGGCATGTGAAATATCTTGAAACTTTGAATTTATATCTTTATGAAGCTATGACTAATACAGATCCCTAGTGAAATTTATAGGCATTAAACACAACTTTCTTGAATTTCATAATTGTTGAGGATTTGCATAGAGCAAGAACATTGTTTTGATAAGCAAAAGGAAGTGACCAATGAGAATTTATAGTTGGTTATAATATTATCCATCACCCACTTCTAGAAGAAATATATTTAGAATGTTAAGAAGGTGTTGAGTATTAAGTTTGAAGGTTTTATTTGGAGTATTTTGCATTTTATACCAAAACTTGTTTTCTCAGGCAGTTTAGAAACCCTCTTAGGGATTGTAGGATGAAGGTAGTTTTATGCTTCACTATGAATGTGTGACTTTCTCTACTCAAAGATAGCATGGTAGGATACTCATGACATATAGTACCAGTCAAAATTAGAACAATAGAACTTAAAAAGATCAGAAGGTAGTTTGGAGACATTACACGTACATTCAATAAGAAAATTAACACTTGTACTTTAAAGTAAACTCTGGAAATTGGTACATGACATCTAATAAGCATAATAAAGGATAACTTAAAGGTTTTAAGGATTTAAGACCACTAAAGAAGTCACTTACTCATATATTTCTTAGCTAATGGAAATCACTAAATAGTTTGCAGAAGCAGTTCAAAAATAAGGAGAAGGAACAAAAGTTATGATACACACACAAAATTATGAAATCTTCATAAACATCAACACTATGGAAGACTACACTCTGAAGCAAATAGTATACACTTCAAAGCCAATAGTCTACACTTAGAAGCAAGAAGATTATACTAAACATCTTAAAATCCTGGCATATCTTTCTTCACTACGTATTAACTATGGTAGACTATACTCTGAACCAAGTAGCTAACACTCCAAAGCAAGTAGACTATACTCTCAAGCAAGTTGACTATACACCATAAAGGAAACTATACAACGAAGCAAGTAGAGTCAAAATATGCTAAAAATAGGTAGTACATCCACATGTTAGAATTATCACTCTCTTTGAACCTATGGAAAAAGATCCATAATCTAGACTACAGTCTTGTTACAGAAATATTTCTATTAACAACAACAAATTTGAAGCAAGGGAAGAGTTAAACAATGTTTTTTTTTTGTTATTGGCAAATGAGTTAAACAATGTTATTTATGAGAATGATGAACAATTTGTAATAATCATATTCAGCCAACAAAAAAGCACAATATTTTTAGACAAAATGTTAAATCATATTGAAAATGAACAAGAACATATAAACCACCTTTAACTAGTATTAACTTAATAAAACTTACTTGTACAAAAAAAGTTGTACAGTTATATGCTTCAATGTGAATGTGTGGCTTTCTCTGATCAAAGGTAGCATGGAAGGCTACTCATGACATATAGTATCAATCAAAAGTAAAACAATAGAACTTAAAAATATCAAGGTCATTAAAAATCGGTGAATGTCAACTGGTGTTAAAGTAGTTAGTTGCTTCTATGCATTATCCTGATGTTGAACCACATCCTTTTGAGGCACTTTAAAATATGGATCTAAAATCCTGTCTTCCGTATATTTTATCAAGTCAAAAGCACTTTTTTTTAGTGCCCATGTTCTTTCCAATGAGACAAAAAACCCTTCATGTTCTTAAACATTTGTTTTCCATTTCTCGAATGCTTCATCACTTTGCAATGATGATGTTTTACAAGAAGACATGGGGGCAAAGAATAACTAGTGGTCTAAACCGCATTCCTATCCATTTTTTTTTCGTTTCTTTGATAATTTTTGGAATCATCCTTGTAATTTCCATTTCTCTTCTCATATACCACTATAGATTTTTGGGTGAAAGTACCTCCTTCCTTGTTTCTTTGATAATTTTTGGAATCATCATTGTAATTTCCATTTCTCTTCTCATATACCACTATAGATTTTTGGGTGAAAGTACCTCCCTCCTTTTCAAGGGAAGGTTCAATGTAGCCCACCTTTTGTTGCACGTTGCCAATTATTTTACAAACTCTTTTTCAGGAAGGAATTTGTGAACACTTGCAATGCTCTCATTTAGCTTAGCAATATGATGGTATTGTATTTTGGGATGATAGGACAAATCCCTAAATGTCAAACATTGATCTTCTGGTTTGGGAAATTGAGGCCTCATGCACATACCTTTTTCCTTCACTTTCTCAAAATAATCATTTGTCCTTCGATCCCATTCTATTTGATTTTGTATGTTAGAAGCGAAGGCTCTTAATTAGGACTCCCATATGAAGAGATTTATTTGAAAATGAGACATGTGACCCAAAAGAATATTACAAAAGTGGACTTCACACATGATATTTTGAGGTTTAGTGGAGCTTCTTGTAAATGCCTTCAAAAAGTATATGTCATTGTTTATTTCAAATGGTAATTCACATGTTATTCTTGATAATTGCCACCTATAGAACTGTTCCTCCAAGAAAGCATTGAATACTGACAAAGGTATTTTGCATGCAAGAAATTTTTCCCCTACTTCATAGGCAACACCTGTAAGTCCCTTTTTATCTTTTCCTTTTCTTTTTTTATTTTTGTCCTTTCCATCTTCTCCTCTCTCCAGCTGATTTTTTAATGTCTCGTTTTGAGAATACAAGTTTTCATAATTGTTACAAATTCTACCCCATACATTTCTGACTCCCTCTATGTTTAGGGAAGTTTGAAATTCCTTATCAACTTTTACTTTAGTATTGGAAATGGTTGTTTCATCCTTTTCCTTGCATTACATTTCAAGTTTTTCAATTTGCAATTGCAAAAAAGAGATAAGGATTTCTTTTTATTGTATCTTTTTTTATAAACTCTATTTCTTCTTGCTACTGCTTAATGATTGCTTCTTGCTTAGAGAGGAGAATCACATGCTGCGATTTATCTTCTTCAATAACCTGACCTAGTGAAGAGGGAGATATAGGTTCTTATTTTGTAAGAGGATCCTTTCCTTCATCGATTTCCTTACTGGTAGTAGAAGGATGTGGAAAAGTGTCAAGACTCCCTTTTTCAATGATTTCCATTTATCCATCAGATGAATTTATGCTTCCCAAAATTTCAGCTGCCTCCTCAACGTCTTTATCCTCTTGAAGAATCAATTTTTTGTTTTCGTTTTCCAATTTCTTCAATTTTCTTTTTCTTTTGGAAATTATTCTAGCAGATGTGGTACCAGATATCTTTCCCTATTTAGTGTTAGGTGCCTCCATTTCTCCTTCATGTTTAACAAGGGATGGATTTGATTTAGGTGCAATAGATTCAGATAGAGTATGTCTCTATTTTTTGGGAACTTTATCCATCTCCTATAGGAAAATTTTCCAATCCATTTTACCCTTCTTCTCTTTGATGGAGTGTTGACAAATCAAGTAAACGAGATTGTGGTTCATGATTTTTCCTTTATTCTCTTTATATCTAGTGGCCATATTGTGAATGTTGTCACACAGATATTGAGGTAAATTGACTAGATTCCCTAGTTTTTGCAAACCTTTTCTCAAATGAATTAGAATCCGCATTATATCACCTCTTAGGAGATTGTATTCACCTTCGCAGGTGAAATAGTTCACTATTAAAAAGTTGGCTCCTCCATAGGGTTCAAGAATTGTATCTTTCCTAATTCCTTTGACTTTTTTTACATTATTTAGGGCCAATTACGGTTCAGGCTTTCCATGTTTATGAATTTTTTTAATTAGGTCTTTGTATGTAGACCTTATAGCAGTTTACATCCCTTCACATGGAATCCCTAAAATTTCACTAATGATCTTAGTATTGATAGTAATATTTGCGCCTCTTACCTTTGAAGAGCTTCTATTGAAATTTTTGATGAATTCTTTCACTTCAACTTCCTTATAGCCTTCGAATTTCTTTATGAAGTCCAACCATCATTCCTTTTCAAATAGCTCTGATATTTGTGGATCTTGTAATAAAATGGAGGCGAAATCTGGTTCTAAATATTTCTTATTCCCCATTCTTCTAAACCGAGGCAAAGAATGAACATAGCTAGAACGATATTGAACAAGTTTAGGGAATAATCCGAAGCAAGATTGAATATAGACCATAGCAAGACTATTTAGGGAATAATCAGAAGCAAGGACAACAAGTATGCTTTAAAGTGAGGGTTTATATTTCGTAAGAATCTACAGGATTCCTATATCTTTCCTTTCATAAGAAGTTAAATGATTCCTAAGGGGTGATTTATTATAAACACAAGTTATGAACCTACTAATTGATGTGTTAAAAAAAACTGTATTCACTCTTAATTAATTGTAAATCCCAAAAGCTTTATGCCCATACGTAAAAAGGCAAAAATGTATGCAATAATTAATTAGGATACATGTCTTATAGGACATAGGTGGATAAGTGCATGAAAATGAGGGGCTAAAAGGGGGTCAAAAAGGGACACATTTTCCCTATAATCAGCAAAACCTGAAGTTCATCGAATAATTTGGCATGCATATGCTCAAAAATTGACAAAGTAATAAGAATGAGTACCGTAGAGCTATGAATCTAGTTTCTAAAATTCTTTTCTTTTTTTAAAAAATGGTTGAGATTAATAGATTCAAATGTGTTGTGCACATAAAGTATGTCTATTTTTGTGTCAAAAAGATAAGAACCTATTGTGTGTGCGCCCCCCCATTTTTTGAGTTATATAAATTATTTTTCAAATCCCTTTCTTAGAAAGTTACCTAAGATCATGTACAAGGTCCCACTATTTTTTCATAATTTTTAGATGAATTTATAATTTTTTGATTAATTTTCAAAGTGCACATATCCTGAAAGTTAAATATTTGTGTGTTCACCCCCATAAATTTGAGAAAAAATGACATTTTTTTAGTATGTGTAGAATGGAGTTTAGAAAAAAACACTTATAAAAAAAAATTGGATGAAAAAATCATTAAGTGTGCACCAAAGCGTACGCATAGGTTTTTTCAAGAAAAGAACACACTAGTAAGAGAAATTGTAGATGAAAGACTTAAACTAATCAGATTTTAGAAATAAATATATCATCATCAAGGTAAAACTGAGCGTGACATCGTAGTATAGTTTTTTTAATATTATGTTATAATGCATGAGATATTAGGGTGAACACGTGAGAATTTTATGTTTTTCATTCAAACACAGATTTATTCACAGATTACATAATCCAAGCCTTTGGTTTGGATATCCAAGGAACATCCAAGCCTATGGATTGAGAATTTCAAAACCAAGAAAGATGAAATGCATTCACATTCCTGTTTGCTAAGTGATGTATGTGCTTATGGGAGGGATATATTTACTAAAATAAATGGTTGAAATATAATTATTTATTTTATTAATATTTATAATTTATTATTAATTTAAATTTATTTTATTAAATATAAGAAGTTAGGGTCACTTTGCACCTTATGTAACTAATCTCACAACTCCAGCTCTCATAGTTTAAAAGATAGTTTTTCATACTCTAATTGTTAGAAGCACAATGGAATGAGAGGGGGGCGAATCAATCTTTATAAAAAAATTAAATTTATATTTCAAAACTTCATATACAAATATACTCATAAACATTTAACCATCCATTAATGTGTGCATACATCAAACAATCATATGTGCAAGAACCATAAGCAAGATCATCAACACAAGAACACAAGATATAAGTGGGAAACCCTCAAGGGGAAGAAAATCCACCAAAAACAATATCTTATATTGATATGTTTCAGAATTTAGTGAGGCACCAACCCCACAAGGACCCCACAAGGAGCACCAACCCCTAGTTTAGTAGAGCACCAACCCTACAAGGAGCACCAACCCCTAATTTTGTGAAGCACCAACTCCACAAGGAGGCTACAACCCCCCAAGATGATCAAGAACCCACTCAACCACCTTATGATGTGTAGATATCTGATTTTTTTCTGCCATAACTGATGGAGATCCAATATTCAGCTCACACTTCTTCACTCAAACCCTAGGTGATCAATCTTCACAAAACAAGCTCATCAAACTCCAAAAATCATCAAACTCTTGATTTCATATTCTATAATTTTTCTTCACCTGAAACACACTTGGATCAACCTCAAATCATGCTCCAACACCTGTAAATAACATACTACCTAGGTCGCTCCACCTTGCACACACATTCACTAGTTCACAAAAGCACCCAAAAACATGCTTTTTATATGTTTTCCACCTTTCAAACTTAGGCCCAAAATTTTTCCCTCCATTTGGTTCTACCAATACATCAAGGAAACATTTTAAAAATTTTAAATACAACAGTCACATAGTGACCCAATTAGGTTGGCCTAGCCAAAAACCTCATTACATGTGCCAAAAATGGCTCAAAACCCCATGGGCACAATCTTAAAATTGCCTAACATGAGTACCATACTTTTTCATGACCAAGTGAACCCTTAACCATGATTAAAATATCATTAAAAATTCATACATGGTTGCAATTAATGTCAACCAATCAAATTATTTCATTTACTAGGCCCAGTTTCCTTTACAATCTCAAAACAATTGTTTCCTTCACCCTTCAACACCTTGGAAACTTCAAATGCCACCAAATGACTTATACTAAACCAAAACATGCCATGTTACCACTCAAAAGAAATTTAAGAAATTTTATAACACTTCTAAGCAAGTTCTAAGTCATGAAACATCTTTCACTTCAAACCACAACAAGATTTGCCTTCACCAAATCAACCTGCCAAAACATCTGTTTCCAAAGGTTAGCTCATAAAATAAAATATACATGTATTAAATACCTAAAAATGGATTAATTGGATGCCAAATTAATCCCTCTTAACATTACAGGTTTAATAGGAAGCATCACCCAATCCATCTTCAGGCTTCAAACAACATCAAACTTGCACCAAAACAGATGTTGTCTTGAACTGCCAAAAACATTCTTTCTAAAATAATTCCCTGGAAAACCCTATCAAATGACCTCATCATGAGTAAATTAATATATCAAATGTAAATATATCTGAATCTTATTTCCAACACAACTTGAATCATCTCAAAATTCCACCTGTAGCTCAAGTTATGACCATTTTACTAAGACCGTGATATTTGAGACCCCAAAACTACCCTTTGATAGTCAACCTGTTTGGACCTCAAAACATCATGAAACTACATGAACATGATCTTGAAACCTCCATGTAAATCAATAAAAACTCCACATACATCATGCTACATCAATTTTTCATACTACTCCTTTGGGACCATCTTGTCCTAAAACCTTCTTCTCCAGAAACTTCTATTTTTAGGTGGGGCCCATATATCACCATGACCTCAACCATACATTTATAGAAATCCTTGAGGAGTCCTCTACAACATCCAATCATCACATTTTTCATTTTAATCAAAACTGGGTCAGTATACTTCACCTTTTGCAAACTGCTCCTAGCTAGGGTTTAACTAGGGTTTTTGACCTCTTTACCTTCTTAACATTCGTTCATAAAAATGTGACGATAAAATGAACTCATTATTTTTATAAAACCTTATAAAATAACCTTATAATCATCCCTGAAATCCACAAGGTCCCATACAATGCACACTATTCACAACGAGCATTTGAAGTTGCAAATTCAAGCTTGATTTTCATTGTTCTTGACCCTATCTCACCAAAACATTCATATCTTGTAAAATTCACATCATGGGAACCTGAATTTTTTCTGAGAGAATCATAACTCATCCATATAACATCTAAAATCATCAAAATGTGAATTCCATAGCTCAAACTCTCCAGTCACTAAGACTTATATGTTTACATGTTAGAATCTTTATTGTAAGCAACTAGGGCCAACTGAAATAATGCAATAACTGAACATGAAACCTCTGAAAATGACCCAAAAATACCTCATATGCCATGATATACCTGATATCATGCATCCATGAGCTCAAATGGCTCCAAATCCACTTTGTCACACCTCCAAACAAACATACCTACTCCCAATGAACACCTGTAACATGGTGAATCACCTGTACCTGCACTATACCACTATTGTGAGTGCTCAAGCACCCTCAAAACATTATATAAATCATGTCAACATGCTTCCTAAGCAACCAAGAAGCTCACACTACCAAGCAACACCTCCTAAGCACCTGTATAGGCTTGCTAGAGCAAGCATGCATCACTGAATCCCAATGTAACAGCTGATAAACATCTGAACCATCATGTTAGCATACCACATACATCATCATGACATCATCCTACAACATTCACTTTTTCATTAATGTGGTTTTGCATCAATGACAACACCTACTAGGACACCATGCCAACAATCTCACCCCTTTGTCATTGATGGAAAACACCCTGAACTTCTCCCCCTTTTTACATTAATGACAAAGGCATACCTATAACTTAAAATTTTTCACCTTCATCAACTTCATACCTCCATGATTTGGTTAGAAACATCAACCAAAGGTCTCAAATTGCTCCATTTTCTTTATTTTTACAAAAAATTGATTTTGGCACATTTCAAGCATGCAATCACCAAGCTCCCCCTGGAAAGAGCACTTCCATAACATCTGAAAATCATGAGTACACCATCAAAAATCAAAATATCACCTTGTTAGGGGAAAAAATTGTATTCTCCATCCTTTAGGCAAGCAAAAAACATCAAATTTCTTCTATACCCTTGTTTTAAGCCTTCTTAATGATACTGTATCAGTCAAGGAATAATGATGACATCACCATTTGCATGCCAACAATGACATGAAAGACCTATCTCATCATTACTCCATCAAGCTTGACAATGAAGTATCATTTCTAGGCAAAATACATGTATATAATACATCTTCATATTGTTCCATATTATACTTTGATACTACTATGAGCCCAAAACACCTTTTTAGTGCAAAAATGGCAAGTTTCAACATCCTATAGTACATGGACACCAAGCATTGACTCAAGAAAAATGCACTCCCCTGGACTCAAGACATCTATCTTCTAATCAATGATCACAAAAACATTGAGCAATATTCCTTGATTCTAAGCATACCTTGAAATCACCTTTACAACTTTTTCTAGGTCTAAAACAACATTTTCAGTCTTGGGGACAGTCATATTTGACTGATATCACTCATTAAGGATCATACATTTGGCACTACAAGGAGTAGAAACTCAACTCATACCTTAGTGCTTTTGAAGCATTAATCACCTCCTAAAAGTTTACACATGACTTCCCCCCTACTCATAAAAACATTTGAGCAACATTTTCTTACCTTTAGAAACACCTCTTTCCAAATGTTGTAGCATTGAGCATACTTCATGAGGTTCAGACCTTCCTTTTATCTTGGGTATGACTATTGAGCAAAAACAATCTTCAAACTTAAACCAAACTTGACTTCATTCACATGGAACACATATCAAATCATTATGATTCTTCTTCAAATTAAGCAAAAATTATCAAGTATGATAAACCATGAAGCATTGATTCTTGCATCTATGTAGTACCTGTAGCTATCTTATTGAAACATCTTCACAAATCAATAGTCTTGACCCAAGAACACCAAAACCATTTTTTCATGTCTTAGTGATATCATACAAATTAAGTTTAGATTCAGGTGGAAAACAAGCACTTCATACCTGGGAAGATGTGTTTCAGACTTCTATACATGTAGGAGTTCACTCAAGGAGCAAAATTAAGCATCTCTAGACTTAGCACAAATCAAAAGTCACTCATGATATGTCAAATCACATCCTTGACCAAGGATAGATCACTTTTTGCATATTCTAAAGACATTAATCACTCAAATTACATTTAAACACACATCATATATACTGAGAAACTTACATACTCTGGAACCTCCTGAACCTGTAGATGGTCAAATTATCTTCAAGATAAGAGCAAAACCATACATCCTTCTTTCACTCTTGGAATGGATTATCTTGGCACATTTATTTTGGATCACTTGAGTCACACAATGTGTACCTTGCCCCCATGGAACTAAGACTAATCAACAATTATGTAAATTCAACTCTTATCAAAATAACATATACTCTTGTCACTGAGCATAGACCCCTTACATGTACATAGACATTTCTGGTTCAAGATATAAATACAGATCTTATAGTACTACTTCAACCCTGAGATGAATCAATTTAAGACTTCAAAACTTATAGGCCATTTCATCTTTGTATATACTTTCATTAAGGGACTCAGACAATCTAGAAAAGTGCATATTATTTTACACACATATATGTGAGTATTGCAACTTTAACACAATCTTGTTGTTCCTGTAGAGTCTCAAGAGATAGAAATGCACCTTTTCAATCTTCTTCCAATTTTCAAAGTACTATAATAAGACTTCAACACATCATTCCATATTAAGAGAAACACTCTGAGATTCCACAAAATTCTTTGTGCCTTCTTTTTTCATTTAATGCCTTAGACACAAATTATTAGCCAACTATAATACTGAAAATTCATGCATACAATTTTCCCATGCAAGCATTCATGAGGATGTCAAGCCAAATCTGAATATCCAAAGCAACCCTTGAAGATTTTCTCCTTCCACATCTACTTAAATATTTTTCAATTTTCTTCATCTTATTTTATGTAACACACAATTATTATTGTTTACGCTTTTTTCTTTACTCTATTTTGGAAAATCTAAAAACATCTCCATAAGCCCTCAACTAGAATCAACATTCATGAACAATTTGGACATTATGACCACGTCCATTGATGGTATTACCATAGTTTTAATAAGAACACTCTTCCTCTACAAAAGCTAAATATCATGTTTATTCCTTATCTCTTAAGAAACATCGCACAAAAATTGTAGGGATCCTAATCACAAATTTTTTCTTGAACTTGTAGGTGATAAAAAAACTAAAATGCAACCTCATGCTCATTTTATTTATTCATCTTTACCAAAATTGGCCAAATGACTTAGTATCTCTATAAGACATAATGTTTCCTTATAATTTTGTAGTTTGAAAGCATTCTAAAAAATAAGTTAAGTATACGCATAACATATGTGGTTTTCATTCAAGAAAATAAATGAACCATTTTTAAAAATTTATCAATTAAAAATATATAATCGTAGTTCCCTTCCATGAAATTGGGTAAACTTAAAAATAGCCATACCCAAATGATCCCAATGTTTATTAGGCTCTATTGGTGATTTTTGAAATATACAATGCATTCAAAATATTCAACTTATTATTTGACTGATTCCATCACCACTTAACATAATCTATATTTGTACATGTATCTAAACAATCTAGCCTTCAGTGGTAAAAATTATTTCAATTATTTATGAAAATGACAATTTTTAGATTAGCAATTTGATGAACAATCAATAGATTCAGAGTTGTGTTCATTACTTGAATAAGGACGATTTCAGCTTAGCAGAAATTTTTGTAGATGAGGGTAATGATGAGAATGAAGAAGAGTAAGAAAAAACATCTTATATCAACTTGTAAACATCCAAATGGAGGAGGAAACCACTCAAAGAGACTCAAACTCAAAGGGATATTTGACTTATCCATGAGATATAAAGAAGAAGTGTTTTTAAAAAATATCTTCATCTATGAGAGAGAGGGGGAAAGTGTCCAAATGAGAAAGATGATACAACTAAATGCAAAGATACTTATTGCAAACATGTTTAGAGATTTTTGTAATTCGAGAAGATTGTAGTGCTTCACATTAGTCACTGATGAAAACTTCATAATGGATCAAAATCATTAGTCATGCAATTCATAATGAAAAGAAAACTTCATTTTAAGAAATATGAGGTTGATTGACCCAGACTTCATAATGGACAAAATGAGGAAAGGAATGATGACACCATTGTAGAACTAGTCATCATAGACAGAGATAATTTGTTGTAAAGAAGCAAATCAAATTTCTTATAAGCTTCCAAACATTCTCAAGAAAGGAGAAAATATTCCTATCATTTTTATACTTGGAATTAGATGAAAAGAAGGTGGGAAAGCAATAAATTAGACCATGCCTAATCAAATTCTCAGCTTTAAACATAAATGCATTTCAAGGAAAAAGTATTGCAAAAGTGAAATAGTGTTACATTCAATGAACTATAAATGAAAATATTTCAAGTACATATTTATCCATGAGACATAATTATAAAGTAAATACATACCTTCATCATGGTTTCATTCATTTTACAGAATGCTAGCTTACAGACAGATCCCCCTCACTAGATGCTTCATATGCATTGATATACCTTCAAGAAGCATAGAAAGGTTTATGATCACTAAGAAGACCTAAATGAAGGTCTTGAAGAGGTCCCAAGCCTTCTTAGGCACTTGAAAACTCCTTCATCCATCTTCTATTTTAAATGAATGTAACACACCTTTTCTTCCACCATCATACATTTTGAAGAGGATGTAATATTCTAGTTGTAGAAAGTAGCTTCTAGGATGTATTTTTCATGATGTCTAAGTTTAACAAGCTACATCCATAAAGAAAAATTAGGATGTTTTCCAAAAACCCCATATTTTCTTGACATCACCTTGGAATAATTCCTTGCAACATGTACCAAGGAATTGTTACATTTTTTTCAAAGAATGGTTTCTCATACTTTTGAATAGATGATGTCAAGGTTTTCTCATTCATGTTACTAACTATAGATTTGAAAGACCTTATTTATCAAGAAAGGGTAGCATACAAATGTCTTAGAAAATAGAATTCCTTCTATTTAGTCTTCTAGTATGATGTATCTCTAGGATGAAATTTTTGCGATCTAAATCCTCTTACTTTTTCTAGAATTCAAACATTCCTAGATTCCATCCATAATCCTTGTACTTTGTGACCATATTCACAACATGAATTACATTCACCATACAAATTGATCCTACACCATTCTTAGTCAAAATACTTTGACTTGTAGTTTAGCTCTATGAAAAAAAATGACATATAGAAACAATGCCATTAATATGGTTTCATACCTTGATGTATTATGTTACCTAATAGGCTTGGTCTTCTCATGTGTCCTTTAAAAACTTTCATTTCTTCCTTGTACTTGGTTCACCAGATTCCTTGCAGTGTTTTCTTCTTGCTGTAATTCCTTGTCCTTGAGATCCTCATTGAATCCCAAATGTCTTAAGATTGTCTATCTTTGTTGGAAAAATTATCTAGTTAACTTGACTTTTCTAAACATTTCAGATTTTCTTGAAACTAGATCAAGTCTTGAATGTAAGAGATTTCATAAGCCATCTTTCATATCAATTTTAATGCAACTCAACCTCACATCTTGAAGAAAACAATGTAGATTGAGTAAAACAACTTGTGATTTCAACTAAGTACATTCTTCATCTTTGAAGAAAAAGAGTTTCTAATAAATCCTCCATTTGCAAGGGAAACATCAACTATAGGTCAATGTAAACTCTCTCTAGTTGAAAACAAAGACTCCTTGTGATCTCATCACCAAACTTTACTCTCATTCTTCAATTTGGAAAACAAGGAACTTAAGGTCTAAAAACTCTTCATGAGCCATTTTCATTTCAAAATAGTTGTGAGCTATTTTCATTCTCATCTCTTGCAAGATGGAAGTTCCCTGAAAAATATTGCCCAAGCTCTCATTCATAATCGAATTCTGATCACTATGCCCTTTTAAATTCAACCCATAAGTTACCAACTCCTATATGAGAATAAATTTTACCCAACAATATTTGATAAATAAGTAAACCTCTAAATGGAAAGTATAAAAGGTTCAGCTTTGGTTCTTTCTTTAAAATTAGTTCTTCTTACCACCATTTTGTGAAAAAATGAGCCCCTATGCAAATGATCTCAAAACGATATGGAGTAACACCTACGCTGATACTCCCAATTGGAAGCACAATGGACTAAGGGGGGGTTTGATTCAGTCCTTACATTTATTTTAATTCATTTATCAGCACATAAATTTAATATTCACTCATTCATTAACCATCCATAACCATATTGTGCATTAGATACATAAATCAATCAGAAGAGCATGAGACATAAGTACAGAACACAACAAAGATCACCATATATAAGTGGGAAACTATCCTCAAGGGAAGAAAACCAAATGAAACTCTATTTATATTACAAAAATAAAATATATTTAGTGAAGCACCAACTTCACAATGAGCACCAACCCCGGATTTAGCGAGGCACCAAACCCACAAGCAGCACCAACCCCTAGTTTAGTAGAACACCAACCATATAAGAAGAAATAACTCCACAAGGAGGCTACAACCCCCCAAGATGATCAAGCATCTACTCAAAAACCTTATGATGTTTGACATCTGATTTTTTGCTACCACAACTGATGAAGGTCACTATATTCAGCTCCTACTTCTCACAAACCCTAGGTCTTGATCATTATCTTCTTTTTCTTTCTAAACTTTTCATGCCTCTGCAATCATTTCACACATGCTATTCTTATCTTCCTCAACCTATCAAACACATTTTCCTCAGCCTTCAAATGATGCACACATACCTATAATTTACTCACACCATAGGTCACACTTTTCACACATGCTTCAACTAGCTCAAAAAAGGATCCAAAAACATGCTTTTATAAGCTTCTTCATTTAAAATTCAAACACAAACATTTTCCCTCCTTTTTATAGACCCAATACATCATGAAGACACGCCAAATTCAAATATAATAGTCACAAGTGACCCAATTAGGTCATCCTAGCTAAAAACCTCATTACATGTGCCAAAAATGGCTCAAAACCTGCATGGGCACAATCTTAAAAATACCCTAACATCAAGTACCATAATTATTCATGACCCATAAATAATTAAACATTCTTAAAATATCATTTCTCATCCATATATTGTCTCAATTTAACTCAACCAATAAAATTATTTCATTCAATGGGCTGAGTGCTCTTTGTACTTCTCAAAAATATTGTTTCCTACACCCTTCAGGACCCTGGAAACTTTATTATGTGATAAAATTACTTAAAATAAACCAAAAATTCCATGTAACCACTTTATGTAAATTTAAAAACCTTTAGAACACTTATAAGAAATTTCTAATCCTTGAAACACTCTCCTACTTCAAACTACAGTCACATTTGTCTTCACCAAATCAACCTACCCAAATATTTGTTTTCAAATATCAGAGGATAACAATAATTTATAGGAATATTAAATACCTATAAATGAGATTAATTATATTCCAAATTAATCCCTCTTTAAATTACTGGTGACAGAAAAAATCACCTAATACATATAATTCTTCAATCAACTCAAAAACTTCACAAAACTTATTTTGTCCTACGCTAGAAAAGAGATTCTTTTCAAAATATTGACCTAGAAAACCATATAGAATATCATATTCATGAGAAAAAACATAATATAAATGGAAATGATCTATGAATCCTCTTTCCATCACAATTTGAATCACTTTCAAAATCCACATGTAGCTCCAGTTATGCTCACTTTAATGAACACTACTTTTTATTGCCTCAAAATTACCCTTTGACCAGTAAACCTAAATGGAACTCATTTGACCATGTTCCTGCATCAACTTGTCCTTTAACCTCTTTTTACATTGATAGAAACTCACATACATTCCATAATCAATGTAGCATGCAACTCCTTTGTACATCCTTGTCCCAAAGAACTCTTCTTCAAAAAGTGACATGTTTGAGGTGGGGCCCACTCATCACCATGACCTAAAAAAACCTTTTTGGAAAGAATAATTATTCCTCTAAATTTTAATATAATCATATATACACTACAAAACAAAACTGGCCACTTTGGACTTCATTTCCTGCATACCACTCTCCTAGGTAGGGTGTCAAACCCATAGGGTTTTTGACCTAGTTGTTTACCTTCTTAACATTCATGCATAAAAACCTGATGATGAAATTACCTAATTAATTTTTTTGAAACCTTATAGA
Organism: Taxus chinensis; assembly: GCA_019776745.2. Taxonomy (NCBI): domain Eukaryota; kingdom Viridiplantae; phylum Streptophyta; class Pinopsida; order Cupressales; family Taxaceae; genus Taxus; species Taxus chinensis. The sequence continues at coordinate 693,426,137 of CM034146.1, forward strand.
ATAAATTTATAATCATCCCTGAAATCCTCAAGGTCCCATGTAAAGCACAAAATTTAGGGTGAACATCAGAAGATTAAATTCAATCTGGAAATGCACTAGTTCTTAACCCTGTCTCACCAAAACAGTCATATCTTGCAAAATTAAAATCCTAACAACCTAATTTTTTTGTAAAAGCACCATAACACATCACAATAACATCTCTAATTATCATAATTTCATCACCATAGCACAAAATATCAAGATATCTAGACTTTCAAAGCTACCGCTTAGGGTTTCACACTATAGAAGTTGGAGTCAACTGAAAAGAATGCTATAACTCATCATGAAATAACCTTAAAATGACCCAAAAATACCTCATATTCCATGATACACATGATATCATGCATCCATGAGCTCAAATGGCTCCAATACACTTTGTCACACCTCCAAGCAAACATACCTGCTCCCAATGAGCACTTGTAACATGGAGAATAACTTGTACTTGTACCATACCACTATTGTGACTGCTCAAGAACCATCAAAATATGCTATAAATCATGTAAATATGCTTCCTAGGCAACTAATAATCTCACACTTCCAAGCAACACCTCCTAGGCACTTGTATAGTCTTACAAGAGCAAGCATGCATCATTGAATTCCAATGTAACAACTGATAAACATTTGAACCATCATGTGAGCACTATAAATCATCATGAAATCATCCTACAACATTCAATTTTTAATTAATGTGGTTTTTCATCAATGAAAACACCTATTAGGACATCATGCCAACACTAATTTGGTCAGTACATAGGTATTTTTCAGGATTTCAGCATTCAAGATTTTAGGGTTTAAATTATACAATTGGTATCTATTTTTTGTAATAATATAATAATTTTTTAGATTTTAGGGCCTTTTGGATTGGTTATTAACATTTATAAGAGTGTTAAAATGTGTCAAAATTAGAATTTAAAAACCCTCACAACTCTCAAAGGTAATGACTATTGATCAAATATATGGACTCATGAATTTTCCCATGAACATGGAGTTGAATTCCTAATTTTTTTCTTAGAATATGCTAAAATCCATACTCTAAAAGAGTACCTAATTTACAAGCTTAGGGAATGTATCTTTTTCTTCATGTTCAATGGTACATCCTTCCTTTGGCCAACCTTCCTTAGTACCTACTCTCAACCTGGATTGAAAAGAAATTATTAACAAGGTTTTTTTAAGTTTGTTTCAATGTGCAAGGATGATTGGATATGATGATTGATGAGTTCAATATGACTTGATGGAAATTAAATTCCTTTACAGGCATAAAAATACCATTCTGGGCTAATCAAACACCCTTTGGGAAGAGTTCAAAAAATATATTTAGCATCTGAAGATGATGTCAAAGAATCTTGGAAGTGTTGGAGGCAAATTTAGGAAGATTTATGAATATTTTTTAGGGCTTAGGGTTTAGGGGTTTAGGGATCATGGTTTAGGGTTTAAGGCTCAGGTTTTAGGGATTATGTTTTATGGTTTAGGGTTTACGGTGGTAAAAAATATGGCTTAGGCTTTAGGCTTTAAGGCTTAGGGCTTAGGGCTCGGGGCTCATGGTTTAGAGTTAAGGGTTTATGGGTTGAGGGTTTATAGTTTGTGGTTTATAGTTTACGATTTATGGTTTACGGTTTACGCCTCAAGGTTTAGGGTTTAGGGCTCATAGTTTAGCATTTAGGGCTTAGGGTTTAAGGTTTAAGTTTTAGGGCTTAAGGTTTGAAGGTCAGGTTTTAGGGTTTAGGGAAAGTGATTTAGGATTTAGGGCTCAGGGTTTAGGATTGATGGCTTAGGGTTTATGGGTTTAGGTTTTATGGCTCGGGGTTTAGGATTGACGGTTTAGGGTTTAGTGGTTAATAAGGTTTAGGGTTTAGGGTTCAAGGTGGTAAAAATAGGGTTTAGGTTTTAGGGTTTAGGGTTTAATGTTCAAGGTGGGTAAAAATAGGGTTTAGGATTTATGGGTTTATGTTTTGGGGTTCAGGGTTTAGGGTTTAAGGATTAGGGCTTAGGGTTTAGGTATAGGATTAGATGAGAGCTCTCTAGGTGCAGCTCCCCTCTCAAGGATCATATTCATATTTGGTGTATTACCATCAAAGAGGGTAGTTCCCATGTCAAATTGGTTATTCAATATGACGTGGAAGTTGAGAAAATAAAATGAAAGCTGGGGAATCATATTTCATGGGTAATTAGTACTAAGTATAAACAAGACTAATAATGCTTCTGACTACTCGACTAGGAGGGCATGACAATAGTAGGACCATATTTCCTAGTCTCGTGTCTAAAACCATCATTGATTTTTTCTTGTACAAAAATAAGCATAGTAACATGGGAATGGCTAAGAACACAAAGGGGTTATCAATATCCTATTAAATATTTCTTGTTTAGTTATGAATGGGAGCTAGTTGGCCTACATCTTAGTGACCTTTCATTCATTGATAATTCATTCCATGATAAACCCATGGATGTTTTCAAAAGCACCTTCAAAAATATAGGGGTAGTCATCAAGCCTAGTGAAGGGTGTACTGTGATTTGAAAACAACTTGAAATTCATACAAATTTAGAGGTCATAACACGAATCTACAAATATATCTATCGTTATAAATAGAAGCCAAGTGACGGTGTCTCCTTGTATCCAAGAATCAGGGATTTTTGGGGCCTGTGGTAGGATTGGACATTTAGGAATCATTGAGTGTCTAAATTAAAATTTCATTGCATCTAGAGAAACATTCTCAAACATTGGAGTGATGCATCTTGGAAAATAAAATTGAACCTTATAAATCCTCTTCAAATTTCCAGTCTAGGTTCTTGGTCTAGGACATGTTCCTAGCCCTCTTTTTATTTTTTTATTCTGGTTCTATTTGTGGTCATCGAATATGGAAGTTTTTAGGAAAGGAATCCATAATTGAAGAATTATTCCCATTGAGATTTTTAGTAATGCCAATGGCAGTGCATGTGGAAATTCAGTTGGTGGAAGGTGGGGTTGTACCCTTGTTGGTTTATTTTCATCGCATCATAGGTAGCCCTTTCTAGTATCATTAAAGAGAACTCCCCATGCTTGTGTGATAATTTTAAAATCTCCCTTGGCTCCTGAGAACTTGTTTTTATTAGGATGTAATTGCAAGGCTAGTTTTAGTAGGTATTAATAGAAAAAAGAACACAAATTTAACTAGCATTACTTACAAAATGGATTTGTTCGGTTTGAGTTTATCTTTCTAAATGTAATTCAGCTCTCTAATTTTCTCCATATTTTCCAAATTTGGGGTGAATTGAAATTCTAGACCTCTTAAAAACATGAAGAAAATGGCGAGTTCATTTCTCGCAACCTTTCTTGTAGCGAATTTAAACAAAATGAAATTTGGAAATTGGAGATGGCAACCTGGTAGACATTGATTATCCTGCAACCGATTTACTTATTGATGATTAATTTTTTATTAGTTGGATTTATTTCCCATTATTATGATAAGTACATTTTTGAGATATAAAAATCACTGTTAGGTTTATTCATGAGAATACAATTATTATTGTGGTACGGTGGAGGAAACTCCTTAAAGCCCCCCCATGATTACGAATACCACTCCTACAAAACCTCATACAAGTCGATATATGTTAACCAAACGTGTCATGCCTCCTTGAGATTGAGAAGGGGTGTTTATGGATGCTTTTAGCTTACATGAAGAGTTTACAGAGTAGAAAAATTAAGAAGTAGATGTCATGAGAAATTTGAAGGTTTTGGAGTATGTGTAATCCTTACCAAGTTAGTGAGACAAACCAGGCACTTTCAAGGAAGAAGAGGTTCTTATGAATATGAACATGTATCAAAGTGAATCATGAATGTGAATATGAGCATGTGGTTATTTTTCCATCTTCCAATGGGTCATCCTAGCTTGCATAATACCATACATGGAAATATGATCAATGTGAAATTTGTTTCAGAATGTGAATAAACTAACATTCAAGAGCACAAGTATATGTGGGAAGAAATAGGTTCGGAAGAGATGTGTAATATGCATTCCAAGGCACAAGGTAGATTTCATATCCATTTATTTACTTGTCCCACCTCTCATAAATAAGGTAGTTGTATAAGAAGACTCAATGATGATTCTAGGCATGATACTAGTAAATATGGTCCTAATATTGATATTCCAAAAGATGAACTCACTCATCAGACCTACTAAAAATATATGAGGTTTATCGATCCTTTTAGTCCAGAAGATCAAGAGAAGTTTTCACTTTGTAATCAATAGCGTAGACTAGAGGAATTTTAAACAATCTTCAGGTTTCCTGAACCCTAAACCCTAGGCTCTAAACCCTAAATAGTAAACCTTGAGCCCTTAACCCCTAAACCCTAAACACTAAACCATAAACAATAAATCCTAAACATTCAACCCCTACTCATGAGCCCTAAACCCTAAACCATAAACAATAAAACCTAAACCTTAAATCCTAAGCCTTAAGCCATACACCCTAAAACTTGAGCCTTAAGACCTAAACCCTAAAATGCCATTATGAGCTAATCAAACACCCTCTCGGAGAGTTCAAGAAATATATTAAGCATCTAGAGGTGATGTCAGAGAATCTTTGAAGTGTTGGAGGTAATTTAGGAAGATTTAGGAATATTTTTTAGGGCTTAGGTTTTAGCGTTTATGGCTCAGGGTTTAGGGTTTAGGGTTTAAGGATCATGGTTTATGGTTTAGGGCTAAGGGTTTAGGGTTTAGGGTTTAGGGTTTAAGGTGGTAAAAAAGGTTTAGGGTTTAGTTTTTAGGGCTCATGTTTTAGAGTTAAGGGTTTAGTGTTTATGATTGAGGGTTTAGAGTTTAAGGTTTAGGATTTAGGGTTTATAGTTTAGGGCTCAAGGTTTAGGGTTTTGGGTTTATTGTTTAGGTTTTAGGGCTTAGGGTTTAAGGTTTATGGTTTAGGTTTTAGGGATTAAATTTTAAAGGTCGGGGTTTAAGGTTTAGGGCACAAGTTTTAGGGTTTAAGGCTTAGGGTTTGGGTTTTAGGGTTTAAGGGTTTGTGTTTATGGCTCAGGGTTTAAGGCTCAGGGTTTAGGGTTGATGACTTAAGGTTTGAATTTTCAGGTTTATGATTTAGGGTTTAGGTTTTTGGGTTTAGTAGGGTTCATGGTTTAGGGTTTAGAGTTTAGGGGTTAGTGTTTAGGGTTCAAGGTGGTAAAAATATGGTTTAGTATTTAGGGTTTATGTTTTGAGGTTTAGGGTTTAGGATTTAGTGTTTAGTATTTAGGGTTTATGACTTAGGGCTTATGGCTTATGGCTTAGGGAATATACATAGTTTGCAAACCACTGTGATATAGGGAATCTGTGTATGATGATTATATGATAAAATTGTTAATGGCGAATCTAAATGCTTGTTCAAGATGGTGTTTGTATACTGATGGAGAGATAAGTTTTCGTTACCTTTGGGAGTTGTTAGGTTTGTTAATTCTAATTTTAAAACATTTATCACTCCTACAAATGTCAATAACCAATCCAAAAGGCCCCAAAACCTAAACAAAGACTATATTCCTTCACAAAACATATATTGATTGTATATCTTAAACCCTAAAAGCTTGAAGGTTGAATGTTGAAATCCTAAAAAATACCTATGTAATGACTAAATTAGAATATGAAAATCTATCTTCTAAACTGTGACAGATGGAGTTATGAGACTAGTTCCATAAGGTGTAGAGTGACCCTAACTTCTTATATTTACTAAAATAAATGGTTTAAGTATAGGTTTTTCTTTTATTAATCTTTATACTTTAATAAAATAAAAACTTATACTTAAACAATTTATTTTAGTAAATATATCCCTCACGTAAGCACATATGCCACTTAGCAAGCAGGAACGAGAACATGTTATAACGCGGCCCTAAATTTTCTCTGTCGCATTAAAACCCAACCAAACCATAACACGAGTGTGTTATTGCAAAATGGCCAAAAAATAGATTTGTGTCTGCTTTTTGGCCCCCCATTTCCATGCACTTACCCAGGTGCTTTACTCAACTTGCTTCAGAGTATAGTCAACTTGCTCAAGAGCATAGTCTACTTGCTTTAGATTTTTTCCCACCATCATTGATATGTCACAAACATAGATATGTCAAGTTATTGAGATGTTTAGTATGTTAATTGATTGCAAAATTTAATTGTTATGAATAATTTTACAAAAATTTCTATTTAATATTTTAGTTTATGTTATTACCATGTACATGTTTTGTTGTTCAGATGTCAATTGATGTGCTAAAAAAACTTTATTCACTCCTAATTAATTTTAAATCCCAAATACTTTATGTTCGTACATAAAAAATGAAAAAATATATGCAATAATTCATTAGGATACATGTCTTATAGGACATAGGTTCTTTACTCAACTTGCTTTGGAGTATAGTCAAATTGCTTCGGAGCGTAGTCTACTTGCTTCAGAGTATAGTCCACCATAGTTGATATGTCACAAACATAGATATGTCATGTTATTGAGATGTTCAGTATGTCAATTGATTGCAAGATTTAATTTTTATGAATAATGCTACACAATTTACTATTAAATAGTAGTTTATGTTATTACCATTTACATGTTTTGTTGTTCAGATGTTAATTGATGTGTCAAAAAAATTTATTGATTCCTAATTAATTGTAAATCCCAAATTCTTTATGCCCATACATAAAAAGGCAAAAATGTATGCAATAATTCATTAGGATACATGTCTTATATGACATATGTGCTTTACTCAACTTGCTTATGAGTATAGTCAACTTGCTTCAGAGCATAGTCTACTTGCTTCAGAGTATAGTCCACCATAGTTGATATGTCACAGACATAGATATGTCATGTTATTGAGATGTTCAGTTTGTTAGTTAATTGAAAAATTTGATTGTTATGAATAATGCTACAAAATTTACTATTTAATAGTGTAGTTTATGTTATTACCATTTACATGTTTTGTTGTTCAGGTGTCAATTGATGTGTTAAAAAAAATCACTCCTAATTAATTGTAAAGCCCAAATGCTTTATGCACATACGTAAAAAGGAAAAAATGTATGCAATAATTCATTAGGATACATGTCTTATAGGACATAGGTGCTTTACTCAACTTGTTTTGAAGTATAGTCAAATTTCTTCAGAGCGTATTCTACTTGCTTCAAAACATAGTCTACTTTCTTCAGAGTGTAGTCTACCATAGTTGATATGTCACAAACATAGATATGCCAAATTATTGAGATGTTAAGTATGTTAATTGATTGCAAAATTTAATTGTTATGAATAATGCTACACAATTTACTATTTAATAGTGTAATTTATGTTATTACCATTTACATGTTTTGTTGTTCAAATGTCAATTGATGAGTTGAAAAAACTTTATTCACTCCTAATTAATTATCTACTTGCATCGGAGTATAATTTATTTGTTACGGAGTATGGTCTAATTTATTCGGAGTGTTGGTAATTTTCTTTGGAGTATAGTCTACTTGCTTCGGAGTGTTGACTACTTGCTTCAGAGTATAGTCTACTTGTTTGAGAGTGTTGGCTACTTGCTCCGAAGTATAGTATTGAAGGTAAAAGAAGGTAAATAAGTTGGGAAGAACATTTGATAACATCACTTTAGGTCTTAAATACTAAATAATCAATGATAATACACGTGTGGATTATGTGCATTAATATGCAAATAATACCTTAGCTTTGAGGAAAACAAACCCCTCTTCATCCATATACACCCAAATCCAAATCCATTGTGCTAAATTTAATTATAAATTGAAATATTCATACCATAACCTTGTTTCATTTATTTATGAATGATCATTCATTAATTATTTACATATACCTATATTTTATTTATCTCACATAGCTGGACATTTTTATTATCATGTGGTAGCGTTGTTTGTGGTATACCACAAAATAGATAAGATGTGGACATTGTTGAATCCAAGATTAGGGTAATACCTTCTCACACACCCAAACTTTGGGATAAATTAAAGACAACTACTTCAAGTCCATATTGGCCATATGAGAGGTGGACAATATCAGATAAGGATGTAGAGAAAATCAAGTGTGAAGAGAAAAATCAAGAGAAGGGTTTGAATAAAAAAACCACTTTTTAGAACATACTTTGAAAGCACCACAACATGTTGTAGAGAGTACAAATGAATCTCATGTCAAATCTTATACTTAAGAGTTATAAAGGATCAATGTAAACTCTTCTTTACCATACAAGGATCCAAATAGAGTGTAATAACAATGAAATAATTAATAATCCTAGGATGGTGGTGATATGGGTGAAAGCTCAAATAAGAAAAAGAGGACCATAGTTCAAGCACGAAAGCACATAACACAAATGCAAATAAAAATTAAGACAACTAGCCCACTAAACCAAAATATGTTTCTACACCAATAAATGTTATCATAAAGTGTCCAAAGATTAATACCATCCAATCTACACCTAAATAATATAGAATCCACTTTAGTCGGTATGCAAAAGCTTCCTCTTTACTATACCTTTAAAATATTGACATGAACAAACTTTTCTCACATAATTATTTAATTAGTTCACTAGATGTATCTAGAAGGGAGACAAATAGAGGTTATAGTGAAGAAATATATAAATATTACAAGTCCCTACTCAAAGCAAAGTTATATTGATTAAAAAAATAGATGCAAAGCAACCAAATAATTCTTCTCTACTCCAATTGAGGTATATTGTTGATATAACTATATCTATTCCAAAAACTAATGTCACACTTAGAAATTTCCATAACATAGTGTAAGATTTTAGTCATCGTTACCATATTTTTTTATCTTCCCAGCCTTATTCCATTGAAACAAAGACACAAATCCATAAAATAACTAAAAATAAAATGCAATTATAATAAGAACATGTGGATCCAAAACAAAAACTAAAATACCATCAAATATAATTGATATAATTTGTACAACAAGTAACATTTGATGTGTTCCAAATTATAACATTAAATAGTTTTACAAACATGTGTCAATGCCATATTTTTAGTTTGTTTTCACATTACGTTGATCCAAAATCCCAACATTCTTTTGAACAGTTCTTTCAGATGATTGTGTTCCCAGTCACAAATACTGATCATCTCTTGAACCTTGGCCAAGGAAATTTATGACATTTACAAATTTTCCACACTCATTGTTTCCTAGCCTTTGTGTGCCATATGTAGTTGAAGCAATTCCATCTCTATATTGGCCTTCAACTCGCATAGATCTATGAGCTTAAACCTTACAACTTTTCTTTCTTCTCGTAGTTGTTTGTTCTCTTTTTCATAAAACGTAATTTTCTCTTCCAAAACCTTTATATGTTTTTTGTCAACTTCTGCCATCTCCGCGTAAATTTTCTATAAATACTCCTTTGGGGAAAATGAATATGTGGGAAAACATTATGGTACGGTATTTTCATTTGTAACATCAATGTAAATAAAATGTCAAAATGAATCATTTTTTATGTTGTTTACCTCCAAAGATTGTATTATGCAGATCATCCCTTCTCCACTTGGATGTAACTGTGTCACTATCAAACTTTTCATCATTTTCTGGAATGGATCTTTGACTTGTGAAGCCTTCTTCTCATTACCAACAATTTTAGACCAAGCCATTACGATTAACAGTGTGAATCTAGAAATGTGATAGAGAAGATGAATGATTTCCCACAAAGTAATAATCTCTAATATGAATAATGATTAATATTACAATGCTACAACATACTTTGTCCCTAAACAATTGTCTAATTAAGCAATGCCAAAATAAAAATTTCTCCATTTCTTCATTTTACATGTCATGACGTACTGCTAAACGGGGTTGAATTCATTACTAGTTACTAATAAATCATGAGCTAGATTGAATTGAAGGAAGTCTCGACATAGATGAAAAATATAGTAAATTTTATGAGTTTCTTATGGAAACTGTTCAAGTTTATGGGTGGTAAGAGTAAAATGAAAAACCATTTATACATCTTGTAGGCTTACCTTTTAATCCAGTGATGAAAATAAGAGTACTTCAGATCCCCATTTTTCCCCTACATAAAATATATTTTTCACCAATCTTGTTCTTGAAAGAGATGCACAAGGAAAACAAAATGGATAATAATCAATGCAAAATAGAGAAGAAACAATACAATGCATTCAATAATTCACTTGTAATCTTACGCAAGACCTAGGAGTATGAAAAATGCTGAAAATTTTATGTCCTTGTCTTTTTCACATCCACGTTAAATCGTTGAGTCACAAAAACTACTACAATATCAAAAACAAATCAACCAAAACTCCTATAATATTGAAAAATTAATAATTTTATATCTTACATGATTGGGCATTCAAATTTGACTGTTGAATCTTGTTTCCTTGTGAAAGTGGAAATGAATCAAAAAACTTACAAGATTAGCAGATGCTATAAAAATCACGAACGGAATCTTATGTAGGTATATTATTCATTTAAAAATAAGAGTGTGGTATAATGATAGAAAAGTTGAACTCGATGTCCATCATTCTTATTTTCCTCATCTACATAATATTCCCAATAACATGGATTAGGGTAAGTGCAAATCATTGGTGAAGCATATCAGTCCATCACAAATGCCAAAACCCTGGTCTTACATTTTTGTTTACGAGGTTGACAAATACAAGTAACACTTTATTTTCTTGGCAGTTTGCAGATTTATCAATTTTTAAAAAATGGCCCATTTTAATTGCTTCTCATACTTGTAAATTTAGGCCCCTATAAATTGAGGCCCTTATTCATTTCATACTTGGTCCTCAAATATTAGAGTCATTGAATATTAAAAGAATTCAGAAAAAACAAAAAGAAAAAGAAAACTAGTCCTTAGTGCATTACTTATAAGATAATTATACTTGTTGAGAAAATGTCATGATCATATCTATAACAGGATACATAATGCATGCAATATAAAGAACAAAAAATTTTAACAATGGCATTGAGAGATTTTTTAAAATTGAATTCATAGGTTATATTATCTAACAAAAAGTAGTTTGTTACGATGATTATGAAAATATGAAAATCTTTACTTTCGCTGCCTAAAAATTTTAAAAGCTTTGATTTGATAAATGAACTAGTTAAAATAAATGAACTTGTAGAAATAAAACATCACATTCACTTGTAGATGTGATAAATGAACTAGTAAAAATATGAAATTACCTTAACTAAGATTGATGGATGGCAGCAAATGGATTCAAATCTCACCTGCAATACAAATATAAAACGATGTTAGTTTGCTGCTGTAAATAGAGTAAAAAGTAAGTTCACATGTTAAGTATTTTGCAAAATCACATTATGGTTGAATAAAGTGGGCACAAGATGCAATGATTACTTGCGGTTGTCATTGTGATGCCACATGGCACATACAAAAAAAAAAAAAAAGAATAATCGACCCATTGTGGTGTCACATGGCACATTCAAACAAAAAAAAATTGTGACAGATTTAATCATGAATAATCAACCCTTTGTGATACCACATGCACCATTCAAACAAAAAACAAATATGACAACTATAATAATGAATAATCAACAAATTACAATGCCACATGGTATATTAAAACAAAAAAATATTTATGAAATATATAATCATGAATAATGCACTGATTGTGAAGCATCATGGCACATTCAAAATAAAAACACTTATGACAACTATAATCATGATTAAATACAAAAAATACACAATTAAAACACATGTGAATGCTATTGTTATTATATTAAAACAAGCCACAATTTTATCAGTTAAAACTTTGTTGTTAAATTAATGTTAATGTTATGAAATAATTCACTTAATTGTATGAAATTAGTTTTTCCTTTGTTGTCTAGTGCACATAATGAAGAAAATTCTTTCAAAATATGTTTTTTTTTCTTTTCCGATTCATATGTATTGATTTGGGTGTCACTTTTGTACTTGGTGTCTGCCTAGTTATTTTGGTGGGTACCACATCATCCTACAAAATTTAAACAGTTCGTGTTACTATAATTCATATATACTAATAATATCGCAAAGCCAAAAGTGCATGTAAAACATTTCCGAACAAGCTATTACCTAATGAGGTGGCTGGCTAAGATGCATTTCAAAAAGTGGCCAAATGATTTAGTTATTGACAACATCCACCAGCATGTCCACGAAATAGGTAGGAAATAGCATAGGGCAATCAGGATTGATGACATTGAGGATATTAACAACGACACAATTTGATGGAACTTTCCTCCTGTGGCAAGTTGCATCAGCAACAACATTGTGAATTTTTTTCATGGCCCGCCATTCTCCATACATCCAGACATCCACCACATCACCAATAGATGACACCATGTCGGAAACTACTACAAATGTAGCAGGAGTGGAGGAGGGATGCATTATAGAAAACATTTAGTAGTCTTTTAAAAGAATTATGGTAGTTAGTCCAAAGAAAAATTAATTTATATATTATAACTTTATTCTTATTTCTAATACTATTTATATAACAAAACGATCCACAATATATAATCTCAATTCCACTTCACATAAAGGTTACCTATAAATCCTCATGTAACGGAATACGCTCCTCCCCTTCTCTCTTGAGGCCACTAGCAGATGTCTGCGATCATTGCACATTAGATTAGTTTCAGTAAGTAGAAAAATAATTCATAATTAAATGTTCTTGTATATGAAAAAAGTGCAATCAACTGATATTTAATTGCGTACATGTAAACTAGGATGCATGTCAAACTCCTCATTCTCCTCTCTCCCATAGGTCCTAGGAGATGCCTATAGTGACTGAATTGAACGTAAATTTGAGTTACAAACAAGATATAAATATGTAAAATCACAATATTCATCATAACCACTTTTAAAAGGAACATATCGTAGCTGACAAAGGTTAAAAGGAACTTAGAAAAGGTAAAAGGGAAGTAGTGGAACAAGGTCTAGAAGCAAGGAGGTGTCCTAAAGGCAAGACAAGCTCTTAGGAGTGATGTAAACAAAATCATATAATCTCATTCATATACTCAAATATCAAGATATTTACAAACTTCACTTCTACCTACTCTGTGATTTGAGAATCATTTCAAGTCTACAAACAACTTATTCCAGTCTATCCTAAACCAAGCAAAACCTCTTACTACAGGATCTGTTTTCAGTTGTTGTGATTTGTTGGGTTGTTGGTACAGGCAGTTGGTTGCTATGGACATTTGGGCTATTGCTACGGACTCTACACTTCTGTATGTTTTAGAATACTGAAATCATGTCAAACTATAGGTGAAGATACAGTCCACTAGGGTTAGTAAAGCAAGAAGATAAAGAGAGGAGTCTCAAGTAATTAGAAGGTCAAATAAAGGATCCAAGAGTTCAAACATATGCAATGTTGTGCATATTTAAACGACTATTACACATATTTATCCATACTTTTTAGTTTTTTATCGAGAACAATTACCACCAACACACCTTTATGTCATAATTATCTATCAAAGATATGCAATGAGATGGCAATATCTACATATCATTTAAGTAAGTATTTAGAAATCAAACAAGTACTTATTCACTTAAAGAAAATACTTAAACTAGAAATATAACTAATTCTAAAATTCCTTATTACAATACAAAGTTAGATTTCAATTGAGGTCCATGACTTACCATGCTTTGCATTTCTTGCACCACCACATCCATGATCAGCTGAAAAGGTGCAGTAGCATCACCCACTTGAAACAAACCAACATACAAAATAACAATTTTTTTATTACAATAGTTTTATAACAAAAACTACAAATTAATATTCACATATTTTGTGTTCGCTTTTATTTACCTCACCTTCCTTTGTGTTGGTTGGATTTGTTGCTATTTTTTTTTACATTTTCCATATAGATGCAAAAGTGACATATCATCGTCCTACATACATATGTTATCAATGAAAATGTTAATGAATGATTCATGAACAATTGTTTAACTAACGGAGATAAATATAAAATGACTAACTTACGTCGCAGTCACCTCCACTAGTTATTTCCGGAATGACCCACTTCGTTGTTGCATCCATCTCAATCTCCTCACCCTGTGAAGATAATGACATGTAAATTATAATAAATATAGAATACTTATGTATTGACAACAAGAAACAAGTGAAATGAAACCGTTACTCAATAAACTTACCCTATTTTTCTTCTTTTCTCTCAAATCCAATATGTCTACCCTCCTCTTAGCCCTCGTAGTCTCTAAATCATAGGCCCTCATGACATCAGAAACATATATCTTGGAGCATCTGCTAAGCTCTTTGAACAATTCCTTGCCATCCCTCATCCAAATCCGCTTTATCATGTGTCGCCTCTGCAATATAGAGCACGTATGTATCACACACTCAATGTTTCGCTCTCTCTGCTCCATGTATTGCCTCCACATTTTGGAGGCCCGTCGAGGATACTTTTTGGTAAACTTTATCCCTCTCATCTCAGGGGAAACATGAGAGAGGGAATGGGAATTTTTCCTATGGATGTTTAACGTCTGTAATGTGTAAAATTTTCTGTCACAAGTGGAGTACTCGCAATAATAAAGTATGAGATCCCCATAATGCTCCCTCATATAGTGAAGAGAATCCTATACAACAACATCATATAAATAGTTAGACACTAATAGACATAAATGAAATCAATAAATTACAAAATTCAATTTTCTGATTTTACCTCATTGATGATGATATCATCCTCCGCATGACGTGGAGAAGTGACACTGGGTGCATCCTCCTACAATTATCATTCCAAATATCACGTTATGAGCCATACAAACTCATTACGCACATACACAATAATATATAATCAAATTAAATTAAATTAAGATAACAAATATAATGTTAAATTAAGCTAATTTTACCTCCTCTACAGCTATACCAGCCTGTACATGTGACGACAAAGTAACATTCGCTCCAACCACCTCATATTCCTTAACTCACTAATCCATACCATATAAAATCTCGTTACCAACATACTAAATAATACCAAAGTCCAAAAAATTTTAAAAAGCAATGTTAGAATGATTAGTACATAAAGTACACACACGTACCAAAGAAGATATATGAAGGTTCAATATCCACCTTCATCATTTTGATCTTCTGAGTGGAGGCCCAAACTCAGGTGCTTAAAATAAGATTGTGTTAGTTACTTTAAAAATCTGATTCAACATAAAAGATAATACAATTATTTATTTTTCAGTTGCAGCAATGCAAAATGTAATTGAAAAGCTTGTATTTTTACCTGTGACGAAGAAGCAATGCCCGTAAAATGCAAGTTTGGAAAATATGACCACGATAATGGTTAAATAACAAAAAATCACAAACAATCATAATTCATCTTAACAATAACAATTTGGACAAATATAGTGCCTACATGTATTTTGCTAAGAGTACACACCATAACAGAGTATGATGACTCCAAGGTCCAACTATCTTGCGATAACATTCATATTATATCTTCAACGAGCTGCATTATTCCTTCAATAATAAATTTATGTCTACCATTCCACCAATACATCACAAATAGAAGGTATTAAGTCATTAAATAATTAGAAACATATTTCTACATAACACAAAAAGGAAATACGGTGTGTACATATATCATATTACAATGCTGCCCATGGAAATTACTAACAACACCACCACTTCTTTGTTTATTGTGGCCCTAAACACTTGACATACATCCAACCTACCTCTTTTAACTTTTACGTGTACATACAAACATTTCACCAAGTGAGATACAATCTAGCACTTGAACTCAGAGAACATAAATATTTACATTGTTACATTTGTATACACCATTCATTTGATTCACAACAACCACATCATGAGAAAACACACAAATGTTCTGAACTTCTTGATGCAATGCTTCCTCAAGACCCAATATCAAGGCCCTATACTCAGCCTGGTGGATGGTCATACTAGCTTTACCCACAACGGTGCCTCTCTCTACTTTCTTGTTGTCATCAGTGTCATATATTATGAACGATGAACATGTAATATTTTCTGAGGTATTAGACACTCCATAAATTTCCAATCTCCAAATGGCAACCATATTTACCTTTACAATGGAAAAACACATCTCGTAAACAATAATATATAACATGTTTTTTTTATATTCAACACTGTAAATTTGAGCTTTTCAATGCAACTATCTGCATTATAAGACATGCATATCTATATATTTCAATATATATACATGGTTCTTTTTTTTTGTGTTAGTTGTGGTATACAAACTATTTTTTCTTTTCTTACTGTGGTATACACACTGTGTTTGTTATATAGACACTGTGTGTATACCATGTAAGATAGAAATGGATGATCTTTTCTTCGATCACAAATAAATGACTAGGTTGTGACTGTGGCTAGTTTATATACTCTTTTCTTGGATGACTACCCATTTAATACGATGTCTATATTCTTCTCTTGGATTTTCTGATTTAAACATGATTATAGTTGTCATAATTGTTTTTTGTTTGAATATGCCATGTGGTATCACAATGAGAACAAAAGTTAATCATTGCATCTTGTGCCCACTTTATTTTATATTTACAAAGCATGATCGTATACAAAAAAAAGACATCTATAAATCTAGTATGTCTTATTATTATTATCCTTAATTTCTATTTCACCACATTCATTGACTAGTCAGCCAAGACAATTGTATAGACACAGTAGTATAGACACAATGGTATAGACATAGTGTTTGTAAGATAATCTACAATACCATATATAAGTATTTTTATTGATACTATAAGTACATGTTTTCCTCTAAAATACTTCACGACTCTATAGAACAGAGAAATAAACTAAAATGTCTATCTGTGAATAATTTTAAAATCTCAAAATCACATATTTTTTTAAAGATGTAATGCTTCTCCCCAATTCTATGCAATGGACCTTCTCACCAATTCTCATTCTCTTGTCAATTCTCCCAAATACAGTTGACCTTCTACGAATACAGTTTTAGAGTTCCCAGCTTTGGCGCCTAAATTTTTTGGTTGCTTGTTTAATCGATGGAATGGGGCAGGTTTTCCAAACAGATACATTAAATTCTTGCCACCCTCCTCACGTCCTTTCCTCCTCTAATTTCTATGCCTTCATATGGGTTGTATCTACCTTGGGATGGACCTTATGAATTGTCCTAAATCGTGTATAGGATAGTGACTGTGTTGTGCTTCACAAATTCTCACGCAATCAGCGTTCACAGAAAACAATTGCAAAGTTTTGGCGCTTAAAGTTTCAGTTGTTTAATCAATGAAGTTTCTCATAGCAACTGAAAAAATTTCCTGTAAGAACATTCAGGTATGTGAGACCAATACATATTGATGCCTCATGCACAAACCTTTTGCCTTTACTTTCTCAAAATACTCATTTGTCCTTCAATCCCATTCTATTTGATTTTTCATGGTAGAAGCGAAGGCTCTTAATTGGGACTCCCCTACAAATATATTTATTTGAAAATCTGACATGTGACCCAATAGAATGTTACACAAGTGGAATTCACACATGAGATTTTGATGTTCAATGGAGATTCTTATAAATTCCTTCAAAAATTCTATGTCATTGTTTATTTCAAATGGCAATTCACATGTTATTCTTGATAATTGCCACCTCTATAACTGTTCATCCAAGAAAGCATTGTAGACTGGCGAAGGTCTTTTACAAGCAAACAATTTTTCCCCTACTTCGTAGGCAGCATATAAGTCATTTTTGATCTTTTCCTTTTCTTTTTCTATTTTTTTCCTTTCCATCTACTCCTCTTCTAACTAATTTTTCAATGTCTCGTTTTGAGAATGCAAGTTTTTCGTAATTATTACAAATTATACCCCACACATTTCTAACTCCCTCTATTTTTAGGGAAGTTTGAACTTCCTTACAAAATTTTACTTTAGTGTTGGAAATGGCAATTTCTTCCTTTTCCTTGCATTGCATTTCAAGTTTTTCTATTTGCAATTGTAAAGAAGAAATATAGGGTTTCTTTTGATTGTACCTTTATTTTTAGAAAGTCCTATGTCTTCTTGTTGCTTCTTGATGATTGCTTTCTTTCTTAGAGAGGAGAAACACATGATGCAATTGATCTAATTAAATACCCACACCTAGTGAAGTGGGAGATAAAGGTTATTCTTCTATAAGTGGAGCCTTGTCCTTTTTATGTTTCCTTACATGGAAGAAGAAGGTCACGGAAAAGGTTTAGGGTTTAGTTATAGATTGTTGGCACTTAATTTTTTTCTTGTTTAAATCGATGGAAGTGGGGTAACAAAAACTAAAATGCGTTTGCATTTAAATTCAAGCCACCTTATCATGTCCTTTCCTCTCGGCACCTTTATATGCCATGGGACTCAGCCTCGGGAATTTGAAATAAGTTGTTGACTAGATGGTGACTAGGTTATACTGAATATACACCATGAAGGGAGGATGCAGGTCCCACAGATGAGAATTGTATGTTTGGCATTATACGATGATTTTTATGGGGATCATGCAATCATGTCACCAAAACAGATGGATTTGTTTTGCAGAGTCCTCTGTGGCTAAATTTATGCTTCCCAAAATTTCAAACTACCTCCTCAACATCTTCATCCTCTAGAATAATCAATTTTTTATTTTTATTTTTCCACTTGGCGTTTCATTTACAGTTTACTTCTCCCAATTTTTTCAATTTTCTATTTCTTTTGGACCAATTGTTCCAACAAACGTGACACCAGATATCTTGCCTCATTCAGTGCTAGGTGCCACCATTTCTCCGTCAAGTTTAGCGAGGTATGGAGTTGATTTAGGTGCAATAGATTTAGAGAGAGTATGTCTCTATTTTTTAGGAGCTTTACCGATATCCTGCAACAAAAAATTCTAAGCCCGTTTAGCCCTTATGCTCTTTGATGGAGTGTTGGAAAAATTTAGGTAAACGAGACTCATGGTGCTTGAGTGCTCCTTTATTCTCTTTATATCTAGTGACCATATTGTG
Source organism: Taxus chinensis (assembly GCA_019776745.2). Taxonomy (NCBI): domain Eukaryota; kingdom Viridiplantae; phylum Streptophyta; class Pinopsida; order Cupressales; family Taxaceae; genus Taxus; species Taxus chinensis. The sequence continues at coordinate 693,445,094 of CM034146.1, forward strand.
GATGTCTGTCACCCAAAATATTAAGGTAAATTAACTCGATGCTCCTTAGTTTGTGAAAACCCTATATCAAATGAATAATAATCTACATTATATCGCCTCCTAGGAGATTGTATTCTCCCTTCGCAGGTAAAATAACTCCCTATCCAAAAGGTAGATTCTCCTATAGGGTTTAAGACTTTTATCTCTCCTAATGCACCTTTAACATGTTTTACATTATTTAGGACCAATTGCGGTTAAGGCTTTCCATGGCCATGAAAATTTTGAGTTAGGTATTTATATGTAGACCTTCCTACAATTTGCATCCCTTCACAGGGAATCCCTGACGTTTTAATAATGATATTACTATTGATATTAATATTCATGCCTCTTACCCTTGAAGATATTCTCTTGAAATTTCTGACGAACTATTCCACCACTGCTTCCTGTATATCCTTGCAATTTCTATATGAGTTCCAAACCATCCTACCTTTTTAAATAGTGTTACAACTCGTGAATCTCGCAATAAAATTGATGCGGACTGACTCCATTTTAGAGTACTTTTGATGCCTCATTCTTCTAAATTGAACCAAAGGATAAACACAACGAGAATAATAATGCCAACAATATGAAGTGAGAACGAATGAATATAGACCAAAGCAAGAGTGTTTGTATACCACAATAAAAAAACATGAAGGTCCGTGTACGTGACACATATACATGTACATATGTATATGTATACTCGTACATAGAGGTGTAGATACATGTATATCGATATGCATATGCATGTATAAACATACATATGAAATTACACACACACATACACATACACATGTGTACATGTATGTACATGTATATTTATACATATGTAAAGGTATGTGTAAGTATTCAACTAGGCAGTCACCGAATATTCCTTGACAACCCAACAAAGTCAAGAGTATAGACAGTATTTTTATCTCTCTTATGTGGTATATTCACATAGTGTGTATACCAAAAAAAACACTACCATATGTTAATACAAAGGTCAAGGTATGTGAGACATATACATGTACATATCTATATGTATACTCATACATACCTGTTCATATATATTTATATGCATATGGAAATGGGTGAATAAACATACACATACAAATGCATATAAATACATATCTATGCACATGTATGTATGTGCACATGTATACACATATGTATAGGTATGTGTATGTATTCAAGTAGGTATTGCAACATATTCAATCACTATCCAATAAATTAAAGAGTATATACGGTATTTTTATCTCTCTTATGTGGTATACACGCAGTGTGTATACCACATACACCACTACCATGTGATGATACAAAGTTTTCCAGTATGCGAGATAGATATACATGTACATAACATGGATATGTATACTTGTACATACATGTGCATATATATGTATATGCATATGCAAATAGGTGTATAAACGTACATATATAACTGCATATATATACATATGTATGTACGTGCATATGTATACGTATGTATAGGTCTGTGTAGGTATTCGCAGTAGGCATGTCAATACATTCATTCACTTGCCAACAGATTCAAGGGTATAGAAGGTATTTTTATGTATCCTTATATGGTATACACATAATATGTATACCACATACAACACTACCATGTGATTAATACAAAGGTTTGGGTATGTGAGACATATACATGTACATATGCATATGAATAGTCGTACATAACTATACATATATATGTATATACTAATGCAAATGGGTGTATAAATGTATATATAAAAATTCATATATATACATATGTATGTACGTGCATATGTATACATGTATGTATAGGTATGTGCACGTATTCAAGTAGGTGTCGCATTCTACATTCATTGACATTAGGCAGGCAAAGTCAAGAGTATAGATGGTACTTTTATCTCTCTTATGTGGTATACACATAGTATTTATACCACATACAACAATACCACGTGATAATAAAAAGGTCCAAGTAGGTGATACATATACATGTACATATGTATATGTATACTCATACATACATGTGCATATATATGTATATGCATATGCAAATGGGTGTATAAATGTACATACATACATACATGCATACATATGCATGAATATGTATGTATGTGCATATGTATATGTATGTATATGTATATATTCAAGTAAGTATCACAACACATTCATTCACTAGCCAGAAAATTCAAAAGCATGGACATTGTTTTTTATCTCCCTTTTGTGGTATACACACAGTGTGTATACCACATACAACACTACTATATGATAATACAATGCTCCAGGTATGTGGGACCATTATATATGCAATTACACATACATATGTATATTTATGTTCGTTCATAAATGTATGTATATATGTTTATGCATGTATGTATGTATGTGTATATTATACGTATATATATGTATGTGTATATATAATTAGGTGTCACATCCCATTCAGAACCATCTATCCTGGCGACAAGATCAAACGACCCCCATAAAAATCGCCATAAGATGTCATACACAATGGCATACATGCAACGCCTATCCAGGTGCAACCCGCATCCTACTCTGTTGCGTCTAGTCAACACAACCCAGTCACCATCCAATCAACAACCCATGCAAATTCCCAAAGATGATCCCAAGGCAGATATAATCCATATGAAGGAAGATAAATTGGAGGAGGAAAGGACGTGAGTAGTGGCGAGCATTTAATGCATCGCTTTGGTTTTCGGTGTCCGATTCCATGGATTAAACAAACAACGAAAACTTTAAGCGCCAAAACATTGCATATGCATATGCATGTATAAACAAGCATATGCAATTAAACATATGTGTGTGTGTGTGTGTGTGTGTGTGTGTGTGTGTGTGTGTGTGTGTGTGTGTGTGTGTGTGTGTGTGTGTGTGTGTGTGTGTGTGTACATGTGTGTGTGTGTGCATATGTATACGTATGTATAGGTATGTGTATGTATTCAAGTATGTTTCGCTGCACATTCATTCACTAGCCAACAAAGTCAATAATAGTATGGATTGTTTTTTAATCTCCCTTTTGTGGTATACACACAGTGTGTATACCACATACAATAGTACCAAATGATAATACAAAGGTCCAGGTATGTGAGACATATGTATATGTATATGTATACTCGTACATATGTGTGCATATAAATGTTTGTGGATATGCATATGCATGTATAAACAAGCATATGCAATAACATGCACACACATATATATGCATACACACACACACACACACACAACCACACATATATATGTATGTGTACATGTATGTACATGCATATGTATACGTATGTATAGGTATGTGTATGTATTCGAGTAGGTATGCAACACATTCATTCATTAGCCAACCAAAGTCAAGAGTATAGACAGTATTTTTTATCTCTCTTATGTGGTAAACACATAGTTGTGTATACCACACACAACACTACCATATGATAAGATAACATGAAGGTCCAGTGTATGACATGAAACATGTACATATGTACATGTATACTCATTCATACTTGTACTACATAGAATGGTACTATGACATACTGACACCATGGAGTGCATAAACGTACATGTACAAAGAGCATATGCATTACATATGCCATCTCGGTATACCGCGCATATTATTATACATATGTATAGGTATGGGTATGCAATCTTGTTGCCAGGTATAGTCAGCACATTCACACAGTATGCCATATACATGTCATATGTGTATATGCATGTGTATGTGTTATGTGTCTTATGTGTAATTGCACACATATGTGTGTAGCTTGTAGCTATCCTTGTGTACAATATGCATATGACCTACATATATATTCATATGGGTATGTGAGACATATACATGTATCGCTCTGTATATGTATAGTAGTACGTCGTACCAACATGTACATATATATGTATATGCATATGCAAATGGGTGTATAAACTTACATATACAAATGCATATATATACATATGTATGTACATGTATGTACATGCATATGTATTCGTATGTATAGGTATGTGTATGTATTCAAGTAGATATCACATCACATTCATTCAATAACCATGCAAATTCAAGAGTATAGACGGTATTTTTATCTTCCTTATATGATATACACACAGTGTGTGTACCACAAACAAAACTACCATATGATAATAAAAGGTATACATGAAACATGTACATATACATATGTATATTTGTATAATTGTACATATGTGGGTGTATGTACTTGTATATGTATATGTATGTGTAGGTATGTGTATGTATTCGAGTAGGTATCACAACACATTCCTTCAACTACCCAACAAAGTCAAGAGTATAGACTATTGTTTATCTCTTCTTATGTGGTATACACATGGTGTGTATACCACATACAACACTACCATATGATAATACAAGGTATGTGAGACTATATACATATGTCATATGTACATGTATACTCGTACATACGTGGGTGTATGTACGTGCATATGTATAACGCATGTATAGGTATGTGTATGTATTCGAGTATGTATCGCAACACGTTCATTCACTACCAAAACAAAGTCAAGAGTATGGACTGTTTTTTATCTCCCTTATGTGGTATACACACAGTGTGTATACCACATACAACACTACCAAATGATAATACAAAGGTCTAGGTATGTGAGACATGCACATATACATAGGTGTATGTATACTCGATATACATAATGTACAGTATATGTATATATGTACTTATGTCATATATGTATACATACATACATCACACACAACACACAGATATATATATATATATATATAGATACATACATGTGCACATTACACACATATATATATATATATAATATATACATATATGCATATGTGATGTACACGCGTGTGCATATGTATACGTATGTGTTTATGTATTCAAGTAGGTATCCTCCACTTGTAAATAACAAGAACACAAATGGGAAGAAACTGTAAAAAAAATACCAAAAGTATATGAACCCTTCACTTGCAATCAATGAACCATAAGTATAAAACAATTTATGACGATAATATGCTAGATACAAAAGGCTAGTGATGAACCACTTGTCGTGGATGATATTACAATAAATTTCAAGTGAGGAGTCAAGTCTGCAAAGATGGCAAACAAATTGAAGGCCAAAAGAAACATATTGATGAAGAACCTAATACTCATAATCAGAAAATAAGAAAGTTAATACGCCCACATTTTGATTTTCCCCAAAAGCTCTGAAATAAGTTCTCTTCCACTTTCAATTGTGGAAATAATTCAAAAGTGTAATATTGAAAAAAAAGTTTCACCTCAGCCAAATATTAGTGTACATACAATGAATAGAAAACATCATATGTGTTCATTCTCCTCCTATCAATTTTATGCCCCATTCATAATGCATCTACTCAATCCCATAGATGCAACATAAAATAAGAGTTTTCCCACCTCAGGCTTGTATGCAGGATCACAAGGATTGCATATATCTACAAAGGCTACCCTGTTTTAAGAGATCATCCAACAAGAAATCAAACTTATTTCAGAGCTTTTGGGAAGATCAAACTGTTGGTAAGAATGAATCCTTGAATGCATGTGGTGGGTTTTATGTTTTCTATAAACCTTTTTGCATTTGGGATTCACTGTGGACAGTCGCCAAAATTGGGAACTCAATAAATTTATTTGCAGAATCTAGACGAGATTTGGTGTAGACGATACAACAAATATGGGTTTTATGTTTTCTATAAAAAAAATTGCATTTGGGATTCACTGTGGACGGTGACAAAACTAAGAACTCTGAATCTTTACTCACATAAGCTAGACAAGATTTGTAATAGACAAAACAACAAATTTTTGTAAAAAAATTATGCATAAACTTGAATATGTATAGTGTATATCGACGGAAGGATTCACTGCGGGAATGATTTCTATTCTTTTTAAACCCTAACACAAAATGCATTGGCAAAAATTGTAAATAACATAATAAAACCGCAAAAAATACCCGAAGGTGGCCCAAGAAGTTGGAGCCAGGAGCAGAAATACCCGAATGGACGAGGGATAAACAAATGCGACTAGGTTCCAAGCTCACGTGACAGGGATGAGCTTCAGTGAGAGAGAATGAAAATTTCAGATGCAAATGCAAATCCCTGAAATCGAAAATGTGGGAGGCCTCGGTCTAGGCTTTTTGAATGGAGAGGTTGAAATTAAAGTTTGAAGGTGGCGGCGTCCGGAGACCTCTGCTTCTTAGAAAAACGTGCGATGTTCCAGCTCATCCAAATTTGACAACGACAAATTTTCTCCGGCCGGTAATATTCCACATTGGCAGGCGGCTCTTGGGAAAAGTGTGATGCATGTGTATGGGGTATATGGGGGAACTTCATGAATATGCATGCATACCATGTGATCCTATCGCCAAGATAGCCACAGGCCTACCATTTTAGTAAGGAGCGACTGTAGGAAAGGGCAGTAAGAATAATGAAAGCAATGGACGTTTAGGAGGAAACCACAACGCTTTCAGAGGCTGGGCATCTAGAGGATCTCCTTAACAGGTATATTTTATGGACCACTCTCACAATACAGCCAATTTATATTGTAGACCGTATCACACGATGGACAAAATTTCTTACAACCTGTCATACTGACGTTCATATTAAAAATCTAACCGTTTTTTAATTTTTATATATGTCTTTATCTGGTTGTTGCTTGTTAATTGTTAATTATTTATTGTTTATTTCTCTACGTAAGCTCTTAGGCCTTAACACGCCTACCTCCAGGTTACATCCAATTAGTGTTGACAGTGAGTTGCAGGCTTGTCACTTCTATTTAGGATTTACAATTCGCATTCTTTGACAAAACATTTTACAATATTTTATACACGTTCACGGTTCAACATTAGTATTTCCAACTTTAAAATTAAATATAACATTAAATGAGTTGAGTGTAGAAGATCTGAGACTTAAATTCTTTCATTTCATGGAGTCATGTCAATGGTTGGTGCTGCAACAAGGATTACGATACTCATGAATGTTCAACGATGCAATATGAAAATTGATGTGAAAGGTACTGTGGAATTCCAAAGGCATGCCCAAAAATAACGAAGTCTAAGCTGGTCCAATACCATACCAAATTCAACGAAATCGAAGCAAGGAGCCTGCATTAAACATGAACGTTAAGCCAATGCCATGCATGGAATGGAGGAGATCAGTCGAAGCAATCCAAAGCTGGGTCTATAAATTAAGCTCTAGGCAAATCGAAAATCTCGAGTTAAACAATAGTTTCTAATCTCAAGGGAATTGTGACGAGCACTGTCGTTGATGATATACCTGTGCCTGATTTTTCATGTTTATGAATCAGTGAAGTTTTAGTTTTATCTATGTACAATCTGTGTGAATCACTCTTTGTTTTATTCTCGCTAGCATGAAGATCTGTTCTTTTATTCTAAGTCTCTAACCCATGCACTCTTGTGTTCGACCACTGCCAGTCGTCAGAGGGGGATTAAGCCTTAAGTAAATTAGGCAGTTGCCTAGGGCGCCAGCCGTTAGGGGGCGCCTCAATCTAAAAAATTCTTTTTTGTCCATTAATTTTAGAACTTAACTTTAAAACAATTTATCTTAAGACTTAATATTGATCAACCCATTTATAGATATTATTGTATAGTAATATAAATTTCACGCATACACATAAAAAAAGTTTTGTAATATTTTTCCAAGTAAAAGAAAATATCACATATTTATAAGCACATATGATTTTTTTTGGTATTGTTACTCATTCTATGATGTAGCTCCAGATTATGTAGGTGTGTAATTTGTTCTAGAAAAAGGTTAATATATTTTTTATAATGTTGTTGGTGTATCTAGTAGAGGTGAGTATAATTAAAGGGAAAAAGTATTTAATTTTCTATTCTTAATTCTATGGGAAAATTTTCTATTTTTTTAATGGAGGAATCCGTAGGCCTAGTCCAAATATGACTATTCACAAAACCATGGGAGCTACATAAACGTTTTTGTTTCTTTCGAAAAAAATGGTGCTTTATTTCAGGATAGAGTTCATATCACCTACTTGATAAGGCTAAATTAGACTTGTAAGAAGCCTTGTATAAAATATTGTATTTTTTACGTTCTAAGCATCTCCTACGATTAAATGTTTCCATCCACAGTATATTTTTCATCCTTCCGTGATAATTTAATTATATATTTTTATTATTATTTTATTATGACCATGATGTAAATTTAAAAATACAAAAATATAGACATATTTTATTTATTTACTTTATAGAAAAAATATATTAAATAAATTTTTGAGGAGGGCGCCCACTCAAACTATTGCCTAGGGCACTCGCGACCTTTAATTCGGCCCTGCCAGGTTGGATTCCATGGTTTGAACCTTGAAAACCTTTGGTTGAAAATTCATATGTTTAAGTGGTTTGGGTAAGCGGTAAAATAATATTTTGCTTTTACTGATATGAAAGACAAATTAAAATTATGTTTAAAGCAAAACAATATTCATGGAGATGGTGGATGTTATGGAAAGAGAGTTAGTTTTTAAATGTCATTGTGGTAGCTGGTAAGCATAGAACAACCAAATCTAATATTTGAAACATATGCAAGGTTAGCACTAAGGAGAAGACATAAGACATCAGATTTGGGAATTTGGAGGCAAATGCATATTTATTGTAGAATAATAATTAAAAAAAGGTGATATTACATCAATCTCGAAGATATGCAATTTAATCTCTTCTTGTATTGATTAACTTTAAATTAATTTTATATTAAAAAAAAAATTGATGAAGATTATATTTTGTTTTATCAAAGTGTTTAATTTAAAAAATTCTAATTGTTTTGATGTATATAATTTTTATAATGATCCTTCTATTGAATTTTCAATTTTAATCTTAAATTAGTTAATACTTTCTATCTAAATCATTTTATTGTATGATTGTGGGTTCTAGTACAAAAACATTAAAAGAAAATATTATGATAAGTTTATAGTGTTTTTTAGATATATTAACACATATTTATTATAGAATCATATTTCATTTGTATTTTTTTATTATATGAAAAAGTAGATTTTTGTATCTATGTAAAAATTTAGAAAGTAAAAATTAATAAATAAACGTTATGTGTATCAAAATGTTAGTTTAAAAAATGTCACAATTTTTTTTTTTATGGTTAGGGGTGACCGTCAAATTTAACTTCTACTAAAAAAATATGAATTGTTATGTAATCAAGAAAGATTTGGTGCTATGTAACTTGGTTTTAGTATAACGTTTCTCGACTTGGTTTTAGTATAACTTTTCTCATTTTAATTTTGTTAAGTTGTAAATATTTAATATATTTTAAATATATTTATTTGGAAAATGTAATTTTTGGTAGTCTAAGAAATTGCAAAGCTTTAAAACCAAGCAAGCTCCACCAATTAACTTCTAAAATGACATGTAAAATCCCCACCAATTAACTATTTTTTGGATTTCCTCTTTTGTACACCTCATTATAAGATTTCCTTCTCCCTGATATCTAGATTGAACATTTAAATGAATTGATTTGTAAATTAGACCAATAAAAATTATGGCATTATAGTTAAAAGAGGCAAGACTATAGTTCTATTAAAATTATAGATGATCATCCTATGATTCATTCGAGCATGGGATTTATTGTACACCAATGACGCCCCCAAATTGGACTTAAGGTCCTTGTGGAAAACATACATTATTACAACGGAAGGTGGGGATTCATTTAGTTTTTTAGATTAATGATCAAAAGAATCTTAGTCACTCATTTATATTTCTCGTCACTTAGATTAACATGTATATTTCTTATTGTTTGACGCTTTGCACCTATGTTAACTAACACATGTGCTCTAACTTATACAAAAGGTTTATTCCCTAATTTTTCCGCCTCCTTTCAAAATTTTAATGGACTGCTGCAATCACATTGTTATCTTTATTAATAATCTAAGTGTGGAAGCGAGATAAAAAAATGGTAAACACAAGTTAAAACATGGTATATACTTCATTTATTAGTGCTATCTCAAAGGCCTAGACATCCACATCTCCAACATAAATATTGATTCATTTTGTGGATAATATGTTGTGTCTCAAGAGAGAGGATACGTTCGATGAAAAGTATGAGATGGAGGGAATGGAAGGGAAGTGTAGGTGTGTGTCAAACACAAACATATTCAAGTTTCTCATCTACATGTGATGGAAAATGAGACTCTACAAAGACTTAAAGGTGAGGGATAATGTTGATGTTAGGGTTAATTTCCATACACTTTCCACTTGGGAAAGGGTTAGTGCAATCTGTCGTTATCCAGTAAAGAGCTTGGATTTGAAATTAGGATTGAGATTTCAAAACCATGTTTCCACCTTTACTGTTCATGTTCATTAGGTGAGCAGTTATGTTTTCCTATGAGAATGTTGGCAAGATCATTCGCAACATCCCATGTATTTATTTTAGGCCCTCCAATTATCTTGTGAGATAATATCTCCACTTTATGTAGTTTCTTAACGCAGTTCAATATATCCCTTTAAATGCATGCATTACCATCCTCCTAGCCAGGCGAAAATGGGAGTTGCGAGTAGTATATAGATAACCATCGAAACTTAATGGAAGGTGGATTTTATAGATGTAGTTTCTAGTGCTAGGGTTCAAAAGATCCCAAGATAAATATTTTACTATGCACTCATTCTCTCAATTTAAAAAAATAGAAAATAATACACTATTAATAAATCCTCCATTGTGTTGGTAAAATCCAATGTTGCCACCTCCTAATCGACATTCTCCGTAATTATGTTCCCAAATAAGTCTTGGATATTGTTATTCTTACTATAAATTTTAGGTACATTTGATATATTATTACGCATATTCAAACTTATTATAATATCATTAATAGGTAAACAATAGTAATTTCTAAAAAAATTTAAAGGTCTTCCATCGATGGCTATCACAACACCACCCTTTGCAGTAAAGGTCCCAATTTTTTTCAAGACCACTAAAATTTTGTTCTAATTCCTATATAATCGATTTTCCAAAATAGTTTAAATATAGAGCACAAAATAAGAGTAAAATAGAATGAATATATAAATATAACAAATATCCAAGAAAGAATAAATAATAATAGCAAGTTACTTTTGCATAGTCCACATTTATATTGTTAATATTATAAATGGTTTGTTATACTAAATCTTAGTATATTGATCTGAACATCCTACTATAAACAAATGAATAAGGGAATCTTCACTTATATATACATGTATTGGGTTACATGTAATGGGTTACCTTCCATTCCACCAAATTACACCATTTTTATCAGTATGTTATCAACTCATTGTTTAGTCAATTACATACATAAGGTTATTAGTTGAGGACATATGTAGCCCTATATAGAGTCGTTAGGTTATTAAATTGAAAATCCACATGGCTTTTAGAAATAAAAAAAGATTGTGTAGAAGTTTTTACCATGTGTATACACTCAAATTTGGTAACTTGTACTTTAAAAATTATAATTTTTGATATATTCCCTTGTTAAGACAAATTATCACACTCTAAGCTTAATCAACACATCTTTCTATCTATCTCTTGGCTTTCTCATATCTATACTTTACCATCTCATTCAATAGGGAAATATTACTTAATCCAAAAATTAAATTGTCTCTACGCTTCATTCCACGCCTTTTGAGAGATATGCTCATAAAAAGGCATTCCCAAATATTGGGAGGGATATGCTCATAAAAAGGCATTCAAAAACAATAACTTCATGTATCCTACCTTAAATCGATGGATGGTAATCACAAGATTATGTCAACTAAAGACGCTAATAGTTTCTCAACTCATAAGATGTGAACACACTTCCATAATGAAATTACAACTTGCGAACCTATATTTGTTATTTCCAACTACTACCAGAAAACACTTTTTTTCACTAAAAACATAGTCCCAATTAGATATTTAAAATTCATTCGATTCACAAGAATACATGAACACAGAAAATTAAAAAAACTTAACTCATATACCTCATTCCACTCATAAGAATACGCATACCCAGTAAGCATAAAACACTTAAGCTCATAAATCTTATCATAATTTTGACATGAAACCAAGTAGACAGGAATAAATCAATACAAACATTGTGCCATAAAAACCAAACACATAAAACACCCCAAATTTCTATTACAAAATAAAAGCATTATGATTTAGAGTATCAGGGAGAAGTTCATGCCTTCAATGTCCATGTTTTTTCTCGATTTATCTAATTACTTTCTCCTACAATCTTCTCTAGAAATAAAAAATAGCAATGCATTCATCAAAAAAATCCTTTATGAAATAGAGTTCCACTATATCCGTTTCTATATTAGCATTCACAACCGAAAAAAATGCACAATGGAGAGAAATTATGCTTCCTTTGAAACACCTAAAAAGTAGCTCATGCCAAACAAACCAAATGGCCGAATGGAGAGAATGCGACCAAGTTTAGGGTTGGCTTCTTGGGGAAGCTAACCATTCCAGAGGAGCTGACCAACCATTAATGCAACATTTAAAACCCAAAACATCTCAGTGTTATTTCCTCATGTCACGCAACGCTGCCCACTACACATCACATTAAACAAGTTTGGTTCGAATTACATTTGCCAAGTCATTTTGTCAAGTCACCAATGCCACACAACTAACATGTGATGTAAGCCCAAAAATACACTAATGCATGACACCCACTCTTTGTCAAGTGGATTTTTATTCTAAGTTAATGAAATCCATTTATCCTCCACGTATTAATTAAAACTTAATATATTTACCCATGTCCATATGCCAAGTATTCTAATAAATGAACACTTAGTATAGACAAGTTACAAGCTCATATCATGCCACATCAAATGCCAAGTGGTCTAACAAATGACCCAATGTGAAGAGTCAAAGCAAGAGAATAAACACAAAATGTAATAATTTCCTTCCATATACTTTCCAAAATCAATTTTAAAAACATATATTCGACAGAAAAATGCCGATGTGTGCTAAGACTTCCTGTTGTTAACTTAATGCCATTCAAACAAAGCTTGACTTATTTTTAGAATGCGGAATTATCCCTAACACTTATTTTTAATTAGCTAACGGTCTATTGGCCGCCATCTATACGGTCATCAATTTCAGAACTCAGAAGTGTGGGATGTTACACGGTTCATGTGTGACACGAGAAATGGTTACGCTATCAAGCATGAGATGATTTCCTTTATATGAGATATTATCTACAAAACCTAACCCCTCCACTAAATCCTCCTCGCGGTTTTGATGCGATGTCCATGATAATATTCTAGTGTTTTTCGTACCTAAATAATATCCACAATATGTGCTTCACTTTTTCATCTTTGTCTAGCATACACTATTCACGTGGCAGGCACTATTCAACGCGTGTTTGGAGAAGATTATAATGTATTGTCAATGCCATGTTTCCTACAATCCACATCGTGCATGTCATTATGAGATGTTAGCTAGAGCAATTCGTAATCTAACATGGAACGACTTCGGCATAATTAAACAATTGTAACCTCTTTTAGAATTTATAGTGATGATTGTTTTGCATCTTTTAGGGGTGCAGGTGCTAGTTAGGTCATTTTTTCATGAGGTCTAATTTTTATATTTTATTTTTTTATAATGTAGTTGTATTTGTAGCTTTTACAATTCTACTTCTACTTCTAATGTAGAAGAGCATGAGAGGTACTAACTAATTGGCAGGTGTGGAGGCTTCAAGAGTCTATGCAGAATAATTTTAGAATTTGTGAGATTTGAAACTCAAGTGGAGAACTTTGCAAGCTTTAGTATTAGTTGAAATACCAACTCACCTAGGTCCCTTCCACTGGGTTTGAATTTTCATATACTAACAAGAAAACAATAAAAAAAATTGTAATATTGTGAAATTATTTAGATTATTACGCCGAAGGCGTTCCCCCTATAGGAAAGGCCCTTCCAGACGTTTCTACAATTGTATTAAATTTGATGTCCGCTTGGACATTTTTTAAGATAATCAATTTTGACGTCTGTTTTGATGGTTTCGACGGGTGTCCAAACGTTTTTGTGACGTTTCTCCAATTGTGTTAAATTTGACGTCCGTTTGGACGTTTTTTAAGATAATTAATTTTGCCGTCCGTTTTGACGGTTTCGGCGGGCATCCAAACGTTTTTGTGTTTTTCTATGTTTTGTAGTTGCATGCTATATTTGTGATTGGAGTGTTATCCACTTAGGTTTGAGGAATATTTCCTATTCTTAACCCTTTTTCTAAACAGATTAATCGATCAACAAGGCCATTTGAGTTAATAGTCAGGTATGCCATTTCTATTTTTTGAATTTATTTTAAATGCCCCCAGTCAATTTCGAAACTATTAAATGGAATTTGTATGTCCAGGGTTTGAGATATTGTGAAAATCCTAAATTTGGGCTTAAATTATTTTAGGTTTGAATGGGTAATCGATGATTGTTTGCATCTTAGGTTTTTCTTGGTTTGGAGAATTTCGGGCAAAATGAGGGTCTGGATTCTGCTGTTAGTATGCATGTAATTAGGGTTTCAAGGAAAGTATGGGAGATCAAGGGTTTTGGATATTTTAAATTTTGTTGGTGTGTTTTCCTGGGCCTCAAAAATTGTGGGTTACAGATACAACTGTGTTTGTTACTATCTACTTCTTGCAATGAGCCGTACATTTCAAAATCCTGATTCTAAATCTTTTTTCACCCCTCGAATCATGGACTCTAGTGTCACTGGTGATCAAGCATCCCCAAATGTACAGACCGAATAAATGATTGATTCCACGGGAATTATGTGGATCCATACCCATCTGGCATCTCAAACATTTATTTTGCTGAACCTCCACCTGCAGAGAAAGATCATGAAGTAAGCATTATCATCCATTAGATCTCATTTAAAAAATCGAAGGGTATCTTTGGATTTTTTGGCTTGACATTTTGATTTTGTGAAACCTTTGAATCATGAAACATAAGAGGTAAATTTTAAAGTTTTGCAATATTTGTAACATTGGATCCTTTCTGTGTATCACTCTGGAAAAATACAATAATATGTATATTTATGGAACAATTACAATAAATTGTATATCTACAGTATAAGAAGTATTTGGATTAAAGGTTGATGCAACTAATTTATGGAGTTTGCAATAAGAAATCTCTTCAGAGCATTTTGTCAAACAGTTCATAGACAATCTGTATAGGAGTGGTATTTGAAGAATTTTTAACAAAGTGTTTTGTTAAAGAATCTGCAAAGAATTTATATAGGTGCATGTTTAAAATTGTGTTATTATAATTTTTAGTTTATCTTTTGGAGCAAGTCTCTAGTTTTAAGGGTGATAACATGATTGAGAGATCAAAAAACCTTGATTGATACAAGGTTCCAACACTGTTGGATGCCCTTGACCAAGGTTCAGAGCCCAAACATCCATCACACAAGCCTCTTAGGTTTCCACTTTAGGATGTTTACAAGATTGGTAGCCCCATTAAGCCACATATGGTTGTAACCTTTGGTCCATCTTTGTTGACAACTGAAGTTAAATCTGTTGAAATGCACAATGAAGCTTTGTTAGAGTCATTGCCTAGTGACAATGTCAGATTCAATGTCATGAATGTTATTGTGAAAGATCTCAAGCGAGGGTATGTAGCCTCTGATTCCAAGAATGACCCAGTCAAGGAGGCTGCAAGAATCACTTCCCAGGTTATCATCATGAACCATCTAGGGGATTAGCATTTTTTGAGAAAATTGGTGAAGGGTTTAGCTTTCATTGAGCATATTTTATAATTTTACTGTTCAATGTTATCCTTCATTATTATGCAACATTATTTTTGTTGACTACATTTTTTTAGAGTTCCTTCTATTTGTCTAATTCATTAAACTGGAGTTTGAGAGCCCTGTGATCATAGAATGGAATATTAGTTTATGTAATCGTCGTTGTCTGTAAAACTCATACTTCTATTTATAATATCATCTCTAGCAAATAATAAATGTAAAGATTTGCATGTGCTTTAAAATAGAACAACTGACAGTCTTGTTACTAATTCTGTATTTATGATCACCACTGGTAACAAACATTTCAGGAATAAAAAGAATCTACACTAAGGAAACTGAGTTTAATCATACAATAGTTTGGCAAAAGTGGTACTCAAGCAACTGCAATTCCTATAAGCTTATTTTTATAGATAAATGTAAAATTAATCCATTCTTTTTAATGCTCAGATTGTGCACCACCAACCTTATATCAGCATTAGTTAGGCTTAAAAGTCACAATTAGAATTAGAAGCCACATTCCAAGGAATTTTATGTTCTACCAAATTTGCATGGCTGGGTCTGTATTGACCCAACCGCTATTTCACCAGCAGAGCTTCAAACCAGGTGATCATCACAAAAAGTTCCCTGCAATTATATCAGAAAGGTAATTCTTGTGTTTTCCTGTATTTTAAATAAAATTCTTGTCACAGGCTACCAATCTAACCAGCAAAACTATGCAATGAGAGATACATGGCAAAGCCATTTGTGTTTCTAAGGCAACAAAATTTTGACGAGTGGAAAATAGTTTAGGGCATATGGGCCATTATTCATAAACACATGAAAAAGGGGTTCAAAATAACTTCAAACATTTTTGAGCCAAAAAACTTGTGAACGGTTATTTCAAGCAAATATCCCTAAGAATGTAATCAAGTCTAAAAATATCTTCCATCGTAAAGAAATATTTCTTTTGGTGTAGGACAATAGAATTACATAAGATAAGTCTATTAAGGTTAGATAGTTAGAGACAGAGTGGATCAATGTTGACTTTCTTAACAAGGCCAACTAGAAGATTTCAGCTACTGCACTTTGTGGATGGCAAGGTAGGTTGCCATTTCTTTCAATTTTTGAACTGATATTTTATGCCTTTAACTGATTATTGGTCAGGAAAGTCCATGCTAAGAGTCGTAACAATCTTCCTCTAATAGTGAAGCATGTTTAGCGAGTATATCCGTTGCCCGATTCGCCCCTTGTAGGATACAACTGAATTCCTCATCACTCTGGCAGCTTCCTCAGTACAGTAAAAGAGTGAAGATATAGCAGCACACCTAATTTATCTAGTTGAAGACATCTTAAATTGATTTGGAAACTATTTTGAAATCTATAATATGGAACGTGAGAAACACAAATTAATCTGAAGAATAAATTATTGCTCTCATTTTTCATGCAGTCTCCAAAGGCATTACTTTCCTCTATACCTCTGACATGTTTATGGTCCTCACACCAATGAAATTCTCCTTGAAAAGGTGCAATCAATTCTTCCTTCAATGTTTTTTCCCCCTCCTAATCCAATGTATGGTAGGATTTTAATTTGAACATTTAAACTTGATTGGCATGTACTAAAAGGAATAAGAGACAAAGTGCACTTGGCTACTAAGTTTGGAGTTAGTTTTGCAGGTGGGAAATTGGATATTTCAGGTTGGAAGATAAAGTTTTTTGGGGATCCTGCATATGTTCGTACTTCCTGTGAAGGGAGTCTGAAAAGACTGGATGTTGATTGCATTGATCTGTATTACCAACATCACATTGATACCACAATCCCAATAGAAATCATTGTATATCTTTAACATTCCAAGTCCCCTCAAAATGATAAACCTCATGTGGCTTTTATGATGTTTGAACCCTGAACAAGGATAAACCTCATAAAACCCCACTCCCCATCAGGTTTATCATTTCTAGAAACTGTGTTAGAATCTGTTGAAGTGCATTTACTAATTGATTATTCCTATTGCTATTCAGTGTTAAATGGAAAATTTCACTGAAAATCAAACCTGCACAATGGACCATTGACTGCAAGTCATGAGACACTTTTGTCACTCTGGGATGATAATTCACAGGTTGAAGATGTAGCAAGCCCTACAAATTACACAAAAGTTCAAAGGAATTTCTCTTCAAATGACAAAGGAAGCAGAGTTACAAGTTTGAGTCACACAAGTCATCAACAAAATGTTTCTCAACGGATGAGCTGATTTTCAAACAAACAATGACTAGTTTTTCCTTTAACAACCCATATTTTTTCATATTAATTTAGTCCACTCAGAACCCTTAAAACCTAGACTGCACGGAAACGTATTGGAGGTCCCCGTACCAGCCTGGAAACGTATCAGGTACTGGTACGGGGCTGGAAATGTTGTGGATACATCCAGAAACATAACCACATGGACAGGGTATGGTTCGGGTATGGTTTTATCGTACCCGAACCGTACCCTGTCCCTGTGGGTACATTTTTGGACGTACCCATTTTTTAAAATGTTTTTGATAAACCAAAACTCAAAAAAAAAATTAAAAATGTATTTTTTTAATTTTAAAAGTTTCTATATCTAACCTAACCCTAAACTACCCCCCAAACACTTACATAAACACCCAATCCCTCTACTTTTTTCTCACACTCAATATTTGATATTTTGCTTGAGCTTGAAGGAGAGAGAGAAAGAGAGGTTGGAGGAGAAACAAAGAGCTTGGATGAGAGAAAGAGAGCTTGGAGGAGAGAGTAATTGAGCTTGAAGTAGAAAGAGAGAAGGAGAAGCAATTCTACAAACATCAAGGAGGATTTTTCCAGGTATTTTACATGCATTCAAGCATTTTTTTAAATCTTTTAAGCAACGTTTCATTGTTTTGTATATGAATATGATCAATGATCAATGACCAATAGCATGAAAGATGTGTTTCAAACACATCATTCATGATTATTGATCATGATCTAAATTTATTTTTAATATTTAATAATTTATTTATTTTACGGTTATTAAAATATAATATATTATTTAATTTTTCCGTATTTTAAGTATAAAATTTGTAACTTGTTATTTGATATTTTAATTACCAATTACAAATTAAAATTCAAAATGATATCATTCTTTTTTTTAATTAATAATATTAATACTTTGTTTTTTGTGACAAGTGACTAGTAATTCTTCTACAGAGCGCAAACTGGAGTACTTATGGCTTCGTCCACTCAACCAAACGCACCATGTTGGCATCGAAGAAGGCTGAAGATCTAGTATACATTCATTCCAACTTGCGCCTCTTAATCCATAGGACGCAAGAGTATACTAGTGGTCCTAACAAGCTTTGGGACCTCCAACCTAAAAATACTGACTTTGAAGCTTCTACTACTTGTTTGGACAATGTTTCACTTCTTGGCATCAATGAGGAACTTCCAGGGAGCCCTTCACAAGGGTTCAAAAGTGGAGCTAGTGGGAGTGGAGCTGCAAGTGGCATCCATGAAGATGATTTTGACGATCATCTAGATGATATGGTCTAGAAGTTGAGAACTTGATTGTATTATGTTATTTACTATCATGTTTTGAACATTATGTCATTATGAATCAATACAAACTCAAGTCTCAATTCTCAAAGTATTGGAAATTTCAATTTTGTTTTCGTGTTATATGAATGATTTTAAGTTGTATGACTCTATGAGTATTAAATTTCAATAAGTATGCAAATGCTTCTTTATATATATATATATATATATATATATATATAACGTACCCAAAAGCGTACTGTACCCAAGATTTTAAAAAATTTGTCGTATCAGCGTATCGTACTCATACCCGTATCCATGCAGTCTAGCTTAAAACAGATAAAAGTGTGCCCGAATTTCTTTTTGAATGGGCAAAATTGGCTTTTGGGCATTTTGTTTCTTTTCCACTTGCCCAAGAAAATCTTAATTGTAGATATAATTACAGCTAAATTATGACAAGAATCATATGCTTATTGGGTTTGTATTCTCTTTAAATGCTATGCTTGCATGATCCCGGGTCATGTTGACATGGAAAAGAATAAATGTAGGTCCAATATTAATCTTATGATGAACTGCCACCTGGTTGGAGGATTGAACTGATATAATAAAAAAAAGGATGTACGTCCAATATTAATCTTGTGATGAACTTCTACCTGGTTGGAGGATTGAACCGATATAACAAAAAAGTTATAGAAGCTGATTATTGTACACACTCAGTCAGTTCGAGTTTACACAGTCAGCACTGAAACAAATTTTCACTTTTCTTTCATGTGATGCCAAGTCTCCATTATCTTTTGCAAGCACATGAGCTCTAACCAATTAACCTGTACACTCATTCATATGAAATTAGCACTTCGAATCAAAGAATGGAAATAGTTTTTCGAAAGTCAAACTTTACCAAACAACTATGAAATCCCATTAAAAAACGGAACGAACCAAACCCTTCACCATATTAGTACGAATATGGTAACTATGATTGTTATAGGTATAATATTGTCTGAACATCTGCGATCTTCACATGCTACTGCCCCATAAGGCATTTCTCGACTTTCACAACTGCAATAACTCATTTCTATGGGAAAGTTGTCTTATTTATTGATTTGTGCAAGATCTCCTACAGATGCACTTTAGGGACTCTCTTGAGGTTTTTATAAATTATGCATTCACATGAAGAACTCCAGTTGCATGCTTGTGCTCCATGTAACATTCTACATATTCATCCAAATACCTCTTGTAATTATTACCAGGGGTCAGTTGGTTCATTCGGATAGTAGCTGCCCAACAAATCATTGAGCGTTCTAAAATTGTGAGCTCTGTGAAGTGAAGGAGGGGATTTGTGGGTTCTTCGTTGCTAAATTGATTAATTTGTTTTCTTGTTTTGATTGATCGACAAGGGATGAAAACAGATGAGTCCAACAGAAATAGGCACCGTTAGATTCTACGCCTAATCTGTTGTTTATCATTATCCCCACGATTTTCTGCAATGGACATGATATGTATTTAATTCAACGTATTTTGTGGGAATTTAAATCAGCCATTTCCCATGGATTTACTATCCTCTTGATGTAATTATGTTGTTTTATACTACGGAAGTGTTTGGTCTAAAGAGAAGAATAATAATATAGACGCAGACATGAATTTTTGCAATAGATACAGAGAGTACATGCAAGGGCACTAGGATCAACTCCCAGGAGTTTCGTTTAAGAAATTCAATAAAGTTCTCTAGCGTTGCACTGTAAAATATCATAATCAATGGATTGAATCCTCCCTAACTATAGCAACTTATCCAAAGAGAGCTCTAATTTAGATTTATGCTATTTGTAATCTGAATATTGTAATTCAGTTGTCTCCAACACCAACTATTTTCTTCAATTTCATTCTCTTTTGCTGCTATTTTAACCAGGGTAAAATACTACGTTCAAGATAGTAGGGCTCTAACCAGGCTTGAGGTTTCCTCAAAAAAGTGGGTGGTTACCCCATACTAGTTGTGGGATTTAAAATTGAAGGTTACCTAGTGGTTCAGTGAGATTATTCTAGAGTCCTTACTGTTAAATGGTCCGGTTGACTTTAAAATTTTGCAAAGAAAATTTAGGAAGACGACAATTTGAAAGAAATTCACTATTGAGAGAAAAAAATTGATTGGTATGAAACTAAGAATTTACCTCAGAAACTCTTTGTAGCAGCTGCAAAAATAGCCACTTATACACACACACCACACACACTATATATTATATATATCTGTACTAATAATATATATATATTATATATATATATATATACTATATATATATATATATATGTATGTATATATATATATGTATGTATATTATATATATATATATATATATTATGTATGTATCTATATATATGTATGCATATATATATATATATATATATATATATATGTATGTATATATATCATATATATATATATATAATTTCAAATTTATAACGGCACATGGACTACCCTAAAGCAATATAATCGGAACAAATTCTCTCCCTGGGACCCTGCTTTACCAAGTTTGAGAGTTCTTTTGGTGAGATTATGGGCTTCTATTAAAGTGTGGTGGTGTAGTGTAATGGGAGGCATTATACTCCTGGGTAAGCTCTGAACCAAATCTTAAAATTTCCAACAGTGTTCAAGCTCAAATGTGCCATATTAAATGTAAATATGTGTCAGAGAGGATTGTATACTTCCTTTATTATGTGCAAAGTAAATTTTGTGAGATTTTCTTTTCTTTTTTGAACGCGTGTAGTACTTTCATAAGATAATTGCAGGGAACATATGGTTATTGCAATTTTTGAATCATTGATTGTTATAGTTGTTAAAGAAATTCGTTACGTATTTACATTGTTAAAGTTTTTTCTTACTTGTTTGAAAGTGATTTGATCAATGGGAGTAAATTTAGAAGTCTTAACATGTTATATTGTCATATTTTCTTAGTTTGAAAGAAAGCTTAGTAGTTAACTGCAATTTGTATGCAGTCTGTTACCAATTTTTTTTCCCATCATTACTGGTTGCGATGGATGTTGTGGTTTGTTGTTTCAATGCACGTGCAAAACAGTTATTAGAGTTGCTCCTTGACTCTGGATTTCAGAAATATTTAAAATGGATGACAAATAAATTAGCTGGTAATGAGTTAGCAATGATTCAACAAGGCACAAATGTAGTAAGCTATGCTTCCATCAATGCCCTAGCTATTCGCAAGATATTTAAAAAGTATGACAAGGTATGTTCCTATGTGTTCCAAATTTCTGGATTAATTGTTTGCTAAGTCCCCAAAACTATACACACATCGTTGTTGTTTCTCTTATTCTTCTCTTTATGCCAATTATGGTATACTTGCAAAAAGCAACCAGTAATTTGAAAACAAAGCAGCAACTAATGATTCTAAAGAGAACACAAACTTTATTCAAACTTTTGTCTTTTTGTATAACTGCAAGTTCCTAGCTTTTCGATAGGGGTTAACTATCCCTCTTAATCGAATAACATATATCATGCAGCATTCACATTGCATTATACACATGTGATAGCTAGTATTCTATGATAAAAAATATATAATATTTTAGGTGTGTCATATAAATTTGATAAATACCATACATGCCTGGAATATCAAATTATATGCGGATGTCAAATCAAAATTTGTTAACGGCCTACTTCTGTTAGGGGTTGTAAATTCTAAAAAAAATGTTATACATATTTTTATGTTTTTTTTTACAAAAATATAAATAAGATATACATTTTCACATATTTTATACATATTTGTAGAGGACCGTTTTAAAAATTATGCAGTTTTTAAAATTTTCAGTCTGTTATTCTCTACGACTGCTTATTTTTTTTATCCGTAAAATAAGGTTAAAATCTTAAAAAACGGCCCACACCTGTCAATTTCCAGCCCATGTAATAACAACAAATAATACATTTAAATGTTGTACTTTTGTTTCACTGCAAATGGTGCAGCTTTATACCATTTTAAATGTTGTACCTTTTGTTTCATCATTGCAAATTATATCAAAAAGGTAATTCTTGTGTTTTCCTGTATTTTAAATAAAATTCTTGTCACAGGCTACCAATCTAACCAGCAAAACTATGCAATGAGAGATACATGGCAAAGCCATTTGTGTTTCTAAGGCAACAAAATTTTGACGAGTGGCAAATAGTTTAGGGCATATGGGCCATTATTCATAAACACAAGAAAAAGGGGTTCAAATAACTTCAAACATTTTTGAGCCAAAAAACTTGCGAACAGTTATTTCATGCAAATATCCCTAAGAATGTAGTTGAGTCTAAAAATATCTTCCATCGTAAAGAAATATTTCTTTTGGTGTAGGACAATAGAAGTACATAAGATAAGTCTATTAAGGTTAGATAGTTAGAGACATAGTGGATCAATGTTGACTTTCTTAACAACCTGCCAACTAGAAGATTTTAGCTACTGCACTTTGTGGACGGCAAGGTAGGTTGCCATTTCTTTCAATTTTTGAACTGATATTTTATGCCTTTAACTGATTATTGGTCAGGAAAGTCCATGCTAAGAGTCGTAACAATATTCCTCCAACAGTGAAGCATGTTTAGCGAGTAGATCCGCTACCCAGTTTGTCCCTTGTAGGATACAACTGACTTCCTCATCACTCTGGTAGCTTCCTCAGTACTGTAAAAGAGTGAAGATATAGCAGCACACCTAATTTATCTAGTTGAAGACATCTTAAATTGATTTGGAAACTATTTTGAAATCTATAATATGGAACGTGAGAAACACAAACTAATCTGAAGAAGAAATGATTGCTCTCATTTGTCATGCAGTCTCCAAAGGCATTACATTCCTCTATACCTCTTATGTTTATGGCCCTCACACCAATGAAATTATCCTTGAAAAGGTGCAATCAATTCTTCCTTCAATGTTTTTTCCCCCTCCTAATCCAATGTATGGTAGGATTTTAATTTGAACATTTAAACTTGATTGGCAGATACTGAAAGGAGTAAGAGACAAAGTGCACTTGGCTACTAAGTTTGGAGTTAGTTTTGTAGGTGGGAAATTGGATATTTCAGGTTGGAAGATAAAGTTTTTTGGGGATCCTGCATATGTTCGTACTTCCTGTGAAGGGAGGCTGAAAAGATTGGATGTTGATTGCATTGATCTGTATTACCAACATCACATTGATACCAAAATCCCAATAGAAATCACTGTATATCTTTAACATTCCAAGCCCCCTCAAAATGATAAACCTCATGTGGCTTTTATGATGTTTGAACCCTGAACAAGGATAAACCTCATAAAACCCCACTCCCCATCAGGTTTATCATTTCTGGAAACTATGTTATAATCTGTTGAAGTGCATTTACTAATTGATTATTCCTATTGCTATTCAGTGTTAAATGGAAAATTTCACTGAAAATCAAACATGCACAATGGACCATTAACTACAAATCATGAGACACTTTTGTCACTTTGGGATGATAATTCACAGGGTGAAGATGTAGCAAGCCCTACAAGTTGCACAAAAGTTCAAAGGACTTTCTCTTCAAATGACAGAGGAAGTAGAGTTACAAGTTTGAGTCACACAAGTCATCAACAAAATCTTTCTCAATGGATTTTCAAACAAACAATGACTAGTTTTTCCTTTAACAACCCATATTTTTTTCATATTAATTTAGTCCACTCATAACCCTTAAAACCTAAACTGCACGGAAACGTATTGGAGGTCCCTGTACCAGCCTAGAAATGTATCAGGTACCGGTACGGGGCTGGAAACGCTGTGGGTACGTACAGAAACATAACCACATGGACAGGGTATGGTTCGGGTATGGTTTTACCGTACCCGAACTGTACCCTGTCCCTGTGGGTACATTTTTGGACGTACCCATTTTTTAAAATGTTTTTGCTAAACCGAAACTCAAAAAAAAAATTGAAAATGCTTTTTTTTTAATTTTAAAAGTTTCTATATCTAACCTAACCCTAAACTACCCCCCTAAACACTTACATAAACACCCAATCCCTCTACTTTTTTCTCACACTCAATATTTGATATTTTCCTTGAGCTTGAAGGAGAGAGAGAGAGAGGTTGAAGGAGAAAGAAAGAGCTTGGATGAGAGAAAAACAACTTGGAGGAGAGAGTAATTGAGCTTGAAGTAGAAAGAGAGAAGGAGAAGCAAGTCTACAAACATCAAGGAGGATTTTTCCAGGTATTTTACATGCATTCAGGCATTTTTTTAAATATTTTGAGCAACGTTTCATTGTTTTGTATATGAATATGATCAATGATCGATGATCAATAGCATGAAAGATGTGTTTCAAACACATCATTCATGATTATTGATCATGATCTAAATTTATTTTTAATATTTAATAATTTATTTATTTTACGGTTATTAAAATATAATATATTATTTAATTTTTCCGTATTTTAAGTATAAAGTTTGTAACTTGTTATTTGATATTTTAATTACCAATTACAAATTCAAATTCAAAATGATATCATTCTTTTTTTTAATTAATAATATTAATACTTTGTTTTTTGTGACAGGTGGCTAGTAATTCTTCTGCAGAGCGCAAACTGGAGTACTTATGGCTTCATCCACTCAGCCAAACGCACCATGTTGGCATCAAAGAAGGCTGAAGATCTAGTATACGTTCATTCCAACTTGTGCCTCTTAACCCACAGGATGCAAGAGTATACTAGTGGTCCTAACAAGCTTTGGGACCTCCAACCTAAAAATACATACTTTGAAGCTTCTACTACTTGTTTGGACAATGTTTCACTTCTTGGCATCGATGAGGAACTTCCAGGGAGCCCTTCACAAGGGTTCAAAAGTGGAGCTAGTGGGAGTGGAGCTGCAAGTGGCATCCATGAAGATGATTTTGACGATCATCTAGATGATATGGTCTAGAAGTTGAGAACTTGAATGTATTATGTTGTTTACTATCATGTTTTGAACATTATGTCATTATGAATCAATACAAACTCAAGTCTCAATTCTCAAAGTATTGGAAATTTCAATTTTGTTTTCGTGTTCTATGAATGATTTTAAGTTGTATGACTCTAAGAGTATTAAATTTCAGTAAGTATGTAAATGCTTCTTTAAATTTATAATATATATATATAGCGTACCCAAAAGCGTACTGTACCCAAGATTTTTAAAAATTTGTCGTTTCACCGTACCGTACTCATACCCATATCCATGCAGTCTAGCTTAAAACAGATAAAAGTGTGCCCGAATTTCTTTTTGAATGGGCAAAATTGGCTTTTGGGCATTTTGTTTCTTTTCCACTTGCCCAAGAAAATCTTAATTGTAGATATAATTACAGCTAAATTATGACAAGAATCATATGCTTATTGGGTTTGTATTCTCTTTAAATGCTATGCTTGCATGATCCCGGGTCATGTTGACATGGAAAAGAATAAATGTAGGTCCAATATTAATCTTATGATGAACTGCCACCTGGTTAGAGGATTGAACTGATATAATAAAAAAAGGATGTACGTCCAATATTATTCTTGTGATGAAATTCTACCTGGTTGGAGGATTAAACCGATATAACAAAAAAGGTATAGTAGTTGATTATTGTACACACTCAATCAGGTCGAGTTTACACAGTCAGCACTGAAACACATTTTCACTTCTCTTTCATGCTATGCCAAGTCTCCATTATCTTTTGCAAGCACATGAGCTCTAATCAATTAACCTGTACACTCATTCATATGAAATTAGCACTTTGAATCAAAGAATGGAAATAGTTTTTCGAAAGTCAAACTTTACTAAACAACTATGAAATCCCATTAAAAAACGGAACGAACCAAACCCTTCACCATATTAGTACGAATATGGTAACTATGATTATAAGTATAATATTGTCTGACCATCTGCGATCTTCACATGCTACTACCCCATAAGGCATTTCTCAACTTTCACAACTGCAATAACTCATTTCTATGGAAAAGTTGTCTTATTTATTGATTTGTGCAAGATCTCCTGCAGATGCACTTTAGGGACTCTCTTGAGGTTTTTATAAATTATGCATTCACATGAAGAACTCCAGTTGCATGCTTGTGCTCCATGTAACATTCTACATATTCATCCAAATACCTCTTGTAATTATTACCAGGGGTCAGTTGGTTCGTTCAGATAGTACCTGCCCAACAAATCATTGAGCGTTCTAAAATTGTGAGCTCTGTGAAGCGAAGGAGGGGATTTGTGGGTTCTTCGTTGCTAAATTGATTAATTTGTTTTCTTGTTTTGATTGATCGACAAGGGATGAAAACAGATGAGTCCAACAGAAATAGGCACCGTTAGATTCTACGCCTAATCTGTTGTTTATCATTATCCCCACGATTTTCTGCAATGGACATGATATGTATTTAATTCAACGTATTTTGTGGGAATTTAAATCAGCCATTTCCCATGGATTTACTATCCTCTTGATGTAATTATGTTGTTTTATACTACAGAAGTGTTTGGTCTAAAGAGAAGAATAATAATATAGACACAGACATGAATTTTTGCAATAGATATAGAGAGTACATGCAAGGGCACTAGGATCAACTCCCAGGAGTTTCGTTTAAGAAATTCAATAAAGTTCTCTAGCGTTGCACTGTAAAATATCATAATCAATGGATTGAATCCTCCCTAACTATAGCAACTTAGCCAAAGACAGCTCTAATTACGCCGAAGGCGTTACTATTTGGAGTTCAACCTGCTTGTGTCAGAAATCAACGGCTTGAATTGGAAATCCGTAGATGCGTCGAAATCTCAACGGCCAACAAAGCTCCACGTGGATGTCAGGAAAGGTCAGATCAGGGCGGCGACAGTCTGGGTGGAGATAGCGACTCGTGGAAAGTGATTAAGTATTGCAGCGTACACAATTCATGGGTATCCTCAGGATCAGTTAACATTTTCCAGAGCACAGCTCCAAAGGGCCACTCTGACTGACATTACAGGTAGACAACGGAAAAATCACGCGCAGGGTTCGAACTTAGAACCTTCGTCTCGGCGGTGGCGTCCGAAGTATATTTACATTTTGAATTTATGTATTTTAAATTTATCTCCCCCAAATAAATTATAAGTTTCTGTAATTTTGATGTTATACGTATAACATTTATTAATATAACGTGGTGTAGATTTATTGCTTCAATGTGTTGCACGTTTGATAAGATTCTAAATTGCTTTTAGTTTAGTTTGATAATGGAACCCCAAAAACAGGACTAAAACAATGGAGATTCCCGATCACACACCCCCCAAAAAAGTAAAAAATAGTGATATCAATTATCTTTTTCCGTGAAATTATGTGAGTGGGGGGGAGGCCGATGGTGGGGCGGGAGCAGGGATGTGATGTAGGCGGTAACAAAATGAGCCTGCATGCTTCATGGGAGCGCATACACATGTTTTAACTACACCCATGTTTGACAAGGAATCCATCGGCCACGATTTCCGCATCGACATCTTCAACTGTTTTAGATGGGGAGAATTATTCCCCTGTTTCACCTCCAGCGCCAACAGATCCGAGGTGCTCGTTACAATGCTAAATATTTACCTGTGCACAAATTAAAATACCCAAAATGAATTGGGATAAGAAATTGATTTAAAAATGAGATTTTGGAATTGAAAAGGCTTCAATCGATAGGGGAAGAATGAACCGAGTGCTTAAAAAACTGTTGCCCAACTGTCAACGGAGGATCAAAACAAAAATCAAAAATATTATTATACATAAAAAATTAAGTGAAGAAGAGGGATTATTATTATATTATAGCAAGAAAACTATTATAAACACTATTGGCATTTATTTAAGTGGCTACTGGAAAAAAGATGAAAGGTAGCCACTCGCCACAAATCGACCAATATAAAAATTTATGAGCTTAAAAGAGACTTTCTAGAGTTAAATACACAAACCATATGATCTTAGGGATTGATCCAATAGTGGAATCCAAAACATACACCATTGTTATTCAAACAAATTTGTGAATAATAAAGGATTCATTATCAATCGCTATTAAATTTCATTAATTTAGTAAGAGACTTTTTAGAATTAAGTAGCATGAATTTATTAGTAGGATATGGGGGGAAAAAATGAAATAAGAGTGATATAATCTTTATAATGTTTCAATCTTTTTAAAAAAAAATTATCGCACTTCTATATTCTTTGAAAATGTCAATGAGACATAGTTTTTGGATAATGTAGTATCTAGGCTGAAGAAGTGTCTTGAACATGTCAAAAAATTTAATCTTTATTTTTGAAATAATAGTTTGTATTTATATTTTAAGTATTTAACCATGAATTTTTTTAATCAAAAAGTATATTTTTATTTGACTTTAGTCATTTCTCCTCCAATTTGCATGAAGAAGAAGAGCAACGACAAAACAATGAATGAGACCCTATCCCAAATACAACCAACCCTTCTGGCCACCAAACACTAGGAAATGACCCGGATAGTTCTCTACTAACCATCATGTTCATTGTTGTTTAACTCTTTAATCATGACTTTTGATTCCACTAACATATAACATGTATAACTTGAGATTAGCTTTGTTGCTCTGATGCCCGATTCGATTAGCAGAGCAGTAAACTGCAATACATTACAATGTCTATTAATTTATAGGGGGAATGAGGAAGGAGTAACTTCTACGATGTCTCTCCAGGGAGACATTTTATTTTGCTTGCCGGTCCTCAACTTGAAATAATCAAAGTCAAATTTAAAGTTTATTGGAAAAATGATGGTTTTCGAGAACGACATTGAATGAAAACAATGGCGAGTTTTTTTTTAAATTCATGAATGGGCAAACAATTTGGTCCATGTGGGAGCTTTCCATGTGTGTTGTTGTGAAGTGTTGGCTTTTTTTTTATTTTCCGCCTTCTTTATTTGGCATGGTGATATTGTCAATTATCTCACTGTCCCTTATGTTCCTTGTGAGGTAGGGGTGTCACAAAAGTCGTTTTCACCGCCATTCTTAGAGTCGATTTGAGTGGGGGTTCTTTATGTCATTGCGAATCTCCTCCACATTTTCAATGCAGGGTGGGGCTTTCCAGCTTCTTATCGTGATGTTGTGTACCTCTGCCTTCTTCTAGTAATGTTCTTTGGTTGGGGTTTACTATATTTCTTGGTGAGATTAAGTTCAAACGTTGAATAAATCTACAAAGGCGACTGAAAATGCAACCATTTTTGGCTATGACCCCATTGATGAGGGAAGGACCTTCCGAACAATGTGTGGGGCAAGCTTGATGACAGGGACACCCCCCTCATGCGAGCCTCTTTGTTGTTGTTGTTACTTGATACTCTTGTTCTGTAATTGTTTGTTTAAATTTGTCTCTTTGTAGACTTTGTTCTTAGGCCACATATGTTGCCTAGTGTGAAGACTAGCATGATGTGCTTCAATATTGTCTTTTTTTTGTGAATAGTTAAAACTATTTTATTGATTTGAGTAATATAGCCACTATTTCTTCATTTTTTTTCTTAAATTGAAGAATGAACAATTTAATTTTGGTGTATGAATAATCAGATGACCCTAACCATCACGCAAGTTCATGATGGGGTCAACCAAAATGGCACCCATGACCTGCGTGAAGCGAATGCAACATTCTACCACTACCTTACACGTCATTTACAAAAAATATTTTGACAAGCTTGACTTTATCTTCACATGCAAACGTACGTGAGGCTTAGGCTCCTCCTTAATAATCGACTTTCACATGTACATTTTCTTGTTGGTTTGTTCAAGAAAAAAAGGAAGAAATTCTTAATGACAGTCAAACGAAGGACAAATTTAAAGTCATAATTAATTGCTAACAATTCACAAAAAATTATCCACTCCCAACAATCGTTATAAAATAGCTATCAACAAAGTTTTTTTTCTCTAAATTTAAGTTGTTTTAGCTTTAGTGTTAATGGCAAAGGGGTATTTATTTTGCCAAATTTTGAGTTTGATGTCAAGAATTGAGAGGTATATATTTTGTTAAGTTCACTTGGGATTTTCACCTTTTCCAGTTTAGTATCAACAACTATGGGGTATCTATTATGTGAAATTTATCTTGAACTTGAGTTAGTATCAAGAACTATGGGTTATCTATTATGCAAAATTCACTTTGAACTTGAGTTAGTATCAAGAACTATGGGTTATCTAAACTGTGAAATTCACCTTGAACTCAAGTTATTATCAAGGATCTAGGGGTATCCATTCCATTAAATTTGCCTCGACTTAGTGTTGAAGATTAATGAGTATCCACTCAACCAACTTTCTCTCGAACTCAACTTAGTGTCAAGGACTAACAAATATTTGTTCCGCTAAAATCACTCAACTTATTATTAAAAACTAAGGATATCAATTCTAACAAATTCATCCAGGATTTACCTTCTTGATTTAGTATCAAAGACTTTGAGATATCTATTTTATCAAATTTAGGTGGGATTTACTTTCAATTACCTCCTTAAAAATTTATAAGTGAGTGAAAAAATATCAATTATAACACATTATCATACTCAATAATCATAAAACCCCTATTATGTTTGAGTGGTTGCTTATTTTTCACCTTCACATAAAATTTGGATGAAAAAGACATGATTTTAAAACAAATATTAATAAAATCTTTAAACAATGGCTGAGCCACTTGTCTAACATAAACAATTGACACGTTCACATGAATTACGAAATGTTTAAACATTAAACTGCCCATGCACCAGACAGAGAAGCGGCAGCCTCCACGTGGAACCATATTATAAGTCAAAATAACGAAAACACATGATTGCCAAGCGAAATACAAATGAAGTTGTATATTATAAACTGCCCAAAGGGAAGGTGTAGCTTTTGGTTTTGAGTCAAGGGCATTTTCATTTATTAAAGCCGCCCAATGGAAAAGGTCCATAGTGGCTTGCGCACTTTGAATACATCCATTTTAGAAGCTTCTTATGTCTCAATTGATCTAACTCCATGATATTGATATGTCAAATTTATACTCCCATCACATAGACTTTTAGTGGTATAGGTGACCAAAAACATGGAAGCCACTAATCTTGAATAAACCTTGTATATACACATAAAAAATGGTCCCAAAAGCATGATATATACACTTAAAAATTGTCCCAAAGTATTTACTATTTGTTAGATTAGAGATTATTGATATGTTTTTTGTTTAAAAAAAAATTATAGTCCCTGATTTTTCTTTCAACCCTCTTTAATTTTTATTTTTATTCTTCTTATATTTCTCCTAACTTAACTTTTTTTTTTATCAAGAGTGTTTATATACTTTTGATATTCAATTTGTTTATAAATACGTAACCACCCTAAGTCATTTAAGGTCTAAGGGAAATCTAAGAATCAAGAAGTGCACTTAACATTCTATAGAAGAATTATTAAGTATTTGTAGGCATTCTAGAGAAGATCAAATATTCATTCAAGCACACAAGTTTATTTTCATATGCATCAAAATACACTTGTTGATCACCAAGGTTTGTTATTGATATAAGATTTAGAAATATATATGTACGAATTTGTAACAAGTTTTAAATGTAGATAGAACCTTTAAATGAAGTGCTTCATCTATATTTCTACACTTACAAAATCAATCACACCCCTTATCAACATCAACTACAAAAGTAATAACTATACCTCTAAATCAAATAACATATACCATTTGGTGTTAACATTGCATTGTACACATGCGATTGCTAGTTTAGATGTATGCTATTTGTAATCTGAATATTGTAATTCAGTTGTCTCCAACACCAACTATTTTCTTCAATTTCATTCTCTTTTGCTGATATTTTAACCAGGGTAAAATACTATGTTCAAGATAGTAGTGGTCTAACGAGGCTTGAGGTTTCCTCAAAAAAGTGGGTGGTTACCCCGTACTAGTTGTGGGATTTAAAATTGAAGGTTACCTAGTGGTTCAGTGAGATAATTCTAGAGTCCTTACTGTTAAATGGTCCTGTTGACTTTAAAAAAATTTAAAGAAAATTTAGGAAGACGATAATTTGAAAGAAATTCACTATTGAGAGAAAAAAATGATTGGTATGAAACTAACAATTTACTTCAGAAACTTTGTAGCAGCTGCAAAATAGCCACTTATATATGTGTGTGTACACACACACACACACACACACACATATATATACACATGTGTATATACACATATATATACATATGTGTGTGTGTTTGTGTGTGTGTGTGTATGTCTATGTGTATAACACACACACACACATGTATATATATACATATACATGTGTATGTATATGTATGTATGTATATATATATATATATATATATATATATACACATACATATACATACACATGTATATGTATATGTATGTGTATATATATATATATATATATATATATATATATATATATATATATATATATATACACATACATATACATATACATGTGTATGTATATGTATGTGTGTGTGTGTGTATATATATATATATATATATATATTTTCAAATTTATAATGGCCCATAGGACTACCCTAAAGTAATATAATCGGAACAAATTCCCTCCCTGGGACCCTTCTTTACCAAGT
This sequence comes from Taxus chinensis, assembly GCA_019776745.2. Classification (NCBI taxonomy): domain Eukaryota; kingdom Viridiplantae; phylum Streptophyta; class Pinopsida; order Cupressales; family Taxaceae; genus Taxus; species Taxus chinensis. Next base: position 693,478,809 of record CM034146.1, read on the forward strand.
CTGAGAGTTTTTTGGGTGAGATTATGGGCTTCTGTTAAAGTGTGGTTGTGTAGTGTAATGGGAGGCATTATATTCCTAGGTAAGCTCTGGACCAAATCTTAAAATTTCCAACAGTGTTCAGGCTCAAATGTGCCCTATTAAATGTAAATCTGTGTCAAAGAGGGTTGTATACTTCCTTGTGTGAGATTTTCTTTTCTTTTTTGAACGCATGTAGTACTTTCATAAGATAATTGCAGGGAACATATGGTTATTGCAATTTTTGAATCATTGATTGTTATAGTTGTTAAAGAAATTCGTTACGTATTTACATTGTTAAAGTTTTTTCTTACTTGTTTGAAAGTGATTTGATCAATGGGAGCAAATTTAGAAAGTCTTAACATGTTATATTGTCATATTTTCTTAGTTTGAAAGAAAGCTTAGTAGTTAACTGCAATTTGTATGTAGTCTGTGACCAGTTTTTTTTCCCATCACTACTGGTTGCCATGGATGTTGTGGTTTGTTGCTTCAATGCATGTGAAAAACAGTTATTGGAGTTGCACCTTGACTCTGGATTTTAGAAATATTTAAAATGGATGACAAATAAATTAGTTGGTAATGAGTTAGCAATGATTCAACAGGGCACAAATGTAATAAGCTATGCTTCCATCAATGCTCTGGCTATTCGCAAGATATTTAAAAAGTATGACAAGGTCTATTCCTATGTGTTCCAAATTTTTGGATTAATTGTTTGCTAAGTCCCCAAAATTATACACACATCGTTGTTGTTTCTCTTATTCTTCTCTTTATGCCAATTATGGTATACTTGCAAAAGGCAACTAGTAATTTGAAAACAAAGCAACAACTAATGATTCTAAAGAGAACACAAACTTTATTCAAACTTTTGTCTTTCTGTATAACTGCAAATTCCTAGCTTTCTGATAGGGGTTAACTATCGGGCTCTAAATCGAATAACATATATCATGCAATGTTCACATTGCATTATACACATGCGATTGCTAGTATTCTATGATAAAAATATATAATATTTTAGGTGTGTCATATAAATTTGATAAATACCATACATGCCTGGAATATCAAATTATATGCGGATGTCAAATCAAAATTTGTTAACAGCCTACTTCTGTTAGGGGTTGTAAATTCTTTAAATAAAAAAGTTATACATATTTTTATGTTTTTTTTTACAAAAATATAAATAAGATATACATTTTCACATATTTTATACATATTTGTAGAGGACCATTTTAAAAATTATGCAGTTTTTAAAATTTTCAGTCTGTTATTCTCTACGACTGCTTAATTTTTTTATCCGTAAAATAAGGTTAAAATCTTAAAAAACGGCCCACACCTGTCAATTTCCAGCCCATGAAATAACAACAAATAATACATTTAAATGTTGTACTTTTGTTTCACTGCAAATGGTGCAGCTTTATGCCATTTTAAATGTTGTACCTTCTGTTTCATCACTGCAAATGGTGTAGCTTTTATGTCATTTCAATTATTGTTATTGAAGTGGAGCCAAAAAATAGTTTAAAAAATTCATCGCTAAAACATTACGGTTAGGAAAAGAATTTGATTTTAATGAGCATCGATTATGATTTTATACCAAGTTGGCTTGGCTTCATATGAAGATAGTGTTCATATGCGGATGGATCATGGAGATAGTGTTCATGAAATGAATATGATGTACCTAAGAAAGACATGCAGACATTATGCAACCGATAAAAGAAAGCATGAAATGATTATGATTCGAAGGAGACGAGTGGACATTATGCTACTGCTGTTTTAGTAAGGAGGGACTGTACGAAAGGGCCATTAGAGTAGTTTAAGCAATGGGCATTTAGGAGGAAACCATCAATACTTTCACAGGCTGGGCATCTAGAGGATCTCCTCAGCCGCTATATTTTATGGATATGGTAGAACATCATCCCACTCCCATATATTAGCCGCTTGAACTTGAAACAGTGCAGGCTCTTGATTATTAACAGGCAGGTTTGAACTGGTTGGAAGTTTGTCTGATTGTTCTTCTTTCTCAGCACTCGGTCTGGGCGCAGTCTCTACCTCACACTCACCTGAACTCTCAATGTTTAATGGCTCATTACAATTCTTAGGAATGGTGTCGAAGGGGGTGGCAAGATCAATGGCAGCTTGTCTAACAGAGTGTGGTGATGGACTCATGTTGACCATCTGCATTAAATATGCAGTTGAGGCGCGTTCTCTAAAATTCGTTCCTTCGTGGCTCTCTCGGCTCCCATTTTTGCAATCAAAACAGTTAACTGCTGAGGCTGAGCGTATCTTGATGGTGTGTTCTCGGAAGCTGCCAGCGTGTCCGACTAAGATCACTTTTAATTTGTAGTTGGCATATGCTAAATAGATTATACACAAAAATAAAAAATGTACCATTTGACAAGGAAATGCTTTGCCACATCCACAAGTGAAATAAAAATTGCAACAACATCCAAAGGTGATCCCACAAAATAAAATAACACATCGACCATCTCTAACAATAACATTAATTGATCCTAAAAAAGCAGTCACAGTCTTGACAAGAACTATTGAAGATTATTAAAATAAATAACTAAAAAAGCTAAACCAAATTTCTGTACAAAAATAAAAAAAATTAAAGATCACTTTCAATTATTGTATTTTCACTAAGATTTAGTTTTTCCATATTTCCAGTATATACACAAATTAAAAATCAATTTCAATTATCATCATCACAAATAATAAACACTTAGTCTTGCAAAAGTATGATATTAAAATAAATTTAAGAAGTTACATCAAAATTTCTAAACTACCCAAAAAAAATTACAAACAAATACATATAAAATTTTAAATATATTTAAAACCACACGAAAAAATCTATAAATTTTTAAAAATATATTTATTTGTATCAAAACTAATTTTTATAATTATAATCACAAATAAATATTCATATCAAATAAAAACAAAAAAAATTATAATTATAATCACACAAAAGGAAGAAATCATATGGATGGATTTATTTTTATAAATATAATCACAAAACAAATACTTGCAATTATAAGAAGAAATCATACAAATAAAAAAAAATAACTTTCTATTACATAAAATATAAATACATTTAACAATCACTATTTGTATTAATAGTATGTATATATCAAATATAACAAATAAATGCTAATAAATATTTGACATAATTGTATATATAATTTTGAAATCAACTGTGTAAGACAATTTTAATCAAAATAATTTTATACAACATTTCCTCTAACCATTCATTTTGTAAATATAGTTACTTCTCACATAGAACTTAATTGACCATTTCCCTTTGGATACTAAAGAACAAATAAGTTTCATAATTTGCAAATTTAATGGCATATTTTATTAACCATTCAACTTTGATTGTTTTGAAATGTTAAAATGCAAAGTATAAAACAAAAATCAAAATTCAATCCTTACCCTCAAATCCATCAAAATAATTTGCAAATGCCAATTACACATTACTTAATCTTTGACATTCAAAGATTTTATATCAATTAAAACCTTTTGGAAAATATCACTACTAATCAATTCAACAATAACATACTAACAATGGAAAACTCACTCTAATTAATTTTCCAAGCTTAGATGAAAAGATAAGTTTAAAGATCAAAATAAACACATATAAGTGCAAAGATAATTGTGTCACCATTAAATATCATAGATGTGCTATTAATTTAAAAATATATATACAAAACAAAAGTTTCTAAACAGAGAACATGAAATAATGCAAAACTATACCTGAAAAGACGAGTTAAGAGGCTCGCTAAATTTGTTCAAAGTGTATAACATAAATAAAGTTTGCCAACGATAATAAGTAAACTTACAAACAAAAATTTGCCTAAATTTCATAGTTCAAAAAGTGAAGATAATTTCGAAGACTGGCCCAAAGTAAAATACCCATTCAAAGAAAAACTACTTACAATTTTTGGACTAGAATATCCTTTGAACTGAAATATACAAGACCTACTATCATTATCAACAATGGAAAAAGTAAAATTGATTTACTTTGTAGTTGGCATCAATTAAAGGATTTTACACAAAAATGAAAATGTATCATTTTACATGAGGATATGCTTTGTCACACCCATGAATGATAGAAAAAGTGCAATTTTATCAACATCCAAAGGTGAAAAAATAAAAAATAACAAATAACAATGATGAGTGAGTGCATTGAAATTGACTCTCTCCATTTCTACAACTTATGTCAGTACATGCACCTTAGTTCTGACAATAACATTAAGCTAATCTACTCCTATAACTTATTTCATTTCAAACAAGAAATACAAATTCATGCATGGTGGGTCGATCAGAGGGTTGTTTCTTGGTGCAAAGAAAGACTTTCTGATGCCATATTCACTTCAAGCCAACAAGTTTGTATTATTGTACTTGATACTTGAATAAAATAATTCGTGAAGCTTCTGAAAATTTTGTAAGGCAAGATGAGAATGTCCTTGACATTGTCTCCTTTCAAGGAAGAAATGAAGGCTAGTGGCATTTCATGGCACAATCATTCAATGTCACGTAACATCTCACATTCAATTTACTGCAGAAACATTTGTACTAACTACTTTTGAGTGTGTAATAAAAAATGGGTCACATTCGCGAGTCACTAGATTTCTCATGTGGTTTGAAACAACCGGGGACTATGAGGATATCGAGAGGATCATGTAGATGTAAATTACTCAGACTAATCATACATGACCATGCCTTGAAACTCCCATCAAATTTATGGAGTCATAATACTGATGAAGAGTTCACCATTGTAGGTGAGGTGGTTGGGATGATATGCCATGTGCAAAATCAAATCCTCAACTCGGTTACTGCAAGCATCAATTCACACTTGTAATTTCATGAAAGCAGCACATTTTAACACCACGAGTAAAAGGAATAAAAATAATCATTATCAATTACATTCTTTAATGAGAAGAAAAAATTATGATTTCATCCAGTTTGGAATAAAGTAGGTTGGATACATAAATTAAATTGATTACCTGTATTCCCACCCATTGTCATACCACAAGACCATCTTCACAAATTGATGGTTCAAAGCTATATTAGCCTTAGAATAAAAGATACTTGACCTGGAGGTTGAAACATAAAATGCAAAACATCATATTTTTATAAAAAAAAAAATACGACTATATTTAACAAATATCATTTTTGTAATTCACAACTCCTCACCTTTCATCTCCGCCAAAAATCATTTGAGACAACGTCATCTTCAGTATATCCAATGACACCTTTCAGAGATCCTTTCAGACGCACTCATGCCAAAATATTACGAATTGAAGGACAACCACCTAGAGGAAATACCAACAAAAAGTATGAGCATGGCTTCTAGTAAAAGATGTTATTTCATAAATAACAATTTCATAGCATGTAAAGTTATGAAACATACTTCTGTTGCTTTCCCTTCATGAAAAGATGTTGGATCAATAACATTAATGCTCCCCTTGTATACACCATGGGTTGAATCTAGAAAGATGACAAAAAAATCTAGCAAGAAAAAATAGAGAGAAGTAACTTTATTTGAAATGGAATATTTTCTACCAAAAGACATAGAACAGAAAGACAAATCCCACCATGCTTAGGGTATCACTATAAACTGAGCCAATATTTCCAATTTCGATCTATAGTAAAAACACACAGTTTGAATCAACATTTTCACTACAAATAGACAAAAATTTAACACCAATTGTACAAAAATATAAAATATTACTATGCAATATTTTTTGAGGTAAAAAAAGGGGCAACATCAAATCAGTTTTTGCATGTACAGTTGTCATAAAACTCTCAACAATACAAAAATTTTCATGCATGACCTGTCGTCAGCCAACATGTCATTATCCTAGGTCAATAAAATTAATGTTATGATCCTTATGTGCGGATTTCACTAACGCCTCGAGGTTTTCGTGTAACAGTTCGTTACATTTGGTATCAGAGCGACCACCCAGGTTCAAGTCCCGGCACGGGTAGCTACATCAGCATTGCAGTGTTCGCTCGGGGCTCGTATAGGGCAGGGCTCTGATACCACATGTAACGAACCGTTACATGAAAACCTCAAGGCGTTAGTGAAATTCGCACATGAGGATCATAACAATTAACTTAGTTCTTACTAAAACAAACACAATAGATCCTTGAGTATACTAAAATAATTAACATAAAAATGAGATGAATCATCTACCTTTACAAGGGGAGCAAGATAGTTAGTTATGCAACTTGCATTAGAAACAATAGGAATCTCATACTTATAACTACCTTCATTTACTCCAGTCACAAACATTGGTGCATCTATTGATAGAGCAGAAATAACAACCTTTTTGGCCCCTCCCTTTGACCAATAAAAAATGAACATTACAATTAATTTCCAAATAACTCAAGGTAAGATCTTTATTTTTCTCACTAAGCTAACAAAAGCTTCAGAAAGGAAAAGAATTAACATTCAAAACATTAAATATATCTTTCTACCTATAAGATAAAATTCTCATAAACCCAAAAAATGTATAACTTAAGATGTGCAGATACATTTTCAGCTATAGTAAAGACACCAGATGACTCTACAACACAATCAGCACCAAAATCACCCCCAAGGAATCTTTGCAAGGTCCTTGAACAAGAAGTTATAACCACACTTTAGTAACATTTTACTTACGGTCACAAATGGTAATATTGATTCCACTGTAAGATAATGATCTCGCAGTGTATACCTTTTAGAACTGACTGTAATTTATGGCCATCAATTTCAAGTGTCTTATCATCAATAAAATTAATGTTCCCCTTATATACACCATGGGTTGAATCTAGAAAGATGACAAAGGAATTTAGCAAGAAAAAATAGAGAGAAGTGATTATATTTGAAATGGAATATTTTTTTACTAAAAGACATAGAACATAAAGAGAAATCCCACCATGCTCAGGGTATCACTATAAACTGAGCCAATACTTCCAATTGATATAAACAAACTATTGAAATTCACAAGATGATAGACAATTACCATTTGTCAGATGAAAGCATTCCAATAAGAAACAACATACAACCATTGTGTATTTTGGAGCAATAAATTACATGGCAGAAAGAAAAATCCCCACTGTGTTGAGGGCATCAACAGAACCCTACTTTTTAATTTTAAAAAATGTAAATTAGCAAATATAATTCAATACCATGTTCAAGTTATCAACTAAATCAATAACCTTACAATTCAAATAACCAAGTTATATAGTTTAGAAAATTAGCTTATAGTGGCTGCCTTACAAAAAAGAGGCATTCTAAGAAAAACCATTTTACATGCAGTGGCTCACTTTCGCAGCGTGATGATAGACAAACAATATAAGCCATTATGAAATCACCCTCTACTTTAGAGCCTATGTTTGTCCACAAACCAAACTCATGTTTGACCAAAAAAAAATAGTCGATGCAAAGGGTAAATTTCAGTTAATAAGAGAGCCAAAATAGATATCTTCAAATGAATTTGCAAAGTTCAAGATCAAACCATGGTCTAATCTTCCAACCAATTGTACTATTCCAACACAAACAAAACAGTTGGCTAACTACAATGACACTTCCCCTGATAAATTGTTATTTTTCAATATCCTACATATGATCCTTTTCCAATATTATTTGAACATCAACACAAGCCTACCAAGAAATTACATTTAAGGTATAGTTGAAAGGAACATACAATGATACTAAGTTCTGTAACTACCCAAGCTCTTGAGGAATAGAACATGTTAATCGATTTCCATAAAGATCTGTACATTGAAAAAAAGCACACTAAGTTACAGTTTCCCTTGAAATGAAAATACATAGCATATAGATCCAAAAACATGACCTTGTGAGTTAAATAATAAGACAAAAAAGTGGAAAAAATTTCAATCTTTGGATTCATGCAATGGAAGGTGGAGAGAATAGAGTCTCAGCCCTGGTTCGGAACCCACTGTAGGCTAGATATACCAAACACGAACACGGTTGTCAATGGGAGGTCTCATGAAATTGACTATTTCCTTACCTAGCCGCTAAGAAACCGTAGACGTGGATATATAATTTGAAGAATAAATATTATCTCTCTGATATAAAAACACAAAAAACGTCAAGACAATTTTCAAAATTAGCTTAGTTCCATGAACGAACGAAGAGGCCTTTCCCATAAGGGGAACGCCTTTGGCGTAAAAATTTGTAAAAATCCCCCCAAATTTTAATCTTGTTTCATACCACATTATTTATGCTACAGTGCCTTTGTCAGCGTTGAACCGAGGATAGAGGTAAGTCCCTATCTTACCCGTACATTTCTATTTCGATAGATTTAAAACCAGGTCGAAATATATGCAGTCTAGATTTATATTTAATAATTGTATCTGCTCTGGAGTAATGAGGATGTTTGAAGGAAATGTGTATATTTTCAATCAACTCACAAACCCATTATTTTTGTACTATTTTTGAATTATCTGATCATTATGTTCTATCCTTTGAGAACGAAGAAGGGTATCTAATGGGAATCTATGCCACGAGGTATAGAGTAATCCTTGATGATAAAGTGGGCATGAAATAGGAGGGACTTTTAGAAATCATTTTAGATAGATGCCTCAACATGTTGCATTTTATAGACTACCGTTGCCAAGGAAATACACATGCCATTTGACAAGACTTTCATAAAAGAAATGTAAAGATTAAATCTTTAAAATTTTCGAAGGAAAGAAATGTTAGCGTAGGTATTTACCTTAGCTCATGTTCACCTAGGTACTTTATTTACCTTTATTGTATTTATCCTCACCCACTTATGTGTGTGGATATTTCTTTTATCTTATTTAGATATTAGGAGATATTATCTAGTTATTAGGTATAGTTCTTTCCTTGATCTATGGTATTGACTAGATCCTTGATGTCTAGTTCTCTCCTAAATCTATGGTCTTGACAAGTTCTTTGATGACTAGTTATTTCCTTGATTTATGGCTTGATCTACGACCTTGACTAGTTCTTAGATTATTATTCCTTGCTTATATAACCAAAGCCCATTCTCATTGTATTTCATTGAGTTCCATAATAATATATGATATTGTTGCTCATTTGTTTGCAAAGGTTCTATGTAAAGTTATTCTGGAAAATTACTTTCATCTTATAGATCGTGGTGTTTGATTAGCATCTGTGTTCTTGGCTTGACACGATCCGGTTATCGTTCCTTTTATGGTATCAGAGTAGGAGATTGCGATTGACATCCATCTGTTAGTTTTATTTTACAAATAAATTCTTTGTATATTCGTATATTTGGGATTTGGTCATATTTTGTTGTTGCGTGTGGTTTTATACAAAACAGAGGCTTCCATTGGATTAGGAAGGTGGCAAAATCCTAAGATCGACTATAAACTCGACCATTTCTAGAGGCAGTCGGTTTTTTGGTTTTTTTTGTTGATGAAGAGAAAAACACTGGTTCGCCTCGAGATCCATGCCTGTTAGGAAAGAAAAGAAAGAATTATGTTTATGGGTTTTGTTGGGTTTGTCGAGATCTGAACTGCCCCTGGTATTTTTCTGTTGTTGCGTAGCATTTTTGGGTTGTGTGTAGGAAGTGTTTTTTGGTAGGATGAATCTTTTCTTCTTTGGCAGGGTACCAGGACAGCCGTACATGGAACCTGCTATTTTTTCTTTCCATTGGAAATATTTATTTTGAGAATTGCACTATAATTATAAAGTTCCATATTGTAACACGCACTCATTATAAAGTGTCAAATATGGAGGAGTGTTGTGATCAATTGTGGACGTAATTTCGGGTGAGCCTGACATCCTAAACTTTTGGGAGTTGCATTCTTGTATCTATCATGGATTCTGAGAATCAGATGCTTTTATCTGAAGTGTGTGGACTTTAAGATGATATTGTAAAATTTGTGGAAGAAAATAGATCTCTCAAGAAGCAAAATTTTCTTCTACAATCACTCATTCACGATAAGGATACACTAATACACTCCCTACAACAAAAACTTGTTAGCCTAAAACATCACCATCATATTGTGGAAAACCATGTCTATGCTCCTAGTCCACTTGTAGTTGTTGCTCTTGTACCCACTAACATTGATCTGTCATTCTTTGAGCATGTTGTTGCTCATGATGCTTCTAAGCCTATGAGGCTTGTTACTACATGCTCTTCCACATCCATGCCTATTACATGGTAACACATGTTATGTATCCTAATTTTGCCCATATGCATGGCTCTTTTGAGAAGCATACCACTGCATTTAGTTCTCACATGCTCCATTCTATGGGTTTCACTAGCGGAGGTATTGGCAGACATTCACAAGGTATTGTTTCCCCTATTCTACATGTTAAGTGGAATTCTTCCATGACATTGGTTTTTGAGCATATACTTTATTGGGATCATACATTGACATAGCTCTTATTTTTGTTCGCTCGACTCTTTCTGAGGATCATGAGCAACACATGAGTTATGCACCTTCACTCATGATTGAGAAACCTAAGATTTCAGCTATCAGACATGATCAACCTGACACACATTTTGATGTTCCTTTGCATGCACCAAGTCATATGCAGGGATCTTCTTCATCCATCCGTGTTGATTTGGGGTGGATATCTGATCACTCGTGGTGACGACATAGGAATTCGTTGAGAGGACTCTATAGGCATGGATCCTCCACCATTCGGTCTCTTGCTTCACTTTATATACCTTCTGCATTGTAATGCTTCTTGTTTTGAACATTTTTTTAGTAGGTGTAGTGTATCTCTCTTATTTGTTGAGAGATTTTGTATATGTATTTTTGACACTTTTGGCATGTTGACAGTCTCTCTTATGGGGGAGCTATTATGGTGAAGCCCAATGTTATTTTTTCAATGTTCGAGTAGTTGATTTTTGGCAACTCATACAGATTTGTGGCATCACTCCACCCATTCAGCAGTATGGGAGGGTGTGGTGCTAATCTTGCTTCTTCGGGTTTTGTGTCCTTGCCTTGTTACCTTGGCTTTTCTTGGATCGTGACACTCTGGAGTTTGTGTCCTTGCCTTGTTACTTTGGTTATTGTTCTTGGATCGTGGCACACCTATTTGCAACAGTTGATCGAATTATGTTTGGTGTTTTTTTTGCACATTCGACATCACTCCGTTGACAGTCTCCTTGTATGGAGCTATTTTGGTGAAGCCCAGTGTCATGTTGTTTTTGAGTTTTGTGATCGAGCAGTGGATTCAGACCATAGTGAACACCAAACTTCTTCAACATTTTATGAGTTTTTTTCGCCAAGCTTCTTGGGATGCCCTACAACGTGGGTTTTTACTCTCTTTACTTTGTTGTTATTGGTTTTTGGGTACCATTGTGGTGTCCCTTTTTCCCCAATTATTGTACATGAGTACCTCATCAGACCTAGTTGTCAGGACTCATATTATGGACATGCCACTTCTATTTTGGCACTTGGCTTCACTTGAGGGGGGTGTTAGAGTAGGTATTTAGCTTAGCTCATGTTCACCTAGGTACTTTATTTACCTCTATTGTATTTATCCTCACCCACTTGTGTGTATGGATATTTCTTTTATCTTATTTAGATATTATAAGATATTATCTAGTTGTTAGATATAGTTATTTCCTTGATCTGTGGCATTGACTACTTCTTTCCTTGATCTATGGTATTGAATAGATCCTTGATGTTTATTTCTCCCCTAAATTTATGGTCTTGACAAATTCTTTGATGACTAGTTATTTCCTTGATTTATGGCTTGATCTACGACCTTAATTGGTTCTTAGATTTTTATTCCTTGCTTATATAAGCAAAGCCCATTCTCATTGTATTTCATTGAGTTCCATAATAATATATGATATTGTTGCTCATTTTTTTGCAAATGTTTTATGTAAAGTTATTCTAGTGAATTGTTTTCATCTTATAGATCGTGGTGTTTGATTAGCATTTGTGTTCTTAGCTTGGTACAATTTGGTTATCGTTCCTTTTAAGAAATTCCTGATGGTGTTAGACAAAGTTGACCAACAAAAATGATCATTTTTTAAAATGATTCGAACAATAACCTGAATGTTGCAGTTGTTTTAATGTCAAGATACCTTCAATAATAATAATATTTTTTTAATTAATTATCATGAAAATGGTCAAATTATATTTATAATTTTAAATAGATTTTTATTTTATTTATAAAATTCTAATAATGATAAGTTTTATGAGCGAATTAATTCCATTTGTAAATAAAATAAAATGCACTATCCTCTACTCTTTTTGATACTGCAAGTTTTTATGACAACATATTTGCATATGGATTCTCTTAATAATTGTTCACACTCGGTCAAATGTTTCAATCGGTCCCCTTGTTTCATAATGTTTAATACTTGTAAAATTTTGTTGATTTTAATACTTTTATAGAAGATGATTTCATGGATATTGTTAAAATGCATAAGTTCCTTTTTCAAGTTAATTGATAGTGGAAGGAGAGATCTAAATTCCCTCCTTTGTTTCATAGAATTTATAAATTAGAATTTGTGTAAGTGTACTCAATGTAGAAGACTAAAACTTTAGGAAAAGAGAATATGAACATGGTCTTTCGTTTAAGGATTATGTATCAAATTTTTTTTTGGAAAAATGAAACAAAAGATGGGCATGCTTATTTATTACAATTTATCTAAAATAATTTGTGTTTGACATTTTATATATATATTAGTTTTTTTAGTGGATGAGTTCACTAAATTAGTTTAAATTTAAGGAAAAAATAGAAAATTACTATATATATATATCATATATGCTAGTTTATATATATCTAGTATATATGTATAGGACTTAAAAAGAAATATAATTCAATAATAATTCTTTGATTTAAATGGATAAATTTTAACAAAATTTGAAATAGTGGATTAAGGTTAATTTTTCCACAAAAAGAATTTAAAATTTAAGGATATGTAAACTCTCAATATATATTGGAAGATATATCAACTCTTGGTTGGTAGTTGTGATAATTAAATTTAGAAAATAAAAACATGACATAAATTAAATCCACCTTAAATAGTATAAACATATTTTGTATGGTATAAAGTTAGCAATAATAAAATATAGTGAATAAATGAGGCATTTAGATTTGTAGAATGATATTTTTAGGGGTTTATGAATTCTTAAAGGACAGAGAAGGGAAGACCAAGCAAGCAAAAATACATTCAACCCACAATCAATCAACCATCATATTAGTAAGATGACTGCAACTATTTTGGGTGTCACCCCTAGTTCTAACATAAATATTAAGGTATATTGAGGTTTACATATTATTGATAACTAAGTCTACCAACCAATATTGAATTATTTATAGGAACATGAATGAGTAATTAGAGTTGTATAATACAAATTGAAGATGCATTCATGAATAGGTGTATCTGACTCGGGGTAGTAAGCAATTTGTTTAAAAGAAATTACATGAATTTTGTTGGGACAATGAAGCTATAAAGGAGGAGAGAAGAATGTTGACTAGAAAAACATAATCTTCCCACAAATAATCAATCACCATATGTTAGTAGGAGGGCCTCATCCATTGTGGCATCACCTCCATTGGTATAATGATCATGTCATATTCGGGTTTTAAATATTGTTGGATACCAAGCCTACCAACTACTCTATGGGATTGATATTTGGAATGAATGCGATTTTTAGAGTCATACAATTGATTCCAAGATGTATTGAAGAGGCACTATCAAACATAGGGTAGTAAGTTATGTATTTAAAGGGTGTTAGAACAATATGTTTTTTGAGATAATGAATCCAAAGGAGGAGATAGGGGAATGCCAAACTAAGAAAACATATGCATCCCAAGAGCCAATAAATCATTCTCTTAGTAACAGGGCCAACTCCATTGTGGCATTGCCCTTATTTGAATAACAAGCATTGTATGTAATTGCAACAAACAAATTTACCAACCAATGTGGGATTACGTTTGTTTAATAAATAAGATTTCGATAGGCTTACACATAATCCCAAGATGCGTTAAAGAGACATATCCAAATTGGGTAACAAGATCTATATTTAAATTCAATTGACTGAAATTTTTGGGGATAATGTAGTTATAGAGGTGGAGAGGAGGTTGAATAAGAAATTCCAAGGTGAATCAAAGAAGTATATTTAAGTTGGGGTTGTAAGGCATGCATTTATAAGAGGTAAATGAATTGGAAAAATTCTAGATTATGAAAGCCACAAAGGAGAATATGGGAAGGTCAATGAAGAAAACAAAATCATCTTGTAACCTGTCAACAACCATTATATTACTATGAATGCCACTTATATTGTGGTGTCAACTCCCTTAACATTGAGATCATGATATATATATATATATATATATATATATATATATATACCAATCCTACCAACTAATGTAGTATAAATTTTTTGAATTGATGTGACTTTTAAAGTGTTGGAAGAAAATCCAAGGTGTATTGAAGAGGTATGTCTATCTTAGGTTGGTAATTCATATGGACCTCACCATTTACCGATCACACTTTTTCATATATGTTAAGGATATACAAGTAAAGAATTAAAAATTACACAATATAAACATATATGAAACATTGTACATCAATTTGTGTTGTTCTTTTATGTTAAAAATGCGTTATATACATCCCGATATAATACAACATGATACCAAAAAATAATATGTATATATCTCCGTCATGAATGATCAATATAAAACTACACTCCTTTGACGTTTTACCTTGAGTAGCTTAGCCACTCACCCCTATCACATAGCTTATTACATCATATACATTATACCAAGTTCCAAAAAATATGTCTCAAATTATCCTTAATACTTTGAGAAATTTTGGGCAGCTCCCAACATTATTTGAATCACACATAGTACTGGGATTCATGCCACATGCATTCAAATTATAAATCACATACAATTTTGATAGGTTCATACAACATACATTTCAAAGCATTAATAGATGTACTGTTGAGTGCCAACACCCCTTTCAAATGGAAACACTATATGCCAAATTTTGAGATACACTGGTGAATTCGTTCAACGTTATTATTTACACCCGTTTTTAACCTTAGGTATTTTTATGTTATCGACATGTATGACACTAAAAAAGAATGCAAGGTTTGGAAAATTAGTAGAGCTACTCTAATTAATTAACTTCCATACATTAATTATATAACATCAAAATAACATATAGGCTCTTACAATTAACGATCACACTATGCAAAAATATAGAAATCACAAGATGCTGCAAGATATGTTTAGCTATACATGATTATTAAAAGGGGATCTAAATGCATAGACTAGAAGAATTTGAGAGTGCTATAGACTAAAGATGCTTCATTTCCAATATTTGTGATTTGTAACTTCCTTGGTGCAGGACAATAAGGCTTGCTCAATTTGTATAATTTGGTTCTACTCCTATTGTACGGTCTTGGACGCCCTTAGAATGGCCAAGAAATGTGTTTCGTTGTCAAACCCTAGTTGTTGCACAATCTCAAAACCATTTGTAATCAACTAAATCACATGAAAATCCTAACCATGTATAGTGTCCACTTCCCTTAGACCTTTTTATGATATTATATTATATGTTCTTAACTTGTCGTCTATTTCATTGAACATACTGATAGGATATTTCCATATTAATAGTTTGATATTGAGACACCATTTATATATTGTATGACATGATAGACTCAATTAGATGGAGTTGGTGTTTAATTATATGTATATATTGTACGCATGGATGGTGCTAACCTTGTGATGTAGGATTATGGTTTTTCTATGTTTATATTGATCATGTGATTATTTGATGGTTATGATAATGTCATAACATTCATACTTTGTGAAAACTTAAATAATGGAATGTTTTACTAACACAACTGTGCTTGAATTTTTAGTGTTATATGTGATTATGCTAATAACGATTATTGATTATTTATATTGGTGTATTTTGGTTGTGATTATCGTAGTATATAAGAATGTATGTTTTGGAAGTATTTTGGATAGATGTGATGTGTGTGTAGGGTGCAACGATGTATATGATACATACATACATACATACATACATACACACACACATACACATATATATAACACATGGAGACCAAGGGACCAAGAAGAGAAGAATGTTCCAGCCAAGACCCCTTGGCCACCTTGAGCAATATTAGATGTGGATTAGGAAAAGTGGTCATGACTTTGTATTTTTGTGAGTTATTTGATTTATTTTGACATACTTATGTTGAGGTCCTTTTGGTTGTGCACCCTTGCATTTTCTTTAATTTAAATTTTTTGTAATTTTCCCCCTCTCTTCATGTGACTGATTTGATTTTCTATGATTCTCTTGGTAGGCAGAAACAAATTTATGAGTTTCAAAAACCCAAAAAGTAATGGGGCGGATTTGGTCTTGAAGTGAATTTTTGGGTAACCATCTTGTCACCAAACCTTGTCCTTACAACTTTAAAAGATCTCATACCCATAACTGATCATAGGTAGGTTAATTTTATAGGTCTATTTTAAATTTTGACTCATTTTAATATCTTTTGTCATTGGATTTAAATGCACTTTCATTTCTTGGTTGAATTACATTGTTAGGTGAATATTTTTACTTGATTATTGATGCGAGTGTTGGGTGAGGGATGTGAAAGGTGATGAATTTATTGTTCCCTTTCTTAAGTTACTTCTTTTCCTTTTTTGTTTTTGTGTATGTCCTTGCTTTGGGAAATAATGTTTTGACTAAATAGTTGGAGAAATAAAATATGCATGGGAAAATGAGTGTACCTTGGGCATGGTGGAGAAGGTACTCCTAGTTGGCATCCATGTAGAGAAAACTCACCCTTCCCCCTTGTTTATTCTATAAATAAGTATTTTTCTTAGTATTTGGGGGTTGGCTACTTGATTCTTGTTCTATTTTATTGGGAGATTTCTTGTGCTTTGGGAAGCTTGGAAAGAGAGAAGTTTGGAGTAAAGGAAGGTTTGAGCTATGAATTTGAGGTAGGGTTTTGAAACCCTTATTTTACATTATTGTTGTTTATCTTACATATTGGTAATGTTATGTTTGGTTGATTGCTTTACCTTGGTTGTTTTGATCATTTTCACTCCTTTCTTTTTGTTTTTTCTTTGTTACATTAAAATGAGTTGGGATGGGTAGAGAGCTTCTAGATTTGGGTGTTGGAGGGGAGGATGTGGGATTAATTATGGTGGAGGTAAAAGGATTATTTTAGGCTTGTTATGAATGTGATTTTTTGATATATTTTGGAGGGAGTTGGGTAAATTGGGGTTAGCCTTTAGTGGAGAGAAAAGGGGAGTTTTGAGGAGGCATAAGGTGTAGTGGAGGTATAATGAGGTTTGGTAACTTGGAGGTTTAAGGCCTAATCTCCCTACCCATTTAGAGCTAAAAGTAGATTAACCCATATTCCTCTCTCTCTCTCTCACTTGGTTTGTTTTGCAAACCTTTGTTCTTGTTGTGGTTGTTTGTGTTTTTGTGAGTGTTTTTTGCTTATGTGTCGGGTCTTATAAAACTAGACCATTTTTGTTGCTCAAGGGGTTGTTGGTTCATGCATTGTTTTTCTGTTGGGGCTTGGGGGCCATTGTGGAAGAGATCCCCTTCACCAATGGATTTGGTTGGGTAGAGAGCATTGCTTGGATCTCCTTATGTGTTCTTAGACATCTTTAGAAGATCTAGACTTCAACTTTGTAGTTACTTTATCATTATGGTTAGTGGTTTGATAATCTTGTTGTCCTTAAAAAGGGAGATGCAATGTGGAATTAAAGTTGTGTAATCCTCAAATTTTCATATCTTGGGGAGTATTAAAAACTTGAAAATATTGTATTTTGGGAACAAATGTGTTGCAACCAATTTGTATTCAAGGAAAATCTTAAGGGTCCCTCAGAAAAAAAAGCCTTAGAAAATATTTGGCAAATTTTGGGAAAACCACTTTTGCATTGATGACGAATCACTACAAAAGTTGTTTCGTGTGGAAGGCAATTTTATAGCATCATTTTGAGAAAGTTAGGTAAGGCAGAAGGAGAAAATTTTGGCTTGCTACCGGTCGATAGCATTCTACATGCTACCAACCGATAACATACTAGGTGCTACCGACCGGTATCATATTGGATGCTATCGATATGCTACCCCACATTTCCACACTTCCTTCTTGCTCATTTCATCTCCTTATTAATTTATGGCTCAATATTATTATCCTACCTACACACCCACTAAAGTCTTAGGCATAATTACTACCACTGTTGATTTCATGCGTGTGTGCACCCAACATCCTCCTTGCTTTATCACATCTAAGGTTGATCCAACCATTAATATTGTTTCTACTCATCATACTCGTCCTACTCCACCACCAGCTCCACCCGCATCTATTCCACCACCCATTACATCAACAACTCCTCCCACCATCGCTAAGGGCTATGACATTATTGAACAACTTAAAAAATACGCCAGCTAAGATCTCTCTCTCTCTCTCTCTCTCTGACTTATTGCGTAATGCACCAGATTGTCGTAACACATTAGAAGATGCCCTTCATGTTATTCATATTGAACATGAAAACTCCACGGAGGCCTTTTCACATCTCATATAATCTCTTCACAATTTACCACATGTTATCTCTTTCACTAATAACGATATGTCATCCTTTTGCTAAAAGAAATCCTATGTGCTCCTTTGCTCATTACTGTCGTTGTCAAGTACTACTTGCATCAAGCAAGTTCTCATTGATAATGGATTGATTGTTAATCTTTGTGCTCATTCTCTCTTAGGGAAATTAGCTATAAGTGATAATCTCATTTCTCATTAATTCCACCCTCATCTCGTAGTTACGATTCTACCACTCACACATACTTAGGGATTATCTCATTACATAGTCGGGTTGGGCCTAAGATTGTTCTCACTGAGTTCTATGTCATTGATACCACTCATTTCAATTTAATCTCTTATTAGGAAGGCCTTGGATTAATGCAATGCAAGAAGTTCCATCTAGCTATCCACCAATGTGTCAAAGTTTTTATATGATGGTTATGAACAAACTATTATCATCGATCTATAGCCATTCAAGTACTGTCGCATAGATCTTGATTACTGCTATGCCCATACTGCCTTCGGAACGTATTCCATATGCTAGTCTTGACACATAAGACATTGTTCTAGTCTAGTGTTTCACAATCCATTACTACCATTGTCAGTGCTCTTGATCATATCTACTCACACTTCAACTATTATTTCACCTACAATATTCATCCATGCTATTTTTCCATCTCCGCTAAGCTACCGCACCTTATACTCCCTCTGTCTACAGTACTCGCCTACTAACATACTCGATAGTGTCACATAACACAATGATGCTTACACTAATGATTCCTAGGATTCTTACGATGAGGTAGATGCTTTATCAAACTTACTAATGAATCATTGAGACAACTTGATTTCACTCCTCTGGGCATCAATAATTCTTATTTCAAAGAAACCTTTATAAGTTGAAATGGCCCATGAGAATATTGATGCAAGACTCTTCCATCCACCTAATGTTATGGTATTGTTATAAGGAATCTTTCCACAGTGTTGATGATAATACATCTTCTCCTCCACCATTGTGGTAACTTCACAACCTTTTTTTACATGCACATTATTTATCAACAGGTCCTTTTGGAACACATCCCCATTGATTCCCCTTACTTAGATACTATTTGTACACGTGACATTTTTTCTAGGTTTGGTATGACACTTAATGATATATTAACCCCTCTTCATTCACCACATCTTTATCATGACTATATTCACATCACAGCAGCTTATAGTCTTATGGGTTTTTCATTTAACAATATTTGTTGGGCATGTACCTCTTGTGACTCTCCACTCAAACTTAGGATAATTTTCGCTCAACATATATTGGTGGTACAGTATATGATATTCACTCTTTGCAATCAAGTTTTCTTATACCTTTCAGCACTATCTCTATTCCTAATGACTCTTATTCTGCTTACGTTCCAAATATTTCTCATTGGCATGCTCATGGTTGTCCACTAATTGCATTTAGTGACAAATAATATGCAATGAATGTATACACACTCCATCATAATGGGTCCTTATATGACCCCCCCTCATTTTACATCATACCAAGTTTTTGATGCTTGCTCCAGGAGGTTTTGATCTTGACAACGATGATCTCCTTGATAGCAGGCCCTAGTTACCTTCTCTAGCACACATGTGGGGGGCATGAAACCTAATACACTTCCCCCGCCATCACTCATCATAGAATTTATATATCTATCATCTTTGCATTTTCAACTAGTCACTTTTTCATCACACATGTGTTAGCATCGTCATTACCCAATGACACACTCTTGTAATTTGGTTCACAACTTGATTGTTGAGGGATTACTACTACACTGAACCCCACACACTCCACTATAGGCATTACACATTGTAGTTTCATCACACGTCGCGCATCATACACCATACACCATCCATTTCTCCACGTTCACATGTCTACAACATTGTGCATCATTTCCACATTCATACATCATATTTTATACTAGTCCTCACCTTACATGCATTTTACATCATACACTATTAGGATATTTATGCATATTGCCTCACATCATATACATAGTCATATACCATACATCATACATTACGTGTGTCTTCATACTATACTAGTCTTCATTACACTCAAGTCTAGCCTTTATTCCATCTTACACACCACATTTACTAATCTATACACATACAGTACATTACACATTATACATTACATTTTACACATTTCTACACACCTTGCATTACATTCTACACACGCACGTATTTACATATTCTACTCATCACATGGTCATCATTACACTATACTACATTGTCTTCTACACGCTGCACTCACAAACCCTATGATGCACTTTAGTTCCTCGGTCCATACTCGAGGGTTTACCAATCAAAGGGTTTATCAATCAAATGGACACTTACTCATCACATGTTTTGTCATTTACACATGCAACAATACATACTCCCTCCTTTTAGTGACATATGCTTTAGGCTAAATTGTCACCTATTCTATCATTTTGTAGTGGTATACACCTTAGGTTACATCACCACTCCCTCCTTTCATCTTGTAGTGACATACGCATTAGACTAAATCGTCACCTATTCTATCATTTTGTAGGGTATACCTTTAGGGAACATCACTCATCCATTCATCTTATAGTGATATACACTTAGGCTAAATCATCACTTATACATTCATCTAGTCGTGATATACGCTTTGGCTATAGGGTTCACGCACACATCATTTCTAGGTCACATCTCACCACTACACCTACACATTCATCACAACGCAATAGACACAACACACATTATTCAACCATTTCCCGATGACACACTCTCATTTACGGTTCATTCTTGACTGCTGAGGGGGAAAACAAAATGAACCTCATTGCATACACTTCCATTCACTTGGGGGGGCACGCATGCATCCTATCATTCCATCTTGCATTCCATTCCATCCATCCACAACATATTACATTATCTTGAGGGGCATTTACTCTTGTTTACTAGTGTTTTACATGATCACTTTACTACACATGTTAGATTGATTTCTTATATGTCATTATCTATACCATCCACACATGCACATTCACATCTTTTTCTAGTTGTGATCACAGATATAGATATTTTACATGCAACATGGATGCTCGCCTTCTACCCTTCCTACACTGGTCACTAGGGGCATCCACATTCGATTCTCACAGGTGTTATTGTTTCATTTTGTACTTAGAACTTTACATTACTTGGTTATTCATGCTTTGACATATTGGTTATTTCTCTAACATGCTAACGGGGTGTTCCATGTGCAACACTTGTTTTGTAGGATTACATGTTTCCATGACTACTTCTTTTACTTGTTTGTTACATTGTTTGTCTTTGTTTGCTTCTTGTATGCGGGGGGCTTTGCCCTATGTTTGGTGTGCACACTTGTTTGTTGTTTTACGGCCATGATGGCCTTGACATGTCTTGAGACATCGTGAGTGATGTCCCATGTTTGTGACATCGCTTTGTGCGACTTACTTGTCTTCGTGTGTGTTTACATACTGTGTTTGGTAGTTTTTTACATTGTTTGCGTACTTTACACTTGTTTTCTACATGCATGTGTTTTTGTACTAACACTTGTCTTTGGCTAGCCATCCTTGTTTGTGTGCACCTTTGGTTTCTACCAAGCACATTCCCTTCCCCCTGCAGGGAAGAGTTACAAAGTATATGTGGTTGGTCCTCTTTTGGGGCTGCATTCTCCTATCAGCGACGTCACATGCACCCCCAAAGAGGGGGGCATAATTTGGAATTTTTCTACATACTAACACAAAGATTCTACACCGGTTTGGTTCACATTTGGGTTTACATACAATGAGTGGGTTCAGACCAGTCTATGAAACCCCATACACAACGGCTTTTACAGGACATGGTGTCCTTAGCATTTTGGGAAGTAGTTACAGGCTTGGAGGTTACAGTGGGTGTGCCCTCTCTACACTACTTCAGCCAGTGGTGTCGGATCGCCCAAAAAACTGGGATGATACAAAGATCTCTTCACACACATTCAGGGAAGTAGTTAGAGCTTGGAGGACATAGAGCATTTCCTCCCTACACTTCTTCGGCTAGGGTGGCGTGAGATCGCCCAAAAAACTCGCAGTACAAGATATCCTTCTACACTCTCTTTCTCTCGACATGGATCAGGTGCATCTTGTTCCATTTTCCCATTTGCGTATTTTACATATACATGTGTCTTTTACATTGCATTTTTTTACATACATACATATTTGACTACTTGATCATTTTCTCCTTGCAGGTCTGGTCATATGAGAAACAAGCAGTCAAATTGGGGCAACAACAACAACAACAATGTCAACAACAACACTTTGCGACAACACACACTTTACTAACAATGTAGGTACATTATACACTGCAGCAGCTACACACATTCCAGCCCTAGGTTCACTCTCATCACTTTTTCTTTGTGCATTTTTCATCTTTAGTTTCCACGCTCCTCCATCTTTTTGTCATTCCACGCTTTGTTTAGTCCTTCGGTGCATTTCTACTACACTCTTCACATGGACATCAGGTACGCATCTCTATCTACTTTATGTTACCGAGCTTTCATGCTCACCAACATAAAGTGGGGGCAAAATGTAGTCACAAAATCATGCACTTTAGACATTTATTTATCCTGGTTTCATACTACTATTTAGAAGGTTCTTGAGTGAAGAAAGTACTAATTAACCCCTGTCTTTTGGCCATCTTATTTTATTTTATTTCGTCATTACCGACCCTTTTCAGCCACATGCCCAGTCTTTTCTGGTCATTTCCCATCATTTTAGCCTCGACTGGGGTGCCACCTGGCTAGTACTGGGGTGCCTGTGGGCACCTTGGTCCCACCAGGGGCGCCCCGGTCCTTTTTGCACTTTCCTGCCACTTTTTGGGCTCTTTCTAGCCATTTGGCATCTTTATTTTTCTTATGGTCGGCCTTTTCAGGGTTAATTATGAAATTAGATCAAGAGAACCCTATAAATATAAAGTTATGAGACCATAATGAGGGACCTAGCATCACTTACTACTATCACTCCATCTAGAGTTGCATCCATCTATTGCATTGGAGATCACTTGCATCCACATAGCTCCATCATCAAGGCACAAGGCTAGGATATCTACATCACACTTCATAGGGGGAGGGATTCTATTCTATTCCATGCACACATTCTATTACATTTTCTACACATAGTTATTGCTCGCTACTTCACAAAGTGCTGACTGACACAAGAGCAACCTAGGGCATGTTCACACACACTTGCACATAGAACTACATCGGTCTGAGATGTAGTGCAACACTCAGTTAGTAAGTCCACCATTGTGGCAATCTGAGGTCAGTCTCGACCCCTTCATATGCATTATTATTTTTTAGGGTTTGATGCTTGTTTTGGGGTCTTGCAGGTCTTTCTTTCATCTTGGAGTATTGGTGACATTCAGTGCAGGACAACGGAAGTTGATGTGACACACAACGAGGGTTTCCAGGACCACCTTCCTGACCCTGTAAAAACTAGTTTCAGAGCTTTTACATAAACCAGGGCACCCAGATTGCACACAAGCACCCCAGAGCTCCCACTAGGTGCTCCAGTCTAAAGAAATAGTCCAGATCCACTCTTTTCGAGACTTCTACATAGTCGTTCTTGCTCCTGATTTTTCTAGTCACCTCTGCGACACTCTCTGACAGGCATCTGTTATCAGCTGAGTTATTTCCTCACTCTCTTTCTTGCATATTAGGGTTAGCATTTCCTTTTGCATAGTTTGTTTATCTCATTTACATTCTTGTTTACTACATTTATTTACTTTATTTACAATTGTTCATAGCTTAGATTAACTATCTATATACTAGTTAGTTAGTCCACTTTTATTTAATCAAACATCATAATAATGTATTGGTTATTTCAATGAATGAATACAAGCTCAAATATAAAAGAGGAAGATAAAATTAGCTATATAGATTTGTACATATAAGAGATCTAGGGGAAAAAATAGAGAATATGGGAGTGCAGAGACTGGAGAAGCTTCTCTTCTAATATTGTGCCCTAAAAATGCCCTAGTGCAGGAATGTATATCTTAGTTGGGATGTACAATCTAGTTTCCCCTCTCATTTCATTCTTGGAAACCTTTAGAATTGGGTTTGTAAATTTATAGGTCATTTAATGGTTTGAAAATGAACTTTGATGTCAAACCCTAGTTTTCGCACAATCCCAAAGCCATCTATAATGAATTGAATCATGCCAAAACCCTCATGGGTGGAAGACCCTACAATAAGGTTAGTTTTTGGGTTTAATTGTAATCCATGTACCACCTACGATGGCACTTTACTCCAAAGAGGCCTCAAACCACATTTATTTATCCACTTAACATGTAACATCTATACAAATGTAATTGGTTGGCAACTTGAACCATAATGATTGTGCTTAGTAGAATTGTAGTCTTGTTAAGACTTTAGAGTGAGGAACTTGTTGTGCTTGGAATTAAGGGAAGCTAGAATCCATGACCTGGTCGAGTGCTTTAGAACTGCAATAGTTGCTGCCCAAGTGGACATATATTAACTTTAGGGAAATTTAGGGAGCTTTGAGTTCCTTTTGTGAGTATTGCAAGTGAGTGTGCCAATATAATGCCATGTGATTGTTAGATGAGTGACTGAGGTGATGTTAACTTGTTTATATATGGTTATGAATGCAAATTATCATGATAAGGCTGGCCTAGGAGCATAAAAAGACCCAACAAATGATATTGCATCAAAAATAAAGTTGGAAAATGTGTCGGTACATACCATATATGTTGGGTAGGACCAGATTATACAACCTGGCCGAACTATATGGTTTTGGACATAGAAGAGATAAATGAAATCTAAAAGTTGCATCTATGAAAACATAGTTTTAAAATTGGTCTCATGTATTAATATTTAGATTTTGTCAACACATAGGTGTATGAAAATGATCAAGTTAGGACAGACATGACAACATGCAATGAACGAGGATACAATGTGGGTGTTTGTCTTAGCCAAGAAGAACAATTGCAATACACATTGTAAAATGGGTAAATTGCTAAATTTGAGTGTCTGCACCCATGCATACAACATCCTAGTTGATATAAAAGCAAAGGATTGTGATTTTGAGGGATACAAAACATATTTGATACAATGAAGCGCGATAATGTCATTCCTAACAAGATAATGTAATGCATTTTAGAAAATGCATATGCCATCACAAGATTATATATTGTTTCAAATGTATTTGTAAAACAAGTGGAAACATAGAAAAATAGATACCAATGGTCTAATATGTTGGATATACTTATATCTGTATATTTTTTAGGTTACCAATCAAAAATAATATTCTAATCCATGGTTTGAAACAACTCTTCGATCATGGAGATGTTTTCCAATAAATGTAATGTAGAATTTGCATAAAGGTTCTTTACATATTACAAAATAAAAATTCAACATATACACTTTTGTTGACAATTCTTCTAAAAGCATATGCCATGCAACATTTATAGATTTAGTAACCAATCAAAAAATCAGAGTCCACCTCATGTTTTCTTTTATGCTTTCTTACTTTCACTTACCTAGTTCCTTTCCAATATGTCTTTTATGAGATCCAAGGAAATGCATCTTATTTATCTATATATAGAATGAAAAGCCCTTAAAAATTCTCCCGGCTCGGGGAAAAGATGGATGCCTACCTTGGGATGAGTGCATAAGTCTTTTGCATTGAATTTCAATGTGATTGAATTTTGCACCATTTTTTCTAATAGACATGTGTGTAATCAAAATAATTACTTTCTAGAGCCACCCGATTTAGGGGGAAAACAATTGAATAACCTCCCTCTCCCATCCTCAAGATCAAAATAAGGACAATAATAGAAGGAATCAAAGATTGTACTCATAAAATTTTAAATTTAGTGAATATAAGATGATACATGTATAAGATTTACTAAAATAGAGATGATTTGCAACTAGGTTGTGTATTGACATGACCACAATTATAAAAAGGTGAGATTTTAAAAATATTTATCTAAAAGAAAGAGAGTTTGTGGGTAACAAATCTTTTTTACAATGACAAATTATGCATCAAAAACGTTATATGCCTTTTAGTGACCTTGCACAATAAACTATGTGATATCAAGTATTCTTTCAGATGTCGTGTCTCTCTATCTTGTTACATATACATTTTGACAAACATTACTCTTTGTAAGTACTTACGAGAAAAAGTGGTATTTTCAATGGATAGGTCATTCACTTATTGGGTTTGCGATGACCTCTTTACCCCTCATTATATGTTCTTTTGATCATGCATTCATCTTGATCACTCACAAAAACTTAAGATCATTGTATTTTTGTCTTGCTCGTGGCATAACTTAAAAAACAATAAATTCTTACATTCTATGCATTCCAACACATACCCCAATTCTCCAATGACATTACCACTGCCCTTTTCCTAGGGTAACACAAGGCCACATAAATCACTTCATGTGGCTAGTTTTAAAAGGTAAAATCCTCACTATTGATAATCTTATCAAAAGGGGTTTCATTATGCCCAATGGATGCTGCATCTGTAAAGGAGATGATGAAAATATTAATCATCTTCTCCTCCACTGTGATTTTGCTAGAAACATCTGGAGCCGGGTCATTTCTAATTTAAATGTCACTTGGACCTTTCCGGATAATGTTGTTTCAGCTTGGAATCAATGGCTTCCTCCTTTCAAAAACTTCATTTTATGTAGGCTTTGGCTTTTAATTTTTCCTCATGTTCTTTGGAGTATTTGGAAAGCTCGGAACAACATTATTTTTAGAGATATCAGAACTTCTGGGGAGAGCTTAATTAAGGACTTAATTTCTGCTGTGAAAGACAATGCTGAATCTATCAAGCCTCCAAAAAATAAGAATTACAGCAAGGATGAAAATTTCATTCTCCAAAATTGGAATTTGAATCTGGATGATTCAGTCTATAGAAGCTCTAAAGTGGATAGATCTACTGTTAAATGGATCCCCCCCCCTCACGGCTGGTTCAAGCTGAATTTTGATGGTGCTTCGAAAGGTAACCCAGGACCTGCGGGGGGCGGGGGCATTATCAGAAATCATCAAGGATCAGTTATTATGGCCTATGCAGGAAAAATGGGGTCTCAAACAAATCATTATGCGGAAGCTTTGGCTGCTCTCTGGGGGATTCGCCTTGCTAAGCGGATGAATATTGATAAGCTTATTGTGGAAGGGGACTCCTTAAATATTATTAACACCCTCAGAGGTAAGCAGCCTCCCAGTTGGACCATTCGCAGCTTCATTCATGAATCTATGAAGATTAGTGAATGCTTTCAGAACTGCTCTTTTCTTCATACATACAGGGAAGGAAATAGAACTGCCGACGTTTTGGCTAATGTAGGGGTTGTTAATGATCATTCAAACCTTACCACTTGGAATGATCGAGCACCCCTTCCCCCCAACGTTCATAATTGCCTTATCAATGATCAGCTTCGCGTTCCTAGTATTGATGAGACTACCGTGTGAAGCCCTTGAGCTGGCAGGTTCTAAGTGGGTCAATCAAAAGTATTTACCTCTTGCGCTGCATTGGAAAATTCACAGTACTGTTATTAGCTGGCACGCTTTCTGGGTGTCTAAAAACATTGCCTGTGCGCTGTTCGGTGGCAGCAAGGTCGCAGCAGCTAAGCGGAGTCTTGGGGGAAATATCAAGCTTTCGCAGTCCCTGAGCATAACAATGGGTGGTGCCCCGAAGCAAACTGAGCCCACCTGTGATCCCCGCTGGAAACAGGATGAGGTTCTCTGGAACCTGCTGAAAATTGGGGGGGTTAGCAACTTTATTGAGCGCATCAGTGGTTATGATACGCGCATTTCTGCTAAATTCGCGCGCCTGTGGAAGGACGGCTCCATCACCTTCAGAGGGGTTAGCTATGTTGTGAATGAAGAGCTGATTGCGTTAGTTACTGGTCTTGATATGGATGGAGTTAAATTTTCGAGTAAGAGGATAGACAGGAAGGTGGAGGAAGCTAAGTTTGTCGAAGAGGGGGATGACTTAATCTTCACCACTGGCGGTATCCTCGTCTCATCCATCCCTCCTCCTTTCGACGAAATTGCCCGCATGATGGTGCGCTACATCACGTTGGAAGGCAGGTTTATCACTGTTCCTATTCGCCATTTAATTTTTCTGAATCATTTTCGCAGAGGCTTCAAGGTTTGTTTCCCACACTTCATCCTAAAATCTTTAGAAGCTTCTATCATTGCTGTTAAGCATTCTGTGGGCTCTCTTCCCCTCCACCAGGGGGTTATCCTCCTCCTTCATCAGCATTTCCTCCTGCACTCCCCCCGTCATTCTATTTCTACCCCTGTCGCTGGCTCTGTTCCTTCTGGCACCCCTCCCGCTGTCCAGCCCCCTGCCCACTCCTCCATGCCGTCTCCCTCTTCTCATCACACTGCCTTCCCCTCCATGTCGTCGCCCTCCCTCCCTGACCCTTCCAGTGTTCCGGCTCCCTCCCCTGCCATTGTTCCTTCCCCTGCCCCTGCTTCTTCCTCCGTTGTACCTTCCCCTGCCCCTATTCCCTCCCCGGCTTTTGTGCCTCCCCCTGCGTCCCCGGTCCCTATTCCCTCGAGGCGCATCCTGCGCAGTATGAAAAGGGCTGAACTTCAGGTGGCTCAAGACCTCCTCACCATGCACCATGAGTCTCCTGCCTTGGACTCTTCTCCTCCTGATGCCCCTGTTCACTCCCCTGTGATAGCTAGCTCCACTGGTCCCTCCCTGGATGATCTCTCCAAGGATGTTGCTGCGCTTAAGACTCTCACTGCAAATTTTTCCAAGTCGACCGGCAAGCGCAAAGTGCGGGATCAGGAAGACTTACAGGCCAACCAGGTGGAAGAGATTTACAAGAAACTCTTCTCCTTGGATAGCAGTATTCAGGCCTCTCATCTCAGGCACAGCACGGCAATGAGGGCGATTCTCACCTTTCACGAAACACAAATCAAAAATATATGCAATCTGAGCAACCTCCCTCCAACTGGCTGGATACATGGCATTAAAAAAGACATTGTGTTCAAAGAGGCAGGCAAGAATGATCCTGCGCAAATCTCAGCTCTTGGCCTCATCTCGGCCTTTCTCGCTTTGAAGGCGGCTGTGGAGAAAACCATAACCAATTGACTTTTTCTGTTTAGTTGCTGCTCCTTCGCTGTTTCGTTGTTGTTTCCTGACTGTTCCTTTGCTGGTTTTTTCCGTTTCTGTGCTCTTTTTGTTTTGGCAGTTATGGGCTGGGCCCATTTGGTGTTCATCTTTTCTATGCTGGTTTTTGGCTCCTTTTGTGCTGACTACTTTCCATCTGGCTTTTTGAAGCCTTTTTGTTCGAGGGTATAGGCCCCTCTCAAAAAACTATTTACCATTAATAAAAAAACACAAGGCCACATATTGTAAACATCCCCTTTTCGCCCCTCATTTCACTTTTACATTCATATTGGTGTAACCACTGCATCTCCTAGTACAATTGCTGATATAATATTGAATTTTTCTATAGGCAAAGGTGAAAACTATATAGTCCACATATGTGGGCATTAAATATCAATTTTCCCATCTTTGAAAGGAAAACATTAAAATTATAAACACAAGATCAAAAGAAGTCATTAAAATTATGAGATGAAATAAAATGGTTTTAATTAAGCCCATAATATTGAAAGGTATATGAGACCACTGACAACTCCAATTGCGTAAAGATTTGGAGCTTTGATATATTTTAAAAGGTTGTTCCTCCTCTTGACAATTTGAGTTAACATCTCTCCAGAACCTTATATTTTACTTTCCTCAAATAGTTACCATGGAACTAACTCTTAAAATTTCCGCTCTAATGTTTGTGTACCTTGGACATTCGAGGATGAAATGTTCTTCTGTTTTGACTACCCGTGTAGTACATAAAACACAAGTTCTATCTTCCCACGATTCCTTAGGTGTTGTCCATCTTCTTATCTCACAATTAAGCCTCTGAGAGCTAGTCCTTAACCAAGTAATGATGATCTTTTCCCTCCATTTAATTTCAACCCCTATATATGCTTTTCACAATGTTCATATGTTGTATTGAACTCTGCAATATAGTGCCGATGGTCCCTACTTGTTTTCTTCCCCCACATCACTATTCTAAACTTTTCATTCACATCATTTTTTATATCTTTGTTAAGATTTGGGTATTCATCTAGGTTAATATCCCATTTGCTCATCTATTTGCGTCTTTGTTTCATCCACGTGTTCTTTCGTCTGTGCAACTCTTCGCTTCTTGCAGCCCTAGGCCACCTGTTTGTCTTCGCGCTTTTTTTTTTCATCAAGTAACATAAAAACTTGGTCATAACGGTTGCATCTAGAAGCAAAATACATGTTTTGACAAGGATGATTTCATATGTAACTATCATCTTGATTATGCAATTGTTTGTTATTAACCACTTTTAAATCCTTTCTACTTGTCTCCATTTCGAACTTATCATACCACTAGCCCATATCTAACCACCATACAACACCATCGACGTGACAAGTGACCCAAATAGGACCATGGTGGTTTTCCAATCCCATAACTAAACATTCTTACACCTGTTTTGGAGCTCATAAAGAACTCTCCATCCTCATTGTATTCTCTTCATCTTACAAATATCCCAATTGAGATTGTTGTGAAAATCAAGGTCAAGATACTTATAATTCTGACATCACTTCAAGAAACTGTCCTGCAAATTGAAGGTTGAGATGGTGCTTCTTCATTTTCACTGAAAAACTCATAATTTTGGTTTTGTCAATATTTACCTCCATCCCAATTCTTTACAAAAGAGCTCCAAGGAATGAAGGTGATCTCTTAAATCTTGGATTGTCTCTGCCATTAAAACCGAGTCATCTCCTTATAGAAAGAGTTTCACCACAAATTTGGGCAAGTGGACCCCTTTCCTCCCAAATTTGTTTATCCACTTCTTTAGCTTGTCAATGTATAGCCCAAATAAAATTAGGGAAAGGGGACAACTTTGTTTGACGTCTATATCACTTCTTAAACATTTGTACAACCCTATGTGCATTTTGATTTACGGTTGAATTACTCATATAATCTATGAATAATTACTACTAAAACTCCTAATTCCTCCATTCTTCTCCATAATTTACTCATTGAGATTGTGTCCATTTCTTTTTTTTTAAGTCTACAAAACAAGTATTTTTTTTATCCCAATCATTTTCAACTATTTGTTTCAACTGGCCCAAACATAAAAAAAGAAAAAAGGTAAAAAGTAAATATACCTCCATTTTATGCTGCCTCTTCTGTCAAATAACTTTTTGAAGTCTACGAAACGAATATCCTCTTTCTTTACCTAAACCCTCTCAACTGATTGTTTAGGTACCGTCTTCGCACAAACTAAGGTCACCGGTTCAAATCTACTCCACGCCACCTCCAAAAATAAGTGTCCAGTGAAAAAAAAAAACAACAGAACAATGCAGGATCCTCTGACAGAACTCCCTCCTCCGTCTCGATTCCACGCAGACGATCTTAACAACTTCACCACACCCCATGACTCCCTCTCTCTTCCTCTCCCATTCTTGGTCTGGACTCGAACCCCTATCTCCGCCCCAAAACTCCTCATCGTAGCCCTCTCTAAATCCGCCTGCCATCTTGTGCATTATCTCCCTTCCAAAACCCTAATAGGATCCTTCGTCCTTCCAGAAATTTCTATGGCAGAAAACTCACTAGAAACCTCTTTACAAGACAAGTCATGCCTCCTCTACGTCCCCGATGGAAACCCCACGGTCGTATTGGCTTCCGTACAGTACGCGGTCTCTGCAGAGCGCGCGGTCACGTGGGCGAAGGCCTTGCTGCGGGAGGTGCGTCCCGAGGCGGTGGTGGTCGCGGGTTCGATTCCCAGCCGCCATTTTAGAGGTACGCTTTCAAACGACGAAACCCTAGTTTTTAAGCTTGAAACCCTTGCGCAAAGGCTTGATAAAAATGAAAATTCTCTAAATGATGTGCCGTATTTTCCCTCCGGGAGCGTTGTCGACGGCGCCGCCGCGGCTCTGGTCACCTACTGCGAGATGGCAAAATTGAAAGCACGGTTGCTTGTTTCTTGGCCGGAATATGACGTGGAAGTCGTTCATTTGTTGAGTTCTTTGTTAAATAAGATTTGTCCAGGTGTGGATTTTAATGTTTCGGCGAAGACGCCGCTGTATAAACCATTGCGCGTAGAATCAGATTTGTATACATGAAAAATGTATTTTTCTCCTTAAATTCTGAAGGTGTTTCAATTTTAGGGGTTTTAAAAATCCGAGCAGAAGCTTGAAGTTAGGGGTTTGAAGGTGCGGGGATTTGAAAGCTCCTGGAGTCTTTCGTATTTCCAGGGTTTTAAAGCCCTTGATTGAGATTGAAGTTTATGGTTTTAAAAACCCTTAGCGGTGTTCGAAACTTCAAGTTTTTCAGGACCTTGTTGGAGTTTGAAGCTTAGGACATATTAAGCCCTTGGAGAAGCGCAAATTGTAGGGTTTTCAGAGGCACTAGAAGAGTTTGAATGTGAGGGATCGCGAAGTCACTTAAAATAAACAATCATTCGAATTTATGTTTTAAGTGTACTTATTTTGCTTACAATTATATGAATTTCTCCCTAAACTGTACTCATTTTATTTACGGACCTCTATGGACTTGTTCTTACTGCTTTAACGATCATATAACTAATTGTTTTCTGATAACAGTGGGGTAATGATTTGTAGGGAATTTATGCATAGACATAGACACAGAGTAACCACCACAATTGAACGAAATTATAATTTTAGTTTTTTTTTTTGTTCTCCTGTGACTTATTTGTCTTTTGGACTGGTCACATGTGGATTATAGAGTTTTGAAAGGATATATTTTGTATGCTTAATGATCTCTGTAAGGATGTTCCTAAGAAAATGCAGTGTTGTTTTCTACTCCTAATTGCAATATGTATCTTTTTTATCCATTCAAGTAAGGATATGGTTATATTTATTTGGATTTGTTCAGCCCAGAACTAAAATCCTTTAGGGACTCCCGCCTGAACTATGAATTGTTACTCTGTTTTTTACTGAATTGAATTGACCAGTGGACATAATTTTCTTTATTATCCCGTGGGGCTGAATTGAATCACTAATATGTTATACTGTTCTTTAAAGGTGCTATGATTGATTGTGTTTGTGCAATGAAGTTGTTCTTTGGGATGCACTGGACTGAACATTTATATCTGTGCTTCTGTTTTTCAGTTTAACTTGCAAAACTTTTTAGACACTGTGAATAGATGATTTTCAGACCTTTGTACATATGAAACAACAGTCAATCTCGCTTCTTATTTAAATAGAACTGGCTTAATGGATTTGGGACACAGTCATAAATCTTGCTTGACGGACTGTAATACTAGGATGGATTTGGCAACTCTATCCTATCAGAGATTGCATAACAGAATGAGCAATACCAAACTATTTAAACATAACTGACAATTCAAATTCCAGACTGATTAGAAGTCATTGCACACAAATTATTTGATGTCTTGATGATAGACAGCAAGACTTCTTTTCTACATATTCTGTGACCGCATTATTAAAGTAAGGTGTATTGCTTGGATCATGTAGTTGTAAAGGTACCATGTACATGTCATTTTACAGGAGAGATGTCGTGTCCTCAGGAATAGATGGAAAGTGATCTTTGAAGTGCAGGACAACGAGTTTGTTGAAAGTGTCTGAAAACTTATCCAACAATAGGGCTGGCGGCAAAGATTAGATGAAGGGAGAAAGCTCCATTGGCTAAGAACTCCAAGTCCAAGTCCTGATGCAGATGAGAAGGGTCAAATCTTTCCAGACCAGGGGGAAATAACCAAACACTTGAAAAAGAGGAAAGAGATATGTTGGCAGTATACATCACATAGAGAAGCAGGATAGCTTTTTGTTCAGCCTATTGAGGTAACAAGTGGCAATGCTGCATAAGAATGGAGTTTGAAACCTTGGTCACAGTCTCCAGATCAAGAAGAACTCTAGGCTCTTTCAGCCACTGTCTCCATGCTGACAGGACCTAACTTGAGAGTTACATGCGGCCTCCCAGATGACCTAACTTGGGAGATTACATTCATCATCATTCTTTCCCTAATGACCTAACTTGGGAAGATATGCTACAATTCACGTTTTCTTCCAGATGGCCTAACTTGGAAGCCTTCTCACATTCTGTGCTTGCTTCCAAATGACCTAACTTGGAAACCATCATACATCTCACATTTTCATCTAGATGACCTAACTTGGAAGCTATCACATTGTGGAAACACTCGTGGAGTGGGGGCAAGAGTGCCTTTCCTAAACCGCTCCTATATGGGTCAATTGTTTGATAAAAAAATTGTTTGGATCCAAATCTACCGAAGTTTGATCTGAGTCCATCTGCAGTGGCTAGATCTTGATGATGTAGTTAAATATTGGAGAATAACACACTTTTCTCCGTACACTTTTCCTTTGTCGGGAGGACACCCAAATCCTCTGGTCATTCATTCTCCTGCAAGTGTTCGAGTTGGGAACTGATCACTCCCTGCCCACTATATCGTCATTAATACTACGTTCGAAGTTATCATCTTCATCTAGTACACTTCATCTCTACGTTTTACACTTTTTCACTATGTTACATAGATCAACCCGTTGATCCATGGTTCGACACACTGCATGGTTATTTCAACACGCTTCTACTACACTTATGCGTATTCTACTACAACATGGGTGTCTCTGACTTCTCTCAGGTATGCATCTCTATCTAGTTTATATTACCGGTCTTTCCACTCACCAACATAAAGTGGAGGCAAATGTAGTCACAAAATCACACAGTTATTACATTTATACCGCAAAGTATGTTATTCTATATATGGATCTCATGTAATAAAATTATTCACTAATGACTCTTCCCTTTATCTGGTCGTCAGTTAGTTAGTCACTATTGTCATATGTCGGGTTTATTCATCAGATGTCTGTGCACTTTTGGTCATCTCTTAGAGGGTCTTAGTTGTCATAATTTGGTCGTTTCTTGTCTTCAGACCCTAACCAGGGCGCCTAGGGTAGCACTAGGGTGCCCCAGTATGTGATTTTAGGCGCCCTTATTTTCATAATTTATGGTTCCATTTTTTTTGTTTGAGGTCGGTCTTTGTTATTCCCCCATTCATTCCCCTAGGTGGTAGTCGGCATTTTCAGGTTATTAGTGTTGAAATTGGAACAAGATATCCCTATATAAATATAACATACTCACTATATAAAGGGATGACTATCATGTACTAAAGGTAGCTATTTGCTAAGGCAAGGGACTACATTTGGGCATCTTCTACATCTACATCACACAAGCATAGGAGGAAAGGGTTGTATTCATTTTATTTCATCCACCATTTTCATTTTTACATCTAGTTATTGCCCCCCTACTTTGGCGTCATTGGCGCTAGGGGAACCTAGTCCCATAATTACACACACAAGCACATAGAACTACATCGGGTCTAAAATGTAGTGCATTGCTTACTTGTAAGACCACCAATTTGATAGCTGAGGTTAGTCCAACCTATTCATATGCATTTTTTATTTTTAGAATTTGATGCTTTAAATAGTATTTTGCATGTGAAATTTCATATAGCATTTGCAGCAACACAAGTGAGGATATTATGACATTTGTGTGACAAGGACGAAGTAATTACAAAGACCTTGCAACACCTCCAGAACTAGATCATGAGAATTTATCCAAACCACGGAACCTAGACTACGGACCAGAGCACCCCAGGGCACCCCAGTACACTCCCAGGTGCCCCAGTATAACCAAACTATCAACTTTTGTAGTCCCTAGAGTAGCGTCAACTCATCCAGTTTAGTATGTGCATCATCCTGTTACAGTCCATCACACATCAAGGTAAGTTTATTTTAGGTTAGTACCCTATCCTTTTTGTTTCCTTTATTTCATTTCATTTAATATCAAATAAAATATTTAGAATTAGTATTTCATTTTATATCGTCCATAGCATTTATATTCCTACTTAGATTAACTATAAATATAGATATAACTCCATTATTTTAGTTAATCGTCTCCTTCCTCTCCTTTCTTCTTCTTCATCAAAGAGAATGTTGTTTTGTACATGAGAACCTCATGAAGCCCTCAATTGTTGGGACCCATTTGATACACCTTTCTTAGACTATTAGGGTACTTTTTCATCTCTTGTGTAGATGTTTTTCCCTCTAGGTTTTCCTCAATTACTTGAGATACTTATTGTTCCTGTGAGCCTCGTCAGGCTTAGTTTTTAGGACCCATCTCTCATTTCTATATTTTCACCTCATCCTAAGTTACGATGAAGGGGGGTGTTGGTTTGTGTCATTGTCCACTTCACGTGGTGAGTCATCTCACTTAGGTGAGGTCATGGGTCTTAAGTGTCATACGGGGTATGACATATACCGTCATACATTTCCTCATACGTTCTAGTGTGCGTTAGTGCATCATACAAGCATTACTTTCTATTTCAATAATGTAACTCCTCTTATCCGCTTGAGGAGGTATAATTACATGCATTAGTGGTTACACAACACCCCTATTTATACTCATTTCGTCTTCAGATTTATGTGGAATGAGATGATCGAAACCTTTTCTTTGCATGCACATTTCATGGTTGAATATTTACTTCCTCATGGAACTTCATCATGTTTCCTTTCGAGTACAACTCGGTTGATGTGTGTGTTATCCAACATGATCCTCATTCTCTTGTTTTCACTTTCTCCATCAATTACAACCGCTTTTATAGAAAAATGAAGTGGCATAATTTTTTATTTTGCATGTCCCTAGTGTCCTCTAGAGCTCAAAACAACTCATAATCTTAAAACTATAAAAAATGATGAAATTGACCCATTTGGTCACCCCTCCTTTTACAAAAGTTTCTCATAATTACTTTTTAAGCTATGTGGAAGAAACAATTACCCCAAGATAGTATTTTTGTTGCTAAATTTAGTGAGCGGTTTAGTTGTGACTAGCTATGTTGGTGGGGTTTCTAATGCTATAGTTGGTGGTTCTGCTAAATTTAGAGGTTTTGATTTTAAAATATATCACCATATTAAAAATGTTTACCCATCCTAACTAACTCATTTGAGTTGGTTAGCGAGCAAGCCAATTGACCCGCTTAGGGTTTGCGTGGCCTATTTCGGAGTCATTTTTATCTGCCTTTGTTATTTGTTTCTATTTCTTTATTTAGTGTTGTAGTTTACTCCATCGCGGTTCACATGATTTATAGATCTTAGTTCGAGCTCAGAGATGGCTTGGATCTAGTGTGGATCCTAGCTCAGCCAAATTAGTGGCCTGTTGAGGGAGGTGAGCTCAGTTAGAAGAGGATCCTCTCAGTGGGTGACATGGCACGATCCAGGAATTGGTTGGTAAGTAGGAGCCAAAATCAACTTTACTCTCTCAATTATTGACCCATCTTGGTGGGTTTCAATTCAACTTATGCTAAGTATGCATGGAGGTTGGCTCTTTGATGGATCACATGGAGAAAAGATCAACACGTAAATATTTCTTGCAATCCAAGTTGATGATACTCAATGGTGGGCTCGGTAGGGGGATCATCCAAATCAGTGGAGTGGTGTGTTAGTTAACTCAATTTCATGGAGTGTATCACAATCCAACTCAACCCAAATGATGTTTGAAACTCGCCTAGGAGCTCGGTGGGAGCTTAGGCTTAACTCTTTACACAACTCGATCAACCCACCAATGTAACTCGCCTTATAACGCCTCAACTCACTAAGGGATAAATAAACTACCAAAGAGTTTGATAAAATTAATGATAACAACATAGTTAGTTTTAGAGAACTCAAAAACTAAATTTAGTGGAGAAACCCCCATTGGAGAAGACTTTTTTTCTTCTGGTTGAACTAGATTTTCCTATAGAGCAACTTGATACAAGAGGAAGTGGCTAGAGATCCCTCATTTCCCAGTGCATGGCTTATATTTATAAACTTCCCAAAAATGTAAATACAAATTTTGGGGATGTAGCGGTGGGGTTTAGAATCTTATTGAGTCAACATATGCTCTCTAAAGGGGCATAAATCTTCTCAAACACCTCTCACACACTTATGCAACCTTTCCTCCAAATTTTACTCAAATGTGTAGGATCCAACCTCACTTTGAAACCAAATATTGAGAGGAAGCATGTTTAGATTTTATTAATCAGGAAAAAATCAAGTTATAGGGTAAATGGAGGGTACAATACTTATAGATATTTCACAACCATGTACAAAAAACAACTATGGTTTTACAGGTTAAATATCCCAACCAATAATACTCAAATTAAAATATACTTGAATAATAATAAAATATATGGCTATAACAAAATAAACCATACAACCAATATATGACCACTAATTACCCTAGTGAAAGATATATTTACCTAAGGTAAAAGAACCAAGGTAATAAACTAATAAAAATGCATAAATTACCTACATAATATGTTTTACCTGTTAGGTTGTGGAGCTAGTTTTCATATGTGAAAGTGTTGAAGATTGTACACTAAGAGTATTGTACACTTTCCACAGTTGTCTCGTGGGGTTCGGGGTCGGGTCAGGCCCTGAGCAGGGGTCTAGGGGCTACAGCCCTTGGTAGCAGGAGTTCGGGGGTGCATCCCCCGAAATTTATTTTTTTGGCCTTAAAACGTGCCCGATATACCGAGAAACGTGCTTTTCTCATATGGGCGGGATTTTGACCCATAGGTTTATGGGACGGTTTTGGCCCATGGTTTTGTAAAAACTACTTAAGCAGTTGTCTACTTATATGGTTTTATGCATATGGTAGGTATCATGTAACATTGCAGATGTATTTTGAATTCGGGTGTGAATTCTATAGAGTTTGTTGAGTATAGCTCCAAACAGATCTAGGTATTGTATTGAGAGAGTGGTGGCTTGTAACAAAATTTAAGCAAGTGATTCTTGGTGGATGTAGCCCAAATTGGGTGAACCACATTAAATGTTGTCTCTTTGTGTTGTGTTATTTTACTATGCACTTTTAGTTTGAGATCTGTAATATTTTTTGCATATTAGTTTCTACTATTGCGATTTTGTGAGGGATTATTCTGCATATTTTATCCCTTATTTCCTAACATTACCTAATAGAAGTTTTGATGTTTCTCTTAAGTTTCATGATTGAAACTCTTACAAGTATTTCCGCTTTAATATTTTCAACGTATAATGTTGCACTAGGATCTGTAATATGAAGCTACTAAAGTGGAAATACAAACATGAAATATAAACATTTTTCACTAAAATATTAAATAAAAAGTGGTAAACTTAAAAGACATCATTTAATTCTAATCACAACGAGAAATTCC
Source organism: Taxus chinensis (assembly GCA_019776745.2). Taxonomy (NCBI): domain Eukaryota; kingdom Viridiplantae; phylum Streptophyta; class Pinopsida; order Cupressales; family Taxaceae; genus Taxus; species Taxus chinensis. The sequence goes on from CM034146.1 coordinate 693,518,659, forward strand.
TTACATAAAAAGTGAAAAGTTGACTAAACATTACCACACTTCTAACATTTTTTTTAATCATGCACCTCTTTCCTTTTTTCATCTTATAGATTTATGATATTTATATAGAATTTATAGCTTATCCAATTGAGGAAGAAGTTATTAGATTAATATTTCATTGCAATTCTTTGTAATTTACTAGTTTCCATTCATACATCTCATTACCGGGATATTTCTATTAAAGGACAGCACAAATCATTTCTAGCATTTTACCTTAAGCATTTAACTAATTTATGATAGGATTTAGATTTTATATTCTTGTGTAAACATACATTTGTTCAATTTTTAAGGAGTAAGTTATTATATTATAACCGAATTAGATTTTTTATATGTTATAGAGTATAGTGGCGAGTCTTTTACTATTTAATTGTGCACAAATATGTTAGTGTGTGGTGTTAGAGAATGGAGAAAGAACAAAGTGGAATAAATTTTAAGGTGATGTTTTTATAACTTCATTATGTCAGCGATCCTTAATTTTATCCCTTTCTTTCAATGGTTTAATGTGATGGGTTTTAATTAGATTGAAGATTATGGTACTTGTCAAGAAATATGTTTGTAATGAAATTTAATTATAATAATAAATATACATTGATAATTTTAAATTGTGTAATTTTCTATTATGATCAAATACAAAAAAAAAAACTTATATTTTACTAAATCTTATAATAGAAACCTAGAGCATCCAAGATGGAAATAGTGTACAATGCTCCTGATTCCTTTCATTCAAATAATTTTTGGTTCGCTATTGGAATTTTTAACCATGTTCCTGGAAGAGGAACTCCCATAAGGATTATTGCATATGGAGAATGACATTAGGAAAAACACATTTATCATATATTTTGATTTATGTAGGCTTCCATTCACAATGTTTACTTCACTTGTTAAGCATATTTTCATATTCAATTTCCTTTGGGCCTTCTCAAATTCTCTTTCTCTTAACTATCATGTTTCTAGTTTTATCCATTTCCTACCTTTGCTGATATTTTTCTTATTCCTTCATCTTTCTCTTAATTTTATTTTCCAACTTAAATTAGACCCTTCTCACCTTTCCTTGCATCTTTTCTCTCTTCAATTTGTTGTCTCTTCCTTGCCTTATTATTGGCATATCCCTATTGTAAGCCTCTTGTTATAAATAGCTCTACCTATATTTGTTTTAAAAGAGAATCTAAGATTGTCTTCCCAACCTTAGTTCATTGTTTCCACTATTTTTGGAAACCCTCTCGACAATAACTTTAAGGAAACATGATACTGATGATTCCATGCTCAATTAATATTGATTGTGATCTATATTTTCATTTGTGTACGATACAACATCTTAATTTACAAATAAATCCGATGTATCATCTGTTATTTCAATTGAACCCGAATTTGAGTAATAATGAGCTAGCTAAGATGCAATAGGTGGAAGTGGTTGTGGAAATGACCTTGAAACATATATTTGGTTGGATTTAAAATCCATGGAAAGTTTTTTTTTGTAATCTATGTGAACTAACATCTATAAATTGATAACAAATTGGGTGTAAATAAGAAAGCAAAGTAATATTGAAATCGAAGGAGAATGCATTCGTATCATAGTTTTGTGTTTTATTTCTAAATTAATAGACCTCATTTCTTTAAAAAATTATTTCAATCATGCAACTCAAATATTCTCCAATGTTCTAGAAAACTGAAAGACTACAATAGCTTGGCAAATAAATATGATATATGGGTTTTTAATTAATTATTTCTTAGCATAATGTGTACACTTCAAAGTTTATGCAATAAATAGGATTACAAATATATGTAATATTTTTCACTTAATGTCTACATCGTTAGAATATTTTACAAAAACAAATAGTTATTAGGCACAAAGAAAAACATCTCAATGTCATGATGGGGTGAAAATAAAGATAACATGATGAAATTGTTTCTTTACAATTATGGGTTTCCCAAGTGTGATAATAGACCACATTTCTAACATTAAGTTTGAATTATGTAACTCAAAAGAGCCAACAACACCTCTAGAATGAACTAGCATTAGATAAGATTGAAAAGAAAGTAGGTGAAAAGGATTGGGTAAAGCAATACTAAAATGGTATATCACGACATTTGCTTAAAAATTCTTGATGATGGAATCTGGGAAATTGGTGATGACATCTATATTAAATGAGTTTCATTAAACATTTAAGGCCCTTAAATTTTGTTAACAAATTTCTCTTATGCATTTTTTAGGTGACAAACATATTTATTATATATCTTAAAATTATACAATTAAGGTATTTTAGGGAAATAATGTGTAAATATTTACAAGACAATATAAAGATAATAACTTTCTCCGCAATTAGAGAAGCTAGAAATATTATATATATATCATAAATGTGTGTGTTGAAAATAGAAAGAGGTGCATGATACAAATAACATGTTAAGAGTGAGGGTTCTTACCATACAAAATAAACATCCTTGCACTGGGATTTATAAGTAGAAACTATTAAAGTGTGAAGATATGAGATGTAATATTGATCTAATAACTTGTTCCTCAATAGGAGAAGACATAGATTTCATATAAATATCATTAATCTACAATTTGGAAATAGAAAGAGGCGCCTAATGGAAAGAAAATGTTAGAATTGAGGTCTATTTACAATCAAATTTTCTCTTCCAATGTAAAAAAGTTGGCATCCATGATTAAAATTAAGTGATGTCTTACAAGTTTACCATTTTTACTTTTACATTCTAGTGCAACATGTTTCTATTTAATGATTCCATTTCCACTTTAGTAGTTTCAATCTATATACCAATATTAAATGATATTGTTATGATTTGATAGTTTTAGCTTATAGATTCCATGCTTTGAGTTGAAAATACTAAAGTGAAAATACCTACAATAGTATCAATCATTCAACTTTAAATAACTAGTAAAATCTCTATAATATACTAGTAATAGATAAAAATGAGAAGGAACTGGTTGCAAAATAAATATAAAATACACAGCTTTAAATGTATTATGACATTTTTTAGTATTCAAATTAAACCTTAAACCTTGGTTGTAATATTAAAAACTACAAAAATTTGACTATATTATAGAATTTATAGAAGTTATAAGAAATATTAAATTGTATTTACAATATTAATAGCATTATAAAGCTTCCAATGCATTATGTAATTAATAGTCTTTAAAAATGAGTACAAACCAACAAATAGTATTGGTTCTTACCTACAATGGTTTATTTTCACTCTTTCTCTATTGAACTTCAACTCCAATTCCTAACAATGTAATATGAGAGGCAATAGAAATGTACCTTGGATGTTGTTATATATATGATTAAGAAAATATTGACAATGAATAAATGGTAATCTATATTATATAACAACACTGTAAAATAAATGTGCAAAAAAAATACAGATTTGACCCAAGCAAGATAAGATAGAAATTATAAAACCCTGGTTGCCAATGAGAGGAAATAATACTTAGCCAATTCACAATTAAATTTGGATTGTGCCGAAGTGATGAACTAATGAACAGAGAGGGGAAATTGTCATACCAAAGCTCAAAAAATTGTGTGACCATAAGATCTTCCTTGATTACGGCACCTGGACTGGGTCAAGGGCCCCTGTAGGTGCTGTAGACCTTCTCTGGGTGCCTGTGAGTACTCAGAACCTCATAAAACCAATTTGTAAGGGTTGTGAGATATATGTTGTCCTTCATTGTTTGTCATTAGTATGTCACACCAAGTTTGCAAATATCTCTTGTAACATGTAATGAATAAATGACCTACAAAACCCCAAAACCGCATCAAATCCCAAAAGTAAAATAATACAAATGAGGGCTTGGACTGTCATCGACTGTCAAACAAGTGAACTGACGACCGAGTATTGCACTACATCTTAGACCCAATGTAGTTTTGTGTGTGTGTGGAGAAAATCATGCCCTAGGTGGCTCTTGTGTGTGGCACACTTGATAGTGAGCAATATCTAGATGTAAAAATGTAGATAGATGTGTGCATGAAAGAATGAAATTCCCCTCTTATGAAGTATATGCTAAAAAATGTAGTCCCTTTCCCTTGTGTGGATGCTAGATGGATGTTTGAATGCTATTGATAATGCCTTTGGATGCAACCTTAGGTGGTGATAGCTAATGTTTAGTGTTTGATCCTTTATTATGGTCACATAACTTTATTTTTATATGATTCCCTTTCTTGAATTTCATAACTAACCCCAAAAAGGTTGACCAACAAGAAGATAAGATTCCCAAACACTTAGAAAGGACCCAAAAGATGTGAGAAAAATACAAAGACGTCGGTGGCGCCTGACGCTAGCGTCCTTGCTAGGCATAGGTGTCCAAACTCAGAGAAACTGAAGGGTTAGATGTCATACTGGGCAAGAAGGTGTGTAAGACCAAAATAGGCAACAGAAAGCAAGCAAGGATGGCCAAAGATAGTGATCAATTAATGCTTTTCTCGCTTAGGAATCATATGAATAGTAGTATGTGATTAGGACTAGATGGATACCCAAAGTGTGTGATTTAGTGTCTACATTTGCCCCCACTTTTGTTGTTAAGTGAATGTGCCATAACATAAAGTAGATAAGAGATTCATATCTAATAACCATGTAGATTAATGGAAAAAATTGTGTTGAGAGACAAGGAAAAACATGGATTGATAAAAATGTTAAGCATGGAAGCTAGAGAAGAGGAAGTGAAAAAAAATTATGATGATGATGATGACCCTAAGGTGAGAGCGTGTGTGTAGATGTCGCAATGTACTTGTTGTTGATATTTTTGATGTGGTTGATGATGTGTGAATGATGTGATTACAGCTTCTCATAAGGACAGAGCTGTAAAAGAGAAGAACAAACAAATAGTCAAATACATTTGTGTGTGTGTGTGTGTGATCAAAATTTGTAAAAAGTGTGTAAACATATGTAAAAAAATGAAAAAGGAACATGTGCACCTGATTTTTGATGAATAAAGAGTGTAGAAAGGATCATAAATATGATGTAGATGAACGAATTTTTTGTGCAATCTCATGCCAATTTCACTGAGTGCAAGTTTTTTAGCGATGCCACACCAATTGTGCCAAGTATGGAGAAAACTATGGTGTTATTCTCTAACCTTTAACTACTTCCCAAAGTGTAAAAATTGTTGCAGATGGTGTGTAAAAATATAATCTGGTTTGATCCAGTGTGAAATTAGAAAATGCAATTTGGTGCATGCATGTTGGGTGCTAAAGGACTATCTATCTTGTAAAAGTCCTTGTGTAAAATGCCAAAAGTTTTGTTGAACAAAAACATGTTGTGTAACTGCCCCTGGTCACAGGCATCTAGGAAGGATCAAGGGCGCTCAACTGTTGGTGTCTTATGTTGGGCACTGGTGTTTGTGTTGTGTTGAAGACCAAAGTCAAGTTCTAGGCCATTACTGATACTAAACATTGTGTTAATTATGTGTTGAACTATATTGTATCTGTGAGTGTAGAATGTTGTATGGGGTGATTGATTCACCCAATAATTCCCCCCTCATTTGGAGTGCATGCGACATCGCTAAGGAGTATGCAGCCCAAAACAGAACCAACCACTAAATTGAAATTGATGCCTTGCAAGGGGGAAGAAATGTGCTTGGTAGAAACTAAGGCACATGTAAGAAAAGTGGCTAGAAGACATGTGTTAGTGCAAGCAAGATAAACACACATGTAAGAAGACAATATGTAAGCGAGTAAGCCATAAGACAATGTAAACAACTAATAATGTAGACAAAGTAGATTGTGAAAAGTGGGTTTCAAACATGGGACATCACTCACGATATCACAATACAATTGATGCTGACATGGCCAAAATCAAATAGTGTGCACACAAGACAAAGGGTCAAGCCTGTAAACAATGGCAAACAAAGAGCAATCAATGATAAACATTAACAAGCAATGTATCAAAAAATCATGGAAGTAAATAGACCTATAAAGAAAATGTTACACATGAAGCACCCGTTAATATGTTAGAAAGATAAAAAGTATGCCAAATGTGTATAATCTGATATACTAATGTGCTATGAAAAATGAAGCAATAGTGCTTGTAGCGTGTATGAAATTGGATGCCCCCAGAAGCCGTTATGGGACTGGTATGAGGTACTACGCTAAACATCCATGCTACATGTAAAGATCTATGTAAATCCTAAGATCAAAACTAGAAGGTAAGTGAAAACGCATATGTGTATAGCAAGATAATGACATACAAAATATATGACTAGCATGTGTAATGAGTAAATGTAACCAAGACTAAATGCAACCAAGATATGTAGTATGATGTGGATGAGATGGAATGGAATGCATAGTAAATGATAGGAGTGGCATGCCCCCCGATCGAATGTGGATGAGTATGCATGTGATGAGGTTCATTTATAAATGCCCCCTTAGCAGTCGAGAGTGAACCATAGAACAAGAGTGCATCATCGGGAAATGGTTTGAATTGTGCACTAGAAAGATGTGATCATGAAAGCGTAGAGTGTAGAAAGTGTGTGAGTGAGTGTGGCGAGTTTGGTGGGTTAATTATATTGAGACCCTCAAAAGTTGAGTATGAACTATGGAACTAGAGTGTGTCATCAAGTAATGAGTGCAACATGTAAAATTAGATGCAAGAATGAGATATCGTGAATGTGTAGAGTGAATAGTGCACATAGTGTGTGATGAAAGGTGCAAGAAAAAGATGCCATGCATACTCGAAGTGTGAAGCGTGTAGTGTGCAACATTTATGTATATAGTATTCCCTCAACAATCGAGTGTGAACTGTAGCACAAGAGTACATCATCGGGTAATGACGATACAAAAGTGTATCAAGATGTGCATGATGTGTGTGAGAGACTAGATGTAAAGTGTAAAGTATGTAAGACACTAAAGAATGCTAGAAGGGGGGATGAATAAGTATGATGCCCCCAAAGTATGAAATGATGAGGATGATCAAGTGACACTATCTAAAAGATTATCATTGGCTTGATCAAATCCAAATGGAAATGTGTCAAAAATCTAGTAAGCAATAGTGTGTGAGGGATCATATAATGAGCCATTACAACATAAATTGTACATGTGCATTGCATACTCTTCATCGATGAAAGGTGTCGGTGGGCATCCATGTGTATACCAATGAGTGAGGTTTTGTGAATTTCTAAGGAATGAATCATTGCATATAAAAACATGGCCGAAGGGTATGGGAAACGAGATGTCAGTATGATCATGATCTAAAGTACCACCAATATAATCAAGCCAAGACTTCCCAAGTGTAAGTGGAGAAGCACACAGAATTCATGCAACAAAGACTTATAAATGAAATACTCAGAGGCCATAATCATCAGTAATGAAAACATATCCTTGGTATAGATGAGGTGAATGCAGTGGAGGTAAGATATCATCGAGTCTAAAACTAAGCAAAGTCAAGCCTTCATGTGTGTAAATAGTGTTAGCACAAGTAGTATTGAATGGAATGTTTTCTCAGTAAGATTCATTCGTGAAAAGTGTGCATGTTAAAGGAGGACATGCTAATGGTGGTTGCTCATGAGAAGGTGAAGTAGGTGGAATGACATCTAATGTTTGGACTGGCCTCGATAAAGTATCATAACATTAGTAGAAGTAAAAGGATGTAATGGTGTGGATGAGATAGTGTCTAACATGCAAATAGCACCTTCAAGTGGTGGCAAGTGATCTAGAGAATCCATGGGTTGTGGGTCATTAGTAGTAACAAATGTTAGAGTAGGGAGTGTAGTGGTTGGATTGAGGTTGCAATATCTACAAGGTTTGTGATCACCAAGGAATGTATATTATACATTGTCATGTAATAACTTAACACATCGATGCATTGTAGGTGAAACTGCTTACATGACATGAATCCATGCCCTACCAAGTAAGCAATTATATTAAACTAGGAAGTTGATGACGAAGAAAACCGTAGGAAGATTTTTTGGCCTGACAATGATAGGAAAAGTGATTTGGCCTATACAGGGTCGAATAGAAGCATCATATGCGTAAATAAAAATGGATGATGGACTAACATTAACATCAGAAAGGATGATATTTTCAATGAATGATATAGTGCAAAGATTGAGCTTAGACCCATTATCGACTATGGTTCGTTTGACACCCAAATCATTGATATGAATCATTGTGTACAAAGGTGGATCATTGTCAAAAACAACAAGATCAATAGCAGGATTAGATGGAAAAGCAATATGTTGAGAAAATACATCTATAAATGTGTTATATACTATGTCCATATGAATATCACAAGGAAAGAGAGTAATGATTTTTGCTCTCAATTCAGGGTCGATGAGTAGGAAATCATGAATAGAAATATCCATGATGAGAGAGCCTTAGAAAAATGGAAGAAATGATGAAAGCAAGACCCTAAAAGTGGTCGAATAGGTTGGGTTCACCAAAATGATTAAGAAGATATTGACAATGAATAAATGTTAATCTATATTATGTAATAACTTTGTAAAATAATTTTGCAATGAGATACATATTTGACCCAAGTAAGATAAGCTAGAAATTATAAAACCCTAGTTACAAATGAGAGGAAAGAATCCTTAGTTGATTCGCAATTAAATTTAGACTGTGCCAAAGTGATGAACTGATGAATAAAGAGGGGAAAGTTTCACACCAAAGCTCAAAAAATTGTGTAACCACAAGATCTTCTTGCACTAGGTCAACGGCGCCTACGGGCACTACAGAACTTCTCTAGGTGCCTTTGACTACTTAGAACCTTAGAAAACCAATTTCACATGGTCGCAAGATATTCGTTGTCCTTCATTGCTTTTTTTTAGTATGTCACACTAATTTCACAGATATTGTTTGTAACCTGTAATGAAGAAATGACCTGTAAAAACCCAAAACCACATCAAATCCCAGAAAGAAAATAATGCAAATGAGGGGTCAAACTGTCCTCGGCTATCAAACAAGTGAACTTACGACTGAGAGTTGCACTACATCTCAAACACAATGTAGTTTTGTGTGTGTGGAGAAAATTGTGCCCTAGGTGGCTCTTGTGTGTGGCACACTTCATAACGAGCAATAGGTAGATGTAGAAATAGATGTCTGCATGAAAGAATGGATTTCCCCTCTTATGAATTGTATGTAGAAAAATGCAGTCCCTTTCCCTTGTGTGGATGTTAGATGTATGTTTGAATGCTCTTGATAATGCCTTTGGATACAACCTTAGGTGGTGATAGTTAATGTTTAGTGCTTGGTCCTTTAATATGGTCACATAACTTTATATTTATATGATTAACTTACTTGAATTTCGTAATTAGCCCCAAAAAGGATGACCACCAAGAATATAAGATGCCCAAGTGGCTATAAAGTGTTATGAACTAAGGGATAAAATATGTGGAATAATCCCTCACAGAATCACAACAGTAGAAACTAATATGCAAAAAATATTACAGATCTCAAATAAAATTACAGAATAAAATAACACAACACAAAGAGACAATATTTAACATGGTTCACCCAATTTGGGCTACGTCCACCAAGAATCACTTGCTCAAATTTTATTACAAGCCACCGCTCTCTTAATACAATACCCAGATCTGTTTGGAGCTGTGCTCAACAAACTCTACAGAATTCACACCCAAATTCAAAACACATCTGCAATGTTACATTATCCCTACCATATGCATAAAACCATATAAGTAGACAACTGCTTAAGTAGTTTTACAAAACCGTGGGTATTAAAACCATGGGCCAAAACTGTCCCATAAAACTATGGGTTAAAAATCCCGCCCATATGAGAAAAGCACATTTCCCAATTGATCGGGCACGTTTCCCGAACCCCGGCGAGACAATTGTGGAAAGTGTACAATACTCTTAGTATATAGTCTTCAACACTTTCTCACATGAAAACAGGCTCCACAACCTCACATAAAAGACCTAAAATATGTGAACAAAATACAAAGAGGTTAGGGGTGCCCAGAGGGGATGGGGGTTCCTAGTGCTGGAGTCCTGGCTGGGTGTTGATTTCCAAACTCAGAGAAACTAAAGGGTTAGAGGTACAACTGGGTATGAAGGTGTGTAAGACCAGAAGAAGCAACAAAAAGGAAACAAGAATGGCCAAAGACAGTGATCAATTAGTACTTTTATCACTTAGGAATCATATGAATAGTAGTATGTGATCAGGACTATATAGATACCCAAAGTGTGTGATTTAGTATCTATAAGATAATCAATTTTTGATATGTTCGCTCACATGCTATTGTCTTTGATGCGTTGACATGGATTGAAATGTTCATCTAATTAGGCATTGTGAAAATTTAAATTGAAAATTGTCATTTATCATGTTTGTTGATATGATAGCAATGCTTATAATTTTTTGAATTTTCCAATTTCACATCAAATTTCCATGAAGTTCAGATTACAATTCAAAGCATATGGACTAAATGCTCTTAATGTAATTGATGATGCACTCCAATTATGGATGATCGATTTGTATTTAAAAAATGAAATTACGAGCTGGTTATTATTCAATAAAAATTGAAATTTGACTTTTATAGTTTATTTTAGAAGTTGTTAGATGAGACATAGTTTTCTAAGAATATTAAAAATCCCAAGTGGATGTAAAATTATAAGAAATTAGTTAATTATGCCAAAGGAATTCCAAATTGAACTAAGGGTTGTTGCAATTTACAAGCATTGTACAAATGATAATGTTAATGACATGTTTCTTATTTATTGGTGATTATATTTTGGTTGGTTTTAAGAATTTTATGTGGCATCATCTAGTCTTTAGTAGAACTTAAAATGTTATCATATTTAGCTAAATGTATATTAAAGTTTAGGGTGATCTCACAAAGTTAACTTGTGAATAAATATCTTAGAATCTCATGCCTAAAATTTTAAATTATCAGTGCCTATCAAATCAAAATTCATTAATATGGAATTATGGGAGATTATGAAGAAAGGGGGCTTCAACCACTTCATGAATGCAATTTGAGGGCATGATCTCCATTTGTCTCCATTATTTATGAAGAATTGGAAAGATAGAAGGGTGAGCTACAAGAATAGAGAATTTCTCATCACAGAGGAGATGTAATTGGTCATCACCGACCTCCACCCCAAAGGCATGAGGTTTTTTTAAAATAACTATGACAAGAAAGAAGAGGAGATCAAATTTCTAGAGGAAAATGAGGGCATCATGCATGTCAAGAGATTCTTCTTGCAAGAGTCTTTGCCAGAACCCTATGACAACGTCAGTTTGGTTTTACTGAAATATCTTACTCTTGAAGGTCAGTTTAAATTCACTCCCTACTTTCATTTGGTGTTGCTTAATCACTTTAGAAGGAATGTTGTTGTTAACTTTCCCTTTTACCCTCTACACTCCCTTGAAAATTATGTGAAATTGGTAATCCAAGGGAAAATATCCCTTTCATTGCACCATGTTGTTATCCTCCTATTATACAAGAACTTTGACATCATTATTGTGAACTTCGTACTTACGGCCCCCTATTCCACCATCTTCCCCTACTAAGATACCCCCTTCCCTGGCCTTTGATCGTTCCCTTCACAACAAGAAGGCTAACATTAACCCTATCAAAATTCCTAAACCTCTGGCATCCCCGCTTGGAGAGGGTTTTTCTGCTCTCATTTTATTGGCCATGGGAGATAAGAGACCTGAAAATAACAAACCCCAGACTGGAAGCATGAGAAATGAATTAGACCTAGACAATGATATGATAACTTGGCTAAGAAAGGAGTATAGAGTTTTAAAAGATAAAGTCAAGGGATGAAAATTTTCCATTGAAAGTGGTAGTAAGGATGGTCATCTGTTGAAGTAAATGGACAAAAGGATTTCACTCATTGAAAAAGAGAAGGGAATTCTCAGAAGTAAACAGTGTGATATCATTTCCATGGTTAAGGGTAATTTAGATATTCTTGCCTACATTATTCATGTACTAGAGACTAACAAGGGCAAATAAAAGGCAAAGAATGATACTTCTTTCAAAGACATCAAAATAAATTGGAGAATCTCAAAAATAACTTTTCCAAGATCATGAAATAGAAATTGGGGTTTGTTCAGTTCCATGGTTATTATTGATTGTCTCTTTTAGATCTTGGTTTGTAGTTTTGTTATGGTACTATTGTGGTTATGTTGTAGTTTGGTTGTTTTTCTCTTGTGGTTTTACTGTAGTTAATGTTATATCTTCGTGGTGTTTTGCCTTCAATGTGTTTTTTTCCTTTTTTGATGATACTTGTTGAATACCTAGGCTTGGGCCCCCTTATGATCTAGGTAAGATCCCAGTCAAAAAAACTTTTACCAATAATAATAAAAAAAATCAATAATGTTTTTTGGGATACATTAAAACTAAATATTAATGGTATTAAATGAGTTTTCTATGGGACTTTGGCTCTGTTAGGGTTTCATGAGTATGTTTGTGTTATAATGTTGTTTACACTATGCCTCCTTAGCATATCTAGGGTTTTCCTTTCAGTCCTTTCCTAGTGTTAGTTGATTGTTTCCCTGTCGATAATGTGGTGAGTAGCCTATAAATGGCTACCTCTCTATCCATTGCAATGAATTTCACAAGTGGTGGTGGAAATGGCTCCCAAACATGCTCAGAAGTTTGTGTTGAAGTTATAAGATAAGGTATGGACTTTGAATCATCCCTAAATGTTGTGATTTCTAATGAATTCTTAGACTCTGTGGTCAAATGGTATTGTAACAACTGCCTTATTTCTTATTTTTGTGGCCACATTCCCTCTGAATCTTACCTATAAAACTAGATAAAGAGCCATTGGGAGCCCAATGGTGTCCTAGTTTTAGGAATCTATAACGTCACCAAGGGATTTTATCTCTTTTCATTTTGAGATCCTTCTTAGGTCCAATCCCTCCATCTTAAGGATGTTTGTTAGTATTTAGGTAAAACCCTTTTGGTGCTTTCTCAGCGCACTTGTGACTTTAGCCCCACCAGCTAGGTTTCTTTGAAAATATCAGTCTAGATTGAGCTTCCTGGACTCCCCATTTATCTTTGTTATTTCCTTCAAGAGATAGTTAAACCCATGGGCAAGGTGATATGCCACGAGAAGGAGTGTTTTTTACACTCGTCCCAATAAACAATTTTGTGTCGAAGTTGACCTTGTGAAAGCTCTGCGAGACCACTTGGATATTCAAGTTAGGTCCCTGCATATCTCTCATAAGGTGGTTTATTTCAACCTACACAAAACTTACTTTTGTTTTTAATGCACAAACCATTGCATTTGCGACTGAGCTCATCTAGCTCATTCTAAACCCGTGGCGATGTAACCCTCAGTGTTTAAGCCTAAAGGTGATATACTGACTGATGGATGGACTACAATTGAGAATAAGAAGGCTTTATGTGTGAAATCCACTTTTGTGGTGTCCCATCTCCTTCTCCTTCCCTTCTTTTGTCCAAGGATAAGTCGGGTCTAGGTCCTTCCCCCTCGTCAGTTTCCATTGCTTTGAATCCATCATAGAGCTAAGTTTTTCCTTCACAAATGGAGAACTCCAAGAATTTATCTTCAACATATCTACCTTTACGTCACTCGTGCAATCCACCTTGGGAGGTGTCCCATAAATCACAGGGAGATAATAGGACTAAACGCCCCTTAATTCATTTTGAGATTTCTAATTCAGACTAGATCGTACTTGCTAATAATTTTGCAATCCTTAGCTCAAAGATGGCATGCTAGACAATCAGGGGGAGTTGGACATGTATTATTTTTCATAAATTTCATTTCTTGGAATGTTATGGGTCTCATAGATCCCTCTCACAAATATTGTGTGGTTACCCTATAAGCATTTTATCTGCTTGAATATTATTTATTTATAACAAACTTTTTTTTTGGTTTTTTGCTTCAGAATACACTAACTTGTATTGTTCATGTTTTTTCGCATTTTCATACTCGACATATTGATTGAAAAGGTGGTTATAGTATTTTTTTGCCTCAAATTTTTCTTGCCTTATCACCTCCTTGGGCTAAGATCGTTCAAGTCAGGACATGTGGGTGATTATGGTTATTAATGATGTTTTTTGGCCTTCTTAATGTCTATGGTTCTACTGATGACACAAAAAGAGTGACATTATGGATATGGTTAGGTGATATATTTCCTCTCGCTTATTGGTTGGTTTTTCATGACTTTAATACGATTGAACATCCTGATGATAAACTTGGTACCCTCCCTATGCATTGGTGTGTCGACAAGCATGCAGCTTGGTATTAATTTAAAAATCATTAGGGGATTTCCAATCCTTTACTCCAACAAAAGTAGGAATTTAAGTCTCAATCACGATATACTTGGACCAATCTTCGATAAGGATGTGATTGGGTTTTTCAAATTCTTAACCGTGTACTTCTCTCTCAACAATAAATCTTTGATTTTGATATCCAATCCCTCTCCCCTGTCATGGTTTGGTCCAATGTTTTTGTGAGATTGTTCTATGAGAATCAATACGGAACCCCATACACATCGAAGAGGCTACACTCCAACTGTGACATGGATGCTCCAAGTAATCAACAAGAATTGAACAATGGAAAAACACGTATAAGGCAAAAATAGGTCTAGTATTCTCATATCAAAAAATATGGTACATATGGGAGTGTTGTGTAACTCTCATGCTTGGACAATCATTCCCTTCATGAGGGAAAGAGGAGTTACGATTCCATATAGGGAATGTAACTCCTATGACACCACTGACACATATGACAATGACATATTCTATGACAAAATATTCCATGTGTCATATAACTCCTAATAACTATGATCTCACTAAACGAGATGACTCAGTGCCACGTGATGTGGACAAGACCTTGAGTGATGGTGAGGCAAGTCACACACACCAACATCCCCCTTCATTGAAGCTGAGTTAGAGGTCATGAAAAGTCATAACAGAAAGAAAAATCCCCTAGACAACTAAGAAAAATGTGTCAATGGGGCCCGACAACTAAATGCCTAATAAGGTTTCCATGTATAAACAACATATCACTAGAAAAGAAAAAGAGGATAAGAAGGACTAAAAATCCTGAAGAAGATGGGTGGGTATAGTAGACCTCACCCTAAGAAGAGACCGAAAGTGAAGAAACTTCACCTCAGTGAAGGGCTTGGTGAATATGTCTTCAACCTGATCAGATGTATGATAATAGTGTAATTCGATGATGTCTTTATGTATCATCTCCTAAATGAAGTGCATGTGGATCTCAATGTGTTTCATCCACTAATGTTGAACTAGATTTATGGAAATCAAGATGGTGCTCATGTTGTCACAGTAGATAACGGTAGACTGCCAAAAGTGAATACCAAAATCAAACAAGATACCCTGCAACCAAACAAATTTTGTGGCAACGTTAAATTATCCTTTGTATTTAGCCTCTGTAGATGATATGGCAATTACAGTTTGCTTCTTACTAGACCAACTGACAAGACCTAAACAAAGAGAGAAATTGTATCCTGAGGTATATATCTGATGATCTAGATCACTGGACTTATCAAATTCTATATATTTCTACATCATTCCTACAAAAAAAATAGAAATATAGGCCCTCTCTCCATTAAAATTGCGCAAAAACTCTTCAAATGGGCTTAAGACTTTGCACAGTCCTCTAACAACTCTACTTTAAGTCCTAGTGAGCTCACTTTTATAAGTGATCAACGGATGGGGCAAATTGATTGGGTCCTTAAACCTTTTACATGGGTGAGTCAGGTTCAAATCCCACTCCCCTTGCCTTCATTGCATTACATTGTCTAAGTGAGGCGAGTTAATCCCACATTGAGTGGGGATAAACAGTTTAAGGGCTTAAAATATCCCATCGGTTGGTAATTCTAATATGGTTATGACCCTCTGGTTATCTTTTTTGGAAAAACCAATATCCCACCATATGGATAGGAACATCCTCATGTCTCAACCTTCGAGCTCAAGCTTGATTAGGATAGATAATCGTTTGTGTGGGACGTGGCCATTTCTTAGACAAGTGTGACTTGTATGTGGCTTGGTCATGATGTCAATTATGCATTTAATCTCATAGAGTTGGATGTGATGGCTAGCTCACTACTTGACTCAAATGGTTGGAAGTTAACAAGATAAGGTGGTGGCTGGTAGGATTTGCTAATGACATGTAACTCAGTCCTTTATCTCTGTAACGAGGTTATTAGATATAGGCGAGCCCTCCTGGCTTAGCTTATAGCTCAATATTGTGACAAGGTGACTCTACTGCCAAGCTAATAATGAGTTGGCTCCTTTGACTTGTGTCTGTCTCATTGATCCGATTGGAGTATTTGGAAAATATTTGGGAATTGTCCCACATGCACCAATACTTAGACCTCCATAATCTTAATAAGTAAAAGCACATGTTATGCATAGTGAAGAATGACAGTAGTGCCCCCTCCACACAAAAAGTGGACCCCACCCGTTGTTGGGCCCCCAACTAGCACATGTTGTGGGCCCCACCATCAAATTTCAAAGACCAGAGGTGAGAACCCATTATTTTTCTCTGAAATATTATCATTTGTCTCCACATTCTACCACTTGGCATGTTCTCGTTCCACCACATCAACACTATGCAAACATGGGCTTTATTTTTTCCAGTTAGAACTGAACTTCAAAGGATGATATCTTCCTCACAGAGACTTCATTTTCCTCTGTTCAAAATACATCAGAAAGCTATTGAAGAGTATTTATGTATGTAATTGGTTTCAAGAGATTTAGGGAATATCAAAAACTAAAATTATCCTCCATATCATGCCTCCTCACTAAAGATTTTTTGTACCACCAAATTCACTCTCACAAAATGAGGTATACTTCCTCATATCTAGAATTTCTCTCTTCTATTTAAACACCAACTAAACTCAAAAAAATGGGTGTGAAGAGGGTTACTAACTCTCTTCTTATATCTATCACTGACCTACACCATAATGTCTCAATTCTTCTAGCGAACTCTCTTAACCTTCACTACACTACACATGGTTAAGATAGAGAGGCTTTCTCCTTGTTGATGAATATGCAAAACAAGGGAATACAATATTGCATATAATGACGTTATAAAAAGTGTCAATTTTATGCTTTACCTTCTAGGGGTCTTACAATTTTCCAATATTCAATTTGTAAACATGATTCAATGATATTATGCTTACAAACATTACCCAAAGACACAGGTATTAAATTAATGCAACATCCATTGAAAAGTAAAATACTTGTAATGTAATAACAATTACAAAATTTTCCCTCAAATTTGAGGTCTTAAATATGCATCCAAAAAATTACACACACTCAAATTGGCTGATTTGAAACTTATTTCTAAGAGTCCCTCTTTACCAAAACTTGTTCAATATTAAGAAATGGCAAACAATCACGAATATGAGAATGAAATGATACAACCCCTTATATGGGTTACTCACTATGCTTTTCATCTGAAATTGATTATCCATATTCACTTTCCATGAGTGATTTACCTCATGTATATGGGTTAGTTCCTTCATGCAAACAAGGAATCCCCAAAAAATGAATGAAGGTATAAATTAAGCATGTTAGACACAACATAGCTATCTCTTACCAACTTATTTTGCTGGATCTCCCTTTCTATATGGAATTATGTCTCAGAGTATACCAACAATATTTTATCTCTTATTTTTTGGAATCCAACTATCCCAAACTAGAATTTGTAATCAGTTGACAAAAAATTTCACAAACTCTGTCATTTGACCCTTTGCACTCTCGGTGTCTTGGTCCTTTCATGGTAGCTTCTCTTAGCCAATATACTATTAGAGGATAGAAAAAAGGATGCTTATTTTTCTCCTTGTTGTACAATATTATCAACAAAGGGAACACAAAAATTCATGGTAATAAAAGTAATTTTCTTTGTGACTGTATGTTAGCATCCTTGACTTAACACTAAAATCTACTTATACAATTTTCCCTTCAATGAGGTCTTAGTTTTAGTTACAAATAGACATGTATTTTAAATATTCTTCCATTACAAACATTTCCCACCATAGGGTCTTACAAAAAATGCATTTGAATCATTGCGCATGTATCAAAAATATATTTTTAAATGAAAGAAAAAAATGCCAACGTACATTTATAAAACAATAATGTTTATTATACCTTAACACTGGTTTAGAGAATCTCCCATGATTTCTACCTCCACATTTTAACTTCAATAATGAGTTATTTTGTTCACCATAAATGTGAATAGGAGATAAAAAAATTTAAAAATGCCAAACAAGTTTAAGAAATGTACATATATTATCCATAAAAGACAGACAATGTCTTACTAACCCATTTTCATGGATGATCCTTTGTGGATTTTTGGATAGGCTGGTTTTCTGCATGGGATTGGCTTATCTCTTGGATTTTTTATTTTTGTTTTACTTTCATCTTACGAAGCTGTGGGTGGATTTTCCAACACTTTCAATCCCATGTCCACTCTTCTAATAACGAGTACATAAATTTTGTTATTCCCCGTATCTTGTTTAGGAAGATAGTCTTTATCAATTTTCCTTAATAAGGATTTCCTTTTTTAACACATATCAACACAATGATTATCTAATCCAAAAAATGTACATGGAAGTAAATGCCACAAAAAAAAATTACCTGACTCGCCCTCGCATAATCAAAGTGCAAGTTGGAATATTTACCTTGCCCAAACTTCCTAAGACTTTTACTTGTGCTAGATTTCTGAGGTCAAACTGTGTTATTTCCTATTTTGCACTCAATCACATCATCATTTTGTGCCCAATATTCAAATCAATATCATCCTCATTAGTAGGATTATCAAAGTAAATATTGTTTTTACCTTAAACATATTGATTTTGGAGATTTAGTGGTAAAGGAACTTCTGTTGTTTTGGAGCTTTACACAATTTCACTCTTACCACTATCGAATCCTAGTCATTCATAACAAGGTATTTCATCTAAATAAAATATCCCTTGTGGGATACCACTTAAAAATGCACAAAGTATAGAAAACTTGTAGCAAAGTAAAATAATGATTTATGCAAATTTTTATAGTTAGGACAACGAACTAAAGAAACTTGATATTTGCCAAAATGTCCACTCGAAATACTTGAAAATTTAAATAGAGCTTGATATTATTATAAATGACATAAGGAGACTGTTTTGGGACTTTTACAGAGATTAAACTGCTGCCAGAAAAAGCACAGCATGCCCTAGACAGCGGGAAAACTACAGAGGCTCGTAACTCTCCAAATAAAGGCTGCACCTTCAGATCTGGAAAAAGCCGTCTGGAAAATCCCCAAATAAAGGTTGCAGGTTGCACCACTTGGGACAGGGGTTAGAAGATGATGGACTTGCCTCAGCATGCTGCCATGCCCAGCCCAAAAGGCTGTCGTGAATCTGATCCAGGCCCCTCTTCTTGTCTTCCCCAAATGCCCCCAAAACCCGCAAGATCCTTCACGAGATGCCTTCAACGAGCGGCCACACTCTACCCCAAATGGATGCCATGGATCTAATCTGCTGCCATGATTTTGATCATGAAGCCCACTGATTATCCTCCCCAACTGCCACCAAGAATCTTCAAAACCCTGTCTCTGAGACTTCTGGTATTGTCTCTGCCACGCAACCCTAGAAACGGATCCAGAATGACAGACTAGGGTAGATCTCTCACTACGAAGAATGCCCTGCTAGCTTGGGATGGGTCTCTCACCACCGAAGCTAGGGTCCCTGTGGGATTTGACTCCACAAGCTATAGATGTGTGACAATAAACAGCTGCACGTGAAGGGGTCAATAAAATGTATGTTCCAAAAGTGTCTTTCCTTACTCTCGTCACTCCTTATATACTTCTCACGGAAAAAGCCCCAATAGACCCTAGACGCATTGCTTTCCATGGAGGGGTCAATAAAATAAAAGTCACTAAAGTCACTCTTTCCTGTTTAAGTCGCCAAGGTCCAAAGTGACCCCCAAACACCCAAACACGACTATTAGTACCATGCGGCCCCTTCTCAGTAGCCCCCAGCGTCCCCCGCCCTTTGGATATGACCACGGCTTGGACACGCTTGACCCTTAGGCCTTTGGCACAGGAAAAGGGGACATTACAGTCCTCCCTTCTTGAGAAATGCTTGACCCCAAGCATTAACCTGTCCTGCTGCAGCAACTGGAAACCGCCGTAAGTTTCTCCACCTCACCCTGCCATCCACCAAGGATCAGTGTAATCCGAGGTAACCACGAAACCGTGAAAAAGAATGATACCCGAACCGTCTCTCCACTGGTGCCCGCACTGAAATTTCCAATCGGTCCAATCCCTGCCAATGCAAGGCTGTCATCACGGGATCACTCACGGCCTCTCCAACCAACTCCTGGGTATGAAAGTCTACTCTGAATCCTGTAGAATCCCCCGTATCAGCCTGTGAAACAACCTGTTTACGCACAAATGGTGCTAACTCTCCTACCTGATCTGCACTCGTGTGAGAGCCAGGCTCCTCATATTGTATCTCGATGTGTCCCGTGGAGGAAAAGTCCCAAGACTCCAGCAGACAGTCAACTGGCAATATCGGCTCCATATAGTCCACCTCCTGCGCTGAATGTGAACCTACTGAATAACCATGGGTCACTTTCATCTCTCCACTGATTAACACGTGGGTGAGGTGCTCACCGGGCATAGAAGCAGCAAAAAGCATAGGAGTGTTGTCCCATGATGATTCAAAAAAACATGGTCCTGTAAGCTCAGACTTGTCATAGTGACAAACCGTATATGCCTGTATAAAGTTGAGGAGATCCTCCCTCAACCTCTGCCATATGAACCTCTCAGACATGAGCCTGTAGGTCTCATCGAAGCTCAAGTGCCCAGTCACGGAAGAACAATGCACATGTCGCAATATCTCCATCCTCCACCATGAATCTGACACAAGGCTCCATCTTCCCCGAGAGAAGATCATCTCATCCTCCAATCTGCAACTGTCACCCTGTATGTGGCCATCCAGAATCTCACAAGAGTGTCAGTTCTTGGAGTACTCAACAAGTAAATGAGATCTCCAGTCTACCGAAACTTCAGATGACCAACATAATGATAAACTCAGACGGTCTGAACCTATAATCCCAATCTCTGTAACTGTCTCATGTGCAACATTATTGGTTACACCCACATCCATGACTCCACTCACCCCATCTAGAGTCAAAGTCTCCATCCTATCCAACTCACTCCACAATTCAACATCATCCGACTCACTCTCCACATAAGTCATTATGGTGTGCTCTGTGCCTACAACAAACAATCCGTCAGAATAGGAGTCATCCAAAATCCCACTTGTCTCATTCCTTGTGATGTCACCATGATCCACAAGACACTGAGTTCCTTCACAATTCAACCGCTGCAACGACATGCTTCTTTCTTCACCAATCACATCTTTTGCAATCTGCCCTTGCATACCATGAAATCTGATTTCTTTGTTTTCCTTGAAAAATTTTGGTTTATCCACATGAGGGATGAATGCAAATTTCCCAAAAGATGGAAGCCTATATGTCCAATGAATGATTCCCACTTGAAATAACCCAAATGTGCAAACACATTCAAGTACTTCACATCTCTTAATGACACTAAACAAATGAGTTACCTTCTTAGTGAAGGACATGTCTTTCCATGGACATAATTCATCAATCCCTTCTATGTTGGGAATACACATGGCTGCTCCCTCATCATACTTTATCCTCTTTCCCCATATTTTCATTTCATCGTAAATGCAAGGGAAAGGGAAGTCAACATTAGAACTCATGCATCCATAAACTTTATCATAAGGAACTTCATACCTCTTGTTGTACCCATTGATTCTCGTCATGAGAGAAGACAACACATCTGAAAAAGCATAATTGGGGCTGCTCATCATACCTCTGCAACTCAAAATTTCTGATATAGGATCAACATCTTCATTCTCCTTTGGTTTTTCAACACATGCATCATCGTCTTCCTTAACAACATGCAACCATTGCATCCCAAAAATAGTCTTACCTCTAGCAAATTCAACCACAATAAATATACCACATACCTCATGTCCTTTCACTATCATGGGCTCCTGCATTGTTTTCTTTGCCAACATATGCTTATTAGCTGAATCAAGAGCAATGTGAATGGAGGATGTGTTTACCCCATCTAGCATTCCTTGAGACGTGATTATGAAATAGTCTTCCCCAATCATCCAAGCATATAAATGTTGTCCCAAATAATAGAGACATGGCAACAACGTAGGAGAACTCAACAAGCTAGGAAAATGGTAACCATTCTCATACCTTAGGATGCTAAAGTCATGAATGCACCTTGAATTCCACTCTTCTTTTTTAACAACAAATTGCACCTTGATTCTTTGAGCACTTTGAGGACCAAATGCCCCCACTAACCCTTCCAAGGGTTCCACCATGTAGCTGGTATAAAAATCAGTCATGGGCTCTATTAATAAAGCATTTTCTCCTCTCTTGACATCAGGTACCATGACTGGTAATCTCTGAAAATCTGCGATGTACTGATCCAGGGGACCGGTTTGTCTCAAATGAGTCCACTCCCTGAAATACCTGTCAGGGTCCCTCCTATCAACTCTACTCACCAACCTCTGCGTGAACTATGCATGAGTCGTAATGTGTATGTGTCCCTGTGTAATCAGCCCATGATGCCACCAATCCTGAGCGTCTCCCTCAAGATGCGAGCTTGCAAACTTAATTGCACCTTCCTCGCGCATAGGATTCAAGTCAGAGTATGTCTTCAGCTTCTGGACCCAAGATGGTGTAGTACACTTCTTAGAACCATCAAAGTGTGGAATGGAGATCTGTCCCAATCTCCTTTGTAACTCTGGTACCTGTTTCTGATGATCTCTCTTGGGTCGACTGCCAATCTTCATTCTGTAATATTCTTGGAATGACATGTCGTTACGAAAGCCCTCACTCCAGATCTGGTTCCTCTCCCAAAAAGACTCCTCATCCAAAATATCTACAGGCTGTTGTACCTGTGAAACTTCGGATCCTTCAAGAAAGAAGGTTCGTGAAGCCCCAAAGGCCTTGCAGAAGAATGGGGAGGCCGCTGCCCTGAATGTCCACTCTCGCCTCTTTGACCATATTGTTCCATATTGCTATTTTCTCTTCTCCTTATGATTGCTGTTATACACAGTCCAATAGGCTGAAGATGGTTAAAAAATATTCTCTTACCCCTTTTAGCAATCATAGAACCAATGCTAGTACCTTGAGAGGTACTCTCCCTTCTTGCACCAGAGTCTCCAATGAAGAAAACGTGCTTGCCAACACAAGACACATTTGAATTCTTTCTTTGTCTTATGAAATCAGTCACAAAGTTTCCAACATCAGAATTGTTAGTTTTGGATAACTACCACATATTACCAGGATCCCATAGCTTATAATGCCCCTGAGCCCTTGTATCTGTTAAGTGAGCTAAAACTTGCCACCATATATCATCCACCAGATGCTCATATACACATAGTTGGAGCAATGGTTCAACAAGCCCCATGATGAAGACTTCATCATCTACCTTACCATGCATCTCATGATGGAAATAAATGGGAATATGCCACCATAAACAAGACACATTAGTGTGCTCTTCTGTACCTTTCAAGGCCATCAATGTCCTCCGTGTGTTCAAGATAGACATATGTTGAGATGCCCCCAACATTGTTGTCTGAGTGCCTGTTGAAAGTATCTGAAAGCTGATCAATAGTTGCTGGTTTGGAAATTACAGCAGGCTGCAATTTTACACCAGTGTCCATGTGAGGCTCCTCCTCATGTGCCAGCTGCTCCATAGAGTCTTCTTTCGTGGGTGTAGGCTTGCTTGCATCATTTGCCCACATCTTTTCCTTGAACTCTTGTTGATGTTGTCTCGCTTGGGCGGCTATCAATCTAGTAGCTCTAGCTCTGCTATTCCATTCCTCACACCATTTTAGAGTTTCCATTGCATCCTCTTTGCTTGCATATACAAATTCCTTCTCCTGAGCTGGAATAATTTCTCCAACAAGCAAAGTTTCACTAATGCATTTATTTTGATCAATGGAAATCATACCCTTTTGTTTAGAAGCTTCTTCTACAAACGAGTTCTTTTGTGATTCAGGTACCGACATATGATGACCTCGTTTGGGCTTGCTACCAATCTTCATCATGCAATAATCTGGAAATGGCATATTATCTCTGAAACCCCTACTCAAAGATTGGTACTTCCTCCAACAAGAATCCTCATCAATCACCTCTATTGGCCTGCCCTCTATCACAGTTCTCACCATGTTCCTTATTGTCCCTAGGTCTACTTTGATTCACATTCTGAGTGAGCTGACTCAAATAAAGGTTAGTGGCTTCCTGTTGTTTCACCATGTTGGTGAACATTTCCTTCATAAAACCCCCTTTTAGATCTTTCCAAACTGCCATATTTAACCCACACAGGCTGGAGGAACAACCTGCTCTGATACCACTGAAAGTATCCCTTGTGGGATACCACTTAAAAATGCACAAAATATAGAAAACTTGTAGCAAAGTAAAATACTGATTTATGTAGATTTTTACAGTTGGGACAGCGAACTAAAGAAACTTGATATTTGCCAGAATGTCCACCCGAAATACTTGAAAATTTAAATAGAGCTTGATATTATTATAAAGGACATAAGGAGACTATTTCGGGACTTTTACAAAGATTAAACTGCTGCCAGAAAAAGCACAACGTGCCCTAGACAACGAGGAAAACTACAGAGGCTCGTAACTCTCCAAATAAAGGCTGCACCTTTGGATCTGGAAACGGTCATCTAGAAAATCCCCAAATAAAGGCTGCAGGTCACCACACTTGGGACAGGGGTCGAAGATGATGGACGCACCTCAACATGCTGCCATGCCCAGCCCAAAAGGCTGCTCGTGAATCTGATTTGGGCCCCTCTGCTTGTCTTCCCCAAACGCCCCCAAAACCCCATGAGATCCTTCACGAGATGCCTTCAACGAGTGGCCACACTCTGCCCCAAATGGCTGTCGTGGATCTGATCTACTGCCGTATGATTCTGATCGGGAAGCCCACTGATTATCCTCCCCAACTGCTGCCAAAAATCTTCAAAACCCTGTCTCTGAGACCTCTGGTATCGTCTCTGCCACGCAACCCTGGAAACAAATCCGGAATGATAGACTAGGGTAGATCTCTCACTACTGAAGAATGCCTTGCTAGCTTGGGATGGGTCTCTCACCATCGAAGCTAGGGTCCCTGTGGGATTTGACTCCACAAGTTGTAGATGCGCGACAACAACAACTGCACGTGAAGGGGTCAATAAAATGTATGTTCTAAAAGTGTCTTTCCTTACTCTCCCCGCTCCTTATATACTTCTCACGGAAAAAGAGCCCCAATAGACCCTAGACGCATTGCTTTCCATGGAGGGGTCAATAAAATAAAAGTCACTAAAGTCACTCTTTCCCGTTTAAGTCGCCAAGGTCCAAAGTGACCCCCAAATGCCCAAACACGACTATTAGTACCATGCGGCCCCTTCTCAGTAGCCCCCAATGTCCCCCGCCCTTTG
Source organism: Taxus chinensis (assembly GCA_019776745.2). NCBI lineage: Eukaryota > Viridiplantae > Streptophyta > Pinopsida > Cupressales > Taxaceae > Taxus > Taxus chinensis. The sequence continues at coordinate 693,544,144 of CM034146.1, forward strand.
GATATGACCACAACTTGGACACGCTTGACCCTTAGGCCTTTGGCCCAGGAAAAGGGGACATTACACTAACTGTATGGGATTAATAATACCTTGGCCATTTATTCCAAATCCCTTTCCATCAAAACCCATTGTATTCAAAAATTTAGACCCAATGCCTCTAGTATGATCTTCAAACTTACCAAAATCAATATTTCATTTTTAAAGGGAGAAAGGTAAATGTGGTGATTTACTTACAATGCATACCTCTGATTTGGTTTATGCATCTATAGTAGAGGGTTTTTCCTTGATGGATTTTTCCATCTCCTCCGCCGTAACACCCGTTTGAAACTTTGTCAAGATCATATCTTTGGTCTGTGATTCCTATTGCAATGTTTCAATGAAACCCAAGAAAATATTTCCCTATCTGATCAATTTCTATTGAAGTTTCAATTTTTCATACTCTAAGGAATGTCATCTCTTTCTCGGCTCATAATTATCCTCCCAAATCTAGTGATTAAAGGCTTATAACTCCTCAAATTTTAGAGAATTGTGTAGTCACAAAATCACGCACTTACTACACTATTATATTGCCAAGTATGTTGTTTTATATATGGATCTCACGTAAGAAAAGAATTCACTAATGGCTCATCCCCCAGTATTTTCATCGCTCTATTCAATCATTGTCATTGAGGTTTTCACACAATCGTCAGTTACTTGCATGGTTTTGGTAATCTCTCAGGGAGTCTCATATGTCGTTAATTACTTAGTTGTCATCTCTAGTCTTTGACTAGGGTGCCTAGGGAGGTATTAGGGTGCCCATGGGCACCCGATCCTTATTTTTAGATGCCCTGGTCCCAGTTGTATTTGGGTCTCATTTAGAGTTTCGAGGTCAGACTTTGTAATTTTCCCTCCTGTTCCCTTAGGTACTAGTCGGCATGTCGGGTCATTAGTGTCGAAATTTAGGGATTGCATTTGGGCACTATTTGCATCACACACACTGTATAGGAAAGGGAAGTATGTTCTATTCCATCCACCATTTTGCATTCTATCTATATATTTCCTAATATCTTTGTGTCATTGGTACTAGGGCACCCTAGGCACACAATTGCACACATAATCACACATAACTACATTAGGTCTGAGATGTAGTGTGTAATGCCCACTTCCCTTCGACACTAAATGAACGATGAGTATCTTTTCCAAATTGTTTATAATCGTAAACATGAATGCTGTGTTCTAGTTAGCATGCAAATAAAAGGCGCGGACACCAGGATTTCTATTGTGTTTTGTTTATTATTATTACCTTGACTCTATGTCATATTGTGGACCTTGATGGGAATTTAAGGATATGATGATGATGATCTAAATAACCTTGTTACAAACTGATTGTTATGTCATTACTATTATTTTATTGTTATTGGCTCTGGTCACGCTCTATTGGATCCCTAGACCTTGATATCGTAATAAAAATTAGACATTTCTAGATGGAAATTGATACACTCATTTTACTTATTGGATAGACAGTACAGACATGTTAGACTTGTGACATGATGTGACTATTGCGGTAAATTTATATGCTTGATTCCTATATCAGTATTCGATGTTCTAACTATTACTATTGTATGGATGTATTGGACGTGAATTATGGATATTTCTAGATGATTGTTAATGTTGTGATCTTAGTGCAAATTGATGGATTGTTATAATCGAAATGTTAGAAAATGAAACAATTGGTGAATTACTTGATTCTAACATTGGTTTAATTATGATATTTAATGATGTAAATTGTTATGTATACATGCATGTGTTTTATTATTTCGACATCATTAATATGGCCACAAGGCCAGAAAGGTATTGCTAGATTTTGCAGGAAATTATATGACAACAAACTATGGGGGATAGGAGACTAACAATGAAGGAATGTGGGGTATTGGCAATAGGTCACCATGGCAACTCGTGTATTCGTATGTTGTGTATTTTCGTTGATTGTTGGAGGTCTCCATTAGGGGGTGACCTCAATAGTGACCTTGGGTAAGTTTGTGATCTTGTCTTGTTGATTTTATTTTATTTGTGAGTTTTGTATTTTATTAGTATGTGGAGTCACTTTATTATTATTGTTTAACACCCCTCTTAAGTTACTTAAAATTGTTTAACTAGTGTTAATTAGTGTTATTTTTTTTTTTAATCAGTCGGTCTGTACCAGGCCGTGAATATACATTTGTGTCCTCACGCATACACACACACACACACACACACACACACACACACACACACACACACACACACACACACACACACACACACACATATATATATTGGGATTAAATATTTTGGTATAAAAATTTGTATAAAAATTTTTGTATTCAACAAAACCCTCTAAAATTTCGAGTTATAAATATTTTATCAAAATAAATAAGTAGGGTTTCTTAATTCGGGTTTTACCCAAATGGGTATATACTCATTGTATATACAAATAATGTGCAAGAAGATAATACATAGAAGCTAATAAAACCCACAAATGGGTTGGGTAGATCCTTATGTAAAATACAAAAGCTTAGCAAAAGAGAACTCTAAATCCTCTCCAATGGCCTCCATAGTTTTATTTTCCTTATCCTCCTTCCTTAACCTGCAAAACAAAATAAGAGAAATGAGAAAATAAGTCTAAGAAATGAATATATGAGATCCCATAAGGATTTCTAGGGTTCCTTTAGATAACCTAGATCTAGTGGCTTAGATAGATTAGATCCAAGGGTGTAGGATGAACCCTACATCACTTAAGTGATAGGGTTTTTAAGTGGGAGTGTTTTTAAATTAAAGGGAGGCATGTATTGTTAAATGGGGCCCAAGGGGGTTAGCACAAGTTGTGCACACTTGACTTTTTAAAAATTAAACTAAACATTAAGGTGCATAATGTTGAGCTATAGGATTTTGGTCTTGCGTAATTAAAATTTAAATATAATTAGGGGCCTTTAAATAAATTAATTTAAAAGGGGTTAATGGAGTTAAATAATGCAGAACTAAATGAAGATTACTTAAATAAAATGTTTGGGTCTAGGAGAGAGAATTAAATTATCCGAAAATTGGATTTTAAAAAAAATAAAAATTAAAAATAAATCATTATTTTAGTTCCAACTACCTTGTAATTATTTAAAGTTTATAATAGGGATATAATGGACACCCTGGCTAAGGCCTCGTAACCTTTAAAGAAGAAAAAATTTATTCCATAATTTTTTTATGTTTTGCTATTGGGTTTCTTGTGAATTCTTATTGATAGTTTTACGTGTGTTACACTTGGTATCAGAGTTGTAGGTTCAAAGCTTGGACCCTGGGCCAAATTTGAAACCCAAAAACTAGTTATCAAAAATTTGAATCCCTGTGATTAAAATAATAAAGTTGTTTGAATTGTTGTACTTTCCTAGTGGCATTTGTCGAACCCGGATAACTGAAAATGTTAAATTAAATTGTTTTCTTGCGAACTTCTCTTGTATTAAGAACTTGATTTTTCTTTGAAAAGATGTTGGTTGATGAGTACTAACTCTTGCTTTAATTGTATGATGCGATAAACCCATTTAGACTCTTCCTTATTGGACTTGTTGGAATGATAAATTATATGGTGTGATTCTTGTGGTTTAGCATTAGTGGTTGTGTTCAGGGGCGAGACAGAGTAAATTCAAAGTTGTTTTAGTCGCCTAAAGCTCCCCTTTTTTATTTCCTTTAGTGGTTAGATGAGCTAGTTTGGTTGCCGCTTTGGCAACTTAATTCCCGTAGGAGTAAGTGGATATTAATCCTTGGTGTCGGTTTTGATCCAGCTCAACGTATGAGTTATTAAAACGGAGCTCGAGGCATATTACCCCTATTGGCGGCCATGAAGGGCTGCGAAGTGATTGTGATGTTGAATTTCTATATTTTATATATTCGTAAACTGGTGTTATTTTTTATTTTTTTTCTCAAAGAACCAACATTTTATTTTAAGATTGGATTGAGAAGCTCTGAGACTCTTTTAGTTATTTATATTTTTGCGAGAATTTTCAAACATTGCACTGCGGCTACTTAGCCACTTTTCTTGATTGCCGATATTTCTTGGATTTTACTGTGATTGGTGACTCAGAGCTCGTTTATCTGTTGGCTACTTAGCTAAATGTTATGTGATTCCTTCTTGCATGTTGATGAGTTGGTTCTACGTTGTTTGTATTGTGATATTTCGTCGTATGGGGGTGCACCCTAGGTGCCTGGAATGTCTTCTTATGTTCTTTAAGTTATTCCTTGGTTTTGTAAGGACGGAACCTTGAGTGTGTCTAGGATCTTAAGACTGACTATTTCGTTACTCAACTTTGCTAGAAAAAAAGGGGGGTTCATTATGTTGTGCGGTTTAGTGGGCATTTGATAGTAGTGGTGGTGACTCTCTTACAACCTAGTGAGAGCTTTTATCCTCCTCAGAGTAGATGTGTTTGGTTATGATCTTATGGATTGTGTAAGGATCGGATTGAGTTTTGGTTGACTGCAAATGTTAGTGGAAAAGTGTTTGCTTGGTAGTGACTTTTCATCGATGGCATGCCAAATTGTATCATGGTTTCCTTGTTTCATCTTATAAAGCATTGACTTGTGGATTAGATGTATCTTGGTAATTATGGCTAGAATTAAGCCCATTCGGGCAATGTGTTTAATTAAGTGTTCTTATTTTGCTCTCGTTGACCTATAAATAAGGATACCCTTGTCTTAACCTTTTAGATTGTTATGAATAAAAATTTATGACCTATTAAATCTTTGGGCTATGTGGAGACACTTGTGGATGTTGTTGGGTCTTTTGGACCTTGCTCTTAGATATTTTAGTTTGGTAGATCTTAATATTTTAATCTTGGTGATGCTTATATTATGCTTCTTCCTTTAGAACTATAACTCTTGGTCGTAGAGTCCATGTTTGGATAGATTAGTTGATTGTCCTCTTGCATTTGATGCTTTCTAATGGGAATGTGGTGTCCTTGGAGTAAAATTTTTACTATCATCTTGTTTCTTGGTTGGTGATATCTTGTGGAAATATGGGTGTTGATTTCAAAACTCTCCTTGTCTTACTATGTGAACAAATTTTTTTGACTAAATAACAAACATTGTTGAAACCTCTTAAATTCGTAAAAGTAAAAAAATGCCTCTTTAATGGGTCTTTTTCATCTTAGCTTCCTTGATACTTGTGGAGACCCACTTGGAGTATTTAGCTATGCTTGTAATTATTTGGCAAACTCTTGAAATCTTAGTGTGACTCATGTTTTTGGATTGATTCCTTGTTCTTACAAAACTAATGATGTGGTTGTTATGTTGAATGTCTCTTGCTCCTTTAGAATTAAAAATGTGAAATGTTGATTTATCTCTTATTCCTATAAAGGTAATAATGTGATAGGTTCAACTCCTCCTTCCCATTAAAATTTAATTGATAAGATGATTCACCCGAACACAATAAGACTCTAATTGAGGGGCTTGGACTTGAAAACTTAATAAATAAATTGGAACATAGAAAAAGGAAAATGGTCCTTGCTATAACCTCGGTAGATTAGTAGAAGAAATAAAAGATATGTAGAAGAATAGAAATGAAACTTTTTCCATCTACCTTCCCTAGGAGTAAAAATAAATACATTTTCTGCCTATACAGAATGGCGAGATATCATTCACACCTTAGTGGTGCTCCTTATAACACAAACTTTTGATGTCATAATAGGAGGAATTTTAATTAAGAAAACTCATAAGGAATGTGATTAGCAAGTGAACTGCAACCTTTGAATTAATAAGTTGATTTATAAAATGAGTAAGATTTATGTATTGGGTATAAAGTATAGTTGAACCTTTAATTCTGCCGCCTAACCGGAATTGTAAAAAAAAAAAAAAACCTTGTTGATAGTGATGTGTTCTAATTACGTAGTACTCCATTTTTCATAGGTGTATGTGTTTTTCCCTTGTAGGAGTTAGGTATTCGTACCCTTGTTTCCTCGCAGCTCGACGAGCGTGAGTTGTGGCCTTCTAGGATTGGGTCTTATCTCTTGTTTTTAAGGAAAGAAAGCCTCCTTGTGTGCTGATTTATTCCTTGGTGACCTAGGTTATTGTAATTTTAAGGCAACATATGTTAAGGATATGACATAACTTTGGGAAGTCCTCTTTTCTCCGTATTTTCTTGTGACACTTTGTTATTTTTGCCCCTTTTTCCGTTGGGAAGGAAAGTGCAAGTTATTTCCGTAACTGTTACTTGCTTTTGGTATGAGGCACTTATGGGTTGTAGTTGGACCCATCTTGTTACTTGTTCTTCCCTCTAGCTCCCTTGAGTGCTATTTGGTGTTACGATTTATGCTTGTGCTCTCCTTGTGGTTACTTTGAGCTTGAATAGGAGTTAAGATAAATAAATCCCATTGTGTTATGTAGAGTGAGTGGTGCCTCTTTTATTGGTATGTTAATTTCGAGTGAAAATATTATCTAAATGTTTGATGTTTCTAAATCAGGTTAGTGTTTTTTGTTCAATCTTGAATGTAAAATAAAGTTATAGAAACCTTACGGTCAATTTTTTTCTTAGTATTACCATGAAAATTTGATTGTACCCTCTTGAGTTATATAAGTGCTTCTCATGAATAGTTTTCTTGATTGTAAATGTTTTGCTAAATTAAGGGTCATTCTTTCTTGTTAAACCTCATCTTGTGTGATCTCAAAATTGTGAGACCTTTGGGTAGACATGTTTCTCATAAAAAATCTTTGTCATGGCTGAGTTTGCTAGCCTCATCTAAATAACAAACTTTGAAGCATAACTCAACCTTAGTGGAAACCTCAACTTTTGCTATTGCAGTAAGTAGTATCCATGGAAAACTATGTGGTCATATCGAGATTCATGAAATTCTCTCTGTTAGTACTTTACTTGGTGTTACTCTTGAGACTTCTGTGACCATTTCATGTTTTGATGTTATGTGTTGTAGCTTGGCTGATCACGTAGAGTTACTCTATAAAATTACATATTTGCAACCTTATTGGAAAAATAAATAAGTTAGAATGTATCCCTTACAATCTTCCTTCTTCTTGTTAAATTGCATTGGACCAAACTTGAGTTCTGGACACCCACACTTGTTTAAAGCAAATGAATTCCACTAAGGGTGTGATCCTATTTGTTTTGCATTTTTCCCTATCTTTTTCTCCATGACTTCCAGGAGGAAGTCAAATCTAAGGAGAGGGAGATGTAATGCCCACTTCCCTTCGACACTAAATGAACGATGAGTATCTTTTCCAAATTGTTTATAATCGTAAACATGAATGCTGTGTTCTAGTTAGCATGCAAATAAAAGGCACGGACACCAGGATTTCTATTGTGTTTTGGTTATTATTATTACCTTGACTCTATGTCATATTGTGGACCTTGATGGGAATTTAAGGATATGATGATGATGATCTAAATAACCTTGTTACAAACTGATCGTTATGTCATTACTATTATTTTATTGTTATTGGCTCTGGTCACGCTCTATTGGATCCCTAGACCTTGATATCGTAATAAAAATTAGACATTTCTAGATGGAAATTGATACACTCATTTTACTTATTAGATAGATAGTACAGACATGTTAGACTTGTGACATGATGTGACTATTGCGGTAAATTTATATGCTTGATTCCTATATCAGTATTCGATGTTCCAACTATTACTATTATATGGATGTGTTGGACGTGAATTATGGATATTTCTAGATGATTGTTAATGTTGTGATCTTAGTGCCGATGGGGTGGGAGTGGTGCGGTCAAGTCACATGGTTGTGTGCTTGCCCACCCGGTTTCAAATCCCCCCGAGGCAGGATCCTCCTCGGAGGTGGTTTCGCCGCTAGAGGCGGCATCTCTGCTCGTGCTGACACTGGTGATTACTCCCTCACTGCTGACCGCTGGTGGTTGCTCCTCTCGTTGTCGACGTTGGTGGCTCCTTCTCCTCTCGCTACTAACGCTGGTGGTTGCTCCGCTCACGGTTGTTGCTCCTCTCGCTGCGGTCGTGGTTGCTCCTCTCGCTACTGACACTTGTGGTTGCTCCGCTTGCTGCTGATACTGGTGGCTGCTCCTCTCGCTACCGACGCTGGTAGCTGTTCTAAGTTGTCCCACTCGCTGCGCTCGTAGTTGACGGTTTGCTGCATCTTCACTTCGGTTTCATGGTTGCTTCAATTGGGTTCCTAATAAGTGGTCCCCTTCATTGTAACCAGGTTGTGGATCCTCCCAAAAAATCCTCAAGTGTACAAGGATGTGGGTCCTTTCAAACACCCTCAATTTACCCTCAATCCAAAAAAGAAAATATATCTCACACTTAGACACCTCCGAACATAATGTTATTGTGAAATCCTAGAATTTGGCTAAGTTTGAATATGAAGGGATCCTCGAAAAACTATGTTCTTCTTCATATTTGGACTAGACATCTGAAACCATTCTCAAACATGTTGAAAGTATATGTATAAAATATACTAAGTATAAAAATAGAAAATGTTGAAGGGATCCTTGAAAAACTATATATTCTTATTCATAGTTCCTAGACATCTGAAATCACTCTCAAACATCTTGAAAGTATATCGTATAAAATATACTAAGTATGAAAATAGAAAATGTTGAAGGGGTCCTCAAAAACCATATATTCTTCTTCATAGCTCCTAGACATTTGAAGCCACTCTCAAACATCTTGAAAGTATATGTATAAAGTAAACCAAGTATAAAAATAGAAAATGTCAATAAACTTAAAATATGTTATAATATAAATATACTAGTCCTATATTTGAATATGTAACTGAAGTGCAACCTTTTGCTAATTGTGTATGGCATGAAGAACGTCTACATACTATTTAAACATGACTTTTGAAAAAACATGCCTTATGCTCATAAATGACTTGGATTTCCAGGCTTTAGGTTTGAACCTACACAAAATGGTAGAATTTGTGTTATATACACATTCTAACAAAACCAAGCTTCCACCGTGAAAGTAATCATGAATCTCATCAAGACATTTCGCAAAAATATGAAAAATAGGTCAATATGGTCTTCTATTTTCTAAAAATGTAGTTTTAAGTATGGTACAACATGGTTTAGTACTTTGTCTTATTTACTAAGAACATGCCTTCATATACCAAAAATAGTAGTGATGTTGCTTCTTAATGTGTTTTTTGGTCCATTCATCCAATCTTGAGAAACATTATATGGTATCAAACTACGCTTTGTTCTATACATATTTAAAAAGAAAAGATTTTTATTGCTTTTTTTTAAATAGGGTGAGAGCAAAGTTGCCTATCTATTATGTTTTACTCAAAAATCAGATACACCTCTTTGAATAATTGAGCCACTTAAATTCTGCTATGTAAATAATTTAATTTAGAAACTCAACTTAAAATCATGCATTTCTTATTTTTAAATTTTAAGTGTAGAAATATCAAGTCATCCAAAAGTGTCATACTAAACCACCTTTTAACCCCTTTTCGGTACACTTATCCTTAAGTTATATATATATATATATATAAGTAAGTTGTTAATTGAATTGGTTTGGTTCACAACTCAAACACACATTACACACCTTTATCTTGTTAGGTGGTTACTCTTTTTAAATAAACATTTATTAGTGAACAATTTTGAGAATAACCACTCATGAAAATTGTGTACTAAACTTTAAGGTGCATGTCCAGTTATGTAACACAATAGGCTGTGAAATTATAAAGGTAAAAGGAGACCTTCTGATACATGATAGATAATAGCTCCACATACTTATACGTTGGATGCTTCTGACATTACTTGGAAAAAATAATAGCTCCACATACTTATACATTGGATAACTTTACTATTTACTTGCAAACCTTGATCATGTATTTTTTTTTCTTTCAATACCAAGCTATAAAAATAAACTTGGTTTAAAATTCATTGTCCAGACATTCGGGAGGAGTATGATTGAATCTGGTCTTGTCATGACAATAAGAATAAGTAATATATGATTTCCTCACATGTTTGAGGGACTTTGCCTGGTTTAATCCCATTCTTCTAGGAGGAGAGTACTTCCATGCCAAAGGATAAAGATTACCAATATCTGTACAAGTGGCGGTACTATTAATGGCTGCTGCTGCTTCATGTTTTTGTATGCAGCCTTGTATCTCAAAACCTGCGAAGGAAACATGGAATGGAGAGATTTTCCAGTTTATTTTTCTTTTTCCACCTTCTGTTGCCCAGTCTTCTCCATTCCAAAGGCTTGAAACCACCTGCATGGGCTTCATGGAAGGGTATGGAACTCCTAAGCCCTTCTGCAAGTTCTTGAAGACACGAACAGGAATGTCATCTACCATGAATCTGTTCAAAAACAATGAATGTAAAATAATGCAAAGTCTTATGATTTGCATATGCTACCTTATTCTACAAAGTCTCAGAATAAAACAATACTTATGTTAATAAAAAGAGTAAAAGAGGCTAACGTTATCTGATTGGGATCCCAGAGGATTGAGTAATCATGAAAATCTGCAGTGGGGATCAAACCAAAGCCTCATTCGCTCCTCTCTATCTCCTCCCCCATTTGCAAACACATTGGTTTGTAGTCTATACATTTTTCCTTTCTTAGTGCCCAAAAATTCAAAGTCTACTTCATCATGACCAGAGCTCTCCCCACTTGTTAGCTGCACACAATGATATTATTATCATATAATATACAACATTGATATGATATGAAATCAATAACAACAATGATGAAGACTATAATAATAATAACAGAATAATAATTTTTCCTCCATATTGACAATGTTGACGATAATGAGCTGAAAGGAATTTATATAATAGGTTGGACAATCTCAAATCAAACATTTTCCATAGATTTACAGTTTTAAAATTTTATTTAAAGGCCAAAAGAAACTTCAGTATTATAACTTAAGATTACGAGTATTATAACTTAAGATTACGAGTCTCAGCTAGAGGATTCCACTTATTTCTATGGTGGGATCACTTTCAAGAACGGCCACTTTTTATTGAAAAATTTTATGAGTCAAATCTGTGTCTGTACCAGGCCGTTAATATATATTTTTTGTGTCCTACAAGGCCATTTGCATATATATGTGGAGTCATATAATAGGATTAAATAGATATACGTGTTGGGATTAAATACCAGTGTTGGTGCTAAAAATTGTCATAAATATTTTCTGGGATGTCAACAAGGGACCCTGTAGGATTTTGAAACTTCCCTATACGTATTCTGAAGGACAAATAAGTAGAGTTTCTTAATTTGGGTGTTTACCCAAATGGGTATGTACTCATTGAATATACGAAGGATAATTTGCAAGAATGATCCTACATATAAGCTAATGGAGGACGGGGAGGGATGGGTCATGGGTACATCCTTATTTTTTAAATACGAAAATTTCTTTGTAAAAAAATAATTTCCAAATCCTGCATCCAATGTCGTCCATGAGATTGTTCTTGGAAGCTCACTCCTTCCTTAACCTGGGAAAACAAGTTTTGTATATATGAGAATCTAAGTCTAAGAAATTCATATTTGGAAGCTCCAATAAGAATTTTTAAAGTCTATATGTATATTGCTATAACCTAGATCTAAAGGCTTAGATAAATTAGAAAAAAAAGTAAATAATAGATCAAAATTTACATCACGTTAACTCATCTATACTGTATTACAGTGGGAGTGTTTTTATTAAGAATTAAGAGTGAGGCATATGAATTGCTAAATTTTTCGAGCACAAATACATATAGCACAGACTGTTAGAGACTGCACTTTCATAAGTTTTTAAGATTTTATTTATATATTTTTAATATTTATGATGTTTAGCTATATTGCTTTAATAGTCCGGCCCCCACCATCCCAAAATTTCCGTCCCTGCATCCTCCCAGGGGCCAAAGTTTTAGATAACACTAATTTAAAACTGATTCCTCTCAATCAAATGAACTTTTGGAAAATCTTTTTAAATTATTTAAACTAAAATCCACATAAACTTTAAGGTCCTGATCTTTACTCTAATATATTACCATAAAAAAGAGTAATTTTTTTAAAATTAAAGAAATAAATCATTATTTTAGTTCCAACTACCTTGTAATTATTTAAAGTCTATAACAGGGATATAATGGACACCCTGGCTAAGGCCTCGTAACCTTTAAAGAAGGAAAAAAAAATATTCCATAATTTTTTCATGTTTTGCTATTGGGTTTCTTGTGAATTCTTATTGATAGTTTTACGTGTGTTACATAGTGCAACGCTTAGTTGTAATTCCACCATTGTGGCCGCTAATGACAATTTGATCCCTTCATATGCATCTTTATTTTTTGGGGGGTTTGATGCTTTGTATGGGGTTTTACAGGTGATTCTTCATTGTAGGTTTACGACATCATCAACGAGGCTAGTGCAACACTCACACGACAAAGATCGAGATATTACGAAGACCTAGCGACCAAGTCAGATTCAGGTTATGAGATATTCTGCAGACCATGGTGCCCACAAGCACCCTAATCCTCCCCTAAGCACCCCAGTCTAGCTAAATCTTCATCTGCTACAACTTCCTGAGGTGTGCTATCATAGTTTGTTCCATCAGTTCATCACCCTGTTTAGTCCCAGGTCACTGCAAGGTAAGTTTGTTTCAGGTTAGTACCTTTTCCCTCATATTTCAATTATTTCATTTTATCTAAAATATCAAATAAAATTAGTTAACATTTATACTTTAGTTCATATTAGTTATTTCATTGTTATATTTTTTAGAATAACTTACAAAATTCACATTTTAGTTGATCACATTACTCATGGTTAACCTATTGCAACATGTATCCAACTGCAAACTGAACCAAATGTAATAATCTCAAATGAAAAATTGTTAGCAATGCTTCAAAAATCCTGCTCTGATACTAAACTTGATCAGAAAATGGTGAATTTTACTAACTTTGTTTTTCCCTTTATAATGGATGCTTAATAATTTTGTTTTTTCAAATTAACTCACTACATTAAATTTGGCACTCAAACATTCTAAAATTGAAGTGCTATCAACAAATTTTAATTGTACCCCCAATTTTGCATTCATATCCTTCATTTTCCATTTTCTCGTAAAATGTGTAAATCACATGAATGATTCAAATATTTAAAAATAAGATAAAAACCAATTTAAAATAACAATAATGAAGGAAAAATAAAGACTCATAACTCCAAAAATTGATAATGGAATCACCTCGAAGGGCTGTGTTTCTAGGTTTGCAAAATGATGAATCAATCCTATTAATAATGCAAAAAAACACATTTCTTATATAAAATTATCTACAATTGAGAAAATAGGATATACAAGCACCTCAGACTAGTTTAAAAAATCCTTCATAACCATCTCTCAGCTCTCAGATTGACTGTGTTATCTTCTCGCATCAGACGGTCTACTCCACCTACAATTTCTCTCTTTAGAAAGGTAAAACATCTCTCCAAAGGCTTGGATTTTATTCAAAAATGGCAACAATATCTTTGTTATATCCTTCTACATCATTCCTGCAAAATAAATTGGAAATACATGTCATCTCTCCATTAAAAACAGGAAAAAACTCTTCAAATGAGCTTTAGACTTTACATAGTCCTCTAACAACTTTGCTTTAAGTCCTGGTGAGCTCACTTTCATAAGTGATCAACTTGCAGGGCGAGTTGGTTGGGCCCTTAACCTTTTACATGGGTGAGTTGGGTTCAAATCCCACTCTTCTTTCATTTGTTAGATTGCATTGTCTAAGAGGGGCAAGTGAATCCCACATTGAGAGGGGATAAGCAATTTAAGGGCTTAAAATAACTTGCGGGTTAGTACTTCTAATGTGGTTACGACCATGTTTTGCTTATCTTTTGTTGACAAATCTAATAACAAGTTATATGTCTTGGCACATCCTCATGTCTTGACCTTCAAGTTCAGGCTTGGTTGATAGAGTTAAGCATTTGTGTGGGACGTGGTACTTGCTTAGATGAGTGTGAGTTGTATACAACTTGGTCGTGATGTCAGTTGTGCATTAAATCTCACAAAGTTGGATGTTATGGCTAGCTTGCCACTTGACTCATATGGTTGGAAGTTATTGGAAGGTGGTGGTTGGTGGCATGTAACTTAGTCTTTGATCTTTGCAACAAAGTGGTTAGAAATAGGTGAGCCCTCCGGGCTTGGCCTATAGCTCGGTACTGTGACGAGGTAGCTCTGCTGCCAAGCTAACAACAAGTTGGCTCCTCTGATTCGTTTCTAGCTTACCGAGCTAGTTGGAGTATTTGGAAAATATTTGGTAATTTCCCCACATGCCCCATTAATTAGGCCTCTATAAGCTTGATAAGAAAAATCACATGTTATGTATAGTGAAGAATGGCGGTAGGGTCCCCCTCCACAAAAAAAGTGGACCCCAATGGCTACTGGGCCCCCAACCAAAACATCTCGTAGGCCCCACCATCAAATGCTGAAGAATGGAGGTGAAAACCCATTATTTTTCTTGGGCACACTGCTTGTCATCTCATATTCTTCCACTTGGCACGTTCTCATTCTGCCACATCCTGTGCAAACATGTGCTTTATTTTTGCCAATTGGATCTGAACTTCAACGGATGATATCTTCCTCATACAAACTCCATTTTCCTTTATTCAACCACCATAAAAAATCTCTTGAAGAGTACTTCCACATGCAACTAGTATTGGGAGATTTAGGGAACATTGGAAACTGAAACTATCCTCTAGATCAACATGGTGTATACCATGACACATACATAATAGTATACATACTAGGAAAACTAGACAAAGTATTATTAACAAGACGATAGGGAAAAAAAACACAATAGATGTAAGTAAAAGCATGACAAGGCATGCAAAAATAGAATAGTCATGGAAAACACTATGACCATCATATACGGGACATCGCATTGAGGATGTCATAAGACCATTCAAAGAACTCAAGGCTCAACAATAAAGTAGTAACAAATCAAGTAACATAGGGTATATCCTGTGAATAAGTGAAAGCACATAACAAACATGTGAAACAAGAAACAAGCAATAGGATGAAGATGATCCCAATGTGGAAGTAACCTACAAAATATATACTACACATGAAGCACCCATTAACATGTTATAGTAATAAATAGTATGACATGATGTATGTATTGAGTGAATGAAATAAGAGAAAGTAAAGTAATAAATATTGGAATAATATCACATGTATGTGAGAAAGTGTAACGTGGATGCCCCAGTCACTATAGAAGAAATGGTAGAGAGAAGTGTCAAACATCCTACATCGTGTAACAATTTGTGTGTAACTTGTATGCAACTCAATGTACCATGTAAATTCATATATGTATAGAAAAATGATATATCATACTATGTATCAAGCTAACATGATAAACAATATGCAACATGAATAGTATAAATGTGTAATAGAAATAACCAAACAAGAGCAATGTAAAGCTTTTTGGATGTTTTTTTATATATTTGAATGATTTTGGATTTTTAGCATATTTGAATGTTTTTTAATTTTCAGGCCCCCTCGGGACATAGATAAAAACCTATCTTTTGAAGAGAAGGAAGGGTGGTCTAAGAACGCCCTTAGGGGGAGTATTGAGATTTGTAGTGCTTTTTATGAATTATAGACTATGTAACTAGGGGTAGGAAAATGAGGTTGCCTCCCAGTGTGTGTGTGTGTGTACAATGATGTTCGGGTGTGTAACCACTCCCTCGATAGTCAAGTCAAACTTATAAACAAAGTGTGTCATCGGAAAACGAGGGGGAAGTCAGATGCCCCCGGTGTGTGAGCAACGCATGAACTATCCAACGAGTACGTTGAGTGAAGGCCCACTATCTTCCATTGTGAATGAAGGAAGAATATACTAGTTTCATGTAAGACTGTGTGTGCGAAGGAAAGTTGCATCCTAAGATTTTAATCAATGATGAATCATGAAAAGTGAATGACATATGGAGGGGCCATGAGGATGCGAGGTGGTGATTGATTATGCCCAGCTCGAGCGATACTAAAGATACATGTGAAGAAGAAATGCCTAATGATAATGGAAGAGTAGTAGTAACAACATCGTTACTATTGAGGTCTTGTAACATAAAGAGTTGTTCTTTTGCGACACCTTTAAGTTTAGCCTTAGTACTAGGTTATGCATTTGTCTTTAGTTGTGGGGTCAAACCTGACGAAGGAATCTATAAAATCATCTTAGTAGTAGGAAAATGACTATGCAAGGTTAAAATTTTCAGTGAATGATACCGCAACACATGAGAGTATGATCGATCAAGATGTTGTGCATGAAAGGTGATGATACACTTGTATTCGAGTAACTTAAGATTATTATCAAGTGCATAATAATCATTGACCTGATGCCCATTGATCTTATGAAAGTTGTAAAAAAATGTATTACGTTGTCATTACAACTAATGAAGAGGGTGGTGCTCATTAGAAGGTAATCAAATAAAATGCTCATTAATTAGTGTATGCAAGATATCATGTGGCCTAGTAGAATGAGAAAACTATAAGGGTTCCTATTTAGGAGGAGGAGTGAACCATGGTGGATGTCTACTTGGAGGTGGATTGAGATGAGATGTATCACCACAATGAGGTACCTTGACTTCATGTGTATGGGGGGTGAAGGATGTGAAGCTACTGCAACAGTGCCAGTGGATGGACCCTGATTGTGTAAAGTGAGTGGATGTGAAGGAGTGGTAGATGTGTCATATGTGGGTGTAATAAAATGTAGATTAAGTATCTCCTATTATAAGTCAACAACTCAAAGACAAAGTGTTGTAAAAGATTCACATGTTTCATACAATAACCTTTTCTCAAGATGAAAGATCGAGCCACGAAAAAAGATATATTACATTTCTAAATCAATAGGCTTATATAGTAAATGATAAATGCAATATTTGAAATATACGATATAATCAATAACAGATTCAATATTTCCTTGATGTAATGATGGAAAATGCTCATATGTGACCTTAGGTCCATTATTAAAGATAAATTTCCTAAGAATTGATTCTTCCATGTCAAGAAAAGTACACACAAATGCATAAGGCAAATGATGCAACCAATTTAATGTAATGCTTGTGAGACTACTAGGGAATGCTTTGAGGAGAAACCTATCATTGAGATGCAAAGCCATTGCTACCCAATAAGCCTTGAGATGTATGTAAGTGTTACTCGTTACGTCAAAGAGTATAAAAGTAGGCATGGTAAAAGCTTTAGGAAAGGTATAATTATATATCTTCTTAGGAATATGATTTCAATAAATGAAATCATGATTGAGACTAGCATAATAGGCCTTACTTTAAAGGGTAAGCTAATGATCCTGATTTTGTAAGTCACCTACAACATGCATGAGAGAAAGGACTTCTTATGGAGGAGTATCATAGACATTAAGAGGCTCATTGAGTGGTTGTACCTAGCCATTATATGTAGCCATGTGGACACTATTGGGTTGGAATTGAATTTTTCATCAACTAGTGGAGAAGTTGCAATACCACTAGGAGGACAATGAGAAGAACTAGAAGAAATGGAAGCTTGAACCCCCTTATCAACAAATTCCTTAGCATGGGAAGAAGAAGAAGAAATACAAACATCATTATGTTCACCATGATGTAAAATATCCTTTTAAAAAGCAAGAGTAAAAATACATACACCATTTGTAACAACATTTTATTCACAAACATCTAAGACATCTTGTTGTGAAGAGAGAGAGAAGGAACACTACCATCATTTACACCAACATTTTTTGCATGAGTAGATACAATATCATTTGGAGGAAGGGAAGGAACACATGTATCATTTGCCACCAAATTTTGCTCATAAATATTTGAAATATTCTTTTGAGAGGAAGAAGGGACACAAACATCATTTGTAACAATATTTGAAGTATCATGTACAAGTATCTAACAAGCAAATATAGGTGAAACATGAATAACATCATCAACGACATATTCATTATCTAAGAAATGCAAATAATCCCCTATACATGCATCGTGACTAGTATCACTACTAGAAAGAGATTAAGTGTCTTTATTGCTAGAAATAGAGAAATCAAAGTCAAGAAGTGGAAAGTCATCTATCACATTTGTAGAACAATCATATGCAATTGGATGAATAAAAACAATAGGAGCACTAGGAATATGAACATCATGAGTAGAAATGCTAGAAGTAGATACATTGTTAGAAGCATGATCATATAAAGAAGTAGGGTAGGTATCCAAAAACTTATGTTATTTTTGCTTACAATAACACTCATATACTCGGGGATCATTATCTTCAGGATATGCATGACAACCATAACTCGTAGGAGCGTGATACATGGATGGATTAAAATACCATTAACTATCATACACATGAGGAGCTATGAGAGAGGAGTGAGTACTACAATTACACAAAGGATTATGATAAGCCATAAAAGAAATGTACACAAGCAAACCAAGAAGATGAATAGATATGTGTGACAAACACTTATGGATCCTAGGGAAACTAGGGTTTGACCAATAGTGGGTTCATCAAATGATTTAACCTAAATGGATAATGTTAAGGGGTTGGTAACTAATGGTAGGTTATCATAAATAATTAGTTTCCAAAGATAATTGCCACAATATCAAGACAATACATGAATAAAGATAAATAATGATAGATAATGAAATAAAGTACTAGCAATAAGGGATAGAGAGTGACTCATATGATATTCTATCTTCTGTGTTGATCTGTGTCAAGTTAATGAATCAAAAGGGCTAGAAATGGTCTGATAAAGTTTTGTATCTAAAACCGTCCCCTGAAAAATCTGGTTGAACCATGACATCAAACTCGGACCATAACAGGGTACAATATGGCCCTTTTCGTACAATTTCATCCCTCTACACTTTCAGCTCCTGAAACTTTCTAGGTCTGGGAATTGCTTTATGATATTCTCTCGTATGTAATTTGGACCTTCAACACTGTGTGATGCTCACTATGTTGCAAATTAAATCTTTAGAACCCTAGATGATGGAGGTCCTACAAAACAAACATTAATTGGGTTATGGACACCCCGTGCACTGCCCTACTTCGAAGAGAGCTCAAACTGCATGTCTTTCTCACCTAGCATGTGATATCTAGAATGCACACAACCAAATTGATAATCATGAGTTTACAATAATGTGATTGTACTTGACATTTTCCCTAGTTTGACTTGATATGATGTGCTCTTTGTGCTTGCAAATCTAAGTAGAGGACTGCCCTAAATGAATATGTAAAGTATATGACAGCTCAAGGGAGTATTGGAGTATCTTTTCTTGTGATTGTTCTTAGTATTTTCTCATTAGAATGTTAGGTGCCAAGTAGATAGAATGCCCTTCTCTCAACAAGAGATGAATAACTTGCTTATATATGTGTTATGGATTTAGAAAACCCAGGTAAAGCCAACTAACATTGTAACAAAGAAGTTCAATTTGAGAAAAATGTCATTGAAGGGAAAGAGATGAGAGCATCTAAGTCGACCCACAATGTATTAACGCTATGAACCTTTATGGGTGCTATGGTCCCAGATGCATGTGCGAGTAATTCAAAAATTGGGTTTGTCATATGTGAGGGTATATCCTTATTTTACGAATTAATGTGACCATTATGCAAAAAAAATAGGTTATGTGTAAGCCAAAATGAGTGAGATATAACTAGGGATAACATGATTGGTCAAATTGAGTGAGTGTGGGCTAGTGCAAAAGCATTGTACAATTTGTATTATTACAAGACATAAATTACCAAAATGAGTGTCTATAGTTCACACTCTTTGTTAAAACTTGTGCGTGTTTAAACTTTTGTCTATATCCTCTATATACCTCTTGTGTGTCTGTTTATGGTTTACTACACCTTAAATTATAAGTTTCACTGAGCTAAGAATAACTCTTATGCCCTTTCTCCTTATATTTGCATGCAATTTAATTTTAACTGTAACTTTTATATTCCTAGTTTTACTCCCTATTTAAACTATTCACATTATCTTTTGTTTATCGGTCACTCTTAGAAATCTATTTATGGCTTAATTTTTTCCCGTTTCTTGTTTTATAACTCAAGTTTCTAATGTCATTCAACTCACCTATTCAAAATCACGCACTTCTTTAATTCTCAGTTGTTTATTATCCACTGTTTTCTTTTCTATTTCTCTGTGGCTAAATTTATCTTTTCCACATCCTAATTCTATTTCCCTCATGATTAATTTTAGTCTTTTTGACTTTTATGCTAAATTTGACCATGGTGTAGGCTTTGCGATGAGTCCACTGATTGATGCCACATGTGGGACATTGACATTCTCATGTCCCATTTCGTAATTGACTATCATTTCGCTTAAGGGGCTCCCAATTGGTGCCACATAACACCAATATGTGCTCCTTCATTACAACTTCGTTGTTCTTGTCACCTTTCTTGGACTAAGGGGCTCCTGATCGGTGCCATGTCGCACTAATCAGTGTTCCTGTATCCAACCTTCCTCTTTGCCTTGACATGTGCATAGAGTTGGGTTCTTTGATGTGTGACATGACATGCCCATTGGTGCTCCCTCTATACAGTCCTCTAGTTAAGTTTTAATCTCGCACACATAATGGGTGGAGCAGTTAATTTCTTTATAAACATTCATGATAATCTTTCGATTAATCAATCAATGACAATATCTGTTTTACTCCCAAAACATGTCATAATGTTAACTAAAACAAATGAAAATGATATAATGTATCGTATCAAACACGACAACCACCAAAAAATCTCATAAATAATAAATGTATTTTTTTTCTTGTTTAAAAATAAAATGTAAAATAAAATACATTTTCAACTAATTAAGGACTCAAAGAGTTTTTTTTTTTTTTAAAATAGAGTATTATACATATATAAAGGAATAAATTTTGTTTTAAAAAAAAAAAAGTTATATATAAAGACGTTTAGCCATATTCTTACATATGTTTTGACGACCATAGCAGATGATTTGAAACATCAATCAAAATATTAAAAATGACCTTTAATTTTTTTAATAGAGTTTTTAAAGCAAACTAAAAGCCAAAGGCGAAAACCATAGTACACTTTATCCGGCAGGTATTAATTAGAATTCTATATTTAGGACCGATTATCTTCCGAACCCTATAATTATCTTCGGATTCCAAACAGGCTTGTACTCCATATTCTTCAATCCAGTTTTTAAGACCATTCAAATCCACCGACTATTCTTTATCCTGTTTTGGCATGCATTATCATCATTCCATACTCAGAGCTTCGGCGTAAAATCGAGTGACTACGCTGGTTTGTTTTTGTGGGCAGCGACACGCGGGCATTGAAGATTGGTTTACTGTATCGGTTATTCTTCGCATTCTGCAATTCTCCTTCAGGGAATTTGGCCTGGTACGTTTCTTTTTTCTTCTGTTTTATTGTTCCCAATTATCTTTTTTAGGGTTTGTTTTGGATTTGTTGTATTCGTTGGATCATGCTCTGATTGCATGTTAATCGCGCACACAATGATCTGTTTCATTGAATCAGATGAACGTTTTTTTGGGTATGGTACTAGGGTTTCAGATTCATTAGGGTTTTTAAGCCTATGATTTATTCATTTAGTTATTCATACATTGGTTTCGAAGCTTTTGTGCACTGTTATTGCATGGATCGGATGATTTTAAGTTGCCGTTCTTTTTCCATTTAACGAGGTAATTTATGTTGCTTTGGGTGAATCTGGGTTTGAGGTTTTCGGATTTTTTGCGTACTGAGTCTGGAATACCGAGTATTAGGGTTTTGAATGTCCTGAGTATTAGGGTTTGCAGCATCTGGCGTGATGCATTTCTCGTTTCTTTTTGATTGATTTTATATGGGTTTGGGAAATTAAATTATTACTTGGACGCAGTTAATGTTGTAAAGGTATTAGTGGTTGTAGGATTTCAAGGTCACCATCGGGGTTTGTTAGGTGGCGTTTGTTTGTTCTTTTTGAGGTTTTTGTAGAACTGTATATTAACAGTGCTTTTAATGTTAAACTATGCTGAATACCATATTTTCATGGATTGGATGGAGAAGCTGTTAGTTAGTTTGGCATTTTAGGGCTTGTATGGTTGCGGATCAGAGTTTGAATCGTTGGGGCATTATGGCTTGTAATATTCTCATCTACTTTTTAGCTGAATAGTAGGGTTTGAAAGTTTTCTGATTAATAGAGTTAAAATTGTTTTATATTATGTGTTGCATGCCAAAATTCTAGTAAGAGATTTTCCTGTAGTTTTGCAGCTCTTAAGATTTATCCCGGGTTTTTGTTTTTCTTTGCTTAATGTACACATTATTAAAAGCTTAAAGCTTCTGCAGTCTGTACTTTTAGAACAGCTTCCAGATATAATTGTAGTTGAAATTGCAACATTGCACAGTGTGTTTAAAATTGATATACATTTGTTTAATTTGGAAATATGGTGAGCCAAACCTATACCACGGGGAGTAAGGCTTGGCTGTCTGTTTATTTTCTGCTTCTATCCTTAATGCTTATTTTCAAGTTCATTGGAATGATTTTCATGTTTCATCTATTTAGCTCACTTTTCAAATGAAATACGACAGAGTATTTATTATTTGGTAGTTGTTGGATAATGCCGTTTGGTTAAAATAATCTCTGTATTTATTTTCAAGTTTAAAGTTGTTTTTGACCTTTGTCCTCAAGGGAAAGAAGTTACTTGGTCTAGCTTGTAGATAACATTGTACAAAACTTCAAGCCTTTGGTGTTTCTGGTAGTTAAAATTTAAGATTTGTGTTTTATGGAAAATTACAGAATTGAAGAAGTGGAATAATTAAGCTGACTAAACACATTGACAAATATTTTGTTAATTTGTTATATATTACCATTTACCCTTGGGCCTTTACAAGTAAGAGGTGCTTCTCCTATTGTACTTGTATGTGTTGGGATGGAGTACTCTTTATCTGTGCTTGCATTAGAGTGTTTATTTATTAAATTTTTGTGTGGTATTTTTTTTTTCTGATCAGATATTAGATGTCTAGTAGAAAAAAGCTTTATATATATCAACCAATTGTTACTGTTATTACTGCGAGGATTGTATTCTATTGTGTAGTCATATCACCTAAAATTGTTATTTTTTTAGGTTCTGTCATTTCATTCGATTGCTTTGTGTCTATTGTAGAGTAGATGGATGGTTGGATAATCTATTGTTTATACTTCAAATTAGTCATTTTTTCTTTGAGTTGGATTTTGACAGGATTATTTGTCTGGGTGTGCATCTTGCTAATATTTTTCGTCGGTTGGTTGTGGATCTTGCTAACCTTTCCTAGTGACCCTGGGCTCTGGATATTATGTTTTAGTTCATGTCTAGTGTTTTTAAAAAAAAATCTGTTTTTCTCCCAATTGATGGTGAATTATGTCATTGTGGTTATTAGGATTAGATCATATTCCTCCCATTTGGTCTGCTTTAACACTAGATAGTTTATTCCTTGATATCGTCAGGAATTTTAGCCCATTAATTTTTTAAAGTTATTATGCGACAAACTATGTACTGTCTTCTTGATAGATCAGATTATTGCATGGACCTGTCTATTCTTTGTGTTTTTACAAGTGCTATGTTATTGTAAGGTTTCTATGTGTGCCTCTTCCTTTCAGAATCTGGATGTTGAGTGTCTCTGAGATTTTGTTTCACATGCTTTACTTTGTTTGATTTGTTTCGAGGCTTAATAGTTTCTATGCTGCCTCAGTTATCGCACAAAGTGTTCTTGCCAGCATCAGTCTTACTGATCTTTTTCCTCATAGTGCAGGTATATAATTAGATCCTTGGCTACAGTGTTCATCAGCGGTTAGATACTATGGGAAGCTTGCCGCCACTCACTGCTGATGCAATTGCACTCACTGAAAAGAAAATGGACATGACACTTGGTAGGTCTAGAGTTGGTGACATTACAAGGCTCCTACACTCTATTTAAATATCATCATAAGGTAATAAAGTGATGTGTTTGCATGTTCTTATGCAGATGACATAATCAAAATGTCAAAGAAAACCAAGCCAAAGGCAAGGAAGCAGCGAAGCTCGGTAGGAATCAGTACTCTCTTGATGTCTAGGGCTGTTAACATAATTTTTTTATCGCGGTTTCTTAATTGGCTTCAGTACTGAGAACATGCTGACCCGTGCAGAATAAGAACCAGCGACCTAATCCAATCAAATTTGGTGCAAGGGACAATGCTTCCAAGGCCCAGGTCCAACAATCTATTGCTGCAAGGTCCTCAGCTCTTAGACAGGTAGACCTTCGACCGTTATTATTTTTAAAAGACTTTTCACCATTTTTTTTTTCATATGAGCCCAGTTTGTATTCTTCTAAAGTGCTTATTGAATATTGTGATGAGTATTTGTATTCTTGGTTGCAGGGTAAGCTCGCAGAAATGAGGTCAAGGAATGGAAATAATCATTTTCCAGCTGTGAAAGAAGCAGCAAGAAGGGTAGCTGTTGGAAGATCTCTCCAGTGGAACAAGAGAAGGTATTCCATTTTAGATTAGAATTTATGGGTTTGGGTATTTTGTATTTAGGAAAATTGATTGTCTTCTAGTCTTCTTTGTATTGTATAAAGCTGAGTGTAATTTTCTGTCACAGGTAATATGCTTACCATGTATTTGTACCGGTGCTAATTTTAAGTAAAGTTGAAGTTGCCTAGTATCATCTCAACTTCCTAATTCAGCTACAGCATTTTCAACCAGAATTTCTTGAAGAATCTCTCCATGGATATATATATAATGGCCCCACATTCTAATTTGAAACCTAAGGGATTTCTAGAATGCAGCTGGTTTGTTGTATTTGTTGGGGTCGAGTTATTTTGAGAAATATAGCGACCTGTTCTAATTTGCAGTTCAAACTTTCAAAGCTGCAATCATGATGTGTGATGGATGTGAAGTGTGGCATATCTTCAATTTGGTGAAGCCGGTCATTTTCTACCGAAAAGCAGGGGGGCATGTCCTACATGGAAATTTTGTGTTTGCTCTTAATAAATAGACTTGGGGGATGATATTGGAGGAGATTATTTTGAAGTTTGGAGGTTGAGATTTGGACGGCTAGACGGATCTTTGTTTTCTGTTTCAATGTTTTTGAAAGTTAGGTGGTGCACATTGTCATTCTTTTGCTTGTTCAAGCAAGGTAACTCAAACTCTGGGTTATCACCACCAATTGATTCTGTGGTGGCTTAAGTTTTAGGCTCCAGTTGTGGCTTCATAACCTCTTGGCATATATGTTCCAGCTTTTAAAAGCTACAATGTCTTTCTGGTAGAGAAGATCTCAAGTAAAATCATAAGCAAAGTAATAAGAAATGGATATTTCTATTGCTGATAGGAAAGGGAAGGTGATCTGATGGATGTCATTTGACCTAAGTGCACAAAGTAAAAAGCTTGAACTAAACAACATCATAACCATGAGAGAAAACCATTGGAAATAAAATCCATTTGGTGGAATCTAGTGGACCTTGGCTTACATTGGTTTTGTTTCTGTACTAAATACTAATGTCATTTGGTTGTGTGATAACTGGACAAGTTTGTTTGCATTCAGGTGATTAGCTCAATTTGTGCTGTTCTCTGGTTTGTTTCCAGTATCCATATCAACTATGGACACTGCTATACTCTTCTGGCTAGAAGTTAGTAGGCATGATCTCAAATGCTGCTATATAACATATGCTATCGATCCTATTTCTATGCTATATGTAATCAAAGTCTGATATGGTTGAATTGTTGACCATCAGAAGCAGCGATGCTTGTAATGATCAGAGAACTTTGTATGAGTCCCAATTTCATAGTCTGAAAGAAAAGTTTGCCAAGTCTCTGAGAAGGAAGCCTTTTGTTTTGCCTAAGGTTCAGTTCTTTGCACTAACAGGTACTGCACATTACATAAATGACCTCTTCCACTGCCAGAATGTTCTTTTTGGAGGGTGAATGAAGCCTTTGATCTGGAATAATGTCTCCACAGGTTCCATCATCCTTTGATCTGGAATAAAGTCTCCACAGGTTTCATCATTCTTTGATCTGGATTAATGTCTCCACGGGTTCCATCATTTTATTCAATCTGCAAAGGTTTTAGAATTGTCCTGTCCATACATTTTTTGAATTGATTCAAAAAGGTTCCCTGGAGAAAAGGAAACATCTGGTGCCGAATCTTCTTTCAGTTGGCTTGTTAGGCCTATCCATTCGTGATTTTTTCCAACTACATGTAATTTGCATTTTCTTATGCACTGTGTTGTATTGTAGCCGGAGATTTGGGACAGGTCCATACTTTAATCCTTATCACCAGCCTGTGTATTTTCAGAGCACATGAATATCCTAGAATCAGTTTTGAAACCAGGACCACAACTGAACTGTATGCGGTTCTTAAAAGGAAATAGCTAAATTCATTGCATTCTGGGCTATTGTGATTTTTGCTCAGCTTGATAAGCAAGGCCAAATATCCAGAATGCCTCCTGTTTCTAGTGCAGCATTTTTTCTTCTTTGACTGAGATAATGAGAAATGTTGAAATTTCTAATTCAGAAATCCTCTTGCTCTGACGGAATTTGATTAGTGCTGCATGATCATCAAGGCATTTTTGTGGTCACGCTCCTGTTTTTTTTTTGTTATTTAGATAGTTCCAGCAATCAGGTAAAAGTACACTTGTCACTTGGATTATAAAATTGGCGAGGATAAAGTAATTATTTGACAATGCTAACAATTTTATTATTATTTTGATTTCTATCATACCTAGACTCAATTCATTATTTTGGTGGTTAGGATGAAAACCTGTATTATGATTTTTTATGTTTTGCAATTTTGCCAAAGTTAAGGTATGTGAAAAAAAATTAATTCTTTATATTGTGTCTTTGTATTTTCCACTAAGAGAGTCTTCTTCTTGTTGGATTCAGGAATGGACCATTTTCTGTACAAAGTAACAGACCATTCCCTGTGCTTTCCTCTACCAAGGTATGTTTGCATCATTTTCCTATTCTAGTTTTGGAAGAAAACTTGTGGAATTTTGTGTCTTCAAGATTGGTGTGATCTTTTATTTTGATGGCTAAATTTGTGTTAACATGTGTTGTTAAGGTAAATGGACCTGTTAAGCAGAGGCCACAAACCCTTGATTCTCTTTTTGCTAATATGAAGGAGCAGCGGTTGAGGGCACAGGCACAGGCTGGTGGAAGGCAAACGGTAGGGAGGCAGATTGGTGGGGTGCAAAATGGCGGGCGACAAACAAACTTTGCCAGCAAACAGAGAAATTTTGGATCACGCCAAAGGAACTTTGTTGGTTACCAAAGAAATTTTTATGGGACGTCAGAGAACAAACTAGTCCAGGAAAGGCATCAGAATTGTTGCCTCTTATTTTGATTGAGTTGCTCTCTTAAAGTCTATGGTGAGGGGCTGCGGAGTTTCTGGCTTCATTTTGGAGATTCTTTTAGACTGATATATTTTGACATTATTAATGAAAGAATATTTGCCAGGTTTAGTGATTGTAAGTGGGTTCACTCTTTTGAATGTTCACATATTCAAAGATTTAACTCGGCATCGGCAGGTTAAAATCTTGCAAGTGGAAAAATTAAATCAGCAAACTTCCCTGGCTTTTTTTGTATATGCAGGCATTGAATTTAATATAATTGTTTTATTGTACAAAAAAGTATGAATTAATTGTTCTATTTTTAAAGGGGGATTAATTGATCAGTCAAAAACTCTGCAAATCACAAAAAAATAATCTAGGTTAGCAAATGCTTTTCATAACAAGAATTTTACCTTTATTCCATGTGCAGTGCCCATGGTAATGCTTCGGCATTCAATTAAAAAAAAGCCTTTTATGTTAAAGGTTTTAATTGTTATGTTAAAAGCTGCTCTACAATGGCAGTGGTGGGATGAAGTGTAATTGAGTGTGTTGTGTATTTTTATGTTTGATCTTAAATCTGATATTTATTTAACTGCTTATTCAGTTTTAAATTTGACCTCTATTTGATCATTTTAAGTTTTTTTTTGAGTTTTGCCATAGTTGTGTAGATGAATGCCATTTGTCACCAGTCTGGAAAATGGAAGATGGAGGCAACTAATCTATTAGTCAATGTGTTAGTGAAAAAATTAAAATAAGAAAAATGCAATATAAGAACGTTGAGATTGATTTGATCAATTGTATTTCAGATGCATATTATACATCTGTACTAGTTAAAGATGTTGGTCCCTGCGTATGTGGATCAAACAACTTATTGGATAATGGTCCATCTCCGTGTTTTCAAATGAGAAATTTGTAAAAATCAGGTTTTTGAAAAGGACATGAAGAAAGGTTCATGTATATATGAATCAAACATGAGTATTATTGGATAATGGAAAATCTGTGTATGAATGAATGAAATGAGTTTGGAATGATGTATTAATATTTTCTCATGATAACAAGAATTTCTAATTGCGACAATGGTAAATTGATCTGCGAGTTTGGTACCTTGTTATAACTGTGTGTGCATCAAGCGGCAAGCTTAGAATATCATTGACTGCTTGAAAAACGTAAAGATTTAGATGGTGAATTGTCTTGATTGACTCTGAATGCTAGAAAGTGTGTGGCACGTGGGACCATGAAGGCATTTAAGGTGTGAGACAATAACATGTCCAAGCCCAGATTGAAACATGATAGAAAAGGGACTTCATTGAACCCTTGAGGATTCTGATAGACTGTCCTATTGGAAAAACAGGGTTTTCTTGACTGAAAGACATATGCAAAGCATTCATTGTCGGGAACATTATGGTGTCATTTCTAGGTATTTGGAGATCAAAAAGAAGAAAGATGAAGAGGATGTTATTACAGAGCTTTCACCCTGTAACATTTGATAGCTCTTAACATCTGGTTGCGGTGGATTTACTCATGGCAGTTATGTGCATTAAATACCATTTCGGCCTCTTCAGAAACCCTAAGTGGGTCATGAGGCGACTCTATTTCCAAAAATGAGATGTAATTCTATGTAGGTTTCATGAATGAGTGTATTAGTAAACACTATCATCTTGGCGTGATACAGAATGTAGATTCATTCTATATGGGGTTTTTGAGTGCATTTGGAGTTGTACGGATTCCATATATTTCTGATAGTCCTATCTTGAGGGCTTAATAGGCCTAATTGGAAGTAGCAAATTGCATGCTGGGCATACATTACCTTAAGAAGCCCCTGTAAGGTTGAAATGATGCACCATTGATGAAAGGCTTAATGGGTGCCCAACATGACAAAAAGATAGTCTTGGAAAATCATGTCTATGACAACTGAGTATTCAAAAAGTTATTCAAGAAAATCAGAGTCCTCTAGAGGGCTAGAAAACTGTGCATGTATTTTAGCAAGTCATTGAAGTTATATCAATACCCCATTTCAAATGCAAGGGAATTCTTGGGTATTTCTATTTCCTAGAAAAAGGTTTGAAACTATCATGGGATCTAGTGCTTGTGGAAGGTTGGCTCATTAACGTTAGTGAGAGGATCCTTAGAAGAAGCCTTGGAAGTATGATGCCTCTGTAGCCATACATTGGCGATCTCCTTAAATACCAGTGCCTAGGGAAAACTGTACAGTTCATAGAATGGACTCAAAGACTTTAGAGTATGACAATCAGTTCTTGCGTTACTATTGGTACTGTGAAAGTGGTGAGTATCCCCTTTTCTACGCCAAAGGCCTAAGGGTCAAGTCGAGTCCAAGCCGGGTCATACCCAAGGGGTTGTGGATGCTGGGGGCTATTGAGAAGGGGCTGCATGGTACTAATATTCATGTTTGACATTTGGGGGTCACTTTGGACCATGGCGACTTAAACAAGAAAAAATAACTTTAGTTACTTTTATTTTATTGGTCCCTCCGTGGAAAGAAATGCGTCTAGGGTGTATTGGGGCTCTTTTGCCTTGGAGAAGTATATAAGAATACTGGGGGAGAAGGAGAAAGGAAAAACAGAACTTTTTGACATACATTTTATTGACCCCTTCACGTGCAACTGTTATTTGCATGCATCTACAGCTTGTGGAGTCAAATCCCACAGGGACCTTAGCTTCGGTGGTGAGAGACCCGTCCATAGCTAGTACAGCATTCTTCGGTAGTGAGAGATCTACCTTAGTCTGTCATTTTGGAGCCACTTTCAGGACTGTGTCACAGAGATAATAACAGAGGTTCAAAGGAAGGAACCTTTGAGGGTTTTGGGGGCATTTGGGGAAGATAACAGAGGGTTTCGGATCAGATTCACGACAGCCATTTGGGTATGGGCATGGTGAGCACGTTGAGGTGCATCTTCATCAAGCATTTTGACCCTTTTTGAAGCGAGGCGACTTGCAGCCTTTATTTGGAGGGTTTTCCAGTAGTGGACCAATTCTCAGATCTGAAGGTTGAAATATTATTTCCTATATCTGTTAATGTTATTTCCAAAGACCCTTAATTTTTGCTCTGAGTATTTGGAGAGTACGAACCTTTGAAGTTTTCCAACTGTCTAGGGCATGCTGTGCTTTTTCTGGCAGCATTTTAATTTGTGTAACACTCCAAAAATAATTTATTATGTCCTTTATAATAATATCAAGCTCTCTTTAAATTTTCAAGTAATTCGAGTGGATATTTTGGGAGATATTGATTTTATTTAGTTTGTTGTCCTTAGATGTAAAAATATGCATAAATCAATATTTTATTTGGCTGCAAACTTTCAATATTTGGTGCATTTTTAAGTGGTATCCCATAAGGGATTTTACAATGGTATCAGAGTTGTTCCTCCAGCATGTGTGGATTAAATATGGTAGTTTGGAAAGATCTCAATGTGGGTTTTATGAAGGAAATGCTCACCAACATGGTGAAACAACAGGAAGCCACTAACCTTTATTTGAGCCAGCTCACTTAGAATGTGAATCAAAGCAGATCTAGGGACAATAAGGAACATGGTGAGAACAATAATAAAGGTTGGCCAATAGAGGTGATTGATGAGGATTCTTGTTGGAGGAAATACCAATCTTTGAGTAGGGGTTTCAGAGATAATATGCCATTTCCAGATTATTGCATGATGAAGATTGGTAGCAAGCCCAAGTGAGATCATCATATGTTTGGTACCTGAATTACAAAATAACTCATTTGAAGAAGAAGAAGCTTCTAGAGAAAAAGGTATGATTTCCATTGAGAAAAATAATTGCATTAGTGAAACTTTACTTGTTAGAGAAATTATTCCAGCTCAGGAGAAGAAATTTGTATATGCAAGCAAGGAGGATGTAATGGAAACTCTAAATTGGTGTGAGGAATGGAATAACAGAGCTAGAGCTGCTAGATTGATAGCCGCTCAAGCAAGACAACACCTACAAGAGTTCAATTGGGCAAAGATGTGGGCAAATGATGTAAAGAAGTCTACACCCACAAAAAAATTCGGTATAGAGCAACTTGCACATGAGGAGGAGCCTCACATGGACACTTGTGTGGAATTGCACGTTGTTGCAATTTCCAAACTAACAACTCATGATAAGCTGATTTATGAAGAATTTCAGCCCATTGTAGACCAGAAGGCTCAGGATTTGTGGCAGAAAAGTCAAGTCATTTTGGAGACCAAGCTTTGACGAGGATACTCCAAGGGATGGTGTTTTGGAGGTTTCTAAATCAGCAATAGAAGGTGAACCTTTTGATGATAGTCTTTATAAGGAGGTTAGTAGTAGCACGGATTTATTTCATTCAATCTTCATCCTATATCATTACAACAGTTTTATCATGATGGTATTCAGCCTATTGTCGATAAGAATGCTAAGAATTTGGTACATCAAAGTCAATTCATCATGAAGACAAAGAGTGATGATCTTCTTTATGAGGAGATACAAGAGAAGCAAAGATGGAAGACCTTACATGATACAAGGTATTCATGGGCATTATAAGGTATGGGATCCTGGTAATAGGTGGCAATTATCCAAAACTATAAATTCTGATTTTGAAAACTTTGTGACTGATTTCATAAGCAAAAGAAGGAATTCAAATGTGTCTTTTGGGATTACAAGTGTTGGCAAGCATGATTTCTTCATTGGAGACTCCGGTGCAAGAAGGGAGAGTACCTCTCAAGGTACTAGCATTGGTTTTCTGATTGCTAAAAAGCAATAAGAAATATTCTTTAATCATCTTCAGAGCTGCTACACAGACTGTGGATAACAACATTCATAATGAGAGGAGAAAATAGCAATATGGGACAACAGGGTCAAAGAGGTGAGAGTGGACATTCAGGGCAGCGGCCTCCCCATTTTTCTATCAGGCCTTTGGGGCTTCACGAACCTTCTTTCTTGAAGGATCCAGGAGTTTCACAGGTACAGGCAGCCAGTAGATATTTTGGATGAGGAGTCTTGTTGGGAGAGGTACCAGACCTTGAGTGAGGGCCTTCGTAACAACATGCCATACCAGGAATATTGCAAAATGAAGATTGGCAGTAGACCCAAGAGAGATCATCAGATACAGGTACCAGAGTTATAGAGGAGATTGGGACAAATTTCCATTCCACACTTCGATGGTTCTAAGAAGTGTACTGCACAGTCTTGGGTTCAGAAGTTGAAGACATACTTGACTTGAACCCTATGTGTGAGGAAGATGCAATTAAGTTTGCAATCTTACATCTTGAGGGAGATGCTCATGATTGGTGGCATCATGGGTTGATTACACAGGGACACATACACATTACTACTTATGCAGAGTTCGCGCAGAGACTGGGGAGCAGATTTGATAGGAGGGACCCTGACAGGTATTTCAGGGAGTTGACTCATTTGAGACAAACCAGTCCCCTAGATCAGTACATCACAGATTTTCAGAGATTATCAGTCATGGTACCTGATGTCACGGAGATGAGGTTGATTTCACTGTTCATAGCAGGTTTGACAGATGCTCTCGCTGGGTTTGTAAAGGCATTTGAGCCTTCTTCTTTGCACGAGGCTATTAGGAAAGCTCGGGACTTGGAGTTATCCACTCCAAAGCCGAGGGCTCCACCTCGCGTTCAGCAAAGGGAACCTCCATCTAGACCAGACAAACTTCAGCAAAGGGAGCCTCCACCGAGGCAGGAGGTGGCTAAGAAGCCAATCATTTCCTGAGAGGACAAAGATGAGTTGAGGCGAAACAGACTATGTTTCGATTGCCACACACCTTGGGTTCCAGGGCATGATTGCAGAGGTAGAGGGAAGGCCCAATTCATTGAGGTCTTCGAGGAGAGTGAGGGTGACAGAGGTGAGGAGTTAGAGACTCGCGAGATGGATGATGGAGATGGGGTTGCATTGGATAGTGCTGATGTGGGGCAGGAGGAGGAGACTTTTCCTCGGGAGATTATAGCCACATTGTCTAGTACTCTGATGTACAAGGCATTTAGGATTAGAGGAGTTATGCAGGGTCAACGAGTTGAGGTACTCATTGATAGTGGGGCAACCCACAACTTTATTGATGCCTCATTGGTTGAGAGGCGAGGATTACAGACAGAGGATTTTGAGGGCTTCAACGGGTTGTAGCCAATGGAGAGTCTTTGAGGTGCACACGGCGGGTTCCCCAAGTGAGCATCACGATGGGTAACTATACAATTACCAATGATTTCCACATTGTTGGTATGGGAGTGACCAACATAGTGCTGGGAGTGCAGTGACTTCACTCTCTTGGTGAGTTTCAGACTAACTTTCACACGATAGAGCTGAAGTTTAAGTCCGAGGGCAGGAATGTGATTTTGAGGGGAGTATCTGCAGGAGCACCAAGGGTGGTTACAGCTGAGGGGATGGAGAGGACGATCCGACATGGTGAGGAGTTTTATTATTGTGGATCGATGTGGAGTATGATGGATGTGGGTGTGGCCAGCAATGTTGCACATGAGACTGTTACTGAGATTGGGATTACAGGTTCAGATCATCCAAGTTTATCATTATGTTGGTTATCTGAAGTTTCGGTAGACTGGAGACCTCATTTTCTTGTTGAGTACTCCAAGAACTGACACACTTGTGAGATTCTGGATGGTCACATACAGGATGACAGCTATAGATTGGAGGATGAGATGATCTTCTATCAGGGAAGATTGAGCCTTGTGTCAGATTCATGGTTGAGGATGGAGATATTGCGACATGTGCATTGTCCTTCCGTGACTGGGAATTTGAGCTTTGATGAGACCTACAGGTTCATGTCAGAGAGGTTCATATGGCATAGGTTGAGGGAGGATATCCCCAACTTTATACAAGCATATACGGTTTGTCACTGTGACAAGTCAAAGCCTACAGGTTCATCATTTTTTGAATCGACATTGGATAACACTCCTATGTATTTTACTGCTTCTATGCCCGGTGAGCACTTCACCCATGTGTTAGTCAGTGGAGAGACGAAATTGACTCATGGTTATTCAGTAGGTTCACATTCAGCACAAGAGGTGGACTATGTGGAGCCGATATTGCCGGTTGACTGTCTACTGGAGTCTTGGGACTTTTCCTCCCATGGGACACATTGAGATACATTATGAGGAGCCTTGCTCTCACACGAGTGCAGGTCATGTGGGAGAGTTAGCACCATTTGTGCGTATACAGGTTGTTTCACAGGTGGATTTAGGGGATTCTACAGGATTCAGAGTGAACTTTCATACCCAGGAGTCAACTGGAGAGGCAGTGAGTGATCACATGATGATAGCCTTGCATTGGTAGGGATTGGACAGATTGGACAATTTCGGTGTGGGTACCAGGGGAGAGTCGATGTGGGCATCATACTACTTTAGGAGCAACATTGTTCTCTACACGACATGGAGAGCATGATCACTACATGGGGTGTCTTGGTTACTTCGCTTCACACCGATCATCAGTTGATTGCAGGGCGAGGTGGAGAAACTTACGGCGTGGTATTCAGCCTCTGCAGCATGACAGGATAATGCTTGGGGTCAAGCATTTCTCGGGAAGGGAGGACTGTAATGTCCCCTTTTCTATGCCAAATGCCTAAGGGTCAAGTCGAGTCCAAGCTGGGTCATACCCAAGGGGCTATGGACACTGGGGGCTATTGAGAAGGGGCCGTATGGTACTAATATTCATGTTTGGAATTTGGGGGTCACTTTGGACCATGACGACTTAAACAGGAAAAAGTAACTTTAGTTACTTTTATTTTATTGGCCCCTCTGTGGAAAGAAATGTGTCTAGGGTCTATTGGGGCTCTTTTGCCTTGGAGAAGTATATAAGGAGCTAGGGGAGAAAAGAAAAAGGAAATTTTTGGCATACATTTTATTGTCCCCTTCACGTGCAACTGTTGTTTGTGCATCTACAACTTGTGGAGTCAAATCCCACAAGGACCCTAGCTTCGGTGGTGAGAGACCCGTCCCTAGCTAGTAGGGCATTCTTTGGTAGTGAGAGATCTACCCTAGTCTATCATTTTTGGAGCCGCTTTTAGGGCTATGTCACAGACAATAATAACAAAGGGTTCAAAGGAAGGGTTTGAGGATTTTTGGGGTCATTTGGGGAAGATAACAGAGGGTTTTCGGATCAGATTCACGGTAGCCATTTCGGCAAGGCGTGGTAGCACGTTGAAGGACATCTTCATCAATTTCCAACCCTTTTTCCAAGGTAGGCGACTTGCAACCTTTATTTGGAGGGTTTTCCAGCTGGCCATTCCTAGATCTAAAGGTGGAAATATTATTTTCTATATTTGTTAATGTTATTTCCAAAGACCCTTAATTTCTGCTCCGGTATTTGGAGAGTTATGACCCTCTGAAGTTTTCCAGCTGTCTAGGGCACGCTGTGCTTTTTCTGGCAGCATTTTAATTTATGTAAAACTCCAAAAACAATATTATTATGTCCTTTATAATAATATCAAGCTCTATTTAAATTTTCAAGTAATTCGAGTGGATATTTTGGGAGATATTGATTTCATTTAGTTTGCTGTCCTTACTGTGAAAATCTGCATAAATCAATATTTTATTTGGCTGCAAACTTTCAATATTTGGTGCATTTTTAAGTGGTATCCCATAAGGGATACTACACAAACTTACATGGGCTAAGAGATGCATGAAAATCAATAAGAGGTTCCTAAGCATTGCGCATAAAGTAGTACATGGGACAATTTTCAACTACTAATTTTTCACACAAAACAATTGTAGCAAATGCTAACATGGTCCATGAAAAGAAGGGGGTTAGATTTTGCTAGGGAGAAATTTTGTTAATAGTTTTCAACAAACTTGGCAAACTAGAAGGGGATGATGAACCAAAGTGGACATACCCAGTTGCAGATCCTTCTCTGGCCGTGATGTATAAATCATTCATCGTGCCCCCAACTCTCAACAATGCTCGTAAAGCAATGTTTACAACCTAGTTGAAGCACTTGTGAAATGTCTTTGAGAAATATTGGAGAATACTGCTCCATTTTCCTAAGGAATTGGATGGAGAAGCATAGTTTTGTGTCGCCATGAATTATTAAGTGGCAAGATTTAAAAAAATGGATGAGACTTGGACACCATCGGCCAAACTATCCTATGCCTTCACATCAGATTACTTCTTTTGATTGGTCAAGTAGGTCAAGGGGGAAAAGAATCTCATTATAGATGCGTGAAGGGTTGATGAGGACATCCTTGCACTACACATAATTACGCCAAAGGCGTTCCCCCTATGGTAGAGGACCTCCGGACGTTTCTGCGACTGTCTTAAAGTTGACGTTTTGACGGCCGTCAAGACGTTTTTTACTTTTTTTTGCCTATTTTTAACAATTTTTTGGTGCATGTTGTATGCATGGGCTATTTCTCATAGTTGCTTTTGCGGGAGTTATTTTTAATAGTGCATGCACATGCTGTTTCTCATAGTTGCTTTTTCTCTTATTCTCTTGTCAATCACCTCACCAGACATGCCCTTCCGCATGAGGTTGCACTCCCAGTACGAAATCAAAATGTGCTCCACATTGACATTGTTGGTGACAGACCCCAACGCCCTCCGACCGCTCATCAACTCCAGCAGCACAATCCCGAAGCTGAACACGTCGCTCTTGTTGGTGAGGTGCTCGTACAACGCGTACTTAGGCGCAACATACCTGAGCGTGCCCACCACCCGTGTCGTGTAGTGCGTTTTGTCGTTGTGCTCGTCTAAACCGAAGTTGGCAACCAGGGCGTTTAGATCTTTATCCAGCAGAGCATTCGTGGCTTTGACGTATTTGTGTATGATAGCAGGCTTGGCGTCCTCGTGCAGGTACACCAGTCCTCTTGCAATGCCCACCGCGATCTTCTGCCGCTCACCCCACCTCAAAAAGTCGGCTTTGTTATGAAACAGGGTATTCAAATGATCTTTTCTTTGCTTTTCTTTTTTATTCAGTTATTCATGTATTTCATTTAATATGTGAGCAGTGGAGGTTACAACCTCAAGAAAGGGCATGGCTGCAGTATTGAACTGATGAAGTTTGACATGGGAGGTTCTGCAACAGCTCTAGGTGCAGTAAAAGCTATTAGTCAAATTAAGCCTCTAGGGGGTGGAGGTGAATATGAACTATATGGTTACATTGTACTTATAGATTTGGCTTTGAACACTTAAATTATTGATCATTGCATTATGATTTATTACTTCTATGCTTATCGATTTATAATTTTTGAAAAACACAGGATTGCTTGTTGTAAGCCTATTCAGTGTGAATGTTTTATCTTTGACAGGTTCATTTTATTGTCTTTGCATGTGAGAACATGATCAGTGGCACTGATATGCGGCCTGGTGATGTAATTACAACTTCAAATGGGAAGACAATTGAGGTAATTATGCGGGAGACCAATGACATTTGTAAATCATTAGTTCTCTATAAAATTTGATACGATTAACAACAAAACTGTAAAAATTAAAACTATCTAATAGGATAGTCGTTAATGAAATTTAATAAGCTTAAATTAAAGTTAAGTTTGAATTTGTTTTCCTAAAAGCTTGTCCTAATTACTTTCAAAAAGCCTTTCGTTGTAGCTCATTTGGATCGGCAGCTTATCTCAGGCACTCCATTCAAAATTTCATTCATAGATTCCTTTCGGTAGCTCATCTCCTCATGTGTTTCACAATTGAATTTCGTTGTGCAGTGACTTATGATTTTGTTTCACCTTTAGATTTTCTTGGACATTTTCTCTTGCAAAGCATAGATCCAGATTTCTGTGCATTAAGATCAAGTCAACAGCCATCAAGTGGAAGGCTTCTGAAGATTGTTGTTTGAGACTACGAGGATATGTTAAATTTGATTTCATTTACTTGAATTTTTCCCCCCTGATTTTCACATGAACTGAATGTCACCATGTTTGCATTGCTGCATGTTTCCCATTTTTCTGAACACATCTATCAATAATGGCATATCTATCACACATGACTGTACTTTCAGTTTGTGAAATATGATAAAAATAAAAAACTGATGGTGGATCATAGATGTTCACAGTATATAGAGAGCACAATTATTTGGATCTTGTGTAGACATATATGATTGTTATGTTATGTGCCACTTTTATTTTGAATACTTAGAATTCTATTTTGTCCATAATTTTGTAGGGTAGCAACAAAGTATTTATGTTATGTCAAGGGTGTAATTTTGCAGTCAAGGGTTTAGTTTCTTTGTTATGATATTTATTTACGGCTTGGATTTTATTTTTTTCTTATACTACCTGAAATTTTTAGTTTATTTCTATTAATACAGATGGAGTAGATGTTTCTGATCCGCCATTCATAATCTATTCAATTACTTGAACTAATATTCTATGTAGGGTTCAATTTTGTAGTCTGCAGTCCCAATAGTTTAGAATTTTTGTTCTTACATCTATTTAGGGCTTAGATTCTCTTATAATTTTCATGTACTCATTAATTTTGTAGAGTAGCTATATGCTACTGTTGTTATTCTTAACTGAGTTGATGTTCTGGACACGGTTTAATTTTGTAAAGGGTTCTGAAGTTTTGTTTTCTCATATGTTTCATCTTTTCCTAAATATATTTTGTAGAGTTTGTGGAATTGGACGCTATCACTATTGTACTTATAACTATTCTACATCAACATTAGAGAAGTGCACATGATTGTAAGTAATTTTTAGCATACTTTTGTATTACATGTATATGTGACTACAAAGTTAGATAATTTTAAGCATACTATGTTACTACAGGGTAGATGTCAGTAAGAGTTTTAAAGTAATTTTTAGCATACTCTGTTATTATAGAGTTCATGATTTATTAATGTTTTGAGCAGGACTAATTAACATATTAAAGAGGGAGTCAAACTGCTTAAACAATCAGTCTTCTAGCAAATAAGCTTCTAGATAATCTAATTGCATAAAATCTTCCAGATAATTTTGTGTGAAATCTATTCTCTACCTCTATTGCATATAATAATCTATTGTTTGTGTTCCCTGAGACCAACTTGATGTATCAGAGTTATAAAACCAAAAAACCACCAAAACTATGCAAAATACAGATTTGGCATATTTGAAACCATCATATCATAACATGATGGATTTTCATTGTCCCAAACATCATCTTGGTCCATTTCACCACCTGTATAACTGTAACAAATATTGGAATTAACAATTTGTAGCAAATTCAGTGTTGAGAATTTATATAACAATACCAATATAGATAGTCATCTAAGTACAACTATGGATACACTTTGATAAGTCCTGCATGCCAAGATGTTAGAAATCTCCATCTCAATTATGATTTATAACATTGCTTTTATATAGATTTGGGTGGAAGCCAATTCTGAAATGTATAAAGCTGTTGGTGATATTAGTAGTTCTGATATACTCTAATTTTGGGATAGAGGTTACTAGAGGATCCTGAGGAGGTAGTGAGCCTTTAAGCCACATTAGCCATGATATGGGCAAGCAAATTAAACAAAAAATGGATAAAGGGGAGGGGAGCACTATTTTTTTCTTTTTTTACCTTGGGGATGCTCCAAACAACACCAATTTGGTGAACAAAGAAGGCCTCTTGATGGAAGCCATGCATCCAACCATGGCAGACAGAGAGTGGCCTACAAACATACAGTTTTCCACACCCAGCTCTTCCAAAATGGTTATAAGGTCTTCTGCATAGGCTTCCACACAACGATATCTTTGGAAATAAAAGTAGTCAGGATTCACACTCCTAGCACATATTAAATCAAATAAGACAATTTGAAAATCTCTAACAAAATGTGGCAAAATTATATGCCAGACAGACTGACAATTAAAATGCAAACAAACATATTTGCTTGAAGCAATTTTTGATGGACTTCTATGTAAATCTTATATCTTTTGTGTTTAGATTCTCCATTCCAACATTTCTAATTTTCTTGTATTGGGTGAAGCAGTATAGGCGCCCTTACCTTGGATGAAAATCTTCCATCAGATTTTAAAGTTAGATTTTAAGGCAAAAAATTGCCATCATTTTGTATTTGTACTCTTGTCTTCATTACAATTGTGTATCAGATGTCTCAGGTGAAAAACTGCCATCATGGTGTTATTGTACTCGTGTTTTCATTCTAATCAAATATAAGATATTAATGGCCTTCACTTCTACATTACTTTGGTTCTTACTTTACTTCCTCACATAAGTGTTTGAAATTTCCATTGCACAACTCTTGTGACTGAGCTCACTGTGTTATCAACGCTTTAGAATAAATGTTAAAAGTGGGTTTCAAGTATCCAATTATATGTTTTTCCCTTCATATGAGCTTTATTGTTTTTTTAGATAGATATAGGAGCTACTGCCAAATACCATATAGAGAGACGAGCCATGATATGTAGTTTTTCTCTTGTACAATAGTCAATACAGTCTACCATTATCATATGTAGTTTTTGTTTGTAATGGAGTCTACTCCCAATATGGTGCTGTGGAGATAACGAAATAATCCTCCACAAGGTATTTTTCTTTATCTATAGGGCTCTGATATCAGCTACTACTTGCATATCCATTGATATTAGCATTATGAATTTATTCTAATTTCATCAGCAAGGCACTTACAGGTCAAAGTCTTGATGACACAAATCAAAGTTTTTGTCCACATTTGTATTGTTTGAATGGGTACAATGAGATGTTTTTTTGTTTGACGTTCTTCTAAAAATGTTGGTATAAACTGATGTAGGAAAATGATGACAGTTAAAATGTAAACAAACATATTTGCTTGAAGCAATTTTTGATGGACTTCTATGTAAATCTTAGATCTTTTGTGTTTAGATTCTCCATTCTAACATTTCTAATTTTCTTGTATTGGGTGAAGCAGTATAGGCGCCCTTACCTTGGATGAAAATCTTCCATCAGATTTTAAAGTTAGAATTTTAAGGCAGAAAAACCGTCCATCATTTTGTATTTGTACTCACTGAAAGGCATTGTCTAATTTTATCAGCTGTCTCTGAAAAAGTTCCATCATGGTGTTATTGCAAATTTGCGTTTTCATTCTTAATCAAATATCGAGAGATACTCAAAATGGCCTTCACTTCTACAACACTTAGGTTCTTACTTTAAGAAAGGAGTTTGCAAGATTACCATCACTCAACCCATTGTAAATGAGCTCCCTCTGTTAATAGCAACCTCCACTACTACTATACTCAACACTTCTTCTATCCAAAGTGACACAGTCGTTCAAGGGGTATCAAATGTAATCATGTTTATTGAAATAAAATTGCCCACTAAAGGCTACCATTCATGATATAAAAATTGAAAATGTATACATGTCTCATTATGTGTACGTATACCTTCATTTATTTGATGTTTTCAAATATGATATGCAACTTTAAATGTACGAATCTGTAACATAATTAAATGTACACATACAACATTTCAATGTAATGTTTCAACTAAAGTCCTACACTACAACTATCAAGCACACCCATTATCAATTGCATAATAAATGTTTCTCCAACAAAACACCAACTATAAAATTAATTAACTATCGAAAACGGTATCACATGTAATCATGTACAAATTTATAACAAGTTTGAAATGTAGAAACAACCTTCAAATTAAGTGGATCAACTATATTTCTACAATTACAACATCAATCGAACCCCTTATCAACATCAAGTACAAAAGTAATAACTATACCTCTAAATCAAATAACATACACTGTTCGGCGTTCACATCTCATGAAACACATGCGATTGCTAGTTTGTAAGAGATTGATACAGGTGACAACAATCTCGTTGAAAGAGTGGTAGTGAAAATCTTCCATCATATTAAAAAGCTCGAGTTTTTAAAGACTTTCTAATAATAAACTGCTCTGGCAGGATGCCTGCGTCCTCTAAAAATCTTCATTGACACCTAGAAATCCGAGATGTCTGCAGGTGAAAGACGTCTTGACCATCATCTTGCCAGAAGGAATCGTGTTTTCATTCTTAATCTTATATAAGATATTACATCAACAACAATAACTTGCAAGGCATGTTACTTTGCACCTCTTACTTTACTTGAACAACATAAGTGTTGGAGCTCGTTAACATATGTCACAATCAATCTTGTGGCCAGTATCCTCCTGGGATATGTGAGGCTAAGGAAGTTAAAATTCTCCATCTTTTTTATAACTGGAGTGCAACTCCATGTATTAGGGGAGCTAGATATTTTTTTGAAATACTATTCATTTAAGGGACTGGTTATTGCTCCAGTTGGATGGGGAGGGGGGCGTGAATACCCATGAAGAGAAAGACTTATTTTATTTGGTTTACACTTTATTTATGAGCAGTGTTTGGGTTTTTAGAGGCCTTTATTATATTTAGCGGACCGTTTTGTTTTGAAACGAAGCTCGGAGTACCGCTTTACTTAGAGGATTGCCTTTGTAAAATTATGCACCTCCTAAACTAGAAAAAGAAAAGAGAGGGCGAAGTTCAAGGGAAAAAATCTATTATTAAAGTCGAACGTGTAAGTTGGAATTAGCCCGCCCAGATGCATAACGACTTTGTAGAGAGTAACAAATCCTATGACTTTTCCGTCATTCATGTTTCAATGAGACTAGAATCTTCACTTGTTAACTAGTAAGAAAACATTTTTGCTAGGTTAGAAAGGTATTGAATCTAATAGAAATAGATAGAAGGCACTAAATTAATGGTATGCTATGTGAAATGAGCAAAAATAAGAGGTTTCTATCAGAGTTAAGCCAAACATCACACTCATACTCCCTGTATCTTTGAAATAGTG
Organism: Taxus chinensis; assembly: GCA_019776745.2. NCBI lineage: Eukaryota > Viridiplantae > Streptophyta > Pinopsida > Cupressales > Taxaceae > Taxus > Taxus chinensis. The sequence goes on from CM034146.1 coordinate 693,587,097, forward strand.
AATTAGGGACGATAATCTGTCATTGGCAAACCTGTATGACTTCGCAAAGACAATTAAATTTATAAATAAATTATAGATAAAAAATGCCTAATATCTCCATGAAGTTAATGTGAAGACCCCAAACCAAAAGGTGCAGTCTGCAGCAACACTATAAACAAATAATCTTGTGTTTTTTAAATTGCTAAGTTATTTTTACTCTAGTATTAGATTCTAAGGCCCAAATTTTACATGCCGCCATTCTATCGAATTATAGGATGATGGCTACAATCTTTGCATTCTACCCATATGCCTTGAAATCCAAAATTTAGATCGACTAATCATTACACTATTCTTAGTAATTGTAGATATAATCCTCAAGATCAAGGGACATGCGTTGGCCCTTAAGTAATCGATGTAACATTTTAACAAGTTTGAAATGTGACAACTTTGGTCATATTAAGTGGATCTACTTCTTGATTTCTACATATACATCATGCACTCGAATATCAAGATCAAGTACAAAAGTGATTGTTGGATACTTCTATAATCGAATAGGAGTGTACTGTTCGGCGTTGCACATCTCATGATACACATTTCATTGCTAGTGTATAAGCATCTGTAATAAATAGGCATTGTATCGCCTTGAGTATGTTGTACAGTGGCCTATATTGACTGCTATGAGCGGGGAAAGAAAAAAAGAAGGTGATTTTCCGTGTCACAGTCTGAAAAGTATTAGCAAAATAGAGCCAAGGATTTCCTTACCCAGCTTGAGAAACTCTTCCATTGGTTTCGAATCTGGTCATTTTGTTTCATTAAAATCTTTCCCCCCTTCCCGTTTGCATCCTAATTTTGCAATCCAAAAGCCTTGTCTAATTATTTGGCAATGATCTCTCTTTCCTTGCAAGTTATTTCCTTGCATTATCTATTTTATGATATAAAAAAGGATTCTTTCTCTAGAACATATTCTCCAAAGAGCAGATACTATTGTTGAATCCGTGCCATAGTTTTCCTAAGGCTTCATTTTACTGCTTGATTGTTTTAATCCTATAATCTCCCGTACAGGTATAGCACTACTAACTGTCACGCACGTTTGCGGCTGACACCATATTTGAATTTTGCTCAATAATATTTCGTAAAACACAATGCAGAGCAGTGGTTGACATTACGGATGATATTTCCTGGAGTTCGCGAGTTCCAAATACACTAACTTGCGTGATGGTTAGGATCCGCCTAAGCCAAGTCTAGCAATATGTAATACTTGGATTTCAACAAAATTCGCTTCTATTTGACTAAAATTTCTCATATCAAACACAAATAGAAGCTTACATGGTGGACATCATGCAAATTTTTTTCTACGCCTATCTCTAATGGATTACATCCCCTGAAAAAACTATTTACAAACATAAAATCAATATAAACAAAATCTCTTTTGTCACTTTGAATCTAAATCTCAATCTTGTTCTCGTTCTCAATCGTATCCTCATTCTCCTATTCCGTCGTTACGTTTATTTATTTCTAAAAAGAAAGAAATTGGTCTTTATAAACATTTTCTTGTGCATTTATATATACATTATAGTATCTAAAACATATGACAATCATTTTCTAAGACAACATTCATACCTTTCCCATCCAAGACACCCTATTTTTTTCCACGATACAGGTAGATCTCAGGTTCTAGGCCACATCACTATAATATGTTTGAGACTCAGCCGAGGATGCACCCTGAAAATTTTGGAGATTCACGAAGTAGTTCACAAACAACTCACAGGACACTCTTTTGGTAGCCTGGCTTGACTCCAACAATTTGACACTCACTAGAGCTCAGCGCAAGTGTATTCACAAAGGATCCACACAGACAAACTGAGCATACTCATAAAGCACAAACACCAGAACATTTCTGCATCCATGGTAATGTATGCCATGTCTATTCTTACATAAGTGACAAACACCCTTCGCAGTATATTACCCTTGGCTATACACTTATCCAATAGACAAAAAAGAATGGGGTTTTTTTTTCTTCTTTTAGAAAAATAAAAGTGTTTTTTTTTCTTTGTCTGATCTTAATATTTGATTTCTGCTGAAAAAATTACATGATTCTAAATTATCCTCCTATTATATCCATATTATGCTTTGAAATCCACAATAATCCAAAAAAATACAATAATGGAAGCATAAATGTAGACATATTTTCATACACAATTACTTAAAGGGTTGTAGAAACAAAATCTTGAATAATCATATTTGTAAATCGACTACAAAAGAGTTGACATTGTATACTCTCCCTCATGCACTTTCAAACTGCATGATAGAAATATGTTTCAATAATATTTTGAACAACACAACGACCTTTGCAATGTCGAATCCCACACAACAAATATACAGAGAAACCAACATTTCTTATCTTGCCTATGCGTAGGTTCATAATAACAAAATTCTCCTCAACACCACAAAACTTCAGCTTCAGTAGGATTTTTCATATCATGACCTTGTTTTAATATATGGTTGTTGATTTGAAAATTTTACATGATTATTATTTCACATAACATAATTTATATCTATTTTTACATGATGTGACATATTTTTTTACTTATTAAAGTAGAGATTTTTATCATCATTTGAAAACAAATAATGACAAAAGAAAAAGTGGCCTAAAATTTATTGACATTAAGAAGAATGGCTTATTTTTATTTGCTGATATTATCTATCACTATTGTTCCCTTTAGACTTTTGTGTATTATGGGATGATGTGATCTTATTTTTACCCTAATTAAGACCTAGATTTTTAGTATTATTATTTGAAAACAAATAATGATAAAAGGACAAGTGGCCTAAAATTCATTCGCATTAAGAGTAATAGCTTGTTTGTATTTATTGATATCATCTATTACTAGGTATTGGTTCATTTATACTTTTGTGCATTTTTTTAAATTACACATTAATTATGGGAGGATGCATTACTTAATATATAATTTACAAATTTATTTATGTTAGTCTCAACATAAACACACTACTTGGAGAGTGTTTATGGATTTTCAAAATTAAAATAATTTATAGCATCTTTCATGTTCATACAAATTAGTTTTAACTACTAGAACATATAACATGAACTGGTTGCTTCACAACTCTTGTTTTTTCTATATGTAATAATAATAATAATATAGATATATATTGGTGAGAGAAAACTAGTAGACTAAGGTGCAAAGGACTTGTACTTGGATTTTGGGATACTAGATTGCACAATGATTATTATATGAGCATTATGGGTGGTGTATGCACAATCTTGTTGTATTGATAATTACTAAATGAATATCCTACTTCATTCACTTCATTCTTACTAACTATGATGAGACCTGGAAACTGTTCATGCTTCAAGCTAGTGCACCCTTAGTCTATCTAGGCGTGATATGCCAACACGACGAGATGGAGAACTTGTGCGCGGGTAAACCTCGTAATGATACGTGCATAAGGCAGAAGGATACTAGATTTCAACATACACCTTTTTCATTTGGATTGCAAAGTGGGGACTATTGCTCCATGTGTGTCTTTATTTCAACACTTCATGGGGCATCTAGGGAATTCCTTTTTGGGAAAATTTTAAAATAAAAATGAAGTCTTGTCTTCAATATGAGGGGATTCTAATTTTGGGTTTTAGCTAAGGTGATTATATTTTTCCAGTCATTAGTAGGCATTGAGAGCATATCACATGTATCCCTTTTTAATTGAACACAAAGGACCATTTTTCCATGGATAAGTCTAATATTTCCTAGTGTCAATAGAGATGGAATCAAGAAATTTATTCCTTTCTTTTGTAATCTTGTATCTGTTATGTCAATGAACTACAAAGAAGAACGTTTCATATCATTATTTGGATTTGCCATTGAATGAATATTTTTTTGTAGTGTTAATGTACAATACTTATTTCAATTCTAAATTTTCTTTCTGCAATTACAATATGAGAGTGAACATTTGTTACCTTTTAAGGATATCATGGGTTTTATGGATTTGGCATAGTAGATACATGAAGTTTTAATCACAAGTGTTTGTGTTAAAGTTTAATAGATTATTTAATAGTGTTTGCATAAATTTGGTATCAATGAATGTAAATTTTGAAAGGTTATCTTATTTCGATTTAAAGCTCGAATGCATCATAGGATCATACGGCTGAGATGGTGAATAATGTTGTTTCTTCCCAGTAGACCCCCACCCCCTTTCCATCTAATTTATATCATACCATCCTATTCTACCTTTGCAAACTACATTATCCTTGCATATATAACAAGTGTTTTCCTGCAAACCACATCACCTTTGTATATTTTAATTGAGTTTGCCTATGATCTTAAAGTATAGCGTTTTGAATGTCATTTCATTCCAATTTGTTAACATCATCATTTGAATGATGCTCATAATCAAATCTCATCTATCTCTAGTAGCTTATATCTAATACACTAAGTATGTGCAGTGTTTGTGTAACAACTCCTTGAGTAAGAATTGCATTTATGGGTATACTTTGTTCATATTGATTTACTAGTAATTGCAAGAGACTGAATTATAATATACCCCCCACCTCAAGCTACCACTTGGTTCCTCTCACCTTGGTTTAGGCAGAGCCAAAAGAAGCAGGAAATAACCACATCCTTTGTATGTAGCTCCCAGTAATTGCCAAGGTTTGGCCATGGAAGAATGTTAGATCCCTCCCCGGATATAAACAACATACTCCTACATCTATCATTCTTTTTCCATTTGTTTCTAAATTGCCACCAAGTCATTTGGGGTGTAAAATTGGGAACTGCCACAATAATCAACAAATAGGAAAAAATGACACTTCTCCACCTTTTGAGAGAAGAGTCCTAAAGAAACTATCAAATTGAAAAGTTCATAATTACTTACTAATATGATAGTTGTGATAACATCTATTTTTCAATCGACAAAGCTAAATCTGTATCTAGATCCACTAGGACTTGTATTCAATAAGCTGCCATGAATGTAGAAGGTAATTTTGAATTCATGAGAGGAAAAAAGCTTCAAACTCCAAGTGTCATATAAAGGCTTCATTGTAAACTTGGAAGGAAATAATAATTAAATAATATATATCAGATTTTTTTTAAGACACATCAAGTTAATAGAAGTGGAGTTGTTGGATACATGTGTTGAGAATTCTTGATTAGTTATAAGCCAAATATAAGGTGGGGTCAAGGGCCATTATCACCCAATGAGGAGGAATGATTTTTGGTATTTTTCATTAGTTGGTTTTATTTCTTGTACTCTACATTTAAATGAATTTTAGAATTATCTAAGTAGATAGTTTCGTTTAAAGTTCATGCATCTCTCTTATGCATTTAGCTAGTGGTTTATTGTTGTTATTATATTCATATATTCCCACATTTATGAAGCATATACATGTTTACTATTTTAACCTATATTAGTAGGGTTATTGGAAAAATATTTCATCCTATTACCCATAATAGACAACCTTGGATGCTTCCCTAAATTCAATATATAATTAATTAAAGTGGAGGACAAAATGACCCTCACCACATGATTCCATAGAGCTTACTCATGATGTTGATCTATGTGCTCTGCATGGGATTGTGCACAACTCAATAAACATGTAACATCACGATTGCAAATAAATAAAAAAAGTTGTATTCTCACATATGAATTTCAAAAATGGATACAATAATCATACATGCTTGAATATACATTCTCTCATCTATTCATCCTCCACATATGATGATGATATTACATGTGATCTAACAAACAACCTATACATCTATATGATTTTTATAGAACAACCAACAACCTACACATATAAATGGTTTTATAGGACATCCAACAACCTACACATACAAGTATTATGATGCTCCAATATTCTAATTAGAATCTCCAATATTTTTACATCAGAGGAAAATATATAAACTCCATAATCACATTACAAGATTTATTTTGCACACTGTTGGAGCTCAAAATTGCACCATGCCCCGAATCATTAAGATCTTGGATTTTGAGGGTAACATAGGACTGTCTCCAAGTGTAGGACTTGCGGCTTGAGACAGACCTCCAAAGAAGGCCGGATTCCATGTTATGCAGATTTGGGAAAACCCGCATAACACAACCTACTTGTAACACTAAAACTACTCCTATGCTAACCCTACACTAAAAATTTAAAAGGGACTAGGGAGAGAGAGGGATGCAAGAAAGGTAAATCCTAAGCTAAGGGGTGGTTAGGATGAAGCAATAGAAGGCATGTCATTGACGGACTGCCAAACATATCTTCCCTGTTGTTAAGTGCAGGCACTCTACTCATCACATCGAGGACAGCTGGCCGTATCCATCACGCATGTTCGTGATGGAGGGCAGCATAGTTGAACCATTGACCTCCTCAAAACAACTTTCACCACCCACCAATGCGCCACATCTAAATATAGTATGTGAAAGTCAAAAACTTAATTTTATTATTGACTGCAAATGTGTGTGATCTTTTAGGGTCATCGATCGAGGACATGCACATGAATGAGGGAAAGTAGCCACAAATTCATATATTGGACTCCTCAAGAGTCAAATCACATAAAGAGATCTGATGACTAGTCTGAAACTAACAGGAGTTCACCCCCAACTTTGCAGATTTCACAAACACTACTATAATTATCTAGTGGAGCCTTTTCTTGAAAAACACTTGTCTAAGAAGAAAATGGTGCATCGTTCTTAACATCTTCCCCAGCTCCAGCTGTTGTTTTGCTAGGATTACTCTCATATACCATTTTACCCTGTGATCACATGAGTTGGAAGGAATAAAAGAATTGAATCTAGCTAAGATAGACAGCTGAGGGAATGCAAACCATGTAAGGTAAAGAAATCCATTTATAAATGCGTCTATTATTCATTACGTTGTCACAGGCGTGCAAACACAGTATCCCACCTTCTGTCTGTGATCCTCCATGAAAGCTTGAGAATGGACATGACTCCCTGTAACCTCTTTGATTTTCTTTCGGTCACGCCTAAATCAAAGAACAATTACAGGGATCAAAGGAAAAAAAAAAAAGAGTAAGCTCGGTACTGCTATGACCTCCAGGCATTAGAGAAATTAAAATATATCTTCAAAATGAAAAAAAATTATAATATCTATTTCAAAGAGGTGTGTAAACATTCAATGTTCTATGAAATAAATTGATGACAAAACAATTCAGTACCAGAAAGTAATAATGGAACTCAAAATTTCTGACTGCAGACACAAGAAGGTGGAAATTCCCCAAATCCAAATGACATAGATGCAAAACACAAGGCTGGGATCGTAGAACGCATGCAGTTCCGATGCAAACAGATAAAAGAAACCGAAAAATGTGAGAGTGAAAAGTATTCACATAAGGCGCTATGTATTTGAAGGAAGGAAGTAAACCACACTTGTATTGATCAATATTTAGAGCTTACACACAAAGCCAAGGCAAGAAAATCACCATTTGCGAATTACAGAGGTCAACAACATGAAAATTCATGTTTCGGAGAGAAGAGCTTGAAAATATGTCAAGGAAGCAAGAAGGGATAAGAACCTTTACAAAGTGCGAAAGCACTTGTATTTATAAAATTTCATGCTAAGGGGAGAGAGGAGGGAGAATAGAAAAGGACCACCAAGTTGGAATTAACTATTCTGAAAATGCATTGAATGCATGTGAGTGACATGAAATCTTACATAATTTGTTTGGAGTAAAGGTATGGATGCCCCCAATTTCATCCAACCACCACAACATGACTCTTGAGTCTATCACATGCCATCAGAATGATCATGAAAACACTATTCTTAATAAAATTTAGGTGGTTGTGGTGGTTGGCTCTCTGGTTCCATGGTTCCAGTTCAGTGCGGCCTTGAGACCATCCGTGACTTTTACTTCGATTTGCTGCTTCTGCTTTGTTATGCGGCCTTTATCATGCTTTTCTAAATTTTCCCTCAACCCGTGGACTCCCAAAACCTTTCCTTGCATGCTTTGAAGAGTGGAAGGACCTTGCATCACCTGCGAGTGTCTAATCCTTCAGCCCACAACTTTTGACCTGCCGACCATTTTCCTTTGTTCCGCGGCTTTGAGTAGGAAACCTGTGGAGCACTATAAATCATCATGCCTGCGGAACACTATGTCAATGTTCCACAAATTTTCAACTTGGTCACTTTCTAACTTTTGTTTCATTGTCACACAACCAATTAAACTTGTTTTACACACCTCACGACTTTCTTTGATTTAATCCATCCTTTGGATTGATGACCCAAAATTGTCTAAGTCCTTGAAATGCTCATTCCTTTGTTTCGCGGGTTCAAGAAAACCTGTGGAACACTAAGTTCATGCATTACGCACTAGACTAATCTAGTCTCATGCGGATTTTCTTGAATACAAAAATGGCTAAATCCTTTTAACGATTTGTTCAAAATTACATGGGGTGTAATTTTGGATAACACACACCATAAAAAAAATCAAAATACTGAAAAGGAAATAATGAGGACTCAGTCCTCTTTGTCTTCATATGTAGCCACCATTCTGGATCACTGACACTTTGATCTCAAATAACATGATTTATATCCACTGCCATTGGTAACTGGTATTGGTTTATTCAAATTTTCATAGTTGGTTGTCACTAATGTGATTTCATAGTCTCGTTATTAGTGACTCACAAGAGATCACTGATCAACCTCATTCCTCCGTTGCTTCCATCCTTCGGTACTTAATGTTGCTTACTCAAAAAATTTGATTTTGATGATCACTTACATGAAATTTTAGGAGAAAATACTCCCCATTATTTTTACCATAAATATCTAGTACCACCAAAAATGTATCTATAAAATAAATTTTATTATATTTAATTAATTTTTTGACATTTTTGATAACTTGATATAATGATATAAATGACTTTTTATTTTGAAAAAAAAAACATTAGTTTGAACCAACTTTAAAGCTGAAAAGATAACAACTAACTTAACTAATTATATATGTTATATACTAAATTTTTTTAATGTAGAGACAATTACAAATCTATGCACTAGACATGATATATAGGGATCATTTTTTTTAAAAAATTTCATTATAACCTCTTTAACATTGACATTTACCAAATATGATTTGAAAAAATAATATTTACTAATTATTGACACAATGAAATGGAGTCCTATAAACTAAATGCATAATAAAACATTTACTTCGATAAACTAACCATATTTACTAAATTAACAATACTAAAAAAAAAAAAAAAACTAAGCATAAATAAGTTTTGAGCTTTATACCTTGACTAACAAATGGATGGTGCTACATAATCAAAGAAGAAAATGCATTTAAAAGGTGGGCGAGTAGAATGGAGCCAATTTTCCTCAACTATATAAAAAGTATACATATGCTTGTTATATGCTCAGGAACATTATTTTATTCAAATGTTTCCCTCATAAAAACTTTGGAGAGTTCAAGATCCAACATATCAATGCTACCCAAATATATACCATATATGTAAAAAAAGAAATAGTCTCACACATTTCCATGCAAGCTATGATCAACAAGTTAAGGTTGTGCATGTGAATTTTTCACCATTCTATTCCTCCATTGATAGAAATATCAATTATAAGATTGTGGAAATCAAGTTTAGGTCCAAAAGACCGATGAGATAAATAATCTCGATGGGTAGGCAATGGTATATGTAACAGAAGACAAATGGATATGAGTGACATACATGCACAAATGGATGTTGATGCATGCAAATAAATCTTAAGAATACAAAGAGAAGATATATGGATAATAATGAAAGGAAAGGCTACCTCACTGTGGACACTACCAAGATTTGATCTTTAACTAGTACAAAAAAGCTTACAGAAAGCTATTCCATGATTGATGGCTCACAACACATAATATGGGGTAATAAAAACCAAAGCTTCCCTTAATAATAATTAACAATAGCATTTTCTTTGATAAAAAATCTACTCTAGTACTAAATGAAAGATTTTGTAGAGCTTTCAAAAGTTAAACAAATAAAATATTCTAATTGCAAATAATTATACACAATAATAATGCATTGCTTCAAATTACATTTTTATATGAGAGACACTACATTTATACGGTTATATCTCTGTAATATAATCTCTGATAATTACTCTCACTTCTAAATTATTATGAAAGTTATTACAACTCTCGTAAATCACCAGGGCCGAATTAAGGTTTCGAAGCGCCCTAGGGCAGTACTCGGAGCGTGCCCCCCCCCCCCCCAACCCGGGACCAATGACCCACCTATATTTGAATGTTTTTAAAACAATTATAGACTTTAGTATAACTCTTGACACATTTTATTAAAGCTATAAAGGTTTTTTTTCTTGCCTTTGCCATAGCAAAAACTATCATTCACATCATCATAATTTATTGTTGTAGCAATGTCGTGTTTAATTGTCAAAATAGAAAGGCTATTCAATCTAGTTTCACCCATTGTTGACCTTAAATTGTTTTTTTACTCTCGTTAGAGTGGAAAATGCTCTCTCAGAACTGCAATTTCCAACAGGGAATGCAAAGAAACATTTGTATTGCAACATCTAGATTTGGGAACGTGGTGTCTAATCCACTTTTTCTTAAATAGTTTGACATTGATGATATACTTGTCAAGTTTTCACGTCTTGCTAATGCCTGGAAATGGATGCATTCAATGTCAAGGGAGGTTTCCAAGTCTGCGTTATATGTTTTTACTAAAGAATTAGAGCATTTCAATATTGTCTCATTATCAAGATCTTTTAAATTGTTCAAAAATCCAAGCCTATCATTTAACACACTATATGCTTCATTTCTTCTTGATAATTCTCTTATTAAGTTGTCTATAATAACATAAAATACCTCCACCCTCATACGATCCCTTCCTGTTTGTGGAATTTCGACATCTCTCGTTTCATCAAAGTGAACTTTTCTTTTTCTTTTTCTTTTTATTATCAATTTTGTACTCTTCTTTTCCACTAATGATCTTAGCATGTTGCTCATATGTATCGAAATTCTCTCTAATATTTTGAATATAATCTATCAATGACTTATATTGAGTCACAACCATGGTTAAGTCAATGTCTACCTTTTGTAGATATTTGCTAGTTGCATCCATTCTTTCAAGAATACTATGCCAAATACAACACATCACACAAGTTTCTAACTTGTCTAGTTTTTCGTGAATACACTTTGCTTCATGTCGCGTGGTAGTTGTTTTATTTTTGTCTTGTGCTATATTTAGGAAAACATCTTGAATTTTACTATATCCCAAAAAAAGTGCTTTAACTGCATCAGCTCTAGCTGACCATCTTGTTTCAGAAAGAGATTTTACAACGGGACAAATTCCATCCAAAAAATTTAATAAAATTTCCACCGATAAGTTGAGGCACTTAGGAAAGTGTAGATAAGTTGAAGTACTGAAAAAAAATCTATAGTTGTTGTACAACATTCTGCAGCTAAAGATCAAACAAGATTTAAGGAATGCCCTGAACAAGGTACAAACTCAGCCATACAGTTGTGATTTTTAATCCTATTTTGTAGACCTGTGTATTTTCCAGACATGTTAGTTGCATTATCATATGCTTGCCCCCGACAATCTTTGATATTAATGTCATAGTCATCTAGTGTTTTAAGTACAGAAGCTTCTAAATCACATGATTTGTGTCCAACCGAAGGAATGTATTTTAAAAATCGTTCAACTGGAAAACCTTCTTGAGAAACATACCTTACCACAAATGCTAACTGGTCAGTGTGAGATACATCAGGTGTTGAGTCAACAATAATTGAAAAATATTTTGCATTGTGGAGTTCTTCAACTATTTTGTTATAACTTTTTGTGCCATAAGGTCAATAAATTCATTACATGTTGTTGTAGATAAATAAGATGGAACTCCTTTTCCTGCATTTCCATACTGTGAAATGTGATTTGCCAAAAATGGGTCAAACTCTGCAATAAGTTCTAAACACCCTAAAAATTTCCATTTCTAGAAGATCCTAATAAATTTTCACCACCACGAAAGGCAATACCTCTAGTAGCAAGGAATTTCACAGTTGCAACAATACGCTTTTAAAACATTCCTCTAATACTCTACGTCATTTTGGTATTGACTTGCAAGTCTAGAATCAACTCTTCCCAAAACATTACTTCGAGTGATGAAATTAAGAATTGAAGTCCTATGATCAGGGGAATCCTCATGCTCTCTTAAACTAGCAGATGCATTTTTCCAATCATTAAATCCAATTTTAGAAAATGTGGTTGATTTTGCTTGAAAAAGGCGACAAGGAATGCAATAAACAACTCCTTTTGACTCTGAGTATAGCAACCATTTTCTTAATTTTCGTTCATTGTTTAAAAGTTTCCGTTGAAACATATCTTTAGAAACATATCTAAAACAATCTGAGTATTGATGTTTTGAATTTGAAAAATCAACATTCATATCTTGTTTTGGTGTATTTAAAATTATATATTCTATTATATCGTTGTCTATTACCCATTTTGCAGGATCAGGATCAACAATGAAATGTTCATTAACGATGGGTTGAACAATAGTATTTTCATTGTTCTCTTGTTGTGTGTTCTCCTTCTCTTGTGTGTTTTCATCTCCTATTGACTTTGATTGTGTATTTTTGTCACTAACCGAAGAATAATTCTCATTTTCATTAAAAACTACATTTGACTTTAAATTTTCATTTGATGCACTTAAAAATATATTTATTTTAGGTATCTTTTTCATAAGGTTTTTTTCCTCCTCAATTTTTTGTTTAGCTTTTTTTCGAAATTGAGCGTTTTATCCATTCGAACGAAACAATTATATTATTATCAAGTTACAATAATTTCCGATCTACCCGAATACTTGTTGATAATGTATTAATGATGCTATAAATTATAATCAATGACAATACTATTCTAGAATGATTCAATGAAATAATATAAATACAATCAATAACTGATAATATAAATACTTAATACAATCAATAACTGATAATATAATTTATAAATACTATTATACTGAATACAATCAATAAGTATAAGATAACTGATAACAATTACATAATAAGAATAATTAAAAATTTAAATCAAAATGTAAAAGTTAAAAGTTGAGCCTACATACCCGTAACCCGATGAGGTGATGACTATTATAATTTATTGAGTGGTCAGTGGTCACTGCAGTCTGCACAACTGTTAACACATTATATATATGATATATCTGAATGAGAATCTCTGATTCTGAAACTTAAGACAAAGCCACGGCCCGCGTGAAGGAAACACTAGCAGTAGCGACTAGCCGTAGGTAAACCGTAAGTTGTAACTACTAACAACCTAATAGCCCGAATAGGTTTCAAAGGAACTCCTCCGCCGGCACCACGGATCAAGTTAATAAGTCCTACACTCCACAGACAGTCAGACTACAGTCTCCACTTGCAGTCTTGCTCGAGCCTTGGATCTGTTTTACTCGTGAATGCTTATGCGCGTCTGAGTAGACAGTAGACTGTAGGTACATTTATACACATGTCACAGCCTACAGGAATTTATTTAGGTCACGATTCACATTTATATCAATTCAAATTATTTTTTTTTTCAATTTTAAGCCGACTCAGACTGTCCAGCTGACTTTCACTTGCCACTTGGAAATTTGGAATTTTTTTAAAAAAAAGTGGCGCCCCCCATTTTGTGCGCCCTAGGTAACTGCCTAGGTTGCCTAGGGCAAGACACGCCCCTGTAAATCACACAAATACTAATTACTCACATAAATTTTTACGGTTGGCGAGTTGTTCAAACAACTCACATAACCAATCTTACATATATTATTATTTATTGTACTAACTAACTGACTTCTATGTGAGTACTAATAAAATATTCCTAACAACCTTAAAACTTATTACTATCTGTTATGTGCCACATAGTATTATAAAACATATTAACTCATTGGAGTTCATTTTGGAAGGGTATGAAAATTTGAAGGAAACAATTTTCTATAATGGCCAACATTCCCTGATAGATTTTGCACAACTTCAAGTTATGTTGATCATAGCATACCTAGTGGAAAGTGGCATATGGGACCATCATTCATTACTTTGACATCTTCATAAGAGTCTTCAAAATCATGTTCTTGTGTATGATGTACACCAATGGGACCCAAGTTATAGTTGTTACAAATTAGGCACGAGGATTGATGCCCCCTATTTGGATTTGTAATGATAGTATCTAATATGAATAATAGATTCATACTTATTCTTTATTCTGAAGTGTTTCTTGCAATAAACGGATTTTAAAATAAGCATCTTCCACTATTAAGATTTTTTTTACAACCTTTTATGTGCATATGTTTGCAAGTATTTCCGTATTCATGTTTATTTCATCACTAAATAATTAAATCAAGTAATCTCAAATCAACAATGTAAAATTAAAATTTGAAATGCTTTATCTTTTTTGAATTAATGTTGGAAATATCGAAATATCCTTTTTATGATATGTGATTGTTGACCTGGAATAGGTTCCATATCCATTCAAAAGGACTACTACTTGGTTGGGGAAAACCTAAATTTCTAGGTTCCATAATATTTTCTGACCCCCATTTGATTCTACAACCACTCCTTCCTATTTAGGTATGGTATATTATAGGGCCAGTAATTGAGAAGAACCCATGGTTCCCTTGTAAAGAGCAGGGCGAATTTTCATTCATGGTACATGGCCATGTAAATGTTATGTGGAAGATTTTTTCACTTTTAGTTGCATTTACGTTGACTTTAACTTATATGTATTAATTCTATAAATAATTTTTTTTGATATATGGATTCTGGAAGTATGTTTTGTTAACATTGCAAAAAAAATATTTTAAATAAAAAATTATTATGATTGCAAACATCTTATTACATGTAGAAAATAAATAGAGTATCATGCCATGATTTCAAATATTGGAGTACATCATTTCATTACTAATACTTAAATTAAATAAATTTAAATTTTCATTATCATAATTACCAACACAATATTTAAAATAATAAATGTATGTCACTTAAGATTCAATAGAACTAACTCAATCTAAAAATGAATCACAAGAATAATGATAAGGTTGTGTCCTTTAAAAATAATTACAATTAATATAACATTAAATTATTTGAATAACCACTATCAGCATGTAATATTTTCCGTCAATTCTATTTTTTTGTAATCTTTCATCCATCTATATTTCTTTTTCTTTCAAAGTGTTAATTTTTTATATTTAAAAGTCTCACTTGATAAACACATATATCTATGTCAATGGATAAATCCTCAAAATTTCCCAACATCTATTGTATCATTCATCACTTTCTTTGCTTTGTTATGCTAACTCTACTACCATTTTTTTCTTTTCTATAATAGATTTTTCCCATCCATATATCTTTTGGTCCATTTCTCTAAGAATTTCATCATTTTATGTCATTGAGTGAGTATCCAATTAAAGGTTTGACAAAAAAAAATCCAAAACATAATACTTGTTTTCACATAGCTTCTTGTATTCAATATCATTATCCATATAAGTTACACTCTCCTCCAACTATGATATTCTCATGTTTCTATCTTCTAAGGTTTGCTTGAGTGTAATCATATCTTCTTGTTGAATCTTAAAAATATTTACTTTGATGAGGTTGTTGAGTATGAGGCCAATATGGGTATTTATTAGTTACTATAAAGTATTAGTTTTTTTTTTTAATGTTTTTAGTATTTAGGATTCTTTTGGAAAATGTGTAAAGATCTATTTTTAGAAAATACATTTTCAGACCGAATGTGATAGTTAGAATGTAGTTCACTGAATGTGCACTTAACTGAGTTTAAATCATTATGCATTTATCCCCAAGTGGCAAGGTTCCATTTCTATGTTTAGATTACTAAATCTAGTCTTCTCTTGATCCATTTCTATTATTATAAGATATTTGTGCACCTAGGTTCACTAGGATGCATGATAGGTGTGCATGTCTCACCTAAAACTAATTTTAAATTCTTGCATGCTGACCATATGTTAGTAGTTGATAGTATTTGTAAACTCGAGTTTATTTTTAGTGTTATTTAGTTGAATTTAATTTTTTTGGATTAGGGTAAACTTTGAGGGTGTTGAAAAGACCCACATCCTTGTACAATTGAGGATTTTTTTGAGAGGATCCACAACCTATGGTAATAATGAAGGGGACCACCATTAGGAACCCATTTGAAGCAACCATGAAACCATAATGAAGATGCAACGACCATCGACAACAACCGAAATGAGTGGAGCAACAACCAATGATGAAATCGAGTGAAACAATAACCAACGACAACAATGAGAGAAGCAACAACCAACGACGATAGTGAGTGAAGCAACAACCAATGACAACAACGAGAGAAGAAACAACCAACAAGTGAAGCAAAAAATTACGACATCAGCGAGAGAAGCATCGACCAACATCAAAACAATGAGCAGAGAAGCCACAACTAGTGGCGAAACCACCTCCAAGGAGGATTGTGCCTCGGGGGGATTTGAACACGGGTGAGAAAACACAACCATGTGACTTGACTGCACCACTCCCACCCCATCAACTAGTTGAATTTAGTTCACCTAGGAGGTATATGAGTTATTATTAGTATTTTTACGCCCTTTTTATGCAACTTGAGACAAACATTATTGTAATGGCTATATTAGCCTTGTTTATTGTTTAATTATTTTAATGCAAAGTGGAGTGATTTTTTTCCAAGAAGTGTTACTTTTTTTAGTGTGTTTAGCTTTGATTTTAGTTTCAAGTATTTGGTAAGACACACCAACAATATTTGGACTCATTTTTTTGAGTAATAAAATGCATATTATGCCATCAATCTCACATACAAGTTAGTTAATAGTTAACATGGCAAGATCCAATGATGTTTAGCTTCATTTAAGAGGGTATTTCATATATGATTTTCTCTCCTTTGTCATCAAAAAATATCATTTTTATCAAATAATTGTTCAGAAAAAGCTTCATAAGGGTTTTATTCATTATCAAGAAAATTATGGCTTCATTAAATTCTACTTCTATGAATATCCCCATCTTCAAAGGTGACAAATTTGAGTATTGGAGAGATCAATTGAAGAGGATTTTTTATTTGGAAGGGAGTTTGGGAGAATGTTATCAATCGATACACTCCACATATATATTTGAATATTTTTTCTCAAGATTATAAGAGGTAAAAAAAGGAAGAAATAAGGCATATGCACAAGTTTTTCCTATCTCTAGAGTGCCATAGATACTAATATATATCCAAGAATTGCAAGAAGTAAGAATTACCCATAAGTCATGGAATACCTTGGAGACTTCATATTAAGGATTTTATAAGATAAGATATGCAAAACTCAAACCCTTAAAATGAATTTTGAGAATTTGAAAATGTCAAACAATGAGGGATTTGGAGAATATAACATAAAGATAAATGATTTAGTTCATAGAATGAGGTTTAATGGAGAAACTATAGAAAATATGTTTACTATAAGAAAATTTTGAGATCTTTGACACAAAGATGACTACATATTGTGATCACTCTTGAAGAGTTTCGGGACATGAACACTACAAGTTTTGATAAATTAGGGTATTCTCTCTTTATTCTAGTGTTTTTTAGTATTGTTTAGTTGACCTTAGTACACTTAGGATGTGTAGGAATTATTATTAGTCTTTTACTTTTCATACAAATTGAGATAAGAATTGTTGTAATGGCTATATTAGCCTTGTTTATTATTTATTTATTTTAATTCATAGTGGGGATTTTTTTCCCAAGAAGTGTTGATTTTTTCAATGCATTTAACTTTGATTGTATTTGCAGGCATTTGATTATACACACCAGCAAGCTTTGGATTCATTTTTGGAGTTATAAAGTGCATATTATGTTATCAATCTCACATACAAGAAAACTAGTTTAACTGCTAGTTGATTTGGCAAGATTGGATGATCTTTAGCTTCATTTAAGAGGGTATTTCATATCTATTTTTCCCTCCTTCCTCATCAAAGACCTTCATTTAATATATGATAATTGTTTAGATAGAGATTCAGAAGGGGTTTTTAGCCATTATCAAGAGAATAATGTTTGGCTACAATGAATTTTTCTTCTATGAATATCCCCATCTTCAAAGACAATAACTTTGAGTATTGGAGAGATTAATTGAAGAGGATTCTTGTTTGGAAGAGAGTTTGGAGAATGTTATAAATGGATAAAATCCACCTATATATTGAAATAATTTGTCTCAAGATAATAAGAGGGAAAAAACAAAATATGAAAAGGTAGATGCACAATTTTTTTTCTATATCTAGAATTCCATAGATTCTAGCATATATCCAAGAATTTTAAGAAGTTGAAATTCCCATGAGGCATGAAATACCTTGAAGAGTTTATATCAAGGCTCTAATATGGTAATAGATGTAGAACTTCAAACCCTTAAACTGAATTTTGAGGATTTGAGAATGTCATGCAATGAGGGAGTTGAGAATAATGTATAAATACAGACGATTTAGTTCAGAGAATGAGGATTTATGGAGAAACTATAGAAGAAATTTTATAGTAAGGAAAATTTTGAGATCTTTTACAAAAAGATGACTACATATTGTGATCACTCATGAGGGGCATCGAGACATGAAAACTACAAGTGTTGATGAATTAGTGGGTTCTCTCTTGAGTCTATTTCTAGTATTCTTTAGTTGAATTCAGTTCACTTAAGAGGTATAAGAGTTATTATTAGTATTTTTATTTTCATGCAAGTTGAGAAAAGTATGATTACAATGGTTATATTAGCTTTGTTTATTGTTTAGTTGTTTTATGCAAAGTAGGATGAATTTTTCCAAGTAGTGTTGTTTTTTCAATACATTTAACTTTGATTTTAGTTATAGGTATTTGATTATACAGACAAGAAAGATTTAGATTTATTTTGTGGAGTTTTACATATTATGTCGTCAATCTCATATACAAACAAAATAGTTTAACTAATAGTTAATTTGGTCAAGAATGAATGATATTTAGCTTTGTTCAAGAGGGTATTTCAAATATGATTTTCACTCCTTGTCAAAAAATTATTTTGGTATCAAATCCTTGTTTAGATAAAGTGATTTAACAAAATTTAAATCTTAATCAGAGAGCTAGTGATCAATCAGGTATATCATAAATATAAAATACAAACGTGCAATGACGAAAAAGTACAAGTAACAAGTAGAGGATGAGATTGACTTAGTTGATATTTGGTTATATGTATTGAATCTAGGCTAGAGTGACGATGGAATAATGGGATTGATTTGGACTGTGCATGCTTCATCCATGAGATACATAGTGATCTACGGGTGTGCCAAATAGTAGCGTCTGGGTATAGATAGGATCGTCTAGGGTGCTAGTGTATGATCTAGGTGCTAGTGTCCCAACGAATAATATAGATTTGGTTTTTTTAGTGTCTAATAGTGTCACTTTCACTTTCCTTCGTGTCACATCTACTTCGCTTTAGGGTTCTCTAGTTGCACACATGTACCTGCAAATCAAACCCTAACTACCTACACAAGGCTCAAACACACATTAGATGGAATAAAAGATGCATATTCTTGAGTCGGAATGACCTCGATAGTCACCCCAATGTGATTGTCATCAAGCATTGCATTACATTTAAGACTGCAATGTATTTCTATTATGTGTGTGTATGTGTGATAGAATTGTGTCCCTTGAAGCTAGGTTTCCCTTGTGTAATTTACACCAAGATAGAAGGCTATAACTACTTTGCCACCAAGATAATGTGTGTGATGGAATTCATAATTTTCCCTTCCTATGTAGTGAATAATTGATGCAGGAGAATCAAATTGAACAATTTAGGATAGGTAAATTTTGGTTCTTTCCATATTAGGAGAGTGCTCATAGGTGTTTGGAAGTTTGAATAGGTGTTTAGGTGCTCAAGAAGTTGAACTTTGTTAAGTTTTTCATTTTCTTGCCAAAATGAGAATTTAAAATTTCAAATCTGGTTATGAGAAATTTTGGAATTTTAAGTGAGTTTAAGGGGTCATATTGGTGTAAATAATTCTTGTAATGTGTGAATAACATCTTGGAGGTGAGTTAAAGACAATTTTATTCATAAGTCCTCTTTGAATCATGGTTACCAAGCTCTACATATGAGTTAAAAAATCCTAAAAGCTAGTTTTCAAGAGATGAGATAAGAAAAAGGGAAAGAGAGCTCAAATGGGAGTCAGTTATAAGTAGTTCTCATGGGGATACAATTGTGTGTAAGAATAATTTTAGAAATATAATCAAGTGGAATGGAGAGATGACTCTATTTTTACATTTATAGATTGTTTTTCTCCATAAGAATTATGTGGTAATGCATCTTTTTCCTTAAGAAGATGATTTATTTGTATGAGAACCTATAGGAGATTGTATGGGAATTATTTCATGGATTTTAGGAATTATTTGAAGTTAAAATTCTATGTTTTTCTTTTATCTTGTTGGTAAACACCAAGAATATTATTTAATGACTATTTTCCTTCAAGAAAATTCACCTATGATTCCTTATTTCTTTCATGATATAATGTTTTCTATGTTTGAAAACTTTTGGAAGGTGAAGAAAACTCTATTATAGGGGTTTCCATGAATATTTGAAGGTAGAACTCTATTTTTGATGTTTTTTTCATTTATTTGCTAAGAACTTTGTCTCCATAGACTAGGTCGGGTAAGAACTAACTTGGTTCAAAGTTCTAATTGTTCATTTTACTTTTCTATCAATATAGGAATGCGAAGAGGTGTAAGAAATACCCTTAGGATAGGTTTTAGAGTTTGAAATTGAATAACATTCATTTTAGGAGGTTTTAAACACTATCGAGCTGTCTCAGAAACCTTCACTAGGGTTTAGGAAAAATTAAAGTTTGAAGAAGTGAATCATCAAATCAAGACTTGAAACTTGATAATTTTTTTGAGGATCTATTAAAGATAGATTTTCAAGGTTTTTAGGGTTAGAGTTAAGCCACAAAACACCAGTTCATGACAGTTTGGAGGATAGGTGATGGGGCCAGAATATGTTCGATTAATGTATAATATATGATCTCATCTTACTCTCCTTTTTATTAAGTTGATTACATTTTGTGACTTTTAGTTGATCTGATATGAGTTAGGATGTAATTATCTATCTTTTGATTGATTGTGATTCTAATGTTAAAAGCTCTAGAATTCCTGACACGAAGTGTGTGTTTGAAATTTAGTTTTGTAATAAAGTAGGTCTAATCAGTCAAGGAAATGAAGCAGGTAGCGTTCAATATGTTTTTGGTAGCATCTGTTCCTACACATAGCTTAGTTCCAAAAACTTCCAAGCTAGTTCTGGAACTCCATCACACAGTCATCATTTAGTTCCGGAACTTTCAGACTTAGTTCCAGAACTCCAATAATTAGTTCCAGAATTTTCAGACTTAGTTCCGGAACTCCTGGGTATAGCTCTGGAACTCTCACGGTGTTGATCCTTAATGATTTCCTATGGTTCTGGAACTTCTCTGAAGTTCTGGAACTGATGGGAGTTATCTATTCTAACCACATCCAGAGATTTTACATCTACGACCCTTTCAATCAGGAAAGGATGAGAAGATTTCTGAACATAGATCCAAGGATAGTTATCTTACAGCTATCTGATCAGCCACAATCTGACTCAGCATCTATTCTGGGCATGATTCGATTTCATCAGAATCGTTGAGACAAATGTGATTGTAAAATGTATATAAAATCAGACCTGCAATAGATAGATAATATATAGAATATGATATGAGATAGATATAGAACAGAGAAGAGAAATATAGACTAAGTACTCAGATCCAGTATGTTTTGTAATACCGAATGTTTTATCAATAAAATAGCCATTCCTATTTGAGAGAATTCTGAGTTGTTAAATCTTGATTCGAGGAGGAGCAAGGGCCCACTCCCCCAAGGACCAGGATATTCATTTATTTGGTATTTATATTTCTTCAGCAAATAGCTTAGATCTATTAATTCTGTATTGTTTTAATTCTTTCAGTTAAACTTTGTTGTATACTTGTTCCTGCAGGTGTTTAGATAGATTCTTATATTTCTTGCAATTGTTTTCAAGCATTCTAAATTGAGTGTGTTTAATTCCAAAAGCAAGTGTGTTTACTTTCAAGAAGCAAGTGTGTTTATTTCCAACAAGCAAGTGTGTTTGTTTCCATTCTGCACAGTGTGTTTCCTTTCAACAAAGCTTTCAGTGTGTTTACTTTCAACAAGTTTTCATAGTATGATTTAAATAAGGTTTTACCAAGAAGTCCTTAAGACATTGAAGAGATCCCCAGAAAATACAAAAAAATAACTACAGTCAACTACTAGATCAATAAGATTACTCTTGTTGCATATAGCTTTAGACACACCCCTGGTTTGATATGACATCAACAAGAAGTTGATTAAATGAAGGGAATAACGACACCCATCATTTTTGGCGCCATTGTTGGGGAACACTAGTTGGAACTTTCTAATTAAGTGTTAGCAAGAGCAAAAAAATCATACATCTAGTAGTTGAAGGATCTTCCCTACTATATCACAAAATATATGAGTAGACCAAGAGACTCACAGGGTAGATTCCTCCCAAAAACATCTTCACAAGAATTCATAACATCCTCTAGTCAAAGTAAGGAAATTGATCAAGAATTGGAGGCACCATCATCCCACTGTCAGACAAGAAACAAAATTTCCATTTTTGGAATTCTTAGATCAGTCACCTGAAGGAAGTGGAACTTTTAGGAGAAGGCTTATTACTCAAGATCCATTTAGGGTGAGTTTTGATTCTCAATTGAGTAGTCAACCTCCTACTCCTGATTTTTCACCTTCCCAAGGCATACCGCTTACCACATTAATTGGGAGGAAAATTCAGAAAATATTTTTAAAATGGCACGAGAAGCTGAGGGAGTACCTGATAGGACCTTTACTTATCCAATCCAATTGGGAGATGATGATACATCAATGAAAAATATCTCACCTGCACATTTACCCACATTTAGAGGGATGTCATCTGAAGATCCTGACCAATTTTTGTTTGAGTTCAAGGTACTATGTCAGACCTATGATTATAAAATAGATAATCAAAAACTCAAGTTGTTTCCATCCACTTTGAAGGATGCAGCAATGAGGTGGTTCATGGGATTACCATCCAACTCTATTAGCACTTGGGCACAAATGGAGACTGCCTTCCTAGATAAATACCAAGATTATTGTAGAGGGAGAAATAGGAAGGAAGAATTCTTCAAAATCAAGCAGGAGGAAGATGAAAACATAGAAGACTATTTAGACAGATTCCTCTTTGTTAGCAAAAGATGTGGATTTGTGCTTTCAAGAGGAGTTAAGTAAAACCATTTTTCTTAAAGGCTTGGATGACGAATCTAGGGAAGCCCTTAACTTGATAGGAGGTGGAGACATTGATCAGATAAGAATGAATGGAATTAAGGAGATTTGTAGAAGCTATTCCAGAACTAGAGGTGGACCTAGAAAAGGAAAATCAGTGAAAATTCTGAATCCAGATATGAACAAACTAATGGATGAGTTAGCAAACTTTAAAACAGACATTTTAGTGCAATTAACCTCTACTATGGATGGATTACAAGCTAAAGCAAATGCCAAAACTGAACCATTGGCTATGTATTGTCCTAGATGTAGGAAGAAGCATGCATTAAGAGACTGTCCTTTGGATAAAACATAAATGTGTCTTATCTGTGAATCTAAAGAACATGATACTGATGTTTGTTCTTTACTTCTAGTTATTAAGAATCAGCTTAAACAAACCAGTGCCTCATCTACAACAGAAGAATTGAATTTTGTTCAGAGACAACCTAACCAAGGGTAGTTTATGCCAAGATCAGTCCCTAATCCCTGGACGATGCCATGGGCTGCTCAGTCAGTACCACAAAATTGGGGACAACCACCTTGGGTACCTCAACCAACTTGGAACCCTCAAGATTGGGAAAATCAAGCTTGGTATGCTCAGGGACATCAACAACCATGGGCTGGTCAAGGAAATCCTTATGCTTGGTCACAACCTAGATGGAACCCTAGTAATTATTCTCAAGGAAGAACATATCCAAATCAGAATCAACAGGCCATCATGGGATCTCCTGCACAAAATTCACAAACTAAGAATGTAGTCCAAACACAAATGCCAGCACAGCCAGTAGCAAATCCAAGAAACAAACAAACAACTCTTGTTTATGGAACAGAACCAGAAAAATCAGTTGATTTACATGCTATGGATTGTAAGGATATTCAAACTAGATCTGGGAAAATCATTAACAGTCCACCCCTTATAATCACTGAAATGACAGAAGAAAATGAAATCCCTAGTACTATTGTTCCAAAAGAGGATATAGAAAGAAAAGAAAAGGAGCCAGATAGCAACACTACTGAGACTCCATTTCCAGAGAGATTTAAAGAAGCTATAGAAATCAAGGAGTCTGAATTGGTACATGAACTAAGGAAATTGAATATTGAAATACCATTGTTACAAGCAATTAAAGAAATTCCAGAATTGAACAAATTAATCAAAATGTTATGTATGAAAAATCCTGGAAGGAAGAAACAGTACCCCAAGACTATCAAAGTAGATGGGAAACTTGTTGATTTATTAGCAGGAAAACTTTTACTTCCCAAATACGGAGATCCTGGAAGTCCTGTTATTTTTGTCTCTATAGGAAATAAGGATGTACATAATGTTTTGGTAGATTTGGGAGCTGGCTATCAATGTAATGACAGTGGATACTCTGAAAACATTACCATTAATGGGTATACAACCTACTAATACCATATTGCAGATGGCAGACTAGTCTGTAGCAAAACCAGAAGGAATTATTGAAGACGTGGCAGTTATGGTGGAGTCATGGGAATATCCAGTTGACTTCCTTATACTGCAGCCAAAAGGTAAAACATTGGGTTATCCCATTATTTTGGGTAGACCATGGTTAGCTACAGTTGTTGCTTTAATAGATTGCAGGTCAGGTGATATGACAATCTCGAATGGTAAGAACTCTAAACAAATTTCCTTATATCCTACTACATGACCTTTTACTGACAATCATGAACAATTGTGGGTTGATTCTCCTGAAACTAATAAGAAAAATTTGTCTTCTTTGGCTATGATCACATTGCAGGATCATGTAAGAGAAGTAGAAGAGATGATTAATCCACCATTGGATGAGAACCAGTTGTCCTTGAAGCAATCATAAATAGTTTCTGATCTGAAACCCGTGAACTTAGTTTTGGAACCCATGAACTTACATGCGGCTATAGTTCTGGAACCACCACATTTAGTTCTGGAACCACGACAACAACAGTTCTCTTTGATTGAAAATGATTTCACTCTGGAGGAATGAGATTTCTCATGGGGAGAGGATGAATCAGTAGCTTCAGTTTCAAGTACATCAGGAAGTGGTGAAGAATTTCTAGAAAGTAGCAGTGACGAAGAATTTGGCCTGCAAAGAGATAAGTATCATAATTCTCATTACTGTCCTTTTTCCAGTATTCTGTCTCAAGGAACTTTTGGAGATGTTGCTACATACCATATGTTGTTACCACATGCATGTCCATTAAATAATTTAATAAAACCCTTCCCACAAATCAGTTCATCACATATTGGAACCAAGCATGTTGAAATTCAACCAGGGTAAAACTTTAAACATTAACAGCTGGTTGAAGGATGATGAAGAAGCTAAATTGTTTGATGTTCTAAAAAATCATACTAAAGCTTTTGCTTGGGATTACAAAGACATGAAGGGGATTCATCCAAGTATCTGCACTCATCACATCTATACTGAAAACATTAAACCAGTTAGGCAGCCTCAAAGAAGGATTAACCCAGCTTTAAGGGATATAGTCAAACAAGAAATTGAAAAACTATTACAAGTAGGTTTTATCTACCCTATCTCAGATAGTCAGTGGGTATCTCCTCTTGTAATTGTTCCCAAAAAGAATGGAAAATGGAGAATATGTGTTGACTATAGGGAACTGAACAAAGCCATAATGAGAGATTATTTTCCCTTACCATTCATAGATCAAGTCCTAGATAACCTTTCAAGTAAACAGTACTTTTCTTTCTTAGATGGCTTTAGTGGGTACAATCATATCAGAGTTGCTGCTGAAGATCAGGACAAAACTACATTTACATGTCCATGGGGAACCTTTTCCTATAGGGTGTTACCATTTGGTTTATGCAATACTCCTGCAACTTTCCAGAGAGTTGTACTTGTAATCTTTGTTGATCTAAAAAATGATTTTGTTGAGGTATATATGGATGACTTCACTATACACAGGAGATACATTTGAAGATGCTTTGAGAAATCTAGATAGAGTGTTAACAAGATGTGAACAACACAACCTGTCTCTTAGTGATGAAAAGTGTTTGATGATGGTGGATGAGGGGATTGTATTAGGACACCATATTTCAAAAAAAGGAATTCAGGTGGATCAAAACAAAATTAGGATCATTTCAGATTTACCTATTCCTCAAACCCCCATAGATATCAAATCATTTCTAGGGCATGTTGGGTACTATAGGTGCTTTATAAAATATTTCAGTAAAATTGTTGCCCCCATGTTTAATTTTCTAACTAAGGACTGTGAATTTCTTTGGGATGAAAAGTGTCAGCATGCTTTTGAAGAAATTAAAGATAAATTAATCAGTGCCCCAATATTGAGAGGACCTAATTGGGAAAATCCATTTCATATCCAAACAGATGCCTCAAATTATTCCATTAGTGCAGTATTGGGACAGAAAGATGAGGAAGGAAAGATGTATGCCATTTATTATCTTAGCAAGAATCTTACTCCCACTGAAAATAATTACACCACCACTGAAAAAGAATTTCTTGTTATGATTTATGAAATCAATAAATTCAGACATTACATTACAGGGTACAAGATATTTGTACACACAGATCATTCAGCAATTAAGTATTTAATGAACAAACTAGTTGTTGGAGGAAGAATAATTAGATGGTTATTACTTTTGTAAGAATTTTATATTACCATTGTAGACAATCCAGGTAAATCTAATGTGGTAGCTGATTTTTTGTCAAGACTAACCACCACAGGGGAGAAAGATCCAGTCAAGGATAACTTTCCAGATGAACAACTGTTTGCAATCTCAGCAAGTACACCATGGTTTGCTGATATGGAAAATTATCTTACAACAGGGAAGTTTCCTCCTTTCACTAAGAAACAAATAAAGAAGTTAATTAAAACTCAGTGCACAATTCAAATGGTTAAATGGAATGTTATTTAAATGTGGTCCTAATTTTGTCTTGCGCAGGTGTGTAAGAGAGGATGAAATCTTTGACATCCTCAGAGCATGTCATGATGAACCAAGTGGAGGACACTATTCAGTGAAAATAACAACTCATAATATACTTGGCACTGGTTATTATTGGCCATCTATGTACAAGGATGTGAAGAGATATATCAAGCAGGTGTGATCCTTGTCAAAGGATGGGACATCCAACTTTCACCAATGAAATGCCTCTTCAACCTCAAGTTGTGGTTGAACCATTTGAGAGATGGGGATTGGATTTTGTTGGTCCCTTTAATCCTCCTTCACAAGGGAAGGAATATATTCTTGTGTGTACTGACTATGTGACAAAATGGGCAGAAGTGCAGGACATTGACAAATGCCACTGAAGAAGCAGTTGTTGATTTCCTTTGGAACATAGAATTATGATAAAGTTTAGAGCACTGAGGAGCATAGTTTCAGATTAGGGACCACAATTCATGTCTAATATGATCCAATATTTCACAAGGTATTACCAAATCAATCATAGGAAGTCATCTCCTTACCACCCATAGTCAAATGGACAAGCTGAAGTAACAAACAGAGAATTGGAGAACATCCTTACCAAAATAGTTGAAGCTGGGAGAAAAGATTGGGTAAAGAGACTACCTGAAGTTGTCTGGGCTTATAATACAACTTGGAAAACTACAATAGGGTTTTCACCATATAAATTAGTCTATGGGAAAAATCCCTTGTTGCCTATAGAGTTTGAACTTCAGACATTGAGGACAATAATAAAGGTGGGAATTGAGTTGAATGCAGCTCAAAAAGAAAGAATCCTTCAACTCAATGAGTTAGATGAATTAAGGATGGAAGCACTTCAGCAGACAGAGATAATTCAAGAGTAAAGGAAGCAATGGCATGACACACATATCAAGAAAAGACAATTCAAAGTAGGAGATTGGGCATTGTTGTTTGATTCTAAGTACCAACAATTCAAGGGAAAATTGAGAACCAGATGGTTGGGACCCTATCAGATTGAGCAGATATTTGACAATGGTTCTATTCAGTTACTTCCCATTGATGGTAGTAGCATAACACTCTTGGTCAATGGACATAGGCTGAAACTCTATAGGAAGCCTCCCACTAAGGATGAATTCTTGAGGAAGATTGAAGCAGACAAAGAATTTGATCATATGGAAGAACCCAGTTCTTCCAAAATGATCAAATAACCAGATGATAGATCCAGAATAAAGGGAAGAAGATGAAAACCAGCAAATGGCATTTTCTTCCCCCAAAAAAATAAAAAAAATAAAATAAATAAATAAATAATAAATAAATTCTCTCAAAGGTCAATTGAAAACCAGCAAATGGCGGTTGACCTCTTTTTTTGGCTAGTTCAAATAAAAGGGAATTCTTTTGAATTCCAGTTGTCTTATCTAATCATGTTTTGTTCCACTTGTAGGAATGATGAGTCATCATAGCAAAAGGATTACATCATCAAGGATGGTAATTATATCTTTTAACTTATTTAGGGTTGAATTAAATGTTTGCATGTGTGATTTGACTTAATTTAAAAGTAGGTATGATGAGTCATCTATTTATACATTATGATTACAAGTGTGTAATCATGAAGATGATTTGGATGGAATAAGTGGCGGCATGGTTATCATTAGTAATCATTATTGCAAAAATCAAGTGAAATAAGTTGCAGAGATATTTTGAGGAAGGAGCAGTGAATTAAGTTTGTGTTCCGCAGCAAAGAACAGAGAATTCAGCAGCTAAGAACAGAGGTTCCATAGCTAAGAACAGAGGTTCTGTAGCTAAGAATAGAGGTTCCACAGCTAAAGTCATCAGTTCCACAGCTAAGCAAGAGGGCCTGCAACCAATTTTACACAAAATCAAAAGAGACAAAACTTGAGCCGATATGGGGATTAAAAAGAAATCAGAACCAGAGGATGATTCCCAGCTGCTCGCAGATGAAGAAGTGGCATCCATCTTTGAGCATGTAGGATGGCTAGAGTTCTTGAAGAAATTTTCAAGGCATAATGACGAATTGGTAAGAGAATTCATCATAAACCTAGAGCAATCCAGGACAAAGGTGAGAAATATATTTATTCCTTTTTCTGTAAATACTGTAAGTAACGTGTTCTAGAGTGCCAATTGTGCATGTCCCACAACCTACCAAAGGGACTTTGAAAGAACTGGTTGAAGTCTTACTACAAGAAGGAGAAACTGAACCCCAGTACATCTACAATACAAAGAAAATCATAAAAGGGGTCAGAAGGGCCAGTTTTCCCAAACCCTTTGACAGGGTTGCATTTTGGATAGTGAAATATTTAACCTGTGATGGTCAATTTGGGTCTGTGGGAAAAGAAGTCCTAAAAATGCTCATATATCTGAAGTATGGAGCCAAAAAACCTGAGTACATAATAAACCTTCCAGGGTTTCTTTTTTATTCTATCCAGACCATGGCTCAAAGGTATTCCTTGGGGTGTTGGGACAATCAGGCATCACGGTCTAATTCATTTAATATGCCAGCACCATTTTCTATCAAAGAAAAATGGAGAATAAATTTGGGACAAGTTTCTTGGCAAGTTCAAGAAAAACCCTAATATTATCAGAAGGACAATTCCAGCCCCATTCTCTCCTTCAACTAATCTAGAAATTGATGCCCCTGTAGAAGAACAAAGGGAAATGGAAAGAGAGAATATACCAAAAAGAAGAAGGTCTGTGAGAAAGATCAAAATAGCAGAGCCTTCTGTACCTTTGAAGGAAATTCCTTCTTCTGCAGTAGCTTCAGGGGAGCCAATATCTGTCTCTGACGGTGATAGCTCACCCATGCAAGAGCAAGAAAGAATAGTAAGAAGAAGCTCTAGAAGGAAATCCACCGCTTGGGCATGTTGAAATTCCCCAGAGAAGAAAAATTCATAAGAGGTCAAGGGAAACCCCAGAGGGAAGGAGTGAGTAGGAAAGGATGGAAAAGGAAGCTGTTGATATTTTGGGTAGCATGGCCATGACTCCTCCTGAGCCAAGTCAAGCTGAAATGGACAGAGGAGAGGAGAGACTTGAAGAGAAAGATTTTTAGGAATTGGCTGAACCATCAGCATTGCCACATGAAGAAGAAGAGTTGGCATCCTAGAGAAGAAAAGGAAAATTTCCTTTGATAGAGGAAGAATGCCCAACTCCTCAAGTAATTTCAGAGGAAGAAGAAAGACATCAAGTTAAACAGGCTCTGTTCTTGTCTAGAGCAGAGCTCATTATCAGAGAAAAGGATGAGGAATTGGATTTCCTCAAACTCAAATTAGAACAAAGGGAAATGCTCATTGGAGAGCTAACAACTCAGCTTGCAGCCAAGACTAAGGAATTATCAGCAACCAAGAAACAACTGATAGAAAAAGAGGAAGAATTTCAGACTTCCAGAAAATAGAGTGTTGTGTCCACAGTCTCTGCACAAACTGAGTTAACCTATTTTCCACTCAAACAGCTATGGAATGACACTTGCAGGGAACTCAGAGAATCCAAAACATCAAATGAAGAATTGAAGACCAAGATGGAAGAAGAGAAGAAGGCAAGAAAAGAATGGGAAGAAAATTTTTATAAGGAGGAAGGAAATAAATATAAATGTCTTGCAAAAATTCATATGGTCTGTATTATGAGTGAAAAATTGCTTGCCTGCAGGAGGCCCTCTCCTGCATATAGTGTGTTTTTAGAAGAGAAGTTCATTCACTGACAGTTGTCAAGGATTGCATGTGGGCTTCCACATGAACTAAAAGATGAATCTGAATTCATGACAGCTTACTCTCTATCCATTCCTGAGCAGAAAAATCTTCTGTGTGAATTTTATCTTTGTAATTTTATGCTAGAGAAAAACACAAGATTTATGATCAATTTGTATGTGGGGGAGAGCCAGCTCAATGCATTTGTCTCTGTTCTACAAAACCAAATTGCATGGAAGGAAAGGGAATCTGAATTTTTATTGAAAGCTAGCTCAACAGGTCTCTGTATGAGAGCTCATTATGGTAAACCTTCTGCCTTCCTCACACATTTTAGAACTCATGCCTTTGATGAGAGATTCAAGACACATTATCTTGCCATTCTGCAAAAGAGTATTGATGCCTTCACCTCCTATGAGGAGGAAAAGTTTGAAGATATTTATGAAGGATGCTCAAAGAGGTGGGAACTCCTTACTGTTTCCTTGAGAAGAAGGGAAGTAATTTCCCCTACAAATCTGATCTAGAGTTTAGAAAGGGAAAAAACATTATGCACAATAATTCCCCAAGTCAATGAAACCTATGGGAAAATATGGATGGGAATGTGAACAAGGCCCCCTCTACTTCTCACCCCCATGTCTCCTTGGAAAAATAGAGAACCTCAAGATCCTACTGAATTTGAAGAGTGGGAGAGGAAAATAGAAGCAGGAGCAGGGTACAGTACATCTAAGTTTAAACATTGGAAAATCTAGTTTCAGCCATTTGATCTGAGCAATCAAATGGAATGCAGAACATATAACCCCACTTTTGAAGAATGAAGTTTGTAAAGGGACTTACAAACAAGTAATTTTGGGGGAAATGATGAGGCCAGAATATGTCCGATTAATGTATAATATATGATCTCATCTTACTCTCCTTTTTATTAAGTTGATTGCATTTTGTGACTTTTAGTTGATCTGATATGAGTTAGGATGTAATTGTATGTCTTTTGATTGATTGTGATTCTAATGTTAAAAGCTCTAGAATTCCTACACGAAGTGTGTGTTTGAAATTTAGTTTTGTAATAAAGCAGGTCTAATCAGTCGAGGAAATGAAGCAGGTAGCATTCAGTATGTTTTTGGTAGCATCTGTTCCTACACAACTTAGTTCTGGAACTTCCAAGCTAGTTCTGGAACTCCATCACACAGTCATCATTTAGTTCTGGAACTTTCAGACTTAGTTCTGGAACTCTAGTATTTAGTTCCAGAAATTTTTGGACTTAGTTCCAGAACTCCTGGGTATAGCTCCAGAACTCTCATGGTGTTGATCCTTAATGATTTCCTATGGTTCTGGAACTTCTCTGAAGTTCTGGAACCGATGGGAGTTATCTATTCTAACCACATCCAAGATATTTTCATCTATGACCCTTTCAATTAGGAAAGGATGAGAAGATTTCTGAAATGTAGATCCAGGGATAGTTATCTTACAGCTATCTGATCAGCCACAATCTGACTCAGCATATATTTTGGGCATGATTCGATTTCATCAGAATCATTGAGACAACTGTGATTGTAAAATGTATATAAAAGTAGACCTGCAGTAGATAGATAATATATAGAATATGATATGAGATAGATTATAGAACAAGAGAAGAAAAATATAGACTAAGTACTCAGATCCAATACGTTTTGTAATACCGAATGTTTTATCAATAAAATAGCCATTCCTATTTGAGAGTAATTCTGATTTGTTAAATCCTGATTCGAGGAGGAGCAAGGGCCCACTCCCCCCAAGGACCAGGATATTCATTTATTTGGTATTTATATTTCTTCAGACAAATAGCTTAGATCTGTTAATTCTGTATTGTTTTAATTCTTTCAGTTAAATTCTATTGTATACTTGTTCCTATAGGTGTTTAGATAGATTCTTATATTTCTTGTAATTTTTTTTCAAGCATTCTAAATTGAGTGTGTTTAATTCCAAAAGCAAGTGTGTTTACTTTTAGAAGCAAGTGTGTTTCCATTCTACACAGTGTGTTTCCTTTCAGCAAATCTTTCAGTGATGTTTACTTTCAGCAAGTTTTCATAGTATGATTTAAATAAGGTTTTACCAAGAATTCATTAAGACATTGAAGAGATCCCCTAGAAAATACAAAAAAATAACTACAGTCAACTACTATATTAATAAGATTACTCTTGTTGCATATAGCTTTAGACACACCCTTGGCTTGCTATGACATCAACAAGAAGTTGATTAAATGAAGGGAATAATGAAACCTATCAATAGGCATGTAGGTACTTAAGAATACCTAATTGTAGTTTTTCTCTTAGTGAGTTGGAGGGTTTAGACCGAGTTTTAGAACCTGAAATTTTGTACAGAGCAAGATTGACATAAAGGGTATTCATAGTGGAAATTAGTTCTTCGTAACTCCTTATGGAACTTTCTATACAATAAGATTTGAATTTTTTGAGGGCTACAAGCCTAATGGAACAATCATAACAAGATAGAAGGTTGAAGACCTAACTTGTTATGGTTTCTTGTGTTGTATTGCATCAATAATGCAACCCAATTATAGTCTTCAAGTGTTCCTTTTTCCTAATTAGTAGATAGAAAATAACGACCTAGTTTCCCCTTAGAATAGTTAGTAGGTTGTGTATATATATGATTCCTTTCTTTGAATTTAAATGTTAAAAACACTAGAAGCTGACCCATAGTGATAAATATAAAATTAGAAAAATATGAACAATTGGTGTGTAACTTAAAAATATAAAAATCAATTGAGAGAATAGAAGCACCCACATGGGGATAATAACGTCATCCGTTCATGTCCCCTATTGGGCACTTATGTCCAAAAAAATCTAAAGATAAATTAGATAATGTTTAGTTGGGTAACACATTGTGAGATGTCCAAAAGTAACAGGATAATTCTAGAAAAGTAGAGGAAAAAATCATGGGAAGGTAAAATAATTTCAATTTAAAGCAAAATAGGTGTTATCAATGTCTAGTTTTCTCACTTAGGAATCATGCATAGAACAAAATACAAGAGGCGTAATGTAATAATAATAGGTGCATATTTTTTTGTATACACAAAGGTTAAGAATGGTTTTCAAAAATTATTAGGAGAACTACATGGATTCATTTAATTTTGCTTCTATGAATATCCCCATCTTCAAAGGTAACAACTTTGAGTACTAGATAGATCAGTTAAAAAGGATTCTTGTTTGGAAGTGAGTTTGAGAGAATGTTATAAATGGATACAATCCACCTATAGATTGGAATATTGTGTCTCAAGATCATAAGAGGGAAAAAAGAAGAATAAAAGGTAGATGCGCAAGATTTTTTATCTTAAGAAATTTGTAGATACTAACTATCCAATAATTGTAATAAGTGAGAATGCCCATGAGGTATAAAATTTATTGGAAAATTCATATCAAGGCTTTGCTAAGGTAAGAGATGGATAACTTCAAACCCTTAAAATAAATTTTGAGAATTTTAGAATTTCATACAATGAGAGAGTTGGAGAATATTACATAAAGATAAATGATTTAGTTCATAGAATGAGTGTTTATGGAGAAGCTATAAAAGATAAGTTTATATTGAGAAAAATAATGAGATCATTGACACAAAGATGAGTGCAAATTGTGATCACTCTTGAAGAGTGCCGAGACATGAACACTAAAAGTGTTGATGAATTAGTGGGTTCTCTTTTGAGTCTATTTTTAGTCTTCTTTAGTTGTCTTGAGTTCACTTAGGATGTGTACGATTTATTATTTTTCTTTTTCTTTTCATGCAAGTTGAGACAAGTAGTATTGTAATGGTTATATTAGTCATGTTTTATATTTAATTGTTTTAATACAAAGTGGGGAAAAATTTTCTAATGAGTGTTTATTTTTTCAATGGGTTTTGATTTGATTTTAGTTATAGATATTTTATTAAATAGAGCACCAAGATTTGGATTTATTTTGTGGAGTTATACAATGCATATTGTGTCATCAATCTTACATAAAAGCAAACTAGTTTAATAACTAGTTACTCAGGGAAATATTGGACGATCTTTAACTTCATTTAAGAGGGTATTTCAGATCTGATTTTCAATCCATCCTCATCAAAAAAATTCATTTGTATAAAATACATGTTCAAAATGGTTTTAGCCATTTTTAGGAGAATTATGGCTCTATCGAATTTGGCTTCTGTGAATATCCCCATCTTCAAGCCGAATAATTTGAGTATTGGAGAGATCAATTGAAGAGGGTTATTAATTAGAAAGGAATTTGGGAGAATGTTATCAATGGATACACTTCAACTATAGATTAAAATACATTGTCTCAAGATTATAAGAGGGGAAAGAAGGAAGAAGAAAAGGAAGATGCATAATATTTTTATTATCTCCTACGTGTTGTAAATCCTATCCTATATCCAATAATTGTAGGAAGTAATAATGCCCATGAGGCATGTAATTCCTTGGAGACTTAGTATAAATACTTTACCAAGGTAATAGATGCAAAAACTCAAACCCTTAAAATGAATTTTTAGAATTTGAGAATGTTAGACAATGAGGGAGTTAGAGAATATTGTATAAAAGATAAATGATTTAGTTCTTTAAATGAGGGTTTATGGAGAAACTATAGAAGATAAGTTTATAGTAAGGACAATTTTTATATATTTGACACAACTATGACTACATATTTTCATCACTCCTAAGTATTTTTGGGACAAGAAAACTATAAGTGTTAATGAATTAGTGGGTTATATCTTGTCCCACGAGGATAAGATGAGACTATATAGAGGAGATTCATAAAAGACTTTAGAAAAGGCACTAAAAACCAAAACAAGTAATTATAAGAAGAAATGTCAATATCAAATCATAAGTAAAGGTTGTTGGAAGAACAATGATTGGGGGGGGGGGGTGAATTAGTCCTTTAAAAACTTACTTCAATTGTGTTTAACCATTCAATATTCACTATCCATTATATGAGCAATATCAAAACCATTAAGCAACATATCAATCATTCACATAAGAATGAAACAAGAGAGAACGCATGAACACCATATTTAAGTGGGAAACCCTCAAAGGGAAGAAAATTCACTGATCCTATGCATATATTACTCAATACAAAGGAATATTATGAATATTACACATTACAAGAGATTTTTTTAGCGAGACACCAACCCCACAACGAACACCAACCCCTAGTTTAGTAGGGCACCAACCCAATAAGGAGCACCAACCCCTAGTTTAGTAGAGTACCAACTCTATAAGGAGGAACCAACCCCCTATATGACCAAACACCCACTTAACCACCTAAATATGAATATCACTTGATGAACTTGTCGATTCAACAACTGATTGTGATCACTTTGTCAACTCTCTTCACTAAAAACCTTCTCAAAAAAACTTCTTGTCTTCTTCACTCTATGAATTCTTTACTAAGCATGATTAGGTCAAGTTACCTATCTCTCCATATGTAGAACACACTCATAAAATCATGAAAATTATCTCTACCCTCTCATCATGGTCACTAAGATCTGCAACACGTCCTCAATCAACTCTCTAGCTCGCTCATCCTCATGCACACCAACTAGGTCATGTATGGATGACATTCTTCAAGTTCACCATTTTCATATCAACATCATATAATACTTATCCATCATTCTGAAGACCTCATATTTTTCAATTCTTCCCTGATATCCTGCTCATACCTTCTTCCAAAATTCGTTACACACCCATCTTTCTAATTCACATAAATGAGCCTTCTAAACTAGCTTATATACCTATCTTATGCACCCACATAATGTAGGTAGGCATTCATAGAGCATATATCACCAAAACATAATAAAAAAATCATGAGGACATCATACAAAAGACCATATAGATTGGTCATATCACCATCATACCAATTTTTCTCTATTAGGTCTCTAAAAGGCCTAATTACACCAAAAAGCCTTCTTTCTAAAACCAAAACATTTTGTGCCAACGTAGCCATCACCAAAGCCTTGAATCAGCTAAATAAAATCATAAAATACCTCATCATGTATGCACCATACCTGGAAATCTCTGCATCATCACATCATGCCATGAAATCATCTTAAGAACATGCTTGTTCTTGTGCACCAAATCCTAGACCTCAAAGATGAGGATCACTACCACATCAAATGACCTAAGACATGTAAGTATTATATATCAATGGAAATCAATTGATATCAGATACATCACTAAGTACTCATAATGCAAAAAATCATACATTAGATTCCTTAGAACACCTATATAAGCAGACTATCCTAAAACTACCATTTCGTCCCCAAAAACCAGTCTTCAAAGATAGGGCAAACTTAGCATTTTAAGACCTCAAACATGATCTGAAATTAAAACTCCCATGCTTCCATAAATGATAACTGATAGATTAGGTTCAATGGAAAACTTTGTCACAAACTGAAAAATCTCCAGAAACTTGTAGGTTTGAGTGGGGTCCACATACAGTCAAGACACTAAACAACCACCATAAAAAATATTGAAGATTCATATACAAATTCCAATCATCACATTTGAGAAGACAATCAATTCTGAGCATTCCATAAACTTTTCTCTAGTCGCTCTCAAACTAGGGTTTTGAATTCATAACAGAGCAATTTTGGTGTTAACGATGGTTCATAAAACTATGATGATCAAAATAGATCATTCCACATAGAAATTATTCTTAGGATACCTATTAAACTTTCACCAAAATCTCATCTTCCCATGCAAAGCACATACTCTCCAGTGAGCATCAAAAAGTCAACTTCAAGCTCAAAATCTTACCTCCTTGAACTTGATAAGGGAAAAAATTGCATAACATGCCTAAAGTTACAAACCAACACCTTAAACTTGGTCCATAACTCAATAATGACCTTATCCAAATTTTCCAAAGATTACCTTTTCATATCCATGCTAAAATATCACCAAGCTATCTCATTTAACCGCTTAGGATTTTTTTAATAGGTTAAGTGTAGACCTAGAAAACATGCCTTCACCTTAAACTTGCACTCTTAGAAACTTGTGAGTGTCCCCACACATCATTTTCATGCTCTTCATGATCTATCCATGAGTTACCAAATCAAACATACTTGAAATTCACCAAACCATACCATACCTGTTTGCACTAGGTCTAGGACTAGGCCTAGATTCACTTTCTTCAACACATGCTTCATGGAAATTGACCTATTCTCCATAATTCAAGCTCACTAACACCTCTACCACCTCACTCTGCATCTACTATACCATATAACACCTTTATACTACCTATGGATCTCACATACAACATCATTTTTGCTTGAACCATGCATCAACAACATGCAATCACTCCTAGAAACCATACCACTTCACCAATGCAACACTTCATGACACCTTATGTTGACTCCTATGCATACCATGACTCCCTATGACATAAATGCTACTTGAAATAAATGAAAAAAACAATGTCACATGTCCAACAATCTCCCCCTTTGTAATTGATGGCAACCATATTCAGAAACATTGATGACAACCACACATGCAAGCACCTTCAAACCCCAATCATCTTGTTTCTAATTACACCTCTCCCTTTGACATCTATGAAAAAGTCTCTATAAGAACTTGACATGAAAAAAACATCAACACTGCACAAAATCATACTTATAAGCTCCTCCTTAGTTTGTGTTCACTTTCTTGAGTTCAACAACTATTAATGATCCATGGAACTGATCTTCAAACATCCTCAATGCTCATATATACCCCTGAACAGATACATACCACTTTTGCTTTTCACACTAGCTGAAGATCATCTTCTGAACCTGAACCTCTAAGAATCATGCTTCTTGCGACTACACATTGGTATTTTCTTAACATTCATGATGAAACCATACCCCCCTGAGATGATGCATCCCTCTATATCTCAAAGACACCTCATTCAATCTTCTACATACCTCTTTTTTCATTATTTCCATCCATGGAACTGAATCCCCCTTGGATCATGCTTTATATAACCTTGGAGACCTAGTGGAATAGGTATGTATCATTTACTACACATATTAGCTCATCCTAAGCCCAAAAGGTCACACCCAACTCACAAGAACAATTGATTCACATAGTGGACAACACATACTACCTTGAAATGTTATCCATCAATCGAATCTCACCTTTTGATTAAAACAGATCTGCTGGTCCTAAACACTTGTTCTTCATACATATATCAAACATGCAAAAAATTTCTTACTCTCTTGTTTCAAATAGTTCATTACTTCATACTTCATCCTTTGTATTTTTGACACAAGACACCTCTATCTCAGATCTTAGGACATTCAACTCTTTCATGTTTTCTTCAAAGAACAAGTCAACTATTAGCAACTTCAACCTAATACCTTGTTATGTACCAAAATTCTCCGTCTCTTCGTGTTATCACTGTGATTTTCTTTCATAGTTATTTTTAATAACGTCTTCCATAAACCATCTTGATGCTACTAACATCATGAATTATAAGTACCTGCAACTTACAACCCTTTTGAAGAACCCTGATCATATCCTTATAAATCAACTACACAATCTTCTTGTAATGCATCATCTAATAATTCTTAACCTGATTACTCACATTTTGAAATTTCGTGACTGTAATTAGAACAAATTATACCTTGTAGCACATGTCATTAGTCAATATAGGTTTCAACACATAAATTTATGCCCAGTTAAGTACAAAACATACTTCCAGAGCTATTAGTCAATCTTCTAATCCTTCAAACTATCACAATCCTTCATATACTATCTAAGAGCTCAAGATTACAATATTACACCACAAGTACACAATATCATGAGCAAACCTATCATCTCTCAAGAACATAAAGTCATGAGACATACCTGCAGACCTTCTATGATAGCATAAAAACCAATACAAAACCTTCAAAAATAGAGAAATATATTCACTTACCTAATATCATAGAGTAACACATACTTTGACAACAATATTTTATAATCCCTTGATAATCCTTAAGGAACTACCTCTAATGATGTTAGATGTACACATTTCTTGCATAACACACCATATCCTGAATACTTATTTCTTAAAATTTCATGTTTGTACCTTACAACATGACCTAGTCATTGACATGACTTATATCTTTCTCAATTACATTTTTACCTTGACACAATCAATATTCAAACCTTTCATCTCATACTTGTACCTGTTCAACTACTCAAGACTATATAGACCTAAATAAGGTATTATCACACTCATAAGCTCCCATATCATATCACAGATCTCAAATAATCTTCAAACTAATCTTAAACCTCTCAAATTGAACCTTGCACCATAGTACATGAGCAATATCAACCTTATAATAACATACCACTTAGATTCTCCTGTTCAAATTTGATGTCATTATCCTAGATATTCTGCACCAGATCTACAACATTTTCAAGCTACAAAAACCTTATCCTGCCTTTAAATTTGACTTAGAGATAGTCATACACTATCATATCTTCCTTCAATTTACTTAGGGGACATAGCAACTTTAAAGTTTCAACACTCCTCCTTTATAGAGATAAGCTTATATATTCTCTCTTCCTCTTGGAAGCACCTTATAACCAACATCTAACACCCCTGATTCCTTATTTTTCCATTTACACACACTCAATAGACATACCAACCATTCTAAAATAACTATCACACCTTAAAAACACTTCTTTAATCCATTTGATTACTTTTAACATGACTTCTGGATTAATTCAACACTTGTCTTGGAGGTTTGCACACATGACATATCAACTTTCCTAATTTGACATACAATATTTTTCATACTTGACCATTACTTCAAACAACCCTATTGAGTAGCTCAATGCAATCAATTCATACCCTCCTATACATTGAATAACATGTCTTTATACTTATGACTTGTTTTTCAACAACCGATCTTTTAGACCACACGTGCAATTGTTTCTCAAGACTTATGCTTAACCTTTGTGCACCTGTACTTTTAGTTACTTTTCTGATTGTGGTTGTTGTACCTTAACTCATTTTGATTTGATTGGTGTCGATTTCCCATCTTAGTGTCCTTGTATAATTTTCCTCATATTCCCTTATGTTATGTCACATTTATCTTCATGTCCTATCACTATGTTGTCTTCAATCTTCTCTGGAGAAATACACCTCCCTGTGAACTTTGCCCTGTGCATACTTCTTCTTCTTGTATACCTGTTAGTCATGTGTTCACATTGATTTTACAAGGTAAGTAATGGAAACATAGGGTCTAATTGCTATCCTCATACCATAAATGATGATTAGTCCCTCCTTTTCTTTTCATTTTCGCCTATAGCTGGTCTCATAAGCTTGCTACCACTATTTCAATACATCAATAGAAGGTCTTACTATACCTTAAGGTTCATACTCATGTAGCTACTCCATATGATTCACTTGATTGTCACATTCCTAGGTAGCTAGTTGTCATTGTGTACATTCATTTGCATTCATAAGCCAGAAAACTTTTACCTTGACGACTGTCATTTGTCCATTCTTGCCCATTTTTCTATCTTGGTCTCTCACATCTTGAAGTATACCTTCAGTCCATCTTGGGTTATACCTTGTGTATATTTTGTTGCTTCAGACACTTACGATTTCTCCAGTCAAGATTTCAAAAGTTGGTCATGGACACTGCTATCATTTCTTGGATGAACATCATTTCAAATTTATCACCTTACTAGATAAACATAAATTTGAGTATCTGTTTAAGACTATTTTAATCATACTTATCCTGATTTATGGGTTGTCTTCTATGGCTCTTTCATACTTACAAACTTGTTTCTTTCTTGTTGGCATAATTATCATTGTCATGCGCATTGGTATGTGCCTCCTAATCAAGTTGTTCATGTTAATTGTCATTTTTTTCTATGTTCACCTAGGTATTTGTCTTGTTGTCATCCAACAGGCAACGATAATCACTCCAAGGGCATCCATATAACATACATTCAAGGGACAAGGGTTGTATCAATTCTTCATACATATATATAGATAGGGGAAATCTCATTATAATCCATTCACACATACTATACCACATTGTTACATTCTAGTTATAGCATGTTATCAAGTATAACTTACACAAGGGCATCCTATGGCATCATTCTTACACACACACACACTAGAACTCCATGGAGTCTGAGATGTAGTGTAACACTCGGTCATAAGTTCATTGTCAGGGATGACCACTCGGGGTCAGTCTGACCTCCCCATATCTGCATCTTTATCTTGTTAGGTTTGATATGGTTTGTGGGATTGTGTAGGTGAACATCTCTTTTGCAAGTTTACAAGTACCTTAAACGACTCCTTAAGAACGGCTCTATCAAGATGATCAACAATAAATAGTTGTGACACTCTAATGACAAAGTGAAAATCAGATTCTGACTATTTACACAATCACAGGCACCCCAGTAGAAATCTCCTAGTGCTAAGGTACCATTGTCCCTAGTGTGGGCACTCATGTCCGACATCTATTCATGAGTTTCAAAATGTATACTAAGCATTTACGACATTCTGCATCAATATGTTCAGTACTTTTCCTAGTCCAAACCAGTTCCAGATCGAGCATAAATCAGACTAAGTCTCTCTCATCCTATCTCTTGTGCTTAGAGTTTCATATATTACATCTTAGTCTTATTTGTGTCATTTATGTATTTTATCATTTATTTCAATAATTTGACTCTAGTAATGACTCTACAATACTTGAATTAATTCAAATTAAATTATATCATTTGGTGAACTCCTACTCATGA
Organism: Taxus chinensis; assembly: GCA_019776745.2. Lineage (NCBI taxonomy): Eukaryota > Viridiplantae > Streptophyta > Pinopsida > Cupressales > Taxaceae > Taxus > Taxus chinensis. The sequence continues at coordinate 693,629,749 of CM034146.1, forward strand.
TTATACACTTGGATCCTCATTTTGTCTATCTGTATCCAATCTTATCTCATAACTCCTAAAATTCCTCAAATCTCTCTTGCATGATTTACTTTAAATGTATCCACCTTGAAAAGTTGTTCTCAAAAAATCCCTAAGAAACTATGTGCATCTCCCTCATAATATGCCACTCGCTCAAGTAAGTGCCATTTTTTATCGTCTATTTGATGACTCTATCGGTCCTAATCCTCCATCCAATAAACCCATCTTAGAGTCAATTCAATATTTACATTGTTTATTTCAAGACAAAATTCAAGCTATGGAAACAATGATTACATATCTTAAAGCTGAAATCCAACATCTCAAGGATGCCTCTCAAGCCCATGCAGTTCTCCTTCTACATCTTATTCTAATTCTATGACTTCTACATGTTCTCATATCAGTGAACCCCAAGTCTTACTGCTACCCAAACATCTCAAGTTTGATTTCAATGCAACATGATATTATTTCTCATCTCCTCACTCATAAATTGATCAACTTACTAACTACTCATTGTTATCCTCCTTATCAACTTGCCAAGTACATAGGTCTTCCATTTTGTACTTATTACAAAATTAATGGATATAATGACAATGCTTGCTATGCATTAAAAAGAATGATTAAGCACCTTGAGCATTAGGGTTTTATCTCATTTTCTAAACAACATTATAAATCCCATTAGGATCCTAAATCTGATCCATATATGTCTAATGATCATCATTCCATATTCACTCATGTTCCTTCTTCACTAAGTCAAGAGTCCCCTAAACAACCTCCTCTCAAAATGTGTCCATCACCTCCTTCTCTCAATTCTTCTACAACGCTACCAAATCCACCTAAGCAGCCTCCTCTAAAAATCAGTCCATCCCTTCCTCTCAAGTATTCTACAATGTTATTAATCCCATATAAGACACCACCATTCAAGATACCTCCCCACCTTATTCCATTTCCAAGTCTAATTATCTTTGTCAAACAAGCTAATCATTACATTGATGGCCAAAACACATTTCAAAATCCACCACAGTGCCATGATCCTTCTCATATCACCACATAGATATACATCACACACTTATGGGGAAATATGCTTTCTTCCCCCCTTCAATCTTTATCAATTATTACTAGTCTCTACACTTATGCTTTACATTCCATGCTTTAGATCTAGTCTTTCTCATCTCTCTTATACACATTAATACCCACCTTGTATCGTCATTACCCTATTGAAAAATCTAGTTCCATGGTTCACACTTGAATACTGAGAGTCTAATTATGAAATTAACCTCACATCATTCACTTTGCACGCTCTATATTTCTAGCGCACATTTTCAAACCTTTCTCAATGACACACTCTTGTTCTATGGTTCATTCTTGATTATTGAGGGCTATTTTATAAATGAATACACATCTGTAGGGGGGCATGTTTCTCATATACATCTTCACATGTTGCATACCATCCCATTCACACTCACAAAATTTATATATCTTGGTTGCATCTACTCTTGCTAGCTTATTCTACTTACATGTACAAGTTGTTTCCCATGCTAGACATATACTTAGTATGTCAATATCATTTCTATATAAAAATGTGTGTTCACTTGGTATTTTGGAAGTGAATTTAGATGTATTAAAGGTCTTTACACAATGTAATGATACTTTTCATTGTACCTCTTACCAGTCCTACCAAGGCTTCTAGGGGAATCTAATTTCTCACACATTACAGTCATCGTATACTACTTCTTATTCTTACTAACACACTACTTTACATTCATACATACATGTTTTGACATAATTTTTTATCTCTCTAACATGCTAATGGGTGCTTCATGTGTAGCATTTGCTTTACATGACTATATGCCACCATGGTTGTCTGATACATTTTGCTTGACATTGTTTTCTATTATATGCCATTGTTTGTGGGTTATGCCCTATGTCTTGTTTGATCATTACTTGTAAGCTTCAACCTTGATTATCTTGTGACATTGTGAGCGATGTCTCATGTTTGAAACTTTCTTTTCATTGTCTATCTTGTATGCACACTTGTTTATTACATTATATATTTTTTGTATATTAACTACATTTCTACTAATAAATGTTACTAGCCACTTTGTTTATATGTACCTTGGTTTATACTATGCACATCCCCTACCCCCTACAGGTAGGACCTTCAGATCAGTATCATGTCCTCTCTTTTGAGATACACACTCCTAAATTCATTGCATGCACACCAAACAAGGGGGGCATACATTGGGTGAACAAATCACCCCATACAACAACTCAAAGATACAACACAACACAATAAAACAAAGAATCAACACATGTTACAGTTGCAACACCAACCCCAAATTAGACTTAGTTAGAATTACAACACAGACATCGGTGCCTAGACCTAGATAGTAGTGCCTAGGAGCCTATGTCCTCCCCTAAGCGCTAATGTCCTAGGGGCACACAATCAATTTCTTAGATTAACACAGTTCACATAATTCTTTAAAGAAAATTTTTAGCTACAAATAAAACCCTAAAACAAAAGAATGCAATTTATCTCCTTTATTTAGCTCAATTAGTATAACTCAGAACTAATATGGAACAATCAGGACAACAGGAAAAAAATAGGGACACACCATCTACAGTGGTGTTTATCGGGTAGAATCATGGATGGAGAGTAACAATAGACCTATATCCCCAACACTTGCTCCTTGGTGTGAGTTCATCCAAAAAACTCACACTTGGTGTGAGATCACCTAAAAAAATCACTCTTGGTGTGAGATCACCCCAAAAAAAATATCTTGACGCGAGATCGCCCAAAAAAATCACTCTACACAACATTTCAGGACACTTTTCTATCCTTTTACATTCTTTTACATCAGGTACACGCTTTCCTTTTACACACTTTTACCTAATTTTACATACTTATGCACATTTTTCTCTAATTTTTCATATACACGACTTTGACTACTCTTTCGTTCTTCTTTTGTAGGTCCTTCCTTAATACACAACAAGAAGTAGCCTACAAAAACAAGAAAAATTACAATAACCGGTACAATGTAGCTCATACGCTTCACCCCTAGGGTCACTCTCTCTTCCTAGTTTCCACACTTCATCTTTTCACTCATTTCATGCTTCAGTTGTCCACTTGACATGCATTTAACTGCATACTCTACAAGATCATAAGGTACACATCTCTTATCTACTTTATGTTATCGAGTATTTTCTCAACAACATAAAGTGGGGGAAAATATAGACACAAAATCACACACTTGGGTACATTTTTAGGTCTTAAACACACTAGCATTCATATAAATCCGAAGCAAGAAAACTAGTAATTGGTGATTTTCCTTGGCCTCTTTTCTATGTTTCTTGTTTCCTATTTGGTTTTACACACCCTACATCCTAGTTGGTATTTTAATTATTTATCTTTTGTGGCTTTAGACACCAACACCCATCCAAGATAGAAGCGCCCATACGCTCCTGTCCCCTTTGGGCACCCCTAACCCTTTTTCACCTTACTCACTCTTTTTGGGTCTCTTTTTTATTTTGGGCATATTTTTCACTTATGGGTTGGCCTTCCAGTTGTCAATTACAAAATTTAAACAAGGGAATCATATAAATACATATTAATGTGTTCAAAATCAAGGACCAAACACTAAGCATTACTAATACCACATAAGCTTGCATCTAATAGGAACCTAAAGCACTCAAAGGCATCCGTATGACATCCATTCAAGGGAAAAGGGCTGCATCAACTCTGAATAAAAAACATAGGAAGGGGAAGTTCAATCTATTCCATCTACACATTCTACTACATTGTTACATTTAACTATAACCCGCTATCAAGTGCACTTTGTACAAGGGCATCATCCTTACATACACACTAGAACTACATGGATTTTGAGATGTAGTACAACACTCAGTCATAATTTCACTCTCAGGGTCACTTCCGGGGTTAGTCTGACTCCCTATATTATATATTTCTTTTTAGGTTTGATGCGGTTTGTCGGTTTTTATAGGTGAACTTATATTTTATAGGTTACAGGTACCCTCAGTGATCACTGTACGGCTCTCAGGTGATCAACATGAAACAATTGTGATACCCCTATGACATAGTAAAATTTAGATTATGACTATTTGCATAGCCATGGGAACCTAGTAGTAGTCTCCAGTGCCTATATGCCCCTATCCTTTTATGGGTGCCCATATCCAACATCGTTTGTGAGATCCAAAATATATCTTGAGTATTTATGACACTGTTCATATTCTATTCAGTAGTTTCCCTAGTTCAGAGCACTTCCGGATCAAGCGTAAATAAGCTAAGTCCTATCTCCTTCTTATTTGCTTAAGGTTTCAAATATTACATCTTAGGTTGTTTGTGTCATTTCTATATTTAATAATTTATACATTAGTTGGTTCAGTAGTGACTCTACAATATTGTATTTAATTCAAATTTTATTAAATCAATTGAGTTACTTCTCATAACTAGTCATCTCTTCTTCAGGGTTATCTTTTATCTCTTCATAGCTTGTCTTCATGAAAAAAAATTCTTCTTCCTTTACATTTAGAGGTTCAATAATATCTAGGACACATTAAAATTTTGTTCCTAGACCATATTCAACACCTACATCTTATCCTTTAGGGTAACATACTTTAGGATCTATATTGAGGCATGCTTTGTCATCTTCATGAGTATTTTCATCAGCTGGATCAATTGAAAACTTAGTGATGGGAGTGAAAACATCAAGAACTAACTACCATATATCAAACCCCATTGGTTTCATTCCATCTTGAACTATACTTCCTACCATACTTGTGATTCAAACATCTCCTCCAAGCTATTAGACTTGCTTCAAAAAGACCTTTCTCTGATCCCAATTGTTGGAAGCACACTCATTGGGGGGGTGAATTGGTCCTTTAAAAACTTACTTCAATTATTTTTTACCATTTAACATTAACTCCATTATATGAGCAATATCAAAACCATTAAGAAACATATCAACCATCCACATAAGCATGAAACAAGAGAGACGACATGAACACTATATTTAAGTGGCAAACCCTCAAAGGGAAGAAAACCCATTAAAATTCTGCATATAATAATCAATACAAAATACTCTTATGAATATTACACATGAAAATATATTTGTTTAATGAGGCACTAACCCCACAAGGAGCACCAACCCCTAGTTTAGTAGGGCACCAACCTTACAAGGAGAACCAATCCCTAGTTTAGTAGAGAACTAACTCTACAAGGAGGCACCTGCCCCCTAGATGACCAAGCACCCATTTAGCCACCTGAATATGAAGATATCCTGATGAAATTGTTGCTTCAAAAACTTATTGTGATCACTTTTTCAACTCTCTTCACCCAAAAGCTTCTTAAACAACCTTTTTTTCCTCTTCACTCTATGGATTCTTCACTAAGCATGATTATGTCAAGTGACATATCTCTCTAGTTATAGAAAAAAATTAAAACATCATGAACATTATCTAGTCCCTTTCATCATGTCCACTAATATTTGCAACACATCATTAATCATATCTCTAGCTTGCTCATACTCATGCACACCAACTAGGTCTTCTTATCCAACTAAATCATGTATGGATGACCTTCTTCAAGCTATCCATTTTTCAGATCAACATCATAGAAAAATACGCCAAAATTCTCAAGGCATCATATTCTTCAACTCTTCCCTCATAGCCTACTCATACATTCTTCCAAAACTTGCTACACACCCATCTTTCTAACTCACACAAATGAGCCTTCTAAAATAACTTATATACATGTCTTATACAACCACATCATGTAGGTAATCCTCCATAGAGAATTTATCACCAAAAAAAATAAAAAACATCATGAGTAAATCATACGTAAGACCATATAGGTCGTTCATATCACCATCATACCAAATTTTCTCTATTAGGTCTCCAATAGCCTAACTGTACCAAAAATTCTTCTTGCTAAAACCATTTTTTTTGTTCCAACATAGCCATTAAAAAATCCTTTAATCAATTAAATAAAATAATAAAATACCTCATCATACATCCACCATACAAGGAAAGCTTTTCATAATCACCTCATGCTATGAAACCATCTCAAGAACATGCTTATTATTGTGCACCAAACCATAAACCTCAAAGATGAGGATCAATACCACATCAAATGAAATAAAATATTCAGTTATTATATATCAATGGAAATATATTGATCTTAGTTACATCACCAAGTACTCATACTGGCACAAATCAGACATTTTATGCCTAAAAAAATCTCTACAAGCAAACTGCCCTAAAACTTCCATTTCATCCCCAAAAACTAGACTTTAAAGATAGGGCACAATTAAAATCATAATACCTCAACCATGATATAAAAATATCAATGAAATTAATTTAAAATCCCATGCTTCCATAAATGATAAATTATATATTAGGTTCAATGGACAATTTTGTCACAAACTAAAAAATCTCCAAAAACTTATAAATTTGAGTGGGGTCCACACAAATTCAAGACACAAAATCACCACCATAAGAAATATGGAAGAGTCATATATAACCTCAAATCATCACATTTTATTAAAAAATCAATTTTGAGCATGTATGATCAAGTTTTCTCAATTCTCTCTCAAACTAGGGGTTTGAAGTCATAATAAAGCAATTTTGTTTGTTAACTATGGTTCATAAAACTATGAAGATAAAAAGAGATCATTCCACTTGGAAAATATTATTATGAGACCTATTAAACTTTACCCAAAATATTATATTCCCATTCAAATCACACACTCTCTAGCGGGCATCAAAAAGTCAGCTTCAAGCTCAAAATCTCACCTCCTTGAACTCGATAAGGGAAAAAATCTCATAAAATGCTTAAAATTGCAAACCGACACTTGAAACTTGTTCCATACCTCAATATTAACCTTATACAAATTTTTAAAAGCTTAAGTTTTCACATACATGCTCAAATCTCTCCAACTTATCTCATTTGGCCACTTAGGGTTTGAGAATAGGTCTAGTGTAGACCTAGAAAACATGCCTCCACCTAAAACTTGCACTCTCAGACACTTGTGAGTGTCCCCAAACATGATATACATGATCCTCATGATATATCCATGCTTTAATAACTTAAACATACCTGAATTTCACCAAACCATACCATACCTGCTTGCACTAGGTCTAGGACTAGGCCCAGATTGACTTGCTTCAACACATGCTTCATGGAACCTGACATGTTCTCCATTATTCAAGCTCAATAACACTTATAAAAACTCACTATACATCTGATAGACCATATAACACATTCATACAACCTCTTGATCTCACACACAACACCTTGCTTGCTTGAACCATGCATCAAGAACATGCACTCACTCCTAGACGTCATACCACTTCACCAATGCAACACTCCATGAAACCTAATGTTGAATCCTATGCATACCAAGACTACCTTTGACATAAATTCTACTTGAAATTAATGAAAAACAAATGTCACATGTCCAACAAAGGTAAGATAAACCTTACTTTTCATTATTACAAAAAGCAAGGACATTTTATAAACTACGATAGGATATTGATAACTAAGAATCAAGTTAATCAAGAGGATGAAAAGAAGGATTTACAAATTAAACAAGGTGAGGATCTAAAGAAATCATATGATTCATATTATTTTATCTCATGCAATATGGGATTTGATGATGAAGATAATTTTTAGTTTCTTGATTTGGGTTTCTCAAATAACATGACAAGTGAGAAAGAAGGTTTCAACAAGTTAGATGATTATTTCAAAATCCAAGTACAATTGGGAGATGGAAAGTCCATCCAAGTTGAAGGAAATGGAAGCATGAGACTTACCAAAAGTAAAGTTATGGTAATAGGCATTTACAAATTATATTCTAAGAGTGTGGAACACATCTTTATAAGATATTCTATTGAAAACAAGGTAAATGGTTTTTATAATCATGCTAGTAAAACTATAATTATTTCTAGGGATTATAATTTTAAAAAAAATAATATGTGTTATGATCATGGTAAAATTTAAAAAAGGGTCATGAGTGAAGAAGGAAGCCTCTATAATAATATTTTTATGGTTTACAAAGTCCTACACAGGTTTATGGTTGAATAGGAAACAATACTAACTTTTCCCAAGAGACTAATCATCCATCTAAATCAACATCAACATTATGAGAGGAGAATAAAAATACTAAAATATCATGAATTTATTTATTTGATTATGTTTGTGATGAAAATTTAATGTTTTCATTATCATATATGGCTAGTTGTTATCATGCCAAATTTGTATGCTCATTTTTTAAAAAAACTTGGCATACATTCCCTTCTCATGATTCCCTTCATGGGAAAATCTTGCATTAATAGATTAAAAGTTTGTGTTGGCATTAAATGTATGAATTTTTCAAATTTCTCATCTTGTTTTGTGTCTTGTTTCATGCCTTTAACTTATGTTGAGTTCTACCTTGCATGCATAAGCGCACCCAAACTTTTTCAGTTACTAAAGTGGAATAGAAGCATGTCTTGTGAACTTTTAAGTTATTCTTGTAATTTTAAAGCATTTTTAAATTTTGTTCCAAAATTTCATCTTAGGAACTTTTGGTTCTAAAACTTTATTCGGAGGCTTCCCATATACTTTTGGTTTTAAAATTTCATTGAGAATGCTCTTATGACTTAAGTTGGTTCCCAAAAGGTCTAAAGAGGGTGCCTAAGGTTCCAAGAACCACTCTGATGTGTGACCAAGTTCTTAATGAATTAAAAAAATGTTCTAATGATTCAAAGGTAGAGAAGCACACCTGATATAGAACTCGGGAACCAATAAATCATAAATTTTGCTTATGAAATCCGATTTGAGTGACATTAAAAGATTTGGAAATATATTGAAGAAAGGATTAATATTGTTTAGGTTTTTTATCACAAAAGTTGTATACATGTTTCTTAAGAATCATTTCTCAAGTTTTGTTTTGTTTTCCTTCATTCTGGGAACTTATTGCACTTTTTGGTTCTAAAACTTAGTTAAGAATACACATATGAATTATGTTAGTAATGTAAAAATGGGGTGCATAAGGTTCCAATAACCACTCAAATGTGTTCCCAAGTTCTTAATGAAGTCAGATATTACACTCATGACTCAAAGGCATAGAAGCATACCTAAGATGGAACTCAGGAACTAATTTTGTTTTCATCATAACTTTCCCATATAAACTCTGATTTGAGTGTCGTTTGAAGTGTTGGAAATATATTGAAGTAATATTGATATTTTTTGGTTTTTAAAACATAAATCATTATAAACAAGTTTCTTGAGAATAATTTCTCAAGTATTGGTTTTATCTTCATTTTAAGAGCTTGTTTACTCATAGTTTGAATTCTACTCATTGAACCTTTCTCAAAATTTAGACATAGCCTATTCACCATATAACCACCATTTGAAAGTGTATTCACAATTATTTTACCATTTTTGATGGAAAATTTGATCATATGAACTTCAGCAACATCGAAACAAAAATGGTTAGTACAAGGTGAACTTTTATCAGAGAAAGATTTCATCATAGTGGATTGTATCAAGTGGAGGGATTATACATTTCAATACAAAACATTAGATTGGTATTCATATGTGTTGATTATTTTGGATGCTTTGTAATCATGGATGGACTTATGAGAAATACCCTCATCTCAAGGAAGAAGAATGTACCTGAGACTGTTATGGGATTCAAATTACAAATGTTCAAGGTAAAATTGCTTGATTGAATCAATAAAAATACCTCCATGGATGAAATATTTTTTTTCTCTTCTTCATTTTATTGTCTTTCTATTTCTCCACTAGGAAAAACAAATTCCTCACTTAAGTGAAATTTTTATTTTTGCATTGGAAAAAAGTGATTTTTTGTAAAACTTAAGTGAGTCAAATATAAGGTCACTTTAAGTTGTAACTTAAGTGAAATTGAAAAAGAAAAATAAAATTATTTCCATGAGGGTGGTTATGAGTTGGTTACAAGATAATAGTATAAATAGGGGTGGTATTTCCATTGTAAAGGGTTTCAGTTCAGTTCACTCTTTTCTCTCTACTTTGAAGATAGTTTGTTATAACTTTATGTACACATGTTCTTCAGTTTCCATGAATATAAAATACATCGATGATGTGTTCAGTTATCCCTATGGTGTTTATTCCATTCAATCATAAAACTTTGTATTTCTATTTTATAATTCAATGATGCTATAAACACTACTTTTCTCTATTGTTGTATGTGATGCCTTGATATTGAGACTTTTTACTAAATTCTTAGGTATATGTAATTTGTGCCATATCTGTACGATTTGGGGGTTTTAAAGACTTTATGATTCATGATATTATTATTCACATCTAATATTTTATTTTTTTCTAGGTGTAAGCGTAATAGGGTTCTATAGATTTTTTTTGAGTGATTCAGGTAGATCTATGTTTTTATTCTGTAGTGGGGTTCTCCATTCCTCCTACATTATCTCCTTTCTCCTCTATTTATCGTTATAATATTTTTTGCCTTTGTGATTTTTATCTTAAAGCACCAAAAATAAAAATCCCCACATCATAAGAGGGAACTGGACCTCTAAAAAGTAGGGGAATGTTAACATCTTGATAAGTGATATTTTCTAATTATTGCAAATTTTATACTACCTCCATAAGACCATATCACAAAATATAAAGTGACATTCTTACCAATAATTTTTGGTGACTCTACTGGGGAACTAAAATTCTTGTTACATTAATTTCCCACATCAAGGAATCTCCCCTAGAATAGAGGCCAAAAACTTTGGGTGAAGTTGGTACCAAAATTCAAAATACTACTAGAATATGAAATCTACAAGCTGGCACCTATGAAAATGAGTGACAATGATAATGATGATGATGAAGAATAAAATTATCTTCCCTCTTGAGCTATTCAATTTTAAGATGATTTTAAATAGGAATTAAAAAAAAAACTATACATAGGTATGGAAATCAACACAACAAAGATGTCTCTTATTTTGGCACAAACTCTGTAACAAAATAAATAAGAAGGAAAGGGTAATTTTTCACTATATTAATAACATGATGACCCTTGCTGCAGTGAAGAAAAATGTTCACCTCTTGAAAGTTTTGATGCTACATGAAGAAAAAAGAAGGCTATTGATACATCTTTGTAAGTTTCCAAAAAGAACAAAAAACTACAGACAAGTATGGTGGAGAAACTTTTAGTGGTTACATCTAATGATACCACAATTAAATCCTTATAGATGAAACTCAAAAGGATTATTTTTGAAGGAAGAAAGATGAATATTGAACCCAATGATGATCATAAGTCTATACATATGATGAGAGAAATTAAAAAGAGATATAAAATGTTGCATGCACATGATATATCAAATTGTTGGGGTTAGCACAAGGTTGTACAGACAATATATTAGATCTAAACATACATGCAATGAAAGTGGATATTCTACCAGAAGAATTATACAAAAAATAGATATAAATCAACACTAGATTTAACATGGTTCACCCAGTGTGGGCTACGTCCACCAAGAAACAAGCCAATCTATTATCCAAAGCTTTGACAATATATACAATTGAAGATTTACAATCTTCCACACCTCTTAGATGTACAGTATTGTCTTTCACCCAAGATTTTTCTTCTTCTCCAAGAATTTTCTCTCTCAAAATTATTCTCACAATAATCATCAACTTTTGCAAGTTCTTCTTAATTATTACTTCTAAACCCTAGATTTCATGCTTATATAGGTGTATAAAAACTTAGGGCACTTAGCCATGCAATTAAAATTAATAGATTTACTTTAATACTAAAAATAGATCTAATTCCCGTGAGTTAATTAAAACACCCACACACAGGTAACCGACACCGGTTCCTCCTTGCCTGACCGATGCCAGTCATTGGTGACCAATGTCGGTTATTGTATTTTCCAGCAAGTTTCATATTGCATGCTAATCCAAAGTAATTGAGCTCCACAACTCAACACAAACAACTTGGAAATTAATCCTTGGACAAGGTAAGTGATGAAAAAATGTTTTTAGAAGAGATGTCCTCAATAAATGATGTTTTAGATGATGCATGGCTTGGTAAAAATATTAGAATGTTTACTTTGCTTTGTCTTCTTATTTTTTATTTTCTTGCTTATGGGGATGATGAGATGACTTCCTTGAATAAGGAGTATGTATAAAGGATTTTGAGAATCATGGAAGGGATTTTAGATCCACACCTCAATTATGAATTCTTATACTTTTATAAGGATATGAAGAGAAATTTTGAGCAGTTTGAGACACTCTAGAGTGAGAAAGAGAACAATAATATGTCAGAAGTATTTTTTGAATATCCTTCACACTATGAAGTATTTGTTCACATGAGAAAATTTAATGCCTCTATTGGATATATTTTATGTGATCCTCCGTATGATTTTAAAGATGAAATCACTACAGATTATGAAGGGAGAAAGAAAATGTAGTATTCATTTACAACTTCATCTCATCTCAAGACAAAACTATTTGAAGAAGTGACTTGCAAAAAAAAAAAATTAGTTTTGATGGGAGTGATCCCACATGTTTTTAAGTTTCTACTCATCATATGCCAAGATAATCCTTGCACAAAATTAATTCCTCTTCTCCATACGAGACCCTTCAAGAAAGTTATGTTCAGGTAATTGTAAATGAATTCCTTGTTTTTTATTCTCAATATGATGTTCAAATTTTCAAATTTAGTGAAGATAAAATGGAATATCTCAATATCCCTTTTGATAAACTTATTGATAAGAAAAAGCTACATACTAGTGTGAATAGAACTAATGAATCTACTTGTGAGTTGTTTTCAAAATAAGTATAGAAAGAAAAAAAGTGACAAAATCATTTTGAAACAACCATACTATCAACAATAAGAATTACGCCATGTTGATTTTATAGAAAAAGAGTATATATATATACTCCCTTTCCACTAGTATGTTTGTATGTGCATCTTCTTGTAGTTTTTTCCATCAGCCATAAAAAAGGAATATATGGAGCCTTCTAAAATAAAAAAGTATCATGAAGTTTTTACTCAAGCACATCCTATTGAATATAGTGGAGATGATGAGAGTATTGATAATTTTTTTCTTCATGGTGTCACTACTTTTGAAATCAAATCCATTAAACATATTCATTTTAAAACCCATGATACAGTGGAAGTCAAAGATAGAGAATTTAGTGAAATGTCTACTAGAGATTTGGAACTTGTTCAAAATGAGAAAAGAAATGAAGAATTGATTTTCTCTTCTCAAATTTTCTTCACTACTGATGATTTATTTGGTGATTATGGGGTTACTTTGTTTGATCATACCTTATTTGAAGATAATAATAAAAAAAGGTTGAAGGAAAACAATTTGACTTTACAAAGATAGAATAATACCTTCCCAAATTCATTACATGAAAGATGCAAATCACAAAATTATAAGAGGTGGAAGATGATGATGATGGGCCATTCATCGATGAAATTTTCTACTCTATGAAAAAGCATTCTAAACATTCCCAAATTTGTTCATGAAGTGAACCTTGTTTTTTTCTCAACCCATGAAAAGGTGTATGACATTCACCCTTTGAATGAAATATTTCATACCATTCCAGGATGCAATGAAAAGTTACAAGGCTCTTATAAATTGATCAATATAGAGTACACAAGGAAAAATCTTAGTGATTCCTCTAATTAATTTCCATATAGAGTGGTGTATGCACTATGACAACAAGAAGGATGTTATTCCATGTCTCTTCCTACTGAAATGGGAATTGTGAGAGTGGATGGTTATGAAAATGGGTATCCTTGGGATGAAGGATGTATGTTATTTGTTGTTGTAGTAACAAGATTCATTTGTGAATGGGTTGTTGATCAACATTCAATATTTTTCTCATATCCAAAGGAAACAACCAATGTTTGGTTCAAATTTTAGGCATGTGAAGAGTGTGTTGTGGTGGTCATGTCTTATCATAAGGAAAATTTTCAAGAGCAATTAGTTTCCAGACATCATTTAAATGGTGAAAAATGTCCACACTGTTCAATGCTTGGTGTGATACAGAATGAAAGTGATAAATTCATTTCAATTATTTCTCATTGCACGAGGAGTAAATATTTTAAACAAGTGTCAGAGAAGTCATGAATCTTCTCTATGAAATATTAGTTCGATGACGGATTCTTAGTTTCCATTCTTATCCTTAGGCCATATGGAACTATCATAGAGTCTTGGTACGATCAACTAAACATATTCAGTCCTATAAATCTTCATGCATTCAATATATTACATCATATGGGTACCTATTCTCTTAGTCCATTGATGGGTTTGAATAAACTTGTATATTCTCGTCCTTCCCCTTGTACATAGTTTTCTTTTCCCATTTTTGGCTTGTTTCCCTTTCCATTTGCTTATGTGTGTTTGTGTGTGTGTTAAATAGATGCAATAGAGATATATCCCTTGTAAATTTTTCTTAAGATTAAGTATTTTTCCCAATAGATAAGGAATTGGTTTATTAAACACTAAGAGATTCTAGAGTCTGAGTTATGTCTTGTTTGTGTTTCTCCCAAACCAAGTCATGTCCCCGGTAAGAGCTAACTATTATCATACCAAATTTTTATTCTCATTTTTCAAAATATTCTCGTCATGCATTCCTTTCTCATAATTCCTTCCATGGAAAAATATTGCATTCTTAGATTAGCTTTGTGTTTACCTTCAATGTATGCTTTTTTCAACTTGTTCATATTGGTTTGCATCTTGTTGTTCTCCTTTGACTTGTGTTGACTTCCAATTTTCATACACAAGTGCACCCCACACTTTTTCATTTCCTGCATTGCAATAAAATCCTACTTCATGAAAATTTGAATTGTTCTTGTAATTTTTAAAGAAATTTTAAGTTAATTTTTTTACCAAACTTCATCTTAGGAACTTTTGGTTCTAAAACTTTATTAGGAGGACACGCATGCAATTTTTTAGTTTTAAAATTTCATTGAGAATGTGCTTATGGATTAAGTTGTTTCTCAAAATGTATAAAGTGGGTGCCTAAGCTCCAAGTACCACTCCAAAGTATGCCCAAGTTCTTGATGAATTAAAAAAGTGCACTGATGACTCAAAGGTAGAGAAGAGCATCTGAGATGGAACTTGGAAACCAATATTTTTTTATCACAAATGTTGTATTTGGACTACAATTTGAGTTTCGTTTAAATTATTGGAAAGATATAAAAAAATGGTTAATATTTTTAAGGATTAAGAACACCAAAATTTGTATACATAATTTTTTAAAATCATTTCTCAAGTGTTGCTTTTTCCCTTCATTATGAGAATGTGTTGCAATTTTTGGCTCTACAAATTCATTGAGAATGCACATATGACTTAAGTTGTTTCCATAAAGGTCAAAAGGTGGAACCTAAGGTTTCAATAACCACTCCCAAGTGCACCAAATTTATTAATTAAGTCAAAATGTGTGTTGATGAATCAAAGGTGGACAAGTGCACTTGAGATGGAACTGTAGAACTAATCTTGTTTTCATTATATATTTCTCATATGGACTCCAATTTTAGGTTTCATTTGAATATTTGGAAATTTGTTGAAGTATTTATATTGTGTAGGTTTCATGACATAAATGTTTTTACATAGGTTTCTTGAGAATTATTTCTCAAGTGTTTTTTGGTCTTCATTCTAAGATATTTTTTCTCATAGTTTGAGTTCTACTCATTAAACCTTTCTCAAAATTTGGACATATCATCTTCACCATGGAAAACTCACTTTTAAGTTTATTCAAAATGATTTTACTATTTGTGATGGAAATTTGATCATATTAACTTGAGTAACATTGAAACAAGAATAATTACTGGAAGGTGAACTTCTATTAGAGAAATATTTCATCATGGTGATTATATCTAGCAGAGGGATTATGAATTCAATACAACAAAAAATATTGGTATTAATGTTTTTGTATGGTATAAGATGATTCATAATCATGGATGGATTTTTTAGGAAACTGTAGACACTAAATCACACACTTGGGTACATTTCTAGGTCGTAAAGGGCCCTAAAATTCCTCAAATACCCTTGCATGAATTTGATATGAAAATAGACTGAAATTTTTAACTCGATCTTAGACCCCTATAGGCTTGTTAAATTTCCAATAATATTTTTCTGTTATTAAGTAAATCAACTCAAAATAATGCAAGAATGAAAACACACTACACACCAATTGACTACGGAGTTCAGACAATAGATTTAACATCTTTAAGTTCTTATCAAACCGTTCCACTAGTCAAAAACTTGTAAGTACAATTATTTCTTACAATAAAACCTACTAGAGCTTAACTTGCCAAATAGAAATCCAATCCTTCGAAGAACACCGATGACCGGTTCAGAAAACATCCTCCACCTTTTTGGTGTACGTACAATCTCTGTGGCGCTATGGACCAATTAGCAAGTTTCCAATAACTCCCAATTTTTATAATTTTCCTATTAAAAATAATAGGACTTAGCTCCCAAAACAATATTTTCCTATATTTATATAAAAATATAAATAGGACTTTACTCTCACAAAAATTTCCATTTTAATTATAAGGCTCATTACAAAATAGCTTGGAAGATTTTATCAATCTCCTCGGGACTTCCTTTGAATTGGCTTAAAGCCTTCATTGAGCTTCATTGTGAGTTGAATGTGTAGAGGTCATTTATATAGGCCTTAGGCGGCCCAATAAATTGTGTATTATAGGGTCCTTATAGTCCCAAATCCATATCCCAACCAACTCTCCTGGTTAAGTTGGTTGAGGTGGCTCCACTTTCTTTATCTCGCAGGTCGTGGGTTTGAAACCTCCATGTTCCAACCATTTTCACCTCCGTTGGACCACTTTAGCACTGGATTGGGATATAGCCCCACATTCTTCCGAGAACATGGATGGCCATTTGTACATCTGAATATGGCTTCAACCAGTCCATGACAATGTGTTACCTTTAGGTCATGCCTTTCCGCCTTTTATTTGGCCACATATATGTGGCGAGCTATCCACCCATTGTCTTTGAATTTGCCTGGCCAAAGTTGGGACGGTCATTGTGTATGCCATGTCATGTGGCATGAGTTGTTCAATGTGTCATGTAATGTGGATAAGGTGTCATAGATTGAACACCCATCATGAGGTAGCTTCAAATCCACGTTGAACCATTCAATGCCAGTTGGAGATATGTGGCCGCCAAATTGGTAAGCTTAACTTGTTCGTAAACCCAATGTAGGGGTAGCTTTAAGTTGATAATGCCAATGGTCGCCAAATAGAGGATAAGACATCCCGAACCATAAGAAAATGGATAACATTGTGATCAATTTGACCGTTGAGAATAATATAGGCCTTGGTGGGGATTTGACCACCCCACTAAGCTAGAAACATAGCTCGCTGAACTCAAATCAATCCTATAATGCAAACTTGTAAGGTATAGTCCACTTGTCACTCCTCAATAGGCATATTGAGCGAATTCAAACTTGTGGTGGTAAGCCACGTGGTGGCTTGAGGACCCACCACGTCAGAGCTTATAATAAAATAGTCCTCACGATGGTAGGGCTCCCTTCCGATATAAAAGCGTATGAGATTGGCTACGGATTCCATAGTCGGCCACTTTTACAATGACTGTCAAATCGGAGGTTGTAAACAATGACTCTCTATTTTTACTTTTCGCCACTTGTCGTAATTTTCCAGTTGACCCAGTCTTGTCTAGGGTTGACCACAACTTTGACCAGCCACCATTTGCATGTACAGACTCCATTTTGACATTCAAATAGTCAATGGAAATATCTTGGAGTGATCTTCTGTACTGTGCTGATCCTAGGAGATTTAGGGAACATATGTCCTCTACACTATCCTCTAGATCACACCTCCCCAATGGGAAAGGATTTTGTTCCACCAAAAGCTTACTGGAACTTTTTCACCCTGTCCTGAATTTGAATACTCTTGGTCTCGATCTTGGACTTGCGGGTTATGGTCCCACCATGCTTCTTCCTTTGTCTTGGTTGCCACATCTTCCCTTTAGGGGTCTTACATTTCGACAATCCCTAACACTTGTACTACCATATTTTCCTGCTAAGGTCTTACTCTTCAACAACACAGAAGGAATATACTACTACATCTACCCTCTGGGGGTCTTACACTTCAACAACATATAATCTGCATGGAAGTAGATATTGCCACATATTCCCTCTAGGGGTCTTACACTTTGAAATCACCCAAAAATATGTACTACTACATCTGCCTTTCAGGAGGTCTTACACTTCAGCAATACTGAAACATCACCACATCTTCCCTCTAGGGGTCTTACACTTCGGAAGATGTCACATCCATGATGATCAACTACCATTCTGTTGCATGGTCACAATGCCTCTACACAGAATGATGATCTGAGCTGATCTCTCATGAGCTCAATAATGACGACTTCAACCCTTCGTTCATGGATGTTGCCTCTACATGGTACAAAGCCTCCTATTGACGATGACTATCAGGTACCACTCTGTTGCATGACCATAATGGGCCTCTTCACATAATGAAGATCCGAACTGATATGTAGATGCCAATGGTGATCAACTACCATTCTTCTGCATGGTCACAATGCCTCTACACAGAATGAAGATCCGAGTTGACACCAGTGAGCTCAATTGTCTGCACAAATGGTTGAAAAATCTTCAAGCTTATAAATATGAGTTAAATCCTATATTCAAGTTGTAATAGGCACTCAAAATTTGATTAGGAGATATAATTGGAGTATGAATCAAATTTTCCAAGTAAGAAAATCCACTGAGTATGGTAAACCTTTCTCTCAGCATTTTCTCACAAAATCTGAACTCCAAGAAAATATTGCATACTATTCATCAATTTGAGTTATGCAATATATAATTAAAAAATTGTTGACTTACCCATTTTAAAGGACTTTCACTTTTAGGTATTACCTGATCCTGGGTTGAATTTATCAACTGGTGGTGGATTAGGAACTTCCTTTACCTTTGCAACATGTCTCCATTCCATCTTTGGCTTGCCATTACTCTGATGGTGAGATGGATGAAGTTTCCAACAATTTTCCCCCAGATGCCCATTCCTATAGCAATGAGCACAAAAATTCCTCTTAATATCCTTCTTCTGGGATGAGGAACTCTTTCCAACCATTTCTCGACTTCTGCATGACGAGATTGGTCTTTCTGATTTGCCTTGTTCTTAACAATGACATCAAATTCTTCATCAATGTCCTTCTCTTCTAGCATCTGGCAACATAATGATTATGTAATCCAAAAAAAGTACAGGGAAAGGCATTCCACATTTTTTGAAAATCATAGCCATACTATCTTAAGCTGAAAAATTGGATCAAAAGTTTTACTGTGCTTATGATTATGGTAAGAAACTAGAGGGTGGAATATCATTACCTCTTCATTGATTTCTCTTACCACATTCATGCCTGTGATGATGAAGCACAATTTTCCTGCTCATAATCTTCCTGCAGGACTAGTGGGGTATTCAATTTGCTTTTGGAAGCTTGTCTCCCGATCAGCATTCTTGGAGCAATCTCCAATATCCATTCCCACACTAGAAAAACCCAAACCTGTAAAATGAGGATGATCCTTCCCTATATTGGGTTAGCAATGCCTTGGCCATTTTTACCAAGGCCTCTTCCATCAAATCCCATTTTTAACAATTTGGATCCAACGCCTCTAGTATGCTTTTCAAATGAACCAAAGACATCAATACCTGAATCCAAAACTGAATGGGAGGAAGAAGAAGATTAACGTGGTGAACAACTTACAGTGGAATCATCTGTCATGGTCTCTACATATGAAGTTCAAAGGTATTTCATTATTTTGATCACCACACTGTAACCTTGCCAAGAGCTCATCCTTGGTTTGTAGGTCTAATTTCAAATGAATATTCTCCTCTTCAAGGGAGTAATACATTGATCATACTGGGAGAGAGTTCTCTTCATGGATCTAGTGATTATAAGCTTCAATTTCATCAAGCTTCACCTGTTTGGACATCTTGCCCATGGTGCACCTGTACCTGTTCAATCACACTGAACTATTGCACAAACTGAAGCAACCACACCATCAAATTAACAGACTACGATACCAAACTTGCTTGGAAATTAGCTATTTTGGAGGCCAACAACCTTGCTCTGATGCCAAACTTGCTCTAAAATTAGCAAGTTTGTAGGCCAACAACCTACTATGATACCAACCTGATTGGAAATGAGAAAATTTGTAGGTCAACAACCTATTCTGATACCAACTTGATCCAAAAATAGAATTTTTTTTTTAACTCGATCTTAGACCCCTATAGACTTGTTAAATTACCAATAATATTTTTTCTATTATTAAGTAAATCAACTCAAAATAATGCAAGAATGAAAACACACTGCACACCGAATTGATTACGGAGTTTGGAAATAGCCTACGTGTCTCTGGGTTCTTATCAAACCGTTCCACTAGTCAAAACTTATAAGTACAATAATTTCTTACAATAAAACCTATTAGAACTTAACTTTCCAAATAGCACTCTAGTCATTCATAGAACACTGATGACCAGTTGGAAAACATCCTCCACCTTCCTGGCGTACCTGCAAGCTTTGTGGCACTATGGGCCAATTGGCGAAGTTTCTAATAACTCCCAATTTTACAATTTTCCTATTAAAAATAAGTAGGACTTAGCCCCCATAAAATATTTTCCTATATATATAAATAGGATTTTACTCTCACAAAAATATTGCCTTTTAATTATAAGGCTCTTACAAATTAGCTTAGAAGATTTTTAATCTTCTCGCTGCCTTTGAATTGGATTATAATCTTCAATGCATTCAAATTTTGTGTAGAGTGAAATGGGAAGGCCTTTATATAGGCCTTAAGCATACTCGAAGTATTACATTTTATCCACTTATCGCTCCACTCCATATCCCAACCAACTTGCTTTTTGAGTTGGTTGGGCTGCTCCACATTCCTCAGCCGAGGTTGTGGGTTCGAAACTCCATGCCTACCATTTTGGCATGGACCGTTTTGCACCAAGTGGGATTAGTCCCACATTCGTTGGCAGCCATGGATGGAATTTGTAGTTTAAATAGGGCTTGACCAACCCATCTAATATGTGGCTCAAGTCATGCCTTTCCTCTTTTTTTCCGGCCACATATATGTGGCAAGCTGTGCATTGTGTTTGAATTGCCCAAAGTTGGGCCAGTCATGTGGATGCTGACGGGGGTTGTGGTGAGTTGTTCTCTACATTGTGTATCCACAAAGTTGTGCCTAGCTATCCATGGAGTCATCTTGAACGGCCATGTGATGCCAATATATTCAATGTGAGATACATGGCTTCCAAGTCATATTGGTTTGATCACCAAATCTTGACTTCATCCATATGTGGAAATAAGTTGATACGATGCCAAGGGTTAACTTACAGGATAAGACATCTTGAACCATAAGAAAATGGATATCATTCGGTGATCAATTCGATTGTTGAGAATAATATAGGCCTTGATGGGGATTTGACCACCCCACCGAGCTAGAAACATAGCTTGCAGAGCTCAAATTAATCTTGCAATGCAAAATTATAAAGTATAGTCCACTTGTCGCTCCTTCGATAGGCATATCGAGCGAATTCAAACTCGTGGTGGCAAGCCACGTGGTGACTTGAGCGAACCCACCACGTCAGCACCAATAAAATAGTCCTCACGGTGGCAGGGTCCCCTTCTGATATAAAAGTAGATCCCCACCGGCTATGGATTCCGTAGCTGACCTTTTATAATGACCATCGAAGACTGAAGGATCTAAACCCCATTTTTTTATTTTTACCACTCTTCTTAATTTTCTAGTTGACCCGGTCTTGTCTAGCATCAACTTTAACTTTGACTAGCCACTATTTCCCATCTATGGACTCCATTTTTGAAATTCAAATAGTTGAAGGAAAGATCTTGGAGTGATCTTATGTACTGTGCCAATCCGGGGAGATTTAAGGAACATCTATCCTCTGCACTGTCCTCTGAATCAAAATTTCTTTACATGCACCCACCTTGTAAAGTTGTTCTCCGAAAATCCCTAGACACTATATAGCTCCCTCGTAATAGACCACCTAATCAAGTTATTTCCATCTTCAAATCATCTCTCCAATGACCATAGTGATCCTGATATCACACCCAATCAATCCATTTACAAGCCAATTAAAGATTTAACATGGGTTATTTTCAAGACAAATATCAATCTATGGAAACCACAATTACATCTCTTAAAGTTGAAATCCAACATCTCAAGGATGCTTCTAAGGTCCATGCTAGTTATTTTTCTACATCTCATCCTAATGCTATGCCCTCTATATGTGCTCATGTTAGTGAACCCCAAGTCTTATCGCTACCCACACCTCTCAAGTTTTATCTCAATGCTAAGCAACATGATATTCTTCCTTAGATCCTCACTCATTGGTTGATCAAATTTCCAAATACTCATTTATACCCTCCTTATCACCTTGCCAAATAACATTTTCTACCATTTTAAAATTATTCATAGAGTAAATGGACATAATGAAAATGATTGGTATGCTTTAAAATGAATAATTAAGAACCTTGAGTATCAAGGCTTTATCTCATTTAGTGCACAAAATTTTTCTTCATGGTCATTTTCAATTGATAAATCGTAAAGGGATTGTAAATCCAACCCTTCTATTTATCATTGAGCATCAATCTCTAATCACTAATGTTCCTTCTCTAGTCATTCAAGAATAATCTATCTAACCTATTCAAACTAAGAGAAAATCCTCTCAAGGTATGTCCTCCATAGCCCTCCTTCTATCAAGCAACCACCACTTAAAATCCATCCTCGATCCTCTCCTCCTATCAAGTCCTCTCTGAATTTACCAATTCCAAATCAACAAACCCCAACCAAGAAAGACCAAAAAAATCTAGATAAACGCTTTAGAATTCCTCCTTTCAACCCAAAATCCAACCCTAGTTCTACTCTTTCTCCTTCCTACCACTAACATGACTCTCTCTATTCTCATGACACAACTCAAAATTTTCCCACACTGACATGGTATATCTCATGTTATCACGTATATCTCCATCATTAGCACAACTTGGGGGGCATTGTAATTTCTCCCCCCCTTCTGGCACTATCAATCATCTCTATCATCTACTACCACACTTTTCACTCTGTGCTTCATATATTTTACACACTCTCATACCCTTTGAGACACCTCTTATATTATCATTACCCTATGATGCACTCTAGTTCCATGGTTCATACTCAACTACTGAGGGTTTGATTTTGAAATGAACCTCACATACACTTCACATTTCATGCTCTATACTTTTGTTATCTCTATTTTGTCCTTCGATAAAATTGATCAAACACGGGCTCGTGCAGGAAGAAATTTAAGAAATTTTGTTGAACGAATCCACACTTCAGATCCATGAATAGGTTACATGCAGGTTCTAAAATGGAGGAACTATGGTCAAGGAAGGAAGAAATCAGAGGCTCAAAGGAAAAGAAATGGCAAAGGCTCGAAGTATTTGGGATCCGTAAATAACTCTGAATGAGTCCCAAAAAATTGGCTAAGTATGGAGAGTCAGTGGAAGCTGCTACGTGTCCAAACAGTGCACCTCCAAAGATTGAATCCAAAAGGGTAGACTAAAATAAGCGCCAGCACCTCCATGTGTCCCAGGACCAAAGAGGGGGTAGAGTCAACAGTTAAAGTCAAAAAGAGGGCAGGGTGGGCCTAAAAGGACTAAGCATAAAGGTGCTAGTGGAAGATACCACGTGTCATCTTGGCACATTTCAAAAAGTAAATCCAAAATGCAATCCCCAAACGAGCACCAGCTCGCCACATATTTAGGGCCTGAAAAAGTAAGAGCAGCCATTGAAAAGTCCAAGATCCTGCAGAGGATTTCATGCGTCAACTCGATGCTCCTCCAAAGGTAAAATCCTAAGCGGGTTTTCAGATGAGTGCGAACCTTCCACTTGTCCCAGGTTCGAAAAAGGGGACAGGGTCAGGGTTGAATAGAAAAAAAAAAAAAAAAAAGTAGAGACAGGCTAGTGGAGGGAGTCAAGTGTTAATACGGTGGTACTTCAAGAGTAAAAATTTGGGGTAGGGTTTCCAAACAAGCTGCTAAGCCTCCACGTATCCCTAGTCAGATGTATGGCTCTGCCGAGCAAAAAGGACTTAGCCAAAACATGAGGAAACTGAGAAAGTCCGTGGAAGATGCCACGTGTTGACCCAGACATAACTTGAAAAGCAAAATCCAAAAGGTGGTCCCCAAACATGCGCCAACCCTCCATGTGTCTAGTTTCAAAAAAGGGACTTGTTTTGATAACTGGTTCCCACCATTTTTATACGGGCCCCAATTCAAATATTCAAATGGGGATATATTTTGATTTAGTGCTTGAAATCTGACAAATTTTGGCACCGTTGGAAACATCTCAACCTCTTCTATGCCAATGGAGATCTGAAACTTTAATTTTGAAGAAGTTAGGTTGCAAAAAAATGAAGAGACCATGTCTTCGTGCCATTAATACAAGATCTATTTTCTCTAACAACTAGATTGGATTTTGACCTAATATGCCATTCTTTCCTCCTTCGATGCAGCTAAACAAGTAAATCGATGCAGACATGAAAAATTTGAGTTGGATTTTTAGGAGGCATTGATGGCTAGTAGCTGAGCCTCGAATTAATTTTAGCACGCTCTGTCTCTCCTTCTTATCTCTATGTTGAATCTATAAAGGAATGTTTTGGGGTTCAGTGTAAAAGGTTTAGACAATTCTAGTTTTGCGTCGTCCCTTCTTCCTTTATGCTCACAAAGTGAGATTTGTGGAGCTTTCCTAACCTCTTATTCGGGTTGTAATGCAAGATTTTCTTCTTTGCCACTACAAATATACTATATCAACTCCTGAGAAATAATATATATATATATATATATGTTTGTGGATGATTCTCGACCCTCTCATGTATTGCGTTGTTATCTTTCCAATCTCTTATTGGAGTTTGGTTCATATGTGTGTGGTGTTTGTAATGCATTTCTATGGTCTGTGTTAAATTGCAAAATTATTGTCTACCCTTCCTTTAGTACATCACCTTGTTAGCTTAGATTTATTTTCTTGCATCTTCTAAGACTTGTCTCCTTAAAAATGAATATAGTAGATTTAGAATAGATCCTCTGCAATTTATTTATATGCACTCTGAACAAATGAGTAGGAACCAGAATTCAATCTAGAGAGATCTCTCAACTCGTAAGGTCCCACACTTAGAGAGATGCTCCATGTTTTCCAATCACACTGAAGGTCTCAACCCATCTAAGTTACATGCCATTCATGGGTGGTGCTTTGATTCTGTACTAACAGTTTTGGTACGCTCGGTGGGACCAATAGGTCTCTCATTATTTATTGCAGCAAGATTGATGTGCACTTGTTGTGATTATTTCTATCTTGTAAGAGGCTATCTAAAATTGCACATATCTGGCGACTCCAAATAGGGAATAGTATACACTATTTTCAGCATTCCTAGGTTTGTCAAGTTGATGATAAGGATACAAACAAGGTCAAGAACTAGAGAGGAGGGACTATTTGTCTTACCTGCACTTGATCCCCAGACATAGAGGAGAGAGAAGGGGGAGAAGATCCCAAAGGTCTCCATCTCTACCAAATAGAACCTTGTCAACATTGCCTCCTCCTGGTAGGCCATTCACTCATTTAATAAGGGTTCTCAGGCCAATAAGAATGGTACACAACCACCCAATCCCTATTGTCGACTTAAATAGCAGCAGCCCACTCCACTCTCAATGCATAAAATCGCAATCTCTAGTGGAAGCATTAAAGAGCATCCCATATTTCATTTGAGAGAACCAGAATCCTCCTAGTGATCAAATTCAAGACATTGCAAATGTCTATGTGCAATTCATGAGATCACTGAGATGGAAATTGCAGTCAAGTTGTTAGCCTCTTCATTCAAGGGTAAAGTCTTCACAATGGTTCATGAGTCTAGCAGTAGGCTCCATTTAGGACTTGGGACCATCTTGTGCAGAGCTCTCCACAACCAATTTGGAGAAAACGGAGATATAACATGTCCCTTATTAGAGAAATTAACAATTATTAAGAGAGCTCCCTAATGAGTAGTTGACATAATTCAACTGAAGATTTCGAAGGACATGGAACAAGATTTCATTAGCTGTAAGGCCCAAAAATGAAGGTGATTTCTTATACTTTCTTAGAGCTCTAAATTCTGATATATTGCTTTAATGATTCAATCAATGGGGAGGCACCACCTTATGTGTAGCTCACAAAATTTCCATAAGAGCTGAAAATTTTCTAATTCAGGCTGGAAAAACTTTCCTCCTGGGCCATCCTATGCCTCTACAGTCAGAACTGGGAGATCGAATGCACTAACCAGAAATCCAAATTATCTCATATACCTACTCTTAGGAATCATAGTTCAGACTGAAGACTCCACCTCAACTTCGAGACACCTCAAAAGAGCTTCAAGAAGTTATGAAATAGACTGCATAGAACCTAGCGAATGAGTTTAGTTACTATCAAGAGCCAACAAGCTCAGAGTTCTAGGCCATATCAACCTTAGACTCAGTATCATGCTAGACCCTCGTATTAGTAAAATAGACCACCAACTCAAGGCTGCCGAAATCAAAATCAAAA
Source organism: Taxus chinensis (assembly GCA_019776745.2). Taxonomy (NCBI): domain Eukaryota; kingdom Viridiplantae; phylum Streptophyta; class Pinopsida; order Cupressales; family Taxaceae; genus Taxus; species Taxus chinensis. The sequence continues at coordinate 693,656,405 of CM034146.1, forward strand.
CTAAGGACAACCTCAAGCTGCTAGACCTTTCAAATCATAGGATCCAAACACAACTTCAACATCAAGAGCATTTGTTCCATCACAAAACAACATGGACACAAGAATACGATTGGTGTTTCCCATGAAAAAAAACCCATAACCAATAAAATTTGCTTTAATGGTGCACTAAACCAGGCCTTGATGGTACAAACCATTGGGTGTGTCACAATGAGTCTAGTAAAGAAGGAAACCAATAGTAAGGGAGCTCAGCAAGTGGCACCTCCAAGTGAAACTATGCTTGTCAATTTGGCAACCTGAAGAATTTCTGTGGAATGAATCAGAGCCCCCTTCTCAAAGTGTAGTTTCCAATACATGTTCCAAGAAAATGGAATATTGGAGAGGGAAAATCACCAAACTCAGGTAATCTTCAACCCTCCATTACTCCACAAGGCAGTTGGCACTCATAATGCAACTCCTAATATGCAGAGTGAGTCCAAACCCGCCTCCCAAATCCACTCAAGCAGTGGTTGTGATGACCCATGATGAATAGAGAAAAATTGTGACTAGGAAAGGGGAAGCAAAATGATAGCTCATTTAATATCATTGAACAAATTACGAAGAAAAATGTGAACAGTTTCAATGTGGGAGTCACTAGGCCATTCTAGGATAGAGAGATCTATTGCAAACTATTATGGCCAATTGGTCAAGCTCAAATAGCCCCCCTAGCCAACAAGAGAAAGTGCTGTACTAATGCAGCTCACCCTGAGGGAAACCATGGAGGAAAAAAAGGTAGGAATCATGAACTCCCCTCCATTATATGTTTCAATTCATTATTTGGGATAGATTGGTACATAATTGCATGATTGATTTGGGGGGAAATTAGTTCTCTAATTCTAAAACAAATAGCCGATCAATTGGGTCTTCAATACGAAGTCATCTCCAAAGGGGTAGTGCATAATTGGATGGGACATGCATTAAAAACTATTGGAATCATCACAGATTTGAGCATTTACACTATATTCCTACCCCAATCTGACTGTATTTCAAAACATATCAGTCATAGACTTGACACCCACATTTTGCATTGTGTTTGTTGAGAGACTTCACTGCTAATATTAGAGGTTATTTGTCTGTTGATTGGTCTGCACATGGTTTTTGGAACAACGTGATGGAGCTAAGGTCATAATCAGGTCTGATCTCATTGCATAGATTACCATATTGAGTCTTATGTACCCATCCCAATCAATGCCAATTGATTCTGGTGTCAACCTTTAATCAAGAGGACCTCCTAAGCACTTGTGAGACAAATACCAAGGTGGGATGTATCCTCGAACTTGATTCTCAACAAATGGGTAAAACAAGAGACATGCTTTTGACCCCTATAAACATATGGAGGTAGTCCTGAGCTATGAGTCTACCCATTGTCATGAGGCAAATCATCCTCTTCCTGAAATCATTAGAGCCAAACCACAAAGATGAAAATGATGTATGATAGGTATTATTTGATGGCTCAAGAAGTAGGAAAGGATCCAGAGGATTTTCTATGCTTGTCTCACCTCAGAGGTATGAAATACTAGTCATCTTTTTGCTTCCAATTTTATTTTTCAAACAACACAGTAGAGTATGAGGCTTTGGTCTCATAGACTACATTGGTCAAGGAAATGAGGAATCAAGAACTTGCAAGTGTTTAGTGATAGTGAACTAGTTGCTAATCAGGTCTAAGGACAAAATGATGACAGAAACGATTTGTTAAAGAATTACAAGAACCGGGTATGGGACCTCATTGAGGATTTGAGGCGATTCGACATCAACTCCATCCCAAGGAAGAATAATGAAGCAACATATAGACTGGCAGTAGTTGGGGCAACATTTGACCGTTATGGAGAGTATAAATAATGATAAATCTCAGCCCCATATCAAGTTGGTGTTATCCAAATTTCACCCCCCAGAGTTAATTTGATAACATGCATCAGAGTTTTTAGTTCCAAGCAAGTAGATTGATTCAGGAGAAAATCATAAAATTGGCTAGGTCCTGCTCAAGACCACCTTTGGGACAGTTGGAACAATTATACGCGGAAGGTGCGGATCGGCCGAAAAGCTTCCAGGCAGCCTAAATACAAAAGGAGACATCTGGGACAAATGGATGCGAAATGCCCCGAATCGGCCGAAAGAAAGAAAATTTGTCCAAGTCCTTTACCGGGGAGCAAGCGGGACAAATGGATGCGGAGGACACGAACCGGCCGAATCGGGCGAACCGGAGGAATTTGTCCCAGAAAACCTGGGGACATTTGGGACAAATGGATGTGAAGGACGCGAACCGGTCGGTTTGGCCGAAACAAGAAACTTCAGCACAAGGACAAGTGGGACAAAGGGACGCGCGGGACGCGGATAGCCGAAGGAGCAGAAAGCCAATCAGATCATGCCACATGTCACCAGGCAGAAAAGGGACATGGAAGCCCATTTTGGGTGGATCGGAGGATTCTATCCTGCCAAGCACTGGGACATCCGGGACAAAAGGACGCAGTGGATGAAAAAATCCGGTAAGCCCATAGAAAAATCACATCATGACACATGTTGCAAAAGGAAAAAGCTCGAAAAAGTCAAAGGGGCAAGTTTTCTGAGCACTGATCCGAACCAATGAAATAATGCCACGTGTCCAAGTTTAAGGGGCCCACAAGGAAATTTCAAAGGAAAGCCCACGGAAAGGTGGGAGAGACAGAATTACTCAGCAAATCAGGGCCTGCCATGTGTTGTCCAGATGGCAGAGTGCGGGAAAAGATTTTAAAACCTATTCTTGCCTATTTTGTGCCCTAAATCTTCAGACATTCGTATCTTTTGATCCAGAGCTCGGATTTGCATATTCTTTATAAAAACGGAAAGCTGTTGAAATTATCTACATGATTCTGGGATCAATCTCACATTTTGGTGTAGTTTGGAGGGAGAAAATTAAGAAAATGTCTATGACACGTGGTGATAGGATAGAAGTAATGCTTCAACAACCAACTTTAATGAAGCAGACAACTTGCCGCTCCTGTTAGACAGCCCACCATTTTTCTAGGATCCACCACTTCTGTTATATAATGAGATGAATTTAAATGCTACTAAGAAGTGGTTGGGGCAGATTCTAGATTTCCTCTCTCTTCCCTCTCTCATTTCTTGATATATATTGTAAAGAGGAGCTCCTTTAAAGGGTCGAAAATTCTTGTTTTGCATCCTCCCTTCTTCCCTCACTTGCAAGAGAAATTGTGGATCTTTCAAACCTCCCATATGGGTTGTAATTCCTAGTATTTTTTACCTCTTGGCCACTGCAATGTACTGTATCGACTCTTGAGCAATAATATATGTGTTGTGATTGGACTCTCAACCCTCTCATGTATTCATTGGCTGTCATTTTGATCTCTTAATGCATTTTGGTTAGCTGTGCATGGTTTTTGTATTGCATCTATGTGGTCTGTGTTAAATTTGCAAAACGAGTGTCTAACATTCCTCGGTGCATCACCTTTGTAGTTTAGGTTTTATTCTATGCATTTTCTTACCCTGTCTCCTTGGCAAGTTAGATTAGGTTTTAGCAAACCCTCTGCATTTTTTGTGTGCATCTGAACAGAGGAATAAGAACCAGCCTTCTCTGGAGAATCTTTTCTCATCTTTACAAGTCCCACGCTTGGAGAAAGGATTCCATGTTGTGCAATCACACTGGATGCTTAAACATCAACCTAGAAGCCTAATTTGCATCCAAGGGTGTTGTGAGTCTGCAAAAACAGTTTTGGCACGCCCAGTGGGACCTTAGAGGTCTCATTTTTACTACAGAAAATTTGATATGCATCTGCTGCATTTTTCTTACTTATAAGAGCTATTATTTACATATCTGGCGACTCCACTGGGGAAGAATCAACTGATTTCAGTAGTGCAGGCCTGAAAAATCATGAGAAGAATCACCACAAGGTTAAGAGTTGGAGAAGAAGAAGCATTATTTGAATACCTGCAGTTATCTCTAAGAAGAAGGCAAAGAGGAAGAAGGATTCAAATGTCTCCTTCTCCATCAAACAGATTTCTCTCAACTCGTCCACCTGACAAGCCTTTCATTCAGTATAGAAGGGTTTTAAGAGCCGATTAGAATGGCTCAGAACAATCCCTACGTCAATTCACAGGCAGTAGCCCACTTGCTCTCAATGCCCAACATCAAGTTCCTATTGCAGCCTTGAAGAACATTCCCTACTTCACCGGAGAAAATCAGACTACTCCATGTGATCATGTTAAAGATATTGCTAACCTTTGCGCAATCCATGAAATCGATGAAATGCAAGTGGCTGTCAAGTTACTGGCATCTTCCTTCAAGGGTAAAGCATTACAATGGTTTAGGAGCCTCGGAGCTGGTTCTATCACAAACTGGAATCAGCTGTGTATTGCACTTCACGAGTAATTTGGAGAGAAGAGAGACAACTTGTCTCTTTTGGAGCAGCTGACAACTATCAAGAGAGCCCCCAACGAGCAGCTGATTGACTTCAAATTTAGATTTCAAAGGTCTTGGGATAGGATTCCAGTGGCAGTCAGGCCAACAGCAGAAGGTGCTTTTCTATATTACCTTAAAGCTTTGAATTATGATATTTCTATGTTAATTCAGTCCATGGGAGTCACAACAATCCCTATGGCTTATAGCATTGCCATTAGAGCTGAAAACTATCTTATTCAAGCTGGTAAACTGGTTCCTAGGCCTCCCATGCCCTTGTATCCAAACTTAGAAAACCCAAGCACTAGTCAAGCACCCACTCTAGCTCCTGTTCCCACTCCTAGAAATCAGAGTTCAAATGAAGCTTCCACTTCATCTCCAAGTGCTTCAAATGAACTCCAAGAGGTCATGAAACAGTTGCAAAATTTGGGAAATGAGCTGGTTACTATTAAGAGGCAACAAGCCCAAGGTTTCAAACCTTCCTATCAACCTCAAGCTCAGCCTAATAGGTAGCCATACCAACCACAAAGACCACCTAATCCAGTTGAAAATGTGAATCAAACAAGGCCTCCCTCTAATAGACCATTCTAGCCCTATAATCCAAATGCCATATCTGCCTCTAAGGCATTAGTGCCAACACAAAACAACATTGCTCAGGAATATGATTGGTGCTTTCCATACAACGAGCCTCATAACCAATCCATGTGTTTCAATGGTGCTCTCAATCAAGCACTAATGGTGACAACTACTGGTGTGGAGGGTGAGGGCAGTCAAGGAAACAACCAACAACCAGAAACATTCCAACAGCAATCAGCCCCAAATGACACCACATTGGTGAACTGGCAAGCAGAAGATTTCTGTGGCATGAATCAAGTAGTTTCTCAAGGTGTCGCAGCCAACACAAGGTCAAAGAGGAGAAATTTGGGTGAAGAACAACCATTAGCCCCAACCAATCCACCACCTTCCACGGCTCCACAAATGATTGGCAAGTAGAGTCCAGTTTCAAATACACAAGGGCAGCTAAGAACAGCCCCTAGGCTAACTCAAATGCCAACTGTTGCTGCCCACGTACAAGGAGTAAGTGTACAAACCAAGGGACAACAAAAGGATACTTCATCCCCGTTCAGTATCATTGAACAGATGAAGAAGACTAATGTCAATATATCAATGTGGGAATCCCTATCCATCCCAGGACAAAGAGATCTGTTGCAAGCTGCCATGAAGGATTGGACAACTTCGAATCAGTAGGTTCAGATGCAAGACAAAGTGCTTACAAATGCTGCCCAGCCTGAAGGAAGCCATGGAGGGCAACAAGGTAAAATGTCGAAGCCCCCTCCTTTCTATGTTTCATTAATCATTGGGGATAAACTAGTACATAATTGCATGATTGATTCCGGGGCAAGTAGCTCAGTGATGCCCAAGCAAATAGCTGATCAGCTAGGTCTCCAATATGAAGTAATGTCTAAAGGGGTAGTGCAATTGGATGGGACAACAATAGCAACAGTTGGAGTGATTAAAAACTTGAGTCTTACCTTGCATGCATGTCCAAATGTTGTTTTCTTACAAGATATATCAATCATAGACCTTCCACCACTCTTTGCCCTTTTCTTGTCAAGGGACTTCACAGCCAAGATTGGGGGGTATTTGTCTGCTGATTGGTCTCACATGCTGTTTAGAACAAGGTATGGAACTAAGGCTACTATTAGGTCTGAACCTATTGCAAACTTCCATATTGAGCCTTACACTCCTAGTCAAATTAATACCAATTGCTCAGCATTTGATCAAGAAGATCACCCTAGTACTGATGAGGCTGACACCAAGGTTGGAAGTATCCCAGACCTAACTCTCGATGAATGGGCAAACAAGATACATGCTTTTGATCCCTATCAAGAAGTAGAAGAATATGAGCTGGGAGTCTATTGTATACATGAAGAAAATCAACCTGTTCCTAGCATCACCAAGCCAAGCCATAATGATGACAATGAGGTATGGCGGCTATTTTTTGACGGATCAAGGAGTAGGCAAGGTGCAGGAGGTGGAGCCATGCTTGTTTCACCTCAAGGCATCAAATATTATTCAGCTTTTCGTTTCCAGTTTTCTTGTTCAAACAAATAACTTCATTGACTTCATTCATGAACTTCATTGGGCTAGGAAAAAGGGGACAAATAACTTGCAGGTGTTCGGGGATAGCAAGCTAATCATCAACCAAGTTAGAGGACAACAAGCTATGAAGAACGACTTGCTGAGGAGCTACAAGGATAGGGTATGGGACTTCATTGAGGATTTCAAAGCTTTCAACATTGTGTCCATACCCAGGAAGAAAAATGAAGCCGCAGATAGGCTCGCAGCAGTTAGAGAAACGTTTGATGTGGTTGACAACATCAAAAGGGAAAAAACAAAGCCACATATCCATGTGATTGTGAGGCCAGCAGTTCCAGATAATAACACAAGCTGGCAGGTGTTTGAGAACGATCAACAGATCATCAATTTTCTACAGGAAGAGGCTGAATTCTTAGCTAGAAATCAGGACAGATTAGAGTAGCAGTATGGGGATCAAGTAGTGCAGCTGTGGACAAACAAGCTTCCTAAGGGTTTAGTAACGTTGGAGTCTATCTTCAACCCTAATGACCAGTTCCGTAAGGAAAAGGCTAACATACAAGTCAAGAGAGAATATTTAGAGCCAATTCTGGTTGGGGAAGGCAAAATACTTCAAATTGGTAAAGTGGCCACTGAGCAAGAGAAATCAGATTTCATACAGCTTTGCCAAGAATTTCTAGATGTCTTCACTTGGAGCTATGAATACTTGAGAGGATTCAATCTGAAGTTGGCACAACATACCATAGAATTGGATCCAGATGCTAAACCCATCAGGCAGAAGCAGAGACCTGTCAACCCTCACATTGAGCCTCTAATGAAGAAAGAGCTTAACAAGCTAATAGAGGCAAGCATTATATTCCCGATCAAGCACTCAAGCTGGGTTGCAAACTTGGTTCCGGTCAGGAAGAAGAGTGGAGAAATCAGGTTGTGTGTAGATTTCCGGGACCTCAATAGGGCATCTCTCAAAGACCATTAGCCACTTCCTTCAATGGAAAAAATATTGCAAGTAGTATCCGGTTCAGAGAGATTCTCTCTCCTAGATGGCTACTCAGGGTATAATCAGGTGATGGTGAAAGAAGATGACCAATTCAAGACGGCTTTCACCACCAAATGGGGGACCTATGCCTACAAGAAGATGCCATTTGGACTATCAAATGCTGGAGCCACCTTCCAAAGGGAAATGGATATGGCATTTAAGGGGTTGATCAACAAAATAGTTTTGATATATCTTAACGACATCACTGTATTCTCAAAAAATGCAGTGGATCACCTCTGTCATTTGAGGCAAGTATTTCAGAGATGTAGAAGATTTGGGGTATCATTGAATCCCAAAAAGTGCATATTCTTGGCTCACGAGGGAAAAATTCTAGGCCATATTGTTTCAAAGGAAGGGTTGACGATTGACGCAGAACGGGTTGAAGCAATTCAAGCATTGCCATTGCCAAGTCACAAGAAGGCTCTTCAAAGCTTCTTGGGAAGGATCAAATATTTCCGCAGGTTTGTTCCAAACTTTACAGCTCTCATAAAGCTAATAACACTGATGTTAAAGAAGAGCATGGAATTTAAGTGGACATCTGAAGGCAAGGCAAGTTTTGAGGCAATAAAAGAGGCTATATCTCAAGCCCCAACTCTCGTCAATCCAGACTTCTCCAAGGACTTCGTGCTATATGCCTTCGGTGGTGGAGACACAATTTCTACAATCCTGGCACAACAAAACAAAGAAGGATTAGAACAACTAGTTGCTTTCTTCAGTCAAGGCTTGGAGGAATACGAAACTAGATATTCTTTCATTGAAAAGAATGTACTTGCAGTGATCAGGAGTTTAAAGAAATTCAAGCACCTAGTCTCAAACAACAAGATCCAATTATTGGTCTCTCATGCGGGGAGTCAAGGAATTCCTTCTAAACAAGGATCTGAATGAGAAGCGTGCAGGGTGGATAACTCGTGTCATGGAATATGACATCGAGATCAAGGTCACCAAACTAGTACGTGGAAAGGGACTATGTGAATAGATAGCCTTGAGTCAACAGGTTGAAGCAGGTGATGAAAAAGAGACTGTCTTGGTACTACAGGATGCCCAAGAACATGAAAATGATGATGTGCCGACTCCTTGTTGGACTTAGAATATGATACACTTCCTACAGACAGGACTATGCCCTCCAGAAATGAGCAAAGCAAAGAGGAGATACTTCAGATTACAAGCCATTCCATATGTGCTTGTTGATGGTGTTTTGTTTAAGAAAGACATCAATGGGGTTCTATTGAGGTGCATTGGGACTGGTCAAATTGAGAGGGTGTTACGAGATTTTCACGATGGAGATTCTGGAGGACATTTTTCCCCACGAGTAACAGCTCTCAAGATAATAAAGGTAGGGTATTATTGGCCCACGGTGTTCAATGACTGCTATACATGGATAAGAAAGTGTAAGAAATGTGCACTCTTCACAGGCAAAGAAAGACTAGCAGCGCTTCCATTGCACCCAATCTTGGTTGACCAACCATTTCTGCAATGGGGATTGGACTTCATCGGGGTCATCAACCCAAACTCAAGCCAAGGCCACAAGTGGATTCTCATGGCAACAGACTACTTCACCAAGTGGACTGAAGCAGTAGCGCTCAAAGAGGAAAACGAGTCTAATATACTAGAATTTTATGAAGGAATAGTGACCAGGTTCGGTGTGCCGGCCACTATCATATCAGACAATGCATTGGCATTCGTAGGTTCTAAGATTATAGAATGGGCTGTCAAGAATGGAATCTACTTGAGCACCTCTTCCAATTATTACCCACAGGGTAATGGATAGGCAGAGTCCACGAACAAAAACTTGTTGAGGATCATTAGGAGAACTCTTGACGAGAATCAGAGGTCTTGGCATACAAAGCTGAAATCAGCCTTATGGGTTGATAGGATCACTCCCAAAAGATCCACATGTAACTCTCCATTCAGGCTTGTCTATGGAAGAGAGGCAATCTTGCCCATGTCATTAGAACTGCCTGCATTGGAGTTCATGAAGCAGTTGGAGTTGGCTGAGTTTGAACCAATGGAGGCCAGGTATGCAGAGTTGATGGAATTGGAAGAAATTAGAGAACGTGTAGTTCAAACAATTGAGAAAGATCAGGCCTTAGTGAAAAGATGGTTTGATAAGAAAGTAAGAGCAAGGACCTTCCAGGAAGGGGACCTAGTTCTAAAATGGGATGCAGATCGGGAAAAACCAGGAAGACATTCCAAGTTTGATGCCATTTGGAGCGGCCCCTACATGGTCATGGAATGTAAGAATAGCAATTCCTTCCAATTGTCTACATTGGATGGAGAAGAACTCCCGATTCCGGTCAACGGAATCTATCTTAAACATTGCTACTAAAAAAAAAAATAAGAGGTTCACCCTTGTAAATATTAGCCTAGATTTCAATTCCTCGAAGTGCGTATGCACATTGTCTTGTTGTAGTTAGGTTTCAGTTTCCCTAAGTGCTTTGGCGCGGGTTTTTTCGCTCCTAGATTGAGTTTTTTTACAGTTCAGTGTGCTCTCGTAGAGGGAGTTGCAGCATCAGGCTCATTTCAGGTTATTGCTTATGACTCCATGCCCAATGGATCGCTAAAAGGCCACTGATCTTCTACCTAGCAGGCAGGTGACCCCGAAAAGTCACCAAATTGTTATCCAAATTTCACCCCCCAGAGTTAATTTGATAACATGCATCAAAGTTTTAGTTCCAAGCAAGTAGATTGATTCAGGAGAAAATCGTAAAATTGGCTAAGTCCTGCTCAAGGCCACCTTTGGGACAGTTGGAACAATTATACGCGTAAGGCGCGGATCGGCCGAAAAGCCTCCAGGCGGCCCAAACAGAAAAGGGACATCTGGGAAAAATGGACGTGAAATGCCCAAATCGGCCGGAAGAAAGAAAATTTGTCCAAGTCCTTTACCGGGAGCAAGCGGGACAAATGGACGCGGAGGACGTGAACCGGCCGAATCGGGCGAACTGGAAGAATTTGTCCCAGAAAACACTGGGACATTTGGGACAAATGGACGCGAAGGACGCGAACCGGCCGGTTCAGCCGAAACAGAAAACTTCAGCACAAGGACAAGTGGGACAAAGGGACGCGCGGGACGTGGATAGCCGAAGGAGCCGAAAGCCAATCAGATCATGCCACGTGTCACCGACAGAAAAGGGACATGGAAGCCCATTTCGGGCGGATCGGAGGATTCTGTCCCGCAAAGCACTGGGATATCCAGGACAAAAGGATGTGGTGGACGTGAAAATCCGGCAGGCCCGTGGACAAATCACAGCATGACACGTGTCGCCAAGGAAAAAGGTCCAAAAAGTCAAAGGGGCGAGTTTTCGAGCACTGATCCGAACCAATGAAACAGTGTCACGTGTCCAAGTTTAAGGGCCCACAAGGAAATTTCAAAGGAAAGCCCGTGGAAAGGTGGAGAGAGAAAATTACTCAGCGAATCAGGGCCTGCCACGTGTCGTCCAGATGGCAGAGCGCGGGAAAAGATTTTAAAACTTGTTCTTGCCTGTTTTGTGCCCTAAATCTTCAGACCTTCTTATCTTTCGATCCAGAGCTCGGATTCACACGTTCTTTATATCAACGGAAAGCTGTTGAAATTATCTACATGATTCTAGGATCAATCTCACATTTTGGTGCAGTTTGGAGGTAGAAAATTAAGAAAACGTATCTGATGTGTGGTGATAGACAGAAGTAATGCTTCAACAACCAACTTTAATGTAGCAGATAGCTCGCCGCTCCTGTTAGACAGCCCGCCGTTTTGCTAGGATCCGCCGCTTCTATCATAATGAGATGATTTTAAATGCTACCAAGAAGTGGTTGGGGTAGATTCTGGATTTCCTCTCTCTTCCCTCTCTCATTTCTTGATATATATTGTAAAGAGAGCTCCTTTAAGGGGTCGAAAATTCTTGTTTTGCATCCTCCCTTCTTCCCTCGCCTGCAAGAGAAATTATGGAGCTTTCAAACCTCCCATATGGGTTGTAATGCCAGTCTTTTTTACCTCTTGGCCACTGCAATGTACTGTATCGACTCTTGAGCAATAATATATGTGTTGTGATTGACTCTTGACCCTCTCATGTATTCATTGCTGTCATTTTGATCTCTTATTGCAGTTTGGTTACGTTTGCATGGTTTTTGTATTGCATCTATGTGGTCTATGTTAAATTTGCAAAACGAGTGTCTAACATTCCTTGGTGCATCACCTTTGTAGTTTAGGTTTTATTCTATGCATTTTCTTACCCTGTCTCCTTGGCAAGTTAGATTAGGTTTTAGCAAACCCTCTGCATTTTTTGTGTGCATTTGAACAGAGGAATAGGAACCAGCCTTCTCTGGAGAATATTTTCTCATCTTTACAAGTCCCACGCTTGGAGAAAGGATTCCATGTTGTGTAATCACACTGGATGCCTGAACATCAACCTAGAAGCCTGATTTGCATCCAGGGGTGCTGTGAGTCTGCAACAACAGCTGGTTGTAAGGCCAACTATCCCAGACAACAACACAAGTTGGCAAGTCTTTGAAAATGATCAATAAATTGGTAATTTTCTACAAGAAGAATCTGAGTTATCCTCTAGGAATCAAGATAAACTAGAACAATATTATGGTGATCAAGTAGTGTAGCTGAGGACAACCAAGCTACCAAAGGGTCTTGTCACTTTGGAATCAATCTTCAACCCAAATGACCAATTTCGAAAGGAGAAGGAAAATATTCAAGTAAAGGGTGAACATAACCCATTTTTATAGAAGAAGGCAAAACATTGTAGATTGGAAAGGTAAGCACTCAACAAGAAAAATATGAGTTTATTCAACTTTGTCAAGAATTCCCAGATGTCTTTTCTTGGAATTACAAAGATTTAAGAGGTTTCAACCCAAAGCTGATATAACACACCATCGAGTTGGATCTAGGAGCTAAGTCTTTCAGATAGAAGAAAAGGCCAATAAATCCCCACATTGAGCCTCTTATGAGAAAAGAATTGAACAAGCTAATTGAGGCCAATATCATCTTTCCTATCAAGCATTCGAGTTGGGTTGCTAACTTGGTGCCTGTGAGGAAGAAAAATTGAGAAATTAGGTTGTGTGTGGACTTTCATGATGTAAACAGAGCATCAATTAAGGATCACTACCCACTTCCATCAATGGAACATATCTTACAAGTTGTAGCTGGTTCTGAGAGGTTTTCATTTTTAGATGGGTATTCAGGCTCTAACCAGGTAATGGTCAAAGAAGAAGATCAATTCAAGACAATCTTCACCAGTAAATGGGGTACATATGCTTATAAGAAAATTCCATTTGGAGTATCAAATGCTAGAGCAACATTTCAGCAAGCTATGGACATGGCATTCAAAGGCTTAATTAACAACATAGTCCTGGTGTATCTTGATGATATCACTGTCTTCTCGAAGAATGTTGTAGACCATATCTTTCACCTTAGATAGGTATTCTAGAGATGTAGAAGGTTTGGGGTGTCATCAAACCCAAAAAAGTGTGTGTTCCTGGCTCATGAAGGGAAACTGTTGGGCCACATTGTCTCAAGAAGAGGATTGACGATTGATCCTGAAAGGGTTGAAGCCATCTAGACACTTCCATTTCCACAATACAAAAAGTCTCTCCAAAGCTTCTTGGGGAGGATAAAATTTGTTCGTAGGTTTGTACCTGATTTTTCTACTCTTGTGAAGCCTTTAACAATGATGTTAAAGAAGAGTCTAGAATTTAAAAGGACAACAGAAGGAAAAGAGAGTTTTGAGTCCATCAAGCTCACAATATCACAGGCCCCAACTCTTATTAACCTAGACTTCTAAAAATACTTCATGCTATATGATTTTGGAGGGTCAGACACCATCTCAGCCATCTTGGTCCAGCCCAACAATGAAGGTTCAGAGCAACCCATAGCTTTCTTCAGCCAGAGCTTGGAGGTCTATGAGGTAAAATACTCTTTCATTGAAAAAAATGTCCTTTCTATTATTAGAAGCTTAGAAAAGTTCAGGAATTTGGTCTCAAATAACAAGATTCAACTACTAGTATCTCATGTTGGTGTTAAGGACTTACTTTTAAATAAGGATTTGAATGATAAGAGAGTAGGTTGGATCACTCAAGTAATGGAATATGACATTGAGATCAAGGTGACCAAATTGGTTCGAGGCAAGGGTCTGTGTGAATTACTCACCTCTAAGCAACATGCTAAGTCAATGGGTGAAAAAGAGGTTTTCCTACTTCTACAAAATGAAAAAATGATCAAGAACAACTAGTTAATGATGCATCTGCTCCATGTTGGACACAAGCCTTGGTGTATTACCTTCAAACATGTTTGTGCCCCCCAGAATGGAACAAAGTAAAGAGAAGATACTTCAGACTACAAGCCATCCCATATGTGCTTGTCTGTGGTGTCTTTTTTAAAAAGGATATCAATAGTGTTCTATTGAGGTGCATTGGGACAAGCCAAATTGAGAGAGTGTTGCATGAATTCCATGATGAAGAAGCAGGAGGTCACTTTTCCCCTCAAGTAACACCTATAAAGATCATAAAAGATGGTTATTATTGGCATATAGTGTTCAGGGACTGCTACTCATGGATCAAGAAGTGTAAAAAATGTGCATTCTTCATAGGAAAGGAGAATCTAGCAGCCCTGCCCCTTCATCCCATTTCAGCGGATCAACCATTCATGCAATGGGGACTAGACTTCATTGGGGTGATTAACCCAAATTCAAGTCAAGGGCCACAAGTGGATACTTACTACAACATATTATTTCACCTAGTGGACTGAAGTAGTGGCACTAAAAGAAGCAAATGAATCCAACATCTTGAATTTTTATGAAGGAATAGCCACCAGGTTTGGAGAGTCCCTGCCACTATTATATCAAATAATGCATTGGGCATTCCTTGGTACAAGGATCATTGAATGGGAAGTCAAAAATGGTGTGTATCTCAGCACCTCATCAAATTATTACCCTCAAGGTAATGGCCAAGAAAAGTCCACAAATAAGAACCTATTAAGGATTATCAGAAGGACTCTTGATGAAAATCAGAGGACTTGTTATACAAGGCTCAAATCAGCTCTATGGGCTGATATGATCACATCCAAAATATCCACAGGGAGCTCACAATACAAGCTTGTATATCAAAAAGAGGTAGTATTGCCCATCTCATTGGAGTTTCCCACTTTGGAACTCATGAAATAGTTGGAGCTGGCCGAGTTTGACCCTATGGCAACCAGGTATGTAGATATGATGGAGGTGTGGGAGACAAGAGATCATGCAATGCAAGTCATGGAAAAGGATCAAGCATTGATAAAAAATAGTTTCAACAAAAAGGCAAGAATAAGGACATTTCAAGAAGGGGACTTAGTTCTAAAGTGGGATGCAGATAAGGAAAAGCCAGGAAAGCACTCCAAATTTGATACCATCTAGAGTGGCCCTTACATGATCAGAAAGTGTAAAAGCAGCAATGCTTTTCAGCTTGCTAGATTGGATGGCAAAGAATTGCAGATCCCAGTGAACAAGATCCACCTCAAACACTGCTACTAGAAAGGACGTTCCACCATGTAAATATTAGCATAGGATTTTATTTTCCCTAAGTGTGTATGCACACTGTTTTGTTGTAGTGTAGGTTTTGTTTCCCTAAGTGTTGTGACATAGGTTCTTTGTTTCTCTAGGTTGCATCGTTACACAGTTCAACGGGCATCCAAGAGAACATGCTATCCCCTTCAGTATTCACGATGGAGAGACCAATAATTACCTGTAATAATTACTAATTTCAAAATAAAACAAATGCAGAGAAACTAAAACCGGGCTCCAAAGGGTCCGTTTTCAGAAGAACAATATCATTTAGGTCACCAATCATGACTCCATGCCCAATGGATATAACAAGGCAAATGATATCTTCATCTAGCAAGCAGATGCCCCTGTGAGTCGGTAAATTGTTATCTTTGTTTTTTCCCCTGAAAAATTGATCAAACACGGCCCATGCAGGAAGAAATTCAAGAAAACATTTCTGTCAAACGAATCCACACTTCAAATCCATGAATAGGTTACAGGAAGGTTATAAAATGGAGAAGCATGGCCGAGAAAGGAAGAAATCAGAGGTTCAAAGGAAAAGAAATGGCGAAGGCTCGAAATCTTCGGGCTCTGTAAATAACTTAGAATGAGCCCCAAAAAATTGGCTAAGTATGGAGAGTCAACGGAAGCTACCAAGTGTCCAAACGACGTACCTCCAAAGATTGAATCCAAAAGGTCAAACTCAAACAAGCACCATGCCTCCATATGTCCCAGGCCCAAAGAGGGGCATATTCAACAGTTAAAAGTCAAAAAGTGGATAGGGCGGGCCTAAAAGGACTAAGTATAAAGGTGCTAGCAGAAGCTGCTATGTGTCAGATCAACGCATCTCCAAAGGTAAATCCAAAAGGTGATCCCCAAATGAGCACCAGCTCTCCACGTATTCAGGGCCAAAAAAAGTAAGAGTAGCCATTGAAAAGTCTAAGAGCCTACGGAGGCTTCCACGCATCAACCTGATGCTCCTCCAAAGGTAAAATCCTGAGCGAGTTTCCAGATGATCATAGACCTTCCACGTGTCCCAGGTCTGAAAAAGGGGACATGGTCGGGGTTGAAATATTCAAAGTAGAGCCAAGATAGTGGAGGAAGCTAAGTGTCAGTACGGTGCTATTTCAAGAGTAAGATTTGGGGAGGGTTTCCAAACAAGCACCAAGCCTCCACGTGTCCCTGGTAAGATATATGCCCCTGCCGAGCAAAAGGACTTAGCCAAAACATGAGGAAATTGAGCAAGCCGCGGAAGATGCCACGTGTCAGCCTGACACAACTTCAAAAGAAAAATCCAAAGGTGGTCCTGTCGACACTAAAATTTTCCTCCGTAATTTCTATTTCATTAATGTATGTATTAGAAAAATGATGTTGTTAAGTATAATTAGTAGTAGCGTCTGATATAAGATAATGGCGCCGTCAGTACGGTGCCACCAATAATGTGGAGTACGCTAACAGTCAAAGTACAATAGGAATGTTGTAAAAAGTAAATATTTGTCGTAAGTGGTCCGGTAATGTTAAAATGTCAAAGTTTGGGTAATTAGAGAAGTAGGGTCTACGTGATTAGAAATTAGAAATATTATATTGGTAATAAGGACAAGGAGTGAGGTCATAAATATTTTGTATATTTTATTTGTAAAAAGTCTAAAAATGTGAAACCCATGTAAAATGATAAGGTTTATCTTATCTTAAAAGATAAGCTTACATGTACAGATAAGAGTTAAGGTATGGAATATGATTCGTCAGAGTGGATTTCTTATCCTATCTTAGAGATAAGTTCTATAAATAGAGAGGCCACCCCCCTCATTTAGCATAGAAGGAAGTAGTGAGAAATATTGTAGGAAGTGTACGAAGGAAGCCATCAGTTTAAAGGTGTGTTGAAGAAGCCATTAAGAGGTGTAATTGTAAAGTTTCTCCCATAGTCCTTGGTGAAAGACAAGTGAAGTCAATAACACTTGAAGTACCTCATGGGTGAGATTGTAACAGTTTCATGTTAATATTATAATTTACTTTGATATTTCAGATTTGTCATCATTCCGTCTTATCATAGTCGATGGTATGCTTGTGTTATGTTGTTGTTTTGTTTCCAGATTACATCCACCAAACTAAAGGCTGTGCATTAGTAAATAATCATAGCACGAGGAGTTCCCGGTGAAGAATTATCATAGTGCCGGATTGGTGATGACATTTTGGTTCCGTTGCCGGGACCATTCCTCGTTGGTGGATTTTCTGGAGAGATATTCCCACTTAGTCAAAAATCAATTGGAGGGTAATCTTGTTTTTACTGTGCATAGTAGTTACAATGGTAAAGTCATTTTTGCCATGAATAGTAGTTACCATGGTAAAGTCATTTTTGCTGGGAATAGTATTTACCACAGTAAATTCACTTTTTACCGTGAATAGTATTTACCGCAGTAACTTCACTTTTTACCGTGAATAGTGTTTACCACAGTAAAGTCAGTTTTTACCGCAGTAAGTCAAGTTTTACCATAGTTTACCGTGGTCATTTCTATTTTACTGTAGAAATGTGTAAAGTCACTTTCTAGTATAGTGACTCCAATTATTTGTGCACATAAGTCTTGTTGATTGTACTTGTGGGTTGGTATTTCACGGTGGTTACTTTTGAAAATGGGAAAGATTCCTGTTTTTTCAGCTCAATCTAATGAAGATGCTTCTTCTTTCATTCAAGAGTTTAAGCGATCTTGTATTTGTAATGGCCTTATAAGAAGGGAACAATGGACTGAATTTTTTCCTACCTTTTTGGATGGTTCAGCACTTAGGTGGTTTGAAACACTAGGTGATAATGTGAAAAATTCATGGGATTTATTAACTGAAAGTTTTCTTGAAGAATTTGGTGAACAACAGAAATATGCAGATCTCATGATCGAGATCACAAAGCTATCCCAAGGAGAGAAGAAGAAGATAAGGGATTATCATGCTCGTGTTCTAGAGCTAAGGAGGAAGCTCGATGCCTAGATCCGGAAGGAAGGATTAGCGGATGGGTTGATGAATGGCGTGGATAATCTCCTCTGTAAGCACTTCATTCTTGGGATGAAGCTAGAGATCAGAAAACGAGTGAAGTATGACCACCCAGCTACCATTGAACAAGCAAAGGAGATTGCAAGAAGGCAAGAAGAAAGCATGGAAGAGGAGCCCAAATAAATTGTTGCTAAAGTAGAGCCTACACCAGCACCTTTGGTCCAGAATCCACAACCACTCCTGGTGAGCACAAATATTTCTCCTAGTACATCTACTGAGTATGAAGATTTTCTCAAAAAGATGGGTCAGTTAACTATTACTCTTCTTCAAGGAAAGGAATTTAGTTCTCAGGGAGGAGATAGAGGTCCAAAAAGAAATATTTCTGAAGTTGTATGTTATGGTTGTTATAAAAAGGGTCATTATAAGTATAATTGTCCAGATAGAGCTTCTACATCTGGTAAAGGAGATAATGATAAATGAAAAGCACCTGTGAATTCTTTTGATGTAGTAGATAAGAGCATAAATAATGAAGTAGATGTGTTTGTAACAAAAAGAAAGAAAGAAAAAGATAATCAAGATGGAAATGATCCTAAGAAGATGAAAGAAGAAACTAGTAAGAAACATAGGAGAAGAAAGTTGGGTGTGCAGGATTTTTCTGATTTCACAGGGGCAAGGACCATACTCCATCTTGGAAGATCTATCCAAAAGGCCTACAAATATTACATATGGTCAACTCTTGGCTATGTCTTCTGAGAAGAGGCGGGAGTTGCGAAGTGGATTCAATGCTCGACGAAGGAAGGAGGTTGAGGTCCCTGTTTTGGAGGCAGAGAGGCGGATCCCTATGCTCCACAAGCTGAGGTATTATGTAATGGTATTTCAATTCATGATGTCTTAGTTGATGGAGGTGCTGCAGTTAATGTAATGACCGAGTCTGTAATGAATATGTTGGGTTTAAAAATTGATTGCCCTTCAACACTTATGTTAAGGTCATTAAATAAGGGAAAAACTAAACCAGAAGGTGTAGTTTCAAATGTGGCAATATCTGTTATGGGTGTTGTATGTGTGGTAGACTTTCAGGTGATGAAAAATGGTACTGTTGCGTACCCAATGTTGCTGGGAAGACCATGGCTAAGGAGAGTTCATGCAAGAAACTACTGGAATGAAGGTTTCATGACACTTGGACGTGGTAGAGAGAGGGTGAAGATAAACGTGATCCCTCGACATCATAAAGCAGAACCTGTGGATTCAAGTGATGAAACTGATGATTGGACATCCTTTGATTACTCTAGTACCAGTGAAGTGGACACTGAAGATGAAGAAAGTGAGGTGGATGTTTCAGTCATGGATATCCTTCTAGTCACACCTACTCATGACCCCATAAAATTATCTGAAGAAGAAGTTGATGATCGTCTCCAACAAATAAATATTGGTGATGCTGTGAAGGAGATTGAGAAGGAATCCTACCTCCAGCTCTTTCGAATGGGTTTCTCCCATTGTGATCTCAATAAAAAAGAATGGGACGCTATGCATTTGTGTTGATTACAGGAAGATCAATAAGGCAACAAAGAAGGATCATTACCCTCTTCCATTTTCAGATCAGATCTTGGACGAAGTAGCTGGCCAGGAGTGCTATAGTTTTGTTGATGGATATAGTGGCTACAACCAAGTTCGTATAGTGGAGAAAGATCAGCTGAAGACCACGTTCACCACTCCTTGGGGAACGTTTGATTATAGAGTTATGCCTTTTGGGTTGTGTAATGCTCCAGCAACATTCCAACGTTTGATGAATAGGGTGTTCGAACCCTACATTGGGACCTTCATTAGAGTATTTCTGGATGATTTTTGCATCTATGGGAGCAAGTTAGACCACCTGCACCAAATGGAGATAACATTTCAAAGGAAATAAGGCGCATGAAGCTTTTGGACAACTGAAGGAAGCCTTGGTGTCTTCACCTGTTTTGAAGAATCCAGATTGGAGCAAGCCATTCATTGTGTACACTGATGCCTCAGATGCAGCACTAGGAAGTACTTTGAGCCAAAAGGATGAAAATGGGAATGAACATCCAATTTACTTTGGGAGTAGACAAATGAGCAGTGCTGAGGTAAATTATACTGTAACTGAAAAAGAGGCTCTGGCTATCATTTTTGCTGTAAAGAAGTTTAGAAATTACTTGTTAGGGCAAAAATTTCTAGTTGCAACAGATCATCAGGCTCTAAAATATATTGTAAATAAGCCTAACCCATCAGGGAGGATAGCAAGATGGATAATTTTGCTATAAGAATTTGAATTTGATATTATAGATAGGCCAGGAAAGAAGCATGTCAATGCAGATGCACTCTCTCGAGCCTATGATGGTTTAGGATCATCTTGTGATGATGATGATTTCCCCGATGCAACATTGTTATCCCTTGACACAATCCCTAGTGAATACATAGATATTTAGAATTATCTGAATGAATTTAAGTTTCTTGATGGTGCCAATGCAAATACTAAGAGAAAGATTACTCAAGCCAGTCATCCATATTCTATTCTGCATGGAGTATTATTTTGAATAGGACCTGATGGATAGTACAAGAGGGCAGTTGGACGTGATCAAGGGAAGGAACTGCTAGAAGAATTCCACAATGGTACATGTGGAGGGCACTTCTCTGGACAACTTACAGCAAGAAGGATCTTGGATGCAGGTTATCACTGGCCCACTCTTTTTAAAGATTGTTATAATTATTGTAAGACATGTGATATTTGTCAAACACATGGTAACCGTAAGAGTTCATCAGCTCCATTATGTCCTATTCTTCCCCTTGGTCCCTTTGAAAAGTGGGGAATAGACATTGTAGGTCCACTTCTAACTACATCACGCCAAAATAAGTATATTGTAGTTGCCACAGATTATTTAATCAAGTGGGTTGAAGCTAGGCCATTGAAAACAACTTCCATGGATGAAGTGGCAAGGTTCATGTATGAACGCATTGTCACCAGATTTGGTTGCCCATTAGAAATTGTAACAGATCAAGGAAGCCACTTCATTAATGAGGTGGTAGAATCCCTAGTCAATAAGTTTTCTATTAAGCACAGGAAGGCAACAACATACAAGCCAAGCACAAATGGACAAGTGGAACGAACAAATTTTGTGTTGTGTCAAATTCTAGCAAAAGATGCAGCCTTGCAGGTACATAAATGGGATAAAATGATTCATGCAACATTGTGGGCATATAAGGCAACATCAAAGTCAGCAACAGGATACTCCCCATTTCAGTTGGCCTATGGCATTGATCCAGTTCTTCCTATTGAGTTTGATATTCCCACTGTGAGAGTTATGAAAAATGAAAGGATGGATGAAAGTGATTCAGTAAAAGAAAGGTTGGTACATCTTCATTTGCTGGAGGAAATGAGAGAAATAGCAAAGGATACAAGCCATAAGAAGAAAATGAAGCAGAAGGAATACTTTGATCAAAAGATCTGGTGCTCTCCATTTCATGTGAATGACTTGGTTCTAGTATATGATTCCAGATACAAAAAAAGAAGACAAAATTTCTTCCAAAATGGATGGGGCCCTACAAAATAGTAGCTATGCATGAAAATGGTACGTACCGACTAGAGGAATTGGATGGCACTCCCATTACGAAATGGGTCAACCATGACAAGTTGAGGATTTTTCAAGCACCATAATAGTCTACTCTGAGGACAGAGTAGAAGCTAGGAAGGGGGAAGATGTCGACACTAAAATTTTTCCTCCGTAATTTCTATTTCATTAATGTATGTATTAGGAATATGATGTTGTTAAGTATAATTAGTAGTAGCGTCTGATAGAAGATAACATCGCCGTCAATACGGTGCCACCAATAATGTGAAGTACAGTAACAGTCAAAGTACAATAGAAATGCTGTACAAAGTAAATATTTGTCGTAAGTGGTCCGGTAATGTTAAAATGTCAAAGTTTGAGTAATTAGAGAAGTAGGGTCTACGTGATTAGGAATTAGAAAATATTATATTGGTAATAAGGACAAGGAGTGAGGTCATAAATATTTTGTATATTTTATTTGTAAAAAGTTTAAAAATGTGGAACCCATGTAAAATGATAAAGTTTATCTTATCTTAAAAGATAAGCTTACATGTACAGATAAGAGTTAAGGTATGGAATATGATTCGTCAGAGTGAATTTCTTATCCTATCTTAGAGATAAGATGGATAAGCCTGGAAGTTCTATAAATAGAGAGGCCACCCCCCTCATTTAGCATAGAAGGAAGTAGTGAGAAATATTGTAGGAAGTGTGCGAAGGAAGCCATTATTTTAAAGGTGTGTTAAAGAAGCCATTAAGAGGTGTAATTGTAATGTTTCTCCCATAGTCTTGGTGAAAGGCAAGTGAAGTCAATAACACTTGAAGTACCTCATGGGTGAGATTGTAACAGTTTCATGTTAATATTATAATTTACTTTGATATTTCAGATTTTTCATCATTCCGTCTTATCATAGTCGATGGTATGCTTGTGTTATGTTGTTGTTTTGTTTCCAGATTACATCCACCAAACTAAAGGTTGTGCATTAGTAAATAATCATAGCACGAGGAGTTCCCGGTGAAGAATTATCATAGTGCCGGATTGGTGATGATAGTCCCCAAACATGTGTGAGGCCTTCACGTGTCTAGTTTAAAAAAAGGGACCCATTTTGATAACTGGTTCCTGCCATTTTATACAGGCCCGATTCAAATTTTCAAATTGGCATATCTTTTGACTCAGTGCTCAAAATATGAAAAATTTGGCACCATTGGAAAGAGCTCGACCTCATTTATGCCATGAATACCTAAAACTTTAATTTTGAAGAAGTTATGTGGGGAAAAAATGAAGATACGTCTTCATGCCATTAATATAAGATCTATTTGCTCCAACAACCATATGGGATTCAATCTGACCCGTTGTTCTTCCCCCTTTAATACACCAAACAAGTAATAGATGTAGACACAACAAATTTGCGGCAGATTTGTAGGAGGCATTGATGGCCAATGGTTGAGTTTTGAGTTAATTTTCCCGCCTCTCTCTCCTTCTTCTCTGTGTGGAATCTATAAAGGAAGGGTCAGGTTCATTGTAAAAGGTTGGACATTTATGTTTTGCACCCTCCCTTTTTCTTTTGTTGCAAGAGGAGTTGTGGAGATTTCCTAACCTCTCATTTGAGTTGTAATGAAACTTTTGCTTCTTGGCCACTGCAATATACTGTATCGACTCTTGAGAAATAACATATATGTCTGTGGATGATTCTCGACCCTCTCATGTATTTGTTGTTTTCTTTTTGATCTCTTATTATAGTTTGGTCATATGTGCATGGTGTTTATATTGCATTTCCGTGGTCTATGTTAAATTGAAAATGAGTGTCTAACATTCCTTTTATGCATCACCTCGTTATCTTAGTTTATTTTCTTGCATCTCCTCAACCTTGTATCCTTGGCAGAATAGAGTAGATTTAGAATAGATCCTCTGCAATTTATTTGCATGCACCTGAATAGAGGGATAGGAATCAGCCTCAATCTGGAGAGCTCTCTCAACTCGTAAGGTCCCACACTTTGAGAGATGCTCTATGTTGTGCAATCATACCAAATGCCCCACTTCAGTATCAGGCCATTCAGGGGTGTTGTGATTATGCACTAACAACTTCATGATACATCTTTCTAGAGTCTATTCACATATCACGCACGTTACCCGATGACAAACTCTTGTTCTATGGTTCATTCTTAACTATTGAGGGTTTCTATAAATGAACCTCATCTCATACACATCCATTGGGGGGCAAACTTATCTTATCATCTTCACACTTTTCATACCATTCCATCACACTCATACATTACCTTTTCACATATTGGTTGTATATACTCTTACTAGATTATTCTATTTACATGTTGTACTTTGTCTTCCATGCTAGACAGATTCTTAGTATGTCATTATCTTTATCATATACACATGCATATTCACTATACCTTTTACTAGTCCCACCAAGGCTCATGGTGACATCTACCTTTACTACTCTCACACATTAACAGATGCTCTTGTTTTATCATTTACTACTTCTAAGCACATTATTGTCCATTGATACATACATGCCTTGACATACTATTTATCTTTCTAACATTCTAATAGGTGCTTCATGTGTAGCATTTTATTTGTGGTACTATATGTCACCATGGTTATCTAACATATTTAGCTTGATTTTGTCTGCCATTATATGATATTGTTTGAAGGCTATGCCCTATCTCTTGTATGCTTATTGTATGATTTTTTTCCACTCTGGCTTTGATTTTCTTGTGACATTATGAGTGATCTCCCATATTTGAAACCCATTTTTCACAGTCCACTTTGTTTACACACTTGCTTGATACATTTTCTTCTATTGTATGTTTGCTACTTTTTTCTACTAACACATGTTAGTAGCCACTTTTTTGCTATGTGCCTCTTTTTTCTACCATGCACATCCCCTACCCCCCTACAAATATCCACTTCAAAATATCATTAGGTCCTCTCCTTTTGGCTGCGTTATCCTACAGATTTTGTATGCACCCCCAAATGAGGGGGGGCATACATTGGGTGAGAAAATCACCCATACAACATCTCAGAGCTATAACATAGATCTGCATAGTACAAAAAAAAATATAGGAACACAGTCAAAGAATGATCCAGAAATTGAATTAGACCTCACACATAATACAAAAAACCAACACCCAAACTTAGACACTAGCACCTAGGCCCTCCTGACCTCTCTTGGGTGCTAACGTCCTGGGGGTTAGATATAGTCATTGTCTCAGATCAACACAGTTTTACAGAAGTCTACAGAGACATTCTATAGTTATAAGCACAAACCTTTAGTTATAAAATACATTTTATCTCCTTCAATTGAAACAATTTGGAGTGAATTTGGGACAACAAGGAAAAAATCGAGATACACCATCTACAGTGGTGTCTTATTAGGAAGTGTTATGGAAGGAGAGTAAAACTAGACCTCTCTCCCTAACACTTGTTCTTTAGCATGAGATCACCTGAAAAACCCACACTTGGTGTGAGATCACCCAAAAATATATCTATTGGCATGAGATCACCCAAAAATTTTCTCTTCGCCCAAAACAACATTTGTGAGGACACTTTTCTATCCTTTACACATTTTTACATCAGGTGGACACTTTCCTTTACTACTACTTTTACACACTTCTACATACTTTTGCATATATTTGCTCAGATTTTTCATATACATGAATTTGACTACTCTTTTTTTCTTCTTTTTGCAGGTTTTTCCTTAATACGCAACAAGAAACATCCTACAACAATAAATACAAGCACAAGAATAGGTACAAGTAGTGCATACACTTCACCCCTAGGGTTATTTTCCTTTCCTAATCTCCATGCTTCACATTTGCATCACTCCATGCTTCACTTATCCACTCACCACGCTATTTTCCGTACACTCTACAGGATCATAAGGTACACATTTCTTATCTACTTTATGTTATATCAAGTATTCACTCAACAACATAAAGTGGGGGCAAATGTTAGACACTAAATCACACACTTGGGTATAGTTTTAGGTTCTTAAAACATGCTAGCATTTACATGATTCCTAAGCAATAAAACTAGTGATTGACAACTGTAGACACTGAATCATGCACTTGGGTACATTTATAGGTTCTAAAATCATGCTAGCATTTACATGATTCCCAAGCAAGAAAAATAGTAATTGAAAACTATCTTTGGCCTCTTTTCTTTATCTCTTGCTTTCTCTTTGGTCTTACACACCCTACCGCCCAATCAAAACTTAACTCATTTATCTTTCATGGCTTCAGACACTAGCACCTAGCCAAGACAACAATTCCCAGGTGCTCCTGTCCCCTTTGAGTGCCCCTGAGCCTCTTCTACCCCACTTACTCTTTTTGGGTCTCTTTTATCTTTTGGGAATAATTTTCACTTATGGGTTGGCCATCCAATTTTTCAATTACAAAATTCAAACAAGGGAATCATGTAAATACATAGTTATGTTTTCAAAATAAAGGGACCAAGCACTAAGAATTACATGCTACCACCTAAGCTTGCATTAAAAGATGCACAAGAGCATCAAAGGCATCCATCTAATACTCATACAAAGGGAAAGGGCTGCATACTTTCTGCATACACTACATAGGAAGGAGAAGTCTATTTTATTCCATCCACACATACTACTACATTGCTACATTCTAGTTACAACCCACTATCAAGTGCAACTTGCACAAGGGCATCCTAGGGCACCATTATTACACACACACACATAAGAACTACATGGAGTATGAGATGTAGTGCAATGCTCAGTTGTAAGTTCACTCTTGGGGTGACCTTCGGGGTCAATCTGACTCCCCCATTCTACATTTTATTTTTCAGGTTTGATGCGGTTTTGTGGGCATGTGTAGGTGAACTTATATTTTACAAGTTACAGGTACATTCAATGATCATAGTGCAAATATCAGGTAATCGACAAGAATCAATAGTGAATACCTTGTGACATAGAATAAAGTAGATCCTGAGCTCCTACACAATCACCCAACACCCAGATTCGGTCACCAGCACCTAGGCACCTCTGTCCTGCATTCGGTGCCTTTATTTGGCATCTTTTCCTAAGTTACAGATTTTACAGTGAGTAGTAATGACCCTGTTGTATAGTCTGTTCAACACTCGCACCTTCCCAAATCACTTCATGTTCATTTGAAAATCAGCTAAGTTCCTTTATCTCTCCTTATTGCTTAGGGGTTTATATTTTACTTGCTATTTTTCTTGTGTTGTATTATATTTTAGCATTTTTGCATAATTGAGAATAATAGTTTACTTTGCAATTATATTTAATTTAGATTTTTATTAAATCAGAAACACTCTCATTTCGAGGGATAAAAATGTACTTGATACCATTATGGGATTGAACTTGCAAGGTGTTGCAGGTGAAATTACTTGATTCAATGGAGAGAAACAAACCTCAATGGCTGAAAAACTATTTTTCTCTTATTCATTTTTATGGCTTTCTATTTCTCAGTTTGGGAAAAATGGTTTTCATCACTTAAGTGGGCATTTCTATTTTTATGTTTACACAAAGTGCCTTTTGTAAAAATTATGTGACTCAGATATAAAAGCGCTTTAATTTGTAACTTAAGTGAAATTGAAAAAGGTAAAAGTTATAGTTATTACCATGAAGGTAGTTATAGGATAAAAGTATAAATAGGGGGTGGTATTACCATTGTAAAGGGTTCTAGTTCAGTTTTATCTTTTCTCTCTACTTTGAAGAG
The DNA here is from genome assembly GCA_019776745.2 of Taxus chinensis. Taxonomy (NCBI): domain Eukaryota; kingdom Viridiplantae; phylum Streptophyta; class Pinopsida; order Cupressales; family Taxaceae; genus Taxus; species Taxus chinensis. The sequence continues at coordinate 693,683,717 of CM034146.1, forward strand.
AGTTTGTCATAAATTTGTGTACACATGTCCTTTAGTTTCTATAAATAAATAATAAAATGATGATGTGTTAATTTCTCTATATGGTATTTATTTCCTTCAATCATAAAACTATGCATTTCTATTTTATAATTTAATGATACTATAAACATCTATGTTTCTCCCTTGTTTTATGTGATGTATTGTTATTGAAAATTTGTGCTAAATGTTTTGGGTACATGGAAATTTTTTCCCACACCCCTATGGTTTTTGGGTTGTGGAGACTTTTTTGCTTCATGTTGTTATTATTTCATATTTTCTATTATATTGTATTCCTTTATGTGTGAGAGCGATAGGGTTCTATTCATTTGTTTACTTAGAGTAATCTAGGAAGATATCTATTTCTAGTATGTCACGTGGTTCTCCATTCCTCCTCTATTCTCTCCTTTGTCTTATTTTTCTCCCCTTTTGTGTTGCCTTTGTGCTTTTTGGTTAAAAGCACATAAAATAAAAATCCCCCCATCGTATGAGGGAACTACCCCATATCAAAAGTAGAGGAACACCACCTTGTTGATTAAGTGATATTCCCTAATTGTTGTATATTTTTATACCACGTCAATTGGACTATATCTGAAAATCTAAAGTGACACAAAATCCTTCTAACACTAGTGAACCTAAAAGTTATGCAAAATATATTGAAAGGAAAGAGTGGGGTTGACATCAAAATTTTTTATATGGATTCAATTGAGAGGAATGATACATGAAATCTTATTCATCCTCTAGTTAATAAAAAATATCTTTGGAACAAATTGGGGTCTACAAGATCAAAGTAAAAAACTGATGGTACAATTGAGAAGATAAAAGCTAGGCTAGTTACAAAAGGGTTTGCATAAATATAAGGGGTTTATTACGAGAAAAAATATACACTCGTAGATAATAAAGATAATATAGGATTAATCAAATCTTTTAGATCTCTTTCAGGATCTTTTAGATCTCTTAGATTACTTCCTCCCTTCAGGATCTTTTAGATCCCTTTCCTTTAAGTCAGCTGGATTCCAAGGGATGAGTTGGTTTGGAATAATTCCCATGATGGGAAATACTCAGTCAAATCTGGTTATATCAATCTTTTTCATAGTAATCAATATGATTTTAATTGGAACAAGATTTGGATGCCTGAATTAAACTCCCAAAATAAATTTCTTTCTTTGGTTGGCCATCAGAGGTAGAATTCTCACCACTGAAAATTTGATGAGAAGAGGATTTATAATTCCTAATTGGTGCCATCTTTGTAGGAATGACTATGAAGATATCAGTCACCTGTTCATACATTGTGATTATGCCAATAGAATTTGGAACTTTGTCCTTTCTAAATTCGAAGCTCTCTGGGTGTTGCCGAAGGATCTTAATCAGCTATGGAATCAATGGAACCCACCCTTCAGGCATTGTGTTATCAAAAGGATTTGGAAATTGGCTATCCCACATTTAATCTGGAGGATTTGGAAGGATAGAAATGATATCATTTTCAGAAAATAAGAAACAAAATTATAAACTCAGTATTGGAAAAAATTTCTAAAGGTATCAAAGAGGATATTGCTAGATTTAAACCTCCCAAGAACAAGAGTTATCCTGAGAGTGAAGAGTACATCTTATCCAATTGGCAGATTGGAAATTGGAGCAATCCTGGGAATAGTATAGATAGATCTTCGATCAAATGGCATCCTCTTGATTCTAATTGGTACAAGCTGAACTTTGATGGGGGCCTCTAAGGGAAACCCTGGGACAGCAGTAGGAGGAGGAGCAATATGGGACCCACAAAGGTAATTTGATTGCTGCATATGCTAGAAAAATGGGAATTCAAACCAATCATTTTGCCGAAGCATTATCTGCTCTCTAGGGGCTTGAGAGTTGCACGGGCTCAAAATATTCAGAACCTTGTTGTTGAAGGGGGACTCCCTAAATATCATTAAACTTCTTAATCAGTCCTCATCTCTTAGTTGGAGTATTAAGGATTTTATTTCTGAATCCATAAGCATCAGTCAAACCTTCAATAGCATCAGAATCATGCATGACTTACAGGGGAGGGTAATAAATTGGCGGATGCACTGGCCAATTATGGCGATTAATATAAATTTCACCGTCTGGGAAATAACACCTATCCCTAATCAGCTACACAACATCATTCATGCAAACCTTCATATGCAAGCAATCCCTAGAGATGAGTCTTAATCTTTGGAGGAAGATCAGCATCAATAACACTCTCACACGTGTTACTTTAATGAATATGATGAGGAAAATAATATCGAGTATACATGATAGTAAGAATTATTTGGGGAACTTCAAGTGGAGTTATCTAGATTTGAAAATCGCACATGTGGGATGTACTACAGCTGTTGATATCTGGATTCATAGCTCCTCGGAAACTGATGATAGATGTAATGTGATTGTTGACAAGGAAAGGGTTACTCTCACGCGTGACTTCCCATAGGCTCAGTTCAGCAATTACGTAGCCGTTCGTGAGAAGAACAACGGCTATAGTTCCCAGTTTTTGTGTAAGCCGCTTCAACAGCAAGAAGTGGACAGGTCTCTACGCTCACAGACATTTGAGAAATTACTGTAACCAGGATATCACAGAGAAGATGGGAGGACCTCCCTGCCAAATTGAGCCATGCGCGGACCCTGACTGGAAGGAAAATACAGAGCTTTGGAACACTCTCAGCAAAGGAGGCTTCACCAACTTCATTGATAAGGTGCAGGGGCATGACCAAAGCATTTCTGTACGCTTTGCTAAGGAGTGGAAAGAGTGGATTGTCGACTATGGGGGACAGAAGATATTAGTCAATGAAGATCTTACTTGCTGAAGCGACCGACCTTAGTTTGGAGGGGATACCGCTTCTTCAACAAAAGGGTTGACAGAGATGCTGAAGAAAGAAGATTTGTGGAGAGGAACTGAGAAGCTCACATTTGGCACAACGGGGCCCTACTTGTCAGCTCAATTCCACCACCCTATGATGAGGTCACTCACATGATGATTCGATTCATCTCCCTGGAAGGTAGGTTTGTCACTGTCCCCTACTAAACATCTTATCTTTTTTAAACCACTTCCGTAGGAATCGATTGGTTTGCCTTCCCCCATTATTTGCTGAACTCCCTTGAACGCTCCATTTTGGAGTTTTCAGAAGCACACCCGGGGTGGTTCCCTTGCATCAAGGACTTATTTTTTTGATTCATAAATGTTGCCTTCTTAAGTACCCTGGTCTTCCTTCCTCTCCTAGCCCGGCTCCCCCTTTGATGGGCTCTGCTGCTGCCAGCCCTATTTCTCCTGCTGCCCCTGCTGGCTGCCCCCCGCCACCGTTGCTGCCACCCCCATGCCGGCTGCACAAACTTCTCCTTCCATTCCCCCTGCTGCTGCTCCCCGTCACCCACCTCACCTCTACCTCTAAAAGACCAGTCACCAGGGCTTCCAGGAGGCTCAACCTTGAGACTCTTGCTGTGGAGAAGGATCCTTTTGAACTTGATATTGCACATGACCTGCTGAATATCAGTAGTGCCAGTCCCCGGGAAGTGCAGATGGATAGCTCTTTCTAAGAGGGTTGGAGGCCTTAGAGGCTGAGATGAAATTGCTGAAGGATGAGGGTCAAGAACCTAGCTAAACAGAAAGGCAAGAAAAGCATGGAGGGGGAGGGGGAACATTGATAGCAGTCAGATTGATGACATATACAAGAAGCTGACCTCCTTTAGACTCCCGCTTAGGGAAGGTCAAGACTAGACATGATTACAACATTTCCGCCTTTAGGGCAATTGAGGAGTTCATCGAGGGTCATGCCAAAAGTGTTTCCAACCTCATGTGGGTGTCTCGGTTGCACTTTGGGGGAAACGAAAAAGAAAGCAAAAGAACCATTGAGGAGCTTGATAAGACTGATGCTGCCCATATGACTGCTTTGAGTATGTTTCATGCCTGGAAGAGAGTCAAGATCAGTATCGATAAAGCTGCCAAGAAGTAGTTCTGGATGCTTCTGCTGCTTTTAGTTGTTTTTTTTGTTGTTTCTCTGCGGTCGGTTTTACTATTTTTTTGCTGTTGTTTTGCTGTTTTGTCTCGTTTGAGTAGCTAAGTATGTTAAGGGCATGTTACAAAAGTACAATCTACAAGATTTTAATCCCGTGGAAATTCCATTTGCAAGGAGAGAAAATATTATGAGGGAGGATGGAATTCCTTTAGTTGATGAAAATTATCTTAGAAGCATGGTTTCACTATTCCAAGACTTGATATCAGTTATGGTGTTTCACTAGTTTATATATTTATGGGCATTCCGTCACTGAAGTATTTGCAAGCAGTAAAAAGAGTTTTCATATATGTAGAGGTACTTATAATCATGGTATTAATTTTATACTAGAAATTTTATTATGCCTGATTGCATATACAAATTTATATTGGGGCGGTTATTTTAATGACATGAAGTCTACTTCAAGTTATTGATTCACATTGGGAAGTGGTTGGTTTCATGTTTATCAAAGAAACAAGCTATGGATGTTTTATCCTCTACTAAATTTGAATATGAAACTCTTACATATTCTTGCATACAAGGAATGTGGTTGAGAATCCTCTTATTTTATCTTATAGAGGCTCAACAAGATCCTACAAAGATTTTTTTTATAACAAGGGGGAAATAAAATTTTCCAAGAATCCAAATTTCCATGTTATAACCAAACATATAGAACTTAAGCCTCATTTAATCACATACTTGATCAATGGTAATCAAATCTTCATTAAATATGTGATAATTAAAAATCATCTTGTTGATATTTTCACCAATGGTTTGTTACAATAAGTTCATGGAAGACTCAAGGAGATGATAAGAATTCATATTCTTTGCATTAAAGGGGGTAATGTTGAGGATGATGACAATATGGGCATCGATTAGTTACTAAAAATTAAGGATTTTTTGTGTTTATTGTTTTAGAAAATGTGTAAAAAATATTATTCCAATTCTTTTTTTTAATAAAATATATATTTTAGAATCTTTTTTAGACTAGAAGTCCCAGTTAGAGTGCAATTCACTCGATGTGCACTCAATTGAGTTTGAATCATCATCCATTCATCCCCAAGAGGTGGAGCACTGTTTTATGTTTATATTACTAAATTTTACTTTTATTTTGTTCTATTTCTATTATTATGAGATATTGGGGCACCTATGTTCACTAGAATGTATGATAGGTGTACATGTGTCACTTAAACTAATCTTGGCTTCTTACATGTTGACCATATTTTAGTTGTGGATGATTATTTTTCATCTTAAGTATATTTTTTAGTGTTATATTTATTTGACTTTAGTTCAATTATGAGGTTTAGGGGTTATTATTATCTTTTATTTTCAAGCAACTTGAGACAATTGTTATTATAATGGCTATATTAGCCTTGTTTATTGTTTAATTGTTTTTAATGCAAGGTGGGGCAATTTTTTTCCAAATATTTTTTATTTTTGAAATTTTTTTATCTTTGATATTAGTTTTATCATTTTCATGGAGTTTATACAATTTATATTATGTCACCAATCTCTCATACAAGGAAAAAACAGTTTAATTGTTAGTTAATCTAGGCAAGAATCAATGATCTTTAGCTTCATTTAAGATGGTATTTCAGATCTGATTTTCACTCCCTCCTCATAATTTTTTTTATAGGTTATGTTAAATTTAATTCATTTTTAAAATTTTCATCATGTAAAAATTCCTATTTGGTTTTCAAAAAAATTGACAATATTTTTCTTCAATTTTAATCTCTTTTTTTGTGCATGTTTCCTATCATAGTTTATTTTTATTCTATTCATTTCTTAAGGAATTTTTCATATTCCAACTATGTATTCAGCGTAAGACAACTCAATATTTAATTTATTTCCTCTTCAATATTTTCCCTATACCCTTCCCTCATTTTTTGTGATATATTAAAAATTTGCATGACATAATCCCATATGAAGAGTTGAACAAGTTCTCAAATGAATTGATAAGGGTATGTTGGAAAAATAAAATACCCTTGCCCTTTTTCCCACATTTTGATATGTTGATCTATATTGAATTAGATGCACTTATTTTTTTATCATATACCCATCAAATGTTTCATTGATTGGTTGAGGTATCCTTCTAAGGTTTTTCAAAAACATAAACACCACTCACCTGCAACATTACACACCCTTGTACACATTAGCTGGGTCCAACACTTATTTGATCAACCTTTTAATGGTAAGGGTTGGATAGAATGGTAGGATCCTTTCATTGTTTCACTACCACCATTCTATAAAGCATTTGGAAAGCAATGGACATCTAAGTGAATAGAGACAAGGAATACATTATCATAGGATGGGTTGTGATAGAACTCTCTCCATTGATGAGATTCAATATGTAATCGTTATAATGAATCATAAAAATGTGTTATGTATTGATGAATTTACTTTTGAGTTTTACCAAACCCTATGGGACACTTTTTTCCCACACTTGCATAAAAATTTCTTTGAATCTATGGAAAATAATTTCTTGGGAAATGTCATTAACAAGGGAAATATTAATTTCATTCCCATCTTAAACACTTTTAGGGAGATGAGAGATAAGCACTTTTATTACTTGAGGGAAAAATTTCCAGTTATATGGTGAAGCTGAGCAAGGGATAGGGGTGGGGGTGCATTTTAATGTCTCAATTGTCCCAAATAGTTGGGGAAGTAGGGGAAAAAAGATGTGCCCAAGGGTTATGAAGCTCAACTTAGCCAATTTTGCATACTTGATCACTTAGCACCTTATCAGAGAATAAAAAAGTCATATGAGGGTCAAGGGGATTCAATTTGGGGGTAGGGTGCATTTTTTTCCCTACTTCCCCCACTATCCCACTGTCCCAAACAGTTGGGACAGTTTGGACACCAAAATGCACTAGGCTTTGAATTGCAAATTTGACTAACTCCTGAAATCATGAAACCAACTTTCCCGGAGTTATAAGAGGTCTATTTGGGTGAAATTTTATATCATTTAACTCCCAAGATAATTTTTAGATTAATGGAAAGGTTTTAAAGACTTGATTCTACATCCTTCTCTAAAAATGTTTATTTTTCATTCAGGACCGTCATGTGAGTCTGCTAAGATTGTTTTGCATGGAGAATATCTTAGGGCTTGGGAAAAATGTGAAAATACATCATGTAGAGGATCATTTTATCTTTCCCAATGTATCTTATTTTCCTATTTACTCATATTAGAGCTCCCATAATCTTCATTTGAATTTCAGGTGCTTTTTTGCATTGCAATCTCCTCAAGCCTCTTAAACCCACTTTCACTATTCTGATTCCAAAACCTATGAATTTTCCCTAAAATTTCCTAAAATTGTTCCATTTAATTTTAGGCTCTTCAATGAAATAGCTATATTACCTCAAGATTCTTGATCAACCCCAGGGTGTGCACACCTACCTCAGAATATCCATTTCTAAGTCCACGTGAGAAGTTGTCTTAAGAAGCACTACATTGGAAGAACTTCATTAAATTTTTTTCATCCTTCAAACACTTGGGAAAGGTTTTCACAACACATATGAGCACTCAGAGAATTGGGATGGGCATGAAACAGAGGGAAATTTGATCCGAAGGAGTTCCCAGGAAGGCTTACAAACAATTTTATTAACACTAGGGTATAGTTATGTTTTTTAACTTGAATTTTCCCCTTGCAAAAACACATGACAACAGTTGGCTCTAGCTTGGGTACATGTTGTGGATCAAGTGTAGAGAGTATAGAGCATGCATGAATACTAGAATTTCAAGACACTGGGTGGACTAGTTCCTTATCCATTGGGTTTATGGAATCATTTCTTCTAAATACGCACACACAAACAAACAAACTGACAAAAAATAAAAAACACACCAAAAGTGGGAAACACAAACAAATAAAAGGGAAAATATATAAAAGTGAGGGAATTTATAGAGGCGAGCAAATAATAGTCACCTACCCAGAAATGGGTTGAGAGAAGTACACACCATCATGGAACAATGGACTGAAACCCAACCTCCAAAGTAGGGAGGTCACTATCTTATCATACCATGATATCGTGATGGATTTGTAAGGTTTTAGGAAGAAGGATACATACCAATATTCCATCCTCATACTTGTATTTCATTAAGAACATTCTTGCATCCAATGAAAAATTTGTTACCATCTTACAGTCCTTGCATCTTGCGGCTCCCACTTGATGTTTTGTGATCATGAGACACCATCCCTCCATGTTCTCAAAAGTAGAAAACATTGATCTTGTCATGTAAACATACTTCATCCTTGAATTGAAACATGGAGACATCCCATGAATAAGTGACGCACTTGGAGGGAGTGAGAACAATGTGATTTTCTTACCACTCAACAGATTATTTGAACATCTCAATTTTGTTGCTATGACGAAATTACTTTCAAAACTAGAGACCACCTTAATGATTATAATGTATTCATCCTTATCGAGATAATTTCACAGCATGAAAACTTGTTCAATACCAACACAATTTTTGGAAATAGTGAGCTGTGATTTGATCTAGAAACCATTCACAAGATTCTTTTAAAGTTTTACTTTATTTCCCGGAATAGTTGTTGTCAATACCTACCAGCTCAAAATTGACATTATCATCATCTCCAAAACTGAAATTCTTTGTTTGGTCATAGAAGCATTCCTCACCCTTGAGTGGATTTTTGCAATTTGAATTCTTGTTCCGCATTAATAGAGTGTACAAAGGTGGTGAGAACAAGTTGATCTTGACTAAACTTACAAGAATCCTTCATCTATTCTGAAGAATTTTATTCCATGTAAATTCACATCAACATTCTCCTCGCTATCATCCTCAATGGTGGAGATGTTTTATTCAAGATTTATAACACTCATAGGGTATTCATGAATATATTCTCCCTTACATTTATGATCTTCTTCACAAAACAAGAAAGAGGAAGACTTACCTTCACATTTTCTCTCATCCATTTGTGTATTGAGGAAGATATCACACTCATTTATTTTCTCCACGTCATCATCAAACATTGGGTGCACATAAAAATAATGTGCATCGTACCTATCTTGCATTTACATGGCCCGATTAAGGATCTTAATACTAAATTGAGGGTCTTTTGTTGCTTATGTAGTTTTTACAAGGTCTTATAGGGATTGTTCTTCCAAGTATTTCACACGCTCATTCTCGCCTTTACTAGAAAGGTCCTTGCATGGAGCTTGAAGGAGATGATTGAAAATATGATCCACACATGTCCATGATTCATTTGGAACATCCTCATTCACCTTCCCTAATATCCTAGTCATTCAAGGCTCACCTTCTTGCAAGAATGGGCATACTAGGTTCTCAACATCCTCTAACAAGGAGAAGAGGTCCAAGTTACATGAGAAGGGAACACATTTGAGCTCAAAATTCATTACATCATCTTCATGATGGGAAGTAGAGAAACCATTTTGAAGTAGTAGAATATCCAACTTCATCTTGATAATTTCTTACAACATCCTCTTGTTTCACAAGGAAAAGGATATGTTTTGTAATTACTATACACGATCATCATTCTACTCCTTTGGTTGAGGGTGGAGAAATCAGCTCTTAGGAGAGGTCATGCTCAAGTTGTTCATCCTCCCTGTATTAAATAAATAAAATTTAATTCTTCCATTTTTTCATCCATGATTGAATCAAGAAGAAAATTTGATTCTTCAACTATCTCCATTTCATCATTCAATTTTTTTACATCACTTGAAGAATCAAAATTGGAAAGGATATCATCCATGATTACCTCAAATTCATCATCTTGAGTCTAGGATGAAGGATTGATTTCTCATACATCTTCATGATTGATGGAGTCTTCATTAAGCATTGAGTCTTCTGTCGTATAACAAAAATATTCCTCTCTTGAAATCCATTATTTCTTTAGAAGGTTATGCCTCGAGCCTGAATGAATTAATGAACTAAGGTTCAACTATCATGTCTTCTTCACGATCTTCCAAGGTGCTAATTTGATTTTATTTGGAGGCTGCAAGGATATGAAATTCATCAAAAGTGCACAAGAATCTACCAGGGATGAACACCTCGTAGTGTGGATAGTCATCAAGATCTTCTTAAGTTTCTTCTTCCTAAAATTATACAAATTGCTTCATGATTGTTCATACCTTCTTTTTAAGGCCAGTGTATACTTCTAAACTTCATGACCAAGCTTCAGGATCAAAATTTCCTTCTTCAAAATTAAGAAGTATTTACAAAAATTCTCTTCTCAAAACATCCATTTCTTCATCACCTTATGCATGGAAATCATCTAGAGGGAGGGAGATTATAAAGACAATGTTATCAAACTTGTTAGTCAACTGTGAGAAGTTAAAAAAGTTACCTTCCATTGAGTCTGTGCCATTATGCCCTTCATACAACATATCATATCTCTTGTGAATATTCTTCATATATCTCTTCAATTCTTGACCATTTACCAGTGAGATTATTAGTTTCTTTCTTTTAGTAACACTCTTTTTGAATAGTAGCCACCTTGACTTGATGATGGGGTCTTCACAAAAAATATCTTCTCTAGTCTAGAAAGTCTTTTTTTGGATACTACATAGATGGTACGGACCTCGTTTCCATCAACGGATTGTGAGTTATTGTTTCTTTGAGGGATGTTCTAGAATGGATGATAAAAAAATTACATTTCTTAACATTCATCATCTTCTTTTTCTTCATTGTAACTCATTAGTACCGAAATCCAATCTATAAACTTTGACATTTGTGACATGGAATGTGTTCCTTGGGTCACCTTCAAAAATTGATTTTTCTTTGAAATCTAATTTTTTTTTGTTTTTTTTAATATATACTATTTTATATTTTGTAGAGATATTTGCAGTTGGCACTTGGGAAAATCTCTCCCCAACAGAGTTGCCTAAAATTTTTGGTGAAATAATTTGTCGATATGGTAAATTAAGTGTTTCCAGAAATGCTCACTAGGGCTATACCCCTTTGTAATGAATGGTGCAACTCCCATTATAAAATGTAAAATAATATAATCCTATCTAAATGTTGTGCATTGGCCAAATAGGCAGGGGATCACACAAGAACACTCCACTAAACTTGTGGAAAATTTCTTGTATGGGGTATAATGGAGAAAATTACAGTGATGAGAGTGTGAAGGAGAGAAATTAGACAAAGGAAGGTTATTTTTGTGAGTAGGCACAAGTATAATTCACACCCAATAACTAGAGTAGTTCAACATTCAATATAGAGGAAAGAAACAATGAATCTATTAGTGAGAATAACAAAACACATAAACACATAGTTATTCTGATTCATTTATCGAAATATACATAGCTGTTTTTGATCACTATGCTTGCAAGAGTGCATAAAAGAGAGAAATAGAAGAACACATAGGAAAAGGAAAATGGAAGAAATTTAGCTTTATTTCATGTGTTGGTGATACAAATCTCAACACCCAAATCAAAATCCACCAATTGCTACAAAGAACTAAATTTTCAGGATCCTTTGGAATGAGGAAGCCATCCCAATTTATAGAAATGTGAATTGACCTTTCACCTACCCCCCACATGAATCTTCATGTTATCATTCAACTTGTAACTTTACATCTTCCTAGGACATGTGAAATAAGTTCCCCTTTTATAAATTAAAGGGAATTTTACAATGTACACTTTATAAAAGTCACTTAAGTGAATGAGAGGAAAATATAATGATTACACTCAATGAATAATTAGAAAGGGGAGATAAGGAACGAGAATTAGAAATAGAGAGGGAAGAAGTTTCCATATCTGATGAACAAATTCCCTACGATGAAGAACTTTGTTGATTCATTCTTCTTGATGAGAATTTTCCAGAATGGGCTCTTGTTCCTTGAATTATTTGTTGAATTGAGTTATCACTACCATGTGCTAACTTATCTACCTCTGGAATACAAATGCATCCCAAAAAATTTAGTCCACATCTAGGGAATATCATTGATCTTCTTCATGTTGAATGATCCATTCTTTATGATCCATTGTAATTACAGCAATGCAACTTTTGATGTTGGACATTGAACTCTAAGTTGTATCTTCATTGAAGGAGAGAGAGTCACCTACCTCTTTCTTAACTAGCTCCTAAAAATGAAACAATGATTTATTCTTCTGATGAGTCCTCAGTCAATGGAGGGAAATTAAGTCTCTGAATGAAATTGTATAGACATCATTCAAGATCTTGAAATATATTTCATCCACAAGATTCTAACTAAGATATGGCATTCTTGAGCATTGCATATTTCATGTCCATGATGCAGATCAAACTCGAGACAAGTTCTCTGTGGAAAATGCAAACAAGTTCTTACCATGAGGGTGTGAGATTTCAAGGAAGATCATCTCAGATACTAGTGGAAACATCTCATCCAAATGAATCACCTTTTTTGCAAACTCCTCATTTGCTTTTTTCACTTCCATGACAAGGTTGCAAGAACATACTTGATGAGAGAAATGTTATCTGGAAACAATGCCTTGCCTTTCTCAATGATTTTCTCAATCCATTTCATTACTCACCTTCCCTTGCATTATGTAACCTTGTACTGTTTCCTTGATTACCTCAGGATCAACACTACTGATCAGGAGGAATATATTTGATAAAAGATAAGATGTTTATGTTGAGTTCCTAAGAAGGGTTGGATGTAGGAACTTAGATATCTTTTACTTGTTCCTCCAATTGCATAATTGTTTTCTTGTATTATTTCATTTCTAAGTGAGGATACGAGAAGAGAATTCCTTGAATAGATGAGAATCACCCTCATGTGTGAATCTTGACCCAATGATATGTAGGTCAAATCATATATTGATGGAGTTCATGTCCTCAATAGGCTTTTCAATCTTAGGCCTATAACAATTTCAACATATTAATTACCTGAGAGTGCCACTAGAAGAAGCAGGATGTTGTCTGGGCCTTCTTTCTTCACTTGGACTTGAATTCCTTAAGATTTATTCAAGATTTGGAATGATAGCAATGTTGTATTTTCCTTGGCCCACTTTCGAGAGACATTTCTTGAATCCATGGAAATGGCTCTTCAGGAGTTGACATGATGTCTAGTCCTGGAGCACTTTCAGGAACTTATTGTGGAATCAATTCTTGATCATCATGGGGAAGTTTTACCATTGGGGAAGACATACATGGATAACCTTGAAGAAAAGGGTTTCTAAAATGAATCACTCTTGCAATGATTTACTTCAACCAACCCAATTTGAATTACTCACTTCAATCTCACCTTGGCTCACTTTGGCCAACTCTCCCAGCTCACCTAGTTACTTAGCTCAAACAACTCATGATAGCCGGCTCACCAAAAGGTGTGGTTGAAAATTTACTGATGAGTTGTTTACCTTGAAGTTTCAAATATTTGAATCATTTAATCTTTTTGAATGTACAATGTCCTCTGGTTCTCAACTATTGCACCTTGTGATGTTTTGTCTCACTCTTGAACAAATGTGACCAAAATGATGCCTCAAGACCTTTGTGAAGTGATAATTTAATTTGAGCTATGAAACCATTATAACCTTGAGAATGTAAAAAATCAGGAAGATGACCAAAAATTGAGCCTACTACAACTTTCTACACTCAAAATGAAGAACTTTCTATTTTTAGCAGGTGAATTCACAGGACCTGTTATTTTACGGATATTTTACCTATTTTTCTCAAATTTGCCACTTTGATCATCTGGAATGTTATTTCCACTCCATTAATGATTCTTTCCATTTTTGAAAGAAACTTTCTATTTTAAAGTTGTTCCTCATTGTTTTTTGCTTTATTACTTTTTTGTTAGCCTTTTTGGAAAGGTTGCCTAGTTTCTCATTTTCAATGTTCTCTAAGTGCACTGTCCTTGTGAGGACTTACTATTTTTAGTAAATTAATATTTTTAGAATGGAGGACACATGTAATTAATATTTTATAAACTACACTTTCCACCTTATAATTTTCATGAAAATTCATCACTGGAACAAGCTCTCTTGTTACGATCTCGTGCTATTCTAATTTTCAACTTCAACCTGTCCGCCGGAATGTCCTAGAAATCTAAAAAAGTAAAATTATAGGGCATAAAAATAGGGTTTTATACCATTAATTAACAAGGAATCATCTATATGTTGTTACTATTACATTCTTAAAGGCATTCGGGAAATGGAATACTGAGAAAATTTTAACAGTTCCGATCACCAGGTTTGCACAAGATATGAATTTTTTAGTGTTTCAATGCATAAATGTCATTCATGCAAGGATTTTAACATGTTTCTAAATAATTTTCAGGTTTAATGATTTTACTCAGGTTTTTTCAAGTGTTTAAATAAAATCATGAGAATGGAGAAAAAATGAAGTGAGGCCATTTTATGATTTTGAGAACTTCTGGTAACAATCACTGCACATGAAGGAAGAGCTAAGAAGCAACAAGTATTAAAAATTAGTCAATTTTTTGTTTTTTAATCCTCTTGGAAGGGGGCACATTTTTTTGTCCCAACTATCCCACTTACTATGGGATAGTTGGGATAGTAAAAATGCACCCTAGCACTCTAAGCATGACAAGTGGCATTCAAGATTAGGGATCATAAGGAGGGAGAAAAGAGCAATTTTAGCACTCGGGGGCTGAGACTGGTCATATGAAAGATAATTGAGAAAGGGCTAGGGGGGGGAAATTTTTTACTGTCCCAACTATCCTAGCTTCCCAAAGGGATGGGGATATGGGGAAAAAAATTCACCTCAGCTTTATGATAGTGACAAGTCAACTTAGCACAATTTGAAGGGCTAGATCAGAAAGCAGACTTGCCTCAGAGAGCTTCATCATGGGTCATATGATGGTCCAAGGCATTAACTTGGGCTTGGGTGAATTTTTTTTGTCCCTATTATCCCAAATGGATGGGACTATCCTGGAAATTGGGAAAGTGTGCCACATTCATGTGACATGTTCACATGTTGAAAATGACTAAGTCCAACTGAAATTTGCTTAACCTTGAGGAAAGCCTTGAAGATGAAATTTCCAGAGTTCCAGGAGGACTTTTTGGTGAAATTATTTATATGATTTTGACTTCCAAGAAAAATTTGAGATCAATGGGATGGGTTTTAAGACTTATTATTATTGAACCCTCATTATCAAAAATATCCTTTTTTCTTTTGCAATGTGTGCCTGTCAAGAATGAGTAGGAAAGAAGCACTTCCCAGTCATGTAAAAAATATGAAAATATCATCATATAGAATTTATTATATTTCCATTGAATGGTATTTTTTTGCCTCTTAAATCATTTTGGATCTCCTTGGAATCTTCCTTTGAAGCTCAGGTTCTTTTTGACACTGCAATCTCCTTCACCTCAAAAACCCGCTTTCACTATTCTTGTTCAAAAACCTTTGAATAATTCCCTAAAATTCCTAAACCATTGAATTATATGATCTTATATCCTCAATACCACTTCCTTGATTAATTTGGGCCTTCAGTTCTATCCTAGGGGTGCACACATGTCCCAGAAAAGGCTAAAAATAACCATTTCTAAGTCTACTGAAGAATTTGTCTTCAAGAAGAACTACATCAGAAGAAATTCATGAACTTGTTTTCATATTTAAAACACATGGGAAAGGTTTACAACACATACATGAACTTAGAGGATTTGGATAGGCATGACATAGAGGGAAAGTTGATCTGGAGGAGTGCCCAAGAGGTTTACAAGAAAAAATTTTGACACTAGGGTATAGTTTTCATGTTTTTCACTTGAATTTTTCCCTTCCAAAAACACATGACAACAGCTGGCTATAGCTTGGGAATATGTTATGGATCAAGTGTAAAGAGTATAGAGCAAAGGAAGAAACCCATAATCTTAAGACACTGGGTGGACTAGTTGCCTTATCCATTGGGATTATGGAGTCATTTCTTCTAAACATACACACACAAATAAACACACATGATAAAAAAGGGAAACACACCAAAAGTGGAGAAAACACACACAATAAAAGGGAAATTATATACAGGGGATGGGATATTTACAAGAGGTAAGGAAAATAATATACACATACCCAGAAAATCGTGTTGGGAAAGTACATACCATCATGGAACAATGGACTGAAATCTGACCTCTGAAGCAGCGAAGCTCACTATCTTGATCATACCATGCTCCTATGATGGACTTTGTCACGGTTTGAGAAGAAAGGATACACACAAATATTCCATCTTCATACTTCATAATGCAATGAGAAAATTCTTGCATCCAATGATAAATTTTTTTTTACCATCTTGTAAGTTATTGCATCTTGTGAGCTTCCACTTGATGCTTTTGTGATCATGAGACACCATTCCTCCATGTTCTCAAAAGTAAAAACATTGATCTTATCATGGAAACATACTTCATCCTTGAATTGCAAACATGGAAACATCCCTTGAATCAGTGAGGCACTCAGGGGGAGTGAGAAAATGTGATTTTCTTCCCATTCAATAGATTCTCTGAACATCTCAATTTGTTGCTATGAGCAATTACTTTCAAAACTAGAGTACCACCTTAACGATATGAATGTCTTCATGATTCAAGAGAGAAGTTTTTTCATAACATGGAAACATGTTCAAGACAAAGAAGAGTCTTTATAAACAGTGAGTGCAATTTAATCTAGAAACCTTTTACAAGATTCTTGAAAAGTTTCACTTTGTTTCCCATGGAACAATTGTTGTCAATACCTACCAACTCAAAATTGATCATTTTGGTCATCATTTTCAAAACTGTAATTCTTGATTTTGGTCATAGAAGAATTCATCACCCTTGAGTGAATATTTGCAATTTGAATTCTTGTTTCTACATTAGTAGAGCATCCAAAGGTGGTGAGAACAAGTTGATCTTGACTACACTCACAAGACTCCTCCTTCATCTTATTTTGAACAATTATCTTCATGTACAAATTAGCTCAACATTTTCCTTTGATATCATCCTCCATGGTGGAGATGTTGTCTTCAAGATTGAGAATATTCATAGGAGATTCAAGAATATCATTCTCCTTTGCATTTATGATCTTCTTCACAAAACAAGAAAGAGGAAGACTTACCTTCACATTTTCTCTCATCCATCCATGTATTGAGGAAGACATCAAGCTCATTTATTTTCTTTGTGTCATCATCTGAACATTGGTGCATGGAAAGGAGAAAAAAAAATTGCATCATACCTATATTCCATTTGCATGGCCTGAGTTAGGATCTAAGATTGAGTTGAGGGTCTTTCATTGTTTTCGTAGTCTTCAAAATGTCTTGTACGGATTCTATCTTCAAGTATCTTTCATATGCTCATTCTCACCTTTACAGAAGAAAGTTCACTTGCATTGAGATTCAAGGAGATGATTGAAAATCTGATCCACACATGTCCATGATTCATTTGAAACATCCTCATTCACCTCCTCTTCAATGCTTCTTAGTCATCTAAGGCTCACCTTACTTGTGATAATGGGCATACTTCGGTTCTCAACATTCCTCTGATAAGGAGAATAGGTCCAAGCTATGTGGGAAGGGCACACCTTTGAGATCAAAATCCATTTAATCATATTCATGATGGGAGTAGAGAACCATGTTGGGGTAGAAAAACCTTCAATTTCATCTTGATCATTTCTTCCTAGCATCTTCTTGTTCATAAGGAAAAGGAGATATTTTTGTACTTACTATGATAATCATCATTCTGCTCCTTTGGTGAGGGTGGCAGAAATAAGCTCTTAAGAGAGGTCATGCTCAAATTGTTCATCCTCCTTGGTTTCAAGAAAGAAATTGAATTCTTCCATTTGTTCATCCATGATTGAATTAGGAAGAAGAATTTGATTCTTCAACTGTCTCCATTTCATCATTCAAAATTTCTACTATCATTTGAAGAATCAGAAATTGGAAAGGATATCATCCATGATTACCTCAAATTCATCATCTTGAGTCTGGGATGAAGGATTGAATTTCTCATACATCTTCATGATTTATGGAGTCTTCAGACAAGCATTGGGTCTTCTATCATATAACAAGAATCTTCCTCTCTTGAATCATTATTTCTTTAGATGGTGTTGCCTCGAGCCAGAATGAGTTCATGAATGTAAGGTTCAACTATCATGTCTTCTTCATCATCCTATCCAATGTGCTAATTTGATTCCCATTTAGAAGGTGCAAGGATATGAAATTCATTTTAAGTGCACAAGAATCTTCCACGGATGAACACCTCATAGTGTGGATAATCATCAAGGATCTTCTTAGGAAAAGTTTCTTCTTCCTCAACATTACGAAGTGCTTCAAGATGTTCATACCTTCTTGCATAAGGCCATTGCATACTTCATAAACTTCATGATATGATTTCAAGATCATGAATTTCCTTCTTCGGCACTCAAAATCTCTTTACACATACTCTCTTCTCAAAACATCCATTTCTTCATCTCCATATGAATGGAAATCATCTAGAGGGAGGGAGATGAAATAAAATATTCTCAACTTGCTAGTCAGTTGTGAGAAGTTGAAAAAGTTACCTTCAAAAGAGTCTATCACCATATGCCCTTCATACAATATATCCTATCTCTTATGAATCTTCTTCATCCATCTCTTGCGATTCTCAATCATCACCATTAGAGATTCCATTTTCTTTCCTTTAGACAACACTCTTTTTGAATTGTAGCCACCATGACTTGATGATAAGGTCTTCACACATAAAAATTCTTCTCCATTCTGGAAAGTCTTTTTAATTTTTAGATACTGCACTAGATGGTCCAGACCTTTTCTAATTTCCATGCTTTAAGCAAGAGATTGTGATTTTTTGTTTCCTATTTGTAGGATATTAGTTCCAGAATGATGGTTGATAAAAAATTTACATTTCTTAGCATCCATCATCTTCTTCTTCTTCATTGTCACTCATTGGTACCTGAACTCCAATCTTGAAAAAATTTCATTGTGCTATGCGCGAAGCATGAATGTGACATAGATTCGTTCCTTGATGGAGTTTCCCTTAAAAATTGATTTTCTTTTTATAATATATATATATATATATTTTTGTATTTTGTACTTTTTTTGCATAGATATTTTTTTGGGTGCACGTAAGGGAAAATCTCTCCCCAGTGGAGTTCGCTAAAAATTGTTGGTGAAATAATTTGTCGGTATGGAAAATTAGGTGTTTCCACGAGTGTTCACGGGGTACACCCCTCTGCATTGAATGGTGCAACTCCCATTATTGAATGTAAACTAATCTAATCCTATCTAAATACTTGTGGTTTGGCCAAATAGGTTGGGGATCACACAGGATAACTCCACTGAACTTGTGGTAAATTACTTGTATGGGGTGTAAGGGAGGAAATTACAGCGATGAGGAGTGAAGGAGAGAAATTAGAAAAAGGAAGGTTATTATTGTGAGTAGGAACAAGCATAATTCACACCCAATAACTAGAGTAGTTCAACATTCAATAAGAGGAAAGCAACAATGAAGCTATTAGTGAGAAAAAAAAACCAGACACACAGTTTTGGATTCATTTATCAAATATACAAAGCTCTTTTTTGATCACTATACTTACAAAGTGCATATAAGAAAGAAAATAGAGGAAACATAGGAAAAGGGAAATGGAAGAAATGTAGCTTTATTTCATGTGTTGGTGATACAAAGATCAACATCTAAATCACAATCCACAATTTCTACAAAGAACTAAATTTTCAGGATCCTTTGGAATGGAGAATCCATCCCAATTTATAGCAATGTGAATTGAACTTTCACCTACCCCCCACATGAATCTTCATGATATTATTGACTTGTGAATTTTCATCTTCCTAGGACACGAGAAAATAAGTTCCCTTTTTATAAATTAAGGGGAATTTTACAATTCAACTTTATGAAAGTCACTTAAGTGAATGAGACAAATACAATGATTACACTCAATGAAGAAACTAGAAGGGGAGAGAAGGAAAGAGGGAGAAGAGAATAAAAGGGAAGAAGTTTCCAAATTTGATGAAAAAGCTCCTTATGATGAAGAACTTTTGTTGATTCATACCTCTTGATGAAGATATTTTGGAACGGGATCCTACTCCTTGAATTCCTTGTTGAAATTGAGATATTCGCATTGTTAACTTATCCACCTCTGGAATGAAAATGTAACCCAACACCTTGGTCCATGTCTAGGGACATCACTGATCTTCTTGAATTATGTTGGGCCATTCTTCATGATCCATTACAATTACAGAAATGCAACTTCTGATATTGTTAGGGACTCTAAGTTATCTTCATTGAAGGAAAGAGAGTCACCTGCCTCTTTCTTGACCAGCTCTTGAAATGAAACAATGATTTCTTCTAATGATGACTCATCAGTGAGCAAGAGGTAACTCAAGTCTTTGAACACAATTGTAGACATTTTTCAAATATCTCAAAATCATGTTGTCCACAATATTCCAACTTGGATATTGCATTCTTGAGCATTGCATATTTCATATCCATGATGCAGATCCAAAATTGAGACAAGTTCATTGCAGTGGATGCGAACACGTTACTTACTCACAAGGGTGTGAGAGTCAAAAGGAAATCATCTCAAATACTAGTGGAAACATCTTATCCGAAGTGAATCACCTCTTTGGAAAACTCCTAATTTTGCTTTGTTTCACTTCTAACAATGTTGCAAGAATATACTTGATGAGAGAAACACTATCTAGAAACAATGACCTTTACCTTGATCAATGATTTTCTAAATCCACTTCTCAATGGCCTTCCCCTATATTATGTATCCTTGTGCTTTCTTGGATTGCATTAGGATCAATATTTATGATAAGAGGAATGTCTTCATATTGGAAGAGAATATGACGAGTCAGATTCCAAGAAGGGTTGAATGTAAGCACTGAGAGATTTTCCAATCCTCTAATCTACATAATTATTTGCTTGTATTCTTCATTCTAAGGAAAGATGTGAGAAGTAGATTCCTTGAATATATGAGAATCACCCTTGTGTCAAATCTTGACCCAATGAGATGCGGGTCAACTCATAGTCTGATAGATTCATGTCCTCAATGGGATTTTCATTCTTAGGTCTAACAATTTCAACATATTGATTACCTGAAGTTCCACTGAAGAAGTGAGATGTTTATTGGGCCTTATTTCTTCAATTGTACTTCAGTGTCCCTGAGATTGTTGTGAGACTAGGCATGATAACAATATGCATTTTCATTGGCCCACTTTCAGGAATTTCTTGAATCCATGGAAATGGATCTTCGAGAGTTGACACAATGTCAGTCATTGAAGAAATTTTAGGAACTTGCTATGGACTTATCTCTTGATCCTCATGTGGAATATTTTCCATTAGGGAAGACACACTTGGATGCCCTTGAAAAAAAGGGTTCTACAATGAATCACTCTTGCAATGCTTTACCTCAATGAACCCACTTTGACTTACTTAGTTCAGCTCAACTTGGCTCACTTAGCTCACTGAGCTCATTTAGCTAGCTCACCGGGGAGGTGTGGATGGATCTAACCTAAATGATGAGTTTTTTACCTTGAATTATGATAGATTAGATTTGAATTCTTTTGAATGTACAATGTCCCTTGGTTCTCAACTGTTGCACCCTGTGATGTTTTGTCTCACTCTTGAACATAACTATGACTGGAATGATGCTTTAAGACCTTTGTGAAGGATGAAATTCCTCGTCTGAGCTATGAAATCATCATAAAATCCTATGAGGATGTACATAATCAGTAAGATGACTGAAAATGGAGCCTACTACAACTTTATGCACTCAAAATGGAGACTTTTTATTTTAGCAGGTAGAACTAGGACATGCTATTTTGGGATATTTTTCTTGTTGTTATCAAATTTACAATTCTTGAATATCTAGCATACTCAGTTCAAATGTGTTGATGATACATTGCTATTTTTAGCCACTTTCTTTTTTTGGGCAGTTGTTTTTTTTTCTTTTTTCTTTATTATATTTTTTTGCTATTTTTGGAAAGGTCACCTAGTTTCTAATTTTCAATGTTCTCTAAGTGCATTGATTTGAGGGATCTTACTATTTTTAGTAATTTTCTATTTTTAGAAAGTGAAGATGTCAGATACTTACTATTTTTAGAAACCAAACTTTTCTACTCAATGAAAATGGCATCACTAGATTAAGCTTCTTGTTATGATCTCGTGCTTAGAATTTTAGCTCAATCCACATGTTGGATGAACAAGTAGATGCTAGGGAATAAAACTAGGGTTTTATAACATTAATGAACTAGATCATAATATTATCTACTACTAAAATTTTCTTAAAGGCATTTGGGTTAAAGAGCAACTGAGAAAATTTCACCCAATTTCGATCACTGGTTTGAAAGATACGAGTTTTTAAAATTTTGGTGCATATGGCTTCCTGTAAGGATTTTGACATGGTGTCTTGAATTTTTTTAGGTTTGATGGATGTTATTACTCAACATTCATGGAATTCATGAGAAAAAATGATATGGGTAAGAATCACTTTGTGTTTTTATAACTTCTGACAATACTTTCACTTTCATTCACAAGAAAAAGAAATGAGAAGAAGCAAGGTATGAACAATTAGTCAAATTTTCAAGTTTTCAACCTTCAAGGCATGGTGAAATTTTTTCTATGCCCACTGTCCCTAATTTATTTATGATAGTTGGGATAGTAAAATGCACCCCCTTCCTAGATCCTAACAAGTGGTGGAAAGTGAGTGGGGAGCTGGGAGGACGAGAGAGAAAGGTTTGAGCACGCAGGAGACAAAATTTGAGGTCACATGAAGAAACTTAGCACTAGCTAGGGGTGGGGAGAATTTTAATATTCCAACTATCCTAGGAAGTTGGGAAAATTGGGAAAAAAATGCACCCAAGGGTTAGGAAGCTCAATACTTAGCTAATTTTTTATACTTGATCACTTAACACCTTGTCGAAGAGGAATAGGGTAACATGAGGGTCAAGGGTCTGAAAATGGGGGATAGTGCACATTTTTTATCTCTAATATCCATAATTTACCCAATTTATAGGAACTTTGGGAAATTTGGGACATTCGGGAGAGTTCAAACACCAAAATGTGTCAAGCTTCCAACTGCAAATTTGATTAACTCCTGAAATCATGAAACCAACTTTCTCGGAGTTGTAGGAGATCTTTTTGGGTGAAATTTTATATCAATTTGAATCCCAAGAATTTTTTTTGGTCAATGGGAGGGTTTTTAAGACTTTTCTATGCCTCATTATACAATTTTTTTTGCTTTTTCATTCAGTACAGTGAGTCTACTAAGATAGGTCTTCACAAAGAAGTGCTTAGTTCTCGTGAAAGATGTGAAAAATCCATCATGTAGAGGATCATTTTATATTTATGAAGGTATATTTTTTTCCTCTTGAATAATTTTGAATCTCCTAGAATCTTTGGTTGAATTTCTGGTGTTTTTTTACACTACAAGCTCCTCAAGCCTCCAAAACCCACTTTCACTATTTTGATTCAAAAACGTTTGAATCTTCCCTAAATTTTCCTAAAATTGTTCCATTGAATTTTAGGATCTTCAATGAAATATTCAAATTACTTCAATCTTCTTGATCAACCATGGGGGGTACACACATGCCTTAGAATAGCCATTTCTAATTCCACTGAAGAAGTTGTCTTAAGAAGCACTACATCGGAAGAAATTCATGAACTTGTTTTCATCCTTCAAATACTTGGGAAAGGTTGTCACACCACATATGAGAAATCGAAGTATTTGGCTAGGCATGGCACAAAGGGAAATATGATCCAGAGGAGTGCTTAGGAAGGATTACAAACAACAACTTTGATACTAGGGTATAGTTATATTTTCAACTTGAATTTTGCCCTTGCAAAAAACATGCCAACAAGTTTCTAAAGCTTGATTCTTTACCCCTATATTATATATCATACGTAAATATTTTGGTTTAGAAAAATAAATAAGGATGGTAAAATTTGTTTTTGATTCAAATTTAATCAAGGTCCTACCTTACTAATCAGATGCCTATACTTCCACATTTTGAAGCACACCACCATCATCTATAAAAAAAAATTAATCGGTTTTTACCTCAACATGGCCAAATAGAAGTTTAAAATGATCCCAAGCTTTAAATTTATACTCCATAAGAAAACTCAAATGAGCTAGGTGGATTAGATGTCACAAATGGTCCAAAAACTAAGTTACTAGGGAAACTCTTCAAAATATTACTTAGGAAATCATGACAATAAATTTTCCTTTTATACCTCCTAAAGAGGTCAAGGGGAATAACTGTACATTCCCTCCAAATGGAATAAATTACAATATTTCTCCATATCCTTAACATATTTTTCTTAGAATTTTCAATTAACCTAGGGTACCAATGACTTACTAAGTCCAAACAGAGGGTAATTCCCTTAAAACTAGAGGTATATGTTTGTTTTCAGAAAATGATCACAAGTTATAAAACTGATGAGATATAAAACAACAGGGTTATGATGGGAAAGAATGAATCCATCAATGAGGACCACACACATTGAACTCCAAGAATTTATTACACAGCCAAATGCAACACTATCTATAAAGGATTTCATTATTCATGGTAAACAGAATGATAAACTAGTTGTCACTTTTAGCATGTTAAATGTAAGGTAAACCAATATGTTTATTAATAAGTTATAGGATCTATCAAGGTAATAAAATCCTTATACATAAATCTAGTAAGCCCATAATAATTTTAGTTCCCATAATAACTAATGGGATATCCAAATGTAATCCAACATGTATCTATGTTATACACATTATACATATGTTTATTATTTTCATATATCCAAGTAAGGTGTGGGAAGTACTAATCAAATTTATAACCAAAACTTGGTATGCAATCAAGATTGAAAGTTCCCACGGTAACACAAAAATCACATTTCGATTGGTTCAACCATTCGGATCATATATTTTCTATGTTTTAGGGGTATAATCAATAACATTTCCATAAAATCAAGGTTTTTTATCTGTGCATTCTACTTGTGCTCAAATACATATAGTTATCCAAATTTTATTCTTAATTATAAGAAAAAAGTTATAAATACACTTTTTATGTATAATTTCTTACAAGTTTTCTAATTATTTCATTCTTTGTTCTTAGCATCTCATAAATTGGCACCGTCGAGTACCAACACAAATGTTGGTGAAAAACCTCACCTCACCATGTGAGCGAATGAGTAACCATGTTACCTATAAAGAGGTGAGATAAAAAATAAAATGGTGGAAGAACATTTTGTGATTTTTGCTTAATCATAGTTTCTCCTTCCACGAAATAAGGTTTGAGTGAGAATTCAAATTCATGATGTTCATATTTAAGAAAAAAGTATTAAAAATTCATGTCTCCTAATTTGAGTTATAATAGGTTCATGTTTATCACCATCACAATGTATCTTTTAATTGGCAATAAGGTCCAATCAAGTTGTATTACAACATTGAAAGAAAACAAGGTTAAACAAGTGAACATTACACAAAACGAACATACCAAGCTTATATAGGGGTTTCTAAGAGATACATGCATTACCAATGCACTCCAAACAATTGTCATAAGTCATAATAAGAGATTCGATGAAGGCTAAATTATGGAGCCAAATTTTTTTAGCGTTCAAGTAGTTTTTTTAGTACTAGGGAGAATAAAGTGGATATGGACTAACCTCGAAAAAAGATCACTCGATGAGTGGGTACCAAATATATCACTTTCAAAACCTTATCACCAATTATGAATCTAAGATGACATAGTTATATTTTTATAAAAGTTTCACACTTTCTCACCAATAGAACACCATTATACCAAGAATGGAGGTCATAAAAATTACTTGAAACATGATCGTCGAAGCATATACTCGATACCAATGGGTTTATAACATGGTATACACTAAAACAAACAAAAAGAGTATGACATAATTAAATCTATAGTTGGGTCCCCATGACCAAAATAAACACATTGATTAATGCACAATGTCCAAAAGATCTCAAGTATAACAATATTTATCACACGACTTTCTTATTCCATTACATCCATCTCTTCTCATGAAAACTAAAATTACCAAGTTAGAACATCCAGTATGCATATAAATGACCCATCCTATCCCAAAATTACATTATCCTCCAGTAAACCATAATTATGAAAGAGTGAACCATCCAAAACATAATCTCAGAAGCCTAAATTGATTACCATGTCCATCTCGACTATGAATAATATCATCATAAAAAGCAAAGAGAAGCAAGAATCACTGCCCAAGCCATAAGTCGATACCACACATTGTAAATGCCAATCCACCCAAGAATATAGAGCATCAAGAAAGTCACTCAACCATAAAGGATTGAATATCATAGGAGTCTCTCAACCATAGAGGACTCAATATCAAAAATGTCTCTCCACCATATGAGGACCAAATATCACTAGTGTCACTCCACCATAGGAGAACTAAGTATCTAATACCCAAGTGATGTCGAGTCACTCCAGGGTTTTAGACACATAGAGTCTCGTCACCTCAAAACCAAGGGCATGTCCTACAATGCCAAACATGCAATCATGACACATTGAGTGTACCCCCATACGACATGTATGTACAATATAAATAAGACATAACCAACTCATCATATATGCAAGAAAAACCAAGTATCATTCTTGACAACATTTAGCCTAGTGGCCTCAAAAACCATAAATCTTTGAGTTACCAAAAGAAACCAAAACCAAAAATAAGGTTATGGAAACCAAGAATAATGGAGAAGTACTCGCATTCAAACCACAGAAATATTGCAAGAAAAACAAAATAAATAAGAATGATCTCATTTTTTTCCAATAAATCAAATAAAAAAAATATTGGTCCTAAAAAATTCAAGTTTAAAAATAGAACACATATGCAATATCCACATCACAATTACTGTGTGGCCTTTCGTGGGCCTCCTGTAGGGGTACTATAACATCGAGTGCACATTACAACATATAATCATAATAATGTATCCAATAAGACATCTGCCATGATTTCTACTCTCCTATGTGAAAATAAGCCTCTAAAGCACTAAATGCTACCAAATTTATGTAGCCATTGTCAGATACCATATTCAAATGTCATAACCACTGATGAAATAAGAATCAAGAAAACTAGCCAAACTCTATATCTTCTCCATAATGATCTCTAACTGCTGCCCACAACACTACTTCCCATAAGTTTCTCTAAGAAATATAACCAACCATAAACTAATCATCTTTGTGGGGTCTACCACATTACAAGACCATAATAATGAATTAGGGACCCACTAACTAAAATACTTCATAAAATCCTTATACCTAACAAAAAAATAAGATCATAGGAGCACCACCATGACTCAACATTTCCCACTAATAGGGCTCGACATGACACCCAAATAAATATAGGTACATAAGACCCATTACTAAATTTATCCCATAGGTTCAAGTGTCTAAACCTTCACTTTGATACCAACAATCAAACCCAATATTTTTGGGACCCAAACTCATATAATTGACCATCAAAATTTGGAACAATTGTTTTTTGAAAATCATGTGGTTTATCCATTATTATTTTTAACAATTGACCTTCTATGGAGGTTCCGGATGGGTGGAGATAATACTCACGACTCACAACCATTGTTCACACGATTAATGCTAGTTGAGATTTATGTAGTCACTAAATCACGCACTTTGGGTATTATTTAGTCCTAATATCATACTACTATTCATATGGTTTTTGAGTGAAGAAAGTACTAATTAATCCATGTCCTTTGGCCATTTCACTTTACTTTATGTCATCACTTCCAACCTTCTGCATGAACTTGCCCAGTTTGTTTTGTCATTTTGTGTTCATCATATTTCTGATTGGGGTGCCCAACTAGGACTGGGCCACCCCAAGTGCCCTTATCCCCTCTGGGGTGACCTGATCCTCTTTAAACTTTACTCTCATCTTTTGGGCACTTTCTATCCATTTGAGCTTTCTATATTTTTGGTGGTTGGCCTTTTCAGGGTTAATTACCAAATTAGATCAAGAGAACCATATAAATATAAAGTTATGAGACTATAATGAGGGACCAAGCACCAAGCACTAATACCATCACCTAAGGTTGTATCCATCAAAGGATTATACTACTCCATTTGCATCCATCTAGCTCCATCACAAGAGACACAAGGCTGGTTTTCTACATCACACTTCATAGGATGTGGTTCCTCCATCTCTGATTTACAAAAACATATAGCACAGTTTAGAGACATCCATGCTATAGGAAGAAAAGGTAGATGATCATCCAATGAAACTCCTGAGGAGGTTCCCTAGTCATTTCTGCAGACTAGGGCACCCCAGGTGCCTCCTTCCCTCTCCAAGCACCCAAGTCTACTCATACAACTCGAATCTACACTTTCTGGAGCTCATGTACGGTCGTTTCTTCATTATGTTCATTTGGTGTTCACTGTGACACAATCCTGAAAAGTTTGCAAATCATCTCAGGCCTTTCTAACCCTCTTTTCTCATTAGGGTTTCACATTTTTATTTATTTAGTTACTTGGGTCATTTCCTTTATTTATTTAACTGTTATTTATTGATTTTCATAGCATTAGATTAAACTAAATAAGATCCCCATTTTCCATTTTAGTTTAATCATTTTGGTGAACCCCACTTCGATCTTCACGCTTATATGATCCTCATTATTTATTTGTCCCCTTATAATATAGTCATCATGAGTATTTCACTTAATGATTACTTTCTTGAGCATATTGATTTAATGCATAAATTCAAACATCTTCTTTCTACTTATCACATTTGTATGCACCCCGACTTACTATATCGAGCATTGACTATGCATTTTTTCAGCCTATAACATTCACATCTAATTATAATGACCCATCCTTGTATATCATGATTAGCAAAAAAAATATTTGCGTCAATCGTACTTTAGTTGATAATGGATATGAGCTCAAATTATGTCCCATGTCATTCATTGATAACCTATGACTTTCCGCTTTCCATGTTAGTCCATCTTGTCTTTCACTGCATGTATCTGATGGTTTGGTTTGTCCATGCATTGGTCGTATTACATTACCCATTACTATAGGGACAAAACCTATTAACACCATATTCTTCGTCATCGATTTCCCATTCTTTTATAATTTTTTTCTTGGTAGGATGTGGATTTACGTCATGCAAGTTGTTGTTACACATCATTGTCTTAAATTCCTACATGAAGGCATTAAGTATATTAATTTTTGTAACTGATATACATTCCAATATTGTGACTGTACTCCTAATAATAGTATTCCTATCCTACGCATTGATACTATAGATGATCCTCAACCTATGGACGAACCACCTCACTTGCCACCACTTGAATGTTTCATTTTTGTAATAGATGTTGTTTCTCCTAAACCATTGACTCCCCCGTCTACTACTACTATAATTATTTATCGGGGGATTTTCCACTCTTTAGATGTCACTCTATATCCTATGCCTTCACATGCACCACCTCCATTAGCAAGCCCACCATTTACATGTATGTTTTTCATGAATGATTCATATTGGGAGCATATTCCATTCGATCCTACTTGTGATGACATTATATGTATCCATGAGGGCTTGAATCAAATAGGATTTGCTTTTGAGGACCTCTACCCTCCACCACATGATCCTCATCTTTATCATGGGTTTATTTACATCACTGCCACTTATTTCCTACATGTATTTTATCTCAAAATATTCCTTGCACATGATCCTAGATCTACACCACTTACATCAGGAAAATCATGGCTTGATTACATTGGGTGTACTCTAGATCTTGATCATACATACATATCATTTCCCAAGCCTTTTGGCCATGTATTCATTTGTAATAGTTCTTCTCTTGGTTATACACATAATATCACTCATTGGTATGTACATGGTTGTCCACTTCCTCCATTCACTGATGAAGAGTATGTTATGGGTATGTACAACTTACATCTTAATGGCTCATTATGTGATCAACTTGACACCATTTCTTATTAGGTCTCTAATACATATCCATTTGACTTTGACCCTGAAACCGACGATCTCTTAGATGACATTACATGATGGATTATTCATCTTCCACACTTGGGGGGGGGCATAGCATTCACACCTCCCCCTCATCTTAGCATCAACATATCTCTCATCTTCATAATATCATACATATATCTCCTAGCATGTGCATACTCCTCATAGGCATCATTATTACCCGATGACACACTCTTGTGCTTCAGTTCACACTTGACTATTGAGGACATACTACACATGAACCCCACATACTGCATAGTAGGCATTACACATTGTGTCTCTTCACACATATTATAGTACATCTCACACATATTGCATACTACATCTTCAAGTTACTCTACATCATTCTTATTTTGATAGTTACACATTTACACATCATATATACTCTATGCACCATACTAGTATTCATCATACATATCTCACACCCCTATTGTATATGAGTCTAGCATTACATACTATTCATCCTATATACTACATAGCACATAATTCACACTATTTGACTATCTACACACCTTTCATTGCATATTATACATCACATATTACAAATTTTTACACATCACATGGTCGTCTCTCATCATCGTATATACTACATACATTTTCTTCTACACTTTGTACTCATTGCCCTATAACGTACTCTATTATCATGGTCCATACTAGAATGTTGAGGGTATACTTCAAAAATGGACATTGTCACACTCACACGTTCATCATTCTACCTCTTCTCACGTGATATTCCTAGGTTAGTGACATATGATTTAGGTTAAATGGTCACCTATTCCATCGTATTGTAGTGGTATACGCTTTAGGCTACATCACCACTCCCTCTATTCATGTTGTTGTGGTATACGCTTTAGGCTACATCACTACTTCATCTATTCATCTTGTACTGGTATATGCTTTAGGATACATTACCACTCCCTCTATTAATGTTGTAGTGATATACATTTTAGGCTACATCATCAGTCCTTCGATCATCTTGTCGTGATATATGCTTCCACTAGAGAGTCACACATACATCATCTCTAGGTCACATGTCATCATAACATACATACACATTAACCACATTACGCTACACACAACACACAATTCAACCATTTCCCAATGACACACTCTTGTTTACGGATCATTCTTCACTACTGAGGGGGAAAAAAATTATCCTCACTGCATACAAATCCATTCGCTTAGGGGCCATGTAGCTCCTATCATCCATGTTGCATTCCATTTTATCCATCCACAGCATGTTGCATATCTTGGTCACATTTACTTTTTCTTAAATATGATTGTACATGTTTCACTTTACTACATATGCTAGATAGGTCTCTTATATGTCATTATATTTCCCATACATACATGCACGTTCATCTCCTTTTATAGTTGTGATCGCAGATATAGGTCTCTTACACTCAGCATGGATGTTTTACGGCTATTGTGAGCATCCACATTCGTATACTATAGGTGTTATTGTTTAATTTTATACTTAGCACTTTACTTTATTGATTATACACGCTTTTGACCATATAGGTTATCTTTTTAACATACTGACAGGTGTTTCATGTGCAACATTTATTTTGCAGGATTAATTGCTACCATAGCTATCTGTTGTTTTTACTTGCTTGTCTTTGTTTGTTATTGTCTAAGGGCCTTGCCCTTTGTTTGGTGTGCACACTTGTTTGTTTGTATGTGGCCACTATGGCTTTGATTGTCTTTTGACATCGTGATTGGTGTCCCATGTTTACAAACCACTTTTAGCGGTCTATGATTTTCTTCTTGGGTGTTTATATTATCATCTTGCTTACTAGCTTCTACCTTGTTTATGTAGCTTACACTTGTATTTTATGGGTAAGTGCAGCAATTGGTGGATAAAAAAGGGGTCATAAGTGGATGTCATATTGCAAAAAATAGTGAAATCTCAACTTGTAGAGATTATTAGCAATACGCGCACTCAAAATTAGAAAAATTTATATAAATACGAATCATAGCATCCAGAATCTAGTTTCTAAACTACTATTTAAAAAAAAAACAGACAAGTTTAACTATATTAAACACTTAAAATTATATGACTTGTTTTTTAAAAAAAAACCTATAAGATTGTAGTCCGTTTGCCCACGATTTGGATGACCAAATCTTGTTATTTTTTTTCATTTAGTGAAAAGTTACATGTAGTTTTCTATCTTGGGATGGATTTTATTTTGTATTTTTTCTAGTAATATTTTTTTTAATAATTTTTTTGGTGAAAGTGGTCTGAAAAAATTTAGAAAACGGAGCGCTTTCCATTTTCCTGCCATAACTATATCAAAAAATATCGAAATCAAATATATATATTTTAACATGTATAGAATTTCTCGACGCTTGGGATGGTATAAGTTTGATCACATTTTGATAAACGAAAAAAAAGTTGCAGTCTTAAACGTAGACATGAACATTCACGGGAAAAATGTCTTAAAGACATATTCTTAGTAAAAAATTATAAAATGATATTTATCTTATTCTATTCATTTTAAAATCAATATTTCTACAAAGCTAATAGTCTCCCCTATGCAATGGCACCATTTTTGTGAAATGTTTTCATTTTTTCAGCATGGTTCAAGTCTGTGGAAGAGAAAATTTGAAGTTTTTTTACCTTTTACACTTCATAATGACCATCTATAACTTTGGTTGGGGCAAAACAAAGATTTGCCGAGCCTTAGGTTCAGATTTGATGATACAGATAGAACCACGATCGTAGTTTATAAACCGCAATCATGGGTTTTAAAACAAGAACCACGATCGTACTTTATAAACCGCAAGCACAGTTTATAAAGCACGATCATAGTTCGTAAATCATATTTACACACATCCCAGTGTTCTAATTACCATGTGAATTTTACTGTTTGACTTTACCGTATGAATTACTACAAAATTCTGTCATTTTCTACACGTTTTTCTTATCATCGGAAGCAAAACATCATGGGAGACAAGAAACAAAGTCAAAAAAGGAAGTCATTAAGTAAAAAAACACCAAACAAATTAGAGGCAAACAGATTTCAAAATGCTGAGCGAATGCGGAATCTTCGTGAATCAAGAAGAGGTTCATCTTCAACCCCTACTATTGTAAGCAATGAGGAACCAGTTAATGTTTCTACTGTCAATGTGGAAGTTGAATTAAATACTCGTGATGAAGATGTTTTTACTATCAATGTTGAAGAAGAATTAAATACTCGTGATGTAGCAAATGTTGAAATTGAAGGAGACAATGAAAATGTGAATAAGGAAATTCAGGTTGAAACTGTAGACAAGCAAAAATTGACAAAAACACCTCCTAGGATTTTTCGTAAGAAACCTAATTATTTTATTGAAATTGATGAAAACATTTTGAAACCAATGTCTGAAAAAATTTCTGAATAAAAAATCAGAAGAAAAGCCACTGAAATTTGGGATAATCATTTTGAAATTTTAAATGATTCCCAAAGATGTATGTTGTTGCTTAGTTTGATGAAATTGATTAAAATGAGACCTACATTAAAAACCTTAGGATTGACAACATCCAATATATGTGGTCAAACCTCTACAATTGTTGAAAACCTTCATGATGCATATCACACTGTTGGTGTCAAGAGACACACTAGGGATAGTAATATTGTGTGTTGTGTACTTGCTACTAGTGTTGTAAGTGAATCAATAAAAAAACAACGTTTGATTACGCAAATAAGTCGAATGTTACAAGTTAATCGAAAAACTCTAATGAAAACAATTGAAAGATGTAATATCCTTCAATCACTCAATAACACCAATTTTTGGGCATTTTTTGCTAGAGCACCGCGTGAGGACAAATATAATTCTGATGTTATAAGAGAAGTTGTTATTCAATTTTGTCATGATAACACTAGAGTTTCACCTAATACAAGAAATGTTGTAAAATTGAGTGTTGGTTCTACTAATCGTGAACCACGTCAAAAGCATTTCTTAGATATGACTCAAACTCAATTTTTTCGTAAGTTTGAACAAGAGCATCTGGAAATTAAAATGAGTCAACATTTTTTTAAATGTTGAAACCATTCTATGTGAAAATCAACCACGCTCGCACCACTTGTTGTAGGAAACATGTTGAATTTGCGATGCATTATGCTAAATTTTTATGTATTCATTCTATTTTTCACTTAAAAACTATGTTATCAGAATGTGGTGTTCAAGTTCTACCAATATCTTCAAGGGATTTCATTCCTACGATATTTTTTGAAAAAGAAGTTGGATTATTTTTTTATAGTCAAGATTGTTTAGATGGAAGTTGTGGTACTTGTGGCGGATTACCTAAATTGAAAAGTTGCATCCATGAGAAAATTGAAGGTGCAATAGGACATAATTTAGTTCAGTTTGATAAATATAAATCAGTTTCATATCAGTTGAAAGATGGAAAAGAGTCTAAACGGTGTGAGCTAATTACAGAACATATGCCTTTTTTCAATTTATGAGAAAATTTAAGGATGAAATTGTTTATGAGCATGCTTGGCATACACACAGAGCTCAATGGTTGGATGAATAGTTCAAGATATGCAAAGACACATTTCCTATTGGTACTATTGTTTCAGTGGTCGATTTTGCAAAGAATTACACATTGTAACCATAGATGAAGGTTCAATCATAATATTACAACTCAGTACAAGTTGCCATTTTTGTGCATATATCATTTATACATTCTCTTGACAGTACAAAGAATGATCAATTTTTTAAGAGAGTACCACTTTTATATCAGTGATGATCATACTCATTCTACTGAATTTGTGCAAGGGTGTTTCCAGTTATTTTATGGAAACTTTTCTGATAGGGATATCCACTTCAAACAACATTATATATGGTCAGATAATTACATGTCTCAATTTAAGAATGCACTAATGTTTTGTTGGATGAGCACGATGCATGTCAAGATGGGTGTGCAACATATTTGGAGTTTCACTGAGGTTGGACATGGAAAATGAGAGCATGACGGTACAGGGGCATGTGTGAAAAGAGCTCTTGCAAGAGAAGAGTTGAAGTACAAAGATGGTGCTAAATTGAAATATGCAAAGAGCATAGTGGAATGGTGTATTGACAACATGGCCCGAGGTTCTCAAGAAAATTCCACAGTTCACAGATATTTTTGGTTGATAGAAGAACAACAAATTGCTAACTACGAGGATTGTATGACACTCAGTGGGTCCAATGATATGCACTAATTTTGTAGCTCAGATGCTACTTCATGGGCCACATGGACAAGAAAGTTGACATGTTTTTGTGCATCTTGTATCGAATTGTCAATGTTGAGTGTGATTCACAAGAATGGGTGGATGGATGGATCTGTAGGCCTCTAACTCCACTTTCTAGCTATCAACCTCCACAAGCATTATGACTTATTTATACAGATGAAGTTGCAACATCCAAGGACTTTGACGAAATTTCAATTTTGGTGTGACAAGGTATTTATGGTTATTTACAATTTTTGTATTGAGTTATGTCCATTGAAATTTTAATATGTACAATTTAAATTTGAGTTGAAACCTTTATTTTTTGTAGGACATGTGTTTGTAGTTATTGCGACAGAAGATAATTAAGAAGGAACAGACTATTTCTTATGTCATTACATCGAGGAAAGACAGAAGTTGACTTCTCCTGTTATAGATGATGAAGATATTGAGTACCCTACAGGGTCAGTGGTAGTTACTGGAACTTGGTTTCGATGATATCCATTAAAAAACTCCTATGTTTGGGTGTTTGAAGACTTTGAGACACACAGGAAAATACTCTTATATTTGCATCTAGTTCTAGCGACAAATATTCAACTGTATAGATATCGAGGAAGGCCTAATAACAAGATTCTTTGGAAGGTTCGAGAGTCAGATCATGAAGCAATCATGTCTGCTATTTAGAGTAGATCCAATCCTGATGGTTCATTGGAATGAATTTACAATGCTCATGTCTGGTATATATAATTTATTTGGTATACATAAATTTGTTATTTAGATAAATTTAAGTTCATATATTTTATTAAATTTGTGTATTTTGTATATATCTACTATGGTTTTGATTTGAAACTTAAATTTCTTTGACTAACACTTTTATGTGTAGGTTAGTGGTGCTAGAAAAGCTTCCACCTTTATGTGGTTGGCATTTTTAGTAAAGAATTATAAATTCTCGAAGCTAAGAGAATATTTCATTGTTTTACAAGAAAAGAGAAGCACTTAACAACGATTTATGAACCTATGGAGGGGGTTCTTAGCTCTGGAGGAGGTA
This sequence comes from Taxus chinensis, assembly GCA_019776745.2. NCBI lineage: Eukaryota > Viridiplantae > Streptophyta > Pinopsida > Cupressales > Taxaceae > Taxus > Taxus chinensis. Next base: position 693,719,899 of record CM034146.1, read on the forward strand.
GCTCAGAAGGATCTGGAGCTTAGAGAACTGAAACAACACCTCCTCAAGTGTTTACAAGACCATCCCTACACATGTGCACAGTCAGTTTGGTGTCATGATCCACCGTTTGTAAAATATATTGTTTGACAGCCTTACACTGGCTCAAACTGCACTATTCCACGTGTTTGCAACAATAGGGTAGTGAGAGCACTGTACGTACCCAAAATTGTAAGGTACTGTACTGCGGAACGGTGTAATAAGTGCCCCAATGATGATTCAGGTCTCTTCGCAAGGTGTTCGGGATCCAGAAAGAGCTCTTCGGATATGCGTTAACATCCCGCATGCCCCGCTTAGCCCCTGCATGCTTTGTTTTCCCTATTTTTCCTCTTTTCTTGGCCTTTTGGTCTTCAGTGACGAAACCGCCGCCCTGCCTGGGCGGCGGTCTTGTGACCGCCTCCCTGAATAGGGCGGCGGTCCTGTAACCGCCGCCCTGAGCAGGGCGGCGGTCCTGTGCGCGTTTTCCAGAACGTGCTTTTGACGGAACGCACGCAAAGATCAACGCTTTACCAGCTTTTCTTGCCGACTTAAGCATGCATTTATGTTTTTGGTCCCCTGGAATAGTGTTTTTCTTTTGTTTAATGTTTAGGAGTTCAGTTTGGATTTGATCTTTGCATGTTTGGATTCCTATAAATGCATGGTTTGTGCACATGCAAATGGCCCCTGATTCTTGTTTTAAAAACTCATCACTTTCAGTAGTTCATTCTTCTAGTTTGCTTAAGTTTGATAGCATAGGTCATTTCTTATTTGATTAGTATTGTGTTGCAGCTGGTAAGCCACATATCCAACTTGTGCAAGTGCAAACATTATTTGGGCCACCATTTTCACTCCAACTTTCATGTTTTCAGTGCTATGGTCCTTTAGCTTGCTTAGAATTGGTAGCATAGTTTGTTACAGGTTTGTTTTAGCTTCATGTTGTTGTTGGTAAGCCACAGATCCAACTTGTGCAAATAGCATTATTGTTTTGGAGTAGAATAGTCTAAACAGCCATTAAAGTTGCAGGTTTTGCTCTTCATACAGAGTAGTTTCAGGTTCTAGACGTTTTGTTGCACGATTCGTAGTAGACCCCGCTAGGAATTGCATAGGCCAAGCTCTGTACTCTTGCGCTATCCCTCTCCTATCCGCATTCTATTCTGTCTGCATTCTGAGACTTTCCATTGATCCAAATATCTATTTCTGTTGATGCAAGCATTACACGCTTTTCTGGATTCACGTGAGCACAAAGAACGTGGAGATCATACTGAGGGGACGAGAACACATACACCGTCGGATTCGCCACTGTTCTGCGAAATCCAGGTTCAATCTTTCAAATTTTTAGTTAGAACTTATCAAATAAAGTAGTTAATCGCTTTATTTCAGTCATTTCTATTCTCGATATTGCCGGGGAGGTTGTGGGGATTGATAGTTTCTGAGAAACTATGATTCATTCCTCACTTCTGAGGTAGGATCGAGAATCTTGCAGATAGATTAGTTATTTCGTTGTTTAGAATAGATATACGAAATTGCACAGACAAATAGCTACACTCGGCTATTTTGTTTGTTTTACGTTATTAGTTTAGTTGTCAATTCTAAATATTTCAAATAGCTGCTTTCTTATAAATTGCCAGAAAATACAAAAAGAAGTTATATATGTTAGAAGTGCACTTAGATTTTATTTTATTATAGTTAGTCTCATTACTGCTTTTGCATGACAATTACGGGACCTAGGGAGCCCAGGGAATACATTTTCGAACCGATTGTGCCACAGCCCAATACCGTAGTGGCAATAACTGACATTGACCAAAACCTTAGGATACAAGTCTTCCAAACAACAACAGACTTCCAACAGATCAGGTCACAGTTGAGAGGGTTAAATATCGAAGATGACCAAGCACATCTGTTTTGGACAAATCAGCCAAACTACAGGTTATCCTAGAAAACATCCGCATGACTATGGAAGGATTTGAAAGAGAACAAATATTCGGGTGCGATCCTTTAGTTCCACAGCCAGACGCTGGAGACACCCTAGTAGATATAGATACCAGCTTAAGAATCCAAGTCGCTAGAACACCTGTGAGGTATTCTGAGAAAATCGCACAATTGCTGATTCTAAACGTAGAAGTTGAAAAGGCTTACGACTACTGGATACTAGGGATCAGAACTTGATCTCCCGTATGACCATAATGGGACCGCAACAACCAAGAGTCTATGGTTGTGATCCGCAGATCCCACAGCCTAACGAATCCATAAAATAATTAGACATAGACACTGGCTTACGTACGTTAGTATTTCAGTCTACTCCGATTCCACCTATCATTATTCAACAGCTATCCCTACTAGATACAACAGCCAACGAAGCTAGAGAATTTTGGACTAGGCCAGAGAATCGCCCATAGAGTTGACTATATTCACCATATGACCCTATCAGGAGCAATACACGAAACCATCCCGGGTCATTTTCCACGCATCCCACAACCCATAGATCGAATCACGCCAGAGCTCGATATTGATTGGAGCCTTCGAGCAGTCATCCTCGCTGATCGATCTATCACACCAGCCCAAGTGAGAAGGGCCTTCTTTGCCTTAGATTCACAAATACCATTAATGCGTGTCGAAGACATTAGATTGCCTAACTAGCTTGTCTGCATATTCTACCCCCACCGGCTGTCTCGGCACGACCTCGGGAGGTCGGGTACGCAGAAGAGTTACTTGTCGATTCTCACGCTCGCCTGTCACTTTTCCGACGTACAAAATTGGTGAACCCGACGTGAATCAAGCAATTCTTTCACCTTCTCTTTGAGAAGTTTCATCTTCTCCAAATCACCTTCGCTCCTTCCCATTATTCTGCGGGTATTCATATACCCCCCGAATATGTCGGGATTCGATGCGTACGGCAGACCCCTCTTGGGTCTTGAGGCATACTACGCCCAACAGAATAGGCAGTCATCACCATCACTATCAATGTGGGGCGACAACTATTCAACTAATCAATTGTCAACACAAACACCAAGGACTAGATATAACTCGTCCTTTCAAACAGAGGGGTTGGAGCAATTTGCTCAAACACAAACAGAGCCTTCAGGCTCAAACAATATGACATTGACTGGAGAATCTGCTTCATCTCCTCAGGTATTACTCAGACCGCCTATTAGTAGACAATCGGATCCATACCTGGTCTTAGACGATGGACAATCAATACTTTATCCTAGGAGTGAACAACGCTCTCAAGGCATGTACCCATCTGTAGGAACTTTGCAGATACAGCCCGAGTTCTCTCCTCAAGAAAACTCCCCTATGCCATCACGTATGGAAAATACTCTCAGAGAAACTTGGCAAGATAGCAATCAGTTCATGACAGGCTATCACATGCCTATACAACACCGGGATATACAACAAACGCCACCAAGGCACGATATCATAGCTCCACCAAACGAAGTCATTTCAAATCTAATGGAAAAGATTAGAGGATTAGAACTTGCCCAAGCAAGTCAAAATTCAAGAATCATACAAGCAGGGAGTTCCAATCCTCCGCACCATCCTAGCCAAGTGGATCTACTCACAGGAGTAGGCACATTGGGCATGACTCCTCAATATTCACAACAAGTGCCAACTAGACCTACTATCGCCAGTACTGTTCCCCTAGGTCCAGTACAAAGCAATCCATTCCTGGATAGTACCCCTTCGTACTTAAACATGTACTCCAAATCACCACAAAGGGATTTATACTCATCCCCCGGCATGTTTACTCAAATGCAGGGATTGCCTTATCCCCCTGCCAATGCGTACGTTACGCCATATCAACAACCCGTTCCACTACCGCCTCCTCAACAGGCACCATCAATGGTTGAGACGTATGCGATAGGGACTTATTCAGAATATTTAAAGGAGCCCTTAGATTTCGCCATACGAAGCGTTATGCTTCCAAGGCCTCTTCCCGATTTGCCTAAATACAAAGGAGAAGGAGATCCGAATGCGCATATCAAAGCTTACGCTACAGCCATTCGTGAACTACTCCCATGGGATGGGGTTGTTGCTAAAATATTCCCCAAAACTCTGGAAGGCATTGCCCTCGATTGGTATTACAGAATACCCGAGGCTTCCATACATTCATTCAAACAACTCGTGTCTGAGTTCATCAAAGCCTTCGACATGAACAAACTACTAAGGACAGGAATCAGAGAATTCTTGCACATCAAGCAAGAACATAACGAGTCTGTCGCCCATTTCATCCAAAGGTGGCGCACAGTCCTTTATTCCTCGGCAAGCGCTCCAAACATGGATCAGATGGAACTATGCGATTTATTCCTTCATTCTCTTAGCAAAGAAGTGAAGGAAGAAGTCCAGAAGTTCCCACTAAGGACTTATGATGAGGTACTTGAGAGCGCTCTGCGAATTGATCAAGCAGCAATAGATAGTGGCCGTAAGACGTATGGAGTAAACGGGAGGTTAATCACCTCTACTCAAAATATTACAACCACCACAAACGTCAATCAAGGACCCAAAATCCTTAACAAAAATCGTGGGGTAACAACGGATGGGGTAACTGACCAGCCCAAGAGAGTAAATGTCATTAATACTCCGTCGCAAACAAACAACCAAAGAAACAACAATTTTACCCCGACGATCAATACGGTGGATTTTAATAATCCACAACAACAACGACGAAATCCCATACAAGGACCAAGCCAAAACTCCTTTTATCAAAACCAAAATCAAAACCAGAAACAACAAAACTTTGGTCCTAATAGACAACAGTTTGATCGGAATTTTAGACCACAATACACACCAAACCAACAAAACGGGAATTACAATCCCAATTCTTATTGTGGTTTCCATAAAATTCAGGGTCATGACACTAGAACATGTCGTGATTACAACAAATTCATGCAACGCTTGCCAAATGAACAAAAACAATTTTTTATGGATATGTTCTTAGCAGATCCTACGTCACCAACGACAAATACCTTCGCGGGGGCAGTTTCCCCTCAAAACGCTCCTCTCAAAATCTTTAATGATCCACTCCCAAATCATGATGGCGATAGGTTGAAAACAACCGGAACAAACAAAGGTGTAATGACAGGAAATAACGATCACGAGGCCTCAACCTCGCTAAATCCGTTAGTCGCGCCACAACTAGGAAGTCAACCACGACCTAAGGTAGTTGGATTAGTAGAGTTAGATTCCGATTTGCCCGTTGAAGCAATTACGAGGACACGAGATTATTTCTCTCAGCCAAGTCCAAGCCATCTGCCGGAAACAGATAATGTCCAGCAAACCATAGCAAAACCCATGGGTGCTTATGATCTAATTAATGATCTAACAAAAACCTTCTCGCATATTTCATTCCTTGATTTACTAAAGAATTCCCCTGCTCATAGGGCTTCTCTTTTAGAGGCATTAGGTTTGGGCCATTTAATTAGCATCACTCCACCACCAGAAGCACAAGTAAATCATATAGACTTTGATGTTTATCCTCCAGGACAAGCAGATAGGGATGTCGAATTCATATTCGAAATAAGTAAAATGCCTACAGATGCTGAGATCGCACGCCGAGGTGATCCAGCCCTACACTTGCAAGTACAAGTTTATAATAACTATGTAAAACGGGCAATGGTTGATGACGGAGCTGCGGTTAACATAGTTCCTTTCTCTTTTCTCCAAAAATTGGGATATGGAGAAACAAACTGTTCTACTACACGAAATACCTTGAGAGGCTACGACAGCCTTAAAGCCACATCGATAGGAACTATAATACTACCGGTCACCTTAGGACCTAAAACAATCCTAACTGAGTTTTATATTATAGATCGGGAAACCAATTATAATATGATCCTCGGCCGACCCTGGATACACCGAATGAAGGCAATCCCTTCCACGCTATTCCAAGAAGTAAGATTCCTACATCTAGGAAAGGTATTTGTAGCCAAAGGTGATCCAAAGCCATTTGACGTACACTTAGCTGATTTAAAGAAGAGACCAGGTGTACACTCAGAATTCGAACTGCCAACAAACCAACTTAACAAACCCTCTGACCCAAAGCCAGAGGAAAATTTGATACCTACGACGGATCTTGAAACTACCAACATAGTCCAAACAATTCCAAAAGGTAAAACTAAAGAGACAGTATCATTAGGGACTACTGCGAAGATCGTTGAATTAATAGAACAAGATTCACCAATATTCTTACCATTCGATTCAGTAGGCATAGGATTTTCCTTAGGTGTTGGTTCCTTGCCAGCAGAAGATCTCTGTATGGTAGAAGTAGAGTGTGCAAACACAACAGATACACCTACATCCATACTTCCAGCTAAGTATTGGACTCTCCATTTTGATGGAGCTAAATGCCGTTATGGAGCGGGGGCAGGTATAATTCTTACATCGCCCGAAGAGAAGGTCCTCCCATTCTCTTTTAAATTAAACTTTGAATGTACAAACAACGGCGCTGAATACGAAGCCCTCCTCCTTGGCCTTACCATAGCCAAAAGAATTGGTATCGATAATATCAGAGTTTTAGGAGACTCGCAATTAGTGGAAAACCAAGTTTCAGAGGTATATGAAACTAAAGCCGAACACTTGCAACTTTACAAAAACGTTGTATTAGATTTAAGCAAAACGTTCAACTTTATATCCATTGAAGCAATTCCACGAGAGAAGAATCTTCTCGCCGATTCGATAGCAACTTCGGCATCACACTTCATTCCAAGCAATGAGCTAGAAGATACTCATTTCACGGTATCCATTCGTAACGAACCATTAATAAAGACGATGATGGATCCTCTTTCAAACGGAAGTGAATCTACCATCCTAGACCATGTTGGAAATGATGCGGCTACTTTGGATTACTTAAATGCCTTTGCAGCACTACATCTCTCCTATCACACGCTGGATTTATCCCTGATCCCGCATTCATCTTCCTACTTCGGAAATCTCGTAATAAATCTTCCCTCACAAAAAGAACCTAATATATACGCAGTAGAAAACGGGGATGATATAGATCTACCTCCGGCACCGCCAGAGTTCGAAGAAGGTAACGCCTCTTTAATTGAAGAAACAATCGATGTCAACATTGGAACGGAAGATGAACCAAGAGTTTTAAAGCTAGGTTCTTCATTAATCCCAGAGGAAGTAGAGATACATACTCAGGTTCTCAGAGAACATCAGAAGGCATTTGCATTTAATTACAAAGAGATGACCGGAGTCGCACCCCACATTGCGGTGCACAACCTTGTCACTAGATCAGATGCAAAGCCTATTAAACAGAAATCAAGACCCATGAAGCCCAAAGTAGCTCTCATGGTAAAAGAGGAGGTGATGAAACTCCTTCAAGTAGGATTCATCAAGCCAGTTGACTACTCCCAATGGGTATCCAACATCGTTCCCGTTCTCAAGAAGAATGGAAAGATACGCATCTGCATAGATTTTCGAGATATCAACAAAGCTTGCCCTAAAGACGACTTCCCATTACCATCCATAGACGTTATTGTTGATGCAACAGCAGGTTTTGAACTCTTATCTCTCATGGATGGATTCTCGGGATACAATCAAATCAAAATATCCGAGCAAGATCAAGCTAAAACCACGTTTATAACTCCTTGGGGAACCTATTGCTACGCTGTTATGCCATTCGGTCTCAAGAACGCTGGTGCTACGTACCAGCGGGCCATGACATACATATTTCATGATTTAATCCATAAAATTGTGGAATCCTACGTAGATGACTTGTTGGCTAAGGCCAAGAAGCGTTGTGACCATCCCGAAGTGCTCCGCATCATCCTTTCACGCCTGATAGAATACGGGGTTACCCTAAATCCAGAGAAATGCGTCTTCGGTGTAACAGCAGGAAAGCTCCTAGGTTACATCATTTCGTCACGAGGGATCGATGTTGACCCAGCCAAAATTCGGGCTGTCCTCGAAATGGTCCCACCCTCTAGTGAATCTGGAATCAGATCATTTCTCGGCAAGCTGGGTGCAATCCGGCGATTTATCCCGGATCTGAGCTTCGCCATTCATCCAATCAACAATTTACTTAAAAAGGACTATAGCATTGATTGGACTGAAGATTGCAATGAAGCTTTTGATGCTGTCAAGCGTTTCCTGTTATCACCGCCTACGCTAATGCCACCTAAGTTAGATCGCCCGTTAATTCTATACTCACGGGCTACCGATGTTTCGTTAGCTTGCATGCTAGCCCAAGAAGACGATGACAAGAGAGAGCGTGCAATTTATTTCATTAGCCGAACATTGCTCGACTACGAAACACGCTATACACAAGCGGAACGAGAATGTCTCACCATAGTCTTTGCTACTAAATGCCTAAGACACTACATGCTAAATCAAGAGACAAGGGTCATAGTAAAGACAGACCATTTACGGACTTTTCTCACACAAGGGTCCTTGTCCAAAAAGGCTGGACGTTTTATAACCTTAATGGGAGAGTTCGAATTAACGTTTGTAAACCAGAAGTCAGTTAAAGGACAAATCATTGCAGATTGGTTAGCTGATAACCCGCTAGACGGAGGCGACTTAGTAGACTTAGACTTTCCAGATGAATGCGTATACTACGTCGAAACCCAACCTACTATATCTGAGTGCCCTTGGTACACTGATATTATTAGTTATATCATGAACCATAAGTACCCAGAAGGAGCTACACCTCAACAAAGAAGACGGTTACGTATTGTCGTAACTAAATACGTCATTATAGAGCAAGTCCTCTATCGGAAAGCATTCGATGGGATGCTCTTAAGGTGTGTTGACACAGAAGAGTCCAAGAAGATTCTCCATGAATCCCATAGCGGTATATGTGGAGGCCACTTCGGTGGCCATGCCACCGCTTGAAAAATACATCGAATGGGCTATTTCTGGCCCACTCTAGAACATGACACAATAGAGTTTGTACGCAGGTGTCGTAAATGTCAGGAGTTCTCTCATGAGATCCACATGCCGGCACAAGCTTTACAACCAATCGTTACCCCGTGGCCCTTTTCTACATGGGGCCTAGACTTGATAGGGAAATTCTCTCCCTCATCCACAGACGGCCACAATTTTATAATCACGGCCACTGAATATTTCACTAAATGGGTAGAGGCCATGCCTCTTACAACTTTACCTGGTTCTGTAATCGCTAAGTTCATTTTGAACCAAATCATTTGCAGATACGGTATCCCGCAAATCATTATCTCAGATAATGGAACTTCTTTCAAAAACGAAGAGGTTCGTGAGCTATGCAGTAAGTTCAAAATAAGCCATCATACGGCTTCCTTATACTATCCCCAAGCCAATGGGCAGGCTGAAGCAACAAACAAGACGTTGAAAGCCATTCTCCTTAAAACGGTAAAAGAAAACAAACGGGATTGGCATTTAAAGTTATATCCGGCCTTGTGGGCCCACCGAACCTCGATAAGAATGCCAACAGGAGCAACTCCTTTCTCATTGGTATTTGGGTCAGAAGCAGTTCTCCCACTTGAAGTTGAAATCCCCAGTCTCTGCATTTCGCTACAAGGAATTCTGGATGAGGACGCTTACAGAGAAGCACGTCTTTCTCAATTAGAAAGCCTAGATGAAGCTAGGTTAGATGCTGAACAACGACATAGAGTCTATGCCGACCGGATGTGCCGGCAGTACAACAAGAAGGTCTATGAACGTGACATATACGAAGGTGACCTAGTTCTAAGGTTAGACAGCCGGATCGACAAGAAGACCGGCGAAGGAAGAAAATTCCGGCCTAAATGGTTGGGCCCATACCGAGTCACAAAGGACTACGGAAATGGTGCATACCTCTTATGCACGCTAGAAGGTGAGGAGTTTGGCGAAACAGTCAATTCTCTCCACCTCAAACGTTTCTACGCGTAAGCAGCTAACGCTACCTATATAACTATCTACATTACATTTTCATACAATTAGGATCATTTTGTCCACTTGTTCTTACACAAATTGTGATCAAGGAATCTATTCTCAAAGCAATTTATTTCAAACTCGTGATGTTTCTGGCATAAAGTTCTTTAATCATATCTCTCCATCTTCAACATTATCAAATCACTTCAGAATCTTTTATCAAACAAATTCAAACATGACGAAGTCCTAATGGTAACCATACCAAGATCTGCAAGTTTGTTCTCGCTTTGATTTCTTCTTAGGATAGGTGTCTTGCCTATGGTCTGTTCTAGAAGCTTCATGGTGTCACATCTATCCCATATACACATCTCTTTGGAAATAAGCATATACTGACATTTTACTCGAATAGACAAGTCAAGAAGTGATTAAAACAGAAAATTTTATTTTACACATTTCCTTGCCCCACCAACCTTCGGTGATGAGCTTGCGTCTCTTACTAGTGACGTAGGGTTGGGAAAGGATGGAAATGCCCTTACTCGCCTATGCCTTGCCCACGGTGATAAACCCATGCTTCTCACAGGTAGCATGGGGCAAAGTGTAGGGGGTCCTCTAAACAAAGTAGATGTTAAAAAGTCATAAACAATCAATTCAAACTTTGAGTCAAAAACGAATGAATCAGATATTCAAAAATTCCAAGAGAGTCAAAAATCCTAAAAACCCAGATTTTGTCTACTATGTGGCCATCTGCAGGTCTAAGTCTGGATAAACCACAAAGCAAGTTGCATCCAAAACTATGAAGTCATTCAGGTAGAACAAGCTGGTAGTTTTCATTTGGTTCCACCAAAGCTTCGTCTGTCTTTCACTACTATCACTTCACCATATTCCATAACTTGCGCCCCTCTTGGCTCTTGGTGATGAGCCCTCGCATCTTACTAGTTGCGTGGAGTTAGGAGTAGGGCAAGTTAATCTGTTCATCATGCTGGTTATTTTCATCACTTTGCCAAAACAAATCATGAGGTATCCAAATTGCTCACAGAAACTAAGATTTAAGATCACAGTATATCTACAATATCATGTATCAGCATCATGAAACACAAAAAGAAAGCAAACATTTGCACCATCTGTTTTCCATTGCATACATTCTAGAAAGCATATAAAACATACATCGTAGTATACACAAAGCAGTTGGAAATAAAGAAAGTAGAATACAAATGACAAGTTTTGATCCAAAATCGACGCATATATATAAATAATCAAGTTTATATACAATGCCATCATGCGCAAGGCATGGTCAAAACGCTCAAAGAGCCCGTAATACACAAAAGAATGTAAGTACAAATATAGAAAGCCAAGTGGCCTCTCAACCCCTGCGCGATCCCGCTGAAGGTGCGCGCCCTCGCCTAGGACTCCGGCTGCGCTGGCACTCTGAATGGACGGAGGGCTCAGGGTCCCTAGGGGCAGTCGTAGTCTCGCCATGAGAGCGGCTCCTCATAAGACGCTCGGCTGTCCTATAGCCTGCCAACTCCGTACGGAGAGTTGACACCATCTTGGCCACATGCCAAACGGGAGCGAAGACGTCAGTGTGCCTGCCGGCTGCTGAGGGCTCTCCGGCATCCACGGATAACTCCGTACGGGTCTTATCCATAGGGATCATCAAAGAATCGACGCAAACCCTACGGATTAGATCCCGCCACTCATCAACAGTCTCTGCAAAGCAAAGAAAGAAAAACAAATTAGGAACCAGGCAAGAGATTAAAGTATACACAATGCAAATATAAGGAGAAGTTAACATTCGAAAACAAATCCTAAAACAAAACAAGCATTGAAAGGAGGAGAAGATAACTTACTCGGATCACCTAGCCTCCAAGATGGGTCGCCAGGACCAGCACCTGCTGCTGATGCCGCTGCCGACTGAGGAGCTGCTCCTGTAGTTGGGGCAACATGGCACCCCGCAACGGACTCATCGTCTCCACCATGACCTCGGGAGAGTGGCTCCTCAGAGGCCACGGTCTCTCTCTCTGCACTCTCCTCCTCTCTCTCTCTGCCCGCAAAATATCCTGAGTATCATGCCACTCAGGATCGCTCTCGTCCGTCTGCTCCTCTGACCCTCCCTCTGTGTGCTCCTCAGAATCGGAGTCAATATCTATAGGGTCGTCACTGCTATGAGCAGGACCTGCAGCAATCTGAAGTAATGGTGCCCGAAGCGCACCAGCTCTCCCTCTGGCCCGAACTATCCCCCTGGCTGCAATAGGAATGACAGGGGTAATCACTGTCCAACCACGGCCTCTAGGCCCCCCTCTAGCCTCTCGGACTGATCTATAAACGGGTGCTACTAGAGGAAGCATAGCCGCGTAGGGGAGGCCAAACTGCTGAGGAACCCTGCTGAAGGGATGTACCTCTACCCGGCCCACACGATCAATAACCTGCCCTGTGATGGAGCAGGAGATCAATGTCGTAGTCTCCTCTCCCCATATACCGGCCATAAGCTGGTACGGTGTAGCCTCCATGTCTGCCGTGGTAAGGGTGGCTACTGGCTGGTGAGGTGCTCTGAGCACTGACATACCTGACCATCGGGCTGCCCTCACCGCCCCGGGATCTGCCACCGCCACGCCTCTGCCATACAGAATGAAGCGCTCATACACCCAACTCATGACTAGAGTGGGGTGGCTCAAAGACTGTCCCTGCAATCGGACCACCCTGTATAAGTCATGGAAGGTGGTCCCCAAAATGTCTGCGCCCCAGGTGTATTTCCGGCCATGTCCCTCTATCTGTGCAATGATGGGACCCCAGCAGTATAACAATGTATCCCCTCCCTTGTCCCCGATCAGTCTCGAGGCAAGGATCCCCATGATGGCCTGTCGAAATACGGGGATGGGCAAAGAAGGAATGGATCTAACTCGCACTCCCTTCTTCGGCCCCGTAGAAATGGCTGCATCCCCCATATAACCTGCCCACTGTGCAATCTGTGCTCTGGACCCAGCTGTCTCCAGTGTGAGTCTCCTCCCGATGATCGGGACCCCCAGGATGCGATAAAAATCCTCCAAAGTGATGGTCCACTCACCACGGACCCCTGGCAGTCGGAAGGTGTTCCGATCCACCTCCCAATATGAAAATAGGTCACAAAGAATCTGACTGGATGGAGCAACGTGGGGCACACGTGACAAACGTAATATGCCGGCCCTCTGCAATGTGTCCTCCTCATCTGCTGAGAGGGCATCCAAAACCCCGGGCAGCCAGTCACACTCTCTCTCTCCCGGCTCCATCTGATGTACTCCTCTTTTTCCTGCATACACCCAAAAACACACAAGGAAGAGTAAGTTAGTATCTAAACAACATCAAGAGAAGCATAAAAACACGTACAAATGCTAAAAATACAAGTAAAAGCTTTTAAGTAAGGGTCTTTTGCATTCTGTGCAAAACCGCCGCCCTGAGCAGGGGGGCGGTTTTGTAACCGCCGCCTTAAAGGCGGCGGTCTCGTGACCGCCGCCCTGTACAGGGCGGCGGTCGTGTAACCGCCGCTCTGTCCGGGGCGACGGTCGCGGTCCGAAAACCCGCGCGGGTTTTTTAAACCTAAAAAGTCCCAAAAATGCGAAAAATGACCATTTTGAGTAAAAACAAAGCCTACCCAGTAGGCGCCCCCCCTAGGTGGACCCTTTAAACCAAACATTTTCGAAAATAGCCCCCCCACTGCAAAGAATTTAGCATTTTAAAATTGAAGGGGGAAAAACACAAAATTGAAGAAAACCAACCTGTGATCTCGCGGGGTGGCGTTCCGCACGTGGAGGCATGATCTCTATCTCACTACGGACGTTTTGACTCTACTCACGTGAGAAACCGTCACCGTGGGTCCCAGAGCTCAAAATCTATCAAATCGATTCGCGCAAATGAATAGGAAAATGGGCCCACTTTCATATATATAACGCCCCGATTTGTTTTAAATATCTTTTTCACAGGTTCAGAGCGCCGACGGAGGTAAGTTTCTATCCTCGCACAAACGGTACGTCCTCTTTCTCTATTATTTTAACGTTTATTTTTCAAATTATTGTATCTATCTGCACTTGAGCTCTCTTTTCATTTCGCAGGTAGCGGGAATTTTGGACGGTGTCATTTCAACACACGGGCGTGTAAGGTATAATTTCTCACTTCCCATTTCGGGACGGCCATACTCGGACCCACCGTTTTATGCCTCTTCATGGCTAAAACGCTTCTCCGAGGGGGCAATATGTACGTACCCAAAATTGTAAGGTACTGTACTGCGGAACGGTGTAATAAGTGCCCCAATGATGATTCAGGTCTCTTCGCAAGGTGTTCGGGATCCAGAAAGAGCTCTTCGGATATGCGTTAACATCCCGCATGCCCCGCTTAGCCCCTGCATGCTTTGTTTTCCCTATTTTTCCTCTTTTCTTGGCCTTTTGGTCTTCAGTGACGAAACCGCCGCCCTGCCTGGGCGGCGGTCTTGTGACCGCCTCCCTGAATAGGGCGGCGGTCCTGTAACCGCCGCCCTGAGCAGGGCGGCGGTCCTGTGCGCGTTTTCCAGAACGTGCTTTTGACGGAACGCACGCAAAGATCAACGCTTTACCAGCTTTTCTTGCCGACTTAAGCATGCATTTATGTTTTTGGTCCCCTGGAATAGTGTTTTTCTTTTGTTTAATGTTTAGGAGTTCAGTTTGGATTTGATCTTTGCATGTTTGGATTCCTATAAATGCATGGTTTGTGCACATGCAAATGGCCCCTGATTCTTGTTTTAAAAACTCATCACTTTCAGTAGTTCATTCTTCTAGTTTGCTTAAGTTTGATAGCATAGGTCATTTCTTATTTGATTAGTATTGTGTTGCAGCTGGTAAGCCACATATCCAACTTGTGCAAGTGCAAACATTATTTGGGCCACCATTTTCACTCCAACTTTCATGTTTTCAGTGCTATGGTCCTTTAGCTTGCTTAGAATTGGTAGCATAGTTTGTTACAGGTTTGTTTTAGCTTCATGTTGTTGTTGGTAAGCCACAGATCCAACTTGTGCAAATAGCATTATTGTTTTGGAGTAGAATAGTCTAAACAGCCATTAAAGTTGCAGGTTTTGCTCTTCATACAGAGTAGTTTCAGGTTCTGGACGTTTTGTTGCACGATTCGCAGTAGACCCCGCTAGGAATTGCATAGGCCAAGCTCTGTACTCTTGCGCTATCCCTCTCCTATCCGCATTCTATTCTGTCTGCATTCTGAGACTTTCCATTGATCCAAATATCTATTTCTGTTGATGCAAGCATTACACGCTTTTCTGGATTCACGTGAGCACAAAGAACGTGGAGATCATACTGAGGGGACGAGAACACATACACCGTCGGATTCGCCACTGTTCTGCGAAATCCAGGTTCAATCTTTCAAAGTTTTAGTTAGAACTTATCAAATAAAGTAGTTAATCGCTTTATTTCAGTCATTTCTATTCTCGATATTGCCGGGGAGGTTATGGGGATTGATAGTTTCTGAGAAACTATGATTCATTCCTCACTTCTGAGGTAGGATCGAGAATCTTGCAGATAGATTAGTTATTTCGTTGTTTAGAATAGATATACGAAATTGCACAGACAAATAGCTACACTCGGCTATTTTGTTTGTTTTACGTTATTAGTTTAGTTGTCAATTCTAAATATTTCAAATAGCTGCTTTCTTATAAATTGCCAGAAAATACAAAAAGAAGTTATATATGTTAGAAGTGCACTTAGATTTTATTTTATTATAGTTAGTCTCATTACTGCTTTTGCATGACAATTACGGGACCTAGGGAGCCCAGGGAATACATTTTCGAACCGATTGTGCCACAACCCAATACCGTAGTGGCAATAACTGACATTGACCAAAACCTTAGGATACAAGTCTTCCAAACAACAACAGACTTCCAACAGATCAGGTCACAGTTGAGAGGGTTAAATATCGAAGACGACCAAGCACATCTGTTTTGGACAAATCAGCCAAACTACAGGTTATCCTAGAAAACATCCGCATGACTGTGGAAGGATTTGAAAGAGAACAAATATTCGGGTGCGATCCTTTAGTTCCACAGCCAGACGCTGGAGACACCCTAGTAGATATAGATACCAGCTTAAGAATCCAAGTCGCTAGAACACCTGTGAGGTATTCTGAGAAAATCGCACAATTGCTGATTCTAAACATAGAAGTTGAAAAGGCTTACGACTACTGGATACTAGGGATCAGAACTTGATCTCCCGTATGACCATAACGGGACCGCAACAACCAAGAGTCTATGGTTGTGATCCGCAGATCCCACAGCCTAACGAATCCATAAAATAATTAGACATAGACACTGGCTTACGTACGTTAGTATTTCAGTCTACTCCGATTCCACCTATCATTATTCAACAGCTATCCCTACTAGATACAACAGCCAACGAAGCTAGAGAATTTTGGACTAGGCCAGAGAATCGCCCATAGAGTTGACTATATTCACCATATGACCCTATCAGGAGCAATACACGAAACCATCCCGGGTCATTTTCCACGCATCCCACAACCCATAGATCGAATCACGCCAGAGCTTGATATTGATTGGAGCCTTCGAGCAGTCATCCTCGCTGATCGATCTATCACACCAGCCCAAGTGAGAAGGGCCTTCTTTGCCTTAGATTCGCAAATACCATTAATGCGTGTCGAAGACATTAGATTGCCTAACTAGCTTGTCTGCATATTCTACCCCCACCGGCTGTCTCGGCACGACCTCGGGAGGTCGGGTACGCAGAAGAGTTACTTGTCGATTCTCACGCTCGCCTGTTACTTTTCCGACGTACAAGCACCAATTGGAGAAGGATAAAAATGAGATAGGCTATTGTAGAGGGTCCGTACACCAAGGTGTAGGATCAGACGAGATGTCTCTAGGTGCCACGGAGTACACGTAGTCACCTGTCAAAGTTGAATAATTTTTTGGTCTCATGGCTCTTAAGGGACTACACCCGAATGAGGTAGGCCGGAAACAACGACATTGTCATGCACCAAAATGACACCTCCTCTAGTGTTCACCTAGCCACCCGAATGTGTCAGTGCAGTCGATTTGGTGCCATGACCCACCGTTTGTAAAATATACCATTTGACAACCTTACACTTTCTCAAACTACACTATTCCACGTGTTTTCAAACAATAGGGAAGCGAGAGAACCAATTAGAGAAGGAAAAAAAATGAGATAGGATATTGTAGAGGGTACCTATTCTGAGGTGTAGGATCAGATGAGACGTCTCTAGGTGCCACGGAGTGCACGTAGTCACTCGTTGAAGTTGAACATTTTTTGGTCTCAGGGATCTTAAGGGACTACGCCCGAACGAGGTAGCCTAGAAGCAACGACATTGTCAGACACCAAAATGATGCCTCCTCTAGCATTCACCTGGCCAACTGGATGTGTCGGCACAGTCGGTTCGGTGCCATGACCCACTGTTTGCAAAATATACCATTTGACAGCCTTACATTGTCTCAAACTGCACTATTTGGCACGTTTGCAAAAAATAGGACAACGAGAGCACTGATTGGGGAAGGAAAAAAATGAGACATGATATTGTAGAGGTTCCCTATGCTGAGGTGTAGGATCAAATGAGACATCCTTAGGTGTCATGGAGTCCGCGTAGTCACCCGTTGAAGTTGAATGATTTTTTGGTCTCGAGGCTCATAAGGGACTACGCCCAAACGAGGTAGCTCAAAAGAAACGACGTTGTCACGCATCAAAATGATGTCTCCTCTAGCATTCACCTAGCCACACAGATGTGTTGGCATAGTTGGTTCGGTGCCACGACCAACCGTTTGCAAAATATACCATTTGACATCCTTAAACTGTCTCAAACTACACTATTTGACGTGTTTGCAAACAATAGTGCAGCGAGAGCACCGATTGGATAAGGAAAAAACTGAGACTAAATATTATAGAGGGTCCCTATGCTGAGGTGTAGGATCAAACGAGACATCTCTAGGTGCCACGAAGTTCACATAGTCACATGTCGAAGTTGAACATTTTTTTGGTCTCAGGGATCTTAAGGGACTATGCCCGAACAAGGTAGCCCGGAAGTAACGACGTTGTCACACACCAAAATGACACCTCCTATAGCATTCACCTTGCCACCTATACGTGTCGGTGCAGTCAGTTTGGTGCCACGACCCACCGTTTGTAAAATATACCGTTTGACAGCCTTACACTTTCTCAAACTACATTATTGGGTGTGTTTGTAAACAATAGGGCAGCGAGAGCACCAATTAGAGAAGGCAAAAACCGAGATAGGATATTGTAGAGGGTCCCTACACTGAGGTGTAGGATCAAACGAGATGTCCTTAGGTTCCACGGAGTCCGCGTAGTCACCCGTCGAAGTTGAATAATTTTTTGGTCTCAGGGCTATTAAGGGACTACGCCCGAACAAGGTAGCCCAAAAGCAACGAAATTGTCATGCACCAAAATGATGCCTCCTCTAGCATTCACTTGGCCACCTGGACATGTCGGTGTAGTCGGTTTGGTGCCATGACCCACCGTTTGCAAAATATATTGTTTGAAAGTCTTATATTGTCTCAAACTACACTATTCTATGCATTTGCAAACAATAGGGTGGCGAAAACACCGATTAGAGAAGGAAAAAACTGAGACATATTATTACACAAGGTCCCTACACTGAGTTGTAGGATCAAACGAGACATCTCTAGGTGTCATGGAGTCTATGTAGTCACCCGTCGAAGTTGAATGATTTTTTGGTCTCAGGGCTCTTAAGGGACTACGCCCGAATGAGGTAACCCAGAGGCAACGACGTTGTCATGCACCGAAACAAAACCTCCTCTAGTGTTCACCTGGCCACCCAGATGTGTTGGCATAGTCGGTTTGGTGCCACGACCCACCGTTTACAAAATATACGATTTGACAGCCCTACACTGGCTCAAACTGCACTATTCCACACATTTGCAAACAATAGGGCAGCCAGAGCACCGATTGGAGAAGGAAAAAACTGAGACAATCTATTACAGAGGGTCCTTATGCCGAGGTGTAGGATCAAACGAGATGTCCTTAGGTGCCATGGAGTCCACGTAGTCACCCGTCGAAGTTGAACAATTTTTTGGTCTCAGGGCTCTTAAAGGACTACGCTCGAACGAGGTAGCCCAGAAGCAACGAAGTTGTCGTGCACCAAAATGAAGCCTCCTCTAGCATTCACCTGGACACCTAGACGTATTGGCATAGTCGGTTCGGTGCCACAATCAACCGTTTGCAAAATATATTGTTTGACATCCTTACATTGTCTCAAACTACACTATTCGGTGTGTTTGCAAACAATAGGGCAGCGAGAGCACCGATTGGAGAATGAAAAACCTGAGAAAATATATTGCAGAGGATCCCTACGCCAAGGTGTAGAATCAAATGAGACATCCTTAGGTGTCACGGAGTCCATGTAGTCACCCGTCAAAATTGAATGATTTTTTGGTCTTAGGGCTCTTAAGGGACTATGCCAGAACGAAGTAGCCTGGAAGCAACGACATCTCTTCTTGCATGGTACCACAATAAGGCCTCGACCTATATATATCTTATATCTAGGGGTACAACACCTGTAATTGGTACTGGTTAAAATATTTTCCTTAGAATCTCCACTAGTTAATGAAATATGCGGAACCTATGAAGATGAAGGAAAAGAATTTGTTGAATTGGAAATTGAAAGAGAAGAAGAAGATGGTTATGCAATTATTGGTTATTGTTAATACTCACCCAACAAAGATCCTGAATAATCCATAGATGATATGAATAGTTGTTCTTGTTTAGTGTTCACCCACTCATAAAAAAATAAATAAGCCTCTTCTTCTACTTCCCAAGCAAAACACTTTAATCCTCAAATGGTGAATCAATAGAAAAAAACAAAAAAAAAGAGGAACATCATTTCCTAATTCTATGGGGTCATCCAAGAAGAATCCTAATACTACTTTAGCCAAGACTCCATCTACCTCTTTGAGTAAGTCTATTGCACCTCCTCTTGTTAAATCGATTTCTATTTCTATTATTCCTAAGAATGAAAATCCTACTCATGTCAAGGATTCCATAGTTCCTAATGTGCCTACCACTTCCTCATATTTTTACATCAGTGACCATTTTAAGAAAGATAAAATTCAAATATCTGAATATGAGTACATAAAAAAACACCCCAAGCATTTTGATAAACTCGTCTAGTTTATCAAAGGAAGTAGTAAAAATACATGTTCCAATAATCCTACCAACACTAAAGAATCACTTCCCACTCCTAGAACCACTCATTCCTAGAACCTTCTTTCCTTAAAATCCTCCTCTTCTAGGAAATAATAACCTTTCTATCTTTCCTTGTTGGTCAATGGGTATAAATTGAATAATTGCATTATTGACTCCGGCACCTCTGACAATGTCATGCTTATAAAATTTACTAACTCTATTGGTATTACTCTCAGCCATGCTATTGGCTATTGTTACTACATGAAAACAAAATAATTACCTCTTTTTGGCCAGGTGAGATATTCTCAAGTAGAATTTGCAGACTTCCCTTACAAGAAAATCAAGATGGAAATACTTGTGGAAGACATGCTAGCTACGTATGGTATATTGTTGAGCCAAAGTTTCTATCACGATATTGGTGGGGATATAAAGATGGATTTTTCATACACCACCATACTCATCAATGGTAAAATGAATAATATCCTTTTGATAAATTAAATTAAATACACGGTTCAAAAACCAAATGACCTAAGGGAAGACATCTTATTTCAAGATTCAAGTTATGAAATGTTTTTCATGACTTAAGAGGAAAATGATAAGTTGCTCATGTTGATGGAGGAATACACATGCTTCCCTTAATTTATTGACATTTGTACCATGCAATGTTACACCATAGTAACATTATATTCATATATGTTGCACCATAGTTTTTTAATTTTAAATCAAACATACATATAGCACTAATATACATAGAATATACATACATAAAAGGATATCATGTGCAATGAAATTGAATCAAACATAGAATTAATATCGTTATGAAAACCAACACATGGATATATAATGTATCAAACTAAGTGTGTTGGACGCCCGTCTCTGAAAATATAAGTTCATAACATGTGTACATCTCAAACTAAGTGTGCTAGATGCACACATTTGAAAATATAAGTTCATAACATGTGTACATCTCGAACTAAGTGTGTCATACATATAGGACCACATGCGCTCGCATAAGGCTATATATATTTTTGGTGTGTGTGACATGCCTAGTCATCGTCCACATCACCCAGTGAGTTATCTCACCTTGCAAGAGTCATAGGTCTTAGGAAGTCAAATGACAAGTGTCAAATTATGTCATTTGCGTCAGTGAATCATAGGAGTTACATTCCTGATTTGGAATTGTAACTCCTCCTTTACCGATGTCATATGCGTCAGTCATGTCATATGCATCAGTGGCGTCATTGAGGTTCTTTCCTTGTTTAGGCATGGGGGTTACACAACACCCCTATTTGTACTTCCTTTTTTCGATCTATGAGCATGAGCAGACCTGTTTTATTATTTGCATATTCTTTCCATTGTTCGAATCTTGCTTATTGCGTTGGAGCTATGACATTACCATCAGAGTGCAACTTCGTTGTGGTGCATTATTTTGACATCGGTTCTTGCGTATTCCTCTTTCATGGTATTAGAGTTGGTTTCGGTAAAATTTTCACTCTTCGTTTATCAATTACTTATTACTTTTGGTTTCTTCTTATTTCCTCGTGCAAGTTTTTTCAATTATTACTTTGGAATCGTGCTAATCTCTTTAACAGTTTGCTCTTGGAGTTTGTGCATTTTTTGGTGGTTTGTGCCTGTGTGCAGGCTTGCATTTTTTTTACTGCCAGATTTCATTGTTTTTGGTAAACATCTTGGTGGAAAAACGCTTGATTAGAGGTAGGCCATTTTTGGCTTTATCAAATTAATAAATAAAAGTGAAATTTTTAAAAGGAAATTTGTGTCTTTTTGGCCTATTTTCGATCTCTCTTGCTTGTTTGCATCTTATTTCCATGCATTTTCTCCTTGCTTGCTTTGGCTTGTTCTGCATGGAGGGTTGTCTGCTTGGTCTTTATTTTACCTCGGGCTCTTTTTCGCTTTGATCGGGCTATCTTGCTTACCATCGGGTATTCTTACTTGGGTCGACGGGTTGCCTTTGCTTTGGCCGTGTTTTGAATTATGAGATTGTTGGTCATTGGGTAAGGATCTCTGCCCTGAGTTGTTTGGAAATGTTTTTTTTCCTTGGCCTGAGTGTTGTTTGCACCATTTCCCTGTGACCCGTGTTTACCTTGTGTGTCATTGAAACCCATCTTGGCTCTCCTCTGCTGTTACCTCTCTTGATGTGTGTCATTGGGAAATTTCCACCCTTTCCCAAGTGGCACTCCTCCCACTTCTCACGTCGGGAACTTTGACCATTGACCTTGACCGTGCCTTAAATTACTCTCTCGTTGTTTTAATTTCAAATCCATTTCATTTTTTTTAATATATAGTTTGGGTTTCATTAAAAAGTGGTGAGATAATTAAAAAGTAGTCTCGGTTTTATAATATTGGTTTGTGCATATTAACTAAAGTGGTGGGCGGCCTTTTATAATTAGTCGAGTTTGTTTTTTTAATATATGTGGGTGTTTTTATTAAGTGATATTTATTTCGTAAATTTTTAAAATTACCTGTGGCCTTTTTTTTTTAAAAAAGTGAGCTTAAATATTAAAGGTAAGACCTTTAATAAGGGTGTTTAATTTTAGGACTTTTTAAGGTTAGATTTAATGAAAATTTAGATCTTATTATTTTAAAAACAAAGTGTTTAACCTTTATTGGTCTGTTTTAAGGAGCCTTTTAATTCTAGATTCATAGAAATTGAAAATAGTCAATTATCTAATGTTATTATCAATTTTTTGTGAGAATCTACAAGTGACTCTTCCGTGTACCCGACCTCTCAAGGTCGTGCCGAGATAGCTGGTGGGGGTAGAATATGCAGACAAACTAGTTAGGCAATCTAATGTCTTCAACACGCACTAGTGGAATTTGCGAATCTAGGGCAAAGAAGGCCCTTCTAACTTGGACTGGTGTGATAGATCGATCAGCAAGGATGACTGCTCGAAGGCTCCAATCAATATCGAGCTCTGGCGTGATTCGATCTATGGGTTGCGGAATACGTGGAAAATGACCTGGGATTGTTTCGTGTATTTCTCCTGATAAGGTCATATAGTGGATGATGAATATAATTGACTCTATGGATGATTTTCTGGCCTAGTCCAGAATTCCCTAGCTTCGTTAGCCGTTATATCTAGTAAGGACAGTTGTTCAATGATGATAGGTGGAAGTGGAGTGGACCTGAATACCAAGTGTGCGTAGGCTAGTGTCTATGTCTAATTGACTTGTGGATTCGTTAGGCTGTGGGATTTATGGATCACAACCATAGACTCTTGGTTGTTGCGGTCCTGTTATGGTCATACGTGGGGATCAAGTTCTAATCCCTAGTATCCAGTAATCGTATGCTTTCTCAGCCTCTATGTTTAGAACCAACTAGTTGTGTGATCTTCTCAGAATACCTCACAGGCGTTCTTGCAACCTGGATTCTTAAGTTGGTATCTATATCTGTGAGGGTGTCTCCAGCGTCTGGCTGTGGAACTAAAGGATCACACCCGAATGTTTGTTCTCTTTTGAGCCCTTCTACAGTCATGTGGATGTTTTCTAGGGTAATCTGTAGTTTGGCTGACTTGACCAAAATGCATGTGCTTGGTCGTCTTCTATGTTTAATCCTCTTAACTGAGAACTGATCAGTTGTAAATCTGTGGTTGTTTGGAATACTTGTATCCTGAGATTTTGGTCTATGTCAACTATTGCTGTGACTGAGGTTTGGTTGAGGCACGATTGGCTCAAATATATATTCCCTGGGATCTTGAGGTCCCGTGATTGTCATACGAAACAAAATGAAAATCTAACTGTAACGAAGCAAATTCTAACTATGTGAAATAAATCTAGCATATATGACTTCTTTTTGTATTCTTCTAAGAAAATGATTTAATGAATTTTAAGGAAAGCAAACTATTTTAAGCATATCTAGAAATAATAACTAAACAATAATTTAAAACAGACAAGATAACCGAGTGTAGTTATTTGCCTGTGCAATTTGTAGAATCTATTCTAAATAAAATAGTTTGTCTAATCTACCGGCAAGATTCTCGATCCTACCTCAGAAGTGAGGAGTGAATCATAGTTTCTCAGAAACTATCAATCCCCACAGCTTCCCTGGCAATATCGAGAATAGAATTAACTGAAATAAAGCGATTAACTACTCTATTTGATATGATTCTGACTAGAACTTTGAAATTTAAAACCTGGATTCCGCAGAACAGTGGTGAATCCGATGGTGTATGTGATCTCGTCCCCTCAGTATGATCTCCTCGTTCTTTCGTGTTCACGTGGATCCAGAAAAGCGTGTAATGCTAGCACCGATAGGAGTAGATTTTGGGATAAGGACAGCTCAGAATGCAGACCGAGAATGTGAGTAG
Organism: Taxus chinensis; assembly: GCA_019776745.2. NCBI lineage: Eukaryota > Viridiplantae > Streptophyta > Pinopsida > Cupressales > Taxaceae > Taxus > Taxus chinensis. The sequence continues at coordinate 693,744,269 of CM034146.1, forward strand.
GAGAGGGATAGCGCAAGAGTACAGAGCTTGGCTTATGCGATTCCTAGCGGGATTTTACTGCGAGTCATGCAACATGAAGTGACCAGAACCTGTAACTATCCTATACGAAGAGAAAAACCTGCAACTTTAATGGCTTCCTAAGCTATTCTGTTCCAATGGATTAGATAAAATAAAGACACTGCTTGCACAAGTTGGATATGTGGCTTACCAACAGCTGAATAAAGCTAACCAGGCATATAATGAATTGAACTAAGAACTCCAAGACACAGTAAAAACAAATCTACAGCAAAGAGAAATTCAGAGGCAAGCTTCTAACCGGATTGGATGGAACAACAACACTGCCTGCACAAGATGGGTCTGTGGCTTACCAACAGCTGAACAATACTAACCAAGTATGAAATGAACTATGCTATCAATCCTAAGCAAGCTAACAGACCAAAACACTGAAAATCAGAAGACTCTAACAAGGAAAAATGGTGAAAAATGGTGGCTCAAATTCCTCACCTCATGTGCACAAGCTATGCATTTATAGGAATTCCAACACTCAAAAACCAAAACCAAATTGAACTCCTAAACAATAAACAAAGAAAAAACACTATTCCAGGGGACCAAAAACATAAATGCATGCTCAAGTCGGCAAAGAAAAGCTGGTGAATCTTGATATTTCACACGAGTCGCGTCAAAAGAGCATTCTGGAAAATGCGCACAGGACCGCCGCTCTGAGCAGGGCGGCGGTTACAGGACCACCGCCCTGTTCAGGGCAGCGGTCAAGAGACCGTCGCCCTGCAGGGCGACGGTTTCGTCACTGAAGGTCAAGAGGCCAAGGAAAGAGGCAAAAAGGAGAAAACAAAGGGTGCGGGGGCTAAGCGGGGCATGCGGGATGTTAACGCATACTCCGAGGGATTTTCTGGATCCCGAACACCTTGCGAGGAGACCTGTATCATCATCGGGGCACTTGTTACACCGTTCCACAGTACAGTACCTTACAATTTTGGGTACGTACATATTGCCCCCTCGGAGAAGCGTTTTAGCCATGAAGAGGCATAAAATGGTGGGTCCGAGTATGGCAGTCCCGAAATGGGGAGTTAGAAGCTATACCTTACTCGTCCGTGTGTTGAAATGACGCCATCGAAATTCCCGCTACCTGCAAAATGAAAAGAGAACTCAAGTGCAGATAGATACAATAACTTGGAAAATAAACGCTAAAATAATAGGGAAGGAGAACGTACCATTCGTGTGGGGATAGAAACTTACCTCCATCAGTGCTCCAAACCTGCGAAAAAGTCATTTTAAAACGAAATAGAACGATATATATATATATGAAAGTGGGCCCATTTTCCTATTCATTTGCGCGAGTTGATTTGATTGGTTTTGAGCTCTAGGACCCACGGTGACGGTTTCTCACGCGAGTAGAGTTGAAACGTTCGCAGCGAGATCGTGATCATGCCTCCACGTGCGGAACACCGACCTCAGCGATCACAGGTTGGTTTTCTTCCATTTTGTGTTTTTCCCTCTTTAAAATTTGAAATGGCAAATTCTTTGCAATGGGGGGGTTATTTTTGAAAATGTTTAGGTTCAAAAGGTCCATCTAGGGGGGGCGCCTACTGGGTAGGCTCCATTTTTAGTTTAAATGGTCTATTTTTTACACTTTTGGGCTTTTTGGGGTTAACAAACCGCGTGGGTTTTTGGACCGCGACTGCCACCCTGGCCAGGGTGGTGGTTACACGACCTGCCCTGGCCAGGGTGGCGGTTACAAGACCACCGCCCTGGCCAGGGTGGCGGTTACATGACCGCCCCTTCAAGGCGGCAGTTACAAAACCGCCCCTCTGCTCAGGGCGGCAGTTTTGCACAGAATGTAAAAGGAACCTATTTTGGAGACTGTACTTGTACTTTTATCATTTCTATATGCTTTTATGACTCTCTCAATATTGATTGATACTAACTTGCTCTGTTTTGTGTGTTTTGGGTGTATGCAGGCGAGAGTAGAGTATATCAGATGGAGCCGAGAGAGAGAGTGTGATTGGCTCTCTGGGGTATTGGATGCCCTTTCTCAGGATGAGGAGGATACCTTACAGAGGGCCGGCATATTGCGTATATCACGCGTGCCCCATGTCACACCATCCAGTCACATACTTTGTGACTTGTTTTCATATTGGGATCAGATCGGAACACTTTCCGACTGCCAGGGGTCCGTGGTGAGTGGACCATCACTTTGGAGGATGTCTACCGTATCCTGGGGGTCCTGATCATCGGGAGGAACTCACATTGGAGACGGCAGGGTCTCGAGCATAGATTGCACAGTGGGCAGGCTACATGGGGGATGCAGCCATCTCTACGGGGTCGAAGAAGGGAGTGAGAGACTACTTGGCTCCTATGCGTTTTGTACTATAGATTCTTTTGTATATCACGGGCTCTTTGAGCATTTTGACCATGCCTAGAGCATGATGGCATTGTATATAAACATTGATTATTTATATATATGCATTCGTTTTTGGATCAAAACTTGTCACTTGGTGTTTTCCTTTCTATTTCCAACTGCTTTGTGTATACTACGATGTATGTTTTATATGCTTTTTAGAATGTATGCAATGGTGAACAGATGATGCAAATGTTTTCTTTCTTTTTGTGTTTCATGATGCTGATACATGATACTGTAGATATATTGTGATCTTAAATCTTAGCTTCTGTGAGCAATTTGGATACCTCATGTTTGTTTTGGCAAAGTGATGAAAATAACCAGTATGATGAACAGATTAACTTGCCCCACTCCTAACTCCACGCAACTAGTAAGATGCGAGGGCTCATCACCAAGAGCCAAGAAGGGCGCAAGTTATGAAATATGGTGAAATGATAGTGATGAAAGACAGACGAAGCTTTGGTGGAACCAAATTGAAAACTACAAGCTTACTCTACCTGAATGACTTCATAGTTTTGGATGCAACTTGCTTTGCGGTTTATCTAGACTTAGACCCGTAGATGGCCACATAGTAGACAAAATCTGGATTTTTAGGATTTTAACTCTCTTGGAATTTTGAACATCTGATTCATTCGTTTTTGACTCAAAGTTTGAATAGTTTGTTTATGACCTTTTAACGTTTGCATTGTCTAGAGGACCCCCTACACTTTGCCCCATGCTACCAGTAAGAAGCATGGGTTTATCACCGTGGGCAAGGCATAGGTGAGTAAGGGCATTTCCATCCTTTCCCAACCCTACGTCACTAGTAAGAGACGCAAGCTCATCACCGAAGGTTGGTGGGGCAAGGAAATGTGTAAAAATAAAATTTTCTGTTTTAATCACTTTTTGACTTGTCTTTTTGAGTAAAATGTCAGTATATGCTTATTTCCAAAGAGATGTGTATATGGGATAGATGTGACACCATGAAGCTTCTAGAATAGACCATAGGCAAGACACCTATCCTAAGAAGAAATCAAAGCGAGAACAAACTTGCAGATCTTGGTATGGTTACCGTTAAGACTTCGTCATGTTTGATTTTATTTGATAAAAGATTCTGAAGATGATTTGATGATATCGTGAAGATGGAGAGGTATGATTAAAGAAAGTTTTATGCCAACAACATCATGAGTTTGTAATGAATTACTTTGAGAATAGATTCCTTGATCACAATTTGTGTAAGAACAAGTGGACAAAATGATCCTAATTTATATGAAAATGCAATGTAGATAGTTATATAGGTAGCGCTAGCTGCTTATGCGTAGAAACATTTGAGGTGCAAGGAATTGACTGTTTCGCCAAACTCCTCACCTTCTAACGTACATAAGAGATAAGCACCATTTCCATAGTCCTTCATGACTCGGTATGGGCCCAACCATTTGGGCCGGAATTTCCTTCCTTCGCCGGTCTTCTTATCGATCCGGCTGTCTAGTCTTAGAACTAGATCACCTTCGTATATATCGCATTCATAGACCTTCTTGTTATACTGCCGGCACATTCGGTCAGCATAAGCTCTATGCCGCTGCTCAGCATCTAACCTAGTTTCATCTAGGCTTTCTAGTTGGGAAAGACGTGCTTCTCTGTAAGTGTCTTCATCCAGAATCCCTTGTAGTGAAATGCGGAGACTGGGTATTTCGACCTCAAGTGGGAGAACTGCTTCTGCCCCAAATACTAGCGAGAAAGGAGTTGCTCCCGTTGGTGTTCTTATTGAGGTTCGGTGGGCCCACAAGGCCGGATATAACTTCAAATGCCAATCTCGCTTGTTTTCTTTCACTGTTTTAAGGAGAATGGCTTTCAGTGTTTTGTTTGTTGCTTCAGCCTGTCCGTTGGCTTGGGGATAATACAAGGAAGCCGTATGATGGCTTATTTTAAATTTACTGCATAGTTCACGAACTTCTTCATTTTTGAAAGAAGTTCCATTATCGGAGATAATGATTTGCGGGATACCGTACCTGCAAATGATTTGGTTCAAAATGAACTTAGCGATCACAGAACTAGGTACAGTAGTAAGAGGCATGGCCTCCACCCATTTGGTAAAATATTCAGTGGTCGTGATTATAAAATTATGGCCGTCTGTGGATGAGGGAGAGAATTTCCCTATTAAGTCTAGGCCCCATGTAGAAAAGGGCCATGGAGTAGTGATTGGTTGCAGAGCTTGTGCTGGCATGTGGATCTCATGAGAGAATTCTTGGCATTTATGACACTTGCGTGCGAACTCTATCGCGTCATGTTCTAGAGTGGGCCAGAAATAGCCCATTCGATGTATTTTTCGAGCGGTGGCATGGCCACCAAAGTGGCCTCCACATATACCGCTGTGGGATTCATGGAGAATCCTCTTGGACTCTTCTGTGTCAACACACCTTAAGAGCATTCCATCGAATGCTTTTCGATAGAGCACCTGCTCTATAATGACGTATTTAGCTACGATTATGCGTAACCGCCTTCTTTGTTGCGGTGTAACTGCCTCCGGGTACGTATGGTCCATGATATAATTAATGATATCAGTGTACCAAGGGCACTCAGAGATAGCGGGTCGAGTTTCGATGTAGTATACGCATTCATCTGGAAAGTCTAAATCTACTAAATTGCCTCCGTCTAATGGGTTGTCAGCTAACCAATCCGTGATGATTTGTCCTTTAACCGACTTCTGATTTACAAATGTTAATTCGAACTCTCCCATTAAGGTTATAAAACGTCCAGCCTTTTTGGACAAGGACCCTTGTGTGAGAAAAGTCCGTAAATGGTCCGTCTTTACCATGACCTTCGTTTCTTGATTCAGCATGTAATGTCTTAGACGTTTAGTAGCAAATACTATGGCAAGGCATTCTCGTTCTGCCTGTGTATAGCGTGTTTCATAGTCGAGCAGTGTTCGGCTAATGAAATAAATCGCACGTTCTCTCTTGTCATCGTCTTCTTGGGCCAACATACAGGCCAGTGAGACATTGGTAGCTCCATGAGTATAGAATTAACGGGTGATCTAGCTTAGGTGGCATTAGCGTAGGTGGTGATAACAGGAAATGCTTAACTGCTTCAAAAGCTTCATTGCAATCTTCAGTCCAATCAATGCTATAGTCTTTCTTGAGTAAATTGTTGATTGGATGAACAACAAAGCTTAGGTCTGGGATAAATCTCTGGATTGCACCCAGCTTTCTGAGAAATGATCTGATTCTAGATTCACTGAAGGTGGGACCATTTCGAGGACAGCCCGAATTTTGGTTGGATCAACATCAATCCCTCGTGATGATATGATGTAACCTAGGAGCTTTCCTCCTGTTACACCAAAGACGCATTTCTCTGGATTTAGCGTGACTCCGTATTCTATTAGGCGTGAAAGAATGATGCGGAGTACTTCGGGATGGTCACAGCGCTTCTTGGCTTTAGCCAATAAGTCATCTACGTAGATTCCACGATTTTATGAATTAGATCGTGAAATATGTATGTCATGGCCCGCTGGTACGTAGCACCGGCGTTCTTGAGACCGAATGGCATAACAGCGTAGCAATAGGTTCCCCAAGGAGTTATAAATGTGGTTTTAGCTTGATCTTTCTCAGATATTCTGATTTGATTGTATCCCGAGAATCCATCCATGAGAGACAAGAGTTCAAAACCAGCTGTTGCATCAACGATAACGTCTATGGATGGTAATGGGAAGTCGTCCTTAGGGCAAGCTTTGTTGATATCTCAAAAATCTATGTAGATGCATATCTTTCCATTCTTCTTGAGAACGGGAACGATGTTAGATACCCATTGGGAGTAGTCAACTGGCTTGATGAATCCTACCTGAAGGAGTTTTATTACCTCCTCTTTTACCATGAGAGCTACTTTGGGCTTCATGGGTCTTGATTTTTGTTTAATTGGCTTTGCATCTGATCTAGTGACGAGGTTGTGCACCGCAATGTGGGGTGCGACTCCTGTCATCTCTTTATAATTAAATGCAAATGCCTTTTGATGTTCTTTGAGAACCTGAGTATGTATTTCCACTTCTTCTGGGGTTAACGAAGAACCTAGTTTCAATATTCTTGGTTCATCTTCTGTCCCGATGTTGACATCGATTGTTTCTTCGATTAAAGAGGCGTTACCCTCTTCGAACTCAGGTGGTGCTGGAGGTAAATCTAGATCATCCCCATTTTCTATTGCGTATATGCTAGGTTCCCTTTGTGAGGGAAGATCTGTTACGGGATTTCCGAAGTAGGAAGACGAATGTGGAATCAGGGATAAATCTAGCATGTGATAGGAGAGATGTAGTGCTGCATAGGCATTTAAGTAATCCAAAGTAGCCGCATCATTTCCAACATGGTCTAGGATGGTAGATTCACTTCCACTTGAAAGAGGATTTGTCATTGTTTTTATCAATGGTTCGTCACGAATGGATACTGTGAAGTGAGTATCTTCTAGCTCATTGCTTGGAGTAAAACGTGATGCTGAGGTTGCTATTGAATCGGTGAGAAGATTTTTTTCTCACGGGATTGCTTCAATGGATATGAAAGTTAAACGCCTTGCTTAAATCTAATACAGCATTTTTGTAGAGTTGTAAATGTTCGGCTTTAGTTTCATATATTTCAGAAACTTGGTTTGTCACTAATTGCGAGTCTCCCAAGACTCTGATGTTATCAATACCAATTCTTTTGGCTAAGGTGAGGCCAAGAAGAAGGGCTTCGTACTCAGTGCCGTTGTTTGTGCATTCAAAGTTTAACTTAAAAGAGAATGGGAGGACTTTCTCCTCAGGCGAAGTAAGAATTATACCTGCCCCCGCTCCATAACGACATTTAGCTCCATCGAAATGGAGAGTCCAATACTTAGCCGGGAGTATAGATGTTGGGGCATCTGTTGCGTTTGCGCACTCTACTTCTACCATACAGAGATCCTCTGCTGGCAAGGAACCAACACCTAGGGAAAATCCCATGCCTACTGAATCGAATGGTAAGAACATTGGTGAATCTTGTTCTATCAACTCAACGATTTTCGCAGTAGTCCCTAATGATACTGTTTCTTTAGTTTTACCTTTAGGGGTTGGAACTGTTTTGGCTATGCTGGTAGTTTCAAGATCCGTCGTAGGTATCAACTTTTCCTCTGGCTTTGGGTCAGAGGGTTTATTAAGTTGGTTTGTTGGAAGTTCAAATTCTGAGTGCACCCCTGGTCTTTTCTTTAAATCAGCTAGGTGCAAATCGAAAGGTTTTGGATCACCTTTGGCTACAAATACCTTTCCTAGATGCAAGAATCTTACTTCTTGAAATAAAGTGGAAGGGATTGCCTTCATTCGATGTATCCAAGGTCGACCGAGGATCATATTATAGTTAGTTTCCCGATCTATAATATAAAATTCAGTCAATATGGTTTTGGGCCCTAAGGTGACCGGCAGTATTATAGTTCCTATCGAAGTGGCTTTATGGATATCATAGCCTCTCAAGGTATTTCATGTAGTGGAACAGTTCGTTTCTCCATATCCAAGTTTTTGGAGGAAAGAGAAAGGGACTATGTTAACTGCGGCCCCGTCGTCAACCATTGCCCGTTTTACATAGTTATTATAAACCCACACTTGTAACTGTAAGGCTGGGTCACCTCGGCATGCGATCTCAGCATCTGTGGGCGTTTTACTTATTTCGAATATGAATTCGACATCCTTGTCTGGCTGCCCCGGAGGGTGGATATCAAAATCTACGTGATTTACCTGTGTCTCAGGAGGTGGAGTGATGTTAATTAGATGGCCTAGACCTAATGCTTCTAAAAGAGCAGCTCTGTGAGGGGGAGAGTTCTTTAGTAAGTCCAAAAATGAAATGTGCGAGAAGGTCTTTGTTAGGTCATTAATTAAATCATACGCACCAATGGGTTTTTCAACTATTTGCTGACTCTTATCTGTCTCTGGCAGATGACTTGGGCTCGGTTGAGAGAAGTACTCTCGTGTTCTTGTTATATCTTTGATAGGTAGTTCAGCGTCTAATTCTACCAAACTAACTATCTTGGGTCTTGGTTAAGCTCCCAACTGTGGCACAACTGACGGATTTAATGAAGTCGAAGCTTCATGATCAATGTTTCCTATCATTGCACCTTTGTTTGTTCCGGTTGGATTCATCCTATTGCTATCATGATTTGGGAGCGGATCATTAAATATCTTGAGGGGAGCATTCTGAGGAGAAACTGCCCCTGCGAGAGTATTTGGTGATGATGAGACGGGATCCGCCAAAAACAGGTCTGTGAAGAACTGTCTTTGTTCTTCTGGCAAGCGTTGCATAAATTTATTGTAGTCACGGCATGTTCTAGTATCGTGACCCCGAATTTTATGGAAACCACAATAAGAATTGGGGTTGTAATTCCCGTTTTGTTGGTTTGGTGTGTATTGTGGCCTAAAATTCCGATCAAACTGTTGCCTATTAGGACTAAAGTTTTGGAATTGTTGTTTCTGGTTTTGACTTTGGTTTTGGTAACCAAATGAGTTTTGGCTTGGCCCTTGTATGGGATTTCACCGTTGTTGTTGTTGTTGTTGTGGATGGTTAAAATCCACTGTATTGATTGTCGGGGTAAAGTTGTTGTTTCGTTGGTTGTTTGTTTGTGACGGAGCATTAACAACATTTACCCTCTTGGGTTGGTCGGTTACCCCATCCGTTGTTACCCCACGATTTTTGTTAAGGATTTTGGGTCCTTGATTGACATTTGTGGTAGTTGTAGTGTTTTGAGTGGAGGTGATTAACCTCCCGTTTGTTCCATATGTCTTACGACCACTATCTATCGCTGCTTGATCTATTCGCAGAGCGCTCTCAAGTACTTCATCATAAGTCCTTAGTGGGAACTTCTGGACTTCTTCCTTCACTTCTCTGCTGAGAGAATGAAGGAATAAATCGCATAGTTCCATCTGATCCATGTTTGGAGCACTTGCTGATGAATAAAGGACGGTACGCCACCTTTGGATGAAGTGGGCGACAGACTCGTTATGCTCTTGTTTGATGTGTAATAACTCCCTGATTCCTGTTCTTAATAGTTTGTTCATGTCGAAGGCCTTGATGAACTCAGACACAATTTGTTTGAATGAATGTATGGAAGCCTCAGGTATTCTGTAATACCAATCGAGAGCAATGCCTTCCAAGGTTTTGGGGAATATTTTAGCAACAACCCCATCCCATGGGAGTAATTCCCGAATGGCTGTAGCGTAAGCTTTGATATGCGCGTTTGGATCTCCCTCACCCTTGAACTTGGGCAAATCAGGGAGAGGTCTTGAAAGCATGACGCTTCGTATGGTGAAATCTAAGGGTTCCTTTAGGTATTCTGAATAAGTCCCTATCGCATAGCTTTCGACCATTGATGGTGTTTGCTGAGGGAGTGGTGGTGGGATAGGTTGTTGATACGGTGCAACGTATGTGTTGGCAGGGGCATAGGGAGGTCCCTGCGTTTGAGCAAACATGCCAGGAGAGGAGAACATATCTCCTTGTGGTGATTTAGAGTATATGTTTAAGTAGGACGGGGTATTGTCAAGGAATGGATTGTTTGAAACTAGACCTGGAGGAATAGTGTTAGAGATGGTGGGCCTTGTTGGCGTTTGTTGTGGATATTGAGGAGGCATGCCTAACGTGCCTATTCCTGTAAGGAGATCTACCTGGCCAGAGTGGTATGGAGGATTAGAACTTCCTGTTTGTATGAACGGAGAATTTTGACTTGCTTGAGCCAACTCTAACCCTCTCACTCTTTCTACTAACATTGAAATGACTTCATTTGGTGAAGTCATGGTACTTTGCCTGAGCGGCGTTGGTTGTATACCTTGGTGTTGTAAAGGTACGTGATATCCTGTCATAAACTGATCGCCATCTTGCCAAGTTTCTCCAAGAATATTTCCTGTATGCAGTGGCATAGAGGTATTTTCTTGAAAAGATATTTCGGGTTGTATTTGTAAACCTCCTATATGTGGGTACATTCCTCGGGAGTGTTGTTCACTCCTAGGATAACATATTGATTGTCCATCATCTAAGACCAAGTATGGATCTGATTGCCTACTAACTTGTGGTCTGAGTAGCATTTGAGGAGACGAACCAGATTCTCCGGTAAACGTCATATTGTTTGAACCTGAAGGCTCTGTTTGTTGGGTTCGAGGGGGTTGATCTAACTCCTCAGTTTGAAAAGATGAACTATATCTGATTCTTGGGGTTTGTGTTGACAACTGATTAGTTGAATAGTTGTCACCCCATACTGAGAGCGAGGGTGATGATTGTCTGTTCTGTTGGGCGTAGTATGCCTCAAGACCCAAGAGGGGTCTGCCATATGCATCGAATCCCGACATATTCGGGGGGTATATGAATACCCGCAGAATAATGGGAAGGAGCGAAGGTGATTTATGAAAGACAGAAGATTTGAATGACTTCGTACAAAGAGAAGGTGAAACAGTTGTTTGTTTCACGTCAGGTTCACCAATTTTGGTGGTGAAGCTGATGTGAAGGCTAATGAGGTACAGAAGGTGAAACAGTTGTTTGTTTCACGTTGGGTTCACCAATTTTGTACGTCGGAAAAGCGACAGGAGAGCGTGAGAATCAACAAGTAACTCTTCCGCGTACCCGACCTCCCGAGGTCGTGCCGAGACAGCCGGTGGGGCGAATATAGAATATGTAGACAAACTAGTTAGGCAGTCTAATGTCTTCGACACGCACTAGCGGAATTTGTGAATCTAAGGCAAAGAAGGCCCTTCTAACTTGGACTGGTGTGATAGATCGATCAGCAAGGATGACTGCTCGAAGGATCCAATCAATATCGAGCTCTGGCGTGATTCGATCTATGAGTTGCGGAATACGTGGAAAATGACCTGGGATTGTTTCGTGTATATCTCCCGATAAGGTCATATAGTGGATGATGAATATAATTGACTCTATGGGCGATTTTCTGGCCTAGTCCAGAATTCCCTAGCTTCGTTAGCTGCTATATCTAGTAAGGACAGTTGTTCGATGATAATAGGTGGAAGTGGAGTGGACATGAATACCAAGATGCGTAGGCCAGTGTCTATGTCTAATTGACTTATGGATTCGTTGGGCTGTGGGATCTGTGGATCACAACCATAGACTCTTGGTTGTTGCGGTCCTGTTATGGTCATACGCGGGGATCAAGTTCTAATCCCTAGTATCCAGTAATAGTATGCTTTCTCAGCTTCTATGTTTAGAACCAATAGTTGTGCAATCTTCTCAGACTATCTCACAGGTGTTCTCGCAACCTGGATTCTTAAGCTGGTATCTATATCTACGAGGGTGTCTCTAGAGTCTGGCTGTGGAACTAGTGGATCGCACCCGAATGTTTGTTCTCTTTCGAGCCCTTCTACAGTCATGTGAGATGTTGTGCCTAGGGTAATCTATAGTTTGGCTGACTTGACCAAAATGCATGTGCTTGGTCGTCTTCTATGTTTAATCCTCTTAACTGAGAACTGATCAGTTGTAAATCTGTGGTTGTTCGGAATACTTGTATCCTGAGATTTTGGTCTATGTCAACTATTGCTGTGACTAGGTTTGGTTGAGGCACGATTGGCTCAAATATATATTCCCTGGGCTCTTGAGGTCCCGTAATTGTCATGCAAAAGTAGTTTTAAAACAAACTATAATAAAGTGAAATCTAAGTATACTTCTAGCATATATGACTTCTTTTTGTATTTTCTGATGATTTAAATGAATTTAAGAAAGCAGCTATTTAAAATATTTAGAATTGACAACTAAACTAATAACTTAAAACAAACAAGATAACCGAGTGTGGTTATTTGTCTGTGCAATTTTGTATATCTATTCTAAACAATGAAATAACTAATCTATTAGCAAGATTCTTGACCCTACCTCAGAAGTGAGGAGTGAATCATAGTTTCTTAGAAACTATCAATCCCCACAGCTTCCCCAGCAATATCGAGAATAAAATTAACTGAAATAAAGGGATTAACTACTCTATTTGATATGAATCTGACTAGAACTTTGAAATGTAAAACCTGGACTCCGCAGAACAGTGGCGAATCCGATGGTGTATGTGATCTCGTCCCATCAGTATGATCTCCTCGTTCTTTTGTGTTCACGTGGATCCAGAAAAGCGTGTGATGCTAGCACCGATAGGAGTAGATTTTGGGATAAGGACAGCTCAGAATGCAGACCGAGAATGCGAGTAGGAGAGGGATAGCGCAAGAGTACAGAGCTTGGCTTATGCGATTCCTAGCGGGATTTTACTGCGAGTCATGCAACATGAAGCGACCAGAACCTGCAACTATCCTATACGAAGAGAAAAACCTGCAACTTTAATGGCTTTGTAAGCTATTCTGTTCTAATGGATTGGATAAAATAAAGACACTGCTTGCACAAGTTGGATATGTGGCTTACCAACAGCTGAATAAAGCTAACCAGGCATATAATGGATTGAACTAAGAACTCCAAGACACAATAAAACAAATCTACAGTAAAGAGAAATTCAGAGGCAAGCTTCTAACTGGATTGGGATGAGATAACAGCACTGCCAGGAAAATGGTGGCCTCAAGTAATGACTGCACTTGCACAAGATGGATATGTGGCTTACCAGCTGCAACATAATACTAACCAAAACACCTAACGAAGAAAACTAAGTATTCTAAGCAAAGGAAAACTAAAGGAATTGCAAAGAGGAACCCAGAAAACAAAACTTGAGAGAGGCCAGTTTCTAACTGGATTGGATGAAATGACAGCGCTGCCTGCACAAGATGGGTCTATGGCTTACCAACAGCTGAGCAATTTAACAAAAGATGCAAGTGAATTCAAGCTATGGCTTCTAAACAAGCTAACTAACTAAAACACTAAAATGAGGGAATGAGAGTAAAGATCAAACTTCAAAATCCAGCCAAGCTTCAGACCAAAAACTCCAGACCATTTGCATGTGCACAAACCATGCATTTATAGGAATTCCAACACTCAAAAACCAAAACCAAATTGAACTCCTAAACAATAAACAAAGGAAAAACACTGTTCCAGGGGACCAAAAACATAAATGCATGCTCAAGTCGGAAAAGAAAAGTTGGTGAATCGTGATATTTCACGCGAGTCGCGTCAAAAGAGCGTTCTGGAAAATGCACACAGGACCGCTGCTCTGAGCAGGGCGGCGGTTACAGGACCGCCGCCCTGCTCAGGGCGGCGGTCACGAGACTGCCACCCTGTAGGGCGGCGGTTTCGTCACTGAAGGTCAAGAGGCCAAGGAAAGAGGGAAAAAGGGGAAAACAAAGGGCGTGGGGGCTAAGCGGGGCATGCGGGATGTTAACGCATACTCCGAGGGCTTTTCCGGATCCCGAACACCTTGCGAGGAGACCTGTATCATCATCGAGGCACTTGTTACACTGTTCTGGCAGTACATTACCTTACAATTTTGGGTACGTACAAGCTCCCTTGGTAACCTTCCAAGAATCCGTTGTAAAACATATCGTACAGCCATCACTACCTAGTTGACCCAATTATATTAATTTCTGCCTCAACTTAGGCATGTGCCTAACATCCTTAAAAGCCATGTGTTCCCATTCTACATTTTCACCCGAACACAACCTTTCCCTACTTTGTTGCATAGTTCATCATCACCAAGATATACATGTCCAAAATCACCTTGAACAAACTCAATAAAGTAATGTCTATGTGGGGTGGCATGGAAAGAGTCAACTGAATCTAACACCCAATACTCAACAATATTGTCTAAAGAAAGAATTAAGACATCCTAACAAACATCACTTGCTGCCACATTTACCTCCTTAGTTTCCTCCTTCTTGTTCTTCTTATCCTAAAGAGCCCAAAAATCTTACTTAGCATGACCAACCTTCCCATAGTACCAACATTCCAACTTGCTCTTGTACTTTGACCTTCTGTGATCATTCGAATTCCTACGGTTATCTTTCCCTCTGTTCTTTTATCTCCCTCTACTCTCCATCGTCAAATCGTTTCCAGAAGTAGAAGGATCCCTGAAGCTCTTCCTTCGCATTTCCTCACTCAGGATCACACATATCACATCTTCAAACTTCAACTTTGAATTATTAGATACTGAATTACTTACAACATAACCAAGTTGTCCCAATTATATAGCAAGGAGCTCAAAATCAACAAATCCCTCACCTCGTCATCAAAATCAACTTTCACCGAGTTTACAATACTCACAACCATATTAAATTCATTCAAATGATCAGCAACAAAACCATTCTCATAAATCTTCATATTAAATAACTTTTTCATAAAAAATATTTTATTAGAGGCAGAGGGTTTTTCATATAACTTCCCCAATGCATTCATGAGATTTTCTGTGGTCTTCTCTTGCGATATGTTGAAAGTAACCAAAGATGCAAGAAATAACTGAATTTCCCCGAGTGCCTTTCTATCCAGAAACTCCCAATCCTCATTCGACATGGTTGTAGATTTCTTTACTTTTCTAGCCAAAGGAACATGGAGGTCCTTCTGATACAAGTAATCCTCCATCTACATCTTCCACAAAGCAAAGTTCATTCTCATTAAACTTCTCAACCCTCGATCTGCCCTCATTTTCCATAGCTCTCACTCAAGCTAAAATTTCCCTGTGATTTACCACTTCAGTAAAAAACCACCAAAGCTCTAATACCAGTTTTTAGGAATTAGAGAATAAATATTCAGAAACAATCCCTCAAATCACAGCAGTACGAAACTATTTAGTAGATTTGTACATATAGAAATATAACAACATAAATAAACAATGCACAAAAGAAGACAAGACAAGATTTAATGTGGTTCACCCAATGTGGGCTATGTCCACCAAGAAGTTGCTCATATTTTATTATCACAGTATTCGCTTAGTTACAATTGCACAACAATCACTCATGAATTCACAACAAAATTCCCAATGATGTTAAACCACATATAAGATACAATTGACACCCAATTTCTCAACCTTGATCTCTTTGATCACTCAAGATACATTAGGATGCCCCTAATACCTCTATTTATAAGATTACAATTCTTCTAGGAAATTCTATAACCGACCCTAGAAAAATTCGTTTGAAAAAGTTCTGACTTGAGAAATTTGTGACCTTTCAACTTATCACGGATGAAAATCGATCACTGTGACAACATCTAATTAACCACCAGTTAACAACAAATACGCAGCATGAAAACAACACATGACTACAGAATGCTCCTGAAGTCTCCAAACTTAGTCGTTTGAACTCCAACACTTCAATGTTGATTCCGGAAGACCAAAAAATAGGATCCACCAACACCTTCAACTAGATAGTGGATACACCTTTAAGAAAGCCAAAATAAATAATATAAATTATTACCCAAACATGAAGTTCCTTCTCAGCTAAAATGTAGTAGATGGAATGTCCACAAACACTCATGCACATATTTTAGAATAAATGTCATCAATTAGTTTTACAAAACCAAAATTTCCACACAAAACTGAAAGAGGGTTTGAAAACCCGCAAGCGAGAATCACGAGGGACGACATGCACATCAACAGATGTGTGAATGACAGCGTGAAGAGATCTCGGGAGGAGCGAGCATCAACCAAATGTGCATGCAAAGATTTGAAAATGGGAAGAACCTGGTTAAGCCATAAAACTCTCCTCTATCTCATAGATCAAATGGGGTGTACATATAGGAGGTGTTGAGTAACCCCCAGTGCTACAATCATGACAACTCGAGTAGATAGGGGGAGTTACATTCCTAGAATAGAAGTGTAACTCCCAATGACGCATATGACGCACTGATGCACTGACGTGCTGACGCACTGCTGCGTAAGAGAATCTCATAATGACCCCTAAATGACACATGGACCTATGATCTCACCTAAGTGAGATGACTCACCTAATGATGTGGAAAATAAGTGAATAAATACACACCTAACCAACACCCCCCCTTCATCGTAACTTAGGATCAGGTGGCAAGTCAGAAATGAGAAATGGGTCCCGGCACAAAGCCTGATGAGGTACCCATGTACAAGAAAGAAGTCCCAAGCAGTGAAGGAAAACCCAGTGGGAAAAACATCCACCACAAGAGAACAAAACACTCTCTAATCTAAGAAAGATGCCAAATATGGGTCCCAGCCATAGACGAGCCTGAAAGGGTACCCATGTACAAAGAGGCAATCTCTCATAAAGAAGAAGAAGAGAGAAGAAGAGGGAGATGAGAGGAATGCAGAAGATGCCATGGACGGATCTGAACTCTGCAGCTCTAGGAAGTCTCCCAAAAGAATTTCGATGACGAGATCCTCTACCTCTAGACTGAAGAAGAGCCACCCACAATGAACTGTGTGCCTACCCTTAGGAAGGATAGAAATGACGTGCTGGAAGTCTGCCCACTCTGCAAAGGAAACCGAAGGCAACAACACAAAGAACTCTGAGTCTGGTGCACTGAAGTGTGACATAGGTCTAGTGAGTGAGTGCCAAGGAACCAAAGGTAATGTCACGTGCGTAGAACTGTCAGAGTGATGAAAGAGGAACACCCGTAGAAAGGATTTCCAAGTGATGTGAAGGGAACAAAACATCCTCCACAACAGAAAAGGGATCCACAGCTGAGGGTGGATCAATGAAGGTCTCCAGAAAAGTGGAAGTGGTAAGATTCCCAGAAGGGGCACTCCCAACAACAGAGATGATGAACTCCTCTGAAACACCTGTAGATGGATGAGGGACCTGTAGTGCATCACAAGTAGACTCTGTGAAAAGATGACCAAGGTTAGGCAGATACTTGTCCCAATGAGGGGGCTCAACAAATAGAAGAGCGATGTCATGATAGGTATGAGTCATCCAATGAAGGTAGAGGAGTGAAAAGGGCCTCGCACACTGGAAGTGGAAAAGAGGTGGGTGTGATGACTGTATGAGACTGACTGCTCGATATCTGATGAGATGTGGGAAGTGTCAACAATCTCTGGAATAGTGAGAGAAAGAGGAGAAGAGTCCTCTGTAGTACTCTCGACATCAGAACTGGATGCACAATCCTTGTCATCAGAAGTAGAACCAAGCGATCCTATGTCAGTGGAACTGTCATCACATGAAGAAATGGAGGAGATGACTGAATCAGCAGCAACAACGATGGTGGAAGTATGTGAAGGGTCTCCATAGAGGGATTGAAGAATGCTCTAGACACGGTGAGGTGGATCTGAGTCTGCCACGTGAAACCAGAGAGAATGAGACATGCATCATCATGTGACCAAAGACATGGTCACAAGTGTCAAGGAAGTCCTCTAGATGACGATGATCAGTGGGTGCAGGAACTGGCCCAAGCAAGAAGGGTGAAAGACCCTCATGGGTGAAGTAACGTTCCATGGAAGCACGCCAAGCTGAATAGGTCTCTCTCCCGGTGAGAAGTGGTGGAGGCTGTAAGGTGATCCTATGATGCTCACGTCTGGAAAGAGCACTCTCCATGATGAAAAAATGCAAGATGCACAGGTGCAAGATGTCGGACTCGGCCGATAATGCGTCTGCGTGTGTAGGCCCAAGAGTACAAGTCAACCCCCCCAGAATGTAGCACTTTATAAAAGTAGTGCATTTACAAAATTGGCAATCCCATCATGTAGAGTGCAAGAAATCATGCAACTTTGACCAAGGAAGCGCTAAAAAACGAGCCGCGAGTCAAAAGTTATGGCATTATCACGATTCCCGCAACTGATGGAAAAATGCACTATACACTGCAAACACATTAAAAAATGCCTGAAATGGGTGCAAAGGGTGTCATGTGTGACTACTTGTTGGAAATGACATAAAATTTTAGGCATAGGGTTTGTTTTTGCTTATGAGGGGGGGATTAGCCTCCTGCCAACCCCGGACCTTGCCCTCCGTCTTCGACGCTCGTAGGAAGGGCATGCTACAATCCAAAATATAACCCTTAAATCAATTACAATGTTAAATAAAATGTTTTTTTTTTTACACCTCAAAACATTAAAAAAGTGGAAATTTTTTTAACCCACAATGTTGGGAATGTGAGCACTCAATGAGTTGTCCAGGTGTAGATGCAAGTCCACTGCTCAGAATATGCCAGTCCATGCAAGTCCACTGCCCCGTGTATACCAACAGAAGTGTTGAAGTTGCAGCGAATGAAAAAAATGTAACCGAGGCAGGTGGTTGAGGAGGGCAGTGAATCCTTTCAATGCAGTAGTTGGTCCACAGGTGGTGCAGTGGGAGATGATTCCGAGTGTGTAACCATTGAGAGGTCAAAATATCTAACAATCCTGGCTTTGTGTCACAGCTAACGTGGAACATGGTATGCACTCAAGATTTGAGAGGTGGTGTAACGGCTGTGTGGATTCCAAACGTGGTAGAGACCACCTGCAGCAGAAGTGCACAATGAAAAATGTTTCCATGGCGTAAGTTGTCCAGAAAAACAGCTGGCTAAGTGCAACGTCCATGTGTTTGTTGTGTTGACAGGAGAAAATCCAAGGAAAAAATGTTGCCATGCAAGGACACTTGGGTAGAACTCTGAGCATGATAACCAGGGGCGATTACAACAGTCCTTGTAAGGTGAGCATAGTAGGCCAAAAAACTTATGAACAACCAAAGTCTAGTGCACAAGAACAGGTTGCTCAATGGCTCGATGCAGGCATTCAAGGAGCAAAAGCTTGTGAGCAGTGGAAGAGAGATTGTGCAGAGCTAGTCAGATGAATCTTGTGGCAAGAAATTCCAGCTAAACAATGAACCCAAAACCCATATAGGTCGAGAAGATCAATAGGGTGAAATACCATGGAGCCAGTGAGTTTAAATCCAAAGCAAAGGTAGACCAAAATGAATACCAAATGCAGAAGTCGTACCAGGAAGAAGAGGGAGTCAATGCAGTGTTGGACAGTTGGCATCTCGGTTCCCAGTTCGAAAGGCTGAGGCTGAGCTTGGGCTCAGAACCGAATCCACAAACCCAAGAATGCAATAAACTCAGAATGCAACCCTGAAATAGCAACAATGGCTACAAGACCCTGCATGCAAAGCTTGGAAAAACCACGAACACTCCAAAACACCCACAACCAAACAACCACAAACAAGAGGTATAAACGCCCGAATCAGTGCACCCAGCACATATCGGAATATGCCATTAGACACATGCAAAAGTGAGATCTGGATATCACTACCAGAAGCCAGAAAACATGCACAGAAATGCCGATGAGTTCATGGATCCACAAGATTCGCTCTGATACCATGAAAGAGGGTTTAAAACCCACAAGGAGGATCACGAGCGACGACGTGCACATCAACAGACGTGTGAAGGAGTTGTGAAGAGATCAAGGAGGAGTAAAGCATCAACCGAATATGCATGCAAAGATTCGAAAATGGGCAGAACCTGGTTAAGCCATAAAACTCTCCTCTATCTCATAGATCAAATGGGGTGTACATATAGGAGGTGCTGAGTAACCCCCAGTGCTGCAATCATGACAGATTCCTCCATAATGGAGAAGAGGAGTTACTTTTCCCAAATGGGAATGTAACTCCTATGACACACTTACACATATGATGATTCTGTAAGAGAATCTGTCATAACTAAGATGACACCTAGATCCATGTCTACCTAAGTGAGATGACTCACCTGGTGAGGTGGAATAACACTAAATAAGTGAATAAATATACCACCCACACCAATAGTTTTAATTTGAATACATTTTATAACTTTTTCTTAATATAAAATAGAAATTGTATGCATTTTGTTGGATTAGTATGTAAATTTGTTCTATTCTAAATATCTTACTAAAATCCTCAAAAAGTACTCATTTTTGTATGCACAGATAGAAGAAAGAATAATTTTTATTAGGATGCAGAGTTTCAGGAACAAGGCTCTTGTGAAAAAAGGAAGCTCACTTCATAGTGTTCTCATCCGACTTTAGAGTGTCTTAGTGCACTTTGGAGTGTTCTATCTCAGCTTGCTTCAGAGTGTTTTTTCTCAGCTCACTTTAGAGTATCTCGAAAAAAAGATCACTTTAGAGTGTCTTAGCTTGCTTCGAAGTGATCTATCTCAACTCACTTCTGAGTATCTCAACTTGCTTTAGGGTTGTCTCAAGTTGCTTCAAAGTATTCGTTTAGGATGATGTAGAGTTTTAACCCTAGGCTTCATGATATTTATATTTAAGTGACACAAACTAGAAAATATAAAAATTTTCTAGCATATAAGACACATCTAATGTATATCAGTACCCACCAGAATAGGGAAATGCCAATTTTTGAATAAATCATGTAATCTATTTTTTTAATCGATTTCCTTGATCCTCTCCATTATTTCATCCTGAAATATGGAGATGATTTGGAATTTCTCTTCCTACTATCTAAATAAGGAATATTTTTATAGTTTTGTAGGTGTTTGTTTAGAAATATTCCTACCTCTTCAAATTGAATTAAATAAGAAAGAAAATAGGAATATACCAACCTCAGAAGACCTGGGGTTTAATGACACCCGTAGATGATAACAAAATATGTTTGATTGTTGCGCTCTATGAAAGATGTGTACAAGCTCCTTTCCTACAAAGAAACCTTCTCTCAAAGACACTAAACCAAATGGGATTAAACAGAGATATGGCGGATTTCCTAGCGGAGGTTATCCCCCAGAAGTCAATGGACTTACTTGCAAGTATTTCAATCCACATTCAAGAAATTAATCTAAAAATGATAAAGTAAAATGATAATAGAAGATATAACCAAAAATGCAAAGAAAAAGGGACTGATGCGGTCCAAGGCTATATGTTGGTCTAATGGTTGTTCCTGATCCAAAGGGATTCGAGGAATCAGAGTATGGCTCAAAGGAGGAATGATGTAGACAACTATATGCACTCACAAAGGTAAGAGAAATGATAAGTTGATTGAGATAACTGATGAAATAAAACAAATGGCTCAAGGGAGCTTGATAAGATTTGAAAAACACCTACAAGGATAAAATAGTAACAGATAATCCAAAATATGGATATATGAAATACATGTTTTAGGATTTGATGATTTTGAAAGATAGGGATCTTTGGTGATTTTGGGTTATCATCATGAAATTAGGCCAAATCATCGGTGATCAAGTTAAATCCTTGGCGATTTCTATGGATTTGTACACTATGATAAAGGGCCAAGACAAGATTGATAAAAGTTATTAAGATGGATAAATGATTAAGACAATGATGTACATAAAAGGTACTTACCTAATTTCAATCTGAAAAATAAAACTGAAAAAGATGATGTTACTATGATAGAAGAAGACTCCATGCTTATTCTTTTCTCTATGTTGATGACATTGATCAAGGGTAGCTCTTCCTCTATCAAATTTAGATTGTGTGAAGATCTCCTTGGCCAACAAGATTCTACATGTCTAACTTGGGTGCTTCATTACTTTCAAAGGTGGATCCAGATTTCACAAAACTCAGAATTATGATCTGCAGCCTAAGTACTCTCTTGATTTGTTAATCGGTTTCACATGTCTGATTGCAAGTCCTCACCTACTCCTTTTCTTTTATGGTGATGAAGAGGGTCATAAGATTGAAATTTCCTTAAAGATCCCTTTATTAACAGTCCTGGTCGAAAGCTAAGTTTGATCTACCTTACTCACACTCTCTCAGATCTAATGCCTGGATCGTGTCAGATTTATGCAGGTTTCCTCATTAGGGGTGATTTTAAAAGTAGGAAAGTCGGATCCTTCACTATAGGAATTTTTTTGGCACTCACACAAATCAAGTATTCATAACTTAGGAGGGGAGATTGACTTAGTTGATTTATAGACTCAGATTGGGTCGGTGATCTAGATCATAAATGGTCTACCTCAGGCTACAGTTTCACTCTTGGTTCAGGTCCTTTAAGTGGTCCATACAAGAAACATGGAAATCATTATATCATAATAGTTAAGAGGTTACAGATTTCATTTTTGGACTGCCACTAATTTGTTTGGTTACAGGGTATTTTGGTGGAGAGTTTGGCAGGTCCACTTTCGGCGGCCTACCATTATCTTTACTATGACAACATGAGCACTATGATTTGTATAAATTTATTTCAGCATCAGATGGATGAAGCACATTGAGATTCATATGCACTTCATACGGGAGGTGATACATGAAAACATCATCGACATACATATGTTCAGACAACTGATAAGGTGGTACAAACATATTCACCAAGCCCTTCACTGAGGTGATAAATTTTCTTCACTTGATTCTCTTCTTGGGGTGAGGTCTACTGCAGATGCCCATCTTCTTAGGCTATATAGTCCTCCTAAATATCTTCTCTTCTTATTTGAAAGATGTTGTAGCTGTATATGGGCACCTTATCAGGCCTTTATTTGATCGGGCCCCACTGACACATCAAAATTAGTTGTCTAGGGGAGTTTAATTTTAATGATGTTAATGGCTTACCGTGACCTCTTCCTAGCTTCGATGAAGGGGGGTGTTGGTGTGTGTGACATGCCTAGTCATTTTCCACATCACCTAGGTGAGTCATCTCTCCTTAGGTGAGAGTCATAGGTCTTAGGAAGTCAAATGACAAGTGTCAGATTCTTCATAGAATCTGTACATTGTCATTTGCGTCAGTGTGTCATAGGAGTTACACTCTTTATTTGGAATTGTAACTCCTCCTTTAGTGGCATCATATGCATCAGTCACGTCATATGCATCAGTGGCGTCATTGAGGTTCTTTCCTTGTTTAGGCATGGGGGTTGCACATCACCCGTATTTGTACTTCCTTTTTTCGATCTATGAGCATGAGCAAACCGGTTTTCTTATTTGCATATTCTTTCTATTGTTTGAATCTTTCTTATTGCATTGGAGCTACGATGTTACCATCGGAGTATAACTTCATTGTGTTGCATTGTTTCGACATCGATTCTCATGTATTCCTCTTTCATATATAATGTCTTATGAAGAATCATGAACTAGGACTAGCTGGCCCATATATATATATATATATATATATATATATATATATATATCTGTGTACATCCAGGTCCTATGAATCTAATCATGAAACATCTTCCCTCTCTTTTCCCTGCTAGAAGTAGCATGTCCATGACCTGTGAATGTAATGGAGGGATATGCCACTACGGATTTCATCCATGTGGTCCTAGGTGTCTCTAAGCAGGCTTGCAACCTAACCTGCACATTCACAAACAACAAGTTTTTAACACCCATATTTTTAAAATACATTCAAATTTTAGAAACTTAGAATTTAGTTAAAATGCATGTGAAATATTACCGCAATGTCATGATCCCTATCAATTTTTCGTTGACACGTGGCAGGGACAACGATAGACTCATGAGGGGTAAGCTACATACAAATAATTAAATTTCAAATTAAATATTTCATGTACAAAATTTGATATTGTAGATTTAAGTAATAAGAAAAAATTCCTAAATAAATTTTAACAAATTTGAAAAATTATACCTCAGTTAGTGGATCTGCAGATGTTATGGTAGTATCTACAGCAGCCTCCAAAGTCTGCATATATGGATTAGTCTCTCTGGCAGTCATAAGCTATACAAAAAACATGTATAAATCAATATTAATCTACATGAATTCCACATAAAAGAGTCAAAGCATAATCCACGTGAACTTCCACAATTAGATATAAAGTGCAAAGAGAAACTAAGCTACATAAAATTCACGTGAGGTGTGCCAATAGCTTCAGTTCCCAGAGCAGATGATGACCCACCAGGCTCTTGCATATAAAATAAAAACATATATTAATATGTACATGTACAAGTGAAACATTATAATAATAAAAGTGCACAATCAAATGAAATTTGAAATTTAAGTACAACTTGAAACTTACGTTTGTAACATGGCCAGTTGCAGGAGCTAGCATGTCGATGTTGGATGTTTCCTTCACTGACTCTTGCTATTTAGAATAAAATAAAAAATTAGTTTTTACATGTATGTACATGACGTACAATAAAATACATATATATTAAAATATCAAACATGAATTAAACTATTGTATATATATATATATATATATATATTAAATATTTATTTGACATTTACCTATGACAGACCAAGATCCTTTGCACCAATTCCAAAAACATCTGCCATCATCTCATCTAGAGAAAATAAATCATGTGATCCAGAAAATGATGTCTCACCCGCAATGCATATGGCACCACATGATCCACAGTGGTGTGGTGCGCTAGAACTGGCACCTCCGCCAACATCACCAAATGTAATCTGGTCACTATGTTGGGTCAGAGTGTTAGTGAGCTCCCTCAATGCATGTAGTGTGTCAATCTCCACAACCTCCTTCACTATAGGAGGGAAAACTGAAGGCAGTGGGGGTTTTAAGACATGGGGGATCCTTGGTTGACCTACACCTGCACTAGGTCTACTCCATGCAGAGCCACCTCCTTGCCCATAAAAATTACAAAATTCAAAATAATTTGGGACCTCATTAAGCACAAACTCGCTATATAATTTCTTCAAAGAATAGACAGGAACCTCATTGTTGTTGCATGTTGGATAATCAAAAAGCATCCACCATTGGTCCCAAAAAATTTCTTGATTCATTCATCGTGGGCACCAATGGATTAGGAATCGTTTGTAAGTAGCTGCGGGGGGGTATTGGTTCTTGGGTCAGTAACTAATGCACAAATGCAGTCTTTTCCAAAAAAAATTATGTTTTACGCTGCATGGGATAATTTATCTACATACCACCACCTACAATCACCTCTAAAGGTATTCCATCTGTTTATTTGGTTGGTTGCAAAGTCAAATTTTCCAATCCGTGTTTGCAATGTGTTGGCTAAAGTCATGCAGGATGGATTTGTGGCATGATTTTGTCTTATAGTCTGAATAAGGTTCTCAATGACAATTTTATTTTGTCAGATTCTTCCAATGATATCAGCTTTTGTTCCTATTGGTTCCATGGGGACAGAAGGAGCCACAGCAGGCGGATCAATGTTTGGAGGAGGGTTTTGAGGAATGTTTGGAGGGTTTTGATGATTGTTTGGAGGGTTTTTAGGAATATTTTGATGGTTTGCAGGATTACAAGCTTGCCAAGCAATTGACAAAATAAAAAAAATTGTATACATAAACAAAAAATTGAAAAACCCATGAAAATCACAAAAAATAACCTAAAATGCAAACAGATTGATCAAAATCGAGGGCTTACCTCTTTGTCTTGGTGGCATGGTTGAAACTATCATGATCCAGAAGTCCGAAGAGAAATTTTTAGGGGGTATTCAAAGCACGAGTGCCAAAGGTCTAGGAGAAATCACGGTTGGAAAGGAAAAATGGGGGAAAATGAGGAGTCGCGGGTCTATTTTTTTTGTCTCAGAGGACCGCGATCACGGTTTTAGGTTCAGAAATCACCGAACCTATAAAAAACAACTGCACAAGTGTGGTTTATAAAATGCGATCATGGTACCTTAATTTTGGGTTTTTATGTCCACTTAATTGTCCACCAACTTACTGCACTTACCCTTATATGCATGTTTGTTCATACTAACACTTGTTTTTAGCCACTTGTTTACGCGTGCCTTAGTTTCTACCAAGCACATTCATTTCCCCCTGTAGGGTACAATTTATGTATTTGGTCCTCTTTTAGGGCCACATCATCCTATTCATGACGTTGCATGTACCTCTAAAGAGGGGGGCATCATTTGGGGTTTACACTACACAACGCTCTACACCAGTACAATTCAGTTTTTAGTTTTTTCATCCATGACACAATGGATTATATAACGAGTGGGTTTAGACCAATCTATATAGCTCCAATATATAATATATTTTATAGGACATGTTGTCCTTAAAATTCTAGGGAGCAGTTACAGGTTGGAGGATACGACGGACTTTCCTCCCTACAATACTTCAGCTAGTGGCATCGGATCTCCCAAAAAACTAGGTAGTAAAGAGATCTCTTTATATTCTCAGGGAAGCAGTTACAAGTTGGAGAATAACACAACTTTCTCCCTACACTTCTTTGGCCACAGTGGTGTGAGATCACCCAAAAAAACACACTTCACCGACAATTACAAGATATCCTTTCTACACCCTCTCTCATCATGGATCATGTGCACATGTTCCTCTTTCATTTTTAGTACTTTCATTACAATCTTCTTACTATATACATGTGGTTTTTACACATATACATGTGTATTTTACTACTTGATCATCTTGTCCTTTGTAGGTCCGACCGTATGGGAAGTAAACATTCAAGAATAGTAACAAAAACAAAGGCATCACAACACCAAAAACATCGTCATTCAACATTTTTTACCTCATACTAACATGCAGGTACCTCACACACATTGGAATCTACACACGTGTTCCACCTTAGGTTCACTGTCATCACTTTTTAAACTTTTGCATCTTTAGTCTCCATGCTCCATCTTTTTTTCACTACACACTTTGTCTAGTCCATAGGCATGCTTTCTACATCAATCTACAATGATATCAGGTAAACATTTATATCTAATTAATGTTACCAAAATTTTCACTCACTAACATAAAGTGGGAGAAAATTTAGCCACTAAATCATGCACTTTGGGTATTATTTAGTCTCAGTCTCATACTACTATTCATATGGTTTTTGAGTGAAGAAAGTACTAATTAACCCATGTCCTTTGGCCATTTCACTTTACTTTTTGTTGTCACTTTCAAGCTTCCGCATGTACTTTCCCAGTATGTTTTGTCATTTTTCATTCATTCTATTTCTGACTAGGCCGCCCAAGGCGCCCCTATCCCCTCTAGGGCATCTTGATCCTCTTTACACTTTACTCTCATCTTTTGAGCACTTTCTAGCCATTTGAGCTTTCTATGTTTTTGGTGGTCGGCCTTTTTGGGGTTAATTACGAAATTAGATGAAGAGAACCATATAAATATAAAGTTATTATACCATAATAAGGGACCAAACACTAAGCATTGTTATCATCACCTAAAGTTACATCCATTAAAGGATTTTGCTACTCCATTTGTATCCATCTAGCTCCATCACAAGTGACATAAAGCTAGTTTTCTACATCACACTTCATATGAGGTGTTTCCTCCATATTTGATTTGCGACGACATCCATGTGAAAAGAAGCGAAGGTAGACTATCATCCAACGACACTCCCAAGGAGTTTCCCTAGTCATTTTTGCAGACCAGGGAACCCCATGCACCTCCTTCCCTCTCTAGGCGCCCCAATCTACTTAGACAGTTTCAATCTGCACTTTCTAGAGATCCTATACAGTCATTTATTCATTCTGTTCATCTGGTGTTCACTGCAACATAATCCTGAAAAGTATGAAAATCAACTAAGGCCTTTCTAACCTCTTTTCTCATTAGGGTTTCACATTTTCATTTATTTAGTTGTTTGGGTCACTTCCTTTATTTATTTAGCTATTATTTACTACTTTTCATAGCATTAGATTAAACTAAATAAGATCCCCATTTTCCATTTTGGTTTAGTAATGAGGTTCCGGATGGGTGGAGATAATACTCACGTCTCACGACCATTGTTCACACGATTAATGCTAGTTGAGATTTATGTGGCCTCTACGACGAATGAGGGGCTCTCTGATACACAGTTGAAATATATTGCGCAACAAAGGTTAAATTCACTAAACAGATGTAAAGGGAAGCTACATGAGGTTATTCTGATTAATTAAATTCTAACATTTATTATAGTATATCACAACACATTTTTTTGCAACTAGTGTATAATATATGTTATGAGCTCAAAAACATAAAAATATAAGTGCACTTAACTGATTATATATTAATCTGGGAATTTTTGGGTGTATAGACTACTTGAACTAGGAGATCTAAAATTTTGAGTCACCTCTAGAAATCTAGCTAGAAAATGACCTAGTTTGGGATCGTACATATATGTTATGATCATGTGTATGGTATTGTACTTGTTTTCACTCATATTGTGAGGCCCTCTGAATATTCTGAGTAAGATCTCAAACCCTATCTTATCTATAAACAACGTAGATGTAAATGACTTAGTTAACCATATTTATGGATACTTATTAAAAATTCTCAAATTAATGCATTATGTTAATGTTGACATGTAAAACTCTGAAACTGAAGTGTAATCATCAAATTTAAACCATACACCCAATTTATTCTCTTCATTTCCCAATTTATCGTAAAGTGTTCAAATTATGTTTGATTGGATTATGATTTAAAAATAGGATGAAAACTAATTAAAACAACAACAATGAAGGAAAAACTAGATAAAAAAAACTCCAAAGTTGATAATGGAGTTTGTCCTTGAGGGACTACGTCTCCGAATTCACATAACAAGGAACTAATCATATTAATGATGCAAAATAAATAACATAATGTTACATTAAATTTTTTTTAATGAGCAATAGGACCTATGAGCACATCCATCTTAACTTCTAGGATGTTTTCAATAATGCTTCCTGTAAAAATTGGATGAGTACCTACTCTTCTTTCTCTAAAATGGGATTTCTCTCTCTTCCCGAGGTGGTTTTATCTCTCCAAAATGGGCGATAATTCTCCATCTTGTGAAAATATGTCTCTCTTATGTCTATGCTACATCATCCTTATAGAAAAATTAAATGAATAGGATCTCTCTCCATTAAAATGGGATAAATCTCTCCAAAAAGATTCTAGGACCTAACACAGTCCTATAACTCCCTCACTTCCAATAAAAACTCGCTCCCACACTTTTTTCAACCCGCGAGGTAAGTTGGTTAAGACTTATCATTTTTCCCAAACCGATCTGCATTCAAATATCACTCATTTTCCTTTACCACTTTGTATGCATGCTAAGTGGGGATATTTTATCCCACATTGAGTGGGTTGTAAGAAAAAAAAATCCTTTAAGAGTATTGGAGGGGTTACACAAACATGTGGCTATGGTCATTTCTATATAATGTTTTGTTTGTAAAAAAATAAAACCCACCCCTCAGTTTTCATTGGACTCAATGTTGTTTATTAGCTTAGCCACTTGGCACTTGGTCCTTATAAGGTGGATTGGTCTCCATTGTGTGAGTTGGGAAGTTAGTTATATGGTGAGTTGAAAGTTTGACTGGTGGTGAGGTGGAGAGTCCTCCTAGATTGGCATGTATCTCTATGTAAATGTATTAAGTCTTAGTATCCTTATTTCTAATGAGTTAGATTATTTGTGGGATCTTATCTTGACTCAGAAACTTAGTACGAGGTGGTTATGAGGTGGTGATCCCTCCTGGATCATCGTGCATCTCAAGCTCTATTAAGAGATTGAAATTTGGCATGCGATGAACTCAAGTTCGATCTCTCGCCCTTCAAACTCAAGATCTATCTCGATCCTCTAATTTTATTCCTAGCTTGTCCTAATGATGTGTCACTATGACTTTGAAATGAAATATGGGGAGCTTGGTTAGCTCACCCTAACTCAATCTTCAGCTAGGCGAGTTATTTAATAACTTTGGAAAAATATGGGTACTTAATCCCACATGCACCATATTATGAACCTCGGTGAGGTTAATAAGTAAAATCACATGATATGCATAGTGAATAATGGTGGTATGGCCCCCCTCCATACAAAAAGTGCACCCCACCGAATGTTGGGACCCCAACCAACATACCATGTAGGACCCACTTCGACTGTCGAAGATCTAAGGCTAAAACCATTCTTATTATCAGATAAATTCTGACACTTGTCGTATTCACACTATGCCACTTGGTACATTTCATTCCACCACATTAGTGTTATGAAACCTACACTCAATTTTTTCGAGTTGAAGTTTAACTTTAGGGGATGTTTCCTTCCTCATATGAACTCTATTTTTCCTCATTCAAAGGTGTCAAAAATATCTTGACAAGTACTTCTCTATGAAACTAGTTTTGGGAAGTTTAGGGAATAATTGAACTGGAGAATGTTCTCCAAATCACTAGCCATAATTAGGGTACCCTTTAAAATAAATATTAGTCTAGCTGAAGTGTAATCCTTGCACCATAAATGTCATCACTACTATGAAGAAGCATAAAACAACACGTCATTCTCCACCTATCATGTGATGTCTAAATAAATGAAACTATGATTTGGTAATTGGAAACTCTTTGACAATGCTTGGATTCAATTTATATCTTGCTAATACTTGAAATGGGGATGTTTGAGTACTTACAAATGAGAGGAGATGTTTCCTTGACCTGATAGAATGCTTCATACATGTAGTGATTGTTTCCCTAATGATTATGCATAAGCATTGGTGATATTTATGCATCCTTGGTTTCCTTTAGTGCTAATTTTTGTAATAGGTGTAGACACCTATAATTTGGATTGAGAAATTTAAATACTTAAATTGTGTTAATCATCCCCTTTCCTAAAAATTGATGACATATCGTCAATAACACACCTTTTTCTCTTCTATCACCACTGATTAATTACATTGTGCTAATTAATTAACCCTTCTATCACTCAAGCCGCCGATTAACAACCTTCCGTTAATTAGTGTTCCTTTTTATCTAGATTAATTAATTATTTCTAATTAATTAACTTCCCCTTCTATTAAATCAATAAATCGTCATTTATTGAATTAAACCCCTCTCATAACCCAGATCATACTAATTTTCCTCTAAAAAGCTTCTATAATCTTACACCTACCTATTAGTTAATCACTTTTCATTAATTAATGCACCCCCCTCAACTCCCATGAATCAATAATGATATATTAAACTCCTCTAAAGAAAACTTAAAGTATGATTATCCATTACTAACCTAGCTTTGTTATTATCCCACACACAATAGGATGTAAAGCTTCTTTAAACCAAAAGGTTATATAAATAACCCTCCTCCTACCTTTCTTCTTACACCTTTACATGCATATAACATAAACTATAGGAATTTTCATATTTGAGCATCCTCCATTAGTGTTGAGCTAGGTATTTTCATCTTGCATTTCATCCATCCAAGCTTTTGAGTCATATGGAGAGAATAAAAATGGCCTTGTATCCATGTCTTGATGAGACTCCATTATTAAACCCTTGGGATCAAATAAACAATCACATTTTGATTTTAAGGATCTACATAGGTCCATTTCTATTTTAGCTTTCAAAGAGTATAGAATAATGCTTAACATGTTAGTTTGATTTCCTTCAAATATATATGCATTTTGTTGATATTTAGTCTCTCTAAGCTCTTAGCATGATGATCTATATTTAATTTAGCTTTGTTTTAGAACTATTAGGTGTTAGTTTCAATTCTCTTAATTTAGATAATTAATACATGGATGCAATAGGAATTCATGAGAATGTCAATTTTGTAAATGAGGTGAGTTTAACTTTCTTATATAGGTCTTTGAAGGTAAATTATCATGTAAATGCCAACCCAAAGGGATTAAATGATGCAACAAATAATATAACATTGAAATATCATACGGAGTATGGTGGTCCAAAATTGTACAATTTGGCCACGACCGGTTCCACAAGCAGACCAAAGTGGAAATTTCTGAACATGGGTGAAAAACATGAAAATTGAAGGTTACATCCTGTCAAGTGGAGTTTGTCTACATAATTTATGCATTTAACTTTTAGAAATTTTCAACTTATTATTGTGTATGAATAAGCAATATAGACCAGAGCTTGAGATGTACTGAGTAGGGATAGAAAAAGTGCATTTATGTTAGCAAGAGTGCATTATCAAAACCAGTAGTGTCTAATGGTAAATTACCAAATTTAATTGTCTATATTTCCCCCCTTTAAGTATAAAATGAAACTTACATGCTTAAAGGAAAAGATACTTGAATGTGTAAACACACTTTTCATTCACTTGAATTTTATTTTATAGTGTCTTGTTGTGTTGGTGTCATCATAATCCATGATGAAACTTGCAACACAGAGTTAGTCAATATCCATAGTAGATAATTAAACTTTAAATTAAATGTAAGATAAGTTAAAGATGTAATGTGTAAAATGTGCATTTGCATAAAATGAAATAAATAGATGCAAATGTGGAAGGAATACACTTGTTTTTTTGTGGAGGGATAACTTATCATTATTTTCTTGTACTTGGATATTTGGATTGTTGATCTTGTTGAAGTATTGGGGATGATCAGTCCCCAATTGTGCTAAGGAGAAACTGGAGTATTGGGTGCATGCAACCCAACATAAAATGAATAAGAAAGTGATAAGGAGAGTGAGGTACCAAAGAACCTCATGAAGAAATAAGACCATATATCAAACTTATTCGGAAACCCTGATATATTCCCCTTTAAATGTAAGAGGAAAGGAAATTGTAGACACCTAAAATCCACTTACGCAACCTTTAATACTAAGATTGCACTAATTATCCTCTTTCTCGTCATTTCCGTAATAATTAGTGCTTTCCGATAATTAGATAACATTCCTCTTCATATTCATTAATTAACGATCTTTCATTAATTAATCAGCCTTCCTACCATTAAAGATGTCGATTAACAACCTTTCGTTAATTAATATCCACTTCTACTTGGGTTAATTAATTATTATTAATTAATTACACTCGCAACTCTAAACCAATAAATTACCATTTATTGGATCAAATTCCTCTCTTACATCCCACAAATCATATTAATTTTCCTCTAATTAACTTCTATAAGCTTACCTCTACCTATTAATTAATCACCTTTGATTAATTAAAACATCCCCCAACTCCCATGACTTACTAATGACAAATTAAACTCTTCTAAATCAATATTACCTTTTATAAAGAAACCTTATCCATTCCTAATCTTGTTTTACATTTATCCCACATTCATCAATTTGTTATCCTTTCCTCTTCATGCAAACTATATAAAGAACCCTCCTTCTTACCTTTCTTCTTGCACCATGCTTTGAATAGTGAAAGACTATAAGCATTTTTATCTTGAGTCATTCTCCATTGTTGGAAATAGCTTCTCCATCTTGCATCCTTTCACTCAAAATTGAGTAATATGGGAAGATCCTAAATGGCCTTGTAGCCATTCTTGGTGAGATTCTATTCTCAATCTTTGAGATCGAGTAACAATCCACTTTGATTGCTTATGTTCTTCATAGGTTCGTAGTTTAAGTTAGCAATCATAGAGAGTAGGAAATAACTTAGTATGTAATTTCATTTATGCATTGAAGAAGCATTTCCTTTAAGCTCTTATCTCGATGGTTCATTGTTTAATTAACATTTGATTTTGAAGCTATGTAGATATTGGTTTCAATTTATAGATTTGTTAACTATACATGTACACAGAAATAATTCCTACAAATAACTTATCCACTTTGATACCTTCTATAACCTCATAGACAACACCACTACAGACATATCTAGGTCTAACTTTTTAAATTTTGAAAAAATATAAAATAGAATGAGTGCCCACATGCCCTTCCCATGTGTTGCACAAATAAATAGAAACTAAATAAAAATTGAAGTGTACCGAAGTATAGATAGATAAAGGATACTCATACCTCCAAGATCCCTAAAACTATAATTGAAACTGAGTGTCACAGTGAAGAAGTGAAATACTTTATGACCCATGTAATTGATCTAAACTAAGTCAAGTGAATCTGAAATTGTGTCAATAAAATGTCTGTAGGTGTAAATATAAAAATACTGAGTCTAAATATGGTGTAACTTCTCCTGGGAAAAACTATATGATAATGTCAAATCATTTGTACATTTTTTACCAAGTTGTACATTTTTTAACCTGTGTATGATTTTCTAAATTTATGTGTTTGATGTTGTTTAAGAGAACTTGTACCCTGTATATGTGCCTAGAATTTTTTGTGTTTGTTGTAGGTGTATAATAATACCCAGATAAATGGCACATTCTTTTGAGGAGTATGTTATAAATCATTTGAGTGTGCAACTCAAAAGAATATATTTGTAACCATGTTCGATGAGTTTGATAATTTGTGTAGAAACATAAGGAAGGTTGTAGTGTTGGACATCAATGATGGGATCTTAAACCTGCAAAGGGGATGCATGTGGTAGAAACCATGGTATGCAACAAGACAAATAATAACAAAAATATAAACAATAACAAATGTATTAATAATGCATGTATAAGAATACAATTGCACATATATGGAAATAATGAAGTTAGAGTCAATAGTATACAAACAATGTCACACAAAATACATAAAGTCATAATCATGGGACACCCATGTTGTCACAAGAAAATCAAGACCTTCGGGCCTAAAAACATGAGAAGTAATGTCACATAATATAGGCATAGAGCCACAAACATGGGATGCCCATTGTGTCATAAGACAAACAAAACACTCATGCCATAATCAATGAAGTAATAAAGTAATAAAAAACATAAATACCAAGAATGCATATAAAACAAAAGTGTTAAAATGTGATGAAATAATATAGAAATTGATATATATATAAACATGTAAAGCAAGAAGTGTCAACACTGCACAAAACACATGTGTTAATCTTGTTAACTCAAAAGATAACATGTAGACAATATATGTAATCAAGCATAATGAGGTCATAGAAAGGAACTATAATGAAATAATAACACCTATGGATAGTGCATAATACTTATCCCCATTACATAGGGGGTTTGGTTAAAGGACAAGACAACACCTATCATCGTGTACTACTTTGTGTATGTCTTGCATCAAGCTCAATATACAATGTGAACACGTGTATAAAGAGTAAAGAGATATGTTATCTATCAAACCAAAGTGACAAACAACATGTATAATGTAAATTTATAATAATGTAAGCTATGTGAATAGGTCATGGTTTTTTATTTTTGAAAATATATGAATTATTTTTTGTATTTTTTAACCATGTCAATGTTTTTGTATTTTTTAATATTAAACTATGTATAGGGATAGGGGTAGCACAAGATATACCCAATGATAACCTCATGAAGAGGTGAATCAACTATTAAATAAGTTGGAAGCTCAGGCCTCAATTGTAGTAAATAATGTGACTCAAATATACATACTACACTAGTGAAGGTTTATACCAAAGAAGGCATGAGAGAAGAACTATGCAAAGTATATTCATGAGTAGTGTGTGAAGTAGAATACCTACGTAGAGGACTAGAAGAGTGAATACTCTTATACATACCATGTTCACTAGAAGACTTGTGAGAAAAAATAGAGATAGCATGTGCACTAGAGGGACGATGTGGGATCTTAGAAGAGTTTGAGCCACTAGATATAATGTGTGAAACCGCAGTCCTATCTGGATACCTAAGAGGACTAGAGTTATGAGAGATAGTGTGTGTAACCAAAGGCCTATCAGGATACCTAGGAGTATTAGAGACACTAATTATATTATATGCAAAAATTTTATTTTAGGATACCTAGCAGGACTAGAGCCACTAAATATAGTGTGTGAAACCAAATTCCTATTAGGAGACATAGGATATCTAGAGCCACTAGAGATAGTGTGTAAAACCAAATACCTTTCTATAGATGTACTAGGAGTATGGATAGGAACTATAGAGGATTGACTATGCAAGCTAGGATAAGAAGCCTCAAAGGGAATACCTCAAATTGTGATAACTTGATAATTATGTATAAACTTGACACATTTTTGAATGGCTGATGTAATATCCCTAAGAGTATGTATCCAAGGGAGACCTAAATTTAATACACCAAATCTAAGAGTAGAAACAACCAAGAAAGAAACCATTATAGTAATAGAACCAACTATAATAGGTAGAGTAATGTGTCGATATCGAGGACTAGAATCAAGTGCAAGTTTCTTTGTAGAAATTCCAAGAGAGTGAAGTAGCATCAAAGAGAAGACATTATACTTGTTATGTGAATTAAATAAAATGTTGCATAAAGGTACTTAAATAATATAAATAGGAATGGAAAGCTTATTGTAAATAATCATGTCATCTATATTAGAGTTATTGAAAGTTATAATCGCTATAGGAGATGATGTGTGAGTGACAATTCCAATCATTGCTTCAAAAGGGTGATCATAAGAGGGTGCTAGTGGCATCACATGATGAGTATTGTGCACTTTTAAAGAATATTTTTCATTGTTATGCTAGGAAATGGATCATTGAATATTTTTCAAATTTTTATTATTATTGGTTGGATTAGAAGATTTGGTAGGCTCATCCCATTCAATTGCATTCAATTCTATAAGAGATTGATTGATGTGAGCAATTAGTGAGGTGGCAAATACATCTATGAAAATTGCAATATGCATTACCATCAAATTATTACTTTGAGGCTTTCTCACATCAACCTCAAATGGAGGGAGAGACACAAGATTTCACTCAAGTTATTTTTTCAATACAACGTGTGGAGCACAATGTAAATATGTAAAATATCACCGTGTGGTTTGTAATTGCAACTTAGCATCACGAACAAAAACATTAAAAATTTCCTTAGAAATATCCTTATATCATTAGTTTTTCCTTTAAATGTAGGTTTTCTTGGAAACTTGGTATTATATGTATTATAAGTGTCAGTGACATACTTGAGTTTGTTCATATGTAACAACTTAGATTTGCACTCTTTAATCATTTGACATAGATGGTTAAGTGATCAAAAAAAATCAAATATGACTGATTCTTACAAAGGAGAAAGCAATATTTGTGTGAATATATCTTGTAATTCGCAAGAAACCAAGATATTTTTCATCTTAGTAAGCATGGTCTTGTAACATAAGACATGATAATTGATAGGTTCATTAGATCCTTGTCACATTTTAGACATTTTTGCATAAGATACTTTGTCCCCAATGTTGATAGAGAATTGTACCCAAAATTTCTTTGTCAAAGATGTGAAAGAGAGCACAGAGTGTGTGGGGAGATCATATAACATTGTAAATAAAATTCTTTATGAATTCTAGGGAAGAGCTTTGTAAGTAATATGTTAGAGGATGTGTAATAAATTCAAGCCACATGAAATGATTGATATGTTTTGTGGGGTCACCTTTGCCATAATAGATAGGGAGTTTATGAGCAATAAAACCAAGAGGAAAAGGATAAGAAGCTACTTCAGGTGCAAATTGGTTATGAAGTAATTGATTAGAATCCATAGCATGAGGAGAATAGGATGCACCTTTTTGTAATTGTAAAATTTGAGCTTGTAAATTATGAACAAGGGTTTCAAGGGTCATCCTACTAGAAGAAGAGATATGAGAACTATTATGATTGCAATTAGGGATAGCAGTGGATGTAGACATGGAAATAAGGTGCATTGAGAAATTTGGTTCCCCCATAGATGTAGGCATAGTGGAAGGAGGAATATTTTATGTCTCTTGATCAAATGTCATAAAAAGTGATGTTTCATTAGCTTATGTTAGCATGAGAAATCTTGGTAGCAAGAAGAATGTTTAATGATTGGCTTAATGTGATGAGGATTTTACAAAGTTTTGAATGAAAGTGAGATAAAAGTTACAAGTCACCTTCGTGATCTATGATGTTATCCTCATCATATTTGTAACCATAATAATGTTCACTATTAGTTTCAATTTCATGCAATTGTATCTCATTAGGAAGGTCATGCATAAATGGATTAATAATGTTATGTAATGGAGAAGAATCCATGAGACTACAATGCTTGCAAGTAGGAGGAGAAATCTCAATATGCTCGATGAGATTATTGTGTTTAGTTGATTGTTATGCTCAAATTCCATAGGAAAGAAGCATATGCGACCTTAAATATATAGCCACTAATGCTATCAGGTGAAACCTGAAGACAACTAGGGTGTGAGAAACAAATATTCGGTTCAGATGTCAGGTTCACCAAATATTTTACACCCTTATTAAAAATAGTATATTAGTGTGGTATATACACTAAAAGGATGTAAAAGGGAGTTATAAGAGGTTATTATGATTAATTAACTTTCAACATTAATTATATAATATCAAAAATATGAATTAATTCTTATAACTAGTGTATACAATATGTTATGGGTTCAAAAACAAAAGAGAATAAGTGTACTTATCTGATTAGATGTGAATCTGGGAATTTTTGGGTGCACATACTATTGGAACTATGGTATTTTAAACTTTAAGTGCTTCACCTTTCAAACTCTAGTTGGAAGATGACCACGTGTAGGACCATACAGATATGTCATGACTGTCTGTATGGTTATGCACTTGTACAGTTTTAAACCTTCTTTGAATTCTACACTATAACATTCTAACATTATCACCTACCTAGAAATTTTTTTCATTTTCAAACCCTAGTTTTCACGCATGTTACGATGCCCTCTAAATATTATGAGTAATATCTCAAATCCTAGCCATGGGTAGGAGACCTTGTAAAACAAATATTAGTTTGGTTAAAATACAATTCTTCCACCTCCGACAGCATCACTAATCCAAAGAGGCCTCAAACCACAAAAAATTCTCCACCTATCATGTGATATATACATGAATGCAACTATGATTCAACAATTGGAAACTCTTTTACAATGTTGGGATTGATTTTAGCTCTTACTAATACTTGAAATGGGGGTAATAGAGAAGTTGATTCCTTGACCTGGTAGAATGCTTCAAACCTGTATTGATTTCTTCCC
Organism: Taxus chinensis; assembly: GCA_019776745.2. NCBI lineage: Eukaryota > Viridiplantae > Streptophyta > Pinopsida > Cupressales > Taxaceae > Taxus > Taxus chinensis. The sequence goes on from CM034146.1 coordinate 693,783,020, forward strand.
TAATGATGTTCATAAGTTTTGGTGAGATTTAGGGAGCCTTGGGTGTATTTAGCGCTATTGTTTTCAATAGGATTTCATGAAAATTCCAAGTTCACAAATGAGTTGAGTTTAACAAGTGTAACTCACTTACATAGGGCTTCAAAGGTAAATTATCATGGAATTTTTAACCTATAGGAATTAAATGATCCAAGAAGAATATAATATTAAAATTTCATATGGAGGCTATATTGCTTCAAAACTGTACAAGTCAGGCAAGACCAGATTCCACAAGCACACCAAAGTGGATATTTTTGAACAAGGGTGAAAAACATGAAAAACTAAGGTTATATTCTATTAAGTGGAGTCTGTATATGGATTTTATGCATTTAACTCTTAGAATCTATCAACATATCAATGTGTATGAATAAGTAAGCTAGACAAGAGACCTCGGGATGTACTGAGTAGGGATAGGAATTTTTTTTTTCTTAGCAAGATTGCATTGTCAAAAGCAATTGTCTTCAAACGGTAAATTTCCAAATTTGCGTGTCTACATCTACCACTACACCAGTGTCATTTACCCACATATTTTTTTCATCGATAGATACATCTTCATCGTATATTCATCCCAAAATTTGATTTATAGGTTCCCCTTCTTTGGGCATCTTACCATCATGTTACCATACGTTTTTTATGGTAGCATAACCTGAATGTTATTTCCCCAAGTGCCACATGCCCCCTACTCAAGTTACATCCATAATAACTTCACACCTAATACAACTCATATTCTTGATCGTTTTGCTACATCTTCCTTGTATTTAAGTGTGATGGGTACGTATGTCAAAACCTTAAGGAACCACTTGACCATGCCATGTGTAAAACCATCATCCCTCACCCATTGCTTGAAAATTTGAAGTATAAGTGGAAGGTCGATCCTAATTCTCACATCAATACTTATGAAACTATGATTTGGGAGCTCCTCCCCTAGGATGGAGTAGTTGCAAAAAACATCATTTGACCCTTGAGGGAAACATGGTTTATTGGTATTACCACCTTCCCAAATCCTCTATCCATTCCTTCTGACAACTTATAACCAAATTTATTCAGGATTTTGAGATTAAAAAACTCTTCAGAACTAGCATAAGAGAGTTCTTACATATCAAAAAAGAACCAAATAAGTCTATTTCCCACTTCATCACCAGGTAGTGGCAATTAATTTACTCTTTTTCTAGTGCTCCCCACATAGACCAATAGGAGTTGTGTTACCTCTTCCTCCACTCCTTCAATAAAGAAACTAGGGAATATGCACAAAACTTTCCTTATAATCGTGTGATGATGCCTTAGAGTGCACCTTATGGATTGATCAAGTTTCCATTGAAAACATTTGCAAGACCTAAGATGCCAAAAAAAAAACCTCATCTAAAACATAGGAGGATAAAAAAATAATACACAAAGCCAACTAAGGAAAATAAAGTTCATATGGTCATAAACTGCAACCAAAATGTCATAACAAATAGTTTTACTATTAAACCCAAAAAACTAAACCCAACCAACAATGCAAAAAATTGAGTGGAAAACAATAATAACAAAGGGAATGATCAGAATCCTAGCATTACACCCACTATTCATATGGTATATTTCAATCCCCCTAGAACTATGATAGCTAAAACCAAACCCCAAACTAGAATAATAATCCAAATGGCCCATATCAAAACTGGTACTTTGATCCCAATAGGAACAATCAAAACAATTACTAACAAGGTGTTGAATAGTAAAATTGTGACCATACTATACATGAATATGATCCCATCATCAACTGTCTCTTCCATAGAATCATTGGTCATGATACCATGTATTGTAGGGATTAAAATAATTTTTGCAACGACTCCTCAAATATTAATAAAAAATGTTTAACGAAACATTTATAGGAAATGTTGATATCACTAACAATCAATCATCTCAAACTGGTCATGTTACACCACATAAAGAAAGCCTCCATATCTACTGAAACTCATTCCCTAACCACTAACACACACAACTCATAATGCACCATAAAAAATTTACCTAACCAAGCCATCTCAATTGAGACCCATGAAGTTGAATCTTCCACTTCTAATACCATAAGCTTTGATGTAGCCCCACACTTAGACTCGTAGGGGTAAACTCATATGATTGGTGTCATAGAGATAGAAACTAATTAAGAATAAAACATTATCAATTGTACCAGATAATACTAACCCTCCAACCCTCCCATAATAAACATATTAGAAGGGAAGGCCAATGATATTCTTAGGCATGTAGGGAACCATGACTTTTCACTGATCTCAATAAGGTGTTCTACCACATCTCATTCATGGATCTACTCAATAATTATCATTACCATCATCTCATATTACTTGATTCACTATGACTCAACCAATTATCCCACATCAAACCCCCTCTAAAGGCCAATATAAACCATATCGATCTATATATGTTTCCTCCTAGGATAAATATAAGGGACAATGGTTACTTTTTTAACTTAATATAGTTACCATATAATGCAAAGATGGCAAGGATATGCTTCTTACATTTGGATTCATTAATCTCATTGATTACACGTCCTGGTTCTCAAAAATCATCCACATTATAAAAAATAATAGCAAAATTAGTATTTGTAAAGACTTCTGAGATATAAATAAAAATTGTCCTAAATATGAATTCTTGCTACCTTATGTTAATTTTATAGTAAACAAAACCACATGATATGAGCTTCTCTCACTCATGAACGTTTTATCGGTGTATAACTAGGTCCATATTTCAGAAACGACCAAACTAAGACCTCCTTTACCAATTTTTGGGGGACCTGATGCTACGTGGTCATGCCATTTGGCCTCAATAATTTTGGGGAGACATATCAAATACATGTGACACATATCTTCCATGATATCATAGATAAGATTTTGGAGATTTAAGTTGATGATTTACTTGTGAATGCTAAGAAGAGCGAAGATCACCTTGACATCAATCTTAACAAGTTTATATTTAGAGTCATGGGTAGAAAAAAATTTAGTTACATCATCTCCTATTGATGCAGAGACATCAATCCTCAAAATATCAGGGTGATTCCTCCCCCGATTGAGGAATATGAAAATAGGTCCTTCCTAGGAAATTTGGGTCTTATATAGAGGTTTATCCTAGACCTAACATATGTCGTTCACCACCTCAACACAATGTTTAATAAATAAATCTGTCTTCCATGGACTCAATATTGTCAAAAGTAACTTGAGTACATCAAACAATTCTTCATATCCCCTTTTATTCATATGGCACCACGACCCAATAAACCCCTCATCCTATACATTAGGGAAACTAACGTATCCTTGATATAAAGTTAGCCCAAGAATAAAATGATGGAAGATATCCAACCACGTACTTCATCAGTCTTGGTAGCCTTGATTACAAAACTCAATACTCACATGCTAATAAGTAATGCTTTGCCATTATATTCACAACGCAATGATTGAGACAATATTACATGTTAAACCAAGAGACGAGTCATTAAGTCACAAGTCCTTCATTAGGTCACTTAATCACCCTAGAGGGAAAATTTTATCTAACATACATAAATTAAAAAATCATTCAAAAGAAAAATTATAGCAAATTGGCTATTTGGTGCCTTGTTGGAGTTTTAATACCTTGTTGACACTACCTTTCCTAATGATTTGATTTTTTACATTGATAAACATGTTTTCACTTCTTCTCCATGTTATGCAAAAATTGTTACTTTATTGAACATACTTACCATAAGGGTGCCAACTCCCAACATAGGTAACACCTTCACATTCTTGAAATGATTAACTTTATAATTGACACAATATTATATAGGAGGGATTTCAATAGAATACTCCTTAATTAAAATTGCAAAGAAAAATTTGAGTGTGTTATATTACATTGTCACAACAAAATCTACTGTGGTCACTTCGGTGGTCATGTGGCTACTTGAAAGATACATCAGACGGGATACTTTTTTCCCATGCCAAAACATTATGCCATAAAAAATCTTTAGAAAAATCCAAAATTTCTAGAGTTCTCTTACATCCTACATGTTCTAGCACAAGATCTACAACCTATAGTAACATTGTGTCCCTTTTCTACATGGGGCTTAGATTTTATTGGTAAATTTCCACTAGTGTCCTCTAATGGACACAACTTCATCATCATGGTTACCGAATAATTTATGAAGTGGGAAGAGGTCATGCATCTTACCAATGTTATTGGGTCAATCTTTACTAAATTTATTCTAAACCAAATAATTTACAGATTCAGAGTCTCCTAAGTCATCATATTTGAGAACAAAACCTTATGAATAACCCCAAGGTACATGAGATGTGTAGTAATTTTTCTATATCACACCACACGACATCCCTCTATTGACCACATGCTAATAGTTAAGATGAAGCAGCAAACAAAATGGTGAAATATATTCTTGTTAAGATCATTAAAAATAACACGAGGGATTAAAAATTACATTTATATCCTACATTTTCAGCCCTAAAATATGAGCATACACACACCCATATGATCAACCCCTTATTCCTTAGATTTTGGTTTTGAAGTATTTTTACCCTTAGAAGTGCAAATCTTGAGCTTGTGGGTTTCCCTTCAAGGTTTGCTTGAGAAAGAGGAGTATATATCCATATGCCTAATAGAGATGGAAACCTTGGATGAGAACTAACTAAATGTTTCCCAACATCATGAGGCTTACACCACTCACATGGATCAATAATAAAAAAATAATTTTCATGAACTCTTGAGAGAGAAGAGTTCCAAGAGTTCATCAACTCCCTCTACCTCAAGGGCTACTACATATAATGTATTATTTTTACATTTCCCTATGCTCTTCTTGTGTTTCATTCTCTATCACCACTCAATTTAATATGTTCACACCTCCAATTATTTTTTCCAAGAAATTCCTTAGTTGTTATTCCATATGGAACCATTTCAAACACATCTCATTCTAGAACCTCTCGCGCTATTATCCATTTACACCAATTTTGAATTCAATCTTTGACAATTATATCACCATTAGGCATCTTATCTATCATGATCCCTTTATCCCCGTATGAACCTCAGATAAACTCAAATACTTTGGTTCGTGAGTATTCTAAATCTTACTTGTGATAGATATCCCTATTTTGACTCTTTGAAATGAACACTATCACATCTCTCCCTAAAAGCTTCATTCTGCCTCTCTAGTCTTCAGTGTTGATGCCTTGCATCATATTAGTTGCATAAGGTTGAGGTGTGGGATAATGGTTTCCCAACATCATGAGGCTTACACCACTAACATGGATCAATAATAAAAATAATAATTTTCATGAACTCTTGAGAGAGAAGAGTTCCAAGAGTTCATCAACTCCCTCTACCTCAAGGGCTACTACATATAATGTATTTTTTTTTACATTTCCCTATACTCTTCTTGTGTTTCATTCTCTATCACCACTCAATTTAATATGTTCACGCCTCCAATTATTTTTTCCAAGAAATTCCTTAGTTGTCATTCCATATGGAACCATTTCAAGCACATCTCATTATAACAACTCTCGCGCTATTATTCATTTATAAACACCAATTCTAAATTCAATCTTTGACAGATATCTCACCATTAGGTGTCTTATCTATCATGATCCCTTTATCCATGTATGAACCTCAGAGAAACTCAAATACTTTGGTTCGTAAGTAGTCTAAATCTTACTTGTGATAGATATCCGTATTTTTGTCTCTCTGAAATGAACAGTATCACATCTCTCCCTAAAAGCTTCATTCTCCCTCTCTAGTCTTCAGTGTTGATACCTTGCATCATATTAGTTGCATAAGGCTGAGGTGTGGGATAAAGCTCTCTCTCTCCTATATTATTTTTTAATGATGAGGCAAACATTTGGGGGGTGGTGCCCTTAATTTCCTATACTTAAATCTTGGTGATGATCCCTTGTGTATTCTTAGTCACATGGGGCTAGGCATATGTGGTCCTCAATAATAAAAGTATGAGTGTTAAAAAATTATATGAAAATGAGATAATTTGGATCCCTAAGCTTACCTAGTTATTCATTACCAAAGAGAAAAATTCACTCTTACCCATCTCATCATGATTTTTCATCACATAATCTAAGTCTAGACCAATTCATATGACTCATCCCCCTTATACTTCCCTAAGAGGAATCTAACCCCCTTTATCATGACTCCTAAGAACTAGAGGTGTGGGTTGTTATATGTTGAGATGTTTTAGTCATGTTATTGTACCTTCTCACCCTGCATAGTCTGTTATCATTTTTCATTTCATTTTTTTGAAGTATTATTACCACATTACCTCCCATGTGGATAAATACTTAGTTTTTAAAACAATTTTTTAGAACTTGGTTTCATCATTTATCACATTTTTATCCATTCTATTATTCAAAGTCATATACTTGCATTACATTCATCATATTATCCAATCAGTAAGCCATCAATAGTGTATAAAAAATAATAATGTGCATGAGAGTTGAAAAAATACATAACACACACACACACACACACACACACACACACACACACACACACACACACACACACACACACACACACACACACACACACACACACACACACACATTGTTGGTGTAGGATATTATTTTCCTCATATTTATTTGATGTGGATTATTCCTACACTTGAGGAGTTAGTTTTATTAGGTGTACTTAGTCATTGGAGTTACAGTTGGAATTAGTCACGGGAGTTACACTTGGCCATCATTGTTATTTAAGTGGGAGTTACTCTTATACTAAACATGCCAAGTGTGGGATTTAAATTTTTATTTTGGCATCTTTGTCCACTAATCATGGAGGAGTTACACTTCCACTCTCCTATATGTACATCTTCATTTGTGAGCTATTAAAGGAAGTGTATTGGAGGACCTTGTGATTATTGGAATTTATGCATAATGTGTTATTAATTTAGCACTTTCATGCACTTGTTATGACTTTCCTATGTAAATATGATGATGGATTCATGATTGTCTTCAGTGCCTCCAATAATTGGCTGATGTGAATGAATGAGGAATCTTGTAACACCCGTAAAACCAACCCTCTGCAGATCTATGATTAACCTAGGCTTAGTTAGCTGAAAGAGGAATATTTTTTTTTTTTGTTTAAATACTATCACAAGCATAGTCTAAGACACACGCACGTTTGAATCTACCGCAAGAGGAGATCAAAGTTATGATTTTGCATACATTTAGTTTTATATGTTCATTAAGATCTAATATACTTAGTTACTTTGGTGAATCTTGTCTCTTATGCAAATTGATGTTTCTAATATCTTTAAGTACAAAATACAAGGTGCCATAAGCTTTTGAAGTAGTAGGCCCCAGCCCATAGCAACTTCGGTTGCGCTCCTACAGCAGCCCGTAGTAATTGGTTGTCCTCCTACAGTAGCCCGTAGCAACTGGATGTACTCCTACAGTAGCCCGTAGCAACTAGTTGTACACCTACAGTAGCCCGTAGCAACTGCAAGCCTACCCGTAGCAACTCTAGGCCTACCCCTAGCAACTCTAGTTGTGCACTTACAATCACCCGTAGAAACTCCAAGCCTACCCGTAGTAACTCTGGTTGTGCACCTACAGCCGCCCGTAGCATCTTCCAGAACTACCTGCAACAAGAACTTCAAAATGCTATAAATTTTGACTGGGAACTTGGTTTTTGACAAAATTGGACTTTTTGGAAAGGTGACAATGCCTACTTTGTACAAAAATAATAAAATTTAGGATTGGATGAGGTTTAGATAGTCATTTTTGCAAAACAATCTTGCATGCTCCTACAATCAAGACTAGCAATTTTCTGAGTGAATCCTTTTGTAAAATTTGTTTGATTGAAAGCTTCTAAGGTAAAATTCCTTGAGTGTGTAGGTCTACCTTGGGTCTGTTTTGGTCTTGCAAGGCTTAGTTGGTTCACTTCATTCATTACTTAATGGTTTGAGGGGTTGTTTGGTTCATTCTTTGGTTGATTAAGCGTACATGCATAATGAAGTAAGGGAAGATCATATTATTACGTTCTAACTGACTGAAACAACAACTCTTAAGTATGTAAGAACATCATTTAAATTCATTTCATGCTAGCTTAAAACAAACTTATTTCTTCAACAATTGATAACAAGATCTAAACGAAGTCCTTCTTATTCTTTATAGATTGAATGTTTCCCAACAAGACAAGAAACAAGAATAACATAATTCCCTTATGCAAGATTTGCTTCCAACGTTCCAAAATAGAGAATTACATGCATTTGAATGATTCTTACTTACACCAACTCATACCAATGGATGCAACAAAGTAATTCTTTTTATCATTTCAAATGTAATATACAAAACACAACTCGATCTCTTTACATTCTTTCAAACCTAAAGTTACATTACAATTGAGCAATCAACTTGGACAAATGCAATCCAATGGAGGCAGCAACATATCTCTTTTTCATTATTCCATGAATGCACAAATACGATACCATTACAATTCTCTCAACAGCAAGAAGACAAGGTTGTTTCCCTTTCTCAAATCAAAATACATCTTGCATGGTCAATACAACATCTTTACAATATAATGAAAGTTACAGTCCATCCACATAGAGTGGGGAAAGGAAATTACATCAAGAAGTATACTAACAATGATGGATGCTAACTCTGCACCATGACTGATTCCAAAATAGCAACATGCTTTAGATGTTTCTTTCAATCGATCACAGCAAGAAGAGAGGGGGAAAGGCAACGCTCTCTACTCAACCAAGATATCCAATGAAGAGATGAAGCCTCTCTCGTCATTAGCCCCCGAGCCCCAACCACAACACAATGAAAGATGGGGTTCAACGCATGGCAACATCCACATGCTTCCACAACACACACAGGTAGATTTTTAACAACAAAATAGCCAAGACACACATACAGATTTCCACTGTATTTCACAATCAAAACAACACATAGGCTCTATTTAATCAAGCCAAAGGAGAAAGGACTATGGGGGAAGCTTCTTATGCCTCCCAATGAGCAATGGGCATCCACCTGAACATCCCTCCATGAAAAATCATCACACACATCCTTATGCCCCCCCCCAATAACCTCCTTATGCCCCCCCATAATGATTCCCCATAGCCTTCTCCTACACCATCCCTAGGCAGTCTACCCAACTAGACAAATGGAGAAGAGACACACATTTACATTCCATAATAACATGCAAGAAAATACCAGTTTAAAGATGAACAAGCTCTTACCTTGCCATAGCAATGATAGTACCTTTGCAAGCAAGAAAAGACAACCCCAAATATTAATTTGAATGTTCACAAAACATTCATCAAAACAACAACAGGAATGCCCAACTCACAGTTTAGAAACATCAGTCTTCAAATACAAGAATGCAGCCCCAAGAGTCATTTGAATGTCCACCAAAACAGTCTTCAAATCAGCAACAAGAATGCCCAAATCACAGTTTAAAAACAACAACCTTCAAATACAAGAATGCAGCCCCAACAGTCACTTGAATGTCCACCAAAATAGTCTTCAAATCAGCAACAAGAATGCCCAAATCACAGTTCAAAAAAGCAGCCTTCAAATACAAGAATGCAGCCCTAATAGTCACTTGAATGTCCACCAAAACAGTCTTCAAATCAGCAACAAGAATTCCCAAATCACAGTTCAAAAATAGCAGCCTTCAAATACAAGAATGCAGCCCCAATAACAAGCTTGAGTGAAGATGAAATGACATTCTAAAACAGCATCTTCAAACGCCAAAAAGGCAGTCCAACAACAAGCTTGAATGGAGGTGAAATGACAGTCTAAAATAGCAGCACTATCTAATGTCAAGGAGACAATCTAACAGCAAACATTCCAGCAAGAGAAGAGCTCCAATGGCTTCCAAATCATGCAGCTCCAAAACAGCAAAAAGAAGGAGAAGAGAAAAAATGTGACTTTTTCCAGCTCTCTCCAAAAAATGCAAGTCAAAAAATAATCCTCTCCAAAAAAATAAAAACCCAAAAAAGAATGTGATGTCCTCATGCCAATCAAATCAACTTTACTTGCAAGCCTCCACTTACACCTCAAGGACAGCCAATTAAATTTTTGTAAGAAAGTACACTTACACAAGCAAGATTGACAAACAAAAAGTGCATTTAAGAGGCAAAAGTAAACACTCCAATCATGATAAAGTTGGTAGGAATCTTTTAAGAGGTGTGGGACAAGTTTAGCTTGTCCCACAAGCTTCCAAAAACACCTTCCAAGGACAAATTCGAGTTTCAAGATGGTGAAGTGTTTTATACTCGAAAGATCAACTCTCTTACACACATTAAATGCAAGGATCAACACATTAATAATTATATTTAAGCAAGTCTTATTTAAATTTATCTTTCACATTCTAATTAAATAAAGGAATGGACACATTCACAAATAAAACACATGTAAGATAACAATAAAATAAGGACCACTTACTAACACACACAAACCCCCATGGTCACATATAAAGGCGATCCCCCCCATGGCAACCCCCCAACAACAAACAACACGCAAACGACTAGTTGCCATGGTGATCGTGTTGAATCCATCCAAAATTCCGTTGTGGTTAGTCTTCAATCCCCCCGATGTCTATTGTGATATAAAATAGCCTGCAAAATACAAATACCTCCTTCAACCTCGTGGCCATATCAGAACGCTCAAAAATAATAGAATATAAATTTAAGCATCGTAAGTATAACTGCATAACACAACATCGAAATAACGACTATATCATTTTATAAATTAAATCAACCATTCTATCATCATTTAAAATTTTCATTTTCTATATATAATCAAATGATTAAACATCACGTATCCGGATAGCATCAATGATATAACTACATCAAATAACACATCAACATCTATATATATATATAATGTTTATAATAATCATCATGCGTCATGTATAAGTCCAGTCAGTAATGAAGTCCATAATCCAACATCATACTAAACCAAGCCAAAATAGTGTCTAATACATAATACATAGTCTAACGATCAGAAAAATAGTGTCGAAGGGAAGTGGGCACTACAAATCCTTAACCGAATCCATTTCCTCATTGGATGTGACCATCCTTTGATATATCATGAGTATTTTTTCTCTGGCTCAAACTAGTTATACCCCCGGAATAAAAGTGTAACATATCTTGCATGGTCTTCACTTAAGTATTTATCTCAATGAATCTCACACTTTGATGGGATAAAAACAACGTTTCGTGAATGATTGGGGAAAAAAAATCAAATTATCTCCCCAAAACTATCAGAAAATGAGGATCCATTGAGATCTTATATAGATTCAACCTGAAAAATATGACGAAAATGTCCAACAAGGTGTCCCTAATCATATGTCTCCACTCTAATCCACTATCAACACACACACAATAAAATTAGTCCTAGATAAAAATCAAAGCTAACTAAAAAACCATGTTATTGAATTTACAAAAACAAAGTGATAAAAAGTAAACACAAAGCTTACTTGTATCCCCTCCTACCAATTGGGTTTATGACTCCTCATCGAAGGTCCCCAAATCCACCACCTCCTCCTCATCAAGCTCCTCATATTCCTCATGCGAATCGTTTCCTATCTGAGGGTATGGTCTTACTGACACTTGTCCCATCACCACCCCTATCATAGGTTATTATGGTTATTGTACTCCATTGAACCCTCTCCTCCAACAATGACCTCATGCACCGTAATCAAGTGTATTGGGAATAGTAGGAACCAATGATGTCCAAGCTATCATCCTAAAGCATACATCTTATGTCTCTTGGTCTCCTTTTTATAACACTAGAGGTACCGGAAATCTCAATACATATAGAAGCCTAAATAGATATGGCACCCATATTATAGATTTTTGCTCCACCTAATTATGGTTCTCCTTGACCTTCCTCACAACAGAACATACCATCAAAGAAGGAACCTTTTCTACATGTTGTCCCGCCATCCCCTGGGATGGTTACACAAGCAAATCCACCATTTGATAGTCCCCATTTCCTATAGCATGTCCCTGAAAGGTTTCATGATTAATAACCATCCATCCCTAATGGCCCCTACATCTCCCATATGAACTTTCCTAGCATTGGGAGTAAAGCATGTATACACCCAGCTCATAACCAAACTTAGGATTTTGTGAAATTGAGATCCCAACCTCATTATCTTGTAAATATCCTGATATGTACGGGATAGCATGTCATGCGCCCAACTGTAGCATCACCCATACTCATCAATCTCTTTGAAAACCAAATACTAGCAATATTGAAGTTTGTTGTCTCCCTTATTTCTAATTATTTGATAAGCTAGTATTAATAACCTTCAAGAATTTAAGGATAGAGAATATTTGCAAGCCGACAAGTCTGACCCCCTGTTTAGCACCTGTATCAAGCACCTGATCATCATAAAATTATACCACCCACCTCCAACTCTCTATTGATTACCTCCCTCAGTTTAATTATATGGCTTGAGATAGGTAACCCTTGGATCGTCTATACATATGTGATTTTGGTTAAGAGTTTCAACAAATAAACTTACTAAAAAATCTTTTAATTCACACAATAATCAACCTCCAACAATAATAATTTTCTCAATATTCAATCATATGGAACATTGCACATTTATAGACTTTAGATATCTTTATTAAGGAATCAATCCAATCCCACAACCATCACCTATTTTGGTGAGTTGGTTCAATAACCAAACAACTCACATACCACACTAATAATATTCACCCAAATCACTTGTTAACTTTGACTAACCATTAACAAACATTAGAATAGGTTTAATATAATTAAACATATTTCCTAAATAAATAACTAGATTTGCCTATTTAATCACACATATAATTATTTATGTGAAAACTAACATAATAAATTCCTAATATTTCCCCTTTAGTGTGAACATGGGGAGTAAACACGTAATTGGTACTGGAAACATAAACATGTTTCCTTACAAGATGCAAGCTTTAGGTCTACAATTATGATAATTTGGATATTTTTTACACGTGAACACCTACGTACGAGAACTCAACAACACCCATTTTCATTTCAGTGAACATTTTCACCGGCTCATCACACTTCCACTGATTGACCTACATACAAGAACTCAATAGTCCTCACTTTCACTTCCAATGAACTTTCCACTAACCGATCGATGTAGAAGTAGGTAGTCAGAAGATATCTATAGGAACTAATCTCCTATTCATTTTTTTGTGTTTATCACACCATAGATAATAAACTAAAAAATAAAGATTTGAGGATCATATCCTTGTCACATTTGTAACCACCATTATAGATCACTACCACTTTGATCACAAATAGCACATGACGGTTACCGTTGTCAAATGGAAACCAATCTTGGATTTAGTCATTTTTGGCACATATTGGTTTGTCACTACTTCATATATGGGGCCATGTCGCTAGCAGTTGGTGAGAGGCCACTTATTGTCCTCCAACCTCTGGTGCCTTCATCCTCAGTATGTTGTTGCTTATTCATGCGATGGGAAATAAAATCTCAAATATTTCCACATTGTGCTTATTTTTATACATCTACCCCAACAATGTAAAATTTTTTACGTAGGATATTTGTTTCCGCTGAAAATGCGTCCATTTACAAACAATTTATTTGATATTTTTACAACTATATATATTGACAAGAACCAATAATGACTTTTAGACTTTTGACGGAATATATCGACTAACAAAAATTTTCCAACTTGACAATTATACATTTTTATAATTGGTTTTTGACACATAAAAAATAGACCGAAACATATTTTATGACCACAACAAAATGCTTAAAGGACTCTTACATGAAATTTTTTATCTCTTACAAATAAACTAACACTAACACTTCTTACAATATGGATTGGATTACTTATTTAATGTTGACACTAGATGCACTTTTTAAGGATAATTTTAAAAACTATTAAAATATAAACATATATTCATAACATTAAGACAAACTAAGATATCAAATTAAAATAAAATACTTGTAAAACATAGACTTTCCAATGCAATGATTTAGCGACAATAAAACAAACTTGCTTATGTTATATGCAAAAAATTTGTTAATAAAACACATCTTTTGCACTACAATTATGTCACATTTGCAGCCCGAATCTGAAGATTATGTAAATAAAAAAGTTGTGTTCCTCTTTTTTATCTTTCCATAAAAAAAATCACCTCAATCTAATAACTTATAAATAAGATATGTTTGTTTTACTAAAATATATCTACTCGAATTTTTCTAACATGATTCTTGTAACCTCATTCTTCTTTATTGTTGCACTAGCACAAGCTTCTAATTATACACCACTCAAAAAATAATTACACTCCTATTGCAGCAAATTCATACAAATTACACTAAACTTTTTTCATAAAAATTGACTCATAAAGTTGGGGCCTCTTTAAAAAGTGTTATGCTTTCATTTGAGAGGATACCTACTCTAATACCAAATGTGATTTTGGTTCATAGTTTAAAAAAATAAACTTACATAAACATCTTTGAATTCACATAATAATCAATATCCAATAATAATTATTTGATCAATATTAAATCATACGGATCATTGCATATTTATAGGCTTTAGATCTCTTTATTAAGGAATCGAGACAATCCCACAACTATCACCTATTCTCGTGAGTTGGTTCAATAACCAAAGAACTCACATACCAAACTAATAATATTCACCCTACCACTTGGTAACTTTAAATAACAATTAACAAATATTAGAATAGGTTTAATATAATTAAGCCTATATACTAAATAATTAACTATATTTACCTATTTATATACACATAATTATTTATATGATCATTAACATAATAAATTCCTAACATTCATCCTCTTAGTGCAAGCATGGGGAGTAAGTGCACTATTGGTACTAGAAATAGAAACGCATGTATTTACAGAATACAATTTTTAGGTTTGTAGTTCTACTAATTTGGATATTTGCTGCACATGATCACCTACATACAAGAATTCAACAGTTCCTGCTTTCACTCCAGTGAGCATTTATATCGGTTGATCACACTTATACCGATTTACCTATTTATGAGAACTCAAAAGTCTGTGCTTTCATTTCCATTGAGATTCCCATTGATCAATCAATGTAGAAGTATGCAAGTCAAAAGATCTATGTAGTCAGTTTCTCTCTTATTCATTTGTTTGCAAATATTACACCATACATAATAAACTAAAAAATAAAAAAATTGAGGATTGTTTCCTCATCACATTTGCGGCCACCATTATAGATCACTACCACTCTAATAAAAAACAGAATGGGATAGTTAGTGTTGTCACCTATGAATTGATATTGAATTTAGTTGTTTTGGCACAAATTGATTTTCCACTACTTCATTTATGTGGCCCCGTTGTTAGAAGTTAGTGAGAAGTCACTTATTTCCCTCTCACTTTTGGTGCCTCTATCCTCCAATATGTTGTTTGTTACTCATCCAATTGGAAATAAAAGCTTGAAGGTTTCCACATTGTGCTTATTTTTATAAATCACCCCCCACAATGTGAAATGTTTGACTTAGGATATCAGTTTCCACAAAAAATGCATCCATTTACAAACGATTTATTTGACACTTTTACATCTATAGACATAGACAATTTATTTATCGACTCTTTATTGCCAAGAAACAACGACATTTAAGTTATTGACGACATACATCGACTGACAAAATTTGTCTGACTTGACAATTATACACAACTTTTACAATTGGTTTTTGACACTGACAAAAATAGACCGAAACATATTATATGACCATAACAAGACACTTGGATGACTCTTAGATGACAAATTTAATCTCTTACAAATAAACTGACACTAACACTTCTTACAATATGGACTGGATTAGCTATTTAATGTTGACACTAGACACATTTTTAAGGACAATTTTAAAAACTATTCAAACATAAACATTAAGACAAACTAAGATATCAACTAAAAAAACTTGTAAAACACAAATTTTCCAATACAATGACTTAACAATAATAAAACAAACTTTCTTATCTTATATATAAAAACCGAAAAGTGTTTCAATTTTCATCCAAATAGTTGAATAGATTGCACAAAATCTTGTTAGTAGGTGCCACCATAAGTACTTATGCAATTGCTAAGATCCATGCCACATTTAAATGTTGAATCTATTGGGAAGTCAATAACAAAATAGCCATACCCATAAAAAAATAACAAAATAGCCCTAGGTAGTCAGTCCTACCCCCTAGCATACTCCGCCACACATAACCACCCTACATCCATAAAAAATGACATGAATCAGATACAAGATTAAAGCCACAAAATTGTGTAGTTGATGCAAAATTATAAGAACTGGTTACACAACTACAACAATAATCACACTTTCACGATGACAGTCGTGCAACTGATGGTCTCCATGGATCGACGTTGTTTGATTATCATAACAATCACACTTTTTTCAAGATGATTATGAAACTTTTGACATGATTATGCAATCATCATCCTATCTAGACCGATGGTTCTGCTACACGATCGACATTCGTCCATCTGAACTTAGTAAACCAAAAAGATTAAAAACACTCAAAACAACGATGGAAACCCAAAATTTTATGCACGTACCTAATCTACTTGTTCCAACAAACATTTTAACAGTAATTTCACTATCTTCATCACTTCTATCCCTAGATCTAAACAATTTTCCATTTACCCTCCCAAAGCACAAAAATGTATAGAATGAACTTGTTCAAGTGCACCACTTCCTACTACCGTTACCCTATCATTCTCTCATCACAAGCTACCCTTAGACTATCTTTGTGCATTAAATGGTCAACAGTGGGCCAAAACTCCAAAGTCAGAACAAACTAAGTATTCAAATGGTTTCCAAATTAGATTATATTTGATAAATATAGCATGTATTATTGTAAAATTAAAATTGAAATGTTATCCTTTATAACATGTGATGACTTATATGTGACATTCCACCTATATTTGGATTAAGGTGCTAACTTTTGTTGGATAACAAGTGGCATGATATTCCTTAACATTAACTTCATTTCCTGCTAACATTTAACTATTGTATATCATATATTGCTTTGTGTTTTCAATGATTTCTTATAAGTTTTGACTTTATGTTTGATGATGATGTTGACTCCCTCTCACTATGATGGGTTGAGTAGTATCACTCCACCCCATGCAAACAGTTTTTCATTAATGTATTGTTTGATTACATAAATTTTGTTTCACCTTTTATGTGTGTGCGTGCGTGTGTGTGTGTGCGCACATGCGCGTGTGTATGTATGTGTGTGTGTGCGTGTGCGTGCATGTGTGTGTGTGTGTGTGTATTGCACTTCATTGTTATTTTCACATTTATAAGTGAACAAGTGTCTCAGTTAGCCTCATTCCACATCAAAGTAAGGTAATTATTGTTAACCCTCTCTCATTCCTTTCATGTTTACTTCTTAGGAAACACAGTCTAGCCAATTCAAGGTATGGTGTTTATGTGAATGGGAAATTATGTACACACCCAAACTTTGTACAATGCTATATTTTGAAAACCCAATGATGATGTTTTGACCTCCAAATATTACAAAAAAGCTCTGATGTATGGGCATCCTTAAATGAAACATCAAAGTAATAAAATCTCCCTTCTTGTCTTGAATTCTAAGTTGTTGAGGTGTCTAATAGGTCTTAAGAAGGCATATGATTCATTAGGGTTCATGAGAAGCCTAGGGGATTTGAATTTCCCTCACATTAGGCTTTCCCTCCAAAACATATAATTCAAAATTCAAATTTGTAGAAGGGAGTCTAAGTTACTAGGTGGTGTAGACATGTTAGAAGGATTCTTAAGTTTAAAAAGTGAGAAATGATGTTATGCATTTATGTTTAGGCCAGGTATGCAGTTAGACTTAAAGGGATAAGTCATCATGTATGGAAGAGAAGTTAAAAAGTCACAAAAGTGACAAATATGGCAGAAAGGAGTAGTTGCATGCATGAGGGATTCGAGCATGAGAGAGTAAGGGAGGATAATGAGGAGATTCATTGTGGAAGGAGGGGGAATAATGAGTCAAAACCATCAATTTTGTATGAACTACACTTAGATGCCTCGAAACTCTAGTTTTGAAAATGTAATGAAGCTTGTTTGATTGTTTGGATATACTAATGTTATTTTCTCTCCTAAGAATGCTATGGAAAGTGTGAAGATCATTCTAGGAAGTCTAAGAATATTGAAGTCATGTTTGTCTTGTTCTGAGTCAATATGAAGAGGTTTAAGGACTATGTGAAGAAATGTATAACTATAATGGCTTTAGTAACACTTGTTAAATAAGTTATTACTGGATTCACGTGTGAAATATGTGTATGAGATGTTAGTATGGGGTCTTGAGGAGTCTTAAGGTTGAGGTTTCCATTGTTTCTATTTACATGTTAAATGGATTCAAGCATAGAATAACGTGTGACTGTGAAACTATGTATTTATGGTTTTGACTTTTTGTTAGAGGTACAACTTATTGTGTGTGGGTGAAGAACATTGCAGGTATAGTGTGTGATCAAGATGTAATCAGTTAAGTGAAGGAGCTCTTGTTGATAAAAGGAAGAGAGAGTCAAATGGTAAATAAAATGCAAGTCGCATTAGTAATCTTAATTGGTAAATTTTTTAACAATCATACATGAGGAGTAGGTTGGATTGATAAAGAATCACAAAGGCTCGAGGTGGAATATGTTGTGGGTCTTGAAATCAGAGAAAAGGGGAGAAGATTTCATTTCCCAAGTTGTGAGCTCTCTTCAGTATGAATCTTGTGTGTATGCCCACCAAACCTAACTTATCTAAGTTGGATAGACATGTAAACACAAAATGGTAGATGGTGACGATACAAAAGGTGAAGGATTGAAAGAAAACATTACCTTGAAAATATGCCACAGATCTATTGGAAGGAGACCAAAATTAAAGTTAGACTCTATCAAACTTTACACACAGTGAGGGTTTAAGAACTCTAAACCTTGATTTCATAGTTTTGAAATAAGGTAAGTTAGTTAAATCTTGCTTATTAGTACCTCTTGGATCCCACTGTCAATCTAGTCACATGAAGGAGGTTAATGGGAACCTGCAACAGAGAAATGAGGGTTTCCAAACAAGTTTGTTACATTTGGTGAATTATTATGTGCTCTCGGGTTGTCATAGTCACCTAGCTAAGTTAGTTAAATATTGGTTATTAGTACCTCTTGGATCCCACTATCAGTCTATTCACATGAAGGAGGTTAATGGGAACCTACAACAAATAAATGAGGGTTTCCAAACAAGTTTGTTACATTTGGTGAATTATTTTGTGCTCCCAGGTTGTCATAGTCACCTAGCTAGGTTTTGACTATAAGAATATTGAAACAAGGAATACAGTGCCCAAAGTCTCAAGATATCATGATAAGGATCTATTTTAGGATATTTTGAAGGAATCTTGCATTTTTAAGGGTGGTTTTCAAAGATATGCTTGACAATTGCATAAGGATAGTTAATACAGTTTAGAGGCCTAGTTTGTAGAGTTTATTTACA
Organism: Taxus chinensis; assembly: GCA_019776745.2. Lineage (NCBI taxonomy): Eukaryota > Viridiplantae > Streptophyta > Pinopsida > Cupressales > Taxaceae > Taxus > Taxus chinensis. The sequence goes on from CM034146.1 coordinate 693,802,561, forward strand.
AAGGAATTTGTCTTTCTATTAGGGGTCCAAACCTAAGATTTCACATGAACCTAGAACTCCCTAATGGGTGTCTAGAAAGATTGATATCTGGTCTTGATAATTCCTCCAAGAAAATATATGAAGGTAAAGAGATTTTCCTAGGCTTCCTTAAGAATAAAAGGACAAAGGTGGGACAAGGGGAGTTGTAATAGGAGTTGAGCTCTAATTTTTTTGCATGCACCATGGGGATGGTAAAAGGATACTAATGGATTTTTTAACCTCGTCTAGGTAGCTACAAGAAGCCTACATCTAGGAATGAGCCAAAGCACACTGTCTTAAGGGAACTTAGCTAGTAGTTTTGAGCTAGTATGATGGAAGTTGGTGTTTTGAAGTCCTTGAATTCATTTCATGGTTAATCCGAGCTTGATGGAAGTGTGTGAAGCAGGGGAAGCCATCCAAGCATCAGTGAAGAAGGAAAATACCAAATTTGCACTCTTGAGCCAAATGTTGGTGAAGACAAGAAGTTAGTAAAGACTTAGTGAATGGTAAGTCCAGAGAAGGGTTGATGGAGTTTGATGAGTTTGAGGAATAATGTAGCATCAAATGAAGGTGTGAACAGAGTAGGGGGATGATAAGATCGGTTTAGTTGGAAATTTACCAGAATCACAAGTTTTTAGCCTCTATAGGCTTGCTTAAGGATCCTCAAGTGTAGAGTGATAGTGAATGTTTGTGGTTATAATCCTACTAAACTCACAAAATGGCCTAGGTGTTTGTTTAACTCTGCATCATGCTCAGACCTTGTTTCTTCTCATTCACTATCTCTTCTCACTTATTCTTGCTCAAGCTTCTCTTCTGACCTTTCCCCCATTACCAAAGGTTGAATATTTTGTTTCCCTCTTACTCAAGCCTTGCATTTTATCTTAGTGCACCTCAACTGCCATGACATTTTGTGCAATGGCCATGGTAGTCTCCCAAATCATTGTGACACCTTTGATAACTACTATGGCGGTTGCGACACAAAGATGAAAATCTCGACAGCTGCTATGACAATCACACAATTTTCACCTATTTTTTCCAGCATGTTAAAGTGCAATAATTAAAGTAAGGGACAAGGATTTAAAAAAATAATGAGGCATGATGAGACTGCTTACCAAAATTGGCACAATTCATCATAGTTCTTATATAGTATTAAGATGTATGGGAAAATAATGTATATAATATTTGTTAGGTTTGCATAGTTGTATTTAATTTTACAATTTATTAATATTTTTTAACACAAATTAATATATGTATTGCCCTCATCTATATTATAGTGTAATGATTAAATTTGTGTACTTGCTACCTATAACGGGGTAAAAAATACTAATAAGAAGCATGATAAAAGTGCTTAAAGTCGTTAATATATTGCTTAGCCAAACATTTTATTTACCATTGTTGTTTTATAGTATTAATAGATGTATGAGAAATCAATGCTTATTTTGAAGAGTTATTAATCGTTTTCACATTAATTAAGAGCTATGGTATCATCCTCCAGGTTAGATTTTGATGATCAAAGTAGTGTTACTTGCATCTCAAGGGCGAGGTCTCAAAAACAAGGGTGAGGTTTCACAACGGCAAAAAACATCCAAATATTTGGGACATTATGGAGTAATAAGGAGGTGGCTACTAAAGAAGTATATATAAATATAATATTTGGAAATTAGATGATATAGATAAATATAAATTGTGTGTCACTAAGGTTTGTAATTATTCAAGTCATCAAGCAATTGTATGGTCCTTGATAAAATCATGAAGAAATGACAATATTGACTCGGATTTGGCGATACTAGTCCTTTAAAGTGTTAATAAACATTAAAAATGACAAATTGTTTTTTTGGCGTTAGAAATTATATGAATGTGGCTCATGCTTGACATTTGTCATTATTATCATTTTGGAGTTAACAAACTTGTAAGGACATTGATATCAATTAGTAGTTAGTACTCCTTTAAGATTGAAGAGTATCACTTCTATAAGGCCTAGTTTTACAAACATCATAAACTTGAGTTAAGTGATCCCAACCATCGCCAATTTTGAGTTGGCAACTCAACTTAGTTTACCTACTCCAACCACAAACAAGTCAAAGATAGGGTTCAAAAAGATTAGATAAAGAATTGTTCACCGAGAAAAATCTCCTCTTTGCCAACATGTTTTATCAATTAGTATGGTTTGGGAAATTATTTGTAATCACCCATTCATTTCTACATTGAATGGTCAACGCCTCAAGTGAAAAGGGTTAAAACCTGATATTATCTCAACAATACACATATTCCATAACTGAATGTTTAACCACATTATCCGAACTTGGTCCCCCCTACCTTCTAGGGAGATTGATTGATTAGTTGGTGGTTGGATGTTCTCTTTCGACCCATTGTCTTCTTTAGAGTTTATAGCAAACAAGATATTTTCTTCAAACAAGCTCACAAGACTTTAAATCGTGAATTCATTAGAAATTCACAAGATCTTGAGTTATCCCATTTTAATGGAACCTTTCAATTAGAAGTGGCCAAATAGAACCATAAGCTCAAAGTTGTAAAGGCATACAAAGCTTGTGGTGCTCAACTCTAGTGCTAAATCCATAGGTTAAAGGTTGGAGATCAAGTTAATAAAGAGTTTTTCACTCAGCATGTGAAGCAAATCTATGGCTAACTAAGTTTTCATCACATCTTGTAAGCCTTTATGGAGTGTTTTCGCCTCTCAACCTTCTACTTTGACTAGCAAGATCTCCCTCAAGCAATGCGTTCAAGTGGTGTCGTGTATACTTTCTTATGTGCAAAAAGTTGTGTGTAACCACCTCCTCTCTCTACATGATTTTCATAATGTGGTCTCACAATTGGCAATTGATAAGGCCCCTACAATTGATGGTTTACACTGAGTTCTATCAAAACCTCCAGGATTTTATAGGTGGTTCTTTATATAAGATTTATTTTCAAGCCATCAAAACCAACTCTTTAGACACCATTATTAATCAAGAAAAACTTAAAACTAACTTTGGAGTATGAGGATCTCAAGCCCATCACTAATTGGTCTTTGATCACCCTCTTGAATGTTTTTTATAAGACCATTGCAAAAGTTTTTTCTCTACAATTGAGGTATTTGTTTCACGTCATTGTTTTCCCCGCGCAAAGGAGGTTCAATCACAATAAACACATAATTTTATTATTGTCTAGGAATTTACTAAGCGGGCTAGTACATCTCAATAAAAATTCCTTTCAAAATCAATTTTGAGACAACATATGATAGCATTAAGTGGCCCAACATTCTTGCAATGTTTTAAGCTCTTGTCTTTGGTTGTAGGTTTGTCCAAGAACTCAACATCACATTCAATATAAGAAATTGAGGCTTTTTCATGTTTATCGCCAATGAAAAGAAAGAAATAGTGTAATTGGTAAACATGTTCCTATTCATGCCATTTTTCTAGGTTCTAACAAAGTGCTAGTTATTTCTAATCATGCTTAAGATTCAAGTTTTTGTTAAGAGACTATATTTGATGTGTAACATTTTGCAATCCCTTTTGCATTACAGAGGAAGTGCTCCATATGGTTTGATTCGATGGCCACTTGATTCTCCCCATGGTCAATCACTTGCTTGCAATTGTGGTCATGTAGGCCATGAAAAACATCACTCTCACAGCGAACGAAGTTTCTCGGTCAAAGGTCACCTCCTAACTGCAGTAATGGCAACAATGGTTTTGGACACATGGTTTCTAATTTGAATGGGTGTGTAACATCACCTCAGAGGAAATTTCTCTCTAATTTCCCTTGTCATTTCTCTTACCAAACAAACTTAATAGGAACACAAAACAAATCACTCTACAATTATGGGTAGGCAAAAAGATCTAATACATTACATATTCTTGACAAAGGTCATTGGGTTGACAACCCGAATGATTCTCTACCCCCAGATACAATTCTTATTGCTCTTGTTGATTAATATTCCCTTATGATGTCCCAAGGGATTTTAAATATTAACCCCGACAGTTTTTCGATTAAAAAGTTTTCGGTGGAATCTTATCTTTAGCAACTTAATTTATATTAAGTATATCCTTCTCTAATTAGAATGATAGTTTCTAAGGCTTATTTGAAACTCCTTTCTTAATTATGTGTGGTTTCTTTCAAGGTGTGATTCCATCCCAACAATTATTATTTTTTCAAATAACAATATATACTTCACATCTTTTCAAAAGTATCCTTCTACCTCTAGAGGGCTTCCCTACACTGGCCTAAGTAAGAAAACAAGATGAATTTGAGAAATTCAAAAACGCTCATAACTACACAATTCTAGTAAGACAATTGAGGCAATAAGGGGATTTTTTTAATATTTCAAGCTACAAAAGCATTGCAAAAAATAAAGCCTTGTCGATGGTTGTCCAGGCTAGATATTTATGTGGTTAATTTGTATAGAAAGTAATTAAACAACATTTCTTGATTTGTTTATAGCTTGATTGTGTTATTTCTATGGACATCTTGACATCCCCCTTAGAGGGTGGATGGCGGTGGAGCATTTCTAGAACATCCCCCATTCTTCATATGCAATATGAGTCAAGAGGTTGACATTTCCTCCCATTCTTCAAAACATATTAAGTATCCATGACAGAAAAAATAAAGGGGATGCATCCCCATGTACTTATGAATTAAAGTGGCACATTCATATATATGCTACCTAGGTTCAAACCCACTCGTGATAAGGAAACCTATGACAAAGGACACCCAAAATCTACAAGGTGCATAAGCAAGAGGGGTTTGTGAGGTAAAAGCTTCTATTGGCAAATGGAATTGCAAAATATCATGCAATAAATGTAGTAGTTCAAAAAGGAGCTTAATGGTAATTGGAATTGTTTCTAGTTACTACAACCTAAGTGTTTGTTGAGCCACCATTCACACTACTAGAGAAGACCATATAGAACCTAATAAAATTAGGCAATCTTCTCGAATGCATGGAGTGTAACAATAAACTACAGTATTTACAAGATACAAACCAACCATGTTTTGCACACTTACCATCACATATTCGACCAAACATAAAATCATAACATTTACTAACAAAGATAATTACTAATGTTTTTGTTAATTTTGTAATGTTTTAAAAAGTAGTTAATCAACCAAAAGACAACTCGAAACATTGCACAACGATATCAGCATCATAGCTAGCTAGCTTATATATCTTAAATACACATCGATAAATGTCAATAGATATGCACTTATATTGGTTTTCTCCTTTCTTTTTTACTCAAGTTTTCAAAAAACTAATTTGTTTTTCTCTTCAATACTTCATTTTGAGAAATCACCTATGCTCTTTTTGGTTTTTTTAATGATCTCACAAGATTATACTCTCCCCCATTTGGCAACTTAATTGTCAACTGTAAACATTACCACATTCAAACATATGTAGAATTACCAACTCCTCGAAGAGTTTTTATTTGGTGGGGTAAACTTGAAGATACTTACAATTTCACACTTTTCACGTAACTTCATAGAAACAAGAGCCTTGACGCCGCTAATTCCTATCTAAAGTTGACGTGTTTGTTGCATCAATAGAGATTGATAATAGTTGAGCAAGGTAAGTGAAATGTGCTTGTGCAAATATATAGTAAATGCCAATAAGTTGTTTGTGTGACGTTGTTGAAGACGTTAATACATAAAAAACCAAAGAGGGTATTCTTGAACAAAGGATTTACACTATAGCCCCGAGTTCTCCTTCAAACCACTAGTAAATGTTGTTCTGGAATATCAAAATTTCTAACCATTTCATAGCAGAATAATTGAACACGTAAAACAAGATGCCCAATTTATTTGAATCAAAACAATTTTACATAATAAAAATGAAGATATTTAACGTTTGATTTAAATGAAGAGTGTTGGTTTGCTTAACTTAAATTGTTAATACATTACTTAAATCTCATATAGCATGGATGTGAGATTGAATAACATATTTAATAAAAAATGAACTGAAAACTACTATTGCAAATTCCTTCGCTTTCTTATTCAAAAGAATTTAATATTTCAATAAGATTTAAGAATTGTTCTTTTAACCTACAAGTCAATATTTTTATGGACTTCTATATAAATGCCGCTACACATGTCTAATTGTAAATTCATGGATTAAAGAATTATCAAAACTTGTCACTTTGTATCTATTTTTAAATTCATGGATTAAAAAATTATCAAAAAAAATTGTCACGTTTATATAAATATTAGTACACATGTCAACTTGTCTCGGAACAAAGCCCTAAAATAGTCAAATCATTGCTTTTTGTCTCTACTTTGAAATTTTTATATTGTCAATTAGTTATTGACAACTACCAAAATAATTCATAACTGTAATTGGTTTAAAAACTAGCAATCGCATATGTACAATGTAATGTGAACGCCGAACGGTATGTATAATTTGTTTTAGAGAGATAGTTAATATTTTGTAGTTGATTTTATTTAAATTATGGGTGATTGATTTTGTAAGTGTTGAAATATAGATGAACCACTTCATTTTAAAAGCATAAATATGAAGTCTAACCCTTAAAACAATTCAAAATGTCAAAAAAGTGATATAATGTACAAAATTTTGGATGGAAACAACTATAAATTGCATGGTTCTTTCTCAGCATTTTAAAACTATAGGTATTTGTGTGCAGATATAATGAAGAAGATATTTAAAATGCGTTGTTGTTGATTTACATAAAAAAGCGAGCAACAGTAAAAAAAAAAATTGAACATGTATGTTGAAAAATATAATTTTGTAAGTGTAGAAATATAGACGAACCACTTCATTTAAATGTATCATGTTTTTCATTTCAAACTTGATACAAATTTGTATATATACATTTACAAATTTCATATCATGAGTGGTAGCATTTTGCAGACTATTTTATTTGAACTCAACATGAATACATGAAGACTTCTGTGCATGTGCAAATTTTATATCATGAGTTGTAGCATTTTGTGACCAATTTTTTTGCTCTAAAAATGAATACATTTGATACTGTTTTGGATAGTTACTTACTTTTGAGTAATTGTGTTAGTGTTGCATTGGTTATTTTGTTGATATTTTTTTTGTACACTCGATAAGGCATGTGATTGATAGTGGTAGTGTAGGAATATAGATGAAATATTACATTGAAATGTTGTATGTGTACATTTAAATTTGTTACATATTCATACATATGCAGTTGCAATTCGTATATCACGACATCTGAACTAAACATGCATACATGAAGACCTCTGTACATTTGTAAAATTTATATCATGAATAGTACGACATCCTTTTGTGGGCAATTTTATTTTCAATAAACACAAATACATTTGATACCCCTTGAATGGAAATGTCGCTTTAGATATAAGACATGTCGAGTAAAGTAGTAGAGAAGATGTTATTAGAGGGTAATATTCACGAAGAGATGAGGGATAGTAGTCTTGAATTCTCCTCTTTTTGCTCCAAGTGTTGGTACACGCACCATTTTTGAGTACCTTTCGAATGAAAAAGGAGATGAAATGCTTAGATACTCTGGAGAACGTTGTGAATGTCATAACCTACCTTTTAGTGGTTTTAATGTCGATAGTTACTATGTGCAAAGTAAGCCCCTGGGACTTGCGGATAAATAATCCTCAGGCATTTTAATTGGCAATTGTCTTCGATTCCCTCTCAAAATAGGGGGTATCAGAATATATAACGGGTTGGAGGGATCCCAACATGGGTCGTATCTATCAAATTTGACAACAAATAAAGGTAATGTTGATGGTGGTATTGATGCATCGTAGACAATGTCAGTGATTGTTTTTGTAGCCCCATTTACGAGGCCCAGCATCAACCCATAAATTTGCAATAAACATGATTTTTTGTTCTTAAATACAATTCAATTAGACAACTAACCATACATTCGTATGCAATTGTTAGTTCAAATTTCATAGTTTGAATTATACAGCAATAGTATCAACAAAAATAAAACTTTGAGATCCGATCCCTCCTTCCGCAACTCTTTAAGCAGCTATGATTAAATTAGTGAGAGTTCATTTCTAATCACAAAGTCACAAGAAACTCTCTTTAAGTAAAAGAAATGAGAAACAATAACAACATAGAAATAAATGAATTTCAAGTGTTATAAGCTATATATAAAGGAATTTGATTGTCTGCTTCATCAAAGTTAAAATATATATAGATTAAAATCATCAATGAGAACCCTGATTACATTATTATATTCATGGCTCATGATGTATAGTGCAAAAGCAAAATTGTTAAAAATAGAAAAACCATCATTTAGGACGTCAAATTTGACACAGTTTTTGAATGTCCACAAAGCCCTTTCCCATAGAGGTAACGCCTTCAGCATAAAAACTAAACTGGTTTAAAAAAACTAAATTAATTTAACAACTTGAAAAGTGTAGCAAACGCCTTTGGCAGGAACCAAAACATTGACTATTCTATTACATAAGATGCCCAGTTTGACTCCAATGATCATTCCAAATTCTAATACAAAACTTATCAAATTGAATGAAAACAATCCCAGCCAACCACCTAAATAAGGATATATTCCTGCTTCCCACAACCTTGACATTGAGATATAGGCAAAAATTACAGTCAGACAAGAAGACCTCGTTAGCAAAAAGCCAGCATCGTAAAAAGCTCCACTAGTTTTGAATGTGACATTTGAAATGATCTTTATGCAATTCACCGGACCCAATAATAAAAACTAGATGTCAGAAAAAAATTAGGTCACAGAAGTGGATATGAATAAGACATGCAACTAATACAGACGAAGCAAACTTTTACATTCACTCACCACATCTAATTCATTGTCTATTACCATCAGGTATGAATAAATTCTGACAGCAAGACCACAATCTTGGAGACCACAAACCTTTAACCTAAGCACTTGTCCGACCATTAAAGGCCAGGCATGAAAAAGGACAAGCATAGATAGTGTATTATGCCAAAAGAGATCTAGCTCTATAATTTATGGAGTGTTTTAAAACTCTACAAGATTCCCAGTAACCCAGCTATTATGGAAAGAATTAAAAATTGTTGGCCCGCATTTCACAAAGCACCCTACAATTCTCAGCATTAGACAAAGGGGCATCCATTTACCATTATGTTCAGCTCGTATGTACCATGCTAAAACTAAAATACAAAAGATAGTTTATCCAATGTAACACGTGATACTTACCATACTTGGTAATAATTAGTGCAACTATTGTTAGACAATCCAAACAAAGGAGAAAACTTCTGTCAGCTTTTGACTTCTTTTCTATAGAATGTTGACCTGTTTGGTGAAGATCGAGAACTGAGTTCAGTATGCAACATACCATGAAGAATAAATAAGGGTCTAGTATCCATCATGCTGCCTATCCCTTCTACTAACTCTTCTATCATCTCTTAGCCTATCCATAAATGAATCTCTATGATAGACCCTTGATGCACCCCTAACAGGAGAACGACTTCGCTCCCTTGAATTTCTTCCCAACCGACTGTGGGGGAGTGGTGAAGGTGGCTGCAAATCACTTCTTATATCATTATCGCCTCTTCTGTCATGAAATCGGTGCTCCCTTATTCTGTCTTTATGATCCCTCATAAGCCCTACATCACGATCACCTCTTCTCTCATGATATTGGTCCTCCCTCATTCTGTCTCTATGGTCCATCACAGTGTCTCTGTCCACCGGTGGAAACCTCTCAGGTCTTTCTCTTCCCCTATAATCATAGCGATCATCATAGTCTCGTCTTTCTTTAATGTCTCTCCCAGAACGGAAGTCTGGTGGCAACCATTCACGTGTTCTTGGAGGTGGCAACCGATCAAATGCTACAGGGCCACCTCTGCCTCGACCACCATGTGGTGATCCAAAGTCACCTGTCCCTCGCCCTGTGCCACGTCCCACGGAGAGGACCACCCATGAAAGACACAGGTGGTCGTAGCCCTGGAATACCTCCTCGGGGGCCACCTGTGCCCATGGCAAATGGAGCCGTGTATGTGCGTGGTTTATCACACTTGTTACATTCCTTTCTCCTTGCAAAGTTTATATTTCCACACCTGCAAAATAAAACCATTGAAATAAAAAATTGAAGTCATTTTACAGATAGAATCAAACTAAAAATCATTCAAAATTCTATAAATGTCTGTCATATCCTACATTAAGCATAATCTACCAAATCGTATACAGTCAAGTTGCAGATTTGTGCCCAGGAGAAGCAAGAAATAAAGTGTGTTTAATGGAAAGCATGGATTGAAGCAAATGAAGAATCCACGAGTTGTGTTCAGTGCAAAAAATGAAAAAATGGCAGGCACCAGGAGACTCTCTAACTACTTGTAAATTATGTACTTACGTAGGTTCTGAGCATATCCAATCTCCTTCCCTTGGTGTTACATTTGGGTCATTTCTTCTCAAGCTTTCTCCTTCTGGATTTAACAGCTCAGTGCGCCCATAACCTGGCTCAGAAAACTCTCTTCCATAAAGTGGTGTACCTCTTCCCATACCTCTAGAGGGATACTGAGTAGGAAGCCGATCTTCAAACCTACCACGACCTCTGCCTCCCCTAAACCCTCCATCAAGGTGCGGAGTGACTCGATCATAATCATGTTCATAAGGATCTGGTATACTGTGCCGGGGGGGATATGAACGTGCACGAACATAATCCTTCCCTCCATCCATATCATAACCTGCAACAGAAATAATACAAGTGGATCAATTAAATTAAATTGAAGACCAGCAAAAATACTAAATATATATTCAGCCATTAGCAGCAGAGCTACAGTCAATGTTGAAACCAATCCTGGTTCTCTTATACAATTGAATTAGTTTATAGCTTATAAAAGACAAAAACTCCTACCTGGGCCACTTTCCCTGCCCCACTGAGTGAATAGTAAGGGCTAGAGATGCCTTTGAAATGATTCCATAGCACATTGTAAAATCCCAGCTGTACAATTATCTAATCCAGCCAAAAAATTATTCGCATACCACAAACCATTTTCCCTGCCCCTCTAAGTGAATAGGTGATTCATTAAGATGCAATGAAATGACTCCACGTCACATTACTGAAACCCTGTCTATGTTTCTGTGAATTAGGTATATGCTCCTATCAACTCACGAATGATAAATACCATAATGAATTTTACTTAGCTAAATGCTTATCTCCACTCATGATATTCATATTTCCATGAAGAATTTAACTTCGGCATAAGCTCCTCTCCACTCATGAAATTCATATTTCCATGAAAAGATAATTACTAAAGTATATGCTCCTCTCTGCTAGTGATCTCTAAATACTAGCCAGAATTTTACTTGTGTATCACGCTTGAACTCTAAATAACATCTTCATGGACAGTGCCAATACGTTGAGCACTTTTTTTGGCCTGCATCTTCCAATAACTATACAATATACATGCCAACTTGATTACCACGATGACTCTCCCAATTATAGACTTCTTACATTTGCTGACTTCAACCTGTGAGAGAATAGTCAAAAAGATTTTTCCAAAAACAAATCAAGCACACAAACAGGCCCAAGAACACAAGTCTCTGTACTTTTCAATACGAATCTACATTTGAAAACCGAACTGTTGTTTTTGCTTTTCAGTAAGGTACTCATTTTCCATTAACTTGGAAATTGTCTCAAGACGCCAAATCCATGTAAAGCTCCTCCAAAACAATCCTTAAAACTTAAAAGCCAAAGCCATTGATGAACATAAATAACAGTGTGGTCATTGATCAGTTCTTTTATCAATTAAAAACAGGACTGATCTTAGTGTCTCGAGGACCCCCACAGATAATTGCAAATGGTGATCAAGTCCCTTAGCAATTGGAAATGGTGATAATTGGAAATGTTGATTGAAAATGTTGATTGGAAATGATCTTAGTGTCTTGATGAGTCCCACAAATAATTGGAAGTGGTGATATTGCATGCCATTTCAGGACTTAAACATAGCTTTCCCCAGTTTCTTTCTCTGATTTTTCAATTTGAATCTCACAAACTGAAAGTTTGCCTCTCCAATGCATCAACTGAACTTTCACTTTGTATCATACAACTTAGGAGATTCCAGGTAACTCAATTTGCATCAAGCCAGATGTTTTCTTTAAATAGTTACACTTTCCAGTAAAAGTTTTCAACATTAGAAGGATCAAGTGGCCTGCTCAGTACCCAAAATTCTTTCCCTGTCCTTCAATAGCATATCCCAATGTATATAAAAGCTTACCGTAATTTCCAAGTATATCCTTTTGCTCACAAATGGTAGCAGGTTCGACTCAGTCTTTTACCTCTAAAATCTCGCTCATTCTCCGTTCCCAAAATGGTATTGTGATTTCAGATCTGAGAGTTTTCACAACCATCAACAACATTTATGCAGGTGTCTTGGAAATTCATTAGAGTAGATGACCGCATTGCCAATTACAAAGTACACTGCAAAGCTGGCCTATAGCTTTGTATGTTCATTATTCAACTTTTAGCCATTCCCACTTAAAGGTGTCTCATTACAAAGGTTCTGACCTAAACATATGCAGTGTGCTTCAAACTTGAATATTACAATTGCAGCGTGAACATGCTGCTAGTGCTTTATCACTTTCAAGTGGAAGATGTTACCGTCACAGATTACTAAAAGTTCGCCCTTAAAATTACACTTGGGAATAGTATTGTCATGCCATACCATCAGAATAGCCACAGATGCTAGATTAACACAACTACTTCCAAAAGCGCTTGATACCAATGAGGAACCAGTGATGTACCTTGCCAGTTTAGCTTTCAACTGTTTCTTTTGCCACAGAATATATTTCAGTTCCAGTAACCCCTTGAAGTTCAATATCAGTTTACGCAAGAAACCAGACAACACCTCATTCTTGGCACAATGAAAGGTCATTTCGTTTAAAAGCCATAATTTAAAAAGTACAACTCACAACAAGACTCCAGTGGGATTACATCCCTCCACTGAAAAACATCTCTTTCTCAAGGATGCCAATTCAGATTCTGACATTTATCTCTCTCAAGTCTTTGCCACTAACAAGAATCTTCATAGATGTTCCATTAAATGTCATACAAAGCCGATGCTCTCAAAATTCCAAATGTTCTCATATCTTGCAGATAGGACCAGAATGACAACACATATTATTGTTCCAGCACAGACATTCCTTGACCCTATGTTAATTCCCTGTTCGATTGTTGCAAAATCTTAAACCAAGTGCAAATTGTTTTTTTAAGGAAAAACTGTATAAATGTGATGTTTAGATCTTCGCGTGCTTGACATCTCTCGTTTGATATCAGAATGAATAAGAAAACCTTAAATTATCTCAATGTTAGATTTGCATATCATTTCCACCATAAAACTATACAAAACACTGTTTCCCTCTACACAATCACTCTTCAGATGCCTTTACCTTTTAGTGTCAATTTTGGATGACATTTGATACTCTCCCATTTTCTATTGTTCCCAATCAAATTTCAAATGACCAACCTTACTGACCAAGACTAGCTGCCATTTTGGACAATACTCAACTGTCATTTTATACCAACTTTACTCAACCTTTGAAATCCTTAAATTCATGTCAACAGAGTGCCCTGATTGTTTTTCATAGCCTACCTTTCTTCTGCCATACCTTTTACTTTATCATAGTCTAAATCTGCCATTCCAGTTAGTGTTTTGATGCCAATCACATTTCTTACGAAATAATTTTTGTCAAAAGAAGGATTGTAATATGCTAATATATACAAAGCATGCATATTTCATTTTCCTCAATTTTACCATATCAATTAAAGGCCTGACAAAATTGAGCACAGTTAGCAGCTTCTTTGTTTAATAGCTTGGCCATTTTGTGTTTTCAACCAAAAACATCTCAAATATTATCGGCTCTGTTAAAGTATATTCATTCAAAAATCAAGATTTACGAGGCACCGGTGTCAGCCTTCAGGTCTTAATGATATTGACTATTGATATCACTAGAACACCTCAATTATGTAGCCACTTACTGTAGGAACATGTGGAAAACCAAAAAGCATTTTTTTAGCCTAACCATACAATTAGATAACACGACAACCTCTCAAAGACAAATGCTTTAACTTGGACATAAAAGGCCATAAGAACATGATCCTGGGAAGCCTAATAGATTTAAGGTCATATTACACTTTTTGCAGATTTCACATAGCGGCTCAATTAACTTATTGGTGTTTAGCAAAGTTGTGTATTAAGCATAATGTTAGATTTAATTTGCACGGGATTCGGTCAATTTAAATAACGATAAGCTTGATCACTCAATTAAGGTGGAGTAGACTAAGAGGAATGTCTTCCTCAAAAAGTTGGGGCACAATGTGCACTGCTCATATTTAACTAGCACTTGTCAAAGCAGGCATATAAGCCTACTATGTTGTGGCTTAATTGTTATCCACATACTTGTGCATAAAGAAAAAAATGCATAATTTATGCAACAAAAACACTTGATTAGTGGACATCAAAATATGGCAAGAATCACATACATGTTGGCTCAAGAGGGAAAGTATTGGCTAAACACTAAATTATTCTCAACTACTATTACTAGTTGCAAGTACTCGCTAGTTAGTACATAGAAGCATGGTAACTATGCTCAGGGGAAATTTGGGGATCAGCCATAAGGCATTGACAACCGCCATAGAGGCTGGACTACAAGATTCATCTCAAGAGCCTTGTAGTACAAAAGAAAGAGATGTGTTTATGATTTGATTGTAAGTTTGAGGTATGAGGCCCATGGAACAAACGCCAACTCTCTAAGTTCAAAAATAAGCTTCCAAGAAGTTCTCCAGCAGGGTATAAACCAATGCCCAGCAAAAACAACCCTGGCGATTGAGAAATTATACCTAACTGGAGGCCAAAACACCCCAAGACTACAAACAGTGTAATGGCAGAAACTCCAACGGCTAAAATGAAGGAAACTCTTAAGAGCTAAATCAAACAAATTTTTTGAAGGGTTTGGTGAGCTGCCGCTAAGGATACATTTGAACATCAGAAAAACATGGATATAACTTCCAAGGATATGGAAGAAGCTAAACCCGAGCAGAAAGATTAGTGTCGCATCACAAAACAATTCTGCTATTGATTCAAGGACATGGAAATGAACCTTCAAAACATTGCTCTCCCAGACTCAACAGATGATAGAAGAACAATACTGAGACCTCAGCAGCTGCCCATGAGTCTGGTTTTATAGCAATGGCTCTATCACTCTGTGTTAATTTATTGTATCTTGAGAGCATGCTGCATTGTGGAGGTTAATAGATATAGGCGTTACTAGAATTACGATGATGTCTAGGTTGATTCTCAGGGATCATGAACCCTGACTACTAACCACATTCGCATACAGTCATCTCAAGCTAGCTCGGGAGGTTTATGCAAACCATGCTTTAACTACAAAACCCCAGATCACTATTCCTGGAATCCTTTATTCTGGAAGGTGTTACTAATGCCATCTGTCGGCATTGGCACTTTCCCAATATAATCGCAATCAAAAATAATGTTGTATGCACGGATTAACTAGTGCATGGAACCAAAAGTTATCTAAACTCCAGTGAAAGCTAAAGGCCACAAATCTCATGACCACAGATCCAAAACCGTCCATCGTATATCCGTAAACCCTTCAATTCCCTTCACCAAAGAACAGTAAACCCTTAAATTTCAAAACCCTAATTACTGCCAAAAAAATCTTAATGCTCCACTTTCTCAATAACATAAACAGAAAATATCACAACGAAATTACGCCCCAAACTTCCATATCAGAATACCAAGGTCAATAACAATGAACTAAGCCCTGTTCTTCCATTTATTCCAAATAAACTACAAAACCTAAAATCAAAGGTCCAACACAGTAATGTCCACAAGCCTAATATTTCGTATTCTCAGAAACCAGCCATTTCCAGATCAGAATATAAAAGCCAATAAACCCCCCATGGCCAAAATTCCATCCACAAGAAAACCTCGACAACACCCATTATTACCGTCTGTGTAACCCAATCAAAACACCTGAAACCTTGTTTTCTTTTCTGAACAATGATCCATCTGAATGAAGAAGAAACTGTACCAAAAACACTAAAAATAACAGTAAACCCTAGCGATACCAAACCTGCTGCTGTAGCATCCGAAAATCTGTCTCTCCGATAAGAAGTCGAAGATGGCTGAATTTCTCCCGGCTCGAATTCATTGAGCCCCTCCCCTGCCACTTCTCCGCGTACAATTAAACTACTCAGGCCGCCGCCATATACATAACGTCTTGAAGAATCCATGTGGGCATCATCTTTTTCTCTTTCTGAGCAATACCCACTTCGCTCTCTCTCGCGGCTTCTGCTCCTGTGTTCATCCACTGTTGTAGGCATTGCGCCTCTGATGTAGGATTCGAACCTTGGACGTAGCTGTGATTAGCAATCGCACCAAATGATAGAAAATGTTGTAGGTGTTCTTTTAGTTTATGCCCAAATTAATCGGTAATTCGCCGGAGGCGTTTACTTTGAAGAAGGCATTGCTGGAAAGTGTCAAATTCCGGTGGCTTAACTTTACAGGTTGCCGGATTTTAGATATTGTTGGATGACTTTCTAGATAAAGTTTGACAAATTTTACTTTCCACATAGGCGTTTACTTTGAAGAAGGCATTGCTGGAAAGTGTCAAATTCCGGTGGCTTAACTTTACAGACTTTTTACGGCCACTATTTTATTTAATGTTGTTGAGAGGTAAGTGTCCAACATTTAATATGGGATTTTAGATATTTTACTACAGTAAATATTACTTTCCACATAAAGTTTGACAAATAGAACGATAAAGTAAGAATCCGATGACAACTTTCCACATAATTCTACAGTAAAATTACTTTCCCCATAATGAGTAGAATGTTTGACAAATTTTACTTTCCACATGCAATCTTTTACCCAGCAACTTCTTCTCCAACAGTCTTCTACTTTTTCCAGAACACGACAGGTTAAGGATCTCTCCTACGTATTTTCAATAAATAGCGATTAAACTCCGGCAAATAAATGAAACCTAACTCTCCAAATGTCACACGACTCTAAACCACCATAAAATGTTTATATATCACCGTCTATTGAAGGGATGGAGTAAACATAATATTTGGCCGCCTCCTGTCTGGATAAAGAATTGTTATATGCAGCGAAGCAGTATGCATTGCTTCTTGGATTGTTGTAGGCAAGAAGTCCCCCAAATCGAGCTCTTCTGAATCAAGAAAAACATTGAGACCCATGGCATTGAGAGCATGATAGATAACGCTGACAAGCATGTGTTTGACACCAGGCCCATGACAATTAATGAATATATCATAGGGAAGCTTTGAGGATGAAGTAGATACATAGCGGGGTGCAATTCCATCAAAAGTAGGCGTAATCTCATTATCTGGTTGCCCGACACTGTCGTAGAAGTAGATGTTTTTTTCATGGGATTGGAATGAACCCAACATAGAGAACGAAAGCAGGGTTTGTACTGGGGAGGTGAAGTGTTTTAAAAAACTTGGTAAGAGGAGAGGGTGTAATAGGGATAAGAAAGGAAGCCCTGGTTGTGATTTGTATACGAAACTCCATGGAAGGAACACAGAAAAATAAACCCCCCAGTAAAAAGAATTGGTTTGAACCGAACACATAAGAAAAAAACACGACTCCGTGTTGGGAAGGGTGGACCTAAGTAATAAAGGTAATAAGTGTGAGCGACTGGTTTTACGTAATTAGTTTAGAAAACAGCATGGAAGGGACGACCCAACAACCTATAAAGAAGTGGTAATAGTCTTTAGTATTTCAAATACTCCTCCAAATCAAAGAAATTTATCTGATTTAACAGCGGTGTTGAAAAAATTAGAATTAACAAGGTGGTTAAGATTGCAGAGGTAATGATGGACAATCCCAACCAGTTTGTGCAGATTTTCCTAATGCAGGGTAGTTGGAGATTGAGATAAATTTGATGTCTGTTTATGATTTTTTTCCCCATAAATTACACCTGTGCCTAAATGGAAGTTTTAGAGCAGGGTATGAACATGCAACAAAATATAAAGATATGTTTATTAAATGAAAATTTCAAATTCCAAAACTTGCGCGCACACAACAAAATATGAAGATATGTGGTCTCGCTGGACTGTGAAAATGCCTTGGTAACTTTCACATATGCAATTGGTAAAGTGGATTGTTGTTAGATGTTATCTTTGCAAATCCCTCACAACCGTCTATACAAAATATGGGAGATTACAAAAGGCACATGAATAGTTTGACATCCTTTTCGACGTAATTTGCAACTCATGTGCAATTGCACATGAGTTGTAACTTACGTCGGTAAGGACAACATTATTAAATTTTTGGAGGTGTAATTTAATGACGAGTTCAAGTAAATGGTGGCTCAAAGATAAACCCAGGTTTGGGATAGGATATCAATGCCAAACAAATATGTGTCATTGATATAGCAGTAAATACACTATTTAAAACCTTTCTCAAACACACCTTAGACTTAAATTTATAGTTTTCCAGTACACTTGGAGAAAGTTTCAGCATCTCTTAGGCGGCCATGGTCAAAACTGCATTTAATACTTGCTCGAAAACCTGCATTTTGCATGCCTGAATTTCGCTGGAGAGCATAACAATGGTTTGTTGGTTGGATTTTTAATTAGAAGCGAAGTCTATGTAAATTTAAAATTGTTTTATGTTTTTTGTGATGGGGAGGAGCCAAAAATCATGGTTTATATGTGTCTTGTTGTAAGAAAGAAGAGATTTACATACGTTCCCTTAATATTTTCTCCACCCTTGGTCTTCCTCCCTCAATCCCCTTCCTCACCACCTCTCTTCCTCCTTCAATATTTAACTACTTCGAATTTAACATTTTCGACATTTCCCTTGCACACAGTTCACATGCGACTTACTTGGTAATGGAAACATGGAAACATGGACTTGTTGAGTGTGGCGGAACATTATTTTGCCCTCAGTTTGAGTGCTCAAAACTTGTACGCATCATTGCAAAAGTACTTGAAAAAATCAAGGCATGAGGCATTTACTTTGAAGAAGGCATTGCTGGAAAGTGTCAAATTCCGTGGCTTAACTTTACAGGTTGCCGAATTTTAGATATTTTTGTAAGTCCTAGATATTTACTATTTTAGATATTCATCTTTGACTCCACATCATTTAAATGACATTTTAGACTTGGCAATAACCATTCTTTGGTGCCCTTGCTTTTGGGAGTGGCCTGCCTGAGACCATCATGAGTGAAATCTATTTCCTTACTTCCCTAACCTACGTAGTGAAGGAGAGCCCAGTAATGAAAGCATGGACTTGTTGAGTGTGGTGGAACATTATTTTGCCCTCAGTTTGAGTGCTCAAAACTTGTATGCATAGTTGCAAAAGTACTTGAAGAAAGCAAGGCATGATCAGGTTATTATTGACAGAGGTGTCGCTCATGTAGAAGAATCCCAAACTCCTCTGTCAGAGGAAGAGTGCAGGGCAACAATAGATGAATTGTGTCCTAACAGATTTAAGAAATCCATTATGGAAACACTCTAGCAGAAGATATGACTTAAATCGACAAAAAACATTGCATTAATTTTGTGAAGGACCAAGAGAAATCTGATTCTCAAGCTTGACTACAGAAGACACAACTGCCAACTCTATGTCGGTCAATTTGTTGTAAACAGTCTCAAACTCTTTGAAAATCTCACCAATTAGGTCAATCCTTTTCTTGTCAATAAGAATGTAGAGAAAATTTAATGTATAAGGCTGAAACTTGACATCATTTGTAATGTCTTCGAGAATACCCCTTTTTTTCTCGTCTGGTATGATTGGATTAACAAGGAAATTAAAAAAAACCTTATTGGTTATGTATTGAGAGAGCTTATCGATGTCTTTATTGATAGCACCTAGGAACTTCACAAATTGGGCCAGTTCTGCTAGGGTTGTGGCATATGACCCCGCAGCGCTGTCTTGCATAACAATACGAGTTCTATTTTTGCGAGCCACTTGAGAAACTTTGGAAGGGAAGGCACTGTGTGTTTTGAAGAGCCTTGTCCCAAAAAGACCAGATTTTAAGGATATATGGTAGTTTGATCCGTTAGCCCCTTTCAAAAGGGCTCTCACAGATGGCGCACACTAGACTTTCAGGGCCATGGGACACTATTTCAATTATTCCATCTAACAAAAAATAGAACCAAATCTTTGGAGATCATGTATCCACCTAGAATTTTTTGTCAGATCGTGTGAAGAAGCAATGTTAATTAAGCGCTAAAGAATTTTCTCTAGAATTCAATTACTTTCTGAAGAATCCGATGCAATTCTAAACGAGTTGCAATTTACGCTGGAGAGGATAACAATGTTTAGTTTATTGGAGTTGTAATTTTTCTATTTTAAGTTTGTGTGATGGGGAGAGGACAATATAGTAACTTCCAACAAAAAAACATTGCCTACTATGCCTTGATGGATGTCCGTACGCTGCTATAAACCTCGTATTTTGTTATGGACCACAATGTCTCTTGACGATGACCATGTCTTCTGTAAGATACAATTATGATATTCATTTAAAAGATAACATGTTGTATCATTTGGTTGAACACTTTGCGTTTCTTTACAAAAGTTCATATTTTGGCATTTAAATGTTCCCAAAGCGTAGACAACAATCCCATTTTGTCAATATCCTTCAATCACTTCATTCCATGAGATGACATATCTCTAGGGAATTTTATGTTTGGTGGGTAGATGAGATTAAGAAACCTACCAATGATACCCAAGATGTTGTAGCCGAAGAGCATCTCCACGCTTTTTATAAACGAGGCTTCCATCTTTGTGTTCTTATCCATCCGATTCTACTCCCGTTGTACATATTTGTCAGCTTTTGCAACCGCTTGCACCACTCAGGTACAGAGAGTGGTTTCCTGTTTACATTTGCCAACATACTCCTCGCCTTGTTTCACCATATGCAACAAACAGGGCTCCAACTCAATTAGTTTAAATTTGCCAAAGTACTCCCAACCTGTACCAAAATATAGAGGAATTTTGTTAGATATAGTTGCAAATGTTTTGATAGACATGTATGCAGAATGTGGAACCTTACATAAAGACATGTGAACTGTTTAGCAAAATGTAACTTATGTTCTTCGCTCAAACATCTATCATAGATCATAGAATATATTTTACATCCAAACCATATTATACACATAAAATTCAAGCACTCTCCGACGTAACTTGCAACTCATTTGCAATTGCTAGTTATATGTGTATGAAAATGCTTATGTTGGATGACTCTAGAGAACTGTAGGTACAAAAGAGACGACCCACTTTTCACATGGTGGTGAGCAGGTGAACACATTTTAAAAGCTAACAAGGGTTTATGTTTTGTGTTTGGTTTTTCCAAACTCGAATAAGTGTACTCTTCTAGATTCAACTGTGAAATTAGGGTTCTCGAACACTAAATATCTTCTCATTCATATGGTATAAGGAGGTTTGAATCACTGGGTAGGGTATGTGTATTTCGTAGCTCGTAGCTTAAGCATAGAGTAGTTAAGAGAGATACGAAAGTTTGAATTGTAAAAGTAGGGTATCTTTGTTTTGTAGTTTAAACACTCGAGTAAATAAAATAGTCTTATGTGTTGGAAAAGGTTATTTTGTAGGTAGGGTCAAGTGTACAAGTTACTATAAACTAATTTTAGTAATGGGTTATTTATTAATCATGAAATTGTATTATTCTACAATGTTTGTGTATTGTTGATAATTGGTTTAGAGAAGGCTCTTATTGGTGTGTTTCCCTATTTTTTGGTCATTACTCACTGTGTTACTCTTTTTTTTCTCTATCATCCTCTTTTTTTCTCTATCATCCTCTTGTTTTCCAATGTGTTATGGTATTTCCCAACGAACCATACAATTAAGGTTTTAGTTTCTCCAAAATCATGTGTATATAGTTTTAGATCCCCATGATTGTAGCTATATGGTTTTAGAGGCTTTTGTCATGTGCACTTTTATGACCCTTCTTTGGGTCCCTATGTGTTTTGGGGCCTACTTTATTAGTTTTCCTATTGTGTGTTGGTTAGCACATTAATAAGGTTTTGATTTAAATTTAAAATGTGTGTGTGTGTGTGTGTGTGTGTGTGTGTGTGTGTGTGTGTGTGTGTGTGTGTGTGTGTGTGTGTGTGACACCTCCCCCTCCTCCTCCCATATAGACTATATGATGGCCTCTATATAGACTGTAAATTGTAGTCGCACCTACACCTAATGGCTTAAGCCGTTGTTCCCATTTATTCGCTGACCCATTACGTAAAAGGTACGTCGTTCAGTGCTACATTGACCCTTGGCTATAGACTATAGACTATAGACTATAGTGATGTGTGTCAGATATAGCCCCACACCTCGACCAATTGATTGTTTACGTGCATCTGATTCTAGGTCTATTGCACTCCCTTTCCTAGGGTTCTTTTCACCTTTGCCTCACGGTACTTGTACGGTATCCATCATTGAGGAATAATTGGGCTTAGAGGGTGGTCCCCCCCAATTCAAACACTTCGCGTTTTACTTTACTGGGAAGAATTGAACAATACCGGAGATCTCCCTACTATAGTTATAGAAGTCAATGGGGGGACTAATGCCCTCCTATTTATATATGGGAACTCTAACTATATAACTACAATCCCATAGAGAATCCAGGTGCCATACCATAAAAATCTATTTATTCAGTATAGGGCGCCATAGAAATCTCTTTGTTCAGTATAAGGCCCATAGAAATCTATAGGTATAGGCCCCAGAAAATAGAGAAACTCTATAGGTCATCGAGGATATTTGGATGATACTGGAGGGCAGCCCTCCACTCTCTGTAGATATGGAGAGTTCTATAAAGAGGGGCTTCCATCTCGATTTATTTCTAAGGCCTGAATGAGACTATATGGAAATTGATAAATGATCTCAGTAGCAGACTCCTCTCCTGTAATTTAGTGCCCTCGTTAGCCTACATGCATAAGTATATGGATGTCATTTCGCCTATGATGATACATAATTATTTCCAATGTTTCTCTTGTTGACTTCGAGGAACCAACACCAGTGATAGAGAAAACAACAGTTTCAGGTCGAGATCCCATGTCATAACTTGATCTGGAAAAAGTAGGGGTACACTTGGATGTCTCATGCGCTCATTTCCCACAAGCTAATCAGGCCAGACTCCCCTTAGTCTCTAGTTTAACCCACTCACCCCACCCCATAGAGATCTTAAGATTTCATAGGGGGCTTCTCTTATCTTATATACATGATATGCCTAATGACTGGTTTGGTTGTATCACGAGTACTTGGTTGTATCACGTATGGTTTAGATGGCTCGACCGACTAGTTTCAGATGTGGCTATGATAGCTATGATCCATTGGTTAGATTAGAGAGAAGCGAGGCCTAATGTAGATAAACCTTATTTACATAAGGCTTGACTAGTAAATGACATGACTATTGACTCTATATGGCTCGGCTTCCCTCGATATAGTTGTTAGCGCATAGAGAATGGAGGGACATCATACACTCCCTATAGAGATATGCGTCGACCCCTGGCCAGGGCCAAACTAGTTGCCTTCAGCCTCCTTATCCCTATACCTATACCTGAGGAACTATTCCCTATCTATATAGGGTATGGGGGAGTGCCCCATATCTAACTAGGACAGAGATAGGCCTAAATGAGACTATGTCATTCTAGGTAGATCATATCTACTTCATGAGATTCGTTTCAAACTAAAGAGAACAGACCGTTGGTATACTTGAGTTGAGATCGAAACTAAATAAAATAGACTGTCACTTGAGTTCAACCAACCGACTATTGTATTACACATATGATATATGGGGTGGGTGGGGCACTCAAGATCGAATCGAGGAGAGGAACTCGTCTGAGATCTATCTCTACCCTCTAGATCTTGGCCCCATATTTAAACTCTTTCAGAGGACTAGATTAGATGGGTCGGGCCCCTCTCTCTATATATAAGAGAGATCTACTTAAATACTAGATACAACCCCCTGAAGTCTTTGTCCTATATAGATGGGGATGGGCTTCATTGGCACTCGATTGATATTGATATACAGTGGGCCCTTATCTAGACTCTATATTGGGGTGGGGGCACCCTCTATGGATGTATTTATGGCGACCCCATCTATATATCTCACTTTACTTGTTAGTCTCACTTGTTGGATGGCAATCAAGTCCCAAAGCCCCCAAGATCTGAACTAGTTGGCCCTAGATCTAAACTATATGGGATCTCTAGAGGGGCCCTATTCGATGTATAGAAGGGAAGGGGGGAAGGCCTCCCGATCAAGCCCTACCTATTTAATTGAATTAGCGGAGAAACTATAGCCCATATGGACAATCCTATATGTGAGGGCCTCCTCCCCCTATATAGATGGGGATGGGCTTACCTATCTATAGTAGCCCTCAGCTAATTGAATTTATAGACCAAAGCAAAACATATAGATATTGGGGGCCTCCTCGCCCCATATCCAACTCTATAAAGGGGGAGTGGGTCGGGGCGCAAAACCTGTAGTCTAAAGGTGGTCAAGCGCATCACATATAATAAATTATCTCTATCTCTATCTCTATCTCTATCTCTTTCGACTGCTAACTCAAATGATTCTATCGGTTGAGAATCAAGTGGAGTGGTTTGCTCACCCTCTTCACAATCACTCAATGATAGGGGAGAGATGACCTTCCTCCATCTCAACTATTCTATTCATATCAATTAGTTACTAGTTGTTGCAACTGTATTACATGTTGCCCTATATGGAGTCTAGCGTTGGTGTTCAACGTACTGGCGGATATATATATATATAGCTCGTTTATGAGTTTTTACATTAATGATACGGTCTGTGCATCGTCCCTACCATGATGAATTCCATTTCTCCGGTAATGATATGATATATTTCTTCATCTCAAAGAAGAAAGAGATCTCAGAATTAGACCAGAGCATGAATTGGACCGAGCATTCCTTTCTATAGGCTTGGCCCTTACCTCATCACCATCGCCATCACCATCACTTTCTAATGAATTCACCTGGAATGCCTATCTATCTGTATCTTGTAGAGACCTTTGTGTCAATTAAAACACTTAACTGAGGTAATCTCATGTGGAGTTTCCCCTGCCCCTACCTTGAACTAGATAGGCATAGGAAGTTGGGGTTAGTGTTCTCTTTGAAACAAAAATAGAGTTTAGTTGATGAGATGTTAATGACACTTCTAATTCTGAGGACATTGATCCAAAGCTCGGTTTGTGCGCTATTTTTACTCCCTACCAAGACGAAATGTGAGGTAAATGATAATCATATCATTATTACATATGTGATATTGATTGATCCATAAATCAACATCTCCCGTTGAGCCCATAGATAATACTCTCCCTTGACCCCACCTTTCAATAGAGGTGTGTAATATCCCCTTCCCATTCGAAGACCTTTGGCCTATTTTGTCAACTCGACGGCCAAAGGAAAAATATAAGGGTGGCTTAAGTTATATTTAATTATTATAAAGTGCCATTAATAAAAGAAAAAAATATATAGAGCACTTATAATAATTTATATGACTTAATAATTATTAAATCAAGGATGGAAAAGGCCCAAATATAAATTGTTATCCATCCTAGGTGAAAAGGCGACTTGCCTTAGAAGGGGGAATGGGAACATAGAAAGGATAAATGCCCATTTTACTATGTATTTCCCCTAGAAAAATGCGACTTGCATTAGGAGGGAAAAAGTTGTTGGAAAAAGCATTTTATATGGGAAAATATTAAATGCTTGCATAGGGAAAATCCTTGGGAATTAATTGGATATTGTAGAGGTTGTTTTGGGTCTCTTCTTCCTTTATAAGGAGAAGTCGACTTGAAGGGAAAGATATTCCATACCATTTGATATTTTCTAATTTGTGTCTTAAGCTTGTAGCTTATGCATATTCTTTCATGTGCAACTGTTGTTTGCAAATATTCAGCTTGTGGAGTAAGATCCCACGGGAACCCTACTTTAGTGGTGAGAGATCCATCCCTAGCTAGTAGGGCATTCTTCGGTAGTGAGAGATCTACCCTAGCTTGTCAATTTTGGAGCTGAATTGATGCCCTAAATGTGCTGGGTGACCTACTTTTTAGGGAAAAATTAGGGTTTCGTGTTTGCTGTGTGAAAACTATTTTTGGAATATTATTCTTCATATTTTTGTGGCCCAAGATCCAAAGTTTCGGCTCATTTGGACTTCTCTAGCAAAAGATATTAATTTTAGAAGTTTTCCACTGTTTAGGGTACGCTGTAAATTTCTGGCAGCATTCTGTTATTTGAAAAATTCTAAAAACAGTTCTATAATATCAGTTATTGTATTAGCAAGCTCCATTTAAAATTTCAAGAGATTTGAGCAAGTATTTTTGGAGTTATCCATTATTTTCTGTTCGCTGCCCTAGATTTAATTTTCTGCAAAAATCATATTTTTGTTTGGCTGCAATTTGTCTATATTTTGCATATTTAAAGTTGGGATTGCCTAAAATCCGTCTAGGGGCTAAAAAATTTCCATTGGGGACATTACAAGGTGGTTGAACGCCACATATAGATAGGGGGACCTCGTCTCTATACGGTATGGTTTAGTTGCCCCCCCCCAACCCAAGCCCATTCCCATCTATAAAGATTAGATATGGGTGGGGCAGCCCTGATGGGATGCTCTACTATTAATATGGCTGGAGGAGGGACCGACTTACTATATTTAGTTGCATTTATGCTTTGAATTACTGATTAGAGTAGAGCATCCGGTCAAAATTACCTTGATAGGATTATTCCCCAGTTGAGCCCCAGCCGAAAACAAAACACCCTTTGCTCAGCCCTAATCAATCAATAAATAATGGGTGACTAACATAGTTCATTACAAATAGACAAAGTATGTTCGATTGGCTCGGGATTTCCAAAGGACAGTTGAATGAGTGACTCATGAATGTTGTCAGTATTTTTTCCTATCAGCTCCTCAAGAAATCAATAGCAAGAAATCCTCCTCACCATGATATGGACTCCGAGTTTCTATGGTAGAGCACGAGGGCCCCTATCTAACTATGGGGGACCCCTCAGATATACCAGATATAGATAATATATAGAGAGGGGGCATAAAGAAGATGAGATATGATAAGATAAGATCTATAAGAGGGGGAGGGGGCTCCCCTCTATTCTATGGAGGAGGGCCCGCCCCGTCCCCGACTGCCCTATAGATCTCTTTGGTGACCCAGTTCTCTATATAAGGTGGCCTATCTAAATACGGGGCAATCGACCCCATATTTGGAGAGGGGGTTGAGGTCTTCCCTCTCCCACCCCGGCGGGCCCCCTATCTAAATATGGGGCACCCCCCTTTATCTGGATAGGTGCCCCCCCACCCCCCCTTCTATAGATATAGGGGCCATATAGATCTTATATCTTCTCTAGGGAGCAACTAAACTATAATTATGTTGAGGAGGGCCCCTTATCTAATCAGAACTATGGGGTGGGGGGCGCCCTATATATAGATCTCGTCGATGAGACTATTTATATGATATGTTCATGCCCTACATATAGAACTGAGGCCAAGGGGGATGACGACTATAGTAGAGTAGAATAGAGTTAGTCGACACTTCACTGTAGAACTATGGGTGACCTACTCTACCTACTAGGTCAAGAATATAAAGCTCAGGTAATTTATGTGTGTGCCCTGGCTGCCCTAGAGAGATAAGATAGTTTAGGGAGGGGGAGGCACCCACCTAGATCTATAAAGATGGGGTTGGGGGTCTGGGGGGTTGGGGTCGGGGGTCACCCTATCTATATATGGGGTGCCCCGGATGACCCCTATATAGATAGGGAGGCCATAGATTTCTATTTGGGGAGGGGGAGATGGATGGGTCACTTGTCTAACCCCAATTATTCCCCCTATATAGACTCTTTATATGGGAGAGAGGGGGCGCCCTATTTATATATTTTATGGCCCCATATCTATCTATATGGGATCTATTGGTGTGGGATGGATTGATGGTCCAACAAATTGAGTTAGGTCACTTGTCAAGAAAAAATAATGTAACATTTATTCCTTAGATTATATCGTTACAACAAAAAACTATAAGTTATGAGTCATTTATATTGTTGCACTAGATAAAGTCTTGAGCTAAATACGAAGTGCAAGTGTATTAGGCCAAATAAAGGGCTTTATTATTCTATTGATGATTATGTGTTTTGGTAAATCTCATCATAAGTTTGGGAGATATATATATGTCTTGATCCCTTTATAGAATAGTAGAGTGTAGTATGGTGCTCATCACATCAATAAGGGTGTGGGGAGGCAATCCAACCCAAATGTACAAACCTTTTTTAGGTCAAAGGCACCACGGTAGGGTTTTAAGTAATCAAAAGATAATATCTAAATTATTATTCAGTTATTTCAAGATTTTAGATCAAAAATAAAAAGTGTAGACAGTAGTAAACATGAACAAGAAGAACAAACAAGTATAAAATCCCATATGATAGGTTTAGCACTTGTATTTGTATAGCTACATGGGAACCTATCCAAAGTAAACTTATAGGTCCTGATAGATTGTGAGTAACTTGACAACAGTGTGATCCACCTCTACACACCACATGAGCTCCATGTCACGCCTTCTAGCTCCAGATTCTATTCTTCTCTCCAAACTTAATTGCAATTTGTCAAAATCTAGTTAGCATAATATTCAATATTCAAATTTTACAATAATTTAGTATTGTCCTTTGTAGACACAAAAACATTCACATAGTTCTATTACATTATGTCCCAAAGTATGCTATTATATGCATGATTCCTAAACAATAAAACTAGACATCAATAATACTTGTTTTTACTTTACATTGACATTGTTTTATATTTTCATGATTTCATCCTCTACTTTTCTAGAATTTTCCATTTACTTTTGGACATCACACAATGTGTTACTAAACCGAGCATTTCCTAATTCAGATTTGAAGCTTTCTGGAGATAAGCACCCAGTAAGGGACAATAACAACTGAAGTTGGCATCCCCATGTGGGTGCTTTTGTCCCTTCACTTGTGTTCTTATATTTTAAAATGGCACACCACTTGTTATCTTTTCTAGACTTATATTGATTACTTTGGGTTGGCTTTTAAGGTTGTTAATGTAAAAATTCAAGCAAAAGAATCAGTGTGTGTGTGTGTGTGTGTGTGTGTGTGTGTGTGTGTGTGTGTGTGTGTGTGTGTGTGTGTGTGTGTGTGTGTGTGTGTGTGTGTGTGTGTGTGTGACATACTTAAACATAAAGGGAAAACCAGAGGGAAATAAGCAAATTACTACTAAAGACCTATTTAGCAACTAAGGAAACTACTCTTGGGCAAGGGACTACATTTGGACTTCATTATTCACTGCATAGGAAGGGGTAAATTATGAATTCCATGACACACATTACCTTAGGGGAAAAGTAGTTTTATAATTTTATCTTGGTGCCAATTACACGAGGGAAACCTAGCTTCAAGTGACACATATTCTATGGCGCGCACACACACACACACCAAAACTATATAAAGTCTTAAATGTAGTGCAATGCTCAGTGAAAATCACATTGGGGTGACCACCAAGGTCAGTCTGACTCAAGAATTTACATATTTTATTTAGTCTAATGTGTGATCGAGTCTTGTACAAGTAACTAGGGATTATTTTGTAGGTACAAGTGTGATACAAGAACCATACAATGAAGTGGATGAGACACAAAGTGAAGTAAATATGACATTATCATGCACTTAAAGAACAAGATCCACATCTATCACTATGACATTAGCTCCCAATTTGGACATATGCACCCGATCTAAACACTAATTCTAGGAGATAATGTCCAAACCTAGGTGATATTATCCCAACACAACTTCTAGATCATTGTTTTCCAGTGGAAGCATACACAATTCAGACTGAGCATATTCCACCATCAATCCATCCTAGATCCAATCCAAACAACCAGATATCAGCTAAATCACTCCTATCCTCTTATTGGTTACACTTTCTCATCATTGTATGTCGATATATTGCATGTATTTGATATATCTAATTTTACTTTAGTCCTCTTATTGACATTTAATTTTGTCAAATCATTTGGTGAACCCAATTATCAAATTGTGTGCATCATATCTATTTATTGCATCTCGTGGCTAGGGCTTCTCATCAATTTATTGTTAAAAATCTTAATGACCTAAATATGTATACATTGTTGACCATCCTGAAAACTTGGATCTCTTGTTATATGTTGCTCATGAATAGGCACACCAATTATCTGAGTCAACCCCTTTGGTTACTTATGTGATGGCCATTGAGGCTCCCATACCTACTATTATATTTTCTTCCCCCCCCTACCAATACCGGTGTATCTACCATCCATGTTCCTATTCCCAAACCGAACATTTGTTCTATCATTTCTCATATCCAACCTAGAACCTCTTCAAGCACCCATGCCTTAGAGTCTATGTACTATGATTTATAGGCTCAGATTTGTCAATTAAACACACTTATTCTTCTTCTTCTCCCTCTCTTGATTCCTCACTTCTCCTAGATAGTTCTCTTGCACCTAAGGTTTCTTCTTACCCACTTCCCCCAATTTTGTTTCACCCAAGTTTCCTCTTTTTGACGGTCATGGAGATCCAAAAGAGAATCTTAGATCATTTCATGTTGTATGCTTGGACTACGCATTTGATGATACATTATTGAAAAAGTTGTTTCCTAGGAGTTTACATGAATATGATTTGCTATGGTTCTATGACTTACCTCTACACTCTGTTAGATCTTTCTCTCCTCTAGTGAATCTATTCTTGGCACATTTTTCTATGAACATTAGAACTAAAATATCATATTCACAAATGGATAAAATGAAACAATGATTTAATGAGCATCTTAGTGACTATGTTTTGTGTTACAAGATTAATCTTACTAAAATGAACAATGTATCAGTTAAATCTGAATTGCAAGGTCTATTTATCCAAAGTCTCTTTCCTCCTCTACAAGAATGTGTGCTCTTTTGTTATTTTCATTCTTTTAATCGTTTATGTCATACTCTTAAAGAACATGTAAACAAGTTATTTTCTATGGGAAATTATGGTGATAATACTTCCAATCAATCTAGTAGAAACTTCCAGAGCAAATTTACCTTTAAGAGAAAATATAATAAGCCTACGCCTACTATTAATGTTGTATCTCAACCAATAAAGCTCCAAATATAACCTACATGATGCATTTTTGCTAAAGTGCCATACCCGCCCCCATCTTGTTGCCTAAGCTCATTGAAAGCAATTTGATTTCTCTTCCATCCCCTCTTGAGTTAGATTCTAATCATCCTCATGGTAAAATTTTGGATTAAAAAACACACTATGATTTCATAGATGTAATGGACATTCTAATGATAGATTTTTTAAGCTTAGACACTTAATTTAGGACTTGATTGATACTAATGATCTCAAATTGCTTGAACCTAGTACTTATAAATCTAAAAATGACAATGATAGACTTAAGATTTTCATTAATCCATTACCCAAACATGAAAAAGCATTTCTTGAGTCTTCTTCTAATCATGCTTATCATGCAGTTCCTCCTCCATCATCTTCTGATCATCCTCTCAGGTTTCTTGTTGGTACTATTGATATTACCCCATTTGTTATTACTTTCACTAATGCAAATTTGATTTAACAAATATTGATATTTATAAAACCCTGATTACAGAGTCACATGTGATAAATAAATAATGAAGTATATTTGACCTAAGCAATAAGCTACATAAAACTAAAACCATAGGTGCAAGAGAAAGGGTAGAAGACTTAGCTGATTTCATAATTGATCCCGAAGTATGTTGGATTGGAAGATTAATGAACAAGAAGAGCAAACTATTGCAGCCACACAAAAAAAATTGTGGAACTGTTGGAATAAGCTGGACTAGGGCGCCTGGGCTAGGTCAGGGGCACCTAGGCATTGGAGACTTCTACTACATGCATGTGACTGCAAAAATGGTCAGAAACAGATTATTCTTGTGTCACACCAATGTCGCTAACCTTCGTTGTTGATCACCTGTGTGTCACACTATGTCCACATGATTCACATGCAACCTGAAAAACAAATAATCTCCTACAAAACCCCAAAACACATCAAATTCTAAAAAAATATGCAAATGGGGAGTCAAACTGACCTCGACTGTCACCTGACAAAGTGAACTTACAACTGAGCATTGCACGACATCTCTGACTCCATGTAGTTCTATTTGTGTGTGTGTAAAATTGTGCCCTAGGAGACTCTTATGCAAGATGCACTTGATAGCGAGCAATAACTAGATGTAACAATGTAGATAGATGTGTGGATGTCAAAATGAACCTTCCCTCCTATGCGTGTATGCAAAAAATGCAGTCTCTTGTCCCTTGAATGATAGCTAGATGGATGCTTTGATGCTCATATAATTCCTTTGGATGAAACCTTAGGTGGTTATAATAGATGCTTAGAGCTTGGTCCTTTATTATGATCACATAACTTTGTATTTATATGATTCCCTTGTTGGAATTTTGTAATTAACATCTAAAAGGCCAACCACCAAGAAAACAAGATGCCCAAAAGATAAAATAGGTGCAAAAGGGGTGAACAAGATACAAAGAGGTCAGGGGCACCCAGAGGGGACAAAGGAGCCTAAGCATTGGTGTCTTTTCTAGGCGCTAGTGTCCACAGTCAATAAAGATAAAGCAACGAATATCAGATTGGGTTATGGGGTGTGCAAGAACAAAGAGGAAACCAGAAAGACAGAAAAGAGGCCATAGATAGATGTCAATTACTAGTTTTCTCGCTTAGGAATCATATGAATAGTGGTATGTGATTAGGACCTAGCAATGTACCCAAATGCGTGATTTAGTGTCTACAATATTTTCATGCTTCTTTTTCATCACATAGACTTCAAATTGATGTTTATTTTGGTATTCATGTTGTTGAACATGTTATGGCGCATCCTACTTTCAAATGTAATGCATGTTCAATATAATTTCGTACGAGCTATTGGAATCTACATTATCTTGAATGACACATAGATCACCTACTTGTGGGCATGTGGTTCTCCCAATCACTTTTGGTCCTCTTACTATCTCTATGCCTTTCTCTATTAGATCCAAGGTTATACATTGTGACATGGTCTTAGGACTTCCTTAGCTTAAGGTTGCTAAATCAATTCCATTCGTAGTTCATTTATGTCTCAAGTTCATACATGAGCATTACATTGTCACTAGTTGAGGCATCCCACCATGTGGAATCCTTTATTTATGGCATTTATCACCCCCACATATTTAGTTTCTACTAACCCTAGTGCAACTACTTCTACACCTATTGATGATGGTCCCATGACTTTGACATACACTACTACGAAATTTAGAACTCCTATCACTCCTAGTACTAGATTACCTCCACATTTGGTTTTTGATTCTCGACCCTCAGACATCTTTATCAGTCCCATAGCCTACCTCATAGGACTAGGTCCCCACATAAGATACATGCTACACATGGTACATCTAGGCCCACTTCATGGTCTCATTCTCCACATACATGACACATTCCTACTTTGCATGTCATGACACATACACTTTCACATGACATTAGGTCCTTGGATCATATTCACATGCATTCCTCTTTCACATTAACAAATAGTGGGTCCTCATCCTCTGTCCTCATTAGATAGATCACTATGACATCTATAATTTTTGGGTCATATAATTCCCCTTTGCTACCCAATGACACATTCTTGTTCTAGGTTCAAACATGACAATTGAGGGCACACTTACATACATGAACATCACTTTGTACACATACACACTAGGGGAGACCTTGCTTCCCTTCCATAGTCATAGGATGTCATTTTATATTAATACTAAAACATTCAAATATTTGTAAAAATATTAAAACATTAGCTTAGATTTTGGTTGGATGTATTTTTGCTTATTTATACTCTTTCATGTTGCATTTAGCCTATCATGTTAGTTTGACCTTCATAGTATGTTTTATACTTTTACATGTACACATGCACATTTATATGAAAATTTGAGGTGAATGTAGTATATATGCAGGTTATCACATGATACATGATGTTTGATATTGTTCTCTACTAATACCACTGAGGCTCCTAGGGGCATCTACCTTCCCCACCTTTCCACATTCAGGTGCTCTATCTACTACTTTCATTTCTATTCCATTCAGATATATACATTGTGACATACTATTCCTTATTCTAACAAGATAATGGGGTGCTTCATGTGTAACATTTGTCTTATAAGCTTACTTTCAACTATGGTTATCTACTTATATTATTTGTTTGTGTCTTGTCTTCAATGATTGTGACTTATTTTCCCTTATTTGTGGGATATGCCCTATGATTTCTTGTTTGTTTTCTTGTATGGCCTTAAAGGCCTTGAATGTCTTATGACATCTCGAGTGGTGTCCCATGTCTTACACTAGCTACTATGTTGTCCTCTTGAAGTGTTATTGTGTGTTTAGCTTATTTCTATTACATTATGTCATGATTAACACTTCTTGCTTGTTTTCTTTCAATTATTTTGCATGTGTCATAGTTGTTACCATGCACATACCTTATTACCCCTATAAGAATCCTTCTTTGTACGTGCATATTAGATTCAGGTTCTCTCATTTGGGTCTTGCTCAATTTTGATCCATCTCACACACCCCAAATGAGGGGAGGACCATCAGGTGATTATTTCACCCTCTCAGTAGTTCAAAAATTAGAGACAAAATTGTACATAGAAGAATTGGGTAGAACAAACACTCGAAAAAATGGTTTAGGAATCATACATGGCCCAAAATCAATGGAGGGACAAACTCACCCATTTAGTCCCATAGTAATGTGGGTGCTATTGTCCCACCTTGGACATTTTTTTCCAAGGAAAAAACAAGTTGTTTGACAGTTGAGCACAGTCTCTTAGTGACATATTTGCACATAATCCAGCAACATACATTTTTTTGAGTTTACTATCCAAAACAAAGGAACAAAATCAGTAACATGTTTCATAATTTGGGTAAAGGAACTAACTAATTTTCTTTCTCAAATCACATTTTTCTTAATTTCATATGATATCTAATGAGAAGTGACATCTTGGGAATATGCAGGAAAATGATATGTTTGGAATGAAGGGTCATATGTGACCACATACTATTGGGTCGATTTGACATATTTGCAGTGGTACTTACCCATGGGTTTTGGGGTAGCTTCATGAATGGAGGGGAAAATTTGACCACTCTCCCAACACTCTTTCTATGGTGGAAGGACACCTAAATATTAAGAGTATTCACATTGGTTTAGGAACTGATCACTCCCAACCCCTCTAACCATCTTCAAGACAAAGTTCTCTAAGGTAACAATACATAGGGACATTCTATCCTTCCTCTCTCAACATTTAGATGTAATCTAACCATGATTCACTTGTTTATTTTTACAAATTCCCACACATAGAATTTTGATTTCTCTAAGTTAAAGTTCAATTTCATATATTGTGAACATTGACTACACTTTTCTTCTTTTGGAGGTTCATCTTTATCCTAACAAAAGGCAACACAATTGAAAAAAGGAACAATCTCAAGAAAAGAATGCTCATGTAAAGGCAATATTTGGCTACAAATGCAAGTATATTTTTCACTACACGCACTAGTCACCCCTAAGGTTATTATTTACACTTAGAATCCATGATACACACCATACAATTTCCATTTGACCATGTTATCAACTACAATCTCCTTCGACTCTCCACAAGGTACACTCTTCATCCCGACTTTATGCTACCAAATATTCATTCACTATCATAAAGTGGGGGAAATGTAGACACAAAAATATGCACTTGGTTCTATTACATTATGTCACAAAGTATGCTATTAGATGCATGATTCCTAAGCAAGAAAAATACATATTGATAACACTTATTTTTACTTTACACTAAAATTATTTTTATCTTTCCATGTTTTCGTCCTCTATTTTTTTGGAATTATCCCTTTATTTTGAACATCACACAATATATTACTCGGCCGAGCATTTCTTTATTCATCTTTGGAACTTTCTAGACATAAGCACCCAATAAGAGACAATAGTGGGTGACATTGTAGTCCCCTTATGGGTGCTTCTATCCCTTCACTTACATTATTATATTTTAAAATGACATGCCACTTGTTATCTTTTCTAAACTTGTATTGATTACTTTGGGTCATATTTCAGGGTTGTTAATGTTGAAACTCAAGCAAAACAATTACATATATGCACATGGCATAATTATACATAAAGGACAAGTAAGAGGGTAACTCAGTAAGCTACTACTAAGGACCTATCTACTAACTAAGAAAACTACACTTGGGGCAAGGGACTGCATTTGGACTACATTATTCACTACATAGGAAGGGGAAAATTCTGAATTCCATGACACACATTACCTTGTGGGAAAAGTACTTGTAGCATGTTATCTTGATGCAACTTGCATAAGGGGAACCTAGCTTCAAGGGACACATATTCTAATCACACACACGCTAGAACTACATAGAATCTGAAATGTAGTGCATCGCTCAATGAAAATCACATTGTGGTGACTACTAAGGTCAACATAACTCAAGCATTTGCATATTTTGTTTAGTCTAATGTATGTTTTAGTCTTGTACAGGTAGCTAAGGTTTGAATTACAGGTACATGTGTGATAGGATAACCCTATAATGAAGTGGATGTGATAAAGAGTGAAGTAAAGACACCACTATCAGACATTAAAAGAACTAAATCCACATCTATTGCTAAGACACTAGTAGCCAATTCAAACACCAATGCACTAGAATATATTATCCATACATGGGAGATATTACCCCAGTGCAACTTACAAATCATTGTTTTCCAAATGAAGCATACACAGTTAAGACTGGGCCTGTTCCACCATTACTTCAGCCTAGATCCAGTCCAGATAGCCAAATATCAACTAAGTCACTCCTATCCTCTTATTGGTTGCATTTTTTCATCATTGTGTGTTGATAAATTGTGTTTCCGATATATCATCTTTACTCTAATCCTCTTATTAAGAGTTTTTTTTGTTCAACCTCTACAATTATGTATATTAATGATGTAGAGGTTGAACAAACTCATAAAAACATACAAACAAATAGATTCATCACTTTCAAACTATTCAATTTCTCTAACTCTTCACTAGGCAGTTATTAGGCCAAAAGACCAAAACTCATGACAATATGGATTCATGGGCTATTCCCACTTTTCAAACTTCCCTCACACTCCAATCCCTACTAAAAATACATCCATGATTGAATCAAAAAACAATTTCATCAATTTCACCTTTTTCTTGCTCATACAAGAGCTACTAGCCCTAAATTCATTCAAGCTTTGTTGTCTAGAGAAATATACAAACACTCAAAATATTATGAACATATTTTTAGATACCATTTATGGGCCTTATGCTTTTCACAAAGTTTTAAATCTTGTCTTTGAACCTATTGTTAGGAAATTAGTGCTCTCATATCTATTTGTTATATTGTTTCAACAATATATTGTTTGTAGAATTGGTTAGATCCATATTCCATTAAACGGGTATGTTGTTTGGAAGACTTCCTATTTCGTAGGAATTGGTTATCCTATTGTAATGGCTATAAATTAGCCAAATTCATTATGAAGAAATATACAGAGAATTATTAATGTGTTAGACTCCTCCATTTCTTTCATCTGGGATTAGAGCGAAGTCAAGAAGAGGCATAAAATGAAAATCATATTTTGATATGTCAAATGGGCATTTCCATTGCATTACTTCCCTGAGGAATGAAACTCCATCTTTGCAACGTTTTCTAGATTTATTTTTGTTCTTGCTCGTGTACATGCAATGTGCTATTCACCAAGAAGTCCAACAAGAAAAACTTCTCTATTGACGGCCCTTTCTACTCCAGATATGACTGAACATTTTTCCTGTATCAATTTTAATTATTCTCCGTAGAGTGTTGCTCCTAGAATCAACAGAGGCTTCTAATCTACTAGCTTATTACTTTGCTAGTGATGTGCCACAATTCAGATTTGTTCGAGCTTGTGAAGCGCTTCAAGCATTTTGACAGTTAATACATTCAATCATTCATGTATTTACCATTTTGCACTTTCTTACATTAAAATCTATTTACTCTGTTGCGTTGGCATAGTTGGATTCTGTCATCACCAATCCGACACTATGATAATTCTTCACCAGGAACTCCTCGTGCTATGATTATTTACTAATGCACAACCTTTAGTTTGGTGGATGTAATATGGAAACAAAACAACAACCGAACACAAGAATACCATCGACTATGATAAGACAGAATGATGACAAATCTGAAATATCAAAGTAAATTATAATATTAACATGAAATTGTTACAATCTCACCCATGAGGTACTTCAACAAGACTATGGGAGAAACTTTACAATTACACCTCTCGATGGCTTCTTCAACACACCTTTAACTGATGGCTTCCTTTGCACACTTCCTACAATATTTCTCACTACTTCTTTCTATGCTAAATGAGGGGGGTGGCCTCTCTATTTATAGAACTTCCAGGCTTATCCATCCTATCTCTAAGATAGGATAAGAAATCCACTCTGACGAATCATATTCCATACCTTAACTCTTATCTGTACATGTAAGCTTATCTCTTAAGATAAGATAAACCTTATCATTTTACATGGGTTCCACATTTTTAGACTTTTTACAAATAAAATACACAAAATATTTATGACCTCACTCCTTGTCCTTATTACCAATATAATATTTCTAATTCCTAATCATGTAGACCCTAATTCTCTAATTACCCAAACTCTGACATTTTAACATTACCGGACCACTTACGACAAATATTTACTTTTTACAACATTCCTATTGTACTTTGACTGTTACCGTACTCCACATTATTGGCGACACCGTACTGACAGCGCCGTTATCTTCTATCAGACACTACTACTAATTATACTTAACAACATCCTATTCCTAATACATACATTAATGAAATAGAAATTATGGAGGAAAATTTTAGTGTCGACATCTTCCCCCTTCCTAGCTTTTACTCCGTCCTCGGAGTAGACTATTATGGTGCTTGGAAAATCTTCAACTTGTCATGGTTGACCCATTTCGTAATGGGAGTGCCATCCAATTCCTCCAGTCGGTACGTACCATTTTCATGCACAACTGCTATTTTGTAGGGCCCCATCCATTTTGGAAGAAATTTTCTCTGTCTTCTTTTTTTGTATCTGGAATCATATACTAGGACCAAGTCATTCACATGAAATGGAGACCATCGGATCTTTTGATCAAAGTATTCCTTCTGCTTCATTTTCTTCTTATGGCTTGTATCCTTTGCTATTTCCCTCATTTCCTTTAGCAAATGAAGATGTATCAACCTTTCTTTTACTGAATCACTTTCATCCATCCTTTCATTTTTCATAACTCTCACAGTGGGAATATCAAACTCAATAGGAAGAACTGGATCAATGCCATAAGCCAACTGAAATGGGGAGTATCCTGTTGCTGACTTTGATGTTGCCCTATATGCCCACAATGCTGCATGAATCCTTTTATCCCATTTACGTACCTGCAAGGCTGCATCTTTTGCTAGAATTTGACATAGCACAAAATTTGTTCGTTCCACCTATCCATTTGTGCTTGGCTTGTATGTTGTTGCCTTCCTGTGCTTAATAGAAAACTTATTGACTAGAGCTTCTACCACCTCATTAATGAAGTGGCTTCCTTGATCTGTTACAATTTCTAATGGACAACCAAATCTGGTGACAATGCGTTCATATATGAACCTTGCCACTTCATCCATGGAAGCTGTTTTCAATGGCCTAGCTTCAACCCACTTGGTTAAATAATCTGTGGCAACTACAATATACTTATTTTGGCGTGATGTAGTTGGAAGTGGACCTACAATGTCTATTTCCCACTTTTCAAAGGGACCAAGGGGAAGAATAGGACATAATGGAGCTGATGAAGTCTTACGGTTACCATGTGTTTGACAAATATCACATGTCTTACAATAATTATAACAATCTTTAAAAAGAGTGGGCCAGTGATAACCTGCATCCAAGATCCTTCTTGCTGTAAGTTGTCCAGAGAAGTGCCCTCCACATGTACCATTGTGGAATTCTTCTAGCAGCTCCTTTCCTTGATCACGTCCAACTGCCCTCTTGTACTGTCCATCAGGTCCTATTCGAAATAATGCTCCATGCAGAATAGAATATGGACGACTGGCTTGAGTAATATTTCTCTTAGTCTTTGCATTGGCACCATCAGGAAACTTGAATTCATTCAGATAATTCCAAATATCTATGTATTCACTAGGGATTGTGTCAAGGGAGAACAATGTTGCATCGGGAAAATCATCATCATCACAAGATGACCCTAAACCATCATAGGCTCGAGAGAGTGCATCTGCATTGACATGCTTCTTTCCTGGCCTATCTATAATATCAAATTCAAATTCTTGTAGAAAAATTATCCATCTTGCTATCCTACCTGATGGGTTAGGCTTATTGACAATATATTTCAGAGCCTGATGATCTGTTACAACTATAAATTTATGCCCTAGCAAGTAATTTCTAAACTTCTTTACAGAAAAAATGATAGCCAGAGCCTCTTTTTCAGTTACAGTATAGTTTACCTCAGCACTGCTCATTTGTCTGCTCCCAAATTAAATTGGATGTTCATTCCCATTTTCATCTTTTTGGCTCAAAGTACTTCCTAGTGCTGCATCTGAGGCATCAGTGTACACAATGAATGGCTTGCTCCAATCTGGATTCTTCAAAACAGGTGAAGACACCAGGGCTTCCTTCAGTTGTCCAAAAGCTTCATGCGCCTTATTTCCTGGTTCATAAGTAACATCCTTCTTCAAGAACTGGGTTAGTGGCTGTGCAATCTTTGAGAAATTCTTGATGAACCTTCTATAGTAACCCACATGGCCTAAAAAAGATCTCAACTTCTATTCATAGGAAATGGTAAATCTTTGATTTTTGAAACTTTATCAGGATCAGTACCAATACCATCTCTGGATACAACATGCCCTAACAAAACTCCTTTAGAACATCCAAAGACACACTTTGTAGGGTTTAGTGAGGCTTGTGCTTCATCTAACCTTTGAAATGATGTCTCCATATGGTGCAGGTGGTCCAACTTGCTCCCATATATGCAAAAATCATCCAGAAATACTCTGATGAAGGTCCTAATATAGGGTTCGAACACCCTATTCATCAAACACTGGAATGTTGTTGGAGCATTACACAATCCAAAAGGCATAACTCTATAGGCAAACGTTCCCCAAGGAGTGGTGAACGTGGTCTTCAGCTGATCTTTCTCTGCTATACGAACTTGGTTGTAGCCGCTATATCCATCAGGAAAACTATAGCACTCCTGGCCAGCTACTTCGTCCAAGATCTGATCTGAAAATGGAAGAGGGTAATGATCCTTCTTTGTTGCCTTATTGAGCTTCCTGTAATCAACACAAATGCGTAGCTTCCCATTCTTTTTTATTGAAATCACAATGGGAGAAACCCATTCTGAATTCTCCACAGCAAATATGAATCCTGCATCAAGCAACTTATCTATTTCTTCTTTTACAGTCTTGGAAAAATTAGGATTCATTCTATATGGCATTTGCTTTATGGGCTTAGCACCATCTACCAGCTCAATAGAATGTTCTACCCAACTTACTTGACGGAGTTCCTTGTAATCAAAAGTGAATAGGTGTATGTACCTTCGAAAGAGCTGGAGGTAGGATTCCTTCTCACTCTCCATCATAGCATCACCAATCTTTATTTGTTGGAGACGATCATCAACTTCTTCTTCAGATAATTTTATGGGGTCATGAGTTGGTGTGA
The DNA here is from genome assembly GCA_019776745.2 of Taxus chinensis. Lineage (NCBI taxonomy): Eukaryota > Viridiplantae > Streptophyta > Pinopsida > Cupressales > Taxaceae > Taxus > Taxus chinensis. Next base: position 693,844,367 of record CM034146.1, read on the forward strand.
CTGGAAGGATATCCATGACTGAAACATCCACCTCACTTTCTTCATCTTCAGTGTCCACTTCACTGGTACTAGAGTAATCAGAGGATTTCCAATCATTAGTTTCATCACTTGAATCCACAAGTTCTGCTTTATGATGTCGAGGGATCACGTTTATCTTCACCCTCTCTCTACCACGTCCAAGTGTCATGAAACCTTCATTCCAGTAGTTTCTTGCATGAACTCTCCTTAGCCATGTTCTTCCCAGCAGCATTGGGTATGCAACAGTACCATTTTTCATAACCTGAAAGTCTACCACACATACAACACCCATAACAGATATTGCCACATTTGAAACTACACCTTCTGGTTTAGTTTTTCCCTTATTTAATGACCTTAACATAAGTGTTGAAGGGCGATCAATTTTTAAACCCAACATATTCATTACAGACTCGGTCATTACATTAACTGCAACACCTCCATCAACTAAGACATCGTGAATTGAAATACCATTACATAATACCTCAGCTTGTGGAGCATAGGGATCTGCTTCTGCCTCCAAAACAGGGACCTCAACCTCCTTCCTTCTTCGAGCATTGAGTCCACCTCGCAACTCCCACCTCTTCTCAGAAGACAGCCAAGAGTTGACCATATGTAATATTTGCAGGCCTTTTGGACAGATCTTCCAAGATGGAGTATGGTCCTTGCCCCTGTGAAATCAGAAAATCATGCACACCCAACTTTCTTCTCCTATGTTTCTTACTAGTTTCTTCTTTCATCTTCTTAGGATCATTTCCATCTTGATTATCTTTTTCTTTCTTTCTTTTTGTTACAAACACATCTACTTCATTATTTCTGCTCTTATCTACTACATCAAAAGAATTCACAGGTGCTTTTCCTTTATCATTATCTCCTTTACCAGATGTAGAAGCTCTATATGGACAATTATACTTATAATGACCCTTTTTATAACAACCATAACAAACAACTTCAGAAATATTTCTTTTTGGACCTCTATCTCCTCCCTGAGAACTAAATTCATTTCCTTGAAGAAGATTAATAGTTAACTGACCCATCTTTTTGAGCAGATCTTCATACTCAGTAGATGTACTAGGAGAAATATTTGTGCTCACAGGGAGTGGTTGTGGATTCTGGACCAAAGGTGCTGGTGTAGGCTCTACTTTAACAACAATTTTTTTGGGCTCCTCTTCCATGTTTTCTTCTTGCCTTCTTGCAATCTCCTTTGCTTGTTCAATGGTAGCTGGGCGGTCATACTTCACTCGTTGTCTGATCTCCAGCTTCATCCCAAGAATGAAGTGCTTACAAAGGAGATTATCCACGCCATTCATCAACCCATCCGCTAGTCCTTCCTTCCGGATCTGGGCATTGAGCTTCCTCCTTAGCTCTAGAACACGAGCATGATAATCCCTTATCTTCTCCTTCTCTCCTTGGGCTAGCTTTGTGATCTCGATCATGAGGTCTGCATATCTCTGTTGTTCACCAAATTCTTCAAGAAAACTTTCAGTTAATAAATCCCATGAGTTTTTCACATTATCACCTAGTGTTTCAAACCACCTAAGTGCAGAACCATCCAAAAAGGTAGGAAAAAATTCAGTCCATTGTTCCCTTCTTATAAGGCCATTACAAATACAAGATCGCTCAAACTCTTGAATGAAAGAAGAAGCATCTTCATTAGATTGAGCTGAAAAAACATGAATCTTTCCCATTTTCAAAAGTAACCACCGTGAAATACCAACCCACAAGTACAATCAACAAGACTTATGTGCACAAATAATTGGAATTACTATAGAAATGACCACGGTAAACTATGGTAAAACTTAACTTACTGCGGTAAAAACTGATTTTACTGTGGTAAACACTATTCACGGTAAAAAGTGAAGTTACTGTGGTAAATACTATTCACGGTAAAAAGTGACTTTACTGTGATAAATACTATTCACAGCAAAAATGACTTTGTCATGGTAACTACTATTCACGGTAAAAATGACTTTACCACGGTAACTACTATGCACAGTAAAAACAAGGTTATCCTCCAATTGATTTTTGACTAAGAGGGAATATCTCTCCAGAAAATCCACCAACGAGGAATGGTCCCAGCAACGGAACCAAAATGTCATCACCAATCCGGCACTATGATAATTCTTCACCGAGAACTCCTCGTGCTATGATTATTTACTAATGCATAGCCTTTAGTTTGGTGGATGTAATATGGAAACAAAACAACAACCGAACACAAGAATACCATCGACTATGATAAGACGGAATGATGACAAATCTGAAATATCAAAGTAAATTATAATATTAACATGAAATTGTTACAATCTCACCCATGAGGTACTTCAACAAGACTATGGGAGAAACTTTACAATTACACCTCTCGATGGCTTCTTCAACACACCTTTAACTGATGGCTTCCTTTGCACACTTCCTACAATATTTCTCACTACTTCTTTCTATGCTAAATGAGGGGGGTGGCCTCTCTATTTATAGAACTTTCAGGCTTATCCATCCTATCTCACAACTTCTTAACAAGGCTCCAACTCTGTATTCACTCCTAAACTTAATTTTTTTCTTTTTTGTCTTCTGACCACCATTATTCTAGCGAGTCTTTTGATTGTGTATTCAAGATTATTGGTCTATAACTCAATGTTTCCTTTCTTGTAGGCTTTTCCTAACATTCCTTTAATCCTTATATACCTTTGTTTTCTTATGATCCACCAAGACTACTTGGCTTGGTGTTGATCGCCACAACATTTTTGTTTCAAATTTCTTGGAGCAACTTCGATCTGTCTAAACTCATTCGTTGTATCAGAATCTTCATAACGTCTTTGGATTGGTAATTTGCATTAAAATTGATTGGCCGAGCTTCAGATTCATTAGCATTTGTGGGATCCTCAACGCAACCACTAGTTAATATGTGGAGCTCTTATGAGCCAATTCGCAACATACAAACCTATACTACACCTGATTTTCAACGTGGGGAGGATTCTCACAAATTTGAGTTTTAACTTCTGAGTTATCTACAAAGCAATATCAAATCATGGTTTGAACTTATAAGATCACAAGAAAACATCTCTCACAATGAACGGGAGCCCTGGTTGAGTCACGTGACATCCTCCAAAAAATGTTAACTACTGGAGCTTGACATTCTTGTGCAAGTTTGATAGGGAAGTTTCTTGACATGCACTGCTAATGGTAGTTTTGGAGCAGCTTCTGTGGGGAGATTTGCAAGGATGTGTCGAGGAATATTGTAAAAGTATCTTGGCAAATGGGATTTTTCCAGAGGCTATATATTCACACTCGTCTAGTGTTGTCCACCAGTTTGTCGCTTAATTTTCTCCAACATCTATCTACATTATTGTTGGTATGTCAAGTTGGTCAGTCAATGTAAGTGTTTGTCTTAGTTTTTTCAATAAGTTTCAAGTCATTAATGTGTCTAGGTTTTAGTTAATAGTGTTTGGGATATTCAATAAGTTTTATTTTAATAAGTTTGTCAATTTTGCTAAGTTTATTATTTATGTCAATATTGTAGTTATGCCAAATAGTGAAAAGCTATATTTATTGAATGAGTCATTTAAAATGTTTAACTATTCTTATTAGTTAAAGTAGTTTGGTCATCTTTAGTAATGGTATGTCATAAGTGTCAATATAATTTCAAAAAGAGTCAAAAGTTTATTTATAATGTTCTTTTTCTTTATAGTTCTAGTCAAAGTCAAACAGTTGTTTTTTATTTATGAGTCGTCATTATGATATGTCATAATATAGTTGTTAATATCATAGTGTTTGTGTCAAAATAAAAATCAAGTCAAGAGTTAAAAATTGTAAAAAAAAATTTGCCTCAAGGATGCATTTTTGTTGTTACTTGACGTCCGAAAAATAAGTTGGTTTCACATTGCAAGATGGATACTATATAATAAACAATGTGGAAACAGTTGAGCATCACAGATTTATCCAGTTGAGTTAACATCACATTCATTGGAGGACGAAGGCACAGGAGGATGGAGGTCAATCAACGACCTCTCGTCAGTCACAAATGATGGGGATGCATGAAGCTATGGTGACAGTGTGTGTGAGTTTGCTTTTTATTTCAGAGTTGCAGTTTGTTTCACTTGTGTGTAGTATGATTTTAGAGTTCCTGTTTTGTGTTAAATAAGTGAAAAAATTCACATTGAGGGGGGGAAAATGGTCTCAATGTTCCATTTTCATTTTTTTCCCCTTTTTTTCAGATTTGTATTTAGTGAGTAGTGTTTCCTACATAATTTCCTTAAGGAAAAACATAGTGGACAGACGAAAGCACAAAGGAAAAACAACATCATGATATTTGGGTTGTTGGTTGTCCTGTAAAACCATCCTTTGTTAAGGTTGTTGGTTGTCCTATGAAACCATCCTTGTTGATTTTGTTGGTTTTCATGTAAAACCGTCCCTGTTGAGGTTGTTGGCTGTCCTGAAAACCCATCTAGATCATGAGCACGTATGAGCGACACATTGTGAAAGAAGTGTGATTGTTTTTCTCTCATGTTCGCACTAAGGGGGGGAATGTTAGGAAATTAGTGCTCTCATATCTATTTGTTATATTGTTTCAATAATATATTGTTTGTAGAGTTGGTTAGACCCATATTCCATTAAATGGGTATGTTGTTTGGAAGACTTCCTATTTTGTAGGAATTGGTTATCCTATTGTAATGGCTATAAATTAGCCAAATTCATTATGAATAAATATAAAGAGACTTGTTATTGTGTTAAGCTCCTCCATTTCTTTCACATATGTCCTTTAATGCCCTTAAAATTGTCTCCAATTAGGCATGTTCTTATAGACATGTCTTCATGAAAAGCTTATTGTTGGTATCAACTCACAAACTCTCCTAAGAAAATACATTTATATTTGAACACCCTTTATCAAATTTTCACTTCTCCCTAAGTTTTAGGTTTGGAATCTCAAGATAAATTTTCCTACCAAACTCTCATTGTTTGAACTAGGTCTCTTAGGTATTCTTTAGGTCTCCTTAACTGAGTTTTCCAGATTTTGATGTCTTCCTCTAGTTTAATTCTCCAACCACCACCTTAAACCACTTAGATCATCATCTCACAACTTCTTAACAAGGCTCCAACTCTGTATTCACTCCTAAACTTAATTTTTTTCTTTTTTTGTCTTCTTGACCACCATTATTCTAGCGAGTCTTTTGATTGTGTATTCAAGATTATTGGTCTATAACTCAATGTTTTCCTTTCTTGTAGGCTTTTCCTAACATTCCTTTAATCCTTATATACCTTTGTTTTCTTATGATCAAGTTTCTATAGTTGTTATAAGACTCCTTATTGAATAAATGCTTTAAGCTTCACCATGTTTGTCAAGAAACAAGGTATAGGGACTGTGAAACTAAAATTTATCTTCTAAAACTTTACACTTCTTCTTTACAACCATATGTACACCTTCATTAATTCCCCCTTGTCATCCTAAGAAAGTTTTGTTAGGCTTTAAGTATTGAATCTTGTTACTCATTCAAATTCCTCGTACAAACCCTCAAACTAGGTTACACTCTTTGCACCGTCATATAGTATTCTTTACATTTGACCTAACAAAACTCAACCATTTTCTATCAAACTTTATGAGACTCTTCTTCATGCTTATTCATTAACTAAAATGTGGATGATATGGTAGTTAATCTAACTAGGAACAATAGTAAATAACATTAAATAAAAGCAGTAAATAAATATAGAAATTGACCCAAGCAACTAGGCTAATAAAAATATAAACCCTAATATGCAAAGAAGGGTTGAAAGGAGCTTATCTGATTCAGAGAAATTTTTGGATTATGTCATAGAGTTGATTCGAGAAATATGAGGAGGAAATGACTATGTCGAGGTCCAAAAACTTGCAGATCTGGGCAGTTTGAGTGGACTGGGGCACTTGGAAGAGTATCAAGATGCCTGTGGGCACCCTAGTCTACGTTCTAGGCACCCTTGTCTTATGCAAGAGGTCCAAAAACTAGATTTGCAGGGTCCTTATATGATCTAAAGCCTTCACTGTCTGTCATACTAATGTATCTGAACTACACTGGATGTTACCGACAATCAGTGATGAAGAAAGGACCTCAACTACCACAATGGTGGACTTACTGAGTGATGCACTACATCTCAGAACCCGATGTAGTTTTATGTGAAAGTGTGTGCAATCATGCCCTAGGTGCTCTTGTACCAATCACACTTTGTGAAAGTAGCGAGCAATAACTATTTGTAGAAAATGTAATAGAATGGTGGATGGAATAGAATAAGCTTCTCCTCCTATGCTTGTGTGATGCAAATGAACCAGTCTTGTGCCTTGTGATGGAGCTAGATGGATGTAAATGGAGCCTTTGATGGATGCAACCTTAGGTGATGATAGTAATGACTAGTACTTGGTCCCTCATTATGGTTTTATAACTTTATATTTATATGGTTGTCTTGTTCTAATTTCGTAATTAACCTCGAAAAGGCCGACCACAAGAAATATGAAATGTCCAAATGGCTAGAAAGTGACCAAAAAGTTGCAGGAAAGTGGAAAGAGGATCAGGGCACCTGCGGGTGCCCCAATATAAGCATGGGTGCCCCAGTAGAGGCTAAAATGATGGAAAACGACGAAAATAGACTGGGCAAGTGTGTATGGGAGGTCAGAAGTGACAATAGAAATCAAAGTAAAATGGCCAAAAGATAGGGGTTAATTAGTACTTTCTTAACTCAAAAACCATATGAATAGTAGTATGAGACCAGGACTAAATAATTTCTAAAGTGTGTGATTTTGTGACTACATTTCCCCCCACTTTATGTTGGTGAGTGGAAATCTTGGTAACATAAAGTAGATATAGATGTGTACCTGATAATCCATGTAGAGTGATGTAGGAACCCGCTGAAGGACTAGACAAAGCGTGGAGCGACAAAAGTATGATAGATCGTGGAAACTAAAGATGTAAAAGCACAAAAAAGTGATGAGAGTGAACCTAGGGCGGGAAATGTGTGTGTAGTTTTCGATGTGTGTGATGTACCTGCATGGTTAATATGGTGTGTGCTGTCACAAAATGTTGTTGTTGTTGCCCCCATTGTTGTAGTTGTTTTTGACTGCTTGTTTCTCATACATGGACGAACTTGCAAGGAGAAAACGATCAAGTAGTCAAATACACATGTAAAAATATAAAAGACACATGTATATGTAAATGCATGTAAATGTAAAGTATGTAAATGAAAAATGGAACATGTGCACCTGATCCATGTCGAGAGAAAACGTGTAGAAAGAAGATATCTTGTCCTAGGTTTTTTTTAGAGATCCGATGCCATAGGCCGAAGAAGTATAGGGAGAAAGCTACATTATTCTCCAACCTATAACTACTTCCTTGAAGTTGTATGAAGAGATATCTGCACTACCTAGTTTTTTGGGTGATCTGATGCCACTAGGCTGAAGTAGTGTAGAGAGGAAGCCGACTATATCCTCTAACTTGTAACTGCTCCCTAGAATGATAAAGACAACCATGTCCTATAAGCTCCACTGTGTATGGGGTTTGTAGATTGGTCTAAACCCACTTGTCGTATAACCCACAATAACAAGGGTGGAAACTAACTGAATTGAACCGGTGTAGAAGCACAATGTATAAGCTACCAAGCAATATAGTAATGTAAACACACAAGAAGAAAAAGTAAGCCACACAAAGTAGGTTGTACAAACATGTGGGACATCACTCACGATATCGTAAGACACAAAAACGACCATCATGGTCACATACAACAAACAAGTGTGCACACCAAACAAAGGGCAAGGATCGCATACAGTAGAAAACAATAGACCAAACAAGTACAAACAATAGATAACCATGAAAGTAAGTAATCTATGAGAATAAATGTTGCACATGAAGCACCCATTAGCATGTTAGAAAGATAACCAATATGTCAAAAGTATGTATAACCATGTAATATAGAGTGCTAAGTACAAAATGAAACAATAACACCTGTGAGAGATGAATGTGGATGCCCCCAATGACCAATGTAGGATGGGTAGAAGGCGAGCATGTGTTGTGTGCATGCAAAAGACCTGTATCTGTGATCACAACTAACAAAGGTGTGAACGTGCATGTGTGTATGGTATAGATAAATGACATACAAGAGATCTAACTAGCATGTGTAATAAAGCAACCATATACAAGTAAATGTAAGCAAGAGTAAAACAACCAAGATATGTAATATGTTGTGGATGGATGGAATGGAATGCAAGATGGATGATAGGAGCCATGTGCCCCCCGAGTGAATGGAGATGTATGCAATGAGGTTCATTTGGTTTACCCCCTCAGCAGTCAAGAATGAACCATAAATGAGAGTGTGTCATTGGGAAATGGTCAAATAATGTGTATTGTGTCTAACGTGTTGTGATGAATGTGTATGTGTGATGATATGCGACCTAGAAATGATGCGTCATCAAACCTATAGCCGAAGCGTATATCATGACAAGATGATCGAAAGAGTGATGATGTAGCCTAAAGTGTATATCACTACAAGATGAATAGAGGGAGTGGTGATGTAGCCTAAAGCGTATACCACTACAAGATGAAGGGATAGGTGACCATTTAGCCTATAGCGTATGTCACTAACCTAGTAATGTCACATGATAGAAGGTAAATTGATGAATGTGTAAGTATGATAAGGTCCATTTGATTGGTAAACCCTTGGCAGTCGAGTATGGACCGAGGAACTAAAGTGCATCATAGGGTAATGAGTGCAGTGCATAGAAGATGATGTAGTATGTGTGATGATAATAGATGACCATATGATGTGTAGGATGTGTATGATGCAATGTATATAGGATGTAATGCAAAAATGTATAGATAGACTAATAATGTGAAAGTGTGCACATCTATATGATGTGTATGATGAGTAATGTGTATGTAATGCAATATAAGTATGTGCAAGTGTGACACATGTATGATGATGACTAGTATGATGTATGACGTGTAGATGTGTAAATGTCAAAATGATGTAAACTAACTATAGAATGTGTGATGTAAGATGCATGATGTGTGAATAGACACAGTGTGTAATACCTATTGTGTAGTGTGTGGGGTTCATGTGTAGTATAATCCCTCAACAGTCAAGTGTGAACTGAAGCACAAGAGTGTGTCATTGGGTAATGACGATAGTGGTATAAGTGTGATGAGTATGTGCAATGAGGATGCAATATGTGTATGCTAAAAGTATGCTATGTTGTGATGGATGATGCTACTAGGGTTGGGGGGGTGTTAGATGCTATGCCCCCCAAGTGTGTGTGAATGAATGAACTATCTAATGACAGTGAAGGACGAAGGTCCTTCCATTGATGCATGTGGTGTCAAAAGTGTATGACCTTGCTCTAATAGTGGTGGTATATGAGACAGACGTTGTGCTGGTGAATGAATTCTATGTGCATGCGATGGAGTGAATATATGATGAAGATCATGGTGGAGAAAAATGTGTCAGTGATGGAAGATCTATGTGATGCCAAACATGAAGGTGATGGACACCCATGTGGAATAAATTGAGGTGGTGATCTACATTGAGATGCAGTAACTGTCCTAGGAATGGAATCTATACCTATGTGTAGGACTAGCGGAGTGGTGAGGTCATGTAGACAATGCACGAGTAGGTGAACTAGGAGTAGATTGCACTTTGAGTAACATAGAGTGTGATGTGCTAGACGATGTAGGTGGTAATGTACTAACTGATGTGTGAGGAGATGATGACCATGGAGTAGATGGAGGGACACCATCAATAGAAATAACCTAATTGTTATGTGATGAATTTAAGTCACAAATGATTCATAGAGATAATAGATTGAGACCACTGAATCCAATTGAGACCGAAGAAGCATGTCACACCCATCAACTATGTTTCCAACAAGGAAAGGTACAAGCATAGTAAGAGGACCAACTGTGACATGTAGTTTGACGACACCAAAGGGTTTTTCATAGGGTATTCAATTTGCGATAGAGGGTAATTGATAGCCTTAAGAAGTGGAATGGAACATGCACTAATGGGCCATGATGGGTCAACCTTAGTATTATTGATAGGGACCGAATAGACAGATGCCTTAATATGTAAGTGATTAGATGTGAAATTCACATGATAATCATGGTTAGAGAAAGAGATGATTGGTGGCGAAGCATGTCAGTATGTGCAACTAAGAAATCAAGAGCCCCTGATGCAGGAGGAGGTAATTGCGTGATATGTATGATTAGTAGAAGATTCAGATGCTTTCTTGTCACACTGTTGGGATTGATTATTAAATAATTTGAGTTTACCCTTGTCATTGACTGGTGTAGAATATGTGGGTTCTAGAAATTCAAGATTTTTATTATCAATAAGATCTTGAATGATTGTGCAGAGCTTGAAACATTGATTTGTAGAATTTCCCACACATCTATGATAATCACATCAAAAAAATTCATTGTAATTCCTACCTTTTGGTCATGATGGATCTAATTCAAGTGGTGGAGGGAGCATGATAAGGTTGCTCTCAAGAAGTTGTTGTAGTATGAGATGTGGGGCCATAGGAAAGTTAGTAAACGCTCACCTAGGCAGTTGTGATTGAACATCTTTAGGAGTAGTAACTACATTGACAAACTTTGGCGTCAGCAGGCTTAGTTGTAGATGGTTTGAATGGTGCCTTATTTTGAAAATGAGTGGATGAGGAAGCTTTCTCCTGATACTTAAGTTTTCCTATGGACAAGAGTTTAGTTTCATGAAGCTTGAGAATGTGACAAATTTTGTCGAAAGATGGAGAGGTATCAAAGAGAACACTTTCCTGGAGTGGCGGTAAGAGACTCTGAATAAAAAATCCTGAAGTTTGGAGTCTGCTAGCACATTAGACATCTTAGCTAGATTATTTTTTTATCTCAAGACGTAGTTAGCTAGGTGTTCATTGTGTCCCTGTTTTCAGTTGTGCTAACTGAGCATAGGAAATCTTGGAGCTGATATTGATAGAAAAATGAGTAAGAAAAGCATCAACTAAATGCGTAAAGGAAGTTACCGAGTGAACAGGTAGGTCATAAAACCAATGCATCACATGATCATGGAGACTATGGGGAAATATTTTAGCCAAAATAACATGATCATCAACAAAATCAAGACAAGCAACATGAAATGCTCTAAGATGTTCCTGCGGGTCACCATGCCCATTGAAAATGGGAAGCTTAGGGGTGACAAAACTAGGAGGAAGTGGATAAGTGGATATGGAAGGTACGAATGAAGTATTCAATAATAAGGTGGAATCTAAAGATGACACACATGTGAAGTGGCTTGTTGTAACTTATGGATTTGAGCTTGAAGGTCCTGATAAGAGAAGTTAAGTCTTGATTACCAACGGATGAAACTTGTCATATATGAGAAACTAAAGGTGGTGTAAAGTGATTGGTAGGAGTAGTGACTGAAACAATAATGGTAGAAATAGGTGGAAGAGTATAAGTGAGTGATTGAGTAGCAACAGAGGTGGGTATGGTTGTGGAAGTGGTGAGCTCTACCAAATTAGTAGCTTCCTCATAAGCAACATGTAAAAGTAAATCTAGATCTTGTGGATGTTCAACAATATGATCATTAATGGCCTTAAGATGAGCTTCAGTAAAGGCTTCATGAGATTGAGCCATGGTGAAAGGAGACTAAAACCCTAGACAAAAAGTGGATTCAAAAGGTCAGGTTCACCAAAATGATTAACTAAAATGTGGATAATATGGTAGTTAATCTAACTAGGAACAACAATATATAACAGTAAATAAAAGCAGTAAATAAATATAGAAAGTGACCCAAGCAACTAGGCTAATGAAAATAGAAACCCTAATATGCAAAGAAGGGTTGGAAGGAGCTTATTTGATTCGACGAACTTGTTGGACTGTGTTGCAGAGTTTATTGGAGAAAGGAGGAGGAAATGACTATTCCGAGGTCCAGAAACTTGTAGATCTAGGAAATTTGAGTGGACTGGGCACCTGGGAGAGGATCAGGGTGCCTGTGGGTGCCCTAGTCTGCATTTTAGGCATCCTGGTTTGTGCAGGAGGTCCAAAAACCAGATTTTCAGGGTTGATATATGATCTGAATCCTTCGTTTCTGTCGCACTAATGTATCCTATGAATGTCTGGTAGTCAGTGATGAAGAAAGATGTCAAAACCCCAAGACAAGCATCAAACCCTAAAAAAGATGAATGAAGGGGACCTCAACTACCACAATGGTGGACTTACTAACTGAGCGTTGCACTACATCTCAGACCGATGTAGTTCTATGTGCAAGTGTGTGCAATCATGCCCTAGGTACTTTTGTGCTAGTCATACTTTGTGAAAGTAGCGAGCAATAACTATGTGTAGAAAATGTAATAGAATGGTGGATGGAATAGAATAAACTTCCCTCCTATGCTTGTGTGATGCAGATGAACTAGCCTTATGCCTTGTGATGGAGCTAGATGGATGTAAATTAAGCCTTTGATGGATGCAACCTTAGGTGATGATAGTAGTGACTAGTGCTTGGTCCCTCATTATGGTTTCATAACTTTATATTTATATGGTTCTCTTGTTCTAATTTCATAATTAACCACAAAAAGGCCGACCACAAGAAATATGAAATGTCCAAATGGCTAGAAAGTGCCCAAAAAGTGGCAGGAAAGTGGAAAGAGGATCAGGGCACCCCGAATGGGACTAGGGTGCTTGTGGGCGCCCCAGTATAAGCATGGGCACCCCAATCAAGGCTAAAATGATGAAAAATGATGAAAACAGACTGGGCAAGTGTGTATGAGAGGTCAACAATGATGACATAAATCAAAGTAAAATGGCCAAAAGATGGGGGTTAATTAGTAGTTTCTTCACTCAAAAACCATATAAATAGCAGTATGAGACCAAGACTAAATAATGTCTAAAGTGTGTGATTTTTTGACTACACTTATTTACATATTTCCACCAAATTTCAAGATTTTCTATAGGGCAAAAATGAATTTATAAATGTTTTCACTTATCTAAACCTTAAACAGCCTTCCACATACTCGAGAGCAAGAAAAATACATATTTTTCCCAAGTCACAACTTCAAGACACAAAACTAAATTTTGTAGCTCTATAAGGATATTTCCCACCTTTATCCTTTAGGTTATTTGTCTTGAGCCTGTCTTATTCATGCTCAATGATAAATTGTGTAAGGATTCTTCTTCTATGAATTTCTCTTCTTCATCAAGCAAACTTGCACATACACAATCATACAAAACCTTAGATGAAAAATAGAGAAACTTTTGAGTCTCTTCATGTACCTTGTTTACATCTTTTCACTTCACACATATGTAAATGCCAATATTTTATGTTACATGTTTTATTGGAGTTACGATCAATTATCTATCACAAACATTGACTACACTATATGTTACAGGTTTCATCATGGAGCACACCAACACAAAGCATAACAATGCAACGTAACACAAACATTAAAGAAAAGAAAAAGTGTAAAAGTGTGTTTACACACTCAGGTATATTTTCCTTTAAGCATGCAATTTTCAATTCATACTTAAAAGGTGCAAATGTAGACACCCAAATTTAATAATTTACACTTTAAAAAACCTTGATTTGACTATTCACTCATGTTATCATAAATATAAATTCTCCATTCCCACTTAACACTTTCTAAGGTCCATTGTTTAGCTTTTTTATCCTTGCACACTGAGATATCAACACATTCTGAGAGTATAATGCACAAAATCAATAGAAAAACATCATTTTATCAGCTCCAAAAGTCATTTGGCATATTTCTTACTCCTAATTAGGACTATATAGTTTGGTCAGGAATTTATAGCCTGCCTTGACCCATTTTTATAGTCTTGGACCGACATGTCTTTAGACTAAACTTTCAAATTGATATATTTTGTCGGGTCTTATACTTCATTCAGGCCAACCTTTCTTAGATAAATCATCTACGGAACCCTATAAAAGAAAGTAAACACTACCTCATTTGCTAACCTAGAAATCCTAAGGTAATGCACTAGAGCACTCACTTCATACACTTGTAAAAGGCATGTAGAGCTCCCTAAATATCATAATATCACATATGAAGTCATTACAAAAACACCCACATTGGGTCTGAAGCTATAAAATAAGTCAAGGAATCCATATCTCTCATCTACAAGCACTCAAACATCCTCTCTTCAAGTATTTTAGAAATAGAAAAGTCAAAACAAGTATAGTCAAAGCAAATTCCATATCTAATTGATCTATCTAGATATCACATGTTAGGTGGAGAATGACATATTGTTTGACACCTCTTTGGAGTAATGACAATGTGACAGTGCATAAGGTGCCCATAACCCTTATAATGTTTAATTTGTAAGGCTCTTAATCCATGGATAGGGTTTGAGATGATAATCATTCCATTCAGAGAGCCTCGTTGCATGTGTGACAAATATGGTTTGACAGCAGAAGACAAATCCAGGAAGACAACCAACCTAGAAAGTTGTAGAAGTAGATTCAGAATAGGTCCAAGACCGTATAGTATGGTCAAGAACACATAGTATGATCATGACAGTTTGATATGGTTCTTCTCGATGAATATTTATAGTGATACTTCTAGTTTTGAAGGTTATTCAAGTTCAGATCAACCAATTTCACTATTATACAATCCCAGATCTCTCTAAAAGTCATCTGTAATCAGCTAAGTGCCTCTTTCCATCCATTTTGAGCTTTTCATTACATGTAAGGTTGATTGATGTATACTATATTCTTTCCATCTAATATGAGTTGTAAATCTAAGTTATTATTTCTATTGTAACATATTTGTAAGATTTACAATCAACTCAATCTAATCTAAAACCTAATTAAATTAACATAAAATTTAATTAAGGGATAAACAATTCCAAAAGCACTTAAAGGGTTCCTAATTTTTCTCAAACTAGTTTTACATCATTTAGGGAAGTCCCTACTACAAGTTTAAAACACTAAAATAGGTCAAGGAGTCTAGATTCACCCATCTAAAAGCTTACAAATATCATATAACCATGTCCTAAGCAAGAAAAAAGTCATCCAAAGAATTACACAAGGGTTTCAATCAACACAAGGGTTAGGTCACATAATTAAGTCATACCACATCTCACTAGTACCGTATTGGGTAAATTCTATACTATGCAACTACCCCAATATATTAGTGTTAAGAGACATGAGGGAAGCCTTAGTGGGTTAGTTATCTTTACACACTTACACAAGCACCTAGGAGAACTATATGAGTTTTGATTCCACATCACTATAATTAGTTCAACAACTGGGAGTCTAACTACCTATGATGGTCCACCCTCAAAGACACAAATATCTTTCTCCTTTGGTTTGCTAATCATCTAATGAAGGGTTTTACAACTTGTTATGGTTTCTACTTTTTTTCCGGTCATCTCTAGGTTGTGCAAAGAAGAACGATACATACTGAACACCATTTCCAAGTGAGCTAAGCACATAAAAAGTTTCATAGTCCAATTATATCCTAGTCCAAGACCATACAATCCTTTTCCTAGACCATACAAATCCTGATAGAGAAACATATAGTTTTACCCAGATAATATTCTTATTAATTGAACTAATATGCTTACAAATCTTATACATATTCATAGGAAAGACAATTCCTACATATAAAGAGGTTTCTCAAACAACTCACATAATATAATGAGTTGATCTAACAACTCATAACAATATACTAGTTACTAACAATATGAGATATATTATTATAATAACAATATATCTATTTAAAAATAATTTACCATAATAAGCATATAATGGATAGTAAGAAGTAATTTACCCAATGTAAATACTAAATCCTAACAAATCCTGCCTAGATTGAAATTTTTTTGTATGGTTTTGCACCTGCATGTTTTTCATTTCTAGAAACTTTTGTACAACATCCATAGTTCCAAATTCTCTTGTTCAACTACCTAACACATCCATATTATTCCATAATCTTCTTGATCAAGCTAATTTTTTCTCTCCTCTTGTATTTTGAATGATTTTATTATCATTCATCAATCGTTTAGTTCATTTCAAGATGTAATGCATTATTTTGGACATGTATAATTGATGAAAGAATTTAATTACATCATAATAATCTACTTATTGATAATCATTATACCCTTTTTAGTCATTATATCCATAATAACCCACATAATCTAACTAGGGTGTAAACAATATTAATATTGATACACATTTGATACATAATACATCGCTGATAATGGTTCAGTAAAAACATATGCATTATGACACTTCTTAAAATCCTAGGATACATTGTTCATGATTTAGTTGGTACAACAAATACAATTATAGACTTTATGAAAAATGTCGAAACTCGCTTGGGCAAATTGTATTATTTTTATAAGTTAGACCTAATAATATAATCACATTATTATTAGTATCACCTAGTAATGATATAATCAACATGTAACTTGAACACCCATAGATCCATGAGAAGATAGTATTTCCTTCAACTTTACATAGATGCTTGAATTATATACATGACGACAAAGTGATTACAGTCTTGACTATTCCCTATTAGTATCATATTCAACCTATAATGAATTTACTTAGATAGATATGAATATCAACAACAATATAACACTAAGG
This sequence comes from Taxus chinensis, assembly GCA_019776745.2. Lineage (NCBI taxonomy): Eukaryota > Viridiplantae > Streptophyta > Pinopsida > Cupressales > Taxaceae > Taxus > Taxus chinensis. The sequence goes on from CM034146.1 coordinate 693,860,963, forward strand.
AACACCAAAATATAAAGAAATGATCACAATATGCAAGTAGAATGAATTAACCACTTCGAGGGGCCAACATCCAAACCATACAATAAGAATAATTTCATTAATATGATGATAATATCCTACTCTTAAAATCTTATATACACCCTACTATATTATGTAAAGCCTTAAGGACGACCCACTAAACATTTGAAATTGTAAATAAATATGATATAACATGATAAGAGATTATGTTAGTCATAGTTCAACTATCCATATCTCAATATATTACCTAGGATTAAGGACGTAACATGCTCCTCCCCTTCAAAACAACATTTTCTCCAATGTTGGTAATTTTTGGATGTTGTTGTCAGAATGTTTTATCTTCCCATGTTGCATATTTAATGTCTAACTTCTTCCATTTGATAAAATACTTGGTGATGATCTTTATCCTCAACTTCTTAGTACATGTCTATAGGATTCCTCCAAGATCCAAGATGATGTGTCCCTCCTCATCAAGATCTGGTAACACTAAATGAGAAGACACCTTTTTCCTAATGACCTTCTTTAAGAAAGAAAAATGGAAAATTGTATGTATTTTAGTTGACTAAGGAAGCTCTAATTTATATGCCACACTACCAATTTTTTGTAACACTTGATAATGGCCATAATATTTGGGTGAAAGCTTGTTATATATATTTTCTATTGTTTCAAAGAGAGTTACTTGTATGATTGTAATCTTACAAAAACACAGTCTCCAACTTCAAATCTTCTCTCACTGCGGTGTTGATAAGATTGTTGATTCATGAAGTTTTGCATCATTATCAAGTTCTCTTTAAGGCTAGAGAGAACCTCCTGTTGGTGTCGAATGTGTTCTTCAATTGATCTTACTTTAGGATGGACCCTTATGTTAGAAGTAAGGGATGGTGGATGGTAACCATGTAATGCCAAGAATGGGGACATTTTGGGTGAAGTATGAAACAAAGTGTTATACCACCATTCTACAAGTGGTATCCAATTAACCCATCTCTCTTACTTATCATGAGTAAAACATTGTAGATATGCCTCCAAAAATTCCTTTACTACCTCCATATGTCCATCAGATTAGGGATGATACGATGAACTACGAGCCAATTGAGTACTTAAAAATGAGAATAAATTAGTCCAAAAATTACAAGTAAATATAAGATCACAATCATTGACTATAATCTTGGGGGTTCCATGTAGCTTTTGAATTATATGCATAACAAATATAGAAATTGTACTTGTTGTAAATGGATATGACAAGGCACAAAAAATGAGCATACTTGTGAGTTTATCTACAACCACCATGATTACACTTTTCCATTTATATTTTGGTAATCTTGTGATGAAATCCATGAAAACCTCTGCCCACCGCTCACTAGGAATAGATAAAGGCTACAACAGTCTTAAAGACTTAAAAATTTCACCATTATTACATGAACACACCAAGCAGTCTGCCACAAAATTTTGCACATCTCCTTTCAACCCCTTTGAGAAGAAATATTTATTAATTCTATGATAAGATTTTTAGGAATCTTGAATGACCACCCACTGGAGAAGCATGGAATTGTAAGAGAACCTGGATTTTAAGGGAAATTTTTTTTACAGAAGTAGAATCGGTCCTTGTACCACAATGCATCCCCCTTCCATAATTTTTGTAAGAAATTCTTGGATTTTTTTTGAGATTCTGAATGAAAGTGTGGATATTTTTATCATTTTGATCTTTGCTGATCTACTCAATCTAGTCAATGCCTCTTTAGACACATCTCTCCTAAATAGTGCATCAACTACCACATTTTATTTTCCTTTTTTATAAATGATTTCAAATTCATAGTCCAACATCTTAGTGAACCTTTTTTTTGTTCTTCTGATGATAATATTTTCTCTAAGAAGTATTTCAAGTTGTCATGATTTGTCTTTACCTTGAAGTGATGACCCATGAGATATGGTCTCCACTATTTAACTATATGAAGAACATCCATCATTTCCTTCTCATAAGCTGGTTTTGTTAGGTTCTTACCTTTGAGTTTATGACTCTAAAATGCAATGGGACAACCCTATTACATAAGTACTGCACCTATACCACACCCTAAAGCATTGCATTCAACAATAAAGGTTTTGGAGGAATTTGGAGTATCTAGAACTAGAGTAGTACACGTGGCCTTCTTCAGTGGTTAAAATTCCTATGTTACTTCCTCATTCTTATGAAAAGAGTATTTCTTCAATAACATTGTGAGTGTTGAAAAAATTGTACCATAATTATTCAAAAACCTATGATAATAACTTGTAAGCCCTAAAAATCCCCTAAGGTTTTTAGGAATATTACAATCCATCATGGCTTGGATCTTATAAGGATCTAATTTTACCCTTTCGTGAGACACAATATGACCCAAGTGCTCTACCTCCCTTACCCCTAAGGTACACTTAGAGGGCTTGACATAAAGTTGTTGTTTAAGAGTGTCTAATACCTTATTGACATGGTGTAAATATTCCTCCCAAGTCTTATTGTACATTAATGTACCATCAAAGAATACCAAGACAAATTTCCACAAAAATGGGTGAGATATTGAATTCATCAAAATATGGAAAGTAGATGGTGCATTAGTAAGGCCAAAAGACATTACTATAAATTCATAATGGCCCTCATGTGTCTTAAATGTTGAATATATTCATCATGAATTTGGATTTGATGTTACCCTGACTGAAGATATAATTTTGTAAAATAAACAACACCATGCAATTCATCTAAAAAATCTTCAATGATAGGAATAAAATTTTCATATTTGATTAACTAAAATAGATTATTCTAGTGTAATCTAAATTCTATAGGAGCAGTAAAATAACTGAATAAATGAAGTAATAAAATACTGAGATGGTACCCAAGCAATCTAAGTAATGAAATGTAAAACCCTAATGTGCAAAGAGGGTTAAGAAGGGCTTAACTGATTTGTAGATGTTACAGGACTATGTTGCAGTGTTGATCAAGAGAACAAGAGGAGAAAATAGTCATATAAGAGCCGAGAAGGTGCAAATTTGGACTTTCTAGCTAGATTGGGGCACCTAGAGAGGGATAAGGGCGCCTGTTGATGCTTTGGTCTGAGATCTCGATGCCACGGTCTGTGGAAATGACTATAAAACCTCCTTTGAGGTTTCAATGAGTGTTCGTCTGTGTTCACTTTCTGTCACGTGAATGTCATTGTATGGTCGCCAAAGCACTGGTAAACTTGCAATGAAGAATCACATTTAAAACCCCAGACAAAGCATCAAAACCCTAAAAAAGAAAGATTCATATGAAGGGGTTAGACTATCCACAATGGCCAAATTGATGGACTTATCACTGAAAGCTACACTACATCTTAGACCCAATGTAGTTCTAGGTATGTGCGTGTGCAAAATTGTTCCCTAGGTTATCTTGTGCCAATCACACTTTGTGAACTAACGATCAAGTAACTAGATGTAGAATGTAATAAATGTGTGCATGGAAACAATAAAATCCCCTCCTATGAAGTGTGATGTAGATGAACCAGCCTTGTGTGACTTGTGATGGAGCTAGATGGATGTAAATGTAACTATAGATGCCTTTGATGGATGCAACCTTAGGTGGTGATAGTAAGTTCTTAGTGATTGGTCCCTCATTATGGTCACATAACTTTATATTTATATGGTTATCTTGCTTTAATTTCATAATTAACCCTAAAAAAGCTTACCTCCAAAAATATAAGAAGCTCAAACAGCTAGAAAGTTCCCAAAAAGTGAGAGCACAGTGTAAAGAGGATTAGAGTTCCCAGAGGGGAACAGGGCGACTAGGGTGCCCCAATCCTGACTGGGCACCCCAGTCATAAATAGGATAAATGTGGTATGAGAATAAAAACTAGGAAAGTACGGGTGCAAGATCGAAAGTAGCAATAGAAAACAATGCAAAATGGCCAAAGACATGGTTTAATTATTACTCTTTTCACTTAAGAACCATATGAACAAGAATATGAGATTGAGATTAAATAATGATTCAAAGTGTATGATTTTGTGTCTAATTTTTCTCCCACTTTATGTTAGTGAGGAGAAATCTCGGTAACATAAAGTAGATATAGATGCATACCTAATAATCCATGTAGAGTGATGTAGAATGTGTGCCAAAGGACTAGACAAAGCGTGGAGTGAAAAAAAACTTTGAGTGTGGAGACTAAAGATGCAAAAACTATAAAAAGTGATGAGAGTGAACCTAGGGCAAAAGAATGTGTGTATATACCAATGCATGTAGTGTACCTGCATGGTTAGTATCATGTAAATCTGTGTTGTTGACTTGTGATGTACTCGCCATAATGTGTAAAAATGCATGTGTATGTTTGTGTGTGTGTGTGTGTGTGTGTGTGTGTGTGTGTGTGTGTGTGTGTGTGTGTGTGTGTGTGTGTGTGTGTGTGTGTGTGTGTGTGTGTGTGTGTGTTGTGTGTGTGTGTGTGTGTGTGTGTGTGTGTGCGTGTGTGCGTGTTTGTGTGTGTGTATATAAAAATCATTTAAAGAAAAGTATGAAAATGAAAAAGAAACACGTGCACCTGATCCGTGAATAGAAAAAGGGTGTAGAAAGGATCATGTTGATGTCATGCAAGATTTTTGGGTGATCTCATGCCACTGATCGAAGAAGTGTAGGGAGGAAAGTCTGTTTTATCCTCCAACCTGTAAGTGCTTCCCGAGAGTGAAGAGATCTTTGTACTGTCTGATTTTTTGGGTGATTCGACACCATGATAGTGTAGAGAGGAAGGTCTAGTTTATCCTCTATCCTTTAACTACTCCTGAATGTGTCAAGGACACCCTATCCTATAAAATCCATTGTGTATGGAGTTCGTAGACTAGTATGAACCCAATCGCTGTGTAACCCACTGTGTCATGGAAAAAATCTGAAAACTGAATTGTACCGGTATTGTGTGTAAACCCAAATGATGCCCCTCCCTTTGGGGGCACATGCAGCATCGTGGATAGGAGAATGTGGCCTAAAAGAGGACCGATCACGGATACTGAAAATTTTCCATACAGGGGGAGGGGATGTGATTGGTAGAAACCAAGGCACATGCAAACAAATGGCCAGGAGACAAGTGTTAGTACGAACATGCATGTTGAAAACAAGTGTAAGCCAAATAGAGAATGCATAAGCTAAAACATAAACAAATAATGTAAACACCCAAGAGGACACTATAGGCCACACAAAGTGGGTTGCAAACATGGGACACCACTCATGGTGTCACAAGACACTCAAGGCTGCAGTGGCCACAAACAAACAAGTGTGCACATAAGACAAAGGGAAAAGCCCACAAACAAGAAAAATCAATAATAGAAAGTGTAACAAAAAATTATGGAAATAAGTATCCTTGCATAGCAAATGTTGCACATGAAGCACCCGTTAGCATGTTAGAAAGATAAAACATATGTCAAAGTGTGTGTAAACCAATATAGTGTGCTATGAACAAAAATGAAATAATAACACTTGTAGTGGATGAATGTGGATGCCCCCCGGAGCCACTGGGATGTACTCAAGCACTACGTGTAGTATCCTTGTATAGCCTATGATCAAAACTAGAAAGCAAGTGAACGCGCATGTGTGTATGGAATGACATACAATATATCTATCTATGTGTAGTACTGTGCAAGCAAGAGATGCAACCATAACAATATGTTGTGGATGGAGAATGGAATGCATATTGAAGATAGGATATGCATGCCCCTTGAGTGAATGGAATTTTATGCATGTTCATTTGTATGTAGCATTCAATAATGAACCATAAATGAAGTAATGGTCGAACATGTAGCACATTGTGAAGAGGTATCTAAAGATAGTATGTGATGATGTAGCCATGTGAAAATAATAAGGAGTGGTGCGTATAACTAAATGATAAAAACATGATGTGCAGATGACAGAAGAGTAAATGTAACCATAAAATGCAATATGATGTGGATGGATGGAATGGAATGCAGAGTGAATGATGGGAGACGTGTTACCCCCACATGAATGGAATTTTATGCAATGAAGTTCATGGTGTAGTGTGTGAGGCATGCCCCCTCAAAGTGTAGTAAAAATTGTGTACCATTCCCTCAATAGTAAAAGTGTGAACCAAAGCACGAGAGTGTGTCATCAGGGAATGGTCGAACTATGTGTTATATGCAACACGTGATGGTTGTTTCTTGATGAGTGGGTGGTTGAGTCTGGTATGTGACCTAAAGATGAATTGAACTATGTGGGATGTATGAACAAAATATAGCCATAAGCAGATATCACGACTAAGTGCGCTAAGCATGAGTGAGATCTTAATTAAATTTTGAATATAAGGGAGGTTTGTAGGTGATTTATCCTAGCTACCAAGCATGAGGTCATTGGAAGGATATACCTGATCTAAATGATGCAATCCTGAAATATTCATCCTTTATGATGTGGCCTCTTTGGCAGAATCACAACTGGAAAACTCCATATGATTCTAAGATATGAGAAGCCCTCCTTTGTTTGAAGTGACCCTCATAATCTAGGGTTTATTCTATAAATTCCCCCTAGAATAATATGATCAGGTAAACCCTTATTTAAATCATTTATATGGCAAGCCTCATACCCTCCCTGGCTAAGTCTGCCTTTAAAATTTTACCTAGAGAATTTCCAATATCTTTACCAAAAATGTAATGTGAAGATTCAGAAAGTGATACCCACAATGCAGTTATGTCATAATGAGAAAATATTGAATGATGAACACATAAGGGTGATGAAGTCCATTTGTTATGTATACCCTCAATAATCTAGTATGGACATCGAGACTAGAGTGCATCATCGGGTATTGAGTACAACACGTAGAAGAGAATATGTAAAATGTGTAATGTGCATAGTAGAGTGTATGATTTGTAATGCAATATGCATAGATGATCTAAGATGTATAGATGCATAGTAGATGTAAGACACAAGATGTAATATGTAAGGTGTAGGATGTAAAATGTAAGATGACATTCATGATGTGTGAAAATGCACAATATGTAGTGGCTATGGTGTAGTCTGTGAGGCATGAGTAGAATGCGTATGATGTATGTACAACAAGATGTAGGATGCAAAGTGTAGAATGTAGGAAGACACACAATGTCTATAATACAATGTGTGGGGTTTGTGTGTATAGAATGCCCTCAATAGTCAAGTGTGAACCAAAGCATAAGAGTGTGTCATCGGGTAATAATGATGTGAGTGTATTTCGAAGTATGAGTGTAATGAGAAAATGTTGGATTATTATGTGATGAATATGTAATACGCATGTTTTTTGTTTAGAAGAGGGAGAGGGGTGATAAGCGTCATGTTCCCCAAGTATGTAAGTGATGGAGATTTAGTCAAAAGATGTTTTAAGTGGATAAATGTAAGGAGTATCTTTCTTTGAAAAAAGTGATTGGAAACTGAGGCAATGACTGGATAGGGTCCTTAAATTACGAGGGTAAAAAAATGTCAACTAGAGTGTGCTTGCCTTGTGTAACGAGTGGTTATTTGTTGACCGTAGATGACTTGATTGGAGGCCAAGTTGAACTGATCTTTATAGGAGGTTGCTTAGATTGACTTGGTAATGTCGTAGATAACTTGAATGGAGTAGGAATATCCACAAGAGGAGGTAGAGTGGAATGAATAGGCGACACGTGAGTAGGCAAAGAAATCACTGTAGAAGTGATACCATGATGCTCATTAGATATAGATGAATCAAATTTAGGAACCCATTGACAAGTAGCATTTATAGATGGGAATGTGACAAAATGTTGTGTTGTGAATGAGATAAATCCTTGACACTCAAGATCTTTAATTATTTGTTGTAAAGCATAAAAATCATTGTCTTTATGTCCATTGATTCGATGGTAATTGCAATAGGGATGAACTTGATATTTTGCTAGCTGATAAGAAGGATAGTAATGAGTAGGTGGTAAAGTGATCAATTGACAACCTAGGAGCTCAGTAAGAATGTCATGTTGCTTAATATTGCAATCAAAGGTGAGAGGCGCTGACAATGGTATGACTTGAGGCTCACTGATATGAGTACATGTAGTAAACATAGACTAAACATAAGATGTATAAGGAGAACAAACATGATTATGAGAAGTGTCCTTAATTATTGGATTTCAGATTTGAGAGATGTAATTGTGGATTCCATAGCCTTAAATTTGTCTTGAAATAAAGAATGTAAAGATTGAATTGATTCCAACATAGATTGATTAGATGGAGGATCACGAGGACTAGAGTTGTCAATTAGACGATAAAAAATAGGGCTTATTTTGATCATGGCGGGGTATCTTTAGAAAGATACATGGTGTCTAGGGATTTTTGAAAAATAGCTTGCCAATTAGGATGCATCTTAAGAAAATCTGACAAAGAAATTTGAAGAATTTCAGGAGCCATGATAGAGATAAAAATAAGGATCCTAAGCATGAAGATTCAAAGTTTGGGTTCACCAAAATGATTAACTAAAATAGATTATTCTAGTGTACAATCTAATGCTATAGGAGCAGTAAAATAACTGAATAAATGAAGTAATAAAATATTGAAATAGTACCCAAGAAATCTAAGCAATGAAATATGAAACCCTAATGTGAAAAGAGGGTTAAGAAGGCCTTAGATGATTCAATAGATGTTGCGGGACTGTGTCACAGTGTAGATCAGGTGAATATGAGGAGGAAACCTTCGCATATGAGCCTGAGAAAGTGCAGATCTGGACTACATGGATAGACTGGGGCACTTAGAGAGGGATAAGGGCACCCATGAACGCCTCTGGTCTATGGAAATGACCAAAAAACATCCTTTGAGGTGTTGTTGAGTGTTATCCTATGTTCACTTCCTATCGTGTGAATGTTGTTGTATGATCACCAAAGCACTGATAAACCTACAATAGAAGAATCACCTGCAAAACCCCAGGACAAAAAATCAAAACTCTAAAAAAAGAAAGATGCATATGAAGGGGTCAGATTGTCCTCAATCTTCCAAATGGATGGACTTATCATTGAGTGTTGCACTACATCTCAGACCCAATGTAGTTCTAGGTATGTGTGTGTGTAATTGTGCCCTAGGTGCTCTTGTGCTAGTCACACTTTGTGAAGTAGACGAAAAGTAACTAGATGTAGAATGTAGTAAATGTGTGCATGGAAATAATAGACTCCCCTCCTATGAAGTGTGATGTAGATGAACCAGCCTTGTGTTCCTTTTGATGGAGCTAGATGGATGCAAATGTAGCTTTAGATGCCTTTGATGGATGCAACCTTAGGTGGTGATAGTAAGTGCTTAGTGCTTGGTCCCTCATTATGATCACATAACTTTATATTTATATGGTTCTCTTGCTTTAATTTCATAATTAACCCTGAAAAGGTTGACCACCAAAAATATAAGAAGCTCAAATGACTAGAAAGTTCCCAAAAAGTGAGAGGAAAGTGTAAAGAGGATCAGGGTGCCCAGAGGGGACCAGGGCACCTAGGGCACCCTAGTCTTGGCTGGGTGCCCTAGTTAGAAATAGGAAAAATGTAGTATGAGAATACATACTGGGTAAGTATAGGCGTAAGATTGAAAGTAACAACATAAAACAATGCAAAATTACCAAAGAGATGGTTAATTATTACTCTTTTCACTTAAGAACCATATGGATAGTATTATGAGACCGAGACTAAATAATGACTCAAAGTATGTGATTTTGTGTCTACAATATTTCACTATGTATTTTTTGAGCTCCCTCTAATCTAGACAAATGCATCAACCTCCATCCTTTTTTATTACCATCACCAGTGGAAAACAACAAGCAATTTGAATATGACAAATAATACTTGCTTCCATCATCTCCTATATTATATTTTCAATCTCAATCTTCTGTAGATAAGGTTACTTATAACGTCAATTTTGGGTGGTTGGCTTCTTGATACTAGATAAATAGCTTGATCATGATCTCTTTTGGGAGGTTACCCTCTCGGCATATCCCCTAAAATAAATAAGTGCTTATTGATGGATTTTTGTAGATATAATGGTATATGCCATTTTGATGGTTGAGATTCTAGTGAAAATAGTTGTGCCACAAACCCATCTGCACCCTTCTTATGCATTTTTTGAATTTGATGAGAACTTTCCAATTGTGGAGCTTTTTTCTTCATCTCGTAGAGCTCAAAAGTTTTCCCTTCAGAATAGAACCTCATGAATAAATCATAGAAGTTCATTTCAAAAGTGCCCAAGGTAGTGATCCATTGGACCTCTAAAACAATATCCAATACCCCCATTGAAATGACATACATGGGGCCCTCTAGCAGGTAATCTCTCATGGATAGCTTGATCTTATGTAGCTTTCCTAAAAAAATAACTTTACCTCCATCTGCAACCATTACCTTAAAATCTGGGGGTATATAAATGAAGCAATTTAAGTGTTAAGACAACTTATGATTGATGAATTTATGATTACTACCAGAGTCAATTAGTATTGTCACCCTTTTGTTTATTTATGAACCCAAAAACCTTGAGGGTTTTTGGGATGCTAATCCCCAAAATTTCATGGCAATAGATAGTTGCTTGAGATTCTTAATCCTTGATCATAGGAACCTCTTCCTCTTCAGCAATGGATTCCTCCTCATCTTCTTCCTCATTATGACCCTCGATGTAAAATAACTTATTCTCAGGACACTTGTGTCCTTTTCTCTACTTGTTATCACAATTTTAACAAATACCTTTTTCTTTCTTATCTTCAGTTTTTTAAGGAGTCAATCGTGTTGGTTGGGTAAGTGGTGATGTTGCCATCATGCATTCCATGTGATTATTGAGACCCCTTTGTTTGACCAAATCTCATTCCTCCACTCTATGAACAACTATCATGGATTTTGATATCAAACTAAGATTAAGAAGGAAAACATCAAGTTAGATGCTATCATTGAGTCCACCTAAGAAGATATCATTTAGGTGGTCATCTAAGATTTCATTCACTCAGAATGATTAATTTTGGAACTGTTGGATGTAATCCTTGACTTTCCCTATATGTCGTAGTTTGGTTATCTAGCTAAAATAGTTCTTTGTAACACTATTACTATAGTGAGTTTGGAGATCATCTGTGAATATAGACCAAGTAATAGGGAGACCCTTCTTTTTCTTCTAATCACACATCCATCTACACCAAATGAATTATTTTCATTCTAGATACAAGGATGCCATTACCACCTTCTATCCACTTGGCACTTGATACAAATAAAAAAATCCATTTGGTTGATTTATGTGATTAGATCATGCCCATTAAAATTTTACATTTCTAATTTTGGAATCATGTTTCGTTATTAGCCTGAAGGTCCACTACTTTGTGTAGAGGAGCCCCATTAGTTTTTTTGATTTGGATTTAAGGTGCATTATTTGGATCTGGGTACACATTACTTGTGGAACCCATGTGACTTGAATGAGAATTCAAGCCCATTTTCATGCTTGAAAGAGTACTCATAATATCCTTTCTCATTGATTCCAACTCCATACACATTTCACCCTTCATTTCTTGAATGTTACCTCCTAATGCTTGAAAGTTATCTTCCATATTATCTTTTACTATTTGAAGATCATGTTGGAAGACCTTCTTACTCACCATATTACTAACCCTTTCCTGAAAATGATTAAATATCTCTGATACTATAGAAGATAAAGATTCCAAATCCATATCTTCCTCATTTAGAGTCATTCCTGGAGTGGTTTGACCCTTCCTTGGCCTCTAGTCAATATTTCAATCATGAAGTAGGGTTTGGGTCTTGGGATACAAGGATTAGGGTAGAAATTTAAGGATTGGGTACATCATAAATTTATTATTCAAATAGAGAGAAATAAAAAGAAAAACCCTAGCTAATTTTTGGCAAGTTTTCTGAAAATATAAGAAACTTATAAAAATTCCCAAAATTGGAGCTTAGTTAGTGAATTTATGAAAAATGCTAAAACTGATATAACTTGTAAAAATAGTTAAAAAATATTGAAATTTGGATAGGATCTTACTTGAATTAGTTCAAAACACCAGGTGAAAAATTATAAAAAAATTCATTACTGTTTTGGAGATATAGCTAAATCTTCACAATTAGGGTTTTGATCCAATTCTGGCCGAGATCAAGCTTTAATACAACTTGTAATGAATTTACTTAGATAGATATGAATATCAAAAGAAATATAACACCAAGGAACAAAAAAATATAGATAAATGATCATCATATGCAAGTATAATGCCTTACCCACTTTGAGGGGGCAACCTCTAAACCATACAATAAGACTCAAGTGCTTAATATGATGATAATATCCTACTCTTTAACTGATATGTATACATTAGTATACTATGCAAATCCCTAAGGCCAACACACTAAGCATATGAAAGTATACATAAATATGATATGACATGATAAGAGATTATGCTAGCCATATTTTTGCTATCCATATCTCGATATATGACCTAGGGTTAAGGGCATAACACAACCAATCATAGTTCCTATTACAGGTTCACACCAATGATGTGGGAGCATAACTCGTGAAGGCCATAAGTTTTGATCCAACCATTGGATTGTCTTGAAATTTTCTAGAGTGGTAGATATTCATTAGTATTAAGATGTGACCAAATTTACTTGAATATTTGTGGCCATTTCGAAATATTTTCGGGGCCATATTCCTTCATCTAGTGGTCTAAAATTGGCTCCAAACATTTTTTTTGCTTTTGACTAGGTCTTAGAGTTTTAGTAACTTTTTCTGTGCTTTATATAATAAGTCAAAAATTTGCATGAACCTTAATTTACGAAGGTATATCTGGCACACAAAATTTGGGGCCCAACCGAGGTGTTTTACTAGTAAATATTAGTGTGGATTCCAAAATGAGAAGAAAGCTATTTTAAAGCTTTTGGTTTATTTACAAACTTTTTGTGTATGTTTTGGAGGTATTTCAACCTCTTGCAGTTGGATCCACATCAATCCCATATTACTGATCCCACATGTCAAAACTTTGTAGCATGTTCAACCTCAACCTTCACATATAATTGGTTATCTTCATATAAAAATGTCACATAATTCATTAATAATAACTATTCAAAACCTACCTTTGAAAACATCATTTACTCAATCTAATCTTGTGTTAGCTAGCTATGTGTGATGCACATTAGTCTTATAGAAACCTTGTGAGAGCGACACATGTAGGACACTACTACATCGTCCTAATACACATGAAGGTCACGTGTTAATAGGATTACTCATGACATGCAACTTATGTATGTGCATGCTATTGATGACTCTAACTATTTCACAACATATGATCGTTTCTCAAATTTTGATAGTAAATCAACTACTTCTATTAATCCTTATCTATGTCATGTCAATTTTGCATTTATTGATCCATGACCTTCATATGAGCATCCCATTGAAGGGATCATATGATAACACTAATATTCCCTCTTTTACTTGGGACACTACATGAAAAGTATTTTTATAGTTTATTTTTACATGTTTGCTTGTTTACACTCTTTTGTTTAGACATCAATATTTTTATTTGTTTTCACACGGGTCATTCTTCTAGTGCCTAATTTTGAATATACATATTCATATTATCCAACAATTTATCTCATACATGGGTTTAATATTATTTTTGAGGGAGTTACCTTATACCCTCCATTCTTCTATGTTTGTAGTCTATGCATCTTATGTTACACTTATTCAAAATAAAAAAACATTCACATATTGTAAAAATCCAAAAATAGGACCTTCCTGTGACTTGTGGATTTACTACATAGACCTAGACATTGTTCTTGTCATGTTTTAACACTTTACATATCTAATACTCTGCACACTTTATTTTTAGGATATACATAAGTTATCTAGAAGACATAAGATAGACATTACGAAAAATATACACATGCTTCATGACTCTTCATTACATTACTCGAGGCCAACCTATTCCACACTTGGGTAATGCCTACAATATGGGCTTATCATAATTTTTTTTACATGGTATATCTTTCATGTTTTTGGTTTGTTAGTGATATATAGCTACTTATAGAATGTCTTGCACTAGCTTATACTTTATGACATGTGTCCTACTACAAATATTGTATTGCACTTTACTCGATGATGACATTGTTTGCATATATGTATTGATGTTGCTTTCTTCATAGTTACTAGTTATTAAGTTACTAATTATGATGTCTTTTGTGTTGTATCAATTTATCATATATATTCTTTTTTGTCGGTAAAAATAGGTTGATGGCCCCTTACCATTTTATATTACAATAAAAAAAGTTGGATTACATAAATAGATATTCTCATGCCTTTATTAAAAAAGGCTCCATAAAGACATCCAAAAATACCTTTCCTCTATTTTCTTTTATAAATCTGCACAAAACATACTTTCATTATAAGACCCATAGCTTCCCTAAAACAATGTTAATTTATGTTGCCAAAAATATATCTTTTACATGTAAGTAAAAGCATATTATAGAATTAAATTTGTAGTTAAGATCCCCAATCCATATTTAGATATATTATGGAAGAGGGATTGTTTGATGTAACACCATAAAACATGTGTGTCGATAAGATTTAATAACTTTTATAGCCTTGGAAGATGAATGCGTATATCTAGTATTGACAGCCCAAAATTTGTTTCACATTGCAACCATAAGTCAATTTTTAGAGATGATTCTCAAAATATTTCTACATTGGATCTACATTACATGAAAATTCTAAAGCTTCTAAAAAACTTATAAAGGAAGTTCAAATAAAATTTATTACTGCCCAAACCGTGTCTTCCACCTCAAGAAAAAAATACATTTGGTTTCTTGAAATTGTAAAAACACTTAACTTGTTTTCTGAAACTAAAAACATTGAAGAAAAATTTAAAATTTAGTAAGTCCTCATAAAATAATTTCATAATCAATACACAATGTATTTTGTATCCACTTCCATAACTAGTTCCATTTTTACTTTCTTAGCTAGTAAACAATATTTCACAACCCATGCCTAGGCAAATATAATAGTTTTGCATCAACTACCCTAGTATTTCAGATCCAAATTCAAAACTCATTTTTATATCCTATCAAGGGTTTTCTAACGCTTTAAAAAACACCTTATAAATTCTTGCACACTTCTATAATGATTTTTCATGTATGACTTCATGATTGATATGTTTTCTCTATGCTCTATCATTTGTTGCATGCCACTTGTATGCTCTATACTTCATTGTTTGATGCATATGATTTATTGATCGATGTTTTCTCTATGCTTTATGCTCCACTATTTTTTGTATTCCATTTTTTGGATCTATACTTCAACTATTTTTTTATATATGATTCATTGATTGTTATTTGCTTTATGCTTTATGTTTTATTAATTAATTTAAGCAACCTGTATGCTCTATGCTTCATTATTTGTTGTATGAAACTTTCTTGCTCTATTCTTCTTTACATGACTATGTGATTCTTGATTTCTATATATTTGTCTGAATGAATGTATGTTTTTTCCACGCACGACTATATGATTATTATGTTTTCTTTATGATTTCTACATGCTCTATACTTTTGCATGATTGTTATTGATATCATTTTTGGTTGATTCATCATGTCATTAGGTTTGTATGTTGTTAAAAATATCATATTGGTTAAATTTCTTGCGACAATATCCATCATATCATGTGTTATAATGTCATGTCATGTGTGTTGAAGGATCCTTCATGTTGAGTTGTATTTCTAGCATACATATATGAACTTTATTATTGTACTTAGACTGACGATTTGTGTGGGATTTTATATTTTAAACATATTCTTATTCCTCATTTAACATTTTCTATGCTTATTATATCATAATTTATACATACTTATCCAACCATGCTTGGTATTTTGCTTTATTTGGATAATCTTTTTACACATAATGTGTTCAACCATATTTATTTTGAGATAAGTGATATGTAAGGGGCATCTCACACCTCAAAATAAGGGCATATTACATTCTTGTTTATAAGTTCAGATAGGTTACAACAAGGAGTACACACGTTCAACTGACAAAGTGAAGTTTCACATAGTTTCAGATTAAATCCTATTCACTTTTGATATATATTTAGTACTTTTATCACATATACATTATTAACACTTGACCTTGATAGCCCAAAAATTTGAACTTGGCCTCAAAAACCCAAAAAGTTAACATTTGTTCTAGATGTTCTAGTGTTATTCATCTAAGAATACTTACTAGATTGAGTTTAGAATTGAAATGCTAGCCTTAATAGACCAAAAAATTGATCTTCTATGATATGTCATTCTACCATAAAGGTTATTAAGATAATAAGATGTTTATGCTATCAAAAAGAATATTAAGTTAGAATGTGTTTTATGCAATTGGAAAGGCTATTAAGTTAACAACATTTCAACACTCACTTAGAACAAGGGAAATATCCATGAAACTCTTTAAAAATTCAATAGAATGGGAGCATAATTTAGCATGACCAATAATGTTTAGTCATTCTTATCACATATTTCTTTACTATACATTTTCAATACATAATTTCCAAATTCAATAAACAAGTTTGTATACATCATTTTAGAGCATTAATCTATGTATATTTTCCATGTGATTGAAATTTTCATGTGGATTGGCACAATTATTCAAGATTTTATATTACCATCTTATGATTGAGATTTGAGGTTTTTGTTTACTTATGTCTCTTCTTTTAATGTAGAATTTATTGATACTAGATTAAAAGGGGGCAATCTTTAGTACCCTAAATTGTCTAGGCACTTGGTAATATGGAATTCTACACTTATTCTAATAGACACTCTATCTACACATTATTTTACCATGTGAAGTCGCGTCTTGCTCTATCCCACACCATGTCATCTACTAGATGGAAACAATTATCTAGTTTAACTCTTAAAAAATTGTTGCACCTACTATTGAACATTTATATAGACCTCCACCTACCTTAGACCTAATTTATGTCACACCTTGAATAAGTTCATAGGTACTAGACATGCCTAGATTTTGAATTTGTCCACCTCCCATGAACTTGTCCCCTTGTGCTATAACAATCACATTTTCAAAAAGGTTACATTGCTTAGTCAACCTAGGTGATAATTGTGGCTTGGTTGAGTGGGAAAATTAATGAAAGGTATCCTATAAATAGAAACACTCCCTAAAAAATAAGGGGTATGTGGCAACATCTAGGGATCTCATAGACATAATCTAAGAAGATTAATAATAATCATTACAACATCTATTCCTTAGAGCACATCATTACAACAATAAGCTACAAGTTTGAAGTCATCTATAATGTTGCCTTAGATCAAGTGTTGAGATAAATACGAAGTACAAGTGCATGTTTAGAAGTGTTAGGGACAAATCAAGGGCTCTATTGATTGTTACATATTTTATTGTATATCTTCATAGGTTTGGGAGAGCTAATTATTTTTTAATCCTTCTTTAGGGTAGTGGTCCATAGCATACCACTCATTCAATTAGTGGGGGTGTGGTTAGTCAGTCCAACTTAATCATGTTGAAATTTTTTAGGTAAAACCATGAATCTATGGTTTGAAGTAAGAAAAAAAACAATATCTAAGTTAGTTACAATCACTGTGCAATATTTCATATCAGAAAGTTTGAACTGTAGACATGAGAGAACCTGCATAGGAAGAGAAAGTAAGTATAAAATCCTCCAAGAAGGTTCACATCCCTTAGGACATGGTTGGACATGATATTTTCTAGCTACCTACAAACCCATATAGAGAATTCTTCTATGTCTTAATACATTCTAAGAAAATTAAAAGACACTTTGATTCAACTTTGCACATAATTTGTGCATCTTATCACACCTTTTGACTCAGTATTTTGAATCCCCTCTAATGCTAATTGTACCCTTTCAAAATCTAGCTAGTGTAGTATTCAATATTTAATATTGTATAATAATTAAGAACTTTTAGGTTTTTCCTTTATTAGCTCCAAATTATTCATCTCACTAATAGGTATATTAAGGATAAGACCTATTTTACATATTACATACAATGATTTTCAATTTGATTATTTGCACAATGCTTCTATTTCAAATTTTTAACTACGGATTCCCTTCCAACTCATGAAATGAATACGATGATGAATGTTATGCATGCCTAAAAAAATATTGTTCATTACAAGGGTCTCAAAATCCATGTCATGTGGTCACTTCTAATAATATTTTACTTAAACCTTTAGCTTATGAAGTGTTTACTTATAAAATCTAACTGTGCACTAAATTCAAGTTGCAATCCAAATTAAAGGTAAACTAGTAGGTTATTTTAGTCAAGGGTTAAAACAACGATATTTCAATCCATATGAAAAACTAACACACATCATTTATACAACATGACATGTAAGGAAAATGTAGGGTTGCAAGAGATGACTCTAAGAAAAAGCATAGAAATAATTCTACAACTATGAGGTTAAATAGATCATATATTATACATGCAAGCCAAAGAACAATTAAATATATCCCTAAAGAAGTAACAGATCTGATTGTAGAAGGATGTGGAAAATAAATCTTAAGTTGAGTATTGAAACCTTGGTTGATGCTTGAACTTTACAAACAAGAAGCACAAACTATATGCTTGAACTTTGCTATTGGTATTAGGGTGCTTTATAAATAAAAAATTCTTTTTCTTTACAACTTCAATATGATTATTTTTCTTTGTGCTTGTATATCCTTTTCTTGGCTTAATTGCACTAATGCATCTTTATACTCATAGACTTCTTGAATTTAAACTATGACCCCGATGACACACACATTGAAACACAATAGGTGACAAATAATGAAAACTAAGGGCGTGGGTAAAAAAGCCCACAATACAAATGATCAATTTCATAGTGTACATTATTGGCAATTGTGAATACTAATAAAAATTATCGGGAAGAAAGAGAAAATTAGAAAATCTAGGAGAAAGGAAATTAATCAAGATTCACATAAAATAGACTAAAAACTTGACAAGAGATTTTTTTTTCAAAAATGATCAATATAAAATTGAAAGTGTCTAAGCACATTGAAAACAAATTGAAAGTCGGGGACATACATTAATACAAACCAATGATCAATAGACACATAAATACTCAATACCAATGCAATTAACTAATCCCGTACCAAAAAAAGGTGGCAAGACAATATAATGTATTTTTTTTTTTTAGAAAAGTAGGAAATATCATTTTGGGTTGAAGTTTGTGGTTTTGTTTTTCTCTTTGTAAGAAGTGTCGTCCACAGCAAATACAAAAGAAGAAAATGTGAGGGGTTCACACTTCATTTGTATTTTAGTGCATGCTCTTCTTTTGCCAAACGCGTTTGTTTTGTTATATGTGGTGCCACGTCATCATCAATGATGAATAGAGAACCTCCAAAAGAGAGTCACGCGTATCATACCTCCAAAGTACATAACCATGCAATGATTTCCCGTGTTTTATGTCAATTCAACATGAAAGTCTATAACTATATCAAATTTAATAGTTTAAGAATTGATAAGGAAGAGTTTACGAAGAATATTTAATTTTATGGGTTTACGTTAGATAGAGAGAACTAGTAATTAATACTTAAACCTTCCTAGAATTATTAAGATACTTTTTCAAGATTATCAATGTTCTCTTCTTAAGTTTTCAATTATGTACAATATCAAAGATAATATACCAAGTATAATGTAATTTTTAACTCAAAAGTATAGTGAAATAGAGGGGTTTACTTTATATTAATTTTTATGTTACAATCAATACTCAATGAAGAAATAAATATATCACATCTCCTCTTATTCTAAATGCTTAAATTAATTACTCTGACACATATATAATGAGGCTTTATAAATGTCTTAACGATCTTTAGATTTTGATCTTAATGTTCTATATGTAAAAAAGCACATGCATATATAGAACATTGCAATGTCACTCACTTTAGGACAATGGGAAAAACTTATGTATCATACAAAATGCATGAACAATACAAGTAAATATTGAAAAATAAACATGTGTTGCAACATGTTATTCTTAAGTGCTAAATATAAAACCAAATACTATTTTCAAAGATCTAGTTTCAAATATATGGTACATTGTTTTTTATTGTTAAGCAAAATTGTGTCACAATTTTATTTTTAAAAACTTCTTGAATTCAAACTAGGACCATGTTGGCCATAGAAACGATACACATAATTGATGGGAAAACCAACCAAAAAATACCAAAAGACTCAAGGGATCCAAAGAGAGTCATAAGAGTCCATGTAATAAAAAACACCCAAAACCACACACTCTTAGTTATGAAAGTTTTAACACCATACATACACAATTTTAGGGGGACCACAAATTTAAGAATGTGGAAGAAAACTCCATAACATGTATGGGAACATTGGAAAGAGAAATAAAGAGGAGAAGAGGAAAACATGGAGAACACCACATCAAACCATTATGAAACATGGGAAAACACCAATAAGATCCTAATTCAAATCAATAATCAACAAACAAACAATTACCCAAGACTAATAAAATTTTACTACTAATAATATGGTCCTCGTGCCAAAATCAGGGGTCTTCATGATGCCACTTTTTGATGTGTATATAATTATGTATATATATCATAGTAAATTAGATTTTGCAAAATTATGTTTACCTTCAGATGGGACATGTTTTGAGAAAATCTAATGTACCTTCAAAACATGTATACATCTTGTGCATTTGGGTCGATGCCCAATCAATCAATAATATGTTGAAGTCTAGAAACAAGAAGTTGGGAAGAATACACATGGTTTTGGTTATTTTTTTGTAATACGTGTATACCTCTCTAACATATTTTAATTTCTTTCTAGATGTCCTTATGAAACATGTAAGAACACACATATGCAGATAAATACTCACATCAACAATATGCTAAAATATAAGATAAATTATTTGGAAATGATGCAACTAGTTTTGTTGAAAAATGTGAGGATGGCCTTAGAGAAATCTAAGTGTTAAAACTTGTGCTAAATGTTTCATGTAATTTTATTACAATGATTGGTGAAAAAAGAAAGGATATATAAATATGATGAAATATAAAAGAGAATAGGTATAGGATATGTCTTGAATATATCCCATGTCAGGAATAAAAATCCATGAGTTAGGAATCCTCGAAAGAAAACATGTATCTTCTCTAGGATTGTTAATATTGATGGATCACATAATATTGAATATCTAGGACACGAGGCCAATACCTTATAATTTAAGAATTTAAAGTATGAATGAATTGATGTAATTTGTGCCCTCTTTGAGACGTGGGATGAATCATGAAGCACATATCTCAAATGAAAGGGATGAGGCTCATGCTTTGTAAGATAGAAAATAAAATCATTTATTTTTAACATAGTAAGATATTATCTTCTAAGCCTGTATATAACTATTTTTACTATTTTACCCATAACATTATAAATCATTGAAACTATGACATTATTTAAATTATTCAATACATATAATAATTTGAACACGAGTTAGAGAAAATGTGATTATTTTGGAGAGATAAATTTAGATAATGCACAATAGAAAAACTCATTCTTATTTCACCCAAAGGAGGAATGTACACTTAACACATAGACCTAGAATCATCCTGGGAAATTTTCATCAAGATCTATAGAAAAGGATACAATTTGGAATCATGCTTAGACATTACCATTACAAGAGGATAATACCATGAGATGACACTTACCGAGGTAGGATACAATGTTAGGGGATGTCTAGCAACTCTAAAAAATATATAGGATTCCTTGTATGTGTCTACACTTAAAATTTAGGATACTCATACACAATGACATAATGTGGCGAATCCTATAAGATCTTATAGGCACCTAAATTTGGTTGTGACTTAATGATGTCAATATCTACTTAGTTCATTTAGTCATGGCTTGTGTCCATATTTAGTCCTATTGCAAGACTTAGTCTCCTTATTGTACCACCTATCTACTTACAAAAATACTCATATTAGTCACAAGCAGTCCATTACTCCTAATTTTCATGTAAAAAGATCCACAACACCATAGCTCACTACTGGAAAAAACCATTCAATATGACTAACTTGTTGAATGCTCTAGTCTTGGGAAAAATGATCCCATCATGGGGCACCCAATGGTTAGTTTTTGAATTTGTATATCTTATATGGTTCAACAACTCCATTATATGTCAAACTTAATGTGAAATTATATCAACACAACCCTATATAAGAAATTCTAAGATACTCATATACTCATGTGGCACTCACCTTATATTCTCAAGTACAAATAAATAAAAAACAATTAAAACTCTCTTAAAGTTCCCTAAAAAAACTACAAACATTAGGAGTAGCCCCTATACAAGTGTGAATAAATCTAAGATATGTATATGAGTCAAGATTCCCAAATCAAGAGTTGAAAAATCCAAGTCAAGCACAAGAAAACCAAGTCAATACAAAATATTTATCGAGTGTCCAAGTTATCAAATATAGTTTTATCCATACATTATTATTTTGCATATCTATATGGAAATCTAATTATGTTTTTATGCCTCTTGAGATTAGTGCCAATATAGGTGGTTGTAGACACAAAATCACATACTTTGGGCAATTATCTAGTCCTGATTATATACTACTATTCATATGATTCCTCAGTAAGAAAATTACTAATCAACCCATGTCCTTGACCATATTTGCTTTCTTTATGTTGCCACTTTTTGTATTACACTCTTTCTACCTTAGTCTATCTTTTTACACCTCGGTATTTCTCATCCTTGACACTATCACCCAACCAAGATGTCAGCGTCAGGCACCCCAGTCCCCTCTGGGTTCCCCTAACCTCTTTGTATTTTGTTCACATCTTTTGGGTCCTTTCTAGCCATTTTAGCATCTTATCTTTTTAGTAGTCGGCATTTTCAGGGTTAATTATGAAATTCAAGCAAGGGAATCATATAAATATAAAGTTATGTGACCATAATAAAGGACCAAACACTAAGCATTAGCTATCACCACCTAAGGTTGCATCCAAAGGATATTTAAGAGCATTCAAGCATCCATTCTATCATCCATTCAAGGGACAAGGGACTGCATTCTTATGCATACACTTCATAGGAGGGGAAGTTCATTCTATTACATGCACACATCTACTTACATCTTCTACATCTAGCTATTTGCTCACTATCAAGTGATTTCGCGCACGCACACACACACACACACACAAGAGCCACCTAGGGCACAATTCACACACACACACACACACACCTAGAACTACATTGGGTCTGAAATGTAGTGCATGCCTAGTCATAAGATCAATTGTTTGACAACTTGAGGAAAATTTGACCCCTCATTTGCATTATTTTCTTTTTGGGATTTGATACACTTTTGAGGGTTTTGCAGGTCATTTCTTTATTGCAAGTTATCAGCGACATCGGTGATCATTGTGCGACATACTACCGATAAGAAGTGAAAGAAAACGAACATCTCGTGACCATTTGAAAGAGTTTTCCTGAGGGTTTGAGTAGTCACAGGCACCCAGAGCAGGTCTGTGGTGCCCGTAGGTGTCCCTAACCCATTCCAGGTGCCCCATTCTAGGAACATATTCCTGGTCGTACATTTTTCTGAGGCTTTGTGTGACACTTCTCCCTTTTTATTCATCAGTTCATCACTTTGGCACAGTCCAGGATTTAATTTTGAAATTAGACTAAGTCATTTTATCTCCTCTTTGCAACTAGGGTTTTCATACTTTCTAGCTTAATTTTCTTGGGTCATATTTATTCTTATTACATATTCATTTAAAACTACATTGCAATTAGATTTAGGCATTTATAAATTCTATATTTTCTTAATCATTTTGGTGAACCCGTCATTTCAAACATTCTTAGGTCCTCATACTTCTATTTTTCTCATTCTTCTTAGGATCCTCTCATCATGGATATTTCTATTCATGATTTCTTGCTCAGCCCACCCTAAATTAAGAGCTAAAATCATTACTCTCTTGGCTACTACTTGTATTCCTTCTGATATTCATCCAGATGTAGTCTATAACACATTCGTAGATGCATTTTCTCAGCACATCACTTTTCCATCTAATCCTCCTCTGATCTTGTTGTTTTTGACAATGATCCACCTTTATACATCATGATTCGCATCTAACTTATGGGTGTCAAACGAACTTTTGTCAATAATGGATCTGAGATTAATATTTGTCCTCTATCATTCATTGAAGATTATAGGCCTTTATGCTGCTAATGTTAGTCCTTCATCCTTCTCTTTTGAGCATATGATGGTTCCATTCATCCATGCATAGGCCATATCACTTTACCTATCACTTTTAGGCCAAAAACACTTCCTAGTTCCATTTTTTGTCACTTGATTCCCACTTTCAATATAATTATTTACTTGGTAGGCCATGGCTTCATGCCATGCAAGTAGTACCTTCTATAGTACACCGATGTGTTAAATTCTTACATGAGGGTGTTGAATATACATCCCTGCTGATCGTGAACCATTTAAATATTGTAGTTGTGATTAAACTGCATTACACTTCCTACTCTACTATGCAGTTGTTACTAATGATCCATAACCATGGACATTATCCAGACTCACTTGCCTCCACTTGAAGGAACTGTTTGCATGTTAGACATGTTCCATCCACATCCACATCCCCCCTGCTTCTACAAATTCTATGGTACTTTATCGGGGGCCTGTCCAAACATTGGACATCATTCCACCTTCTTCATCTTCTCATGATAAACCACCATTAGCATACCTCCTTTCACATGTACACTTTTCATGAATGAATCTTATTGGGAACACATTCCATTTGATCCTACTTGCTCTGATACTATATGCACACATGATGGATTGAATTGGCTAGGGTTTACAATGGATGACATTTTCCCTCCACCTCATGATCCTCATCTCTACCATGGATTCATCTACATTACTGCTGCTTATGGTCTCCATGTATTTTATCTCACAATATTTCTTGCACGCACACCTCGCAATTCTCCACTTACACTTGGATAGTCTTGGCTTGATTACATTGGGGGCACATTAGATCCTAATCATATTGACATTTCATTCCCCATGCCCTTTGGTCATGTTTTCATTTTCAATGATTCATTTCTTGGCTATTCACAAAACCTTACTCGTTGGTATGCACATGGATGTCCATTACCACCTTTCACTGATGAGGAATATGCCATGGGCATGTACAATTTATGCCTCAATGGCTCTTTGCTTGATCAACCCGACACAATTGCTTATCAGGTCTCTGATGCATCTCCATTCGGTTTTGATCATGATAATGATGACCTCTTAGATGATATTACTTGATCATATCTATCATCATACACTTGGGGGGGAATCATGCTCATTTTCCCCCTTTTAGTCTATCATTCTTGTTTTTATGTCTTCCATTCTAATTATTCTCTCTTACATGCATCTTACACATCATGATACATTCCTATCATCACTCCCTGATGACACACTCATGTTCTTACATTCTTACATGACTGTTGAGGGATTTGTTACAATAAGAACCATGTCACTTGCACATTACATGCTTCATTGACATATCTATCTATTACATATCATGCCTTATCATAATACGTCTTATTACCACTCTTGATTGTTGATTCACACTTCACTAATACATTTTTCACACTTCCATAATACTTATACATACATATATTATATATATTATATATTCACATACTCAATCAACTATACACTATCTATTATCCTTCATCATCCATTATCATACATCACTTATCATCTATTACCAAACATTATTCATATAACACACATCATCAACACACACTTGGGGGGGCATCATACTTATTTCTCCCCACCTTCTAGCATCTATCAACTCAATCTGCACATCCATCACATCTAGTCTTGCACATTCATCATACATATCTTGATACATGTATTCATCACCTCGATGACACAATCTCGTGCTTTGGTTCACACTTGATTGTTGAGGGCATACTATATACATGAACCTCACACATTTCACACACTTGAACACTACACATTCTACACACTTGACACATACATCAACACATCCTTCTCATCACTTCCACATTACACATTTTACACTTGGCGCATTTCAACACATATCTCTAGCATCACATACACATACAATCACACACACATGTTACACACTACACAACATCTTCACTTTTGTACACATTCATCACGACACTACGCATTACTCACTTTACACATTCACGACATATCTTTCTGGCATCTACTTATGTATGATGCAATCATTACCCTATGACGCACTCTAGTTCCATGGTTCATACTTGACTGCTGAGGGTTTCAATCTAAAATGAACCTCACCACACTCACACACACTCTACACTCTATGCTTTATCGATCACATATTTCTAGTTCACACATTCAAACCATTTCTTGATGACACACTCTTGTTCTACGGTTCATTCTTGACTGCTGAGGGGGCATGTATAAATGAACCTCATTTCATGCATACTCATTCCACTCACTTGGGGGGCATGCAGATCCTATCACATTCACTTTGCATTCCATTCCATCTCATCCACAACATATTGCATATCTTGGTTGCATTTACTCTTGCTTACTTATGCTTACATGTACACTTTATTACACATGCTAGTCAAATATCTTTGTATGTCATTATCTTTTCATATACACATGCGCATGTTCACTTTCCTTCTAGTTGTGATCACATAGATTTACACAGATCGATACACGTAGCATGGATGTTTGGCGCAATACCTATTACCAGTCCCACAATGGCTCCTGGGGGCATCCACTTTCATACACTACATGTGCTATTGTTTCATTTTTCATAGCACATTACATTATCGGATTATACATGCTTTGACATACTTTTTATCTTTCTAACATGCTAATGGGTGCTTCATGTGCAGCATTTTCTTTGTAGTTATATTTGCTTCCATGGTTGTTTGATACATTGTTTTACATTGTTACTCATTTCTTGTCATTTGTTTGCCATTGTTTTGTGGGATTTTCCCTTTGTCTTATGTGCACATTGTCTGATTTTGGCCATTTTGGCCTTGATTGTCTTACGACATCATGAGTGATGTCCCATGTTTGCAACCCACTTTTCACGTAGTCTACATTGTCTTCTTGCATATTGTCTTCTTGTGTCTTAGCTTACACATTGTATGCTTGCTTGTTATTATCTTGTCTTACATGCATGTTTGTATTTGCTTACACTAACACTTGTTTCCTAGCCACTTTGTTTGTGTGTGCCTTGGTTTCTACCAAGCACACTCCCCCCCTATAGGGCACAGTTTCAGCACAACGGTCAGTCCTCCTTTGGGCCGCATACTCCTCAGTGACGTCGCATGCACCCCAAATGAGGGGGGCATCATTTGGGTGAATTAGTCACCCCATACAACAATCTCATAGTTTAACATAGTTCAGTACTGGTATAACACATTCATCAGTCTCAGACATGGCTCAAAATCTGACTTGGGTCCTCAGCACAACACAGACACTAGCGCCCAGACCAGGACAGTAGTGCCTGGGCCCCTAACCCTTCCTGGATGCTTGTGACCAGGGGGTAGTTACACAACATTTTCATTTCAGCACATTTATACAACACTTCACACAATGGCTTTTATAGGGCACACAATCCTTAGCACTCGACATGCATGCACTACACAACATTTTCTACTTTTACGTTGGATTGAAACTATTCGAACCTAGATCATATTTTTACACACCATCTGCAGTGGTGTTCACATTGCAGGAAGTAGTTAAAGGTTGGAGGATGACACCAGACTTTTCTCCCTACACTTCTTCCATGTCTTGGTGTGAGATCACCTAAAAAACTCGTAGTCAGCATAACTGGCATGAGATTGCCCAAAAAACTTGTTCTTCTACATCATCTACAGGATCCTTTCTACACTTTTCACTCATCACGGATCAGGTGCACATGTTCCTTTTTCACATTTTCACATTTTACACTTTCTTACATATTTTTACACATTTTGATCATATACATGCATATTTGACTACTTGTTCATCCTTCTCTTTTACAGGTCTGTCCTTATGGGAAGTGGTAGTCACATCATCAATAACATCATTCACATCATCAATCACAATCAACACATCAACAAAAAGTACAACAGGAATATCATGACATCGACACATACGCTCTCACCCTAGGGTCATCATCATCATCATCACTTTTTACACTTCCTCCTCTTTAGCATCCACGCTTCACATTTTTATCACTCCACGCTTTTTCTTGTCTCTCAACATGCTTTTCGCCATCGATCTACATGGTTATCAGGTACGCATATCTTATCTACTTTATGTTATCAAGCATTCACTCAACAACATAAAGTGGGGGAAAATGTAGACACAAAATCACGCACTTTGGGTATCTATCTAGTCCTGATCACATACTACTATTCATATGATTCCTAAGTAAGAAAAGTTACTAATTAACCCATGTCTTTGGCCATCTTTGCTTGCTTTCTGTTGCCACTTTTGATCTTACACACTTCTAGCCCAGTCTGTCTTTTATACTTTGGCATTTCTCATCTGGACACCAGCACCCAGCCAGGATGCCAGCACCAAGGTGCCCCCGTCCCCTCTGGGCGCCCCTGACCTCTTTGTACTTTGCTCACATCTTTTGGGTCCTTTCTAGCCATTTGGGCATCTTATCTTTTTGGTAGTTGGCATTTTCGGGGTTAATTACGAAATTCAAGCAAAAGAATCATATAAATATAAAGTTATGTGACCATAATAAAGGACCAAGCACTAAGCATTAGCTATCACCACCTAAGGTTGCATCCAAAGGCTATTCTAAGAGCATTCAAGCATCCATTCTAGCATCCATTCAAGGGACAAGGGACTTCATTATTCTGCATACACTTCATAGGAGGGGAAGTTCATTCTATTCCATGCACACATCTACTTACATCTTTTACATCTAGCTATTGCTCGCTATCAAGTGACACATGCACAAGAGCCACCTAGGGCACAATTCCACACACACACACACACCTAGAACTACATTGGGTCTGAAATGTAGTGCTGCACTCAGTCGTAAGATCACTTGTTTGACAGCTGAGGATAGTTTGAACCCTCATATGCATTATTTTCTTTTTGGGATTTGATGTGCTTTTGAGGGTTTTGGAGGTCATTTGTTTAGTGCAGATTATCAGTCGACATCAACGATCATCGTGCGACATATAGGCGATAAGAAGCGAAGGACAATGAACATCTCACGACCCTGTCGAAGGATGGTTTTTCCGAAGGGTTTGAGCAGTCACAGGCGCCCAGAAGGTAGGTCTAGGGCGCCCCTGCCCCATTTCCAGGCAAATCAGCATTTCGGTTGCACATTTTTCTAAGGCTTTGTGTGATACTTCTCTCTCTCTATGTTCATCACCAGTTCGTCACTTCGGCACAACCGAGGATTAATTGTGAAACAACTAAGTCATCTTATCTCCTCTTTGCAACTAGGGTTTCATAATTTCTAGCTTAATTTGCTTGGGTCAGATTTTGTACATTTCATTGCTTATTTATTTATGGCTACATTGTAATCAGATTTAGGCATTCATTTTCTATATTTGCTTAATCACTATGCAAAAATATCTTGGATAATCTTTGGGTAGTTGACCAATGAGATATCGCCCCAGAGATATCTCAAAGGAGATGACCGACAAAAGAGTAATAAGATATCTCTACAGAGATATCTTGGAAAACCTTTAGGGTAAAATACCAATAAGATATCGACCCAAATATATCTTAGAGGAATTGGGGGCAATAAGGTCATTGTATATCACCAGAAATATATCTTGGAACATTTGGGCCACAAGTAGTCAATGATATGTCACATAAGAGACATCTTGGATCATCATATGGAGAGGAGGTCTCGCCGCAATGAGATCTTGATGTAAAACAACATGAGATGTCACCTAGGAGACATTTGGAGGAGAATTGGCCTGAGATCTCACCATAACAACATATTGGAGACATTGAAGTTCTTGATATGTCACCACAACAAGATCTAGATGCTGATTTTTTAGGAAAGCGACACTTTTGGTCTTAGAAGATTTAGATGAGTGTGGAAAGTACTTGAAAAGTAGATCCCTCTTATTTTTTGGTCAATGTTTCTATTATTGTGCCAGATAAGGAAGATCCAAAGATGGTAAAGGAAGCTCTTGGTTCATATGAGTGCAAGTCTTGGATAAAAGCGATGGAGGAAATGGAGTCGCCAATCAAGATCAATACTTGAGACTTGGTGAAACTCCCTCTAGGAAGAAAACTGATAGGTTGCAAGTGGGTTTTCAAGAAGTTAAATGCACAAGGAAAATTAGAGAAGTATAAGGCTCACTTAGTTGCAAAAGGATTCTCTCAAGTCGAAAGGATTGACTTTGTTGATGTTTTTTCTCATATTACAAAATTGACTATTAGATTTCTTTTAGCCATTACTATTGCATATGATCTGGAGATAGATCATATGGACGTTAAAAAAATGTTTTTGCATGGAGATATTAAAGAAGAAATCTATATGATGCAACTTGATGGTTTCAGATTCAAGGGACAAGAGGACTTGGTTTGTCATCCTAAGAAGTCCTATAGCCTCAAATAATCACCAAGGATGTTTTGACAGGTATGTATGCAAACTTGGACTTGGAAAAAGTAAGGTTGATCCTCCTATATACTTTTCAAGGAAAAAGGAATAAGTTTGTCATCATAGTGCTCTGTGTGGATGACATGTTGATTGAGAACAAGGAGATGATTGAACATGTGAATGCACAATTATCTATGCACTTTGACATGAAGGATCTTGGTGTCGCAAAACTTATTTTGGGCACGAAGTATGTGAAGAAGGTGTTGGAAAGGTTTGGAATGCAAGATAACAAGCTAGTGAGCACACCTTTCCTAGTTGGTCACACACTCTCATCCGAACAATGTTCAAAGACATAAGAGTTGGAGGACAAGGCTCATGTTTCGCATGCGAGTGTGATAGGAAGCCTAATGTATGCAATGGTCTAGAAAAGACTTGATATTGCACATGTAGTGGGAGTTTTTAACAGATATGTGTCTAATCCATGTAAAGAGCATTGGAGCATGGTCAAGTGAATCTTCAAATATTCATGCAAAACTTCTGACCATGTTATTCTCTATCTTGACATCTTGATATGAGCAAGGAAATGAGACTACATGGCTTTGTGGATTCTAACTAGGAAGGAGATCTTCATATGCGAAGGTCCACTAGTGGGTACATTATCAACTTGTTTGGTGGAATTATAAGTTGGATGAGCAAGCATCAAGCAAATGTTGTTATATCCCCCACAAAGGCTGAATTCACGGCAGCTACTCATGCATGCAAGGAAGCGGTATGGATTCAAAGGTTGGGTTTGTTCAAAATGTTGTAAGGATATGTTGTGACTCCCAAGGTGTAATTTGTTCGGAAAAGACCCTGAACTATCACTCTTGAACAAAGCACATTGATGTGCAACATCATTTTGAAAGGGAAATGGTGGAGGAGAAGAGGGTACTACTAGAGAGGGTGGAAACAAATGATAATGTAGCAGATTCATTGACAAAGGTAATGTGTGCTAAGAAGTTTACTTGGTGCAAGGAAGAAATGGGCTTGGTAATCCAGGGTTGCTAAAGAATGGGTTCATGGTCCCCTTGAGGAAATTATGCAACAAGTGAGAGATTGTTGAAATGTCTCATATTTTCCATGCGTCGACCTATTTTCAATATGGGTGGTGGAATTGACACTTGTCAGTTGGTTAAGTAAGTGTCTTGTGGAAAAAGCAACGAGTCTGATTTGAAGTCTTATTTTTTAGGCTTTTACTTGCGGTACAAGCAAGTGCTATTTTAAGGATGTGCTTGGTTATAAAAGTGCATGTTCTCCCATGGAAAAGGTGGTTGTTATTGTTCGGTTAGGAAAATGTTGACAAGGTTGAAGATCCGTGCAGGTTAATGCTAGAAGACGCATGTTGGAACACGGTTGAATATATATGTCGTGTTACACTGTCTTGAAAGCTTTATATTGTATTTGTAAGCTGCTTTAAGTTAATACAATAAACAATGTTCTAGATGGTTTTTTACCCGAAAAGGATTTCCAAGGATAAATATTACGTCCTTTTTGGCATGCACCATTTATTTAAGGTGATATCTACTTGAATTCTCTCTCTCTCTCTCTCTCTATTTAATTTATTTCATACTGGTTGCTGAAATACCCAACAAAACTGGTATGGAGAAGAAATACTCAAAGGGTAGGAAGCTCAATGGGGAATGCTGGTTCTGCTAGGGGTGGATGGACAAGTTTAATGCATACAGATCAAGCAAGTGCCAAATTCCCTGATTGTTTGCATATGCTTGTAATTTTTAGGAGGTACAAGAGGAAGTTGGGACTTGCCTGCAGAGGTATAGGGGGTTGAAAATCCTCAAAATAGTTTTTCCCCTATTTCATTGCATAAACAGCTCATTCTTGACAGTTATGCAAATGTTTTTGTCTTTATGTTGAGAGAGGATCAGATTCAGCAATGTTACTAGTGTGTGGAAAGACAAGTATAAAGGCAATAGTGTCAGGTTAACATTCCAAAAGTGTAGCTGGAGGATTCTACATTTTACTGTATTTTTGAGAATTGCAATCTTGGGAGAAATTGCTAGTTATAATATCTTGTTATGGAAACCAATATGACCAGAGTCAAGCTCATCTATTCTTAAGAGATTTTGGTGGTTATCTGACCTGCACCACCCAATTATTACTTCCCCACACACAATCTTTTGCACTTTTCAACGTGGAATAAGCTTCAAAGTAAGAGAGAAAACACCATAAAGGATAGACCTGTGGTAAAAAACAGAGAATGATTTAACTGATACAAATTTATTCACTCCAAATTTTCTTCTGAGATCTTATATATTTGAATTAATACCTACGGGCTGTAAGGTTCTAGATCAGGATGTCTATCCTTCAATCCAAAACTTCCAAGGGTCATACAATGTATGGATGACAAGTTTTTTTTATCATATAATGGCTACAAATGTCTTTGTAAGTTGTACAATGTTTTATGGAACAGATTGGCAATAAAAATTTCCCTATGGTAAGGATTCGGCAGTACTAATGTTGCACAGATATTACAGCATTACAAGTACTATCTACTTAACGACCTTGTTGTCAACTGTAAACATGGGCCATATTCTTGTCTAACATTAAGGTGTGTATAAAATTATCATATAAATCGCTAGAGCAACTGTTGATAAGACAAAATCCAAGTAAGGACCAATTTTAAAGGAAGGCATGCAAATATCAATTCTCCTTTTATGACAATCTTTCAAGATTAAGAACCCATAAGAGTCTAGTAGTTATCAAGCCATGAAGAAGAACAAATCAGAGTCTAGTATTTGCCATGCTACCTGCAATCACGAAAATATTTAATCCTCTAATTTAAAAGTAAAAGTAAAATTCCCAGTAAACCGTATGGGCTAGATTGCCTAAAGCAGCCAATATTTTATTTGATGGTCTGAATTACAGAAGATTCACAACATTGTTTTAGAAAATGACTTACAGTAGAGTGCTGTATTTAATACACCAGAAAAAATACAAAAAAGAAACTGCATCCATCATGCCACTTTTCCCATCTCTGACTATCATTTCTTAGAACTCGTCCAAATGTGAATCTCTATGATAGTCCTGTCAAGGTCAGGAACCAAAGGTCTAATATGCAACTAAGTTGTTGCGTTCAAAATTGTGTTTGAATCCATGGAGGATAAAATTCATAAAAAATCATTACCAAAAAAATAGTCCTAAAATTCATCATTAAATTTGGCTAAAAGAAAATGCTATGCTTGTGTTTTAAATTAACATTTTCAAAAATGAAAGAATGAATTTCATAGAATTTTTACATATTTTAAACAATTTTCAATGAATATCAACAAACATATTTGATATTCGGCGAATTTCAAATATATTACATAACATTCACCGAATGTGCCAACTTATGCAACATGCCATGAAGAAGAAGAAGAAGAAATAAGAGTCTTGCATCCATCATGATTTGTGTTCCTTCTCTTTAATCTTCTATCATCTCTTAATCTATCCACATATGAATTTCTATGATAGTCTCTATGACAAAGATGTACACTCTTGACAGGAGGACTCCGTTCCCTTTGTCTTGGAAGTGACATCTGATCGGACACTCTAGGGCCACCTCTGCCCTGACCACCATGGGGAATTCCAATGTCACTTCGACCTTGTCCTGCACCACGTCCCATGGAAGGGACCTCCCATGAAAGGTGGAGGTGTTTGTGGGCTTTGAAACCCTCCTACAGTTCCACCAACTTTGTTGCCAAAAGAAGCCATTCCTTTCCGAGGCTTACTACATTTGTTACATTTCTTTCTCATTGGAAAATTGAAATATCCACATCTGAAAAACAAAATGTTCTAATCAAATTTGCATTCATTCTTCATCATGAGAAGCAAGACATAAAATGTGATGAGAGAAAAATAGGGATAAAGGGAAAAAGATGAAGCTATTCATAGATCACGCAATTTGACAAGAAGACTTGAAAGAGATTTGTGCTTGGAGCAAAGATGGGAGGCAGCAAGAAATATCCAAACTGTTCATAAAGTATGTGCTTACGTGGATTCTGAACATATCCAAGCTCCTTCTTGTAGTGTGACATTCGGAGCCATTCTTTTCTGAGGCTTATTGCAGTTGCTGCATTGCTTTCTCCTTGCTAAATTCATATATCTACATCTGAAAAACAAAATGTTTTAAATAAAATTTACATTCATTCTACAACAGGAGAAGAAAGAAATAAGGTGTGATCAGACCAAAAGTTTGATTAACAGAAAATGATGAAGCTATTCAGAGATCATATGCTTTGAGAAAAAGTTGTTCTTGCGTGGAAATCTCCTAATTATTCATAAATTATGTACTTACGTGGCTTCTAAGCACACCCAATCTCCTCCTCTTGGGGGATTTCGCTTTCTTTTCAGGATTTGTCCATCAAGATGAAATCGCTCTGTGCACCCATAATTTTGCCCAAAAAACCCTCTACCATATGATGTTGTACATCTTCCCATGCTTCCAAGGGGAAACTGAGGATGCTCGCCTTCAAACCTACCACCATCTCTTCCTCCCAAAAATTCTCCACCATGGTGAGGAGGATCAAGGTCATATTCATAATCAGAAGGCTCTGGGACGCGATGTGAAGGTGACTGTGAACCTGCAAAAACAGAGTTCTTCCCTCCTTCCATATCATAACCTGCAAAAGGTATAAAATAAGTGAACAAACTGAATCAAGTTAAAGCCAAGGGAAAATCATACCTGATATATATTCACACATTAGCAGCAGACCATGGTCAAGTATAAATAATAAACCAATCCCTGGCTATTTTATACAATTGAATTGGTTCAGAATTTAAAACCACAACTTCCTAACTGGAGCATTACCTGGTTGAGAAAATCCTCTTCCATTTGGTGGTTTGCCTCCTTCCATCCTTCCGTGGGGAAACTGAGGATGCTGACCTTCAAACCTACCACAACCTCCATCTCCCATAGACACTCCATCACGGTCAGGAGCACCAAGGTCATAATCACAGCCATTAGTTGTCAGGATCTTGTGCTGAGGTGAATGCGAACCCGCAGAAACAGATTTCTTTCCTCTTTCCATATCATATCCTACAAAAGGCATCAAATATGTGAATAGACTAAATTAAGTTAAACCAAGGGTTAAATCATACCTAGTATATAATTCACACATCAGCAGCAGACCATAATAAAGTATAAAACCAAGGCCTGATTGTTTTATATAATTGAATTGGTTCAGAACTTTAAAAACAAAACTTCCTACATGGACCATTTTCCCTGCCTTACTGAGTGAACAATGATTCCTAGAGAAGCCAATGCAATGAGTCCAATTTCCATACAACATCCTTAAAATCCCAGATGTACAACCATTTAAACCAACCAGAATTTTATTTATATTCTCACTACAATTTTTCCTGGTCCAACGAGTGAACAATGATTGCTAGAGATGAATGTGCAATGATTTTAATTGCATCCTAAAAATCCAATCTGTGAAACCATTTAATCTGGCAATAATTTTATTTACATATAAGCTCCTCTCTACTCACAAACTCTAACTATCATCTACTTGGACAGTAGCAGAATGCTCAGTCATTCTTTAGCCCTAATCTTCCAGCAGTGACTGTTTTCCGCGAGGATTTTGTTGATTACAGACTTCCTAAATTCACTTGTCTAAACCCATGAAAGAAAAGTTAAAAACTGATTTTCCCGATACTGTATCAAGCATGTAGCCAGGCCCAAAAATTGGAGTCTTTGTCCTTGCAAATACTCCACACCATAAGGAAAATCTGGGGTCAAGGTACACACCTTCCATTAACATGGGCCTTCTCTCAGAGGAATTTTCCATATCCTCCTCCTCCAAAACAATTCTTAAAAGCAATGTATTGACATAAATAATGAAGAAATGTTTTATAATTAACTTAGAAGATTTGGTGATTTGATAAGCCTCAGTGATGAATTGGAAAAAGGGATTTAATTGCACGACCTTTCACACATTTTGGACACGATATAACTCTCCCACACTCCCTCTCCATTTTCACCTGCAAGGAATTCAGATTCCAACGTTGGATCACCAGCTTTAGAGGTCTTTTTTCTTCCTTTTCTCCTCGTAAGTAATATTTGGAATTGTATTTGGTTTCATATGGAGCTATAGTTGGATCATCCACATTCTGTTGAGAAGATCAACAGTGTGACTGACAGAATCCACTGAGGTTTGGCATTCAAGGCAGTGTCAATTCGTGATAAATAGAAGTGATTGTAACCAGGAAACACCCCGTCCTCGTGCCCACACCTAGTGGTGACCATATTTATATATAATTATCAGTGCCCTTCTTCATTGACTCCCGTGCCTTGATTTGAAATGGCATCCATGTCCCCATATCCATGCCCCCGTGTCTCCAGGCGACTATGATACAAAACTTGGCATCTACTGCCTGACCAATTTAACTTTCCTCTGGAATCAATGCTTGGAATTTATTTTCCACAAGTACTACTTTTGAGCTCACCTCGGAATGTTGAACAGTTGAAAACTGTACCACAAGACTTCCCATGGGCTAATACTTGTATAATCATATGCATATAAGTTGGAAGCATTGAACTGCTGATACTGGCGGCCTCCATGAATGCTGGTTGTGGAGGCCTTTTAAGAAATGACGAGGACGTTGGAATTATATATAAAAGACCAAGATAAGATGAATAGCAGGTTGCTGGTCAAATGTGATTGGAAGATCATTATTGGCCTTTTATCTGGGAAATGTACAGGAGTGAAGTAGGATTGGAGATTTGAGTCATTTTTCAAAAGGAATAATAACCAAGGTGCTGATTTATTGGTCAACTTCGAAGGCAACCTTAACCTGTACCATGTTATTATAGTCCAGATTCGTGTTTCGAATCCAAGCCATAAGGACAATAATAAATTGGAGAGGATTATGTGTAAGATTGTTATTGAATTTTTTTTTTAATGGCAATAACACTCTCAAATATGACAAGTATCCCATTCAGGTTGGGTCAGCATAGCAAGTACTGGGCCAAGTACACATCCAATTGCCATACTCATTCTCAGAATACAAGTACCAGCCAGTTATACTCATTCTCAGAATACAAGTACCAGCCAGTTATACTCAAGTATACTAACTATACCAACTGGGGAAGCTGGCAATCGGCGGGATGGCAATGACATTAGCAGAATGTGGAATTGTATACTGACTGAACTAGAAGAAATACGATAATACCTATGTTTATAATTTGATTTTAATTTTTGGCTGGTTTGGCTCAGGGACCCATGCGACCTAGAAGTAGAACCAAATTGCAGGTAAGAATCACCCCAGTCCCACAAACAGTAAAATCCAAATAGTGTTATCTCTGCTTCCCTAGAAAGAGAGTATGCCATACCTAGGCTGGCAGACACTTTCAGAGATGAAACTAAGAAACTCCTAAGAAGAAGCACCTAGTGTCAGCAGAAAGGATACCCCCTTCTGAGTAGGGGGGGCCTCTATCCTTACAAAAGAGAGAAAAAAACAGTAAATTTCCAATAGTGTTGCCTCTGCTTACCTAGAAAGAGAGTAGTATATCATACCTATGCTGGTAGCAACTTTCAGAGATGAACCTAAGAAACTCTTAGGAAGAAGCACCTGAGTTTGACCATAAAGGATATCCCCTTGGCTTCTATATGTAGAAAAGAAGATAAATGAGCTTGGAAAGAATGCTCAAATGGTTATCGTCCCAGCTAAAACTAAATATGGTTCATCTCGATATAGATGCACAAAAAATGATGAAAAATCACAAATCTCACCTCAGTAGCTAGCACTGAGTTTGGTTTTTCAACTATGGCTCTGTCAATCTATTTTATCATCTCAAGATCCAAAATTACAAAGAATTTTAGCTTGTTTCTGATGGCTGATGAGCCCCAACTTAGAATTAGCATTAAGTGTACACGTTTCTTGAGCCCTGAGATTTATGTAGTGGTCTTATGGTAAACCCTAGGATCTTTATTCCTGATGCCTCTTATTCCATGTTACTGATGCTGCATTGGCCCCTTTGCAAGGAGTATAAAACTTCAACCAAAAACCAAAAACTCGGGTGCACTGCAAGATTAACAGAGTGTTTGCTACCAAAAGTTATCCAAACCCCAATGAAGGTTTTAACCCATAAACCTGAAAACCTCATTGAAGCTTAAATCATTAGAAAATTAAAACCCCATTGAGAGTAAAAGTTATTCATTCCACCTGAAAACCCCATAGATCTGAGACCTTCACATAACTTGAAGTAGACAGGAAATTTTCAGGTTGTGTTTACTAGAGACCCCATATGTTAAACAAACAAATAGCAATTTATTTAAATAACTATTTTTTCAGTTGGTGACGTTCAGGGCACAATGCTTACGCCCACCTCGGGGGCTCCCTAGGCTCACGCTGTAGTTCACCCCACATGTGAGCTACCACTGTAGTCATATCCAGCCTGCATGTGATCCCGTAAGACCGGGGGATTTCGCTAATGCAGGGAAAAGAGCAGGGGTTCACTACTCTAATCTGCTCTGGCCTAATGCATAGTAAACCCCAATTTCCATCACCTCTGTGTACCTTGCAAGAGGGTTTGCCATACCCGGGCTTGGTTGGTCGTTTATTCAGCTATAGGAAGCTGCTGATTTTTATGGGATCGGCATCTGAAACTTCAATGGTTTTGAAAATTGAAATGTTTGCCTTTTGACGTGGTTAACTGACATTTTCATTGAAGTATTTTCTGGTACACTTCGTCTATTACAGAGTAAGCACTCTGTTGATAGTCCATCATCAAGATATTTTGTAACTTAGTGTCAAGGACTGAAGAGTATCCATGCTTCCGCCAAAATATCCATTCCACCAAATTCACGTAGAGACTCCAACCAGACCTCATTTAGTGTCAGTGAAGACCAGTTGACATTTAAGAGGTATACTTTTGCCACACCTTATGGCTGCTGTATAAATTGTACACTACTATAATGAATTAAACCATTCCATCCATTAATACTAAGTAAACTAAACACCTTATAATTAATAAGCTCCCTCAGAAATGTCCCTGCACCCTTAAACTTCACTCTCTCGACCACATTCTCTAAAAATTACCACACAATCAAAACCCTCCATAAAAAAAATTCTTCATAACCAACATTCTCAAATGACAACATAATTATGAAACCCAGCAAACACCCACATGGCATAAACTTTCTGCATAGCCCAATCAAGATTCAAGACCCCTCATGAATTTATCTCAAAGACGACCCATCTGAACTGAGAGATAAACTCATGGCAACAAACAAAAAAAAACCCAACTAAACCAAACCTTCAACGTCTGAAACTCTGATCGTGATTTCTCCAGTCTCCAATTCCTTGAATTCCTCGGCTTCCTCCTCCTCCTTCACAGAATCCATGTGGGCATCTTTTTCGGTTTCTGATTTTGTTTCTGAGTGATGTCCATCTGGGTCGCTGTCTCTCTGTCTCCATTGTTCGAGCCATGTCTTCAACATCTCTGCCTTTTGTTTTTATAAAAGAGATTCGAACTCTGGACAGCGGGGTGATGGACTGTGTAATGGAATTAAACAAGTCAAAAAGATCAATGAACAAAACTGTATTAACGTCTTCGTATATAAGGAAAGGCCAAAGTTGTTAAATTTGTATCTGCAGTTTAATAAAAGAAACGCACAAAAAACACCCCCCCCAAAAAAAACGCACAAAAACCATGCGGCTAAAATTGGAGGCGCAGGCGAATTCGAGGTGTGTGCTGAAATGTAAATAAAAAAAAACAAAAAAAAACAAATATATATATATATATATATATATATATATATATATATATATATAATATATATATATATATAAATGATTTTTTATTTAGATTTCTTTTTTTAATTGGACTTCTTTTCCTTTAATTTTATTGTGATGATAAATAAATATTGATCAATATAAGTAACAATTTAAAATTTTATTCCTGTAAAATAATTTTCCTCATTTAGATTTTTTATTATTTAATTTATTTTCCTTTATTTTATTGGCATTTATAAAGTGAGGCAAGCTTGTCTATACTACGTAGATATAGGTTTGACATGAACAGTGTGTAGGGAAGTGACCATGGAAGAAATCTCAATTGTTGACAAAAAAATAGTACTTTACTTTTCCTAAGCCACTTTCGTGTCATATAAGACATTATTAATGCAAGGAGTGAAAAGGCATAGAAAACTCGAGGGGTAAACCCTGGTTTTATGGAAAGCAAAGGTTAAAGTCGATTTTCACTGTAACCTGCCACAAGTGTTACAGTGTGTTCTAATCGGCCATGATCTGCTCCAATTCATATGATTGCCAAACATGCCATTCACCATTAATGTGTAATCACAGGGAAGTTTACTTACGAGTTACTGCAAAGAGTTTGTTCGGTGGGTTGTAGGAAGGAAGCCATGACTTGGCGGAGAAGGCAAGAGAGACCACGTCATCCTTAGACGAGTCTACGTACAAGATTGTCCTACTAGAAATCTTTGATGAACCCCTCACCAGCGTTAAAAAAAGGACACTCTAGATGACTACTACTACAATTTCAACTAAAGCAAATCTTGTTAGAAGGGAAAATGATTTCTACGTGAAGGTGTTGCCCCCTTCACGTGCTAGATCCAGAGTATGGTTATGCATCCCTATGTGTTTTGTATTTTGCTTTGCATGACTATTGTTTTTGCTATGCTTAAATGTGTGTTTACTTTGGTTCAACCACCTCATTCCCCGTACCAAGGTAAATTTTAGTGGCGAATATTCGTTAATTCATGAATATTTTGGTTTTTTAAAATTTGTAGTTGGCAAATTTTTAGGGTAAGAATTAGGACAAGGTCACATAATTTTTCTAGGTACAAGTTAATTTTAGGGGCCAGTTCACCCAACGTTTGCACTAATAGCCTACTTTTTAAATTCAAATTGCCATTAGTGTGAAATTGAAATTTGTAAAATTTGCATTTATATATAGTGATTACAAATTTACAATTTCATATATCAAGTACACATTGAATTTTCTTCGCAATTCCTTTACTCGTGCTCACGGTCCTATGGGCATTGACGATCAAGACCGACTACATATCGCAACCCTCCAACATTAAAGGTATTTTAACAATTAATATGTTATTATGTTGAAGTTGTATTTAATGTAAAATATCAGAAATGGTCAGCAACAATAACTAGAAGGATTTTCCACACTTACATTCTCAACATGGTTCTCTTTTTGAAAAGATACTTCACTAGAATAATGTATCAATAACAAATAACTAAGACAAAAACTTGAAGGACTTGAAGTGACATATGTTATTTTCGTTGCAATTGAGATACTGACAATGCATTTTTTTTGTTTGAGCACTAAAAGATTTATGCATCCCTATCAACATGACCATTGCACTTATCAGTGTAATTGCTAGTTGATAAAACAAGTTTCAAACTTTCAATATATATTTATTTTACTTAATAATGTGTACAATACAACCTTACACGTTATACATCTCAACTTATATTTGGGTTTGATTTAGAAAGAGGAATGAGTAATTCTCAAAAATAATTATTTTACCATTCTATAAGGATTCTAGTTTTCGAGGTATAGATGTATTGATATTAGTTTAGAACCTTAAATAGAAAAGAGAAAATAGTCCCTTTTTTAAGTAAGATTTGTTTAAACTTATAAAGTCATTCGCTATTTTAAAGTGAAGGCACTATATTCCTGTTCAATTCCACGGTGCATATTTAACGTTTTTGTATGTGAATGTGTGTTAATCATATCCGAGTCACCTTGGTAATGTGATGCATACCATAGCCTATGGGGTCTTAGCTAATTGGTAAAGTCCGGGCATTTACCAAGAGGAGGTCCAAGGTTCAACCCCCATTGGCATGTCCGCTGCGTGAGGAATAGCCCGACTGATGTCCCTGAGTGTCAAAGGAGTACTCTGACCAATGTCCTTGAGTGTGCGACAGTTGTACGATGGTGCTACTGGAGTAGTCCGACCAACGTCCCTGAGTGTGCGCCACCTATACGAAGGCGATATGAAGTGTACACCAGCTGTACGGAGGTGGTATGAAACCTAGGCTTCAACTGAATGGAGGCGGTGTGAAAATTGTGCCCTTGGTGATCCCATCCTCACCCAGGCTAAATTCACCGAGGCTGGTAGAGATTGTGCTAAAAATGTAATATGTAATGAAATATGGTGCATACCACATGCGATTATATATAAGTAATTTTTATTTACAACTTTTACATCGATATACCAATAGAAATAAGGGTAGTAGTGTAAAAAATGCCCCCAAGAATGAGATGATATAGTGGTAAATTTAAAAAAAACATTGTAATATTTGAAATCCCATGATTTGAACATTTATTACCATATGACCCCCTCATAATTAATCAATGGACAGTCAATAAAAATATTTTCCAATGTACTTATAATTCGCCGGAGGCGTTTACTTTGAAGTAGGCTTTGCTGGAAAGTGTCAAATTCCGGCAACATTTTCCAGCCTAACCTTTCCGGCTACCCACTTTGCTAAATTTAAATAAACATACATAAAAGGATAGTAAGATGACATATGTATATACCCATAAAATTTGAGTTTTCTTTGGATTTTCAATAAATATTTCCGGTTCAGTGTGAAAGTAAGGTCGAGTACTTCGTTATATCCGTAACACGCTTGATGGCTACGCAAAACAGTAGAACACCTAATATTTAATACAGACAAATATATAACCGATAAAGTTGTTATAGGAAATACTTAGGTCGAATACTTTTTATTATTAATCGGCACGTTACTTATTCCTGCCAGAGACGTCTTCGTCAGCTTCCATAAACAGACAAGAATAAATGGGAGGCAAACAAGATTGTTTCCCCTAGTCCAATGAACAGCTTCAGATTCATTCATAATGATACTTTTAAACTTATACAGCTTGGCAGCTATGTTCAGGGTCAGTGGTCTGCTTGGCTACCGTTGAGCATAAAGACAGTCACAGCTGTCCACTGCTTCACAATAACTCCCGTTGGCATCTGCACACTGTGTATGCATCAGGTGAATAAAAGCTTGTGAATAAAATATACGTGCAATTCTATAACAGTGCAAAGCTGATGTTAGAAACAGTGTGCTGGTGCGATATTTAGAGGAGTAATTGCATTTCTTGCAGAGTCGGTCATTGCTATCTACCTGTTGTCCTCCTCTTACAGGTTGCTTAAACTATCTCTCTCTATAAATACACCCCTGCATTTTTAAATTTACATCCTGCACCATCTCCGCTTGATTGTTATTGCCAGCACTTGCAACACCCTCTCACCTCATATACGCCACAGTTCAAAGATATAACAGGTTTGCAAAGTATTGTTTTATGTTTGCTATGCCAACTGCTTCCGGATCAATTCTTCTCAGCATTTCTATTCCTTCTCAGTATTTCTGTTCATTTATTCGCTGTAATAATTCTATAAATAATGCAAATTATTGTTTTTGTTGTGCATGAACGTATTTTATTGGGTTTATATGTTGTTGACATTAAGAAGTGGAACAAACCAATCTAGAACGGTCTGTACCATGCCTGAACTCTGTTGCAAGGGGACGTTGTGCTGGTACTATCATCCTTGGTCGTGAATATGTTGGGTATTATCACATGAGGAATTCAGCAAGGATTTTATTAATGGTGTGCTAGGCTTAGACAAATACTTTTCACATTCTGATCCATGCCTGAACTTGTAGGGAGATGATTACCCATCGCCCTTTTAGTTATTGCGTCTAATCTGAGTGGCTTTGATTCAGTTTTGTTCGCCCTCGGCTAGGTTCTCTCCTTTCAATTCTCAGACACGGTTATTACATGCAACTCCTTTCCATGTACAAGAAGATAAAGATTCAGATATGACGTCATGCTCAGCCATGGATATGTTTCACAAAATGCGTAGAAAACTCAGACAAGGGGTCATTATTGTATAACATCTTTTAAGTAAAACAGTCTACCTGAGTCTAGAATTGTCTGTAAACCACTGACGTAAATTATGCTTTGTGATGTATATTATACGCTTGGATAATCTGTCCTTATAGTTGAGTCCAGGCACCATAGTTTTCTTGAAGTTATTGTTATTGTTAATCATCATCCAT
This sequence comes from Taxus chinensis, assembly GCA_019776745.2. Classification (NCBI taxonomy): domain Eukaryota; kingdom Viridiplantae; phylum Streptophyta; class Pinopsida; order Cupressales; family Taxaceae; genus Taxus; species Taxus chinensis. The sequence continues at coordinate 693,905,612 of CM034146.1, forward strand.
AAATGACAAGTTTTCATCATTTTGTGAAATGCGGCTAGGAGAGAGGTTAAGAGGAGCATTTAGACCGTACACGGGATCAAGGTATGCCTGGAGGAACTGCTACATGGAGGAGGCCTTCTGCAGCTCAGGACCCTGTTGAGGGACACTCTAGTTAGAAATGGGATGGCTATGGAGTTGCTGCTAATACATATTTGCGACGTATGTGTCATAGGCTTTTTGTTTAAGTCTTTTCATTGTTTTTGTAATTGATGGGGCCTCCAATTAGCTGTGCCATAGAAACTATACGCTCCCATGATTGGGGATACGGGTTTAATCGAACAATTATTGCATGGAATTGAACCTATTTAATTTTTTTGTTTCAGTTTTTTTATTGTTTTTGGTAATTGTTGGGGCCTCCAATTCTGTGTGATAGAATTAGATGCTCCCATGATTGGGATTAGCATGTTTTCTTAAGAAATGTACTATGGATACATACTATAAATAAGCACATAATAATCATGAAATAGTTTCACCTGTAAGTGGACAGCAGCTGTTTAATCATCTCGGGTAGAGTAATTGTATTGGAATATGTTTTGCTGCTAATAGTTCAAAGGCTCTTAATCTGTTAGTGATAATCTTTATGTAAGCTCTGCTGAAAACTACAATGAGCATGTCTGACATTTCCATAGTTGCATACAAAGAATTATGGATGAAATATATGATATATGATTTATGGATGTAGTTGCAATTTCAGTTTCAGCGAGCCAATGTTTTTTGCAATGTTTAGAATTCTTCAGCACTTCTCTAACTCAATTGCATGACATTCACTAAATATCATGGTTCTGTCTTTGTCCTAACCATAATCAGTGTCATATATATGTATATATATTTCTGTACTTGTCAGTAGAAGCTAAATTTATACTAACAAAGTTGGTTACTTTTTCCAGGTATTATGGCCACTCCAAGTGGAAGCCCATCCATTATCACAATATCTGATGATACCTCTGGTGCCATTGTCGGGAGCCCTCCTATTGAACTGGTCGCTTCAAATGGGACACCTCAGTCATATGCAACCCAAACAACCACCAACGAAAGCTCAATACAAAGTGTCCAGCCACCGCTTGCGACTTCTGTCCATACTTTGGCTACTTCTGTTGCAGCTACATGCTCAACCATTTCTGGTAGAATATCAGAGTCCCTCATCCCATCAGCAATGATTCTCGATAGTGATTTAACCACTGTCTTAGACATGATGCACAAGGTAGATGCAACGTACCTTAGGCTTGACACATTGTACACTTTCCTTCGTTCGCTCAGCTACGACCAGTACTACTCTGGCGGCGAGGAACACTCCATTAGAGCTGCATTCAAAGCTTATCTTGCATCCCTTTAATTTAAGTCCCTACCTCACCCCTACTATGACTTTGCACTGCTCATACATATGCCCACCTCTTTCATCCTACCCCACAGTAACCTCTTTTTGAAGGTCTAACTTGATAAACCTATACTTGCATAAATATGGTGTACATGTTCCATTTTGAAACCATCGTCAAAAGTTTTGTATAATTCCAATCACGATATATACAATAGAGTTGCTGTACATATGTTTCGTACTTTACTTAAAGAATGAGCATAGAAACTGTTGTGTTATATAAACATCTTCCCCACTGTACATATCTTTACGTGCTTATTCTCTAAAAAAACACTTTACGTGGGCCATAACTTGGTTTCCCCACTTTATGGTTTAGCGCATGCTCCCTCGTACTTAACATTACCCCATTTGCTAATTCATTTCCATTTTATTTTATTGTTTAGGAACCACCAGCATCGCAGACTCCATTGCCCCCAACGTTGTTCCTCCCCAACTGGCCGTACACATGCCGACATCCCGCACAGATACTTTGGCACCGGCTACTCGTGAAGGCCGTCCTGAACACTGCATGCAACTCACGCCAATTAAATCGTTAAATCCTTACCAAAGCGTTTGGACTATTGAAGGCAGGGTCATCAAAAAAGGCAACCTAAACAACTACAACATGGAAAAACGCACAGGGCAGGTTTTCAGCTTCGACATTATCGACAAAAGCAACTCAGATATAGTGGTGACTTCTTTTGACCTAGCTGCAACTTCTTACTACAACCAAATACAACTAGGTAAAACATACACAATCAAAGGAGGCACCTTGCGGACTGCAAAAAAAGATTACAACAACTCCACAACTCCTTGGGACATCATCCTAGACTTGGACTCCTCTGTAAAGCTTAGTACAAACCAGTCCGTAAACATACCGCAATATCTTTTCCGCTTCAAAACAATAGCAGAAATCAACTCCACCCCCGCCAAATCCACCATTGACCTACTAGCTATTGCACTATCCATTACCGCCCCCTCCACTATCAGGAAAAGTGATAGTACTTTCAACCACAAACGCACAGTCGTACTAAGTGATAACTCGGCACTATGTATTGAGGCAACGTTATGGGGCGCTTTTAGTGACAATGAGGGCAAACTTCTAAGTGAATTATGTGCTACACAGACATCAATCCGACCAGTTCTTGCAATTAAGAGAGCAAAAACTACAACTTTCAAAGGAACAACATTAGCCACGGGCCCTAATACACAAATCTTCATAGATCCTGATATAACTGAGGCTCATGCACTGCGTGCATGGTTTACTTCGCTCGCCTCTACAACTGCATACCCTTCAGTGAGTATTGGAAAAATTGAGAAAACCGATATCGCAGGCATGAAATCCTCCTCGCAGCTAGGTAAACCACTCACCTTCTCCACCGCAGCAACAATTATACACATTAATATGTCCTCCTTTAGCTATCCAGCATGCACATCAATTGTTAACAACCAGCAATGCAAGAAAAAACTTGATCTAACTGCAAACTCCTCTTGGTATTGCCAAAAATGCAAGCACGATGTCTCTCATTGCGACTACAAATATGCATTACACTTCATCATTGAGGATGGCACATCAACAACATGGGTAACTACTTTTGATGAGGTTGCTACATCAATCATGGGTATATCAGCACAAGAGCTACAACTTCTTGCACCAACACCTGACAAGTTTTGGCCTGTTGTTAAGCCAATTCTGTTCCACCGCTACATGTTCACAATATCCGCGAAGCTAGAGGTCTACAGGTCAGAAGAGAAAGCCCAGTGCACTGTTGTCGCTGCAGTTAAGGACATGACTTCCAGCATGTAGGAATCCCCACTAGATGCATTCCTCGCAACACCTTAACTATGTATTGATGAAAAAGATCCTACACTACCTCAGAAAACATATTATACTGTACCCACACAATATGAGCAACTTACCAATACATACTTACCATACCACCTACTCCACATATAGGTTTTTGCATTCATAAGTTATATAACCTTTAATATTAACGCATGTTGTGCTCAAGTTTTCCTATATTTATATACCACTCTGTGTTCTTAATATGTCTTTATAATACACATATTCAGGTGCAATCAAAGTCACTTTATACTAGCAATGCAAATACTGTCAACATACATTGTTACACTTCACTCCAATCAAACAAAAGAACTTTTCTTTTTTGCTTGCATTAACTACGTTCTATACCTAATTACTGTTACCTTTTTAACTCATTTTTTGCAGGCCTAACACGGACTGAGAAAAATGCAAAGGCTCGGTTGAGGTATGCAGCCAACAAAAACAACCTCAATGAGCATCGTCGCCATATAGCTTGCATGAAACGACAAAAGCTGAACACACAGGCGCCAGTCTATATAGCCAACCATGCCAACCTGCTCGAAGATCACACACCAAATACGCATTCACTCCAAGATACACAACGCCAATTCCGCCAAAGAATAGATCACCTCCCGCCTCCAAACACATGTTCATGTTGTAATGAATTATATGTTGGGCTACGTACAAGGGTTTACAAAGGTGCCCATACCTGTCACAGATGCATTGTTGAAAAGGATGATCGCCGCTTCTCAAGTTGGAATAACATGGACCCAGGCCCACAACCTAAGGTGTTATCTTCACTTACACAAGTTGAGGAAATGTTGATAGCAAGGGTCAACCCAATATTGCAAGTGACTCACGCTGTAGGTGGCCAATACAAATATAGGGGCCACACCATATGCTTCCCCCAAGAAGTTTCATCCATAACTAAACACTTGCCTCGGCGCGTCGAAGACTTGGACATCTTAATCATCCGAAGAATCGGAGCAACAAATAAAGCTTACGACTGCTTTGTAAGCAGATCTCGTGTTTTGGCTGCATTGCAATTCAAAATAGCTCATGACCCTTACTACAAGGATGTTGTCCTAGACCAACCTGCATTACATTCCCTACCACATCACAGTACTGATATATCTACTTCCCTACCACACTTCAATTCAACTATCGCCGACAATGCTGAAGCACAACCAGAAGCAGAGCTTCGCCCAAGTTCCCCACCAAATACCCACGAGCGGCAGCCATCATCTTTTGTGTCCTCCCTCCCTCCAGCCACTTCAGAAGTTGACCAAATAACAAATTTCATCGAAGGCAGAAAAAAAACTCCGCTACAGTCAATTGAGTGGCCACACATTGGTTCATCCGCGGTCAGCGAATACGACACTGAGGGTTTGCTATCTATGGCTTTTCCAACATTGTTCCCTACAGGGGTTGCATTGTTCCACCAAGCACGCATCAAGAGGGTTCACATGCATGAATACACACTACACCTACTACGTTACCATGATAACAGATTTGGAAGCCATCCGCGCTTTCGTTACTTCATTCTCAACATTATGTTGCGCCACAGAAGCCAATCAACATCTGTTGTTTTCACAAAAAAAAATATAGGCGACAACTTGCCTACCACAGTTTCGATGTTACGCCAGCAACTTGCACACTACCCAGATGCCCACATTGCAGAGCAACTAATGCGCTTTGGGTCCAACTTGCGAGGAACTAAATCATTTTGGTGCAAGCGCAGACATGAACTCACAGATATGATAACCCAACTAGAAAGCCCTACACTTTTCTTCACTTTAAGTGCAGCAGATACTAAATGGCCAGATTTACACAAAGCAATGCCAGGAACACCGACGCCACCCTCAACAACTAGCCAGCAGTGGAGAAACGCGAACTTGAACATGCACCCCCATATCGTCTCTGCATACATGGAAAAAAGATTTACAATATTTTGCGAGGAGGTGCTTAAAAAAAATGCATTGCACTGACTACTGGTACAGGTGAGCTCACTACCACTTAGATTTTAATACAATACCCCGCCTACCCCATTTACCAAGCTGGACCCTCTTTGTGCAAAATACAGGTACGAATGGCAACACCGAGGCTCGGCTCATATCCACGGATTTATATGGCTTCCAAATGCACCAAACATGGAGGACCTAAACTGGGACAACCCCCGTGAACTTGATGCGGCGAAGACTTACTTCGACCAATTAGTAACTGCATGGAATCCAAGGGGCCCTGAGAGTGGAGAACGTCAGATACATCGTTCGCAGGAAGATGACCCGTGCTTGTTAGACACATACGGGATACTTACAAACAACCCAGTAGCTGACTATGAGAACTTGTTGAACCGCGTGCAACGCCACACAAAATGTAGTGAGGCAACCTGCTTGCAGAAAAAAAATGGGACACTTCAATGTAGATATAAAGCCCCTTGGCCACTCCAAGAGTATTCGAGCTTGGGCTTAGATGAAACCGGTAAAAAAAAGTACACCCCTGCACGCAATGATGCACGGGTCAACATACACAACTCAGACATGCTAGCACTATGGCGAGCCAATGTCGACTGCCAGCCCATTGTGTCACGACATGCGGTCTTACAATACATTGCAAAATATGCAGCCAAGGCAGAGAAGAAATCAGAAAGCTACCATCACATGTTGACAAGGATATCTAATGAAGTTAGCGTCGATCACCCTGCAAAGACGGCCTACAAGCAAATTCCTCTCTGAAACTATTGTCGACCGGGACATTGGTGCACAAGAAACATGCCACATGTTACAAAAACTCCCCCTTTCCAGTTGTAGCTGAACATTTATTACCCTATCCGTCGGTAAGCAGGTATTCAAACGTGTCCTCCCAGACCTAGGAAACACATTCCAATTCCCTTCATTCATAGATGCATACATAAAACGCCCTACACAATTAGAGAACACCTCCCTCTTTGAAGCTGCTCGTTCCTGGTCCTACAACAGCCAAAGGAAAGTTACTCAATGGCTACAAAGAAGAACCCCTGCTGTCGTCCGCGTATTCCCCCGATACAGTGATGTCCCCACCCCAGATGCGATACACTATGAGGATTTCTACTGGACAGAGCTTCTGCTTTATAAACCCTTTCGACATATCCAAACAGACATTGGCATCTCCACATCTGAAATAACTAACCAATGGGAAAAAATGAAAAACTCTTACGCCCCTTTACATGTTAATAGAGCCACTACTCTAGAAGAAACTGCAACTGGGGCAAGTAGCGACGACAATGACTCGCAAGGATCTAATCCGCTGCATGCACAACTATTTGAATGGGAGCATATATCACGCATGCACCCAACACTCAATACAACAATTGATGATGTAGACATGATAGGCCTCCGTGACTTTGACATTAACCACGATTGGAAGGTTCATTCAATCCCTGCTGCCTTACAAATAAGTGCACCTAAATTCATAGACATTGCCCGCACTGAAAATTCACCACCAGTTGTTACTCCACCTACCCATTTAGACGCTCTACAGCTATCATCAAAACAACACCTTGCCTACTCAATTGTGCTTTCCCATGCAACTCAACAAGGGGAACACCCACCATTGAAGATGATCATTCAGGGAACCGCTGGTACAGGAAAATCATACCTCATACAATGCATAAGAAATGGGCTTGAAAATATGGCTGACAAATTAAAATCTTCCCTCCTTGTACTAGCCCCAACAGGTATTGTTGCATTCAATATAAAATCATCTACTATACATTCTTCCCTCCGAATACCCATATCCGACATGAAACCTCTTGAAGGCCAAGCCCTAGCAATCTTCCAAGAGCGTATGAGTCCCATACGTTACATACTCATAGATGAAATGAGCTTTATAGGTCCTACAATGTTACACAACATCAACAAAAGACTTCGTGAGGCATTCCCCCGACATAGTAACCACGCGTTCGGTAACTGCTCAATGATTTTGGTGGGAGACTTAGGCCAGCTCCCTCCGGTCAACGATGTACCATTATATGTAGGCAACAAAGTAGGAAGCTCCCTTTGGCATGCTTTTGATACCGTGATCACCTTGGACACAAACTTTAGGCAACAAGGATTAAACTCGACACAACTTGAATTCAGAGAAATGTTGACCAACATCAGAAACGCAGAAGCAACCGTTAAGGATTGGTCTCTTCTCATGTCACGTACCAAGTCGTGCATGTCTACCTCAGAGCAATCCATGTTCATGACTGAGAAGCACCTATTTGCAACAAAGGACCTAGCAAACAAGCACAATAAACAAATGCTAAAATCCTTGCACGTACCAATTGCAATGAGCATCGCAGAACAAAGCAAACATAACTCTGACTCAGACATCAACGACACTCAACTAGACCCAGTAGTTTTCCTATGCACAGGACAAGAGGTCATGTTGACATCTAACTTATGGGTTAGCTCAGGATTGGTTAATGGTGCACTCGGGCAAGTGACAGATATCGTGTACAACCCAGAAACACAACCACCAGACTTGCCATCCTTTGTTGTTGTCAACTTCAAACACTACCAAGGGCCCCCATGGGACATACTCAACCCAACACACTTGCCCCTACCTCCTGTCACACGTGGAAATCGTCGCCAAATCCCACTAAAAATGTCTTGGGGCCTTACCATCCACAAATCACAGGGCCTAACTCTTGACAAGGCCACAGTAGACATCGGAAACGTTGACCGTCAAGGACTAACATTCACAGCAATGTCAAGAGTTCGTGCCATCAACGATCTACAAATCCAACCAGCTTTTACGTTTGAACGCTACGCACGAATGAGATATACCAAGAACGTAAAATCACGCAAGGAGGAGGAGAAAAGACTTTGCAACACAGCATTGGCACACGGCGTACAAGGCATGGAAATACTCCTTCCCCCATCATGCGCACAAAACAATACCACGATCTAGGATCCATTGGTAAACTCCAACATTAAATAAGTTAAGAGTTGTACATATATATACGTAAACCCCACTTGTAATGCAATACAAACACAAATCACCTTCACCTTGTACCCATACTATATTGTATACACAAATCTCATTCCCTCTCCGGCGTAACTTGCAACTCATTTGCAATTGCTAGTTTTGAGCATCCTAATTTATATGGGTTTAAAAGTTGCTTCCGACAATTTATAATGGTCAACCTACATATCTTTACGCATATATCTCTATGTTGTCACATTTCAAGGATATAAAACATTAAATTTGAAGTACACATTAAATTTTGAATTGTAATTGATGGACATATAACTATCTAAAGTGTCACCCACTTTATTGTGATATGCCAATATTAGATATCAAACAACAACATTGATTGATACTAAAGTGCTTGTGCATTATGGAATAAAACAACATATTCATGTTCATTGTCTTTGGGTTGACATAAATTAGCACAAAAATAAATAATATATATAAGGTTTTCAATCATTTATCGAGCTAACGTAGTACTAGTAATATAGTGTCTTTGTTTTATAAATAAAGAAATTTCAGATCATATTATCTTTCCATTATTTTGTAGGCTTTTATGAAATTAGCACAAAAACAAATAATGTATGTAAGGTTTTCAATCATTTATCGAGCTAACGTAGTACTAGCAATATAATGTCTTTGTTTTATAAGTAATGAAATTTCACACCATATTATCTTTCCATTATTTTGTAGGCTTTTATGAAATTAGCAAGAAATTATTTGAGTTAAAATAAAAAGAGGTTAGAAGAGAGAAAAAGATCACAAATTAATTTTTCTTTGTTATTTGCTTATATACATCAACTTCAAGCATCCTAATTTATATGAGCTTACAAGTTGCTTCCAATAACTTACGGTAAAGAACCTACATGTAATAACCTACACATCTTTGTGCATGTGTCTATTTATTGTCAAATTTTTATGGATATAAAATATTATTTTGAAGTGCACCTTAATTTTTGAACAAGTGAAGGACATAATACTTTTTAGATTATCACCTAGGTTTTTTCTGATGTGAAATGTTGAATGTCAAATTACAACATTGTCTAAACTAAAGTGCCATGTGTGTTGTGGATTAAAACAACATATTCATCTTTAATATCCATGAGTCAACATTAATTAGCACAAAAAAGCTAAACATGTAATGTTTTTAATTGTTGCCCAAGCTAAGTTGGTACTGGTAATAGAGTGCCTTCTTTACATAGGGCATGTAGATGCAGGCAAGGGACCACAAAGCAGCGAAAAATCCACTTTTTGGTCATTTTACATGTAATGCAAGCATGTTATGGGCTTAAAAGTGTTATAATGTGATCGTGCAATGAAATGAGTGTGGTATAACATGCTTGCATTATAATGCAACACATTTTTACTATGTAAAAAATGTTTTTTCATTGGTAAAATAATGCAAATGTATTTTGTTTTCTTTGGATTGGAAACCACCCACCCTTTGGCTTGGATATCTAAGCCTAAGGGTTGGACTGTTAATTCTATGAATAAATCTGTGTTTTGTAAAAAAATAGAAATCTTGAGTGTACACCCTATTTTCTCACATGTTTTAAGATAAAACCCCAAAAAGCCACAACTGTGACGTTAAGCTCCTAATTAGCTTTGTGTCAATGGTATTTGTTTCTAAAATCCGCGAATAGTTTAAGGTTTTGATCCTTAGTTACTTTTAGTAGTGTTTTCATTTTTCACCAAAAACACATGTCTCGTTTTTCCTACATAACTTTTTATCCACTCATCTAAATTTCAAGTAAGTTATATCAACATAATCTAAGCTCCATTTTGCACACACCACAAAAAATAAAAAAAATGTTTTTCAATTATTTTTCTCAAAATCATGGGGGTGTACATAATTTTTTTTATTTTTGGGATGTGCTCACTTTGAAAATTAGTAAAAATAATATAATCATTAAAAAAAGAAAAAATTAATAGGACCTAATACATGATATTGGAAAACTTTCTACCAAATGAATTTGTAAAATAGTTTACGGAACTCAAAAAAGGGGGGGTACACACATGACACTATGTTATATTTTTGACACAAAAACAAACACACTTTGTGTGCACACCACATTTGACCCTCTTAATCTCCACCATTTTCAAAAAATCTTAGTAGTTTAGAAACTAGATTATGTGTACTATAGTTCCAATGTCCCCAAAAATTTCACTTGGAAATGTTGAACCCTACCGAGGATTTTCATGCCAGTATTGCTTCCGTCTCTCAATGGAGTGTTCAATAGGGAAGAGTTTTTACTGGCCAACTAATCGACAGGTGACCAGATCTCAGGATTCCTTCAAGAGATTGCAAGAGGTTGCTTGGTCCAAAAAGGTGTAATAATGGATTTTATGAAAATAAGAAAAATACTGCCACCAATGTGTAGAGCTTGAGAAAATATGAACTTTTATAAAAAATGACACAGAAAATGGAGCCACGAAGTGAAAGTTATGGCACTTGAAAGTTTTTGCTGCTACATCTTCCTGAACCCTTTCTAAAAATGGAAAATTTTATTCTATCCTTGTGTTTTCTTCACCAAAAATCCAAAAATTAGCACTGCCAGGAAGATAGGAATTTGGAGCATTCATAAAAGGTTATTTTTTCCCATCGTTAAAGTTAAATCACTTAAACTACCAATGGGAATTTTGGAGATGTCAAGAAGGTGGGAATTTGGAGGCTTCCTGGAAGGTTGTTTTTTCCCATTATGAAAGACAAATCACTTAAAGTACAAATGAGAATTTTGGGGCTGCCTGGAAGGGTAATAATTCTTATTAAAGAGGTTTTATTCACCCATGCAAGTCACATTTTTTTGAAGTTTTCGGGAAGGTTAGAAATTCACCCTAATCACTTAAGTGGAAAGTGGGAATTTTGGAGTTGCCTGGAAGGTGGGAATTTTGGGGCTGCCTGGAAGGTGAAAAATTCCCACTTCCCCCTCCACATATTTTTCACACTATTCCTAGCCTAAAAATAGGGGCCCACTTTGGCAAAGTTGTCTGCCTTAAAAGATATTTATTTTTATTATTTTTGGGAAATGTTGGTGCCAAATGGAGAAGTTGTTAGCATTAAAAAATATTTCTAATTGTCAGGAAACATCTAGTTTTGGCGCCTAGGGTTGGAAAGGCTTTCTTTTTATTAGTTTGGAAATTTGCATGTTGATGTGAGTGCATAGGTGAATAAAATGATATTTTTAGCTTGTTTGGCATGCAAACAAATTCTAAAAATATAGGGCAACAAGCTTTATAATAAGACTTTGGTGAAGAAATTGGGCATTCATGCCATGCATTCTATGTTGGTCTGAATTATTTGCAAGAATACTTCACTGGTGCTCATATTGGTGAGAATAAAGCAAATTCAATGTCTGATACATAGAATATATCTTCAAAATTAGAGGACGCAATTACAGCTTCTGCATAGAGAGATCCAAATTTCATAACTGCAAAAGCTTCATGCAAAGGTGGAAAAGGGAAGTCTCAGACAAAAACAAATTTAGACAAAATGAAGGGTGATGACAAGGGTAATCCAACAGAACCATGCATAGTGTCTAGGAATGCTAAAGTTAATGATACAAACATGGGGCACATGTCTATCATTGGATTAATGGACAAATCAAGGGCAAGGATGAAGTGTTGTAACTAGAATAATTTCTTCTCCTCTTTCTTGTCCTTTCTCTTATTTTCTCTGAAAAATTTATTACGTGATCAATTAAATTGTAAAACTTAGGTAATTGGTTTAAAAGCCGTTACTTCAAGTTATTAGAAAAAGTCAATTACTTGGGAATATGTGGCAGACATGCAGGACATTGATTTAGTCTTCAGATGCATGTCATGCAAAGAGGAACTCTAGGGGAAAGGTTTTCAATTGTTTCCTTTATACCATCCGCATGTGTGAGTTCAATTAAAATCTTCCTATTTGTAATTGCCCTCTATGCACTATAAATAGAGGAAGAGCCTACATGTTTAAGGATTAGAACTTTTTGATCACAATTTTTCTAGAGCATTCTCGAGTTTTCAGACTTTGTGCCTTAACCCTTGATGTTATTTATGTGAAAGTTGGGGAATTGAATAAAAGACATATCTACGAAGAACTTTGTGTCTACGGTGATTTGCTTCTTACTTCTATTTGAATTTTTAGATAAACTTTGTGTTATTTGAGATTTATGTTAGAAGCTATTCTTTTCCTTTACTTTTGAATATTGTGAGATCTATTTGTTTATTTAATCTATGTGTATGAGACCAAATCTAAGAACTATTGGTTGAATAACACATCTTCCTTCCTTCTTTCCCAAATTCTATATTTCCCCCTTCTGCAAATACTTCATAACAACTGCTTACTTGTTGCATAATTGCTAAGCTATGGTTCATAAGCTTTATAATTAAAGTAAAACCCCATAAATAGTTATTAGGATTCATACCCACTACATTTATAAACATCTTACACGGGAGCCTCACCGTTAATTGAGGGAGATTTATCTCATGACTGCTTAGGTTTCTAGCAGTGCATAAAATCTAGCCAGCAATTTCTTATTCTTATCAAATTGTCAATTTTAAACATAAACATGCCAAATTACTTTTTACCCCTTTTGGTCCCCCATTTCCATGCATAGACCCTATAAGTAGGAAAATATCAAACCATATTATGTTTCCATTTTTTAACATCTTTCATATGAGCCATAATTTCCTTTGGATCCATGTCTATTTTGCTTCCACCAAGTCTAGGGATGCAGTTACATTGTTTCAAGTTTATTTTTTTGTGTTCTTGCTATATTATGATATTTAAGTAAATAAGATGCTTCGTAAAAAAATTAAGGCAATATAGATGTCAAGTTTCCAATATGGGCACTAATTAGATTTTTTTTGTGTTTTTGGAGTTTTAGGTGATTTTTTGGTTAAGTGTATGATTTTATTTTAAGAATTCTATTTTTCAAAATCTACTTTTAAGAAATCAATTTTTTAAATTTTATTTTTAGAAATCTAGTTTTAAAACTCTATTTTTACAATTATATTTATAGTCATCTTCTATTTTTAGACTGTAAGTGTCAGATAGAGTGCAGTTCATTTGATGTGTACCTAATTGAAGTCTAATCATTATACATTAATCCCCAAGAGGCGGGGCACCATTTCTATGTATAGATGACTAAATTTAGCCTTATTTTAGTCTATTTATGTTTTTAGGATAGGTTGAGACACCTAGTTTAGGTAGTGTGCAAAATAGACTATTCATGTGTCACTTAAACTAATAATGGATTCTTGCATGTTCACCATATATTAATACTGGATGATATTTGTCATTTTGAATCTATTTTTAGTCATATTTAGTTGAATTTAGTTTACTTAATAGTTGTATTTGTTATGATTAGTCTTTAAATTGTCATGCAATTATAGACAAGTCTTGTTGTAATGACTATATCAGCATTTTTCTTGATTAATTGAATAAAACAATAGTGGGATTAATTTTTCCAAGTGGAAACACTTTTTGCAATTTGTTATCCTCTTATTTTATTGCATGTATTCACAAAGGAAGACCAACAAACATAAGAATATGATTTAGAAGTTGTTCAATGTATATTGATGTCATTAATGATACATAAAAGTATACTAATTTAATAGCTTGTTCTTCTGGGTAAGATTAGCTGATCAATACCTTCATTTAAAGGATATTTCAGATATGATTTTTACTCCTATATCAAAAACATTCATTTGACCTATCATATCTTGGTTCAAATAGAGGTTCAGAAGGGTTTTTTGTCATTATTAGGAGAATTATGGCTTCAACAAATTTTTCTTCTATGAATATCTCCATCTTCAAAGGATTCAAAACTAAATATTTGAAAGATCAGTTGAAGAGAAATCTCATTTGGAAGAGAGTTTGGTAGAATTTCACTCATATATATACTCTACCTAAAAATTGGAATACTTTAAAAAAGGAAGAAGAAAAGGTAGATGCATAAGTTTTTTCCTATCTTCATATTGGAATAGATCCTAACATCTATCCAAGAATTGTAGGTAGTAAGAATGCCCATAAGGAGAAAAAACCTTAGAGACCTCATATCAAGGCTCTCCTAAGGTAAGAGATGAAAAAATCCAAACCCTTAAAATGAATTTTGAGAATTTGATAATGTCAGACAATGAGGGAGTTGGATAATATTGCATAAAGATAAATGATATTGTTCATAGAATGAAAAATTATGGTAAAACCATAAAAGATAAGTTTATTTTTAGGAAAAATTGATATCTTTGATACAAATATGGCTACATATTGTGATCAATATTGAGGAATGCAAGGACATGAACAATATAAGTTTTGATTAATTAGTTAGTCCTCTCTTGTCCTATGCGGATACAAAGAGATTATATGCAGGAGATTCAATACAAACTTATGAGTAGGAACTTTAAACCAAGGAAAATACTTCAAAGGGGAAATATAAAAATAATTTCACAAGGTAAGAGAAATATTACTTGTCATTATTGTAAAAAACTAGGATACTTTATAAAAAATTAGATAATACTGACGACTAACAATCAAGCTAATCAAGAGGGTGAAAAAAAGGCTTTCCAAGATGAGAAAAGTGAGGAGAAAGAACACTCAAATGATTTATATTATTGTCTCTCATGTCATGTGGGATTAAAGGAGGGAGATAATTTTTGGTTTCTTGATTCGTGTTGCTAAAATCAAATGACAAGTTAGAAAGATGGTTTGAACAAACTAGATGATTCTTTCAAAAGCCAAGTGCAATTGGGAGATAGAAAGTCCATCCAAGTGGAAGGAAAAGGAAAGATGAAACTTACCACATATCGAGGTATGGTAATAGTTTTTACCAAATTATATCCTAAGAGTGTGGTACACATCTTTACATGATATTATGGTGGAAGCAAAGCACACAAGTTTTATAATCCTACTAGTAAATCCATAATTATTTCTAGGGATTGTAATTTTTTTAAAATGATATGTATGTTGATCATGACAATTTTTTAAAAAAATCATAAGTGAAGGGGGAAGTCTCTTCAATAATATTTATAAGGCTTTCAAATTATTGCACAAGTTTCTAGTTCAACATGAAATAATACTAGCTCTTTCCAAGTGACTAATCATCCATCTACATCAACACTGCGTAAGCACACATTTTTTTTAAATCCACATCCATCAAATCAATGTTGGATAAAAATTATGAGGGGAGGATCAAAATTTTGTAAGCTCGTGAAGGTAATTTGTTTAATGATGCATATGATGAAAATATTATGTTTGCATTGTCATCTATGGATATTGAACTTATAAGTTTTGAAAAATCTATTCAAAGGAAAGAGTAGGTTAATGCTATAAAAAAATGGTGTGGAGTCAATTGAAAGAAATGACATATGGACTCTTATTGAGCCTAAAACTGATAAATATGTTATTGGAACCAAGTGGGTCTGCAAGACCGAAGTTCAAAGTTATTGGATTTCAATAGTTTCTGGATTTACATGCACTTTATCACTGAAGCATTTGCAAGCAGTTAAAATAGTTTATAGATATGTAATAGGTAATTTTAATCATGGTATTGATTTCAGAAGAGAAAGTTCATAATGCCAAATCAGATACACATATTCAGATTGGGGAGGTTCTCTTGATGATAAAAGTCTACTTCAACTTATTACTTCACATTAGGAAGTGGTTTGGTTTCATGGTCATAAAAAAAGTAAGCTACAACTCTATTGAAGCTAAATATGCAACTCTTACATATTCTTGCACAAAAGGTATGTGGTTGAGAATACTCTTATTTGATTTCAAATAGGCTCAAATTGAGCCTACACTATTTTTTGGTGATATCAACATGATAATACAATTTTTCAAGAATTCAATTTTTCATGCTAGAACCAAACATATTGAATTCAAGCATTATTTTATCATAGACTTGGTCAATGTTAATTAATTTTTCATTGGGAATGTGATGAGTGAAGATTGTCTTGTTGATATTTCCACTAAGGGATTGTTACAATAAGTTCATGGAGTAATTAAGAAGATGAAATATTTTTCTGCTCTTTGCTTCAAATGGGGGAATGTTGAGTATGATGCCAATATGGGTACCGATTAGAATATTTTTTTTGTGTTTTTGGAGTTTTAGAAGAATTTTCAAAGCACAATAACATGTCCCACTTTTTTTGTATTTTTTGTACCTTTATAAACATGAATTTTCAGTTTCATTGATTTTCCAAAGGTAATAGCCACAAAACCATACACGTTCATGAAATTCCATTGAACTAACGAAATGTTGTGTTTAGAGTGTAGAATACATGTACATTTTTAAAAAAAAAAATTTAGCAAAAAATTGGTCTTTTTCTTAATTTTATTCATACATTGTTTCTTATTTTATAAAAGAGGAACAACTGTCCACGGTGGTGTTTTTAAATGAAAACTTATTTTTTCACCATGAAATTTTAGATATATGTTCTAGATTCAAATATCAAGGTCCTATCAAATTTTCATATTTTTTTATTAATTATTTAGTGAAGATATTTTCAAATAAATGGTGTACATATGCCTATGCCAATAAATTTTAAGATTTATACCGAAATTGAATTTTTTTCATAGCTACGAAGAAGACTTCGACAAATAGTAAATTTATTTTTCTAAAAAAAAATTGATATATTTTGTTATTTTTTAAATTGTGTTGATTGTGTACTATTGATTCTCGTAAAATACCATATCTTGACAAAAAATAAAAAATAAATAGTAAAACAAATTTTTAAAAAATGAAAGTAATATTTTTAGAAAACTAACAAAAAACTGTATTTTGAATTAAAATTTTGTAATTTTACTAATTAGTTAACCCTAATTACGTGGCACCTAAGTGGCACATTTTGGCAAACAATTATCCTCCAGATGGATTTGGAGCCAAAATGTGCCATATAGGTGCCACATAGGGGGGTTTGCGTGCAGGGGGCTTCACTCGAAGGGGGTTTGCGCAAACCCCCCTTCACGAGAACCCCCTCTAATCCCCAACCTACCACCCCAATGGCGCCTGTACAATTTCGTTCTAAATTCGTTGTTATTAATTTAGTTTTAGAAGTTCTATTTTTAAACCTATAGGTTTAAAGCAACTGTAGCTCATTCTTTTGTTTTTAATTTAGTTTTAGAAATTTTATTTTTAAAACTATAGTTTTAAAGCAATTATAGTTCATTTTTTAAATCAAAAGGTATATAATATTTTTAAAAAATTAAAAAACAAAAAAATAACATTTATTATTTACATATAATAAAATTAACTTTAAAACATATAGTTATTTTATTTAAAAATATATTACAAAATTAAATAATTGTATATTAGATTTAAATTGTTTTAAAATTAGAAAAGTTGTTTTAAAGTTAGAAAAAAGTGAAATTAAAAATAACCTAATTTCTATTGAGATTTTTATATAATAAGATTTGCATGTGTATAGTTTTCTATTGAATTTATCGTTAGATTCAGATCTAGCTCAATTTGTGTGTGCAGGTGAATATTATTGAAGTGGAGGAAAGCATAGCAGAATGCTAGAAGACCAGTTCGCAGGAAGGCACAGAGAGAGAGAGAGAGAGAGAGAGAGAGAGAGAGAGAGAGAGAGAGAGAGAAGGCACAAATAGAGAAAGAAAAGGCTACAAAAACTGGTACATACATACTTGAAACCCTTGATAGATCATAATTTTATTTTTCTGTCTAGGGTAAATATGATAATGTGTTTTTTGGATTGGATAAAGGTAAGGGTTTTGATAGGATCCCATAACATAAAACAATAGAAAAAATATGTGAACATAAAAGGATCAAACAAAAACAACCTAATAACCAACCATACCAAAAAAGGCTCCACACAGAAACACCATTCAACAAAACACTAATTGTTGAAATATCAAAAAAACATCAACTAATCTCCCTAAATATAAAACATGGTAAAAAATAATGCAACCACTCAATAGTATTTGGATCTAGATCTAGCCATATACTTTTTTTTTGTATTGTTTGTTACTCTAGCACATGGTTGAATTAGTCTCTTAGTTAAATAGGGTTTCTCTTTAACATCAAATTATGTCCTTCAACATCCTCTCTCACCTCTTAAAGAGGCTTTGTTTCAGTACCCATCAACACCTTTCTAACTTAATCCTCATAATTGCGTCGCTCCCAAAAAACAAGAACCTTTGTACATTCCTCCCATTTATCTCTATAGTCAGGATTTGAGTTTCATTTTGTGTCGAGCTATAGAATGTCACTCCATGGGATAATTTTTTTCCTCTCATTCGTACTTTTTATCTTGATCTTGATCTTCTATGTTTCTGATCTATAACTTGAAAACTAGTTCATTCATTCGTTTCATAGGTAACTTGTCAACTAATTGGAAATGTGATAGAAATTTAAGAAACTAAATTGTCTTCATCTCTAAATAACAAGTAATTTTTTTCCTTAAATATAATAATATATAGAATTAATAAAATCACCTAAAAATTATGAAGCACACTTAATCAAGAGAAAAATTTCCAATACAAGTGAAGAGCATATCATGATAAATTATAGAAAGCATAATCAAGTATTAAGTTTCAAGTATCAAACTTCTCCTTACATTTATGTAGTTACATCCCAACTATTGCACCTCAAATAGGTAATGAACTATGCGAGTTTGATGCCTCTTCAAAGAGGTAATACATAGGTGGAACAAGGATTCCAAAAACCAAACCCCTAACCTTTTCAAATCAATATCAAATATTAATATTATGTTCTGTTCTATTATTTATGTTTACTGGTGTACATAATTTAGTAGAAATTTCACTTTTATTAATGCTTGTATTATTTTTGGATACATTTTTAATGTATAATCATTCAAAATAACCTCCTACGCCTCATCTTATAGATCACTCATTTATCCATTATTCATGTCAATTACAATGTCAATCTTCCTTGACCTTGTTATGGTTATAATACCTATCACCAAATTCATACTATCGATCAAAGAAAGTTCATGGTAGTTATTGTTGATGATTCTTAATTATGTATAATTACAAAATTAATTTAAAATAAACATTTAAGATATGTTTCTATAGATAAATTAACTCAAAGATGATCTGTTATATCTAAGGAATATAGTATCTACAATTTTTGGGATGAAAAATAGGTTCATGTTAAATACAAGCTAAAATAAAAGATCAACTTATACAT
The DNA here is from genome assembly GCA_019776745.2 of Taxus chinensis. Taxonomy (NCBI): domain Eukaryota; kingdom Viridiplantae; phylum Streptophyta; class Pinopsida; order Cupressales; family Taxaceae; genus Taxus; species Taxus chinensis. The sequence goes on from CM034146.1 coordinate 693,924,969, forward strand.
AATAATACTTTCTCTACAACTCAATATTTATAATAGGGTCTTCCTCCTCCTCTATATATTCACCTCCCTAGTGTTGATTCTAATCTTTGTTTTCCATGTTACCAAACTCTCCAACCTCAAAAGGGTTGACCTAGAAGCCTAACCCAACTATGTATTTCCTTTATGATTGTGTGATTGGGGTTAAAACTATATTTCTATTTCTTTAAGATATAAGCCTTATTTTTTCCATAAATAAGGGACCTCCCAATAGACTGCTCACATAATCCCCCCTTTTAGAAAAGGATAGTATAAATTATCCCTTTTCCATATGCAATTTATACATGGCCTTTAGATTTACATTTTCAATTGACCCATTCCCTATAAACATTAATACTAAGTCTAGGTCCAAGAAAACTATCGATAAGGGAAACTTGAGCTCTATTAACAATCTTGTTTAGAACTCTCAAGAATAATCCTCCTCCTACTTCAGTCGTGGAAGCAAAGACATGTCCTCTCAAAAATAATCCCTACCCTCTCACCCTCTAAACAAGATTCTTCAAAGTCTTATGTCCTCTCAGTTGGTGAAGTATTATGATATGGGCTCTATGTAAATATCTTATAGTATAATTTTAATCCTAAGAGTTATCCTAGCTTAGCGTTCTAACTCATAAGGAATGTAAATAGATAGGCATCACTCCTTCAATAATAGATACTGTTAATTGGCTAAAATAGTCACAACTTGATTCTATAAACACATGTTTTATTTATAATCTCACTACTTATTTATGATATTTTAGGATGCTCTTCACTATATTCTATGTGTTCTCCAACATGTCACAAATACTTGGAATTTACATCAATCGATTTCCAAGTTATAGGGAAGCGTGATGACATATAAGATGACCCTTAATCCAATTTAATTTTAATGAGATAAATAAACACCATTTATACTAATTCACCATCATTATAATTCCTTTGTGTAGGTCAATATGGGATAATGCTTTATTTTAAACCATTATACAAGACTTGAAAAAGCTTCTGATTTTTCCTTAAAAGATAAACCCATTTCGTTATAATATATTCATTTAAATGAGTTGCTAAAGTAAATATTACGACTAGTTGAAGGAAATGGTCATAGACAACATAAATTAAAGCACAAATAAACTACAATTTATGTAGAATAGTAAATACTCCTTTATTTCATGTTGTATGTTTATTTTGTCCACCCAATATTTCCTTTATATGATAAAATAGTAAATATTCCATGGACCATGGTTTCAATAACCTTTCATTCAATGGCTATCATGTTTGATTTGTTATTATTCTTCTTTTTAAATTATTTTTAGTGATAATTTGGTTTGGTTGCATTTATATATGTCAAATTAGTGAATCAAAATATGAGCTGGTTAAATGGAAGTAGCTTGTTGTGGTGAATTTATCTTAAAAGAAGGTTGATTATTACCAATTATTATATAGCCTAAAGGTGTGGTAGGCTTGTTAGGAGATGTGTATATAGTGAATGAAAATTTATTCATATTCCTCAAAATGTATGTATATCCCTCTAAAATTATGTTTAAAGGCATGTAATTAATCTAGAACTTCTTTTTGTTTAGTTTCCTATCAAGGTTGGGTAAACAAAGAATAGAAAAATCATTTTTGTACGCATATTGGGAGGAATTGAGGAATTAGAAGAGTAACTTCTAGATATTACTATTTATCAACTTAAAATCTTTTATATTCATGTTCCTAAACAAACTCATATATATATTTTAAATCATTCATGAATGGTGTAATCACATGTATGTTATTTTTTTTTGTAAATTTTGTTTATGGACACAGATCATGATGCACAACAATATGTTGATTTGATAACAAATTTTATAGAATTACTTCCCAAGAAAAATGTCAAAAACTTGGTGAAGATGGATTTCAAAAAATTGAAAGAATTTTCCCAACAAGAACCACTATTAAGAAAGAAAACAACAAAAAGTGTAGAGAGAATACATAATGAATTTGTTAATTTGACAACAGTTGCTAGAGAACATTTGTTGGTTACATTCTTGAATCATGTTGATATGAAGGAAACATTAGAATTGTTAGGTGTGGATTTTGGACAAGAAAATTCACAACGTATGGAAGAAGAATTTGTTGCGAATGTGTCTAAAGGAATAAGTTCCTTGGGTATAAAAACTAGGTATGCTGATAAGAGTATTTCTCGTAGAGCAATATTAACTTCAGTTGTAAGTGAAGATACAAAAAATAATCATCATGTTACCGATATTGCCAAGGTATTGGGTGTATCTACAAAGACGAACAATAGGTATGCAAAGAGGAGGAAGATATTATATAATTCTACTGTGGAATAAAATTGGGCAGTACTGTGTAGAAATCCATGTTCTAATAAAATTGAGGATAATATTGTGAATATAGTTTTTGATTTTTAAACTGAGAGGACTCATCCTTCTACAAATGCGAGGGATGTTTTAAAACACAAGATAACTCACAATAACTATGATGAACATATAAAAATTTGGCTCAAAATAACTCAATATGAGATGTACATCAAGTTTTCAGAAGAACATCCAGATGTTAAGATTGGACAACAAATGTTTGAGAATTTGAAGCCTTGGTATATGCGATCTAATAAAGTCCTTGAAACATGTTATTGCTACTATCATGTTGAGTTTGATTATCATTATCAGGTACACAAAAAAATATTACATATATTGAGGTGTGCTTTCATTTATAGGCTTATTAGAAATTTGATTAAATTTTGTTTTATGAGATATGATTTAAATTATGTATTTTAAAATCCATGTTTTTTCATGTGTATAGAAAGTTACGAGAAGCGTCGAATGGTCCAAAAAATGCCCCCCTACACTTGTAAGTGAATTCATAGCTTCTATTATTTACACAATATCTGATGATCATGTCGACGATTGTATGACTTGCATCAAAGGTGTTTGTGACAATTGTGGGGACTTGAAATTATTTCCATAAATAAATGAAGACTTGGACACAGTTCAAATGGTGGCTTGTAAGAGGTGATTAATAAATAAAGAAAATATATAATTATTTTTAAATTTGGATGTACATATTTTATTTTGATTTTTATGTTAACTGCAAATGAACCTAACAAGTTTTCCATTATGTATTGATTTTGTAGGTTCAAATACATAAAATATTCAACACGACTTAGAAAGAATGCAACCAGGTTGGATTTGGTAGAAGAGGAAATCCCCATTACTGCATTCATGCAAAGTTTCCAAAGTTTGATTAGTCCGTACATCAAACATTCTCACTATGAAAAGTGGAAGGCTACACAATTCAAGACCAATAGAGACACATTCCCTATTGGTTCCATATTGTCTGTGGTTGATTTTGTTGAGAATTACTCATTTTCTCACCAAAAAAGAGATTCAAACACAATATTATCATACTAACCAAGTTACCATCATGGTTCAAGTATTTTATAGGCATGCACAATTAGATTTGGATGGGGTTGAAATTACAGATGTGAAGTGAGTGATCAAGAAGGAGTATCAATTCTATATAAGTGATGACAAGGAACATGACACCCACTTTGTGCAACATTGTTTTGGTTTATTCTTTCAATATCTTCATCAACAAGGAGTACAAATAGATCAACATTTTGTTTGATCGGATGGTTGCGCATCACAATTCAAATCCTCTCGTAATTTCTTTGCACTCGGATCGTTATCATCGTCATCACAAAATACCTCATTTATGGAGTTTTTTTGTAGAGTGGGTCATGGGAAGGGAGAACATGATGGTGTGGGTGCATGCATCAAACATGCTCTAAATAAAAAAAATCTTTGATTATGAGGGAGATTGATTGATTGATGCCCCACACCGTTGTTAAATGGTGTAAGAAACATTTTGTAGTTTAAGCTTCAACCTCACAGGATTCAACCCCAAAAGAGTGTTTTGGGAGATAACAGGTATGCACATTTAAAACATATGTATCTTGATGTGAAATTGATTACAAGTTACAAGTTACAGTTTTTTCTCTCTTAATTTTGATGTTTGTTTTAAAATTTTATTGATTTTGTACATGATTAATCAGGTATTGATCAAAGGACAATAGCATGGATGTGAAAGGATTCCTAATTCTAGGTCTTTACACTTTGTGATGACTGTGGATAGTAATAACTAGACAATCTGTACAAGAGATTATTCTTGTTTTTGTTATGAATGCATGAACAAATCATATTCAGAGTGCAATAGTCAAAAACATGGGTATGTAGGTGAGTGGAAGCAAGTTTCTTTAGTTGTGGATGACACGTATGGATCAAATCATGATGATAGTTTTGAATATGTGCCCTTGATTTCACCTGATTATGACCACATATCTTGGACTGGTTAAACAAGATATATTTTGTTTAAAAGGATTGTATAATTTGATCATTGAATTTATATGTATAATTTAATAGTATACAAATCATTGAATATTTATTTGCATTTTGTTGTAGGTGATGTATTTGTAGTCATTGTAGAAGAAGACAATATTGAGAAAGTGGAGTACTACTTGTTGCGTTGCACAAAAGTGAGAATAAAGCTAACATGTGAAATAACAAGTGAGGAGACAACATTTTATACTAGCTCGGTTGTAGTGCATGGAACATATTTAAAACAAGTGAAATCCCTCCAAATTGGGATTCACTTTGTTGATTATAAACTAGACAAAAGGTGTATCATTACACCCATCACATAATTGCTACCAAGTTACAATTGCATCAGGTGAAGACTAAAAGTGGTCAATGTAAAAAATGGAGACTAGATGTAGAAGATTCATGAAAATAATTTACAGGTCATTGAACAACGAGTTGAGCCACTTGGTATCATATAGAAGGACCTATAATATTATATATTGATGTCTTCTGAATGGAATATTTTCTCTATTTATTTGTCACTTTGGCATATATATTTAACAAATTTCTTGCTATGAATTAAAATTTATAACCTCCGGTCCTATATATGTTATGGATTAAAAATTTTCGCTATGAATTTAAGCTTATACTAGATGAGGTTATGATTATGTATGTATGTGATGATTCTTATTAATAAACTTACACTCCTATTACACATTATTGTACATATGTTTCTATTAGTTGAGGTATACAACACACAAATCAATTTTCACTTATTGGATTTTAAAACATCAGAAGATACCTTTATGCAAATTCAAATGTTCACTCATAAATTTAACAAAAGGACAATGGAATAAGTTGGGAACATTATAAAAAATACATGTAATAAATCATGGTTGGTTGACTATAGATTGTCCTACCATATTAATTTTCATAGTTATTAATTAGAAAAATAAAATTGGAATGTGATAGTGGTAATTTATTTGTATAAGATTATTCTACTCACTAGATCGTGGGTCAAGGAGGTGAAGTTAAGGTTCAAAGATGGAACCATCATTATTTTCGTAGAGAATAATATGTACTTTAGTATGGAGGATGGGTCATATTTTTGAGAAACAATTATGCACTCCATAATAGAAAGAATTGTGGACACAAAGGAATTGTATAAGGTATACATAGTGTACTATACAATTATATAGTTTCCGTTAGAAAAATTTCATTAATCAAGTGTAATAGTTTTTTTTCCTTGTAAAACATATTCCACACAAATATTTATGTCTAAATATTATTTTCAGTCAATTTTTAAATATATAGGTATTAACATAAGTGTTTGAATTGTACGTAAGTATTGAGTAAATAATTAATCTTTATTCAAAATTCAATATTGATATATCTTGTATTCCCAATTACTCCATCAAATTCCAAGTTTTTAGCACAAATACCTCTATACATTCCATGCTTATCCAAAATCTTAAAATGGTTAGCATGAAACTTTTCATAACAGGAAAAATAAAATTATAAAAACTTTCTCATAGATTTCAAACATCAAATAATAAGAGGGTCACTTCAAATGAAATACCCCTTTCTACCCATCTTTGTTTCTCTAAAATTTTAATTGTTTAATGAAAAAGAATATCCTTCACATCATATTGGATCTTTTCACACTTCTTTTATAAAATTTTGATGATAACCTATTGTTTAATAATCTCCCTGGAAACCAAGTAAGTATTATGTTATCGATTGGTTTCATAATCTTCCAAACGAATTTATTAATTGTTTAACAAAATTTGAGTTGACAATTTCTTAGCTCATTTTCAAATTAACATTGGCATGAAGGTCACATTTTCTAAACTAGTTGAAACTATTCAAAGTACAAAAGAACATATTAGTGGTCTTATATGTTTAGATTCAAAACAATGGTTATTAAAAATAACTTGTGAGCCATCAAATAGAACAACCATTTTAGAATGTTATTTTGTTGATATTTTCTTTCAATTATTAAAAATAACGTGTGAGCCATTAGATAGTGAGATCCAAATTCTTTTGTTGATATTTTCTTTCAATTATTAAAAATAATGTGTGAGCCATCAAATAGTGAGATCCAAAGTCTTTTGTTGATATTTTCTTTCAATTATTAAAAAAATGTTTTACATTCCTATGTCTCCACATGAGGTTTGCAATGTTATTAGAGAATTCAAAACTAAGCTTGCACAAATGTTCTTACGTATGGACCCAATATTTTTATTCTTCCAAATTTCTATATAATTTAAGAATATTATACTCTTTTTCCAACTAAGAATGACACTATGAACATAGTGATTTCTATAGAACAACCACTTTAGAATGTTATTTTTTTAATAAAGATAAATGGGACAATCCAATACAATCAAAGAGAATCCACAACAATTTTTGGAGACATTGATTGATAATGACATGTTTAATTTATTCAAGTGAGATAATTAAATCCATCAACATTCATCAAGATATCATTGAGAGTAAACAAATCCAAATAAAAGGAGCACACACTGACACAAACAATGTCAATCAATCAATGGCTCCTCCAAATAGATATTTTAATATTTTTGTAGAGCCTCTTCTAAACAACCATGGACAAGAAAACCAATGTAAATGTGTGTGTGATTGATGATAAAAAAACTATTTATGAAAAAATAGCATTTAGCTACAAATATCATCCCATTAATAACTTTTTAGTACTTTAATCGATGCAAGGATGAATTTTCAAAAGAAGACATCACACTATAATAATCATACCCCATCCTTCTCACAACTTACAATTCCAATCTCTTTCATGAAACCCAAACTTATATTTTTCTCTATCCTCATCCCACAACATACTCATTTCTACTTGAGAACCTTACAATGAAATATGCATGAAAAGTGAATAGGAATCATATAAGTAAAACCCATAAGTATATCATCTCTTTTAGCCTCACATTTTGGTCTTCATACGTTCAAATTTTATAGTTAGCCTCAATCAATGTTTTTAGAAGTAATTATTTGACACTCATAATATGCAAGAGGATAAATATGAGAAAATTTATTATATTTAAGATTCTTCTTCTGTGATTTGCAGTCCTAGCATTTTTGGAGTTGTAAGGGACATATCATATTTTTTTCTAAAAAAACATTTTACATCAAATTCATTAGTGAGTAATTGAGCTTTTGAAATTTACTATACTTTTTTGTTTCCTTAGTTCAATCTTACATTTCTTAATAAAATGACCCTTTCCAATTTAGGAAGTTCTCTAAGAACACACTAATGATATTTGTAATTTTTTGCTACATGTCAAATGAATTTATATCATATATTTCTAATTCTCCAAATTCATAAACCGTCATCATGCCAAACATCTAAGATCTTCACATCAATATCCATTAAACCAATATCCAAATCATCAGTATCTACATCATCATCCATATCTAATCATGCCTAAATCCATCTCATACTTCTTATCATCATATCTAACATCTAAATCCATCACATCTATTCTAATCCAAGACATACCATCTCATATCTATCACATATAATACACATCTATCATATCATTTTTCCTAACATATAACATCAACATATATCGTATCATCACATCAAATCAATTTATCACATCACATATCCATATCAATAGACTTCACATCTAAACTCTATTCAAGACATCACGTCATCATTAAATGTTACATATCTTTAATATACTTATTAAAACACACATGTAAATCATGAAAAAGCATCATATGCATATCATCGAAGTGTTTTGTAAATCTGTGATAGGCCTCTACTGGGTGTGTTGTCACCCTCAAAATTCCCCTCTTTTTAAAGTCAAGTTTCAAAATTTTTGAGTTGGTACCTTGGAGTAATGGATCGTGTAGAGCTTGGTATTGTTTTCTATTTTCTATTCCATGGAGAACAATTAGAAATTCGGGCATACAGGTGGATTTTTTCCTCTTCTTTTTATTTCTTCCTGCAGTCGGGAATGATGGGCGTATCCTCCTATTCAATGTTTTCCCCAGCATCCACAGGTAATACGTGGATATCTCTGATTGGATGTAGCATGGCCATGTTTCAAGCAGCAGCAGAAGCCTCCACACATCCAAACGACACAACTCTAAGGGTAGGGCCCAAGGGACAGTCCTCAAATAAGCGTAGGCTTTCTATGTGTCCCAGGTCCAAAATGAAGACAAAAAAAGCCCAAATTGGATAAGTATCAAAGGTTCAACGAGTGGCACCACGTGCCTCATGAGCGCAACTTCAAGGGTTGAATCCAGGGGTAGTTATCAAACTTGCGCTAGTCCTCCATGTGTCCCAGGTCCAAAAAAGAGACAGAGCCGGTCGTTTAAAATTGACTAAGTATGAGCAGGTCGACGGAAGCCTCCACGTGCCTTAACGACACAATTATAGAAGTGAAACCAAAGGGCCAATCTCCAAATGAGCACCAGCTCACCACATGGTCAAATTCAAAAGAGAGATAGAGTTGGTCATTAAAAAGTCCAGGACCAGCAAAAGGAGCCACGCGTCAGCTTGTCACAATTTCAAGAGGTGTATCCAAAGTGGAAACTCAAATGAGCACTATCTCTCCATGTGTCTAGAGGTTAACATAAGTCAAAGTAGAAAATTAGGCCAGTGGAGCAATTTGTGCTTTTGAGCCCGTGTTGAAAAGAAGTAAAATTATAAAAGTGACCCACGGACTTTATCCCCACTTAAGTAAGGCCACGTGTCAAGGTCATTTCAAAAGCGGGTGGGCAGGCCAAAATGTTCCAAAGTGCCATTTCTCCAAAGGGCACAAAATGCAAAAAGGCATCCTCAGGCCCGCTTCATTTTAAATCTCTCCCACGTGGATGGCTCAAATTCAAAGTTTGCAAGGGTAAATTGAATGGCTATGATTCAATGCATCTGGTTTTGCTGCTAGACATGGAAATGGTTGAGGAATTGGAGAGACTCAGACATTGGTTTTTCGAATCATTTTTCATCATTTTTGTAACCGAATGTAACCGTTCTTGGAAACTATTTAATGGCTTCTCCATGTTGTTGTTCGGGTTGGATCTTGGTACTTTGTAAAAGTAATAGATTTGAAGTAATCAATACAGAAGTTTTTCCCTTTCTTCCTCTGATTTTCTTCTTTCCGTGTCTCAAACTTGGGAATCATCCATCTTTTATGATAAGAAACTTTGTGTTCTTATTTATATGATTTCTGGAACTTTGTGTCTTTGGAATTATATTGGTTATGAAAGCAAATGATTCTATTATGCATCTCCCTGGTTCAATACGTATAAGGTGATACTCTGCCATCTATATTTCCTAAAGGTATTGTTATGTTCTTCCGTCCTCATCTCCTTAATTCTTCCATCCTTTCATATTGATGATCTTTGGGCATAAAACGTTTCAAAGTATCGAGACTCCACGCTTTGAAAGTTGTACATTTGTAAATAAGTTTGCTGATTGCTTTCAATAAGGGAACCTCTCCCATTAAAGAGGAGGGACTTGTTGTCCCCTGAATATGGTTTGTTAAAAGGGTCATTTTAAAAACCCAACAGTTTTTGGCAAATCTACCAGGGATTTTGTTTCAAACAGATCCCTTTCTAAAAGAACAACTTCAAGATCATTTTTGGTCTGGCGACACTATAGTATACACGTGGGAAGAAAGCTCTTGGGGTTGAGGATTCCCATTTTCAAATTTTAGAGCAATAAAACTTATCTCTTCCAGCAAGAAGGACTCATTCTACAAAGCACACCTCCTGCTAAAGATAGAAATTCCAAGGATAGCATTCCTCGGGAGCATCTCAGTCGTAATCTCCGTGTTTTGATACTTGCTGGTGTTTCAGTTCCCCTTCAGTAAATATTTCCAAAGATGGCAGTTACTTTGCCTTGGGGACAACATGTTAGGCCTCTTGCTCTTCCTCAACCATTACATGAGTTACCTAGGGGTAATAGGAAAATTTTTCACAAGTTCCGGGGTGATGGGAAGGTTCATCTAGATGAACACATTGTAGCCTTCATTGTTGCATGTGGGATTCTTGGGGTTGAACATGAATATTTATTTGTCAAGGGTTTTTGTGGAGACATGGTAGGAAAATGCTTGTGATTGGTTCTATCATCTTCTTGTTGGGTCTATCACTAATTGGAATACCATGACAACTCAACTTGAGCAGCGTTTCAAACCAGCTAAAGATGTGCATGCTCTGTTAGCACAAATTTATCATATCAAGAAGGATCCATTTGATCCCATGAGGGATTTTGTGGCTAAATTCATCAAACTAATTAATAAAATTCCATAGAACAATCGTCCAGTGGATCAAATCCAAAAGTGCTTCTTCCTCAATGCCCAGTTACCTGAAGTGAGTTATGCACTAAGGAGAGCTAACCTTACAACTTTGGATGCTGATCAACATTTGGCTATTAGTGCTGACCATGATTTGATCATGTTTGGTAAACTAAAAAGAGAATCCTCCAAATCTAAAGCTTCTTCCTCTTCCTCTTCCCCTAGAGCCAGTTCTGATCAATTAGTACATAAGCTTACAAATGATCTCATTGCTCTCAAGAAATAATTGGCTCAACATACCCCTTACGAGGATGTTCTAAGGAAGAATTTTCAGCCCAGGAAACATCTTCCTTCCTCTCAGACCAGATTGGCTATTGAAGGCCCACCCATCAAGGTTCCAGTCAATTCAACTTGTGAAGTTAAAGAACCTGATGATGAGGAGTGTAATGAACTATATAAAGAACGAGAAGAAGAAGTTAAAGAACTGAAAGAGCTTGGTGGGTCACAAGTTCATTTCCTCACCACTGAAGGTATGGATGATGAAGATGAATATGATGAGAGAGTGGCTGATATGAATAGTGAGTCATATGCAGTTATGACTTGGGAGAAAACAAATAGAAAAGAGAAAGTGGTGTAGCCTGCCAAGAAGTCCAAGGAGCTTCCTATAACTATCCCTGTTGTTGCAAGAAGAGGAGCTCCTATTCCCACTGCTTCCACACAAAAGGTGAGTAATGTTAATACTTCTTCTTCTACTTCTGTTTCCAAAACTCATTCTCCTTCAAATCCCAAAACTGATAGATCAAAAGCCTCTCAAGTTCCTAGCAGTGATTCTCCATCCACCTCTAGGTCTTTTGATATCATTGATCACCTAAAAAAGACCAAAATCCAAATTTCAGAAGCAGAGTTTTACAGACTCATCCAAAAGATTTTGCTAAAATGGTAATCTTTGTAAATTCCAAATCCAAAGTCTCATCTATTACTTCTAAAGGCATTTTTCGCACCCCCTCTTCCTCACCTCAATCAAGCCTTGTGGCTGCAGTCACTTCCCCTAATGAGAAAATTGATCCATTTTATGTGAACCTTCTCATAGCTGGCCATAAACTCAGTAATTGTGTTATAGATTCAGGAGCATGAGATAACATAATGCCTGCAAAGGTAGCCCATGCTTTGGGTCTGATCTTAACACGTGCCTTTGGTTCTTGTTATTCCATGGAAAGTAGGAAAGTGCCTTTGGTTGGCACAATTAAATATGCACAAGTAGCTTTTGCTGCTTTTCCAGAGAAAAGAGTCTTAGCCACCATTTTGGTAGGTGATATTCCTCCCTCATATGGGATGTTGCTTAGTAGAAATTTTTGTAAGGAGGTAGGAGGTGAAGTTCAAATGGACTAGTCACATGCTTTGATCCTGGTCAATGGAAAAATGAAGAAGCTACTACCTGAGAAACAAACTGAGTACATTGTGCAAAATACTGATGACCCAAAAGCACAGATACTCTATGAGGATGCAAGGCATGGTGACTACATGATCATGTCACAAGATGAGGCAAGGATTTGTAAGGGATTTTTTCATCACCCCAATTGCATTTGGACTCTATATTTTGATGGAAGCAGCTCTTCAGCTAGTTCTGGAGCTGGAGTGGTGTTGAAGTCTCCAGAAGGGAACATTCATCCTTTCTCCTTCAAGCTCTATTTTGAAAATACAAATAATACAACTGAATATGAGGCACTCATACTAGGATTGAACATGGAAAAAGAAATGGGAGTGAAGAATCTTTGTGCTCGTGGTGATGCGGAGCTTGTTCTAAAACATGTCAGAGATGTTTTTCAAGTCAAGGATAGGAGATTGAAGCATTATAGGAATATTTTATGGGATTCCATCGAGTTCCTTGACACTTTCTCCATTGAAGTTGTGCCAAGAGAAAGGAACACTAGAGCTGATTCTCTAGCTGTCTTCAGATCTTTACTGATTCCTCATCCAGATTTCTCTCAAGAGAATTTTACCATTGAAATGATTCATAGGCCTAGTGTACTAGATAATGCAAATAAATTACAGGTTTTCAATGATGATCAAAATTTTCTCTCTTTCTTGGAGCTTAGGGATAATTTTGACTAGCTGTATTTTGAAGGAAGTGAGAACTTGCATAGAGAGTTTGTATCTTCCAATGAAGAGGATATCAAGGAAGAGACGGATCAAGATGGATGCATCAAATTTAAAGGTAACAAGATCCCTAAAGGGCTGGTGAGTTTGGAAGACCTATTTGATAATCAAAATAGGTACATTAAGTCTAAATCCTTCAAAGGAGCTCGACAATCTGTTGAATGTGAAAAAGTGAATATTGGGAGTCTTGATGAACCCAAGATGGTGAAAATTGGGAAATGCTACACTCAAGAGGAGAAGAAGAAGGCAGTAAATCTACTGAGAAGGTATGCTGATGTCCTTTCCTATTCATATGATGATCTCAAGGATTTTCAGCCAAAGGAGATGCAACATTTTATCCCTCTGAAACCTGGGATCAAACCATTCAAGAAAAAGCAAAGGCACTACAATCCCAAGGTTGCTGGAACTATTTTCCAGGAGATTCAAAAGTTGCTAAAGGTAAAGATCATATTTCCTATACACCATTCAATGTGGATTGCCAACATTGTGGCTATCAGGAAGAAGAATGGTGAGATTCACATCTGTGTGGATTTCAGGAATTTGAATCAAGCCTCTCTGAAGGACAACTACCCTCTTCCCATGATGGATCGGGTTTTGCAGGTTGTCACAGGCTCTTAGATGTTGTCTATGTTGGATGGATTCTCTGGATACAATCAAGTGGAGGTCAGTACCCCAGATCTACACAAAACTACTTTCACTACTCATTGCGGCACCTTTGCTTACAAGAGGATGCCTTTTAGTCTTATCAATGCTAGTGCCACCTTTCAGAGGGCCATTGAATTGGCTTTTGGAATTTTGAAGGGAAAGTGTATGGTTGTGTACCTTGATGATTTGACTATTTTCTCTAAAAAAAGGGCAGATCACTTTCAACATCTTGAAGAAGTCCTCCAGAAGTGCAAAGAACATTGATTCTCTCTTAATCCAAAGAAGTCTGTCTTTCATGTCACTGAAGGCAAGTTGTTGGGGCATATTTTATCCAAAGAGGGAATCAAGATAGATCTAGAAAGAGTTCAAGCAATCCAACAGATTCCTCTTACCATAAGTAAAAAGGGTGTTCACTCTTTCTTTAGTAAGATTAATTTCCTGAGGAGATTCATTCTTGATTTTGTAGAAATGACTATGAACATTGCTCACATGATGAAAGGAAATAAAAAATTTGGTTGGGCTTCTGAGGGTAAGGAGGCATTTGAAGGTATTAAGCAAGCCATTGCTAAGACCCCCATCTTAGCATGTCCTGATTTCAGCAAGGATTTTATTATCTATTGCTATGCTATAGAGAGTACCTTAGTTGCTGTGATGACTCAGAAGAATTCTAAGGATCATGAGCTTCCAATTGCCTTCATGATATATGTTCTGAAAGCTCATGAGTTGAAATATACTATGATGGAGAAACATTATTTTACAGTGGTGAAAGCTATCAAGCAGTTTCATTTTAATATTCTTGATTCTCACTCTATTGTGCTTGTTCCGGATACAACCATCAAGTCTATTCTCACATAACAGGAGTTTGGAACTAAAAGAGGCAATTGGGTAACAAAGATCCAGGAATATGACCTAGATATCAAGCCAGCTAAGCTAGTCTGGGGTAAAGGCTTGTGTGAACTTATTGCTAAAGGAGTTGATGCAACATTTTCCAAAGAAGCAGTTGATGTTCCTCTTGTCCTCTTCCTCAGTTCAAAAGATGAATGGTATGTAGATATTACACATTTTCTTACCTATGGAGAGTGTTCATCTCATTTGAGTGCCAAGGAGAAGAGGGCTATTAAGCTAAGGTCTATACAATATGTGTTATGGGAGAATGCTTTGTTCAAGCAAGGAATAGATGGAAGATTCTTGAAGTGTGTAGACAAAGAGCAACAAAAGAAGTTGTTCTCAAATTTTCATGATCATGCTTGTTAAGGTCACTTCTCTTCTACTGTCACTACTCACAAAATCCTTCGTGTTTGGCACTATTGGCCTACATTGTTCAGAGATGCATCCAAATGGGTAGGTAAGTGTGAAGCATGATAGAATTTTGTTGGGAGACCTAAGTTGGATGCTTTGCCACTAAAACTAGTAGTGATTTATGAGCCCTTTCAACAGTGAGGATTGGATTTCATTGGAACTCTTAACCCACCTTCTGATGATGGACATACTCATGTGCTAACTGCTACAGAATACTTCACAAAGTGGGTAGAGGCCATTCCAGTCAAAAGCACTACTTCTGAGGTAGTGTGTAATTTCATTAAGGAGAACATATTGATAAGGTTTAGGGTACAAAACAAGATTGTGACTGATAATTCCTTGAATTTTTCTTCTTCTGAAATGATGGATTTTTGCTATGGTTATGGAATCTCCCTTGCTCACTCTTCATACTACTACCCCCAAGGGAATGGACAAATAGAATCAACAAATAAGTATCTGGTAACCATCGTTCAGAAGCTAGTCAATGATTCTCAGAGGAATTGGCACAAGAAACTCTATGATGCTCTCTAGGCAAATAGAATTACACCCAAAAGAGAAATTGGTATTCTCCTTTTCAAGTGGTGTATGGTGTTGAAGCTTAGTTACCAGTGATAGTGGAATTACCAACCTTGCACTTAATGAAGGCTATTGAAGATTCAAGTTTTTCTAGTTCCTTGGATAAGAGGATCATGTATCTCCAGAAGCTGGATGAGGAAAGGTTGCAGGTTTTTGATAGAATATCACCTCATAAACTAAGGGTGAAAGATTTGTTTAAAAAGAGAGCCATACCTAGAGATTTTCAAGTAGGAGACATTATTCTGCTGTGGGACAAAGGCATGAACCTCGAGGAAGCCATGTGGTAAGTTTGATTCACTTTGGCTTGGTCCATTTAAAATCAAGAACTTTGCTAGAGAAAATTCATTGCATTTGGATTACATGGATGGTTCTCCTCTCCCACTCCTTATAGTGGGTAGTATCTGAAGTTTTTCAAGTCTTAGGCGACTAGGTGGTCATTTTGTATATTGTGTACAATGTTCTTGGTTTTGGGTTGTTCCTTTGTGTTTTGTTTCTGTTCTTCCTTTTTGGTTTGTTTTTCTTTTCATGTGTTTTGTCTTCTGTGTTGTTTTTCCTTTGACTCTATTTTCCCAATGGATAAGGCACTGGTATGCTTTCCCTAAGTTTTTCTATGATTCTTGGTCTTACCTTGTTCCTCTGTCAGAAAGAGCCAGCTATTGTCGCCCTCAAAATTCCCCTCTTTTTGAAGTCAAGTTTCAAAAATTTTGAGTTGGTATCTTAGAGTAATGGATCGCATCGAGCCTAGTATTGTTTTCCATTTACTATTCCATGGAGAAAAATTACAAATTCAGGCGTACAAGTGGATTTTTTCCTCTTCTTTTTATTTCTTCCCGCATTCGGAAAATACAGGCATATCCTCCTCGTCAATGTTTACCCCAACATCCACGGGTAGTACATGGATATCTCTAATTGGATGCGGCATGGCCATGTTTCAGGTATCAGCGGTAGCCTCCATGTATCCAAACGACACAACTCCAAGGGCAGGGCCCAAAGGATAGTCCTTAAATAAGCACACGCTTTCCATGTGTCCTAGGTCCAAAATGAAGACAGAACAAGCACAAATCAGCTAAGTATGGAAGGTTCAGTGGATGACACCATGTGCCTCATTGACGAAACTTCAAGGGTCGAAGACAGGGGTAGTTCTCAAACTTGCGCCATTCCTCCATGTGTCCTAGGTTTAAAAAATAGACAAAGTCGATCGTTTAAAATTGACTAAGTATGAGCGGGTTAGTGGAAGCCTCCATGTGCCTCAACGACACAATTTCAGAAGTGAAACCAAAGGGGCAATCTCTAAATGAGTGCCAGCTTATCACATGGTTAAAGTCAAAGGAGCGACAAAGTTGACCATTGAAAAGTCTAGGATCGACAGAAGGAGCCATGCGTCAGCTGGGCGCAATTTCAGGAGGAATATCCAAAGTGGAAACTCAAATGAGTGCCAACTCTCCATGTGTCTAGAGGTCAACATAAGTCAAAGTGGAAAAGTGGGCCGACAGAGCAATTTGTGTTTTTGAGCCTACGTTGAAAAGAAGTAAAATTATAAAAGTGACCCGTGACTCTGTCCCCACTCAAGTAAGGCCACGTGTCAAGGTCATATCAAAAGTGGGTGGGCAGGCCAAAATGTTCCAAAGTGCCATTTCTCCAAAGGGCAAAAAATGCAAAAGGTGTCTTTAGGCCCGCTTCATTTTAAATCTCTTCCACGTGGACGACTCAAATTCAAATTTTTCAAGGGAAAATTGAATGGCTGCAATTCAATGCGTCTGGTTTTACTACCAAACATGGAAATGGTCAAGGCATTGGAGAGACTCAAACATCAGCTTCTTGAATCAGTTTTCATCATTTTTGTAACCGAATGTAACCATTCTTGGAAACTATTTAATGGATTCTCCACACTGTTGTTTAGGTTGGATCCTGGTACTCTGTAAAAGTAATAGATTCAAAGTAATTAATACAACAATTTTCCCCTTTCTTCCTCTGCTTTTCTTCTTTCTGTGTCTGAAACTTGGGAATCATCCATCTTTTATGATAAGAAAATTTATGTTCTTGTTTATATGATTTCAAGAAATTTGTGTCTTTGGAATTATATTGGTTATGAAAGCAAATGATTCTATTCCTGCATCTCCCTGGTTCAATACGTATAAGGTGATACTCTGCCATCTATATTTCCTGAAGGTATTGTTATGTTCTTCCTTCCTCATCTCCTTAATTCTTCCATCATTTCGTATTGATGATCTTTGGGCATAAAACATTTCAAAGTATCAGGACTCCACGCTTTGAAAGTTGTACATTTGTATATAAGTTTATTGCTTGCTTTCCATAAGGGAACCTTTCCCATTAAAGAGGAGGGACTTGTTGTCCCCTGACTGTGGTTTGTTAAAAGAATAATTTTAAAAACCCAACAGAGTGCTATCTCGAAATTTATACATCAAAATCATCAAAATATACATATGATGTTCACTCACTAATTAGTGAACATGAAATCAGAAATAATCAGCCATCTAACATAAGAATTTTCCCGCTATTTACACCTCCATCATGCCTTGGCTACACTACACTCATCGTTCTCCCATATGTCATCAGTCGATCCGATCTCCTCCTAGCCATATATGCTACATAGCACGGTACTTATGGTAGTCACACGGTCATGATGTGCTCATAATAGTGCACCTCCTTTCATAGATCCTGATACTTCTCCAATGTCACAGTACTAGATGGAGTCATCTACCCCACTCCTTGTGAGGATCCCTGAGCCTCACCCCCATCACCTCAAACACATTAGCCAAGCCTTCATATTTGGTGTATACAATCTCTCTCTACTTGTGTTATCTCTCCCATTCCTGTATGGTCAAGTCGCTCTATTGGTGCATCCTATCTAGCTCCTACTAAGACTCGTCCAACTCTTCCTACAATCAAGCTATCTCAGTTGCTTGGGCTTCCCATGCTTACACCATCCACTCTATTAACCCTTGCCTAATTCCCACATCATCATCATCAGTATCCCATGGATCCCCCTCACCCATAAATGGGTCCACCATCATATAGACAGGTAGGTCCCTCTCTATCTCCTCTTGTTTATACCTAATTGGTGCTCTAGGAATTGTCTGAACTAACCCAAATTATTGCATCACTCATGTAAACTAAATTTACTCCACCATCTCTAGCCTCCAACCCTGAACCCATCTCATCCTCCTTATCCCCACTAGCTATATATTTGTATCAGGCCATGCAGGGAAACCTCTATATGGCTATACAACCTCCATCTAACCTCATCCACATCCGACCTCCCTAGCCTCTTCTTATACCAATCCTCTCCTCGCTCCTCTATATCATTCTGAGATTCATCGGCTCTCCACCATAGAAATCCCACAGTCAGCTCTATATAATCACTTGTCACACATGGAATCCATGGGGCCTCACCATAGCTATATGCCCATATGAATATTAACAAAGTAAAAAGCATACATCCAATCTAGACCACCTCTATGTAACATACATCCATAGCTTATGATATGTCTGGGATAACATATCTATCCCAAAAGAAAACACTTTCCTATACTTTACAATGTTAGTCAATACCCATGTTAACGCCCATAGAAACTGGGATCTTCATGAGTCTAGCAAAGTGTAACATCAAATCACCATCATGATCAAACATATTAGCCAATTCCTTGACGTCGCTAGTTGATATCATGCCTCAATATGAAAAGCCCCTAAAACAAAAGCAATATATGAGGCCTCTACTCTAAATAACCATGTCAATATACCCATCATGCCTTCTACTGTGATCGGAACTATCGGTGCCCCCTGAATCGGTAATCTCAAGATATAATACGCATCCTCTCATGTGACCATCATCTCTCCAGTCCAGAACCAAAACGTATTCATCCTTGAATCCCATATTTCAATCAATGATATCATGAGCTTTGTATCTCTAGGAACCCTATGATAGTGGAGGAATCTACCCAATCCCACATCCTCTACATGATCCCACTCTACATCTAGGACATCCACCTAATCCTCTTAAATAGGGTTGGGACAATTTCTCTCAGATACAAAGTTTCTCTAGCCTATAAAATGAATCAAACAAACACCTATCAACATCCAATCATCAAAAAATACTCATTTTCCATATATTCTAATCAATCAAAAATATTACCTATCTAGTCAATGATGCCAACCTAGAGAGGGTCGATTTCTCCTTTACCCTAGTTGATGTCCACCTTGTACAGGTTGACATTGCTCTTCCTTGGGTGACATTGAGCATGTCTAGATGCTGCTTCCAGCCCCTTGGTCCCAATTTAAAATTCAAAATATAATAAAAAAAATTAAATAAAATTAAAAAAACTAATCTAGGGTTTTAACTCTTACCACTCTCTAAGTCCTCTGTGGCTCTTTTCTCCCTCCCCCACTGGATTCCATCTTGGTTAAATCTCACACTTTTTTCTCTCTCAGATATCTTGATAGTCAAACTCACACCATCTAAAGGATCCTTATTAATTGACTCCATCACTTATATAGGCACACCGATCCCTGTCATCATTGACTTTAACAAGTCGTCGTTGACCCAGTCTAAGTCATCATCGACTCACCTAATCATCGTCAAACAAACCCTATTTTGCTTATTTTTTCCTGTCATGTCCAAATATCCTCAATTAATTATCCTTTCTTCTTCTTCAAGCTTGTGTGTCACCCATAACCCTCCTTTTCTTATCCTATGTAGCTCATTTTTCCATTCTTTTGGCCTTATATGTCTTTCATCACATCGCGTGGCCCACACCGTGACCATATTTTTTCCCTTCTGAGGGCGCCATCACTCATCTAAAAATCCCACTTTTATGGCCATATTTTTCATCTCTATCCCCCAAAGACACATATTCTCTCACTTCCTCACATTTGAAGGGAAATGCATAATCTCTTATCCCGCTCTATTTCCCGACCATTTTTCAAACCATCGTGTTGATAATCCTCACATTTATGTTTGCATATTTTGATGTCTCTGTTTGACCCGTTAGTCACATGAATTGAACATCCATCCAAGTGGATTCCCATTGGATTCCCTCTATCTTGCAGTGATCTTTGTCTACTCACAGGGTCCGTAGGCCATTAATGACGCCTCTATCATAGTTTGTGTTATGTCTCTACTGATGTGTTTCCAAGGTCACTATCATATTGTTTTTTACTTTTATTTTTATCCTATCAATGTTCATTTCCCTTCACTTGGGAATCTTTCTATTTCTTTCATCCTCTTTCTTTCTTCCCCCATCTATCTCTTTAAAACTTGTAATCAATTCCCCTTCGTACCATCGATCCCTAGTTTGAGGAGGAGAACCTCAACCATCGTCATTCTTCATCACTTTAGTTTTTGTATTGCGGCTTGCTTATCACAAACCATTTGACAAAAAAGGGAAAATGTAGACACCAATTTTTTGTTCCCTTTTCCCCCATCTTGTATTTTCTCCCCTTCATTATCACCTTACACATTCATACCTCCCTTCTTATTCAAATTTATACTTCTCTCCTAAAATCCCATTTATTTTCTCTATTTCCCATTTTCCCTATCCTAATCCCATTTTAATCCTATCATTATTTATCCCCCTTAATTTATCCCTAATACCATTTAATTACCCATAAATCTATTAATTTTCCTAGGGTTCCACCCATAAATACCCCATTTATGCTCCCTATGGTTCTACTTACACCCATTTAATATCCCCTTACCATTTATTCTCCCCCATGCACTACTATCCCGTTAAAATAGCTAACCCCCAAATCTTAACACTTTTAACCCCTTTTTCATTGAGTAAAAGACCACCTCCACATCCCAAGTGGAATTTCTTCCACAATATCTTACAAACCATCCGGGTCATTGTTGAACCTATTACTATACCTCTACCCCTCATCTCAAAAGGTTGAAAAACCTTGGATGTTTCCATCATCTTGTGAACTTGTTATGTTATTTCTCTTCCCAGGAGTTACAACCATCTACTTGGAGTCTTCTTATAATATTTTCATGCTATCCACGGAGGTTTGAATATTTGAAGTTTACTTGGATTCCTTCTTTTACCTCGTCATCTCCTTCTTATAGATTTGCATGTTGTCTTGGAGCTTAACTATTCCATCAGCCTTTCTCTAATCCTTTTCACATGCTTTTTCTTATCCATTCAACTCACCAAAATCCTAAATCCTACCATGGTCACTATTGATCCAGTTCATTCACCATCGACCTGATCAAAATCTTCTCCATATCTTCATTCTCTTCATTCCCCCACTATCCCCAACATTAGATCAAGCCTCTTTGAAAAGGTTCTAGACTTGTTTTCTGCTTATCCTTTTATCAGCTTTACAACACTTATCGTCGATTGTACCAGTTAGTCTCGGGTCACCGTTGACCTGACCAGGTTTGATTTTATTTACCAACATTTACATTATTAGATTTTTATTTCAACATCTCTAGCATATTTTAGATATCTGTTTTAAACTATTATTTGCATCATATGATCCATCCATTATTATTTTATCAAATTGGTTTGACATCCATCCTAGGTAGTTATCACTTCTCAGGACTAACCTTTCCAGGAAACCCACCATCGTATCTACTAATTGTTTCCATTTTTAGCTTCTCTTTGTTGTGCGAGTTATCGAGTGCGCTGTGGAAATGTTTTTTATGCCAATACCTTCTTCATCACTAGCTTCATCACATATCGTGAGGTAGTCTTAAACCCTCTCATAGTTTTGAGTTTCTTGATTTATTGTATCCTTTTCATTAACTTGGAATAGGAGTAGGAAATCTCTTCAAACAGATCACCCTAGGACTAGATTTTCCAAAACTAATGGCTTAAGAAGATAAGATTTAATGACATCAAAAGTGTGCTGACATCTCTCACCCCATACAAATTTAGTATCTTTCTTCATCAATTAGGTAAATGGTTAAATTTTATTAGTAATTAGCGTGATGAATCAAAAAATAGCTTGGATTTTTATTAGTAATGAACACAACTGGTGAAGGTTAGGTGCAGAAGCATATCTAGAATAGCAAAGAATTTCTATGGGTCAATTTCGATACCTCGTTGTGATATGATATATCATAGTATCTTCCTATAGTGACACTAAATACATTTTTTAGGGTTGATTCTAAAATTATATTCCCTCAATCATGTGAAGAGTGTGTGAATATATTAAGCATGGAAAACGTAATGCTTTGAATTTACAAGTATGTCATCAACATATTCCTCAATGATTTTAAGAATTTAATAATGAAATATATGATACATGGCATGTTGATAGGTTTCTCTGGAATTCTTGTGGCCAAAATGCATAACATTATAGAAAAAATTCCCTATGGGGTAGTAAAAGATGTCTTTTCTTGATTGACAGGGTTAATTTTAATCTGATTATATCCCGCAACACCGTTCATGAATGAAAGCATGCCATGACCAATAGTAGAGTCAACAATTGCGTTAATAAGTGGAAATGAAAGACTAAATTTAGGGAATGCTTTGTTAAGGTCATGGAAGTTGGTGTAGTAATATAATTTTTCATTAATTTTCATTACCAAAACCATATTGGAAACCCATTATGGATAGTTGACATCTTGGATAAATCTGGCATCTAAGAGTCGTTGTATTTATTCTTTGACCAATAAGGCTACACAAGGATGGATCTTTTGAATCTTTTTTGTACATGTTTAACACCCTCATGGAGAATGATGTTGTGCATGGCCACTAAAGGGTCAATGTTAGGAATTCCATTATAGTGTCATGAAATGAATTCTAAAAAATACTAACTCTAGTCTATTAGTTCCTTAACAACTTCATTTCTTCAGTGTGGCACCCATCTCTCCCAATTAAATGAGGCTAGTCCTTCAAGGCATCAAACATCATATAACATAATTTTTCATGCTTGTGGGAGTCTAAATACCTATGTTACTAATAAGGTGCTCCATATCCTAGTGAGGCTACTTCAAATCTTGGTGATGTTGCTCTGTAACCTAGTCATGTTGCTCCATAACCTAGTCAGGATGTTATATATCCTATTCAAGATACTCCATAAACTGAGAAATGTGTTCAATTTGAGGAGACGTGCCATGATTCTATGTTGGAAACTATCATCATCATAGATGATCTACTATATTT
This sequence comes from Taxus chinensis, assembly GCA_019776745.2. NCBI lineage: Eukaryota > Viridiplantae > Streptophyta > Pinopsida > Cupressales > Taxaceae > Taxus > Taxus chinensis. The sequence continues at coordinate 693,948,417 of CM034146.1, forward strand.
GACCTTTGGTATTGACCACCATGTAATTTTACATGAAGTTAAATGCAATTTTGTACATTTTTTTCATATGAAATTTTACAAATAACAATATTAATTCATTATGATTGAAAATTAATGAGTCACGTGCATTTTTTTTTATAAAATTTAAGGTTCAAACTACTTCACATTTGTTAGCAGGAATGATAGCCCCTCATGTATAAATTTGTATTAACTTAGTAAATATAGTATGTGTTAAAAAAAACTCATATAGAGATTTTATCTTAAAATGACAATTTGATGTTGGACAAGGAGCCTATGGACCTCTAACATTCAGGGATTTCTAGCACATGTTAATTAATTTACAAATGTGAGTTTTATTATTTTTAATTATCATTTATGAAGAGAAGAACTATATTTAATGTATGCAGATAATGTCATTGTTGGTGAAATAATTTATCGTATGTCAAATTATGTGTTTCCACCACTGTTCATGGGGCTACGCCCCTCCGTATTGTGTATAGGGAGGCTCCCATTATTGAATGTAAATATCCTAATTCTATTTGAATGTTGTGGGGTGGCTAAATATGTCAAGGATCACAAAAGAACACTTCACTGAATCGGTAACAAAGTGCTTGTGTGGGGTACAAGGGAGGAAATTTCAGAGACGAGGGATAAAGGAAGGAAATTAGGAGAGAGGGTTATTATTGTTAGTAGGAAATAGTAGAGTTCACATAAAATAACCAGAATTTCAAAATTCAATTGGAGGAAAGAAACAATGTAGGCCAATAACAAGACCAAAAAACCACAAACACACATCTCTCTAGGATCATCAATCAAAGACACCAAGTTCCATCTTGGTTGTTCAAGATCACTATGATTTCAAAGTTGTGAAAAAGAGAGAATAGAGAAAACATGAGTAAAGGAAATGGAAGAATGTATCATTTATTTCTTGTGTTGGTGATACAAAGTTCAGAATCCAAACCACAATTCACAATTACTACAAAGTATAATTTCTCAAAATCTAAAATCCATCGGAATGGAGAAGCCATTACAATTTATAGCCTTGTGAATTTCCTACTCATCTAATTCACATGAATCTTCATGTTCCTATTCCAATCATGACATTTAAATTTCCCCTAGAAGAGACAAATTAAGTACCTTTGTTATAAATTTGGGAGAGTACTTTTACAATTTACAAATATTGTCACTTAAGAAAATAAGACAAAATACCATGATTGTGTATAGTGAAGAAATAGAAGAAAGGAAAAGAAGAGGAGAAGGGAAGGGGATTAAATGATATGATGAATAATATCCTTTTGATGATGATCACAATATCCTCCTTCTCCATGATGCACAGACACCTCGGGCTCTTGAATGAGTATTTAGAAACACTATTGAGAGATGTCTTGATGTGAGCTCAAGATGACTGTAGGAATTTCTCATGATGATCCATATTTGATTCGAAGTGAAAGTGAGGATCATTCTTTCACTCCTTTGGTTTTCATAACTATCCCTTGATGATGCACAAAAATCTTGATGTTTGCATTCTTGTCCCACACATTGCACTACAACATTGTAAACTATGCTTATACTGACCTGTGAGATGTGAGCTCCTGAAGGAAGAAGGATGAGCTCTTGAATGGCTCACCTGATTCACCCAAATCATTTGACTCAACTAAATAATCTTAACCAGCTCCCTCATTTCAATTATCTTAACTCAATAAAATCACTGAGCTCAATTCAACCAACTCACCGAGCTCACCCAACTCACTTAGCTCACCCAATTCACCTTAACCAGTTCACTAAGCTTACTTCAAACACTAGAACTGATGATGGATCAATGATTAATGATGAATTAGTTAACTTAAATTATAATGGATCTTTTTACGCTTTTCAAATCTCTTCTGACTGCTCAATATTCTTGGATTTTACCTACTACGCTTTGCAATGCTTTCCCTTACTTCTGGACACAATTGGGCTCAAGATGATACTTTAGGGTTCTTGTGAAGAGTGAATTCCCTTGTTTAAGCTATGAAACCACCTTAAAAACCCATGAGGATTTCAAAAATCAATGAGATGAGGGAAAACTAATCTAATTGTAACTTTCTACATCCAAAATGGAGGCTTTCTAGTTTTAGCAGGTAGGACTAGGACCTACTATTTTTTGAAATTTTGCTTTGTTTACATTATCGAATGCTTCTTTCCTATATGGAGGATCATGAATGAAAATAATTATATTTATTTTATCACATTATATTTTTATACATGCCCCACCATGGACACATGCTATTTTTAGTAAGTTCACTATAGGTGTCAGAATGTGACGAAAAAGGTCTTGAAATTATGGGTTTTATTCTAGGATTCCCCACTCCAAATTTTGGATGATTGATTCATTTTAACAGGTGGGAAAATGAATTTTTCATTACAGGGGATAAAATTATGATAAAAATTAGTCTTCTGTATCTCTAAAAATTGACATCTTCATTGTTTAGCAACTAGTTTCAATGAAACTATATTTTTTGAATACCCTTCCCTCTGATTTTTAGATGATTTCTCTTGTTGGATATTTAGGAATTTGAAAATTTATTCAAGGAGGGAAGAATGCTGATGAAAAAAAATTCCATATCCATATAAACTAGGGTGTTCATGTCACAAAAACTAGTTCACGTGAAATTAGACTTTTCAAGGATTATTTTTGCCGATTTTCATATGATTCCGCCTATCATATCCTCAGGAAATGAAGAGGTATCTCACCATCCCTTCAATAATAAATCATGTCAGCAATTAATGGTGGCTCAAATATTTAACATCAATAATAATGATATAAGTAAAAATTTTGAGTTCAAGTTGTCTTCCGCCTCATGTAGTGATCTCATGCTTTGATTTCTGGATGAAGAACAATGAGGAAAGCTTCAATTCTTGCAACCAAGGATGTCTCTAGAGAATTTTACCAAGATAATGGTTGTGTTTTTAGATGATTAGAGTTATTAAATCATTAACCATTTCTTCAAACTCAAACTCCGTGAAGAAATTAAGTGAAAATAAGCTTATGTGAGTTACTTATCCTTTCGACAACGTTTTCTCCTCACAAAAGTGTAAGCAACTCTTATGTTTTGAAAATTAGGATTTTAATTTTATGGCACAGAGTGCAAATTTGTTTCTTCCTTTTCCCCTATCCCAAGGGGACAACAAGGAAAATAAAATTTTCCATCATGTTTACTTGACACTTGTCATTGTATGATTGCACAATACGAGAGCTAGAAATGGGCCACATAAGCCCTTCAGAGAGCTTAACTTGATCATATGAGAAACCAGGAGGAGAGGATGATATGGGGTGAAATTTTGTTTCCACTATATCCCCTTATGATAGGGTATAATAGAAATACAAAAAATTCCTCATATTGGAGGTGACAAGTGTCCATTTGCAAAATAGACTAACTACGAGAGCATACCTGCAAGAGAGAGGAACTTGACGACGATGTTGTCGAAACTCTAGGAGGTATTTTTTTATGAAAACGTATATGATTTTGACTCATAATATCCTTACAAGATAAGTGAGATGGGTATCATCATCCAATTATGACTTTAACTCCTTGAAAATCCTCCTTTTTCCTCAGGACAATAGGATGTGTCTACATAATTTGAGTTTGGACCTGAGAGACACTTGAGTCTTGTGAAAGATTTTAAAATTTCATAACGTAGAGAATTATTATAGATTTCCAATGAATAATATTTTGAATCCTAAATCCTTATGTAGCTCTCAAAATCATCTACAGAAGATTAAAGGAACCATTTTAGATTACATGTTCTTTGACCATGAAAAACTTGATGTTGCACTGTTTGTTCCTAAACCTCAAAAAAATTAATAAAAAATTCCTAAATAATTTCAAAATTGTTCCTAGAAATTAAATACAACCTCTAGGTGATTTTAATTCTTTTGTTCCATCCCAGAGGATGCACACCAATCCTAAGAAGGTCAAAATTAGCCTTTTTAGGCCTATTGAGAAACTAGTTGTTGGAAGCATCTTACTGAATGAAATTGTTGACCTTGTCACATCATTAAAAACAATTGATTGTTAATATTATTGTAAGTACCTTAAAAGTAAATATGGACATGAAAAAATAGACAAACTAACTAGGGGATGGTTTTAGGACGACTTAAGAGATTTTTTTTTCAATTTTGGCTAAGTTGTCATGTTTGAGAATTTGAGAATTTAATGCAACACATTTGCATGACAATAGTCATGTAACGTATATATGTGTAACCTTTTTTGTCTTTATTTTATGACATCATTAAATTATCTTTTCGATATTTGATGATCATTATATATTGGAGTTGTTGTGGGCATAACGACAGTTGAGCCTCTTACATAGGTATGAGCTAGTGATGTAATTTTCAAAATGAATTGATTATATTAAATAAAATTATTTAGTATAATTAAATGAAATTCATATGTATTCTAATTTTATTCATCATGGTATCTACAAGAGGAGGTGATAAATCCAGTTCATGCATCTATTATTGAGGTTGATCCTGAGAGGCATATGATGATTCAAAGAGATTATGAGATTGAAATAAGTATTTAGTTGTAATTAATGTCATTTTATTTGTCATTATTTTTATACTAAGGTTTATGTTGTTGATTTTTATTAACAGGTGGAGATAAAATCATCCCTTAAGAGTAGGAGGTCTGATCAACATAAGGGACGTTCTACTTATGAAATTGGTTCGTCTTTCTGGTGGGCCAAAAGAACAAAATTGTTCGATGATACCCCATAGTTTTGATGTATACATAGTTTTTCATATGCCTTCGTGACATGTATGAATAGATTTGTATTTTTTTGATGTATATCATAGTATGCCTATATGGCTTAGTTTAGACATTCATTTTGTTCAAAAAATTTATGTCATTATAGATGTTAGAAATCAATATATTGTGCAAGAAAAAATATTTGTTTTTAAACTTGTATAGTGCATGAAGCACTCTTTATATGTATGCGAGTGGATTATATGATTTCATATGTATTCTATTCTAACATGTATGCCTACTTTTAATTTTTTATGTTATGCACATTGATGTTAGAATATATACAAATAACATACAATTTAGCCATTTGTATAATCATTCAATGCTATTAATTATAATCGTATAATGTCAATGCTAATGCAAGAGTGAGAGATATAAAAAGAGAGAGTGAGAGTGAGAGATAAAAAGAGGGTGGGAGTGAGAGAGGGAGAGAGATAAAGAGAACGCGAGATGGCCCAGATGGCCATTTTAGTGGGTTATGTGCCATGATCTACGCAGAAGGGATACTATTTTAGCGAAATTAAAGAAATTAAACCCCCACGCTCTGCATCATAATTATTAGTAATTGCCATGCTATTAAGCCAAGTGGTTTTATAGACCATTGACAACTGAAAACATGTTACTTTAACCTTTTACAAACACAAACCATCTAAGTTCACAATTTTTTGATGAGTGTCTCTAATAATATACTTGTGGTTAGAGTCACTAAGGCCCCTCACATTCTAGGAAATGAAATTCTTGTTAAAAGTGAGTCAAGGGTCATACCATCAGAATCTAGGCCATCTAAGGCATCAAACTGGTTTTTACAAGAATTGAGCATTTTTATGCTTTAGAAAATCCTTAAATTCCACTTTCCTTTATCAAACATACTCAATATTATATTCCTCATCTATTGAATCCACACTTCATGCGGGACTATGTTCGTGGCTTGACATGGTATGTCGTGAAGGGCTTCGGGCCCTTTTGGGAGGGCCTTGTGAGCTGGGTGTCATGAGCGACTGGGAGAAGTGTCAAGGGAGGACGTAAGGAGTTTAATGGGTCCATGAGAACATTGGCCACTTTTGGTGTGATAGGAAATTTAGGAAAATCTACCGGAGAATCTTCAGAAGTTGGCTCTGGGGTGGGCTAAGGGCCCAAAGTATGTTCCTTAACAAATGGCTCTTTAGATCCATTGTTAGGTATCACCTTGGCGTGAGCCACTTTATTCTTATTTTCCCACCCCTATAGTTTGTCACCCTTCTTCCTATTGGGGTTTAGAGGTATCTGAAACCGATTTGGAGAATGGGTGATTGTGTGACACATAAATATAAAAATATTTGATCTTATGGTCAGAGGCTTGACATAAAAAATAATGTATTAGGAAAATTGATGTAAAAAAATAACTATAAGTAGTGTGTATCACCCATTTGAATGTTCATAAACTATTTTAACTCATGTGAGAGGTCAACCTCGACACAAGCTTGTTTCTGGGGTGACGTAATGTAAAATCATTATGGATTCATGCATATAGCTCGCTCGATAAAGGAGGTGATTTGATGAAGGAAGTGCATGAAAGGGAGCAACATGCCAGGGAATTTAACCTAGACGAGAACTTTAATGTCTTTGAAATAAATAAATAAAGTCCTATGTCCAAAGGAAGATAACCGACAAGGAGTTTTGAACATACCAAGTTGAGGAATGGTTAAAAATTGTTGGGGCATGCGAGCAGTCAAAAAATTGAAAAAGAAAGAACGCTTTGGTCATGTTTTGAAAGCTCTCATGCATGATGCCATGTGCACCCTAGGCTGAAATAACCAAAGATTTAAGCATGCTTTTAGAGCGGATTTGATCCACAATGTAGGAAATAAGGAAAAACTATTCAAGCCAATGAAATGCAACATTGAATTCATTAACAAGTTAACCAACATCAGGGGAAGATATATTACCTCGTGAAATACTTTGGGGACAAATTTTTGAGGACATTTTTATGGCGGTGCCATTATTTGTAGCTCCACTAGCTCCAGCCTTAACATCAATAGCCGAACTTGAAGCAAAGTGCAAACTTATATAGGTGAGCCCAGAGGGCAAAAAACCCTAGAGCTAGATAAGACAAGTACTATCCCACAAAGCCCAAGGTGTCCATGAAATGACATGCAAGCAGAAGCATAAACCCTAATAAAGAAAACTTGTCATGAAATAGGGAAATTTACAAGTGATCTAATATGAATTTAGAGAAAGTGAATTAGATTATTAGAGCTTAATAAAAATGAAAAAATCATTATCTTGGATTTAACATTCACTAAAAATTACAAAACAAAATCCTAATACAATATTATGTTTATGTTGAATTTCTTGGATTTGTTCCATCTCTTGCTCAGGTTCCACAATTTATTTCTAGCTAAAAAATAAATTAATTAAAAACCAAAATACATACACAATTATGTAAAAATCTCTTTTTAAACTGAAATATTCAAATTTAGATATTTTGGAAAAAAAATTGTCTATTGCATTCTAATGTAAAACCACTTTCTACATCTCTTCGGTAATTTTCTTGATTCCAATGTCTTTGATACACTTCTAGTTGGCCTTTTCTAAGTTTTTGATATCCAAAACACATATATAAAAAATTATTTATCTCCAATTGTGGGGGAAATTCATTATACTTTGCACCTAGCATTCTAATAAGCGAATACTAAGAGCAATCACAAGAAAATCTATTCGAAGTCTCCCTTGAGCTTCATATACTCTACATACTCATTTTAGGGATGTCATCCACTCGAGGATACAAATATAAAATCCAAATTATCAAATTAAAATTATAATAGGGAAAGTATTAAGTACAATCAAATTGTTGCAAGGTCATGATTATCAATATGGCTACATACATTCTAGATATCACATGTTAGGTGAGAATGACGTATGGTTTGATACCTCTTTGGAGTAGTCTAATGTTTGTTTTGTAAGATTCTCTCACCATCTAGGGTTTCGAAAATTAGACCAGTTGCACTCTAAGCATCACACAATATCAAGGGTCCAAATTCTAGACAAGAGCTGAATAAGAACAAAATGTTTTAGAAGTTCAAAGTATAAAGAGACAAGGGCATACAAAAAGGGCCATATCATGGGTATGATTTAGGCCGTACCATACACTTTGGTCTAGGAAGTTTTGCGAGGTATAGTTTCAGAGATAAAACTTAGTTAGATCATTTCTAGGCTTTTCCAATCATCGAGTCAGCACAGATAGACACAAGAACCATTATATCAGCTAAGAACTCTTATCTTTCTCATTGATATAACTTTATTTAATTTATCTAGTGTTATCTATCTTATCTCATGTATTATCATGATATTATTGTAATTATCTCTAGAAACTAGTTTATTAGGATAATATTCAATCGATTACTAACCCCCTTAAAGAATTATCCATTTAGGTTAAATCAAATACGTTGTGATTATATAAATTTATTAACATTCCAATATGAAACATCTTATTATTATGTTTTAATTACTTATAGTTATCCCCACATGGGAATCATGCATAGTATATACATGTATAAATTTCATAATGATATATTGCTACATTACACAATATTTTTTCTTGTTCTTGCATCTTATATGTAATGAATTAGTTTATCGGACACCTAAAATGAGGAACATGTATATTCCACTTATTTTATCATAATACTATAGACCTATATGATACTCATTTACTTTTCCACATCAAAAAAAATCACGTGGTTCTTGGTTCAAGATGTATAAAGCACACCTCTCTTGTTATAATCATGACTCGCACCTTTACACCCACACAACTATGTACACACAAGAATGAAAATATACATAGAGGGATATAATTGCATGCTTGTATAGAAAAATCAAACATATTCTAATGTTTGAATTTTTTAGGGGCATCTTTAGAAACTTCATCAACATCACGTGTATTGATTCCTATTCTCCTTTTATATATTTCATCAATTAATTGATACAAATATCGATGGAAACTTCTTTTATCGAGTACATATCTACCCTATGTTTATAGGAGCTCAAATATTTCATGTCTTTGGAAACATTTTTTTATTAAGGATAAAGGTTTTTTGACTGGGAACCTACCCAGGAGATACAAAATAAGGGTCAAAACCCAGATAAAATGTTAAAAGTAGGAGAAAAACAAAGAAACTCAATTGCTCGGAAGTTTGAGAAATAACAATACAGATAAGTAGTGAGAAAGCTACACAAAAAAATAGGATCCCTATCATTAGGAAGGCAATCAAATATGAGAGAGAGAATATCTTTTCAATTTTCTTGAAAGAACTTTGTTCTATCCCTCTTCCTCTAGTTCATGATCAATAAGTTATTTATGATTCCTCAAACTAATTTTTTTAAAAAAATATAATTATTGTAATGCAAACCTTCCCAGAAATCCAATACCTCGAGTCTATTGGGGTCATGTGGAGATTTTTCCCTAAATTTATCGTCCTCATAATTTGACTCCGGTTATTCAATATTTAGCACGATTTTGATGTTACCTAGAATCATTCTTTTAATCAAACCTCTATCAACGCATTCTTCCTCTTTCAAACTTCCTCCATTCTTGTCTTCTTCTTCAATTGATCTGTTCAACCTATTGTTTCCATTGTTCGATGCCAAATTAGTTTCATTTTCATTTTCATCATTTTATTCCACCTCCGTAGAAAAGTTCATAGTTTGTGCAGTGGTCAAGGTCTTTGGAAACATTAGTTTAGATTTTAGTGCGTGAATCATCTCAATGCTCCATTATAGAATTTAGGGGATATCTCTTTCATGTAGACATTCATCTCATAATCATTTTGATATTGTCTTTGAAAAATCTCATTTTTTTTCCAATTAATCAAAGTATCTTCTCTCTATCAACATAATTGTTCTACTTGATATGTACATGTTTAAACATGTGCATAGAAGTGGGGAATTATGTAGACAACTCATTTTCGTACGAGAATAGTTATTTGTTATATGGTTCTAGCTTGTATTTGCTTACATTTATCTTGTAATGGCCTATATTAGTCTTTTATTGGTACGCGTTCCTTTTTTTTTTATCTTCCTTCTGAGCGCATGTCGGCATGCATGTCAATAAGGTCCTTCTTTGAATGTTGATAAGGAGCATATTTGAATTTAATAAGTCTATAAATACATGAGTGCATTAACACATGTATGAAAATGAGTAAGATATATAGAGTAGCATGAAAAGAAAGAAATTCATTGGTTTCAAGAACATCCACTCATGAAAAGAAAATTAAAGCATTTAGAGAAGAGCATTTACCATTTACTTGTTGCATTAATTAGAGTATTGGTGTTGGAATTGAAATTCATAAGGCTTGGGACACTTGCATTAGAGTGGACTACTTGTTCAACTACAATGTACATGGTATGTTGTTTCTAATATTGTTCATAATCCTAAGATCTTGATCATAATAAAGAAATTTAAAAAGTCCCTACTAACTCTCTCTATTTTTATAAACTTTCATGGTGTTATGGTCAAATTAAAATTCTAAAGCAAGAGACCATTTTCTAGATGATCCACTATGAATTCAGATAAAGCGAGCAAGATTATTAGAGCTCAATGATAGCGGAACAAAATTATTAACTCACTAAAAGTTGGAAAAAAAAAACTAATACAATATTGTGTTTATGTTGAATTTTTTGGATTTGCTCCATCTTTTGCCCGGGTTGCACAATTTATTTCTAGTTAAAAATAAATTAATTAATAAATTACATAAAAAGATACATATTTAGGTAAAACTCTATTTTCGAACCAAAATATTTAATTTAAGTAAAATATATGAAAACCGCTCAAGTGGATTTTACTGTAAAACCACTTTCCACATCTACGTAATTTTAATATATAATATGGTTAAATTAAAATTCTAAAGAAAGAGACCAATTTCTAGATGATCCACTATGAATTCAATAAAGTGAGCAAGATTATTAGAGCTCAAAAGTAAGCAAAAAATTCTTAAATTAGATACAACATTCACTAAAAGTTGGGAAAAAAAACTAATAGAATATTGTGTTTATGTTAAATTTTTTGGATTTGTCCCATGTTTTTCTGGGGATGCACAATTTATTTCTAGTTAATAAATAAATAAATTAATAATTTAAAAAAACCTACGTATTTATGTAAAACTCTCTTTCCTAACCAAAGTATTCAATTATTTTGGAAATAAAATATATGAAAACAACTCCAGTGCATTTTAGTGTAAAACCACTTTGTACATCTACGTAATTTTAATTTATTATAAATTAAATTTTGTGTTATCCAAATAATTTAAAAGAAAAGTGACGCTTCTATTTTTGTCGAGGATAATTTATGCCATTCTTTATAATTAATATATATTTATTTTGTTCCTATTTATAGCTGCAATTTATATATATTAATTTTAATGCATGTCTATATTTAGAGTGGATCCACAAAATGAATGAAATGTGTTTAATATTCTCCAAATTTATCATTTTCTTTGCTTCTAAATTTAAATTAATTAGGAACTTTTATCGCCAAATCACTGCACCCCACGAATGGCTTGAATGCAAATGAGACATTAGGTGTGATTGGGTAACATGAGATCACCTCTCAAGTTGTGGGACTTGTGGGCTTGAGATCAACCATCGGAGAAGGCCGACTTCCTCTTCCTAAACTAAGCACTACATTACTCCTAATGCAATAAAAAAACTACCTAGACGTATACTAATATTTCAAGGGGATTAGGGAGAGAGATTTACAAGAAATAAAACCTAAATTAGAAGTGATGATGCACCAAAAAAGGGGTTGCTAGACAAAATACCATCTTTCCAATGAAGAAATATTATCATGAGAAGGACGAAGATACATCACAGACTCAATTTACATAAAGTGCTTCATTCCTTAATAAACACAATAACCTCCAAAACTTGCAAAAGGCACCAAGGTTGCACAGTGCACCTAAAAACATGAGAAAGGCAAAAGAAAACAACAAAATTGATGCAAGGAAAAATAATTATCCACAAAACATAATTTCATTATTCCAATAACTTGCACATTTCATCATTATAGTAGGGAAAGGTAGAAACTGCCATTACAAATTTTGAGAAGAAAGGTTTGAAAGCCTTCAAATTCACAACAACTCAGCTTGTGAAGAGAGGGGAAGCTTGGAAAAATGTCTAACTTTTTGAATAGTCACCCCTTTATACATTTTAAAGCATTTCTTGAGTTGTGTGAGAGAAAGAATGATAAATCCTAAAGTTTAGGCTAGAATGTAGTAGAACAGGTCAACAATGATTGCCTCATTAATTACAACTCCACCTTTCGAGGCACTATCCATAGAATGAGTAAACCTGAAATTTTAGAATTCAAAACTTCCTAAATCCATATTTTTATGATTCCATCATGTATCTCTCACTCTCCCGATTCCAACAACTATAATTTTGTAAAAAATGGACAACCCGGGAGGAAGTTATGCTAATTTTAGTGTAGGTTGCATTTTGGGCACCCTGGGCACTATGCTCCATTAGTTCTGTGATAATTCCCCATGATGCTCTCATAAAATCAAAATTTTAATTTCCTCCACCATTTAATCAAAATAATATCTTAATATTTTATGATTTTTTTCTTTTTTTTTTAGGACACATGGGTTGGACTTGCATTTGGGGGTCTATTGTAGTGCTTTGATAAATGGCTCGCCAGCTAGCTCACTGAGCTGGCTGGTGAACTATCCACTTTCATCACTAAGTGAGCTCTTCGCTTTGAACTCTAAGCCATTCAATTTTTATTCTTATATTGTCCCATAAGGTCTTTGGCAGGCTCCTTGTTATTTTTTTAGCTTGAATGAGCTCATCCACGTGTTCTTGTGCTCTTCACTTACCTTTGCAGTGACTTCTCCGATCCATTCTTCCCCACTTCACATGATGGGTTATTTTGTTGTCTCTGCCACATTTCTTTGCAAATCTCCACGTATATCATGCTTGATGTGCACACTAACACATAGGCCATATTTCTTGTTGAATTCTGGGTTCTCCTAATGCTGTGAGCCATTCCATTGAAGACACCCATTTTACATGCATTGGAGGACCTTTAATACTTTAACAACTAACTAGTTGACTCAGTTCTAACCCTAAAATGATTCCACTATATGTCGACCAAGTCAATTGGAATAAGAATACCATTCCTATCTTGCAATGCATTCCCTGATGTCTGAAAATACCTTAACTCTGAAGATCTATCTCCTGAAAACACGAACCCAATATCTCCGAACATCATGACTCACTTCAGAGTTCGAAGTTCGATCAAGCTAAAATTTTCAAACTTCAGAAACAGAGACTCCCTGTACACCCCAAGATTTGACTATCTTAAAACCTTTGAATCTCGATAATCTAAAACTCTGAAGTTTTGGAGTTTCAGAGTTTTAGGTTTTGGGATTGTCTTCAATTTTTTGCAAACTCGGTGCCAAAATTCCCGAACTCTAAAAAGCCTCCTCTTGGAAATCCAATTTCATCCTATTTCCCCGATACAAGCCCTTCACAAGTCGATCTAGTTCTTCTATATGCCTACCAGCCTATTATGTAAATTTTATGGCCGATGTCCCTCTAAGCACCCCATCTCATGAATTAAACTTGAAACTTCCTTCGAGCTATCACACGTTTGGACAAGTTTGAAGAAAACTTGACACCTCAACTTTAAGATCAAGTTGGATCATTTTATTGTGATAAGCTTTCTTACAAACTACTTCACGTCGGAGCCATGTGAATTACTCATCCACCCATTCGTGAACTCTCATCCAGGTACACCGAATTCATATGCACTTGGCTTTTCCTAAGCCTGTCAAGCTACAATGGATCTCGACCCAAAATCTTCCTTCAACGGACTTGGTCATTCCATTACTCAAGAAATCGAGCTAGTCTCCTATGTTTCACTTTCCAATTAAATCAACTATTCCATCACTGACTTACAGGCCGAGCAGCGATCCATTCTACTATGTGGCCATATTTTGAGATCGATCCTAAGCCACTCACCATGATCCCATAACAAAGTCATCACAATATCCTTCGAGCCAAGTTTTGATTCTTCCAGCTGTGATCCCTCCTAAGACTTGGCCACATAAGCTCCTAAATCTAAACTCATCCTTCTTTGGATTAATTAAGACATTTCCTGAATGATCCTCGAGATCCCACATTGTGATCTCTGGCTCGATCCTTCACTGATTCACCACATCAACACCTCAAGACTACCCTGTTGTTTCACATTCTTTTGTTTTTTGTCATGGCTTAGTGTCCACGTTGAGTTTGACGAGTCACAGTGCTAAGCTATCTCTACAGGTATACACTCACCTATTCAACCTGTGCATGGTTTTGTGTATGTCTCCATGACTCACAATGGGCACACCGAGTCATATACTTTTTGAGCTTCTATGATACCCCTCATTGAGTTAATTTTTTGTATGATCTCTGACTATTGACGACTCATTCAGCACCGTGAAATCCTCGAGTTACCTGTTACTTGACGACCGAGATATTACCTGTAACATTTGACAGAGCTCATCTTATTTGTCAGGCCCTGAGCTTGATGTGATCTCATACACGCTAAGCCAATTTGTTGAGTTCTTGAATTCATATGATGAGTCATATCTAGAACGTAAACCACTGGCTAGGATCTAACTTATTTGCCACAAATTCGTTGACATACATTCTGAACTTCTCACCTATAGACTCGCCAACATGACTCCTCGAAGCTTCCATTCAACACTGGCTTGGGTACGTTTGATCTCCTATCATAGAATTCCACATTAACTCACTCATTTTTATATTCCAAACTCAATAAGTCTGATTTTCATGAGCTCTCCATTTAAATGTTCTTCCATCTCAACACATTGATCTCCTCGCTCAAGCGTGACCTCGAGAAACTCACTTAGTCTCCAACTAACATGGCTTGAGGTTCATTGATTTTCCTTTGTTGAGTGCTGGAAATGGCTTGGTTGGCCCTTGAGCTCAATCCATTCTCATTAATTCAACTCACTTACTCTCCATGAGCTCCATTCATCAATTCCATTTATCTTGAATGGGTTATTTGGGGTAAAATTTTCAATGCATTATGAATTCGCCAAGCTGCTCGATGGGCAGCATGGAAATCTATTTCATAGCTCAAATGCCATTTGATCCCTTTAAAATTAATCTTTCCCTGATTTTGAATTCTTTCGGCTTCCTCTCAAACCAGAGAGTAGAAAAGATACAACAAGACCCAATTAAACATGATTTATCATTTTTGATCATTTTTTCCCGAGTTGACGAATGTGAGTCCATTAGGGTGATCTTCTCACCCTAATCGGACGATGAGCTTCCAAAACTCAGAAAATGGAAGAATAGTTTAAGGCAATCTTGAAACTTCCCTAAACATCCTAAAACGCTTCATGAAACCCCCTTCTTAGTCCTAAATCACAATAAGCCCCTGCTGTCCAATTTTTCCATAAGGGACAAACTTGGATAATAGTTTTAGAGCGACCTCTCGGGGATGATTTCATCCTAATCAATGGTCTAATAGCCTATAAAATCCATTGGGTAAGGAGTCATTATTAATCCCAAAATTGATGCTAAGCTCGAAGTAGACCGTTTGACCTTGTCCTCTAATTTGATGTTGTCAGATAAGCACATTAGAACCCGTAACTTCCTAGAATGCAAAATGCATAAATTGAAGTAAACATTTGACAAGTTTGGGACATCATGGAATCCTATTAAATCTGTATTTCCCTTCTTATTAAACTTCACCTTCGACACACTATGCAAGAGAAACAAAGACAAAACACAACACACATGAAACAATGAAAATCATACATGCTTCAAATGATCCATGCAGAGTGTGCAAGGCACTTATTCTATCAAAAGAAAACCTATCTCTACTCTATGCTAACTGGAAACACATGTGAGCTAAATGAAACTTACAACTAGTTGTGTAAAATATCTCCCTTTCCTCAGTATGTGCAACCATCTAGATGATGTGATGATAGAAATAGCTGAGACTGATAATGAAAAACCAAAACAAGCCCAATTTTCCATTTGGTTTACCAAGGCATCAACTAAAAAGATAAAGTATGCCACTTTTAGTTTCTCTGCATTTGTTTTGTAGAGGAATTACAACTGATCCTTGGGCTATGAATCTCATCCTCATATTCTGAAGTGAATGTGATTATTTGTGACCCTCTTTTGACTCCAATGAAGCCAAATACTTAATGGGACATGGTATAAACTATTGAATTTTCCTTCTACTCTAAGCTTCAACTGTAACTAGAAAGTCCACATGAAGACATCCTTGAAAATGATGGTTTTCCATGAGCTGATATCTGTCATGTTTCCCCATTTACAAATAATTCATATTCCACATGGATGGATGATACTGAAGTGGTAACTTATTCATTTGCTTTTTCCCTCCTTAACAACAACAAAATCTTCCACAACATGCATCTCCTTTAGACTATTTGCAGCCTCCAATGAAGTCACTGGAAAAACATTGCAATTGTTTGAAGTGTACTGCTCATATAGGAGTTCCACTTCCATTTGAAGAAAAATTTGTTTTGCACTTTTAACCTTCTCATCCCACATGAAACCTGCAAATTAAAAATTCATCCACCTATTGCTTTTGAGGATTATTAGGGACAAACAAGATCTTCAAAAACATTCTTCTCTAAAACTGGTTCATTAACCAAAATAGATTCCACAATTGAGAGCAAAAAACTCCTAATGATATCATCTTCACTTTTGGCTTCTAAATCAAGCTCATTTTCTCCCGTATGCTTCTTTGTTCAATGAGAGATGTGGAAGATTCAATTCCCCAAATACAAATTCTAAAGGATTGCTTGGAGTGATGGGATGTTATTGAGTGCTTCCTTCCACAATAATAGGCACTTTGTGTTGGAGGAGAGATGTTGGAATAACAAAGGAGTTGAACTCCAAATATGATAAACAAATTGCTTCTTCATTCTCTAATTGTGTGAAGGATTCAACCTCCCCTATGATATTCTCTAAATTAGCGAGTTGATCCACCGTAACCTTATTCATATTCAAACATAAAATTTGCAAGATCAAATTCATCTAAGAAATCAAAGTTTTGAAAAAATGAAGAAAAGTAAGGACTTAAAACCTCATGCACAACCTTATCTACATCCAATACCTTTGAATCTACCTCAGCCTCTTCCACAACATGAAGCTCTTGATGACTAATTGTAACATCTAGTGATGACCTTTCTGGAATAAGGCAACTCTCTAAAATCTCAACAAGTTCTCGACATGCATGACAGTTAGGATCACCACACTCATTAGAATCACCTTGTACACTTGATAGTCTTCCTTCTTCAACTTACACATGCTCTTCTCCTGGCCGATTTGGGGATAACTCTTTCTCTTCTACAATGGAATTTTCCACTTGTGATGATTTATCCTCCTCTTCTTCATTATAATCATATTTTTGGTCTTCCCAAAATGGATTTGGGAATGTAAGAGGAGAGGTAGGTTGGAGATGAATTGTTTCTTCCATTGTTTGAAGTGGTGGAAGAGGTGTAAATTCTTGTATTGGTTTCCTTTGTAGAAAAGATGTAATTTTAGAAGAATGAGGAACAAATGATTCATGGTGGGATGGAAAGATAGGAGATGAATAAATGGAATTCTCAACATGGGAAATAAATGAAAAGCTTGGAATTTGAGGTTTAGATTGAAATGATATTGGTTGGGAGATGTAAAGAGGAATTTGAGGTGGTGGCATAGGAATTACCCATTGACAAGGATGCTTTTCATTAAAATCATTTGCCTCTATCTCTTCGATCCAAGCTTTAAGTTGAGGCAACATTTCAGTCATTAAAGAAATATTTTCCTGCAGGTTGTAAGACTCTAGCATAGGGCTAACCCTAGGAAAAGGTACCCTGAAGACACTTTTGAATGCCTTCATTTGAGATGTGACTCTAGATTGCATGATACCTGCTTCTAGTTTTTGCACCTTAAGATGCAACTCAACATCTTCATTTGTGGAAAATCCTCCATCATTTGCATATTCAGGTTATTGGAAAGATGCATAGTTAGGTGAAAAACCAAACTAACCATGAATCTGATCATAAGGGTACGCATGTTGGTTCTCATCATAGTATTGAACTGGAGGTGAACTATAATAATCTGAAGATGGATTTTACATGCTTAAATGAATGTTGAATTGGTATTTCTATTGCAAGTGGGAATTCCACTGTAGGAATGAAGCCATGATTACACAACTTCATGAATGGGAGAGAAAAATGGAAAGATGTGGAAGGAAAATGAATGGAAATGGGTGGAAAAAGACAGTATGTAACTCAGAGAGTGGGTTACTTAGACCAATGGAGTCACCAAATGTACTTGGATATACCTCCTAAGGCTTCAATTTCATTAAGAGCACAATAACTTAATCAAAATAAAGTGAACACAAATACACACACCTATGAAAGATATGAAACTTGTGGTCCCACCAGGTGTACCAAAAACTATTAGTGTTGGTAGCATGGTGGCTAAGATATTCCAATTGGATACCTATGAAAGGTAGAGCTTTCACCTACTATCCCACCAGGCATGCCAAAAATTGTTATCGCCAAATCACCGCACCCCCCAAATGGCTTGAGTTCAAATGGGACATTCGGTGTGATTGGGTAACATAGGATCACCTCTCAAGCTGTGGAACATGTGGGCTTGAGGTGAACTTCCGAATAAGGTCATCTTACTCTTCCTAAACTAAGCACTACATTACTCCTAATGCAATAAAAACAACTACCTAGACCTCTACTAATATTTAAAGGGGATTAGGGAGAGATATTTGCAAGAAATAAAACCATTAGAAGTGGTTATGTACCAAGAAAGGTGTTGCTAGAAAAATTCCCATTTTTCCAATGAAGAAAGATGATCATGAGAAGGATGAAGATACATCACAGAATCAATTTATATATAGTGTTTCATTCCTTAATAAGCACAATAACCTCTAAAACTTGCAAAAGGCACTAAGGTTGCACAGTGCACCTAAAAACATGAGAAAGGAAAAAGGAAACAAAAAAAACAATGCAAGGAAAAATAATTAGCCACAAAACATAATTTCATTATTCCAAGCACTTACACAGTGCATCATTACAGCAAAGAAAGGCAGAAGTTTTCATTACAATTTTTGAGAAGAAAGGCTTGAAAGCCTGTAAATTCACAACACTCAGCTTGTGAAGAGAGGAGAAGATTGAAAAAATGTCTAAATTTTTTATTAAGCACCCCTTTGTAAATTTTATATCATTTCTTGAGATGTGTGAGAGAAAGAAGGAGAAATCCTAAATTCTAGGCCAGAATGTAGCAGAACAGATCAACCATGCTTGCCTCATTAATTGCAACTCCACCTTTCAAGGAACTATCTATGGAATGAGGAAACCTAGAATTTTGGAATATGAAAATTCCAAATTTCCATCTTTTTATGATTCCATAGCGTAGCTCTCGCTCTCTCGATTCCAATGACTACAATTTTTAAAAAACGAACAACCCGGGAGGAAGTTATACTAATTTTAGTGTAGGTTGCATTTTGGGCACCCTGGGTACTGTGCTCCATCAGTTCTCTGATAATTCCCCATGATGCTCTCATAAGATCAAAAATTTAATTTCCTCCACCATTTAATCAAAATAATATCTTAATATTTTATGAGGTTTTTCCTTGTTGTTTATAGGACCCATAGGTTGGACTTGCATTTGGGGGTATATTGAAGTGCTTTGATTAATGGCTCGCCAGCCAACTCGCTGAGCTAGCTAGCTAGATATCTGCTTTCATCACTAATCAATCTCTTCACTTTGATATCTAAGCCATTCACTTTTTATTCTTGGATTGTCCCATGAATTCTTTGGTGAGATCCTTTTTATTTGCTTAGCTCAAATGAGCTCATCCACGTGTCCTCGTGCTATTTACTTACCTTTGCAGCAAGTTCTTCAATGCTTCACATCATGGGTTCATTTGTCGTCTCGACCACATATTTACTTTGGCAAGCTCCACATAGCTCGTGCTTGATGCATGCCCCAACACGCAGGCCATACTTCTCATTGAATTATGGGTTCTCTTAATTCTGTGAGCCATTCCACTAAATACACCCACTTTACACGCATTGGAGGACCTTTCATACTTTAACAACTAACCGGTTGAGTCATTTCTTCCCCTAAATTGATGCCACTACATGTCAACAAAGTCAATCAGAATTGGAATACCATTCCTATCTCACTATTCATTCCATAAAGTCTGACAACACCTCAACTATGAAGACCCGTCTCCCGAAAATGCGAACCCAATATCTCTAAACACCGTGACTCACTTTGGGTTTCAGAGTTCAATCGTGCTTACCTTTTAGAACTTTGGAAATAGAGAATCCCCACACACGACGAGCTCTAACTACCTTAAAACCTCATAATCCTAAAATCTAAAACTTTGAAATTTCAGAGTTTCGGGTTTCGGGCTTGTCTTTGAATTTTTGCTAACTCGGCACCCAAATTCTTGAACTACAGAAAGAGTCCTCTCCGAAGTCTGATTTCTTCATGTTTCCCTGATGTGAGTCCTTCACAAGTCGATTGATTTATTCTATGTTCCTAGAAGCCTATCATGTAAATTTTGTGGCTAACTTCCCTCCAAACACCTCGTCTCATGAATTAAACTCGACAGTTCCTTCGAGATTTCTCACGTTCATTTGAGTTTGTAAACAAAAAGACACCTTGGCTTCCAGATCAACTCAAATCATTTTACTGTAACAATATTTCTTGTAGACTACCTCACCCCAGAGCCACATGAATTACCTATCCACTCATTCGTGAACTCTCATCTGGGTACCCTGAATCTATACGTATTTGGATTTTCCTGAGCCTTCTGAGCTACAATGGAGCTTGACCCAAATTATTCCTTCAACGGACTTGGTCATTCCATGGCTCAAAAAACCGAGCTAGTATCCTATGTTTTGATTTCCAATTAACTCGAATCTTACATCACCAATTTGTGGGCTGAGCTGAGCTCCATTTTGTTGTGTGGTCATATTCTAAGTTTGATCTTGAGCCACTCAACCTGATCCCATAAGAGATTCATCACAATATCCTTCGAGCCATGTTTTGAGTCTTACAATCGTGACCCCTCATATGACTTGGCCGCATGAGCTTCTAAATTTGAACTCATCCTTCTTTGGCTTAATTATGCCATTCCCTGAATGAGCCTCAAGCTCCCTCACTGATTCACCGCATCAACACCTCAAGCCTACTCCATCATTTCACATTATTTTTTCTATTGTCATGGTTTAGCGTCCATGTTGAGTTTGACGAATCATTGTGCCAAGCTATCTCTACAAGTATCCACTCACCTGGGCGACCTGTGCATGGTTTTGTGTATGTCTCCATGAACTGCAATAGGCACACTGAGTCATATACTTTTTGAGCTTCTATGATACCCATGGTGAAGTTAATTTTCCACATGATCTCTGACTATCGATGACTCGGTCAAGCACCATGAAATCCCCAAGTTACCATTCACTCGACAGCCAAAATATTACATGTAACATTTGACCAAGCTCATCTTATTTGTCAGGCCATGAGCTCAATGTGATCTCCTACATGCTAAGCCAATTCATTGAGTTCTCAAATTCCTCTGATGATTTATATTTGTATTGTAAACCCCTAGCTAGGATCCAACTTCTCTGCCATGACTTCGTTGAATTACATTCTGAACTTCTAACATGTAGTATCACCAGCATTACTCCTCGAAGCTTCCAATCAACACTGGTTTGGATACATTTGAGCTCCTATCGTGGAATTCCAAATTAACTCACTCGTTGTTATATTTCAAGCTCAATAAGCCCAATTTTCATGAGTTCACCATTCAACTATTCTTCTATCTCAACACATTGATCTCCTCACTCAAGCGTGACCTTGAGCAACTCACTCGGCCTCCAACTAACATGGCTTGAGTTTGTTGATTTTCCTTTATCGAGTGCTAGAAATGGCTTAGTTGGCCCCTGAGCTCAATTCCTTCTCATTAAATCGACTCACTTACTCTCCATGAGATCCAGTCATCAATTTCATTTAGCTCAACTGAGCTATTTGGGGTAAAAATTTCAATGCATTACGAGCTCGATGAGCAATTTGGCGAGCTATTTCATAGCTCAAATGCCATTTGATCCCTTTAAAATTAATATTTCCCTAATTTTGAATTATTTGGGATTCCTCTCAAACCAGAGAGTAGTAAAGATACAACAAGACCCAATTAAGCATGGTTTATCATTTTTGATCATTTTTGCCCGAGTTGACGAATGTGAGTCTGCCAGGGCGATCTTCTCACCCTAATCAGATGATGAGCTTCCAAAAATTGTAAAATAGAAGAATAGTCTAAGGAAATCTCGAAACCTCCCTAAACATCCTAGAACTCTTCTTGAAACACCCCTACTTAGTCCTAGAGCACAATAATCCCCTGTTGTCCAATTTTTCCCTAAGGGACAAAATTGGATAATAGGAACATCATTTATATATAAACATCAACAGGTTTATTTGTTCCCTTCATCGGCACTGTTGGGACTAGAAAATATATGTGATCAGTACAATAGCAAGGGATGTGATCAGTGTAAAGAAAAGGTTTTTATGGTGTTTCCTAGAAATTTATGTTGTTTCCTATGGTGTTTTATAGAAATTTATGTTTTATACTGATGTCTTATTAGTGAGATAAATTTCCATGAATATATAGACATATTGATTCTTTTATTAAGGATTTAAAAAAGATTCCCCACCAGTAGAAGGGAAATCATCTCTGAGAGAGAAGATATTTTCAATTTTCTTGAAAGAACTTTGTTCCATCCCTTTTCCTCGAGTTCATGATTGATAAGTTCTTCATGATTCTTGAAACTGAAAATTTTGAAAATATGATTATTGTAATGAAAACCTTCCCAGAAATCCAGTACCATGAGCCTATTGGGGTCACATGGAGATTTTTCCCTAAATTTCTTGTCCTCATAATTTGACTTTTGTTCTTCAATATTTAGCACGATTTCGATATTACCTGGGGTTTTGATTTCAATCGGACCTCCATCAACATCCTCTTCTTCTATCCATGTTGTAATTTCCATTGTTCGATTCCAGATCAGTTTCATTTTTTATTTTCATATTTCTCTTCCACCTTTATAGAGTAGATCATATTTTACGCAGTGGTCAAGGTCTTTGGAAACATTAGTGTAGATGTTAGTGCGTGAATCATCTCACTGGTCCACTATAAATTTTGGGGGATCTCTCTTTCATGTAGACTTTCATCTCATAATTGTTTTGATGTTGAATTTGAAAACTTCAATGTGTTTCTAATTAATCAAAGTAGCTTATGTACATATCAACTTAATTTTTCTACTTCATATGTATATTCCACTTATTTTATCTTAATACTATAAACCTATATAATACTCCTTTACTTTCCCACATCGAAACAATCATGTGGTTTTTTGTTCAACATGTATAAAGCACACCTCTCTTGTTATAATCATGGCACATACATTTACACCCACATAACTGTATAAACACAAGTATGCAAATATACATAGAGGGATATAATTGCATGCTTTCATAAAAATATCAAACACATTCTAATGTTTGAATTTTGTAGGGGCATCTTTACAAACTTCATCAATATCATGTGTATTGATTCCTATTCTCATTTTCTATATTTCACCAATTAATTGATTAAAATATCAATGGAAACATATTTTCTTGAGTATGTATCTACCCTATGTTTGTAAGAGATCAAAGATTTCATGTTTTTGGAAACATTAGTGTAGATGTTAGTGCGTGAATCATCTCAATGCTCCACTATAGAATTTGGGGGATCTCTCTTTCATGTAGGATTTCATCCCATAATTATTTTGATATTAACATTAAAAAAATTCAATGTGTTTCTAATTAATCAAATTAGCTTCTTTATATCAACTTAATCTTTCTACTTGATTTGTATATTCCACTTATTTTATCTTAATACTATAGACCTATATAATACTCCTTTACTTTCCCACATCAAAACAATCATGTGGTTTTTTGTTTAAGATGTATAGAGAAAACCTCTCTTGTTATAATTATGACACACCTTTACGCTCACATAACTGTCTAAAAACAAGTATGCAAATATACATAGAGGGATATAACTACATGCTTGCATATAAAGATCAAACACATTCTAATACTTGAATTTTGTAGGGGCATATTTATAAACTTCATCAATATCATGTGTATTGATTCCTATTCTCCTTTTCTATATTTCATCAATTAATTTATACAAATATCAATGGAAACTTATTTTTTTGAGTACGTATCTACCCTATGTTTGTAAGAGCTCAAAGATTTCATGTTTTTGGAAACATTAGTGTAGATGTTAGTGCTTGAATCATCTCAATGCTCCACTATAGAATTTGGGGGATCTCTCTTTCATGTAGGCTTTCATCCCATAATTATTTTGATATTGAATTTGAAAACTTTCAATGTGTTTCTAATTAATCAAATTAGCTTCTCTATATCAACTTACTTGTTCTACTTGATCTGTATATTCCACATATTTTATCGTAATACTATAGACCTATATAATACTCCTTTACTTTCCCAAATCAAAACAATCATGTGGTTTTTTGTTCAAGATGTATAGAGCACACCTCTCTTGTTATAATCATGACACACACTTTTACACCCACATAACTATCTAAACACAAGTATGCAAATATACATAGAGGGATATAACTGCATGTTTGCATAGAAAAATCAAACACATTCTAAAGTTTGAATTTTGTAGGGGCATCTTTACAAACTTCATCTTATATCATGTGTATTGATTCCTATTCTCCTTTTCTATATTTCATCAATTAATTGATACAAATATCAATGGAAACTTATTTTCGCGAGTACATATCTACCCTATGTTTGTAGGAGCTCAAAGATTTCATGTTTTTGGAAACATTAGTGTAGATTTTAGTGCGCGAATCATCTCAATGCTCCACTATAGAATTTGGGGGATATCTCTTTCATGTAGGCATTCATCCAATAATTATTTTGATATTGACTTTGAAAAATTTCAATGTGTTTCTAATTAATCAAATTAACTTCTCTATATCAACTTAATTGTTCTACTTGATCTGTTTATTCCACTTATTTTATCGTAATACTATAGACCTATATAATACTCCTTTACTTTCCCACATCAAAACAATCATGTGGTTTTTTGTTCAAGATGTATAGAGAACACCTCTCTTGTTATAATCGTGACACACACCTTTACACCCACACAAATGTGTACACAAAATTATGAAAATATACATAGAGGGATATAATTGCATGCTTCAATAGAAATATCAAACACATTCTAATGTTTGAATTTTGTAGGGGCATCTTTACAAACTTCATCACTATCATGTGTATTGATTCATATTCTCCTTTTCTATATTTCATCAATTAATTGATATAAATATCAATGGAAACTTATTTTCTCAGGTACATATCTACCCTATGTTTGTAGGAGCTTAAAGATTTCATGTTTTTGGAAACATTAGTGTAGATGTTAGTGTGTGAATCATCTCAATGCTCCACTATAGAATTTGGGGGATCTCTCTTTCATGTAGGCTTTCATTCCATAATTATTTTGATATTGACTTTTAAAATTGTCAATGTGTTTCTAGTTAATCAAAGTAGCTTCCATGTATCAACTTAATTGTTCTACTTGATATATACATGCATATAAAAGTGGGGCATTATGTAGACACCTTATTTTGTTACAAGACTAGTTATCTGCTACATGGTTCTAACTTGTATTTTCTTACATTTATCTTGCAATGGACCATATTAGTCTCTTATTGGTACATGTTCCTTCTTTTTCTGATCTTCTTTTTTATTGGATGTTGGCATGTATGTCGATAAGATCATTATTTGCATGTAATTTATAGGGAGCTTATTTGAATTTAATTAGTCTATAAATACATGAGTGCATTAGCACATGTATGAAAATGAGTAAGATATAGAAATTCATATGAAAAGAAGGAATTTCATTTTTTTCAATAACATCCACTCACGAAAACTAAATTCAATCATTTAGAGAATAATATGTACCACTTACTTGTTGCATTAATTAGAGTCTTGGGTTTGGATTGAAAGTGATCCTACTTGGGGCAGTTGCATAAGAGTGGATTACTTATTTAACTACAATGTACATAGTATGTTGTTTCTAATATTGCGTGATAAGGCTTGGGGCACTTGTATTAGAGTGGAACTTGATCATAATAAAGAAATAACAAAGATTCCCACTAACTCTCTATTTTTATGATTTTTCATGGTGTTTTTGTCAAATTAAAATTCTAGAGCAAGATACGTTTTTCTAGATAATCCACTATGAATTCAAATAAAGTGAGAAAGATTATTAGAGCTCAATGATAGCACCAAAAAAAAAACTAATACAATACTGTGTTTATGGTGAATTTTTTGGATTTGTTCCATCTCTTGTTTGGGTTTTACAAGTTATTTCTAATAAAAGAAAATTAATCAATTTTCAAAAAAAGGTACTTATTTCGGTAAAACTCCATTTTGGAATGAAAATATTCGAATTTCTTGGAAACAAAATATATGAAAATCGCTCACCTGCATTTTAATGTAAAACCACTTTTCACATCTATGTAATTTTAATATATAATAAATAGTAATTTTGTTTTATGCGGATAATTTAAAAGATACGATGACACTTTTATTTTTGTCGAAGATAGTTAAGCGCCATTCTTTATAATTAAGATTTATTTTTATTTTTGTGTCTATTTATAACTGTAATTTTTCTATTAATTTTAATGCGTGTCTATATTTAGAGTGGATCGCCGAAATGAATGAAATGTGTTTAATCTTCACCAAATATATCACTTGGTCTGCATCTAAATTTAGATTAATTAGGATCAACATCATTTATATATAAACACGAACAACCTTGGTGAATTACTTCCAATTCCCTTTATTGGATTTTAACACCATTTTGCAGGTTCTATTCTTGACTTTCATTTATGTATTTTCACAAAAGCTAGATCTTCTTCTTATGTAGGAACATAATTTTTGTACCACACATGTGGAAATAACATTGGTGCCTTTTAAAGCACTTGGACCATTAGTACACATTAGGTTCCTTTTGGTATATCTTTCCCCATTTCAATAAACCCTAAACACGTTTTACTACCATAAAATTTCTTGTAGACACGTCTCTATGACCACTACATGCTTGGAAATGACCTCTACATGCTTGTATAATTTTCCCCATTTCAATCAATCTTATGTTTCTCTTGTTAAAACAAATCTCTATTTCCTCTCCATGCTTGGAAATGGAGGAAGCTAGACTCTTTGATTTTTTTGCATGATTTAAACTTATATTAGGGACAACTCTAGATGATGTGCAACTGATTTGAGAAGATTTAGGAACAATTTGAGTACTTTTGGAAAGAGATTTGCAATAATAGCTTGTAAGTGTTCCATGTGAGTTATAAAAAGATGTTGAATTCAAGACCCAATTCCCTAAAAGCTTCAATAAAAATATTACAAAGTATATTTAACCACAGTCAAATAGTCAAAGAAAAAAATTGGTTGAAAAACAGTGTATTTTTCAACTAGCCAATTTAATTACTTACTAGTATAAATATTACAAGCCCTTTATGCCCATTACTTTTCAATTCTCAAATAAATCCATGTAAGGTAAATATGGGTTCAATATAAAAAATAACATTAAAAACATGGTTCAAAAGTAAAGTTGGTTGAAAACAATGATGTGTTTTTCAACCGTTTGTGTTTGGGAACCATGTTTTTCAATGGCACAATTTTTATTAATGATTACAAAGGAAAGAAGAGAATAAAAGTTTATTTGATATTGATTGATGACCAAGTAGATGCATATATACATGCAAACAATGTGTAAGTAGACTAAATGTCCCCAAAGGAATGTGAAATGTGATCTGACGGGTGGAAGATCAATGTAATACAGTTATTATAACATTCCCCCTCATTACATTGTTTTTAAAAATGTACCCCAGAAAACAACTCAAATTTCACCTTGTTAAGAGACTTGGTGAGTATATCAGCTACTTGAGAATTTTTTGGGTGATACTAGAGCTAGATGTGGTGGCTTAAGACTTGTTCTTGAATGTATTGACATTTAACCTAAATTCAATTTTTTCATTCATGGAAAACTGGATTCTTTACAAGCTTCAACACACCCTAATTATTGCAATGAAGGATATATATTTTTTCTTTAGGAATCTCCATATCAACCAAAATACAACGTAGCCAAATCACTTCACACAAAACATTTTGTGGTGTGATACTCTACCTCAGTGGATGAGAAAGAAATAAAATTTTTATTCTTGTTAATCTATGAGATGGGTCCAGATCTGAGATGAAAAAGATATCCTAAATTTTATTTCATGTCATCGACAGATCCAACATAGTCTAAGTTGATATATCCTTATAAGAATAACTGTGAGTTCTTTTGATTTTCCAGACCATAACCCTCACCGCTTTCTAGAAATAACTTCCTTTTCTAGGTCTAAGAACCCTACCGAATCCATCTTCGTCGAGCTGTGATCTAGCTTATTTACTCTTATATATGCATGAAGGATGTGCCTTTGAATATTTTCCTCTAACACTGGAGGCATCTTCACATTCTACTTTCTCGTACATATGTGCATGACATTTTTCCCTTTGTATATTCCCATATCACACTAGGGGCATCCACGCTTCTTTGTCCTTGTACATTGCTTTCAGAACATGACCTTAGAAAATAAAAAAACATTCAGAAAAAGATACACAAAAATCTAAAAATTCAGAAAATATCCCTTCTAGGGAAAAAACTACACCAACGTTGTAACATTGTCTTAGGAAAACCTCGGAAACAATGTGAACAGTAGCCTTGAAAACATATGTTTCTAGATAACCCAAAAACATCAGAAAAGATATCAATGTTGTCTCGCAAAATCAAGGTAATGATTAAATTAATTTTAGTTGTGAGTTTGTATAGTTTTGGTTGTATATTTGTTTAGTTTTTTTAACCTTTTTCTTGTGTGTTTGTTTACTGCACATTTTTTTGTTATCACATCTACCATTTATCATTTATCACATATAGCATCATCTGATACATCATATATACAAAAATACTAAGTTTTACATCATGAGTGTATACTAAGCTAATCATCACATATGGTATCATCATTGGGGGCAAGAGGGGTTGCACATGATCACAAATCTAGCCCCCCGCACCAATATCATCTAATATCATCCCAAGTGCTAGCATATACCAAAATATCTCATGTACAACACATATGATATCATCTAAATAATC
The DNA here is from genome assembly GCA_019776745.2 of Taxus chinensis. Classification (NCBI taxonomy): domain Eukaryota; kingdom Viridiplantae; phylum Streptophyta; class Pinopsida; order Cupressales; family Taxaceae; genus Taxus; species Taxus chinensis. The sequence continues at coordinate 693,977,544 of CM034146.1, forward strand.
CTAGGGCACTATTTTCCACCTAGCGCTTATCTCTTCACCTTGGAGCATCTTTAAAATATGTCTAGGTGCTTCTTGTCTTCTATTTTTATCTAGCACCATGATTATTTTAAAATAATTATTGTTAGTCTATTTGTCTTCTCACCGGGGAATTTTATTGCCACCTGACGCCCGTTGTCTTTGCCTTGGGGAATTTTCACGTGATTTTAGGTGACCTTCAATTTCCTAAATTCCTCTGACTAATCAAAAATTTAAAAATAAAAAAATCATCCAAAAATCCAAACAAAATCGTAAACACTTCGAAAATGGACTAAAATTGGTAAAAAGCGCATTTGCAGCTAAAATATGTCTCTCACATGGCACTCATCTCGTATCTTGTTGATGTTTTCACATGTTTTGAAACAACGACTTATGGATCACCTAACTCTACAATCATTTACAAAAGATACGCTGCTTACTTTGTCTGTACTCTGGGGCACTATCAGTTGCCTAGTACTATTTTCATCATGCACATTTCTTTTCCATTGGACCCAAGTGTCCTCCATCCTTTCCCATGCATATACAAATTTCTTAGCGGTATCATTTTAAACCCTTACCATTTATCAAAACATTTGGGATTGCAACTTGATAACAAAATATTTGTGCAACTACCTTAAGCGTTGTTGGTTTACGTGTGTGTGATTGTACTTATTTCCCTATTAAGTGAGTTTGTTTACTTCTCGTATTGCATTGCATGTTTGTATGTTGCATGGAGTTTTTTTTTAGCAAGGGACGTTTGTTTGTATCTTAGATTTTCATGTCATTTTACGCTTCCTTCATATGATCACATTTTAATAAGGACTGATGATGAGGATTCTAAGAAAAATAATGATTACAATCTGTTTATGTAAGCATTGGTTTGTGGATAGCTCAATATCCCCTTTTCTTTTTGTTTTATCATCTTTTCTTCACACTTTTCTTTCTTCTATTCTCTTTTCAATCATCAATTGAGTTCTTCCATCACCCCATCAACACTCAAGGGGCACCCCTTTAGCTAATTAATGTTTCTTCTACCCCTTCAAAAAAATTCATTTTCTTATGTTTGTCTACTTTCTTTGAAGTGACGTAACTTACGTCACCCAAAGAGGGGAAAATGTAGACACTTGTAGTTTGATCAAAGCACTATTATTCTTAATATTACACCAACTATTCTCACTCTTCACAAATTGACGACATACCATCAATTAGACCTATCTAATTCCCTTCTTATGACACTCTTTTGGTTGTATTCATCTTGTAAATCAATTAAGCAGGCTAATATAACCTCTTATTGACTAAACCATCTTCTCATTCCCTTCTAGACTAATTCTACTAGCTTCATAGACTATCAATCCATTTCATTGGATTGATTAGACCTCTCAGAACTCTCTCAAAACCCTAATTCCTCTCTAAACATGATTAACTAGCCTAACCTAGTTTAACTAGTCCTAACCATGATTAACCTCTTCTAAACCTACTGAAATCTTACTTTGATTAACTAATCAACTTGGTGACTCCCTTTTAATCCCACATGCACCAAAATCCCCCCACTTTCCAAAATAGAAAACTATAAATAGCCCACAACTCCCTCTCATTTCTAAGAACTCTTCTTCTTCCTAACATAAACTATTGCATTTTGCTTAGGGTTTAGAGCTTATTTCATTTTTTTATTGAGTTATTGCCTTTTTCACTGCACTACACACCAATGATTGCGTAAATGGGAAGAACCATTGGCCTTAAAGCCATTAATGGTGAGCTTCCATTCTCATAATCACAAACTGATTGCTTAGAATCCTTCCTAGGTTCATTTTGAAAGCTTTTAAGAATAGAGAATTACTCAATATGATTAGGTTGCTTGTTTCTTTCAAGTTTAATTTATGTAAAGTGATGAATCCTTGTTTATTTCATATCTTATGGTCCAATGACAAGTTTGTTAAAATCCTTTTGGGTTTCTTTAGAGATTCTTACCCCATGTCCATGGCTTTTGAAACTTTTCATTGAACATAGCTGCAACCAGTTGATCTACCAGTGCTTGACCTTTGATAGCTTTTTGATTGACAATTTCAATATTAAACTCACTAAATAGTGCAATCCAGCTAGACATTCGTCTTGTTATGACTGGTCTCAAAAGTAGATACTTAAGAGGATCAACCCTTGAAATTAGCTTGGTGGTATGATTTAGTAGATAGTGTCACAACTTACCAAAAGTATAAGAAACCGCTAAACAAGCCTTTTCAACCTACGAATACTTGGTCTCATGTTTAAGGAGAGTTCTGCTCAAGTAATGAAAGATAAGCAAATAATAATGCAAACCTCCTTGTAATCCTTCAGAGCAAACCTTAGTAAGGTTATGGAGAATTTGTCTATGGAACCTTGCAAATGAATGTGGGTACTCTTGAATATTCTCCAAATATGAGAGAAAAATGGTATAAACACATATACCTTGGCTTGGAAATTTAGCAGAGTGATTGTACTTAAATCCAAGAGGATTTCTAAGAGAGTAAGTCTGTAATTTATAGAGGCATAAGTAGTTGAAAATTAGTTAAACACAGTTGAATGCTCATGCTAAAAATAACATTAGAGGAAGTTACAGTAGTGCCGGGGCATTTAGGGGGCAATAAATGAATTAATTGCAGAAGTTGCATCAGGGAAGGTGGTTGTACCTGCAATTCAATTACCCCCACCTTTCTAGGATTCTAGAAGTGCAGTTAGCTAGGATAAGGATGTGGAGTCCAAGTGGCTATTAACTTAAATAGGTGGAATTAAATAACTAAATTTAATTATTATTTAATTGTGAGGAGATAATTAGCCATTTAAATAAATAAATGTTTAATTATATTAGCTAAAGGTGTTAGGAATTAATTTAATTAATTCCAAGAGAATGGTATAATTAAATTAATTTAATTGTGAGGAGATAATTAACCATTTAAATAAATAAATGTTTAATTATATTATCTAGGAGGGTGTAGGAATTAAGTTAATTAATTCCAAAGGCATGTTAGAATTGAATTATTTAATTTCAATGGGTAGGAATATAGCTTAGGTAATAGAATTAATTTTAATTAATTCTAAAGAGGAGTATTTGAAAGATGAAATTAATTTAATTAATTCCAAAGGGGTATACTGCGGTGAGAGAGAATTAATTTAATTAATTCTAATTAGTGTGATATAATATGTATATATTTTTAAGGTGTCTACACTAACGGGTAAGCTCAGTTCTTCCCTTAAACTAACCCCACTACACGTCAACCAATTCAATCAGAATCGGAACACCATTCCTATCTCACTATGCATTCCGTGAAGTCTAACAACACCTCAACTCCGAAGACCTGTCTCCTAAAAATGTGAACCCAATATCTCCAAACACCGCGACTCACTTCGGAGTTTGGAGTTCGATCGATCTTACCTTTTCAAACTTTGGCAATAGAAATTCCCCACACACGCTGAGCTCTGACTACCTTAAAACCTCATAATACCAAAAATATGAAACTCCAAAATTTCAGAGTTTTGGGTTCCGGGATTTTCTTCGAATTTTTGCTAACTCAGCACCAAAATGCCCAAACTCCGAAAATCCTCCTCTTTGAAATACGATTTCTTATTATTTCCCTAATATGAGTTTTCATGATTCGATCAAGTTCTTCTATTTGCATATAATCCTATCATGTAAATTTTGCAGCTAACCTCCCTCCAAACACCTCATCTTGTGAATTAAACTCGATAGTTCCTTCAAGCTTTCCCATGTTCGACCGAGTTTGTAAACAACAAGACACCTTGGCTTCTAGATCAACTTGGATCATTTTACTGTGATGAGCTTACTTACAAACTACCTCACCTCAGAGCCACGTGAATTACCTATCCACCCATTCGTGAAATCTCATCTGGGTACCCCAAATCTATATACACTTGGCTTTTCTTGAACCTACCGAGCTACAATGGAGCTTGACCCAAAATATTCCTTCAACAAACTTGGTCATTCCATGGCTCAACAAACTGATCTAGTCTCATATGTTTTTCTTTCCAATTAACTTGACTATGTCATCATCGACTTGCAGGCCAATCCAAGCTCCATTCTATTGTGTGGTCGTATTCTGAGCTCGATTTTCAGCCACTCGAACTGATCCCATAACAGAGTCACCACAATATCCTTCAAGCCACATTTTGAGTCTTCCAAATGTGACCACTCCTACGACTTGGCCACATGAGCTCCTAAATCTAAACTCATCCTTCTTTGGCTTGATTGAGCCATTTCCTAAATGAGCCTTAAGCTTCCTCATCATGATCTATGGCTCAAGAATTCACTAATTCATTACATCAAGACCTCAAGCCTACCCCGTCATTTCACATTCTTTTGTCTTCCATCATGGGTTAGCATCCACATTGAGTTTGACAAGTCATGATACCAAGCTATCTCTATGGGTATCCACTCGCCTAGTCGACCTGTACATGGTTTTGCGTATGTCTCCATGACTCACATTAGGCACACCGAGTCATATAATTTCCAAGCTCCCATGATACCCTTGGTCGAGTTAATTTTCTGCATGAGCTCTGACTATTGACAACTCGATCAAGCACCATGAAATCCCCGAGTTACCATTCACTAGACGGTCGAGCTATTACCTATAACATTTCACCGAGCTCATCTTATTTTCTAGGCCCTGAGCTAGATGTGATCTCCTACACGCTAAGATTATTTGTTGAGTTCTCAAATTCCTCTGATGAGTCATATCTGCAACGTAAACCACTGGCTAGGATCCAACTTCTCTCTCATGAATTTTTTGACTTACATTATGAACTTCTCACCTGTAGACTCACCAACATGACTCCTTGAAGCTTCCATTCAACGCTGTCTCGACTACATTCGAGCTCCTATCATGGAATTCCACATTAACTCACTCATTGTTATATTCCAAGCTCAATAAATGTAATTCACATGAGCTCTCTGTTCAATTGTTCTTCTATCTCAACACACTGATCTCCTCACTCAAGCGTGACCTTGAGCAACTCGCTCGACCTCCAAATAACATGGCTTGAGTTTATTGATTTTCCTTTGTCAAGTGCTAGAAATGGCCTGGTTGGCCCCTGAGCTCAATTCCTTCTCATTAAATCGGCTTGCTTACTCTCCATGAGCTCCATTCATCAATTCCATTTAGCTCGACTGAGCTATTTGGGGTAAAATTTTCAATGCATTACGAGCTCACCAAGCTGCTTGATGAGCATCTTGGTGAGCTATTTCATAGCTCAAATGCCATTTGATCCCTTTAAAATTAATCTTTCCCTGATTTTGAATTCTTTAGACTTCCTCTCAAACTAGAGAGTAGCAAAGATACAACAAGACCCAAGTAAACATGGTTTATCATTTTTCATCAATTTTTCCTGAGTTGACGAATGTGAGTCTACTAGGGCGATCTCACCCTAATCGAATGACAAGCTTCCAAAACTTGGAAAACGGAAGAATAGTCTAAGTAAATATCGAAACTTCCCTAAACATCACTCTTTAGCTTGATTAAGCCATTTCTTGAATGAGCCTCAGGCTCCCTCACCATGATCTCTGGCTCGAGCCTTCACCGATTCACCACATCAACACCTCGAGTCTACCCCATCGTTTCACATTCTTTTTTCTACCATCATAGCTTAGCATCCATGTTGAGTTTGATGCGTCATGATGCCAAGCTATCTCTACGGGTGTCCACTTGCCTAGTTGACCTGTGCATGGTTTCGTGTATGTCTCCATGACTCGTAATGGACACACCAAGTCACATACTTTCTGAGCTCCTATGATACCCCTAGTCGAATTAATTTTCTGCATGATCTCTGACTATTGACGACTTGATCAGGCACCATGAAATCGCCAAGTTACCATTCACTCGACAACCGAGCTATTACCTGTAACGTTTGATCGATCTCATCTTATTTTCTAGGCCCTGAGCTAGATGTGATCTACTACATGCTAAGCCAATTCGTTGAGTTCTTGAAGTCCTCTCATGAGTCATATCTGTAACATAAACCACTGGCTAGGATCCAACTTCTCTACCATGACTTAGTTGACTTACATTCTGAACTTCTCACTTGTAGACTCACCAACATGACTCCTCGAAGCTTCCATTGAACGTTGGCTCAGATACGTTTGAGTTCCTATCATGAAATTCCACATTAAATCATTTTTTATTATATTCCAAGCTCAATAATCTTGATTCGCATGAGCTCACTTTTCAACTTTTCTTCTATCTCAACACATTGATCTCCTCGTTCAAGCGCGATCTTGAGAACCTCACTCAGCCTCCAAATAACATGGCTTGAGTTCATTGATTTTCCTTTGTCGAGTGTTGGAAATGGCCTGGTTGGCCCTTGAGTTTGATCCCTTCTCATTAAATTGACACGCTTACTCTCCACAAGTTCCATTCATCAGTTCCATTTAGCTCGAATGAGGTACTTGGGATAACTTTTTTGATTCATTACGATCTCACCAAGTTGCTTGATGAGAAGCTCGGCAAGCTATTTCATAGCTCAAATGCCATTTGATCCCTTTAAAATTAATCTTTCCCTGATTTTGAATTCTTTGGGCTTCCTCTAAAACTAGAGAAGAGCAAAGATATAACAAGAACCAATTAAACATTGTTTATCATTTTTGATCATTTTTTCCCGAGTTGACGAATGTGAGTATGTTAGGGAAATCTTCTCACCCTTATTAGACCACGAGCTTCCAAAACTCATAAAACAGAAGAATGGTTTGAGGAAAAACTTCCCTAAATGTCCTAGAACACTTCATGAAACCCCCTGCTTAGTCCTAAAGCACAATAAGCCCTTGTTGTCCAATTTTTCCCTAAGGGACAAAATTAGATAACAAGAACATCATTTTTATATAAACATCAACAGGTTTATTTGTTCCCTTCATCGGCACTGCAAGGACTAGAAAATATTTGTGATCAGTACGCTAGCAATGGATGTGAGCAATGCAAAGAAAAGGTTTTTATGGTGTTTCCTATAAATTTATGTTGTTTCCTATGGTGTTTTATAGAAATTCATTTTTTATAGTGATGTCTTATTAGTGAGATAAATGTCCCTGAATGTATAGACATATTGATTCTTTTATTAAGGATTTTAAAAAAGATCCCCACTAGTAGGAGGGAAATCATCTCTGAGAGAGAAGATCTTTTCAATTTTCTTGAAAGAATTTTGTTTCATCCCTTTTCCTACAGTTCATGATCAATAAGTTCTTCATGATTTCTGAAACTGGAAGTTTTAAAAATATAATTACTGTAATGAAAACCTTCCCAGAAATCCAGTACCTCGATCCTATTGGGGTCACATGGAGATTTTTCCCTAAATTCCTCGTCCTCATAAGTTGACTCTGGTTCTTCAATATTTAGCATTATTTTGATATTACCTTGGGCCAAGATTTCAATCGGACCTCCATCAACATCCTCTTCTTCTATCAAATTTCCTCCTTTCTCATATTCTTATTCAATCGATCTATCAATGTTGTCATTTCCATCGTTCGATTCCATATCAGTTTCATTTTTTATTTTCATCTTTCTCTTCCACCTTGAGAGAATAGTTCATAGTTTGCATAGTGGTCAAGGTATTTGGAAACATTAGTGTAAATGTTAGTGCGTGAATCATCTCAATGTTCCACTATAGAATTCAGGGGATCTCTCTTTCATGTAGACTTTCATCCCATAATTATTTTGATATTAAATTTGAAAACTTTCAATGTGTTTCTAATTAATCAAAGTAGCTTCTCTATATCAACTTAATTTTTCTACTTGATCTGTATGTTCAACTTAATGTAAAACCACTTTTCACATCTATGTAATTTTAATATATAATAAATAGCAATTTTGGTGTATGCGGATAATTTAAAAGAGACAATGACACTTTTATTTTTGTCAAATATAGTTAACCGCCATTATTTATAATTAAGATTTATTTTTATTTCTGTGTCTATTTATAACTGCAATTTTCATATTAATTTTAATGTGTGTATATATTTAGAGCGGATCGACGAACTGAATGAAATGTGTTTAATCTTCACCAAATATATATAACCTCTTATTGACTAAACCATCTTCTCATTCCCTTTAGACTACTTATACTAGCTTCTTAGACTATCAATCCATTTCATTGGATTGATTAGACCTCTCAAAACTCTCTCAAAGCCCTAATTCCTCTCTAAACAGGATTAGCTTGCCTAGCCTTGTTTAACTAGTCCTAACCATGATTAATCTCTTCTAAACCTAGTCAAATATTACTTTGACTCACTAATCAACTTGTTGACTCCCTTTTAGTTCCATATGCACCAAAATCCCCCCACTTTCCCAAATAGAAAACTATAAATAGCCCACTACCCCCTCTCATTTCCAAGAACTCTTCTTCTTCCTAACATAAACTATAGCATTTTACTTAGGGTTTAAAGCTTATTTTATTTCTTTTATTGAGCTATTACTTTTTCCATTGCACTACACACCAGGCATTGAGTAAATGGAAAGAACCATTGGCCTTGAAGCCATTAATGGTGAGCTCCCATTCTCATAATCACAAACTGATTGCTTAAAATCCTTACTAGGTTCATTTTTAAAGCTTTCAAGAATACATAATTACTAAATATGATTAGGTTGCTTGTTTCTTTCAAGTTTAATGCATGCAAAGTGATGAATCCTTGTTTATTTCTTATCTGATGGCCCTCTGACTAGTTTGTTAAAAGCCTTTGGGGTTTCTTTAGAGATTCTTACCCCGTGTCCATGGATTTTACGAATTTTCATTGAACACAAATGTAGACAGTTGATCTGCTAGTGCTTGACCTTTGATAGCTTTTTGATTGACAATTTCAATATTAAATTCACTAAATAGTGTAATCCAGCTAGACATTCATCTTGTTATGACTAGTCTCGAAAGTAGATACTTAAGAGGATCAACCCTTGAAATTAGCTTGGTGGTATGATTCAGTAGATAGTGTCGCATCTTACCAAAAGTATAAGAAACCGCTAAACAAGCCTTTTCAACCTGTGAATACTTGGTCTTGTGTTTAAGTAGATTTCTACTCAAGAAATGAAAGATAAGAAAATAATAATGCAAACCTCCCTATAATCCTTCAGTGCAAACCTTAGTAAGGTTGTGGAGACTTTGTCTGTGGAACCTTGCAAATGAATGTGGGTGCTCTTGAATATTCTCCAAATATGAGTGGAAAATGCTACAGACACATATACCTTGGCTTGGAAATTTAGCAGAGTGATTGTACTTAAATCCAAGAGGATTTGTAAGAGAGTAAGCCTGTAATTTATAGAGGCAGAAGTAGTTGAAAATTAGTTAAACATGGTTAAATGCTCATGCTAAAAATAACATTGGAGGAATTTGCAGTAGTGCCAGGGCAATTAGGGGGCAATAAATGAATTAATTGCAGAAGTTGCATTAGGGAAGGTGGTTGTACCTACAATTCAATTGACCCCACCTTTATAGGATTCTAGAAGTGCAGTTAGCTAGGATAAGAATGTGGAGTCCAAGTGGCTGTTAACTTAAATAGGTAGAATTAAATAACTAAATTTAATTAGTATTTAATTGTGAGGAGATAATTAACCATTTAAATAAATAAATGTTTAATTATATTAGCTAGAAGGTGTTAGGAATTAATTTAATTAAGTCCAAGAGAATGGTATAATTAAATTAGTTTAATTGTGAAGAGATAATTAACTATTTAAATAAATAAATGTTTAATTATATTATCTAGGAGGGTGTAGGAATTAATTTAATTAATTCCAAAGGGGTGTACTGCAGCGAGATAGAATTAATTTAATTAATTCTAATTAGTTTGATAGAATATGTATGTATTTTTAGGGTGTCTACACTAATGGGTAAGCTCGGTTCTTCCCCTAAACTTCCACCACTACACATCAACCAAGTCAATCGGAATCGGAAGACCATTCTTATCTCAGTGTGCATTCCCTGAAGTGTGACAACACCTAAACTTCAAAGACTTGTCTCACAAAAACCTGAACCCAATATCTTCGAACACCGCAACTCACTTCGGAGTTAATAGTTCAATCGAGCTTACCTTTTCAAAATTTGGAAACAGAAACTCCTCGCACACGCTGAGCTCAGACTACCTTAAAATCTCATAAACCTGAAAATCTGAAACTCCAAAATTTTGGAGTTTTGGAGTTTCAGGTTTCGGGCTTGTCTTTGAATTTTTGCTAACTTGGCACCGAAATGCCCGAGCTCTGAAAATCCTCCTCTTTGAAATACGATTTCTTCTTGTTTCCCTGATATGAGTCCTTCACGATTTGATCGAGTTCTTATATCTGCATACAAGCCTATCATGTAAATTTTGTGGCTGACCTCCCTCCAAACACCTTGTCTCGTGAATTAAACTCAACAGTTCCTTCAATCTTTCCCACGTTTGACAAAGTTTGTAAACAACAAGACACCTTGGCTTTTAGATCAACTTAGATCATTTTACTGTGATGAGATTACTTTCAAACTACCTCACCTCGATGCCACGTGAATTACCTATCCACCCATTCATCAACTCTCATCTGGGTACCCCAAATCTATATGCACTTGGCTTTTCCTGAACCTGTCGAGCTACAATTGAGCTCAACCCAAACTCTTCCTTCAGTGGAATTTTTCATTCCATGGCTCAACAAACTGATTTAGTATCCTATGTTTTTCTTTCCAATTAACTCGACTATGCCATCACCAACTTGCGAGCCGATCTGAGCTGCATTTTGTTGTGTGGCCATATTCTGATCTCGATCCTGAGCCACTTGACCTGATCCCATAAGAGAGTCACCATAATATCCTTCGAGCCACATTTTGAGTCTTCCAAACGTGACCACTCCTACAACTTGGCCACACGAGCTCCTAAATCTAAACTCATCCTTCTTTGGCTTGATTAAGCCATTTCCTGAATGAGCCTCAAGCTCCCTCATCATGATATCTGGCTCAATTAGTCACTGATTCACTGCATCAACACCTCGATCCTACCCTGTCATTTCACATTCTTTTGTCTTCCGTCATGACTTCATCATGATATCTGGCTCAATTAGTCACTGATTCACTGCATCAACACCTCGATCCTACCCTGTCATTTCACATTCTTTTGTCTTCCGTCATGACTTAACATCCATCTCCTGCATCAACCAACTTCTCTTCCATGACTTTGTTGACATACATTCTGAACTTCTCACCTGCATACTCACCAACATGACTTCTTGAAGCTTCCATTCAACGCTGGCTTGGCTACGTTCAAGCTCCTATCATGGAATTCCACATTAAATCACTCATTTTTATATTCCAAGCTCAATAAGTGAAATTCATATGAGCTTTCCGTTCAACTATTCTTCTATCTCAACACATTGATCTCCTCACTCAAGCGTGACCTCGAGCAACTCGTTCGGCCTCCAACTAACATGGCTTGATTTTGTTAATTTTCCTTTGTCGAGTGCTGGAAATGGCCTGGTTGGCCCTTGAGCTCGATCCCTTCTCATTAAATCGACTTGCTTACTCTCCACGAGCTCCATTCATCAATTCCATTTAGCTCGACTGAGCTATTTGGTGTGAACTTTTCAATGCATTACGAGCCCACTAAGCTGCTCGATGAGCAGCTCAGCGAGCTATTTCACAGCTCAAATGCCATTTGATCCCTTTAAAATTAATCTTTCCTTGATTTTGAATTCTTTGGGTTTCCTCTCAAACCAGAGAAGAGAAAAGATATAATAAGACCCAATTAAACATGGTTTATCATTTTTTTATCATTTTTGCCTAAATTGACAAATGTGAGTTTGTCAGGGCAATCTTCTCACCCTTATCAGACCACGAGCTTCCAAAACTCAGAAAACAAAAGAATAGTTTAAGTAAAACTTGAAACTTCCCTAAATATCCTAGAATGCTTCATGAAACCCCCTACTTAGTCCTAAAGCACAATAAGCCCCCGCTGTCCAATTTTTCCCTAAGGGACAAAATTGGATAACAGGAACATCATTTATATATAAACATCAATAGGTTTATTTGTTCCCTTCATTGGCACTGCAAGAACTAGAAAATATTTGTGATCAGTATGATAACAATGTATGTGATCAATGCAAAGAAAAGGTTTTTATGATGTTTCCTAGAAATTTATGTTGTTTCCCATGGTGTTTTATAGAAATTTATGTTTTATATTGATGTCTTATTAGTGAAGTAAATGTCCTTGAATGTATAGACATATTGATTCTTTTATTAAGGATTTAAAAAAAGATCTCCGCCAGTAGGAGGGCAATCATCTCCGAGAGAGAAGATTTTTTAAATTTTCTTGAAAGAACTTTGTTCCATCCCTTTTCCTCCAATTCATGATTGATAAGTTCTTCATGATTTCTGAAATTAAAAGTTTCAAAAATATAATTACTGTAATGAAAACCTTCCCAGAAATCCAATACCTTGAGCCTATTGGGGTTACATGGAGATTTTTCCCTAAATTCCTCGTCCTCATAATTTGACTCTGGTTCTTCAATATTTAGCACGATTTTGATATTACCTAGGGCCGGGATTTCAATCAGACATCCATCAACATCCTCTTCTTCTATCGAACTTCCTCCTTTCTCATATTCTTCTTCAATCGATCTATCCATGCTGTCATATCCATCATTCAATTCCGTATCAATTTCATTTTTTATTTTCATATCTCTCTTCCACCTTCATAGAATAGTTCATATTTTGCGCAGTGGTCAAGGTCTTTGGAAACATTAGTGTAGATGTTAGTGCGTGAATCATCTCAATGCTCCACTATAGAATTCAGGGGATCTCTCTTTCATGTAGAATTTCATCCCATTATTATTTTGATCTTGAATTTGAAAACTTTCAATGTGTTTCTAATTAATCAAAGTAGCTTCTGTATATCAACTTAATTGTTCTACTTCATATGTATATTCCACTTATTTTATCTTAATACTATAGACCTATATAATACTCCTTTACTTTCCCACATCGAAACAATCATGTGGTTTTTTGTTCAACATGTATAAAGCACACCTCTCTTGTTATAATCATGACACACACCTTTACACCCACATAACTGTCTAAACATATGTATGCAAATATGCATAGAGGGATATAATTGCATGCTTGCATAGAAATATCAAACATATTCTAATGTTTGAATTTTGTAGGGGCATCTTTACAAACTTCATCAATATCGTGTGTATTGATTCCTATTCTCCTTTTCTATATTTTATCAATTAATTGATACAAATATCAATGGAAACTTATTTTCTTGAGTACATACTTACCCTATGTTTGTAAGATCTCAAATATTTCATGTTTTTGGAAACATTAGTGTAGATGTTAGTGTGTGAATCATCTCAATGCTCCACGATAGAATTTGGGGGATCTCTCTTTCATGTAGGCTTTCATCCCATAATTATTTTGATATTGACTTTGAAAACTTTCAATGTGTTTTCTAATTAATCAAATTAGCTTCTCTATATCAACTTAATTGTTCAACTTGATCTCTATATTCCACTTATTTTATCGTAATACTATAGACCTATATGATACTCCTTTACTTTCCCACATCAAAAAAATCATGTAGTTTTTTGTTCAAGATGTATATAGCACACCTCTCTTGCACAAACCTTTACACCCACACAACTGTGTACACACAATTATGAAAATATACATGGAGAGATATAATTGCATGCTTGCATAGAAAGATCAAACACATTCTAATGTTCGAATTTTGTAGGGGCGTCTTTACAAACTTCATCACTATCATGTGTATTGATTCTTATTCTCCTTTCCTATTCTTCATCAATTAATTGATACAAATATCGATGGAAACTTATTTTCTCGAGTACATATCTACTCTATGTTTGTAGGAGTTCAAAGATTTCATGTTTTTGGAAACATTAGTGTAGATGTTAGTGTGTGAATCATCTCAATGCTCCACTATAGAATTTGGGGGATCTTTCTTTTATGTAGGCTTTCATCCCATAATTAGTTTGATATTGACTTTGAAAACTGTCAATGTGTTTCTAATTAATCAAAGTAGCTTCTTTGTATTAACTTAATTATTCTACTTGATATGTACATGTGTAAACATGCATATAAAAGTGGGGCATTATGTAGACACCTTATTTTGTTATGAGACTAGTTATCTGCTACATGGTCCTAGCTTGTATTTGCTTACATTTATCTTCCTTTTTATTACATATTGGCATGTATGTCGATAAGATCATTGTTTGCATGTTTATAAGAAACTTATTTGAATTTAATTAGTCTATAAATACATGAGTATGAGAATGAGTAAGATATAGAAAGTCATATGAAAAGAAGGAAAATCATTTGTTTCAATAGCATCCACTCATAAAAAACAAATTCAATCATTTAGAGAAGAGCATGTACCACTTACTTGTTGCATTAATTAAAGTCTTGGTTTTGGATTGAAAGTAATCCTGCTTGGGGCACTTGCATTAGAGTGAACTACAATGTACATAGTATGTTGTTTCTAATATTGTGTGATAGGGGTTGGGGCACTCGTATTAGAGTGGAGCAACAGAACCAAATTAAATAGCAATTTTGTTTTATGCGGATAATTTATAAGAGACAGCGACGCTCTTATTTTTGTCGAAGATAGTTAAGCGCCATTCTTTATAATTAAGATTTATTTTTATTTCTGTGTCTATTTATAACTGCAATTTTCATATTAATTTTTAATGCGTGTATATATTTAGGGCGGATCGACGAATTGAATGAAATGTGTTTAATATTCACTTGGTCTGCATCTTAATTTAGACGAAGAGCTTGATTTGTTCAGTACGATAGCAATGGCGGCGATGAGTGCAAAGAAAAAGGTTTATGTTGAAGACTGAAATTTCCATTCCAAGAGACCTCCCCTGCTTCCGCCTGTTCTGATCATGGCCGAAAGACTAGACACTCAAAGACAGCTGTCTGAATTTGAAAAGGTGGGCATTCTCGGACAGGGCAGCGAGGGGATTGTCTACAAAGTCCCTTCACCGCAGCTCCTCCTCTTTCTATGCTCTCAAAGTAGTTCGTCTCAGGGATGAGGCGTCCCAGCTCACTAAACAGATTCACACAGAGGCCCGGATACTGAAAAAGATTCATTCCCCATATGTTGTGAAATGCGAGAGTTTCTTTGTCGATGGCGGAAACATGAGTTTCTTGCTGGAATACATGGATGGAGGCTCTCTTGCCAATTTCGCAAAGCAAAAGAATCATTCGAGTGAGGCCCATCCTGGCCAAGATTGCCGAACAGGTGTTGCAGGGCTTGAAATACCTTCACCATGAAAAGATAGTACACAGAGACATTAAACCCTCGAACCTCTTGATTAATAGAAATTCTCTGCAAGTAAAGATTGCAGACTTTGGGGTGAGCAGGATTGTATCAAGTCAGGATTATAATAATGCGGACTACAATTCATATGTTGGAACATGTGCTTATATGAGCCCTGAGAGATTGGACCCAGATGGCAGCTATGGCGGAAATGGTAGTGATGGTGATGGTTTATATGCAGGAGACATTTGGAGTTTGGGAGTTACAATGCTGGAATGCTACATGGGTCATTTTCCATTCCTACCACCAGGACAGAATCCGGATTGGGCTGCCCTCATGTTCGCCATTTGTATAGAGGATTTACCATCTTTACCGCCAACTGCATCGCCCCAATTCCAGAGTTTCATAAATTCTTGTTTGCAGAAGGAAGTTAGCAGGAGATGGACGGCCTCCCAGCTTCTCGACCATCCCCTTCATCAACGGATCTCTCTCTGTGTAATTTAGTACAGTTACCATTCTTTATTGAAATCTAGGGGCAACTCAATTCTTGAGCATTTCCAGTGGACAACAAATATGGAACCGCTGATCCAATTTTTAATGGGTTTTTTACCCTGTTGTATATTACCAACAAATTCTTGCTATTCTTGGATAATTTAGTACAGTTGCCATTCTTTATTGAAATAGGGGCAACTCATGTCTTGAACATTTCCTGTGGAGAACAAATTATATGGAACTGCTGTGTTGAGCATTTTGTGGGTTGATCCAATTTTTGTCCGCCATTAATGGGTTTTGCACAAATATGGAACTGCTGTGAAATGTAGCTCATGGGTTAATCCAATTTTTCTTCGCCATTAATGGGTTTTTAACGTTATTGTATTCAGAATCTATTTTTTTTAAATCAGAGCAATTATCTTGATTTAAACGATTTGTTGAGGATGAGTGTTCCGCCTCCCTCATTTGTCTGTCAAAGTATCCCATTTTATTGAAGCTTCTAAAAATGCCTTACAATTTTAAGCCACCGACATCTTACAGAACTTTTCCAGCAACATATAAATATAGGCGATGTCATAATAAATTTAGTTTGCTTTGATAACCTGTGAAGAATTTTGTTTACTTCCTGTCATCTTAAAAAATGAAAAAAAAGATCTTTGTAACAATTTTTTGAAAGTTTGGGGAAAATAATAATAAAAATATACTATTACAATGCACTGCTCCCTTTCACATGGACGTTGATTGATTTCTTCTAAATAATTGCAAGTTAAAAAAAAAATTCTTATTATAAATTTCCTTATGTTTTTCATGCATTTGTAATTCCATTCCCATTTTTTAACAGTTTTGATTTTATCTTCCTCTTTTCCTTGGTCTGGTTTTTCCACGTGGATTTTCTCCATCTCCGTCTTCTGTAATCGATGTATTTGAAACTTGATTTTCTGCGCATTGGTAGCTTACAAATTTCAAATTATCTCTGCCTGAAATTTCAAATTATCTCTGCCTTTCAAATAAAAATTTGTTGACGGCATAACTATTTTATGTGACTGTAAATTCCAATTTTTATATACTTATTTTTTATGATTTTTTTTTTGGATAGATTTGTATATTTTCATATATTTATTGAGGACCTTTTAAAAAGTTATATGATTTTATATGTTTTCAGCATATCATTCTTTAAGCTACTAATTTTTTTCACCAGTAATATACAACTAAAATAACAAAAAAATGGCTCAAAGTCTGTCAATTTTGAGGCCTAAGTTGGCTACTTGTTTAAAAACAATGTACATTGTATGTTATTTTTAATATTGTTTATAATCCTAAGAGCTTGATCATAGTAAAGAAATAACAAAGGTCTCTACTCTCTTTCTTTTTATGATTTTTCATGTTGTTGCAGTCAAATTTAAATTCTAAAGAAAGAGAGTAGTTTCTAGATGATCCACCATGAATTCAGATAAAGTGAGAAAGATTATTAGATCTCAATAATAGTGGAACAAAATTATTAACTCAAATATGACTTTCACTAAAAGTTGCAAAAAAATGTAATACAATATTAAGTTTATGTTGGATTTTTAGAATATAGCTATGCATTTATGTAAAACTCTCTCTTTTAAACCAAAATATTCGAATTTAGATATTTTTGAAATAAAATATATGAAAATCGCTCAAGTGCATTTTAATGTGAAACCACTTTCTACATCTACGTAATTTTTAATTGAAAGTGCGCTTTTATATTGATAATATCATGAAACATTTACATAATTTTAATATATTATAAATCACATTTTGTTTTATATATATAATTTAAAATAAAAGTGATGCTTTTTAATTTTGTTTCAAGAGCATCTACCTACAAAAAGAAAAGTCAAGCATTTAGAGAAGAGCATGTACCATTTACTTGTTGCATTAATTAGAGTGTTGGCGCTGAATTGAAAGTGACAAGGCTTGGAACATTCGCATTAGAGTGGACAGAATTGTTTCCAATATTGTTCATAACCCCTAGGAGCTTGATCATAATAAAAAAATAACAAAGGTCCCCATTGATCCTCTATTTTTATGGTTTTTCATGGTGTTGTGGTCAAATTAAAATTCTAAAAAAAGATATTATTTTCTAGATGAGTGAGCGAGATTATTGCAGCTCAATAACATGGGAACAAAATTACTAAATCAGGTAGAACATTTAGTAAAAGTTGGGAAAAAAACATAATACACATATTGTGTTTATGTTGATTTTTTTAGATTCGCTTCATATCATCGTCTAATATACATATTTGAATTTAGATATTTTGGAAAAAAAAATATAAAAATCACTCGAGTGCATATTTATGTAAAACCAAATTTTACATCTAGGGATCAAATTTGAAGTTGTCAATACCCTTCAAACGTATTTTAATTTGTCATAGAAGGGTGATTAAAACATTATGCTTCAAACGAAAAATTGTAATTTTAATTTACCCATCACTACTAAAAAGAAAGCAAATATGTTAAATTTTCTTTCGAAGAGCCAAGTGAAAAAATCACATGTGATACAAATTTTATGCTAACTTAATTTTTATAAATGTTATATTTTATTTCAATAAAAATATAAATAATAATTAGAGCAAAAAAATCATGTTGGCTAAGTTTAAATTTTCTATATTAAAAAAAATCTATATTCACTTCACATAAATCATGCACAAAAAGGCTAACAAATAAGCAATTAATTTAGTGTTTCTATTTTCAAAACAATAATATTATTTTTAAGCTTTTGCTACCCTGTAACTCATGTTTGAAATTTGGTGATTTATTTATCAGTGTCCTTATTTATTCTACAAATTAAACTTTAAATATTATTTATTTCTATAAATGTTACCAAATCAACAACCTTATGTTTAACAAGAAAAAGATCGAGGAAACATGTGAAATGAAATCACGGTGGATTGTGTTGCTCAAAATATAATCAAGAACTTATTATGTAATGTATATTTTATTTAATTGCATGTTTATTTTACATAGTATCCTCACATTTACATCATTTTTTTGTTAACAATTTGTTGAGGATGAGTGTTCCGCCTCCCTCATTTGTCTGTCAAAGTATCCCATTTTATTGAAGCCTTCTAAACATGCCTTACAATTTTAAGCCACCGATATCTTACAGAACTTTTGTAGCAACATATAAATATAAGTGATGTCATAATAAATTTAGTTTGCTTTGATAATTCCCTGTGAAGAATTTTGTTTACTTCCTGTGATCTTTAAAAATGAAAAATTATCTTTGTAACAAATTTTTGAAAGTTTGGGAAAATAATAATAATAATATACTATTTCTATTATTAGAATAGAAATCATATTACAATGCACTGCTCCCTTTCACATGGACGTTGATTGATTTCCAAATTGATTGCTCTTATATAGGGTTACAATATTAAAAAAACCATCCTTTATAACAAGACTCGTACATAATTGCAAGCTTAAACACATTTTCTTATTATAAATTTCCAGAAATCGCCTCTCAAGATATTTTAATATGTGATTTTTAATTTATTTTAGTGCATAAAATGTTTCATATAGATTTAAAAATAAATAAAGTATTCGAAACAAACTGTCAAATATATAATTATATGTATTGTGTATTCTAGAATTGTAAACACAATTATTTAGAATAATAAACTTAATTATGCCGAAGGCTTTACCCCTATGGGAAATAGCTTTGTGGACATTCATGGGACTGTGTCAAATTTGACAGCCTAAATGACGGTTTTGCTATTTTTTATCAATCTGGTTTTCGTTATTTTTAACAATTTTACTTTTTACTTTTCTAACAATTTTATTTTTCTGTTTTTACATGTTGTTGGTTTGTTGTTTTTTAATTGTGTCGAGTATGTACTATGCAAAAGCAGGAGGGGTTGAATCGTTGGAGCAGGTCTCCACTATTCGTCTTCATCTTCATCTTTCGTTGTTTCTTCGTTTTCACCAAGTGAGATGCCCTTTTGTCTTTTATTTGTCGGGCATGGTACTGATCTTGGGTTTGGCCTTCCTTTCCCCTTCCCCTTCATTGTATTTATTATTAAAGGATATCTCAGTGTTTATTTTTTAGTGGATCTCCCCGGTGTTATTGGCTACTAAGAAGGGAGAGGAGAATGCATGATCGATGGTTCTAAGCATATTCTCAAGGAGTTGAAGGATCTTTAGAAGGATCCCCCCCACTTCATGCAATGTTGGTATGTTTTCGATCTAATTTTTTTCGTCTTTAAATGAATTGATGTAGGTTTATGTTTCGTCCATAGAAAATATCTGTCGTGCTAGGTGTAATGAATTTTCTGACAATGGGAGTTTTGAAAGTGGTTTGTACAGCAATGTGACGGGTGTCTAGATGTCGGCCGGCAGTTGCATGTTTTTAAATAATTTAAAGGACGCTTAAAATTAAAGTTTTTGAGTAAAGCTTTGATGATTATTAGTACACGGTAATAATAGCATTGTTTGTTTTTATTTAAAGCTCTTTATCTGTGGTTGCAGTTCAAAGTGGACGGGTATTGAAGAGAGAGTAAAACTTAAAGTAGAGATGGGAAAAGATTATTTTATATCATTGTAATTAAAATAAAAACTAGCATAAAGCTTGGAAAAATAAAAGCTTAAAAAAGAATACAGTGCACTAATTATAGTATTGTTTTCATTTTATTTAAAGCAGTCTCTAATCTCTTGAAGAGAGAGCAAAGCGAAGTAGAAATGGGCAAAGATTGCTCAGAATTACCGGCGCATATAATAGAAAGAATTCTACTCTCTCTCAATAGAATGCATGCACCTGAAGACAATTTTATGGTTTATGACCTACAAAATAAAAACAAAAATAAAAAACATCCTCCTCTCGTAGATTTCCCAGACATATCGAAGAATACCATAATTTACAAATTGGTTGCATGTCAGTCAGGAGTCATGCTAACATGGATGGTCTATGAACGTTACTACAGAGATGGTGATGACCATCGGAATAGTATGATTCGTCCCAAGCTTGTAATTATTTGGGGTCTTCAACAATCTCCACAAGAAGATGACGACATGTTATATTATTGGAAAGAGATTACAAGGATTAGTTTATCTCAATTGCGTTTTTGGGGTTTAGAATCATGAAGCTTTCCTATTTTGGAATTTTTTGGAGTGGGGGATTGTATTTTTTACACACGAACAGATAATATTTGCAGGTAAGTGGTTATATATGATTTAGTGACGGGGTCGTGGAATTTATTTGGAAGTAGCATGTCAGCAATCACTTATACGATAATGCGCAAGGGACCTCAATAAGGGTTTTCAAATGTTTTCATGGCAGGTTTTACTCAAGAAATTATTTTTGAACTTATTTTGGTGGTTGTATTTGGTTATAAATGTGTGTGTGAAAAAATTGTTAACGATAATTGTTATGTCCAATTTTCAGAATAACTTCTAGAATCTTGTTTGAGGTGCATAGAGTTCTAAATTAGTTTCTTTTTTTTATTAAGGGCAAATAGTTTTTTGAAAGGGACTATAACCCTTATACAAGAAGGCTCAAAAATCCAAATGTAAACAAATAAGGCCCAACAAACAAGAACAAGAACAAAAGCAGGAAAAAACCTGCACAGAATAAAACCCAAGACCAACAGCAAATCAGCATAAAAACAGCTGGTTTACAGCGACTAAATAGCTGCTGCTTGACAAAGAAAGTGAAGCATTGATGAGCAGCTGAGCAGCACCGGGAAAACTAGCAAGGCAGAGAAGCAGTATTCTTGGAGAACAGTTTTTTATTTTTACGCACCGTAATCCAACCTGTAGAAGCCTCCGCAATAAGAGGATTGAAAATAGGAGGCATATTTTCCTTATCCTCCATAGATCCAACTGGGACAAGCGGATTCATTATCTTCTTTTGTATCTTCCTTTTTGTCACCAACGGAATGAGATTCTTTGGCGCATTCAACAACTGGAATTTCTGAAAGAGGGGTTTTCAAGACAAAATCATCTTTAGTATCTGTATTTGACTCCTCTTTGGCTTCGAAAATCAGGTGTTCAGCGAGGGCATTTTTCCACCATTTTTTTTTTCCATTTTTTCTCTTTTCTATTCCGCAAACATCAGCAGTGTGCCCGGTAGCAAAACACTTTCAGCACCTAAAGGGCAAGCCTTCATAATCTAATGATTGTGTCCAAGTTCTATTTTGGACTATAAGCTCTATATTTGCAGGTAGATTTTTGGATGTGTCCAGCTCAACAAGGATTCTAGCAAAGGTTGTGTGCGTGAAATCAGTGGTTTGGGGGTCAATGAAAAGGGTATGACCCGAAGTATTTCCAATAGCAGTTAGACAAGTACGGTCCCAGAATTGGAGCGGTAAATGGGGCAGTCTAATCCAAACTGGTTTGCAGGTAAAGGATTCAGTGATTGGGTTAAAAGATGGGAACCAGGGTTTCAAGACCAGGTAGTGGGATTGCAAAGCCCAGAGTTTTTTAGCTATGACTTCCTTATCCCTAATTGAGGAAAAAACAACAATAAATGTACCTTTCGCACATGGATAAAGATCTAACTTACTAGATAGAATCAGGGTCCAGTGCTTTGTAATCCAATCATGAAGGGTAGCTAGGTTTGGCTAAAGCCCGCTGAATCTCCCGATCAGGGCATGCTCTAGGTAGAAACGTTCTGAATCGAGGACTTCATCCCCAAATGAAATGCTAGGGTTAGTAACCGCAGGGGTCAAAGGTGTGATGGGACTCATCCCTTGTGCGAGACTCCTGCCCTGTAAAATATCTTTAAATGTAGTCGATTTTTTTGAGTTATTATTCAGGACATGATTCGCATCAACCCTGATATCAGGACAGTCTGTCGTAGTGAGCTTTGGGTGTAAATCCACTGAAGAAGAGCGGTTCAGAGGTTGCATTGGAGACCCGCCGCCTACAGTTCTACTCCTGTTGCAATCACCATTAGCAGCAAAGTGATCAATATAGGGAGATCGTGCCTTCTGTAAAGGTGTCAAATGAGATCCGTCCCCATGAGAGGAACTAGTAGGGTTGGGAGCCGAAGAAGCCGCCTTAGCATCACAAAATGCGAAGTCAATCTACGAAAGGACATGTTCTATCTGTGCGCCATGGAAGGATTGATGGGTTCACGATTGTTCTTTCTGTGCACATCTGTCAACATTGTCTCCGCCATTTTTCCTACCTCCATGGCCGCCGTGGCTTCTCTTAACCATTTAGGGTTCGCAGAGGGTTCGCAAAGGGTTCGCAGAGGGTTTGCTTCTAAATTAGTTTCTTACTTGCTCTACACTCAATTAAAAAATATTAAAAAATAAATTAGTTTCTTACTTTGGAACCTGATTGTACTCAGTTTGATGGCAAGCTTTGGAATTATGTATATAATGTGTAAGTTTAATGAACAAAAATCTTGTTTAAGTCTATTTTTTAATGCAACATTTGAATATTTACGGAAAACATTCTTAAAATATGTAACAACAGGTCATACTTGAATGCACTAATAGATGCTACACTTAAACCTCTACACAAGTCCTCTGGAGTTATGGGCGCACGTATCAACACTTGGAGCAAGAAGAAAGGAGGATTCAAGACTAATATCACTCAACCAAAACAACCCGTCGTAAATGCTACCCTCTACTTTGATAGCACCTCCACTACTACTTTACTTACTGAGCACTTCTTGAATCCAAAGCGGCAGTGCCATTCAAGGGGCATCAAATGTATTCATGTGTAGTGCTTTTTAATTTATGCTAGCTCTTTTCTGAATAATTATTCATGGTTTTGCAAGAATCCATTAATGTTCTTGGTAACGTTTAAGTGGAAGGAAAATTCTTTTAATGACTTGTTTTTAGCTTAAACACTAACATGTGGTGCTCTTGGTTCTCTAAATATGGGGATTAATGTACGGATTTCTTTTCCATGAAAGGTGTGAACTAGTTCTATCTATGCATTTTTATATACCAGTATGTAAAACAATCTATAGACCACACAAACATCTACATATGAATATATAGTAATAAAAATTGATGCAAAATAATTATTGCTACATTGTATTTTTATATATAAGTCCCTGTGTACATTCTCTTATATCACCACCTATGACTGTGCCAATTTTCAAGGAAACACCATCTTTTGGTTCTTTTCTACCAGGAACCAAAAGATGGTGTTTCCTTATGTTACAACCATCCATAGACAACAAAGACATCTATGTATGCATATATACTACTAAAAAATTATTAGAAGATTTGAGAAAATGAAGAGATACAGGAAGGCATTGCACACTTTAATATGTGTGTGTTCATCATTATATTAAGCAGGAGGGAGTTACAATATAATTACTACAAACATATCCCCTCCCAGAATATCAGAGACCTACAAGAAATAAAAGAAAGTAACTAATTGGCTCTCACAACGTAGAAATTTTGTAACTAAACAAAATATAACTAAATTGTAGCCACCAAATACCTTATAATGCATAGCAATGAGCTTGATTTTCATTAAAAAGGGCTCAAAATGTCATTTAAGACAATTGAAAATGTTAAGAAGTTGGCATTCATTCATCTGTGAATACTGAAAAATGAACCACAATTGTAACTTAACGGATGAATAACAACAATAGTTGTAACCAATGATCTTAGATGGTTCGAAGGTATTTCCTTCACACATAAAAGATTCCTTGTCAAGTGAAGGTGGAGAAATCTGTAAGATTACTCTTGACCACTGAAGAAAGAAAAGAGATGAGAAAAACGTGCATAGAAATTGAAGGAGATGCCTACATAATCTGTCAGACTGGGATGGACTCTACCCGAATCCCAAAAGCAAACTTGGACCTTTATGGAAGTAGAGAAAATTAAATCTTTCCGTCAATAACAATGAATAGATCTAAAATAACAAAGCCTAAAGACCCGAAAAAAAGAGAGGAGGATTGTACCCAATTGGCAAGGCTTCTGCATGGCAAACAAATATCAAGGATTACTGGATAGAATTGCAAGCCCTTAAAAACCTAGCAGATATATCATCATAATGGGTTAAGAAACACCAGGCAAGACCCCAATACATAATAACGAACTGAATCGCTTACCATTTCTCCATTACTACAATGCAGACCTTTGAAAAGTAGCCCTCAAATCCAAAGCTCTCATAGCCTTTTCTATGTACCTCAATGTACGGAAGTCTTCATGTGTTCATGTTAAGTTCACATAAAATAGTTTACAAAACACTACCACTCATGATATAAAATTTGTAAATGTATATGTACGAATTTGTAACAAAATTGAAATGTAGAGATAGAATATTTAAATGTAGTGCTTCATCTATATTTCTACACTTACAAAATCAATCACACCCCTTATCAACATCAACTTCAAAATTAGTAACTAACCCTCTAAATTAAATAACATATACCGTTCGGCGTTCACATTGCATTGTGCACATGCGATTGCTAGTTTTATGTTCATGGAAAATGTATTTATTTTGTGACATTCAGATCTTTATAAGAATATAAATGATATCATAAAAGAAATGGACTATTATAAATATACATTTTTTATTTTCCATTAATAAAATCTATTTTAAGAAAAAAAAAAATCTAAAAATTAGACATTATTATAGTCAAATATGCCTGATTTATATATCAAACATTTTGTTTGCAACCATTAAAAATAATACATGTCATAATTTTAATACTATTGAAAATGATGACATAATACAAATACACTTCATACTAACATCACTATTCATCATTGTTGGTTCTCTGTCTAACCTCACGTCTAATTATTTATCTTTAAAAAACTCAAACACATATCCATGTAACAAGTTTTTTAAATTACTTAAATTCTTAAATTTTTATGAAATTCTAAATTAAATCATAATATTATATTCTTTATAATAATTTATATTTTATATGATAAAATAATACTGCAATAAAAATGACCCTCCTATTAATTAATAAAAGTTAAGAAATTCGTAATTTCAAATAAACGAGTCCAAAATTTAACTATGTCCCCTTTCATAACCATTTTCTTACATGTTTTCCACGTCATTCTTTCTACCCATTATAACCTTATATACTTTACATCGACATCTTTATTAGTTTCAAGCAGTTTCCTAAATTTTAATACTCTTACCTAGTATTAATAATTGTATAAACATTTACTTTTAAGCATAACAATATGTTTTTTTAATAACATAATAATATATTATAATTTTTATGTTAATAAAAGTGATGTCATATTAAAATGGATTCTTGTATCATCATAATAATTGATTAGTTATACATAATTTTAGTGATTTTATGGAACTCTTCTTTTCTTTTAGTTGTCTTAATTTTTTTTTAAAAATCCCTTACAATATGCATCTAAAAAAGCATTAATTCTATATATCTAAATTGCTTGTATGAGGGATTGCTTTGTGATAAAATAATAAATTACTATAAATAATTTTTCTTAGTTAAATAGGGGTGACATCATAGTAGCTCTAAAATCTTATATGTGTGTATATAAAACACTTTATTCCAAATTGAATTTTTTTAAAGGATAAACATTCTTATATTTTGGTACAAATTTGTATGGATTAGGTGCATAAAGTGATTTACTTATACCGCTTAGTGCCAAGGATTGGGGTATTTTTATGAGAAAATTAAAAAAATTACCAATATACAAGAACATATAGAATACTTGATTTCACATTGATTGGATTGTTTTTTACCAAACAGACAAAATCAAAATAACATGATCATTTCAATATGCGTGATGACATAGTTTAAATGGATTTTTTACAAACACAAAGATTTATTAATTATGGACGAGTATTATTGTTTTTCCCTAAACATACATGGTTATAATGCATACTTCTTATGTAGAAGAAGATGAATAAGATGAAGTGATGTTTTTTGTGTGAAAAATCTATTACAGTTACTGATTATTAACCTCCTATCTTATAAGATTATTTGATCAACAAATATTGGAAAATAACACAACTGTAACTTCACAAATACAAACACATAAAAAATACCCAACAAATATTGCTTGCCTCTTACTGGCAGAGCTCCGACAATATCCTAATCCTCCTGCTGATATTTCTCCACTGCTATCTCCAATGCTATCACTGCACCCTTGCTAACACTGCAAGACTACTTGCTAACACTGCAAGTTTCTCTAAAAACTTCCTTATTACAAATGACCCAATGACCCCCTTATATACTACTGTCGTTGAAAATCAACGGCCGAGATTAATACAAATGAACGGTTGAGATTAAGACAACTCAATAACCATTAACAACCTTGGTTATCAGGTGTCACCTAAAAGGAGTCAATATTAAATAACAATTGTTTTTATCCTAACAACTATTTTTCTAAATTCTAGGCCATAACGAACAGCTATCCAAACTACCCATAACTAATGTTGCTATATTCGGGTGAGGACAAACAGCTGTCCAAGCTACTAAAATTAACACTCCCTCTTAGCGAGGAAGTTGTTCTACATGACACCCAACATCTCTCTGAAGAAGATGAATTTTGCCTTCCCCAATGCCTTTGTTAGAATGTCTGCTACATGTTGATCTATAGGTACAAACTGTAGCTTAACAACCCCGCGTTGTACACAATCTCTGATGAAGTGATACTTGATGTCTATATGTTTTGACCTATCATGAAACACTAGATTCTCGGTCAACTTGATGCAACTCTGATTGTCCCAGTGTATCACTGTAGTCTCAACCTTCTGACCAAACAAAGCTACTAGCAACTTCCAAAGCCATATAGCTTCACATGTTTCCATGCTAGCTGTTATGTACTCTGACTCTGCTGAACTCAGAGCCACAGACTTCTGCTTCCTACTGAACCAAGATACAACTCCTGATCCTAGACTGAAACAACACCCTGAAGTGCTCCTCTTGTCTGTTGTACTACCTGCCCAATCTGCGTCAGTATAGCCCATCAACCTGATTCCTTCACCTCGAGCATATCTAATTCCATACTCGATTGTACCTTGCAAATAACGCAGCACATGCTTTGCCACAGTCCAATGCACTCTCTTTGACTCAACCATGAACTGACTAAGAGAGTTAACTACAAAAGCTATATCTGGCCTGGTATTGACCAAATACATGAGAGAACCAATCAACTTCCTGTATAAGGTGGGGTCTACATCCTTCTCCCTGGATGTGTCTACCTTCCTCCAATTCATGAACATGGGTGTAGACATGGCTTTGCAATATTCCATCCTGAACCTTTTCAATATTTCCATGCAATATTTCCCTTGCCCAAGGAAAATCTCTCCATCTTTCTGCCATACCTCCATGCCTAGAAAGTAGTGCATAAGTCCCAAATCCTTCATCTCAAACTCCGCTGCAAGATCCCTCTTGCATTCTTCTATGAGCCCCAGTGAACCTGTAAGAAACAAGTCATCTACATATAGGAAAAGAATGAGAATCTCACCTCAAACTACCAAGTAGTAGAGATTAGCATCTACCTCACTCTTAACAAAGCCCATTTCCTGCAAGTAACTATCAATTCGCTCATACCACGCTCTGGGAGCCTGCTTGAGCCCATACAACACTTTCTTCAATCTACACACGTGGGTCTCTTTTCTGAGTGCTACAAATCCTTCTGGTTGTTCTATGTATACCTCCTCTTTCAACTCACCATTAAGAAACGTTGTCTTGACATCCATTTGATGGATCTGCCATCCCATCTGTGCTGAAATTGAGATTACAGCTCGTATAGAAGTATACCTAGCAACTGGAGTAAATGTCTCCTCGTAGTCTATTCCCTCTTTCTGAGAGAACCCCTTTGCCATGAACCTTGCCTTATATTTCTCGATGCTACCATCTGCACCATGCTTAATCTTATAGATCCAGCGTGATCCAACCACTGCCCTATCTGTTGGTCTAGGCACTACCTCCCACACATCATTCTGCATAATTGAAGTATACTCCTCAACCATTGCTTCTTGCCACACTTGATGTTGTGCAGCCTCCTGATAGCTATAAGGTTCACTATCTACCAACATACTAACTAATGCAACATAGTCATCATACTTGGCTGGTGGTTTCTGTTGTCTATTACTCCTCCTAGGAGTACCCACTAACTCCTAAGTATTCTTCTATGTCTGTTAAACCTCACGGTTCTTACTGCCAACTGTAGAGGATGAAATATCAACCTCCATGTCTTCTTGATGCATCTCTTCTTGCACCTATTTCTCCATACTTTGAAAACTCTCTCCTCCTGAGTCTATGCTTGTACTAGTAACTGTACTCGAGCTTTGCTGCCCTTGACTCAATAGAGTGATCCTTGGAGCTTTTGTTGGCTTCTCACTCTGATCATCTACTAGAAAATCTCTAGACCTTCTAAATGCCTTGTCCTCCATGAACTTGACATCACGTCGATAAATAATTCCCCTAGTCCCCGGAATGAATATCCGATATGCCTTTGAGGTTTCACTGTACCCCACAAAGTACCCTTTCTCCGCAGTCTGATCTAACTTGGGACATGTATCCTTAGGAATGTGACAATATGCCAAACTCCCAAAGATCCTAAAGTGACTGACATCTGGCTTCTTCCCAGTGAATGCTTCCTCTGACCTGTCATCTCCCCTAGTACCTTATGTGGAACTCTATTCTGTATGTATACTGTTGTACTGCATGCCTCTGCCCACAGATAACGGGGTATATCCTGGTCATGCAACATAGCCCTTGATGCCTCCGTTATAGACCGATTCTTCCTCTCAGCAACTCCATTTTGTTGTGGATTGCAAGGAACAGACCACTTTCTCTTGATTCCTTCTCTGATACAGAACTCCTGGAACTCATTGCTTTTGTACTCGCCTTCATTGTCTGACCGAAGAACTTTTATCTTCCTTCCTGTAAAATTCTCCACAAGAGCTTTGACCTCTTGGAAGCGACTGAAAAGCTCATACTTGGTCTTCAAGAAGTATATCCATGTCTTCCTGGAGAAATCATCAATAAAAGTAATAAAGTACTCATACCCTCTGAGAGACTTCATCGACATTGGTCCACATACATCTGAATGTACTAGATCAAGAACGCTCTTGGATCTGGTGTCACTCCTTGGAAAAGATGCTTTAGCAAAATTCCCTAACATGCATCCCTTACATACATCATCGTGCTCTGTGCTCACCTCAGGAACACCTGTCACTGTCTCATGAAGTAATTTAAGGGCTCCATGATGGATATGGCCCATCCTTCTATGCCATAGCTCTCTCTGATCTCTAAGATTATTGTTGCTCATGAATGCCTTAGGAATATCAAACTGCAGCCTATATAGCCGACCGCTCCTAACTCCAATAGCTATGGGTGATTTCCAATCCTTGTTCTTGATCAACACATGTGCCCCTCTAAAGAGTACATTGTACCCTTTGTCCTGAAGGATAGATACAGAAATCAAATTCATCCCTAAGCCTGGAACATGCAACACATCATGAAGGAGAATCATCTTACCACTCTCCCTCTGAAACTGAACAGTCCCTTTCCCATCTAAGTTGAGTTTGGACATGTTCCCCATAGAGATCTGGATTTTGGTGCTCTCTTCCTTATAACTGGAGAAGTATTCTCTAACTCCTGTCATATGATATGACGCCCCACTATCTATGTACCAAACACTCTGTGAGGTTGAGCTAATCATACATGTTATGAGTGCAAACTCATCTTCCATTCTACTAGAGAGCTCATCTGCACTTGCTGAAGCCACAACTTGCTTCTTGCCTTTCTTTTCATTCTTCTTTCTTTCTGGGAAATCGTTGACATAGTGGCCAAACTCGTGACAGCCATAGCACTTGATCTTCGAAGAATCTTTCTTCTTTTTTTCACCTTGTGAATTTGATCTTTTACTAGACCCCTTCTTTGCTTTCCCTTTACCCGCTAGGGCAACATTTTCCTGTTCCACCTCACTTTTCTAACTCTTATTATTGGCTCCATTGACAATACTTAGTCTAAGCTCCTCCTGAGTGAAATCACTCCATAGTAAATCCCAACTCAGTAAGGTGTCTCGTCCATTGATGACTTGAAAAAAGACATCCCACTGCTTAGTAAACCCATTTAGGGCTATTCTCACTAGCTCGTCATCATTTGGTTTGTCTCCAACAGCTGCCAATTCATCCTTAACAAGTCTAAGTCTAGTGAGGTAACTTGTGATGTCTTCTCCCTTATTCATCCGGTTATTCCTCAACTTTTCTCTGAGAATCAGCTTCCGATACAAATTCATAATGGCATCCCACATCGTCTTCGCTATATCTAACTCTAAAATATGCGGAACAATATGATCCTTGACACCGTCAAGAATCAGCCTCCTCGCCTTGGCATCTTCCTTCTTATATGCTAAGATTTGTGTTACATCTATAGGTACAGGTACAACAGTGGTCACATATTCCTTGATACTATTCTCTTCCAGCAATAGAGAAATTTTGGCTTTCCAGACACCAAAATTCGAGGCTCCATCCAATCTGTCTTGATCTCTTAAACCTGCTGAGGCCATCTCTAAAAGAAAATAATAATAATAATTTTGAAGAGGTTAAACTGGGTTTTATAAACCCTCACTTTCTTTCACCTAGGGTAAATCTCTTCTACCCGAACTTAGCTCTGATACCATGTGGAAAATCTATTACAGTTACTGATTATTAACCTCCTATCTTGTAAGATTATTTGATCAACAAATATTGGAAAATAACACAATTGTAACTTCACAAATACAAACACATAAAAAATACCCAACAAATACTGCTTGCCTCTTACTGGCAGAGCTCCGACAATCTCCTAATCCTCCTACTAATATTCCTCCACTGCTATCTCCAACGCTATCACTGCGCCCTTGCTAACACTGCAAGACTACTTGCTAACACTGCAAGTTTCTCTAAAAACTTCCTTATTACAAATGACCCAATGACTCCCTTATATACTACTCTCATTGAAAATCAACGGCCGAGATTAATACAAATGAACGGTTGAGATTAAGACAACTCAATAACCATTAACAACCTTGGTTATGAGGTGTCACCTAAAAGGAGTCAATATTAAATAACAATTGTTTTTATCCTAACAACTATTTTTCTAAATTCTAGGCCAGAACGAACAGCTGTCCAAACTACCCATAACTAATGCTGCTATATTCAGGTGAGGACAAACAGTTGTCCAAGCTACTAAAATTGAAATTTTGAAAATGTTATGAGGTTTGTAGGATTTTCTAACGAAGAAATACAAGTTGCTATAACAATGATACGGCAAGATTTGCAACAAAGGAACGAAACAATTTTTCTTTAAGGAGAATAGCTAGCAAACACAAAAGATATTCATAACCAAGTGATGAGACTATAAATACCCTCATTCCATGCCTATTTTGTCACATGCTTTCCCTTTATTGTGCATAAAATTATAAAAGCTTGATTATAAATTGAAGCTTCGTACTTGATTAAAGGAATATTTATTGAGTATGTATATGGATAATTATTTTTGTGTATATGTTTTTATTTGTTTCTAATATTTTTAAAAAATTGGTATTATAAGGATCACATTGTGTAAACAGGAGTAAGAAACATGAGAAATCAAGGGGATTTTTTTTCAGTAGATGGATGGACTAACATAGCTAGCCAACAATGGAATCCATGTGGCGTAGTACTCTAAAAGAGACAGTGACGAATTGAGTGTAGGTGGGAAAAAGAGAAATCTATGGCACTATTATATCATGTGACATTCCTAGGTGCTCAAGTGGTCTACCTCATGCTTAGCTAAATTTGGAATACCAAGGGCATAATCATAGAAAATACCATTAACCAAATATTTTGTCCCTCTCTTTGTCTCTGTTGAAATAATCAACTCCGAATAAGACTCCACATAGCTTACATCAGACGATGGAGCTGGTCAAATCCCCACACATACTTCCTTCCTATAAATATTCACCATGTTTTATGGAGCAAAATGTAGTTAAGAACTATTTAATATATTTACATGCAAGACTATTGTATTAAATATCCAACCTCCACCATAAAGTGCATGATGCATTTTTTGTGGAGAATGTTCTTGTTTGAACATTATAAGATATTGGTCTTCAAAGTAGATAGTTTTTAAGTTCATATTTTATTTTTTTGATATAGCTGTAATAACAGTTTTTGATAAAACAATAGAACACTTTTGAGAAAAAATTGTTAAGGACTCAAGTTTGAAGATCCACTTCAGATTAGAGGGTAGGATAAATGGCCACTCCTCCTCGAAGAGAAGGAAATTTTAATGTTGTTTTTGTTAGATTGATTATTCCCTTTCAGTTTAGTTAATTTCCTTTTAAAATTATTTTGTGTAGGATTAAATATGTTTTCATAACTTAGATTTATTTTATTCTACAACAAATTTATTTAACGGTTGATATTTTTCTTCTCTTTCATTCCATTTTGTTTTTAGCAATAGGAAATAAATTCATGTAAAAATTATAGTTTGCATTTAAATTTTGCATTAAAATGGTATATAAAGATCTGTCCCACTTTTTCTTCATTGCATATAGACATGGACACCTCCCTGGATTGGCAAAATAATGTAACTTAAGTGAGAGAATAAATTAAATCCATCACTTTTTTGCACCGTTGTTGGGGAATTTTCCTTAGGTGTCGTTGAAGAATGAAGTGCTAACAAAGTTGTTGTAGTAATATCATGTAATTTTCCATTCAAGAATTAGTATTCCTTACTCCCCTAATGATGAATAAAGAACTTGTTTATGACGACAAGTCTCTTTCTGCACTATTGGAGTTAGTGAAAAAGGATAATCATATAAACATGAAGTTAGGGACACCTTAGCTTGACATTCTTGTAGTAGTACTTTATGT
Organism: Taxus chinensis; assembly: GCA_019776745.2. Taxonomy (NCBI): domain Eukaryota; kingdom Viridiplantae; phylum Streptophyta; class Pinopsida; order Cupressales; family Taxaceae; genus Taxus; species Taxus chinensis. Next base: position 694,011,094 of record CM034146.1, read on the forward strand.
TTCAACCTAGAGACATAAGAGGTAGATTTATAAAATAAAACCATACAAATATAACCTAAACATATCCCCCAAAATCCAATAGTGGAACAAACTGAACCAAGAGGATACATGGGAGAAGTAATGCACAAAGTTAATAATGTCCCTCATGAGGAATAAAGGGGTTATCCGGCACAAAAACAAACCTCCACATATATTAAAGTCCTAGACCCCAATAAACTAGCCCCCATGAAAAATATATCCCCTTCTCATCTACCTACCTCCAATGACATAGTCTAAGAAGATCCTATCCAATTTCTATTTGATTTTAAGGTATTGTGTCAAACTTATGACTACACAACCAACAATTTAAAAAAATATCTCCCTCACCATTAAAGGATTTATCAATGCATCGTTTCATGGGATTGGCTCTTGACTCTATTCATTCTTGGAAACAAATGGAAACAACATTCCTTGAAAAATACCAAGACTAATGTAGGGTTATAGATCATAAGGAAGAAATTTTTAGGATAAGGCAAAAGGAAGATTAAAAGCTCAAAGATTATTTGGATTGTTCCTTTTTATTCACCAAAGATACAACAAGAGAGTAAACTTTGCCCTCCGAAAAACAATATTTTTTAGAGGCCTTGATGAGGAAGTACAAGAAGCCTTTAACTTGATGGCTAAAGGAGACATGAATAAACTTGAGTTTTGGGATATCATTTACCTCTATAGGAATTATTATAAAACATGACCTAACCTTTGCAAAAATAAAGACAAACATGGAAATGGTGAGATAAGTAGACTTAGGGAAGAGCTAGCGAACTTGAAGACATATATCTCGGTACAACTCAACACCACTATGGATCTTGAGAAAAAAAAAACTAAAATGATTGAATCACTATCCATATACTGTCCAAGATGTTGAGATAAGCATGGAATTAGAGATTTCCTTCTTGATAAAATTGCTATTTTCCTTATTTGTGATTTAAATCGTACAATTGATCAATCTTAATTACTACCATGACTCAAAAATTAGTTAAAGAAAAACTCTCAATAGGAACAAAAACTTAACTATCTTAGGCGGAGGTAAGGATACACCTTTCCACCAACCCATATTTCTCAACACTTTGTTCCAAGACCTCAACGGTTTCCTAATCAATGGAACACCTCATGGCCCCTTTGTCAACCTTGGATATTGTTAATTCCATAAGAGTGGAATCCACAAACTTGGAATATTCAGCTAGGTTACCTATGCTAACCTTGGGCTCAACCTCAATTCCAATAGGCTCAAGCACAATATTAATAACAATGGTACCCTCAACAGGGAATGAATAACCAATTTCAAAACCAAAAAATAACTCAAGATATAAAAAAAACAATCCTTATTGACCAGACCTCTCAATGTTAACCCACAAAATCAATCATAAAAACCTATTCAAACACAACTCCCTACTCAACCCATAGCTAACCCAAAGAAAAATAGACCAACGAACCCTACATACATGATTGAGATAGATAAATCATCTGATTTTAGTTCCATTAATTGTGATAGTATATTTCTTCACCTAGGGAAGGTTAATTATAAACCTTCTTCTCTTGCCATTTTTTAAATCCCAAATAATGGGGAGGAAGGACAAGACCCAATATATGACCAGCCCCCTCATGATATACCTTCTACTCTAACATCAATTCCATTCCCCAAAAGGATCATTGAAAAAGATATCCCTTTTGTAGAGGAAGGTCTCTCAGAGTCTGATATTATTCAATTATTAAGGAAACTGAGTATTAGAATCCCCATGTTGAAATATATTCATGATATTTCTAAGTTAAATAGATCTATTAAGGATTTATGTATTAGGACCTCAAGGAGGAAGAAACATCAACCTAAAACTCTTCAGATTGATGGAAAATTGGCCAATGTCTTGATAGGATAACTTTTCCCTCCTCAATATGGTAATCCAGGAAGTCCCATGGGAACAGTATCCATTGAAAGTGTAAGTATACCCAATGTTTTTATTGATCTAGGCACTACCATCAATTTTATGACCTTTGACACATTGTCGACTTTGGCTTTGCCTAATATGCAACTAACTTTTATAGTTCTTAAATTGGTTGATTAGTCCATAGCTAAACCAAAAGTAACCATTAAGGATATCACAATTAATATTAAATCATGGGAATACTTAGTAGAATTCATGGTTATCAAAAGAAGTAGCCATAAAATTGGGTATCCCTTAATTATGGGTTGACTTTGGTTGGCCACTACCACTACCCTAATTAACTATAGGTTAGGAGAAATAATCATCTCTAATGGATGCAAATAAAATTTCCCTATACCCACATACATAGCCATCCTCCACCTCGTGTAATTAACTATGGATTGATGACACAAGTGACACTGAAGAAACTACTTCTTCTCTAGAAATTTTTATTCTACAGGAAAATTCAAAGGAGGCGGAGGAGTTTTACACTAATGAATACAATCTCTAAAAAATTGATAATGGAGAAGAAGATATTTTATCTAATATTTCATCATCTTCAATTTTCCCTTTCACACAAAACATTGACATTGATGAATCCCTCTTCCAAAACATGATAAATATCCATAGATTTCTTCCCTGTGTGTGCCCTTTAATTTTTTTATTACAAGAATATGATATAAATAGTTCGTTGCACCCTGATATTAAGCAACTCCCAACTTTTCTAAGGAATCCATTGAAATTTGATAGTTGGTTGTCATATTTTGATGAATCTGACATATTCTATCTATTATGTTCATAATCCCATGCTTTTGCATGGGATTATAGTGATATGAAAGGTATTCACCCCAAATTTTTCACTCATTATATTTATATCAGTGATTCAAAACTAGTAAGAAAACCACAACGAAGAATAATATTTGGCCTTAGAGATATTGTCAAAACTGAGATTTGAAATTTGTTACAAGTAGGATTTATTTATCTAATTTCATATAGTCACTGGGTTTCTCCATTGGTTATCGTACCTAAGAAAAAGGGTAAATGGAGGGTTTGTGTGGACTATATGAAACTAAACAAATCAACTTATAGAGATTATTTACCTCTTCCCTTTATTGACCAAGTTTTAGATAACTTTTATTGATAAAAATACCTCTTTTTCCTGGATAAATTTAGTGGTTATAATCAAGTTATGGTGGCCCCTGAAAATCGGGATAAAACCACTATTACTTGTCCCTAAGGAAAAATTGTGTATAATATTTTACCTTTCTATTTATGCATCACACCAGCCACCTTCTAAAAATTTATGCTGCCAAAATTTTTTGACAATACACATGACTGTGTTGAGGCCTTCATGGATTATTTTATTGTTTGTGTGAGCTCTTTTAAACAAGCATTGGAAAACTTAGACAGGGTCCTCACTAGATGTGAAAAACATCAGTTATCTCTTAATCATGAGAAGTGTCTCATTATGATAGAGTAAGGAGTAGTCCTTGGTAATCACATTTTTACATAAGGCATAAAATTGGACCCTAACAAATTCAAGGTTATTATCCAACTTCCTCCACCCAAAATCCAAAAAAAAGTATGAATCTCTCTAGGACATGCAGGTTATTATAGAAGATTTATAGAATATTTTAGTAAGAAATCTTCACCCATGTTCTCCCTACTAAGGACACTAAATTTGTATGGAAAAAGGATTTCCAATAGGGTTTTGAAACTATTAAATATTAATCACAACCACCCCCATTTTAAGAGGATCAAACTTGAAATTGTCATTTCACATACAAATAGATGCCTCTAATGAATCTGTATGTGTTGTTCTTGGTCAACAAAAAGAAGGAGAATGTGTGGATGAAATTTATTACGTCAATAAAAATATCCCCCTAATTGAAACAATTACACCACTATTAATAAATAATTCCTCATTGTCATTTGTGGTATCAATATGTTCCATCATTACATCATAGGATATGAGGTCACTATACATATAGACCATGTTGCTATTAAATATTTGATGAATAGGCCATTGGTTTAGGGTAGGGTTTTTAGGTGGAACTATTATTGCTACAATAATTCAATGTGAATATTGTTGACAAACCTAGAAAAATTAATGTTGTTTATGATTTCTTATCAAGATTCACTGCTCCAGGTGAACTTGAACCGGTAGTGGATGATTTTCCAGATGAGCATCTATTTTTAGTTTCAAGATCATCCCCATGGTTCACTAATATGGATAATTATTTATCCAATGGGAAATTTCCATCCAACTTTACAACTAAACAAAAGAAACAATTAATAATACAAAGCTCAATTTTGAAATGGTTTGAAGGAATGTTGTTTAAATGTGGACCTGATTTTTTGTTACCCAGGTGTGTGGACAATAGTGAAATATATGACATACTCTAGGCTTGTCACAATGAACCTTCGGGAGGAAAATACTCGGTCCAAAAAACCATTCATAAGGTATTGGGCACTGGATATTACTGGCCTTCATTGCATAAAGATGTTAAAAGGTATGTATGGTAATGTGATAAGTGTCAGAGGATAGGAAAGTCAACACTATCAAATGAAAATCCTCTCCAACCCTAAATAATTCTTAAACATTTTGAAAAATGGGGGTTGGACTTCATTGAACCCGTTGATATACCATCTAAAGTAAAATAGTATATTCTAGTGTGCATTGATTATGTTATAAAGTGGGATGAGATGGTATCTCTCCAATATGAACGTGATGAAAAGGTAGGTGAATTTCTATATGAAAGCATTCTTCAAAGCTTTGGAGCACCAATATCCATTGTATCATACCAAGGACCACAATTCATGTCCAATGTAATAAACTCATTTACAAAATTGTACTATATTAATCATAAAAAAATGTTTATCTAACCACTCTGAGGTAACTAGTCAAGTGGAAGTGACAAATCGGGAGATGGAAAACATTCTAACCAAGATAATGGATATCTCGAGGAAGAATTGGTTGTAACGAATACTTGAAGCAGTATGGTCATATAATACCACATGGAAGGTAACTTCAGACACAAAATCATGTACTTGGGTACATTTCTAGGTCCATAAATTATACTAATGTGTATATGATTCCTAAGCTATAAAATTAGTAGTTGACAACTATCACTGGCCTCTTTTCTTTGTTTCTTACTTTCTCTTTGGTCTTACACACCCTACAACCATGACAGAACTTGACTGATTTATCTTTGATGGCTGTAGACACTGGTTCATAGTTAGGATATCAATAGCCATGCACTCCTGTCCATATTGGGTGATCTTAACCCTTTCTTACCTTTACTTGCTCTTTTTGGGCCTTTTTTACTTTTTTGGGCATCTTTTTCACTTATGGGTCAGCCTTCCAGTTGTTAATTATGAAATTCAAACAAAGGAATCATATATATACTTAGTTACTTCTCAAAAATAAGGACCAAACACTAAGTGTTACTATTTTTCACACAAAATCACACACTTAGGTACATTTCCAGGTCCTAATCAAATACCACTATTCATATGATTCTTAAGCAATAAAACTAGTAATTGACATCTACCGTTGTCCTCTTTTTCTATCTGTCTGGTTTCCTCTTTGGTCTTACACACCCAAAAACACAATCATATCTTCATTGCTTTATATTTCTTGGCTCTTGACACCAGCGCCCAGTGAGGATGCCAGTACCTAGGCGCCCTCATCCCCTTTTGGTGCCCTCGACCTCTTTATACCTTACTCACCTCTTTTGGGCCTCTTTTGTCTTTTGGGCATCTTGTTTTCTTATGGGTCGACCTTTTACTTGACAATTATGAAATTCAAACAAGGGAATCATATAAATACAAAGCTATGTGACCAAAATAAAAAACCAAGCTCTAAGCATATATTATCACCACCTAAGGTTGCATCCAAAGGCACTCTAAGAACATCAAGGCATTCATCTAGCTTCATTACAGGGAAAAGGAATGTATTTTCTACATACATAGGATGGGAAGTTCATTTTTCCATTCACACATCTACATACGTTGATACATCTAGCTATTTCTCGCTATCAAGTGCATCTTGCATAAGATCTTCCTAGGTCATGATTTCTACAAACACACAAAATAACTACATGGAATTTGATATGTAGTGCAGTGATCGGTTGTAATTTCACTCTATCGGGTGACCGCCGGGGTCAAGCTGACTCCCCATTTGCATCTTTATTTTTTAGGATTTGATGTAGTTTGGGATTTTATAGTTTATCATTTGTTTTTCAAGTTCCAGGTGGGTAAGTGCACCAAGTTAGGGGGCCAAAAAGAGGACAAGAAAGTTAAAATGAGAAAAATGTGATCACATTTTGCAGTAATGTGGTTGCGTTATGTTTCCTTTTGTTTGGTAATTCATGAACCTAAAACGTATACGCACTATAACGCAAACATGTTTATAGTACAATAAAATGTGTATGCGTTTTAAGCTATTTGAAGTTTAGGAGGTCCTGGACAAGCCATATTTACTAAAATACATTTAAAGTATAAGATTTTTATTATTATTTCTTTATCCTTAACTTCTTATTAGAAGTTAAGGATAAAGAAATAATAAAAGAAATCTTATACTTTAAATTTAATTTAGTAAATATAAGATGTTAGGGTCACTCTACACCTAATGGAAGTGGTCTCCTAGCTCTGGCATTTATAATCTAGAAGATAGTTTTTCAAAATCTAATTTGGTCAGTACCTATTCATTTTTAGGATTTCAGTAATGACCTAAAACTTTCAGGCCATATATAATTGTAGTCAATCTTTGTTTTGGGAAAACATATATTCATTTTGTAGGTTTTATGACCTTCCAGATTAGATTTTGGTACTACCACTACTTGAATTTATACCACTTTTAAAATTTGGTCCATAATTCACTTTAGTGACCACAAATCAACTCTATGATGCTTGTCTACTTCTTTACTAAAATGAGATCCTCACTTTCTAGACAGAGGATTGCTCCCTGAATGGGATTCTTGTGCTATGGAAAAAATGAGGTGATTGTAATGTGCCTCCTCCTTAAGGTGTGATCACACTACTAGGTGTCAAATGAGTTTCTACAAATAGTACCAAGTGAATTGCATCAAGTGAACTCAGATGATTGCTCATTCTTAGAAACATGGTGCTCCATATAAAGGTCATCCCTTCACATTTCTTGGCTCTAAAATCATCCTTTTATGGAATCAAATTCAATATTCTCATACGTTTCTTTGCTCATATGTATCTCATGGAGGTAGATGATGCATTAATACTTCACACATGATGGTCCTGGATACCTCAATTGCATGACTAGATCATTTTAGGTTGTTATTTGGAGAGATTTGGGTACAATGACATGGTAATGATATGATGATCATCAATTCACTCCTTGAGCTCCACATTTCACCTTTGAATATGATGAATCCTTCACAATTCAATTTATTTAACAAGATGAAACCTGGGTGTAAGCATGCTTATGGTACATGGACACTTCTTTTTTCTTTGATCCTCATGGAAATGGGTTTCCACCTCCGGATAGGGGATGAATCCTTGAATTAAATTTGAGTATGAGTTACATGTTCTTGATATGCATACTTCACTAAAATACTACAAATCACATTTTACGATTAATGAAACTATTCTAAAATCTAATTTTGCTTGTAACTCAAAATTTAGTACTTATTTCATTTTGAACTTAGGGCAGCTGAAGAGTTTTTCAATACCTAAAGAAATATTTAATCCTTGAATGAATGTTGATTATTCCACCTTATACATTATTCTAACATCCTTCCAATTCCTATTTTGTTTCATCCTCAGTATTTCCAAAACTCCTGGAATCATCCAGAGAAGTCGACTTTTTATCGTTTTAGCTTTCATTCTCTACACCTGAAAAGTTGGTCTTAAAAAGCGTGCTCCTGAATGATATTTTATTTCCTAAATTTTCCTAAATTTACTTATACATCTTCAATTTTCTCTCAAATCACCCTCAGATGATTTATATTTTCTCTAAAAGCTTTTGGAGGGTGTTCAATTAGCTACATAATGGCCAAGAATGGCCTTTTTAAGCCTTCGAAGGAAGTAGTCTCTCATAAAAACTAAATGAGTTGATCAATCACATCAAACACTATTCCCTACACACTGAAACACACTAAATGATATTATTAGGACTTTCCTTTGGGTCAGGGTTTATGATTTATGGTGTAGGGTTTAGGGGCTCAAGGTTCAAGGTTTAGGGTTTAGGGTTTAGTGTTTAGGGCTCATGGTTCAAGTTTCAGGGTTTAGGGTTTAGGGTTCATAGTTTAGGTTTTATGGTTTAGGGTTTAGAGTTTAGGATTTATGGCTTAGGGTTAAGGGTTGAGTGTTTAGGATTTAAGGTTTAGGGTTTAGGGTTTAGGGTTCAGGTTTTAGGTTTCATAGTTTAGTGTTTAGGATTTAGGGTTTAAGGTTTAAGGGTTTAGGGATTCAATTTTTAGAGTTTAAATTTTAGGTTTTAGGTCTCAGTGTTTAGGGTTTGGGTTTTAAAGTTTAGGGTTTAGGGCTTAGTGTTAAGGGTTTAGGGCTTATGGTTGAGGGTTTTGGGCTTAAGGTTTAGGGTTTAGGTTTTTGGGATCAGGGTTCGAGGTTTAAGGTTTAGTGTTTAGGGATCATGGTTTGGGGTTTAAGGTTTAAGGTTTAAGATTTAGGGTATAGTGTTTAGGGTTCAAGGTTTAAGGTTCAAGGTTAATGGTTTAGGGTTTAGGGTTTAGGGTTTAGGGTTAGGGTTAGGGTTTAGGGATCATGGTTTAGGGTTTAGGGTTTAGAGTTCAAATTTTAGGGTTGAAGATTTAGTGTTTAGGGTTTAGGATTTAGTGTTTAGGGCTAAAGGTTTAGGGTTTTTGGTTTAGGACTCATGGTTTAGGGTTTAGGACTTAGGGTACATGGTTTAGGGTTTATGGTTTAGGGCTCAGGAATCAGGGTGTGGGGTTCAAGGCTTCGGGTTTAGGGTTTATTATTTTGGTTTTAACATTTAGGGTTTATAGTTTGGAGTTTAGGGCTCAGGGTTTAAGGTTTAGGTCGCAGAGTTCAGGGTTTAGGATTTAGCGTTTAGGGCTCAGGGTTAATGGTTTAAGGTTTAAGGTTTAGGGTTTAGGGCTTACGACTTAGGGTTTAAGGTTTAAGATTTAGGTATTTAGGGCTTTGGGGTTTAGGGTTTAGGGGTCAGAGTTTAAGGTTTATGTTTTAGTATTTAGGGTTTGGGGTTTAGGGTTTAGGGGTCAGAGTTTAAGGTTTATGTTTTAGTTTTTAGGGTTTAGGGTTTAGGGTTTAACATTTAGGGCTCGTGGTTCATGGTTTAGGGTTAAGCGATTTAGGGCTTAAGGCTTAGGGTTTAGGGTTTAGGGTTTAGGGCTCATGGGTAAGGGCACGTAGGTTCATGGTTTAGGGTTTAGCGATTAGGAATCAGGGCTTCAAGGCTTAGGGCTTAAGGTTTAACATTTAGGGTAGTTAAGGGCTCATGGGTAAGAGCACTAGATTTAGGGTTCAAGGGTTTATTTTTGTTTAGAAAAATCAGGGTTAAATAAAGGTTTATTGGTATAAAAATTTAAGGTTTAAGGCTCCTAGCTATCTTTTAAGGGTTTAATGGTTTAGGGTGGGGGGCAGGAGTTTATATTTTTTTTAGGGTTTAGTTATTTGACCCACTAAGGCTTATTCGTTTTCAATAAAATTTAGGGTTTAAGGATTCATGGTTTAGAAGGGTTTAAGGTTTTGAGTGTAACTATTTTGAAATGTTTAGTTGGGTTTTTTTAGGGTCCACTTAGTGACCCCTTTTTAAGGTGCACTTACTCTTTGGGGTAAAAAAACCTCCTAAGGTTTATGGTTTATGAACCATGATTAGGGTAACTTACCTAAAGAATTTTAATGTTTAGGGGTTAGGGGATATTAGGGTAACTATGGCATTTATTCGAATGGAATCAAATTTTAGGGCTTAAGAGTGGGAATCAAGGTTTAGGGTACTTAATCTTGTTTGACTAGTTTCCATTGTATTCTTGCTGGATATGTTTGATCTTGGTTTAGGGTTTAGGACTTATTCTTGTGTATGGCTTGGTTTTGGTGATTCATTGTTTTTTAGGGCTTAACTTGGATCTAGGGTTATAGGGTTTAGGGTCTAAAGGGTAAAGGCTGATATTTTTTTAAGGTTTAGGGTTTATGAAATTATATGTATTTAGGATTTAGGGCTTGATAGGGATTTAAGTCTATGGTTTAGTACTAATTGTAATCTAGGGTAATTGGAAGCTTTCTGTAAGCAAGTATGTGGTGTCGATGAGAAAGAATTTCCTAGAGAGTGAAGCAGTGTTAATATGAGTGAATGGATGACCTAAGGGTCCACTACAATCCATAAATTATCTTTCAAAACTTGGGAATATGTGATTTGTTTGAGAAGATTGATAAATGCTAGAAACCCCTGTCTTGCAGGACTAACAGTGAAGTTTTGAAGTCAAAACGAGGTCAAGAAGAAACTACCTATGTACTGACTAGATTATACTATATAAAAACTATCTTCTAAACTGTGACAAATGGAGTTATGAGACTAGTTCCATAAGGTGTAGAGTGACCCTAACATCTTATATAATTACTCAAAAAATAAATTTAAAGTATTAATTTTTGGATCATGTTATTATTATTTGAAGCTGAATTTCAAAATACATGTTTATACAATTGCAGGTTTGAAGTAACGCAAGATGACTATGTGTTCATAGTAGAATCCAACTAATATGTACGTGTTGAAAGGAACGATAAAAAAGATTGTTCTAAGCCGCGATCTCATATGATAATATCACAGCACATTAGATTTGTAAAAACAAAAGAGCTAAAATACCATATATGGAAATGCATCATAATCCATAATGCTCAATACATTACAATAGAATGACTTGAATTATTCAATAAGAAAGATGTACATATAGGAGGAGGGAAGTGCAACTACTACCTAAATCAGTGGTGAAGAACTCCCACTAACTGATATTGGTAGTTAAGCTGACTCCATAAGACTAGTAAGCTAGCTCCACATAACTGAGAAGCTAACTCAACACAACTAGTAAGCTAACTCCACACAATTAGTACACCTAAGCAAGCTAACCCAATAAGTGTAGGGCTAAGACAAGTGTAAGAATTATCTTGATAAATAAATAAAATGATAAATAATAACCTACATTAACACCCTCCCGTAAGCATAGCTTAGGTGGGTCGAAAATAAGGTGGGTCCCAAAACAAGGCATGATGAGGTACCCACGTACAACAACTAGGAGAAAATTAGACACCGCAAGGTACCCAAAACCAGTAATAACAAAGTAGAGAGAAAAATCCTATTGCAAGATATACTCATAAGCTCGGCTCCAAAAACTCATACAATACTGAAGAAGTGTGGTCCACATTATGGTATGAATCCACTGCTCAATCATATAACTCAAAAACAACTGACACTGGGCTTCACCAGAATATCTCCATGCAAGGAGACAGTCAATGGAGTGATGTCAAAGTGATTCAAAAAAACACCAAACATAATTTGATCAACTGCTACAAATAGGTGTGCCACGATCCAAGAACAACCAAGGCAACAAGGCAAGGACACGAGATCCAAATAAATAGGAGTTCCATAATCCAAGAAAAGCCAAGGTAACAAGGCAAGGACACGAAACCCAAAGAAGCAGTATCAACACCACACCCTCCCATACTTCTGAATGAGTAGAGTGATACCACAAATTTGTATGAGTTGTCAAAATCAACTACTTGGACACTGACAAACTAACACTGGGCTCCACCAGAATAGCTCCCCCATAAGAGAGACTGTCAACCATGTCAAAAAAAAGTGTCAAAAATAAAGATCCAAAATATCTCAACAAACAAGAGAGATATAAATGTATACACCCATAAATACAAGAATGCAATACCCAAAATTTTAGGATGTCGGGCTCAACCAAAATTGCGTCCACAAGTGATCACAACACCCTCCCGAATTTGGCACTTTATAATTGAGTGCATGTAAATATTACAATGAGTAACAGTACCTTTTACATTTGAAATATGTGTATAAAAATTTCACCAATGTGTAGATTTTGAAAAAATACACAATTTCAAAAAAAAAGATCACCTTAATCCGAGCTACGGATCAAAAGTTATGAGCTCTACAAGGTTTTGCTATTAAAATAGTATTTTAATGTTGATCTTTTTAAAATGTACACGTGACACCCAAATGTCCAAAGGGTAAAAGAGTGCATCCACACGATACATGCTTGTGACCAAAGGATAAAAGCATTCTCCCAAAACCTAAATGTCCAGAGGGTAAATCATTGCATTCGGAGGGTACACGTTAATATCCAATGGATAAAAGAATGTAACCATACGGTACAGATCTGCGTCCAGTGGATAAAAGATTACATCAAAAACCGAAATATCTAGAGGGTAAAAGAATGCATCTAGAAGGTACACGCTTATATCTAATGGATAAAAGAATGCACCAAGAGGGTACAGATCTGTGTCCAGTGGATAAAAGACTACATCCAAAACCAAAATACCCATAGGGTAAAAGAATGTATCTGGAAGGTACACGCTTATATCCAATGGATAAAAGAATGCACCCAAAGGGTACAGATCTATGTCGAGTAGATAAAATACTGCATCCAAAACTGAAATACCCAGAGGGTACAGATCTATGTCCAGTAGATAAAATACTGCATCCAAAACCGAAATACCCAGAGGGTAAAAAAATGTATCCAGAAGGTACACACTTATATCCAATGGATAAAAGAATGCACCCAGCTTTGACTGTCTCAACACATGGTCGAGTTTACAGTCGATTCTAGGGTTTTGGCACCTTCCAAATCTAATTCTGCACTCCATTTTGCATAAAAATGCACTCTACAGAAAATTGTTAACAAATTCTGAATACATGAAAAAATAAACCCTTGCTTGCAAAGAAAAACTTACAAATGGATGTCTACATCATCTATAGCTCTGATATCATGAAAGGAATGATAACAAAATTGTTCCAAGACACGATCTTAGATGATAATAGCACACCACATTAGATTCGTAAAAAATAGAAGAGCTAAAATACGATATATGGAAATCCATCATAATCCATAATGCTCAATACATTACAATAGAATGACTGAAATTATTCAATAAGAAAGATGTACATATAAGAGGAGGGAAGTGCAACTACTACATAAATCAGTGGTGAAGAACTCCCACTAACTACAACTGGTAGTTAAGTTAACTCTAAAAGACTAGTAAGCTAACTCCACATAACTGAGAAGCTAACTCAACACAACTAGTAAGCTAACTCCACACAACTAGTACACCTAAGAAAGCGAACCCAACAAGTGTAGGGCTAACACAAGTGTAAGAATTATCCTGATAAATAAATAAAAGGAGAAATAATAACCTACACTAACAACCGGCATCATTTACCTATGCGTGGAAGTTTTTATTTATAATGCAGGATTAGATCTAACCTTTGATTAAGGTGTTCTAATGGTTGCAATTACATAGTTATGGTGCCCTAAGTTTGTATATGCTTATATAAGCTAGAAAAATAGGGTTAGAAGGTAATAAGGAATAATTATAACAAGGAATTCTTAGAGAGAGCTGAGATAAGCTTGTGAAAGGAAAAGTATTGTACATCGTGTAAGGTGTGGATAATTGCAGATCTTCAATTATATATCGTCTAGAATAATATATTGGTCATTTCTTGGTATACTTAGCCTGCACTGTGTCGACCGCATTATATCTGGTGTCATCTTTTTGTTGTGTATTTTATCTTCTAGTTAAATTCTGTGTTTATTATTTGTATGCTTAAATATGATATAGATCTGTAAAACATTGTTATATGGTTTAACCCTAAAAACTAGCATTAGAACTTTGCTTAAGGGTTTTATGTGTTGACAGGATTTACTCACATAGGGTTTTATGATTGATTGGGAGCACAAAAATCACAGAAGATAATAAATATAAAGTGGAGAAATTTGACGGTCATAATTATCAGCTATGGAAGATGCAGGTGGAATATTATCTGTATCAGAGATATTTATATTTACTATTGGATGAGAAATCAAGGCCTATAAAGATGATTGATGAAGAATGGAAAATTTTTGACAGAAAGGATCTGGGATCTATAAGATTGAGCATGAAAGCATTTGTATCTTCTAATATTACTGAAGCAGCAACCATGGTAGATTTGATGAAATCTTTAGCTAATTTATACGAAAAACCAAGTGCTTCAAATAAATTTTATTTGATGAAAAAATTATTTAATTCTAAAATGCAAGAAGGTGGATCTGTATCAAATCATTTGAATAATTTACGTTCTATTATTAATCAATTAAAATTGATTAATATTCCGTTTGATGATGAAGTGAAAACACATTTATTCTTATGCTCTTTGCTAGATAGTTGGGATAATTTGGTAATAGTTGTTAGTAATGCATCGTCTACTTATAATATTTTAAATTTTGATGATGTGGTTAGTATAATTCTCAATAGAGAAATACACATGAAAAGTACAGGAGAATCATCATCTAGAAATTCTTTGAATATGGAAAGTAGGGGAAGATCAAAGGAGAGATCCAAGAGCAAGAAGAATGGGAATCCAAAGTCAAGGAATGGTAGATCTAGATCCAGAGTCAGAGATATAATTTGTTGGAATTGTAGAAAGAAAGGACATGCAAAGAAGGAGTGTTGGTTCAAGGAAAATAAAGATAATCTACCAGATAAATGTAAAGAAAAAGGTAAAGAGGCAAACATTGCAAGTGAGGTAATTAAATATGCCCTTATTCTCTCCTTGGATAATAAAGTAGACTCATGGTTTTTAGATTTTGGAGCTTCTTTACATGCTACTCCTAATAAGGGTTATTTCAGAAATTATGTTTAGGGTAGTTTTAGACATGTTTATTTAAGAGATGATGAACCATGCAATATTACTGGTAAAGGTAAAGTTCATCTTAAATTAAAGAATGGAAATACATGGGTATTGAAAGATGTGAGGCATGTGCCAAGCCTTAAGAGAAATCTAATTTATATAGGGCAACTATGTGAATCTGAATGCATGGTAGCATTCACAGCTGATTCCTGAAAATTTACCAAGGGAGCCCTTGTTGTGTAAAGAGGCAAGAAGGTAGGAACATTGCATTTGTCTACCTATGTTACTAATTCCTTTTTTATGTTATCTACTTCAGATTCAGATGCAAGCATATGGCATAACCGGCTAGGCCATTTGAGTGAAAAAGTAATGCATATCTTAAAGGTAAATGGTAAGTTATCATATTTGAAATATTTAGATCTTGATTTTTGTGAGCATTGTATATTTGGAAAGCGAAAGGCAATGAGATTTCTCAAGGTTGGGGCAAAAAATAAAGAACAAAAATTGGATCTTGTACACTCAGATGTGTGGGGACCATCCTAGGTAGCTTTTCATGGTGGATCCCAATATTATGTGACTTTCATTAATGATGCCACAAGAATGGTATGGGTTTATTGTATTAAACATAAATTTGATGTTTTTAAGACTTTTAAAATATGGAAAAACCTTGTGGAAAATGAATCAAATTCAAAGTTAAAATTCCTTAAATCTGGCAATGGTGGTGAGTATTGCAGTAAGGATTTCAATGATTATTGTTCAGTAAATGGAATACATAGAGAAAGAACGGTTCCTAGAACACCACAAGAGAATGGTGTTGCTGAAAGAATGAACAAGACAATCATGGAACATGCAAAAAGCATGAGGATACATGTTGGATTACCTTTGCAATTTTGGGAAGAAGCAGTAGACACAACGGTTTATTTAATTAATTGTGGCCTTTAGGTGCACTAGATGTTGAAATACTAGAAGAATATTGGATTAGAAAATAGGTAGATCTTTCTTTTCTTAGATTATTTGGTTCAGAAGCTTTTGTGCATGTTGATAAAGAAAATAGAAAGAAGTTTTATGCTAAATCAAAGATATGTAATTTTATTGGTTATGGCTCTGGTGATTTTGGATTCTAATTTTGGGATTTAGAAGATTCTAAGATTGTTAGGAGTCATGACATTGAATGGAGTGAAAATAGAATGTACAAGGATCAGGTTTTGGTACCCAAAGATGAACCAGTTGAAAATTTTGTCGATGAAAATGCATTCTTGGATTTAAAAGTGATACTTACATGTCTACACAGTAACCAGTGTTAGTTGACACCAGACTAACATCGGTCACTTGAACTGGCATTGGTTACAGAGGATCCAAACTGAGATCAGTTAGCTGAACCACCATCGGCTGGAGGTGACTAGCGTCGGTCACTATCAAAAATTGATACACATGTGCAACAGACACGGATTGAGCCTCTGGCACCCCAAATCTCATTGAGATGGTCACAAAGGGTAAGTAGACCTCTAGAAATATTTTCACCTTCCTTATCTTATTTATTACTGATTGATAGTGGTGAACTAGAAATATTTGAAGAATCAATGTAGTTGGATACCCAAAAGAAGTGGGAACATGCTATGGATGAGGAGATGGACTCCTTGAAATAGAACCTGACTTGGGATTTAGTCAAGTTGTCAGTAGGTAAGAGAACACTGTAGAATAAATGGGTTTACAGGATTAATGAAGAAGAGGGTGGACAGAAACGATATAAGGCAAGCATTGTGGTAAAAGGATTTGCATAGAAAGTAGGTATTAATTTTGGTGAGATTTTTTCTCATGTAGTTAAAATGAATTCCATTCGCACTGTTATAAGTTTGGTTGCAGTAGAATATCTGTATTTAGAACAACTTGATGTTAAGACGACTTTCTCTCATGGTGATTTGGAGGAATATATTTATATGCAACAGCCACTTGGGTATGAAGTTAAGGTAAGGAGAAACTTGTGTACAGGTTGAAAAAGAACTTGTATGGGATAAAACAAGATCTAATGCAATGGTATATGAGGTTTTATAGTTTCATGCATGAGCATGGTTATATGAGATGTGAATCTAACCATTTTATTTATTTCAAGAAGCTTGAAAATGGGATCTATATTATTTTGCTACCATATGTGGATGATATGCTTATTGCAGGATATAGTCTACAGGACATTGGTGAGCTTAAAGAAAATTTAGCTCACACATTTGTAATGAAGGATTTGGGAGCTACAAAGAAAATCCTTGGCATGTAAATTCACAAAGACATGAAGAACATGAAATTGTATTTGTCTCAGGAGGATTATATCAATAAGGTGTTGGAAAGGTTTAATATGCAGAATTCAAAACCTATTAGTACACCTATGGTTGGACACTTCAAATTGAACAAAGATCAGTTTCCTATATCACATGAGGAGGTCAATTACATGGCATGAGATCCATATGCTTCAATAGTTGAAATCTTATGTATGTTTTGGTTTGTACCAGACTAGACATTACACACATAATGGGAGTTGTGGGAAAATTTATGGCCTATCCAGGTAAAGAGCATTGGAAAGCAATCCAATGGATTCTCAAGTATTTGAGAGGGACATCTGGCATGTAGTTATGATATGGAGGTTCAGATACTTCTTTATGTGGCTATGTTTATTTAGATATGGATGGAGATTTAGATGGCAAGAGGAGCACCACTTGATATGTTTTCACAGTAGGTGGGATGAAAGTTAGTTAGATTTCAAGATTACAAAAGGTTTTGGTCTTGTCTACTACAGAGATCGAGTATGTTACAGCTACAGAGGCTAGCAAAGGGATGACATGGATGAAAAATTTCATGGAAGATTTGAGAAGGGAGCAAGAGAATTGCAGATTGTACAGTGACAGTCAAAGTGTGATTCATCTGGTAAAGAACAAAACACATTCAGTTGATATATCACTTCATACAACAGATTTTGGAGGATGGGAAGCTGAAGTTGGAGAAAATTCATACGAATGAGAACCCTGCGGATATACTAACAAAGCCACTAGAAAAGTAGAAGTTGGAGCTTCACTAGACTTTTGTTTGTCTTCAAGTTTTAGCCTTGAAGAGGGAGAAACAAGATAAGGAAAAGGATCCAATGATGAATTTTTATGGCACAGTGCAACAATTTATCTCCAAGTGGGAGATTATTGAGTTATGGATCTAAATTTCTTCACAAATAACATGTTTTACAACTTTCAGGTTTACAGGGTAACCAACATCAGTTAGTTGACCAACGTCGATCACTTCGTAGACCAACCAGCATCGGTTACCTATGCGTGGAATTTTTTATTTATAACACAGGATTAGATCAAACCTTTGATTAAAAGGTAATCTAATGGTTGTAATTACATAGGTATGGTTCCCTAAGTTTGTATGTGCTTATATAAGCTAGAAAAATATGGTTAGAAGGTAATAAGGAAGAATTGTAACAAGGAATTCTTGGAGAGATCTGAGATAAGATTGTGAGAGGAAAAGTATTGTACATCGTGTAAGGTGTGGAATATTGCATATATTCAATTATATATCCTCTGGAATAATATATTGGCCATTTCTTGGTGGACGTAGCCCACACTAGGTGAACCACGTTATATATGGTGTTAACTTTCTCTTGTGTATTTTATCTTCTGATAAAATTATGTGTTTACTGTTTGTATGTTTTAATCTTATATAGATATGTATAACACGGTTATATCATTTAACCCCAATATCGATTCCTTGCTCTCTTCATACATGACTTAAATTCCTTTATCAGGGAGTTGTCTATGATGTCCTATCGGATCCATCACCTTTCACATATTATAATTCTATTGAACATTCTGCATATACCCCTAGCTCTTCTGCATCTAGTCAATATTTCTCAAAATATGGTCTTGGTTATAAGTATTTGCTTCGTTATGGTTTCTCTGGTAATGGTATAGACCTGCATGGTCAAGGAGTCATAGAACCATGGGCTCTCCCCACTCAATCAGCCAAGCTTGGCCTAGGATATCATCTTCCCTCTACATGTTTTTCAGAGACTCATATGGTTCTGCATAATTTTTCAATTCCTCTCGTATATCCAGAACTCATTAGTAACTCTACTTCTTTTACTTGGCCTAGTTTGGACACTTTTTCTACTAATGGTTCTCTTCTACAATACATGGGGGTTTACGATCACCTCCCATCTTTCCATCACAAGAGACACTCTCCATCACTTCTTAATGCTATCATCTACTTTGGAGAATCCAATACGCCTACTGCAAATTTTGATGCTCCAAACACCATTCCTACTGACCCATACATAGAGGAATAGTCAGCTCTTCTAAATGAAAATACTATTCAATATAACATTGGCACTGCTACCAATCCACAAATGGTTTTCTTATCCGCTTCTCTTACACCTCCTGAGCAAGATGATATTCAAAAATTTCATGAATTTTTTAGACATCTTTACATGGGAATATAGTGATATGTCTGGTATTGATCCATTTGTAGTCGTTCATAACATCATCCTTCACCCCAGTGAAAAACCTGTTCAACAAAAAATTCACAAAATGCATCCAAAGGATACACTCCTAGTCAAAGAAAAAATACGACTATTAGATGTTAGATGTATTCATGATGTGGATTGTACAAAGTGCGTGTCTAATATTGTGTCAGTTATGAAACCAGATGGTAAGGTTCCTTGTTACACCAATTTTCCTAATCTCAATAATTCTTGTCTGATGGATAGTTTCCCATAACTGCACATTTATGCCATTATTGATTCCACTGTTGGATACGATATCAATTCTTTTATAGATGGCTTTGTTGGTTATAATCAATCCAGCAGATCAAGAAAAAAATTCCTTTACTATGCCTTAGGGGACATTTTCTTACACTATCATGCCCTTTGGCCTTAAAAACACTGGGGCCACTTACCAAAATGAAATTCATGATTATATTCATAAGATCCTTGAAGATCATGTTGATGATATACTTACTAAATCACAACATCATTCTACAAATTCTCAAGATCTTTGCACACTCTTTAAACATTTATGACATTATAAAGTACACAAAAATCCAAAGAAGTGTGTTTTTGGAGTTACATCTGGCATGCTCCTTGGGTGCATTATCTCGCAATGTGGAATAAATACTAATAAAATCAATGTTATTATTGACATGTCTCCACCTCATAATTTGCATCAGTTACACTCTCTACAAGGAAATATCTAGGCCATTCTCCATTTTATTGTGTAACTTTCTCACAAAATTCCAACCATTCACACACTTGATGGGAAAAAATACTAATTTTTTCTGGTATGACCATTGTCAAAGAGCATTCGATGCTATAAAAGCATACCTCTTAAATCCACATGTTCTAGTACCTCCCATGGATGAGTGACCTTTCTTATTATCATTTCCACCACATGGCGTGCTTTAGGATCACTTTTCATGCAACACAATGAACGTGAGATGGTTGTCTATTACATTAGTTGGAATTTACACTCTTATGAATATAATTATAGTTAGATCAAGAAGTTATGACTTGGCCTCATCTTCGTGGTAGACAAATTTTGTCACTACCTTCTTAACAATAAGGTTCATATCGTCACCAAGGTAGATCCTCTACAATACCTCTTTTCTCACACACATCTCTTGGGGCATCTTGCACGATGGTTCATGCTACTTATAGAGTTTGACTTCAAATTCATTCCCTAAAAATAAATCAAAGGCCAAGTCGTTGTTTATTAACTAGCCAAGGCCCCTATACCTGGTACATCACCTATTTTTTATTATTTTCGAGAAGATTTCACTACTTACACCATTGACACCGACACTTAAACCATGTATTTCGATGGGTCTCATTTCCACTTTGGCACTGGGGCAACATAGTATTCATTATTCCACATGGTCATCACCTCCCCTTAGCATACCATTTAGGATTTTCATACACCAATAACATCGTTGAGTATGAAGCCCTCATCCTTGGTCTCACCATTGCTCGAAATCTCCTTATTCAAAATATTCACATACATGGTGATTTACAACTCATTATTAATCAAGTAAATGACATGTATCATACAAAAGAGGAACATCTAGTACCATATAATAATCTTGTCAATGCCCTTTTAGCTACGTTTGAGTCTTACTCTCTCACTGACATCCCCTGTAAAGATAATCATCATGCAAATGTTATGGCTAGTGTGGTATCACTTATCCCTTAGGATATCACCAATTAACAATACACATTCATCTCTGAAACTTGTGACAACCCTCTACTGATCATTCACCTCTCAAAGCTTGTGCCATCACACACAATAGTGACCATTTTGAATGCTTCGCTCTAATGTACAAATTTATTTATTGAAAAACTATTCCCAGTGACCTCCAACCTCATGAGGCTCGTCGCTTGCAACGTGAAGCCATGCGATATGTCATGATTGGTGAAAATTTATATAAACGATCATTTGATGACTATTTTCTACAATGTCTAGGACTCGCGAATATCCCAACCATTATATCTTAGGTACACTATAGTCTATGCAGTGGCCACTTATCCAGTAAGGTTATGTCACTCCAGCTCCTACATCAAGGATACTATTGGTCTACCATGGAACAAGATTACCTAGAATATGCTAATCATTGTGATAAATGCTAAAAACATGGAAATATCCACCATGCACCTATATATGAACTTCATTTGATTGCTCCATCATTTCTTTCTCTTTATGGGGTTTTGATATTATTGGCATAATAAATCTCAAATCGGCTGATGGCCATAAGTATATTATAGTTGCTACAGAATATTTTACCAAATGGGTTGAAGCAGCACCACTACAAACTATAACTGGTCTTTATATTTGTTGTTTCATCACCACTCACATCATTACATGCTTTAGCATTCTCCTTGCTATTATCACCGACAATGGATATTCTTTCAAAAATAAGGATGTTAAAAGGATCTGCATAAAATTCAAAATTAAACAATAATTTTCTACTCCTTATTACCCATAAGGTAATGGCCAAGCAGAGGCCACCAATAAAAGCATTGTTAAAATCTTACATAAGACTGTTGATACTAGCGGTGATGATTGGAATAGTAAAATATTGTATGCTCTTTGGGCTTACCACACTAGTGTGCGTATACATACACATACCAATGATACACCATTCTCCCTAGTTTACAGTACTGAGGCCATCATTCCATTGGAGCTAGAAATACCATCATTATGGGTCTCCCTCAAAGGCATCATAGAGGATAATGAATATCGTGAAAACCGCCTACATGATATCAAAATTCTTGACTATCGCCAAGTTCAAGTTCTTGAGCATCTTCAAGTATATCAATCTCGCATCGCCAAAACATATAATCGCAAAACTCATCCTCATGAGTTCAATGTGGGTGATCTCGTGTTAAAAGAAAATAAGAAAAAGACATGCCAAATCTCCTTAAAAGGGAAAATTCAAACCTAACTGGCTCGGTCCTTATGTTATCATAGATAGGCTTAGGGGTAGTGTATATCACCTTTTCATTCTCCTAAGTAAGCCACTTAAGAACCTACTTAACATAATACATATTAAATGATATTAAACATAAAATCACATTCATCACATTATGACGCACTCTAGTTTGACGGTTCATACTTGGTTGTAGAGGTTCTAAATCCTAAATGAACCTCACCACATTCACAATTCTCGCACTCTAAACTTCATTGATTTATCTTTCTAGCCCACCATTTCAAACCATTTCTGGATGACGCACTCTTGTTTTATGGTTCATTCTTAAATGTTGAGGGTTATTTTATAAATGAACCTCATCTCATACACATCCACTCGGGGGGCATGTTGCTTCTACCACATTCACTTTGCATATCATTCCATCTCACTCATTCACAACATATTGCATATCTTGGTTGTTATTCTTGCTTGCTTATACTTACATATGCACTTTGTTTCCTATGTTAGCTAGATATCTAGTGTTTCATTGTGTTTATCATATACACACACACGTTCACTTGTTCTCTAGTTGTGAATGCAAAATTTATACAAATATTTATACCCAACATGGATGCTTGGCACTATACCTCTTATCAGTCCCACTAAGGCTCTTAGGGGCATAAAATTTCTTACACACTCTATGTGATATTGTTTCATTTTATACAACTTCCTATTTTTACTAGCACACTACACTATCAATATATACATGAATTGCCATATTTTTATCTTTTTAACATGATAATGGGTGCTTTATGTGCATCATTTTCCTTGTAGGAACTATTTACCACCATGGTTGTTTGTTACTCTCTATTTGCCATTGTTTTTTATTGTATTACATTGTTTGTGGGCTTTTCCCTATGTCTTTCTTGATCATTTCGTGTATGTTTTTGCCAGCTTTGGCCCTAATTGTATTGCGACATTGTGAGTGATGTCTCATACTTGAAACACAATTTTCATGGTCTACATTGTCTTCTTTCTTGCTAGATTACACATTGTCTTTTATATGTGTTTTTGTCTTGATTTCATTAACACATTTTTCTAGCCACACTTGTTTCCATGTGCCTTGGTTTTTACCAAGCACATTCCCTCCCCTTGCAAGGTATCAATTTCAGATCAACATTCGGTCCTCTCCTTTTGGCTGCATACTCTTAGTGACATTGTATGCACCCCAAACAAAGGGGCATACATTGGGTGAATCAGTCACCCCTTACAGTAGATCATAGCTTCAATGCAGACCTACACAATATAGGAACCTAACAGAGTTACAGTTATAGAATTTCCTAGATTCTGACTTGGGTCCTCAGTTCAACACAAACACTAGTGCCCAGATATAGACACTAGCGCTTGGTTGCTCCTGACCTTTCCTAGGTGCCTATGACCAAGGGGCAATTACAGTCACTTTCTCATATCAGCGTAGTTTTCAACATGTCATAAAACAATTTTCAAAGTATAGGTACAATCCTCCATCAATTAAAATGCATTATGTCCTTTTTATACTTTGATCAAACTAGATTGAACACGGAACAAATCAGGATCACACTATCTACTGTGGTGTATAAGTTTAGGAAATAGATAGGGATGGAGTCTAACACTATACCTTTCTTCCCAAGACTCTTCTTTCGTGGCGTGAGATCACCCAAAAAACTCATACTTGGCATGAGATCACCCAAAAAACACATAATTGGCATGATATTTCCCTAAAAACCCTCTCTTAGCAAGAGATATCCCAAAAACCCACTCTTTTATAGAATTTCAGGACACTTGCTATCCTTTAATCTCATCATGAATCAAGTACACATGTTCCTTTTACTACTTTTTCACATTTTTACATGCTTTTACAAAGTTTTCATAACATGTGACTTTGAAAACTCTTTTGCTCTTCTTTTGCAAGTCCGTCCTTGATACGCAACAAGAAGCAGCCCCACATCAACAAGTGTAATCAATAAAAACAACATGTATAACATGACACAACACATACGCTTCACCCCTAGTGTCATTTCCTCTTCTTTAGCTTCCAAGTTGTTGGTGCTTAATCCATTTCCTTTGATTGAGCTAGTATTTTTCATATATTTCCCATATATTTAACTAGTTATGTGTGTTTCTTATGGTTCCTCACGCTTTAAATATTTGTCTGAGTCAAGGAGAAGCCTCAATTTGATGAATCTCGTGCCTTAGCAAGATAAATGAGAATATTTAGTTGAAATGTCGGGGGATCGATTTGGTAAACTGGTTAATGAAAGAAAAAGCTTCAGACTTGCTGGATGGTCAAAATATGTTTGTATCTTTCAATAGGAGCTTGCAATTAGCACAAAATGGTCCTAGCTACTCCTAGAATCTGAATCTATGAAGGCTCAAGAGCATGCAACCTGACCACAAAGGAAAGAGCTGCAAGAATGGTTGAAATTTTCATTTAAGATGGACTTCGCCATTTAAACAAGCAAAAGACGTCCATACGGTCGTTAATTTCGGCACTAACAATACGTCAGACATGTGGCGGAAAATCAATGACTCATACAGATGACACGTCGTAGGATTATGGTTTTCCTCAAATAAATTGGGCTCCACGAACCTCAAGTCCCAGAAATGGGCCACAATGAATAATCTTTTGGGTCCGGATCTCACAGGGTCAAGGTCAAAGAAATGTGACAGATTTTGAAGGTGACAAGTGGTAGAATATCAATGGTCAAAAATAGCGCACATGTCGTAATTTTGGCTTTCTTTAATGCAATGAACCCTGGTGGACTTCAATTCTGCAAATGGAAAAAAAATTATAAAGGCTTTGGGTCCGGAAAGTCAGCGAGGTTAAATGTAAGATACATGGAAAACATTTTAAGCCAAAGTTTTCAAAGTCCTAGAAACTAGAAAGGTTGCGACGCAAAGGACGAGCCAATCAAAATCAAGCACGAATGAAGGAATATTGAGAGACCCAAGGAACATGGATCTTTTCTATTGGCTCATGTATCACAGTTGTCAGTCAAGAGCTTCAAAAGTTTTGACATTACGAAAGGCGTGGGACTTTCTTATTGGTCAATTTTTCACAACACGTAAAAAAAGATAAAATAAAGACTAACATTACAAAGTACGTGGAGCTTTCTCATTAGCTCACACTTCACAATTATCAGATGAGGCTATCATGGGTCTGATAATGCATAAAGGTGTGGATCTTCCTCATTGGTTGATATTTCATGGATATCAAAGGAATAAATCAAAAGGACTAACATGCGAAGTGTGTGGAGTTTTTCTATTGGCTCACACTTCATAGTGGTCAACTAGGGGCTGGTTAAAAGGTAAATTGTGAAGAAATGTGGAGCATTCTCCTTGGCTCACATTTCTAAAGGACTGACAAGGTCTAAGGAAAAACTAGAAATGTGAAGGAACATGGAAAAGTCTTGTTGGCCCGTATTTCTTAATACGACAGAAATTTCATAAAGCCAAAGGAAAATGAAGGGAAAGCAAGGAAGAAAAATCCTGAACCCCGAGCCAATGAAAGGTAGACACGTGAAAAAAGGTGAAGTAAGCACATGTTGGTAGAGGAAAATCCTCAAACTAATCAGAGGTTGCCACATGTCAAAATTCATATGCATCCCAATAGGAAAACATTCAAATGGACATATCTTTCGATTCTTGACTTTAAATCTAACAAAATTTATATCAATGGAAATTTCTTCTCAAGCTCTTCATTTTGACAACATCAAAATCATATTTTTGATGGAATTTTGAGGGAGAAAAATGGAAAATATGGATTATGTCATTAATGTGTAGATCTAAATGCTAAACCACTCAGAATCTGATATTATTTAGCTTCTTTCCTTCTTCTACAAGAAACAATACATTAGGGGATGAGTTTAACAGGGTGCCCATGATGTATTTCAAATTTTAATGCATGATTGACAGTGGTTGAAGTTTGAAAATCCATATTACAGGGAAAATATAGATCTTTATTAATGACAACATCAAATCTGATCTCTTCCCTCTCTTTTCTCTCTTTCTACTATATATTGTAACAATCTGCCATATTGTGCGAGGAGGTGGATTGGGGGTAGTTTTTGAATTTTTGATTAAAAGTTTTAGGTTCTAGTTTCTAGTTTCTTGCAAAACATTTGTATGTGTTTAGTTCTGTAAGGAATAGATAAGGTGTTTTTGCGTTGTACATCCATTAACAGGTTTTGAGGGCATTTTTTTGTGTCCCCTAGCCAAAACCTACATGAATGAGATTTTGACTATTTTGACAAAGCTATACTTTCTCGTTTCTCATGCTTTGAATGAATGAAAGAGGCAATATAGTTCCATTGATGTCTTGCATTTGCTTTAATTTGTTAAGTACCCAAATGTCTTCTTTAGTTGTTGTATTCTTCTAGTTACTATGAGCATTGAAGAATAGTGTATATTGCAAACACCAATTTTTTGTATTGTTCCTCCCCTTCCCCCCACATTTTCTCTCTTTCATCAAGCTTGCCCATTCAAATTCTTTTTCACTCCTAAATTCAATTTATTATATTTCCCACAAAAAATACATATCCAATTAATCAATGTTAATTGATTAATTAATCCCTTTTAAATCCTTAATCCTCATTACATGCTAAATATGCTCCATGTCAATCCACTTGTGAATTTAATATTCACATTTAATCCATGTCACTCCATTGGTGAATTTAATATTCGAATTTAATCCATGTCACTCCATTGGTGAATTTAATATTCGAAGTTAATCCATATTCATCCACTTATGAATTTAATATTCGAATTTCATCCATATTCATCCACTTATGAATTTTATATTTAAATTTAATCCATATCCCGCCACTTGAGAATTTAATATTCAAATTTAATCCATGAAAATCCACTTAGGATTTTAATATTTGAATCTAATCCTCCACTCACCTGATTAGGTTTACTTTTATGAATCATTACTACCCAAAAACCCCTAATCAATCTCACCCTTAGCCTATAAATAAGAACCTTCCCTCCCTCTTTTGAACAAAATTGAAATCGTATCAAAACTCTTGTGCTCTTATTACACCAAACATTCCCCCCATATCATCCTAATGTCCGCGTGATCCCCCTTCTAACTATCCAATCCATTATCCCCACATCTTTGGTGTAGAGTCTAAATCAACTATTTTCTACAAGTCTTGAGTCACCATCAACCCTTGTCAAGTTTGGTTTATGGTGTTGTCATTTAGATCAGATTTGTGTTTCCTTGCTTTGTCTGCATTTAAGTATTTTGTTACTTCATATTTACTATATATATATATATATTCCAGATCCATTATCAGATTTCACTATTATATTATCTACAATAGGGCTGACATCTATCCTAGAAATCTCATGTGTAACACCCGCTAAAAAAACCCACTTAGGACCCAAGAAACAACCTAGGATTAGTTAGGAAAAATTATGGAATAATTTTTTTTTGTTTAAAAGAGTCTACAACCAGGTTACAAGGCAACAGATGTCACTAACAAGTTCCAGAACCATTCAAATCCACTAGAACATAATTTTCTTTTATTGACAATTATTAAAGGTCATAAGGTCCAAAATCTAGGGTTAGAAGGTTCAATTAGGTTCAGAGGGTAAATCATCACCATACCCACTCTCTAACAAGCTTAAAGTTTCAACTTGATTTTTCTCACACTTAATGCATTCAAAAATTCCCTAAATCATTTCCATTAGATAGGAAATTTCCTCACCTTTCCATTGATATAAATAAGTCCTCCTAACTCCTCATATTTCTCAAGTTATGGGCCGGTGGGCCTTGGGGTGAAAATTTTCCCCAAGAGCGGGCCTGCGGGCCTAGGGGTGAAAATTTTCCCAAAGGGCGGGTTGGTGGGCCGCGGGGATACTTTTGGGTCATTTCACATGTAGGGTGAAAAACAAAATTTTCACTTGCACACCCATGGGTCTGCAAGTCCACAAGGGACACGTGGCGCTTCTCAAACCAACGCGGGGAGAGCGGGGCGGCGGGAGACGTTTGGGAAAGTTTCCCGCGCGGGGAAAAAAGCCAACATGGCACCCGCAAGTCCACAAGCCACAAGGGACATGTGGCATCACCTAAGCCAACATAGGGAAAGTGGGGCGGCGGGGAGAAAATTTGTTTAACGCCCTGAAGGGCTAAGAGGATAACAAGGACTCGTGCCTCCGCCGACACCTCGCGATGCCACGTGGTAGTTCCGGATTGGCTGAAGGGGCGGCAGGGAAAACATGGAAAATTTTCCCTAAATTTTCTGAAGCACAAAAAGGAAAAAGGGAC
Source organism: Taxus chinensis (assembly GCA_019776745.2). Taxonomy (NCBI): domain Eukaryota; kingdom Viridiplantae; phylum Streptophyta; class Pinopsida; order Cupressales; family Taxaceae; genus Taxus; species Taxus chinensis. The sequence goes on from CM034146.1 coordinate 694,039,676, forward strand.
TCATTCCACTGCTAATGCCTCATGATGCCACGTGGCATCACCTGATTGGTGTGCGGGTAGGCGGGGAAAATTTGGAAAATTTTCCCAAAAATTTTTGGGAGCGCTAAGTAAAAAGGAGATCCGTCCCACCGCTGACACCTCATGATGCCACGTGGCAGCATCTGATTGGCTATGGGCCGGTGGGGAAAATTTGGAAAAAATTTCCAAAAATTTTCCTATGCTCTAAGGGAAAAATTCGGGCCCGCAGGCCCGCCAAGGAAATTTTTCCCAAGTTTTTTTTACGCCAAGTGAAGGAAAAACTTCAGAGGGCCATAAATTTTGATAGAGAGCTCGGTTTTGGAAAAACAAGGACTTTCTGGAAGGCTCTCGACGTCCTCTTTGTACATAGATCATTAATTTTTTATTTTGATCAAATTTAAGGGGTCAATTTTAAGAAAACGGCCTGCAGGATTTTACAGTGTGAACTGGTAAATTTTAACTTGTGAGATTTATTCAATTTGATCTTCTTCCTCTCTCAACATGTCAATTAGACATGGGGAAATGTTATTATATGGATTTAAATAAGGATTCAAGATTCATTTTGTCTAATAGATTTGCAATTTGAACATTTTCACTTCTTGACAGCAAAATGACTGCAAAACGGTTTGAGCCCGATTTTGCCAAGTTTTGAAATATTTCCTCTAAGTGTTTTTGTCTAATTTAGTTCATTTAGGGCCTACTACTTCAATTTAATCAATTAATTTGTTATTTTATTGTTGTAAGTTTGAACTGTGCATTTTTTGTTTTGATAATTGTCAGTTTCAAATTACAAAAAACAGGGATCAAATTTTAATGGTTTTATTTGCCACTTTCTTCTTCCAAGTATTTAGAATATGTTCCAATTCCAATCTAACACATTAGTTGATTTAATTCCATCCATTCAAAAGCCAAAATACAATTCTGATTTCCAACTTTACACATTTTCAAGAGATAGAGTTCTGCATTTTCCTTCATACGCATTTACTTCATTCAACAAAGATTTCAAAATACATTGAAATGATCAGATTCAATACAACAATGCAATTGAAAAAGGTAATCCAATCCTTTATTGATTCCAAAATGCAACATTACAATCCTTTCTTCTTTTATTCCTTCCAAAACATATATTATATACAGAATAGAATAATACATTTTCTTCTCACGTGTTTCACTTTACCACTTTTCAAACAGGGATTTCATAGTGAATGCTAAACACAGATTTCCAATGGAATAACAACATATGGACAAGACAAAACCACTTCCATTAATTTAAAATAACTCTTACAACTTTCTTTCCATTTGGTTTCAAAATGCAACATAAAAAAACACGTATCTTTCTTTCACATTCTTTCCAAAACAAAAAACAGAGTATAACTCTTTTACATTTCAATATACAACTTGTAATCAGTACAACATCTTCCCAATACGAACATTTACAAGTTCATCCACTTCAAGTGGGAAATGTTACAATGAGATTTCATTCCACAAGGGATTGTCAAACTATCTTTTCTCAGCTCCAGAACAGAAACATGCATTCTTCACATTCTTCCAATTTGATCACAACAAGAGCAGGGGAAAGGCAATGCTCTCCACCCAACCAAGACATCCAATGAAGAGGAGAATCCATCCTTCTTCATTGGCCCCCGAGCCCCAACCACAATGCAATAAAATATGTGATCCAATCTCATGGAAACAACAGGCTTCCACAAACATACAAGCAAGTATTTTCACAAGAAACACAGTCCCAAACAGAATGTAGTTTACAACTACATTAAAACATGACAAACAATACAAAGGCTTCATCAATCAAGCCAAAGGAGCAAGAAGCTATGGGGGATGTTACTTATGCCTCCCAAAGGGGAAAATGGGTATCACCACCTGAGGACAACCCACCAATATATATATATATATATATATATATATATATATATATATATATATATATATATATATATATATATATATATATATATATATATATATATATATATATATATATATATATATATGAATATCATTTCAAAACCCTGTCATGCCCTTATGCCTCCCCCAAGTACCCCTTATTCCTCACATTTTCTTATGTCTCCCCAACCTCTTATGGCACCCCATAATGAGTAAAGAAATGCAAGCTATTTCTTTGTAAGGTGGAACCCAAATCCCAACTCCCTCCACCCTTATACCTCCCTAAAACCACTTGTGCCTCCCACAAAATAACCCCATAGTCTTCTCCTACACCATTCCTAGGCCATCTACCCAACAACCCACAAATACACCAAAACATTCACACAAGAACATTTACATATATACAAGAAGAGCATTTCAAGAGCCAAGCTCCTACCTCTCCATGATGGAGTTGTTCCAAGTTCCAAAACAACAAGCTTTATCCCAATGCAAGCAATCCAAAACAGCCAAGCACAAGCATGCAACAATCTTCCAAAAACTTCTCCAAGCAAGAGCTCCCAAAACAACAAGAAAAATTCACCCAAAATGAAGTCTCCAAAAGTGAAGCAACCCAAAACAAGGCAAAAATTCAAATTTTATAGAAGAGGGAAGAGAAGAGGATGAGGTGGATCCATGTAGGATGCCACATCACACATCCTCAACCCCAACCCCAAAAATTCAACTTCATTCTCCAATGCATAATAAATAAGTGGGTGAATAATATGACAGATTTACTTACACACTCAAACAAGCCCATACCCCATAAGGACTGAAATTAAATTATGTAAGAAAAGTGCAATTACAACATTCAACTTGACTTGTAAAAAATGCATAAAAAAGGTCTAAATCTAACCCTCCAACCATAGGCAAGGTTGGTATGTAAATTTAAGAGGTATGGGACAAGTTTAACTTGTCCCACAAGCCTCCAAAATCAGCCTCCAAGGACAAATTCGAATTTCCAAGAAGGTGGAGTGTTTCACACTCAAAAGTTAACTTACACATCACTTACACGGTCACTTACACATTACTTACACACTTTAAAACATGGCCAACAACTCTATTAATTACATTCTTATGACATCTTTTAATTAATTAACTAAACAATATGATTACTCACAATATTAACACCACATTAAATAAATAATGAAAGGGTAAGTGCACCACATAAAACACATGCAAAAATTAAACAAAAGGGACCAAATAAAAGAAAAACATAAAATCCCTTGGTCACATTTAAAGGTGATTCCCCCCATGGGAATCCCTAATAAAAATACAAACACACACAACAAATACTAGTTGCCATGGTGACCTTGTTGAATTCATCTAGAATTCCAATGTGGTTGGTCTCCAATCCCCCAATGTTTGTTGTGATATTTTAACCTGCAAAAATACAAATACCTCCTTCGGCCTCGTGGCCATATCAGAACGTCCAAAATGAATATAAATATAATTAAAAATCTAAAATCATCAATAGATATATGAATCACAACAACATCAAAGCAATCTAACAATATCATTTCTAGTTTTATCAACAACTATATCATCATGCAATAATCCAATTTCCATTTCTAGGTCTACTCACAATATCCAATTATCACAAAAGTCATAACAACATCCATCATATAACCATGTCCAACAGTATAACATCATCAACATATAAAATGTCTCTAATAATCATCATGCATCATAACTGAATCAAGTCAACAATAATCCATGATCTAACATTTAACAATCATACTATAATAAAGTCCATAATCATGTTCATAATATAATAAACAATATCATGATTAGTATCAAACATGTGTCAAAGGGAAGTGGGCACTACATCATACTTCTTGAGACTAACTTAGGAAACCCTCAATATATCTATTGATCTATTTTCCTTCTTAGTATTATTTTTTTGTATAGATCATCAATCTTGCAGTGTAGAGTTCATATTTACGCCCGTTCACATTGTCATCGGCAACAGGTCCCTAAACCCTCCCATTTTCTAAGTTTTTTTCTTGATTTCTAGTTTAGTCTTCACTAATCTAAGCATGAAGTGTGAAATCTTGAAAAAAATATATTTTGGAGTGGTTCAGCTCAGTTATAAAATCCTAAAGGCAGCATCACTTTTGAATATCTTTTGTAATCCCTTAAGGGTATTTTGGGTGTATGAAATAAAGACAACAAGTGCTTTATCTCAACTCTAACTCCATGATTTGTGGTTAGCATTGTGAAGCCTATAGATGACATTTGTGCACATTGAGTATCAATGAATGTAAATATTATTTCACAGACTATGTCAAATTGATTGTTCCTTTCAAGAATTATATTCAAGGATGGATTATTTCCATGGGAACACTATTATACCAAGGCCATGAACGCAATTTCCCTTTCCCCTCAAAATCTCAACTAAAAATAACAAAAAAAACCAAGTTATCTGCATACCTACTAAGCATATCATACCTGCAAACCAAATATATGCTTATTCTGAAAAGTTAAGCTTTAAATTTGTCCATTACCAGTAAGCTTTGCCAAAAATCCTGCCAAATTTAAATTAGCCTTGGCCAAACAATTTCATGCAAGTGCAATATCTGAAGTTGGTTATTATCTGTGTTTAGATCTGTGTTTGATTTTCAAATGCTTACAATAAATCAAGTGACAACTCTTTTGAGAGAAGTATTATATCTGTGGGTGCACTTGCTTTAAATTGATTTACACTAATCATGAAGGAAACCAAGCCTTGATATTTTTTCCTTTGTTTAGATCCCCCAACTAGGTCCTCTCACCTTGGTCCAAGAAGATCAAGAAGTAACAGGGTAAATTCATCCACTTTGTGAAGGTGTCTTCTGATAACCTCCTTGATTTGAGTCATAGAGTTAAGTGTTGAAAAATTTCTCGGCTATCAACGACAAAAAAAATTTCATTGTTCAGAACTCTCTCAAATCCAACCCACTTAGGTTAGCTACTCACCTCCGAGGGGTGCTATTTTGGGAGCCAACACACACTTCATTTTTTATCGCTCCGCGCTTTTTTCTTATCTCTTTAGCATGATTTTCTCCATCAATCTACATGGTTATCAAGAACGCATCTCTTATCTACTTTATGTTATCGATTATTTAATCAACAACATAAAGTGGGGGAAAATATAGACACAAAATCATGCACATAGGTATACTTCTAAGTCCTAATCACATACCACTATTCATATGATTCCTAAGCAAGAAAACTAGTAATTGACATCGATATTTGGCCTCTTTTCTACCTTTCCAATTTCCTCTTTTGTCTTGCACACCCCACATCTCAGTCTAATCTTCATTGTTTTATCATTCTTGACTTTGGATAGCATCACCCAGCCAGGATGTCAGGGCCTTGGTGCCCTCGTCCCCTCTAGGTGTCCCCGACCTTTTTGTATATTACTTTCCTCTGTTGGGCCTCTTTTATCTTTTGGGAATCTTGTTTTCTTATGGGTCGGACTTTTAGTTGTCAATTATGAAGCTTAAACAAGGGAATGATATAAATATAAAGCTATGTGACCAAAATAAAGGACCAAGATCTAAGCATATATTATCACCACCTAAATTTGCATCCAAATTCATTCTTCAAACATCAAGGCATTCATCTAGCTTCATTCAAGGGACAAGGGAATACATTTTTTTCATACACACATAGGAAGGGAAGTTCATTTTTCCATCCACACATCTAATTACATTGCTACATCTAGCTATTGATCACTATCAAGTGTATCTTACACAAGAGATTCCTAGGGCATGATTTCTACACACACACACACAAAAAAACTACATGGATTCTGAGATGTAGTGCAATGCTCAGTCGTAAGTTCATTACTTCGGGTGACCATCGGGGTCAGTCTGACTCCCCATTTACATCTTTATTTTTTAGGATTTGATGTAGTTTGGGGTTTTACAAGACATCATTTTTTTTGCAAGTTATAGGTAAATTATGCTATTAACCAACAACATACAAGCGATCAAATGGGACAACCAGAAAACCTCGCGACACATGAAAATTCAGATTCTAATCATTTTTCTCAATCATGGGTGCCTAACAGAAGTCTTTAGCGCCCAGGAGCCCTTGACCCAGTCCATGTGCCGCAAATCAAGCTCATCCAAAAGTTACAAAAAAATTGAGTGTGGTTGTGACAGTCTCCTCCTCTTGCACATTTTTTTTGTAGTCCATAATACTTTGGGATCAATTGCAAACTAAGCTAATTCTTCTACTCTCTCTCTTAGACCTAGGGTTTCATATTTTTCTTTAGATTATTTTTTTGTTTCAAATATGTACTTTAACGTGTATTTGTCGTACGTGACTCTAAAATATATAGGGTTTAGTAAAATTTAATATTTGTTAAATCAACTATCGTCACCTAATTTTACATTCCAAAGACACTAAAGCACTTCAAATGCATCCATCTAACATACATGCAAAGGACAAGGGTTGTATCACTTTGCATACACTGCATATGAGGGGAAGTCTATATTATTCTATTGTTATACATTTCTACATTGTAGATCTAGCCCGCTAACATTGTGTAACTTGCATGAGGGCATCCTAGGGCACCATTTATATACACACACACAAGAACTACATTGAGTAGGAGATATAGTGCAGTGCTCAACAGTAATTTCAATCTTCGAATGACCATCGGGGTCAGTCCCACTCCACATTCTACATCTTTTTTTTATTGAATTTAATGTGATTTGTGGACATGTGTAGGTAGATATCTATTTTTCAAGTTACAAGTACCCTCGACAATTAAATAGCGAATATCAAGTGAGAGATATGAGTCAACATAAAATCTCTTGTGACATAGAAGAAAAATAGTTTCTGAGCTTTTACACAGTCACTAGTGCTCAGATCTAGTCGTCAACTCCCAATAACATCTTCCCTCCTATGGGCATCCCCTATCCTATGTTATTCCTGAATCCAAAAATTTTAGTGAGCATTAACAATGTTGTTTCCAGCCTCTTCAGCATTTTTACCTACCTAGATCACCTCCAACTACTTAGAAATCAACTAATTCCTTGTATCTCTCCATCTTGCTTAGGGTTTCATATTATACATGCTTGTTTGCTTGTGTCATTACTGTATTTTATCAGTTGTACATTATTTATTATAGTAGTTAATTTGTAATATAGATTTAATTCAAATTAAATTAAATAAATTTGGAAAACCCCACTTGTGATCAAACATTTGGATCCTTATTTTTCCTATTCTATCTAATCTTTTTTTATGGCTCCTAATAAGTCTCTAGTCACATTGCATAAATTTCTTCAAATGCACCCACCTTGCAAAGATGTTCTCTAAAAATCCCTAGAGATTATGTATCTCCCTCACAATACGCCACCTACACAAGTAAGTGTGATATTCAATCGTCTATCTAACGACCATATCAGTCCTAATACTCCATCCAATCATCCCATATTAGCATCAATTCAAGCTTTACACCATGTTTTTTCATGAAAAATTTCAAGCTATGGTAACCATGATTACATCTCTTAAAAGTTGAAATCTAATATCTTAAGGCCCATACTAGTTCTTCTTTTATACCTCATCCTAATCCTATGTCTTCTACATGTGCTCATATCAATGAACCCCAAAATCTTACCACTACCATCACCTCTCAAGTTTGATCTAAATGCTAAGCAACATGATATCATGATATCCTGACTCACCATTTGAGAAAATTACCAACTACTCATTGGTACCCTCCTTATTGGCTTTCCAAATACATCGATCTCCCATTTTGCAATTATCACATAATTAATGGACATCATGACAATTTCTATGCTTTAAAATGAAGAATTAAGCACTTTGAGATTCAGATTTTTATCTCATTTGCTTCACAAAAATTTTCTACATCTCTAATTTCTAAATCCCAATGGGATCCTAAATCCATTCCTTCCATGTCTAATGAGAATCAATCCATAATCACTAATGTTTCATCTTTGGTAATTCAAGAGTTGCCTATCCAACCCATTCTGACTAATAAACCTCCTCTCAAAATCCATCCTCCATCCCCTCGTCATAACAAGTATTCTACAACATTACCAATTCCAACTTAGCAACCACTTCTAAAAATACTTCCTCCATCCCCTCCTCCTATCAAGTCTTATATGATGTTACACATTCCAACTAAGCAACCCCCTTTAAAACTCCTTCCTTCTGTTGACCCACAATCCAACCATGGTCCCACTCTTACTCTTACCTACCACTGTGACGACCATATGATTTATTATGATTCATGGCACGCTCTTTCTCACCCCATCACATAGATATCCATTACTCGCACACCTAGGGGGACATTGCACTTCTCACCCCTTCTATCACTATCACTTGTCTCTAATATCTACTAGCACACTTCACGCTTTGCGCTTCATGATGATTATTTCTTATAATTCCTACACCTTTGGTACACACATTGTACTGTCATTACCCTATGACACTCTAGTTACATGTTCATACTCAAGTGTTGAGGGCCTACTTCTGAAATGAACCTCACATCACACATTCCACGCTCTATGCTTCACAAAATATCTTTTAAAATATATTCTTACATGATACACACATTATTTAATGACACACTCATATTTTATGGTTCATTATTTACTATTGATGGTTATTATAAATGAAACTCATCTCATACACATCCGTTGGGGGGCACGTTGTTCCTCCCATCTTCACATTTTGCATGTTTGCAAAACCATCACAATCATCCACAACATTTGCATATCTTGGTTGGATCTACTCTAGCTAGCTTATTTTATTTACATGTTACTATTTGTTTTCCATGCTATAAGGATCTTATTATGTCATCATATTTTTTATATATACACACATGCACATTCACTTGGTATTTTGAGGTGAATGCGAATATCTTAAATGTTTTTACACGTTGCACTAATGCTTGGCATTGTACCTTTTACCAGTCCCACTAAGGCTCATGGGGGCATCTGTCGACACTAAAATTTTCCTCCATAATTTCTATTTCATTAATGTATGTATTAGGAATAGGATGTTGTTAAGTATAATTAGTAATAGTGTCTGATAGAAGATAACGGCGCCGTCAGTACGGTGTCGCCAATAATGTGGAGTACGGTAACAGTCAAAGTACAATAGGAATGTTGTAAAAAGTAAATATTTGTCGTAAGTGGTCCGGTAATGTTAAAATGTCAAAGTTTGGGTAATTAGAGAAGTAGGGTCTACATGATTAGGAATTAGAAATATTATATTGGTAATAAAGACAAGGAGTGAGGTCATAAATATTTTGTGTATTTTATTTGTAAAAAGTCTAAAAATGTGGAACCCATGTAAAATGATAAGGTTTATCTTATCTTAAAAGATAAGCTTACATGTACAGATAAGAGTTAAGGTATGGAATATGATTCGTCAGAGTGGATTTCTTATCCTATCTTAGAGATAGGATGGATAAGCCTGGAAGTTCTATAAATAGAAAGGCCACCCCCCCTCATTTAGCATAGAAAGAAGTAGTGAGAAATATTGTAGGAAGTGTGCAAAGGAAGCCATCAGTTAAAGGGTGTGTTGAAGAAGCCATCAGGAGGTGTAATTGTAAAGTTTCTCCCATAGTCTTGTTGAAGTACCTCATGGGTGAGATTGTAACAATTTCATGTTAATATTATAATTTACTTTGATATTTCAGATTTGTCATCATTCTGTCTTATCATAGTCGATGGTATTCTTGTGTTCAGTTGTTGTTTTGTTTCCAGATTACATCCACCAAACTAAAGGCTGTGCATTAGTAAATAATCATAGCACGAGGAGTTCCCGGTGAAGAATTATCATAGTGCCGGATTGGTGATGACATTTTGGTTCCGTTGCCGGGACCATTCCTCGTTGGTGGATTTTCTGGAGAGATATTCCCACTTAGTCAAAAATCAATTGGAGGATAACCTTGTTTTTACTGTGCATAGTAGTTACCGTGGTAAAGTCATTTTTACCGTGAATAGTAGTTACCATAACAAAGTCATTTTTTGCTGTGAATAGTATTTATCACAGTAAAGTCACTTTTTACCATGAATAGTATTTACCGCAGTAACTTCACTTTTTACCGTGAATAGTGTTTACCACAGTAAAATCAATTTTTACCGCAGTAAGTCAAGTTTTACCATAGTTTACCGTGGTCATTTCTATAGTAATTCCAATTATTTGTGCACATAAGTCTTGTTGGTTGTACTTGTGGGTTGGTATTTCACGGTGGTTACTTTTGAAAATGGGAAAGATTCCTGTTTTTTCAGCTCAATCTAATGAAGATGCTTCTTCTTTTATTGAAGAGTTTAAGCGATCTTGTATTTGTAATGGCCTTATAAGAAGGGAACAATGGACTGAATTTTTTCCTACCTTTTTGGATGGTTCCGCACTTAGGTGGTTTGAAACACTAGGTGATAATGTGAAAAACTCATGGGATTTATTAACTGAAAGTTTTCTTGAAGAATTTGGTGAACAACAGAGATATGCAGACCTCATGATCGAGATCACAAAGCTAGCCCAAGAAGAGAAGGAGAAGATAAGGGATTATCATGCTCGTGTTCTAGAGCTAAGGAGGAAGCTCGATGCCCAGATCCGGAAGGAAGGATTAGCGGATGGGTTGATGAATGGCGTGGATAATCTCCTCTATAAGCACTTTATTCTTGGGATGAAGCCAGAGATCAGACAACGAGTGAAGTATGACCGCCCAGCTACAATTGAACAAGCAAAGGAGATTGCAAGAAGGCAAGAAGAAAAAGAATGGAAGAGGAGCCCAAAGAAATTGTTGCTAAAGTAGAGCCTACACCAGCACCTTTGGTCCAGAATCCACAACCACTCCCGGTGAGCACAAATATTTCTCCTAGTACATCTACTGAGTATGAAGATCTGCTCAAAAAGATGGGTCAGTTAACTATTAATCTTCTTCAAGGGAAAGGAATTTAGTTCTCAGGGAGGAGATAGAGGTCCCAAAAAGAAATATTTCTGAAGTTGTATGTTATGGTTGTTATAAAAAGGGTCATTATAAGTATAATTGTCCAGATAGAGCTTCTACATCTGGTAAAGGAGATAATGATAAAGGAAAAGCACCTGTGAATTCTTTTGATGTAGTAGATAAGAGCAGAAATAATGAAGTAGATGTGTTTGTAACAAAAGAAAGAAAGAAAAAGATAATCAAGATGGAAATGATCCTAAGAAGATGAAAGAAGAAGAAACTAGTAAGAAACATAGGAGAAGAAAGTTGGGTGTGTAAGATTTTCTGATTTCACAGGGGCAAGGACCATACTCCATCTTGGAAGATCTGTCCAAAAGGCCTTCAAATATTACATATGGTCAACTCTTGGCTATGTCTTCTAAGAAGAGGCGGGAGTTGCGAGGTGGACTCAATGCTCGAAGAAGGAAGGAGGTTGAGGTCCCTGTTTTGGAGGCAGAGGTAGATCCTTATGCTCCAAAAGCTGAGGTATTATGTAATGGTATTTCAATTCATGATGTCTTAGTTGATGGAGGTGCTGCAGTTAATGTAATGACCGAGTCTGTAATGAATATGTTGGGTTTAAAAATTGATCGCCCTTCAACACTTTATGTTAAGGTCATTAAATAAGGGAAAAACTAAACCAGAAGGTGTAGTTTCAAATGTGGCAATATCTGTTATGGGTGTTGTATGTGTGGTAGACTTTCAGGTGATGAAAAATGGTACTATTGCGTACCCAATGCTGCTGGGAAGACCATGGCTAAGGAGAGTTCATGCAAGAAACTACTGGAATGAAGGTTTCATGACACTTGGACGTGGTAGAGAGAGGGTGAGAGAGGGTGAAGATAAACGTGATCCCTCAACATCATAAAGCACAACCTGTGGATTCAAGTGATGAAACTGATGATTGGACATCCTATGATTACTCTAGTACCAGTGAAGTGGACACTGAAGATGAAGAAAACGAGGTGGATGTTTCAGTCATGGATATCCTTCCAGTCACACCAACTCATGACCCCATAAAATTATCTGAAGAAGAAGTTGATGATCGTCTGCAACAAGTAAAGATTGGTGATGCTATGATGGAGAGTGAGAAGGAATCCTACCTCTAGCTCTTTCGAAGGTATGTCATCACCAATCCGGCACTATGATAATTCTTCACCGGGAACTCCTCGTGCTATGATTATTTACTAATGCACAGCCTTTAGTTTGGTGGATGTAATCTGGAAACAAAATAACAACATAACACAAAAATACCATCGACTATGATAAGACGGAATGATGACAAATCTGAAATATTAAAGTAAATTATAATATTAACATGAAATTGTTACAATCTCACCCATGAGGTACTTCAACAAGACTATGGGGGAGAAACTTTACAATTACACCTCTTGATGGCTTCTTCAACACACCTTTAACTGATGGCTTCCTTTGCACACTTCCTACAATATTTCTCACTACTTCTTTCTATGCTAAATGGGGGGGGTGGCCTCTCTATTTATAGAACTTCCAGGCTTATCCATCTTATCTCTAAGATAGGATAAGAAATCCACTCTGACGAATTATATTCCATACCTTAACTCTTATCTGTACATGTAAGCTTATCTGTTAAGATAAGATAAACCTTATCATTTTACATGGGTTCCACATTTTTAGACTTTTTACAAATAAAATACACAAAATATTTATGACCTCACTCCTTGTCCTTATTACCAATATAATATTTCTAATTCCTAATCATGTAGACCCTACTTCTCTAATTACCCAAACTTTGACATTTTAACATTACCGGACCACTTACGACAAATATTTACTTTTTACAACATTCCTATTGTACTTTGACTGTTACCGTACTCCATATTATTGGCGGCACCGTACTGACGGCGCTGTTATCTTCTATCAGACGCTACTACTAATTATACTTAACAACATCCTATTCCTAATACATACATTAATGAAATAGAAATTACAGAGGAAAATTTTAGTGTCGACATCTTTCCCCTTCCTAGCTTCTACTACTCCGTCCTCGGAGTAGACTATTCTGGTGCTTAGAAAATCTTTAACTTGTCGTGGTTGACCCATTTCGTAATGGGAGTGCCATCCAATTCCTCCAGTTGGTACGTACCATTTTCATGCACAGCTGCTATTTTGTAGGGGCCCCATCCATTTTGGAAGAAATTTTCTCTGTCTTCTTTTTTTGTATCTGGAATCATATACTAGCACCAAGTCATTCACATGAAATGGAGACCACCGGATCTTTTGATCAAAGTATTCCTTCTGCTTCATTTTCTTCTTATGGCTTGTATCCTTTGCTATTTCCCTCATTTCCTCTGGCAAATGAAGATGTACAAACCTTTCTTTTACTGAATCACTTTCATCCATCCTTTCATTTTTCATAACTCTCACAGTGGGAATATCAAACTCAATAGGAAGAACTGGATCAATGCCATAGGCCAACTGAAATGGGGAGTATCTTGTTGTTGACTTTGATGTTGCCCTATATGCCCACAATGCTGCATGAATCCTTTTATCCCATTTATGTACCTGCAAGGCTGCATCTTTTGCTAGAATTTGACACACAGCACAAAATTTGTTCGTTCCACCTGTCTATTTGTGCTTGGCTTGTATGTTGTTGCCTTCCTGTGCTTAATAGAAAAACTTATTGACTAGGGCTTCTACCACCTCATTAATGAAGTGGCTTCCTTGATCTGTTACAATTTCTAATGGACAAACCAAATCTGATGACAATGCGTTCATATATGAACCTTGCCACTTCATCCATGGAAGTTGTTCTCAATGGCCTAGCTTCAACCCACTTAGTTAAATAATCTGTGGCAACTACAATATACTTATTTTGGCGTGATGTAGTTGGAAGTGGACCTACAATTTCTATTCCCCACTTTTCAAAGGGACCAAGGGGAAGAATAGGGACATAATGGAGCTGATGAAGTCTTACGGTTACCATGTGTTTGACAAATATCACATGTCTTACAATAATTATAACAATCTTTAAAAAGAGTGGGCCAGTGATAACCTGCATCCAAGATCCTTCTTGCTGTAAGTTGTCCAGAGAAGTGCCCTCCACATGTACCATTGTGGAATTCTTCTAGCAGTTCCTTCACTTGATCACGTCTAACTGCCCTCTTGTACTGTCCATCAGGTCCTATTCGAAATAATACTCCATGCAGAATAGAATATGGATGACTGGCTTGAGTAATCTTTCTCTTAGTCTTTGCATTGGCACCATCAGGAAACTTGAATTCATTCAGATAATTCTAAATATCTATGTATTCACTAGGGATTGTGTCAAGGGAGAACAATGCTGCATTGGGAAAATCATCATCATCACAAGATGATCCTAAACCATCATAGGCTCGAGAGAGTGCATCTGTATTGACATGCTTCTTTCCTGGCCTATCTATAATATCAAATTCAAATTCTTGTAGCAAAATTATCCATCTTGCTATCCTCCCTGATGGGTTAGGCTTATTGACAATATATTTCAGAGCCTGATGATCTGTTATAACTATAAATTTCTGCCCTAGCAAGTAATTTCTAAACTTCTTTACAGCAAAAATGATAGCCAGAGCCTCTTTTTTCAGTTACAGTATAGTTTACCTCAGCACTGCTCATTTGTCTGCTCCCAAAGTAAATTGGATGTTCATTCCCATTTTCATCCTTTTGGCTCAAAGTACTTCCTAGTGCTACATCTAAGGCATCAGTGTACACAATGAATGGCTTGCTCCAATCTGGATTCTTCAAAACAGGTGAAGACACCAGGGCTTCCTTCAGTTGTCCAAAAGCTTCATGCGCCTTATTTCCTGGTTCAAAGTAACATCCTTCTTCAAGAACTGGGTTAGTGGTTGTGCAATCTTTGAGAAATTCTTGATGAACCTTCTATAGTAACCCACATGGCCTAAAAATGATCTCCACTTACTTCTATTCATAGGAAATGGTAAATCTTTGATTTTTGAAACTTTATCAGGATCAGTACCAATACCATCTCTGGATACAACATGCCCTAACAAAATGCCTTTAGAACATCCAAAGACACACTTTGTAGGGTTTAGTGAGGCTTGTGCTTCATCTAACCTTTGAAATGTTGTCTCCATTTGGTGCAGGTGGTCCAACTTGCTCCCATAGATGCAAAAATCATCCAGAAATACTCTGATGAAGGTCCCAATGTAGGGTTCGAACACCCTATTCATCAAACGCTGGAATGTTGCTGGAGCATTACACAACCCAAAAGGCATAAATCTATAAGCAAATGTTCCCCAAGGAGTGGTGAACGTGGTCTTCAACTGATATTTCTCTGCTATACGAACTCGGTTGTAGCTGCTATATCCATCAGCAAAACTATAGCACTCCTGGCCAGCTACTTCGTCCAAGATCTGATCTGAAAATGGAAGAGGGTAATGATCCTTCTTTGTTGCCTTATTGAGCTTCCTGTAATCAACACAAATGCGTAGCTTCCCATTATTTTTTATTGAGATCACAATGGGAGAAACCCATTCTGAATTCTCCAAAGCAATTATGAATCCTGCATCAAGCAACTTATTTATTTCTTCTTTTACAGTCTTGAAAAAAATTAGGATTCATTCTATATGGCATTTGCTTTATGGGCTTAGCACCATCTACCAGCTCAATACAATGTTATACCCAACTTACTTGACGGATTTCCTTGTAATCAAAAGTGAATAGGTGTATGTACCTTCGAAAGAGCTGGAGGTAGGATTCCTTCTCACTCTCCTCCATCACAGCATCACCAATCTTTATTTGTTGGAGACGATCATCAACTTCTTCTTCAAATAATTTTATGGGGTAATGAGTTGGTGTGACTGGCAGGATATCCATGACTGAAACATCCACCTCGCTTTCTTCATCTTCAGTGTCCACTTCACTGGTACTAGAGTAATCAGAGGATGTCCAATCATCAGTTTCATCACTTGAATCCACAGGTTCTGCTTTATGATGTCGAGGGATCACGTTTATCTTCACCCTCTCTCTACCACGTCCAAGTGTCATGAAACCTTCATCCCAGTAGTTTCTTGCATGAACTCTCCTTAGCCATGGTCTTCCCAGCAGCATTGGGTACGCAACAGTACCATTTTTCATCACCTAAAAGTCTACCACACATACAACACCCATAACAGATATTGCCACATTTGAAACTACACCTTCTGGTTTAGTTTTTCCCTTATTTAATGACCTTAACATAAGTGTTGAAGGGCGATCAATTTTAAACCCAACATATTCATTACAGACTCGGTCATTACATTAACTGCAGCACCTCCATCAACTAAGACATCATGAATTGAAATACCATTACATAATACCTCAGCTTGTGGAGCATAGGGATCTGCCTCTGCCTCCAAAACAAGGACCTAAACCTCCTTCCTTCTTCGAGCATTGAGTCCACCTCGCAACTCTCGCCTCTTCTCAGAAGACATAGCCAAGAGTTGACCATGTGTAATATTTGCAGGCCTTTTGGACAGATCTTCCAAGATGGAGTATGGTCCTTGCCCCTGTGAAATCAAAAATCCTGCACACCCAACTTTCTTCTCCTATGTTTCTTACTAGTTTTCTTCTTTCCTCTTCTTAGGATCATTTCCATCTTGATTATCTTTTTCTTTCTTTCTTTTTGTTACAAACACATCTACTTCATTATTTCTGCTCTTATCTACTACATCAAAAGAATTCACAGGTGTTTTTCCTTTATCATTATCTCCTTTACCAGATGTAGAAGCTCTATCTGGACAATTATACTTATAATGACCCTTTTTATAACAACCATAACATACAACTTCAGAAATATTTCTTTTTGGACCTCTATCTCCTCCCTGAGAACTAAATTCCTTTCCTTGAAGAAGATTAATAGTTAACTGACCCATCTTTTTGAGCAGATCTTCATACTCAGTAGATGTACTAGGAGAAATATTTGTGCTCACCGGGAGTGGTTGTGGATTCTGGACCAAAGGTGCTGGTGTAGGCTCTACTTTAGCAACAATTTCTTTGGGCTCCTCTTCCATGCTTTCTTCTTACCTTCTTGCAATCTCCTTTGCTTGTTCAATGGTAGCTGGGCAGTCATACTTCACTCGTTGTCTGATCTTTGGCTTCATCCCAAGAATGAAGTGCTTACAGAGGAGATTATCCACGCCATTCATAAACCCATCTGCTAGTCCTTCCTTCCAGATCTAGGCATCGAGCTTCCTCCTTAGCTCTAGAACACGAGCATGATAATCCCTTATCTTCTCCTTCTTCTTTGGGATAGCTTTGTGATCTCGATCATGAGATCTGCATATTTCTGTTGTTCACCAAATTCTTCAAGAAAACTTTCAGTTAATAAATCCCATGAATTTTTCACATTATCACCTAGTGTTTCAAACCACCTAAGTGCTGAACCATCCAAAAAGGTAGGAAAAATTCAGTCCATTGTTCCCGTCTTATAAGGCCATTACAAATACAAGATTGCTTAAACTCTTGAATGAAAGAAGAAGCATCTTCATTAGATTGAGCTGAAAAAACAGGAATCTTTCCCATTTTCAAAAGTGACCACCATGTAATACCAACTCACAAGTACAATCAACAAGACTTATGTGTACAAATAATTGGAATCACTATACTAGAAAGTGACTTTACACCTTTCTACGGTAAAATAGAAATGACCACGGTAAACTATGGTAAAACTTGACTTACTACAGTAAAAACTGACTTTACTATGGTAAACACTATTCACGGTAAAAAGTGAAGTTACTGCGGTAAATACTATTCCAACAAAAATGACTTTACCATGGTAACTACTATTCATAGCAAAAATAACTTTACCATGGTAACTACTATGCACAGTAAAAAACAAGGTTATCCTCCAATTGATTTTTGACTAAGTGGGAATATCTCTCCAGAAAATCCACCAACGAGGAATGGTCCCGACAACGGAACCAAAATTTCATCACCAATCCAGCACTATGATAATTCTTCACCGGGAACTCCTCGTGCTATGATTATTTACTAATGCACAGCCTTTAGTTTGGTGGATGTAATCTGGAAACAAAACAACAACATAACACAAAAATACCATCGACTATGATAAGACGGAATGATGACAAATCTGAAATATCAAAGTAAATTATAATATTAACATGAAATTGTTACAATCTCACCCATGAGGTACTTCAACAAGACTATGAGAGAAACTTTACAATTACACCTCTTGATGGCTTCTTCAACACACCTTTAACTGATGGCTTCCTTTGCACACTTCCTACAATATTTCTCACTACTTCTTTCTATGCTAAATGAGGGGGGTGGCCTCTCTATTTATAGAACTTCCAGGCTTATCCATCTTATCTCTAAGATAGAATAAGAAATCCACTCTGACGAATCATATTCCATACCTTAACTCTTATCTGTACATGTAAGCTTATCTGTTAAGATAAGATAAACCTTATCATTTTACATGGGCTCCACATTTTTAGACTTTTTACAAATAAAATACACAAAATATTTATGACCTCACTCCTTGTCCTTATTACCAATATAATATTTCTAATTCCTAATCATGTAGACCCTACTTCTCTAATTACCCAAACTTTGATATTTTAACATTACCGGACCACTTACGACAAATATTTACTTTTTACAACATTCCTATTGTACTTTGACTGTTACCGTACTCCACATTATTGGCGGAACCGTACTGACAGCACCGTTATCTTCTATCAGACGCTACTACTAATTATACTTAACAACAGCATATTCCTAATACATACATTAATGAAATAGAAATTACGGAGGAAAATTTTAGTGTCGACAGGTACATACACCTATTCACTTTTGATTACAAGGAACTCCGTCAAGTAAGTTGGGTAGAACATTCTATTGAGCTGGTAGATGGTGCTAAGCCCATAAAGCAAATGCCATATAGAATGAATCCTAATTTTTCCAAGACTATAAAAGAAGAAATGGATAAGTTGCTTGATGCAGGATTCATATTTGCTGTGGAGAATTCAGAATGGGTTTCTCCCATTGTGATCTTAATAAAAAAAATGGGAAGCTACGCATTTGTGTTGACTACAGGAAGCTCAATAAGGAAACAAAGAAGGATCATTACCCTCTTCCATTTTCAGATCAGATCTTGGATGAAGTAGCTGGCCAGGTGCTATAGTTTTGCTGATGGATATAGCGGCTACAACCAAGTTCGTATAGCAAAGAAAGATTAGCTAAAGACCACGTTTCACCACTCCTTGGGGAACGTTTGCTTATAGAGTTATGCCTTTTGGATTGTGTAATGCTCCAGCAACATTCCAGCGTTTGATGAATAGGGTGGTCGAGCCCTACATTGGGACCTTCATCAGAGTATTTCTAGATGATTTTTGCATCTATGGGAGTAAGTTGGACCACCTACACCAGATGGAGAAATCATTTTAAAGGTTAGATGAAGCACAAGCCTCCCTAAACCCTACAAAGTGTGTCTTTAGATGTTCTAAAGGCGTTTTGTTAGGGCATGTTGTATCCAGAGATGGTATTGGTACTGATCCTGATAAAGTTTCAAAAATCAAAGATTTACCATTTCCTATGAATAGAAGTAAGTGGAGATCATTTTTAGGCCATGTGGGTTACTATAGAAGGTTCATCAAGAATTTCTCAAAAGATTGCACAACCACTAACCTAGTTCTTGAAGAAGGATGTTACTTATGAACCAGGAAATAAGGCGCATGAAGCTTTTGGACAACTGAAGGAAGCCCTGGTGTCTTCACCTGTTTTGAAGAATCCAGATTGGAGCAAGCCATTCATTGTGTACACTGATGCCTTAGATGCAGCACTAGGAAGTACTTTGAACCAAAAGGATGAAAATGGGAATGAACATCCAATTTACTTTGGGAGCAGACAAATGAGCAGTGCTGAGGTAAACTATACTGTAACTGAAAAAGAGGCTCTGGCTATCATTTTTGCTGTAAAGAAGTTTAGAAATTACTTGCTAGGGCAGAAATTTATAGTTATAACAGATCATAAGGCTCTGAAATATATTGTCAATAAGCCTAACCCA
This sequence comes from Taxus chinensis, assembly GCA_019776745.2. Classification (NCBI taxonomy): domain Eukaryota; kingdom Viridiplantae; phylum Streptophyta; class Pinopsida; order Cupressales; family Taxaceae; genus Taxus; species Taxus chinensis. The sequence continues at coordinate 694,059,640 of CM034146.1, forward strand.
TCAGGGAGGATAGCAAGATGGATAATTTTGCTACAAGAATTTGAATTTGATATTATAGATAGGCCAGGAAAGAAGCATGTCAATACAGATGCACTCTCTCGAGCCTATGATGGTTTAGGGTCATCTTGTGATGATGATGATTTTTCCGATGCAGCATTGTTCTCCCTTGACATAATCCCTAGTGAATACATAGATATTTGGAATTATTTGAATGAATTCAAGTTTCCTGATGGTGCCAATGCAAAGACTAAGAGAAAGATTACTCAAGCCAGTCGTCCATATTCTATTCTGCATGGAGCATTATTTCGAATAGGACCTGATGGACAGTACAAGAGGGCAGTTAGACGTGATCAAGGAAAGGAGCTGCTAGAAGAATTCCACAATGGTACATGTGGAGGGCACTTCTCTGGATAACTTACAGCAAGAAGGATCTTGGATGCAGGTTATCACTGGCCCACTCTTTTTAAAGATTGTTATAATTATTGTAAGACATGTGATATTTGTCAAACACATGGTGACCGTAAGACTTCATCAGCTCCATTATGTCCTATTCTTCCACTTGGTCCCTTTGAAAAGTGGGGAATAGACATTGTAGGTCCACTTTCAACTACATCACGCCAAAATAAGTATATTGTAGTTGCCACAGATTATTTAACCAAGTGGGTTGAAGCTAGGCCATTGAAAACAGCTTCCATGGATGAAGTGGTAAGGTTCATATATGAACGCATTGTCACCAGATTTGGTTGTCCATTAGAAATTGTAACAGATCAAGGAAGCCACTTCATTAATGAGGTGGTAGAAGCCCTAGTCAATAAGTTTTCTATTAAGCACAGGAAGGCAACAACATACAAGCCAAGCACAAATAGACAGGTGGAACGAACAAATTTTGTGCTGTGTCAAATTCTAGCAAAAGATGCAGCCTTGCAGGTACATAAATGGGATAAAAGGATTCATGCAGCATTGTGGGCATATAGGGCAACATCAAAGTCAGCAACAGGATGCTCCCCATTTCAGTTGGCCTATGGCATTGATCCAGTTCTTCCTATTGAGTTTGATATTCCCACTGTGAGAGTTATGAAAAATGAAAGGATGGATGAAAGTGATTCAGTAAAAGAAAGGTTGGTACATCTTCATTTGCTAGAGGAAATGAGGGAAATAGCAAAGGATACAAGCCATAAGAAGAAAATGAAGCAGAAGGAATACTTTGATCAAAAGATCCGATGGTCTCCATTTCATGTAAATGACTTGGTCCTAGTATATGATTCCAGATACCAAAAAAGAAGACAGAGAAAATTTCTTTCAAAATGGATGGGGCCCTACAAAATAGCAGTTGTGCATGAAAATGGTACGTACCGACTGGAGGAATTGGATGGCACTCCCATTACGAAATGGGTCAACCACGACAAGTTGAAGATTTTCCAAGCACCAGAATAGTCTACTCCGAGGACGGAGTAGAAGCTAGGAAGGGGGGGGAAGATGTCGACACTAAAATTTTCCTCCATAATTTCTATTTCATTAATGTATGTATTAGGAATAGGATGTTGTTAAGTATAATTAGTAATAGCGTCTGATAGAAGATAATGGCGCCGTCAGTACGGTGTCGCCAATAATGTGGAGTATGGTAACAGTCAAAGTACAATAAGAATGTTGTAAAAAGTAAATATTTGCCGTAAGTGGTCCGGTAATGTTAAAATGTCAAAGTTTGGGTAATTAGAGAAGTAGGGTCTACATGATTAGGAATTAGAAATATTATATTGGTAATAAAGACAAGGAGTGAGGTCATAAATATTTTGTGTATTTTATTTGTAAAAAGTCTAAAAATGTGGAACCCATGTAAAATGATAAGGTTTATCTTATCTTAAAAGATAAGCTTACATGTACAGATAAGAGTTAAGGTATGGAATATGATTCGTCAGAGTGGATTTCTTATCCTATCTTAGAGATAGGATGGATAAGCCTGGAAGTTCTATAAATAGAGAGGCCACCCCCCTCATTTAGCATAGAAAGAAGTAGTGAGAAATATTGTAGGAAGTGTGCAAAGGAAGCCATCAGTTAAAGGTGTGTTGAAGAAGCCATCAGGAGGTGTAATTGTAAAGTTTCTCCCATAGTCTTGTTGAAGTACCTCATGGGTGAGATTGTAACAATTTCATGTTAATATTATAATTTACTTTGATATTTCAAATTTCTCATCATTCCGTCTTATCATAGTCGATGGTATTCTTGTGTTCGGTTGTTGTTTTGTTTCCAGATTACATCCACCAAACTAAAGGCTGTGCATTAGTAAATAATCATAGCACGAGGAGTTCCCGGTGAAGAATTATCATAGTGCCGGATTGGTGATGACACATCCACCTTGACTTCTCTCACACACACTACAGGTTGTATTGTTCCATTATTTACTACTTCTTACTAACACTTTCTTTTCATATACATGCTTTGACATACTATTTATCTTTCTAACATGCTAACGGGTGCTTCATGTGTAGCATTTTCCTTGTAGGAATATATGCTACCATGGTTATCAGATAAATTTTGCTTGATCTTGTTTGCTATTGTATGCTTATTTTTGTGGGATATGACCTATGTCATGTGTGATCATTGTATGATTTTTGTCACTTTATCCCTAATTGTCTTGTGACATTGTGAGCAATGTCCCATGTTTGAAACTCATTTTTTTTTTTGGTATATCTTTTTTGCACAGTTTCTTGTTACATTGTCTTATTTTACATGCTATCTAATTTTACTACTAAAAATTGTACTAGCCTACATCGTTTACATCTGCTTTGGTTTCTATTAAGCAAATCCCCTACCCCATGTAGGTATCCACTTCTGATTGACATCAGGTCCTCTCCTTTGGGCCACATCCTCCCTACTTTTTTCATGCACCCCAAATGAGGGGGGCATACATTGGGTGAACAAATCAACCCTACAGTAGCTCAAAGATACAATACAACATAACACATTATAGAATCAGAACATGAACACAGTCACAGAATGGTCTAGAAACAAACTTAGACCTCACACACAAAGTAGACACTAGCACCCAGTATCAAACATTAATCCCTGGGTGTTCCTATCCTCCCCTGGGTGCTAATGTCTTGGGGGAAGACACGGTCATTTTCTCAGTACAACATAGTCTACAATAGTTTACAAAGCAGTTATATAGTAGCAGGAAATGTCCTTTAGACATAGAATACATTTTATCTCCTGCAATGTGTACAATCGAAACTATTTAAAACTAATCAAAACAAACGAAAAAAAATTGGGATATACCATCTGCAGTGGTGCTTATTGGGCAGATTCATGGAAGCGGAGTAAAACTAGACCACTCTCCCTAACACTTGCTATTTTTCATGAGATCTCCCAAAAAATCACACTTAGCGTGAGATTGCCCAAAACACTCGCACTTGGCATGAGATCGCCAAAAAATTTGATCCTGGTGTGAGATCACTTAAAAACCTCACCTTCAGTATCCAAATCAGCAACAAGAAGCAACAAGATACCTTTCTATCTTGTACTAACTTACATATCAGGTGCACACTTTACTTTTTACACATTGTTACACTCTTTACATACTTATACACACATTCCTCTGATCTATCATATACAAAACTTTAGCTACTTTCTTGCTCTTCTTTTTCAGGTTCATCCTTACAAAAATCAACTCACGCAAGACACAACAGTACACTACAACACCCACACTTCACCCCTAGGGTCCACTTCCCTTTCCTAGTCTCCACGCTTTACTGTGAAATAACTCTACGCTTCACTTGTCCACTCAGCATAATATCACCTACACTCTACATGATCATAAGTTATGCATCTCTTATCTACTATATGTTATCAAGTATTCACTCAAAAACATAAAGTGGGGAAACTGTAGACATAAAATCATGCACTTGGGTACATTTTTAGGTCTAAAATCATACTAATGTGTTATATAATAAGCAATAAAACTAGTGGTTGACAACTATCTTTGGCGTCTTTTCTTTGTTTCTTACTTTATCTTTGGTCTTACACACCCTATAGCCCTGAAGGAACTTGATTAATTTATATTTCATGGCCACAAACACTGGCACCCCAGTTAGGACATCAACGCCCAGGAGCTCATGTGCATACTGGGCACTCCTAACCCTTTTTAAACTTTACTCACATTTTTTTAGGCATCTTTTTCACTTATGGGTTGGCCTTCCATTTGTCCAATTATGAAATTAAAACAATGTAATCATATATATACTTAGTTACTTCTCAAAAAATAATGAGCATGTAATAATCATTACTATCATCACCTAAGGCTTGCATTCTAAAGGGCACTAGAGCAACTTAAAATGCATCCATCTAACATCCATACAAGGGACAAGTGTTGCATCTTTTTTTGCATACACTACATAAGAGGGGGAAGTCTATTTTATTCCATCCACACATGTTATAAAATTTATACATTATATATCTAGCCCACTATCACTGTGTAACTTGCACAAGGGCCATCATAGGGCACCATTTTCTACACACACACACACACACATAAGAACTACATGTGGTTTGAGATGTAGTGCAACATTCCGAAGTAAGTTCACTCTTCAGGTGACTATCAGGGTCAATACGACTCCACATTGTGCATTTTTTTTTTAATTGTATTTGATGTGGTTTGTGGACATGTGTAGGTAGATATATATTTTTGTAGGGTTATAGGTACATGTTGGAAAAATCTAGGCAGTAAGAGGGGGGTGAATCAGTGTTACTTCAAAAATTAGAAAAAATAATTCAATTTTTTTCACTTTGTTATGAAGAAACAAAAACATTAGTTGTATGCAAGCACCAAAGGAACACATAGGAAGACAATATTTAATGTGGGAAAAACTTAAATGGATAACAACCCACTGAAACCATTGCACTAAGCTGGACAAATTTTTCCAATGAGAGATTACAAAGATTTCAAAACTTGTTTGGAGCACCCACCCAGCTTAAAGCACCAACTCCAAAATTTGATCAAGCACCTACTTGAAACTTTTAGAAGCTACAACTTGCATGGAAAACTCATACTCCCAAATCTTCTAGCCACCTACTTAGACTTGAAAAAAAATTGATCACTCTTACTTGACCTAGTTTCTTAATCAACAAATTGTGAAAACTAAAATTAGCTCATACACTCTCATCTCATTTCTTCATGCACCTTCACCTAATTTCACTAGTATTCATGCATCATATGTTCTCTCTTCAAAACCCAACTCTATTATATAATAGGGTGTTTATATATTCAAGGGTAAACATTCTCAAAACATTTTCACTTCAACTTCCATAGAACTCTTCACCTTCTAATTATTCAACTTGTACAAGGAAGGGGAAATTATACCACCTACAAAAGTTGTCATTTGTAATCACTGCATATGAATTTGATGTTAGTTTCATGTACAACTCTTAAAAGGTCTTTCAAGATGCTCCTGACAACTATGATGATCAAAGGAAGCTCTCTAAATTCCCTAACCTTCTAACTTCACTTGTAAATATTAATTACTAACCCCTGTACCTACTGACTTATAATGGTTATGCAAGCTTTGTCCTATTCTCCAACGTAGGAAATTTTGTATTGTAGATAAAGTAACTGAATGGACAAGTGTTATTGGTAGGTTATCACGTTACTATACTCCTCCTCTAGCTCTACAACCTCTTGATTTTCTTTCATTCCTTACAATTTTATCTTCAAGACATCATTTGAACTTACATGCACAACTAGGTGCTAGTGCATTACATGGTAGTCTTGAACTTGTGTATATTATAAGTCTTATAACTTTGAGAATTGCATCACATTTGGGTGAAATGAATCTACGGGAGATTTGCACCATCACTGTGAGTTTTAAGATCATCAGATAAAAGCATGAGGACCTAATTTCAAATCTCTTTCACAGCTACTTATACATAGTCATGGAGGACTTGAAACTCAATAAAAATAAATGCTTCATCAAACTTCATGTATGAGTCTTCAATAATTTTCAAGGCTTGGATAAGATAGTATTATGATATGTAGATCACCTTAAAAATGCAAAGAGGCAAGTCTTCCACCTTCATTTAGTCAAAAAGGACACTAATTTGGACAGGTCACTAACAAGCTTTCTATAAAGGAACATTAGAAATTCACATAGTAAGATGCATCATACATTCAACCACACATCCATAGCTTTCAAGCTCACATTTATGGAGGGATCCGTGTCTTGAAAAAACTACCAGGTTCATATCTCACTTCATCTTAGAGCGTAGAGGTCAAAACACGCTTGGTTTTTCAATAACACCTCAAACTGATTATTAGGATACAAAACCAGTCTATCTTCACCTTACATCTAACATGTCAACACTCACTTTCATGTAAAACTATTACATAGGAACTCAAAAAGTAACCTCTACTCCATGAAAAAAACACTCTTATACATAGGTTGAATGAATAAAAAACAAGTTTTTCATGCCTAGACCACAAACCTTTTTCACTTTCCCATAATGGTAGTTTTTGAGCCAATCAATGCAAGAACACAAAAAACACTTCATCTCATTATGTCATGGGACTGGAAAAAAATTGTAATAGACCTATACCACATGTCACATGCTCGTATATCACTTTAGAATATGTCATTTCATCAAAACTATCTCATAATCAATTAACTAGTTTTTTGACATGTTTAGCCCTTAGCGGTAGGTGATATAGATTGACAAATTTAACTCAAATTTTACACAAAACGCACCTTGATATTTTCATGGATTCCAAGGAAACTTTCCATACATGTTTTTCACATTAATATTTTCATCTACAACTCTACCATTTATGACTGTATACCCAATTTTCTTCAAAATAAGGGTCAAATTGTACTTAAACAACTGACCTAGAACATGACATCCACCACTACAAAAATGTGCTAGGAGTTATTTACCTTCTCAAATCATCATTTTAGATTAATCAGGCCATTTCATGATCAAACAACTCATATTTTACCTATTGCTCTATAATGAGGGTTTTGGTAGGGTTTAGAGTGACGTATATTGTTCAGGATCATTCACAAAGGTTAAAACATCATTTAAATTTGTTCCACCTTTAAAATTTTCTAGATTCAATACTCTATCACTGGTGAAATGGTTTTGGTACCATGAATATTTTTTACATACCTTTGAACTCTTCAAAGATGACCCTCGAGCTGGGAGAGTGCATTCTAGGAGCTCGGTAGAGCCAAAAGCCTTCTAACTGAAGAGAATCGATCTGATAAACTAATAAAAAATAAGCTATATTGAACAGAATATTCAATATAATCAAAGAAAACAAATGAAAAAATACAAGATTCAACCTGGGAAACCCTTTCGAGAAAAAAACCTAGCATAGTGACTTCTCTCCTTATTGCATTAACTTAATTATTTATAATACAATAATGTACTTCCAAGTTCTACTTTACCCTACTGCATCTCTAGCTATTTGTAAGAAAAATAGTAAGAAACCTTTTAAGCAATTTTACAATACAATGGGTACCAAAAACCATGGGCTAATAAACACCCATAATGGTTCCCCATAATTCATGGATTATGACACCACCCATATATACGTATAGATAAAAAAACCATATCTATACTCCCGGAAAAATAGGGATTACAAAATGCTCATGGAAGAGGTGTACAATACTCCTTGGGTATACAGTATACAAAATATACAGCACATTCTAACATTATCCCACTTGTTGTATACTTTGCAAAGGGGGCTAAATTGTCATATAGTCAGCAACTCAAGGAATTCAAGCCCATCAATTTTCTGCACCAAGAAAATTTCTCAGCACTCACAGCCTTATTTAAAGAGTTAGCAACATTATCCTTTGTGTCCACCTTAGTATTATCTTCTTCTCCTCCACCATTTCTCTTACAAAATGGTATTGAACATCAATGTGTTTTTTTTCTTGAATGATACTCAGGGTTCTTTGCTATACAAATTACACTTTTACTGTCACAATCGATCCTAATAGCATTTTGAGTGAACTCAACAGTGTATATCAGTCACTGAAGCCAAACCACTTCTTTACTTGCATGAATAGTTGTCATGTGCTCAGCCTCTGTGGTGGATATCACAACACTTGCTTGATGTTTACTCATGTAACTTACCACTCCACCAAACAAGTTGAACACATAACCACTGGTAGACCTATGCATATCCAAGTCTCCATCCCAGTCGGAATCCACAAAACCATGTAGATCTAATGTTTTACTTTCATCATGTTTTCTATGATAATAAATTACATAATTACATGTCCCACACAGGTACCTGAAGATTCTCTTTACCGCAGTCCAATGTTCCTTTCCAGGATTTGACATGAATCTGCTCACTACTCCCACTACATATGCAATATCAGGCATAGTACAAACCATTGCATACATCAAACTACCAAGTGCACTAGCATATGGTACCTAAGACATGTCCTCTATTTCTTCTTCAGTTTTAGGACATTGTTCAAAAGACAAATTTTGACCAACAGGAAAAGGAATACTAACATGTTTACTTTCATGCATTTTAAACCTTTGCAATATGACCTCAAGATACTTTCTTTGATTTAACACTAATTTCCTATTTACACGATCTCTTTTTATTTCCATGCCCAAAATAAATTTTGCAACACCGAGATCCTTCATATCAAAATGAGATGAGAGTTGAGATTTAACATGGCTAACCAATTTCTTACTATTACCAATTAACAACATGTCATCAACATACAATACAATGATAACATAATATTCACCTTCATGTTTAAAATGAACACAGGGGTCATCTTTACTTATTTCGAGCCCAAGTCTCAACACATACCTGTCAAATTTTTGGTTACACATTCTTGGTGATTGCTTCAAGCCATATAACGAATTTTTTATCCTACACACCAAATCTTCCTTTCCTTTTCTCTTAAAGGTTTTTGGATGCTTCATGTAGATTTCCTCCTCAATCTCACCTTGCAAATATGTTATCTTAACATCCATCTGCTCTACTTCTAGATCGAAAGCAGCAACAATAGCTAAAAGAAATCTAATAGAATGTAACTTAGCAACAAGAGAAAATATCTCACCAAAATTGAGTCCCTCCACTTGAGAGAAGCCTTATTTTTTCGGGAGTATATATATGTTTTTTTTAGAATCCACTAATCTCTATCCACAAGAAGATCTTCCATCTTGAGCTTCCCTAACTCAAAATGTTGGCCATTAAATTTTTCAATTTCAATCCTTTTATTTCCCGTCATTTTCCCCTACTTGAAAAATTCACCCACAAAACTCTTGCTCAAAAAACTTTATCATAGGTTTTAGAATTCCTAACTCTTCACATAAAATCTAAAACCTAGCTCTGATACCAAATGAAGAGAATCAATTTGATAAAATAATAAAGAAGCTATAGTGAACAAAATATTCAAGATAATTAAAGAAAACAAATGAAAAAACACAAGATTTAACCTCGGAAACCCTTTTGAGAAAAAACCCAGCACAGTAACTTCTCTCCTTATTGCATTAACTTAACCATTTACAATACAATAATGTACTTCCAAGTTTTTCTTTACCCTACTGCATCTCCAGCTATTTGTAAGAAAAAAAGTAAGAAACCTTCAAAGCAGTATTACAATACAATGGGTACCAAAACCATGGGCTACTAAACACCCATAATGGTTCCCCATAATTCATGAATTATGACACCGCCCATATATATGTATAGATAAAAAAATCATATCTATACTCCCAGACCCCTGCTAACGCTCGTGGAAGAGGTATACAATACTCCGGGGTATACATTATACAAAATATACAACACATTCTAACACTATCTTGAAAAATCCTCTTCACTTTTACATGAAACTTGGTCCACAATACTAGAGTACCCGTGTTCTATTGGAAATTAGGACACTGAGAGGGGGGTGAATTAGTGTCTGTTCAAACTTTTGAAATAATTTATGACTCTTCAACCATTCAAAGTTAAACAACCTTAATCATGATAAAGCAAGAACATTCAAACATGAGAGAGAGAGAGAGAAGCAAACACACATGAACACACTATACAAAGTGGTAAACCATTCAAGGGAGAAAATCCCACTAAAAACAAGAAACTAAATTAGACAAGAATGTCATGTAGATGTTATAATTGGTTTCAAAGTTGAACATCAAATCAACATAGAGCTGCAACTCTAAAATTTAACTAAGAAACTACTTGATCTTTAGAAAGCTTATACTTGCATGGAAGATTCGACTCCCAAATTTAGTCACACTGAATTTCTGTAAGCTTCAACTTACAAGGAAGATTCAATTACCCAATTTCTAAGTTGTCAATTAGACTTCTGCACATTTTTTTATCACTTATTTTGTGTTGTTTCTTACAATTGATTATGATCACTTCTCCAGCTCAACTTCTTCTCTTTTCACACTCCTTCATCAGCTACAGGTTATCACTTAAGGTTTTCTCTTCATACCCTCTCACACATTTGCATTTTCATGTTTATAACTGCTGCAAAATATTTACTCTTTAACACGCAAGAGACATGCTTGATTTTCATACCCTTGTTACACCTACAATTGCATATTCATCAACAACCAACTCATATACACTCTCAGACCTTAAAACACATCAAATAAGACTTCTTGAGATTCATTAATTTCCTGTTACACAAGCAATAATTAACATTCACTTAGCAACTCGAATTGGAAGAGGAAATGACATCATGCAAACCTAATTTTTAGCAATGATTGCAGCTAATAAAATATCAGTTTGAAGTACACATCTGAACCCACCTATCATGGATGTTGTAATCTTCATGTGTATCACTAAAATAAACCTAATTTTTTTCAAAACTAAAGATATTTGTCCTGCAACTGAAATCTGACTTCTGGCATCTGTTTTGTAATTGCCATGTTAGAACTTTTGTCTTCTTCTTTTGGCAAGTTGTCTTTGTTTCTAACTGACATGACCATCCACCAAGTGGAAAAATCATGTGGGTGCATTACAATAAATCTTCGTGTGTTTTTTAAAAGATTCATATCCTCCATAACATACCAATTATTCTACATATTTCATTAGAGCTTCAAACTTGCATTTATGGAGGTCCAGAATTTGCAGTCATAGTGGATGCTTCCTTAACATTGAATTGTGCAAGTTTAAGATCATGTCATGCTTTGAAAATCATAGAGATGACATTAAATGATGTGTAATTCATCATACCATGATTGGAATTCATAAAATCAAGGAAGAAGGTATGCATTTCATCCTTCTTTTCAGCTAGACATATGGTGTTTGCATACTCAAAAAAAATAGTCATGAAATACTGATTACTTGGAACATCAAACCTTGTCATCAAGATACCTATAATAACTAAAACTAAATATCTTGAAGTCCTCTTTCACATCTAATTGATATAAATTATAAACACATAGCAAGGACCAACATTTTACTTCATTTTCTCAAATTGGTCTGATTGTGCTCTAGGAGCTTAAAAACCAGTCTTGGATTCTCATGTTCAAACCACCTTTAAAATGCTCTCCAATCTCAAATTTCACTTTCTTCAATTCAAGGACATCACAAAAAACATGTGCAACCATTCATAGCCATACCTTGTTTGATAAAAACTCCATCTACTCACCTATAACAACAAGCTTCTTCACTAGCTCAAAAAGGGAAGTTTTGACCATTCAAACTTGTACATGAAAGAACCTTATCAAACCAAAAAAACACACTCAAGGATTATATGGGATGTATTCATGTTTTTCAGAACCAAAATCATTCACTTCATGAGGTAATTCATCATGTAAAATCTGCGTACCTTCAAGGCTAGTCTTGCATTCTAGCATTCTCAACCGGTAGGAGCACAAATACCATCAAATTTCTCCAAAGGAGTGGCACATATGACTTCATTAACACCAATTACACATCCATGATATCTTCCACAATAAAATTTATCATGATTTACTTTGTAAACTTTGCCTATACACTAAATTTTCCACAAAATTATTGTTTTCTTGTGGGTTCCACCATGATTCAAGAGCTTAAAATTCCATGGAAATATGATCTGATGAATTATCTACATGCTAAAGTTCATAAACCAGCAAAATAAGTTCATTTGGAGGCTCAACCAAACAAATTTCACTATACTGATTTAACTGGGTTTGAGGAAGGTCTTAGACAACTTCACAAAAATGGATAGAACTTTTTTGTTTCTCATCAATTTTACCTCAGACTTTTTGAAACATATTTTTATCCAAATCATCTTCATATTTTTCTGTTATGATTTATCCAAATAAGGCTTCACATTTTTTCTTGACCGCTAAGAAGTTGAGTGTTAGTTTACCAAACCTCACATGACCTGGTTTTTGTAAAAGTGTAATATCTTGAACAAAACTCATCCTCGAGTCCTCAAATTTAGATCACACCTTTAACAATACCTCCTCTATGATATCCAATGGCCACTTTGTCCTGGTTCACTCTGAAACTTCCAATATCGTCTCATTTGGGCAAGCTAAAATTTCTTGTACTGAAAGGAATTCATACCAATGACCTTGAATATGCCTCTAACTATTGAATTATGCCTTGATAATTCACCTAAGGACTTTTAGAAATGTTCCTACACATTTATCATTCCTACACTTTCTAGTTGTGGCTTTTTTTGCTTCATACCATCAATTTGGGTGCTTGAAATAGGCCAATTTGTGATAGTTTACACTGCAACTTACCATGACTATCTTGTTATTTACCTTGTATCCCCTTAACCATGTCCTATCACATGTTTTATACCTTTACCATTTTTTCACCATCATCCTCAAGCCTTCATTGTACCTTTCCAAGTTACTTTTCTAGTTAGGCCTAGGGATCAGGCATCCTAAACTAAGCTTTTCTTACTAATTCCAGTCATGTGCCCTTATATCCATCCTTATGACCATGTTTCTGCACCATATGCGTGTTATAATGTCTAAATCATCCTGGTATGCTCTCACATCACCACTCGGCATGTAATTGTCCCTAGTTTCTTAGGAAGTCAATGCTTACTCAAGTGTTCTTAAGCCTCTCATATGTTTTACCTTATCAATCTCACTCCAAGCTCCTTCTCGATCTCTTGCATCCTGATTTTTCATTAATATTCCTCTTACATCAATGAAAACTCAGCATTCACTCACCAACAATCTCCCCCTTTGTCATTGATTGAAAAACATTTTGATACTTCTCCCCCTTTTTGCATTAATGATAAAGTAACTGGTTGTAGTTCATGGTATTCTATTTCATCATCTTGTTTGAGCTCTTTTTTTTAAACATCAACCAAATTCTCAATTTAAGGTCTTCCTCTTGTCTTAACTCTTTTTTTATCTTCATCATGCATGAAGTTCATATTTTCTCCGCCTAAGAAGATGTATTTGTGGCATATACACCTACCAAAAACCTAAATTTTGAGTGAAAACATCCTTCTAACACACCCATATGTCTATCTCATTCAATAAAACTCAATTATAGGCATAATTATTATATAAACTCATTGTAGACATATTTAGGACTGAGTTCCCTAAAGCAAATTTTTAGTGCATTCTTGGCAACTTTGACCTACTACAAAAGCTCATTCAATTTATGAAAAAACATTTTCTACCCCCTGAGATTATGCCAGCTATGTCTCCCTGATTTTGAAGGAAATTTGGCCTCAGAGCTTGAACTCAAGACAAATGGGTGTGTCAACATCTCCATCACTATCATGAAACATACTTTCAGTATTCATTGTCATTCTAGCCTTCTTAACATTTAAAAAATCATCTTGAAGGACATGGACATCTCCTCGTGTCTTGAACATAACTCTTAGACCTATAGCTGACTATTGTTCACTCTAATCAACCATCTTTACCCAAGAATCATCATTTTACCTAAGTGGCCAATTTTTGTTCAAACATGCAAAGAAAGTGGAAACACTAATCCAAACCTCAAATTCACCTTGAACAGGTGCTCAAAACCATCTGAACATCATGAAGAAACTATTCAAGAAAAATCATTAATTCATTTTCAACAATTTGCTTTGTAGAAGTCCATTTAGACTTATAGCCCTGCAAAAGTGTTTTTTCTGACAAAACTCACCAAATTTTCACCTTAAATGTTGACTGATAAAATTTTAGACACCCATTTATCTATTTTATATGCATACCAAGTTTTAGACCTCAACTCCTTTTCTATAAAAATTTATGCTCCTTTTAGTAGTTTTCTATCTAGGTCTCAATTAACCCTCTTTTTGCACAAATCTTGAAATTGGGGAGAATCTGTAAACTTTCAGAGAAAACCAAAAACAATTCTAGATACCCTTTTAGGATATATTGCTTTTTGCCAATTTTTATTTCTCAATTCCTTCTCTAGCACCCACAACTCATTTTTTACTCTTTTTTGCTTGTTTTCTAGGTTTAGCTTATGGTTTTATAGCAATAACTAGGGTTTGACTTTTCTTTCACTATTACAAGCTTTGCATCATCTTTTACACCTTGTTATAACTTTTTCAATACCTTCTTATACCTTCCTTTCCCTTGTTTCTTATTTCTTGTCAGTTTTCACTTTTGGTGCTCTTGAGGCTTATAGGGTTTTGAGTTCATACTAAGGGTTTCATGTATCTTTGGTGACTTCAACCACTTTCCACACTTTTATCCACCTTAAGTTCCTTATTCAAACTATTAAAAACCCTCCCTCACTTGTTGAATTGCCATTTTGTCTCCATCTTTGTTGTGAGTTACTTGGACTTGTTGTTTTTTGCAATTCTTTGACTTTCCTCAATACATAGTCATAGATAGTCAGGTTCATAGAACAAGAATGAGTTTAATGAAATTTTATAGGATTTTCCAACACTTTCTTCATATTCCATCAACTCCTCTTAGTCTTCTTCATGATTTTCTTCACAATCTTGGATAAAGTTACGTATTTCAACCTTTCTTATACATATTGTTTACTTCTTCATTTTGACTGAGACATAGCAGTCCCATGTTTGCTCATTTGATCTATATCCCCAACTTGAGTATGCCTTAAATATTCAATTTGATTCAACAACTCTCCTACATGGTAGATCATATCTTCTCCTTTTACACCAGTTTCTTATCCCACTATCCAAGTCCCTAAGACTTGACTGTAACAGGAGGTTAAAGAAGATTGTGACTTTCCTTTTCACTACATTCATAGCTCCCGAGTCATTAATATTCCTTTAAGGTTTCTTAAGAACTCAAGATCCCTCAAGAATGAAATTAGCTGACACACACTATCAATATTGTGATTTCACACACATATTTGTAAATTGGTAAATCACAGAGATGTCCACTTTTAGTTTTCACAAACTTGAAGAACATGATTTCTTAGTACATAATGACCACATCAAGTAAATTAATGTAAGAAGACAAGATATTTTCTCCATAATCCTTTTTCAATTCTAAATCCTTCATTTTGGATTGCAAGACTTAACTAACCTCTTAATTTTTTTCAAACTGTGATATCAAAGAAATCATATTATACACCTGAGTTTTGACTCTCTAATGACTTTCTTTACATTCTTAAATAATCCAACCATTCTATTATAACTCCTTCATTCTTGTCACGCCTTCTTTTTATCTTATTTGCAAGAATCCTTATTTCCATACCTATATTTGGATTGTCACAGTGTTGTACATGCATATTTTCCACACAACCTTTTTATTCCTCAACATATCTCTTACAATGGTTTAGTCAACATCTTCATTGTAAATCTCTCCATTAGGACAACTAAGACAACTCTATAATGTATGATTGTTATCTAAATGACCATGTGATGATGTCTTCACTTTTGTTCAAGAACCGCCAATATAAACCTCTCATTTCTTGGGTTCTTCAAATCTCAACTCATCTCTTGTCAAGCTCGTAGACAGTAGGACACACAATTGACATGACACATAGTACCTCAACTAACCTTGGAGGGTGAAATCAGACTTCATAGAGAAAATTAACAATCTCAGAGCACTTCTACCTTCTTGAATGACCTTCACAAAGTTTTATAGCCTTTGAAAAACAATGTGTTCAACCAAAACCTAAGAAGGGTTTCATGAAGTCTAAGAGAGCTTATTTCTCCTACATAAGCTCTTAGAAACATTTTCAAGATCCAATACTCCTCCCTGAGGTTTGCAATACCATACCTGAGCTTTGTATTTTGAAAGTGAGGTTTCATACCTCATTCACCTGTGAGACAGTTTCAAATACTTCTACTCTACCTCCTAAGACATGATTTTAGATCTTCCAAGTGAATATTAATTGAGATGGAGTCATTTTGATTTGAATGGAGTCTTTTCATCCATTGTTGGTGTCTCTAAAAGTTTCCTAGGGTTTTATGACAATACCATGATCTTCCAGACCTCCAGGAAGCTGATATATTGATCCTTCAACAAATATTTCTTCCTTCATGTCACCTAATTCTGCATTATGATAGTCAAAATAGATTTTCTTACATAATACTGATCATTTACGAACTCATAGCACATGCCTCTTCTTCTCCATTTTATTAACATCTTGAAAGATAGTTCAACCTTTTATATGATCATGCCAAGTGTTCTCTACCACTTCTCAGGACTGGTTATTCACTCAACATTTAACCAGATTTGATGCATACCATGATATACCCCACCATATTCTTCTCATTCAAGAATCTATTCACTTTACAAATCCAATCATTCCATACCTTCAATAAAGCCTTCACCATGGCCCGTAAGTTGGAATTGTGAGCTCTAGAAGACGGGTGGGTGAAGCTTTGCCCCAAGAAACCAAAAGTAGAGTTCCCATATAAACCAAAATCTAATCCAGACAAAACTAAAGAAACTGCTAATGTCGTTGTGGTTAAATATCCTCCCAAATAAAAGCTTGTTGTTGAACCAGTTTGTCAACAACGTAGTTACAAACCCATAACAGAAACTTATAGTGTATTTTTTGACAAATTACTCACTTCTAACATCATATCATTACCGCCCATTCTAACTATTGACATATCAATATCAAAGGCTATTAGGTACCGTGATAATGATTATTGTAAATTCTATCGAGTAAGTGGCCATAGCTTAGAAAGATGTCATACTTTTCACAATATCCTTAAGGATTGGATTGACAAATGTGATCTTCATTTAGATAATCAAAATGCACCTCTAAACAAAAACCTTGATATATTCAAACAACCCTTCCTGAATCATCCTTTGTCATCTGAATCACCATAAGCTAATTTCATCCACACCATTAACACAATAAGGAAGATTGAACCCACTTCTTCATCTGATGTATTGCCTAGTGAAGAAAAATCCACAGAATCCTTGTCAGGGGCCAATGAACACACAATTACTATTGCAGAACGTGCCCCACTCAGCATACACATTATTCCCATATCCTTGTCAGTCGACTCGACGCCTACTGAAGTAATACCAACACCAAATAAACCTGCAGATATTGAACTGCCACATACCACTAGAATTATTCCGACAAAGTTACCTGACACTGTTATGGGATCCATGCCTACATCAACAAATGCTACTGCAACTACACTTGAGGCTTTTAACAAGATATCGGGGTATACGTTGAAAAAAAAATTGATGTTAGAAGAAAGGACTTGGATGATAAAGTTTTTGTTGTACTTTAGGCATATAGGACTACTTACAAAAGATTGAATAAAGCCACACCCTTTCAATTGGTGTTTAGCGTGGAGGTTATATTTCCTATGGAATTCATGTTTCCTTCCCTATGTATTGTGCATGCGAGAGGATTGGATGATGAACAAGTTGTTGAAGAATACATAGACAAACTGATAAATTTGTATGAGTAACGCACTATTTCTTGATGGAGCCAGAAGACAGAAAAATCAAGGCAAAAGGCATGGCATGATAGAAATATTCAGAATAGGGAATTTGAGGTTGCAAAGATAGTTCTTCTATATGATTCAAAGTTTGCATGCCACCCTGGGAAGCTGAAATTTTAATGGTTGGGACCCTTTGTTGTAACAAAGATATTAGAATCAAGCGTTTGCCAATTACAGACGTTGGATGGCACTTTATTTCCTAGTTACTTCAACGGGAGTAGGTTGAATCCCTACTATAAATAATTCTTCTTGGTGTTTGTAATAAGGTAGTATTGCCATTTATATTAGGTTTACCTTGGATGCATTTTCTTTATATGTGTTTCCTTTCATCGTTGTTATGCTTTGTCGATTTAGTTCAGTGTTGTGTTGTAATAAGCGAGCTTTAACACCCGTAGTTTATTACTATCTATTGGATTCATGCGTAGAGGACCACATATACTTTTAGTGTGGGGTGGATCAAAAAGAATAAGTTATTGGTGCTATGTTACAGATTGGTATGTGTAGATAAAAGGTTATATGTGCTCAGATTGAAGATTTTTACAGAAATTTACTCATATTGAAGACCACGCGTAGATGGATGGATGCACAGTGTCACGTGAGGTAGGCAGAATCATGGGAAACTACTTGGTATGAGGCACAGTAGATAGGTAATTTGGTGCATGGAAATACGTGAAAGGAATTTTGTGGCCGAGAAGTTGTGGGCGCGCCACAAGGTTATGACTAAGGTGCAAAATAATATAGTGCAATGCGCAAAATATCCAAAGTGTGGAGTTAATTCCATGTATGGTGGTAGTTGAGGAGTAATTAATGCGGAAAAATGAATAAATTTTGAAAGAAAACACTATAAAAGGAGCAAAATGTGAACCTATTTCTTACTTTGCATTTGTGGGTTATCGAGCTGAGAAGTGCAATGAAGTGCGAAGTGTAAAGAGTGATTGATTGAATGGAAAACTAGGTGAGTTCAAGACACAACATTGACAGAGCTCTACGTGGAAGGGTGTTTGAGCTTGTTGGGTGTGTGAGGAAGGAAGGTTTGCACAATTAGGATTTCAAAGAGAAAGATTTACAGCTAGGGCACACTAGGGCACGGGGTGTTTAAAGCATAAGTAGATATCAAGGAGTGCGAGGGTAAGGTAGTGGAAAGTTACAATTTTTGAAGCATATCATTGGTTAAATAGAATGATGGCACCAAGGAGAGTTGTGGTGAAGGAGCTTGTAAAAGAAGAGGAACCACAAGAGTGGTTCGCAGAGATGTTATACCTGAAAAATATTATTAAAGGAAGGCCATGGACTTCCCAGTTGGAAAATTGTAAGATCGGTGATTTCAACCATCAAACTGGGCAAACCGTGAAGGAATTAGAGGAAAATACCATCTTAAGGACAAACAAGAGGACTGCAGAAGGGCAGAGAGTAATGGATAATTCAATCTATAAGTTGTTGGAAAGTGTTGGGGTTATGTAGCTGTTTAAATTGTCATTCTTTGGCAAGCTAGATCGACTGTACTAGTGGCTCATGTCGAGTGTGCACAAATATTTCTTTTACTTTTTTGGGAGAATAATGAGGATTACAGCAAAGTTGATTAGAAAAGTTACAAGTGTGCATGACTCTGATGAAGATATTACAGGTGATCTATTAGATGATGATGCAGTAGAGGCAACAACTATCGTCATTAAGTATCACAAAGGAGGTTGAGCTTTCAATGTTACAAATATAGAATATCTAGCTACAAGGGTATCAACACGACTGGTTAGCTACAATTGGGGTGCCTCAGAGAGGTGGAAAGAGGTGAACAAGTGTTGGATTTACATAGCGCACAAAATTGCAAACAAGATGTATTATAACATCGCAAACTATGTTGCAGAGAGTATAGTGGAAGAGGTGCGCATATAGGATAATAAGGGTGAGAATAGTATTTGGGGCGACATCTTACTTTTAATTGTGTTTAGTGAAATTAGTGTTCCTGATGGGCAAAAAGACAAGATGTGGGTGTACCCACTAGAAGACAAGTCACCGGAAAAGAAATTTGTGAAGTTTACTTACCAAGGCTCAATTTCTAAGACTTACGAACAGCGCCAAGAGAAGTGGTTTAGGATGATGTGTAACGTGCTTGAAGGAGAGTGGCGCATACTATGAGAGTTGCTTGGTGTGTTAGAAGGACAGGCAGAGTTCGTGGTGTATCAACACTTTTGCTTGGGCCACTTTTTCATAAAGACTGGTGAGAAGAACCCATAGTGTAAGTTTCCCTTTGCATTTATTGCTCGTTATTTAGAGATTCAGTGAATCAGATGCATAAAATGTGGAAGTTACAATTTAATGTCAATAAAGTAGACGCAGATATCCATATTTTGCACAAAACATATGTTTACCCCAATAAGGAGGCATATGTAGAAACAATGGAGTCTGATAATATTGATATCACTACAAAGGTCATGGTTGTAGGGAAGATTGAGCCCATGTGTGTGTATGTGTATCTTAGGCCGAGGTTTAAATAAGGTAAAATTATTATAGGTGAGGACTTGTTGCTGTCGGGTCCTCCTAAAGGTAAACAGACTGTGAGAATGAAGAGGTCACTTGAAGAAACATCCCCAAGGAAAGAAAGGCCGGAATTAGAGAAAGTCCTACAGTGAGAAAAGGGAGAACACAAAGGTAGTACTGGACTTGATCATAGTAAGAGGCAATTGTGTAGAAGACGCACAGGTGCAGATGTGGATGCTAGTACTTCACATCTTATGAGAAGATCACCATGTGTAATGCCCATAAAGAAGGTTGAAGAAGAAATAAAGAAAAGGTGCAATCATGTAAAATATAGTGATGAGGAGAATGTATCACATGGGACCGCGCACAATGATGTTTCAACCCCTAGCCTTGAGGTTAGAAGGATGAAGAGATCGGCGGCGAGCAACCATTGTTTGATTTAGACGTCCCCAATGTAATTATACATGAACATGAAGAATAAATTTATGTTGGAGGAGATACAGAGAAGGAAGATAGTGTTGAACAATCGACAGGTGGACCAAAGGGAGAAATTAGACAAGTGAAGAAGGAAGGCGCTAAAACACAAAGAAATACATGAAAGCACACTAGTATGAAGAGAGATGAAGAGATGTGTAGACAACAAACCTTGGGTACACCAATGACCCAAAAAATATTATATATGTTAGGTTACAAAGCATTGTTTCCAAAGAATAATTATATGGATGGGAGCTTATGGATCCAGAGATGGTGAACAAGTGCACCAGAAAACAGTTGTCATGGAGTATGCAAACTCACATGGATGAGCTTGTATTTGATTTATGTGAAGAGTCATGTGCCTCGAGAATAATGAAGAAGGCTCCGCATTCTAGACATGTGACCATCAAGCCAACTCAATTCTCTGATCAGCAAGCAAGCAATGCTTTGAAAAAGATATCTGCAGAGGTTGGTTGCAAGAATGTTGACAAAGCGGCTATGATTCGGACATTGTTGGAGGATAGGAAGGAAAAAGAGGATGAAATTCAGTGCTTGACAAAGGAAAAAGAGATGGCATAGGTGAAGGTGCGTGCCATTTTGGATATGGCAGAGAATATTAACCACGAAATTTTTCAGGAAAGGCCACAGTATGAAGAAAAGGTGTCTGAGATATTTCCATCTACATTGCATTACTTGCGTACATTAGTTCAACTAATGTTGGATGAGAGTACGTGCATGTGTCAAGTGAGGTAGAACAAGTTGTAGAGAAATAGAAGAATGTTGTCACGAAGATAGAAAGAGCCAACATAAAGATTGTGCGCTAGATAGTTGTGTATGATGTCATATTTGATACTTTGAAGGATAGATTGAAAATGGCAAATTTGGCATTGAAAAGATGTGAAGAGCCTGAGAATATTATTAAGACAAGGACATTAGAAGAGGAGAATGCATTCCTTGTGGTGAAGAACAATGATACTTTGGGGCATGAGGAGAGGTTTTCGTTACTAGCAGAGAAGTGTGACATGCTTAAGGTAGCCACGGACCCTCATGATGACATAATCAAAGAATTGGGAAAGTTGATGGTGTGACATATGGATGTTACAGATGGCATGGTGTCAGGATTAGTGAATGTGTTAAGGGTGTTGAAGCATAAGGGCGAAGACATGAATTTAGATGAAATGGATGTTGTGTTTGGTGACATTCCTACTATGGAAAAGAAGGGACTCAGCGACTGGGAAGAGTTGGAAGCAAACATCAAGAATGAGTACCATGAGATATTGTTACTTGCAGCAAAATAATGCCCAGATTAGTGAAGTATGTTTACATCCTTTCATTATGAACAGACATTCTTTACTGAACTTTATTCTTTATTCTTTATTCTTTTGAGAGATAAGGTATGAGTACCCATTTCTAGGGGCATAAATGCTATTAGTGTGGGGTAATGTTGGCCTGGTGAAGTACTACATAAGTATCAGATGTGCATTTTGATAGTGGCATGAAGGAAGGGGCGCGAAGGTTTGACATAGTTGTGCCCTGACGGTTCCCCGCCCAGGAAAGACAGAGTTTGGACTTAGTCGTTTTGCATATACAAGCTGAAAATAGGTTGGAGTACTTAGCATGCATTGGATCAAGGTAGAAGACTTGGAGAATACGCAAATCTATTTTTGGAACATGTGAAAGATCAAGAGTCATGCAAAGTTCAAGCTAATAATAGGATTAGATCTACAGTTAATTATAGATAATCTATTATCAGGCGAAGCTTACATGATTTAGCTATCTTTGTACTGGCACATGGCTATTTTGAGCATGTAGACTATTTTGAGAGTGCATGCGCAGTGAAGGGAAAGTCCCCACCCCCTGTGTGTGTGTGTGTGTGTGTGTGTGTGTGTGTGTGTGTGTGTATTTGTGTGTTGATTTGCATGGATTAGAGAGCATTATCGTTGAATTGTAACAGAGTTACGTTGTTGGTATTTTGCATACGTGACTCTATGATGGTATTATGTATGTATTTAGTTATTGATTTGTGATGAATTAATATAATGGATCATTATGGATGGATATTGATTGTTGATGTCTCTACTTATGGTTATTGTATGGTGAATCTGGTATTAATCCTTATGTGAACTGTATGTTTACTTATTATTTGTGTTTCCAAATTGATCTCATGCATCTGATAGTTACAGTGGGGCATGTACCTTGAGATTTGGTTATTATGAACATGCATGCTAACACCCTAGTAAGACAGTAACAAAGAGGGACATGGTACCTTTGCGCACTTCAGGTGAGCACTCAGATCTGTCTGAGTGATGTGTCAGTGTGTCTAGGGTTTTGAGTGGGAAAATAATACTACAATCATTCTTTTGAAACCTCGTTGTTTATGTTAAAAAATGGTTAACCTTTTAAAAGGGTTTTGACAAGTTTGATATCTATCATGCTTCTTTTATTTATTATTGATTCCTAAACTCTTATTTCAGGACTTGATTTATTGTCATACCTAATTATTTATATAATGGACTATAACTAATTTAACATCAGATATCCTAAATTTTTTTTTGAATAACTACAAATTTGTTTTGGGATGTCAAATTTGCAGTGTCTTAAATTTCTGTCATGAAGAAATGAAATTTGTGCTTTAATCCGTGTAAAAATATTTTTATCAAACATTACATGAATTATTTAAAATTGATTTTAAAAAGCTTATCCCTAGAAGTCTATCTTTTAGGAACTTGAATTATTATTGATTTGGAGAACTTTGTGAGTGTCTCTTGGCCATTCTCCAACATTGTATTCTGATATATTTTAGTAAATAAATTGAATAATGGGTAGTAAAAATATGGTAATGATAAATTATTAGTATTGTTCGTGACAAAGTATTTCGAGACTTCGGCTCTACTAGGGTTTTTTTCATGTATTCACTTGTCATACGATACTGTGCGAACTATGCCTCCTTAGCCTTCTTAGGGTTATCTCGAAGGTCCTATCATAATGAAACCCGGTTAATTTCCCACCGCTAAGGTGAAAATTTACCTTTAAATGGCTGACTCTCCTTCCATTACAACGACATTTGCAATTGAAGGTGGAAATGGATCCAAAGTGCGCGCGGAAGTTTGTTCTAAAAGTTTACAATGAGGTATGGACTCAGAATCCTCCCTGAATTTTGTTATTTCCTCTGAAAGTATAGACCTTGTGGTCAAATGGTATCAAAACAATTGCCTTATTGCTTATTTCTGTGGCCGCATTCCCTCGAAATCCTACCTTCAGATCTAGATAAAAAACCATTGGGATTTGAGCGGTATCCTGGTTTCAAGTATTTATAACCTTACCAAGGGGTTTTATTTGTTCTCCTTTTGTGATCCTTCCTAGCTTCAATTCATCCTTCTTAAGGTGGCTTGTTCGTATTTGGGGAAGACCGTGTTAGTGCTTTCTCGGTGGACTCTAGATTTTAGCCCCACTAGCCAGGTTTTGTTAAGAGTTTATGTTTGGATTGAACTCCTGGGTCTTCATGTTCATTTGTTGTCTTTTTTACATAGATTGTGAAACCCATTAGCAGGGTGATTTTTCATGAACAAGAGAGTATTTTTCGCTCGTCCTAATAAGTGTGTATATATCTAATTTGACCTTGCGAAAGATCTGCAGTACCACCTAGATATTTAAGTTGGGTCCCTGCATATCTCTCAAAAGGTGATTTATTTTAACCTCCCCGACACACGTTTTTATTTTCAATCCCTGGACCACTACATTCGTTATTGTCCACTGCTAGCTCGTTTCAAGCTAGCAATACCACAACCCATGGTTTCCAAGCCCAAGGATGGACCTCTAACTGATGGTTAGACTATGGTAGGGAATAAGAAGGGCTCTGGTGTGAAACCCACTCAAGAGGTTTTGTCTACCCCCTCTCCTTCCCCCCCTCCATCCAAGGATGAGTCGAGCTCAAAGCCACCTCACCCGTTGGTTTCCATTCCTTCCAAACCCTCGTAGAGTCAGGTTTTTCTTTCAAGCTCTGATAATTTTGGTAATATTTCTTCAACCTCTTTTCCTCTGCGACACTCTCACAATCCACCACGAGAGAGATGTCCCACAGCGTGCGAGGGGATAATGGGGCCAAACGCTAGTCCATTCAAGTCGAGCATCCTAATTCAGACCAGATTCCACTTGCCAATAATTTTTCCATTCTCAGCTTGAAGGATGGATTTGAGGATAGGCATAGGGAGTTTGATATCTCTGATAATTCAGACCAAATTCCACTTGCCAATAATTTTTCTATTCTCAGCTTGAAGGATGGATTTGAGGACGGGCATAGGGAGTTTGATATATCTGATTTTTCATGAATTTCATCTCAAAAATTCTGTTTGTTTAGCTTGCTAGCGTATTGACAGTTTAGATATTATTTGTTTACATGAGATTAAAATTTTTGGCTTTTTACTTCAAAATACTCTAACTTGCTTTTCCCCAGATTTCACGCATTTTCATACTCAACACATTGAAGGTAAAGGTGGTGCTAGCATTTCCATTACACCGAAATTTTCATCCTTAATCACTGCTTCGGGTCAAGATCCTGTTAATTGGACTATGTGGGTGATTATGGCTATTAATGATATTTATTTTGGTATTCTTAATATTTATGCCCCTAATAATGGCTCCAAAATAACAACTTTATGGAAATGGTTAGGTGATAAATTACCTCTTGTTTATTAGCTAGTGTGTGGTGACTTTAATATGATAGAGCATCTGGATGATAAATTTGGTGCCCTCCGTATGATATGGTGTGTTGGCAAGCATGCGGCGTGGTATTTCTTTAAAAGTTGTAGGATATGATCGAGAAGGATATGATACATTGCTTAGACAGCGGCAGGAATTTAGAGCCCGAGCTTGGTATACTTGGACCAATCTTCGAGAAGGATATGATCGGGTGTTAAAGAGACTTAACTGTGCACTTCTTTCACAGCATACTTTTTTCAATTTTGACATGCATGGCTCCTCCACTGTTAGGGTGTGGTCTTATGTGCTCTTGTAAGATCACTACTCGATTACATATAAGGTTGTTTGGCGAGGGGGCCTTCAAGGTTCCCACTAACCAATTCTATCTTAATTTTTCTCTATTGAGTCACCTCGGAGTGGTCCCACTTATTGCCAAGGTTTGGAATATGGTGCCATGTCTATCATTTTTTTCGAGCTAGATTTTATGGTGGGAAGTGGCGATTCAGCACACCACCAGGTTTCTTTGCCATTTTGGAAAGCAGGTGGCCCAAGTCCATAAGCGATCCAATTTGGCTCTGCACAAAGAATTCATATAGATCTCACTCTTATTTAAGGCTAATCCTTTTGATATTACTCTCCAGGTTCAGGAAGCAGAAACCAGGCACAAGCTCAAGCTCATCGAGTGTCATTTAGCCCATGGCGCTCAAATTCGATTGAGGCTTCATTGGCTTAAGGTGGGAGATAAATCCTCTAAAATATTTTTCAAATCCCTCCGAGCCAAGCATGCTCATCAACATATCAAAACTATTTATGATTCTCATCATCGGCCCACAGAGCTACTAGAGATCACAAATGCTTTTGTGGAGCATTACCATCTAGTTTTTCAAGCTCAAGAGGTTTCGAGTGAGTGAGTTACTGCCTTGTAGGGCTGTATTGATGTGGTGCCTATCAAGTGTTCCCCTCGGGACCATAATCGCTACGAAGCTCCTCTTACCTTGGAGGAACTCCATGTTACCTTGTTTTGCTTAGTTGATGAAAAATCTTCGGGTATGGATGGTTTCCCTTGCGAATTCTACAAATAGGATTGGTCTTTTGTGGGACCTAATCTGCTTCGTGTCTCTAATGAAGCTCTCCAAAGTAATTCCCTTGGGAGTTTCATCAATCAAGGCGACATCAAGATCATCCCTAAAGTTGGTGATCCGAAGTAGATGAATAATTGGTGACCCATCACCCTGCTAAATGTTTCTTATAAAAAAAATTCCAAAGCCTGGGCTCTTCGCATAGCTGATCTATTTCCCAAAAAAAAAATCCTAAACAAATTGGTTTTGTTAAAGGTCGATATATCCTTGATAGTTTGCTCGATGTGTGGGAAGGCATGGAATGGGCTAGGGTTTCTTTGTAGAAGCCTTTATTTCTCAAAACTGACTTCGAGAAGGCTTATGATCGTATTTAATGGCCATTTATTTTGGCTATGCTTAAAGCCCTTGGCTTCGATGAATTCTTCCATTCGGCATTCAACACCCTATTTTCTAATGCTTCGGCTCACCTTACCATTAATGGCCATTAGTCCACTGCTATCGGCCTTTTCAGTTCTATCAAACAGGGGTACCCTCTTACGCCAGCCTTTTTTTCTTGTTGATGGCGCCTTGAGTTATCTTATTAAGCACCAAGCAGCTCAAGGTCGCATTCAAGGGATTTTCCTTCTAGATCATACGACCCAACTCATCAATGGTCACTTTGTTGATGATTCATTCCTTACTATTGTTGAATCATAACAAAATGTCACCAAGGTTTTTGAATGTATTGACATGTTTTGTCTTGCCTCTGGATCCAACATTCAAATGGCTAAGTCTTTGGGTTACCAAAAAATTTGTTCACATATCCCAGATTGGTTGCAAGCTTACTTCTAGAGATGGATTGGTCGTGGCAAGTAATTCAAGTATTTGGGCATTCCCTTCGCCTTTGACCATGGCACTATGAGTCGAGCCATGTCGGATCCTCTACCACCGCCACCTTGGCCATTTCCATCTCGACGACCATCGCATATAGGACCGCATCATAGATACCACTCTCACAGCCATCGTTTTGCCTCTCCTCAAGGCCGCCCTTCAGCTTTGTCCTCATCTAGGCCTTTATGGAGCCCACCTCCGAGGGGGAAGGGCGTTCCTAGTTTTTTGCAATGGGGTTCTCCGTCGTTGGGCATGCAGGACATTGTTGGTTCTCCCCCCCCCCCCCCATTATCGTGAATTATGGTTCCATTGCAGATGCAATTTCTGGACCACAATGGCTGGCAAGTTGATCCTCCCTCGGCTGAGCTGAATAGTGGAGTGTTTATCCCTCCTCGGGATGACCCTCCTCTTGGTGCTGCGGCATGTGCTTGATTTCGGTCGTTGTGATTTTTCTCTTGCGCTCGTTGTTTGCCCTTTAGGTGTTTTGATGTAGCCCTCGTGGCATTTTCTATTGCTTTTTGTTTCCTTTGTGGCATTTTGTGAGACTGTGAGTTTTCTGGTCTCCCCTGCTCATGTAATTCTCTTTATTTTAATTAATATAAAGGGCAGTTCCAATAGTAAAAATATATGGTAATGATTATAATAGGGTAAAATATTTGGTGAAAAGGTTATATCTTGGAAATAAAAAGTTCCAAAGTTTATGAGTTTAGAGTTGAAATGATATAATATTACTATAGATATCTTAAATACATTTATCTAAAATATGTCAAGATTTGTCAATTTCAAAGCACATATCTATCTTGCTAGTGTAGTATACGTATACCAAAAAATAACAATTAAAAGTAAATAAAATATAACATATATATATATATATATATATATGAAATACATCAATAAATATCAATTTCAAGGTTCTTAGATTAGATTTTTCACATATCACTTCAATTAAAAACTTCATTAAATTATCTACCAATTTCACATTTATTTGTGGCAAGTAGAATCAGTGAGCTACACAATTTTATTGGTTTCAAACAAATCTATTCAAGAAAAAAAGGGCCCAAACATTACTTCATGGCCAAGATATTAATATTTTTTTATTAACATTTTCAAGAAAAAAGAAATAAAAATTTATTTAAGTGACACTTCAGTGGAAGTAAAATTTATGGATGAACTATCACATGATGATCAAATGAACGTCAAATTTAATGTCGAGAATAAAAGTGAACAACTCACTCCATTACAAACCTGACTGCCATTATAGGAACGCCTCTCGACGTAATTATAAACAATAAGATAAAATACTTATTATAAAGAATAATACAAAATATTATATTGCAAGGAAATTGATTGTCATACATATTTAGAACATGGTTAGGATGATCCACACATCTAGGTTTTGAAGTGGCTTCTCCAACACAGATGAGGACAGTCGAGCTTAGGTTTATCGCATATTCCAAGCATAACAATTTCTAAGGAGGCTATTAGGAAGCTCGTTATTATATAAAGTTTTAAGTAGGATGTGTAACCACAAACCATGTTACACAATTTTGTAAGAAAATTTCATATCTGCAAAGTCTAGCTTGAGATGTATGGATCCTTATGTATGGTTTATAACATCACAGGCTTATAGATATTGTACAACATAGACTTAGCAAATGATAACATATATTACAAAAATAGGAAATAGTACAATGAGACAGAATTGATTTTTATAGTGTGTTATTGATAACTTCTTGTTATAATTCTTGAAAATTATTTCTAACTCAATCCTTACAAAGAAAAAGAGGAAATTTGAATACCTTTGAGTCTGCAAGTGAAATGAAATCAATGAAAGGCTTTTTAGTTCTATTTTTTAAAAAACCTTGGAGACGAGGTTGGGATCATATAGAGATCTCTGCCCTTTTTTGTCAGCATGTAATGATATGTAGTCATGTTGTGAGGTAGTTGTGTATGAATTAAATATATATCCCATGTGTTTGTGTAAACTCTAAGATATCGAACTACCAGCATAGTCTAGAATGCTTTGCTCAAAGTAGTGTGATGGTGGTTTTCGTTGTTTGTTTTATACTTACCTAGAGATGCATGTTTTCAAAACCAGTTGAGAGTGGTGTACCTTGTTCATTTTGTTGATTTGTGTATAGTTATATCATTATATTTATATGCATGTGGTTCTCTGATTTGTGTAAGGACAGAACTACTACCGATTTTGAGTTGGTGAAGGGGGAGGCCTTCTAAGCTGCTTGTTGAAAGATAAAAATGTCTCAATGATATTCTTTCTCAGTTGTACTACTCTATATGCAAAACACGGAGACTATGGAGATAATTATTGGTTATTTTCATTGTATTTTACTGTTGGATATGCTATTTGTCCTATTTTACTGTTCTTTGGAAACTGGAATCATGTAATCTTATTTTGAGGCATTGAAAATTGAAATTTTTTGCGTGAAAACTTCTTATTTGTAATATTAACGTACATGTACATCAGCAAGTGGTTTTCTTTTATATTATTTATGAGAAATAATCAATTTTATATCTAATTAAATGGTAATTGCATACATATGGAGCTTGATGCAATTACTTGTTTTAAGTAAACAAGAAAAGAGGATTAAAAACATGTGAGCAATGAATTATTACATTGCAGTTTACGTAATTTATTGACTTGACAATTAAATTGTATTTGAACCGATCCATTTTTAAATAAAATTGTGTGTTTTTTGTTGATTAGTAACGAACATCTTACATTGTAGTAGTTGTGGTGGCCACACCTGATAATACCCTACTAGGTGGAGGGAAACTACACAAAGGAACTTCCCTCACCTAACATTTGCTATTTCCCCTGCCATACAATATAATGTTAAAGATGAAGATAATGAAAAGGAGATTGATGGTTGGGATCATATACTTGCACTCGAGTATTTTGGCTTTGGTTGAGAGGGTTAGGGTGATAACTCCTACTACCTGATGTTTTGTTGTGGTTTCTTAGCATTTGCTCTATTGTATTTTGTGCCTTGTTGGCACTTTAATATGCATTGTTACTTATTTGTTCCACCCCTTTTTAATCAGAAAGTAACACTTTCTATAGACAAGGATACTCTTACATATGAGCTTAATGATTAGTCTTACTCAACTACAACCAATATGTTATATTGGGGTGTGATACCGTCCACTCTTTTTTTTATGACTAGCTTTTGTACACCAAAAGATATTCCTTATACAATAGCATCCTAAGGGTGGTAAAACATTTAATGTCATAAGTGTGTTCACTTTTGATTGTTATAATAACCCAAAAAAATTGTTAAATAAAACTGACTAAGTATATAGAAAAAATTAAACATAAATATAAATGAAAAATGCAACCAAATAATACAAGAAGAAAAAGCAAAAGCCAAAAAGGTGGAGGAAGAAAAATGAAAAAAAAAAAAGAACTTACAAAATAAAAAGAACAAAAACTTTTTTTATTTAATTAAATAGATTAGATGTATTGAGTTTAAGTAAAGTTAACATGTTTGCATATTTTCTAAATTAAAAATAGTGAATTTTTGGTTAATATAATAATATATTTCCTGATTATCGTAAAATAAAAATTGAAGTCTTTTGAATTAGAAGAATAAGTTACATATATTGAATTTCATTTATTTAAATGATTATGTACTTTCAATGTTAAATGTTTTTAGTTTGTAGTGTTATTTTAAATTTAAATAGTGAAAAAATATTTTTTTGTATATTATAAAATTTTATTGAGAGCAAATATAATTTAGTAGGGTCTTATATGAGAAAACATGAACGTAAGTATGGAAATTATTAATAATTATGGTGTGTTAAAAATATAAAATAAGAGCTTTGAGATTGATATTTCTTGACGTTTTCATATAAATGTATTTCAAATATATGAAAATATATTAATATATGAAAAACTTTTAAATCAAGTAAGCCTAGACTAGAAAAATGACCAATACCTATAAAATATCATGGAAAAAACCTTATTAACACAACTAGGCTCAACTTTCAAGAAACACCAATGAATATCAATTCCAAGACTTTAATTTTGAGTTTTGTTGACTCTAATCTTGGGTTTTACATATAGCACATTGATTAATAACTACATTACCTTATCCAAAATTTCTTCAGATGCTGCATCACGGTACAAAAACTTTTCCCAAAAAAATATGGCCAAAAATGTTAAAAACTTTCAATCCATTTCTCAAAGTACTTTTTTCTTAAATTACATGATAAATGGACATCAAATTAAAGTTTAAATCGCCCTATAACTGTCAAATGGACAGCACATGAACAAATAGACATCAAATATAAGGTTTCAGCTACCCTATAATAGTCAAATGGACATCAAATTTAATGTTGGATTAATTATTTATGCACAGAAATTACAGCGACCCCCTCCCGTCCACCCCCACCAGCACCCCTCATGGGTTGACAATAAAGAACACCTATCAGTATAATTAAATAATCGTGGATAAAACCTTACACATCGAGCATACAATTAGGGTTCAAAACTGC
Organism: Taxus chinensis; assembly: GCA_019776745.2. Lineage (NCBI taxonomy): Eukaryota > Viridiplantae > Streptophyta > Pinopsida > Cupressales > Taxaceae > Taxus > Taxus chinensis. The sequence goes on from CM034146.1 coordinate 694,091,594, forward strand.
ACCCATCTCAACCCTTCATAGGGTTATAAACTGTCAGAGAAGTGTAACAAAAAAATTATCCTTAAAATAAATATATATATCAAATGACACTGTAGAAGTGCAAATATTTATGAAAAATGGCATAGGAATGGTTGTTTCTAAAAATGCCCTTCCACGTCTGAGGCCACTCATCAACTAGCAACATTTAAAATTATAGCCAATCACTAAATCCCAAGAAAGAGTATCGAGAGTGTAATAAAAAATAGTGCCATAATTTTCTACATAAATTCACATTTGAAGATCGAAAAGTTAAAATTCCTACTATTGCTGAAATCAAAAGTATTAAATGTTTTATAGAGGATTCGATTACAACTTGTTAGCTTAGTGAGAGACAATGTCACGAAATTACGCCTCACAAGACCACTATCAATTAGGAACAAAAATAATAATTTAGAGTACAGCTTACCAACATTTATTTTAATCATATGCCTAATATTTTACTAACTACCTTGGGGTTCATATAGTTCATCATGTGATAGAACCATTTGGATAAACTCAAGCAACAAATGTCCATCAATAAAACATGTGCAATTGAGTGGTTCAAGTTTTTTGAAATGAAAGTCTACCAACATGACCAGCTAAGAAGTACCAAATAAAAATCCCTTAACTAAATTTTATTACTACAAATACAAAGCCAAGAAAAAATAAGCTTGGCTTTATAGAGAAACTTCGAATAGGTCTAAAAATAAGAGTTGAAACTTGAAAGGAGGAGAACGGGGTGGACTTGACAAAAGCTAAGATTGTTTAAGCACAAGATTCATGCGCAAGGTTTGTTAGACTAAAACTATACATTTCAATATTTTTGTATATTAATTTGTTAATATAATATATTTATGAAATTTATAATGTCAGAAATATAAAAATACTTAGTAATACTTTCTTTAAAACAAGTAGATTTGAATTCCCAAAAATAATGCTCATTTCTAGGTCTAATTTACTCTTACACGCCTCTTTTATTGCCACTACAACATTGAAATACCCCTATATACCAATAAATTTAATAGTTACTAACATATATTTTATCTATTTTTATTTTATTTTATTGAGGACTAAAAATATCTTTCTTTCATTATTTGTTTGGTCACGTTCCCCAAAACTATAAATCCTTTTCCATTTATTGTTGACTAATAGAGTCAACTAAGATTTAGAATTACTTATGACTAGAGGGAATTGCATGGATAATTATTCTAAGATGTTAAAATAGTTAGTTATATGCAAGCGGTGTAACACTCCTCCTAGATACCAACAACATAAACCACTAGCGAAAAGAAATGAGAGGTAAAATGCCATAAAAGTAATACTACATATCATAAACATCTTACAATGCATAATATTAATGCTACCATTCACAGTGTCTCGCCATCCTCTTAAGTCCCTCTACCTATTTGGAACAATCACACATTTCGTAGACACAATTCATGTAAACTAGTATGTACCTTTTATTGACTCTTGAGATAGCGGTTTAGACTTATCGTATAATGTATCTTGTAATTGATTGTGGCCAACATACCCTTATGATATTTTGTACTCAAATGTAAAACCTCATTTAAATTTTTTATTTATTTTTATCACGGATACACTTTGATTTACTCGTCATATGAAGTGTTAATTTTTATTTTTATTTTTATTTTTCATTGTGGAAGGGTTGGCTGAAAAAATACCCGTCACGTTGAAATTTTGACTAGCCCAACAAATTTGATCTGTGCATAAAAAATGTCTGCCAATTCATCTAAATATTTACAAAATTGCACAATTGATCCAAAAAGCTTTTCTCGCAAAAAAATTGATCCTATGCAACATTTTGTTCTTTGTGCCACATCATTGCATGCTACACAAAACTCACAATCCTGCCATACAGCCCAACCAGTAACAGTCCAGGGATTAGTCAAGCTCTGCAAATGATCAGTATACCCTCATGTGGGAACAGAGTGATCTGAAAGGTCACTTCACACTGATTAGACTAATGGTAATTCTAACCAGAACACTAGGCCAAGTACATTCTGTGACAGAAGAAAATTGGTTTGAGAAAAAAAAAATGTCAAAATACTTTGAAGCAAAGACAAATTTGATTTACTTCTCCAGGCATAGAAAATTATGTCTTATGGTTATTTCCCAGACAGTTAAACAAATCTGAAAAAGCATTCTATTCAGATTAAATCAAACAAAGCTGACTAAATTCTCAAAAAACAATCTCCTCTTGACCTATTTAAACAACTCGTTTTTGACTTCCCTGGAAATTAATGTGTAAAACTTTAATTGGCATATCAAATCAATAAAAACACTTGGACATTAAAGTTTCTCATTTGACGCAATAGCATTGAGTAAATGGGCTTTAAATTAATAATTTAATCAAAGACCGCAGAAAGGGAAAAGTCTTTGACAACAGGGCAGGCAAAAATTATTTCTACTTAAAGATATTTTACAAAAATACCGTAAGTGTTTTACAGAACTTATCAAAACTTTGATTCTCGGGCCTCACCTCTGGCATTTCTGACTCCTTGTGATATTTCATGTCTGGCAATGACCCTAACCCATATCTTGGTACTAGAATCAATCTCAGTATACTGAATAGAGATTCAATGCCGTGAAAGGAATATGGAAGGCTAATTAAATTAGCAGTGGAATTTATTAACATAGGTCAAGAATCCAGCTTCTGCTGCCTTAGATTGTGAGCGAACACGAGTAGACCTTCGAAGAGCAGCTTCTTCTATCGCAAACTTCTGTGCAATTTCCTTTGATCGTCTCTGCATTGCATTACTACAGAAAACTCGCAAATTAAACAGGTTACTAAAAAACATGTACAAAGAACCACCATAACCAAGTTACTAAAAAAATTATGTATAAAGAACCACCATATCCATTGAGCAAGAGTTACAGATCAAACCATAACAACCCCACCTTATGCCTGCATAATGCTTTTCTAGTTGCCTTTGTAAAGTGCACTCCCTCTCACCCTTTGGATTCAGGGAGCCAATAAGTGCCTCAAGCTGACAAAATAATCCCATTGGAATAAAACTTAAGATGATGATGTACAAATTATGGAAAATTCAAGGTACAAGACACCACATTCAAGGTTACCTCTTCCTTTGCACTGTAGTAGCCCCATTGACAAGAATCTTCACTTTCAACAAAGAGCCTGCCCTCTCGACGGAAAAACCAATATCTGTTGTAGATTCTATCCTTCCCTAATGAATTGGTCCGAATAAAACGTTTTTCTATTTCTCGTTCCAAATGCTCTTTCTATTATTGAGAATCAACAACATTAGGTTAATCAAAAATTCCAAACATAATAATCAAGCATTTTACAATGAATAGAATGTATTCAGATTTAAGCCGCCAAGAACTCGATGGGTCAAGATTGTATGCTTACCCTCTTCTGCATCTCCAATGCCCTTTGCTCTCGAAGTTTCTGTTCCTTTATTATCTCAGCTTTTGCCTTTCTTTTCTTCTGCTCTTCAAGCCTGGCCATTTCTCTTTCCATTTCTCTTTCTCTTTCTTCAGCAGCTTTTGCACCCAACTTCTGCTGTAATGCAGCTCGTCTTGATGTTGACACAAGAGAATGTTTTCCATCACTGAACAAGATGGATTGTAAAAAAGCAATAGATGAGCTACAAAACTTGCATCAATCACTAGACTCAGCAATGAATGCAATCATGGTAGAAATGAAAAACCAACATAAATTCCATACCCGTTTTCATAATTATTTTCTGCCAGACTTTGAATGCCATTTGCTATTGGAGGCTTAATTACAGCATTTTCAGAAGCAAATCCATTCTGTGTAAATGCAGATTTTGGAACATCTGAATCTAAAGTATCCAAGGTTTGCATTGTACCACTGTTATCTTGTGTAACATTTCCATCTAGATCTTCTTTGCCCTCAGGATTTTGCTGTTTAAGAAAGAGTATTTCTTGCTCTTCTTTTTTCCTTCTTCTAGATTCCTCCATCTCCTCCTCTCTTTTTGTAGCTGCCAATGCCTGCCGTTCTTCAATATATTCATCTAGTTGTCCTCTGATAACATCCGAAGGTAAAGCTCGGTCAACCAACTCATGCAAAATGCCTAATTTTGCACATGGATCAAGTTCCCGATAATTACCACCCCTTATCTCTTCCAGATGACTAGAAAGCTTTTCCACTTTTTCTACCTCCAAAAAATCACAAAGATGTTCCTGCCAATTTTGTATTGACCACTGCACCGTGTCCGATATACGGCATAAAAAATAAATCAGATACTTTTAAAGACGTAAAACATACCATTATTACAACACATTAAACATTTAAAAACAAACACAGATATTAAAATATGTAAGATTTCATGGGATTGTTACTGCTTCCAAGGCATGCACCTTAGTCTTTCTCTTCTGCATTAAATCCTCGTAAGCACTGGAGTTGTTTAAAACAATTCGTAGAAGAGCACAATGTGCCTCTGCCAAGAGAGTTAAATCACCTTCCTTGTAATCAATGGCCTTCTCAAAATCCTCAAGGGAGAAAGGCCATAAATGAAGCGCTCTACTAAAATAAGTACAGAAATCCCAGACCATTAGAAGATCCCCTACACAATCCATTGGCATGAGAAAATCTGTTGCAGGTTGCGGCCTTTCTGTAAAAACAGGATCATCTGGACCAGGCTGCACCAAGGAATCCTCTATAGGATACTGAATAGGTTCTACTTTCGGTTGCTCTTGAACTGTGAAGTGTAAAGACAAATTGCAGAGCAAAAAATTGCTTCAGATATAATAAAAAGAAAAGGAAAAAAAAGGCAAGTTCTTTGACTGGATGCTAAGTACCTTCCTCTGTTTCATTCTTTTTACGCTTTTTGCCGCCATTCTCTGCATTTTCCATATTCTGTACCTGAGGATAATCAACTTGAGTCTGTGAGACAAGTGTAGAAGTATACGACAATAAACCATATTATAAAAGACATACATATCTACAAATGACTTACAGAGGATCTTTTATTTCCTTCACTCTGAGGCTCATGGTTTTTCTCCTGCTTAAATATTTTATCCTTCAGATCCTCTGGGGGATCAGTCGGAAGTCTGTACTTCTTTGCCAGTTCATCAAGAACAACCCAACAAGGTGTACCGCACCAGGTTGATTCTCTGATAAAGGACTTCAAGACATCTCGTGTAACAAGAGGCTTCTTTCGTACTAAAGCCTCTGCACTTTCTACAGATGTATGAGTTACATCTTTATTTTTGTCAAGCCAGCCAACTTCATAATTAAACATACCATACCCATCGTCAATCTCCTGGATCACCTTCAGAATCTTGCAAGGGCTCAAGGAGTCCGCCTTTCTACCTGTGACTTCTTCACCTACCAAATAAACATCTTTGATACTGTGGGATATTGTGGGAACAAGATCCCTTAATCTCAGTGTGCCTGCAAAACAATTTAAACCACATCAAGCAAACATTAAAAAAAAAACATTTTGATCGGTCATAATTTCAGAAAAGTGTCTTAACACAAAGTTAGATCAGGTAAGATTATTGACAATCCTAACAGTGAGCTAAATTTCCACGAGAGAATTAACTAGGACTGACTTTATTTGGGTCAACCCTCTCAAGCTCTAGATTCCAGAAATTAAACACCTTCTATTCAAAGTATCAAGACCACATAAGTTAATACTGAAACAGTTCAGAAACTATGTCCTAGAAGTGCAAAACATACACCAAAACAATGTTTAAATAAAAAAGAACCATTCTGATCAGTCATAATTTCAGAAGACTGTCTTAAAACAAAAGTTTGATAAGGCAAGATTATTGACAATTCTAATAGTGAGTTAAATTTCCACAAGAGGATGGACTGAGTTAATTTGGGTCAAGTCAACCTTCTTAAGCCCTAGATTTCAGACATTAAACATTCGTTCAATTAAAGGTTTCAAGACTACATTAGTTGATAATGAAACAGTTCAGCAATTATGTCCTAAAAGTGCAAAACATCTGCAAAGGCTTGATTTCACCAGTAGATCACCCATAATCATTTAAAACAATGTGAGCAAATAAGCAGACTCCAGTTGCTATGCAGCAGCAATAGACATTTTCTAGTTCTTATATTCATCAATAGAATATTAATATGAAAAATTGGCACAGCATAAATAAAATAATCCATATGATGTTAACCACTAATTTGGCATGACAAAATTGTAGCGAACTGTAAAAAATTGTGATGCGGCAATGCCCAAAATTTGCCATGGTTTGACATTATCAGCAAGGCACAAATATTACAAATTCAGCATGACCTTAACACATGCACAAATTGCCATTTAAATGTGAGAAAAATAAAAAACTCCAATTCTCATCACTGAATTCCACCTATTTCTGACTGAGCAACATTAGCAGGTGGCAGGTAAATGGTTAAAAAATTAGAAAATCTATGAGAAACCGACACTAGAGGCTAACAACTTAAAATCAAACATCTAAACCAATACGATTGATCAATGTTAGTATTTAAGACAGAAATAAAATTATTTAGAATAAAAACTCCCTGTTACAAAAGTATACTAATCGTATATTACAAGGACACCTGCCTATGAGGCAATTAACCTCACGGCCAAAATCATCATTGCAAGACTAGGAACTAAATCATAAAGCAAGGCTATGAAACAAGAGTCTGGGGCCACTAAAAACACATTGGTCATAGGGAATTTGTAAGGGATGTAAAATGGAGTAGAAGATGAAAAATTTCCATCAACTTAATCATTATACAATATAATAAGCAAAACAACACAGATATTTGCAGTCAGAAATTCAAATCACAACTTGGTAATGAAGTCTTTGAATCAAGACAGTCAAACATATCTTGGAATATTTTATTTTAGAACTAGCCACGAATTTGTACAATTTCTGAGCAAGTAGATGTATTTTGATAAGTCCTGTAACCTAAAAGGCATTGAAAGTCATCCCATATCAGTCTCGATCTCGTTCACATATATATCCAGCTTCTGACATATAGCTCAGTGTTTGCAACTAAACTTTAACTTGCTCGTAGTTGAAATGCATGATTCACCAAATACTATAAATTAAGGTTTCAAGAAACTTACTGAATTGGATGTTTCGCAAAACTAATCCAATCAACTCCTTTGGAAACTGTTGAACCTTCTCTGTTGCGCACCGTTCTGAGACAAGAGCCTCTTCATAAGTTAGATTTGTCTTTCCCGTAACTTTGCACGCCCATACTCTCTGGCGGTAATGATTTATCCGTTTCAAATATCCTCTGAGTTGAAATTAAAGTTGCAACAAAACTCTACATGGAGAGTAAACATTCCAACAAAATTACACTGACCTAAAGAAAAGTATTTTACAACACAGATTCAAAGTCACAGCCTCAAGACCTGAGAACTAGACCTGAAGCACCCACATGCAACCCCATGCCAAACGTAAAGCAATGGTAACATCTAGTAAGATGAAAACAGCTTTTCCAAAGAATTGCTGATCTTTCATGTTCAATAGGCAACATACAATTCAAAGGAAGAAAGATACATGAAAAATTACAAATTACAATATTAAAATATAAAAATAATATTGAAACCAGCAATAAGGCAGTACATGACCCAAGTTCTAGTGGACATGTGGCGACTCGGCGAGTTTGTGCCACAAGGAATATAGGTATTTTAAAGTGCGGCCCAGATTTAGATTCTTGAAAATGTGGCAAAAAGCTTATCCCAACCCACAACCTCGCTCAAGATTTACTAGAGCAAAAAAATAAAACTGAAACGGTAATTGTTATTTACCTATAAAATCTACTGAAGCAAAGTTACATATAGAATCCAAGTCATAATTTTTGAATATTAACCACTTTCAACTTCAGATTCAATTTTATAATAACATTTCTAAGTCCTAAAACTATGTTGCCAGGAAACAGGTACGGGTAGGGGTTCGAAACACGGAAACGCCAATTTCAAAAAAAACCTTGGGTATGAAACATTATGAAAACATTCGTACGATGTATTATAAAAAAATTAAATTTATATATATATAGTACTCATTTTCAAAATTTTAGTCCATGGACCATAAGAGATAACTGATAAAGCACTCAAAATATTTTGTATTCACTTAAGTTCTAAAGATTCATCATTCAACATGGTTACAATTTCAATGTTTCATATATACATGATTAGCTGCTCCTTGGTGTCTCTTTGCTATTCTCGAATCTCAATGCTAAATGTTCGTTTAATGAAAACTGAATTTAGCAAGAGAAAAGAGAGAGTGATTTAGAATGGACCAAATACGTCATTATATAGCTTTTAGGAAGTGTCTTTAGAAAGTTTGGGTAGGTAGATTAAGTTTAAGAGTAATAACTGTTAAAAATTAGTTCTTTTAATGTACAGGGTATGGGGGGCTAGGGAAGTTTCCTGGTAACACAGTTCTAAAACATCCTTAATGTAACTATTACCATTCCTTAGTCCAAGGAGTTGTGGTGTAATAGTACTAGGGGGCATCTGTATGGGCATGACACAGGTTCAAATCACCCTTGCCGAAATTAGGTAGCCCATAAGCCTACCAGACATGTGGCAAGGACATGGTGGAACAATTACTGTGTGACCTGTTTTACAAATGTGGTCCAACACAGCATTAAAGGTAGCCTATAACCTGACCTGTATTTACAAATCTTAAAAATGTGATCCAAGCAGCTTACTCTGCACAGAATTAAGGGCAGCGAATAACCTTACCTAAGATTTAGCATGGAGAAATAAAGTCATTGTTATGCCTATTTAAACCTACCACAACTGAGTATAACCTCACTCGAGATTTAGCAAACAAAGAAAAAATATTACCATACCGAAGTGCATATAAAACTTAAACCTACTGAGTATATCCTTATTCATTATACCAGTTAACAAAGATTGAAGGATACTGATAGTCCTTGAAAATTTCCTTGGTAAATCGAATCTGAAACACCAAATCATTGGGCTTAATGTCTTCCGGTGGCTCAGCAAGAGGAAACGGTTTCCTCTTGAAGAGAGGCATCGAGAAAAACCAATTCACCCCCCAAAATAAACTCTTTGAAAGAAAATGTAGTTTGTGAGAACTCCAAAAAAGCGTAGTCCTGGAGATAATAAAGAGACCGGCATTATAATGGTCATTCAATAAATAAAAATCCCCTCGCTTCTAAAAGCTGTTTTTCTCATCCTACCATTTCAACCTGCACAAATCTTAAAAACTAATCATCCTGCAGATATTTAAGAAGTAAAAACTCTATAATTTGACACATTCCTTTGAAGTATTACTATTTTGCTAAATCCTAGCTTTAAATCTTCAGCATTGATTCTCGAGCTGCATTACCGAAGTTCAATGAATAAAAAATACTCACCAAAAATGTTCTCAATCGCAGAGCTTCAACATACTCTCCCGCACCAATTTAGTTCTACAGTGCATCAAACCGCCTCTAAAACCAGAACTCCCGCCTGCATCAGAGCCTTTCATCGACTCAAATTTCGAATATAAACTAGAACCAACTAAGACCCCCAAATTATTTTTATAAAAAACCAACTCCAGCTTCAAACCCTAATTTTCTGCATAAACACGCTGCAGGTGGCTCAAAAAGAGAAACGAAAAAAAAAATACTTTAAAGTTTAAACCACTGACAATTCAGCTACCAAAATACCAAATCCTTTCAGAAGAACCCAAAAGAAAATTAAGTAAAAAAATATAGTCAACTGAAAACCCTTGTTTCCTGAACAAACTCGCAAAAACCAGCTCAAAAAGAACGAGGAAAAAAATGTACCGCGTAAGATCACTTTGACGAATTTAAATACAGACAATTCTTCCGCCATACAGCGAAAGCTATCAACGCGAATCCCAATAAGAACACTAAAATAAAACTTCAAAAAACCAAACCATAACTTGCAAAGTTTCCCGCTTATTCCAAAAACAGCTGAAACATACCTGAAAAACGCCAAAGCTCCACCAATTCTCAGATGAACCGTGGAAAGAATGCGCATTAAAATGAAGCTGCCGAATTAAAAAAAATGTGTCTCCCGAATTTCGATAAAATCTCAAAATTAACGAAATCTTTAGCGGCAACGGTCGATTGACGGCTCGAATTGAAGCTCTCGGGCTGCTCCGTCGATCTGCACCGACTGCGTAATCGGCCGAACGGTATTTCCACGATTAAATCGGCAGAATGAATGACTGAGGGTCTAGTTTTCAGGTTTTGTTTTCGCGTTCTTCCTTCGAAGACAGCTTATAGCTTGTAAGCTTTGGGACAATTTACAAGCCCGCCTTCTCGCCGTTAAATTTCTACGGCGAAAAAGGCCGCCGGAAAGAGGAACATATCTCGAACTATTGTTCTGGCGGGGCTTTGAAATTTTTAGTTTATTTTAAAAGTGGTGGTGTTTGTAGCGGGTTTTGTGATCATTGGGAAGTAATGTGAAACGTCCGATTCGGGGGGAATCGACGGATGCGATTCATTGATCGGTTTTTGGAATATGTGAGGAATGTTCGGATGGTTAGGGCTTCTTAACCTCATGGGATGAATTTTAGTTTAGTTATGAAGAAATTAAATGTTTACTTATACTAATCGAATTTGCAATGATTAAGTTTTGCAATTTATTTGAGGAGGAATTAGGGTTAGGGTTAATAAAAGAAATGGTACAAAGGTAGGGGGTTAGGATGGTTAGTAATTATGGAGGTGGATGTGGTGTGGGGGTAAGTATGTTATGGTATGAGCTCCAGTCTCGTTGGATAGTTTCTTATGTTATGTGCGAATGTTATCGGTTATAAAAGAAGTAGATATTGTAGGTACATAAGAGTCTTAATGTGAGATTAAAGAGTATGGAAGTACAGGTCTAAACTAAATGTTGGTAGTTATTTTTAATCAAACTTAAATTTTTTGGTTGCGCTTATCCTGACTCAAGGTTCAAAATTCTACGATAAGTGTTTCAGAATGTTGTGCCACATATATGTCGATTCTATCTTTTTTGTCCTGTCAAAGGCAAGTCACTATAACTTTTTTGTTATCTACTCAAGAATGAAATTTTAAGCCAAACATATGCATGAATTTTTCTACTAATGTCAAAATTCCTAATGGATAAGCATTGTGTTGACATATTTACATTATTTTAATTTCTTATAAAATAATGTAGTTTTATTTTAATTGGAGAGAGCGAGGGGCTATGACGAATTTTTACCCTTATTGAGGTGCATATTCTTTTTTTTTTGTTTGAACAAAAAATGGCAAAAAGTTGAGTTGTTTGACATTTATTGATGTTAGATTTATTAAAGCATTGACTTCTTCTATTGTTGCATATGATCTAGTGTCACGTATGTGTCTAAGATCAGTTGATCTCAATCATTGTAATCAAAATTTCTAGTCTTTTCTATATTGTCTAGATGTTAACCAGTTTTATGTATTGAAGAACAATTTTTTGGTGTATTTTAGATTGTCTTAGATATTATGAATGTGATGTCATCTTTGGTGTATTTTTGTGCAGTTGAGAGATTGACATAAACGGAAGGTGTTGCCTTTCTGTTTGAAGATTTAAGAACAATTTTGTAGTTAATCTCACCGAGCAATCACTTAATTTGAACTCGTACTCAAGTTGGGGACAATTGGAAAAATAAACTTGTTAAATTGTTTATAAAAATTTACTTAGAAAAATTATATTGGTTTTGTCAAAAGACATGACTAGTTGCATGCATTATAGGTAATATAACCATCTTTTCTTCGTCAACAAAAACTAAGAGATGTTATACTAAATTGATTAGTGGACAATATAAAAGAGTTTTGATTTTTGCATGATAGCAAATGATTATGCAAACAAAATAGATTAGCTACTTAAGTTCTTTAATCCTAATTTTGTGGATTCTCCCTCAAATTATCAACTTGCACAGTTGAAATTTATTCAAAACTAATTCAAATCCAAGAGAAATCGTGTTTTCAATTTTAAATTCTAGGGTACTAGTTTTGACTTATAAACATCATCTACCATAGGATTAGCATAAGAAATACTTTGATATTCATTTAGCAAAATACCTTGTATACAACAAGTCACGACAACCTAGAGGTTTTGTACTCATTTGAGAAGAGTGTTGTTGTTTCCTCTTACACAATTTGTCCCCCCTATACCTATATAATATTAAATTTCTTATGCCTTGTCTTGCAAGGTCAAGTTGCATGGATTTCCTGATCCACTTCTTGTAAGCATAATGAAATTATGGTGGTTGTTTTCCATACTAAGAAGAAAAAGAAAAACAATGTCATAATCTTACAATAGTCCATGTGTATTATGATTTTACTAAACCCATTATATCAATGACAATATTTGCCTTGGATTTTGTCTGCTGACCAAACCACGTGATAGTATTGTATACACCAAAATTTGCACAAAAGCATTATTACATCATGCTTTTATTAGACTTCTATATACATGAGCTTTAAACAATGGAACAAGGTCTTAGTGACATCAATCTCTTGTTGTATTGCTCTTTATGGCTTGATTTAACCCTATCTCTTATTATTTCACCTTTTTAGTTTGATTCTAAGCTATCTTACAAAGATCTTTGACATTTCTCTTTTACTATTTTATTATTTCTAAGTCTGGTCCAAAACCATGCAAGAAGGCCAAAACTGTACCATACGGTTCTGACCCTTCAATACGATCTTGACCCCTCAGTTATTTTCTCTTTATGGGCCCATTTATTACTCTTTTATCTTTCAAATTCTATCTTTTGGGTTGGCCTTTCTTACAACTAAGGTCATAATTTCAAAGTAAGAACTCGTATATATATACAAGTCTAATGTAAGCATTTATGATCTAACAACCAGCTATATAACTACCATGTACTGAGCTAGAAGGAATCGAGAGATACATCTACATATTACATACATAGCATAAGAGAACATAAATATGAATTTTTCATCTGCACACAAAGGTTTCCATTAGGATGAAGTAGCATAACCCACTATTGGTGTTGAGGCACAAGGGCCAAATTAGGTCAACGAATAGTTGCATGCACATCAATACAAAGCACGTGAGAGCTACATTGGGTTTGAAATATAGTGTAGCATTCGTTGACTCAAAAATAGGGTGACCATCGAGGTCAATATGACTCAAGCATTTGCATCTTTATTTTTAGAGCTAAATATTGCTTAAGTGTGTTGCATGATAGCTAGGATTTATTTTGCAAGTTTAAGTGCAACATCTGGCGTTTTCATGTGAATTTAAAGATATCAAAGAATGACAAATAACAACACATAACAACACTGCAAGTCACAAATTCCCATTTTCTACAAGGGTAAAACCATATAATTCAGTCAGTATAGTACATTCACTCCTAGCCATTTGGTATAGTCCTAGCCAAGAAGCTCTATAAACACATAATTTGATATTTTAGTTCCTAGAATTTGTTCATGTTCTAGGTCACTCATCGGCACATCTTGACAACTTCTTGAACTAGTCAAGTGTTTCTTTTTAACCTGATTTCACCTCTAAATACACATATCCAAATGTTATTGTGATTGATATGTGGTATACTTCTCTTGCCTGATATGTAGTATAAATTTTAATGTACTTACAAGTTTATTTCATGTAGTATCAATTCAATAAACTTAAGTAAAGTCAATTAGGGTTGATACAAGTACAAACAAATATTCACAATTTTACTTACATTTAAAAAGTATAATTTGTAGTTATTTATATTGAGTTATTAATTGCTGGAATAAAATATTGTTTAAATCAAAGCAAATTTGAAAGAGAAGTAAATTTTAAACTGCTAAATAAGCGGAAAAGATATTAAGATTGATCCAATAAGTTGTATAGATATTAGATGCATGTTAGCAAGGTTAGAATTGTTAATTAACCAATAAACTATAAACAAAATTAGTTGCTACTTTCTTTATTTGTTCGTCAATAATTCAACTTACCAATAGTGGAGGGTACTTTTAGGCATTGCCAACTATGATAAGATTGTGTTAGAGTAGGTGTTTACCTTAGCTCATGTTCACATAGGTAATTTATTTACCTTTATTGTATTTATCATCACCCACTTATGTGTGTGGATATTTCTTTTTATTTATTTAGATATTAGGAGATATTATCTAGTTGTTAGGTATAGTTATTTCCTTTATCTATGATATTGACTAGTTCTTTCATAGATCTATGGTATTGACTAGATCATTGATGTCTAGTTCTCTCATAAGTCTATGGACTTGACTAGTTCTGTGGTGACTAGTTCTTTCCATGATTTATGGCTTGATCTACGACCTTGACTGGTTCTTAGATTTGTATTCCTTACCTATATAAGCAAGGCCCATTCTCATTGTATTTCATTGAGTTCCACAATAATATATGATAGTGCTGCTCATTTGTTTGCAAAGGTTTATGTAAATTTATTTTGGCGAATTGCTTTCATCTTATTGATCATGATGTTTGATTAACATCTGTGTTATTGGCTTGGTACGATCTGGTTATCGTTCCTTTTATGGTATCAGAGCAGGAAATTATTGTTGACATCCATCTGTAAGTTTTATTTTGTAAATAAATTATTTACATATTCATATATTTCATATTTGTTCGTATTTTGTTGTTGCGTGCATTTTTATGCAAAACAGATGCTTTCATTAGACCCGAAAGGTGGCAAAACCCTAAGATCAAGTATAAACTCGACCATTTCAGGAGGCAGTCATTTTTTTTGGTTTTTTTGTTGTGCAGAGAAACGTGATGGTTTGCCTCGGGATTCGTATCAGCTGTGAAGGGAAACCAGCAAATCATTTTCTGGGTTTTTCAAGTTTTCTGAGATCGAATCTGGGTTTGTGTTTCTACGAGTGTAGCATTCTCGGTCGGCGCACAGGAGGTCTTTTTCAGAAAAGACGGTTCTTTCCCTCTTTTGGCAGGGGTCCACGAGCGGCTGTGCATAATTTGCTATTTCGGGAAATTCCGCAGACTACTATTTTGGGCGATGAATGTCACTTTCGGCATAGTCCAAAAATAACAGTTTTTACCAGAAGAAGCAATTGGATGTGACTTTCTCGAAAACCAGCGACACACCCCATAATAGTAAGTTGCACACACCCATTAAAATCCTTAGCCCCTAGTCATATGGTATGGTCATATGAGGGCTTAAAGTTTGTGTGGTGAAGGCAAGAGTATTTTATTCTATTTTAGTGGCAACTAAAATAAATAGTAGAGCATAATATTGAAAAGCTTGTAACTTTTGATCGATAACTCGGTTTTGAGTGTCGTTTTTTACAAAAGTGCTTGTTTTTCCGTGCTCTTTCCATTGGAAATATTTATTTTGAGAATTGCACTATAATTATAAAGTGTCATATTGTAACATGCACTCATTATAAAGTGCCAAAATCTGGGGGGCTCTTGTTTCATTGTTTGGGGGTCTTGTTGCATTGCTTGGTTCTTGCATTTCTTTTTGTTAATTTTTTTATGATGGCATCTACTTCTGCATTAGATCATGTTGAGCCCATTAACAACACATAATTAGCATGCATGGAAACCAAAAATGGAAATAATAATTAAGTAGAAAGGATAATGGGCTTTAACTTCTTTAGAACAACTAGTGTTCACTAGAGAATATGAGAAATTTCAGTACCAGTGTAAATTTGATGAGTGTATGGGTTTGATAGGAACTTATGTAAGTGATAGTCTTTTATTTCATTTAGAAAAGTGCGACTCTCCTTTCAAAATATGGGAGAAATTAGAGGATTTATTTGGTAAGGTGGATCGTATGAGAGCCATGCAACTTGAAATTGAGATCACCTCTCTTAATTTGAAGATTTTCCAACAATTATAGACTATCTTACCAAGTTCAAGCATTTGTTGACACAATTGAAGGGGAGTGGAAGAGATAAGAAAGATGAAGAGTGTGTTTACTTGATTCTATCCACGTTAAGAGGGCCATTCCAAATTTTTGCTTCTACCTTTTTCTCTAGCATGGATGCCTTAGGTGACACATTCAAAATGCCTAACTTAGAAACATTTTGTGAAATACTTACTAAGGAAGAATCCAAATTGTTTCACCTTGAGTCTTCCACCTCTCAAAAGGTATTAGTTTCATTTAATCCTAAGGTTAAGGAAAAACCAAATAGTAAAACCAAATCCACGCCTTCTCCATCTCAAAATGCTCCTAAACGCAAAGAAAACAACTCAAAACCCAAGGAGTCTTCTAAATCCAAGAATAAGTCTAGTCATTTCATGCTCTTTTTGTGGGGGTAGTAATCATGAAGAACATAGGTGTTATAAGCAAATGCAAGCCTTAGAGGATGCAGTCAAGAAACACAAAAATTCTATCTCCACTCTACCTCCTTCTAATCAGCATGGAAAAACACTTAATGTTGTTATAAGATCTTAGTCACCACTTGCAGACAATTGGGTTATAGATTCTGGTGCTTCTCATCACATGACTTCTTCCAAGGAGTCTTTTGTTTCTCTAGGTTTGAGTTCTACTTCCAAAATTGAGGTTGGAGATTCTTCCTTTCTTTTTGTTGAGGGAAAATGTGATATACAACTTGATGGTGGAAATATCCAAGATGCATGATATGTTCCTAACATCACTACAAATTTACTTTCTATATATCAAATTTGTCATTATGGTCAAGGGAAAATAGTGACTTTAACACAACATGGGGCCGAAGTAAGAACTTTGTTGGAGCCTTATTCACTTGTTGCTCAGGGTACTGTTGATCATAGTTCTAGACTATATCATTTTGAGGGTTTTGATGACACTTCTTCTTTAGGGATAGGATTAGTTTCTCATGCAGATTCAGAGAGTAAGCTTTGGCATGAAAAATTTGGACATCTCAATTATAGATATTTGAAGGAGTTGAGCACTCCTGGTATGGTAGATGGTCTTTCTAGAGTTTCTTGTCTTGAGGGAGTTTGTCATGGTTGTGCATTAGGGAAACAACACCAAGATCATTTTCCTGAGAATTTTTCTAAGAGAGCTTCTTCACCACTTGAGCTTGTGCATAGTGACTTGATGGTTTTTCCTACCCCATCTTTCAATGGAGTTAAGTATTCACTTACATTTATTGATAATTTCTCGAGGCGTACTTGGGTTTATTTTCTCGAGTAAAAAAGTGATGTTTTTTCACACTTCAAAGTCTTTAAGGCTTTGGTCGAGAAACAATCTTCTACTAGCATAAAGAACCTTCGTATTGATAATGGGGGGAGTACTTCAGCAATGAATTTTCTTACTTTTTGGCAACTCAAGGCATTATTCGCCAACATTTTGTTCCTCATACTCCACAACAGAATGTCTTAGCAGAAAGGAAGAATAGAACTTTGAAGGAAATGGCTAACTGTATGATGCATTCTAGAGATATACCTCCTATCTATTGGGCAAAAGCAGTTAATTGTGCTAACTGTATTCAGAATCACACACCACACAGAGCATTTGAGCATTTGACTCTAGAGGAAGCTTAGTCCAACACTAAGCCAGATGTATCATTTTTTTGAGTCTTTAGGAGCCATGCTTGGGCCTTTGTACCAAAGAAGAAAACGAAAGCTTTGGATAAGAAGAGTAAACCCTTGATCTTTGTAGGTATTATGAGGACATGAGAGCTTATCATCTTTTAAATCCTGATACACATGATGTTCTTTTTTGAACACATGTTTAGTTTGATGAGCGTTTCACTCCTCATGATTCTTCATATTCTTCCATTCCTTCTTCTTCTTCATCTCATCTCGAGGATCCTTTCTTTGAGGAGATTGATGAGGAGGTTATAAATGTCGTTGAGGATCTTATTTCCACTGATGTTGTCACTATGCCTAAGTGGGCTTGTACTATAGTTTCTGAGGTAGTACCTTTCCTAGAGGATCTTCCACCCACTCGGTATCATCACACACATTCTACAGGTTATGGACTTGTGTGTCAGGGAGTTTTCGAGGATCCACAGTCATTTTCAAAGGCTCATGGGATACAAGAGTGGGATGATGCGATGATAGCTCAATATTCTTATTTGATGAAGAATCATACTTAGGATTTGGTATTTCTTCCTAAAGGAAGAAAGATGGTTAGGTGTAAGTGGGTATACTGAACCAAATACGTAGTTGATGGGTCCATTGACAAGTATAAGGCTCGTCTTGTTGCAAAGGTTTTTTCACGAGTTGAAGGTATTGATTACTCTGAGACTTTTGCACCCATTAACAAGATGGATTTTGTTCTCCTTGTACTTGTTATTGCTGTATCACAGGGGTGGCCCGTATACTAGATGGACGTGAAGAGTGCCTTCTTACATGGAGATCTACAAGAGGAAATATACATAGAGCAACCGACTGGATTTGTTCAGGATTCTTCTCTTGTTTGTCAGGCTCTGAAGGTCTCTCTACAGTCTCAAACAAGCCCCTCGGGCTTGGTATGAGAAGATGGATTCTTTTCTTCTATCTACTGGTTTTGTTCATTGCCACTCCGATCATACAGTGTATCTCCAACATGTTGGTGAGGATATTGTGATACTTGTCTTGTATGTTGATGATCTGTTACTTACTGGCAGCTCTTCTTCCCACATTCAGAGTATTTAGAGGGCTCTTTCTACATAGTTTGACATGACAGATCTTGGGCTATTGCATTATTTCCTTAGTTTGCAGATTTCTCAGATAGATTCAGGGATTCATTTGAGTCAGTACAAAAGTACACCCATGATCTTCTTAGGCACTTTGATATGGCTGATTGCAAGCCAAGTACATCTCCTTTTCAGTCTGGAGTTACTCTTACTTCCACATGTACCATACCACTTTGTGATCCTACGTTGTATAGGAAGTTAGTTGGGAGTCTCATGTACTTGACCCATACTCGCACCCTGATATTTCATTTGCAGTAGGGCTTGTATCTCGGTTTGCACATTCTCCTCATAGTAGTCACTGGCAGGTTGCTAAAAGGATTTTACACTATTTGCATAGCACTTCCCACTTTGGCCTACACTACACTAGGGGTTCTACTCAGTTGGTTGGGTATACAGATTCAGATTGGATAGGTTCTAGTGATGACAGGTGTTCCACTTATGGCTATCTTTTTTGTCTTGGTTCTTCTCCAGTTGCTTGGGCGTGTAAAAAGCAACAAGCTATTGCACTTTCATCTTCAGAGGTAGAGTACATGGCAGCAGTTACAGCGAGTCATCAGATTCTTTGGCTTCGTCAGTTATTGACAGAGTTTGGATTCCCACAGGATTCACCGACTGTACTTTGATGTGACAACTAAAGTGCAATTCACATTTCTCGCAACCCAACGAGCACCAATGGACCAAGCATATTGAGGCTGAATATCCACTTACATTTGTCAGCACATTCAAGTTTTTGTACCACCACATTCCAACTCTAGTACTACCCCACAGATTCTTAGGTAGCTGATATACATCACCATCGTCTACCTTGAGTTGTGTGGAATGGTTGAAATTTAAGCTATTTTGGAGGTAAATTTGTAAAAACAATGTAATAAAGGGAGGAATTCTTATTATAATCTATTACATCTGTTGTTTATTTTTTACTTCTTTGGTTGGGTATTTCCACATGGATACCTCTTGGGAGATGAGTTTGGTCAGGCCCAGTAACCGGGACTACATGCTTGTATACATGCCATAATTTTGGACCCTAGCTTCACTTGAGGGGGGGTAATAGAATAGGTATTTAACTTATCTCACGTTCTCCTCAGCCATTATATTTACCTTGATTGAATATTATAATCACCCAATGTAGGTCATTTTGAAGGATTTTTACTTTTTTATTTGATCTATCAATGATTAGGGGGATAAAATCCATTTGGTTAGGTTATACATTGTTTAGTTTCCATAGATCTATGGTATTGACTAGAGGCTTGATGTCTGTTCTCTCCTAAATGTATGATGTAACTTTTCTTTGGATGACTAGTAACATATAGAGATGTTAATGATTATGATCTAGGACCTGTGAATGTTTTTTTAGATTTTTATTCCTTGCCTATATAAGCTAGGCCCATTCTCATTGTATTTTTTTCAAAATGCTTAATTTATCATTTGGGGAATATATATTCTCTCTTAAACTTGCGATCTGCAAAGTGTTTCGTAAAAGAGGATGTCTTGAATTCTTTCATTCTTAGCTCGTCTGTTTGGACATCTATGTTCTTTCTTTTTAAATTTTCTATCCTTTAGTTGTTTCTTTTTTATGAGAGTCCCAAAGAATATCTATAGCTTATGATATTAATAGAGATGTTGATAGGACAAACACTTTCCTTGTAAGTGGATACACTACTACATAATGTATAAATAAAAATATTTTTCGGTGATCTTTGCATCACAAACTAACCTTTTTAGTCATTTTCAGTTTATTTCTTGCAAGTAATCACATCTAATGTTGAGGCAAAAATGCGATGCAAAACATGAGGTATAGAATAGAAAATTTAATTTGTGTAGACATTAGTACTACATTTGTAACTTATGTGCTAGATTTTGGCTATTCATGATGCCAACCGAACAACTATCATAATCAAATGTGGTGCAAATATGACACAAAATTCCCTTCTAAATAAATAAATAAATTCAATATAATAATTTCAAATAATTACATTACATTATATTTATTTATTTATTTAAATAAGGTAATAATGATTTGATTTTGAAGGGATCAAAAAACCCTTTACAACACGAGGGGCAAGGTCAAAAGAGACTGAAAAAGAAACTAGGAAAGAAAACCAAAAAAAGCTAATGTAATCTACACCCATGTCTAGGTCAAAGAGAATTAACCCAAAACAAAGAGAGAAAATTACATTAAGACCCACGCCTGGGAGCAACACGTGTGCGGCTCCTCGTAACATGATCGATCCTCATAAATTTAAGTTTCTTAGGTTAGACTGTTGTCCACCCATCCCCGTTAGCCTCAAATTCAGATGATCCAACCAAAATTCCATCGTGAGACATGCCCACATCCAACCTGAGGTGCACTTCTAATATGACAAATCGTGAAATCACCCCCTTATGTTTGTTAAAGGATTGCTACCATCTGACCACTTCCCACCTACCATCACATGGCATGGAGCATATTTTGAATTCGAATCAATACCTACCACATTAAAACATGATTTAAAATTTGAATTTGAATTAACATTAGTCCTAACCTGCTCAATGGACCCACCCAGCCAGTCATCATCCAAACATTCACCCGAGCCTTCCTTTGTAGTCTCCTTGGAGCCAAAACCAACAACCACGAGACCAACACCATTCCCATTCATCACTAACACCCAGAAACCTCTTTGCCAATCTCCTCCACAGCATCACCAATGTCGTCTGTGTCCTCAGATTTGGTCTCATCATCAATCTGGGAGATAGGCAGACGAAGAACATAACCTTCCTCAGTTTCCTCTTGAGATGTCAAAACCCCACCACAACAATTATTCATCTCATATCCTACCATTCTACACTTACAAAAAAATTATTGGCGAGATCTATCTCAATATAGATCCTTTGCTCCCAACTGCCAAACAAATATTCTAAAATGATTCTTTCAGGAACCTTGGTGCTCAAAGGAACATGTAATATCAATCACAGTGAAAAAACTAACCTAATCAAAGACAGGAAAAAACTAACCTAGATTTATCTTTAGTTGTAGGATTGACTGTAATAAAACCCCAATGGATCTTGCAATTCCTAGAAATACCTCGGGCTCCCATAACTCCAAGGGTAGATCTAGGAGGTGAATCCAAACCTAAAAGGTAGTTCCTGAAATTTAATCTCTTGTAACCCACCAGGTCGCCAATGGCTGAGGATAAGGGAATATTTTCCATAAAAACATGGTGCCCAATATAACACCTTTTTCACATCCAATTATTCTTATAAATTGAAGTGAAATCCATGCCCTGTTAGTGTTCTACCATGCACCTTGCAGAACCATTTCCTCTTGCACCAGTCTCTTACAAAATCTATGTTTGGTCTAAGCCCTGCAAAGTTTTTCAATGTTTGTAAATGTAAAATAAAGTTTTTGCATGTAAAAATTATATTGAATACCACTCTAACAAACACAATTAACAATATCATAGTAAAATTTACACAAATGAATGAGGATTAAAACATAAAAAAATTAAATGTAAATTACAATTCTAAAATAAAATATAGTACATCAATTTTTTACATATTTCTTATGAACTTAACATTAATGAAAATAACATATGCCAATTTTCAAACATAAAATCATGTTTTAGGAGAGTTGATAAAAAAGATAGCAATGTACTCATGAATATGATAAAACAGTTAGATTTCTCCTTTACGATACAATAATATGTATTTGATTTACAAATATATAAATAATTACTAGTATGAACTAGTTGAATAATCAACTACTCCTCCTCCTCCTCCTCCTCCTCCTCCTCCTCCTCCTCCTCCTCCTCATCATCAAAAAGCTCATTATCATCATCATGGTAATATATATTATCATATGCCGTGTTGTCTAAAATATGCTCCATTCCCTGCAATGATATGTTGTTATAGTCATAGTTGGGATCATTATCATCAATACCCTCTCTAAACTCAGGTCCATCAACTACAAGTGAAAGTTTACTCACATACAATAACATCATTTAATAATTTTAATAAAATTTCAAATTCTGTGAATGTAAATATTTGAAATTCAAAAATTTCACTTACTTGATTTTAATAATTTTTTAAGAATAACAACGTCTTACCAACACAAAACCATGAGAATGCGCCCATTCATTGACATTCCATCCAATGGATTTGAGATGTGCCCACACTTGTGAAAGGAACGATAACCAGATCATACCAAGCCAAGAACACAGATGTTAATCAAACACCTCGATCAATAAGATGAAAGCAATTCACCAGAATAGCTTTACATAAAACCTTGTCAAACAAATGAGTAGTAATATCATATATTTTTATGGAACTCAATGCAATACATTGAGAATGGGCCTTGCTTAAATAGACAAGGAATAACAATCTAAGAACCAGTCAAGGTCGTAGATCAAGCCATAAATCAAGGAAATAACTAGTCATCAAAGAACTAGTCAAGACCATAGATTTATGAGAGAACTAGACATCAAAGATCTAGTCAATACCATAGATCAAGGAAAGAACTAGTCAATACAATAGATCAAGGAAAGAACTATACCTAACAACTAGATAATATATCTTAATATCTAAATAAGATAAAAAAATATCCACACACATAAGTGGGTGAGGATAAATACAATAAAGGTAAATAAAGTACCTAGGTGAACATGAGCTAAGGTAAATACCTACTCTGACACCCCCCTCAAGTGAAGCTAGGGGCCAAAATAGAAGTGGCATGTCTAAAGTATGAGTCCCGACAACTAGGCCTGATGAGGTACTCATGTACAATAACTGGGAAAAATGGACACCGCAAGGTACCCAAAACCAGTAACAACAAAGTAAAGAGAGTAAAAATCTGCTCCAAGGCATCCCAAGAAGCTCAGCTCAAAAAAATCATACAATGCTGAAGAAGTTTGGTGTGCACTGTAGTTTAAATCCTACTGCTTGATCACAAAACTAAAAAACAACTAACACTGGGTTTCACCAGAATAGCTCCATACAAAGAGATTGTCAACAGAGTGATGTTGAAAGTGTAAAAAAAACACCAAACATAATTTGATCAATTGCTGAAAATAGGTGTGCCACGATCCAAGAACAATAACCAAAGCAACAAGGCAAGGACACAAACTCCAGAGTGTCACGATCCAAGAAAAGCCAAGGTAACAAGGAAAGGACATGAAACCCAAAGAAGCAGGATCAACACCACACCCTCTCATACTACTAAATGGGTGGAGTGACGCTACAAATCTGTATGAGTTTCCCAAAATCAACTACTCAAACACTAACAAAATAACACTGAACTTCACCAAAATAGATCCCCCATAAGAGATACTGTCAACATGCCAAAAGTGTCAAAAATACAGATACAAAATCTCTCAACAAATAAGAGAGATACACTACACCTGCTAAAGAAAAATGTTCAAAACAAGAAGCATCACAATGCAGAAGGTATAGAAAGTGGAGCAATAGGCCTAATGGTGGAGGAGCCATGCCTGTAGAGTCCTCTCAACGAATGCCTATGTCGCCCCCATGAGTGATCAGATATCCACCCCAAATCAACACGGATGGATGAATAAGATGCCTGAATATGACTTGGTGAAAAATACACAATTGGTGCATGCAAAAGAACATCAGAATGTGTGTCAGGTTGATCATGTCTGACAGCTGAAATCTCAGGTTTCTCAATCCTGAGTGAAGGTACAAAACTCATGTGTTGCTCATGATCCTTAGAAAGAGTCAAGCGAACAAAAAAAGGATGTCAATGTGTGATCCCAATGAAGTATCTACTCGAAAACCAATGTCATGATGAGAATTCCACTTAACATGTGGAATAGAGGAAACAATACCCTGTGAATGTCTACCAATGACTCCTCTAGTGATACCCATAGAACGGAGTATGCAAGAACTGAATGTAGTGGTATGCTTCTTAAAAATCCATGCAGCTGAGTAGAAGTAGGATACACAACATGTGGTACTCTAATAGGCACAGATGTGGAAGAGCATGCAGTAACAAGCCTCACAGGTTTAGAAGCATCAAAAGCAGGTTCAGGCTCAAAGATTAGCAGATCAATGTCAGTGGGTACAAGAGTAACAACTGCAAGTGGACTAGGAGCATGGATATGGTTGTCCACAATATGATGGTGATGCTGTAGGCTAACAAGTTTATTCTGCAAGAAGTGTATTATTGTATCCTTATTGTGAATGAGTGATTGTAGAAGAGAACTTCGCTTCTTGAGTGATCTATTTTCTTCCACAAATTGTACAATATCCTCTTGAATTCCACATCTTTCAGAGAAAAGCATATCATTTTTAGAATCCATGATAGGTACAAACTGCAACTCCCAAAAATTTAGGACGTCGGGCTCAATTGAAATTGCATCCACAATTGATTACAACACTCCTCCATATTTGACACTTTATAATTATAGTTCAAGTCTCAAAATAAATAATTTGAATGGAATGAGCATGAAAAAGTAATCACTTTTGCAAAAAATGACACTCAAAGCTGAGTTATTGATCAAAAGATACAAGCTTTTTAATATTTTGGTCTGTTATTTATTTTAGTTGCCACTGAAACAAAATAAATTGTTGTTGCCTTCACCACACAAATAAAATTAAAGGGGGCTGAAGTTAAGCACCTATCACAAGTTTTAAGCCCTCATATGACCATACCATATGTCCAAGGGCTAAGGATTTTAATGGGTGTTTGCACAGATAGATACGCCGCAACAAAAAATTGCCCCGTGCTGATCTTGAGAAATCCAACAGACCTGAAAAATAATCCCACGTTTTTTTTGTGGCACAGATCCCGAGGGTAGACCAGTGTGCTTCCCTGCAACGGAAATGAATGCAAAAAACCCAGAAAAATGACTGCCTCTAGAAATGGTCGAGTTTACAATCAATATTAGGGTTTTCCCGCCTTCCGGATCCAATGGAAGCCTCCATTTTACATAAAAATGCACACAACAACAAAATATGACCAAATCCTAAATATATGAATATACAATGAATTTATTTGCAAAATAAAACTTATAGACGGATGTCAACAACAATCTCCTACTCTGATACCATGAAAGGAACGATAACCAGATCGTACCAAGCCAAGAACACATATGTTAATCAAACACCACGCTCAATACGATGAAAGCAATTCGCCATAATAGCTTTACATAAAACCTTTGCAAACAAATGAAAACAATATCATATATTATTATGGAACTCAATGCTCAATATATTGAGAATGGGCCTTGCTTAAATAGGCAAGGAATAACAATCTAAGAACCAGTCAAGGTCGTAGATCAAGCCATAAATCAAGGAAATACCACTAGTCATCAAATAACTAGTCAAGACCATAGATTGTAGGAGAGAACTATTCATCAAGGATCTAGTCAACACCATAGATCATGTGAAAGTTCTAGTCAATACCATTCTTTCTTTGAAAGAACTATTCCATAACAACTGAGACAATATCTCCTAGTATCTAAATAAGATAAACTACAATACTCACACACACATAAGTTAGATCTAAGGCATTTTATACTTTAAATTTGAATCATTTTCCTAGTGAACATGAGCTAAGGTAAATACCATATTTTAACAATGTCAACTTAAAACATCATATTTACAACTTAGATGGAAATGAAACACAGTGACCTTTCTTATGACATCATCAATGAAAGTAACATAATATTGGGATCCTCTATGAGTAAGCTACCTAGGTTGGTCCTGACACATCTGAGTGCACATGCTCTAACTATATTGCTTATTATTTGTTGCCCTAACTTTTGAGAAATCTAAACAACTCTATTAATATAATCTATTTCCAAACATAACAACTCACACTCACTAGAAATCACTAGATCTATGAATCTTTCAAATATGAAAAAATTACCCTAAAATCCTATATAATCAAGTGGTACATTAACAATTTTGACTCATATGGCTATTAACTGATTATGCCACATCCCTTCTGCATCTCCAATTCAGTTACATGAGGTAAGATAGCACAACGAAAAGGAATCAATAACTTACAAAGTAGAAAAATTACTAAATGTTACAGTCTACAAAGTTTTGCAATACTTATCTACGATTAAGAGATCCCTTGGTAACCATTTCTAAGAATGGGCTCGTGAATGTAAAAAACCCAACTATTAAAACTAGATTCACACTAGTTGTCCTACAGAAATAAGATTTATCACTGAGGCTTGGTACATGCCTCACATCTAAAAAATCAAGATATACCAATGTATGTGTCCATTCTGATATTTGTAGATGCAACTTCCCCTTTACCAATACATATTTCATGGTTCATCAACTCCTAAATAAACAATGCTAGAAAATTACCCTAGACATAACTTTCTTAAATAACCCTTATTAGGGGTAGCATGGAAAGAGGCTCCTGAATCTAAAACCCGAGAAGTGTAAATTTTACTATGAAAAGTGGAAAGATCCCAATAATTGGGCATGCTTGACATTACCTCATATGTAATACATGTTTTCCTCTTTACATTTCTTTGGTCACATTCTCTTTGTTTTCCTTGAACCAATAATCCTTCTTTGCATGACCTTTGCTTTCACACAATTCCAACAGATTTGAAATCCTTTACCTCTTAGTCCATACGCCTTGGTCTGGATCCACATGCGCTTTAGTCTAAGTATCTCTGTCAAGATACAAATTTTGGATGTTAGATACCAGTTTAGGTCATTACCTAGACGACTATTTACAATTGTCAGATTAGCATACTAAAGCAGTGATATGCAACTAAGTCACATTATCTCATCTAAATAATTGCAAGTGTGAACCATTGCATTAGTCATGTATGTCTCATTGCTAGATGGTTATGTAAGAGAAATATATGTTGCAATTAGCCTTGGAAACTAAGTTGAGTTAGGATAAGATACCATCAGAGTAATGACTACCCCCTTGATATACTTAACCAATTTAGGTTAAATCAAGGACAATGTTTCTAATAGAAATGCACTATTTATTTAAGATTATATTGATAAATATTCTATATGTAGTGTTTTTTTACATTTGTTTAAGTGACAATATTTGTACTATGACATTACCTAAGTCTTTGGAATAGCCTAATACAATGTGCTCTAACAGAAGGATGACTTCCAATTAAAAATTTCAAATACAAGTATGTTAGAGGAATGAATTTTCCAACACTTTTTTTAGTGATCTTCACCATGACAATATAATGAGTCCAATCTCGTACCTTAAAATTATATAATGGGAATTACAACATGTAAACCACGCATTTGCATATCATATAACTAATGTTTTCTTCAAAGTAATAAATATTATCATAGGCACAATGTCAAGAACCATGCGGGTGAGAATAAGAAAAGCATAACTAATAGGAAGAAATTTACTTGCAAGAGACATAAAATAAAAACCCAACCTTGGACAAATTATTGCAATCAAATGTTAGGTACATGGACTTCAAACAAATACTTAAATCTCTAGACTACTTACAATAATTAAGAAAAATGACACTTGTAATGATATGACAATTAAGACCTCCAACATTATTTCTCACATTTATAGGTATAGAACATCATTGGAAACCATATCCCAAGTAGCAGAGGGCTAAGAATAGGGGACCCCATATCCCCCCTGCTCTTCATTCTTATGGCAGACAGTCTTAGTAGATCAATTGGTCAAGCAATTATTGACGGTCTTCTGAAAGGTTCTAAGCCCACTTCCATTAGCCACGCAACTTCTCATCAACAATTTGCGGATGATATAATTCTTCTATTAATGGCATCCGTCCTTGAAGCTAAGGTTACCAAAGATATTCTACAACTCTATGAAGCTGCTTCTGGGCAAGAGATCAATTATGAAAAAAGCTCCATTTTCTTCTTCAATACACCTGAGGAAATACAACTTAAAATTGCAAAAAATTTGGGATGTAAAATAAGTGCACTTCCAGCCACTTACTTAAGACTCCCTCTAGGTACTAAAAAAGTTGCTACCAAGGTGTGGTATGATCTGTTGGAGAGATTTAAAAAAAAAATGGCTGGCTGGAAAGGAGCCATTCTTTCTAGCGTTGGTAAATGCCTGCTCAATAAAAGCACTCTTCAAAACCTGCCTATCTATATAATGTCTCTTTATAAGATCCCTGCTGCCTTCAGGGATAAAATTGAGAGGATTCAAAAAAACTTCTTATGGCAGGGCATGGAGGAGAAATTTAAATATCACTTAGTTGCTTGGGATAAGGTTTGTACTCCAAAATCTATAGGAGGCCTGGGCATAAAAGACATCAAGAAAATGAATGAGGCTCTTATTGTGAAAATGGGCTGGAGAATGCTAACTAAGAAGTAACCTTGGATAGAATTAATTAAGGCTAAATACCTTAATCAACAAGTTGTCTCTTCTTTTCTTCAAGATGAGCATCTTCCTTATGGTTCCATTTTTTGGAATAACTTAGTCAAGAGTAGAAATTTCATAAAACAAGGAAGTAAGTGGAAAGTGGGAGATGGTTGTGATATAAAATTTTGGGACGATAATTGGTTTAATGGCAGCCTCATGGACAGATTTGGAGCAGTCAAAGACAACCTTGAAAGCAAGTATGACACTAGAATCAAGGATTATATTGTAAGAAAGGGCAACAAGAAGAAATGGAAAAAACTTATTGTGGATAGAGATGATCTGACCCAAACTATTTCCTCTCCGCAAGATCAGTTGGACCTTATCCCCTTAAGTCAGCTCAAAGTTAAGGATGAGTTGGTCTGGAGTAGTTCTATTGATGGGAACTACACTGTTAAAACTCGCTATAATACTTTCTTTGACAATAGTCAAACTGAGTTTAATTGGAGTAGAATTTGGATGAAGGAGCTAACACCTAAAATTAACTTCTTCTTTTGGCTTGCTCTCAGGGGTAGAATTCTTACCACTGACAACCTGATAAGAAAAGGTTTTATAATGCCTAATAGGTGTCATCTGTGTAAAACAGACAATGAGGATATCAGTCATTTGCTTATCCATTGTGAATATGCTACCAAAATGTGGAGTTTTGCCCTTTCTAATTTTAAAGCTTCCTGGGTGGTTCTGAGGGATTTCAGTCAGCTCTGGATACAATGGAGCCCACCATACAAACATTGTGTTGTGAGAAGGCTCTGGAATTTGGTAATGCCTCATATTATTTGGAGGATATGGAAAGGTAGAAATGATATCATCTTTAGAAACAGTAAACAGAATTATAAGCTCAGTATTGGGAAAATTTCTAATGCTATTAAATAGAATATTGCTAAATTTAAACCCCCCAAGAACAAGAGTTATCCAGAAAATGAAGAGCATATCTTGTCCCAATGGTAGATTGGAGCTGACAATATCCGAAATAATTCAGGTAATAATATTGATAGATCTTTGATACACTGACATCCTCCTGATCTTAACTGGTATAAGTTGAACTTTGATGGGGCCTCTAAGGGTAACCCTGGAATTGCAGCGGGGGGAGGAGTGATCAGGGATCATAAAGGTAGTTTGGTGGCTGCTTATGCCAGTAAAATGGGAATTCAAACTAATCATTTTGCTGAACAATTATCTGCTTTATGGGGCCTTAGAATTGCTTAGACTCATAATATCCAAAATCTCATTCTAGAAGGAGACTCGCTCAATATAATCAATCATCTTAATCAGTGTTCGACCCAAAGTTGGAACATAAAAAACTTCATCTTGGAGTCCATAAGTATTTGTCAAACCTTCAATAATATCCAGATCAAGCATACTTACCAGGAGGGTAACAAGGTGGCAGATGCATTGGCTAACTATGGCATAAATGTTAATCACATTATTTGGGATAATAGTGACCACATTCCTGAGCAGATTCAAAACAACATACAAGCGGATACTTATGGGCATACAAATTTGGGATAAGATTAATGAGCATTTGGAGTGGGTCTTTATGAATAAGACTTTCACATGCATGGATAAGTTTAAAGCAGCGCTTAAATAGATATTGATGGGCAATCAAGGTTATATAAAGTATAATGATGATTTAAAGTGGATTTATCTAAAAATTAAAGCCACACATGCGGGAAATTCTATGCCTATAACAGCTATTAAATAGTTTTTTATGGATTTCAAGTCTGTGGTAAGGCTGATGATGATCTGGAGTGGATTTCAAAGGGGACTGATGCTCGCGCATGTAGAATCTCACAGGTATAAAGCAAGAATAAAGCAGGCATTCGTGGGAAGTGCTATAACAACAATGGATACACTATTCATCATTACCATAGCGTGAGACAAAACAGAGAAAGGTGGGTTGGGAACTATTGCTACTATTGTATCACTCATAGGGATTTTGAAGCTTACACTGTCAATCACTTAAGCCCGGTGAAAATGGGAGGAGCCCCTTGTCAGATCGAGCCCAACGCGGACCCGAAGTGGAAAAATAATGTAGAACTTTGGAATCTCCTCAACCAGGGAGGCATCACTAATTTCATTGAGAAGATACAGGGTCACGACCAAAGCATCTCCGTGTAATTTGTGAAGGATTGGAAAGACCGCAAAGTTGAATATGGAGGACAGAAAAATTTGATTAACGAAGAGTTAATCGTCGAAGCTACTGGCCTTAGAATGGATGGATACCGATTCTTCAATAAAAGGATTGACAGGCCAGTTGAGGAGAGGAAATTTGTGGAGGGCAATGAGAAACTAGTTTTTGTCACGGTGCGTCTACAAGTCAGTTCTATCCCTCTACCTTTTGACGAGGTCACCCGTTTGATGGTGAGATACATTTCTCTTGAGGGGAGATTTGTCACAGTGCCCTTAAAGCATCTTGTGTTCCTCAATCACTTCCGCAGAAATTACACGGTATGCTTCCCTCATTATTTGCTTAATTCTCTTGAGTGCTCCATCTTGGAGTTCCAAAAACATGCTCGTGTGGTCCCTTTACATCAAGGTCTCATTTTCTTGTTGTATAAACTATCTTCTTAAGCTTCCTGGCATCCCGACCTCCCCCGTCTCTGTCCCTTCTTTTCCCACCACCGCTGCCACTACCACTCCTTCTATCCCCATCACTGTGGCTGCTACCCCTTTGAATTCCTTCTCAGCTCCCCCTGTCATCCCCCCACCTCTGCTCCCACCCCTTTCGCCTCCACCTCGAACAGGCCTATAACTAGATCTTCTAAAAGGATGAACCTTGATACCCCTGTTTCGGGGAACGTGCCTCAAGATTTGGAGGTTTCTCATAATCTCCTACACATTAGCAACACAGGTTCTCAGGAGACACATGCCGAGAGCTCCACTAAAAGGCTGGAAGCTTTAGAAACTGACATGTTGCTGTTGAAAGAAGAAGTAAAAAACTTGTCTAAACAAAAAGGTAAGAGAATGAAGGAGGAGGAGGCTGATATTGACAACAATCAGGTTGAGGATATCTACAAAAAACTTTACTCCCTGGACAACCGACTTGGAAAAACCAAGACTCACCATGATCATAATATGGCTATATTTAGTGCAATTGAGGAGTTTATTGAGCAGCATGTCCGTTGCATCTCTAATCTCAGCGGCATACCAGCTACTCTTTGGGGCACGGAAAAAGAAAGCAAACAAACCATTCGACAGCTAGATACTACTGACCATTCTCACATGACGGCATTGGCTATGTTCACCTCCTAGTAGACTATCAAATCCAGAATTGCCAAAGCCGCCAAGAAGTAATTGTGGATTTGCGATGTTCTTGCTGACTTCTGTCGTGTTTTTTGTTGTTTTGTTGCTGTTTTTTGGCTGCTCTTCTGCAGTGTTCGAACTGGTTAGTTGTTTTGGGGTAACTGCTCTTTGGTTACATTGGATTCTTATGTATTATCTAGATCTTGATCCTTCTTATAATGTTTTTCACTTCTATTCTGGCTTCTAGGCCCCTTTTTGTATACAAGGGTATAGTCCCTTTCAAAAAACTATTTACCAATAATAAAAAAAACATCATTGGAAACCATTCACCTCTACACTGTCTGAATTGTATCATAAACAAGAACAAAAAACAAATTGTAGATAAAATAATCATTTTATCACTATAGTTAATGAATCTCAAATTAGAAAAGACCCTGTCACTTATTGTGGGGACTATAAACACATAATAAATGCAAAAATCCAAATGATATACAAAGATGAATATTTTTTCGAGCCAATATAAGATCATTTCTCTATAATAGGGTTCTAAAATTGAGGTGATCAACATAATCACTTCATGGCATGGATGAAACTTGCACCAATTTATGGAAAAAACAAGAATACTAAATTAAATTTTTTTGTTGATATAAACAACTTGGATACAAATATTATAAGATTGCATAAACACCGACACATAAATATATGTTATAGAAAATCAAAATTAGATTACATATACAATTTCACAGTGCCTCCAATGAGTAAAATAATGATACTAGAATGTTGCAACAAACATAATGAATAAGTAATCCAAAATGTAAAGAAAATATGAGTTGTGTTAAAGTGAAAATACTACCAAGATGAAGTCACATTTGACATATTTTTAGTAGAATAAAATATCAATAAGCTTGTTGGCGAGAAAAATTTTCAGGTAGACAAATTGGTGGGTATCTTGTCCATGCTCTAGGAATCTAAGTCCCTTTACTTGAATGGTGCAGCTCCATATTATTATGCGCGTGTGAAATTGAATTCTATGGTGGCCTTACGTCTGGGGATCTGACAAGGACACTCCGCTGCCCCTACAGAAAAAGCTTGCAATCACTTGTAAGAGAGGAATTTTCTAGGAGATCAGGAAAGGGAGTGAGAAAAAGAGAGGGGGATTGGCATTATAGGTATAAAATCATCTTCCTATAACCATTAACTAGAAAATTCCAACACACATAGATTAGAATAAATACAATTTCACAAATGCAAACAAGACAAGTTAAGATTTAGAACGCAAAGTATAACAAATCTCCTTATAAAAAAGGAAACAAACTCCTTCTTTCTTCATTGATGTTTGAACAGAATTGTACAAAGTGAGAGTGGGAAGAACATAAAGATGAGAAATAGAGGAAATGTTATCTTTTTGCTTCTTCACAGGTGATAATCTCTCGTGAACACAAAATTGAAAACCCTTTGGAATGAGGGTGTCATTACAATTTATAAAACCTTGGAAGACTCTTTGCCTACCCCCCACATGAATTTTCGTAAGTCTCACACAACCTGTGACTTTTTCACATTCCTAGGAATATGATTAAGTCCCCTTTTATGAATTAAGGGTGACTTGTTACATTGAAAATTAAAGTCACATTTTACATAAATAAGACATAATGGAAAAGTGCAACCCCCGAAAAATAAATAAAACATGAAAGAGAGAGGGGGGAGAGAAGAGAGAGGAAGAAGAGAGAGAGAGAGAGAACTAGGCCGATGAAGAAGCTGGTTTGTTGTATTTGCCTCGTTACTTGACTGATCTGATGAAATGTTCCAATGCGGTGAACTCTTCATCTTTAAACTTTTTACACCATGAGAAACCTTCTCCGAATGATGCATTGACACCTCGAACTGAGTGTTTAGAAACATTGTTGAATGATCACCTTGATGACCCTGGGTGTTGCTCACTGAGGTCCACTCCACAACAATTGAGGATGGAAAACAATATCTAATATTATTTTCTACATGACCACACTGTTGTACTGGTTAAAAAACTTAGATGAAGTGTATTTTGAGGATTTTTTCCCTGTCAGTGATGACCACAATCCCTTCCTTGTACATGATGCACAAACAACTTGGACTGTAACATGAGTGTTTGAAAACATTGTTGATGTTCCCTAGTGTTGATTTTAGATGACCTCTAGGCAATGCTTGTGATGATCTTCTATGAAAATTCCATGTTTTTGTTGGTAAATATTGTTCCCTGGGATGATGCATCTGCTTGCACAAGCGATGAGTACATCATTGAAATAATGAAGGATGCCTCATTCCGCAATACGAAACGATCGTTCCAGACCATGGAACACTACCATTTCTTTGTGACTGATTACACATCTGGAATGAGAAACTGGAATAATTTGTGAACTTGAATTTCATGGTTTTTGAGACACTTCCCTGTACCTAAAAGGGGGAGTTTACTATTTTTATTAAATGACAATTTTCCACCCTTTTCGACTCTGGTCACTCAAATTGTCCTTTTGGATGACCTCTGTGCATGCTACTTCCACCGAAATTGTTCTTTGTGATAGCTTACTAAAAATAGCAAGTGCCTATGTAGGAGGCTTACTATTTTTAGAAATTAGTGTTCTAGACCTTGGTTTTCGATAAAATCAATTTTTCTTATATGTGTTTTTCATTTTTATTACACCTCTGAATTTTCAGCTCAACCCAGTCTTTGAAATGAAAGATTTTAAAATTTTAAAATTTGTCACACGGAAACTGATGTTTCTTCACTGTAAAACATGTGAAATATTTCACTTGGATTCCCAAGGTGCTTGGAAATGAGGATAAATGCGAAAAAACCCACGTCGATTGGTGCACCGGTTTTTTAGATATGAACAACTTCTCCTCGCGGGTTATAAAATTCTTCAGACAAGAAATCTTGTTTGGAGTCTTCAAAAATTCATGTTTTTTATGATGTTTACTATTTTTGATCATATTAACATGAAGGTAATGGATGGAGGATGAAAACTACGAAGGAATAATTGTATAAAAAAAATTGGCAGAGTTTCGGGAGCAGATGGAAGAATGTGGGGGGAATGAGCGAAAAAATGACTAAGTCTTGTATTTATCAGCTTTGGAAACCTTGAGGGTGTGGGGAACCATATTTTGTCCCCATTTTCCCCCTTATTTTGGGACAATAGGTGCACAAAAAGGTACCTTAGCCTTATCTTGACAAGTGTCGCTCATTTACTGGTTGAGAGACATAGAGGGGGAGCTAAAAATGAGCACTTAGGGGCTAGTTTTGGGTCCTATGCGGAACCTGAGGGAATCCAGGGGGAGGGAAAAAAAAAAAATTCCCCATTATCCCCTTGGTTAGAGAAAATATGTGCATAAAAAGGTGCCTTATCCTAGGAATGGCACTTGTCATTCATGTGTACGATGAGGAGGGGGCTAGTCAAGTTGGTCAAAAGGGCTAAACATGGTCGTCGGGGTCACATAGAGTTACCAACATTCCAAAAGGGGGCAAGGTGGAATTTTTTTGTCCCTATTTTACCCATATAAAGGGATAATAAGGACACAAAAATTTTCCTCCGCCTCATGCTGCCACGTGGCACCCAAAAGTTTGACTAAGTATCGAATGCATACATTGGGAACTTACAAATGACCATAACTTGAGCTTCTGAAAGACTTTTTTCATGCTTATTTATATGAAATTGCATGGAAATTTCGTTTTGACAAGTATAGCATGGGTCCCATTAATTTATTTTGACTGAAAAACCCTCAAAAACCTCATTTTTTCTTAGGACTGCCACTTGTGCTTGGAAAGAATGAGTTGGATAGAAAAATGCACGGGGTTTTCGATGGATATGATTTTACCACCATTTTAGGGGAATTAAAATTATTTCAATTGATATATTTTTGGGCTCACAAATCATTCTAGAGCTCCTAGAATCGCCTCTTGAAGTTCAGGTACTCTTTCACAATGCAAGCTCCTTAGACCTCAAAAACCCGCTTTTGATGAACTGGCTCCTAAACCTCTGAATCTTTCAAGAATTTTCCTAAATTAGTTGCAATGTGATCCTGGATCTTGAATACACCTCCCTGATGAATTTGGTCCTTTGAAATTTCTCTGGGGATTATGCACTTGTCTTAGAAAGGTTGATGGTAGCCCTTCCTAAGATTGCTTAAAAACCCACTTTTTGAGATATTGCTTCTGAAGTCCTTGAATGATCTTTTTCTTCATAAATCACCTACAGGGAAGGATGACACACACATATGGGATCATTGGAAGAACAAGATAGGACTAATATGGGGAATAGGCTGACCTGGGAGGGTGTCTGGAAAGGGATACAATATAATTTTTTTGACACTAGGGTATGGTTGTCCTATTTTCAAGTGAATTTTTCCCTTGTAAAAACACTGGACAACAAAGATCCAACACATAAAATTGATACAAACCACACTTAATCAGCCAAATATTAATTTAAAATGAAATCCTTCAGATACATGGACTAATATCCTTTCTAGAAAATCACCTCACTTATGGAAAGCAAACATAGATGCATATTTTGTGCTCAATACATATAATGTAACACATTATTACACAGTGTATATGACTAAAAGTTATAGGTTAATTAAAATATAGTTTATAAGAATATAAAAGAGCACATGACATGAAATATCAATGCAATTAAAATGGCATGACAATTTGTCAATACATTGCTCAATACACGACAAGTTTATGCTCAACAAGTTATTCACATTGGCTTGTCATTACCACTATATTGTTGCTCACTGAAAAGTGTATTCATAAACACAAGGTTGTAACACATGTTATGATTCATCCAAATTAAGGATTTCTTTTTAAACAAAAAATAAACCCCTTAAGTATGATTAATGCTTCTAATGATTAACATTATTATTTGGGTTGCTGCTAAATAATCCATCATTATTTAAGATTCATAATCCATTTGATAAATATGATAACCATGTGCAACTATAAGGGTATATCCATATCTCCACGATCTTCTTTGAATCACTCTACTCGAGTGTGTACACTTTATGTCGGTTCTCAATCTAGTTCTTTGGATTAAACTGGTCTTTTTCAATATACTCCTCGTAATTTAGTTGATTATGTGTGCTTCATGTTGCTTCTCATGCTTCAAAGATCAGTATAAGTCAAAAAGAGACATCTGTTTGTAATATATTTTGTGCCTTAGCCAAATAAATGATAAGATTTAGCAAAAATGTCTGGGGACTGGTTAAATGGTTTGGTTATTCAAAGTAAAAAGCTTCAGACAGATGGGTGATGGGGACTATGTCTACATCTTTCATAAGAAAGTACAAATCAACACCGAAATGATCCAAACTACTCCCTAAATATGAAGCTATGAAGGCTCAAGAGCATGCAACTCGACCAAAAAGTATCAAGGTGTAGAACGGGTTAAAAAGGCTCAGTTAAAATGGACCTAGCTATTTTAATGAAGACTAAAACGTGCATTCAACCATCAATTTTAATGCCAAAAATCAACAGGGCCACACGGTAGAGGATCGATGGTCAAATATAGGGCCACATGGTAGGATTCCAAGGCTCTCTAGTACTTTTAGGCTCTGGTGGATGTCAAGCTCCGAAATGAGTTGCAACTCATAAAGCTTTCGGGCCCGGGCTTGGGTCAAGGCAAGTCAACAAGGAAACATGGCGGAGCTAGGGATGAAAAGTAGTGCAAGATCAATTGTTGGCCAAGGACACGTGTTACCATTTCGGTGACCTTTTAGGTGACGAGATCCCAAAGATGTAAAGTCCTTGGAATGAGCCAGATTTTGAAGGGATTCGCATCTGGATGGTTATCGAAGGCAGAGAAGGTCAAAGAGGAAGACACATAAGAAAAATCCCGACCTAATATTCAACAAAAGACCATCACACGGTGAAGGAAAAGAAAAACACATGTAGGCAGAGTCAATCTCTAAGACCAATCATAGGCTACCACATGTCAAGCTCATGTTCATCTTGACATGCAAAAATTCAAAGGGTCATATGTATCGATTCCCTACTACAAGTCTTGAAAATTTTATATAGTTGGAAAGGTCTCTTCAAGACCTTCACTTTAGCATCATCATATACAAAAATTGATGTAAATTGGTGGGAGAAAAAGTGAGAAAATGTCTTTTGTATTAAAGATACAATTGCAGTATTAGTCAACCACCCAAAATTGATGAAGTATGGTGTCTATTTTTTCTTTGTGCACACAAGACATAAGGAATCAATGATTTTGGCAAGTAGCCCATACTCTGTTGTAGTATTTTAATGCTTCTTGTTGGTGTTTGTAGAAGGAAATCAGATTTTTCTTCTTTCTTTCTCCTTCTCATCTTCTATATAATGTAACAGTCTACCATTTTGGCGAGGAGGTGGATTAGGGGGTAGTTGTAGAATTTTTTGATTTAGTTTAGTTTTTTGTTTCAGTTTATAGCTTCTTGCAAGATTGTATGTGTCTATTTTTGTGAGGAAGAGCTAAGGTGGTTGTTTTGTACAACCATTAATAGGTTTTAAGGCATTTGTTTGTGTCCCCTTGCCAAAACTTACATAAATAGAGTCTGACTATTTTGATCAAGCTATACTTTCCCTTTTCTCATTTTAAAAAGGAATGACAAAGGCAATATTATTATTTTTACTATCTTGCACTGATTTTACTTTTTTGAGTACACAAGAGTCTTTCTTATTTATTGTATTCTTCTCATTACTATAGGATTGTTGCAATATAGTGTATACTTTGCAATAGTTCAACTCAATTGTAAAATCATAAAGGCAACATCACTTTTGAACAGATTTTGTTATCCCGTAACGGTCTTTTAGGTGTATAAGACAAATATAACGAGTGCTTTATCTCAGCTCTGACTCCATGATTTTTATTTATGATTGTGAATATTACAAACAACATTTGTGCAAATGGGGTATCAATGAATGCAAATGTTATTTCACAGATCATGTTAAATTGATTGTTCTTTTCAAGCATCACAGTTAAGGATGGATTCATTCCATGGGAACATTAATGTACCAAAGTCATAAAAGCAGTTGCCCTCCCCCCTTCAAATCTCAATTAAAAACAACCAAGTTTATCTATATACCTACTTAGCATATCATACCTAATAACCATACATATGCTTATTCTATAAAGCTGAGCTTAAATTTTGTTTATTACCAGTAAGATTTGCCAAGAAACCCACCAATTATGTGATCCAATAGTATTCAAAGCAGTCTTGGTCAATAATGTTATGCAAAATTCAATATCTAAAGTTGTTTATTATCTACCTTTGGATATGTGTTTGATTGTCAAGTGCTTACAATAAATCAAGTAATAACTTTTTTTGAGAGAAGTATTATATTTGTGGCTACACTTACTTCAAATTGATTTACACCAACCATAAAGGAAACCAAGCCTTGAAAGCCTTTCCTTCATTCAAATCCCCCAATTAAGTCCCCTCACCTTGGTCTAGGCAGAGCCAGAAGTAGCAGGGTAAAGCCAACCCCTTTGTGAAGGTGCCTCCTGAACACTTCCTTGATTTGATTCATTGAGTTGAGTGTTGAACAAATCCCCGACTATCAACGACAAAGAAATTTTCATTGTTCATAACTCTCTCAAATCCAGCCCACTCATGTTATTTTCTCATCTTCCAGGGGTACAATTTTGGGGAGCCAACACTTTGTATACTTTGGTTAAACCTTTTACATGTCATGAGAATTGTGTGCATATTCCTAAGTTTCTACCTGGAAAACATTCATGCTTCAATCCATCTAGTATTCGACACAATAAAATATGGGTATTGGTGAACAGATAATGTAGTCAACTAATACATTGATTTGGCCAAAAAAAATTAAGCATTCGCTTTGCAAGATTAGTTTTGGGACTGCACGCAAGTCTTACTAAACTCATCTTCCGTCACCATTACAACCATCTCAATGTAGTTATCTAAATTATTTTCGTTGTTTCAAAATATGTTTTTAGAGTTAAGAATAAGAAGATTCCATGTCTGAATCATACTATTAAACGAAAGGATCTTATCTGTACCATCTTAAGATCCTTATGGGAAAGATATTGACCACATAATTATTTCCATCATTACGTCCTCACTACCCTTCACATGGCCATCCTAATTTGGAAAGAGCAGGATACTAATGAGAAGATGAAAGGACAGTGCACCTATGCTTCTTATATTTTTTAGTAAGATACCTTTATTAGATAAAGTAACTAAGTTTTTCATCACGACACAATAAAATGTATTGATAAAAGATATTAGATTCTCAAAACAAGGTTATTATAACTCAACAAGTTACTAATTTTGTTTAGTTCCTCTTATCGTATCAATACAACGTATTATACATCCTTAAGTATAGGTTTAATAATCATTTCTGTACCGAGTTGTTTCATTATGTTCACTCGTTAAGAATAGTTTTTATTCCATTAAGTGCATTACTAGTCATGATTAGTCCATTTAATTCCATAAGGTACAACAATAAATTTACTTCTTTTCCGTTATATTTTTTATCCTTATAGTCTATGTGTCATTGTTCGATAAAATTAATCCTTTAATTGATTCAATGAAATCAATATTTAATATATAACTTAAGAATAATCAGCTTAATATAACAATATATCCTTATTTTCATATCCAAACAAATAAGTCACAAATTAGCTCAAGTCATATAGTTCTGATTTAAATAAGGATAAACCTTATACTTTATTAATAATTGTATACAAATTAATCAAATAATAATACATTGGAGCATGATGCCCTTTACAAAATGTGACAACATTTCATTCACATTTATCAAATGATTACAATAATCCCTTTCGGATTCATATTATAATAATGTTGGAAGCACAACCACTGAGAGGGGGAAGGGGGTAAATCACTGTGCCATTTAAAAAATTTCTTTCACTCATCACTTAGCATTCATCAATCATTCCATTTAACATAATAATACAAACCATCTTAACATTAATCATCAAAACATTACAACATCCATACATGAAAATGAAATATAAGAACACATGAACAACAACTTTGAGTGGGAAACTCTTGTGGGGGAAGAAAATCCACTAAAAAAGATTTATTATTGCAATGATTCAAATTTAGTTGAGCACCAACCCAATAAGAAACACCAACCCTTGGATTTAGTGAGGCACTAACCCCACAAGGACCACTAACCCCTAGATTTTAGTATAACACCAACCCTACAAGGAGCACTAACCCCTAGAGATTTGTAGTAGAGCGCCAAACCTAAAGAGGAGGCACCAACTCCCTAGATGACCTAGCACCAACTAAAGCCAACTGATTTTTTTTCACCTCTATAATTTTGCTTCAACAACTGATGATGACACCATTTAGCTCTAATTTCCTCTATCTTCCTCGAATTTTCCTTCCTTGTTAACTCACTCAAGCACTTTTCCACCAAGTTGATTAGGTCATCTGACCTTGAACACAAAAAATAGCACACCCTCTATAATCTCAACACATCTTTTCTCTCTTCTTATGGTCACAAAGACCCTCTACACCTTCTCTATTCTGTCCCTCTAGACTCACACTTTTCATCCCCTTTCTCAACAACAATAATTAAGCCCAACAATCAGCTTATATACATGAATCATGTATCTAATTCATCTAGGTCATACATCATAGGGAAAATACTCTTTAAAACATCAAATCATCATGAACACATCATACATAATACCACTTAGGTCGGGCAATAGCATATATAAACTTCAGAATCCTCCATTAGCACATAAACAAGCCTAATACACTAAAATTGTCCTCTCACCATACTTAGTATTCTTGAGCCAACATGACCTTCACCAAACATTATTGATCATTTAAACATGTTTTCTTATTCCACTCCATGCCTCCTACAAGCTTAATATGCTCTCCACCATCAAAACATGTTATGAAGCCGCCTTTAGAAGCAACTCTCCTCACTCTATGACCTACAAAACCAGTCCTTAAAGATTGAAGCCAAACCAACATCAAATCACTTCAACCATGAAAGTGTGATATGTGAATGGAAATCTTATGGCCTCAAGTTCATCACCAAATTCATAAGACATCATCACTTAGATTGAAACACCATCAAAACACCTTTGCAACCAGGACCACCAAAATTGTCCAAAACTGCCCCAAAACCAGCCATGAAAGAATGACTTCCACAGACCTCCAAAGGGCTCAAAATTAATGTGAAACCTCTCCAGACATGTATCATATATTCCATAATTCCTCGAAAACCAATTTATTATCTGGTCAAGTCTACAACTTGGGAGAAAACACAACTTCTTTATAAACTTGTAATTTTTTGTGGGGTCCAAATACTGTCAAGATACCTAAATACCACATGGAACAAGTTGGAGGAGTCCTCTACAACCTCCAATCATCATAATAGGTCAAACAATCCATTCTAGGAATGTCTGATCAATTTCTTATCTATCACTTCATAATTAGGGTTTAAGGAGCGTTTAAAACATGTTTACCTTCATAACGATTGTTCATAAAGCTCTATCCCTTAAACTCTAAACTAATGATTGGAATGTCATCTTGAGACCCTTCCTCAACTACATGTAGACACAAAATCTATGCACTTGGGTACATTTATAGGTCCTAGAGCATACTAATAAATACATGATTCTTAAACAAGAAAACTATTAATTGATAATGTCTTTTGGGCCTTTTTCTTTGTCTCTTATACTTTTATTGACCTTACACACCCTATAGCCTAGTCAGTATTTGAATTATTTATCTTGTATGGCCTCAGACACTAACACCCATTTAGGAAAGAAGTGCCCATACACTCCTGACCCTCTCTAGCATTTTCTCACTCTTTTGGGTATCTTTTACTTCTTGGGCATCTTTTAGACTTTTGGGTTGGCCTTCCAGTTTTCAATTACAAAATTCAAACAAGGGAGTCGTATATATACATAATCATATCTCTCAAATAAAGGGCCAAGCACTATCATTATCTACTATCACCTAAGCTTGCATCCAAAGGTGTGCGAGAATTACAAAGCATCCATATAACACATTCATTCAAGGGACAAGGGCTGCATCACTCTACATACACAACATAGGAAGGAAGTCTATTCTATTCCAACTCACACATTCTATATTCTATAACTAGCCCGCTATCTTTGTGAAACTTACACATGGGAATCTTAGGGCATCATTACACACACATTCACATAGAACTACGTGGAGTTTGAAATGTAGTGCACCCTTCGGTACTAAGTCCACTCTTCAGGTGAACTTTGGGGTCACTATGAATCCCCATTCTGCATCTTATTTATTAGGTTTAATGTGGTTCATGGGTATGTCCAACTAGGTATCTATTTTTTTGGTTATAGGTGTGAGAAACAACATTGGAATAAATCTAGAGCGACAAACAAAGATCAACAACGAAGCTCCTCCTTCACAGAAAAGATGAGAACCTGAGCATTTGGGTGGACACTAGCACCCATATCTAGTCACTAGCACCCAGGAAATCCTCTCCTCTTATGAGAACTTCTGTCCTGCACATTTTTTGGGTCTCAGAACCTCTAGTGAGCCTTGATGATGCTGCGTCTAGTTTGTTTCAGCTATTCACCTACCCAGATCACCTCCAGATTGTGGGAAATTAACTAAGTCATTATCTCTCTCATTTGCTTAGGGTTTCATATTGTGAGGCACAAACCCCATAAGGAGTACCAACCCCTAGATTTAGTGAGGCACCAACCCCACAAGGAGTACCAACCCCTAGATTTATTAGAGCACCAACCCTACAAGGAGCACCAACCCCTAGATTTCATAGAGCACTAACCCTACAAGGAGGCACCACACCCCTAGATGACTCAACACCAACTAAATCCACTTGATTTTTCTATCACCTCTAGAATGTTGCTTCAACAACTGATGATGTCACCATTTATCTCTCATTTCCTCTAGCTTCCTCGAATATGCCTTCCTTGCTAACTTGCTCAAACACTTCTCCACCAAGCTGATTAGGTCATCTGAACTTGAACACCAACAACAACATACCCTCTAAAATCTCCAACACATATCTCTTATTATGGTCATAAATATCCTCTACACCTTCTCTATTCTTCCCTCTTGCTTGCACTTTTCATCAT
Source organism: Taxus chinensis (assembly GCA_019776745.2). Lineage (NCBI taxonomy): Eukaryota > Viridiplantae > Streptophyta > Pinopsida > Cupressales > Taxaceae > Taxus > Taxus chinensis. Next base: position 694,135,851 of record CM034146.1, read on the forward strand.
GTTCTCTCAACAAAAACAAATAAGCCCAACAACTAGCTTATATATATGAATCATGAATATAATTCATCTAGGTTGGAAATAATAGGGAAAATACACTTAAAACAACACTAAAGGCATCATGTAGTGTAAAACTCATACATAAGACCACATAGGTTGGAAATAACATCTAGAAACTTCAAATCCTCCATCAGGAACTAAATAGGCATACTACACTAAAATTGACCTCTCACCAAACATAGTATTTTTGAGCCAACATGACTTTAAAAAAACCTTAGAAATAATGTAGACATGTTGTATAACTCCACTCGATGCCTCCTACAAGATTAATCAACTTTGCAACATCAAAACATGCTATGAAGCCACCTTTAGGAGCAACTCTCCTCACTAGGTATGTGACCTTCAAAACCAATCCTTAAAGATTGAAGCCAAAACAACATCAAATCATTTCAACCATGGCAAGTGTGATATATGAATGGAAATATTATGAGCGTTGGGTCATCTCCAAATGTATAATAACACCATCACTTGGATTGAAACACCATCAAAACACCTCTTGAACCAAGACCACCAAATCTTTCCAAAACTACCCCAAAACTAGTTATGCAAGAATGACATCCATAGACCTCTAAAGGGATAAAAATTGATCTAAAAAAATCCAAACATGTATCATATCTTCCATACTTCCTCAAACATAAATTTATTCATCTGGTTAAGTGCACAACTTAGAAGAAAACACAACTTCTTCATAAACTTATAATTTGTTGTGGGGTCCACATATTTTCAAGATACCTAAATACCACTTGGGGTAAGCTTGAGAAGTCATCTACAACATACAATCATCATACTAGGTCAAACAATCCATTATGGGCATGTATGATCAATTTCTTCTCCATCGCTTAACAACTAGAGGTTTTAAGGAGGGTTTAGAACCTGTTACTTTACCTTCTTAATGATTGTTCATAAATCTCTTAACCCTTAAAGATTTGAACTAATTTTTGGAATATCATATTATGACCCTTATTCAGACTACCCTCAAGAGATTAGGATCCCATGTAGATTTCACACGTGCCAACAAGCCACAAGAAAGTCCAATTTGAGATCAAATTCTCACTTCCAAGAAATCTATAGAGCTAAAAATGTATATCTGTCTAATTCCTCCAAACCTAGACCTAAAAACTTGTACCAAACCTCAATAAAAATCTACTACACCTTTTCCACTGATCAAATTTGTATTTCCATGCTGAAATATGTCCAACCAATCTCATTTGGATACTTAGAGCTTAATAATAGGTCTAGTGCATACCTAGAAAACATGTACAAACCCTATACATGTACTCTAATACACTTACGAGTGTCTCTACACATCATTCTCATGCTCCCTATGCTCTTACCATACATATACAATTGCTACATACTTTTACCTCCATCACGACACACCCATCCTACTTACTAGGCCTTTAAAACAAGACAAACAAAACACCTTGAACATGCTTGTATCAACCATACTCACCTCCTCGTGAATTCATCACTCTTGCACACCTACAAGAGCCTTTAACACACTTCATGAAATCACTACAACACTCACCCTATCACTGCAATACATCTGCTTCACTCCTACAAACCCATCACACTACTCAAAACAACATGCTAAATCAACAATGAGATCAAGACTCAGACTACATCAAATGATTGACACTACCAATTAACCTTCATGTTCCTTTCTCCTTTTGACATCAATAACACTTCAGAAATCAATTAGGACACCACTTGCATCATCACACTTTGAATTCAATTGCAAGACAATGCCAACAAATAATATAATCTCGTAAATTAATAATTATCAAATTCAAATGTTCACTTTAAGAATATCGGCCTTTCTTGTAAACTGTAGGACAAAGAAAATATGGGTCAGTTCCTAAGAACTAGCATGAGTCTGCAAATGCATAGTCCATTTTGTAATCATAATTAAATAATTGAGTAAGTTATGGTCAAATGTATTTGTATTTAATACGATATAATTATAAAACATCACTAGTTTACAATAAGAATTCTATCACACACACATATAAAAATGATAATTTGTCTTTATATAACTTATAATATGTTCACTTTCACTACTATGAAACCAACATGTTAAACTTAAAATATTAGATGATAATAATACATACTAATGTTGTCCTTTATTTCAATAATCCAAATTTTAAACAACAATTCACTAATTAGAAGACAATTCTTAATCAATTAAACCTTCATTCTTTTCCAGATTCCAAACAACCACAATCATATCGTTCTTTTGATACACACAAACAAACATAAAGATAACAACAACATCAAATGTTGATCCAAAAACACTAGACTCTTGATTTAATCTAAATAGAATTAAATCTTAATTTCAGAGTAACTTTATTGTGCTAATGATATGCAGGTGATAAGACACTGTAAGGCACATTAATAAAAAAACAATAATATGAAACCCTAAGCAAGAGGGAGAGAGAGAGTGAATTAACTAATTTCTCACAATATGAAGATGATATGGGTAGGAGAACTGTTGAAAACTCTAAGACTCAGAAATGTGCAGGACAAAAGCACCCATGGGAGTACAGGAGCACTTGGATACTAGTGATTGATCTCGGCGCTAATGTCCAGTCAGGTGCTTAGGTTTATTCCTTTTCTATACAAGGAGAAGCTTCATTGATAGCTTCCTTTTGTCACTCTGGTTTCGAATTATACTGCCACTGATTTTGCCTATAACCTACAAAGAGAGATACCTAGCTGCACATGCCAACAAACCACATCAAATAAAAAAATAAATATGAGGAATGTGGAGTCTGACTGACCCCAGACGGTCACCTGAAGAGTGAACTTAATACCTGAGCATTGCACTACATTAAGAATCCAAGTAGTTCTGTGTGAATGTGTGCATAATGATTCCCTAGGATGCCCTTATACAAGTTGCATAGTGATAACGGGCTAGATCTAGAATGTAAAAATGCATAGAATGTGTGTGATGGAAATAAAATGAACATCCCCTTCCTATGTTGTGTATGCAGAGTGATGTAGCCCTTGCCCTTGTATGAGTGTGCTAAAGCCTGAATGTCTTTGAAGTGTTAATGTGCCTTTGAATGCAAGATTAGGTGATGGTAGGTAATACTTAGTGAATTTTGACCCTTTATTTAAGAGTCGTAACTATATATATATACTATATATATATATATATGATTCACTTGTTTTTATTTTCATAATTGACAACTAAAAGGCTGACCCAAAGTTTGTAAAAGATGACCCAAAAGAGTAAGAAGGAACCAAAGAAAGTCAGGATCACCTAGAAGGGACAATAGCGCTTGGGTGCTTGTATCCTAAATGAGCACTAGTGTCTGAGGCCATTAAAGATAAATTAGTCTAAATACCAATAGGGCTGTAGGGTGTGTAAGATCAACAAAAGTATAAGAAAACAAAGCAAAAGGCCCAAAAGACGTTGTCAATCACTAGTTTTCTTACATAGGAGTCATGTTTATATTAGTATTCTCTAAGACCTTAAAATTTACCCTAGTGCATAGATTTTGTGTCTACAATTCTTATATTACATTAAATATCCTAGAATTGAATGAAACATGTTATCAGTCAAGCTTATAAAAGAAATTGTATCTAACTAACAAGTTCATCTTATGTTATGTCCGAAATTCCATATCTCATTTCCAACATAATGTGCTCAATATAATAATAATAATGACAACATATCAAGAAGAATCTATTAACCATGTGTTTTAGCTATGCTCACAAGGGAGTTTAAGTCAAACTAGTGTAAAACAATAGTGCTTTAAAGGAGATCCTAGTAATTAACTAAGTTGTTTTCCACTCCCTTTTATTTCCAAAAATCATAAATTACCCAATTCCAACAATGAATACAAAGGGAGAAGAAATACTCATTAGTGCTTTATAAGAAACTATTTCATTCCTATTTATTGTTCATATTTCATTCAACGAACCAAAAACAAAACACTTTCATAAATAGGTCTATAACAGTCATGCTCATTAAGAGATAGAATAATGGTACCAATGAAGCTCAGAGAGGAGTATGGATCATACAAAAATCCTAAAATCCCTATTTGAGCTATAAACATCCTTCAAACCATACCCAAATTTCTAATAAAATAGCTCCCAATTGTATTCAATTAATATAAACGATGTTTTAAGAGAGAACAAAGTCATAACTTTTAAATCTGGTTTGTTTATATTTTCCCAATCCTCATGTATCAACTCTAAATCTCATTCAATGAATAACTTAAAGAAAAAACATTCGCCAAATTTCATATCTTAATAAGCCAAATGCATGAAGATAATTCCCTCAAACAAATAATAAACCCACATCATAATAGACTCTTGCCATCATCATTTTGAGTTATCTAACATCAAAGACACCCAATGAAATATACTTCATAAGGAGAGAAGATAATAACAAAGAGCATTCTAAAATAAATATATCACGCCAAACGCTCATAATGAGCCTAGAAACCCACAAATACAATCAAGCTCAATAAGAGCTAAGTAGAGAATGGTGTTCACAAAAACCAAAGAAGAATCAAATAATAATAACGACATAGCTCCATAAGAGATTATAAAATAATGAGTTGAAAACAGAGTAAAAAATGGCGAGCTCGATACGAGTTGCGATTTAATAAAAATTGTATTAAATCTTATTATAGTGTGTAACTACTATAAATAATGATATACAAGTGTTATTATACAGTATGAAACAAACAAAATAGCATGTAGAATATGAAACCCCACAGTAAGAGGAGGACAATATAGAGACTTAGCACTGATATTCACACAAGATTTGGAAGTGATCTCCAAAGGGGAAAGTGTTGAACTGTCTGAGAAGAGTGTCGTAAATGCTTAATATCCAAATTCTAGAACTTAGAACAGTGTCGGACAGAGGGCACCAACAGTAGGGAAGGGGTTCCTGGGTGATGATGACTATATTTGGGTGTGGGTGGTTATGTAAGAGCTCATGATATACTTTCTTATGTGTCACTAAGGGTTTCACAGTTGTTCTCTGTTGATCTCTTTCTATTCACTTATAACTGGATCACCAAAAGGTACCTGATAACCTGCAAGAAATGAGTTCACCTGTACATGCCCAAAAACCACATCAATCCTAAAAAGGCATTAAATGCAGAATAGGGAGTCAGACTGACCCTGCCAGTCACCGCAAAGAGTGAAATTACGACTAAGCATTGCACTACATCTCAGACTCCATGTAGTTTTGGTGTTTTTGTGTAGAAATTATAACCCTGGGATGCCCTTGTGCAAGTTGCACAATGATAACATGCTAGCTCTAGAATGTAGCAATGTAATATTATGTGTAGACGGAATATAATAGACTTCCCCTTCCTATGTTGTGTATGCATAGAAGTGATGCAACCCTTGTCCCTTAGGTGAATAGATGTTATGATGGATTGCTTTGAAGTAAGCTCTTGTGCCTTTGGATGCAAGCTTAGGTGATAGATAGACAATGATTAGTGCTTGGTCCCTCGGTTTGAGAGCTATAACTATGTATATATATGATTCCCTTGTTTGAATTTCATAATTAATAGCTAGAAGGCCGACCCAAAAGTATAAAAGATGCTCAAAGAAGTAACTAGAGATGCAAGAAGAGAGAAAAGGGGCACCCATAAGGGTCAAGAGCACCTGGTGCACTAGTGTCCTAACTGGGCGTTATTGTTTGAGGCCATCAAAGATAAATCAGTCAAATACCGACTAGGGTTGTAAGGTGTGTAAGGTCAAATATAAAGTATAACAAACAAAGTAAAAGAGCCCGAAAGACATTGTTAATGAACCACTAGTTTTCTTGATTAGGAATCATGTACATATGCTAGTATGCTTTTAGAACCTAGAAATGCACCTAAGTGCATGTAATTTTGTGTCTACATTTGCCCCCACCTTTATGTTGTTGAGTGAATACTTTATAGCATAAAGTAGATAGAAGATGTGTACCTTATGATCCATATAGAGAAAAGTGTAGCCGATAGTCATGCCGAGTGGACAAGTGAAGTGTGGAAGTGATCACGATGTGAAGTGTGGAGACTAGGAAAGGGAAATGGACCCTATGGGTGAAGCTGTATGCATAGTAACATGATTGTATAACCTGTGTTTGATGTGAGTAAACTTCTCCTTGTTACGTATTAAGGACAAACCTGTAAAAGAAGAGCGAGAAGAGTAGTCAAAGTTATCGTGTATGAGAAATGGTGAGTAACATGTATGCTTGAGTAAGTAAAAGTGTGTAAAAGTATGTAGTAAAGGAAAGTGTGCACCTAATGTAAAAGAGTGAAAAGGATAGAAAGGTGTCCTGAAATTATGTGAAGAGAGTTTTTTTTGGGTGATCTCACGCCAAGAGCGAGTTTTTTGGGTGATCTCATGCCAAAGTGTGATTTTTTTGGGTGATCTCACGCCAAGAGTGAGTTTTTTGGGAGCTTCACACCAAGCGCGAGTTTTTTGGGATATCTCACGCGAAGAGCAAGTGATGGGGGGGAGAGGTCTAGTTTTACTCTCTTTCCATGAATCTTCCCTCATAAACACCACTATAAATGGTACACCCCAATTTGTTCGAAATTAGTTCTCAATTGTTGCGATTGTACCAATTGTTCAAATATAAGGAGATAGAATGCATTCTATGTCTGGAGTCCAATGCCTACTATTGTAGAACTACTCTTAAGACTTATGTAGATTTTGTTGATCTGATGAAATGATTTTTTGTGCCCCTAGGACATTAACACCCAGGGGAGGACACAGGTACCCAAGTACTAATGTCTGATATTGGTAACTAATGTCTTATCTGTGTTTTGGACCTAAGTCAAATTCTAGGACATTCTATGACTATGTGCCTATGCTGATTTTGTATTGTGCAGATCTGTATTGTAGCTTTGAGCTACTATAGGGGTGATTTATTCACCCAATAGATGCCCCCTTGTTTTGGGTGTATGCGATGATAGTAGGAGAATGCGGCCCAAAGGAGAGGACCTGATGCTGATCTGAATTTGATACCTACATGGGGTAGGGGATGTGCATGGTAGAAACCAAGGCACACGTAAACAAAGTAGGCTAGTAACAAGTGTTAATGTAAACAAAGCTAACATGTAATATAAGATAATGTAATAAGTAAGTGTGAAAACAAGATGGACCGTGAATAGTGGGTTTTAGACATGGGACATGGCTCACAATGTCACAAGACAATCAGGGCCGAAGCGGCCAAAAGCATACAATGATCATACAAGACATAGGGCATAGCCTGCAAACAATAGAAAACAATAAAAATCAAGTAGTGACATATAGCCATGGTTGTATATAGTCCTACAAGGCAAATGCTACACATGAAGCACCCGTTAGAATGCTAGAAAGATAAATAGTATGTCAATGCATGTATAAATTGGTGAAAAGTATAATGATAGTGCCAAAATATAAGAAATATTGTAACAATAGAACCTATAAGGTGTGAGAATAGTCAATGTAAATGCCCCTAGGAGCCTCGGTGGGAGTGGTAAAAGATACAACGATGAGCATCATTACATTGTGTGGAAATCTGTAAAGAAATTTGCATTCACCTCAAAATACCAAGTGAATGCACATGTGTGTGTATATAAAATTCTAATGACATATTGAGTATCTGACTAGCATAATAAACAAATTGCAACTTGTAAGTAGCATAAACGAGAAAGAATAAATGCATCCAAGATATGGAAATGATGTATAAGTGTGATGGTGTGATATGCAAGGTGTGAAGATGATAGGAGCAACGTGCCCCCAATGGATGTGTATCAGATGAGGTTCATTTATAAAAGCTCCTTCAATAGTCAAGAATGAACCATAGAACAAGAGTGTGTCATTGGGAAATGAGTGTGAAAATAGATGCTAGAGAAATGTATCATGAAGCACAAAGTGTGAAGAGTGAATGATGTGAGGTTCATTTTAGAATTATACCGTCAGCAGTCGAGTATGAACCATGGAACTAGAGTGCGTCATAAGGTAATGACGATACAATGTGTGTATCAAGGTGTGTAGAAGTGTTTAGAGAGATTAGAGATGAAGCACATAACATAAAGTTTCTTAGTAGAAACTAAATGCAATTGATAGGAATGGGGGGTAAGAAATCATGATGCCCCCTAAGTGTGCCAATGATGGAGATCAATGTGATTATGCCAGAGAGATATTACGGTGGTGATAAAGTTTTAAATGTATCATAAGAAATAATATGGTCATCGCAATGGTAGGTAGGAGGAAGAGTAAGACCAGAGATGGATTTCAGGTTGACAGTAGGCAGGTTAAAGAGGTCATCTAGACTTTATTGGTCTTTCTTAGAGAGTGGTGTTGATTTGGAATTGGTAATGTTGTAGAGGACCTGATAGGAGGAGAGGGAAGAGGACGAATTTTGAGAGGTGGTTGTTTAGTTGGAATAGGTAACATTGTAGAAGACTTGATAGCAGGAGGGGGGGGATGGATTTTGAGAGGTGGTTTCTTAGTTGGAATATGTAACGCCATAGAAGAATTAATAGGAGGAGGGGACATAGGACAAATTTTAAGAGGTGGTTGCTTAGTTGGAATGGGTTGGAAAGATGGATCTTGACTTACTGAAGAAGGAACATTAGTGATTATGACATGATGCTCATTAGACACAGAGGGATTGGATTTGGGATCCCATTGTGATTTAGCAATTGAAGATGTAACAGAATGATGTGAAGCAAATGAAATAAGACCCTGATGCTCAAGGTTATTAATTCGTCATTTTAAAGCATAACAATAATTTTCATGATGTCCATTAAGTTTGTGATAATTGCAAAATGGTAGACCTTTGTATTTGGTAAACCAATAAGGAGGATAAAAATGAGTATTTGATAAGTTGATCAACTGGTGAGTGACAAGCTTAGGAAGAATATCTTGTTGTTTAACATTTAGATCAAATTTGATAGGTGTTGGTAGTGGTAAGAATTTCAGTTCACTTATATGAGCACATGTAGACTACATAAAATTAAGATGAAATGTAGAAGAAGAACTAGCATAAGATTAAGAAGCATCTCTGAGATGTTGGATTTCAACTTTAAGAGATGTAATCGTTGTTTCCATAGCTTAAATCTTGTCTTGAAATAAACAATGTAAAGGTTGAATTGAATATAAGATGTGTCGGTTGGATGGGGGATTAGGACCGATAGAGTCATCAGATAAATGATCAAAAATGACACTTACTTGTGCAAGTGGCATATTGCTAGGGAGATACATAGTGTCTAGGGAATTTTGGAGAAAATCTTTGTAAGATGGGTGCTTTTGAAGTAATTGAGACAAGGACATTTTAGGAATTTTAGCAGCCATGTAAGAAGATAAAAAAGAATAGGAAAAATAAGGATTTGAGTGTTTGATCATGAGTGGGGTTCACCAAGTGATTTAATGAAAATTGAATTAAATCTTATTGCAGAGTAACTATTGTAAATAATGATGTACAAGTGCTAGTATACAATATGAAGCAAGAAAAATAACATGTAGAATATGAAACCCTAAGTAAGAGGAGGAGATAAAGAGACTTAGCTAATATTTGTGCAATCTAGAAGTGATCTGGGAGGGGTAAAGTGCTGAATAGACTGTGAAGAGTGTTGTAAATGCTCAGTATAATTTCTGAAACTCAAGAACAATATCAGATAGGGGTGCCCATAGCAGGGCAGGGGTGCCTAAGCGCTGATGACTATATTTGGGTGCTGGTAGCTGTGTAAGAGCTCAGAGTCTACTTTCTTTTATGTCGCAAGGGTTTCCCATTTTTTCTCTGTTGATCACCTGTTATTCACTCTTGGATAGTCAAAAGGTACATATAACCTGCAAGAAAGAAGTTCACATGCATATGCCGAAAAAATACATCAAACCTAAAAAGAAAAATGTAAAATGGGGAGTCAGACTAGCCTTAACGATCACCCGAAGAGTGAAATTACGACTAAGTGTTTCACTACATCTTAGAATCCACGTAGTTCTGACATGTGTGTGTAGAAATGATGCCCTAGAATGTCCTTGTGCAAGTTGAACAATGATAAAAGGCTAGCTCTAGAATGAATCAATGTAATAGTATGTGTGGATGTAATAGAATTGACTTCCCCTTCCTGTGTTGTGTATGTAGAAGTATACAACCCTTGTCCCTTGTATGGATTCCTTTGAAGTGATTTTGTGTCTTTGGAATGCAAACTTAGGTGGTGATAGTGTAAACACCCTAATTTTCACATCTATCCTAAATTAATTAATTCCCCTACCTCATTCCCCACAAAAATACACTTCGAATTAATCAAATATAATTTGATTAATTAACCATTTCAAATATAAAAATAACCTAATCCTTACCACATGTCGTTATTCTCCATGTTTTTCTACTATTGAATTCAAAATTCAAAATCAAATCCTCACCCACTCTTCATAGTCCCCACTCACCTAAAATCCTCCACTTATGAATTAAAAATCCAAAATCAAATCCTCACCCATTCTTTGTGGTCCCCACTCACCTAATCGTACCCACATTTTCAAACCATGATAACTTAAATTAATCTAAGTTAATCACTTCCCCAGGCTATAAATACAACCTTACCCCTCCCCTCTAAGACAAAGAGAATGAGCTTGAATGTCTTATCTAAGTTCTTGCATCCTTTGAGAAAAGAACACCCTTCTACCTTGTCCTAATGCCCAAATAGACTCATTCTGAAGCACCCAAATCCATAATCCATTTTCCCATATGGTGCAAAGCAAGTGGATCCTTGTTGCAGAAAGGCCTTGCTCCATCTTGAAGAAAAACACCTACATATCACGCAATCAGGGCTCAATCCAAGTTTCCTAGCCCACTCCGAGGTTTTCTATGGAAAGCAAAGGAGGAGGTATGATTGTTAGTATTTTTACTTCCTTATTAGTAGTGTATTTTTCCTAGCTTACATTCTGGCATGCCCGTTACCATTAATTTCCCAATTAGTGGTTTTATCCGTTCTTTGTTATTATTGTTCATTATTATCTCCTTTTCCATGTCGTATGGCCTTCTTTGGTTACCTCACGTTGTGGGTAGTGCTTTTGTTGTGCGGTGTCTTGTGGTGTATATGCAGGTTATAGTAACAATGAACCTACGACATTTGTCATGTCTTTGATATCCTTTGCGCCAGGTACAAACTACTCTTATAATTCTTGTAGGACCTTTTCAACAATACAGGACCTATTCACACCTATCTCACCATACTCATTCCCAGTTGTCTTTTGCACATTAGAGGCCACTGGGCTTCGTAAAACAAAAAAAAATTGCCTTACATTCCAACTTTCCACGACGACATTTTGGGTAACGTTTTACAACTCTTCTTTCATCGTTTTTCTTTTTTGTGAAGATAATCATTATCGCTATTTCACAATCATGATTAAATACAATAATCATCCACATTTTTGTGAGATTCTGTCTCAATTGTATCCGCATATGCTATTTTCCTGCACCTTGAGTGATCTGGAAAATTAGAAACAGTCGCGATTGTTTAGTTCTTGTTCTAACATTGCAGGACCCCCAATCAAATTTTCAAATTTAAATCAACATTTCATACTAGTGGGGCCTTTTGTAGCTTAATTAAAATAATTTAAATTAGCTCTATTTTTTAAATCGATTTTTGGATGTGTATGCTCTTTTCCTGGGCCTTTGAGCGATTTGGAAATAAAAAACAACCACAATCATTTTTCTTCCTAACATTTTGTCTGCAGGATAACTACTAATTTGTTTTCTGTTGGACCACGTCACTAGAATATTGTCAAAAACACAAAACAAAAGAAAACATCCCGTAAAAGTAACACCATTCAAAGAAAACTATTGAAATAAAAAAATTAGAACACTCAGGTACGCTATCATTTTCTGCCAGTAATTTATTTCAAGTTGGAAATAACCTTACATATAATCACATCATTATTCTTATTTTTTCACGTAGTAGAGGTGGATTTCATCACTACCAATGCTACACTGGTGATGTGGACTTGACTACCATGCACCAACAACATTTGCATTTGCATTGCAATTTGAGACATCGTCTCATCACAACATTCGATATCTACATCATCCCTGCTCTTCACTTACAGATAATGTTGTCATGCGGAACATGCGAGTTGCGCCTAAATAGCTATAACAATGAAGCCTGGGCATTGTCCCTGTAAATATTCAGGGATTTATAAGGACACCATACACATTTATCCCCCCATTACCCTCCACCTTTTCACAAAACTTTTTTTGGACGTGGTGATTCACTCTAAAGCAGACAAGTAAGAATTGGTGAGTCTCCTCCAATGCTCTAAGGGTTCCCCGTATCAATTTTTTCCCCGTACATAATTAGGTATATTAGGACTAGGGTATATCGGAGGACACATATTTTTGGAGTGATAAGAGTCTGCATCCATCATTCCACAACATACTTGTATGATTGCATGAAACATTGATCATTCTCGAAGAATTTACCTCTTGAGCCAAAACAATTTGATACACATGACTGCTTGTTGTTTGTAAACAAAATAGTTTAGCATTGTTCTTATCATAAAACTTGGTTGATATCAATGTGTTCATTGTAAAAGTTCAAATCCTAGTCGTGTTCCAAAAAATCATTTCTTGTTTGATTCAATACCAAGCAAAACATTGAAGCAATCCAACAACGAAGACCAAAAACATTGCACCAATTTCATTAGCTTGCTTCAGCCAATCCTCCATAGTGTGTTTTCAAGCTATATCAAACTGACATTAGGAGACTTGTTTGAGTTCACTCCTTATTTTGTCAACTATCAAGTTTATCAAAATTACATCCGACAAAAATCCCTTTAGAGCTCATTTTGAGTTCACAACTATGTTGAGTCACTTGTTTGAGTTACTCTTCCTATCAAAAATCTAGAGCTTGTTTAATCCAAACCAATCAACATATTCATCATAGCTTGTTTGAGCTATATCCCACTTGTATCAAGTACCCTGCTTGAGTGTACTCCTTACATTGTCACCTGTTAAGCTTGTTTAAGCCAAATCTAAACCATTTTCATTATAGCTTGTTTGAGCTATCACATATTTATCCCGAGTAGCTTGTTTAAGCTTACTCCTTATAGCCTTGTTAAAACTCGATTAAGCCAAAACAAAGATCACAATCAATATGTTGAGTTCTTCATCGCACCTTTCTTCGTTCCCCCTCTCTTTTAAACACGATAAATTCACGAAAAACATCACACAATGAGATATTAGAACAAATCAATAAGATGGCAACACAAATATCTCATATGGCTACCCAAATCAGTGGAACGATCACCCAAAAATCCAATCATACAACCTAACAAAGACATCACTTCGCGTAAAGTCCGACGTTAGTTTACCCCCCTTGGAGAAAGTCTCTCTAGTGTTTTTCATCAACTAAAAGAGATAAACTGATAAGATATCCAATTATAAAAACCCTTTTGCCAAAGGGGAAGCTAAGCCATGTTGGTACAAACCTAACACATACTGTGACTTTCATCACATTGATGGTCATCACACAGATAAATGTGTGAGATTTAATAATTACGTCCAAGACTTAATTGACGATAACATCATCTCTGTAGAACTTGATGACAACGCTCTTGCAACCAATTACACATCCAATACCACAACTTTTAATGAAGATATGACTACTGTTGAAACTCCTATACATACTGAAATTCCATGAGATCATGATGAAAAAATTCAAGACTCTCTAATTCCAAACCATCCAACCTTTAAATTTTCTTCCAGTTCAAACATACATTGAACCTGTTTTCAACATTATTCCAACATCTACTAAGCACTTGAACTTATTTCAAGACTCTCTTTCAACCCAAACATACATTGAACTTGTTTTGTGACAACATTCCCCCAACATCTACTGAGCACTTGAACTTATTTCAAGACTCTCTTTCAACCCAAACATACATTGAAACTTGTTTTGGGCGACAACATTCTTCCAACATCTACTGAGCACTTGAACTTATTTCAAGACTCTCTTTCAACCCAAACATACATTGAACCTGTTTTGGAAAACAACATTCTTCCAACATCTTTTGAGAACTTGAACAACACTCTCTTTCAACCCAAACATACATTGAACCTATTTTGGGCAAAAATATTCTTCCAACGTCTAAGATCTTGACCTCACTTCAAGACTCCCTTTAAACCTATGATATTACTGTAGACACTACAATAAGAGGTTCCATCAACAAGTACCATTAAGCTTGATTCTATTATTCCAATATTATCTCTTATGCCTAACATCTCTAGCCTTGTTGTCGAAACAAAACCACATCAAGTTTGGACACTTGTGACAATGCAACCTGTCATGTCCATTATGCTTTCAACGATCGATCTTGCAGGAATTTCATCACTAATGATTCTCACCTGTCAAGACTTCTACGTGCATACATTCTATGAGGTATGTATACCCAGGAATATCCTTATACAACCTTTTCCATCTTTAATTGTGAATCTATCCTCAAATCAATTAATTAATGGAAAAAATGAAGTAACAAACCAAATAATACAAACCATCATGGAAACGTCAACACACATGGAAGTATATTGGCATACTCAAATTTACCCCACTCTTTGGGCTTACCGTACATCTTACTGCATGCCTACTAGAGCCACCCCATTTTCCCTCGTTTATAGTTGTGAAGCCATTTTACCTATTGAGATAGAACTCCCATCCTTGAGAATCTCCCTTAAAGATGTAATTAATGAGGATGAATATCGACAGTCACGGCTTCAAGAGCTTGAGCTTCTCGATGAAAAATGACTTAATGCCCTCAATCATCTTCAAGTCTATCAAAACTAACTTGCAACCCAATTATCATAAAAAGGTAAGACCCAGAGAATTTGAAATTGGCGACCTTGTTTTAAAAGAAAATCAAAAGAATACCACTAAAGAGTGAGAAAAAAAGGAAAATTTGAGCCTAATTGGTTAGGACCCTATGTAATTACAACCAAATTTGGCTCTGGAGCCTATAAGTTGGCCACTGAAGATGGCCAAGAACTTGATGAACCAATGAATGCAGTTCATTTAAAGAAATTTTATCCTTGAAAGCATTCACTATTATGGTGACAACCACGTGTACATTGTTCCTTCTGTCTTAGCTTATCTCTGAATAATTTAAAGTTATTCATTTCCATTGGCAGATATTTTCATTATCAAAATCACATCTTCATATTTATCATCATGAGACAGGTGCTAATATAGATCCTATTAAGTTTGTGAGCGTCATATTCTTATAATATCTCCCATTTTCAGTCGTTTTCACCTATGGTCATACCTAGAAGCTTACTGATGGTAATATATTCCCTTCAAATACATTCTCTCTTTCATAACAAAGCTCTAAACATTCTTTACCCCGATTCGTTTGATCGTCCATCTCAGTCTTCAGTGTTGAACCCTCGCGTCCTACTAGTCATGTGTGGGGATGAGATTGGGGGCAAACGTTCCTTCCCAAATACAAAGCACTATTGTAAAATTCCATCAATTCAATAAATTATGAATAATTCATTGTCACATATTTTGTCCTTCATAGTCTTTGGTGTTGAGCCCACACTTCTTACTGGTAGTGTGAGACTGGGAATGGAGGAAGGTGCCCTTACTCGTCTACGTCTTGTCTTCAGTGATAAACCCTTGCCTCTTACAGGTGGCATGGCAGAAAAGCGTAGAGGGTCATTCTCATAAAAGCATAAAAATATTGCAAAAACATTCAAAAATTCAAAAAAAAAAATAACATTAAAAAAACAAAAAGACAAAAAAGGGAATTCACTCGCCTATGTTTTACCTTCGGTGATGAGCCCTTGCTTCTCACTAGTAGCATGGGGCAAGGCATAGGGAGTCATTTCAAAAATACAAAATCTTACAGTGCTTACAATTATAGAATCCCCAAAGAAGTAATTTAGATGCCTAAGTGAAGAGAGAACTATCCCTTCACCTCATATCTTACCAATCATCAGGCCCACATAACTGTCTAAGTCTAGCACATGACTCATAGAGTGAAAGCCATTTTTGAAACCGGTTCAGTAACGTTAAGAAGAATTGAGTCATAATGTCCCAAAGGGATTGTTCTTAGCATTTGTCTCTATATTCATTATCTACCTCCTGTGTCCTTCTTGATTCTCGGTGATGAGCCCTCACATCTTACTAGTTGTGTGGAGTCAAGAATGGAGCTGGAATTCTTTTCATCATATCATCACCAACATATCCTGCCAATGGAATGAGAATTTGTGTTATTCAGAGCATGAGTTACCATGAGGAACACGGTACATATGGACAATATCCTAGTTTATCACCTCTCAAAATAAGTCTGCATTCTGGTCCATAAATTGCCAACAACAGTGTAAAAAAAATCCAAAAACATTCGAAAATCGTCAAAATCCAAAAACATTAGAAAATCGTCAAAAATCCAAAAAATTAAAAAAAAATCCAAAAAAAAAACATTAGAAAAATTTCTAAAAACAGTATAAAAACCCAAAAATCCAAAAACTCGAAAAATCTCCAAAACTCCAAAAAAAAGTATAAAAATCCAAAAATCTAAAAACATTTGAATATTTTCAAAATTCCAAAAGCATCCACGAATCGCAAAAATAAAATAAAAAAGTCTAAAAAAATTGTAAACTCCACAAAATCACAAAAAAACTCTAAAATAATCAACACAATTCATCCTTTGAACTATTATCCCCAACGAATGATCCAATCACCTTATGACTACCAAATTCAAACCACTTCTCCTCGCGTGAATCCTCGCTTGGGAAAATCTGGCTCTCATTGTTTCCTTGTTTGAGGACAATGACCCAATCCTTTTTATGTCCTTATACCCCTTGCTTGGGGGCACATCCAATCAATCCTCACTGTGGAACACATTAGGGACATGTTTATTGGTTCTTGTGTTGCATTATTAGTTACAAATTATTAATTGCTTTCTTGTATCTTGATATATTACAGGGGGCATCTTGATTTTATGTATCTTGGTGTTCTCTCTAATATATTTATGTTATCTGATTGCATATCATACTGGGGCATCATATTTTCTTGATGGCCTCTATCTATGCTCTCTTCTACTTACATATCATATTGGGGCATCAAACCTTTTTGATGGCCCCTGTCTATGCTATCACGCATATTACAGTCTAGTCATCCTGATCTTTTATATCACGATGCATCCTGTTATGTGCTATATTAAAATTAAGATGCTTTTCATCACATGAGTATCTTCCTGCATGATCAACATCTTACTTTGCACCCCCTCCATTCACCTGTAATAATACATTCCCTAGTTTGGGAATCCTACTTGATCACCGTTGCAGTTTGTGAATCCTACTTGAAGATATTTCTCAAGTAGCATTCACTATCAGCAGCTCCTCCTCCCCCACCATGATCACCATGTATTTTATCCATTCATCCTCGCTCCTCATTTTTACTCCTCCACCACTTATCCCCATATTACCCTTCTCACCATTCTTGTCCCCTCTCACCCATTTGTATTCTTTCCTTTCACTCTTCTGCTTCCCGCTTGACAATCTTACTTAATAACCCCTTCTATATGGGATCCTCGGTGGAGGTTTACCCTCTCCCTAAGATCTTCCCACTGTAGAAGCTTCTCCACCACCTCCCCTCTCATCAAACAACAATCACCACCACACACATCTTCCCATTCCACCTCTTCTACTTCTCATTCTCGCATCATTACTCTCACCATGCAGGAATCACAATTAAGGATTCCCCTCACACTCTCCACCCTTCACTACATATATTCCTTCATCCATTCCTGTTACACTCCTTTGTTTCCTTTCTTCTTGTTATCACCTCCTCTCATCTCCTCTTCCACCTGGGCATACATGACTCACTCTTTTCTCATCCTTCCCCAAATGTCTTCTACCTAGTCATCCTATTTACACGCTCTTATAGTATGTAAAATTCACTTGAGGGTTCCCCTTCAGTCCATTTTTTCATACCCTATTCCCACCAACTCTATCATCATTATTCTTCTTCTTTAGCTTGGCGATCTTACTTAATTATTTCAGCTACATGGAAATATTACTTAAGAATTCCTCTTAAGGTTGATCTATCCTATGGCCTTCCCCCATCCCATCATATTTCCCCCTTCTTATTTCTCCTGCCTCTTGTCGCGATCATCTTATTCAACCAAAATTTCCACCCCTATAACAAATACAATTTTGTCTTTCTCCTTGCATATCATCCTTGTCAGTTTGTCGGTCTTACGAAACCACTCCGAAAACATGATGATCTTACTTAAGAGTCTCTCTTAAGCATGACATGTCATCTTGCACTTGCCCATCACTCTACATTCTCACCATCCATATTTTCTCTTCATTCTCCATCATCACATATTTTTACCACTGCTATCACCATCCTCCACTTGGCAATCTTACTTAACCAGTCACACAGCATGGCGATCTCACTTAAGAGTCCCTCTTAAGGATGATCTGTCTTCTTTCCTTTCCCCATCATACACATCCTTCACCCTTCAATCCCCAATTATCACATCATCTCACCTCCTCTTTCATCCTCTCAAACACCACTTCTCGCTTGCCCACTTGTCATCTCCAATGTCGCTTGCTTGGACAATCTTACTTAACCACTTCCGTCAGCATGACAGTCTTACATCAGGGTCCTCCCTACGCTAAACTCATCATTTTGAAATTTTTCCTCGCCTCATTCTTCGTTCACTTTTTTTATCGCTTCTTCCACCTGGTCTCTCCTACCAACCACATTTTCCTCCTACCATTATCCTTTCTCCACCTATCATATCACAACATACGTCTAATATCTTCCACCTATAATCACATTCTTTTCCCCCATTTTCCCCTTCTTGATCCATCATCCTTCATATTGTTTCTTCCCATTCTTTTCATGTCTTATTTCTTCATCCTCACCTCATTCATCCTCATCTTCAACATCCTCTCCTATGCTTTCACCTAGTCCCAACTCATCCCTCACATTTTTTTTACTCTTTCCTTTTCATCTTCTCAAATTCTCCCACATTTCTACCCACACACTTATTCACCATTTTTGTTAACATTCCTCTATCATTCTTTCATCATCATATTCTATTCCTGTGCTAATAATTGTTAGTGGAATTTCCCTAAAACTCATCAATCCTCATTCCACGTGACCTCATTCACTCCCTTGGACCTTCTAGAGTTTCCCTTCATTCCTTCCCTTAAGACCACCACTCATTGTTAGGCTTTCCCAGTCCCTTTGTTGGCATTACCCTTTCCAATCCATTCCTTTCTCATTTTCTTCACTCACCCTTCCTCACCACTCATTGTTAGTGGAATTTCACTAATGTCCCCTCATTGACATTTCCTCTTCTAACCCCCATTCTCTTTTCTCTCCTATTCTTTTCCCCCACTCCCACCCTTTCTTGTCTCTTCTTCACTACTTCTCCATTTTCCCTTCACCCTCTTCAATATCTTTACTATCTTCATCATACATCCTTTTTCTATTTTCTCGTAATCCTAGTATCCTCATTTCATGCATCTTCACATCTTTTCCAATCGTATGTCATTCCTCCCCTCTTTCTTCTCTTTACATTCCTCATACTGTTCACTTTACACTTATTATCCCCATTCTGTATTCCCTTCCTTCTTCATTATTTTCTCTGTTATCCTCTTCTCTCTCCCACCCCTCGTCTTATTTCACTTCCTCTATATCATCTTCTTCCCCTTTTTACATCACGTTTCCTCCTTACTTCCCCATTGATAACAACTCTTCAGCGTTGTCCCATCTTTTTTATCATCCCACCCTCCACATGCATCTCCATACGGTCTGTTCCATATTCTTTACCTTGGTCTTCCTCATGCAAAGACAGTTCCTTCAATCTTCTCCCTGTATTCACTCTATCCTCATTTCCTCTCCCCTAATTTTCATGTTTCTTCTAACCACCTCTCCTTTTCTCTACCACCCCTACCTTTTCGTTCATTCTGTACCCATGTTTCTCTTCTTTTCTCTACTCTTTTTCACACTTTCCTCGCCCCTCATAGTTTCTTTTTTTCTCCGTTCTACTTCTTCTTTCATCCTCTTTCAATTTTTCATCGATTTTACCCCCTACTCCCACCTCATCTTCTCCTTCTTATTTATCCTTCCCCATTTCTTACTTTTCTCAGCTCTATCATTTATTTCACTTTCATGCATCCCTCTTTATTATCTCGATTGCTTCCTTCATTTGGCACATCTCTCTATTTCATAACTTCACCCTCTACTCTGTCATTTTCCTGTCTTCTCCTTGTTTGTCCTTCATCATTCCCTTCTTCCCCTATCATCCCTCTCTCTTATTCTCTTCTACCTCTTTCATTCCTTTTTTGTCCCTCCCCTATCTCCATAACCCTTCACCTTTCTTACTCTTCTCATAATCAACCCCCAATCCTATCCATTCCCTTTTCTCTTTCCCATTTCGTCTTCTCACACACCCTCACACCTAGCATTCAAGGCTGATTGAATCCTTTCTCCATTTGCATCATGCGGTCATTCCAATCTCTTCCACTCCATTATCATCCTCTTCTCCACAGAATTCATCTCTCCTCTTTTCGAGAGCTCTGTCATATATTCCATTCTCGTCAGCCCTCTCGAGGGGGCATCATCACATCTGTCCATAATCACATCTTCTCGTGACATTTTTGTCTTGGAGGATACCATGACATCCGTCACTCACCACCTTCTATTCTCCCCAACAAACATTCACTCTACTTTTTTCTTAAGAAAAGTAGATTGAATTTTTTCCCCATCTCGTCTACTTTCTTTGAAAGGACACTACTTTCATAGTACCCTTCCAAAGAGGGGAAAATGTAGACACCCTAATTTCACATCTATCCTAAATCAATTAATTCCCCAACCTCATTTCCCACAAAAATACACTTCAAATTAATCAAATATAATTTGATTAATTATCCATTTCAAATATAAAAATAACCTAATCCTTACCACATGTCATTATTCTCCATGTTTTTCTACTATTGAATTTAAAATTCAAAC
The DNA here is from genome assembly GCA_019776745.2 of Taxus chinensis. Taxonomy (NCBI): domain Eukaryota; kingdom Viridiplantae; phylum Streptophyta; class Pinopsida; order Cupressales; family Taxaceae; genus Taxus; species Taxus chinensis. Next base: position 694,156,886 of record CM034146.1, read on the forward strand.
TCAAATCCTCACCCACTCTTCGTGGTCCCCACTCACCTAAAATCCTCCACTTATGAATTAAAAATTAAAAATCCAAAATCAAATCCTCGCCCATTCTTTGTGGTCCCCATTCACCTAATCTTACCCACATTTTCAAACCATGATTACTTAAATTAATCTAAGCTAATCACTTCCCTAGGCTATAAATACAACTTTACCCCTCCCCTCTAAGACACAAAGAATAAGCTTGAATGCCTTATCTAAGTTCTTGCATCCTTTGAGAAAAGAACATCCTTTTGCCTTGTCCTAATGCCCAAATAGCCTTATTCTGAAGCACTCCAAATCCATAATCCTTTTTCCCATCTGGTGCAAAGTAAGTGGATCGTTGTTGCAGAAAGGCCTTGCTCCGTCTTGAAGAAAAGCACCTACATATCACGTAATCAAGGCTCAATCCAAGTTTCCTAGCCCATTCTGAGGTTTTCTATAGAACGCGAAGGAGGAGGTATGATTGTTAGTATTTTTACTTCCTTAGTAGTGCGTTTTTCCTAGCTTACAAATGGTAATGCTTAGTGCTTAGTCCCTCATTTTGAAAACATAACTATGTATTTATATGATTCCCTTGTTTGAATTTCGTAATTGACAACAAGAAGGTCGACCCATAAGTGAAAAATATTCCCAAAAGATAAAAGAGACCCAAAAGGAGCGAGTAAGATAAGAAAGGGTTAGGGGCACCTAGAAGGGATAGGAGCACCTGGGCGCTGATATCTGAATCCATAAAAGATAAACAAGTTAAGTTTAGACTACGTTGTAGGGTGTGAAAGACCAAAGAGAAAGCAATAGATAGAGAAAAGAGGCCAAAGATAGTTGTCAACCACTAGTTTTCTTGCTCGGGAATCATGTAAATGCTAACATGCTTTTAGGACCTAGAAATGTACCCAAGTGTGTGATTTTGTGTCTACAAGCTGTAAAAAACTTTCCAACATTAAAAAAACCCAAATATTCCAATTCGAACCCAGATCTCAAATGTAAAACAAAACCCACACGTATTCAGTTCGTGATTTCACAATGGATTGCTTAGATTTCTTAAAATAAATGTATGCATTTACCAAATTAAAAAGCATTCATTTTTCCAGTTTTTAAATCGTGTATAAAACCAAAAATGTATTCAATCATTTCACTATAGTAACAATAAGGAAATTAAGAAAGAAACCCACGTCTGATTTTTCCTTCATACTTCTTTGAAACCTGCTAAATTGAATGCCTCCAAAAAACCCGTCAAACATTCCAAAAACATACTTAAATACTAAAAATGCCATCATAAACGGTGATAACAACGGCCATAAATCATATACATAATCACTCCAAACATATCCCATAAAAATATCTATGCCCATCTCCATGCAGAGCTTCCAAAAAAAACCAAAAACCAAATGCAACAAAGAAAAATGAAAGGGTGGGTCGACTTACATGCTTAAATTCTTGGTAAAGCTTATAGTTCCCAAGGAACCTGACAAAATTAATTCCTCATTCAATGCTAATGCCACGTCATTTCCCAAACAACCGCTAAAATCAAAACCATAAACCTTGCACGGTGGTTTCCCAATGCCATGTATCAAAGCCACAACATTTATCCAATACATATAATTTAAGCTCGAATGGTCCATGACCAGACTTATCCAAAGTTTATGTCAAGTGGTCAAACACCATGCAAATCTATATTAACCAATGGTGGTCCCATGAACCAATTCAATATGCTTAAATAAACTTAAGAAACAATACTAACCATTCGGTGGTCACATAACCCACTTAAAACAAAGCATTAGATACCAATCAAATTTACCATATATATATATATATATATATATATATATATATATATATATATATATATATATATATATATATATATATGTGTGTGTGTGTGTGTATGTATGTGTGTATGTATGTATGTATCTATGCATGTATATATATGTATGTATACATACATATATATGTATATATTATTAACTAATTTAAATCCTTATTGAACATATACATATGTATATATATGTGTATATATATTTATATTTATTATTAGTTATTAAAATCATTATCAAACATATATCTCCACATATATATGTGTTACTAGCTTAATATATCATCACAAACACATTGATATACGATAAGTCATAATGCAAACAAAACAAAATCCAATAACTTAGTCAAGTATACCAATCTCACTAATCCAACATAGTATTGAGTCAGGATGTTACATACTTCACCTCTTAGAAGAATCATCATCCCAATGATTTAGATTTTAACATTTATAATCATGTCAATTGTAAGCAAACTCAGAATCAACTCAAAAGAAAAAAAATCCATAACTCCATCTTGCGGTTATCCCACCATGAGGATGCTTCATTGGAGAGTTGGAAAGCACCCCAAATTTCTTTAGTTTCTTTTGAAAAGTCCCTTATTTCAAAATAATTTTCCATCTCACTCAACCAATTCTCAGTTCCATTCCACTAAGTAGTTCCATCAAATTTGGGTGGGCTGATTTGTTTAATATCTCTTGATTGTTCAACAACTAAGCAAGATCTTTTATCCCCTTGATGTTTTTCAACATTAGGTTATTCTGATTGTTCTTTTTCATGATCTACATGTTGTTCTACCTTAAATTTTCCTCTTCATTCTCGACCATTACTTGTTGCTCCAAGGCAGCTATCCCGTTTTGAGTGTCCTAAAGGACTGTTGGAATTTCATATAACTTTTCAGTTGTTGAACATTCAACATTAGCTAAACTGGTTCCATCATCACGATTTACCTTTCTTCTAACCATCGTATCTTGTTAATAAGAAGATAAGATGTATGTTAGCGTTATGAACCCAGTAAGTCCAAGAGATGATAAACCTACAACTCTGATACCAAATTGTAATACCCATGTTATGATTCATCCAAATTAAGGGATTAAAAAAACCCTTAAGTACAATTAATGCTTCTAATGATTAACATTATTATTTATCTTGTTGCTAAATAATCCAACATTATTTAATATTCATAATCCATCTGATGACGTATGATAACCATGTGTAACTTTAAGGGTATATCCAGATCTCCACAATCTCCCTTAAATCACTCTACCTGAGTGTGTGTACTTTATATACTTAGGTTAAACCTTTTACCTATGTGCATATCCTAAGTGTCTACCTGGAAAAAATTCAAGTTGCATTCCACTTGGTATCTGACACAATAAAAAAGGGGATTGGTGAATAGAAAATGTAGTCAGCTAATACATTACTTTGGCCAAGGATTTTAAGAATTGCTTTGCAATCTTAGTTTTGGGACTACACACAAGTCTTACGAAACCCATCTTTCATCGCTACATAACCATGTCAACACAACTATCTCAATTCTTTTTATTTTTTAAGAAGATGTTTTTAGGTAAGAAGAAGAGTTAATATTTGACTCATCCTACTAAACGAAAGGATCCTATCCATACTATCTTAAGATCCCTATGGGAAAGATAGTGACCACGTAATTATTTTCATCATTACGTCCTCACTACCCTTCCCGTAGCCATCCTAAGTGGGCACGAGCAGGATACTATTGAGAAACCGAAAGGATAATGCACCTACACTTCTTAGATTCTTTAAGTTACCTTTATTAGATAAAGAAACTAAGTCTTTCTTTATGACACTACAAAATGTGTTGATAAACAATATTAGATTATTCCAAGAGGGTTATAATAACTCAAGGAGGTTACTAACTTTATTTAGTTCCTCTTATCCTATCGATACAACGTAGTACACATTGTTAAGTATAGGTTTACTAATTGATTTAATTCATATTAATTAAATTTAAGTATTATAGAGTCACTTATTGAAATAAATGATAAAATATAGAAATGACATAAGTAAACTAAGATGTAAATATGAAACCTTGAGCACAAGAGATAGATAAAGATACTTAGCTGATTTATGCTCGATCGAAAATTGGTCTAGACTGGGAAAAGTGTTGAACATGTTGTGAAGAGTGTCAGAAATGTTCAGTATAAATTCTAAAACTCATGAACAGAGCCAAACATGGGTTCCCACACTAGAACAAGGGTGCCTAGGCACTGAAGACTACGAATGGGTACATGTGACTGCGCAAATGGTCAAAATTTTGTTTTCACTGTGTCGCAAGAGTGTCACAATTAAATCATGTTGATCCCCTAGTAGTCCTTATTTTAGTGTCAAAGGTGCATGCAACCTATAAAAGAGATGTTCACCTACATAAGCCCAAAAACTACATCAAACCTAAAAAGGAAAATGTAGAATGGGGAGTCAAACTGACCCCGACGATCACCTCGAGAGTGAACTTACGACCAAACGTTGCACTCTGGTTTTCACTGTGTCGCAATTATTTCTTATTAATTCCCTGATATTGGCTCTTTGAGTGTCGAATGGGTACCTGTAACCTATAAAATATATGTTCACCTACACAAACCTACAAACCACATCAAACCTATAAAGGAAAATATAGAATGGGGAGTCGGATTGACCCCAGGGTCACCCCAAGAGTGAACTTATGACCGAGCACTACACTTTGGTTTTTAATTTGTCATAAAATTGTCACAGTTGTTTCTTGTTGATACCCTAATAGTGGCTCTTTGAGTGCCGAATGTACCTGTGACCTGTAAAAGAGAAGTTCACCTACACAAGCCCATAAACCACATCAAACCTAAAAAGGAAAATGTAGAATGGGGAGTCAAAATGACCCCAACAATCACCCCTAGAGTGAACTTATGACCGAGTGTTACACTACATCTCAAAATCCATGTAGTTCTTGTGAGTGTGTATATAGATTGTTTCATAGCATGCCCTTGTGTAAGTTGTATTTGATAGTAGGCTATAACTAGAATGTAGAAATGTATAACATGTGTGGATGGAATATAATGAATTTCCCCTTCCTATGTAATGTATGCAGAGTTGATGCAGTCTCTTGGCCCTTGAATGGATGCTATATGGATGTTTTTGAGTGCTTTATAGGTGCATTTTGAATGCAAGATTAGGTGATAATAGTAATGCTTAGTGATTGGTCCCTTATTTTGAAAACATAACTTTGTATTTATATGATTCCCTCATTTGAATTTCATAATTGGTAACTAGAAGACCGACCCACAAGTGAAAAAGATGCCCAAAAGATAAAAGATACCCAAAAGGAGCAAGTAAGATAGAAAAGGGTTAGGGGCACTTAGAGAGGACGAAAGCACCTGGGTGTTGTTGTCCTGACTGGATGCTGGTATCTGAAGCCATGAAAGATAAACAAGTAAAATTATGACTGGGCTGTAAGGTGTGCAAGACCAAAGAGAAAGTAAGAAATAGAGAAAAGAGGCCAAAGATAGTTGTCAACCACTAGTTCTCTTACTTATGAATCATGTAAATGCTAGTATGATTTTATGACTTAGAAATGTACCCAAGTGTGTGATTTTGTGTCTACATTTTCCCCTACTTTGTGTTGTTGAGTGAATACTTGATAATATAAAGTAGATAGAAGATGCATACCTAATAACCATGTAGAGTGTGTGACCAAATGCATGGCAAATGTACAAGTAAAGCGTGAAATGATGAAAAATGAAGCATATACATTATACATATTGTTTGAGCTTGTGGTTGCTACTTCTTGTTGTGTATTAAGGAAAAACTTGGAAAAGAAGAGTGAAAAAGTAGTCAAAGTCCTGTATATGAAAAATTTGTGTAAAGTATGCAAAAATATGTAAAAGTGTGTAAAAGTAGTAGTAAAGGAAAGTGTGCACCTGATTTAAAAGAGTGTAAAGGATAGAAAAAGTGTGCTAAAATGCCGTGAAGAGTGAGTTTTTTGGGTGATCTTATGCTAATAGCAAATTTTTTGGGCAATCTCACGCCAAGAGCAAGTTTTTTTGGCGATCTCATGCCAAGAGTGAGTTTTTTTAGCGATCTCACATGAAGAGCGAGTTTTTTTGGGATCTCCCACCACATGTGATTTTTTGGGTGATCTCATGCCAAAGAGCAAGTTTTCAGGAGAGAGCTCTAGTTTTATTCTCCATCCATAACTCTACCTGATAAGAACCACTGCAGATGGTACATACTTGATTTGTTCATGTTGTCCTGAATTCGTTTCAATTGAAATGGATTGTAGGAGATTGCATACATGTTGTAACTGGAGGACTACGCTTATAACTGTAAAACAAATCTTAAGGATTATGTGAACTATGATGATCTGATAAGCTGACTGTATGTACCCCCAAGACATTAGCGCCAAGGGGAGGACAAAGGAGCCTAGGCACTACTATTTGAGTCTTCAGGCATTGATGTATGTGATGTACTAAGGACCTAAGTAAGTTTTTGGGCTGTTGTGTGACTATATTTTTGTGTTATTCTTGTACTTTACTGACCTGAACTATAGCTCATAGCTACTGTAGGGGTTATTTGTTCACCCAATGTATGATCCCTTCATTTGGGGTACATGCAATGACTATAGGAGTGTGCAACCCAAAAGAGAGGACCTGATGCTGAGCTGAATTGGATACCTATAGGGGTAGGGGGATGTGCATGATAGAAACCAAGGCACATGCAAATAAAGTGGCTAGTAACATGTGTTAGTAGAGAACAAGACAAAACATGCAATAGAAGATAATGTAATAAAAAAAGTGTGCAAACAAAGTGGATTGCAAAAAGTGGGTTTCAAACATGGGACATCACTCACAATGTAACAAGACAACCAAGGCTGAAGCAGCCATAGCATACAATGAACATACAAGACATAGGGCATAACCCGCAAACAATAACATAAAATAATGACAAACAATGTCAAGCAAAGTGTGATAGACAACCATGGTGACATATAGTCCTGCAAAGCAAATGTTGCACATGAAGCACCTGTTAGCATGTTAGAAAGATAAAAATTATGTCAAGGCATGTATGTATCAATGAAAAGTAATGTGCTAGTAATAATAGGAAGTAGTATATGATAAAACAATAACACTTGTAATGTGTGAGAGTAGGAAATGTAGATGCCCCTAGGAGCCTTGGTGGGACTAGGAAAAGGATAAGTGTCAAAAATCATAGTAACAATGTGAAAATCTATAAGAGATCTGCATTCACTCCAAAAGACTAAGTGAGCGTGCATGTGTGTATGATAAAGATAATGACATACTGATTATCTGACTAACATAGTATACAAAAGTGCATCATGTAAGTAGTATAAATAAGCAAGAGTAAGTGCAACCAAGATATGCAATATGCAATGTATGAGTGTAATGGAATGGTATGCAATGTGTGAATGTGATAGGAGCAACGTGCCCCCCAGTGGGTGTCGTATGAAATGAGGTTCATTTATAAATACCCCCTCAATAGTCAAGAATGAACCATAGAACAAGAGTGCGTCATCAGGAAACAATTTGAGAATTTGTGTTGGAAAGGATAGATCATGCAACATAGACTGTGGAAATTGAATATGGTGACGTTCATTTCAGATTTAGACCCTCAGCAATCGAGTATGAATCATGGAACTAGAGTGCTTCATAGGGTAATGATGATACAAGGTGTGTATCAAAAAGGTTTGAAAGTGCGTAGAAATATTGAGTCATGAAGCACATATCATTAAGTGTAATAGTAGATGCTAAAGACAAATTGTAGGAATGGAAGGGGGGAAGAAAGCATGATGCCCCTCGAGTGTGGATGTTGTAGAAAAAGGTCAAGTAAACTCATCTAGAAGATCATCAGTGTTAGGGTCATAACCGATAGGATCTGGATTAGAGACCTGGTATACAATAGGGTAGGGTTGATCATATAAAGATCCCTTGCGACGTAAATTGTACATACCCATTGCATATTCTTCATAAGTAAAAGGAGGTTGAGGAGAATCATGTGCATACCAATGAGTGATATTTTGATAATAGCTGAGGAATGAATCATTGCAAATAGAGATGCCGCCAAAAGGCATGGGAAATGTAATATCAATATGATTAGGATCCAGTGTGCCACTAATGTAGTCAAGCCAAGACTACCCAAGTGTGAGTGGAGAGGAATGAGGAGTGCGTGCAAGGAAGATTGTCAAATGGAAGACGAGGAGGTCCATAAGCAATAGTAATGAATACACATCTGTTGATAAAGGTGAGAAGAGTGAGGTAGAGGGAGGAGATTAACATGTGTGAATGCCTATTGAGCCAAGCCATCATGCATGTAAATAGTCTCAGAGCAAGTAGGGTCAAATGGAATATGAGGCCAATAAGAGTTACGAATGAAGAGAGTGCATGTGAAGGGATCAGGGTGTGACACAAAATGATTTTGGGGAGACATGGTAGATGGTGAAATGTCTAATGTATGTATGGTCCCTTGGAAAGGTATCATGGCATTAGTGGATAGGAGGAATATTCTTGAATTGATATTCACCAGGGCCAATAGTAACAAAATTATCCTAGAAAGGTAGGATTCATCGATTTCGATGTACGAGTAAAGTTAAGATTGCACAATGTGTCATTATTAAGTTCTACAATATCAGCCTCATCATCAGAAATCATCGGTGCTAGACATTATATTGTTGTATAACATTATCAAATATATTGGTAGGGGTGAAGCCACATGTAGTATTGAGAGGAGTCATGACAAGTGGAGAAGTAGTATCCATAGAGGTAAACATGGTGGGTGAGAGGATATCGGTAGTATGAGTAGAAATGACATGTCATACATATGCAGAGGTAGAATAAGGATGCATAAGCACTAGAATGACCAACATCATATGTATTAATATTATTATCTTAATATATGGATATGTAGATGTGATGGAGAAATAGGCATGGTAGTAATGGGGTCTATGTGGAAAAACTTGAAGGGTCTTAGGGTCAACAACAACGATATGTTCATAGCCATCATGTAGGAATTTAACACACCGATGAACTGTAGAAGGGAACAACATGCATTGCATGAATCCATGGTCTACCCAGTAAGAGATTAAATAGAAATGTGGCATAAATAACAAAGAATACCGTAGGAACATTTTTAAGCCCAACTTATATAGGTAAGGTGATAGTTCCCATGCATGTGTGAGTAGTGGAATCATAGCCCGAATGACTTGAGAGGATTTATTTATTAAATCATAAGTAATGTCAATTTTCCTAAGGAGGGATAGAGCACATAGATTTATAACAAAGCCATTGTCAATGAGTACATGCTTAATACATATGACCAATAGTAGTAGTGATAAGAAAAGGTGCAAATGGATTGTCAACAACTAGAGGGAGGGATATCCTCATCACTAAAAAATATAACACGTGGTATATTTTTGAGAGATTGAATGTTAAGGGTGATTGCTTTCAATGTGGATAGATCGAAGGGTGACCTTTAGTGTATGATGAAAATGTAGGTGCACTGCACAAAAGATCATAAGATATATTTTTGTCCGAGTGTATTCTTAAGTTGCTAAATGATGTCATAACCCTTAGAGGAAGTGGTAGGAATTGTAGAAGTAATAAGTGGTGGAACAGAGATGGAGGAGTTGAGGACAAGTGTGGCGAGTGGTGACTACATTGATAGTTGGATCAGACATTAGAGTAATAAAGCAGAGGAGGATGTTGAGTACAAACTTGCATAAAATTAGTAGCAGTAGTAGCCATGCCAAGAAACCTTGGTTAGAGTAAAATAAGGATATGAAGTTGATCCATGAATTTGGAAGAAGGAGATATATTGCAATACATTCTCATAAGGTATGGGTTTGGTGATGGGTTCACCAAATGATTTAATTAAATAGATTTATTTAAATCCTATTGTAGAGTAACTTATTGAATTATAAATGATAAAATACAATAATGACACAAACAAAGTAAGATGTAAATGTGAAACCCTAAGCAAGAGATGTAGAAAGAAGAACTTAGTTGATTTATGCTCGACCTGGAATTGATATGGACTGGGAAAAGTGATGAAACAGGTTGCACATGAGTGTCATAAATCTTCAGGATAAATTTCTCAAACTCATGAAAAAGATTCAGACATGGGTGCCCACACTAGGGCAAGGGCACATGGGCACTGGAGACTTACTACTGGGCACTTGTGACTGTAAAATGGTCCAAATCTAGTTTTTATTGTGTCATAAGAGTGTTACGTAATTGCTTCTTGTTGATCCCCTACTTGATCACACTATGATCGCTGAGGGTACCTTGTAACCTAAAAAAGAGATGTTCACCTGCACAAGCCCACAAACCACATCAAACCTAAAAAAGAAAGATGCAGAATGGGGAGTCAGACTGATCCCGACTGTCACCTTGAGAGTGAACTTACGACCGAGTACTATGCACTACATCTTAGACTCCATGTAGTTCTTGTGAGTATGTGTAGAAATTGTGCCCTAGGAAGCCCTTGTGCAAGTTGCACTTGATAGCAGACTGTAGCTAGAATGTAGAAATGTATAACATGTGTGGATGGAATATAATGAACTTCCCCTTCCTATGCAATGTATGCAGAGTTGATGCAACCCTTTTCCCTTGAATGGATGCTAGATGGATGCCTTTGGAGTGCTTTAGGTGCCTATTGAATGCAAGCTTAGGTGATGATAGTAATGCTTAGTGCTTTGTCCTTATTTTGAACACATAACTATGTATTTATATGATTCCCTTGTTTGAATTTTGTAATTGAAAACTCGAAGGCCGACCCATAAGTGAAAAAGATGCCCAAAAGATAAAAGAGACCCAAAAGGAGCAAGTAAGATAAAATAAAGGGTTAGGGGTGCCTAGAGGGGACAAGAGCTCCTGGGAATGCTGTCTTGTCTAGGTGTTGGTGTCTGAAGCCATAAAAGATAAAAAAGTAAAGTATCTGACTGGGATGTAGGGTGTGTAAGACCAAAGAGAAAACAAGAAACAAAGAAAAGAGGCCAAAGATAGTTATCAACCACTAGTTTTCTTTCTTAGGAATCATGTAAATGCTAGTATGCTTTTAGGACCTAGGTTTTGTACCTAAGTGCATGATTTTGTGTCTACACTAATCATTTCTGTACAATTTTTTTTATTAGGTTCAGTCATTAAGAATAATCTTTATTCCATTAAGTTCATTACTAGTCATGATTATTCCATTTAATTCCATACCATACAACAATAATTTTACTTTTTTTTCATTATATTGTTATCCTTATTGTCTATGCGTTGTCATTCAGTACAATTAATCCTTTAATTGATTCAATGAAATCAACATTTAATATATAACTTAAGAATAATCGGATTTATAAACAGTATATCCTCATTTTCATATCCAAAAAGATAAGTCACAAATTAGCCAAGTCATATGTTTTGATTTAAATAAGGATAAACCCTATACTTTATTAATAATGGTAAGCTCAAATTAATCAGAGAATAATACATTGGGCATAGTTCCCTTTACAAGATGCGATGGTATTCCATTTGCATTTATCAAATGATTACAATAATTCCTTTGAAATTCATATCATAATAATATAAGACGTAAATCGGTCGTAATCAAATCCAAACAGTCACTTTAAGAATATTGCCCTTTTCTACAAACTGCAGGAGAGAGAAAATATGGGTCAATTCCTAAGAACTGGCATGCGTCCGCAAACTCATTTTGCATGTTGTAATCATAGTGAAATAACTGAATAAATTATGGTCAAATTTATTCGTATTTAGTACGATATAATTATAAACTTCTTAGTTTATAATAAGAATTCTATCGCTCACACATATAAAAATGTCTCAAGTAATCTTTGATAGAGCATAAGCTAGTATGTAGCCCTAGCCTGGGCCACCTACTACGTGGAGCGATGATCTCTCTATCCCTCTAGACATTCTAGATCATAATTAAACATACTAATGTTATCCTTTATTTCATATACTATCCACTTAATTGTAAACAACAAGTTAACACCCTAATTAGAAGACAAATCCCTTTGGATCAATTGGGACCTTCGATTCTTTGTCGAGCAACTCCATTTAATCATTATCTACATATTTGTTTTGTTTAGATGTATTTATTTGTAGGTAATTTTTGCTTGATCAAAGGTGGAGTCTCAAAGACACATGACTCTTGTGGATCCGTTCATCCCAACATATCCTAGAATTAAATCGAAACATGCTATCAGTCAATCGTTATAAACCTGAAATTATATCTAACCATCAGAATTAATTTAGTGTTTGTTCCCATAACTAGTCACATCTCATAACCAAAAATTGACGTGTTTAATACAACAATGACTAATGAAACACATAATCGATGTAGTTTGCTATTTACGATGTAATAACAATTATACTGCACAATGCGCATTTTAAATATCAACTAGTCTTCAATACAATATCCTGTTAAATCAGATTCTAGTTTCACTAAAAAAATAAACATTGCCTTTTATTTTCCAAAACATCATTAGGACACAAATCCAATAATGTATGTGACATTGGCCAAGAATAATCATTCTTGCATTCACTATATCAATCCTACTTATTGTCAAGATTACATTCAACAAACCATAAACAAATCATGTTTTCATCTATCAGGTTAATATTGATAGTGGGGGCAATCATTTAGTATTTAGATTAATGTTGGTACCAATGATCCATCGGAGATGAGTATGGATGTGTCTAAATCTAGACATACGTTGTCTATTTGAGTATGTACAACATACTTAAGTTCGTTTACTAGATTTTTCTAGTAAAATACCTTGCATCCCTATTCAATTAATAGAAATGAAGTGTCTAATATAGAAAGAGTTATAGCTTTTAAACATGGTAAGTTTATATTTTCACAACAAAAAAAATGATAGCATCTTCTCAGATCTAATTTTTTAAATTCAATAGCTTAAACTACAACACGTTCCCAACTTCACTTCATATCTTGGCCAATCAAGGCCTTTCATAAAGATCATACTTTCTTTGTAACAAACCATAAACTTCATCATCATTGACTCTTGCCTAAAATAATTTTAATTTTAGTTTTCAAAATCAAAAACCATTCAAATCCAACTTAGTATTTAATAATATGAATTCAATATGATGGAAGCGTTTAAGGTGGAAAATCATTTACGAACACAGCTCATAATGAGCTAGAAACCCACAAATACAATCAAGCTCCATAAGAGTTGAATAGTGAATGGTGTTCACAAAACCAAAGAAGAATCAAACAATAACAACAACATAGCTCCATAAGAGCTTATAAAATAACTAGTTCAAAATAATCAAAAGCAGTGAGCTTGATATGAGCTGTAAGAAACTTTCCAACATTAAACAGACCCAAATATTCTAACTTGTACCTAAATCTCAAATGTAAAACAAAACCCACATGTATTCAGTTATTGATTTCTCAATGGACTGCCTAGATTTCTTAAAATAAACGCATGTATTTATTAGATTGAAAAGCATTCATTTTTAATTTTTAAATCATGTACAAAACCAAAAATGCATTCAAGCATTTCACTATAATAACAACAAGGAAAGCGAGAAAGAAACCCATGCCTGATTTTGCATTCAAACTTTTCTGAAACTTGCCAAATCAAATGCCTCCAAAAACCCCAACAACATACTTAAATACCAAAAATGTCATCATAAATAGTGATAAAAACACCCATAAATCGCATGCTCAATTACTTCAAACATATCCCATTAAAATATATATGCCTAGATCCATGCAGAGCTTCTAGAAAAACCAAATGCAACAAAGAAAAATGAAAAGGTGGGCCAACTTGCATGCCTAGATTCTTTGTGAAGCTTACGGTTCCCAAGGAACTTGAAAAAATTAATTCTTCATTCAATTCTAATGTCAATTCATGGCACAAACAACCACAAAAATAAAAACCATAAACCTTGCATGGCGGTTTTCCAATGCCACATACCAAATCCACAACATTTATCGAATACATATAATCCAAGCTCAAATGGTCCATGACCATACTTAACCAAAGTTTATGTTGAGTGGTCAATGACCATGTAAATGTATATTAACCAATGGTGGTCCCTAGACCCAATTCAATATGCTTGAATAAACTTAAGAAACAATATTAACCATTTGGTGGTCACATGACCCACTTAAAACAAAGCATTATATATCAATCAAATTCACCATATATATATATATATATATATATATATATATATATATATATATATATATATTGCTAGTTCTTCAAATCATTAACAAACATATATCTCCATGTATATATTTGTTACTAGCTTGATATATCATCACGAACACATCGATATACGATAATTCATAATGCAAACAAAACGACATCCAATAACTTAGTCAAGTATACCAATATCACTAATCCAACATAGTATTGATTCGGGATGTTACATACTTCCCATCTTAAAATAATCATCATCTCGATGATTCAAGCTAAATAAGAGCTGAGTAGCGAATGGTGTTCACAAAACCAAATAAGAATCAATCAATAATAATAACATAAATCCATAAGAGTTTATAAAATAACCAGTTGAAAACTATCAAAAGTGATGAGCTTGATATGAGTTGTAAGAAAATTTCCAACATTAAACAAACCCAAATATTCCAACTCAAACCCAGATCTCAAATCTAAAATAAAACCGACACATATTCAGTTCTTGATTTCACAATGGATTGCCCAGATTTATTAAAACAAACACATGTATTTACCATATTCAAAAGCATTCATTTTTCTAGTTTTTAAATCATGTACAAAACCAAAAACGTATTTAATCATTTCACTATAATAACATCAAGGAAAGTGAGAAAGAAACCCATGCCTGATTTTGCATTCAAAATTATTTGAAACCTACCAAATCGAATGCCTCTAAAAACCTCGAAAACATACTTAAATACCAAAAATTAGATCATAAACGGTGATAAAACAACCATAAATCGCATGCACAATCACTTCAAACATATCCCATTAAAATATCTATGCCCAACTCCATGCATAGCTTCCAGAAAAACCAAAAAACAAATACAACAAAGCAAAATGAAAGGGTGAGTCAACTTGCATACCTAGATTCTTTGCAAATCTTATGGTTCCCAAGGAACCTGAAAAAATTAATTCCTCATTCAATGTTAATACCACGTCATGGTTCAAACAACCATCAAAATTAAAACCATAAACCTTGCATGGTGGTTTCCTAATGCCACGTACCAAATCCAAAACATTTATCCAATACATATAATCTAAGCTCGAATGGTCCATGACCATACTTAACCAAAGTTTATGCCGAGTGGTCAATGACCATGTAAATGCACATTAACTAATGGTGGTCCCAAGACGCTCTTAAAACAAAACATTAAATACCAATCAAATTCACCATATCAATACATACATACATACATACATACACACACACATACATACATACATACATACATACATAAACATATACCTATATATACATATATATGTACACACACACACATTTTTAGTTATCCAAATCATTATAAAACATATATCTCTATGCGCACGCGCGCGGTGTGTGTGTGTGTGTGTGTGTGTGTGTGTGTGTGTGTGTGTGTGTGTGTGTGTGTGTGTGTGTGTGTGTGTGTGTGTGTGTGACAAGATTAATATATCATCATGAACACATCGATATACGATAAATCATAATACAAACAAAACGACATTCAATAACTTAGTCAAGTATACCAATCCCACTAATCCAACATAGTATTAAGTCAGGATGTTACATGCTTCCCATCTTATAAGAATCATCATCCCGATGAATTGGATTTTAACATTGATAATCATGTCAATCGTAAGCAAACTCAAAATCAACGCAAAAGAAAAAAATTCATTTTCTTCTACATTGGAAATTTCTAGAATTTCAACCAATATTAGTTTTAAAACTTTGTTGTAATCAACCTTATCACAATAAGTTCTTTCCAAACATTCAACAATATGGATTAAATTTCCATCCAATCATAATAAGTATCAAATAGTACAAAATAAATTCATAACAAATCATCAAAATAATTGTTTTGTTCATTGAAACAGGAAAGCAAAAACAATTTTCATTTCATTCATGTTCTCTCAAGTTGCATTGTCCTCATAATATTGGTCCCATTAGACCTTACATTGTGCAATTTCATGATTTGTGAGATGCAATCTACCAGTTTCTAGCACTCTTATTGTTTCAACTACGACGATTTGGGTCATGAACCTCTAACGAGTTCCAATTCATAACATGTGATATATCATAAACATACTTTTAAAGAAAAGATATATGAAAAACATTATGTATCTTAGACAATGAGGGAGGAAATGCTAAACTGTAATCCACCTGATCCAAAAATGGATCTGGAAATTCCCAATTCTATGTATTCTCCATATTTAATACTTATAATACAAATTCTCAACATATTCTTTCTTCAGGAGGTGGTCTAGTCAGGCTGAGTGTGATCCAAACACCTTCAAATGAATTCAAAGGCCACTATTTTTTTGTTCCGTAAGTTTTCTAGGTGATGGTTACGTAACTGTCGTTCTTCACAGACCGACAGTTGCGCAACAACCGGTAATAGTTACATGCGGTTACACAATTGCAAGTGTGTATTCAACGACGGTCCTGTCCCTAATGATGCCAAAACTCAGGAAACTCAACAGTTACAAATTTTTGGGCTTCCAAATGGTTCGGTTCATATTTCCATCCATACTTGGGCAAAACGACTATAAATAAAAGTTTGATTCTTCATTCTAACAAGTGATTTTGAGTGAATTCAAGTGTGAGAAAATATGAGTTGGATTTCTTTCTTATTTTGTTCATTGAGAGTGAGTTTTTCATTGTTGAGAAGCTGTGAGTAATAAAATACAATTAGGAGTGTGAATCCTTCTTGAATGCTAATTTTTGGCAGTAATTTATACTTTTGGAGAATTACATAGTAAGAGGCAAGCAATTTTCTTGCCCACTGGAGTTTTTTCCACCTTGGGTTTCTCCAGTATAAATTCTTGAGTCTCCTTTGCATTCTATTTCTCAAGTTGCAATATAGTTGTGATTGTTTCACGCACATTATATTGGTTAATGGGAACTTAGTCAATTTTCATTCAATTATCACTAAACATGATCTGTTAATTGTTGAAAAGAGGTAGTTTATGGATAAGATTGGTAGAAGAGTATATTAGATCAATTATTTTGTGTGGTTAACTTGTTTTGACATCTAAGGTTAGATGCCCCTTACCTGAATGGGAAAAGAAAGTGGTGAAGGTATCCTCATTCCTTTTAAAGTAAATATTTCCACTAGGAAGTGGAAGTAAGGAATCTGAGACATGGATCATAGAGAAGATGCGTATGAGACTGCCGAAGAGTGTTTCTACAAGTTGGAGGAAAATGTGGAAAGTTTGTCCAAGGATGTGGGTAATATTTCATTGTCCATAGGGAAATTGGAGTCCATCATGGGATTTCTCATGGAGAAACTTGGTGTTTCAAATGAGGCATTAAGATCCCATGACGAAGATACTTGTGAGTATGAAGAAGATCAGCCTCGTGCCAACCCTACACCTCCTCCATTCAAAGCAGAGGTGAAGATAGAGATCCAACCTTATGATGGAGACGTGACTGCTGAAAAGATAGACCATTGGCTAGATCAATTATATGATGTGGATTTAGATGCAAGCGATCGAAATTCCACTAAAAAACACACGCACAATTTTATAAATTTCCAAAAGCTTCAAAATAGTTTTTTTCTCATTCCTGAATCCACACTAATCTTTTACAACATCTCAATCTTCCTTTTATTGTCCACTATCTCTAAAAAACCCTAAAAATACTACGGTGCCCTAAAATGCCATGAAATCCTACTGGTAAAACACCTCAGATGGGCCCATTTTATGTACTAAATATGCCTTTGTAAATTAAGGTGTATGCCAAATTTTGGATTATTACATAAAACATAACAAAAGATATTAAAACTCTAAGTTCTAGACACAACCAAAAAAATGTTGAGCCAATTTTAGATGACTAGATGAAGGAATTTGGCCCCGAAAAATATGCCAAAAATTCACCCTTGTGAAAGTGTTGGTCATGGCACATTACTAATCAAGACCTAATGCCATAGAAAATTTCAAGATGATACAATGGTCGGATCAAAAGTTATGGCATTCATAAGTTATCTTCCCACATCACTTGAGGTATATTTCGGTTCACATCAAACCAATGAGAGTCAACATATTTCATTTGCAAGGTTAAAATCGACCAATCATACTTTTACTTGGTTTGAAAGTTATGTTCGCTCTTTGGTTGTTAAGAATCTTCCTCCTATTACTAAGTGGGATGAATTTAAAAGGCTAATAAAAAATCAGTTTTATCTTATTTCTTATGAGGAAGAGATGTCCATGTATTGGTAGTATCTCGGACAGAAACAAGGCCATAACGTGCAAGAGTACACTAGTGAGTTCCAGAAGAAAGATGTCCACATGGGAAAATATGTGGTGGACTAGGACCTTCTGATGAAGTACATTGGTGGACTCCATAACCACTTAAGGAAACCAATTCTCTTGGTAAATCTAGTTGATGTAGAAGAGGCTTGTTCTTAAGCCCACTATTTAGAGATGGGTAAGAATAAAAGTTCATCTACCTCTCAACATGCTTCAATCAAACAAGGTGACACCAAACAAAAGGAGAAATGATAAGAGAAAGGTAATAAAAATGCTACTTTCGTTTCTAAGAAGGGTACTAAAGTTTATTATGGGCATTGTAATGTTGACACCAATTTCGAGGAAAAATGTTGGAAGCTCCACCCGAAATTACATCCCTTTAAAATAAGAAAAATAAGAAGAAGGCCATGGCTACCCTTTAGGGAGAGGAAGTCTTTTGTAGAGAAGAGGTGGATGATACTATGTGTTATACCTCTATCTGTAGAGAGGTATGTTTGGGTAGTAATAATGTTGTTCAGGAAAAGGAACTAACTAATATTTTTCATATAAAAATTCAAGTGAAGAAAACTAAGGTGGACAAGCTAAAGAGTTAGTGCTCATACTCATCGGGTTGGGTGAAGAAAGGTGTAGACATAAAGGTTACCAAGAAATGTAAAATTACATTTGGTATTCATAAGAAATTCAATGGTGAAATTATTTTGGATGTTGTTCCCCTTGATGTGTGTAGTGTAGTGTTTGACAACACGTATTTGTATACTAGGGATTTTATCTTTATGAGGAGAGCCAACCAATACCGTTTGGTGAAGGATGGTAAAAGCTACATCATTTTAGCCTTTTCAAGAGACTCGATTATCTCTTTGGTAAGTGCCACCGAATCCTGAAAGATTATTAATGCAAGTGGAAAATTTACATTGCTTATTTTGAGGGATATGCCAATAAATGAGATTGTTGCATCTAAAACCACTTGTAGCATGTTTTCTAACAAAGAGAAGACACATATAAAAGATTTGGATTAACGGTTCAGAGAAGTTTTCTAACATCCTACGGGGCTGCATCCGGTCATGCCAATTGATCACGAGATACACTAACTACCTGATAGTTTGCTTCCAAACTTGGGATTGTACTGACAATATTTGCAAGATTCCAATGAGGTAAAACATCAGTCACGGTCTTTGATTAAACAAGGCATAATCCATCCTAACACTTCTCCATGTGGTTCTCTTATTGTTTTAGTACCTAAGAAAGATGGTTCATGGAAAATGTGTGTTGATTATAGAGCTTTGAATAAAATAACCATAAATAATAGGTATCATATTCCTCACATTGATGATTTGTTAGATCAGTTACAACATGCTAAATATTTTACTAAGCTTGATTTGAAATTTGGGTATCACTCAGTGCAGATCAAGGAAGAGGACATTTAGAAAATAACATTCAAGACCAGGTAAGGATTATATGAATGGTTGGTATTTCCATTCATGCTAATTTTTTTTATTGATTCATTTATCATTGTGTACTTGGATGACATTCTAGATTTTAGCAAAACTTTTAAGATCATATTGACCATTTGCATCAAGTTTGGTAAGTTCTTAAGGAAAACCAACTAGTGTTGAATGAGAAGAAGTGCAATTTTTCTCAACAGTCACTTGCATTTTTGGGACATGTGGTTGGAGATGGAGAGTTGAGGATTGATCTAGATAAGATAGAGGCCATTTGGAATTGTCCTACACCATCGAGTTTGACCGAGACTAGGAGCTTTATTTACGCAGTTCAGTATTTGAGGAAGTTCATTAAAAACTTCTCATCCATAGCAATGTTGCTACATTTAGTGACAATAGGGGTAAGGGTTTTTCTCAGGCTAATAAGTGTTGGAAAACACAAGCACTGAGAGGGGAGTGGTGAATCAGTGCTTCTCAAAACTTTGAAAACTCTTCATAAACTCAGTAAACTATTCAATCTAGATCACCATTAACCATGAGAGACTAATGCCATTCAAACATAAACAAGTGATAAATAAACACACATGAAAACAAGATTTAATGTGGGAAACCATTAAAGGGAGAAAAATCCAATGAAATCAATGCACTAGCTTGGAAAAGATGTCCTATAAATATTACAAATATTTCCACTATTGAGCATCCATTCAACTTGAAGCTACAACTCCAAAATTTAGTCAAGCTACTACTTGACCTTCTACAAGCTACTACTTGCTTAGAATCTACGACTCCCAACAATTTAGCTAAGCTACTACTTGACCTTCTGCAATCTGCTACTTAGAAGGAAGATTCAAGCCCCTATCTGCTAAACAACAACTTATACTTCTTACAATATTTGATCACTCTCATTTAGTTGTCTTAACACAAAAAATTGTGACCCCTAAATCAACTCTTTTCTCTTCACTCTTCACCTATCCTGATTCACCTCTCTTCTCATAAATTCATGCTCATGAAATTACATTACTCAAATCCTCTTTCACATACACATTTTTTCATGCTTCTCACCTTGGATAACACATTGAAACTTCTCCTCTCTCAAGCATACATATTTTTGCAAAAATTACAGTCATGAAGGTATTTTCATACTCTCCTTGATTTTCTTTATTTTACATGTCCTCACACACTTGAAAAAACATGGTCATCAACAACCCATTCTCATACACTTCAAGAACTTCAAATACATGAACATTACAAGCTCTTACACTTCAAATTTTAAAATATTTTCACCTACTTGGTCTTCAAATCGTTTAGGGAGAATGAGATGACATCAACAAAACTGTCTATATACAATAATTACATCTAAAATGGTGTCAATTAAAAATGCAAATATTATTTGATTTTTCATGAAACTCCTTATACCTGCAAGGGACAAAAAGACACCCCCGAACTCACTCAACACCTGAACCAACTAAAAATATTCTTCTTACAAACTGACATATGACATCTTCTTATGTAACTACCATGTCCGATTTGTCTTCTTCTTCAACGTACTCTTCCTTGTCTTGTATCTAATGAAAGCATGCACAAAAGGTTGGCAGAGAGTGTTAACATTTCATAGGTTCCCTCCTTTTCATATACATCTTTGAATAGCTTCTAAACTCGTCATTCACTTCAAATCTCCATTAGAGCTTGCATACACACTTAGATGTACAAGCTTCACAATACAATATTCAACTTGGATGTATAAGGAACATAAAAAAATCTTGTCATACAACACAAATAAGATGGAGGACTTTTCAAGAGGTCTACAACAACACCATGTACTTGGAGCAACACTAGCACCTTCATGTTATCCATACCATGTAGATTAGATCAAGATCTTTCAAGGGTTTTCATCATCAGAAAACCATTCTTGATAAATTGAGTTGTACATGCATTAAACACCTATTTATGGCTCCAAAGGTCATCTTTCTTGAAATATAATACCTTTACTCAACTCCTCATGTCAAAATCTTACATCATTTCAAAGATTACAACTTGAATAAGCTTGACTTTTTGAGCCAGATCAGAATGAGTTTAAAGACACCAAACACCAATCTTGTACAATAGGCTTCCAACACACAAAATTTCACTTTCATGATGAACCAACACCTTGAAAACTTCACATGGGACCTATACTTAAACTTAAAACACTCATTTTCATAGGTTATATGGATAAAAAGATGTTTACATGCTCATTTCTTAGAGTTGCTTGACTGTCTTAATGAGGCAATTTTATGCCTATTTTGATCACTTGAACTAGGACCTTAAAAAAATTCATTACATGTAGATATGTGCTTGACCAAGTCACATTTTACCTCTAGAAACCTTCCATGTTAATATTGGGCCTCCACATTAAGCATTCACATCACGTCTCTCTCAAACACCATGACTATATTTTACTTCTTTACTACTTTAGCTGTAAGTCACCTAGATTGAATTGTTCATCAAAATTTTGCACTATACCTACCTATTTCTTTTCATGATCAGTTCAGGACATCCCAAACTTGCTCCCACACCAAAATTTCAAACTTGAAACTTTCTAAATAAGACTATACAGGTAAGTTCTTGCAAAACATAGTTGTCTGAGCACCTTACCAGTTGACTAAAAGAGTGTAACCACCACCAAAATGAAGTATGATGAGTCCTATACATGCCCTAATAACTAACTCAGCTTGAAAAATCCATTTCATGACCAAAAGCATGATTTCTTCTCCATCGCTCTAGAGGTAGGGTTTTGTGAGGGTTTGGAGAATTTTTACTTCTTAAGCTTCGTTCATAAAGCAAAAAAAATTATTCTTCCTCATTTCACTTGTAAAATTCTCTAAACACCATGCCCTGACATTGGTGAAAATCTTAAGTCACCATGCACAAGTTTCATGTTCCAATGAGCACTTCAAAAATGACCCATGAGTTGGAAATTTCCATTTTACAAACTCAGTAGAGCCAAAAACAACATAAATAAAAAGATATTATTCATTTTTTTCTTGAAAATTGGTCAATAGAACCAAAAAAACCTCTAGTACCTTATTAAATTCTCACTTTCTCTTAAATAGGTCTATACCTTCTTGACCACCATGGTTTGTGCATGCTAATATTACTTTTCCTCAAGGAAAGTCATGGATATGACCCCAAACATGCCTCCAATAACTGAGAGATGACCTGTGGAACCTTCCACTTACTCTCTACCATGCCACAACACTCACCTCGTGCTTGAATGCATTTACCTTATCTTGATTTGCATCATTCTTCATGTTATGCCTACACCATGTCTTAGAATTAGGCCTAGTTATGTTAGTTTCACTTCATACTACATGACCCTACATTGTTTTCATCATGTATCTACCTTAACATGCCTTATTCATGTTCCTCATGCCTCTACCATGCTTCTCTATCAACCTCATGCCTTCAATCCATCATACTAGGTCATCTTGCTGACTAGGCCTGGGGATTAGGCCCACTAGACTATGTTAATCATACCAACTCCACTCATGCCATGCCTTATCCTACCTTGTACAACTCATTCCAGGATTACTCTTTCTCTCTTTCATCCCATTTTTTCATTAATGTTCCTTTTACATCAATGACAATTCAAAATCCACATGCCAACAATTTCCCCCTTTGTCATTGATGAAAAACCTCATGGTTCTTATCCCCATTTTTTACATTAATGACAAAATGCATGCCTATAATTCATGGTATTATTCTTCATAAGCTTATTTGGGCCCCATCTTGGTTGGAAACACCAACCATACTCATCATTCAAGCTCACCCTCTTGTCTCTTCTTATTTAACTATGTTTTTGTCTTCACCATTCATTGAAATCATTGTTGCTCCCCCTAAGAAAATGCCTTCATAGCACATACAAATGCCAACTACCTAAAATATGAGTGATAAAAACCTCCTAGCTCACAAATATGTTCATCTCAGCTCATCATGCTAAAAAACTAGATTAACTATGTTGTGTATTAGTTGTAAAAATCATTTAGTCCATAAACCAACTTGTCAGTGCATTTTAGTCCAACTTTTTCCTATTGTAGAAGATCATTTATCTCATGAAACTCTACTTTCTACTACCTACCCCCCTGAGGTTATACCATCTATAACCAACTAATAATGCAATAATAAGCCTTCATTTCTTGATCTTGTGTCATGTAGCTGATTTTTTCATATCAACTCAGTCTTGAAGTAGATCTTTAGTTCTCTTTGCTTTTATTGCTTGTCAATTCACCTTATTGAGTTAAGAACTTGCTCCCCCATGGATTAGTCATGCATCCATAAACCATCTTGTCACTCTAGCCTTCTTAAGATCAAGAACACCAACTTGAAGGACATGGACAACTCCCCCTGCCTTGAATGTGTCTCTCAAATATTGCAATTGGTGATCTTGCACAACCTTGTACTCGTGTTTTTCAAAACAATCAAATTTTGCTTTGTCATCAACAAGACAGTTAACAACTATTATGACATCATATGACCCCAAAGGAGCAACATAAAGATCTACTTCATTGTAAAAAACTAGGTAATTTTAGGACTACTCCAAAAATACATTTACTAACAGTATGGACAACATTATTTCCATAATGTACAGTCCAAGATTTTTCCATTATTCCACCTTTTCTTCTTAGTTTTTTAGCTAATTTACTAGAAATAAAGCATTCAATAGCTCCAGTATCAAAAAGTATAGTAACAGGTATACCAAATAATTTACTTGACACTTCTATAGGCGTAACTTGTTTATTAGCTACAGCTGCAACATGTATCTTATGTTGCTGATTGATGTCATCTTTCCTTAAAGGGAACTGATTTGCATAGTGATCCTTTCCACAGTTGTAACAACCCCCTACAAGTCCTGTTTTTGGTTCAAATTTATTTCCAGCCTTGAAATTATTGTTCTGTCCTCCATAGGACTTATGTCCACTATTATTGTTCTTTACGAAGTTGTTTTGAACATTTGCAACAGGTTTATTTGTTGTTGTTTTCTTATTGGTATCAGTTGCAAATTTATTTTTAGCACCAAAATTTTTCCATGCCCCCTTTTTGGGTGCAAGAGATGAAGAAGAATTAGGATTTTTCTTTCTATTCTCTTCCTTATGTGTAGAAATTGCTTTTAATTTATATTCTTGCCAAATGGATTTTTCTACAACCCCTTCCATGGTGGTTGGGTTGTGAACATCTACTTCACCCCCTATGATAGGGTTCAATCCCATAATAAACTTACGTATCCTGAACTTCTCGTCAGTTTGATACTGAGGCATGTACTTAAGAAGTTTAGTAAAGCTCTCCCAGTACTATGTTACAGTTAACTTTCCCTAAATCAAATTCTGAAATTCAGTCATCTTCTGATCATAATCAAGTTGTTGTAGCCATCGTTGCCTAAAATAACTCTTAAACTAATCCCAAGTGATGCTTGATTCATCAATGTTCAGTTCAGCCTTATGGTTGTCCCACCAGGAGGATGCTTGATGGGAAAGCTGATAAGCTCCCCATACTGCTTTTGTTTCCTCTGAGAAGTTCCTTATTGAAAAGTACTTCTCCATTTCGCTGAGCTAGTTCTTAGCTCCATCCCCCAGTGTAGTGCCATCAAATTTTTTTGGACTTATCCTCTTTATGTTATTTGTGAGTTCAGTTGTTAATTGTTCCTTTTTATTTTCAGGCTAATTGGGTACATTTGCATTTGCATTCGCAACATTGTTATCTGTTGCATTGTTATTATCAACGCCCAAATTTCCAATATTGGCATTGTCCCCAAGAGGTGGCTTATTGTTATTACCAACATATTCCTCCTCCTCATTACTTGTAACTTGTTGTTCAAGTACAACCAGACGATCTCTTATGTCTAACACGGCAACAAGAATCTCGTCAAGTTTTTGTGTGGTAGCTACCTCTCCACATGCAGGTGGGTTATTTGTAGTACCTCCCCTTATTCTAACAATTTTCTGTTAACAATATTTTTTTTGTATTAGATATGGACTCAATAGGTCCAAGAGTTACAACCTTTACCTTTGATACCAAGATGTAACATTCCCATTTTAAGAATTTAGAAACAAGGGAAAAATAAATAAATTTATCTTACATAATGTTTTCTATTCTAAATTAATACAATTTAGAACACACATTCCAATGCCAATCCATCTCATAACAGAAAACCATATGTAGCTATAAATGACTCGGTGAAACACTGATCTCTCATTCCATGACTCAGTATTAAAATGATCTCTCATGTTAACTTAATAATCTGTATACTAGGTATACTTGGTTTCCTTTACCCTTTTAGGGGGTACCCAAGTGTTCTGTCTAAGAGGCCTATCTGAATATATGTTACTGATATTCATCTGAAATCCTGCATCTTAGACTAGGTGACATAGGACAACGCAACCAACGATACTTTGGAAAAAAAATTTTTTAAATTATTTTTAACATGTTTACATTCCTTTGGCTCATCGAAAGGAATATTCCCTCACCACAAATCAATGGTCTTTCCTAAATCTTCATTTCAATCTGATTCAAGGTTTCACACTAGTCAAGGGAAAAACACCATGCATAAGACTACTATGGTGACTAAGGATACATATACTCAATCGACTTATGTTCGATTAGGTGTGTCTAGTTTTAGTCAACACCTCACAGTAGATCATGTTTCTATTCCCTAATAGGGTGGAACCATGCATATACTTATGTTTGAAGTAAAACAAATTAAGTGGGGTGTTGAGGCATAACAAGTTGTATCATAGTATCCTCATAATCACCCATATCATTACAAAGGTATATGTCGTAGTTGATGTGAAATGGACTAACATACTTAAGAAAGTTTAATAAGCCATTTAATCATTGTCATAACAACGCTTTAGAATTCAATTAAGCATCATTTAACCTAAAAATGTTACCAAGAGGTGGGTATGCAAGTAAAATATGATTTCCTAACCATTATAATTACATGTATAAGGAGAGTGACATGATTGATCTCAATGTTATGAAGGTGTGTTCATTAGATATTTTCTTACTTTAGCCTTAGCTTAAAACAAGATTATTTTAAACATTCATCTTAAATTCGTAAAGATGAAGTCTGGATCCCTTTTAGTTCTCTTTTTAAGCATCCAATAATTAAAGAAATATGCCTAAGTAAGAACTCAGTCAAAAACTATATCATACATTTAAACAAGATCTTCAAATAAATCTCTCTGATTGATTTCAAGGAAAATATAATTTTTCATTTATTAAAGACTAATCCATTTATGATTACATAAGTTTTAAAGTACAACCATTTCTTAAAGTTTATATATGATAAGAGCTATTAAGTTTATTAATCCCATAACACTTAAATATATAAACTTCCCCTTCATTAATGATAACAATAATACATCCCAACTTATGAATGAAGGTATCGCAATAAAGTAGTAATTCAAAATTTATCAAAATATTTATTAATCAAAAAGGGAGTTATCCATTCACTGATTACAAGAAGTATTTCAGGTATTAAAAAGTGTCATTAACAACCTACTTTTATTACATCTTCCTTTTCTGAAAAAAGTACATCTCAAGTAATGAATGCTAAATAATCAACATAATAAAGAGACAATTTATTTAGTAAAAAAAAATCTAACTTTCTATATTTCTTTCTTCTTTCATATGTTACGAAATCCATCCACGACTCAGCTCATTGAAGTATGATCCTTAACATTAAAACATTATACTTTTATCTAACATGTTTCATGAACGCTTGTTGTTTATTTCTGAAAACACAAGATAAATGGAAAGAATTTTCCCAAAAGATTACAAACAAAGATATAAGCACTAATTACATCAGTTTTCACATCCTATGAAAAATCATGCTAGAAATACAATAGTAAAGAAGGGATAAATTCATTTCTAATGCTTACCTTTCAGTCAAGTTCCAACTTAAGTTCCCCAACTCAATCTATTCTAAACTTTTAAAGAAGATTAGTACAAGATATAAAACTACTTTTTTGTAATAAGTATACTATGTTTGGCCAAGAGTTAACAACCCTGAGATCTAAATACATTCCATCAAACAATATTGACTATATCAGGCTCATTACAGAGTCTAAAATTTAGGTTGATCAAGAATAAGTCTCAAGATTCTAGGTAAGGAAGGTTTAATCAACTAAGACTAAAAACAATACCAACATAACGTACTGCAAACCTAAATTCATTGCAGAAATTCAAGATCTTAGGTGATCAATTCAAAACAAATATTTAGGCTTTCCAAAAAAATCTACATCAGAAAGATTTCCTAAAGGCTTTCAATCCAACCCAAGAAGAACTCAATACTATCAGTTTCAGATAAGTTAAGTAGTCCCTTGTATATTATTGACAACATAATATATTCTAATGTTAATGTCAAGACATACAGTCCATTCTGAACTTAACAACACATCACAATCTTATCCGACTAATGGGACTCATCATAATGAAGGATCCAAATATGAATGAAGCAACAAATAATAGATAACACAATACACCAACCATCCCAAGGAAGTCATACTCCAGATTCTATAGTATCGTGGTCATGAAGACGATGTGATAAATCCAAGTTTAACAAGTATAAACTAAAACAAGAAATGAATGCTAATAAACACCCACCTATTTCCAAGTTCCAAAAAGTCAATTGTTGGAAACAACTCTTAAAAGAGAATCAAACTAGATGAACAATACTTCCCTCACAGGGAAGGAATACGTAGTTTATCTAGATCACACAAAACTAAACCTTTTGTTTCTATATAAAAATAAAGCTCTGAACAATCAACCAATGTTTCCTCCTTGTCGCAGGGTAACCCAAAATGGGTTTAAGTTCAAAGAAGACTCAGCGACTAACAACAAAGAGAAACAGATAATAGTATGAGTTCAAAAATGGTCACCAAAGAAATTACCATCACCCAAACAAGAAGGGCAGAGATGTCGTGAGAACAACCTCCCTCTTAGAAATATTCATAACTATAGTCAACAATATTATACATAACATCCATAGGTCACACAAGATCTAATAAAGGAAACCATAAGCCCAGAGTGGGTTTACCAAAAATATGAAATATACGCACAGAACCAAAGCTAAACATTCTTAGTCATATTTTCTTGTTCAACTTACATCAACAAATACTTCTATTCATACAAGGTTCAACAAAGGAACAAAGATGATTCAGTTTTGAGCTCAGGAAGTATTCATATAACCCAAACTCGAATGGTAGCAATAGAAAGATTCAAGAAATTATATACATGAATGTTTTTTTCCAAATACTATCGGTATTCCTTTATTATCAACAAGAAAACTGTATACTCAACACGAAGAATACCGAGATTCCAAATCAGTTTTCCATTATGGGAAAAACTCAAAATAATGTATATCTCATATCTCAAACGAACTTTATACTCCTCAAAAAATACAATCACAAAATAAGTTGAAACAAGATGGTGGGTCCTCAAACTCATCAAGCCAAATGAGGTCTCTTGAACTACCAACCGAAGTTTCCTTCAAAGTCTAATCCAATGAATAAGGAAATAATTCAAAGCTCAATAATCTACATATTTCAACAAAACCAAGTTATCTTATAAATGCATAAACAATCTTCAGTCTAGATAATCATTCAACAGAGGACAACACAGATCCATTCTTTACTTCCAAAGGAGGTTCTACTGCAAATAAGTCTAATCACAACTGTAATAATACAACCTTCAGACATTTCATATTCCACATAACAACACAAGAATCATGAATGCATCCAAAGGAAACAAATCCAAAACACCATTGAAGCAAGAATAAGAAAACATAAAAATATAACCAGAAGGTTTTCAAAAGAGCAGAGTTCTTTTAATGAATTCATTTAAATAAAAGTCAGAAGACTTAAAGAGATAGGGCCTATCATGCCTGATAGATCTCATGTCTTCTATTTCTTGCTTGTAAATATTCAAACAGAGCCTCGATAACAATTATTTTCCACGAAAAATGCCAACAACCAGCTCAGAAACCTTCTTCTCCTTCTTCTTATAGCTTCTTAGTAATATTTCCTTTAGCATCACTGCCATCGTGCAAGGAAAAATAATCATGCAAGATTCAAACTGAGAAGTTTGAAATGAAAAACCACATGCAAAGCTAAAAGCTCGCCAAAAACCAAATGAACAATGCAAAACCCAAAACCATTCTTTCTTCCAACCTCCCCTACTTCCTAGGTAGTTTTTTTTCATAATTTCCAAGAATAATAAATGCCAAACAAGGATTGTTAGTCCTTCCTTATCTCTCGCCACCTTCACCAACTCATATTTGGCCATTACCAAATTTAAATTTTCATGCATCTAAAACTTTAGTAGAGATTCCAACTAACCCTCTTACCAAACCTTCATGCACTCGCCAAATTTGGCTACAACCAAGAGTTTTAATACCCATTAAATCCCTTGATAAATACATAGAGGTTGGTGCCACTGACATCTGCAATTTGCATGTCATCCATTTCATCCCCTTAGGTTTGCCCAAGTCTTAGGTTAGGTTTATAACATTAGGTTAGAAACCAACTTAGGTCCTTAGGTTAGTTTATTAGTTTAGTCTAAGGCTTTTCCTTTTTATTAACATTCCACATTAAATAAAAGTAACCTAGTAACTTAGGATAGGATTACCATCTTAGGAACATAGATTTAATTAGGTTCCTAAACAATTGTAAAAAATTGTCAATTACATCTTACCCAAAGAAGAATCAATAATGATGTTATCAGATCACTTGTGAAGGGTGTGAGTAGAAAAGAGTCACCCGTGATCCCATGTAGCAATCTTTCTTCAAAATCTAATATTCTACCTAGCTTGGTCAAGATGACCTCAACATCATGAAATTGAAAGCATGCCTTGGATCACTGAAATTGATCCAAGGTATAGCTATCTACATCCGAGATCATGAAGACTGAAGCACAAGTTCAAGTGCAATAAATACTATGAACTAGTTTAAACTGAATCAATTTCTTATTTCCACATGCAATGAATCATTCAACATAAGAAGGAACGAAATACTTCATTTTCAATTCATCATAGACGTGACATAAGTTGTATCTATTTCTAGTAGGATAACATATTATCTACAACAAACATGATTACTTAGTTCACAAGTGTACACCATCTTCAAACAAGAATCACATATCAACGTTTACAACTTCAAGTACATAAGTCATCACAGATATCAACCATGTTAGAGGCGTTACATACCTCCCTCCTAAAAAGCATCATCATCCCAATGATTAACTTAGTCCACATTTTAAATAAGAATAATAATAATAATTATAGTTCTTTTATCCATAATTTCTCTGTACGATGAAACACACATTGAAGAAAAATAATCATGATTAACTGGTGAAGACCTAGACCTGGATCTGTGTGATGAAACACACGTTGAAGAAATAGCTACAAAATTGCAGTATGATAGGGGACACAGAGCAATGAGTGTTGATAAAATTACTGACCCTGCAACAAGAATAACAACATGTTTGGTTGGATGCAAGCTAGAAGCCTCCAAACTATGGAGTTAGGTAAACTGTAAATTTTTTTATATTATGCATAAGATAGTACGTAAGATGCAGTATAATATCACACAATATATAGCTAAGAGGATTGTGGAATAAGTGAAGGCACATATATAAAAAGGGGAGAAAATAACTTGGGGATCCATTATTTTTATAATTGTCTTCAGGGAGATTGGTGTCCCAGATGGGATAGTAGACAATATGTGGATACACCCAGCTGAGGAAAAATCCCTTGCCACCCAATTTTCCCAATTTACTTGTGAAGGTAAAATCTCAAATCCTTGCAAGGTGTGCCTGGAGAAATGGTATAGGATTATGCACGAGGAATTTGAGAATGATTGGTGTGTGCCCAGGAAGTTTTCTGGAGTAGTAGACCTGTAAGAAAAGTTTGGATTCAGATTGGCATACCTTGTGCCAAACATATAAGTATGATTCCAAGCCAGTGTACCTGGAAATGATGGAGTTTGATAAGTTGGATCTTAATCTTGTTATGACATTGGCGGTGGGAAACATGGCAAGCAAAGTTTTTTTAAATCTATGGCCAAAGATGAAGGATGGCAAGGAGGTTGAAGTATCTGACTCTCACATTCCACAACAACCAAATAATCATACACCTAAGATCCCCAAAGAGAATTTGAGAAGAGATTCCACTTAAATAAGAAGAAGAATACACTGCGCTAAATTAGAGTATAAGAAGCGAACTATAGAATAAGAGGATAGAAGAAAGTAAGGGTGCAAACTCTTCTCATCCAACAAAAGGGTATCCGTCAATAACAATGACTTAAGTAAGTCCATTAAGGACAAAGAGGGGCCCCAAGAGGCCTTGAGTTATTTTTTATGATAAGGAGGATTTAGAGAAGGAGGTGACAGAAGAGATGGCATGAAAAGATTCTGTGCACAAAGAGAAAAGAGACATGGAACATCCGATGCAAATAGAATCAATCTCGAAGAGAAACCAATAAGAGGACGAAGAATATTTGCATGATGAAAGCCCCCGCATAGAGAAAAAGTCCCAATACATGAAGAAGAGGGACATGCTATGAAAGAAGATGAGCCCAAGGAATATGAAGAAAAGAATGATGAAGAACGTGTCATCAACTTGGGCACTAGTGGGGAAGTAAGCGGGAATCCGTTTGATGTTACACATGAAACACCAAGAAAGAAGCACATAAAGGTGAAGGCAAGAAGGTAACAACCCCCCCAAGAACCTTTTATGACATTAATCAATGAGCCTACAAAAGTATTAAGGGCTATATTTTAAAGCTTTGTCCCCAAGGAAGATTTATTGAGATGGGACATATGGAATAAGGATGGAGGATTGTCACACATAAGGAAGATGTTGTCAGGGAGCATGCATATGCACGAGAAGGAGCCAAAATTTGAGGTCAGCGACAAGGCTTTTTCCAAATTGAAGTTATTGAGGGAGTCAGGGATATTATACAATGTCATAGATGCCATGAAGTTGACTGATGAGAAGGCCTGTAATGTGCTCAATAAGATGAGAACTGAAGTTACACGTAGGAATTGGGAAAATGGAGCTACACTCAAAGGGATGTTGGATGATAAGAAGGACGAGGAGCAAGACATTCAGCAGCTGAAGGAGGAGATAAGAGAACATAAGAAACTCACGGCTGAAGCATATGATAAAGTAGGTAATCTATTAAAAAGCATCACAAGTGTATGTCCTGAGCTAGTTGCAAAGGCCCATAATGTATATTCATTGGAGTTATATTATTTTGAAGACCTTGTTTGGATGTTACTCTTTAAACTAAAGAGTGGTGCAGGTCCATCAAAAAAATAATTGGCCGAATCAAAGAGACAGAATAAGGAGGCAATGGAGGCCAACATAACAGAGTATGAGGCATTGATCACTGAGATCAAGAAGGACACTAAAGGAGCATACATGAAATTTGACAAGTTCCAAATTTTTGAACCAATTCTTAGTGTGCATGTTGTAAATGAGGACATAGAACTTGGAGAAATTCAAACAAAAATGAAGAATAATAAAATTGAGTGAGAGAAAGTTGTGGTAAAAACATCAACACATAGAGACTTGATCAAGGCCATGAAAGAAACACTTGAGGAAAGGCTCGAGGAATTTCAACTCTTGGCCATGTAAAGAATGGATGCCTTGGAAGGGATTACCATGAAATTGGATATAGTGGTGAAAGAGCTTAACGAGAAAGCTGATGAGTTGGTGCCTGAGAAGGTATTTGGTATTGTTGAGGCTGCGCTAGAGAAATCTAAAAGGGAGTTTGTGAAGTGGAAAGAGTTAGAATATTTATTGGGAAGGGAGCTTACAGAGCTTCTCTATCCACCTCATGCATGAGTTCATATGTCAACATGCAGGAGATTCTTTCATTCATTGATTCATGGGGTAAATGATCAAATTCTTAATTTTTTTCAGGGGCCTTTAATTCTTTGATTCATTCATTCTTTGGAGAGTGAGTTTGTCTTGAATATTTATGAGGACATGTAATCCCTTTAGTGTGGGGTGATGTTGAGTGGGGAAAATGGCTAAGTATTAGCCATCCACGAAGGTCAAAGGTGCGCGAAGGGGCGCTTAACAATGTAGAAGGGTCAACGCACGAAGGTTTGTGCATGGGCACACATGATTTGGGACTTAGCCAATTTTCTAGAACATGGATAAGAATAGAAAATAAAAGATGGAGTGGTGGTGAAGCAAGATCCAAAATAGACAAAATCAAAATAACTTGGTATACACACAAAGGGAGCTATAATTAAGAAAAATCACATGCATGCAAAGACAAAGATGAGAACAACACATGAAGTAGGCTAAATATAGGATCAAGGCATAATGAAAGCATGTAGATATTTTATCTAAATATAGCCTAAACTATTGTTAGAATAATTTTTAGAAAATCATACAATCTATTTATAAGCACACCTATTATTAGGAAGGTCCGTGTAAGCGGTAAAGGGAAAGTCCCCAATATATAAATATAGGTTTATATGTCCTTTTTAAGGGGTTTTAGTGTTAGGAGTAATGAGTCCCAATTTGAGTGCTAATATTATTGAGTAATATTTTAGAGTCTATAAGCCAAGTTTTGTACACATGCATGGTCCAATTTTGACTGCAAGTAGTATATGATGTAATCAACACACTTATAACGTGATTAATTTTCATATGCTATGGATAATTGTGTATGGGTTGCTAAAGTGACTACATCTGAGTATGGTACCTTGGATATACAAGTGTTATTGGTTATTTTATATGATTATTAAGCTTCATTATTATATGTCTTTCCAATTTTATGTGATATGATGTATATTTTTGTGTGAATGGTTATGATTATGAATATGCATGTTAACATCTTGATAAGAAAACAAAGGAGGGACATGGTGGTTGTGCATGCTTCGGGTGAGTTTAAAAACTTGTCTAGATGAAGTGCCAGTGTGCATAGCTATGTGTTGATAACTTTAAGACTACATAAGGAGTTATCCTCTTATAGCTTAGATGCAGGGATGAAAGAGCTTGTTGAAGCTTAGTCTGAGGACATATAACTTTGTAGTGGAAATAGCACATTAGTGGGCCTGTGAGTCATGAGACAGGATTTAAAAGGATCTGGATGTGTGGGAACAGTAAATATTTTACCTTCATGTTTGTACTTTAGACAATGATGTAATGTTGATGGGATACATTGGATAATGCATATCAAAGGTCATCCCAACAACATGTTATACTGGAATTATGCTTCTACGAGATAGAAGAGCTTGTAAGGCTTTTAATGCCTATTTTGATGGGTAAAATGATCATGCCTAGTGTAGGGGTGACATTGTATTTAAAGGTGCCTAACACAACAAGTGACTCAGTGATGATGATGCTAGGTAACTTGAGCTATTTGAAGGCACGAGGCGATATATTGTTGATATTGGCACCATTGTCAATCATAACTCTTTTGGAAAGGATTCATTTTCTAGAAAGGATTTGAATAGTAGCATGGAGGGATTTACAGTCCTTAGTGGATTTTCCTAATGTTTGATAGCATGCACAAAATGCTTCATAACTATACAAAGAGGGCTTCCTCCCGCGGGAGTCACAAGCATTAATAGGTGGTAATGTTAAGGTAGATGATTGGATAATATTTTCAAGGATTCTCATATAATATCATGTCCTTTTTTTTTGGGATGACGATGAAGGTGAAAGGATTTGGATATTGTTTCATGATTTAGAAGCTTGAGATAACGGGGTCATGTTCTATGTGACACACTTAAGTGTCATTCGAGGAACAATCCTAGGTTTTGTAATGGTAATTCTGAATTTAGATGAGAGATGAGGTCCTAAGATGGAAGGCAAGGGCTACCTATTTCATGATAAGGTTGTATGAGGATTGGGTGGTATAATTTATATTTTTATGAGTGAATGATATGTGGATTGTGTAGTGGTATTATTGAAATTCTTGATGTCCTGTCGAGTGATGTGGTCTTCGAAATACCTTTAAAAAAAATTATGATAGGTTTCTTTTTTAGGGATTTCAAAGAGACAATGGGTGGATCTTAAGAGTATGTGATAGGTTTAGGAGGGTTCGTGATCTTAGGAGTGACAAGATTGGAAGAGTCAGACGGTTCGACTAGTGCCTCTATCGTAGAAATAAAGGGTGTTGAGGGTGTAGCCGGAAGGTCTTCGACAATATTAATAGTGTGATGAGAATTAACGATGTTAGATTGGGGTTGACTGGTGGGTAGGGGATGATTTGGAAATGGTTGTTTAAAAACATCTAAGTTTTGATTAGGAGGCACATTCAGATTGTCAAGATGTAAGTCACCTTGGTCAATGAGATCCTGAAGGATGTTTTTAAATGAATGAAACCTTTCGATGTCACAGCCTTGGACTTGATGGTATTTACAATAATCATTATCTTAATACCCTAATGGTTT
The DNA here is from genome assembly GCA_019776745.2 of Taxus chinensis. Taxonomy (NCBI): domain Eukaryota; kingdom Viridiplantae; phylum Streptophyta; class Pinopsida; order Cupressales; family Taxaceae; genus Taxus; species Taxus chinensis. The sequence goes on from CM034146.1 coordinate 694,193,068, forward strand.
AGATGTGGATATGTCAACATGTTGGATAAGAGGGAGTTTAATCATACATGCAACTAGAATTTTTTCGAAGACCGCGCTATAGGACTCCCCAATAGGTGTGTACTTAGGTTGAGGTCGGGTTTGTTTGAATTTCGAACAAATTTTGGATGTGGCTTTTACAACAACTGCATTTGTGGATCCTTTTGATTTATCATTGTTAGAAGAAGGTTTAAATGTAGACTCGGGTTTGGGTTTCTTAGACCTTAGTTTAACCTTGCCATCTTCGAGAGCGCAAAGCTACAGTTTATGCGAGATGGTAAAGGCTTCGTCAAATGTCTAAAAGGACTGGATCTAGAGGGTTGATGATATGTGCTTAGTGTAGGATCAGGAAAATAGCTCAATCAACTCAGTTTGTGAAAGATAAAAGGATAATTGATTAATAATCCCCTGTCATCTTGCAATGAAATTTGAAAAATACTCGTCTTTGAATTTTTTAATACAATAGAGATTGGGGATGGAGATCTTGCGAGAAATGTTGATGGATAAATGCTCTAAGAACAATTGTGTGAGTTGTGTAAAAGAGAAGAGGGAACGTTATGGTATCCTATCGTACCAGTCAAGGGTGGGCCCTACTAAGGACATGGGAAATGTCATCAACAAGAGATCCTAGTCATGGGAAATGAGGTAGCATGCATTACAAAAATATTTTATGTGTTGCAGTGGGTCCTCCTTATTATAGAATTTAATGAATTTCAAGAGTTCCCAGTGTAGGGGGGAGGCCTCAAATAGTACTAATGGGTAGATGAGTCCATTGCAAATTTTCTCGTATGAAAGGGTGCTTTTAGGACCCATAGTGGCATCTTGAGGGCTTGTAATCCTATTCATGAGTGCATGCAGAGGATCATTTTGATATGGTTGTTGAAGATTTGAATATTACGAGCTAGGTTGATTATAGATATGTGGGTTTGAATGTTGGTACAAATGATATGGTAACAAAAAATTATAATGAAGAGAGGCACTCATCGGGATATTGTAGGGGTGTTGAGAGATTGAGGGTTGTGAGTGTTGAAAGTATTGATAAGGAATATGAATGGAAGTGTTGATAAGATGTCATGATGGTTGTGGTATATATTGAGAAGGGATGGTACCATATTATGAGAAAGGGGCAGTGGATGCCTATTGTGAAAAGGGGTGAGTACTAGCGATAAAACTCATATTGATAAGGGGTATAAATGTGGGGATAGATAAGAATAGGTTTTGAATTGAGAATGTAGGTTGTTGTGATAGAATGAGTTGAGATGCAATAGGAGGGATTGTATTGTAAGGAATACCAACTGATCTTATAGGAGGTGGAGGCTGAGCATTGGATGTTGCGGGACTGGATATGGAAGGAGATGTTGTGGTGTTGGTTTATGCAGGTGACAATATCAACGAAGGAGTGGATGAAGTAGATGGTTGTTGGTTGGACGTGTCTTGTGATGAGATATCATTAAGATCAAAACTAGTGATAGGAGCAAATGAAGTAGGGACTGATGTTCTTGATTCACCGCCAGTGGAATAGGGGCCAATTTGTTGGATGACAAGCTCATGATTGAGGTTAATTAACTAAAAATAGTAATGTATATACTAGTTAATCTAATCTATGAGGACATAAAAATGTAATAAAGAAGCATGTAAATTAATTAAGCAACTGATACAAGAAAATTAAAACCCTAATGTGTAATAGGGAAGAGGAAAGAAATCAGGGGAATAAATGATGCTCACAGGACTGTGTCGCAGAAGTGATTGACGAATCTAGAAGTAGGAATGACTATACAAAAGCCCTAAAAAGGATGGATCTGGAGTATCTGGCTAGACTGGAGCACCTGGAGTGGGACTAGGGCACCCATGGGTGCTCTAGTATGTGAATTAGGTGCCCTAGTATGTGTAAAATCTCTAAAACTAATCTTCACATGTTTAAAAGATGGTCTGAAACCCTCATTTTCTGTCACATTAGATTTTCTTCCCCATACCATATGTCGCCAATAATCCAAGGCGAATAGAAAGACCTACAAAAACCCTAAACAAACATCAATCCCTAAAAAATAAAAATGTAAATGAATGGTTCAGACTGACCCGAACTGCCATAACAATGGACTTACTAACTGAGCATTGCACTACATTTTAAACCCATATATAGTTTTGGTAAGTGTGTGCATAATTTTTCCTAGGTGTTCTTGTGCTAGTCACACTTTGTGAAGTAACGAGAAATAATTAGATGTAGAAAACTGCAATAAAATGTGTGCATGGAATAGAATAGAATTCTCCCCCTATGTTGTGTGTGATGTAGATGACCTAGCCTCGTGCCTTGTGATGGAGCTATATGGATGCAACTGATCTCCAATGCAATAGATGGATGCAAATCTAGATAGATGATAATAGTGATAGAGTTAGATCCTTCATTATGGTCTCATAACTTTATATTTATAGAGTTATCTTGATCTAATTTCATAATTAACCTTGAAATAGCTGACCACCAAAAAGATTAGAAAGAGAAATGACTAGAAAAATCCCAAAAAGTGGCAAGAAAGTGTGAAAAGGACTGGTGAGCCCCTAGTTTGACCAGGGCACCCACGGGCGCTCCAGTACTTGCCTGGGTGCCCTAGTTGAGGCCAACATAATGGCAAATGATTCAAACACACTGGGCATGTAGGTGTAAAAGGTCAAGAATGACGAAATAAAATGAAAGAAGATGACCAAAAGATGGGGATTGATTAATACTTTCTTCACTTAAGAACCTTCTAAATAGTAGTATGAGACCAGGACTAAATAATGTCTAAAGTGCATGATTTTATGTCTACAAGGGTCAATGAGTTGGGAATAATTAATGGTGATAGTGGTAATGGGAGGTCATTTTAATGGCTCTAGTTATTGGAGGAAACCCTATGAGGCAAGGTAAGTGTTAAGGGCCACCGTGTTAGAGTCTAGGAGTTCTCTAAAGATTGGATCACCACTATTAAAGAACTATGGCCTAGATGGATCTGGAATCTATGAAGTAGCTAAATGAGTACTAGGAGAATGCATGGGTTTTGGATCAGTCCTAAAGGTTGTTGAAATTAATCTATTACACCTAGAATATCTTGAATATGGGACTCGAGAGTGTCCATAGATTACTAAAGGGGGTTTGTCATATCGTTAGTGTTTTGGATACATGATTGTTGTCTAGTTAAAACCATGAACTAATTAAACAATCAACAAAGAAAAAAAAACTATTGATTAAAACAATTGAAAACAATTCACACAAAGAATTTGATTATCTTTATTAATTTAAGAAAAGTGTGAAACGAGAAAATTGGTTGAAAGGGTACTAAGAAAGGGTCAGATAAGGCTAGTTTAAGGTGAGTTTAAGATTGGAGTCCTCGATATAACTGAAGGTTTGTGAGTCCTAGATCTATGTTTGGTGCTGGTAAAAGGCGTGATATTGCGGCCTACCCCCTCACTTCATGGTCCCACAATGATAAGGGTGTCAGGTGCTTAGCCGATATACTGCCCACTAGATTATTTATACTCGACCAAAACACCAAGTCTGCTTTTCCTTTTGGTTATGAAATCCAAGTAGGTCCACTTGGGAATGATTCTTTAGATGTGAACTTGATGTGATATGTGATTTGGTTGTATGTGAAGGGAGTTTTGTGAATGTAATTCGTTTAATTCCTAATTAGACTAGATGAGAAAGTAGATATGAAAGTTCGTTATTAAGACCCAAAAGGAAATGTTTACTTCGATGAAAACAAGTAAGACAAAACTCAATGCTGAAAGAACGAAATAAAAAAGACGTTCCTGTGAGCGTTATTCTCTTTTTAATTTTTTAATTTTAATTTGTACGCGTTTTTAAAATAACGACAACTTAAAACACTCTAAGATGAAAGGTTAGAGAATTTTGACAAGAATAGAAACATAAATATATAAAATCTAATAAAAAGGGGATATGGGTCCCACCGGGCGTGCCAAGATGTTTATGGTGAATTTTGTTGTTGTTATTATGTTGAAATACCAAAATATCTAAATAAATTAGGGTTTACCGATACCTGCGTCGCCAAACGCAATGTTGGGATGATTGAATACACCAATAATGATATGTAAGACTCCTCATTTCCCCAAGTGAGAGGGCCTGTGTACAAATACAACTGAACAAGGAAGATATTAGATAATGATTAAATGAGTTGCTCAGCAAAGGCCGATCCTAGAAATCCAAAGGGCTTCCTTGAAGGGTGTCAACTCGCGTTTTACAACCAAGTGATATGATAATGAAATAAGATAATGACAATATGATTAAAATTCTAGAGGAATAAAGAGATCCTTCTCCGCATTGTAGGTGGCCTAGGCTAGGGCTATAACTAGGGCTATAACAAGTTCAAGCTCTTCGAAATAGTTGAACCAAAACTAGTCCGCGACTTCTCGTTCTTCTTGTATTATCTCAAGTTATTACTTAATGTCTTTGATTTCGGGTGTAAGGGAAATGGTGCACAAACTCATTTCGTGGATAATGCTAGAATATAATAGTTAAGTGGGCTAGCCACCCCTTAATTAAATATGGGTACAACATTATACTATAGGTTAAATATGTAATAATAAAAAATATAAATATTATTTATTATTAAATATTCAAACCTAGGGATATAATTTAGGTTAAATATTTAATAATAAGAAAGAGTTATATTTCTATTATTAAATATTTTAAACCTTAGTATATGTGTCAACCATTTTAGGTTGAAAAGGTGGGTCAGGAGACATACCCGATCACCTCATATAAAAAGGATTTCGGGGTCCCCATTTGATATACTGAAAAATATATATCAAAAGTGTTTATACCCTTGTGATTAGGGTTTCTAAAGGAGGAGGTAATTTACTGAATACAAAATGGTTCTCTACAATAAAGGTTATTTTTCATGGTGGTTTTTTACCTTCAGTTTTTCCACTATAAATCTTGTGTTATTTGTTATTTACTTTCTGTAAGTTTTTATTTATTTTTATGCGATATAGTTTGATGTTTATTGATTTAATATTGCATAGTTTATTAATGTTTTATAATTTAATTAATTAAATATGTAGTAAATAGAATCCTCAAATTCTAACATGGTAACAGAGCAAGGTAAACTAAATAGATTAGATCAAATGTTGTATTTAATTTATTTAATTTTGTACGGGTTTTTTCAACCAATCCGAAAGGGTATTTAATAATCATCGAGCCCCTTCTCTCCAATTTTTTGCAATCTAAAATTTTGAATGTTTTGTAAGGAATTAATGTGAGTGTGCTTAGGTGAAAGGGGTTTACATGCGTGTGAAAAATCACATACAGGTAAGGGTAAATTAATATATGAAATATTTATATTTCCCTATAGTTTTAAATGTGTGCAGGGTAAATGTTTTCAAAGTTAAAATTTAAGAGTAAATGAAGGGGGGAGACAAGATTCATGAAAATAGGGATTTCAAATTATTTCATTGGCTGGGTGAAATTACCCCCTCTGTAAATCTCCATGTTAATTTGTACTCTTATGTGATTCGAAATATCCTTGCACCTGGTAAAAATTCTCTTTCTATTTTTACCTTTTTTTTTCAAAATAATATGCCCGTGTCCTTTGGAACCTCCTCCAATAGAGCTTGATTTAAAAAAAATAAGTTTATAGTTTTTATAAATATATTCTTTAAATAAAAATTTACTATAGAATAAAGATCATTATAGTTTATATCATATAAACTATTCTCAAAAAAGTATATAGTTGTTTATATTTTGTAATTTATAAATAGAATTTGTCTGAAATTGTACAGAAGAAGAAATTCTGAAAAATTCATATTTTGGAAATACAAAGGAAATTTTCAATATGTTAAATTTGATGGTCATATGACCGTCATGACAGACCAAAAATAAGGCAGAATGACGGTCATTTAGATGTCAAATTTAAGCTGGCCAGATCTTTATCTTCATTAACACTTTTCATAAACTTGAATTTGTTGTGGATTCTTAGGGGTTTCATCTTCACTTATATATGGTCGGAAAATTTTTATGATAGGCTTGGGGTATAATGTCAGAGCCCTTTATAATGCGGGTTATTATTTGATTATGGAAAGTTAATTAGTATGTATTTTAATGACATAATTAGTTATGGTCAAATAGTTTCTTTAGATCCTTAAGCTCGACATGAATAAAGCCTTTGACAAAGTTTCTTGGGTCTTCCTTGACAGGATTCTATCTAAATTTGGGTTCACAGAAAAGTTTAGAAAAATTGTTAAATCATGTATATCTACAGCCAGGTTCTCTGTGGTTGTTAATGGAGAGCCTGTGGGATTCTTCACCAGCAGCAGAGGTCTAAGGCAGGGAGACCCCATCTCCCCCCTTCTCTTCATCCTTCTGGCTGACAGCCTTAGTAGAACAATTAGCAGAGCGGTGGAAGACGGCCTTTTAAATGGTTCTAAACCCACTTCTCTCAGCCAAGCTGTCTCTCATCAACAGTTTGCAGACGACACTATCCTTCTTCTTCTGGCCTCAGTGGTTGAAGCTAAAGCTATCAAGGCTCTTCTGCAGCTTTATGAATCTACTTCCGGGCAAGAGATCAATTACGACAAAAGCATCCTTTTTTTCTTTAACACCCCTGGGGAAAGACAACTCAAGATTGCTAAAATTCTGGGCTGTAAAATTGGTACTCTTCCAGCAACGTACTTAGGCCTCCCTCTTGGCACGAAGAAAGTCTCTCACACGGTGTGGATGATTTATTGACGAGATTTCAGAAAAAAATGGCCGGTTGGAAAGGGACCACTCTCTCTAGTGCTGGTAAGTGCCTTCTCATTAAAAGCACACTCCAAAGTTTGCCCATATATATCATGTCACTATTCAAAATTCCTTCCTCCTTCAGAGAGAAAATTAAAAGGATTCAGAAAAAAATTTTATGGCAAGGCATGGAAGAAAAGTTCAGATTTCACCTTGTGGCCTGGGATAAAGTCTGCACCCCTAAATCTAGGGGAGGGCTGGGAATAAAAAATATTGAGAAAATGAATGAGGCACTCATTGCTAAGATGGGCTGGAGATTGCTTTCTGAGAAACAACCCTGGATTGATGTCATTAAAACAAAATACTTGAATCAGCAAGCTGTTTACTCCTATCTGCATGATGAGCAACTCCCCAATGGTTCCATTTTTTGGAATAATCTGGTTAAGAGTAGAAACTTCATTAAGAAGGGAAGCAAATGGAAAATTGGGGATGGCAGCGACATTAACTTCTGGGAGGATAACTGGTCTAATGATAATCTCTTGGAGAGATTTGGGACTGCTAAGGACAGTCTTATAAGAAAATATGGAACTAAAGTCAAGGACTACATTGATGGAAATGGCACCAACAAGAATTGGAAAAGACTTACTATGGAGAGTATTGAACTGAAACAGACTATTTCCTCCCTCCAAGACCTTTTGGATCTCTTCCCTTTGTGTCAGCTGGATTCCAAGGATGAGCTGATCTGGAGCAATTCACACGAGGGTAAATACTCAGTCAAATCTGGTTATACCAGTCTTTTCCACAGTAACCAATCAGACTTTAACAACTTGATCTGGATGCCTGAGTTAACCCCCAAAATAAATTTTTTTCTTTGGCTGGCCATCAGAGGCAAAATTCTCACCACTGACAATTTGATGAAAAGAGGATTTATCATTCCCAATTGGTGCCACCTTTGTAGGAATAACTATGAAGACATTAGACATCTGTTCATACACTGTGATTATGCCTTTAGAGTTTGGAACTTTGTCCTTTCCAAATTTGAAGCTCTCTGGGTGATGCCGGAGGATCTTACTCAGCTGTGGAACCAATGGAACCCACCATTCAGACATTGTGCTATCAGAAGAATCTGGAAATTAGCCATCCCGCATTTAATTTGGAGGATCTGGAAGGATAGAAATAATATAGTTTTTAGAAATAAGAAGCAGAATTTTAAACTCACTACTGGCAAGATCTCCCAAGGCATCAAAGAGGACATGGCCAGATTTAAACCTCCTAAGAACAATTGTTACCCTGAAAATGAAAAGCACATTTTATCAAATTGGCAGATCGGATATTGGAGCAACCCCGGGAATAGTGTGGATAGATCTTTGGTCAAATGGCATCCCCCTGAATCCAATTGGTTCAAGCTGAACTTTGATGGTGCCTCTAAGGGGAACCCTGGAACAGCAGCTGGAGGAGGAGCAATACGGGACCATAAAGGTAATTTGATTGTTGCATATGCTGGAAAAATGGGAATCCAAACCAATCATTTTGCAGAAGCTTTATCTGTTCTCTGGGGTTTGAGAGTTGCTCGGGCCCAAAATATCCAGAACCTCATTGTTGAAGGGGACTCCCTTAATATTATTAATCTGCTTAATCAGTCCTCTTCTCCTAGCTGGAATATCAAAGATTTTATCTCTGAGTCCATAAGCATCAGTCATACCTTCAACAGCATCAGAATCATACATACTTACAGGGAAGGTAACAAGCTGGCCGATGCAATGGCCAATTATGGCATTAATATAAATTTCACTATCTGGGATAATGATAGTATCCCTAATCAGCTTCACAACAGCATACATGCGGACCTTCAAACGCAAACAATCTCTAAAGATATGCTTTAATCTTTGGAGGAAATCCATAAATTCTTCCACAGGTGCTGTTTTAGTTTATTTGGCGTGGCATATGATATCTACTCCAAATGATAGCAAGATTTTGTTTAGGAACTTCAAGTGGAGTTGTCTAATTTAAAAACAGCGCACGCGGGAAGTACAATAGCTGTCGATATTCGGTTGCCAAGCTCCGCGAAAACCGAAGATAACTACAAGGTGAAAGCTGACAGGATAAGGGTTTTCACGCGCGACTTCACGCAGACTCAGATCGGCAATCCTACAGCCGTTCGTGGGAGGACCAACGGCTACAGTTCCCATTTTTATGCGACCCGCAACGGTGAGAAACGAACCACTCTCAACGCCCAAAGGTATTTTGAAAATTGTTGTAACCAGCACATCCTTGTGAAGATGGGAGGGCCTCCCTGCCAGATTGAGCCGTGTGCAGACCCTGACTGGAAAGATAACACTGAGCTCTGGAACATTCTTAGTATTGGCGGATTCACCAACTTTGTGGAGAGAGTGCAAGGGCATGATCAAAGCATCTCTGTTCGCTTTGCCAAGGAATGGAATGAGAGGATGGTCGACTATGGAGGGCAGAAGATTCTTATTAATGACGAACTCATAGCCGAAGCGACTGGCCTCAGCTTGGAAGGATACCGCTTCTTCAACAAGAGGGTTATCAAAGAGGCTGAAGAGAGAAGATTTGTGGAGGAGGAGGAGAAGCTTATATTCAACACCGCGGGTCTGCTTGTTAATTCAATTCCTTCTCCGTATGATGAAGTCACCCGCATGATGATTCGCTACATATCCTTGGAAGGCAGGTTTGTTACTGTCCTTGCCAAGCACCTTGTCTTTTTGAATCACTTTCGTAGGAGTAGGTTGGTTTGCTTCCCCCACTATCTGTTTAAACTCTCTTGAGCGCTCCATTTTGGAGTTCCAGAAGCATACCCGGGCGGTTCCCCTTCACCAAGGGCTTATTCTGCTTATTCACAAGCACTGATTAAATTCCCCGGTCTCCCTTCCTCTCCCGGCCTGGCTTTGTTGGGCTCCGTTGCTGCCAGTCCTGTCTCCCCTGCTGTCCCTTGCTGCTGCCCCCGCCTCCGGTGCTGATGCCCCCATGCAGGCTGCTCATGCTTCTCCTTCTTTTCCTCCTGCTGCTACCCCTGCCACCCACACTGTCTCTACTTCTAAACGTGTCACCAGGGCTTCTAGGAGACTCAACCTTGAGTCTACTGCTGAGGGGGATGAACCTTTGGATGACATTGCTCGTGATCTGCTGAACATTAGTAGTGCCAGTCCCCAGGCGGCACCAACGGATAACCCTTCTAGAAGATTGGAGGCCTTAGAGGCTGAGCTTAAATTGCTGAAGGATGAGGTAAAAAATCTTGCTAAGTAAAAAGGCAAAAAAAAGCATTGAGGGAGAAGGGAGCATTGGCAATAGCCAGCTTGATGAAATATACAAAAAACTGACCTCCCTAGACTCCCGCCTTGGGAAAACGAAGACTAGGCATGAGTATAATATTGCAGCATTCAGGGCCATAGAGGAATTCATCGAAGGTCATGCAAGAAGTGTTTCGCATCTCAGCGGTGTCCCGATGACTCTTTGGGGCAATGAGAAAGAGAGTAAAAGAACCAGAGAGGAGCTCGATAAGACGGATGCTGCTCATATGACCACGCTGGGTATGTACCATGCTTGGAAAAAAGTAAAGATGAGTATTGATCAAGCGGCCAAGAAGTAGTCCAGTTTTACTACTGCTTCTTGGCTGTAGGCTTGCTGTTTTGTTGCCGTTGTTTTGCTGTTAAGTCTCGTTTGTGTTGCTGTTTCTAGGCTTCGGTGTTCTTTGCTGTAACTTTTGTGCTTTGATACAGCTTCTCTGCTCCTCTCTCTTATTCAGGCTTTTAGGCCTCCTTTTGTACACAAGGGTATAGTCCCTTTCAAAAAACTATTTACCAATATTAAAAAAATAGTTTCTTTAGATCTATAAATTTAAATCTGGTTCTATTAATATTGTTATGATCAGATTAATTATTTCTTTATAATACTTGATTTTTTAATGAAATAATACAAGTTTTTTAATCATAAAATATGGGTATTGTCGTTTTTTTCAAGTAATATGTTTCTAACTCAGTGGCACATTATATAATATGGGGTATGCTTTTCAAGTTCAGGAAATTTGAAAGACCATGGTGTCCAGTTACTTTTTCCTCGATAAATCTTAGATCTTAAATGGATCCAATTACAATATTTGGAAGATCGAGGTCAAATCAGAACTTATGGCGAGGAAAACTCTAGACGATTGTTTTAGGAATTGAGCTTGCGCTCACCGGTCGTCAAGCGACTACGAAAAATATGAATGCATTTTCATAGTGTACGCAGGAGACCCTTTCCATGATTCTGTGCAATGTGAATGATGAATATCTTCTACACATTGGTAATATCGAACATCTTACAGAGGTATGGATATAATTATAATCCATGCTCGAAGGTACTCGATTATCTTAGATTATTAAACTTTTTTTAGAATTGCTTATGAATCCTATGAAAGGGGATGAAAAGGTAGTTAATTTCTTAGCCAAGATTAAAAATATCAAAGCACAATCAGATGGATGAAATTGTGACTAAATTGGTGAAAAATTAATCTACTTTATTATTCAGTTGAATATACACGAAAGATTTAGGAATTTTATTTCTATCTTAAACTCTAAATATCATAATAATGATGAATTATTAGACTTAACTACTTTGAGTTCTCTTCTGATACATGAAGAGCAAGTGATGATGAACTTTGTCTCTAAGGAAAATGTCTCTCAGGAACTTCTTGCTTAGAATTCAAAGTTCAAGCCTCACAAGCCCTTCTCTAATCAGAAGTTTAGATTTAAATCTTCATTTGCTGACAAGAAAAGTGTTACTTCTGAACATTTGCGTGTAGGCTTTAATGGTAAATTTCACAAATATGGCAAATTTGGGTATAAAAAGGAAGAGTGTAAATATAAGAAACCTATCCATAAAAATAAAAAACAGACTGTCTCATCTAAATATAATTTAAGGAAAAATGATAGTTCTAATGATGCTCCTAAAACTATTGCATTATATGTTGCTTTATACTATTCTTCTAATTCTAAATGGATTCTAGATTCGGGTGCTTCAAATCATATGACTGGTATTTCTACTTCTTTATTTGATGTTATGAAAATCAATGAATATGTGTATCTTGGTGATATCTCATATTTAGAAGCAATAGAAAAAGGAAAAGTAAAAATTGCAAGTGGTATTTTGAATAATGTTTTATTTGTTCCTAAGCTTAAAAAGAATCTTTTGTCATGTTCACAACTAACTCATGATGGTTTTTCTATTCAAATTTTGAAGGATACTTGGTACATCAAAGATAGTAATGGTGATATAATTGCTGCAAGAATTCAAAGAAATGGTCTGTATATTTTTTATGAACTTTTTTCTGCATCTTTTTTTGTATCTCAAAGTTTGAATAATTTAAAACTATGGCATGAAAGGTTAGCACATGCCAGTTACCGAAGCTTATATGAAATGTCTAGATATAATCTAGTTAAAGGTTTTCCTGTTTTGTCTTCATCTCACGATGCTTGTGAAGGGTGTTTACGCTCGAAACAAAGTGCTAAATCTTTTCACTTACATCCTAGAGAAGAGTTCCTCTTCACCACTAGAACTCATTCATAGTGATGTTAGAGGACCTCTTGAAGTAGTTTCGTTGAATGGTTCTTTATATGTTGTGACAATTATTGATGATTTCACCAGGATGATTTGGACATATTTTCTTAAAAATAAATCTGATGTATTTGGAAAATTTAAGGAATTTAAAGCTTCTGTTGAAAATTCATTAAATTATAAAATTAAGAGGCTTAGAATAGATAATAAGGGTGAATATGTTAGAAAATCATTTGAAAATTTCTGTATTGATTTTGGTATTAAGAGAGAATTAACTTCTCCCCATTCTCCCCAGTAATTGTGTTGCAAAACAGAAAAATATGACTATTCTAGATATGGTTCCAGTCTTCCCAAATTTCTGTGTGTAGAACAATGAACACATCAGTCTACATTCTAAATAGAGTCCCTAACAAAGCTATTCACCTTTTTACCCCCTTAGAGAAATGGTCAAATCAAAAACTTGATGTATCACATTTAAAAGTCTTTAGTAGTCATGCCTCCTCGTATATCCCTAAAAAGAAAAGAAAGAAACTTGATATGACTTCTTTTTCTTGTATTTTTATTTGATATGGTATTAACACTACAATTTTAAGGATTTACGACCATGTAAAAAGGAAGTAACTTAAAATCACAATGTTATTATTTTATATAAATGTTTTTGTTCATCTTCAAATAGTAATGTTATTCTTAATCCTGTCAATATTCCTAATGATGGTTCTGGTTCTGATAATGAAAATATGATAAAATATCATGATGATGTTTCTTGTGTTAATGTTATGGATGTTTCTTAATCTCTTGTCTCCCTAGCTAAGAAACCAAAATGGGTTCAAACTGTGTTAGAAAGTTCTAATCCTATTGACCTTAGGAAAATGACCAGAAGCCATCATACGCACCATGCATTAATGACCTTGTATGAACCCGAGCCGCGGAGTTTTGAACAAGCTTCTTAGGATGAGAATTGGGTCAATGCAATGTTGGATGAATATAATGCCTTGATTCAAAATCAAACCTGGGAGTTGGTTCCACCTCAAGAGAAAAGAAGCATTATAGGGTCTAGGTGGTCATAAAAATTAAAATACAATGTTGAAGGTGTAAGCTAAGAAAAATACACTACTAACAAGGAAGTAAAATACCAATAATCATACCTCCTCCTTCGCGTTCCATAGCAAACCTCAGAATGGGCTAGGAAACTTGGATTGAGCCCTGATTGTGTGATATGTAGGTGATTTTCTTCAAGACGGAGCAAGACCTTCCTGCAACAACGATCCTCTTACTTTGCACCAGATGGGAAAAAGGATTATGAGGCTATTTTGGGCATTAGGATGAGGCAAAAGGATGTTCTTTGCTCAAAGGATGCAAGAACTTAGATATGGCATTCAAGCTTATTCTCCGTGTGTTTAGAGGGGAGGGGTAAGGTTGTATTTATAGCCTGAGGGAGTGATTAACTTAGAGTAATTTAAGTAATCATGGTTTGAAAATGTGGGCAAGATTAAGTGAGTTGTTTGAAAATGTGGCAATATTAGGTGAGTGGTTTGAAAATGTGGGCAATGTTAGATGAGTGGGGGCCACAAAGAATGGGTGAGGATTTGAATTATATTTTTAATTCATAAGTGGAGGATTTTAGGTGAGTGGGGACCACGAAGGGTGGGTGAGGATTTGAATTTGAATTTTTAATTCAATAGTAGAAAAACATGGAGAATAATGACATGTGGTGAGGATTGGGTTATTTTTTGGATTTTGAAATGGATAATTAATCAAATTATATTTGATTAATTCAAAGTGTATTTTTGTGGGAAATGAGGAAGGGGAATTAATTGATTTAGGATAGATGTGAAATTGGGGTGTCTACATTTGCCCCTCTTTGGAAGGGTACTATGAAAGTAGTGTCCTTTCAAAGAAAGTAGACGGTATGGGGGAAGAATTCAATCTACTTTTTTTAAGCAAAAGGTAGAGCAAATGTTTGTTGGGGAGAATAGAAAGTGGTGAGTGACGGATGTCATAGTATCCTCCAAGACAAAAATGTCATGAGAAGATGTGATTATGGATAGATGTGGTGATGCCCCCTCGAGAGGACTGACGAGAATGGAATATACGACAGAACTCTCGAAAAGAAAGGAAATGAATTCTGTGGAGAAGAGGACGATAATGGAGTGGAAGAGACTGGAATGACCGCATGACACAAATGGAGAAATGATTCAATCGGCCTTGAATGCTAGGTGTGAGGGTGTGTGGGAAAGAGAAAAGGGAATGGATAGGATTGGGGGTTGATTATGAGAAGAGTAAGGGAGATAGGGGAGGGGAAAAAAAGAATGAAAGTAGGTAGAAATAAGAGAGAGGGATGATAGGGGAAGAAGGGAATGATGAAAGACAAACAAGGTAAAAATAGGAAAATGACATAGTAGAGGGTGAAGGGATAAAATAGAGAGATGTGCAAAATGAAGGAAGCAACAGAGATAGTAAAGAGGGATGCGTGAAAGTGAAAGAAATGATAGAGCTAAGAAAAGCAGGAAATGGGAAAGGATAAATAAGAAGGAGAAAACGAGGTGGGAGTAGGGGGTGAAATGTATGAAAATGGAAAGAGGACGAAAGAAGAAGTAGAATGGAGAAAAAAAAGAAACTATGAGGGGCGAGGAAAGTGTGAAAAAGAGGAGAGAAAAGAAGAGAAACAGATACAGAATGAATGAAAAGGTAGGGGTGGTAGAGAAAAGGAGAAGTGGTCAGAAGAAATGTGAAAATTAGGGGAGAGGAAAGGAAGATAGAACGAATACAAGGAGAAGATTGAAGGAATCGTGTCATTGCGAGGAAGACCAAGGCAAAGAATATGGAACAGACCCTATGGAGATGCATGTGGAGGGTGGTATGATAAAAAAGATAGGACAACGCTGAACAGCCAGGTTAGCAATGGGGAAGTAAGGAGGAAACGTGATGGAAAAAGGGGAAGAAGACGATACATGGGAAGGGAAATAAGGCGAGGGGTGGGAGAGAGAAGAGGATAACAAAGAAAATGATGTAGAAGGAAGGGAATACAGAAAGGGGGTAATAAGTGGAAAGGGAACGGTATAAGGAATGTTCAAAGAAGAAAGAGGAGAGGAATGACATCGATTGGAAAAGATATGGAGATGCATGAAATGAGGATACTAGGATGACGAGAAAATAGGAAAAGGATGTATGATGAAGATAGTAAAGATATTGAAGAGGGCGAAGAGAAGATGGAGAGATGGGTAAGAAGCGACAAGAAAGGGTGGGAGTGAGGGAAAAGAATAGGAGAGAAAAGAGAATGGGGGATAGAAGAGGCAATGCCAATGAGGGGACATTAGGGAAATCCCTTTTACAATGAGTGGTGGGGAAGGGTGAGAGAAAAAATGAAGAAAAGGAGAAAGCTAATGAGGATTGGAAAGGGTAACGCCAACAAAGGGACGTTAGGGAAAACCCTTTTACAATGAGTGGTGGGCTTAGAGGAGGGAAGGAATGAAGGGAAACTCTAGAAGGTCCAAGGGAGTGAATGAGGTCATGCGGAATGAGG
Source organism: Taxus chinensis (assembly GCA_019776745.2). Classification (NCBI taxonomy): domain Eukaryota; kingdom Viridiplantae; phylum Streptophyta; class Pinopsida; order Cupressales; family Taxaceae; genus Taxus; species Taxus chinensis. Next base: position 694,208,868 of record CM034146.1, read on the forward strand.
ATTGATGATTTTTAGGGAAAACCCATTTACAATTATTAGCTTGGGAATAGAAGATGATGATGAAATAATGATAGAGGAATGTTAACAATAATGGTGAATGTGTGTGTGGGTAGAAATGTGGGGGGAATTTGAGAAGATGAAGTGGAAAGAGTAAAGAAAATGGGAGGGATGAGTTGGGACTAGGTGAAAGCGAGGAGAGGATGCGGGTGATGAGGATGAACGAGGTGAGGATGAAGAACCAAGACATGAAAATAATGGGAAGAAACAGTATGAAGGATGATGGATCAAGAAGGGGAAAATGGGGGAAAAGAATGTGATTGCAGGTGGAAGAGATTATATGTATGGTGTAAGAGGATATGTGGAGAAAGGATAATAGTAGGAGGAAAAAGTGGGTAGTAGGAGATACCAAGTGGAAGAAGTGATCAACAAAGTGAATGAAGAATGAGGCGGGGGGAGAAGTTCACGATGACAAGTTAAGTGTAGGGAGGACCCTGACATAAGATTGTCATGTGACGAAAGTGGTTAAGTAAGATTGCCATGTGAGCAAAACTGGAGATGAAAAATGGTCAAGCGAGAAGTGGTGTTTGTGAGAATTGAAAAGGAGGTGAAAGGATGTGATAATGGGGAATGCCAAGAAAAAATGAAGGGTGAAGGGTGCATAGTGATGGGGAAAGGTAAGGAGACAGATCATCCTTAAGAGGGACTCTTAAGCGAGATCGCCATGTCGGGTGAGTGGTTAAGTAAGATTGCCAAGCAGAGGAGAGTGATAGTGGTGGTAAAAAGATGTGATGATGGGGAATGAAGAGGAAAGATGGATGGTGATATTGTAGAGTGATGGGCGAGTGTAAGATGACATGTAATGCTTAAGAGAATCTCTTAAGTAAGATCGTGATGCTGCTGGAGAGGTTTTGTATGATCACCCAACCGACAGGGATGATATGTAAAGAGAAGGACAAGATGATATTGGGGATAGGGGTGGAATGGTAGGGTGAAGAAGATGATCGCGATGAGAGGTGGGAGAAATAAGATGGGAGAAATATGATGGGATGGGGAAGGCCATAGGGCAGATAAATCTTAAGTGGAAGTCTTAAGTAAGATTGCCATGCGGCTGGAATGGTTAAGTAAGATCACCAAGTTGAGGAAGAAGAAGGATGATGTTAGAGTTGGTGGGAATAGGGTATGACAAAATGGACTGAAGGGGAACCCTCAAGTGAATTTTCCATACTACGAGAGCATGTAAGTAGGATGACCAGGCATAAGGTGAATTTGGGGAAGGATGAGAAAAGAGTGAGTGAGGTATGCCTGAGTGGTATATGATATGAGATGAGGTGATAATAAGAAAAAAAGGAAACGAAGGAGTGTAACATGAATGGATGAAGGAATATATGTAGTGGAGGGTGGAGAGTGTGAGGAAAATCCTTAATTGGGATGCCCGTGTGGTGAGAGTAATGATGCGAGAATGGGAAGCAGAAGGAATGGGAAGATGTGTTTGGTGGTGATTGTTGTTTGATGAGAGGGGAGGTGGTGAAGAAGCTTCTACAGCGGGAAGATCTTAGGGAGAGAGTAAACCTCCACCGAGGATCCCATATAGAAGGGGTTATTAAGTAAGATTGTCAAGCGGGAAGCAGAAGGGGGAAAGGAAAGAATACAAATGGGTGAGAGGGGATAGGAATGGTGAGAAGGGTAATATGGGTATAAGCGGCGGAGGAGTAAAAATGAGGAGTGAGGATGAAAGGATCAAATACATGGTGATCATGGTGGGAGAGAAGGAGCTGCTGGATAGTGAATGCTACTTGAGAAAGATCATCAAGTAGGATTCGCAAACTGCAACGGTGATCAAGAAGGATTCCCAAACTGGAGCATGCATTAGTATGGTTGAATGGATGGGGTGCAAAGTAAGATGTTGATCATGCAGGAAGATACTCACGTGATGAAAAGCATCTTAATTTTAATATAACACATAACAGGATGCATCGTGATATAAAAGATCAGGATGACTAGACTGTAATATGTGTGATAGCATAGACAGGGGCCATAAAAAAGGTTTGATGCCCCAGTATGATATGCAAATGGAAGAGAGCACAAACAGAGGCTATCAAGAAAGTATGATGCCCCAGTACGACATGCAATCAGATAACATAAGAATATTAGAGAGAACACCAGGATACATAAAATCAAGATGCCCCCTGTAATATATCAAGATACAAGAAAACAATTAATAATTTATAACTAATAATGCAACACAAGAACCAATAAACATGTCCCTAACGTGTTCCACAGTGAGGATTGATTGGATGTGCCCATAAGTAGGGGTACGAGGACATAGTGAAGCAGTGGGTCATTGTCCTCAAACAAGGAAACAATGAAAGCTGGGCCCCAAGCGAGGATTCACGCGAGGAGAAGTGGTTTGAATTTGGTAGTCATAAGGTGATTGGATCATTCGTTGGGAATAATAGTTCAAAAGTTAAATTGTGTTGGTTATTTTAGAGTTTTTACGATTTTGTGGAGTTTATAATATTTTTATTTTTGTTTATTATATATAGATTTTCTAATTTTTTTGGATTTTTGACGATTTTTTAAATGTTTTTGACTTTTTGACAATTTTCAAATGTTTTTGGATTTTTGACGATTCTTGTTAATGGTTTTGAAATTTTGACAAGTGTTTCTAATGTTTGACAAGTTCTAATTTTTTGTTGGATTTTAGACGGTTGTTTCTAATGTTTTTGGGTTTTTAACAATTTTCAAATGTTTATGGCTTTTTAGATTTTTACACTATTTTTAGATTTTTGATGATTTTCAAATGTTTTTGGATTTTTACATTGTTTTTGGATTTTTGACGATTTTCAAATGTTTTTAGATTTTTAGATTTTTACACTATTTTTGGATTTTTGACGATTTTCAAATGTTTTTGGATTTTTAGATTTTTACACTATGAGTAGCAATTTATGGACCAGAGTGTAGACTTATTTTTGAGAGGCGATAAATATGGATATTATCCGTATGTACCGTGTTTCGTGTTGTAACTTATGCTCAGAATAACACAAATTCTCTTTCCATTGGCAGGATATGGTGGTGATGATATGATGAAAAGAATTTCAGCTCCATTCTTGACTCCACACAACTAGTAAGATATGTGGGCTCATCACCGAGAATCAAGAATGACGCAAGAGGTAGATAATGAATATAGAGACAAATGCTAACAACAATCCCTTTGGGAAATTGTGACTCCATTATTCATAATGGTACTGAACCAGTTTCAAAATTGGCTTTCACTTTATGAGTCATGTACTAGACTTAGACAGTTATGTGGCCTGTTGATTGGTAAGTTATGAGGTTTAAGAGATAGTTCTCTCTTCACTTAGGCATCTAAATTACGTGTTTAGGGATTCTATAATTTGTAAGCACTGTAAGATTTTGTATTTTTGAAATGACTCCCTATGCCTTGCCCCATGCTACTAGTGAGAAGCAAGGGCTCATCACCGAAGGCAAAATATAGGCGAGTGAATTCCCTTTTTATCTTTTTTTTTGTTTTGTTTTTTTTTTAATATTTTGCAATGTTTTTATGCTTGTATGAGAATGACCCTCTACGCTTTGCCTCATGCCACTTGTAAGAGGGAAGGGTTTATCACCGAAGACAAGACGTAGACGAGTAAGGGCACCTTCTTCCATTCCCAGTCTCACACTACGAGTAAAAAGTGTGAGCTCAACACCAAAGACTATGAAGGACGAAAGATGTGACAATGAATTATTCATAAGTTATTGAATTGATGGATTTTTTTACAATAATGTTTTGTATTTGGGAAGAAACGTCTGCCCCCAATCTCAACCCCACACGACTAGTAGGACGTGAGGGTTCAACACCGAAGACATAGATGGACGACCAAACGAACTGGGTAACGAAGTTTAGAGCTTTGTTATGAAAGAGAGAATGTATTTGAAGGGAATATATTACCATCAATAAGCTTCTAGGTATGACCATAAAGGAAAGCGACTGAAAATGGAAGAAGTATGACGCTCACAAACTTAATATGATTTATACTAGCACTTATCTCATGATGATAAAAATGAAGATGTGATTTTGATAAAGAAAATACATGCCAATGGAAATAAATAAATTTAAATTATTCGGAAATAAGCAAGACAAAAGGAACAATGTACACGTTGTATCCTGGAATAGTGAACATCTCAAGGATAAAATTTCTTTAAATGAACTGCATTCATTGGTTCATCAAGATCTTGACCATCTTCAGTGGCCAATTTATAGGCTCCAAAGCCAAATTTATCTATGATTACATAGGGTCCTAACCAATTAGGCTCAATTTTTCCTTGTTTTTCTCGTTCTTTAGTGGTATTCTTTTGATTTTCTTTTAAAATGAGGTCACCAATTTCGAATTCTCTTGGTCTTACCTTTTTATGATAAACTGCGTTGCAGTCGGTTTTGATAGACTTGAAGATGATTAAGAGCATCAAGTCATTTTTCATCGAGAAGCTCAAGCTCTTGAAGCCATGACTGTTGGTATTCATCCTCATTAATTACATCTTTAAGGGAGATCCTCAAGGATGGGAGTTCTATCTCAATAGGTAAAATGGCTTCACAACCATAAACAAGGGAAAATGGGGTGGCTCCAGTAGGTGTGCAGTAAGATGTACAGTAAGCCCAAAGAGCAGGGTAAATTTGAGTATGCCACTTACGTCCATAGGTGTTTGAAAATCTTTTCCATGATGGATTTTAAGGTCTTATTGGTTGCTTCCGCTTGACTGTTGCCTTGAGGGTAGTATGGAGTGGACCATTTAAGTTTGATGTGAAAACGTTTGGCTAGGTCTTTTACATCCTGATTTTTAAATGATTTGTCATTATCTGCAACCAGAGCAGATGGAATACTAAATCGACATATGAGATTATTGAAAATAAATTTCGATATTTGGCTACCGGTAACATAAGTGAGAGGCATAGCCTCTACCCATTTAGTGAAGTAATCGGTAGCGGTAATGATGAACTTATGTCCATCGGAAGATGTTGGTTTGATTTTACCAATGAGGTCAAGTCCCTATTGAGAGAAGGGTCATGGTGTGGTTATCGATTGTAATGCCTGGGAAGGTGCGTGGATAATATTTCCATGCTTTTGACATGCTTGACAACATTTGACAAAATGACATGCGTCACTTTCCATGGAGGGCCAATAATATCTAACTCGCAGGATTTTCTTGGCTAAGGCAATACCATTCATGTGTGCTCCACAAATACCAGAATGGACTTCAGCTAAGACACTCGAGGATTCTTCCTGATTAAGACATCGGAGCAGGGTGCCATCCTATCCTCATTTATAAAGAGTTTTTGCTAAAATGGTGTAACGAGAAGCACATTGTGCTAAAGCATGTTTATGCATTGGTTTCATGTCGACAGGAAACGTTTTATCATGAATGAAGGTATAAAGATCATGGTATCAAGGGTTATTCGGACCCACGAGCTCACATACCATAGTGTTTTCAGGAAGATCATAAGCAGGCATTAAGAGATGTTCAATGAGAAAATGTGCCTGGGGTTGACTAGATGTGATTTCTAATAAGGATCCAATGGTTGCCATAGCGTCGGAAGATTTATTACGAATTATGGGAATTTGATCAAAGCTAATTAATCGAAAATAGCTTCGAAGACTATCCACCATGCGTTTATATGGGATAAGTTTTTCATCCTTGACCTAGTATTCATTGGTAACTTGCTTGATGATAAGTAAAGAATCACCAAATACAGCTAATTCTGTAAGATTCCAAGATATAGCCAGTTTTAATCCTGCGATGAGAGCTTCATATTCTACGATATTATTGGTACATGGGTATGCTAAGTGAAATGATTTGAGAATAACATGTCTGCTAGGTGTGATAAGCAAAATACCAACCGGGCTGAGCCATGGAGATTACAAGATCCATAAAAAAATAGAGTACAAGCTGGTGCGATGTCTATATGTAGAATATCTTCATTAGGAAAAGAGAACTGAAGTGGTTCTGTGCCAGGAAGGGGTGCCTCAGCAAGTTGGTCTGCAAGGGCTTGTCCTTTAATTGCTTTCTGTGGAACAAATTCGACATCGAATTCACTAAGTAATACGACCCAACTAGACATTCTTCTCGTGAGAATGGGTCTGGATAACAAATACTTGAGAGGATCAATTTTGGCAATCAACTTAGTTGTGTGATTGAGCAAGTAATGACGTAACTTATGGAATGCAAAGGTGACTGCTAAGCATACTTTTTTGATTTGGGAATAACGTACTTCGTGCTCAATAAGTGTTCGACTAAGGTAATATACAGCCTGTTCTTTTCCTTGATCTTTATGTTGTGCTAGTAAAGCTCCTGATGTATAAAGTAACATAGGTTTATCGGCAACTGGTGACATAAGAATAGGTGGACTAGAGAGGTATTCTTTTAACTTAGCAAAAGAGTCTTGGCAATCGTGGTTCCAGTGAAAGTGTGCATCTTTCTTGAGTAACTGATTAAAGTGATGGCACTTGTCATCCAACTGTGATATGAAATGCCGAATAGATTGTATCTTTCCCTGAAGACTACGTAATTGTTTTAGGTTTTGAGGAGGAGGCATTTCCATAATGGCTTTGACTTTGGCAGGATCCACTTCTATGCCTCTTCGTGAGACAATAAACCCTAATAATTTACCAGAGGTTACTCCAAACACACATTTCTTTGAGTTAAGACGAACCTTATACTCGCATCATCTATCAAAAATTCATCTCAACACACTTGGATCCCCTATTCGTGTTTTAGAATTTGCTAATATATCATCAACATAGTCTTCCATGATATCATGTAACATGTCATGGAAGATGACAGTCATTGCTCGTTGATAGGTGGCACCAGCATTTTCAAGCTGAAAGGCATGACCTTATAACAGAAGGTGCCCCATGGTGTAGTAAATTCCATTTTATGTTGATCTCCTTCAGCAATACATATTTGATTGTAACCAGAGAATCCATCCATTAAGGAGAGCATTTCATGGCCTGCCATAGAATCAATAATCATGTCTATATTTGGCAAGGGAAAGTCATCTTTGCGACAAGCCTTGTTTATGTCACAGAAGTCTGTGCATATTTTGATGCCGGGAGTTTTCTTGGCGACGAGAACTATGTTAGATATCCATGCCGAATAATCAATAGGTTTGATAAATTCAGCTTCCAAGAGTTTCTAGAGTTCGGCTTTGACAAGCAATGTAACTTGGGGATGCATTTTGCGTAGTTTTTGCTTTATAGGTTTTACATCCGGATGTACCACAAGATGGTGTACTACAAGAGATGGGTCCAGGCATGGCATGTCCTTATATGTCCATGCAAATATATCTTCGAATTCAATAAGTAGTGTTGTGAATTCCATGCATTCTTGGTCAGACAGACTAATGCTAAGTTGTAAAAATTTTGGTTGTTCAATGGTGCCAATGTTTATGTCTTTTGTTTCTTCTACAAGTATTTTAGATGTATCCTTTTCGGAGAACGATGCTAATGGTTGATGTAGGTCATCAGTGTCAGGTGTTTGTTGGAACTTTTTGTTGACATGTTTGGTGGATAGGGTGGCAGTGAGGTTTTGACTATGGGAAATTCTCTGTTTGCGCTTTTGATCCAAATTTTCTGAGGGTGAAGAATCTGAATATTTTATCTCTTCGCCAAAATAGGCTGATTCATTTAGATTGATTTCAAATCATTTTCTATGGTCGGAAGTAGGGATTTGGTCTTGAGTTCCTAGGAATTCTTCGATGGCTTCATCATTTTGGAACATGTCCATGGCCGCATGATGTGGTTGGCCATGGTCTATGAGACTCGGATGTGTAGGCTCAAAATTGATGACATTAATAGACAAATGTTCAAAGGAAAGATGTGTTTCAGCGAGGTCCTTAAAAAAACTACATGGAGACCTGATGTCATTATCAGAACTGATGTCATCATTGTCACTTGAAATTATTATGGGAGCAACATCAAACACCTTGAAACCTAGACCATGTTTACCGTGATGTTGTGTGTAATTTATCGGGTCTAAACGACCTTGTTCATTTGGACCGAGTCCTTTACCCTACCATCACATGTTTTTCATTATTTGGTGAGCTTTGGTAAATTGAGGAGACTCATAACATGGAGCAAAGTCGTCATTATATAACCAAGATCCTGAAGAACTTGAAATATTTTCGTTGTCAAGATAACCAATATTTTCCAAACTGACTGACCCATTTGGTAAGTGGGATGGATTCTCAGATGTGGAGTGTTAGGTTTGTCATAGCTATGTGGGGATTTGGTGATATAAAAAGAGTCTGCCATCTTTTGAAATTGATATTCACCGCATCCCGTGTCAATGATTTTAAATGTGTGAGATGGGGGACCAATAGGTACCTCATGTGGTGGGGAAGTTAGTTTGGTAGTCTTAAAAGATGAAGAGAATGGGTTATAAGAAGAAGGGGTGGATTGAAGGATGAAGGTTGGTTATTCACAAGAGGAGGTATTTTAATAGAGGAGGTGTGGTTGGATGAAGAAGATTGGCTAGGTGAAGAAGAAGATGGTGTGGTGGAAGAATAATTGTTGCTGGAAGAAGAAGCTTGATTAGTGGAAGAAGATGATTGATTAGTGGGAGGAGGACTGGTGGAAGGTGGTTGACTAACGGATGATAATGGATTGGAAAATATGTTTTGGTTATGAGATGATGGTTTTGGATTATTGTTAAGGAGTGCGTTAGGATCACTGCGTGTTTCATTAGGGATTATATGAGGTGGAGCATATTTATCTGTTGATGGACAATAGTGATCATGTCGATACCATCCTTTGAGGAATCTACAATACTCAAAAGGTTGGGGATCTGCACGTAATGTAAATTCCTTGTCCAAATGAGGAAACTTAATGCATTGGTGGAATGTTGATGGGACGGCTTTCATGGCATGAATCCATGGTCGGCCGACAAGAATGTTATATGCAACTTCTACATCTACCACATGACAGACCGTGTCTAAGGTGATGGGTCCAACTTGGAGAGGCAACGTGATTGTGCCTTCAGACTTTTTTTCGCTATTATCATACCCACGAATGGTTATGATATTGTTTTGTAAATCATTTTCAGTGTAACTTAGACAACATAAAAGTTTCATGGAACAAATATTTAATGCTGATCCATTGTCGATTAAGACGCGCTTGATTTTACGATGAGTTACATAACCCTCGACGTATAAAGAATGATTATTAGCGATGTTGGGATTAAGTAGGTCAGTGGGACCAAAAGATAAAATAGGATTGGGGACTGTAAGATGTACAATTAAAGCCTAGAATTTTTGTGAATTGATGTCCTCAGGGACACGAGCATTATTTAATGTTTGCATAAGGATGCGTTGTAGTGCGGTAGAAGAATTAAGTAGTTCCATGATTGAAATTTGTGTGGGAGTCTTCTCTAATTGTTTGACAATATTAAATGATGGAGTAGGTTGTGGAGAGGAATTGGCGGCGGAATTAGATGGTGGATTAGGAGGTGATGCTGGGGACGAAGTGGTAGATTTTTTTGTTGTAGGTACCCACATTTTTTTCTATCTAGTGGTGATCACACAGTCAATTCTGATCTTTATAGTTGCCACTAAGTCTTGGTCATAATCTATGGTTGAGATGACTGAGTCAAACTCGACATTACTTGGCGATTGACCCTTATATTTTGAATTGTTATCATGATTAGGGAACGGATTTTTGAACATGTGAAGTTTTTTATTAGGTGTTTTTGTCTCAGAAGTTTTTTCAACTTGTATGTCTCCACGTTCAATCAGGTACTGGACGTAATGGCGGAGTTACATGCATCTATCTGTGGAGTGCCCTTTTATGCGATGGCAATCACAATATTCATTGTCTTTATACCAATTTGGTTTGGGTTGTCCTTCTTCGAAGGGTCTAATAATGGGATATGTAATCATATTAGCATTTGCCAAATGACGAAAGACACTAGATAGATTTTCTCCGAGAGGAGTGAACTCTCTTCGTCGATCCCTAGAAGGAACTTCCTTTCTGGGGATAATGATGGGTTGTTTAGATTTTAATGTGTTGGTGGGATGGTTTTGGACATTTTGGACATGGTGGGAATCAGTAATGCCATCGTTGACGATATTTCGATTCCGGTTAAAGAATTTAGATTTGTCCTGGTTCTGAGGAGTGTCTCGATAAGGTTGGTCTCTAAAGGGTGCTTTAAGTAAGCCCTTAGAAATGAGGCCTTTTTCGATTTGTGTCCCCTTTTCGATGACTTCTTCGAAACTATTTAGATAATGCATTTGCATGTGGAATGATGATTCGGCATTGAGATTAGGGACAAAAATGCTAACTAGTTGTCTCTCAGGTACTGAGTAGGGAAATCGGCTTGCAATTCTGCGCCATTATTGTAAAAAGGAGGCAAAATTTTTGTTTGGCCTTTTCCTAGTGTTGCGGAGATCAAGCATGGTTATTTCTAAGTCTAGGTTATAGAAAAAATGTTTGACAAATTTCTCTGATAAGTCTGCAAATGTCGTGACCGACCCTTTGGGCAGATGGAAAAACCAGTCTAAAGTTTGTCCTCCTAAACTTTGGGGGAATAATCGTAAAAGGTATGTGTCTCGATAGGCAACTTCCTGACATTGCATGTAAAATTCCTTGACATTTTCACGGGGGTCACCTTTGCTTTTGTATTTATCAAACTTAGGGATTTCAAAGGATGGCGGAAATGGTAATCGTGATATCTCTATATTAAATGGATAAGGACACAATTCTTCAAAGTTGAATTGTTTCGATTGTTTTTGTAGTCCTTGAATGGTGTCTTTCATAAGTTTCCATTCTTGTGCAAATGGAGAAGTGGAGGACGGTTTATCAAACATGTCGTGAGTATTGGAATCTAGATTGAGGTCTTTTAATCTTTCAGCTCTAGTCGTTGTTTCCTCAAGTTTCTTTGTTAAATCTTAGATTTTAGTGAATAATTCTTCGGCCGAAGAACCATTTGGATTGTTTGGTATTTCATTGTGATAACTTGATTCACCATTGTCAATGAGTTTGTTTAAATTTTCCATCCCAAAGTCAGGGGGTAGTTTTACCCCATGGCTAGGATGCGTAATAGATATTCATTTTTGTTTTGTTCTATCACCCTATTGACTTGTTCTTGTTCTTCATTGGTGAGTTCTGGTTATGCGACTTGTTCATCATCATTTTCATGATTGTGATTGCGAATGAATACCATGATGAAATGTGTCTGAGGAAATGAGAACTCAATTACTTTGGATTTATTGCAAATAAGCTCGTGATGACTGATAATGAGAGTAACTCAAACAAGTTATCTCAATATGATGGTGATGTAACTCGAGACGAGTTATTAGAGGATTTGTTACACGTTGTGTAGATTTGGCTTAAACAAGCTCTGGACTATTGATGGGGAGAGTAACTTGAATAGGTTAATCGTGATATGGTTGTGATATAACTCAAAATGAGTTATGAAAGGATTTGTGTTGGTTGTGATTTGGATAAATGCGATGGTGGACAGAATAATGAGTGAACTCAAACAAGTCACCCAATATTAGTTTGATATAGCTAGAAACAAGCTATGAAGGATGTTTTGACAATTGACAATATGGGGAGTGAATGTTAATCACTCAATATCAGTTGGATCAGGGTTCATTTTAAGACACCCCTATAAAATTGAAGGTGGAAAATACCTGGCGAATATCCCCATAACCAGTTTCAGCGAAAGGTGAATTTGACAGTATTCAAAAACAAAATTTTCACCTGGTTTTTCATGGCTCCATCAGTGACGTGCGACAACAAGACGTCAATAACCACTCCTGACACGCATCAATGGAACGTCAATGGTCTAGACTGACGTGCGTCACTGGCGCGACACTGGTCCTTAATGACGCATGACGCCGGCTCCCAATGACGCACGACACTGGCTCGTAATGACACGTGACATTGTCTCCTACTGTCGCGCGTCACTGTCTGGTAATGACGCGCGACACTGCCTCCTACTGTCGCGCGTCACTGGCCCCTAATGACGCACATCATTTTCTCCTACTGACGCGCGTCACTGGCTCCTATTGACGCGCGTCAGCTAGGACTGTTGTCGCGCGTCAGCTAAGACCTTTGACGCGCGACACTGGCTTCTATTGACATGCGACACTGTACCCTAATGACGTGCGTCTCTGTCTTCTATTGACGTGCGTCACTGGAATCTGTTGACGCGCGTCAAAGGTCTTAGCTGACGCGCGACAATAGGAGGAAGTGACGCGTGTCAGTAGGGGACAGTGTCGCACGTCACTAGGAGCCAGTGTGTCGCGCGTCAAAGGTCTTAGCTGACGTGCGACAACAGTCCTAGCTGACGCGCGTCAATAGTAGCCAGTGACGCGCGTCAGTAGGAGCAAATGACGCGCGTCAATAGGGGCCAGTGACGCCCTATTTAGCTTATAAATACCCTTGTGCCACTCATTTTCTCGTTTTCATTTTCCCGTTCTTGAATTTTTGCAGGTCTAAATCGTTGTCAAAGACGCAATTACAGCTATAATGTCGACTTCACATGCTTCCCAATTGCAAGTTCAACAAGAAAATCAAGAGAATCCAACTCAATCGATTTCCAAGATCAACTACAGGAATCCCTTATGCCCTCACATCCATACGGCTTTAAAGATGTCTTCAGAATATCAAGATTTGATGGAAGAGTGTGAATTTACAGGGCTCGTTAATATGCCCCATTTCGAAACAGATCTGGATATTTTGAATTACCTTCTGTCATGCTACAATTCAGAGGACGGTATTTTTTATGTGACTCTGAATGATGGCCAAATGTTCCAATTCACTATTGAAGCAAATGACATCCATCGGTTTACGGGCCTTCCTTTCAGAAATTTACCAATTGTTACAACCAAGGCAACACTCCTGGAAGAAGACAAGAAATTTCTCGAATCAACGTACGGTTTCCATGTTGATTGTAAGTATAATTCGTTTTAATTCATATTTTTTATTCTGTTTTTTATTCTGATACAATTTGCTGTTATAAATTTATAGTAATTTTCACTGTTTCGCATTTGCAGCCCATGTCAATAAATCCAGGCGTGGTGTAGATACACAATCAATTGCACACCACTTTCTTGCTGCACTTATTTCATTTTTTCAAGCCAGAATTGTTTTGCAGGGTCGCCAAACAGATATACCAAATTGGGCCATTGCATACATTTGTGCCACTATCTCAAAACGAAAATTCGATTGGTGCACATATCTATCCAAAAAAATAAGAACTGACATAACAAATTCAAAACTCTCAGATAAACCTTTCATTTATTCAACAAACTATCTCCTCGGCTTCTACTATGAGGCAATTTTAAATTTAAAAGATAAACAAATTCCTACTTGCTCTGATGAGGCTTTGAAGAAATTCTCAATTCCATTTGAAGAACAACAGGTATAAACTATTTAGTTTGTAATTGTATTTCAATTTTCGACATTACAGTGCACAGTTATTAAAACTTAAATTTTAATGTTTTGCAGAGAAGATATCTTGAAGCCCTTCCCCGAAAAAAGAAGTTATCGAGAGGAAGAGGCCAACAACACGCGGAGGCTTCGGGGGACTCCCAATCTGAAATGGAAGCTCACTCCTCTCCAAACCCTCAACAGTTTGAACTCGTTAAACGCCAGAGAAGTAATACATTCTCATATATTATTTACAAATTCCAAAGTTGCATATTTATTTTTCAATTTAAATTTTAACCAAATGAATTGACAACATTTAATATTGATGAATTGCAGGGACTTTGGAACCTTCTTCCCCAACTCACTCCATACAGTCGCATGCATTCATATCTTCTGAACAGCCACTGAGTACAACTCCTACAAGGCCACCCGTAGCACCGAGAAAAACAACCCCTCGACAACAAGGTACAACTTTTCTATAGTACGTTTAATTTCGTAGTTTTGACTTTATGAATTGTTTTAATATTTTTCATTTTTTTCTTGTACTTTTCAGCACATGTCAGTCATGATCAAACCACAGCACCGACACCCACTCAACCATTAATTTTTAAAATGCCAACCAGAGGAACAGTGAAAAAGAACATTGGTAAACGCATGCCTTTTGCTCCGGCCCCTAGTGGGACACTAAACCTTGCCTCCTCGTTTCGAATTCCAACTCTCTCACTTGGTGGCTTGCCCAGTGCAACGGGCATATCTGTTTTGAACAATATAAATTTAGATGAAGATTATTTGGGCATTGATAGCAATGACCCAACTGGTTTTTTCGATACCCGCGAGATGATTCAAGGCCAGCAGGTATACTTCAAATTTCAATTTTAATATGCTTTACAATTTTGAATTACATTCTGATTTAAATTTATTTATCTAAATCTTGATTAATTTTTTCAAAAACAGGATCAGCCCACCCAAAGGCAGAAACAAGGAGCAGTTGATCTTGGTGAAAGCCCCCATACTTCTCCAGCAAGATCGTCTGCATCAGATTCAGATAGTGAACAGTTGCCACGTTTTCCTTTGGAGAACTTAATTGGTTATGATTGTCAATCCCATGTCAGTGAGTTTATTATTCCTCATATCCAACAGCTTATAGAATGGGAGAGAAGGGCTAAAGTTCTTATCAATGAGATTATTAGTCGTTATGAAAATTATTGGCAACGGGATAGTTTATACGCTGCAGTCCAGAATCAACCTGCGAAGATGGATTCCTTACTTACCCAAGTAAGATGTGGGACTGTCACGTTTAACAACAACTATAAAGATGACATTTTAGATAAGGCACTAAACAAATTGGAAAATATTAGTGCCGAGGCCCAGGCATATTTTAACAAATGGTCCAAGGACAAGGATTTGGTATCAATCGCAAATGCCGAAAGAGATAGAGCGGTTGTAAGTACTATTACATTCAAACAATCATTCTTGTTAATTTGAAATTTTCATTTTTTATTAATATTTTGAATTGACATTACTCTTTTTGTGTAGTTGAAATATGAAAATTTGAAGAGTCAGGCGAAGGTTTTGCAAGTTCACTTGGAAACAACAAAGAACAACTTATCCGCAGCAAAAAATTTGAAGCAAAATATTGTTTTGGTTAACAAACAAAACAATACACTAAAGCGGATAATTAAAGAGCATGGTCTCGACCCTGACATATTATTCAAAGCCAAAGCAGCAGCTGATCCAAATTTGCTGTCGCATGGAGATGCAACAAATCAAGAAGAAAGAATTTTAAAAAATCTGGACAGTGCTGCAGAAGATCTTATAAGTTCAGGGGTTATTTCTGGTGTTGGGGAAAGAGGTACAGCCACAGTGGAAGAAGCCATTGGGGAAGAGAGCAGAGTAGAATTGTATAAAGAAAAAGAGGGTTTTGAAAATTAGAAACTTTTATTATTGAGGAAACTTTAAATATTGAATTTGAAAACTTCTACTATTGAGTATGTACTATGGTATTTGAATTTAATTATATGGATTTATATAAAGTCTTTAATTTTAATTGCATTAGATGGTGATTATCATGAATTATATGTATGTTTCTTGTTTACTTGCATTGTCATGAATTGTATGTGGACGTAGATGATGAATGATGATAATTGATAATTAATGATAGATGATGATGAAAGACGATGATCAATTTAATGTGTATAATGTAAAATGTAGTGCCTAAATATCTTGTGGGACTTTAATTATCTTGAAAATTATGTTTTTGGGAAAAAATAGCAACTAAGATTTGAAACAGATCTTTAGGATTTCTCCTTAATAGACTTATGGTGTAGGAAAATTCTATTTTAAAGAGATTCACCTCTATATAAGTGCATAATCTCTCATTAGAGAGGTTGTTTGACATCCAAAATAGTCAAGACCATTTGTCAGAA
Organism: Taxus chinensis; assembly: GCA_019776745.2. NCBI lineage: Eukaryota > Viridiplantae > Streptophyta > Pinopsida > Cupressales > Taxaceae > Taxus > Taxus chinensis. The sequence goes on from CM034146.1 coordinate 694,224,724, forward strand.
AATAACGTTTTGCTGGAAACAATCATTGATGTGGAGGCTAGATTAGCCAATTATGAAATAGTTAAATTCCAGGCCATAAGAATTAGAGCTTGGGAAATAATCAAGACCATGGTTTAAAAGATATGGTTTTGTTATCATGGATATTGTTTTGTGTAGAGTAGATTGACAAGTTGCTGTAAATAGTCAAGGTTATGGAGGCTAGATTAACCAAAGTTGGAATAACCATGTGATTAAAAGATAGGTCAAGCTTGATATAGAACTTTGAAGTTTAATGTAAAACATATAAGGTTTTTATCATGAAGATTAGTCTGTATAGATCAAGTTCATAGGTTGAAGAATCCTATCATTTTTTTATATTTGATAAGGGTGAAGAATAATTGTGGATTAGAACTGGGAGGCTATAAGTTGGAATAATTTTGAGTGTGTAAGAAAATATTGAAGGTTGTAAACTAGATCATAGTAAACTATGTGTGTAAGTATTTATGTAGAGCCTTGAAGAAGGCACACTACATTTGCAGGATAGTTTGAAGTTAATAGAATTATCAATGTTCTAGTCAGTTTTATTACTAGAAAGGATTTTTATTAGATAAAGACTCTGTCAAGTTCCCTAAATGCACATTTCATTCTTCCATTTAGATATCTAATTTTTTTTCTGTTGATGATCATTTAGTTTATTACATTCATGATTTCTAAAAATCCCAATATGTAGTATCAAATTAATGTTTTCTCGGTGAACAAATTCAGCATTTTGATTTAAATAGTTGTGATTAGTGTAGATTTGGGAAATGGTAGACTAAGAATATCACTGGTAAGATTAAAGCATAATTGCAGAATATCATAGGGTTTAGCTTACCTCTTGCGTATTAGATTGCTGTGAAATCATTATAAGGGTAAAAATAGATCTTTATTTCTTCATTGTAGATAGAAATCTGAAGATTGTGATCCTGAGAAGTGATCTATGACAAAGAAAAAAGGGAATTTTAGGAAGAGTGTATAGAAATCATCCCCGGTAACTTATATTTATAATAGTAAAAAATGTATTGTTTAATAGTTTTATCCCGCAGTTAAAAAAATATATTTAACAAAGGATTTTGCACATATAAAAAATAAATTAAATATAATTCTAAGAAATCAAGAAAGAAATCATCACTGGTAAGAAATTAAACATAATTGCAAATATGATAGGGTTTAGCTTACCTCTTGAAAGTATTAGATTGCTAAAATTGAAATCATCAAGGGTAACGTGCTAGATCTTTGTTTTACCAAAAAATGGATTGTAGATAGATGGGGGCCTGAGTTGCCTGACATTGTCAGTCCTGAGAAGTGCCAGAACATCTTTAAGTATATAGACCAACAATATCTTTAAATAATTGTAAATGTATTTAACAATTATAATATAGAATTAGACCTGTAACGTCTTTAATGATAACAAGAGCTGAAAAAATGTAAAGTAACAAACAATAAGATTATGTTGAAGAAGATACCTATTTAAAATTGAAATCATCACCGATAATGTGCTAGATCTTTGTCTTAAAAAAATTCAACACAAAAAATGGATTAGTAGATAGATGGGTGAGTTGCCTGACATTGTCAGTCCCGAGAAGTAACAGCTTCCTCGGACGGATGTCAACCCACGTTTTCAAAAAATAAAATAATTGTATTTAACTAAATGTAAATACATACACCTATAACATCTTTAATGATAAGAAAAAAATGAATAGTAACAAACAATAAGATTAAGGGGAAAAAGATACCTCCTTAAAGTTGAAATCATCATTGCCACTGGTAATGAGCTAGATCTGTGTTTTAAAAAAACCCAACACGAGAAATGTATTAGTAGATAGATGGGTGAATTGCCTGACATTTTTAGTATATAGACCTGTAACATCTTTAATGATAAAGATAAAAGATAGATAAAGAAGATACCTATTTAAAGTTGAAACAATCCATTATCAATAGCTTCATCAAAGTTGATGTTGTCTTCTGTAGAATGTGACGAAGAGCCAATTACACTCTCAAGGTTGGGAATATTTGTACTTGTAGCTGTATTATTCACACCTCTTCTTTCGCAAAGGGAATTCCAGTGCGCAATTGCTCTGTCGAACGGAAAGGTTTCGATGGAGTATCGAGAAACATAACACCTCATGCAACTTTCCAGATTTTTATCCAACCTGTTTCTCAGTTTTGATTTTATAAATGACAATGCACTGAAAACCCTTTCATCCTCCATAGACCCCAAAATCATTGTTTGGCATAACTCATATAATCTGAAATATTCACTGATATCTTCTTGTAAGATAGAACTTTGATAGATTCCTCGCCACAGCCTTGTAATAGCACCACTTTCAGAAGGTTGATCTAAATTCTTATATTGGTTCCTCATTGTTGTTGCAAAATTTGTTGACTGAAACTTTAATAAATCGGCATTCAGTATACCTTTGATTTCCATACCCTTGAGCTCTGACGTCTTTGTAAATTGTTCCATTATTGTACCCATTGATTTATGGAAATGCTTACTGACAAAGTCTGCACGGCCACCTTCAGTATTCCAAAAATTAGGATTCATCACACCCATGGCTTCCAGAATTTTATCTTTACAGAAACGTTCCCTAATTTCTGATGACAAGGTTTCTGAAAATTTTTTAAGCTTTATTCTTGTTTCAACTATAACAGACTCAAACAAATTACGTGTCACGGGAACATCTTCTCATTCCGATCCTGTAATATCTTGACGTTTTTGCAAAATGTGCATTGGTATTTCCCTCCCATTAACAGTGATGCATAGGTGATCGTGGATATTAAATCTCAAAAAGGTGTTAGGATTTTTAAGATCTAATAAATCTTTCCAATTTTCAAAAACAGGTGCATCAAAACTATCCTTGGAACAGTACAATATATCAAGACTTTGACATACCATTTTCCTCATCCGTATAAAATCCACAATATAGATTAATCTGCCCTGTGCATGCTTCATCAGTGTATTGATCTCCTTTAACATTGGAAGAATACCAAACAATGTAAGCAATGTCTCCAAATCAGTTAAACGGAACAACAAGTCCCTTGCCCTATCAACTTCATGACGGTATTTGTGCATGAAACCAACCAATGAAGGATACTCCTCACGAACTCTGCATGCAGGTTCATACAAAGAGATCCATCTAGTCTCCACATCCTTCAGAAGTTTTTTGCCATCTGTAATTCCAATTGCAAATTTTTGGAACTCGAGAAAACGCTTTGGGCTGCTTGACATATAGGCATGAAGTTCTCTTATAAGGTCTTCTAATTTAGCAACATTTTCATGGTTGCTTACCATTTTATACGCTAAATTCATTCTGTGAGCCATACAGTGAATTGGTAGCATATATGGGGCCACTGTTGTTTGTAATCTAACACAGAGCCCTGTTCGGTGACCCTGCATGACAGATGCACCATCTGCTCCAACGCATACCAACTTCGTAGCAATTTCATAATCAGTCATACCAGCAACATCTTTCAAATGAGAAACAACTATTTTATATAGGTTTTCGGCATTGCAGTTTTCAACCATTTTCATAACACCCAACAGATGAGGTGTCCTTATATGATTTTCTAAAGTATAGATGTGGATACATACCCATGCGGTGTTGTCGACTGCTGTCACTTCATCAATTGAAAGAGAGATAAAGTTTTCTTTTTTTACATTCTCTTTCAAATCTTCCTTCTCTATCATCGAGAGGCATTTTCCATTTCCCATCCACTACTTTCAGACCAATGAGACTGAGGTACATTCAGCATTCCGTTAAATTGATACAAAACTTTGAAATCGAGGAAATCTGAAATCGCTCTTCCTTTTTTTAGTATTTGAAAAAGAGTAGAGAATTGTATGAATTTTGCATGTAGATTTGTTTCTTTCATCTTACCAATATGCGATGTGATCGTTCCTCCCTTTTCCAACAGATGTCTGTGTTTTTTCTGCTCTGCCTCATATTCCGCTGCGTATCTAACATGCATGCATTCTTTTTCAGTTTTCCACCTATGTGTTTTGATTTTCTGGCCATCCGCCCCTGTTACAGTTAAATATTGTTTTCCACAATGTTTTTCTATAGTGTCCAGCTTCAGTTGCATTTTTTGTTGCTTTCCCAATTTCCACGTACATATTTTACATGTACATTCAGATGGGATTTCTTCAGAATTAGATGATTGTACAGGTTCAATAAACGGAAATTTAGCTGCCCAATCAAACTTGTATGTCCTGCCAATGGTCCACATATTCTTGTTCGTTTTCAATGCTTTACTTTTTTGAGTAGAATTTTGAGCAATATCACAATCACCAGGTTTCCTCTTTCTTGGACCGGAGTTTGATTTTGATTTCTATCTTCCATTTTGCTGAGTGTTTGTATCTGTGATATCTAGCTGCACTTCTGGTTGCACCCCAACAGGAACAATATCTTCAAGATCTGGCATATTATCGTAGGTTTCATTTGTTTGACTTTGATACTGTGCAGAATGCATGTCCACCTCAATAATACCTTCCACACAGTCAGTATTCTGATTCTTTGTGGTGGCATCTATATGATTGGTATTTACAATATCTGTATCCGCAGAGTTTCCAAAATACTTGAAGAGTGATTTCTGAGATTTCTTACTTACTTTTAGGCTATTCGTATTCTTTGAGCTGGCACCTTCCATTATTCTGAAAAGAGTCCTGCGTCAGCAAAAAAACCAAGTAGCGACTCTGTCCAGTGTCTGAGGTCTTGTCGCGTGTCCTCTATCTGAGGTCTTTGTCATGTGTCAACTCTGCACTTGTCGCGCGTCAACAACCCATTTCCTGTCGCGCGTCCACGTCAATACTGTCGCACGTCAACACTACCCTTGTCGAGTGTCAACACTTCCTCTGCGCGTCAACACTTCCTCTGTCGCGCGTCAACACTTCCTCTGTCGCGTGTCAATACTTCCTCTGTCACGCATCAACACTTCTTCTGTCACGCGTCAACACTTCCTCTGTTGCGCGTCAACACTTCCTCTGTCGCGCGTCAGTACGGCTGTTGTCACACGTCAACAGTGCCCTTGTCGCCCGTCAACACTGCATTTGTCGCGCGTCAACAATCACAGGCTAACAGTAATCTGAATCTCTGGTGCTTAAGGGTATGCGAGTTCAAATTTCACAGTATTGGTAATTTGTTAAGCTACTTGAGGTATACTACCCGGTGAATCACTAGGTTTTTATAGGAGATGTTTTCAAATGAAGGCGAAGAGTAGCATTCCCTGTCTCGGTGCAGTGTCCGGAATTGGTGATTGCTTGTGCAGAGCATTACGACCCTGAGCGACGAGGAATTTATAAAGACAACCGCGAGCCTTTCCTCTTAATCACACCTGAACACATTGAGGAGTTGCTCGGGATACCTGATTTTCCTGAGAATGCAAATATCACTCGCCAGTCTGCGCAAGATTTCTGGGACGAAGAACCCCTAAGATGGAGCAAAATGGTTAACAACAATTGGCTGGTGACCAAGAGACCTCGGATTGACAGGCTCCCCAAAGAACTGTACCGCGTTGAGTTCGTGGAAGAGATTGGAGACATGATCACTCTCCTAAGTCGAGTTTTTGGTTTGCCTTCTGCAAGGGTCTTCCACCCATGGATGTACCAGTTTATCTGTATCATCCTAGCCAAGAAGGAGTTTGTGGACTGGGCCACCATCATCAGCAACACCATTCACAAGCAATTGATAGAAGTTAAAATGACTGGATGCTTCTACATGACCTCATATCTAACCTATGCAGTAGCACGAAGAAAGCTATTTTCGGGACTTGAAACGAGAGGAATCCTGGGGTCATCAAACAACGTTTTTCACTATTACCCTCAGCTCAGCTTCAAAAATAGTTCTCACCATTTTAGAAGAGTCAATGACGCATTCACCTTCCGCGTAATCCGGAACTTGAATCGAAATACAGAGGAAAGGTTTTCCAAAGAAGCCATGAGTGTCATTTCCCAATGGGGAACCTGGTTTATACAATTTTCATCTTTTTCCTACATCCGTGTGAGTGGCTTTGCTGGGACCCCGTGGAAACTTCCCAAGTACGTCAGTGATAAGTGGGCGTTAATGGAGCTGGCGCGACAATTGTTCCAAGTTCACTGCTTGCTTAGTGACAAGCACCGCCCAGGAATTCATTTCCCGATCCAAATCGGGGAATACCAATGCCCAAACTTATTCAGTGCACAACTAATGGAAAAGGAGTTTGCTCTCATAACCATCCATCCATATGTGAAGAGAGCCCAGTTCGATATCAATGGTTATATGCAAACGATTATGGGAACAAAGTATCAACATAATCCTACCATGGAGGATTTCTGGGCCGCTTGCTCGGATGAACATGAAGTAAGGAGACGGGAGTACTCTCGCCTAACACTTGCTCAGATCAAGGCCTTCCACATCCGGAGTCCTCCCGATTCATTCATAACCGATGATGAAGATGTCGTTGATCCCTCGTACGATGCCATTGCCTTCACACCGTTGCCTCGAATCGACTGGACCAAAAGAGATGAATTTTCTCTCGATGGCAAGAACCAACCAATTATCGAAAGAAGCATATCTTGGTATGATAAGGAACTTGCCAAATTTCAATCAATTCCGAATCCCGTTTCAGAATCACAAAAATTGCCTATATCAGGACACCTCCATTCGACCAAGGTTTCTTCTCGATCAACTTCGTTACCATCCGATCATACACGACATACAAGAAAAGAATGGTTGCCGAAATCCACTTCGCCGAACAACGTGTCACGAAGAGAGAGATCCAGAGATCCAAACCCTGAAGAAGGAAAGGAGCGTGTGTCTGGATTTTCTACCTCGAATAGAGATTCTTCCACTCACATCATTAATAGCACTCATACGCTGGTAGCAAATGATCCTCAGCCATGCTTCGAACAAACACCCACTCAAGTACAAGTAATTCAAATATCAAATACTTCGGAGCACGTAGTTCATGAAGAGATCTCCCAAAATCTCCCGAACGATCAGGAATTGGACATTGAGGTTGTGTCTCCTCCAATTGAGGCCGTTGATAGGATTCAAGAAGGATCTCATGATGTCAGGGATGATGAGGATATTGATTCAAGCTCCAGGATTCTATATGCCGAGATAGTAAACGAAACTCCTTCTTGGGTTGATTCTGAAGTGAAGAAAAGGAAGAGAGTTGTCAAGCCAATCGACATTGATTTTGATGCCCTTTTCAAACTGTCGAATGACGCCATTCCTAAGAAGCCCAAGGTACTTTCTCGAATAATGGTGGATAATGATGGAAACAAGTTTGCAGACCTTGCCATTCCACGAGTGGATAAAGAACGTAATGCTATGACGCCAGCCGACTATGAAGTTTCCAGACTAGGACTTGGGAGATCCACGTTGGAAAGTGACATGGCGATGGCTCGAGATTCAATTGATATCATGCTAAAAAGATTGGAGAAATACAAGTCCCAAAATTCTCGGCTCAAGGCTGAAAAGAGTCAGTTGGTGGAGTATGTTCAGCATTTAATAAATCCCATATCATCCACCTTCCCAGTACTTGATGCGGTGGCTGCCCCAGATGAAGAGACTCTTAATTTGTCAAAGGAAATAAACACGTTGGGCCATGTCACTAAAACTTGGCTTTCGGAGATTCTCGTTTTGGGCCAAGGAACGATCAAGACTGCAGTTAAGCTTCATGAAGATATCAGTGTATATCTAGATCCAATTCTTTCTTTCAAAGAAACTTTTGTTTCTACGATAGCAAATTTGGATGAGATATTGCCCAGTCTGCAGGAGATGACAAGTATGGAGTCTTCAGTGTTGGCTATTGAAGGGATTCTCGAATTTGAACATCGAGGGACACGTTTCCTCTGGTGTCTACATCTCAAATCGAGAAAGACGCTTCTTGTGGATTCTATGATCCATTATGACAACATGTGCAATGAAGTTTTCGCTTCACTTTCCTCAATCCAGGATTTCATAGCTAAAATTCCTTGCAACCTAGTGAATGAGCATAATCAAAGGTGTTCATCGCAGCAGGTAGAAGAACAATTCTCACGATTGTTCAAGGACATGTACACTCCTGCCAACAATTTTTCGGCGGTTTCCATGGAACGGTGTATCAAATTGAAGAACTTGTTTGAGGATGCTCAGTCTAAAATTGTTAATTTTAATGATATGCCAAGTAGAATTCTTGAATTGCAGGTATTTTGTGAAGCTATTCTTCGGTCAAGTGAACCTCCAGAAGAGGAAAAGATGTTTGAAACTTTGGGAAGGTTTAGATCCTTTCAATTATCAAAAGCAGCAGATCCTAATTTCACCGGAGGTGTGGGAAGTTGATTTCTTGATATCTAGCGAATTGGGAAAGTCCATTTCTCATACGTTTGAGATAGGCGGACCCCGTTTCAATGGATAAGGCACTGATTATTATTGTATATTTTTAAAGGTGTTGTTATTTGGGAAACATTGGATATTTTAAGTGATTTCTATTTTTGGGTTGTATTTAATAAAGTTGGTTGGAAAAAGTCAAAGTCACTCAAGTGCCTTATTTAATGTGCATTTAAAACCCTAACTACTTTATAACCAATTTTTGGGTTATAAAAGGAAGTGAGGGGCTCATTTGTAAGGGTGACTTTGAGAGAGGAGAAGAAGATACTTTTGTGCAAGCTTTGTTTTCAGAAGAAACTTTGTGTTCTTTGTGAAAAACATTTTGGAGTTAATGGAATAAGAACTTTGTGTCTCATTCATTGTCTCTGGTAACATTTGGTGTTCTTATGTTCATTAGATGTTAGGTGTTTAAATCTTGCATGCAAATATTATCTTTGATCTTATTGTCAACATTAGTAATCAGTTGTTCTAGTTCACAATGATCAAGCTCTGACTATCTACTTGCTCATGTGTGTTCCCTTTTGCATGTTCTTGTTTGGCTAACTCAAACTCCGTTTTATTTGTGTTGGTTATTCATCTTTTCTCTTCATGCAATCTTAGGCTCTGTTTTTACCTAACTCTTGCATGTTCTTTCAGTCCATTCCATTCCACTCCTTTCTTTCATTTCATTCCATTTCCTTCATTCACTTTTCTTCCATTGATGTTCCAAAACACCTCCCACATACAATTTTGAATGTACAGATGTAAATACAGTTTTGGCTTTCAATAAAGGCAGCCTCACCTTCATTGAGGAGGGACTTCGTTCCCACACTGTTGCATGTCATTTGCATGCGTGCAAATCCATATGCTAACACATTCCACACATAAAATTTTAGATTCAAATTCACCTTTCAATCCTTCCAAGTAACTAACTTGCATTTGCTCCAAACCCTCCTATTTTGCACATATAGGCTTGAACCTTGACTGTCTTGAGCTGTAGAAATTTTAGAAATTTCCAAGCTTTAGAACTTTCAAAATATGTTATATTAAGGAGATAATATCACAACATAACAAGTTTCTTACCTAAATCAATCTCTAGGGCCTTAAAAAACTAAAATACCATCAAACCCTAGGCATGATTTTCCCTAAACCCGGGTAAGGAAAATTTGCAATAAAATAGCCAATAAACAACTTCAAAGCTTGAAATCAATTTTCTTGGGTTTTTTCCAACATGCAAATTCATTTAGTCTTGGAAGTACAGTTTGTATGATAATCAACCATAATTATAACTTCAAACCTCCCGTCTCTGCACCTCAAAACAAGCATTCTAGTCCTTTCAAGGATGTGCTAACCATAACTTTATCCTTCTTCCACTGAAAAATATTCCTGAGGACTTATTAAGGCTTATCCACTCTATCAAACGTCTCACAGTTCATGAACTTTGTGTCTATACTCCAAACTTGTCCCAACTTAATTATATGGTCTAATTGTACTCAAGGAGTACCCTGTTACAATTTATCAAACTGCACAAACAAAATAACAACAAATACTCACATTTAAATATTGTAATTTCACTCACAAGTCTGCATGCTTACTAACATCATGCTATTCTTGTTAACAAAGATTAATTAATTCCAATATTTACAAAGGAAATCAATGCACTAATCCACTGTACAATACCTTGGAGCAGCATGTCAAACAATAAATGTTCTTTCCACCACAATTGAGTTCATTTCCCTTGATCCTAAACATTAACATTCTTGTAATAATGCATTCATTGTCTCATCATGCAAATGACTCAAATAAATCTCAACCTACATAATGCTTGCAAGGGAAATTAATGTAAATTTCAAACAAAACATAGTCTTATATTAGGAAACCGAGCCTCCTTTCATTAATCTTGCAAAGATTTACATGCCAAGACTTAATTTCCTCACTCTTCACACAAAATAATCTCTCCCTTTCACCTCTAACCAACTTCCTTCAAGCTAATCCTCTCCTTTTCATAACTTTTTGAACCCTAATTAACTTTTTACCTTCATGTCATGACCCTCCTATATAGAAAAGACATTTTACACCTTTAGATACATCATTTTGGCTCCGTTTACCCTTTAGGAGTCTTACATCACATGACTAGATCATTATATTCACTCAACAATCTCAAGATGGCTCAAATTTCAAATTGTCACTTTTTGGAGGGAAAATAATTATTTGATTTTTAAAAAAACTTGTTCTCAACCAAACATCATAACATGACTCTAATGACTCCTTAATTGACCTCTAGACCTCTAGACCTCCTAGAACACTTAAGACATCTTCCTAAACCAAAATTGATCAAACACACCAAAAACTTGTACCTAGAGAGATGCTCCTACATCACCAATCTTATTAAGCTCCAGTTTCTTGCATGATCAACCAAAGTAAATATTAAGCCTACTGTCGTTGATATGCTAGGATATATATATATATATATATATATATATATATATCTATATGTATGAATATATATGTGTATATATATGTACACACACACACACATACATACATAGAGTAAAAATCCTCACTTTTTTTTGCATAAGTAATTGAAAAGAAAAAAATTACAAAAAATTAACTCTTAGAAAGCAAATTTAATTTTTGTTTTGACATTTATTAGTTGTCAATATTATTAAGCTCTAGTTTCTTGCATGATCAATCAAAGTAAATATTAAGCCTATTGTTATTGAAATGCTAGGAAGCATCTCTCTATGAAGCTTCTGTAGTTTATAAGCCAGGTCTCCAAAATTTGTGAAGGATGAAGGGACCCGTCCATCAAATATGTAGTTTTTATAGTATTGTGCGTACCTACAAACAAATAACAATATTATGCCACCTTATTGTATCATTTTAGTCTTGATATGTTTATCTTTCCAAGATTTCTAGCGTCTCTTCTCAATACCTAGGCTCCAACAAGATGATAACCTTTTCTTGTCCAACTTAATGATCTCCTTCAACCTTTCCTTAAGAGATTGCCTCTCTTTGAGGCTACTTACACGGGAAATACACAAGGTTGGGACTTGGAACTCTATTAGTCATATTATTGCTCCCCATAAACCAGATGGAACAAAAAATACTTATTCAATCACTCGTACGTGGTCAGGTATGCTATAGTAATATAAAAACACAATTATCCTAATATGCTCGCCTTATATAAAAAATATTAATCAAGATTATCCCTAAGATCTTGTTGAAAGCCTCAACAACATAATTTTTAAGGATGGTAATGAGTATTATTGTTGTGTGCAATTACAAACTTCATAAACTCTTTTAATAGTTTGCACATAGTTTCCGCAAGAAAATGAATTCCCTAGTTGTTTGTCAAACTCAAAGGGAAACCATACCTTGTAATGATGTTTTCCCACAAAAATCTTGTAGCAATGACTACTATACAATCCTTAGTCGATACAAATTCCAACCACATAGTTAAGTAATATGATATCGTAATGATGTACCGCTCCCATATGTTGTGGGCCAGTGGTTTGATCAATCCCAAAAAATCAAATTTCTGCTTATCAAATGATTCTTGCACAATGATAAGAAATAAAGGAATTTCATCTCTCCTATTCATTTTTTCTGATCTTTAACAAATATAAAATGTTACACATACTCTTTGACGTCCTTAACAATTGTAGGCCACCATAGATCCAACAATAAAGTTTTGTGTTGTGTCATCTCTTACATAATTCCCTCCAGCAACACCTTTGTGTCGCTCCCACAAACATTCCTTGTACTCTTGCTCCATCACACACCCCCACAAGACTTCATCCATTCCCTTTTTGTAAATTTCCTGGCAAATTAATTGATAAGGGGACAATATTAATTTCCAACAAGTCTTCTTAATTTGGGTACCACATTCTCCCACGTTAATCCTTGATAAGTGATTAAGTCTTGCATGCAATCTTTCTACCCTTACCACAAATGAAAATTGAAATTCTCGAAACAATACCATGCACTGACGAATCCTCCCATACAACACAAGCTTGTTGAGTAGATACTTGATGATCAATGTACAACACAAATGGTGTTGCTAAGAGGTACTATAAATTTTTTTATAACACATACACCATTCCCGAGGCTTCATGTTCAACGGTGTTATATTTTTTTTTTGCATTGGACAACTTCCTTCTTACAAAATGAATAAAAGGGTGCTACGCCCTCAATCATCTATCTTACATTGGAAGTATATAGCCAACTTATGGCTATCATAACTTCTTATCATGATGTATCTCTTTCATATATGTTATATTATCATTAGTGGGTCGGCCTTGGTGATGGCCATAACATAGGAATAGTATAAATAGGGGTTAGTAGGTAGTAGTTGATCATCTTATTGAGCATTTGAGTCTTATTGTATGGTTTGGAGGTTGCCCCCTCGAAGTGGCTAAGCTAATATACTTGCATATTGAGATATTTTATCTACAATCTTGTGTTCTTTAGTGTTATATTGCTAGTGATAATCAAATTTATACAAGTAATTTCATTACAAGTGGTATCAGAGCCTGATCTCGGCCAGTGCAACGTGTGTCAAACCCTAATTGTGAAGGTTCGGCTATATCTCAAGATTGGTAGCGAAATTTTTCTGCAATTTTTTTTCTGGTGTGGAGAAATCAGTCAAGTAAGATCCTCTCCAAATTTCAAGCATTTTTGACATTTTTGTTTTTTGCGAAAGTTATAGTGGTTTATGTTTTTTTCATAATTCGGATCCATAGGGTGCAATTTTTGGAAATTTTCCAAGTTTCTTATAATTTTGAAAACCTTTCCAAAAATTAGCTAGGGTTTTTTTTTATGATTTCCTTTATTCGGCCAAAAATTTGCAAAACCCCAAACCCTAAAATTTTCCCTTATTTCATCTACCCCATGATCCCCAAACCCTACATCATGACCGATAGATCTACTCAAGGCTAAGGGAAAGGTCAATAAACTCTAGGAATGACCCCAAATAAGGAAGATATGGATTTAGAGTATTCTGGTTCGGGAGTATCTGAGGTGGTCATCCAACTTCAGGAAAGGGTAAATAATATGGTGAGTAAGGATGACCTTAATAATGAGCTTCTTCATCTGAAAGGTAGCCTTTAGGAATGAACTTTAGATGGATTTTCACACAATGAAGTAGGAGTTGTTGTGTGTTATTTCAAACAAAACTCCCAATTCCAGTCATATGGGTTCCTCTAACAATGGTCACATAGATCCAAATCACTCCAATCATGGAAGCTCCTTTACTCATTCAGGTGGATCTCCTCACCAATGGTGGGGACATTATTCCAAAAGTGGAAATGTGTAAATTTGATGGAAAGGATCCACTCAATTGGATTACGCAAATGGAGAATTTCTTTGATCTCCATCAGATCCCAGCGGGACAAAAGGTAACTGTGGTTCCTTATACCTAGAACTTGACCAATTTGTTTGGTATCATTGGTTATGTGCTCAAAGGAAGAATAATGGTCTAAATGTTACATGGACTATTTTCACTGAAGAGATTCAATTACACTATAGTTCTAGTGTTTCAGAGAATTAATTTCAGCCAATTAGCAAAGTTACGACAAACAAGTTCAGTTAAGGAGTATGTCCATCAATTCCAAAATATTTCCTTGCGTGTGGAGGATATTACAAAAGAGTATTTGAATGACCTATTTCTTGGGGGTCTTAAGGAACACATTGAGCATGAGGTGCGCATGTTTAACCCACTCAAGGTTTCTGATTCTATTATCATGGCATGTAGGGAAGAGGAAAATTTTCTTTCCAGCAGAAGGCAATCCTCTAACATAAAAGATCATAGCACCTTGCCTCCATCGTACCCTCGGCTAGTTTCGTTTGACACCTCAAAAAATTGAAGAAAAAAGAGCCAACGGGTTATGTTTTAGTTGTGATAGAAAAATATGGACCAAATCATAAATGTTTTGAGAAAAAATTGTTCTACATTGAAGGGTTCGGTGATGAGGAAGAATATGAGGAAACATCAAGTGAGGAAGTGGAAAAATTAGAGGAAGAATCTAGAGATCCCAGCCCACTATTTCATGTCATGCTCTATTAGGTATTAGTACTCCTCAAACCCTTCAAGTTATGGTTATCTTAAGAATAAGAAGGTAATAATATTGATTGATTTGGGGAGCACACATAATTTCATCAATCATAAGCTGGAAGCAAGACTAAATTGTTTCATCTACCCAACACCTAAATTTCAAGTAATGATTGTAGATGGTGGCATAGTCCAATGTTCATGTAAATGCCATAAAATCAAACTTATGATGGGTGACTACACATTGGAATCTATGATGTTTGTTATTCCCATGGGCAGAGCTGATATTTTCTTAGGTGTTCAGTGGCTCACAATTTTTTGGCACCATAGAGATAAATTTCTAGGAATTGTTCATGTGATTTCATTCTGAGGGTAAATAGTTTGAACTTTGAGGACTACAGGCTAAAAATCCTCAGGTGGTGAGTTCTCACCAAATGTCAGAAGATTCTTAAAAAGGGGGCTGAAGGTTTTGTAGCATGATTGTTCTCCATGGAAGTTCAACCACCAATTAAGGTAGTGCATCCTGATCTTCAGAAGGTTATTGATCAACATGCAGTTGTCTTCAAGGATCCTAGAGGATTGCCTCCTTGAAAGAGAGCATGATCATGTCATTCAGTTGATTCTAGGAAGCCAATCCCCCAACATCAGGCCTTATTGATACCCATATGTGAAAAAGAGTAAGATCGAGAATATGGTGGAGGAAATGATGGAAATGGGTAGTTAGTTGTCAAATCAGAGGTAGTTGATGGAGCACCGCAAGGATGGAAGATGTGCACAGTCAGCTCAACAAGTGTTTATCTAAGATAAACTCCTATGTGAATTATAATATTTGATGGTGGGTAGCTATTATCCATAAGTTGTGTTTGTTACAACTACACGTAAAATAGGTTTGTGGATAGAATGAAGATGGTGCATAAGCTATGTGTGTACATGTATACAAGACTACCGAGAACTCAACAAGTTTACACTATCAAAGATAAGTTCATCCTATTCCTGTCATTGATGATTTATTAGATGAGTTGCATGGTGCAATTTATTTTACAAAACTAGATTTGTGTTTGGGTATCACCAAATTAGAGTAAAGAAAGAAGATATTCATAAGAAAACCTTCGGAACTCATCAAGGGAATTATGAATTCCTAGTGATGCCTTTTGGTCTTACCAATGCACCCTCCACATTTCAAGAGTTTGATGAATTCAGTATTTAGACCATTCCTAAGGAAGTTTGTCTTAGTATTTTTTGATGATATCCTCATCTACAAAAAATCATGGGAGAAACATTTACATCATGTCAATACAGTCTTAGAAGTCTTAGAGAAACATCAACTATATGCCAAACCTTTGAAGTGTTCTTTTGGGGTATATGAAGTGGAATACTTGGGCCATATTGTTTCTCATGAAGGTGTTAAGGAAGACCCTCACAAGATCCAGGCCATGGTGGAATGGGAAGTCCTAAGAACCCTCAAGAAATTATGAGGTTTATTAGGTCTCACAGGGTATTATCATAGATTTGTAAAAAACTATACCAGTATAGTAACACCACTTATAAAATTATTGAAGAAAGACTCCTTTCAGTGGAAGGAGGAAGCTTCTAGGGCATTTGAAAAATTGAAGGTGGAAATGTGCACCACTCTAGTATTGGAAACTCCAAATTTCTCCAAGACCTTCATAGTTGAATGTGATGCTTCAATAAATGGGATCAGAGCAGTACTTATGCAAGAAGGACATCCCATAGAATTTGAGATCCAGCAGCTAAAAGAAAATAATTTGTTGAAGCCCACCTATGAGAAGGAAATGATGGAAATATTAGATGCAGTCAAACAATGGAGACCATACTTGATGGGTAGACACTTTAAGGTAAAAATTGATCATGATAGTTTGAAATACTTCTTGGAGCAAATGACTATCTTTAGAAGAACAACAAAAATGGGTCACTAAAATGTTGGGGTATGACTTTGAGATTGTTTATAAGAAAGGGAAGGAAAATTTGGTCATTGATGCTCTATCTAGGAGGGATGAGTCCACAGAAGCATTTTTATGTGCCATATCTATACTAAAGGAAGATTGGGTAGATCAAGCAAAGGGAAGAATGGAAGAAAGATCTGCAACAACACATACTCTCATTCAAAATCTCCAGGACAGATCCATCCATATCAGAACAATTTATATGGAAGGAGTATACATTGTGGTACAAATATAGGTTATATCTATGTAAGAACTCTACACTTAAACACCATGTTATTTTAGAGCTCCATTCTTCTCCACTAGGTGTTCATTCCGGGTTCTTGAAAACTTATCATAGAGTTAAACAAGATTTATTTTAGGAGGGGTTGAAAGGAGATGTTCAAAAACTTGTGGTAGAATGTCAAACAAAATAAGGGCGAGACCATTAAGACACCAGGTCTCCTCCAACCTTTGTCTATTCCTAGTGAGAGATGGGAAGAGTTATCGATGGATTTCATCACAGGATTACCTAAATCAGAAGGGAAAAGTGTCATCATGGTCGTGGTGGATAGACTTACCAAGTATGCTCATTTTTGTGCCCTGGCTCATCCTTTCACAACTAGTAGAGTTTTTCCATTTTATTTATGGACACAGTTCAAAAGCTCCATGGCACGCCCAAAATTATAGTAAGTGATCATGATCCAATATTTACAAGCAATTTTTGGATTGATTTTTTCTCTTGTTTGGGTACCCTATTGGCCCAGAGTTCCTCTTATCATCCTCAATCATATGGGAAAACTAAGGTGGTAAATAAATGTTTAGAGGGATATCTTTGATGTTTTACTTTAGATAAACAAGAATGTTGGGTGCAATGGTTACCACTTGCAGAATGGTGGTACAATACTTCATTTCATACCTCCTCCAAAATGTCTCCATTTCTAGCACTTTACGGGTACCATCCTCCATCACTCATATCTAGCTTGAAGGTCAAACCAAAGGTGAGAGAAATCGAAGATCACATTCAACACTAACATTAGGTACTCTCTAGTCTTAGAGAGAATTTGGAAAGGGCACAAAACCACATGAAGCAATAGGTTTATCAACATCTTAGTGAGTGACACTTTTAAGAGGGTGACTTTCTTTTTGTACAGTTGCAAGCCATATAAGCAGTTATCATTAAAAAAATAGAAGAAGGATAATAAGCTTGCTCCTAAATATTATGGTCCTTATCGAGTGTTGTAGAAAATTGGTAGTGTGGCATATAAGTTAGAGTCTCCCTCCAGGAAGTAAAATACATCTAGTCTTCCATGTTTCTTGCTTGAAGAAATTTATTGGGCAACACATTTCCACCTAGTTAGTGCTTCTGGAATTGGATGAGGAAGGAAGGATCATATTGGAAATTGAAGGTATTCTTCAGACACGCACCAAAATACTAAGGACCAGAGTCATTACCAAGTACTGATCAAGTGGAAGAATATGAATATTGAGGATGCATCATGGGAGGATGAAGACATTTGTGCAGTAGCAACCAAGGCTTCCCAACATTGGGGACAATGTTGCTTTGAAGGGGAGGGGCATGTTACACCCTTAATCATATATCTTACATTGGATGTATATAGCCGACTTGTGGCTATCATAACTTCTTATCATGATGTATCTCTTTCATATATGTTATATTATCATTAGTGGGTCATCCTTGGTGATGGACCATAGCATAGGAATAGTATAAATAGGGGTTAGTAGGTAGTAGTTGATCATCTTATTGAGCATTTGAGTCTTATTGTATGGTTTGGAGGTTTCCCCCTTGAAGGGGCTAAGCTAATATACTTGCACATTGAGATATTTTATTTGCAATCTTGTGTTCTTTGGTGTTATATTGCTAGTAATAATCAGAATTATACAAGTAATTTCATTATAGAGGGCTAGTCTTTCCTTCTCTTGGATGTACAACAATCTCTAACTGTTGTCCTTAATGCATCCACATGTACATGAAATAGATTGTTCTATTTTCAGAACTATAAAATTGGAGGAGTGGCCAATTTCCTCTCAAGGTATTAAAATTCCCTTCTAAGTACATCCACCTAAATAGTCATTTCTTTTTCAACAAACCTTCCAAGTGGTCCAACTATGTTATCATAGTTCTAGATGAAATTCCTATAGTAACCATAATGGCCCAAGAATGCCTGAACATATTTATGTGTTTGAGATACTTCCTATTGGTGGATTACAACTACTTTTGTGGGGTCTAATAACATGCCCTCTTTACAAATGACATGTCTCAACAAAATACAATAAGGTTATGTAAAATTGCACTTCTTCATATTCAAGGAGATTTGTAGTTTCCTACCATTTCAATTATTAAACAAAGATTATGATAATGGTCCTTCACTAAGCCACACGTTGTCTAATCATCTAGATAAACTAGAAAAAACTTATGGATTAATATTTTAATGCTTCAATCATAATGTATGAAAACACAATAGGTGCAATATTTAACCCAAACGAAATCACATTGTATTCAAGAGAACCCCATTCTATCACAAAAGTGGTCTTGGACTTATATTCTTCTTCCATCTATACCTAATGGTATCTTGAAAACCCATGAAGGAGTAAATATTTCATCCTACAACTTCTTCCAACACTTTATCTATGAATGGAGTCAGAAATAGGTTTTGGATGCAAGCATAATCGATCATATTTTAATCCTTCTATCCTTCTTCATACTTTTTTCCACAAGGATTATCAAATACGAATCTTCAATTGTAAAGGTTACTCCCCCATATAATATCTTGTCAATTTCGTCCTTGACTTTGGAATGTAAATTCAGATTCATCCTATAAGGTCTTTTCTTTATTGGCCTTGCCCTTAGCACAATTTTTTGTGCATCTTTCCAAACCCTAGATGAAAGCCCTTAATTTCATCATAAATGTTTGGGAACATGTCTATATATTCTTTCCCTACTTGATCTATAACATGATTTCTAAAAATCTATTTTTGGAAAATCATGAAAATCTATTTTTCGTCATGTTTGACAACTTCTAGTATTTTGCATTTTGGAGGGTCTTCAGAGCATTTGTCAGATTCATGATGTAATAAAATAGCCAAAGTGCAATTAATGTAGGGATTTTTTTCAATTTTTTCCGTCGTATTTCTAATGGATCCTGCGGTTAACAAATTAGGTCATTGTGCTAAGAGATATGACCCCAACAAGGAGCACTAAATAAAAAATAGTAATAATAAGATAAATTTCATATTTTTTCCACTTACGTATTTTTGAATCCATCCCTAAGGTGGATATAAATGGTATCCATGTAGGTTGATTTTTTAATTCCCATATATAACCCTTCATAATCTATGTTTAATAGTTTGTCATAACCTCCATTATATAGCTATAAACTAACTTGTTTTGACGAAAGAGATAGATCTCTGGGCACACATCTCTCTTATGGAGTTTTCCAGTTTGTATACATTTTGAATTGTAATAAAATCAATTTTTTCTTACAACTCTTTCATTGTGAATTGATTGTTATAACACATTAAGCACCATCGTTAGCATGTTTTCCATCAGGTTGGACCTCAATCTAGATCAATGTTATCAGAGCAAGTTCATTCCACTCTTGCATGTCATAACACACAAGCTCAAAATACAAGAATCATGTTGTCTAGACCCACGATCCTTTATATTACATTCCTTGTTGATTCAAATGACCTCAAGAAACATAAGAGGAAATGGGAGATCCCTTCAAAGAATTACTTGATGAAGCCCTTGAGAGGAAGAGGAGAAAGATGACGACGCGATTCGTTGATGTCCTCTCTTGGGTCATCCTTGTGATTGGCCCTACCTCCACAAATGCACTTAAATCAAGTGGATCCTTTGGGGGCTCGACACCATTCAAGGTACAAGTTAATTTTGACATTATGAAATTTGACAAAAAAAATTAATGTTGATGAATTCAATAAATGGATCGATTAACTAGAATCATATTTCTCAATCAATATTTTTTTTGATGAAAATACAATGTTTACATTTCTGAAATCATTTATGTATGTCAAGAAATGATGGGAATTTTACTCTTTGCAAGGTGATGATAATGATTATGTAACGATCAATTTGAAACCCCTAAAAACATGGGGTTGTTTTGTAGAGGCCATTAGGGAACCGTTCAAGAAAAATACCAATTGTGTCAGGGTCATGATAAAATAATGCATGAATACACCAATGGTTTTAATACCCCATCGAAAAAAGTGGCCACATTGAACATCGAGAAGAATGAGATTCTCAAATACTACAATGGGTTTCGATATTACATTTAGGAAGAGACGGACTTTACAGAAATCAATTCTCTTGGGGAATCCTACAGATATGTAATCAAGATTAACGAAAGGAACAAATGTAGAGGAACCTAGATCCTTCATATTTGAAGAAAGGGAAAGCTGACACCAAGAAACAATGACATGATGCGCCATTATAGAAACATGATAATAAGAAAGAGTGTAAAGGAAAATCACAATTAAAGAAACATGAATATGGTGTAAGAAACACAAGAACAGGTACCATGACATGAATGAATCTTGATTTGTCAAAAAAAATTGCTAATAGAGTTGCGGGAGCCAAATATAAGAGAAGCCTCTACAGAGAACCAAGGTGCATGTAAAGAAGGGGAGACAATTTTGGATGTATATCTTTATACCAATGGTTCTTACACACAAATATATCGCCACAAAAATAGGATTAGAATGACCATTTCACTCATAGATGTGGGTGAATGGTATGACTCTTCATTTATTATATATAGTGGTAGATAAAGGAATATGATATCTGAAAAAATTAAAGAGGTTAAATTTGGTAATAATTCCTTACATGTAACTATACTCTATCATTTGGATCAATCAAGAAAGAGACATCCATGTCAATCAATAGTGTCACCTTCCCTATTCAATCAAATCATTCAAGGTTGTGGTGGTATGTGATGTTGCACCATTGGATGCTTGTGATGTGCTTATTGGACAACCATACATGTGGGTCACCATGGTGTTTATGAGGTTAGGCCTAAGAGGGCCATCATCACTCTAGGTTGTAAGTGGTACTGGATGTCAGAGGTATCCACTACTAAATTAGTGACCCTAATATGTGGAAAGAAGTGTTAGAGGTTGATGGCTCAACCTAGTACCTTTTTCCTACTCATGATCATGCTTGAGCATAAACAAAAGGTTGCAAAGATCACAAGATTTTTCCCACCAAGATAAACCATGTAGTGGAACCAAATGGATCAAATGATATATGAATAAACATATCTACTCATACCACCAATAGGTGTGTCTTTGAATTTTCAAGTGAAGCATCTAATTGAATTGGTCCCTAGAACACAACTCTTGAATGTTCCCATATGGATAGGCTCAGTACTTAAGAATGAAGAGATCAAGCATCGGATTCACAAGTTGATTCATAAGGGGCACATTCGATCAAGTGCATCACATTATGGGAGCCTGATTGGTTTACTTGAAATAAAGATGGAATGTGGTGGATTTGCATTGACTATCGAGCCTTAAAAAAATCATAGTAAATAATAAATACCCACTCCATGAATTGATGACCCCCTTTACTAGCTCAAGGGAGCTAATTTTTTCATAAAGATCAATATGAAGTCAGGGTAACACCAAGTTCCCATCGATCTCGTAGATGTTTAGAAAATTACATTCAAATCTAAGGAGGTCTTGTTTGAATAGTTGGCCATGCCTTTTGGAATGAAAAATTCACTTGCAACATTCATGAGGATGATGCATGATATCATGAAACTGTTCATTGATTCATATATGGTCGTTTACGTGGATGACATTCTTGTCTTCATTAAGACATGAAAGGAGCACATTCAACATGTCTAACATATTCTTTAGACCTTGCCTTCGGATAAAATCTATGCCAACATAGATAAGTGATCCTTTAGCATGTAGAGTATCCATTACTTGGGATACATCATCAAAAAGGATGGTGTGCATGTTCAGCTACAAAAGATTCAGGTCATTTGAGAATAGCCAACACCAAAAACCGTCATTGAAGTGAAGTTTCTTGGGAATGTCCATTTTCTATCACACATTTGTACTTGGTTTTTCTAACATTGCATGGAATTTGAGTTAGGTGACACATGAATGAGTGAAAGAAAAGTTCATATGCAAAAAGGTACAATAGAAGGCATTTGCACCAATGAAAGAGAGACTCTGCTCAACACAAGTTCTAGCATTTCCAAATCTACAATAGTCATTTAATATAGAAATAAATGCTTCAAAATACCCATTTGACGTAGTCCTCACCCAACATAGGCTTATGATGGCATATCAAAGTGAGTCCTTCTCTGACATAATGCACATGTACCCAACATATGACAAGGAGTTGTATGCCTTTGTGAAAGTTTGCAAATAGTGGAAACACTACAATATGGGAAAAAAAGACTGTCATACACACAAACAATATGCATTTGTAGTTAATGTAGATCCAAGGCAAGTTACAGAATGATCATCACCAGAGGTGGTCCACCTATCTGTAATAGTTCCATGTTAACATCTTACACAAGAAGGGGATTTCCAGCAGAGTTGTTGCTTGTTTAAGTCAGTCCCCAATCACTTTTTTGACAACTATCCTTGACTTATGTGGGCGTGAGACATCAGAGTGGTCATAAATGTATGAACATGAACCTAAATTTTCAAATGTATATCAAGGTTTAAGGGCTTCATTTTTTTTACTATCATTTATAGGAAGTGGGTTTATGCCACATGGGACACTCATGTGTCCCTTCAGGGGAGCGTCAAAAA
This sequence comes from Taxus chinensis, assembly GCA_019776745.2. Lineage (NCBI taxonomy): Eukaryota > Viridiplantae > Streptophyta > Pinopsida > Cupressales > Taxaceae > Taxus > Taxus chinensis. Next base: position 694,247,877 of record CM034146.1, read on the forward strand.
ATTGAATTGGGAGGCTCACTATAGTTGCATTATAGATCAATTTGGAGTATAAAAAATAATGGTGGTTTTGTAAAAGTATTTTTATTGGCCAAATCTTCATCATGATGTTACCGGATACATTAGGTCCTGCACCCTTTTATAATTCGAGGAACACCATGGGAGTCTATCTCGATGGATTTTGTGTTAGGTATCCCTTCCACTAGGCATGACCAAAACTGTGTTTTTGTGATGGTTGGAAGGTTCTCAAAAATGGAAATCTTACCACCTTACAAGAAGAGAATCTCAACAAAGGAGATTGCAAAAATATTCTTTGAGCACGTTTGAGTTCATTTTGGCCTTCCAAAAAGTATCATGTCAGCTAGGAATTCCAAATTTGTGGGTATCTTCTAGTTTGCAATATGGTCGATAATGGACATGAAATTGAATAAGTCCACTACAATCCACCCTCATACCAATGGGAAAATAGATGTATTCAACCACGTGGTTGTTCATCTTATTTAGATGTATCACTCCAAACATCCACACACATGGGATGAATGTATTATGTGTTTCCAACATAATTACAATTGAGCTCTTCATAGCTCCATGTGACATAACCCATTTTAGGTATGTCTTGGATTCCAACCATTGGCTCTCATTGATGTAGCATTTCCCTTTATGTTATAAGAATAATATTCCCATATGAAAAAATAAGTGAACAAGGGAACCATTTTTTTGAATGAATTTGGCACATCCAGCAACTGGTTCATGAGATTCTGGAATAAACTAGCTAGAAGTACTTACAACATATTGATGCCCATCAGGTTCCTCATATATTCTAATGTAGAAAGAACGAATCAAGGGTCCATACAGGAAACTTAGACCTGTACAATATGGTCTATACACCGTTACCAAAACAATTGGCAAGAATGCATTTGATCTCAATCTTCCACCCTACTTCGGGTTGTATCCAATTTTCAATGTTGAGTTGCTCCACCCATACTTTACTCTACTCTTGGATAGATAAGATATTGGCGAATAGTTGTAGAGTAAAAAGATAAACCCATACTATATGACACTAATGAAATTTGATCATATCACTGATAGGGTGGTCAAGGACATGAAGCATCAAAAAATCACACTCTACTGAGTAGTGAAGTCATAACAGATGACACACAAAGGGAAGTGGTTTACCAAGAGTCAAATTAAGAAGTCATTTCCACACCTGGTAAAAAATATAGGAGCAAAGGGGCCCATTGCTTCTTAAGGAGGAACGAATGATCCATAACAAGATTTATAAAAATCTATTTTTGGAATGCCTTGAAAATATATTTTTAGTAGTTTTTGGAAGCTTTTAGTAATTTGCATTTTTGGGGGTCTTCAAAGCATTTTGGGCTTCAAATTATATGATGATAGTCCAAGTGTTGTGGTCATAGTGATATTTTTTATGTTCATTAATAGACTCCTGGGTTGGATCCCGATGGGCTGGGGGTCGCCCCTATATTAATAGGCCACATCATCTTTCCAAGGATCATGTAGTCAACAAATTGGGTCAACGGGATAAGAAATATGATCCCAACAAGGAGCACTAAATACAATAATGTTTTTTTATAGATAAACACTTTTTACTGGAGCTATGAAATGAAGTAAATTCAACCAAGATATAGCAATTAAGCTCAATAATTAGTGAACTAGATCTACCACACAAGAACACACTTATATTGTAGGCAATTTCGAACCAGAATCCACCGCTGTTAAATCTGCTAGCCAGCTATGCCACCTCAGACATTACCACCCCGAACGGGGATCATGCCTAAGTGGGATTTGAACTTGGGTGGAGCTGGATACAACCATCTGTCTTAACTACTCCACCTAGACTCCATTGACATAAATAAAATAATGTTAATGATAGGATAAATTTGAATTTTTTTTTCCAATTCTTTCTTTTTTGAATCCATCCATGAGGTGGATATGAATGGTCTCCATGTAGGATGGCGTTTTGTTTCCCATATGTAACCCTTCATATTCTATTTCTAGTATTTTTCCATATTCTCCATTGTATAGCAATAAAGCAACTTGTTTTGAATAAAGAGGTAGATCTTTAGGCATATATATATCTTATGGAGTTTTCTAGTTTGTATACATTTCAAATTACAAAAAAATAAATTTCTTTTTGCATCTCTTTCATTATGAATTGATTATTTTAATACATTGAGCACCATTGTTAGTGTGTTGTCCATCATGTTGCACATCAATTCAGATCATTAGCTCTTCAAATTGAGTGAACTCCGCATCACCCTAGTAATCTCCAAGGCCTACCATGTATGGTTCCTTTTTTGTACCTATATTCATTTCTTTCATGCACAAGGGTTGCTTATAGTATTTCATGGGATCCTTTTGTTTCAACTCAACAACCAACTCTCCCTCAGTGCACTATTACATAAATTACAAATAACACCACTTTTTTTTGTTGATTTTGCATTGTGTGCCTTTATTTTTATTTTTTAAAAATCATAATGTGGTACAAACGTGACACAAATATATCATCAAATCTGCACCAATTTACACCACATGCTTCAATTTTAGTCACATAAAAAACCTTTTGCAGAATTGGGAAAGGGATGATTATGATACTTCAAATATATTTGTGAAAGTGTTGTTTTGAAGAAGATGTTATTTTTATGTTTTTCATAGTTTTTGTATAATATTAAAAAGTGATTCTTAATTTACTTTATGGGAATTCATTTTTTGTACCAAATGTTATAATTTATTTTAGATGTGGATTTTTCAATGTTAAGGTACCTCAAAATTATAACAGGGTAAGTGCACGAAGTTGAGGGGCCAAAAAGTGGCCAAAAATGTAATTTTAAGCAAAACATGTACGCGGTTTATAAAAGTGTGTTTGCCCTTTAGAATTCTAGGTTCATTAATTGATGAACCAAAAGTGCGTACACGTTATAACATGTACGCGTTCCTTAGTGTATGATGTAATATATGTGTTTGTTGGAGCTTTATATTTACATAAATAAATGTTTAAGTATAAGAAATAATAAAGTATAACTTTATACTTATTATTTCTTATAATTTAAATATATTTTGGTAAATATAAGAAATTAGGGTCACTCTACACCTTATGGAACTAGTCTCATAGCTCCACGAGTCACTGTTTAGGAGATAGTTTTTATATTCTAATTTGGTCAGTACATAGATATTTTTCAGGATTTCAAAATCTAGCCTAAATATTTTAGGGTTTAAATTATACAATCGATGTCTATTTTGGGAAAGAATATAGTCATTGTTTAGGTTTTGGGGCATTTTGAATTTTTACTAACATTTGTAGGACTGTCAGATGTGTCAAAATTTGAATTTACAAACCTCACAACTCCCAAAGGTAGTGACAATTGATCGAATATATGGACTCATGAATTTTCCCATTAGCATGGAGTTGAATCCCTAATTTCATCTTAGAATATGGTAGAATCATACTATGGATGAGTACCTACTTTATAAACTTAGGGCATGCATATTTAAGAAGACCACTCGAGTGATCCTCACAAGCAACAATGTAAGGGAGTGACCTTGGTTCCCATCTTGGCATGTATATAATCCTTTGAGTCTTATAATATATATTAGCAATAGTAAAGTTTGGACAAGAAGATGATCTATCTAAGGACCCCATAATATCTTCATTTTTTCAATATAAGAATAAGAGGTAACTTGAAGAGTTGGAAGCTAGAAGAGTGTATCACATCAATATCTTTATAACACTCAACAAATGTTAGGGTAGGAGTAAGTGAAACTGTGAAAAATATTCCACACATTCATTTACTTTCCATGGAGAAAGAAACTCAAGATTTTCATCAAGATTTATGCTAAGAAAATTAGTTACATTCTCACATTAGTGTAGGAGTATGAAGGTTGATTCAAGTGCCACATAATTCATAAACAATGGAGTCTATATCAACATTGAGAGAAATTCTTTTCAGACATCCTTTTGTGTTGTTGCCTAAACACCATTGAAATAAATTCATGTATGGCCAAGACACCATTGAAATAATTTTGTGCATTGCAAAAATGAAATTTGGTGAAAGTGGTAAGAGGGAGATAGTAAATGAGATTGTACTATAAAATTATCATCATCAGTTTCAAGAAGATTAAAATTGAAGCCTCATGGGAACTTTCCCTTTAGGATAAAATAAGAAAGACTCAGTTATGAATAGGAAAATAAGATATTGGACCTATGATCATGAATACTTCCACACTAATAGTGATTTCACTCAATCTAGTGACTGCACACTAATCTAATATTTTTTATGATGGTATACTTGTATACTCCCAACTAATAGTGATTTCACTCAATTCAACTCAAATAGAGTCTTGTACATGACTATACAGGATATCAGATATATTCTATAAGGATATTTTTACACACATATAAAAACTTTAGGTTATTTGTTCCTCTCTACTAAAGGTTTAAAAACCATTCTCATCATAAAATATCTCTTTCTACATGGGACCACAAAAACTTCTCACAATACATTTCTAGGACTAAGCCTTATAGTAGAACACATATTCATAATAGGGTTTTATAAAAAAATTAGTGTAATGGAGTATTCTTAATTATTGCATACATGCTTCAAACCTTCCTATACATTATCTACACATCTACATACCCATAACATGAGTAAGGATATTAATTTGATTATAGTTACTATATTCAAGATTTAACTATTCTCATGAAACAAATATAAAGTTAGGTAAATAACCAAGTCGAGATGAGTGTTTCTAAACCTTAGAACTATGCAACAACTTCATTCCATTGCTAAGATAGGATTACTGAATCATGAACAACATGACTCTATGAATTTATATGGTATATTATTACAACCGTACATATAAAACTTGAAAATGTCTTTTTTTCATTTCCCATTCCATTAAAAAATCTTTTTATTCGAATGAAAATCCCCCCATCCTCTCTCCATTATCATTTAAATTCAGTAAGATCAAAATAAACACATTTTTGGTTTCTCAACCGGTAACCAAGCTGGGTTTCACAAGCATTTACAAGCTGAATAAGTTGATCTTCCATTCACAATGTGCCTCTAATTTTCCATTATATTTCCTTGAACGATCAAGATCAACCAAGGAGAGAAGGCTAAAGGAAACACATATTAGATAAATTAGGAACTTGAATTCTTAAAATATTAGGTTTTAGCGGGAAAAAAGTTTGAAAAGCTATGATACAAGGAGATAACAAGAAACAACAAGAAGACAAGACTTTATTCACCCAAAATGAGGTCTAAGACCTCAACACACCAAAATTTCTCTATATACCTCTTGATTTCCCTTGCATCATTTGAGCGATACAAACATAAAATTTATGACTATGTAATATGTTTTTGTCCCTAATTGCATTAAACATTGAATATTTGGTTGATTGGCTCAAGGAGAGAGGTAGTTTACCGTATTTGAGTCATATGAACTTAATTACAATGATGTGATGAGATTTAGGGATTAGTTGGTCTCAATAAAATCATGCACAATAAATCAAATGTGATTGTATGATGTGTTTTTTGGTTTTATGGACACTAAGTACATTATTATTTGAAATAATTAGTTATATGGATGAAGAGAGTGTATGCATGTTAAAAATTTGAACTAAAATATTTGAAAGAACCTAACACCAAGTAGATCTTAACTTAGTCAAAATTAAGATAATCATCATGATAAAGCAAAAAGCAAAGCTAATTAACTTACATAAAACATAAACTCAACATTAAATGCAAACATCTATTTGATATTTGGATGTGCTTTGAATTGTAGATACTTATTTTAATGAGACAAACGTAAGCCACACACGATCAAGGATTTCTCAAGTAAGAGGAAGAGATCTCATTAAATATGGCTTAATTGTCATTTTGAATCTTTCTTACTAATATTTGGCAATTAGAAAAGGGGAGAGTTAACAAGCCTTCAAATAACATGAATTTCTCTTCTCAATTATATTATTTGTCAAGGACATGGCGTGTAAAGGTGTATATTGGTAGGAAGTTACTAGGTTTTTTATATAGCTTACCACTTTGGGAGTAGCTTGCAACCTAGTGAATGTTGTCATGCCCACATTTTACACACCCAAATATAGTAGTGAAAATAACGGATTTTTTTTGTTTCAAACACATGATACAACTATATGACACCACTTAGGTTCACAAGAAAAAACATGGGATTACTCTAGAAAAACTCCACATTAAAAGCGACGCTTATACACCATGGAGGTCCATGCAACAATAGGATATCACAAGATGCAAATATAAACGAACTAGTCATTTGCAACGACCCAACCACAAAATGAACACCACATATATGTACTTTCCACAACATCACATTTTCATGGATACATTTTTATCATAGTCATATTCCATTATTTAACCTATAAGGTTTGAAAATCACTTAACTTGGGAACACACATTACCCTTTTATTTTCTAGACTACATTTCCTCATTTTCAATTAACACCTATCTTAAAAGGGTTCCATTATCACAACCGTTTTCTCGATCAATATTTGGCTTGAGTAAGGTCATACAACCATTTTCCCCATCTTTTTCCAAGTTCCCAAAAACAATCCCTGAGACCCACGTTCGAAAACAATCCCCGAGACCCGAACACACAAGGATTCAAAATCCCTACTTGCTCCCCTATATACAGGGAAACACTCAGAGTTGACAGAACCCAAAACTGACAAACTGGGTTTGATTGACATCCGTCTTTCCGGAGCTACCAATCGTAGTTGCACCCGATTGACGGTGTTGCCCAACAACCAGAGACCTACAAAACTCACCAGAAAAACTATCCTGCAAGGTGATTTTCTCCAATCTAAGGGTTGGTGGTGATTGTCATGGACATAAATGAGAGGTAAGCGGAGGTTGAATGCCATTTCTCCACTCAGGGCCTAAAAGATGGGTCAAAACTAAACGTCATTTTTAATTGACAGTAGTTTTCTAAAGTTGCGAAATGGTCCACTAGCCTCTTGACACATGTCAAAAACGGTGTCAAATGAAACATTTGAGGGCATACCAGGGTTAAGAGTAGCACTCCACATGACAAGGAACAAGTTCAAAGCATGATTATATCATTTTGAGGTTTAAGGAGATGTTTTTTACCTCATTAATTTTTTTTTTTTATTAATATTTCACAAAGTCATCAAGGAGTAGTTTTTACTAAGTTTCGAGTTTGATTTTCCACCCACGTGGCTTCAGTATCCAAAAGTGATAAAATGGTTTTCCAACATCTCACGAGGTAGATTGAGAGAAGAGCTAACATTCCAGGTTACTTTTTTGGTCGCGTAAAAAACAAAGGTAAAAGTGTTATGAGATACCATGTCTCATTTAATTCACCAATAAGTTATTCCTCTTTAATATGATTTTGTATTAAATTAAAATAAGAAAATTAGAATCATTAAATTCATGCAAGGAGAGAGAGTAAGATGGCCATGACAGATTATTCGAACTAGTGAGGTAGGTGACGAGTCATGGTCAGGTTGAAAAGAAGTTGGAAGGCGAGCAAGTACCGAGCTCACAAACAGGTTGGTGGAGTGAGACATTTCAATTTCAATCGATCTCGTCAATTAAGTATACATCTATCCCAAACCAAGTCATTCAGCTCACAAAGTACACATGGACAATCCAACCAACAAGCAGTGCAAATCAGATCACCTAAGGCATTCCCAATGACCCACACTTCTCCCAAGTATTCTGTCGAACAATTTGCGTGCCAAGATCACGCTTCCACATTTGCATACATGTCAAAAAGGGTATTCACATTGCACCAAAATATCTGACAAAAATCCACTTATAAAAATTACTTGATGAGTTTGCATACTTTGTCCTAAAGCTCCAATTCCGCCTCCAAAACAAGTCTAAAGGAATGGATTTAAAAAAGCAAGCAACCCCATTTTTTTTACTACTACGTAAGGATATAAAAGGGGCCACTGATAAATTGGCTTAAGAACAATTAACCTTAGGGATGTTGCAAACCATGGGATTTCCATCACCATTCAAGGATGGTAATAATATGAAGAATAAAGCAGAATGGCAAATAGTTATCTTTGAGCTTCTAGAGAATTTTGGGATCATAATAAAGACCAACCATATCCCCCACCAAAGTTGAGTTGTTGATTTGAAGCTCAAAATGGAGTTATTTCATATAATAGACAACCTTAAATAGGATCAACTGACATGTCAATAACAGAAAAAAAAGAAACAACTAAAATCCTACGGCTAGATGAGGACACTCAGGAAAAGTCAGTTTCCAAGGCTACTTGGCCTCTCTCTCCCTCTCTTCCTTTTCTTATTTATTTATTCTCTAATGTATGTTGTGCTCAATAGAAGCACATTATGTATTTTGATTATAGCCGCATTGGTAAATTTTGTAATTGAGGGATCTTATGGGTCCACTCATTTTACCTTCACTTATGAAGCATAACCATTTCTAGAATTATCAGCAGCATTATCCTGTAAAGTCTCAACAAAAAGCCTTATGGAGACATCTTCATGTTCAACTCCCAGAACTCCGCATGCAACTATGAAGGCCGCAATGTGTTCATCAGGATGTACCTTGCCATCACCCTTGAATTTAGGAAAGTTCTTCCGATTACCTCTAGGTGACTCATGCAAAGGTTGAGGAAGGGCAAGAGGCCCAACATGATGGCCCCAAGGAAATGGTACCGCCATTCTTGGAAAAATGGCTTGAAGAGGAACTAAAATACCAGTAAGAATCAGAGCTCAGAGATTAGGACTGATTTTCTCTGAAGGAATACCACCCGTAGGGGTTCTATCTTTGACAGGAGGAGGGCTTGTTGAACGAGCTCTTATATTTCTTCTCGCTGAAGGGAAAGGAAAACCCTGCTGTTCCAAAAGCTGAAACTGAGAATCTTCAATACCAAGGGCCCTTCTCCCTCGAGTAAAACATGGAGTCGCCAGATCAAAAAAGATGATCGATAAATGATTATAGAACTGGAAAAGGAATCCCCAGCGGAGTCGCCAAAAACTGTTGGTCGTCAAAAAGGAACTTTAAGAAGAGCAACAGTCAGGGGACAAGAAGCCCCTCCTCTTTAATGGGAGAGGTTCCATTATTCAGAAACGAACCTATTTACACATATATACAGCATGGTTTTGCTATGGAAGTTGGATACTATGAAAGTGTTTGCTAAAAATATCATCAATCACAAAAGGACAGAGGAATGAAAATGCGGAAACGAGAAGAAAGGCACCATTCAGAATTATAGATGACAGAATAATTCCTTATGCATGCGAGGGTACAGTGAATTGGAATAAGATCATTTGTATCACATTAATAAGATGAAATTTGAAGAGACACAAAGTTCTATGAATAACATCTATAAGAATACAAAGCTTCTCAGCCTAATACAGACAAATGATCTAACAAGATTTAATGAAAAGCTTGTGAATAAAAAGAACCAAATAGACAGAGAAAGAAAAATCCTTCTGTATTGATTTCTTTATGATTTCCTTACACTTTTAAAGATAAGCCAAGTTCCTCACTCAAAAATGGCGAGGAGAGGCCATTATATAGTTTACAAATTAGTTACTCTTGGTAACTACTTCTTTTCACTAATGTTTAGTTAAAGGGCTGCTAACTGCAATACCCCAACTAATTACATTAAATTCGAGAAGAAAGGAAGAAAAGAGAAGAATCAGGAGAAGAAGACAGGCGTTCATGACTGGGAGGGGCCCACTGAATTTAGGATCCGTTGTCTGAATCTTTTCAATGCCTCTGCTATGTCTCTGCCTCGTGGGACTGATGTGTTGGCAGTGGACTGAGTCCAAAATCCGAGGCACTTCTCCATTTCTTTTTCGAATTCGACATGAGTATGATAATCTTTATTCGCTTCCTCTATAGCAGATTGAAGAGAGCAGATCTCCTTCATCTTTTCCTTCGGAAATGGAACTCTCCTTGAACAGATCATCTTTGACAAAAGCTCTGAATTGAGCTTTGATTTCTTGTAAAGAGAGAGGCACACCAGAAGTCTCATCATGAAGATGGACAATGTATATCCTTGAAGGCAGATACAACTAGAGTCTTGAAGGCCTCACCCTTCTGCCAGCTATTTCTTAACTCTCCCAAAGCCTCCTCCAGCACCTTGATTTTCCATTCCACGCTGTAGACCCATGACTTTGACAAGTTATCCTTTGCATCATCGAATGACCTTACTTGCCATTAAAATATTTTCATCTGTTTGTCCCATGAGGTGAAGGTCTACTATACAACTGCTCCAAAGTTTAAGTTCTTTATCTATGCTCCCAATAGTGGAGGAGAGCTTCTGTTGCAAATTATTTACCTTCCCGTGGAGTTTGAAGGCTTCATCAATGAAATTCAATCCTGCAACAAGCATATCATCCACCATGGCCTCCATAGCCCTTCCATAGATGGAATACTTGTGCATATCTTTGATACTCTGCACTTCATCTTGGCTCAGGATTACAGGTGGTGGAAGAGTAGTCAACGTGGGTAGGATCTATAACTTTATCTTTAGATAGCAGTGACTTGATGAAACTTGTAAGAATCTGGGCCTGCTCCTCCAACTGCTCTATGGTTTTTTGTCCTTTCTCTACCCTCCCAATGACTCTAGTGACTGTTTTCCTGAAGATTGTGGATCTCACCTTCAGGGGTAGACTCTCCCATGGGAATTCTTGAGAGCTCAAGATCGGATGCTTGCAAATCTTGCTCTGGCTTGTCTACCTTAGGCTTGGCTATCTCCAGGAATTGTCAGCCCTGAGCATCAGACACTATCCTGGAGGTAGTTCTGGATTTTTTGGCGTGAGTAGGAGGAGTAGTGCCTAATAAGGCCGCCACAACATCAAAATTGGGTCCTGAGATCAGGGAGGAAGACTTTCTCTTCCTACTGTCAATAAGAGGCTGCACCCATGCAAAAGAGGAGAGAGGAAGAAGCAGGTGGGGCAAGAGGACCAAGAGACAAAGAACTCATGGCACCCAAGGTTTGCACTGCTGTTGCCTCTAGTTGGGATATGAGTGGAGCGCTTGGGGCTTCTGGTACAGAGGAATCACTAGCACCCGGAAGCTCAGTGCTTTGGACCTCCTTTTCTTTATCCATGGGGGCTTCTAGGAGCACTTGTAGAGACTGGCACTTCACTCTCTTCACTTTCACTAAGAACAATGATGTTCTCTGGACCTAAGGGCAATTCAGAATGCTTCGCTATAGGCTCTTCTTCAACAGGTTCCTTCTTGACCTCTTTGGCTTTCTTCTGATATACTTGGGTGGATGAAGAAGGAGTGGAGACTGTGGGACCTTGAGTTGACGAGGGAGGAGGGGTCTGCATATGTGTTTCTTGAAACTGGGTGTTAATGCATCCCTTCTTGGTGTTGTAGGTATCCTTGGAGGAGGATTCCCCTGAGTGCCTTCTAAGTTCGCGAACTCTCCTGTCAAACCAGATTTTGGTTCTTACCAAGACGGGAGCTAGGATTTCCGCCAGATCGTCCTTCTCCTTTTTGTAACCAATCCAAATCCTCCAAGGGAGTGTGTTTGACCACATTTTCATACTCATATGAGTACAGGTCAGAATTATCATCCTGGAGCCCTTCAGGAACTTGGTACAGGTTAAGCTCTTGAATTAATTGAAGAGAAAATATGCCGTAGTGTCTCCTCCTTGCCTCAAAATCATCAGCACAGTCAGCCCAATAATCTTCTGTGTCTGCCCTATGATGATAAGTGATCTTAATGTTCTGCTCAATAAGATTTCTTCAAGTCAAAATAGGTTCTTGGCCTGAAGAAATGGAAAGTGATGGGAGCCAGGGATCTTTCTATGTTTTGAGCATCTAGAGCCATTTTGCAGGTATAGTTTCCCAAAGTGATGGGGAAGTGCAAGCCAATAATTTTCTTATCCCTGCAGGTTCTATGCAACTTTTCCAATTGCCTGCATACTTCTATTAAGGCCATTTTATCATTGCAGAACATGGGGAGCTTAAGAGGGGTGCTCTCATAGCCTGCAAGCCTTATATAGGAAAATTTCCTAAATTGGATGAAGTAGGCACCGTAGTGCGATATCAGATTCATAGCTTCATCAGAAAATATCCTCGCTGTGTCGCTCTCTAGAAGCCTGACAATGTACATGGTGAAGGCATCATTCACCCTTCTGAAGTTGCGATTGCTAGTTTCCAAGGTGAACTGAGGGCAGTAGGCATATACGGGGTCACCCTTGTGAGCATCAATGTATGAGAAGCCAAACCATTGCCTTGATGCTGCCAGAGTATACATCAAGTATGAAGTCATATAGAATTTCTTTGTTTTTTGTACATTGGACAGCTGCTCTGCTAGGTTCATACTGATGATCTCTGCCCAGTTGATATTCTGAGTTCCTTCGCACACCATATTGATAAGTGGGCACATCCAAAAATGGAACTCATTTGTAGAGGGTAAGCCCATGACCCGAGCCAGTAGGATTATAAAATCTGACAATTCCTCATTGAAATCTGCACGGAAAAGAACCTTGGATAGACGAGATGCCCCCTTTTTAGGGTTTTTAAGCCAGGACTTCACCACCCGCGCCTTATATTTCTCACTGTCCTGATCGAAGAGGGCTTGCGCCTGGTTTTGAGAAATTACTATAGCATTGTCCATCTCTGGAATTCTTAGGGCAGCGCCAATGGCGGCAGCGTCAAGTTTGGCGATGAGTTCCCCATGCACATTCGTCAGCTCACTCGAATCAGGGTTGAAATGAGCACCACAGGAGAGCACTGTATCTGCGCATTGCACCGAGATAGGGAAACCACCGGCGAATGCCAAACCACTGTCATGAATCATCTGTGCCATAGGTGAAGGGTTCGCGTCTGTCATTCTTGCCCAAAAATCTCCAAAGTCGAGGTGGCGAACCTCACTGTCCCCGATATCGGGAATGGCAGACTCGAGCGGTGAGACTTGCTCCTGGCCTTGGAATTTAATCTTCATGTTGTTAGCAATTTGAAAAGCCAAGGTTACAATCTGGACTCGGGATGAAATTACAGGGGAAATGAGTATGCGCGCAGAAATCTTGATTGCAAAGGTATGAGCAAAGGATAGCAAGAAAGCAGTGTGTAAAACGCATAAGGGGCAATTCAATTATATAGCCGTTTGGGAGAGAGAAAGACAATTAATGCGCATTAAATACACACCTACCAACTTGGAAAGCAAGATATTTGTGAAGAGCGGGAAAAATTAACTCGAATGGCCTTTGGTTCATTTGGGACACGCGGGACGCGAAAGCGCGATTCGGCTGATATGGGCGATGCGGGAAAAGTATGCACAAATGCTTCTGGGACATGAGGGACGAAAGTACGTGGAGTACGCGATTCGGCCGAATCGGGACGAAAAGGGAACAATGGGCCCGGGTGAACTTGGGACACTTGGGACAAAAAGTTCCGACGGGCCCGAAAGGAACGGACTTCGGGTAAAGCGGCCGATCGGGGAATAGAGAGCCCGAATGAATGAACTTGGGACACTTCCGGACAAAAATGGCCGATCGGCGACAGGCCCGAAAATCACACAAAATGACCCAAAAAATGTAGATTTTTCCAATTTTTTGACTTTTCACATTACTAGGACAACAGAAAAGACATTTAATTTAAAAATTTTCAATTTTCAACTTCTCAAAAGCAGGGGAATTTTGAGTGGACAACAGCTAGCTCCTTCTGGGGATGACTTGGCATAAGTTCAAAGAATGAGACAAGGCAAGAATTCAGAACAAACTAGGGGAAGTAGACCAGTACCTTATCCATTGGGCCACAGAGTCACCAAATCAAAACAATACAGAAGACAACACACCAAAACAAAGGAGAAGGAAGGGGAAAAAGCAAAACACTATACAGAATATACAAAAGGACTTCCTAATCACCTATGACTTAAACAATTTCAGGTACTGCCCACTATAAGGAAGTGGGAGAGAAGAACCATCCATATAATCAAGGTAAAAAGAATTCTTACCAGCAAAGTGCCTGATCTTGAAAGGTCCGAGCCAAAGGGAATCAAACTTGCCATGGCTGCCACGAGGTTCATGCCTTTTATCCCACAATAAAACAATGTCTCCAACTTTGAAATCTCTGAACCTGGCCTTTTTATCAAATAAGACCTTTACTTTCTGTTGGTGGGTAGATATCCTATCAACAACTTTCAATCTGTCCTCATTCAATTTGTAGAGGTACATGATCCTCTTATCCAAAGAATCATTGAAACTGGTGTCTTCAATGGCCTTCATTAGATGCAAGGCTGGTAGCTCCACTGTTACTGGCAATTGAGCTTCCACTCCATATACTACCTGAAAAGGAGACATCCCAATGGCTCTCTTAGGTGTGATCCTATCTGCCCAAAGAGCATCATAGAGTTTCTTGTGCCAGTTCCATTGGGACTCATTAACTAATTTCCTTATTATAGCCACCAGATTTTTATTTGTTGATTCTGCTTGTCCATTCCCCTGAGGATAATAATATGAGGAGTGAGCCAGGGAGATGCCATATCCATAACAAAAATCCATCATCTCGGTTGAATAAAAATTTGAAGCATTATCTGTCACGATCTTGTTTGGCACACCATACCTTACCAAGATGTTTTCTTTGATAAAACTGCATACTACTTCTGAAGTAGTACTCTTTACTGGAATGGCTTCTACCCACTTGGTGAAATAATCTGTGGTGGTTAATACATGGGTATGACCAGCACTAGAAGAGGGATTAAGTGTTCCAATGAAATCCAAACCCCATTGTTGAAAAGGTTCTTCGATTACAACTGGTTTAAGGGGCAAAGAGGCCAACTTGGGTCTACCCACGAAAGTCTGACATGCTTCACATTTATCAACCCACTTTGATGCATCCCTAAACAAGGTAGGCCAGTAATATCCTCCACGAAGTATTTTATGAGTAGTAACAGTTGATGAGTAGTGCCCTCCACATGCCTGATTATGAAAAGCAGAAAGTAGCTTCTTCTGCTGTTCCTTGTCCACACATTTTAAAAATCTCCCATCCAATCCACGCTTAAACAAGGCATTTTCCCACAAAACATATTGGGCTGATCTTAGTTTAACAGCTCTCTTTTCTTTGGTAGTCAAATGAGAGGGGCACTCCCCATAGGTGAGAAAATGTGTGATATCAGCATACCATTCATCGATTGAGCCAAGAAACAAAACGGTAGGAAGATCAGCCTCATCCTCCAGTAACCCATGTCCAGCTCCCTCAGCGATGAGTTCACACAAGCCTTTTCCACGAATGAGCTTAGTTGGTCTGATGTCAATGTCATATTCTTGGACCTTGGCCACCCAGTTCCCTCTCTTGGATCCGAACTCCTGTTGTGTGAGAATGGACTTGATGGTTGTATCTGGTACAAATACTGTGGAGTGAGAATTAAGAATGTAAAAATGAAACTGCTTGACTAGCTTTAACCACTGCGAAAGCATGTTTCTCCATTATGGTGTATCTTAGCTCATGATTTTTTAGAATGTAGCTCATGAATGCAATTGGGAGTTCATGATCATTAGAATCTTTTTGAGTCAAAACAGCAGCCAGGGTGTTATCTGTGGCATAGCAATAGATAATAAAATCTTTGTTGAAATTTGGACACGCTAAAACAGGAGTCTTAGCAATAGCCTTTTAATACCTTCAAAGGCCTTTTTCCCTTCAGGAGACCAACCAAACGTCTATTTTCCTTTCATCATTTGAGAGATATTCAAAGTTAGCTCTGCAAAATCAGGGATGAATCTCCTCAGAAAGTTAATCTTACCAAAGAAAGAGTGCACTCCTTTTTTGCTAGTTGGAAGAGGAATTTGCTGAATAGCTTGAACTCGCTCAGGATCAATTTTTATACCATCTTTGGAGACAACGTGCCCCAATAATTTCCCCTCCATGACACAAAAAATAGATTTCTTAGGATTTAAAGAGATCCCATGTTCTCTACATTTCAGAAGAACTGTTTCTAGATGCTGAAAATGATCTGCCCTTGTTTTAGAAAATACAGTCAAGTCATCAAGGTATACGACAATACACTTCCCTTTCAAACTTCCAAAGGCCAAGTCCATAGCCCTTTGAAAAGTGGCACCAGCATTAATGAGCCCAAAAGGCATCCTTTTGTAAGCAAAGGTACCCCAAGGGGTAGTGAAAGCCGTTTTGTGTTGATCTGCGGTATTAACTTCTACCTGGTTATATCCTGAGAATCCATCAAGCATAGACAACATTTCGGATCCCGTTACTGCTTGCAAGACCTGATCCATCATGGGTAAAGGATAGTTGTCCTTTAAAGAAGCTTGATTCAGATTCCTAAAATCGACACAGATGCGGATCTCACCATTTTTCTTTCTAACAGGCACAATATTGGCAATCCATGTTGAATGGTGAATAGGAAAAATGATTTTGGCTTTTAATAACTTCTGTATTTCCTGAAAAATGGTGTCAGCTATCTTAGGATTGTATTGCCTCTGCTTCTGTTTGAAAGGCTTAATTCCAGGTTTGAGAGGGATAAAATGCTGCATCTCCTTTGGTTGAAAGGCTTTTAAGTCTTCATAGGAATAAGCAAGGACATCTTTATACTTCTTTAAAAGATTAATTACCTTCTTCCTCTCATCTGATGTACAACATTTTCCAATGTTCACGAGTTTAGGATCAGTAGAACTCCCAATATTAACTTTTTCATGTTCAGCTGATTGTTGAGGTCCAGTAGAAGCTTTAAACTTTACATACCTGTCGTGTTTGTCAAACAGTTCTTCTAAACTCACCAATCCTTTTGGAATCTTGTTTCCTTTGAGTTTGATACATCCATCCTGATCCGCCTCTTCTTCTTTGACGGCTTCTTCGTTAAAGGGCACACTTTCACGAGGCAAATTATCACTTCCTTCAAAGTACAACTGTTCAAAATTATCCTTGAGTTCTAAGAAAGAAAGCAAGTGTTGATCATCATTGAAAACTTGCCAGTTACTTGTATTATCAGGTACACTGGGTCTATGGATCATCTCAATGGTAAACTTATCTTGAGAGAAGTCAGGATGAGGTATAAGCAATGACCCTGAGACTGCTAGTGAATCAGCCCTGGTATTCTCCTCCCTAGGCACTGCTTCGATGGAGAAGGCGTCAAGAAATTCAATGGAGTCCCAAACCTGATTCCTGTAATGTTTCAACCTTCTATTCTTTACCTGGAAGAGGTTTCTAACTTGCTTGACAATCAACTCTGCATCTCCATGAGCTAGAAGATTCTTTACACCTTGTTCTTTTGCTACCTGGAGTCCAAGAATGAGAGCTTCATACTCTGCTGTATTATTGGTATTTTCAAATTGCAACTTGAATGAGAAAGGATGAATGCTTCCTTCAGGCGACACCAATATGACACCAGCTCCAGAACCAGCTGAAGAACAACTTCCATCAAACTCTAATATCCAAACACCATTAGGATCCTTAGGTGACACTTTGGGGAGTTGGATTTCTTCTGGAGACATAATCATGTAGTTACCATGCCCCATATCCTCATAGAGTATTTGTGCTTTGGGATCATCTATTTTTTGTACAATATACTCAGACTGCTTCTCAGGCAACAACTTCTTCATTTTCCCATTAACAGGTATGAGGGCATGTGACCAATCCATTTGAATTTCTCCACCCACATCCTTACAGAAGTTTCTACTTAGCAGCATCCCATATGAAGGAGGAATGTCTGCTACTAGGATAGTAGCCAAAACTTTCTTCTCAGGCAAAGTAGCAAAAGCCACTTGTGCATCCTTAATTCTTCCGATCAGGGGCACTTCCTTACTCTCCATGGAATAACAAGATCCGTAAGTGCGTGTGAGAGTTAGGCCTAAGGCATGAGCTACTTTGGCAGGCATTACATTGTCTGATGCTCCTGAGTCTATGACGCAATTACTGAGCCTATGGCCGGCTATAAGGAGTGTCACATAGAATGGTTTGATTTTGTCATTGGGTGAGGTGACAGCGGCTACCAGATTGGGCTGTGGTGCAGAAGATGGAGTGGGTAAAAGGCCTTTAGAGGTAGTTTTAGAATGAGAATTGACAAAGTGAATCATTTTAGCAAAAGCCTTGGGATGGGTTTGATAATATTCAGCCTCTGAGATTTGAACCTTAGTCTTTTTCAGGTGATCAATAATATCGAAAGACCCAGAAGTGGACGGGCTATCATCGCTTGGGATCCTAGGCTTATCAGTTTTAGGAGAAAAAGAAGTAACTTTAGTAGCAGAATTGACAGGACTTACCTTTGGCGTGGATGAAATGGGGATAGGAGATCCTCTTTTTGCAATTACAGGGATAGTTGTCGGCTGCTCCTTAGATTTTTTGGTGGGCTGCATCACTTTCTCCCTCTGATTTGTCTGCTCTCGAGTCATGACAGCGTATGATTCGCTATTCATGTCTGCTACTACTTCATCATAATCGTCTCCTTCATCAATGCCTTCAGTGGTGAAGAAATTAACTCGAGATCCCTCAAGTTCGTCTGTTTCATCATCAACCTCTTCAACAAATTCTTCACAATCTTCATTAACCTCCTCATCCTCTGGTTCTTCAACTTCACAGGTTGCATTGACAGGGACTTTAATAGGAGGTCCTTCAAGTGCTAGTCTTGTTTGAGAAGTAGGCAAATGATTTCTGGGCTGAAAATTCCTCCTTGGAACGTCTGCATATGGAGCATGCTGAGCCAATTGTTTCTTAATGGCGATGAGATCATTTGCAAGTTTTTGTACCAATGGATCAGTATTAGGTCCAGGAGTGGAAGAGGAGGAAGAAGAAGACTTAGATCTAGAAGGGTCTCTCCTCAACTTTCTCGACATGATTAAATCATCTTCAACACTAACAGCAAGAGTTTGATCCTCGGCCAATGTTGCAAGATTAGCCCTTCTCAATGCATAACTAACTTCAGGCAATTGGGCGTTTAGGAAGAAGCACTTTTGGATTTGATCTACAGGTTGAGTATTGGTGGAATTTTGTTAATTAACCTGTTGAATCGAGCCACAAATTCTCTCATGGGCTCTTGTGATTCCTTCTTTATTTGAGAAATTTGGGCTAGCAAAGCATGCACGTCTTCCGCCGGTTTGAAACGGTTTTCAAACCTAGTTCTCATTGTGTTCCAGCTAGTGATAGCTCTGGCCGGAAGGTGATAGAACCAATCAGCAGCATTATCTTGTAAAGTCTCAACAAAAAGCCTTACGGAGACGTCTTCATGTTCAACTCCCAGAACTCCGCATGCAACTATGAAGGCCGCGATGTGTTCATCAGGATGTACCTTGCCATCACCCTTGAATTTAGGAAAGTTCTTCCGATTACCTCTAGGTAACTCATGCAAAGGTTGAGGAAGGGCAAGAGGCCCAACACGATGGCCCCAAGGCAATGGTACTGCCATTCTTGGAAAAATGGCTTGAAGAGGAACTGAAACACCAGCAAGAATCAGAGCTCGGAGATTAGGACTGATTTGTTCTGAAGGAATACCACCCGTAGGGGTTCTATCTTTGACAGGAGGAGTGCTTGTTGAACGAGCTCTTATATTTCTTCTTGCTGAAGGGAAAGGAAAACCCTGCTGTTCCAAAAGCTGAAACTGAGAATCTTCAATACCAAGGGCCCTTCTCCCTCGAGTAAAACGTGGAGTCGCCAGATCAAAAGATGATCGATAAATGATTATGGAACTGGAAAACGAATCCCCAGCGGAGTCGCCAAAAACTGTTGGTCGTCGAAAAGGAACTTTAAGAAGAGCAACAGTCAGGGGACAAGAAGTCCCTCCTCTTTAATGGGAGAGGTTCCCTTATTCAGAAACGAACCTATTTACACATATACAAAGCATGGTTTCACTATGGAACTTGGATACTATGAAAGTGTTTGCTAAAAAGATCATCAATCACAAAAGGACAGAGGAATGAAAATGTGGAAACGAGCAGAAAGGCACCATTTAGAATTATAGATGACAGAATAATTCCTTATGCATGCGAGGGTACAGCGAATTGGAATAAGATCATTTGTATCACATTAATAAGATGAAATTTGAAGAGACACAAAGTTCTATGAATAACATCTATAAGAATACAAAGCTTCTCAGCATAATACAGACAAATGATCTAACAAGATTTAATGAATAGCTTGTGAATAAAAAGAACCAGATAGACAGAGAATGAAAAATCCTTCTGTATTGATTTCTTTATGATTTCTTTACACTTTTAAAGATAAGCCAAGTTCCTCCCTCAAAAATGGCGAGGAGAGGCCATTATATAGTTTACAAATTAGTTACTCTTGGTAACTACTTCTTTTAACTAATGTTTAGTTAAAGGGCTGCTAATCGCAATACCCCAACTAATTACAATAAATCTGAGAAGAAAGGAAGAAAAGAGAAGAATCAGGAGAAGAAGACAAGCGTTCATGACTGGGAGGGGCCCACTGACTTTAGGATCCGTTGTCTAAATCTTTTCAACGCCTCTGCTATGTCTCTGCCTCGTGGGACTGATGTGTTGGCAGTGGACTGAGTCCAAAATCTGAGGCACTTCTCCATTTCTTTGTCGAATTCGACATGAGTATGATAATCTTTATTGCTTCCTCTATAGCAGACTGAAGAGAGCAGATCTCCTTCATCTTTTCTTTGGAAATGGAACTCCTCCTTGAACAGATTATCTTTGACAAAAGCTCTGAATTGAGCTTTGATTTCTTGTAAAGAGAGAGGCACACCAGAAGTCTCATCATGAAGATGGCAATGTATATCCTTGAAGGCAGATACAACTAAAGTCTTGAAGGCCTCACCCTTCTGCCAGCTATTTCTTAACTCTCCCAAAGCTTCCTCCAGCACCTTGATTTTCCATTCTACACTGTATACCCATGACTTTGACAAGTTATCCTTTGCATCATCGAAGACCTTGCTTGCCATTAAAATATTTTCATCAGTTTGTCCCATAAGGCGAAGGTCTACTATACAACTGCTCCAAAGTTTGAGTTCTTTATCTATGTTCCCAATAGTGGAGGAGAGTTTTTGTTGCAAATTATTCACCTTCTCATGGAGTTTGAAGGCTTCACCAATGAAATTCAATCCTGCAAATGAGCATGTCATCCACCATGGCCTCCATAGCCCTTCCATAGATGGAATACTTGTGTATATCTTTGATACTCTGCACCTCATCTTGGCTGAGAATCACAGGTGGTGGAAGAGTAGTCAATGGGGTAGGATCTAAAACTTTATCTTTGGATAGCAGGACTTGATGAAACTTGTAAGAATCTGGGCCTGCTCCTCCAACTGCTCTATGGTTTGTTGTCCTTTCTCTACCCTCCCAATGACTCTAGTGACTGTTTCCTGAAGATTGTGGATCTCACCTTCAGGGGTAGACTCTCCCATGGGAATTCTTGAGAGCTCAAGATCAGATGCTTGCAAATCTTGCTCTGGTTTGTCTACCTTAGGCTTGGCTATCTCCAAGAATTGTTGGCCCTGAGCATCAGACACTATCCTGGAGGTAGTTCTGGCTTTTTTGGTGTGAGTAGGAGGAGTAGTGCCTAATAAGGCCGCCACAGCATCAAAATTGGGTCCTGAGATCCGGGAGGAAGACTTTCTCTTCCTACTGTCAACAAGAGGCTGCACCCATGCAAAAGAGGAGGAGGAAGAAGCAGGTGGGGCAAGAGGACCAAGAGACAAAGAACTCATGGCACCCAAGGTTTGCACTGCTGTTGCCTCTAGTTGGGATATGAGTGGAGCGCTTGGGGCTTCTGGTACAGAGGAATCACTAGCACT
The DNA here is from genome assembly GCA_019776745.2 of Taxus chinensis. Classification (NCBI taxonomy): domain Eukaryota; kingdom Viridiplantae; phylum Streptophyta; class Pinopsida; order Cupressales; family Taxaceae; genus Taxus; species Taxus chinensis. The sequence goes on from CM034146.1 coordinate 694,269,598, forward strand.
TGGAAGCTCAGTGCTCTGGACTTCTTTGTCCTTATCTATTGGGGCTTCAGGAGCACTCATGGGAGCTAGCACTTCACTCTCTTCACTTTCACTGAGAACAATGATGTTCTCTGGACCTGAGGGCAATTCAGAATGCTTCGCTGTAGGCTCTTCTTCAATAGGTTCCTTCTTCACCTCCTTGGCTTTCTTCTGATATACTTGGGTGGATGAAGAAGGAGTGGAGACTGTGGGACCTTGAGTTGACGAGGCAGGAGGGGTCTGCACAGGTGTTTCTGAACTGGGTGTTAATGCATCCCTTCTTGGTGTTGTAGTATCCTTGGAGGAGGATTCCCCTGAGTGCCTTCTGAGTTCGCGAACTCTCCTGTCAAACCAGATTTTGGTTCTTACCAAGACGGGAGCTAGGATTTCCGCCAGATCATCCTTCTCCTTTTTGAACCAATCCAAATCCTCCAAGGGAGTGTGTTTGACCACATTGTCATACTCATATGAGTACAGGTCAGAATTATCATCCTGGAGCCCTTCAGGAACTTGGTACAGGCTAAGCTCTTGAATTAATTGAAGAGAAAATCTGCCGTAGTGTCTCCTCCTTGCCTCAAAATCATCAGCACAGTCAGCCCAATAATCTTCTGTGTCTGCCCTATGATGATAAGTGATCTTAATGTTCTGCTCAATAAATTTCTTCAAGTCAAAACAGGTTCTTGGCCTGAAGAAATGGACAGTGATGGGAGCCAGGGCTCTTTCTATGTTTTGAGCATCTAGAGCTGTTTTGCAGGTGTAGTTTCCCAAAGTGATGGGAAAGTGCAAGCCAGTAATTTTCTTATCCCTGCAGGTTCTATGCAACTTGTCCAATTGCCTGCATACTTCTATTAAGGCCATCTTATCATTGCAGAACATGGGGAGCTTGAGAGGGGTGCTCTCATAGCCTGCAAGCCTTATATAGGAAAATTTCCTAAATTGGATGAAGTAGGCACCGTAGTGCGATATCAGATTCATAGCTTCATCAGAAAATCTCCTCGCTGTGTCACTCTCCAGAAGCCTGACAATGTACATGGTGAAGGCATCATTCACCCTTCTGAAGTTGCGATTGCTAGTTTCCAAGGTGAACTGAGGGCAGTAGGCATATACGGGGTCACCCTTGTGAGCATCAATGTATGAGAAGCCAAACCATTGCCTTGATGCTGCCAGAGTATACATCAAGTATGAAGTCATGTAAAATTTCTTTGTTTGTTGTACATTGGACAGCTGCTCTGCTAGGTTCATACTAATGATCTCTGCCCAATTGATATTCTGAGTCCCTTCGCACACCATATTGATAAGCGGGCACATCCAAAAATGGAACTCATTTGTAGAGGGTAAGCCCATGACCCGAGCCAGTAGGATTATAAAATCTGACAATTCCTCATTGAAATCTGGCACGGAAAAGAACCTTGGATAGACGAGATGCCCCCTTTTTAGGGTTTTTAAGCCAGGACTTCGCCACCCGCGCCTTATATTTCTCACTGTCCTGATCGAAGAGGGCTTGCGCCTGGTTTTGAGAAATTACTATAGCATTGTCCATCTCTGGAATCCTTAGGGCAGCGCCAATAGGTGGCAGCGTCAAGTTTAGCAATAAGTTCTCCATGCACATTCGTCAGTTCACTCGAATCAGGGTTGAAATGAGCACCGCAGGAGAGTACTGTATCTGCGCATTGCACCGAGATAGGGAAACCACTGGCGAATGCCAAACCACTGTCATGAATCATCTGTGCCATAGGTGAAGGGTTCGCGTCTGTCATTCTTGCCCAAAAATCTCCAAAGTCGAGGTGGCGAACCTCACTGTCCCCGATATCGGGAACGACAGACTCGAGCGGTGAGACTTGCTCCTGGCCTTGGAATTTAATCTTCATTTTGATAGCAATTTGAAAAGCCAAGGTTGCAATCTGGACTCGGGATGAAATTGCAGGGGAAATGAGTATGCGCACAAAAATCTTGATCGCAAAGGTATGAGCAAAGGATAGCAAGAAAGCAGTGTGCAAAACGCATAAGGGGCAGTTCATTATATAGCCGTTTGGGAGAGAGAGAGACAATTAATGTGCATTAAATACACACCTACCAACTTGGAAAGCAAGATATTTGTGAAGAGCGGGAAAAATTAGCTCGAATGGCCTTTGGTTCATTTGGGACACGCGGGACGCGAAAGCGCGATTCGGCCGATACGGGTGATGCGGGAAAAGTATGCACGAATGCTTTTGGGACATGAGGGATGAAAGTACGCGTAGTATGCGATTCGGCCGAAACGGACGAAAAGGGAACAATGAGTCCGGGTGAACTTGGGACACTTGGGACAAAAAGTTCCGACGGGCCCGAAAGAAACGGACTTCGGGTAAAGCGGCCGATCGGGGAACAGAGAGCCCGAATGAACTTGGGACACACGGGACAAAAATGTCCGACAGGCCCGAAAATCACACAAAATGACCCAAAAAATGCAGATTTTTCCAATTTCTTGACTTTTCACATTATCAGGACAACAGAAAAGACATTGAACTTCAAAATTTTTAATTTTCAACTTCTCAAAAGCAGGGGATTTGATCTTGATTTTGAGACATATGATTGGTTATAATTGAATAATTTTGTCTGATCATTTTTTTCCATCATGTGCTATGGAGCTTTCTGTTCATTACATTATTTTTTTTCATAAATCCATAATCCCAATGTAGGAATACATTAGCACTAGTTCAATAGGTCAATCTTTTTTCACAATCATAGTAGCAGTATGTTCAAAAGGATTTATGTTCACTACAAATTCATAAGTGAATATTACTCATAATTTAGTTTCATACTAATTAGATTTGTGTTATATGTTTCTTAGTTTCTTTCAAGAAAATCTATGAGTTATGTATAACTATTATACTCATATGTCCATAAACAACTTTTGTTTGATGTATGAATGCAAATGTGTTTAGCTCACTAGTGACTACTAATTGGGTGATTAAGTATGTGGATTACATTTGTCATCATGTTTTGAGGCATTGCATGAGCATTTGTGTCTTGGAGTTGTTAGGGTAGCCCCCCTTTGGTCTTGTACAACTAAAAGTGAGAAGAAATAGGACCCTTGGCCACCCTGTCACCCCCATACCCACCCCCTCTCCTCTATTTGAACCTTGTATTTAACATAAGCCTAAATTATGTGTACAACCTAAAGAATCTTCAAGGCATAGTCCTTTTCATAAACAAACACCCATTATCTCTAGAAGCAACTCAAGTTGTGGTGGTAATGCAAGTGCAAGTCTGGCATCTACTTCAACTCTTTTAAGAAAATTTAAAAAACTTAAAGAAAAATTTATTAAAGAACTAACTATCAAGAGGAGTGTAATTAAATTATTAATTTTAGCTTTGGTTTCTCGCATACAAGATGAACCAAATTGTTATAAAGATGTAGTAGAGAGTATAATATAGTGTGGAGTGGTGGAAGAAGTAAAGAGTTTCATTGAGAAGAATGAAACTTTAGAGTTAACAAAACTTCCAAAGAAAGAATTGAGAGGTGATAAGGCTAAAGTGGGTATATAAAAACAATTATAAGAGTAATGCCACAAATGAAAGGCATAAGAAAAGGATATTTGTCAAAAGATATGCCCACGTCTATACTTCTCAGACAAAATATTTAGACTAATTGTTTATATTTTGATACAATAAAATATTGGCATCTCATCATAAGTTAGGTAGTTCACCAAATGGATGTGAAGTGGTATTCTTGGACAAATTTATTGAGGAAGAAGTTTGTGTGGAATATTTGTAGCAACAATTCAATGTCTCTAAGTGTTATATATTATGATATTTACATATACAATTTAAATAGTTTTTTATACAAGAATGAAACACAGAGATAGTTATTGTTTTACTAAAGATTTGATTCAACAAAGAGTAACGGACTTACAATTTTGTAGAACATAATCAATTAGAAATACTCTATTGAAAGCCATCCAAGAACTATATTTGTTTTGTTATATGAAAACATTTAGAAATTGGGTCATTAGACATTAGTGTTAAAAAAATGTTTTATCATACAATAAATGTTCATAATAGACCGAATGATTGGATAGTATCAAAAATAAAAAATTTACTAATTAAATGTTTGAAATAAGCCTAGTGTTTGGAAAAAATATTACTTACTAATTAATATATGTCATATATGCAAATAAATATTAAATAACTTAAAATCTTGGAATAAACTTGCATATAATAATATACTCACATTTATTAAATTATTTATATATGTCATCTTTAGCCAATATTGTTTAGTGGTTTAAAATGTTGACACATCTCCCATTTCTTTACATTTGTAAATTTTTAATTTAAAATATTAACAATATTAAATTACAATTATTAAAATAAAAATAATAACATTAAAAGATTAAAATTAATATATTAAAAATTATAATAGATAAATATGTAGATTTTAAATGTAAAAATAAAAATTGTGTTATATGGAAAAAACTGTTTTTTATACAGTTTCTCATATTTAGCGATGTTTCATTTTAGTAGAGCTCTCATTATTTACTATTTTTCATTTTTATCACTATTTCATTTATTATTTGGTGTATTTAAAAATCTTCTACTTTATTATTAATTCAATTTTTACTCTTACTTCAAAAGAAGATATTTAACACTTTTGCATGTAAACCTATAGACAAAAATTGGCCATCGTATAAGCTATATTTACATTTCATAGACATCTAAGATAATATTTACAAACCAAATTTTCGAACATATGGATAATATGAAAGGAATATTAATTTCAAATATTCTGCAAGCATATTTCCGCCTCTGGAGTATTTTCCCCTATCAAGATTACATGAGCATCTTCTTCATTGGGATATCCCTACACACCCATGATATCGATTTTCTAGTTAGTAATAAAGATTTATGAATAAATTAGATACATTGAACAATAAATTCACTGCATTTTGAAATGTTAATAAGTAGTAATAATATCATTTATTTACTAGAAGGAAAATTATATAACATGATTCATTGATAAATAGAAACATTTCATAAACAAATTCAAGACCATTGACAATTTCACAACTTTAAAGTAATTCCATTTTCTCAATTGAGAAATATATTAAATTTGAACTCTTATAAATATTAAAGACAACGATATTGTAGAAATCAAAATCTTATTTCTATTTTTCTATTTTTTTTAGGTATTAAATCAAAATTTTAATTGAAATGAAAATAAACATCTAATATATATTGTTAATTTAAACTTGTGTCTCCAAATGACTATTGATTTAAAAATATAACCCCCTAGAAAGAGAATAAAAGCATTAAAACCACATTGAATATGCCATTGCTCAAATTTCGCATTCCCTAATCATGGCAAGAGTGAAGATCCATCAAGATATAGCCACTCTGGAGGTCAGATTACTTGTCCCCTAGCTTATGAACTCTTTGGCCATTCCTAGCTTATAAATTGTTGAGCTCCACTTGAGTGTTATAATAGGTCATTGGGGGCTTCAAAGGTTATGGTGATAATGGGAAATGACTAGAGTAATATTCCCATTTCAGTGTTAAACCAACCTATAAGCCAAGTATAAGTCTATAATAATAGACAAAAGTCTTGTCATCCTCTATCTAAAGAATGGTCGATTTTAAATGTGACATTTATTTGATTTTAATAAGGCAATTTTTCTTTTTGTTTGAAAAAAGAACCTAAAAATTGTGATATATTAAGGATACGTAGTATTTAGAATCCATTTTTCTATCCTATTTTTTGAAGATGCAGCGGTGTAAACAGATAGCGATAGTCCTTCAATAAATGAAATTATGTGACAGATCCAAGAGAAATGTCTCTAAATTGAATATCTTGATTTTTTTAAATAAATAAATGTAAAATATCTTCTAAGCTAGTATATATCACAAATTTAAAGTAATTCCATTTTCTCAATCGAGAAATATATTAAATTTGAACTCTTATAAATATTAAAGACAACGATATTTTTGAAATCAAAATCTTTTTTCTATTTTTCTATTTTTTTGGGTATTAAATCAAAATTTTAATTGAAATGAAAATAAACATCTAATATTTTTGTTAATTTAAACTTGCGTCTCCAAATGACTATTGATTTAAAAATATAACCCACTAGAAAGAAAATAAAAACATTAAAACCACATCAAACATGCCATTGCTCAAATTTCGCATTCCCTAATCATGGCAAGAGTAAAGATCCATCAAGATATAGCCACTCCGGAGGTCAAATTACTTTCTGTCCCCTAGCTTATGAACTCTTTGGCCATTCCTAGCTTATAAATTGTTGAGCTCCACTTGAGCATTATAATAGGTCAATGGGGGCTTCAAAGGCTGTGGTGATAGTGGGAAATGACTAGAGTAATATTCCCATTTCAGTGTTAAACCAACCTATAAGCCAGGTATAAGCCTATAATAATAGACAAAAGTCTTGTCATTCACTATCTAAAGAATGGTAGATTTTAAATGTGACATTTATTTGATTTTAATAAGGCAGTTTTTCTTTTTGTTTGAAAAAAGAACCTAAAAATTGTGATATATTAAGGATATGCAGTATTTAGAATCCATTTTTCTATCCTATTTTTTGGAGATGCGGTGGTGTAAGAAGATAGCGATAGTCCTTCAATAAATGAAATTATGTGACAGATCCAAGAGAAACGCCTCTAAATTGAATATCTTGATTTTTTTTAAATAAATAAATGTAAAATATCTTCTAAGCTAGTATATATCACGTGGACATTGTTTGTGTGTGCTGACAAAGATGAATAAACATTTCATGCTACCAAAGAAAATAGATTACTATCATATATATTTTAGTTTTTAATGATGTTTCTTCACAAGGCAGCAGTGAGTAATATCCTCTAGAGTCGTCAATGCAAAAGTATTTTTGTTCGATGTTTCAGATCTGATTACTAGATCGACCATCTTCAAGGAGAAGATTGAAGCCAATGCTTGAAGATGGATCCAATAATCAGATCCGAAACATCGAACAAAAATACTTTTACTCAAATGAATTCATAAGATTATTACTCATCATTAATATTGTCACTCCCTAAACTTGAAAATAGGGCATTTAATTTGGTGTAGAAGAGATATTGGAGATGGATGGATGTTTAATCTTACCCATTTGTTTCAATCATAGAGCTAAAACCACATCAAAGGCTAATAATACCCAGAAATAATCAGCCTAGTGACAGAAACTACTAATTATTTGGTGGAAGAGTTTATTCTTATTTTTCATTATTTGGGTTGCCCAATTAAAAAGTATTTTCTATTAGTTGTTGTTAGTCATCATTAGTGATTTCTCGTTGCAGTCAATTTTTACAGAAAAGGTAGCAATTCTTAGGTAACACATTAGGTTGTTACCCCTTACATCCTTACATTGTTACTTTTTTATGTAACACATTAAGTTTTTATCCTTGTTACTTTTTGCCAATAATTCTTTATCAAAGGGAAACGACGTATATTTTCAAAAGTAAACATGCATCATAGTGATAAGTTGTGGGCGCCATAAAATACAGGCTACAGGTCGGGCAGCCCATCAACTGCGAATCTGGGTGATCTTTAGGACCAGCATTATTTGGCATGTTTGTTTTAATGATTCCAAATGCTTGAAATATCGCAGTGGATGTATGCGAAAATGTCTTATCACTTTGAAGCAATAATGGAAACAAAGCAGTTTACAAAACAGGTTTTGGTAGCAGATATTGTTAGTCATTTTGTTTAGGTATCCATGATTTGGAACATCCTTGGTTGAAAAGGATTTTAGGTTTGTAAAAGTTGTTAACTATACGGGGTTGTTTAACATTTTTTGGTATTATTTTATCATTCGTTGGCGAATATTTCAACTTGCAAACATATATGATATTTGGAGAGCCACGAAGTTATTCAGAATTGCCAAGGTAAACAACTTTTGCTATTATAGTCAAAAGGTAACAAACTACTACATTGTTACCTTTATCACCCCCTCCTAATTAGGAAACAGTGTAGGCTCTTACTTTTGTGATAACTTTCTGTTGTGAGGGGTTGTAATTTACCATTGGTGTGCCCTCTTGAATATTCATACCATATGGAGTTTTGAAGGAGGTTGAACTGGATCTGGGAAGCATATTCATAAGACAGGATGCTGCTGCACCATGCGAGCATTTTTCTTAGAAGGTTCAGGTCTATCTTGAGATTTGATCCATTTCTGACAGCATCAGGTATATGCCTATCTACAAGGTTGCATTCATTAGAGTGAGAGAGGAGCCTCCTTGTTATTGTCAAATGACATGTTTTTCCAAGAGCTAAAGTTAAGATTAGTATGGTTATGCATTGGCCCATATGAAATAGCCCATATGTTTTTTTTCTTTCTTACAGCAGCCATAGCACTGAAGATTACTTCAAGTTTGCATTGTAGGACTAGAAATTAGATGTCCTGGTCATTGGCAGTCATCCCTGAAATCATAATAATGAGACTAGGGCTGTTTCATAGCCTGCTTCAGTTAATATCATTAGTGGTAATAAGCTTAAAACATGCATACCCAATTGAGTTTGGGAATGATGTCATTGGTGGTAATTAGCCACATACATACCCAATTGAGTTAAGGAATGGTTAGTCATTGGCCTCAATGTTAGTTATCCTCTCGGTATGGACTTGGTGGCAATCATGGCTGTTCTCTATATTCAGAATATCCTCATTTTACAATCTGATTTCAGTTTGGTGTTTATATGTATTCAAACGACACAACATTTATGTTAACAGTTTGTAAAAGAAGATACCTAATAAAGTTTGAATGTATTATATCGTGAATTTATCTCCGAAAAACACTTTATTTTTAATATTAAATCCAAATACCCCTGAAACATTATATTGGATAGCAATAGAATATTTATGCAGTTTTTGTCAAACATATTTTTAATGTGATGGAATGCAAAAATCTTAAATAGTTAATACCTCTTTATCCTCAACCTGAGAAGAACATGCACGTAGTTTTATGCCTCCCTCTGTTACAAATCTCCCTCCCATGCGTGTTCTCTTCTCAGCTAAATCTTTTCGACAATTGTACTGTAGATAGTTGCAAGAACAAGAAAGTAAATTGTTTATAATATGAAGAATATTAAAGTGGAAGAAATGAATTTTAAAGGCTAAAAGTATATACGAGTATAAATGAGATTTATTTACCTTGATGGTTTTTTCATGATTTCTTCTAGGACGTTTGAGCCTGTATCGTTCCAGGGCTGCTTGCTTTTGTTGAGGGTCATACTTCACATATTCTGGTTCCTTCTTTCCAAAAACTGATGGTTTGGGTTCTGAAAGTCTTTCAAATCCCAAATATATATCTATAGCATTATCACTCTATTATAAAAATAACAGTGAGTCTCCTTGTTTTGATATCTTCAATAAGCTTATATTTAATTGTTTATTTTATTTGAGAACAAACCTGCTTTAGATATCATAGATGGTGTAACATTTATAATTCACCGTCATCCATATTACTTGAATTATAATCTTTTCGTTAAAAAACATATAATTTATCATTCTATTTAAGGAAAACTAATTTATAAAACAATTATAATATTAAGAAAAAAATTACCTCTATGTCAATTGCGCCATAATTTGTTGGATCCAAAGGACGTTGTTGGGAGTACTTTATGCCTGATTGCACACTATTTTCACTGGTACAAGGACTGTTGCTTAATGGATCTCCAGAATTTACCCCATTGCTAGAATCATATGTTGTTTCTAAAGGCAAAAGACTGGCATTATAAACATAATTTGTTGTTTTTAAAGGCAAAAGATTATGTAGAGTCAAGTTTTGGAGATTGACAGATCCATTATAAAAGTGCGACTGTTGAGGGAATGAATCTAATGAAATAAAAGGAATTGAGGGAGGTGGGTAACTTAAATTCATTGAAGCATAAAAATTAGGAGAGGCAATGCCAATGTGTGTTTCTAGAGACCCTATATGATGACTATCAAGAGTAGGATAATTTATCTGGCCCATTGTGTCTACGAGTGAAGATTGGCCCAATGAATATGAACGATGATTTATCTTATGTGTTGGGATATTATCATGAAAGAATGAGTTGGACTTCTTGATCGTAACTCGAGTGGTTAAATCTCTTACACAGTCATACTTAAAAATTGAAGGTGATTGCCCAATATCAACTTGATGTCTCTGCAAGATATAGTAATGATAATCAGTCAAATTTATACATTTTTAAATGGATTCTTAAACAAGCATAAAAATATGTACTAATATTTTTTTATCGAATTTAATAAGAACTATGTATAACTTTACAAAACTAATTTCTAACGCCTACCTTATATAAAGGGTTTAATGTTTAGGATATACGAAAAAATATGTTTCTAAAAGAAATGGAAAACACAGAATGGAGCATCAAACCCAAGATAAAAGATGAAGAAAAATCAGTAAAATTATATAAATATTATCAGTCATATTTTGGCATATCCCATTTATCTACATTAGCATATTTATATTAGATGAGTATATGTAAAAGATGTCGATCGTTATCAAAAGTAAATAAATATAATATAAATATAAGAAATCAAAGGTAAATAAATACCTTAAATTATAAGTGTATAAAAATTATTTACATACACAATCAATACAAGTTCACTCATATGTTTTTTATTGGAAAACTTAAAATATAGTAAATTTATATTCATTAAAAAATGCAGCAGCAAACAAGGCCCCCATTTAAATGTCATGGTTAAATTAAATTTTTACACAAATCCTAAAATAACAAATTTATGTTTCAAATTTTTACAAATTAAAGTGTATATATAATATAATGTGGCTAAAATAACAAATCTTAAAGTTGAGTGGGCTCTAGTTTTTCTTTCAGCGGTACGACATCAGACTTCTCCACTCCACTCCCTGATACAATTGTAGGATGTCTATCAACATAATAAGTTTGCTTAATAAAAAACAAAACAAAAAATTTGTAAAATTAAGTGAAACTGAGGGTGAATATATTTCTACTAATTTATCAGGTTGGATATAAATATTGAACACAGTTATATATAAGATGTTAAAACTTTAAATCAAGACAATTAAAAATAATAATAATAAAAAATAAAAAATTGCTTGTAATATTGTTGTACATGTTAATTAGGTCGTTATTTATTAAAACATGACTATTCGGAAGGGAAAACATGTTTATAATAGTGTAAGACAATTGAAAATGACTTTTAAAAAACTTATGATTGACCAAATCAACTCTAGTTTGGCTTGCTACTTGAGACTTAATTTCTAATGGTCTCTCCATGCAAAGGTAAAAGGAGGAAGCTTACGGATAAAACAAAATAAATGCTCTTTATATATAAATATATATTGAATAAAAAAAACTCTTGATTGGATTTAGCGTTGTAATCTGTCCAAAATGTGAATATTTCACGTTTTTTATTTTAACTTTTATCGGGGTGTGATGTCTTCCTCCACCCTTTTTAATTGAAAATGTAATTTTTTTCAACATTCTAGAATATATTAGATGCTTTCAATTAAAAAAAGGGTGTTCTCAACTCTCTCCCACTATAGAATGTATTCATCCTTAAATCTAATAAAACATGGTTCATTATGATGTTCTCATAACATTTATATAATAGCTTTAAAATGAAATATAGTGCATTGCTTTGAATATTTATTAAATATTTATGTGTATGTTTTAATATTAAAAATATTATTAATCATATATTAGAATATTATTTTTATTTTTATTAAAAATATTAGATTCAGAAAAAATATAATTACAATATGAATAATAAATTTATTTTATTTTTATAATAATATTAGGTACAATTACACATATATACATGAATTTATAATTCAAAAGTTGTTAAATTATGGTTGTGTTTGAGACTCTCAATGCCAAGCATTAAATCATATTAACCATTTAAAACTTCAAATTAAAACTTTACCTAGTTTGTTGAACTATCGTTGTGTTTGGAAGTCTTAGTTCCAAACATTAAATCTCTACAAACTATCAAAGATAATGAATTAATCCCACATTGGTTAATAGGCTTGATTCACAGTAATATAAATTCCATATTGGTTGGTAGGCTTAGTTCATGATAATGTATAAACCTAAATCTACCATGATTCATATACCAATGGAGTTGATGTCATAATGGAGGTACTCTCCACACAGTATAATTGATCGTACATTTGTTGATATGTTTGCTCTACTAGTCGTTACAATCTCGTTATACAGTTGGAAATGTGAATTGAGTTCTGTTTAAGAATTTTATTTTAAAAAAAACATGCATTTAATAGGTCTTAACAATGCCTTTGATATAAAGGATAATAATAGTCCTCAAAACTAACATTCTTGCTTGCTTTGGTGACATGGTTGTCCAAAGTTCCATTAGCTCTACTTGTATTATTGATGCATGTCTCATGGAGTGGCCATTAATACAACAAGATTGTAAAAGTCACTGTCCAAACGTAATATATACACGATAAAACTCAAATTCTTGGGCCTAGATCAATGATTGATAAGTAGTATGACAAGCAGTTATATTGCAAGAAAGACACAAAACCTAGCAGAGCTCAAAGCATATTCCTTTCAAAGATTTTTCATAAATTGCATAAAAAAATATTTTTTGGATGACAATTTAACATTTAAAGATAAAAATAAAATATCAAAATAATACTAAATTTAATAACTTGAAATAGCCTAAGAATTCTGTACACCTAACCCGTACAATTCTTTGCAGATTCAATCAAAATAACTTAAAATTAAAAATATCGTTATTAAATTTAAGTAAATATCTTGCCTATATAAATTTAGCAGTTATATTGCAAGATTAGTAATATGACAAGTAATTATACTGCAAGAAAGACACAAAACCTTAGCAGAGCTCAAAGCATTTACCTTTCAAAGATTTTTCATAAATTGCATAAAAAATTATTTTTTGAATGACAATTTAAGATTTAAAGATAAAAATAAAATATCAAAATAGTACTAAACTTAATAACTTGAAATAGCATAAGAATTATGTGCACCTAAACTATACAATTCTTCGCAGATTCAATCAATATAACTTGAAATTAAAAACATCGTTATTAAATTTAAGTAAATATCTTGTCTTTATAAACTTGTAAATTTATAAGAAATAGAAGATTGAAATATTTTTAACTTATTTATTATATTATAATAATGCGGGAAAATATATAGATTATCATTGGCTATTTATAGATTAGTGTAGATATCTTGAATATTTTTATTTGAAAAATGTGGTGAGATCAATCTCAAAGCCTTTATACTTCAACTTTTATATACAATATTTTGTGTATTTCTGGTTGACTAGTGACATATAGTGTTAATTTAATTATACCACTTCCAAAAAAGAGGGCTCCAAACTTTACATTATGATTAGAATATTATTATTTTTTGATCAAGACTTATCCGAACAAAAAGAAAAATATTCTAAGTGAAAACTAAATGGACATTGAAATTTAAGGTTGAAATTACACTCTGAAAAATAGATGTCAAATGTAAGGCCGGAAATATTTAATTATTAACAACTCAAAGACATTATAGTCCCCGATATGAGTATGTTCGCTTGCTTAGCTTTCACATCTCCTTTGTGACTTCATAATCTCAAAAATATCATACTACCCCAAAATATATATCTTACTACCCCAAGTCACATTAATACTAAAAACAAATTAACAAATAAAAACCAAATAATATGAATTAAGTTCTTTCCCTACTAAATTTACATGCATATGTACTAAGTGATTATATAATATAACGAAAAGAAATCATCAAATATTACCAAAAATAATTAGGGAAAGTCAGGAAACAACAGGTTTATTTCGTGGTAGCTTGACATCACTCCTATTAAACCTTCACCCTTTACATTTAAATAAATAATGAGAAGCCTTTGCTAAAGGTTGCACGCCAATATATAACTCAGAAAATCAGGCGGGCCACTAGGCTAGACACTTTCTGAAATATTTGAGATAACATTAACTTTTATACATGATAAATATTTTGCTGAACTGAGACAAAGCTGGTACCAACAATATAACTTACATTGAGGTTTCTGAACACGGAAGGGTTAAGGATTTTTGTGACTAGCTCATGCAGTTCCTTACAATAGGAATAACATGTTGTTTAAGTTGAGAACATATGATAGCCACTTAGATTCTCTTAGATACCAATAGAAGATAGGATATTTCTTTAAAAAAAAAAAACAATCTTATTCCTTATATCTTAATTCAAAACCTCGTATGTCTTAATCGTACCCTCTTTTTTCCATAATTAATATCATATATATTAAAAATTTCATGTGCAAAAACAAATACAAAAAGTGGTCTATTTTTCTATATAACTAACCTTTATTAAATAACATATTCTAATTTAACTGTCCACTACTTAACATTTATTCATAATAAAAAAGTTAGATTGTCTGGAAACACATGGTACCTCCTGTATCAAGCCTGGTATGTATCTGGTACAGGTACACTACAAGTACGTACGTGCACTCTCCGTACTCAAGGCTTGTAAGTACTTCCCGGCTCCAAAGTTCTGCTGGTTTCAACTTAAAATCATTTAAAAAAAAAACCTAACTTAAAAAGAACACAACCTAACCCTAATTTCACCCTAAAAGACACCCCCAAAAAACCTATTTATAAACCCACTCTCTCTTGTTAATTCACACACTCATATTTTGTACATTCCAATTTGCGCCTCTTAATGCATAAGATGGAAGAGTATACTGGAGGTCCTAACAAACTTTGGGACATTCAACCTGAAACCATAGAATTTGAAGCTTCTGCTGCTTGATAGTCTTATGTTTCACTACTTGACATTGATGACGAATTTCTAGAGAGCCCTTCACAAAGGTTCAACAGTGGAACTAGTGGGATTGGAGCTATAAGTGCTATCCATGAAGATGATTTTGAAGATCATCTAGATGATATGTTATGGGCTTTTAGCCCTAGGAAACTGAAAGTGAAGCAAGTTGAGAACTTGAATGTATTAAGTTATTGACTATTATGTTTTTAACTTTATGAATCAATATAAACTCAAGTCTCAATTCTTAAAGTATTCGAAATCTGTTTTCGTGTTCCATGAATGATTGTATGAGTATTAAATTTCAATACGTACACAAATGCTTCTTTAAATTTACACACACACACACACACACACACACACACACATACCCACAGTGTACCGTACCCATACCCGTACACGTTGTACCGAACCCACACCCTCACACGTACCCATACCCAAACAATCTAGCTAAAAAGTGTTAAATATACATACTATTTGAATGTTGACCAGGTGAACACATCTTTTGATTAATGAGTACTATTAGAGATAACAAATTAATATGGGGAAAAACTATAAATACTAAGAACATATCAAAATAATAATTGGTTTTATAGTCCACAATGCCTGGCAGCTTGTTTTTGGGTTTCCATCATGCAATTTATAGCATGTGAGACTACCTCATTCTCCCAATAGGCAGAAGACACCTAACTGTACTTTAAATACAAGGCGTACATACCCTACTCATTGCAAAATTCAAACTTGTGATGTCTCTTTCAAGAACATAAATTCTACACCAATAAGCCAACTCAGTTCAACACGAAAACAACAATCTACAAAAACACAGATTTCTTGATTATTTTTTACTAAGAAAAACAACCTCGAACTTCTGCTTCTAATTTTTGTTCATTGACAAGAATTAAAATGAAAAGAAAGTAAGAGATATTAACTAACCAGAAGATAAGCCTCTGATTCGATTGTCTTCCGTATGTATTCATCCAGATGATCAGGCGACGAAGTCATAGTTGCAGCTCCTCGAGTCTCGAATGCAGAACCTTTCTCTAATCAGTAATTCATTCGATGTCACTACTATTGGTTTTGAATTTTTTTGGGTTTTTTTCGAGCTTGCATAGTTTCATTCCTTGTAAATTTAGTTAAAGTGTAAGCTCAGTTGCAGGTTATATTAAAAAATAGTCTAGAATCAGCTTGCATGGATTTAGGACGATGTTGAATATCTATAATTATTCTTACAATCTAATTGCATGTAGCCTAGCAGACCGCTTTTGTTAATAATAGGTTTATCTATAATTGTTTTGAAAAATATATTTATACCTAAATAATAGGGAGAGGGTTTTTATTTTGTTTATTTATTTTTTCATAATATAATTTTATAATAAACTTGAATTAAATACAAATTAAGATGTATTTAAACCTTAATAAGACGGAAGGGTTTTACTTTTTTTTAGTAATACAATTTCATAACAAACCTAGAATTTGCTTACCGTGTTCCAAGACTGCAAAGCTTCCCACATATGCTAAGAACACAGACATACATAAATTGCAAAGGCTGCGGATAACAGCAACACAGCCTCCTCTACACCCCTGTCCTGAGCATATCCTCCAATCGTTGCAGTCCACGAGACTACACTCCGTTCAGGCATCCTGTTAAACAGACGTCGAGCTTCTGATATGGAGCCATATTTTTCATGCCCATCAACCATTGTATTCCAAGAAACAATGTTTCGCTATGACATTTTGTCAAACACTTGGTGAGCGTCCTCCATGCAACTACTTTTAAGCACACATGTCAAGAAGGGCACTATCAACAAATACATTGAACTCGAGTTCAACCTTAATTCCAAATCCTCCGCACTGGTTGCGATGAGAATTACTACAAAAGTAATAGAATTTGACTTCACTCCTGCCTTCCACATTTCATTTTTAAAATCGCGCCACACCCGTGCTGCAACCATACCATTCCAAGATACCACATTTCGGTTAGGAATTTCGTCAAACGATTGGCGTGCATAGTTGACAGAACCCCTTGCCGCATAACCTGCAACCATAGCGGTGCAGAAAACCACGTACGTAGGCATTTTGTCAAACACTTGGCTCGCTTACTGTGCTACCCAACATTAACAAGACGGTTAACAAGAAAACTACACCTGTAAATACATGCTCAATCATGTAGACGTGATCTCGCATCACCCCTGGGATCGATTTCATATCAAAGCATCCCTGCAACAGACATTTACTGCGACTGGCAAGAACTTTAGTGCGAGTGTATAAGTAAGATCGATCAACCCAAATTTGACAGGCAGTACATATCAACACATGTACGTCCTCGTTAAAATAAATACTCCACCGCATGTAAAAGATCAGTAATCTTTTTTTATTTTTGGGTGAGGTCTGGATTTAATCCAACCCTTGTAAAAGTTCGCGCACATATAATCCTGGTGTCCTCATTTTGTTTCTAGGGCTATTTTTTGGAAGTGAAATCTTGGTAGATGGCTAGGCAACACTTTTTATATCATCATCCTCACTGCTGCACCACAACCCATTTAATTTAAACCATCCTTTGAATATTACCCTCGGTAAGATTAATATCTTCATACTATTACAAAATCCTACAGAGAATTATTTTGTTTTGATTTATATATTATATATTATTTTTATTTCAGATATTAATTTTAACAAGATTATTGTATAAATTTTTTATATTATTTTAGACATTAAATTTATGTGTCTTATTATCCAAGTCCAATATGTCTCCTCATTGCATCTTGGAATTACTTATGTAGCTTAAAAAAATTACAAATACAACTTACAACTTCTTATTGTCATTTGACAATCAAATGGTCAAACTCTGAAAGACTGACTTTATCTCTGTTTGAGACATAAAGCGTGTGGGTTCGAGTCTGGGGAGGTATTTGGCAAGATTTGTTAGTCCCAAACTTTAATTACTACAATTGGTTCTGAAGTTAGAGTTCCTCACCACATGATCGACCAGGGAGTGATTCAACTTCAGAGATTTCTCTTCCATGTGCATTAACATGAAAATATTACAAGAAGGAAAGAATAAATAATTATTTAGTCATTTGATGTGCAACAAGAAAGAAATTAAGGTAAAATAAGTTTTTGTAGTCTAAAGATAAACAATAGAAGTTTCAAGCTATCCAATGCGCTTCATAAAATTTCTATGTCGAAGGTGTTCTTTAAGTTATTACGCCAAAGGAATGTCTCAAATTAGAGTAACGGAGTTGCAGGTTATTAGCTCTAACAAGGATGGGACAGGGCGTTTCAACAATACATTGAACGACTCTGTATTTGATAAATCAGATGGTCTCTAACCTTCTCTAAATGTAGAACAATATATCAATGCTGAGTCTGCTTGAAGAGTCCAAAACCTACAATCCATGGTTAGATTGGAAACCTAATTTTTTTAGTTTTGTATGCCTCTTTTGGAAGCATTGTTCATAAGACAGATGCCTTGTTAAAGGAGATCGTCATGGATTTCCTACAGAGTGGGCACTCCATTCTCTAGGTAATCTTTATGGATCTTATCCACATTAAAGCCTCAAATGTTTTGTCTCGTGAATTTTTAAAATAAGGTGGTAGGGATAAAATATCAGTAATATTGTGACACCTCGACTGCTGGTTTTAAGTCATTTATCGTTAGGAGGAATCATGAGCCATTACAGATGGATTTCAACGTTGTAAAGCATGAGGTTGGACATTCTAGTGCCTTTATTTCTGCAATGGTTTGATCAACACACAAATATAGAGTTGATAGTGGAACAGTGAAATGTGGGATTTAGTCTCAAATGCATGTCTCAAGATGGAATCGGCCCCTTTAAGTATAAATTGCACTCATGTGAACAATGTGAGAGAGATGAAGATGATACATTTGAGAAAAAATAGTAGATGTTATTTGGTACGGGCCAATGAAAGGTTTTAATTCCCTCTTTTTATTTCCAACTTTCCTTCATGTCTCTACCTTCTCCAAAAAATTAAATGTCATGTAATCTAAAACATTCACGCCATAAAAAGTAAAATAAAAGAATATCAAAGCTCGATTGGGGAGTAAAATTTTCCTCTCAATCATATGTTCAATTGCTAGAGGGGCTCAATTATCAATGATTGTTCTAGCATCAAATGATTCTCTATAATTACTCAATCTTGAATATGAAAAGTGTGCCTACAAAGTGCTATAAGAAGCGAGTGGTGTGGTTAGGTTTCAAACTTGAGCCATATTGATTTCTCACCAATTTTTGTTTTGGCCCCTTTAAGCTCAGATTGCACTCACGTGAATAATATGCGTGAGGTTGAGAAGATTAAGTGGAACACAAATAACAATTGTTATTTGTGTATGGAGAAATTACTTTATGGAATAGGTGTGGGAAATGCAGGTAGTTAATTTCCAACATTCCGTTCATGTTTACATCTTACCTATCCAATTGAATTTTTTCCTATCAAAAACCTCGATGCCATGAAATAAAATAATAGTAAAGATTGATTGATAGATAAAATCTACCTTTCTCTTCTATGTTTGATCTCTTAAGGGGCTCAATTATTGATGGTTGTTTGTACACCACCTATTTTCATACATTTACTTGAAGTTGCAACGTGAACGAGAGGCTAAAAATTTCTACAAGCCACAAGAACATTCTTGTTGGGTTTTGAACCTTGAACCTTTTCTAGTTTCCCTATTTTTTATGTTCCCTCTTTAAAAGATTGAATTTCTTGAGCACACCTTTTAATTTCAAACATTCCATTTATTTATGCGTTTTATTTTCCAGTTTTGTAGGATTGGACTGTAGAAGTGTGGAGGATGTTGGATTTAAAAAGTGTGAAGTCCAATCAATCTGAACACACAAATGTAGATTTCAGTTATTTCTGTCTTGGTTGTTGTTTTTCATTGATTCCATTGAATGTCTAATTATAGAGTCGAGGAGGCTCGAGATGACCCAAAACCGTGTTTTCTTGTCTATATCATGTCCAATTTTCAAGTATTTAGAATTCTCAAATCCCTCACAATTTTTGATGAGGGGAACCATTTTTGTTAATTAACAACAATAAATTTCTTACTTTTCTTCTCTCCTCTATGCTTTATTCCTCCACCCCTTCCCTTTTGGAATTCACAAATGAGATGTACACCATTTCTTCCTTGGTGGAAAACAAGGAACGACATATGTCATTTTCATTTTTTCAGGAATGTTGTCATTCCCATTGTTATATCATTGACGCTTACGAATTTTGAGTCCCCAAAAATGTGCATCCTAATTCCCCTTTCATTTAGGTGTGTTGAAACCACCTTATAAATGCAAGGGAAAAATATCAAAACAATTATTCACTTCGACAATTTTTTCATCCGCTCCTTGTGTTTTGAGATATCTTTGCCAACATTTGCCTCATAAAAATACTCACCACATGTTTTCTCCTTCACAAAAATGACAAAATGTGTTTTGGTTATTGGAGGCTAGAGTTTCCATTTGGTTCCAAATTCCACTTTCCTCACCCTTGTAGGTCTCTACCCTCGAATCTTTTTCTCTTCACCCCTCTTCCTCTCCCTCCAATTTGAAATCTTCAATAGATCCCTTTTGGCGTTTCCATTTTATATTTCAAGTGTGATTGTTAGTAGAAACACATCAATGCCTCATGTCCTATAATAACAACATTCATGTCCATTGTGGCTGAGTTTTGAACCTCCAATCTAGCAAGATAGAGATGATAAAGTGGAGTTGTTACCACATACAACAAAATTCTAGTGGCCATTTTTCTCTCTTGGCTATCCCTACAACCTTGTGCAGATCCAAGATGTTTGAAGTTCAAAACCTTTCAATTTATATATGGCTACTAATTCTTTTCTTCTTGAATTCCATGGCTAGAATTGACAAGAAACAGTATAAGTACATTGGATATTATACAGGTTACTTTGATGGTTATATTAGTAAAAATAACTCATTGTAAATTACAGATCAATTTGCACTCAACAACGTAAGAAACTATGGAGTCTTGGTTTATTCGTGATATCTTCAAATGGAAGACTTGAATGCAAATTTCATACCACATAAAAATAAAAAACAAAATGGAGCTTATGGTAATATGAGGCCTACAAAATGGCATTTAAATATGAAGAATACAAAAAATAGAGGAAAATATGTCCATCAATTTGCATGAGCTAGTAAAAGGCATGTGCATTTCTATGTTACATGCCACAAAAATGGAATGCCAAGTATTAAAAGTCCATATAATGACACACCAACATCTATGAAAATATAAAAAGTAATGGAAAAGAGGAAAATCATTAAATGAAATTGAAATTTAGTGATCCAGAGGATATTTTGGGACGTTCAGGAGTTCCCTAATCTCCCTAAATCATAACCAAGTGGTAGAGTGTTTTGAGAGGTTTCCGATGATAGCTAGAACGTGGAAAACGAAGCTCATATGCTCAAGTTATGGTCAGTCAAAGTCCAGGTTGAGAAACTGGTCAACAAAGGTCAATATGTGAGTAACACATTGACGTGGCATTTTGGAAAAAGGCGAGAAGATTGAATGTTTGTGTTTGGACTACCTTTGGTCTTCAATGGATGGAAAATTGGTCGGCCCCACTATTTTTTGGCTGGGTACCCTCAGCGAGGCTCAACACACTTTTTTTTATAGGAGTGCCTTTGCCACCTTTGTATATTGCTGTTATCAATATTATATGCCATATTGCATTGAGAACCATATTAGTGCATTGCAGGGTTTGAATTATGCTCAGGTGAGCTATTTTGATAGCTCGGTGGGGTGATCAAATCCCCACCGAGTCGAGTTGGTCATTATATTTCCACATAGCTCGGTGAGCTATCCATTCAGCTCAGAGAGTTCACTATTTAGCTTGGTGAGCTATCTCATGGATTGACGAGCTCAACACATAGCTCGTATGACATTGGGTGAGTTATATTTTTATTGGTTTGGGTTATAATCCACCACCCACCATATCACCAACTCGGTCCACATACCATCAACGTGGCACGACCACATTACTTAGCATGGGTTCAACATTGCACATCAAGCCCAATGCGAGGGGCGGTTAGAGAGGTAAACAACTTGCCACATTGCATGGCCTATTCAACCAATGCGCAACGAGCTGCCAACTCGACCCTATCAACAGTCGGCCATATAAACAAAGCCACATTAACCTCCAATCGCCACACAACATTCCACAATGCACGGGATGTGGTGAGCTCATAACGACCCATTCAAATGGAGGGCAACAACAAAATGCCAAAACGTGGCCCAAGCCACAAAGGTCAATATGCGAGTAACACATTGACGTGGCATTTTGGCAAAAGGCGAGAAGATTGAATGTTTGTGTTTGGACTACCTTTGGTCTTCAATGGATGGAAAATTGGTCGGCCCCACTATTTTTTGGCTGGGTACCCTCAGCGAGGCTCAACACACTTTTTTTATAGGAGTGCCTTTGCCACCTTTGTATATTGCTGTTATCAATATTATATGCCATATTGCATTGAGAACCATATTAGTGCATTGCAGGGTTTGAATTATGCTCAGGTGAGCTATTTTGATAGCTCGGTGGGGTGATCAAATCCCCACCGAGTCGAGTTGGTCATTATATTTCCACATAGCTCGGTGAGCTATCCATTCAGCTCGGAGAGTTCACTATTTAGCTTGGTGAGCTATCTCATGGATCGATGAGCTCAACACATAGCTCGTATGACATTGGGTGAGTTATATTTTTATTGGTTTGGGTTATAATCCACTACCCACCATATCACCAACTCGGTCCACATACCATCAACGTGGCACGACCACATTACTTAGCACAGGTTCAACATTGCACATCAAGCCCAATGCGAGGGGCGGTTAGAGAGGTAACCAAATTGCCACATTGCATGGCCTATTCAACCAATGCACAACGAGCTGCCAACTCGACCCTATCAACAGTCGGTCATACAAACAAAGCCACATTAACCTCCAATCGCCACACAACATTCCACAATGCACGGGATGTGGTGAGCTCATAACAAGCCATTCAAATGGAGGGCAACAACAAAATGCCAAAACGTGGCCCAAGCCACAGCTCGATGATCGACATGCCTTTTTAAAAAGGCTTAAGCATTTTGGTTTCCTACGCATGCGGGACAATGTAACAACAAGTATCCCACCAAGCAAACTAGTCATCGAGACCCAAGTGAAGTCCACGTGTATAGGTACAGACAACAAATGGGTGTAAGCCATGTGGTGGCAATAATTCAAAGCCAAGCAATAAAAAAATGTGAAGGTATTGTTGTATATGCCGGAGTGCATAATACACGTGATATTGTGGATAAAAAGGTAGATTCGAGAGATTTGAACCTCGACCACCCATTCAATAAGTGATAAGATCTCACCAATGAGCCATGCTAGCTTGGTGAGCTATAAAAAAGAGCTTGTTGTATTTAAAAACACATAGGTCTGAGACTGTGAAGTAGGTAGAATAGACCTACTTGGAGAAATGTCCAATTTTGGAGCACTTAGGCTCAGAACCAACCTTTGGAGTAAATTGATGAAGTGATCAAAATTCAGATATGCTCCTAATTGTGTAGTTATTTTCCCATTTTAGAAGTTTTGTGACATCATTTTAATGTTGGGAAGTCATCAATTATGGAATTCCAAGGGAGAGACCTCAACAAGGTACTGCAAAAAGGTGACAGATGTTTCCTGAGCTCTTTCAAAATCCTTCGAAGAGCTGAAAGAACATTTTGCAGGTTTTGTGATCTATTTTTGTTGATTGTAAGGGTTAATGTACTTACAATTTTAGTAAATTTTAAATAGATCGGTTCACATGAACCCAGAGACGTAGCCCTAGTTGGGGTGAACTCCGTTATCATTTTTGTGTTGTGGATGCTTTTATTGCTGTTGATGAATCTTTTGAAAAGATTAAATCAATTATAGATTTGATTAAGTATTCATCAAATATAATGGACTTAGGATTTCCTTTCAGTATCCATAATCCACAACGAAATGGGTATGTGCACATTTCAGTGTAGTAATTGAAAATTATACTACGTTGTATGTGTCTAAAGGGATTAATCAGTTTTGGAAGTCATTGCAGATCATACAATTGATGTTTATTTCCTAAATCCTTGTGAATGGTGAAGTTTGAAAAATTATAACCCCCATTTTTGGATCATTTAGCTTTTAAAAATATGTCTCATATTGAGGGTTCTTACAGGTTTTATTATGTCGAAGGTGTGGTTGGGTTTTGAACATGGAACCTTTTGGATTTTCCCCATTTTTATTTTTGTGCATGTAAGCATAAATTGTTGTCATGTGAATAATGTGAGTGAGTTTAAGATGATAAAGTGGAGTATATATCATAGATACTATTTAGGAAGGAACAATTTGAGTCATGGAAGAGGTGTGGGATGTGTAGGTATTTACTTCCCACATTTTTCTTCCAAAATTTCCATTCATGTCTTCATCTTATCTAACAAATAGAACATTGTCTAGTCGAAAATCTTGACACCATAAAAAATAAAACAAAAAATAACAAAGTCCATTTTCCCCATATTTTCTATAATAAAATGTTTCTTTCATTTGTGTATGGGTTTTGTGTCAACGTTGTAGAACTAACAAACAAGTTAACATTGATGATTTAACAAGCCCTCCATATGGCTTCAAATAAACGCAATACGACATTATTCTTAAGATCGATTCTATTTTGATTAGGTTGACGCATGTTACACGTATCAACGTTAGGGGTGGGAAGACCCTAGGTGCAAATATTTTTATATGTAACCTATTGCTCGTCATTGAATAATAGAAACAAATCCAAAAGTCACAAATCCTCCATTGTGTCGACAAAACACAAACTATAAATGCAAACACCATCACTTATATATACACAGAAAAAGAAAGTCCAACTAAAAATTATCCACAAAAAATAATGCACGATACCAGTTGTTGGATTTTTAATATTAGCAAGTTATTATGTCAATAACCTTTTTTCCAAACTCAAATGATGCGAACAAATTTTGATCATGCACAAATATCGAACAAATCTGGGTTATTTCATTATTACCTTATAACCATATCCATATTGTAAAGATTTTAGAGAGATTTCATTTAGGATAGGAGGTTCCAAAATAAGGTCCCACATTCCTATGTCCACCTTGAAATGCACCTTTTATTATCTTTCCCAAATCGTTCTCCTCAGTAGATCCCTGTGAATTGAATGTCTTGTCTCTCCCTATGTTTTGTTTGGCTTCATGCTAGCATCAAATATTATACTTTCGTTGATCTCAACTTGATCCATCAACTTTGATTTGTATTGGATTTACATTTAGTTTTGGAATCAACAAGCATCGGTCTTTACATAGGATCCTTTAAGTTTGATATCATATTCCATCATGGACCCTATATTGAGTATTGTGATTCATATTTTCTCACATATACTATCTCCTCGCACCATTGATAGGATCACCCGAGTTTGCATTTTCCCTCAAATCACCCATTGTTTCGCTTCGCATGTGGTGCTTAAACATTTCAGTGGTCAACTCTCCAAATAAATAGATGATGTAAGATACACATGTCCCCATTCCTTGACATATGGGTTACAACCTCTTCCAATTATCCTCGAACGAAATCTATGCATTCAATAGATTCCATGCATTTAGATTTGTTGGCTCATCAAAATGATATAATCTTCACATCAACCAATCAAATTATAATATTCCAACCAATCAACCAAATTATGATCTTCAAATTGAAACGTTCCCTTTTTTATAATCTTGGATGAGTTAGAGGATCGAAGGAGGACCAATATGCGCATTTAAAAAATAATTTTCCTCATTTTCTCATGCCTCAAACATTAATTATGTTAATAGGTGTTTCGAAATGTGAGTCTCAACGATTTTGTTTTTCATGCATTGTGGAATTGAGAGGTCGAGGTGTTGTGTTAGTGGTCATTAACAAACAACATCATCAGGATTATTACTGAGGGAAACCTTACTCACTACCTTAATTTCTATAGAGAAACTCTAATAAAAATTTTCATCTAATCGGTGGCATAAGGAATGTTAAACATAGAGTTTTTGTATCTAACATATGTAGAGTTGGGGATTCAAACGTGTGCAAGCTTCCCTTGGAAGTATTCATTAACTATTTCTTGTTTTCTATGATATCTTTGAAGTATGTTGCCTCGATGACCTGTACACAACACACCCTTTCTCCTTCAAATGATTGACATAATTAGTACATGTTTCATATATAAATGGTTCTAATAAAGAATATTTTCATGTAGGTTCCCCCAAAAAAAATTGGCGCCCTTGCACTTCTCCTCCCTCAAGATCCTTCTTTTTTCCCAGCTTCCTCCTCTGATGTTTATCTCCCTCAAGTTTAACTTATTTTACGCATCCCCTTCAGTTTTTCCATCATAAATTTTGTAAGTGATTTCTCATCAGTGGAAAATTAAATAGAAGTGATTGATCCTCAAGGTGCAAAGGGAAAGGGGGGTGATTAGTAATTAATGATATTCGTACACAAAACATGCTATAAATAAAACATAAAATGTGATTAAATTCTATTCTAATTTTAAAATATATTTTGGGGATGGAATTAGATTGCTTTTCTTTAATATTGGAAGATGGTTTCAACTTGTTTCTACCCACACATATGTATGGAAATAAGAAACCTACAAATTAAAACATACATGTACAAAAAAACTATTATACCAGATTATTGCAGTTATGCTTAGGGGTTCCAATTAAGGAATGCCTTAGACCATGTAGACTTCAATATCATTAAAGTAAGATCTCATCACATCTATTTATGAAATAGTAAGACTTTATATTAATCACAAGGAAATATTACATACTTAGGCATAATTGTATAACCCACTTCACCATAATATTATGTAAAGACTACCGAAATTCCTGATGAATTTCAATCCAGCTAGGACCTATTTTAGCTAAGCTAGCAAAATATATAAGGATTCTACTGAACCAGATGAAATCCCTTCACAATAGAGCTCTATAATGTTATTCAAACATTAATTTAGCAACTCATGACTTTTTATGACTCACTTTATAAGTTCATATAGGATCTTTTTATTCTTCATTCATGTCCTACATGCTTGTTGCCTCCTTTTTATTTTTAGAATCAGATGGGAGAATAATGATGCACTTACAAGTAAAGGTAACCTTACAAAGGTTCTTCAACTGGAACAAATCTTCATTGATCTCATCAATCATTTTGCAAGTAGTCTCTCATAAATCATCTATGTTGGATCAAACGGTACCAGGTTTCCTAGTTAGTCCTTGGATTTAAAAAAATGATAAATGCATGTGTGTGCTTGATTAACTAAATTGATGTTGAACAACATGCAAAATAACATGCTCTGTGAAGGGCACAAGAATCATCATTCATTTGTAGGTTTAAAAGACTAAGGATATAGAAGCGTGATGATTCTCCAAGTAAGAACGACTCTTTATATAATGTTTGGATGTACATTTGCACACAAATTTATACTCGAGAGTTTTAGAGTCCTCAAAATTATTAATTCCTCTTGTTTATCTACCTCTTATTCCAACAACACAATGCACAAGGTTGTACAAGGCTACACAAAATTTCTCAAGCTCTTGTTTGTTGATGCAGGATTGCAAGTGAAACACAAATACTCCTACATCAACTACAAGTCAAATGAAATCCCAAAGTGTGAATGCACATGATCAATAAGAGCTTCCAATGAACTTTTAGATGTTTTTTCATCGTGGGTAATGACATTATAGGATGGTGTTCAAAGAAGCAAGGCATTGTTTCTCTTTCTTCAACAGATTGTAGAGTATATAATGACAACCTCAATGTGTTGCCAAACAAATTTGGTAAAAATATTTTTTGGAACTTTTTGCAACATTGGTTCACTTCCCAAATGTTATATATTGGGTAAGTGCACGGAGTTGGGGGGCCAAAATGTGGCCAAAAACGTGATTTTAAGCAAAGCGCATATGCGGTTTGTAGAAGAGCGCAACACTTTAAAATTATAGGTTCAGTAATTCATGAACCAAAACACGTATGTGTTATAGAATGTATGCTTTCCTTATTATATGGTGTAATATACGTGTGTGTGAGCTTTCTATTTACAAAAATAATGTTTAAGGAACATGTAAATATAATTTTTTCATTTATTATTCTTTATACTTTATTATTTCTTATACTTTAAATTTGTTTTAATAAATATAATAAATTAGGGTCACTCTGCACGTTATGGAACTAGTATCACATCTCCATGAGTCACAGTTTAGGAGATAGTTTTTCATAATCTAATATGGTCAGTACCTAGATATTTTTTAGAATTTCAACATTCAACCTAAAAATTTTAGGGTTTAAATTCTACAATCAATGTCTATTTTGGGAAATGATATAGTCATTGTTTAGGTTATATGGATTTTGTATTGTTTACCGACATTTGTAGGAGTTTTAGATGTGTTAAAATTAGATTTTACAAACCTCACAACTCCCAATGGTAGCGCGACAATTGATCAAATATATGTGTATAAACCTAATTTTTAACTTTTTTACCTTTTACACCTGTTACTAACCATTTCCTTAATGCAGATCCTACTGGGAATGGGGAAAGGTTATTCACATAACCATTATGGGTTAGAGATAGTACACAGAGAGAGTGTCACTATTTGGTCTTAGCCTTAGTTTTCCTTGCATTATTTTTCCTCGTCCTCATAGGTCTAATGTATATATAATATTCATGATCTCTTACTTGCATTCCACCATTTTGCACCTTATTCATCTTGTTTCATGGCCCATGACACATTAATTTTACCTTTCATGACTCATTATTTTATTTTTACATCCTTGGCCGACACAATCGTCTATGGGCAATTGTGTTGGTGTTATATTTTCTCATGGCTGATAGCATCACATGTGGGAGATGACATTCTATATACACCTCCACCAAATTTACCACTCATAATAAAAAGGAAGCTAAGACATTTGAACTTCCAATTTCTCTGCTTTTTTGTGTCATCTGCTCACTTTGCTTTTGGTTCATCTTGCATCTTGTTTATATCGGATTAGACACTCTTCTTCTTAGATGATTGCTTGCACTATTGGGTCATCATATAACAAGTCTATGACGAGAATGATCTTCCCCTACTATGATTGTTGAGTTATGGAGCTTAATTGCTTCACATTAACATGATTTATTAACTTTCTGGAATACACAGTAACTGACGTCATTCAACAGACCAACGCCGATCACTTGGGGACCGATATCAGTCAAGGCAAGGAGGAATTGACATTGGTTAGGGTAACTAACATCGGTTGCATGTGTGTGATTGTTTTATTTAACTCACAGGAATTAGATCTAACCTTTGATATAAAGTTGATTAGTTAGTTGTAATAACATAGCTAAGTTTCCCTAAGCTTTTATATGGTTATATAAGCTAGAAAACTAGAGTTATAAGAGATTCTTGGAGAGAGCTCAGAGAAGCTTGTAACAGGAAAAATGTATTGTACATCATGTAAGGTGTGGAAGATTGCAGATCTTCAATTGTATATCCTCTGGAATAATATATTAGATGTTTCTTGGTGGATGTAACTCACACTGGGTGAACCACGTTATATCTTGTGTATTGTTTTTTTGTTTTATTTCTACTTTTATTGTTTGTATGCTTAGATCTTAATAATATATCTGTATAATTGGTGTGATTAACCCCAACAACTAGTATCAGAGATTTTTTTTAGGGTTTTGTGTGTTGACAAATTTACTCATAGAGGGATTTTTGATTGAGTGGGACCTACAACAATGGTAGAAGATAGTAAATACAGAGTTGAGAAATTTAACGGCCATAATCATCAATTATGGAAGATGCAAGTGGAAGATTATCTATATCAGAAAGATCTATACTTACTGTTGGATGAGAAGGCAAGACCTACAAAGATGACTGACAAACACTAGAAAATTCTTGATAGAAAGGCTCTGAGATCTATAATATTGATCTTGGCAACATTTGTGGCTTTGAATATTACTTAAGCAGCAACCATGGTAGAGTTGATGAAATCTTTAGCTAATTTATATGGAACACCTAGTGCTTCAAATAAAGTTTATTTGATGAAGAAATTATTTAATTCAAAGATGCAAGAAGGTGAATCTGCATCAAGTCATTTCAATGATTTCCAGTCTATAGTAAATTAATTAAAATTGGTTAATATTCCATTTGATGATGAAGTGAAAGAACTTTTATTCTTATGCTCTTTTCCAGATAGTTGGAATAACTTGGTAATGGCCGTTAGTAATACATCGTCTGCTACTAATATTTTAAAGTTTGATGATGTGGTTAATATAATCTTGAATGAATAAATATGTAGAAAAAATACAAAAGAATTATCATCTAGTAATAATTTAAATGTAGAAAGTAGAGGAAGGCATAAGGAGAGATCCAAGAGCAAGAATAATGGGAAATCAAAGTATAAGAATGGCAGATCTAAATCCATAGGTAAAGGAATAACCTGCTAGAATTGTGGAAAGAAAGGACATGTAAAGAAGGATTGCTGGTTCAAGGAAAACATAGAGAATGCACTAGAGAAAGGAGGAAAACATTATCGCATTTGAGGTAATGCAAGATGCCCTTATTCGCTCCTTGGATAGTAAAATTGAATAATGTATTTTAGATTCAAGAGCTCCTTTGCATGTTACCCCTAATAAGAGTTATTTCAGAAATTATGTCTAGGGTAATTTTGGGCATGTTTATTTAGGAGATGATGAACCATGAAATATTATTGGTAAAGGGGAAGTTAATCTAAAATTACAAAATGGAAATACATGGATATTGAAAGATGTGAGGCATGTGCCAAGCCTGAGGAGAAATCTTATTTCTGTAGGACAACTAGGTGAATATAATTGCATGGTTACATTCACAGTCGAATCTTGGAAAGTTACCAGGGGATCTCTTGTTGTAGCAAGAGGTAGGAATGTAGGAACATCGTATTTGTTTACCTGTATTACTGATTCTTTTTCTATGTTATATACTTCGGATTCAGATGCAAGCATGTGGCATAATCTTGCCATATGATTCAAAAAGGAATGCAGATATTAAAGGAAAAGGGTAAGTTATCAAATTTGAAATATGTAGAACTTGATTTATGTGAGAATTGTATATTTGGAAAGAAAAAAAGAGTGAGATTTCTCAAAGTTGAGGAAACACAGAGGGAGAAAAAATTGAAGCTTGTGCTAAGGAGGATTCCAATACTATGTGACTTTCATTGATAATGCAACAAGAAAGGTAAGTGTTTATTGTATTAAGCGTAAATATGATGTTTTTGAGACTTTTAAAAGATGGAAAGCCCTTGTGGAAAATGAATCAAATTCAAATTTAAAATTCCTTAGATCTGACAATGGTGGTGAGTAATGTAGAAAGAATTTCAATGATTATTGTTTAGTAAATGTAATACATAGAGAAAGAACGGTTCCTAGAACACCAAAAGAGAATGGTGTTGTAGAAAGAATGAACAAGAAAATCATGGAACGTGCAAGAAGCATGAGGATACGTGTTGGGTTACCCTTGCAATTTTGGGAAGAAGTAGTAGACACAACAATTTATTTAATTAACCGTGGGCCTTCAAGTACACTGGATGGTGGACTACTAGAAGAAGCTTGCACTGGAAAAGAGGTAGATATTTCTTTTCTTAAAGTATTTGGTTTAGAATCTTTTGTGCATGTTGATAAAGAAAATAGAAAAAATTTGGATGCTAAAGCCAAGATGTGTACTTTCATTGGTTATGGTTATGGTGATTTCAGATTCCGTTTTTAGGATTTAGAAGATTCTAAGATTGTTAAGAGTCATGACATTAAATGAAAAGAAAAGAGAATGTACAGGGAATAAGTTTTGGTACCCAAAGACAAACCTGTTGAAAATTTTATGGATGAAAATGCATTCTTGGATTTAAAATTAACACCTACAGTTCTACACAATAACCAGTGTCGGTTGACACCAGACTGACGTTGATCACCTAAACCAATGTCAGTTATAGAGGAGACAAACCGACGTCGGTTAGCCAAACCGACGTCGGCTACAAGTGACCGGTGTTGGTCACCTGTCAGAGATAAATACAAATTTATAGAATGAGCAGATTGAGCCTTGAACACCCCAAATCTAAGTGAAAAGGTCACAAAGAGTAAGTAGACCTCTAGAAAGATTTTGACCTTATCTTATTTATTATTGACTGATAGTGGTGAACCAGAAAGTTTTGAAGAAGCAATGTAGGATGAAACCCACATGTAGTGGGAGTATGGCATGGATGAGGAGATGGAATCCTTGGAAGAGAACCAGACATGGGGTGTGGTTAAGTTTTCAGTAGGTAAAAGGACATTGTAGAACAAATGGGTTTATAGGATAAAGGAAGAAGAGGGTGGACAGAAAATATACAAGGCAAGACTTGTGGTAAAAGGATTTGCATAGAAATCAGGTATTGATTTTGGTGAGATATTTTATCCTGTAGTAAAAATGACTTCCATATGTATTGTATTGAGTTTAGTTGTAGTAGAATATTTTCATTTAGAGTAACTTGATGTCAAGACGACTTTCCTTCATGGTGATTTGGATGAAGATATTTATATATAGCAGCCACTTGGTTATGAAGTCAAGGGTAAGGAGAAACTTGTGTGCGGGTTGAAAAAGAGCTTGTATGGGCTCAAGCAAGCTCCAAGGAAATGATATATGAGGTTTGATAGTTTCATGCATGAGTATGGTTATATGAGATGTGACTATGACCATTTTTTTTATTTCAAGAAGCTTAAAAATGAGAGCTATATTATTTTGTTACTGTATGTAGATGATATGCTTATTGTAGGATCTAGTATGCAAGACATTTATGAGCTTAAAGAATAGTTAGCTCACACATTTGCAATGAAATATTTGGGAGCTAAAAAGAAAATCCTTGGCATGTAAATACAAAGAGACATGAAGAACATGAAATTACATTTTTATCAGGAACATTATATCAATAAGGTTATTGAAAGGTTTAATATGTAGAATTCAAAACCTGTAAGTACACCTATGGCTGGACACTTCAAATTGAAAAAAAATCAGTGTCCTACATCACATGAGGAGATTGAGTACATGGCACGAGTTTCATATGCTTCAGCAGTTGGGAGTCTTATGTATGATATGGTTTATACCAAACTAGACATTGCACAGGTAGTGGGAGTTGTGAGTAGATTTATGGCCAATCCAGGTAAAGAGCATTAGAAAGCAGTCCAATGGATTCTCAGGTATTTGAAAGGGACATCCGACATGTTGTTATGCTATGGAGGTTCAGATATTTCTTTATGTGGCTATGTTGATTCAGATATGAATGGAGATTTGGATGGTAGAAGGAGCACTACTGGATATGTATTCACAGTAGGTAGGATGAAAGTTAGTTGGATTTCAAGATTGTAGAAGGTTGTGGCCTTGTCTACTACAGAGGCATAATATGTTACAGTTGCAAAAGCTAGCAAAGAGATGATATAAATGAGAAGGTTCATGGAAGAGTTGGGAAAGGAGCAAGAGGATTATAGATTATACAGTGATAGTTAATGTATGATTCATATGACAAATAACTCAGCGTTTCATTCAAGAATGAAACACATTCAGTTGAGATATCACTTCATATGACAGGTGTTGGAGGATGGGAAATTGAAATTAGAGAAAATTCATACAAAGGAGAACCCTATGGATATGCTAACGAAGCTATTGGTAGAGGAGAAGTTTGAGCTACAATCTAGTTCTATTGGTCTTCAAGTTGGAGAATTGAAGAGGGAGAAACATGCGAAGGAAAGGATCAAAGAATTGAGATATACAATACAGTGCAACAATTTATCTCTAAGTGGGAGATTGTTGAGTTATGGAGCTTAATTACTTAACATTAGCATGCTTTATTAACTTGTTGAAATACACAGTAACCGGTGTTGGTTGGTAGACCGACTTCAGTCACCTTGGGACCAGTATCGGTCAAGGCAAGGATGAACTGACATCGGTTAGGGTAATTGACATCAGTTTCCTATGTGTGATTGTTTTATTTAACTCACAGGAGTTAGATCTAACTTTTGATATAAAGTTGATTTAATGGTTGTAATAGCATAGCTAAGTTTCCCTAAGCTAGAAAACCTGGGTTAGAGGATAAAATGAATAAATTGTAAGAAGGAATTCTTGGAGAGAGGTTAGAGAAGCTTATAAGAGGAAAAATGTAGTGTGCATCATGTAAGGTGTGGAAGATTGCAGATCTTCAATTTTAATCATTTGGAATAATATATTGGATGTTTTTTGGTGGACGTATCCCACACTAGGTGAACCACGTTATAACTTGTGTATTGTTATTTTGGTTTATTTCCATTTTTATTGTTTGTATAATTTGAATAATATATGTGTACAACAGGTGTGATTAACCCCAACAATCTCCACATCTACTCACTCTACTTTTGGTTCTTGCATCTTGTTTATATTGGATTAGACACTCTTCTTCATAGATGTTTTCTTGCACTATTGGGTCATCATATAACGAGTCTACGTTGAGAATGGTCTTCCCCTAATCTACCTAATAGTGATTCTCTCTCTGCATGTTGTTTCTTAGGGAAGATAGATGCATCAATGGCCACCCTATAAGTACATGTTAGTGTTTATACCCTTTTTTTGTCATTTTGCATAGATTAGTTCATTTCTTTCTCTTAATTGTGTTATGTTAGTTTATTATTGTACATGTTTGATGTTAGTTAACATAGTTCTCTTATCAACTATCATCTCCTTCGTTACTTTCATTTCAGTTATTGCACGCTTCTTGCATTTATTGTGGATCAACACCTCTCCATACCAAACTACCAATATCTTAGTAGGATTCCTTCCTTCATCTCGATCATGGGCCTTGGAAATTATAGGTTGACCTAGTGTAAGGGTTACTTCCCTCTAGATATGTGACCTTAGAGCTCATTATAGCCCCTTAAAGTCTAAACCCTTGTATGTCGGTATATGTGTGTCTCTCACTCGATGCCTCAATACCCTTATTGAACGGATGCTTTACGACTGAATATTGTTGAGATACAATTTCGGCCCACATACATTCTCTAGTGAACCTGATGTGAATCTTGTTGACCCCTTGATCGAGATAAAC
The DNA here is from genome assembly GCA_019776745.2 of Taxus chinensis. NCBI lineage: Eukaryota > Viridiplantae > Streptophyta > Pinopsida > Cupressales > Taxaceae > Taxus > Taxus chinensis. Next base: position 694,304,540 of record CM034146.1, read on the forward strand.
TTGTTAAAAGCACCCATATTTTATGTTGACTTCATATGAGGATCCAAAAATCCTAAAAATCCTAAACACCTATTTACATAGAAATTGTCATCCTTGGGAAATCCTATTTGTTCCTTTATCCTCAAAGATGCCTTCGATCCTTGTGTAGACCTTTTTCCATGATCTATTCTTTATTTTTGACTAGATCTAGTCCTAGACACATTTGACCTCTATGTGGGATTTTTTGCAGTGATGGTTTTGTCTGTAGATTTCATCTCAAGACCTTTTATTAGCCACATCAACACTCCATCATGAAGTATCTGGGCCTAAGGTCTTCAAACTCTATTGTGCTATATTTTCCTGAGACCTACCATCTTGATGAAAATTTTCCCATATGTATGGATTAATGTATCATAAGAGCACCTAGGATGAATCCTTATACCTATAGTAATGTCCCACATGAGGATGAGGAGGAACAAATCCAAAATGATGACACTTTTAACACTCCTCCAGAGATTCATAAATTTCTATCTTAGTTTCCTCAATATAAGGGGGAGTTAGAAGAGATGCTTAGAAAGTGTCTTTTTGATTTCATCTCCAAACAAATTGACCATAGGGAATAAAAGGAGAAATATGATGATATAATCTCATTTAAAAATGCATCGATTGTTGATCCTACAAATATTATTCTTCATCTTATTGAAAAAATTAATCAACAAAAATCTTCATCTACTACTCAACTCCTCCAAATGTAAGTCAATATAAATCAGTTAGTTAACCACCCTCTAACAGGATGTTGGGAAATCATGCACCCCCTCCTTTTCAAAATGGGCCTAATGTGGTGCCCATCACTCAATCCCCCATTCATAGTAAAGTATTGTAAGTAGTCCAAGAGGAGACATTAGAACCTTATATTGCTAGTATAGAAATTTGTGGCATTTTTGCATCTATCTCTTACGATGGGTCTACTGATCCCACTCTTCACATCAAGGCCTTGAAAAATATTTACAATGATTAGATAATACATATCTCATATGTTTCCACTAAAATATTAGGTAAGACCCTTACTGGAAATGCTCTTGATTAGTATCACACCTTACATCCTGATTATATAGTTGAGCTAGAGTCCCTCGTGATATCACTAGTGAATGAGTTCCAATATCATGGTTTACCCAAAAAAAACATTATTGCTTTCATAAATTGTCACCAATCTGATTATGTTTAAGAACAAACCGTTTATTAAGCATTGGAAGACACTATCCATGCATGTAAAACATAACATGACCAATGATATCCTCTTTCAACTTTTATTACGAGTGTTTGAGCTTTTCCTTCAATACAAGATGTGGTCCTTTCTTGATTCCCCGGAAGAGGCCTTTGAACAATCGAAGAGGAAGGAATATCTCATGAGGGAATTTGAGAAGGCTCCTTCTAGGACACAAACTAACAAGCAAGTCCATATCATTAAGTGATCAAAGAACAAGAACATGATGGATGACATAGTCTCAACCACTCTTCCTCTTTTTTCTTCTTCAAGTAGAATTGTTTTCAACATTGACCAACAACCCAATAACAATTAAAATTAACCTAACTCTCATTGACAATTCAATAAGGAATAGTTGAATAGTAGTTCACCTAAACTATTCACTGCAATCTTGAATCCTTCCCAACCTATTCCTCATGATGAGAGTAAGTTTTATTGGTGGCATGCTAAGTGTGGTAACTCACATGAGAATTGTCGTGCACTCCATATGACTGCTATCAAATTTTTCTTAGGACCCAAATTTGACTATTATTCAATCACTCATGAGTGTTTGACCGAAGCAGTAAAAAATCATGTTGTAGCTAAACAAAAGTATTGTTATGAAGCCATCAACCAAGAAAATGAAAATCTAAAAATAATCTCCAATCCTATGCCTAATCATGATGTCTTTGAAAGTTCTAAAAAACAAGAGAATGACATGGATTATCCTCCTAAAAACATGGTTGAAGACAATGATGTAAAACATGTCAAAGCTTATGTAGAACCAAAATATTATTTGAACATTATAGCCTAGGACTCACATGGTCATATAGCCTTTAGTGCCTCAAAATCAAGCTCCTCAAATAAAAAACCTTCCTCCTCCATACGCCATTGGCCCCTTTGGGGGTCGATTGTGTTTGAACATGAATCCCTGTCTATAGACACCATCGAACCCTGGGAAAAGAAAAATTGTAGCCAATGACATAGGAAATGAGTAAAAAAATAGTTTCAGAGGTCTCCCTAATTTCCATTGCCCCTTATGGATTTGTTTCTAAGGAATCCCATCACTCTCATCCTACTGCAAAATCTAGTTATGATGAGTGGGATCCTATCAAAGCAGTTGCTCAAATCCCTGGTCCATTTTCCATCTTGGAACTCATGTGTACATCACCTCACCATCATGAAAATATCATGTCTACATTGTTTGACATGAATATTCCCTTCCATTCCTCTTTAGGGAAGAGTCCTACATTGGATGGATCACAAGAAATCATTTGCTGACAATGTGAGGAACTCTTTGTTTGTATTGATCTTGACATATATGCTCATTATTGTATTCAATTTCCCATAGCGTTAATGATCCTGGATGAGATATTTCTTCGTGCAGATGATCTAACACTCTTCATTTTAGTTTATATCAGTCACAATTTAATTAAGCATGCTCTCATTGATGAGGGATCAGGTACGTGTGTGGCCTCATTAGATTTCATCAAGGCTCTCGGTTATACCATCGACAACCTAAAATCCACACAAACCACTTGATAAGGATACGATCACCGACATATGCCTTTGATGGGGTGTTTTTGGTTACCCATCACCATTCCCCTACTTGATTATCTATGTCAAGGTTATGGTATTCAATTTTCCCTTATCTTATAATATTCTTTTATGGTGGCCTTAGACTCACCATATGCGTGCCATTGATTCATTTGCATGTCAATATGTGAATTTTGCTCACTTAGGGAGCCATTTATAAGATTAAAGGGGACACTAACCATTGGAATTATGATACACTTTAGAAAAAGGGAGCATATAAGCTCCCCGCACTTGAGAAATTATCACCAATCCCCTTTCAAGAATATCAACACTTTAACTACCATACAAATACTCTTTATCACAATGTTGGTCATCCTTAGTTGGTTGGGCAGACACCTCCTAATCTCTTAGAGTTGGATGAAAATGATCCCAATGAAGTCACCATCAGAATACAAAATCTCTCATCTCCCTAAACTTTTCATATCCTAGTTTCCTCCTTCCTCGCGACCTCACAAGAAGGAGCCTTTGATTCCTGTAGTTATCTCATAAACCCCACAGCTCCGTGGGAGCATATGGTCCAAATAAAAACCATAGTAGACTATTGCATGGTGGATGATTCCATATCAAATTTTGACGATGGTTACACTTTAGACAATCCCCATTTAGTTGGCTACACCTAGATTCATGATCAGGAAGTCTTACACTACCAAGAAACCCTACGCAGCAAAATTACTCATGACTTGAATGTTATCATAGTACAAGAAGAACCTTTGAATATAATTGACAAATCTTCCCCAACAGTTCCTCCACCTCAGATTTCTCCACCAACTACACTTCCAAATTTTACCATAGACTTCACGGACCCATTCTCCTTTACAAAATATTGGGTTCTAAATTTTACTATGATTTGATGATCTCATGGAAGACGATCATATTTATCATGCCTTGATGACTGAGTGACACATTGCTCAATTGGTTCCATCCTCACCCATCACATCAGTTCCCTTATCATATACTCTCACTAGCTCTTTACAACCTACAAGACCTTCTCCCTACCTCTTACCCTTATGGCTCCTCAGTCTTCTACGACCAAGCCATACTGCACATGGCATGAGGCTCTGAGGCATGATGTTTCTGATTATAGAGCCTATAGATTCCACATGAAGAAGCTTGAAGTTGAGGTCAAACGTGACCAAACCAAAAAGGCTACACAACATTCTACTTCTGCTCTCATCATGGGTATTGCGAGCACACTGATGTCGATGATCGGGCTATGCGTAGTAAGCATCCCATCCCCGAAATACCTTAATGCACTCAAAAGTGTAGGGTTGAATCTTCTTGGAACTACCCACCTCCCCCTAGACTACCTAGACCATAACCTACATATGGGCCTCCACCTCACCCTGAGCCTTACCCCACTCTCTATGATATTTGGTGTGGAATCCTCGCTTGGTTAGAGAACTGTATCGATAAAACCTTGTTCACCACATGGTCTGAATTCCATAGACTTGTAGCTATTACACAATATGCTATCGAGGACCTCATGACATGTTCATGAATCCATATTCTACATCAAATTGACGACATTATCACCAAAACACTGCGATCTTTTGCCCCTCGTGGCTAGTCATCTACAATAACTTGATTACATCTTACATCCTTATTCTGGCTTGATCCCTTGCCTTTGGTTGGGCTCTTGGCCCCAAATCAGGTTTTACACAATCATCCTCTATCTTTGATTGGGATCTCTACCCCCTAGGTTTATCACATTATCACCAATATCTCATCACATCCTTTCTTGGGTTGTTCACTCCACTTGGATTCATCACCACTTGCGCCTTGACATCCTATCATTAGATGTCTTGGCCTTGATCCACCTCTTGTCTTTTTCACATCACGTGACTTGGGCTATCTTATTGATCCTATTCTCATCATCTTTATCTATATATCTCATTATCATTATTCCTAAGTACCATGGTATTATCACATACGTACATGAGAAAAACAGGAAAATGATAAGCCAAATATCCAAAAAATCACCAAACACCATAAAAATAATCATGTATATGTATACATCAACAAAAATCATACAAATGGCCCATCCACAATATGAATAAATCACCCTTTCCCATTATGGGGGTTCTCTGGATGCTTCAAGCCAATGGGGTTTTGCTATCTGCTCTCACAGTGTGAGCTAGGGATGTTGCCCTAGATCAGATTTTAGAGGCCTCTCCATGTGCCCTCATCTGTTGTGTCTCTAATGAAGTAATTTGAATTGTAGCTCTCTAGGCATATGTTAGGCAAGTTGTATGATCCTGTACTAGAGTTTATTGTCCTTGTAGTAGAATCTACAACATCAAATAAATGTTGTTAGTAGCCGTATGCATATGCACATCTTTATATCATTGTAGTGTCTTAAACGCCTCACCTACTAAACCAAATGATTGCATTGAATCCCCAGGCGACAATGGTGTTGGATCCACCATACTATAGTATCTTGAACATCTAATATAGATTCCAGGATCTCATGGTGGGTGCTCTTGATCAGTGAATTCCACTCCTCCACCATCTACTCTATAAACCAAAAATTGACATACATTACTAACAATATCACATATGTCTATCTAAATCATCTAACTAACATGTTACCACTCATACCTAGCTTCCTAGGTCTCTCCATGATAGTCTCCTTGTATCCTCGGCTTCCCAACACTTCATCTGACTCGTCATCACAACAATTTTGGCTCCTCTATAGTGTGCCCAACTTCTGTGGGGCACTAATGTCATCCCATTCTCTACAATGTGGTATGGGCCTTTATATTAGATGCATGGCCATCTAAACTCCAAATGACATCAAAAACTCTTTGTCTAGTCATCTCATATTGTGCTCTCTGAGCCACGGTGCTAGCTGTCCAGCTCCCCCTCCTACAGTAGTAGGAATTTTGCTAGTCTGCGGCCTTGTATCTACGGATCCTTCATCAAATCCCTCTTTCTGAACCATTATATTCTATGATATGTGGTGGGACCTTAACATCCCCACCACGTCTGTGTTATCATTTCTCTAATACCCCTGCTGTATGTACCCTATGAAATCGTAATTTTGGAATACAGACCTTTTCTCATGTAGCCTCTCTAGGATGACAACACTAGTAGGGTAACAATGCTAGTATCACTGATGGTGTCGGTTGTCCAAACTGTCTCATTACTTTTTCAATCGCATGTCTCTCCACCTAATACAAATAGTGTCTTGTCACCTCCATGGTGGCCTTTATGTACTATACTTTAGGCTAGTTAGGTCATTGATCCACGTTCCATATGTATGGTTTTCATATCACATCATTTTAACCCACATGTGCTAGTGGCTGGTATACTTAAAGTGCTCTCACTATCGGCCTCTTTGCCCACTGAAGTACTCTTGGGGCATCTATTGGTAATACATGTGGTGTCCCTATCGAATTGTACATTAAAAACTACGTATATATCCATGTTTTCAATAGAATTATGGGTCTTATGACCCTTTGGCCTCTATGTCGCACCCTGTGTAAATCGTGAACCAACTGCACCCATATGGTGGTGCCCTAGCTAAATAGTTCACCCTGATCCACAACATCCTTGCACACTGCTATCAAGAATAATGGGATAGCTCCATTGGCCTTGTGACATACTATGTGTGCCACCACAATCCCATCACTAGCTTTTGGATATTTGAAATGCCTGATGCATGTACTGTGCTAAGTCAAACACACAACATGCGCTCATTATATGCACTTCTCCTTGTAGACCATATGTCTAATGATCTCCGATCTATGACATAACGTGTCATATCATAGTACATGTAGGTGCCTCCAATCGGTAAACCAAAAATCCCATGTACATCCTCCAATGTCAAATCCATATCCACCATCTCCCATCTCATCCACCACTAAAAGGTGTTGGACCTAGTCTCCCATGTAACCAAATTTTTTTGTAGTAAATCCATATCCAATGGTATCTTGGGCATCTATATGATGCCCTGAAATCCCCAACCCTTTAGTTGGGCTATCTCTTCCTGTGTCAATCCCATAATCATCCCAATGAGCCATGACACATCTATAGTTTTCCATACGTGGATCTTGCACTCTATTTGCATCCACAAAATCACAATAAATATGCATTAGATGTTTTCATCATAAATCCACAATTAAAAATCCAAATTTCACCCTTTTCCTATATGTTTCCCATGCCATTGGCCCCTATGGAAGATGCCATCAGCCCCTAACAGGATTCCCATGTGCCACCACCCCACCGGACCTACTCTTTACCATCTTGACGCCATCAGCCCTACTATTGCAGGGGGATGATGGCGTCTGGACAAATCATGGCCGCGACCTCCCCAAATTTGACTTTCCAAATATGAAAAAATGAAAAAATGAAATTTAAAACCTCCCAAAACCACTTGTATTTTCACCTAACCTACCCAATGATGTAATTTTGACATTGTAATGACTTCAACAAACATAAATAACTAAAATACACCTAACTTACTCAATAAAATTTAATGTAATTCCTTACTCGTGGTCGAGTGCCTCCACATGCTCTTTCTTGTCGTCCTCCATCACCACCTCATACTCGTGCCACATCTTCTGAAATTTTCCAAAATTTGGAATTCCAGAGTTCAACTCCCTCAATTCTAGAAATAAAAATAAGAAAATAACAATCAAAATTACTATATAATCTCAAATTTCTATTCAAAATTGGTTGGGATAAGCCTCAATCTTCAATTTTCCATCACTTTCACTCCTGATATCCATAACTAGCTTCATTTTTTGCATCTTGATTATGATCTCATGCCATTTATTTCAACCTATTACATGCCTACTTTCGATGATATTTTATTTTGACCTATTTTTGACATCATTTTCTCACAACATCTCAACATCACGATATAATGACATCCATCCCATAAGCCCCTAGCTAGGTAATTTATGTTTTATTTTACTGGTGATCCTCTAGTGTTTCTTTTTTAGTTTTGCTTCTCCAAGGTTATTGCAACATGGATTTCACCTACACATGGCAGGATGAGCGACACTATCAGGTATGCATTGGTGGGTATATTTCATTTTAGCTAGTCCTTTCAACATTCCTTCATGTACTTACATTTAATATCGATATCACATACTGTTTCTATCCATTGACCACCCCATGTTTTACTATTGTGACATGTAATGATCAATGGTTTGGGCATATGTATACACCTAATTTTTCACTTTTTCATCTTTCATACATGTTACTAACAACTTTCATTGTGTAGATAAGGGTCATTGATGCATCTATTTCTTAAGAGGATGCCTTAAGGGGCCTGCCAAGAATGGGGAATGGTTATTCACATAACCATTATGGGTTAGAGATAGTACACAGAGAGAGTCTCACTATCTGGTCTTGGCCATAGTTTTCCTTGCATTAGTTATCCTTGTCCTCCCAAGTCTCATGTATATAATATTCATGATCTTTTGCTTGCATTCCACCATTTTGCACCTTGTTTATCTTTCATGACCCATGACACATTACTTCTACCTTTCATGGCACATTACTTTATTTTTGAATCCTTGGCTGACATAATCACCTAGGGGATATTGTTGTTGTTACATTTTCTCATGGCTGAATAGGAAAATAGGATATTGGACCTATGATCATGAATACTCCCACATTAATAGCGATTTAACTCAATCTAGTGGCTACACACTAATATCATGATTTTTATGATGATCTACTTGTATACTCCAAACTAATGGTGATTTCACTCAATTCAACCCAAATAGATACTTGTAGACGAATGCAGATGATGTCAAAGATATCCTATAAGGATATTTTACACACATATAAAAACGTTAGTTTCTTTGTTCCTCTCTACCAAGGGTTTAAAAAAAATCTTGTCATAAAAAACCTCTGTCTACATGGGAACACCAAAACTTCTCACAACACATTTCAAGGACTAAGCCTTATGGTAGAACAAATATTCATAACAAGATTTTATAAAAAAATTAGAGTGTTGGAGTACTCTAAATTAATGTATACATGTTTCAAACCTTCCTTAACATCATCTACACATCTACATACCCATAACAAGAGTAAAGATGTTAATTTGAGTATGGTTACTATATTCAAGATTTAACTATTCTCATGTAAAAAATACAGAGTTAGGTAAATAACCAGGTTGAGATGAGTGCTTCTCAACGTTGGAACTATGCAACAAATTCATTCCATTATTAAGATAGGATTAATGATTCATGAACAACACAACTCAATGAAATTCTTTGGTATATTATTATAACCTTGCATATAAAACTTGAAAATATATTTTTTCATTTCCCACTCCATTATAAACTCTTTTTATTCAAATAAAAATCCTTCTATCCTCTCTCCATTCTCATTTAAATTTAGTTAGATAAAAACAAACACATTTGGTTTCTCAACCCAAGGTGGTTACCAAGGTGGGTTACACAAGCATTTACAAGTTGAATGAGTTAATCTTCCATCCACAATGTGCCTCTAAGTTTGCATTCTATTTCCTTGAAGGATCAAGATAAAACAAGGAGATAATACTAAAGGAAAACACCTATTAGATAAACGAGGAATCTAAATTCTTAAAATATTATGTTTTAATGGGAAAACAAGTTTAAAAAATCTATGATACAAGGAGATATCAAGAAACAACAAGAAGACTTTATTCACCCAAAATGAGGTCTAAGACCTCAACATGCCATAATTTCTCTATATACCCCTTTATTTACCTTGCATCATTTGAGCCCTCGAAACTTAAAATTTATGACTATATAATATGTTTTTGGCCATAATTGCATTAAACATTGAAAATTTGGTTGATTGGCTCAAGGAGAGAGGTATTTTACCTTATTTGAGTCATATGAACTTAATTATAATGATGTGATGAGATTTAGGGATTAGTTGGTCTCAATAACATCATGCATAGTAAATCAAATGCGACTATATGATGTTTTTTTAGGTTTTATGGACCTTAAATACATCATTATTTGAAAAAATTAGTTATATGGGTTAAGAAAGAAGTCGCCCACAGGTACATGGTTATGTGCAAAAATTTTGCAATGAGGAAGGAGGTTTCCATGAAGGGGGATATGGTCACTATAGACCATCAATGCACATTAGATTGCATGAAGCCATAGGATGAGGTGGTAGATAAAAGAAAAGAGAAGGGAGAGAAGATTATGTAGCTGAAGAACAAAGGGTGTGAAAAAAAATCCCACTAAAAGGACTAGAGTGAAAAAAATATTACGATGGTGCACACTAAATGCACAATAAACGAGTCCCTAGTGAAAATGTGAGAGACCATAAAGGAGTGTGCAATAAGAGAAGATTTTAAGCCGAAGAGTTGAGGATTGTGAATATAAAGGCACACACAATAATGTGAGAGAGTAGAAACCAATCGAGAGAGGCTATGTCATTCTAGGCCATTAGAGCTAACTAAGGAGAATAACCACTCTAGGATATGTCCCTAGGAAGAACAACGAGAGTCTATAAAATCTCTAAAAGAGAGTTCCAAGCTCCATGGAGAGGAATTGCATGTAGATAGTTCATAAAGGCCATTGATTGAAAGAGAATAAACCATTGAGTTTCATTCCACTATGTTAACTCTAAAAAAATTGTCAATTGGTCACCACCTTTCATGTCATCATTAGTCAATTCATTCATCCAAAGAGAGAATTTAGGCAAATTCGAGACCATAATCATAGTTATTACTATGTGATGTGAATTTCGATTCAATTGGGTCCCCTAATTATATCATGCATTACATAGTTAGTTAATTGGTTCAATAAGAGAAGAAATATTGATTAAATTGAACCATGTGAAACTTATTGGAACTATATGATTTTATTTTTTACTTCATCTAAGGCTAATTAAAACTCTAGGCATGAATCAATCAATTAATTTGATTGAAATTGAAGATATAATTTGTGATGCAGGAGTATCATAGGAGAATTGAATTTCTTACATAATTTTTACAATATTACTTAATTATAGGCACACATAAGGATGGTGAGAAGGAAGGGTTCATTTTAGGGGCGAATATTTGTAAATTGGTGAATATTCAAATTTTGGAATTTTGAAATTGGCAAATTTTTAAATACCGTATGGTAGCATGTTCACCAAAATTTTACGCATCCTAAATAAATTTGACCCTAATTTCACCTTAGTGTTTCCACTAAGGGCCGACCAATGTTGGTATATTCACATTTATATTATAATATACTATTATATATAGGATTAATTCACCATAATGTACTAATGCAATATAATTTCAAAATTATTTAGTTTGAGATATGGAGTCGAAGCTGAGGGTAAAAGCAAATAATCTTGTGAAAAATTTGAAAGAATAAGACAAAAATCCAAAGGCATAAGCGAAAAAGGTTAGTGAAGTTTTTTTAAACAATCAAAGTTTTTTTGCATAGCTATTACAAGGCGAGAACCTATGATTGATGTTACTAGACGGTAACATGTTTTTGAGTTATTGGACAATAAAATATATTTGAGCTACTAGATGATAACTTGTATTTGAGTTACCAGACAATAACATGTATTTGAGTTACCATTCGGTGGTGTACAAGTATACAACCGTGCGATGGTCCGATAACATGTTTGCATAACCCTGTTCGGTAGCTTAAGTCTTGTTACCATGTTATCATGTAGCATGAGATTTATTTTTTATGATGTATTGATTTTTTTTACAAATTTAATTTTAACCTTTTATATTTTTTTCACATGTGAAGACTTCAAAATCACCCATACAATGGCCCCTGATGAAAATGAGAAAAGAACTCAAGGAAAAAGAAAACATGACATGGACATTTCAAAATATTTCAGTCATCCCACTATAACACCAATGCCAATAGGTAATTTCCACACTTATTATGTTAATGTTACTTTATATGTTGATTTACTAAAAAATGCAGTAAGCAACTCAATTTATTTCAAGTACAAAAACCCCTACCAATGAATCTATGCCAGATGAAATTCATAACTAGAAGAGTAATTCAATTCACATTGATAGTAGTGATAATCGCAATTGCCATCAAACTCAAACTTCAGATAAATATTCAAGAAACATACATCAGAAACGTAAGAGTGGGAAATGGACTTTAGGAAGGACATATACATTTGAATGGTCATCTAAATATTCATTTATTGAACTTGTTGAGCCAAAAAACACTATACTCTTACTAAATGTAGATGTACTATATGTAGTTAAAAAATATGCAAAGACCACAAAATGCAATTGAAGTTGGACATAATAAAGAAGCATTATGGGAAAGTATATGAGTTGAAAAAGCAAGAAGATGGAACTGTAATAAAAACATCTAGATGGAAAAATGTGGAAGATTGTTTACATATGAGATATGCAGCAAAATATGATAATCATCATAAACATCTTCAAGACCTTGTTGAGAAAGGTGGAACAATGAAGGCTAATTTTGTAAAATTTACTGATGCGAGTCTTCAGGTAAAACTTATACAATTCCGAAAAATAATTCAAATTTTAAAAAAGGGCTGACCTATTTTAGATTTCATTGATTATAAGATATTATTTAATCTAATGAGTTTCTAAAAATTCCAACAACACAGCTCGTGAGATACTAGTGCTTGGGAAATGGCTAAGTGTATGGTAGAAATTAAAATCACTTATTTGAGAGAGAAGGGTAAAAAATGTGAATTTTATCTCATTGTCGATTGATGAGGTCACACTAGTAGACAATACATCATGTGTCTATGCATTTATACACTTACAATTTCAATAACCACTTGAAGGAAAATAATCTACTAGCAATGAACAAAATGATAGAGAATTGTAATTCTGATAACCTCTACAAACTAGTGATTAAAAATATGAAAGAAATAGCTGGTATGAAGACGATTTGTGTTGGACCTGACGAGGCATCTGGCATGCAAGGTCACAAAACTAGGATTTTTATTCTCCTTCAAACAACCATTTCCCCATACATGATACTTATTCATTACATGGCGCACATAATGAATCTCACTTACAAGATTGTAATTAATTTTGAAAATGTTGCTAAAGTGGAAGAACTTAGACGTGATTTGCATTCATACATGTCAAGCAGTCCTAGAAGATTTATAGAGTTTCAAAAATTTTCTGATGGAATTACAAAATGTAAAAAAATTGTTACAAGATGGATATCATTGCATGATCTAACTTGTAATTTTTTTGAGGAATATAGGTCATTAACATGGTATATGTTTAAGAATCGTAGAGAAGTTGACAATGCAAAAGACATTCTATTCGCTTGACTGATATGGAGACATTATTAACATTATGTGGTATTTTTCCAATCCTGAAGATAATAAACAACTTAGTGAAATAATATCAAGAAAGATCTATATACTTTGTTGATTTAATAAATTAAGAAAACATGTATGTATGATTTTGAATAACTTATATTCAAGCCAAGAATGGTTTTAGAAACCAATATTTCAGTAGTTGGAAGGTTTTAATAGATATAAAAGATCCTAACAACTATTTAAAGTTCAATATCAATGGTCACCTTTATATCTCAGTGGATGGGAAAAATATACCAATGCACACTTTCCAAAGAGATCCTTATGTCCTAGGTTCTGATATTGAGGAAGTATTGGTGACAAGCCTTCTATTTGATGCTGAAGTGTCTGATACAAGTTAAAAAATAATGACGATATCTGAAACATTATCTTATGAGATCAGAGAAATATTTAAGAATAATGGTCTGCTTGAGGCCATGGGAGTTGTAAATCCCAATTTATGGAATCCAATGATTGGTGAAGAGCTAACAACTCAACTTTTTGAAAAATACATGACTAGACTAATGGATCAGTTTTGAAAATATTCATATGTTAATGGAGGAGAATTGAATGGTATATTGAATATAAAATTACTCATATCACAATCATCACATTTTACCTTGACAATGAGTGATCAATATAAGACTCTTACTGAACAAACCAGAAAAGGGAGCTATCACACTATTGTGGAGAAAGATGTATCACAGTAGCATTTTGAGGGAAACTATAAGTGAATAATTAAAATTGTATGAAATCATACAGATAGTAATTATGGGGTCAGTTGAAGATGAAAGGGTTTTTCAACACATTAACATTTGTTAAATCAAAACTTTGCAACAGATTGGAAAAAAATATAGAAACTTTTTTAAGACTATATGTTTTAAGATATGGAGTGGACACATTTTAATATGATAGAGCATTAGCTACTTAGACATTCCTTGCAGAGCGGAGATTTGTTAATCAAATAGAAACCAATTGAGACTTAGATTATGGTGAAATTGACTTGGAATTTGGTCGACCAACAAGTGCAAAAGATAAAATAAGTGATGAAGGACGATTTGGGATGAGGACTATTTTAGTTACCAGTTAGTTGAACATTTTTCATTTTTGGAAATATATATATTGTGAATTGTCATTTTGATTTAATTATTTTTCCTTTACATATATTTTTTTATATAATGCTTGGAAAATTTTAATTGCTTCTATGTTTTTATAACATTTGGAAATTACAGATAGTAACTAGTTGTGCAAACACTACAAACTAGATGATGTAATTAAATTTAATTACACTACTAGGAAATCAAGTTCAATATTTGAATTCTCAATAACTAATCCACACGTGTTCAACACATATATTATAATCCATATATCCAATCAATATTGCTCAGGATTAATAAAAAACATAGGAATCTAGAGATAAACTTTTTCTGTATTTAATTCAATAGATTTGAAAATACACTCTAATTATGATCTAAATATATCTATACATAGAAAAATCAACTATCAAGATTCAAGAGAAAAAATAAAAATGTACATTGTACATCCATGTTTTCAATATTGATTTCATACACATTTAAAACTAGATTGTATCATGTAAATCCATGTATTGCTATTCATCAACTCAAGATTGAAAGAAACATAATGTTTTTCATAAGACAACAAAAATGAGATAAATACATTGATTGAAATCAAGTTAATGTTTTCATTTGAAAGATACAATGATTTACATAAATAGTTTTAAATTCATTTGGACCCTTGTCCTTGATCATATTATATTATATCAACAATATTTGAACTATCTTTAATAACACCAGAAATCAAGTAATTCATTTGCAGTTGCATTAATATTTTCTAAATTTTGTCTATCTTCGCTTGCTGCATCTCCTACTGAAAGAAGATCAGGGTCCTATTTAATTTTTTTCTTCAGTAGAATATCAAGATCTAGTCCACATTACTTTATAATCTTTCACAATGTATTATTCCACTTGTTTAACAAAACAAATTTCTTCTTTTAAGGAAATTGCACCATGAACACTTTATCTAGATTTTTAGGTGCTCATCCAACACTTGCACTTTAGTCTTCGATGTTTGGTATTTTGACTGCACATAGAAAAACTGATAGTTAGAAAGTAGATAAACTATATAGTATAACAACATAAAATATAATCTTCAAAATGTTAAGTACTTACCATGCAAAGTATCTCTCATCATTTGCAATAGTGACAAGTTTTTTTTAATATCTATTTCCACTTATTTTAATAAGACTGCACCTCGAAGTTCAAATTTTCCAATTTGTTAAGCATTATAGTTAAAACATTATCATTATTATAAATATTATTGGTGACATACTTTCTAGATTTTTCTTGAGTAAGTAAAGTATCAATTGTCACCTGGTTCATTTTTAATCAATGAAAATTATTTTTCCCTGTTTGAAAAATTATGGTATCTTTCATTAATTTCTTTGATAAAATTTCACTCTGATCTCCCATACCTTCAGTTCCTCAATATAAGAAAGAAAAATTTTCATTAGAAAGGTTGTAGCATTATCAACCACAAAAAATATGAACCAAAAATATTGTTTTCCTGTCATCATCCAAATTTTCCTCTGCAATTAGGGAAGGAGGATTTGAAGTGGATTGATGTTGTGGCACTAGAAACTCCTTCTGTGTAGACTGAGAAAGATCTTCACTATGTTTCCCTGATGTTGTCATGGTGTATGTGCTATTAAAACCAAGATAATCCTCATCCATATCAATATTATTTAAAAATATAGTGCTTTTGGCACTTTGTACACTGTCCACTGAAAAGTTGGGGAACTCTGATGTTGTATAATAATGCATCAACCTGCTCACTCTAGTGAACATTGTTCTCTTTCTCCTACCATGAGGGTGGAAGGGTAGGTGGGCATGTTGTACTCCTTAAGCATTGAGGATGAGTAGTGGGGGTGACCTCTTGAAAATGAGGTTGAAGTTCCAAAAATTTTGTGAGCATCAATAAAATAACAATATCAGTATGTTGTATTTACGAAGTCAAATAAGAGGACACTAAGTACGTAAAAAGAATTAAATCAATATAGATTTCTTATGTTGTGAACGTTTTTTTCCATAATCAATAGACTATGCCACTAGTTTTGAAGGGGGGGGTGGTGGCATTCAGCAACCTTTGATTTTAAGGACAACCCAGTTAAATTGAATGATAAAATCCTAAAAGAAAGGACTATTATAAAAAAAAATTAAATTTATGTTTTATTCATACCTAAACTTGAAGAGTGAAGAACTTGTGTAGACTGAATCTCATGTTGCTCATGAATGTAAGTTATGTCTATAACAGTAGACATCATGTGTCTGGGTGATGTGCCAGAAGAGGTTGCACATGAGGAAAATGAGATATGTAATTTCCAAGACTCAGATGATCATTATTCTATATTTTTTTTAATCAAAATTAAAACAAATTTTAATTATGGATTAATTAAAACCTAAATTGGCCTCAGTACACATTCTATCCTGGTTATGGGAGGATTCAAAAGAACCGCGCATCTACTTGCTTCTACTTATAGGCTGTTGGGTGATAGTGATAGCCATAAAATCATCGGTCGTGGTGAGATCAAGTTGAACGTTCTCACCAGAACCCTCAAGCCCAATAGGGTCTATGTGCACAAAATGTTGCAACACGTTGATCCATTGTTTTCATCTGCTTTAACTTGTTGAAAACAAATTATATGTTTTACAAAAATTGATTTACAAATGATTATTTTTAAAGAAAAGAATCAATATAAAATGATTTAAAACAAAATTACTTAACAAGTGTCAGTCCATAGACATTGCATATTTTTCCATCTTCTCATGTAGAGTAGTTGGAATAGTTTTTGATTTCATCGCATGAAAATCCTCATAATAGAAAGCAAGAATAAGACAAAAATATTAAATAATTGCATTGATGAGTTGTTTAGTTCCATTTCCAAAAAAATCATTTTATGTAATTTGCTGAGCCATTTGTAGCCTTGCACTTGTATTTCCCTATGATACTGCTCATAAATTTTATTATAACATGAAATTATGACATGGATATTAATTAATATAGTTAATTACTAGTTTACTTTATTTTATGGTATTGTGAGTACACATTTATTCTCTTGATTACAATAAGGTGTTTAAATGATGCTTTGTATCATGCCAAACTTATTTGCAAGAAACTTGTTATATGTAGTAATTGACGTATAGCCAATGATCCATATGCAACAACCCATATGTAGCCAAAGGAATCATCCAAAACTAAGGGGTCATCCACAACAACTCGCATGTAGCCAAAGGACCTGTCTGTTGTAAGGCATCCACAACCAAAGAAGGGCCACACATGCTGAATGAAGTTGTGATCCCGAGAAGATCATGGAATGTGGACATAACACTCTGAGTTTGCATGTGTCAATGGTATACAGTAGTTATAACTAAAAATATGAGAACTAAGAGATGAGTCAACTCCAGCATCTGATTATGCATTGCAACTTAACATGGGAACTAACTGAGTTAATTTCATGATTTAGGAACTATTTGATCAAACTGATTAGTTACTAAAGTTATGTGATTGATATGTAAACACCTATTGATTAATTATGTTACATACATCCAGTCTTCGGATTGTTTGGTTAAGATATTTTACTTGATATAATTCAAACTCCTAGTAGAAATTTGTTTTTCTTCACACTTCTACTGTAATGAGATATATAAAGGAAATATTAATGTTGTAAGGGGGATCGATCAATAGATAGAGGAATTTATGTATTTCCAATTGTAATCTTCATGCCAATACAATAAAAAGTCTGAGTTTTTTTCACTAGTTGTAGTCACAGGCCTTATGAGGGATTAACACCCCATGACATGGCCCACTTGCTGTTTGTTAACCATCTATTTTGTTTGTTGATTCGATTTATTGCATGATTAGATTAGCATTAATTCATTCCTTTATCTGTATTCTACGTTCACATATTTTGTCTTAGCCATAGTATTTGCTTCTAGTCAGAATCTAGTTTATTTTCAAGCATTGTTATTTCTCAAATTGTAGTGAAAAAATATTATCTTTATACCTCCCAAATATTTGTAGATGTGCATACAAGATTGAAACTATCGAAAGTATACATCCCTTGGTTTGATAATTAAATGACTGTAGATTAGTGAACAACATATTAATTGCTACAAGTTCATTTGCACCACCATTTTTTTCATCGTTGTTGGGGGATACTGCCAAGATTATAAGGTTTTTGAGAGTTTTTTCATATCTTAGAAGCAGTTTAGGTTTTAGGAAATTCACCTCCATACTTCCCCACTAATGTATGCTGAGAAATTTGAGTAGTTGATGCATGCACCGTCTAAGAGATGTCCATTTTATATTTTTAACCAAATCCACAAGTAGCACATCTTTTCATAACATATTCTGAAGAAGATATATCTTCCTCTATATAAGGTTTGATAGTAGAAGAGAATCTTCCTAGTGAAAGTTCTTAAGCTTGCTCCCAAGTAGCCAAATATGACAGAAGAAGTAGACCATAATGCTCAAAATGGGGCAACTAATTTTTTATTTCCCATTTGCTGACAATGATGAAGCTGCCGCTATGAAGAATATATCTCCCTTAGCCTCTTCCTAATTTTCATGGATCCATAACTAAAGACCCACACACTTTTCTTTTCAAGATTGATGTTTTCTTTAGGAGTTATGATTATACCATAGATGCACACAAATTGAAGATATTTCCTGCTACACTCAAGGATGCAACCTTGAGATGGTTTATGGGTTTGGGAAGAAATGTCGCAACCACTTGGGAAAAGATGAAGGAGATGTTCCTCAATAAATATTAGGGACTACTGCAGGTTGCATAGTAGAGGAGGTGATGAAATCTACAAAAATGGCATAGAAAGAAGATGTGCCATTAGAATACCATCTAGAAATATTCATGTTTTTCATTCAAAAGACAAGGCACACAAGACTAGCTCCTGAATCTCTCAAACTTCTCTTTTTGAAGGGACTCAGTGATGAGAACATGAACGTTTTGTATTTGATTAGAGTAGGAGACATTTCAAAAGATGATTTTGTAGAAATATGTGAAGCCTGCAAGAATTACTCAAGAGCTAATATGAAGAGGATAAGAAATGTAAGATCAAGAGGTGGATCAACTACCAAAATAATTGGGGACATATTGAAGTCAGATATTGTCAACATGTTCAAAAACATAAAGCAACATATTTTCAATGCCCATGGAAAATCAATTATATGCTCTGTATGACAAAAATAAAAAGGAAGATGTAGAGGTAGCACTCACATAGTTCTACCATGCATACAAAAAAAAGAAATCTGATTGCAGATGTAGAGGATTAGCCAACATTGCAGAAGAAAAGGAGGCTTCACCTAAATTCAGGATGATATAAACAAAGAATGGACAAGTGTTCTATGTTTCTCAAAGTAAGCCATGGTCACCAAGGTAAGGTGGTATGTCACAAGATCTTATGCCGTTATTACAAAATTGGTTTAATAATCCATATATGCAACCCCCACCTTGGAATAATCCTTAAGGCTAGGCTTCATACCCTAGTCAATATCAACAATGGCGGAAACCTCAGTTTCAAGTCCAGTAACAATGGCAACAACCCTCTCAATCATGGTAACAGCCTTGGAGATGAGGGAAGTAGTGGAATAACCCACCTGCTAATTACTAGCAATCCTACTATTTCATTAGATTCTTAATAGATTAATGAAATAGATAAGGGTAGAAGGCCAAGGAGGAATACCTATCATAATGTTGGTTAAAGGTTGTTTGCACGTATCTAATTTCCGATCTAAACTAATTGTGTGAGATTACTTTTGTCTAGGGTCTAGGGAGGAGGACTACGTGAAATAAAAAACAAGACCACAAAAAATAGTTAATAGCAAAAGGTTAGTAGATTGCCTAGCATGAGCTAGATCCGAAAAGTGTGATACTTCTTTGATGGTTGTCAATGCATTGATATATAATTCAATATAAAAATAACTGAACATGCAAATAAATGAATCTAATGCTAGTGTTCTGATTTAGGTATCTCAGATTACTATTAATGTCAATCCAATTAAATGCTTCGATAATTAAATTACTGAAGGTCCCGGGTTAGGTTATAGGTTAGGCAGGTGGTCTGAGGGTCATAGACAGGGGTTTAGGAAAAGTTTGATTGGTTTTGGGCGTGAGTGGGGATCTTGCTAGTTTGAGGCAGTTTACTAGACCACAGAAACTGATGCTGGTCAGCGGTATGACTGACAATGGTTAAGGAATGAATGATGACGGTTCATGATGACTGATCTCAATTATTGTGGGTAATGGTAGAATGTTAAAG
Organism: Taxus chinensis; assembly: GCA_019776745.2. NCBI lineage: Eukaryota > Viridiplantae > Streptophyta > Pinopsida > Cupressales > Taxaceae > Taxus > Taxus chinensis. The sequence continues at coordinate 694,324,994 of CM034146.1, forward strand.
TAGGTGTCCAATCTCTCTGTGTGTTTGCATAAAGAGATGTGAAGGTTTTTGATGAGGGTTATAGGTAGGGGTATCAAGCTTGGGTGAGGTTTTTGTGATTTTTTTGGGTTGTTAAGGTCAATTTAGTGAAAGTCTAAAATGAGACACAATAATTGACGTCGGTTTAGTGACTGATGCTAGTGAAGGAGCAACCAACAAGAGTTAAAATAATTGGCGTCAGTAGGGGAAATTTGGTGAAAGTTGATAAAAGGTGATTTTGGGCTTCTATGTGATTGCACAGAGAGTGAAGTGGGACTGGTTGGGTTCATAATAAGGTGAGGGAAACTCAGGAAAGTATAAAGTTTAGGTATGGAGAGCTATAAGATTATGGGTGGTTGGATAGGTAGATGGACATGAAGTTGGGAATGGAGGAATGAAGGGAAGAACAAGATCTAATAAAAAAGATAAAGAACCTATTAAGTAAGTACATAAATGATGAAAAAATCAAATGCACTTACTTGTATTTACACGCCCTGGTTGGTGAAGGAAGGTGATCGGTCGATCCATGAAGAAATTGGTGGTTAGTGTCATGGTAGTACTTTCCCAAAGTGCTCCCGTGAATGCCAATAGCCTTTGGATTAGTCTCAGGTACTTGCTTGGGCCTCTGGCTGAATGTATTATGTCATCTTAATGTTGAAAAAACTTTAGTTTGTGATTGAATGCATATAGCTCTCTCAAAATTTGAAGTGACCAACTTGGGAAAAAAGGATTGCAAAACTATATAAATGGTAACCAATGATGGTCAAGGTGATCGGAAATGGTTGTGGGTTAACCAACATCGGTTAGGGCCAGAAATCCTAGGTTTACCAAAAATAACAGATCTTGGCTATTTTTGGTGTGCTCTTCTTGTCAATCTCAGTCTTAAGTGATGGTTATCACTTAGATAAGCGGGAGTGTTTTTGGAGAAGGAATATGAATTTAATGTTAGGGTTAAACGAAGTCCTAGTTGGTTAAGATAAATAGAGACTGAGTCTTAGTTAATTAATAAGCTAATAATAAGTCCCTCGTGAGGTGTCTATGTGATGTGGCTAGGTGAGGTGTAAATTAAAGTAATTAAAGTAATTAAATTAATAAAATGTGAGGATGGACATTAATTAAATTGTATGTAACTTAAATTAATATGGATGTGGGGTAAAAGGGGTCATGGTTAGGTGAGCACGTTACGTTAACTAATTGCAAAGGGGGACTAAGGGGAGTGTGACCTAGTTTGGTGTCTACACCTACAATTAACCTCCTTAGTTATGATGCCAAATTCCCAAGAAAAAATCTCAACCTAATTAACTAAAAATAGGAAAGATAGTTTATCTAAGTGTTTTAATAGTTAATCTAAATAGAAAAACAAAGTGCTATAATTGAATATGGAGTCTAAACATTTTTGGTTTTATATTTGAATATATTAAATTGGAAAAAACGGAAATAAGAGGGATATATTACTAACCTGTAAATGACTTACTTGGCTGTATGTTGAACTATTGCAGATTGGTGTACGGAATGGGAAAATTGTAATGGAAAGGCCTTAGAAGGGCTAGACTATTTTTGTATGTCTATACTGGGGGCACCTAGAGGTAGTACTAGGGGTGCCTGTGGTCTGTAATCTACAGCATTGTAGAGTGTGGAAGCTCTGGATCTGAAACTAGAGGTGTCACAAAGGTTATCTCTCTTAATTTCACTCTTGTCGCACAAGTGTCACCGTGTTTTTGTATATGTCACTGTAAATGAAGATTAACCTGTAAAACCCTATCCAAGCATCAATCCCTAAAAAAGAAGAATGCAAATGAATAGGTTGGATTGACCTTAGTTGCCAAACCAGTGGACTTACAGACTAAGCATTGCACTACATTTCAGAACCAATGTATTTCTATGTGAGTATTGTGTGCAATCGTTTGTGCCTAGGATTCCCTAGTTGCCAATGGCACAATAGTAGGGGGCAATAACTAGATGTAGAATGCAAAAATGGTGGATGGAATGGAAAGAATACAACCCTTTCCCCTATGCTTGTGTGATGTAGATGTAGAAGCCCAAATGTAGTCCCCTTGCCTTACTAGATAACTACCCTTGATGTGTAAGATGTCCACCCATAATGTAGTGAGTATGCTTTGTTTATATAGGGATCTCTTGCTCAAATTTTGACACTAGTGACCCGAAACTGCTGACTACGACCTAGGGGAATACACAAGGTGACTGTTAGGACCGACCTCAGAACATAGAAATCAAGACCAAAAATCATGATGACATGGGCACCTAAAATCATGGACTGGGGCACCCCATGGTGCCGCAGTGTTACCCTAGGCATCCCAGAGCAGACATAGAGATGAAAAACAAGTAAAATATGACATCTAAGACATCCTAAAATGATGCCCAAAACTGCAGAGACATGTGATGACTGAACTAGACAAACACATAATGACGACTGACTGAGTGACGAAAAGACCTAGGGATGGGTCACTAGTGAATAATTTTATCACGCAAGATCCATATATAAATTAACATACCCGGTGTATAAATGTAATAGTAAATGTGTGATTTTGTGACTACATTTTCCCCCACTTTATGTTGGTGAGCGGAAATCTCAGTAACATAAAGTAGATAGAGATGCATACCTGAGAGAAAGCCGAAGAATCCCATGATGTAGAAGAACACACAGATATGTAGTAGAAGTGTGTTGATAGAATAAAAAGTGTGTCAAACCATGGATCAGTGAGTTGATCCATGTAACAGAAAAGAAAAAATGCAAATGTCTGGTGAATGGAAATGGTGATATAGGATGATTTCGAATGCGATTATGGATAGGTGGGTAGGGAGTGATCAGTTCCCAACCCAAACACTTTGTATAAAAATGGAATAATCAGAGGATTTGGGCATCCTTACCGCTAGAGGAAGAGTGTAGGGGGAAAAGTGTGTTATTCTCCAAGCTTTAACTACATCCTCAAGATCTAGCCACTGCAGACGAACTCAGATCAAAAAGTGGTGATTTTTGGATCCAGATGATTTCGGTTTAAACAGTTGACCCATATAGGAGTGATAAGGGGGAAGGAACTCTTTCCCCCACTTCATGGGTGTCACCACAATGTAAAGGCTTCCAAGTTAGGTCATCTAGGAAGTGGAATGGATAGAGAATGAGATGGCTTCCAAGTTGGGTCATCTGGAAGTGAACATGATAGAAAATGAGATGGCTTCCAATTTGGGTCATCTGGAAGTGAACACGATAGAGGATGAGATGTGATTCCAAGTTGGGTCATCTAGAAGAGAATGCAAAATATTAGAATAGATGTGACTCCCAAATTAGGTTGTATTGGAGATCGCTTGTGATGAATGATGTCTCCCAAGTTAGGTCCTCTGGGAATAGGTTTAAATGATATGATTTAATGGAGATTTGCACGTTAATTTTGATTGGTTGGATGAATGTTTTGACTAGATACTCATAAAGAAATTTTCCCTTTGGTGCCCCCAAGTTAGGTCATTAGGGGAAGCTATGCTAGAAAAATAGGATGATGCCCAAAATGATTTTTTTTGTTACTTGTTGCCCCCAAGTTAGTCATTAGGGGAATTTCTAGGTTATGATATGTGATCGTGTTTTATAAATGTCATATGGTTGTTGCCCCTAGATTAGGTCATTAGGGGGAGATTGATGATGAAACATAGACGTCAGAGTATAAATTAAGAAGGTGTTGGATTTAAATGTATTTGGAACATGTGGTGACATAAGGGGGATTATAGGGAACCCCTAGTGATATGCCCCCCTTTCAGTGAAAGAGGGAGTGGTAAAAGGAACAAATCTAATCCGAAAGTAACGACAAGAGGTTAAAATGTGGTTGTAATGATTAGAATTTTTTTGGGCTATATAACATGTGTGAAACATGTAGTATGGTGGTAGGAAGAATTCTATGAAAATAATTGCCATAAACGGGGTGCAAATCGGAGTTAAAATGCGCAAGATATGGCCAAAATGGTGTAAGGTGTATTAGTTGTGGTAATAAGCGCAAAAGGGAGACCATAGTAAAGGTGGTAGTTGTAATGTGATTATAAATAGTAAAGTTGAAAAGGTAACTTATCACTTCATTTGTTTCTGGCATGAGTGTAGGAGTGTATACAGAGTGAGTAGAGATGCCTCAGGCGAGACCACTATGTCCTAATCGGTTTGAGAGAGTGGCGAACCATGGTGGCATCACGTACGAATGTTGAGTTGGTAAGTGTGTTATTTTTTGCTAAAATGTAGGGTGTAATAGGCTGTTGAGTTGAATTTTTGTAATTTTGAGATTTTTGAGTTTCTTGGTGTTTGGGACCTAGATAATAATGGTGAGGGCACTAGTGACCCTTGGGACTAGAGCGCCCAGATCCTAGTGCTAGTGTCCTACTTTGGGCACCCCAGTCCTGTGTCTGGGTGCCCTGGTCCAAGAAAGTTAGGTTTTGTGTAGATTGCTAAGGAAGTGTTGTTAACATGTTTAGTGGTTGATTTGGATCATGTAAAGTGTTCTAATCATTGTTTGTGTTGTTGTTTTGGTGTTGTGCAGAGGGATATCCACTCGAGGGAGTTTTTGCGGTGGTTGGCACTTGAGTACACTACTGGGATTAGGTTTTTCTAATGATGAGTGGGATGTGTTGGACCGTACCAGCCTATGGCATATAGCACAGATGGGGGATGTGCCCCATAATATACCTATGTTGACTATGTTGTGTGAGAGATGGTGTGCGGATACATGCACATTTTGGTTACCTACAGGAGAGATGATAGTGACACTAGAGGATGTATATCACATATTGTATTTCCAGTGGTTGGGGAGAGAGTATAGGTGATGGCGGTAGTGGATATGGAGCAGCAGATGCACTCAGCTAGATGATATTTTGTAGGGGCCTAGGTTCCTATGGAGGCCCATATTAGTCTGGATGTGATATTACAGTTCGAGGGTTCCATGCAGTTGCGAAATTTTATCCAGTGGTGATAGCATCATGTATACAGTGGAGGGAGGAGGATTGACATCTTATATAAGATGCATGACATATGTCAGTGGATAGAGGAGGATGGGATGAGATATGCATGGGCCCGGTGTGTGTTAGCCCACATATACAGGACTTGTATCGGTTTACACATGATGAGCATGGTGGGGGTATAGGGCCACCACACTGCTACATGTATGGGCATATGAGCATATAGCCGTATTGAGACCAGTTGTAGGGCCATGAGGAGTGGGCTGCGGCCTGAGATATTTTCAGCGGTGGGTAGATGTTCACGGGAGGAAGATGGATACAGATAGTTTTAGGGCATTGATAGACAAGATGGGTCCCGAGTCAGTGATATGGAGGCCATATCAAGATTATGGGGGATGACCGAGGATGCGACAGAGCTATGATGTATTTGGAGGACCATGTGGTTAGAGGACCACTTTCCAGGTGTAATGGAGCTTTTTCAGGTAGAGAGAGTATCGCGACAGTTTGGGATGGCCCAGGACGTGCCCCTAGAGCCATATATATGGTTACGAGTGGTTAGAGCCCCTAGGAGGGCGGGTGTGAGGCAAAGGCCCTACAATGGAGTAGTTGATACCACCGGGGATAGATGTGGTAGACCCAACGATAACAGTTGTGGATGGAGATGATGCAGGGTGCACGGAGGATTATCGAGTATGGTGGCCAACACACAAGTGGGTGTTGTTATACCCAGTATTTGGGGGTGCTATGGAGTTACCGGTAGGAGGAGTGGAGCAAGGGCATTGTCCATAACCCTGTAGCGGCGGTGGTAGAATAAGTATATGTTTATGCTTATAGTGTGTAATTAATGAATTAGTTATTTTGTATTGATGTGTTAAACTAACATGGGGTTATATGTTTGTGTTTGCAGGGGATGCCTATTGGTCATTGATAGTAGATAATTCTATCCACACATTGACGTGGAATGTGCCTAGCAATGTACTATGTGGAGTTATACTAGAGTGTGTGGATGACATTGTGGGTGAGCATGCCCATTTGTTTGAGCCAGTGGCCATAGTAGTGGTGACATGTATGGTGTTGCTTAGCGAGAGGGACAAGGCATGGGAGGAGACTCGACGTGCCCGAGAGGTGGTAGGTGGTGGTCCCTTGGCTCAGGATGTGTTCGCACGTTATGTGGATTTATAACGTGATTTTTTACAATAGAGTATGGAGATAGGAAGACTATGGAGGTAGGTGGAGAAGTTTTGGGGCTGTGAAATGCGACATCACATGGGTGGTGAGGCATCTAGTTCTAGGGCTCTCATAGTATATGAGAGTGATAGTGATGATGAGGTGTGATATGAGGATTGTATATGATGTAGGGGGCTTTCCCCCCCAGGTGATGATGATCGTATGAATGCTATATGTATGGACACCTATTTTTGATATATATGAGATCAATATTTGCATTGTGTTGTTATTGTAGTGTAAATATATGTTATGGTGTTATGTTGAGATTATTCGAGTATGTATGTTGTGTTATATGTGATGAATATAAATGTATATGGTGATCTATTAGTTGTGGTAGATTGAATATGTATGGTGAATGATATGTAGATAACTAATGTTATATAATGGACTAAAATGGGTAAAATATGTAGTGTAGAAGAAATAATATAATGATGATAATAGAATAAATGTGAAAATGTAGTGATGTATGATAGTAGAAGAAATGTATCATGATGAATATGTTAGAATGTAATGTAATAGGATAAAGTGATGAGAAGCAAAAGGAAGGGGGAGGAGAAGTAACAATGCCCCCCTAGTGTATGGATGAATAGGCTCATGGAATAAGACCCCTCAGCAGTCGAGTATGAGCTGCGTAAGCAAGAGTGCATCATCAGGAAATGATTGAGGTGTGCTAGATGAATGATGAAGCACGTGATGAAAGATTCTTAAACTAATCCCTCAACAGTTGTGTAAGAATCATAAGAACACAAGTGCATCATTGGGGGGAAGGTGAGAATAATCACCTACCGACGACCATGATGACGGGTGGAGGTGGAAACATGTGGAATGGGTGGAGTATGGACATGCAAGTGAATGGAGTGTCAAGTGTAGTGTATACGGGATATGTGGAAGTGGGTGGAAAACCATGAGGTGTAGTGGTGGAACTGGTGGATAATGTGGATAGAATGAATGTAATGTATGTGGAGGGGAAAATGATGAATGAGGTGGAGAATGAACATGTAGTGGCGGAGCATGACGAGTGAAGTGCACATCAGGTGGTGAAGGCAGAAGTCAGAGGATGTTGACATGGATGAGGAGAAGGAGATAATGAATGCTCCCGAGGAGCAAAGGAGATAGTGCTAGAGTCTACAAGGTGTTGTATTTGTTCATGGAGGGAAAGACAATCATTATCCCTATGCCTAGAAATATAGTGATAATTTCAATAGTGTTGATCATATTGTCATTGTAATCGAGTGTGGTGGATGATGTTGATTGGAGGGTATCCAAATCAAGTGCTCATTAAGGATAATGTAGAGGATATCATGTGGTCGTGAGTCAGGAGAGAAATACAAAGGTGTTGGAGAAGGAGGTGGAGTAATGGAAGTGGCATGCGGAGGTGGAGTTGGAGGAGAATGGGTTGGAGGAGGTAAAGGAGGTTGAGCTTGTTTAGGAGGAGCTTTAGGTAGCAATGGAAGTGATTGTGATTGTTCAATAGGAGGTGGTGGAGGAGGAACAATAGATGGGACTGATGGAGCAACATGTGGAAGTGGTGGGTCTTGTGTGGAGAAAATGTCTTTCTCAAGATCAATAACCTTATAGCATAAGAGAATGAATGATTCACAAGTATCATATTGGAGTCTAAGCTTAAGTGGTGGGAGAAGACCACGACAAAAGATAAATTTATTTTCTAAGTCACTAGGCTGGAAGATAAGCTGGTGTATGCAAGCATTGAATCGTAAGATATACTCCTTGATGGGTTCAGAGGAGCCTTGGTGTAAGGTGGGAAGGTGGTCATATGTAACCCTAGGGCCATTATTAAGAATAAAGTGATGGAGGAAAGCATCCTCCATGTCATAGAAAGTACTAATGGACCCAGAAGGTAAGTGTGTATACCATTGTAAAGCATCATCTATGAGACTATAATGAAAATCCTTAAGCAATAATCAGTCATTAGAATAATTAGCCATAAGTGTGTGATAATGTAATATGTGGGCATGAGGATCACCGGTACCATCAAATAAAATGAAAGAAGGCATGGAAAAGTCTTTTGGAAAGGTAGGAATTGTGAATCTTTTTAGGACTGGATTTCCATGTAGAGGATTTTTGTCAATGGAAGCGTAATAAGCTCGGATTTCTAAAGTGAGAGTATGGACTTGTGATTGAAGTTGACCTACAACATGCATAAGGGAGAGAATATCCTATGAGGGAATAGTATGAGAGGGTAATAACATATTAAGTGGTTGAAGCTTTCCATTGTGGGTAATCATAGGGATGTCAAGAGGTGATGTGGTAGTAGTAGATGAAATAGGTGAAGTAGGTAAAGAAGAAGCTTCGATGGGAGAAGGAGACAAGAGGAGAACTAGAGGAGGAAGGAGAAATGGTTGGAGTAGATTCATGTACAAGTAGTAGAGGAAACCTCAGAAGAGGATAATAATGGAATAAGAGAGTCACCTGTAGCAGTATGGAAGGAAGGAGAGTCATGATGGGATCAATAGTAATGTGATCTTCATGGGAAATGGGACATGGTCAACACAAGGGTCAATGGGATCATCAACATAATATGAATGAGAATGTATGTTTGAATTAGGGGTGGGACTAGAAGGAATAGTGAGGAGTAGAAGACATGGATGGAGTAGGAGGAATGGTGGAAAGAGAGGGTGGAGGTTGGGATTCAATACCTAGCAAATAATCAATGATGGATGGATCTAGAACAATTAGGTGGTGTGTTCAGGAGAGGAATAAGAAGGGTCATAAGCTATGGGGTGACATGGTGTGCAGTGAGTAAAGGAAACTGGATCATCAACAAGGCATATACCAATGGGAGAATCAACAGGATTAGTAGGTACCTGTTGTTGGCCTTCTAGAAGAATATTTTGAGTAGTGGGAGGTAGAATCATGGGAGCACTATATAAATCCCTAAGCTCAACTATGGAAGCCTCATCATAAATAGGGTTTACACTAAAATGCAACATAATGAAAGAAAAATAAGGAACAATGCTAACACTAAGGTATGAAATAAGGAAGACAAAAAGTGTTTGAAAGATCGGGTTCACCAAAATGATTAACTAAAAATAGGAAATATTATTTATCTAACTATTTTAATAGTTAATCTAAATAGAAAACTAAGTGCTATAATGGAATATGGAAGACTAACTATTTTTGTTTTTATATTTGAATATATTGAAATAATGGAAATAAGAGGGATATATTACTAACCTATAAATGACTTACCTGGTTGTATGTTGAACTGTTGTAGATTAATGTATGGACTGGGAAAACTGTAATGAAAAGGCCTCAGGAAGGGACAGAACTAGTTGTATGTCTGTACTGGGGTGCCTGGAGGTGTACTGGGGCACCTAGGGGTGCCCTGGTTTGTAATCTAGGTGTTGTAGACTGTGGAAGCTCTGGATCTGAAACTGGAGGTGTCGCAAAGGCTCTATCTTAACTTCTCTCCTGTCACACAAGTGTCAGTGTGGTTGTCGTATATGTCACTGTAAATGAAGATTAACCTGCAAAACCCTATCCAAGCATCAATCCCTAAAAAATAAGAATGCATATGAATAGGTCAGACTGACCTCAATTGCCAAACCAGTGGACTTATGACTGAGTGTTGCACTACATTTCGGACCCAATGTAGTTCTATGTGAGTGTGTGTGTGCAATTTTGTGCCTAGGATGCCCTAGTGCCAATGGCACAATAGTAGGGGAAAGTAACTAGATGTAAAATGCAAAAATGGTGGATGGAATGGAAAGAATACAACCCTTTCCCCTATGAAGTGTGATGCAGATGTAGAAGAAGCCCAAATGCAGTCCCTTACCTTAGTAGATAGCTTCCCTTGATGTGTAAGATGTCCGCCCATAATGTAGTGAGTATGCTTTGTTTATATAGGGATCTCTTGCTCAAATTTTGACACTAGTGACCCGAAACTGCTGACTATGACCTAGGGGAATACACAAGGTGACCGTTAGGACCAACCTTGAACATAGAAATTAAGACCACAAATCATGATGACATGAGGGCACCTAAAATCATGGACTGGGGCACCCCAGGGCACCCCATTTCTACCCTACGAACCCAGAGTAGACATAGAGATGAAAAACAAGTAAAATACGACATCTAAGACATCCTAAAAGATGCCCAAAACTGCAGAGACATGTGACGAATGAACTAGATACAAACATAATGCCGACTGACTGAGTGATGACAAGACCTAGGGATGGGTCACTAGTGAATACTTTTATCACACAAGATCCATATATAAATTAACATACCCAGTAGTATAAATGTAATAGTAACTCAACCAGCACCTAACCCCAAAAAATAAATCTACTCATCCATCTTATTCAACTGAAAAAGCTCAATACCCTACCTTTTCAGTTAATGTTGAAAATATCCATCTACGCTCAAGTAGAGAACTTCCTCCACCCAAGTACACCCGTCATTACTGAGATTATAAATGAACCATAGTTACTACAGACCGATCCACAAAAAAGCCAAAAGATTCTGCAAGTTGATCCACAACAACCTGATCAAAATTCTAGCAAGGGTAAAGTGCAAGATAATGAGAAACCATTTTCTGAAAGATTAGAAGAAAATAAGGCTGACCTAAAATTAGAATTTGATTATGATTTTTTCAACCAACATAGAGATATTTGTGCTCAAATTCCATTGATTCAAGCCATTTCAAGGATGTTCCCATATAAAAAAAATTAGTTAAGGACCTATGCATAAAGAAAGCAGGAAGAAAGAAGAAAGGATCCAACCACTGTACATGTTATTGGATAGCTAGCTAATATTATGCCCAGAAATTCAGTTCTACCAAAATATATAGATCCAGACAGCCCACTGGTAAATGTTTCAATAAATGGCACAATAATAAAGAACACTCAGATTGACTTAGGGGCAGCCATAAACATTATGATTGAGAAAATCATAGATGATTTGAAGTTGGAATGCCTAAAGCCAATAGCTACATATCTTGCAGCTTGCAGATAGATCAATAGTGAAAGTTTTGAAGGAGTCTTTGAGGACGTAGTGGTAGTGGTAGAATCTTGGGAGTACCCTTGCTGACTTTATTGTTGTCTTTAACCAAAAGAAAGTTTAGGATGATATCCTATCATCTATAAGAAGGCCATGGTTGGCCACTGTTGATGCATTCATAGGTTGTAGGTCTGGCAACATGATTATTTCCAATGAAAGTGGAGCTAAAAAACTTATGCTTTATCCTCCTGATCAATCGTTGAATAAAGAAGATCAAACCATTTGGTTTGAAGGAGCCAAAAGAATACCAAAGCTCTATGTGGAAACTCATGATACTAGAAAAATCATGTACAATTGAGGGACAAGAAGAGGATGTTGTTCTTTCCAATGTTCTGTAGAATAACTATGAAGGAGTGAAGAAGTAGATGACAAATTACAATGTCTAAGTTGTCTTGTGAACTAAATTCTACCGAATCAAATCACTATGAAAATTCTACGTAAGAATTTCATTTTTCATCAAATTCTCCCACATGATTTCATACTAAATTTTGTTACCAACAATGTATGTTCCATGATTGATCTCTCTAATAAAGTGGAAATCACTCTGAGAAGGAAACTTAATGTGAACATGATGCTGAGCATGCAATAAGAGAATTTGTTGATTGATCTTCTACAAAAATACAGAAGAACATTTACATGGGGCTATGGTGACATGCATGGGATTTATCCTAAGCTCTGTACACACAAGATATATATCAAATATAGTTGCAAACAAATAAGGCAGCCATAAAGAAGAATGAACCCAATAGTGTGATTGTGAAAGAAGAATTAAAAAAAATATTGATGCTAGATTCATATATCCAATTTGAGACAGTCAATGGGTGTCACCCCTTGTCATTGTTCCCAATAAGAATGGAAAATGGAGGATCTACATAGGTTATAGAGATTTGAATGCAACAACAAAGAAGGATAATTTTTCCACTACCTTTTATTGATCAGGTACTTGACACTTTGGCTGGTAAGAAATATTTTTACTTTTTTTAATGGGTATAGTGGCTATAATCAAATTTAGATTGCATTAGAGGATCAAGAAAAGACCACCTTCATATACCCCATGGGGAACGTTTGCATATTCTTTTATTCCATTTGGCTTGTGTAATACACCTGCTACATTTTAAAGGAAAAATTTAAGCATTTTCTCATATCTGAAAAATGATTTTATGGAGGTATACATGGATGATTTCACAGTACATGGAAGAACCTTTGAAGAGGCCATGCTAAATCTAGACAAAGTCCTTGAAGAGATGCAAGGAACACATTGTCTTTGAGTAATGAAAAATTCTTCATGATGATTTCTGAAGGTATAGTTCTTGGACACTACCTTTCTTCCAATGGAATTCAAGCAGATCTAGCAAAGGAATCTGTTATAATAAATTTTTCAACACTAAAGAAACAAAAGGTTGTGAGGATCTTCCTATTCCATGTTGGTTTATTATAGAAGATTCATATAGGATTTTAGTAAGATTGCAACACCATTATTTGTACTACTAGGAAAGGATGTTACCTTTGAGTGGACAAAAAAATGTGAGACTGCATTCCAAAACTTGAATCAAATGTCCACTATTGAACTTGTTTTAATAGGACCTGATTGAAACTTACCATTCCACATCCATACTGATGCATCAGACCATGCCATCAGAGTATTTTTAGAATAGAAGAATGGATTTATAAACTACGTAATTTATCATGTCAGCAATAACTTGCAACATGTTGAACATGAGTATACCATCACAAAGAAAGAGTTATTAGTAGTTGTGTATGTTATCAATAAGTTTAGGCACTACATCACAGTTTACCTAGTGTTTATTCACACTGATCATGCTGAAATTAAATACTTGATCAACAAACCAGTTATAAGTAAAAAAATAATTAGATGGTTGCTACTCTTGCAAGAGTTTGATGTCACCATTGTGGATAATCCTGGTAAGGAAATTGTTGTAGAAGTTTTTATTTCAAGAATGGAGATTAATAAAGAAAAAAATTTAGTTGATGAATCTTTCCCAGATGAGCACCTATTTTCCATTTCTACTAGAACACATTGGTATGCTGATATAGCCAATTATTTGGTCTAAGGCAAGACACCTCCACACTACCTATATTCTAAAAAGAAATACATAGTTGAGAAAAATTGTGATTTTTTCTTGGATATATGAATTTCTATTTCACATAGGGTAGGATAATCTCATGAGAATATGCATTGATGATGAGGAAATATATGATGTCCTCAAGGCTTATCACAGCAAACCATGTGGAGGACACTTTGCTACAAAGAGAACAAAACATAAGGTGTTAACAATAAGTTATTATTGGCCAACATTGCAATAAGGATGTAACATTATACACCAAAATGTGTGATATATGTCAAATAATGGGTAAGAGGACCAAATCATAGGAGATTCCATTGAAACCTCATTTGGTCTTACAACCATTTGAAAAATGGGGCTTAGAATTCAATGGTCCTATAAATCCTAAATCCTAGCAGAAGGAATACATCTTGGGGTGCACATATTACCTCAATAAATGGACAAAAGTAAAAACATTTCCAATTTAGAAGAGTGAGAAAGTTTCCAAATTCTTATATGATCACATCTTCACAAGGTATGGAGTGCCAAGAGAAATTATTACTGATCAAGGTACACACTTTACTATTGAAGTTATTTTTTATCTAGATAAGGAGTATGAAACCAGACATAGAAAGTCTTACACCGTATCATCCCCAATCCAATGACCAAGTTGAGGATGGTAACAAACAAGGAAATAGAAGCCATCTTGAAAAAATATATTGCGCTCCACAAGAGAGATTAAATAGATAGACTTCCATAGACAATGTGGGAATTCAATACAAGGTGGAAAAAAAAAACTGGATTCACACCATATGAACTTCTGTATGATAATATTCTTGTTTTTCCCATTGAATTTGATCACAAGACACTAAGGAATGCACTTGAACTAGGAATAGATTTGTATGAAGATCAAAGGAAGAGGATTCTCCAGCTTAATGAGTTGTATGAAATGAGGAGACATGATTTGCATAATACAAAGGTAGTGCAAAAGAAAAGAATCAAATGACATGACAAGTTTATCAAGACAAGACAATTTTCAAGAAGGTGGCTTTACTCTCTTGTTTGACTTAAATTACAAAGACCACATGGGAAAACTCAGGACAAGGTGTCTAGGTCTGTATGAGGTTGAGAAAATATTTCCCAATGGAGCTATAAAACTCACCACCATAAATCTTGTGAGGTTCAAGATATTGGTCAGTGGTCATAGGTTAAGGTTGTACAAAAAGCCAGCTGACAAAATCACCTTCATATAATAGTTCATAGGAATTTAAAACATGATGGAGATGAGGAAATTAGAGTTAAGATCAGAAGTTGAGCCCATTGGTTCATCTTCTGAGTCTTTAGAGGATTGAGATATTTTAGTGGCCTTGGTATATTCATATTTTTGAATACTCCAAGGGTGAATAAAAGTGTTGTGATCAGCCCTCTTGGTGATTAGCAACACTCAAATAAAATTTAATTTTCTTATAATTTATTTTATTACAAGATTTGATGTATATGTTGCAAGAGTGTATAATCTTTGACATATAGAGATAATGCAAAGACTGAATGTTCCACTTGTAGCATCATGCAATAGAGATCTGTTTTGTTTTCATGTTTTGTGGGACTTATGATTCGATGAAGCAAATAAGGAATATCTACATGTATGAGTGATGATCGATACAACTGACACCCCAATATGTCATCATTCCCTCTCCAGAAATTATGTAATTTAAGTAAGGATCCTATTATGAAAATGTTTCATACGCTTACAACATCACAAACAATATCCACAACATCATAGCAAAATCAGCATTTAGCAATGACATAATTACCACAACACATGTGAAATCATCATCCTAAATATACCGTTGAGATAAGTGCACTCATACCACTTTATTAAAATATTATAAGCTAGGAAAAATGCACTACTAACAAGGAAGTAAAATACTAACAATCATACCTCCTTCATGTTACTATAGCAAACCTTAGAATGGGATAAGAAACTTGGGCTGAGCCCTGATTGCATGATATGTAGGATATTTTCTTCAAGATGAAGCAAGGATTTCCTGCAACAATGATCCACTTACTTTGCACTAAGTGGGTAAAAGGATTATGGACTTGGGGTGCTTCAGGATGAGGCTATTTGGGCATTAGGACAAGGCAGAAGGATGTTCTTTGCTCAAAGGATGAAAGAAATTAGACATGGCATTCAAGCTTATTCTCCGTGTCTTTAGAGGGGAGGGGTAAGGCTATATTTATAGCCTGGGGGAGTGATTAACTTAGAGTAATTTAAGTAATCATGGTTTGAAAAATTGGGCAAGATTAGGTGAGTAGGGACCACAAAGAATGGGGTGAGGATTTGATTTTGGATTTTTAATTCATAAGTGGAGGATTTTAGGTGAGTGGGGACCACGAAGAGTGGGTAAGGATTTGATTTTGAATTTTTAATTCAATAATAGAAAAACATGGAGAATAATGACATGTGGTGAGGATTGGGTTATTTTTTAGATTTTAAAATGGATAATTAATCAAATTATATTTGATTAATTCGAAGTGTATTTTTTTGGGAAATAAGGAAGGAAAATTTATTGATTTAGGAAAGATGTGAAATTAGGGCGTTTATAGTTTCCCCTCTTTGGAAGGGTACTATGAAAGTAGTGTCCTTTCAAAGAAAGTAGACGAGATGAGGGAAGAATTCAATCTACTTTTCTTAAGCAAAAAGTAGAGTGAATGTTTGTTGGGGAGAATAGAAGGTGGTGAGTGACGGATGTCATGGTATCCTCCAAGACAAAAATTTCATGAGAAGATGTGATTATGGACATATATGACGATGCCCCCTCTAGAGGGCTGTCGAAAATAGAATATATGAAAAATCTCTCGAAAAGAGGAGAGATGAATTATGCGGAGAAGAGGATGATAATGGAGTGGAAGATACTGGAATGACCGCACGACGCAAATGGAGAAGAAGGATTCAATCGGCCTTAAATGCTAGGTGTGAGGGGTGTGTGGGAAGATGAAATGGGAAAGAGAAAAGGAAATGGATATGATTGGGGGTGGATTATGAGAGGAGTAAGAAAGGTGAAGAGTAATGGAGATAGGAGAGGGACAAAAAAGGAATGAAAGAGGTAGAAAAGAATAAGAGAGAGGGATGATAGGGGAAGAAGGGAATGATGAAGGAAAAACAAGGAGAAGACATGACAATGACAGAGTAGAGGGTGAAGGTATGAAATAGAGAGATGTGCTAAATGAAGGTAACAACATAGATAATAAAGAGGGATGCATGAAAGTGAAAGAAATGATAGAGCTGAGAAAAGTAGGAAACAAGGAAGTATAAATAAGAAGGAGAAGATGAGGTGGGAGTAGGAGGGGTAAAAATTGTAGAAAATTGAAAGAGGACGAAATAAGAAGTAGAATAGAGAAAAAAAGAAACTACGAGGGGTAAGGAAAGTGTGAAAAAGAGTAGAGAAAAGAAGAGAAATAGATATAAAAAGGATGAAAAGGTAGGGGTGGTAGAGAAAAGGATAAGTGGTTAGAAGAAACGTGAAAATGAGGGGAGAGGAAAGGAAGATAAAGCGAATACATGGAGAAGATTGAAGGAACCATGTCATTACAAGGAAGAACAAGGAAAAGAATATGGAACAGACCATATGGAGAAGGAGGAAATATGATGTGCATGTGGAGGGTGGGATGATAAGTGGAAAGTAAATAGTATGGGAGGAATGACACAAATTGGAAAATATGTGGAGATGCATGAAATGAGGATACTAGGATTACAAGAAAATAGACAAAGGATGTATGATGAAGATAGTAAAGATATTGAAGAGGGTGAAGGGAAGATGGAGAGATGGGTAAGAAGTGACAAGAAAGGATGGAATTGGAGGGAAAGAATATGAGAGAAAAGAGAATGGGGGATAGAAGAGGTAATGCCAATGAGGGGACGTTAGGGAAAGTCCACTAATAATGAGTGGTGAGGAAGTGTGAGAGAAAAAATAAAGAAAAGGAGAAAGGAAATAAGGATTGGAAAGGGTAACACCAATGAAGGGACGTTAGGGAAATCCCACTAATAATGAGTGGTGGGCTTAGATGAAGGCAAGAATGAAGGGAAACTCTAGAAGGTCCAAGGGAGTGAGCGAGGTCATGTGGAATGAGGATTGATGATTTTTAGGGAAAGTCCACTAACAATTATTAGTGCGGGAATAGAAGATGATGAAAGAATGATAGAGGAATGTTAACAATAATGGCGAATAAGTGTGTGGGTAGAAATGTGGGAGAATTTGAGAAGATGAAATGGAAAGAGTAAATAAAATGGGAGGGGTGAGTTATGACCAGATGAAAGCAAGGAGAGGATGTAGGAGATGAGGATGAATGAGGTGAGGATGAAGAAACAAGACATGAAAAGAATGGGAAGAAACAATATGAAGGATGATGGATCAAGAAGGGGAAAATGGGGGAAAATAATGTGATTGTAGGGAGAAGATATTTGACGTATGTTGTAAGATGATAGGTGCAGAAAGGATAATGGTAGGACAAAAATGTGGTTGGTAGGAGAGACCAAGTGGAAGAAGCGACCAACAAAGTGAACAAAGAATGAGGTGAGGAAAAAGTTCACAATGACGATTTTAGCACAGGGAGGAACCTGATGTAAGATTATCATGCGATGGAAGTGGTTAAGTAAGATTGCCAAGCGAGCGACACTGGAGATAACAAGTGGGAAAGCGAGAAGTGGTGTTTGCGAGAATGGAAAAAGAGGTGAAAGGATGTGATAATGGGGAATGCCAAGAAAAAGTGAAGGGTGAAGGGTGTGTAGTGATGGGGAAAGGAAAGAAGATAGATCATCCTTAAGAGGGACTCTTAAGTGAGATCGCCATGCCATGTGAGTGGTTAAGTAAGATTGCTAAGCAGAGGATGGTGATAGTGGTGGTAAAAATATGTGATGATGGGGAATGAAGAGAAAATATGGATGGTGAGAATGTAGAGTGATGGGTGAGTGTAAGATGACATGTCATGCTTAAGAGAATCTCTTAAGTAAGATCGTCATGCCACCAGAGTGGTTTTGTAAGATCACCTAACTGACATAGATGATATGTAAGGAGAAAGACAAAATTGTATTGGGTATAGGGGTGGCATGGTTGGTTGAAGAAGATGATTAGGATGAGAGGTAGGAGAAATAATATGGGGGAAATATGATGGGATGGGGGAAGGCCATAGGGAAGATCAACCTTAAGAGGAAGTCTTAAGTAAGATTGTCATGAGGCCGGAATGGTTAAGTAAGATCGCCAAGCTGGAGAAGAAGAAGAATGATGATAGAGTTGGTGGGAATAGGGTACGAAAAAATGGACTAAAGAGGAACTGTTATCTCTCGAAAGTGCACCCTATAAAGAGATGGATGCAAGTTTTCTAGTCTTGCAAAAATTGATCTCTCTCTTTCGTAGATACAATGGAAACACCTCAGGTTTGTGGGTATACCTATTTTGAGGTGAGTCTTCGGGATTTAAAGGCCGGTTCCTTATTGATGTATCCTAAATTGATTTTCTGGGATTAAGGGTAAAAGATGGCTGTGAAATAACTGGATTGGGGTGATACACCAAATTTATATGAGGGCTTTGACTGAGTATATGCACGATTGCTATGAGAAGGATTCTTGATGCACGAGCCAACAATTTTCTGCAGAATGTTTAAGGGCAAACACTTGGTTGTATTGAGGGAAAATCACAACGGTACTGATAAGTTAACATGCACATTAAAATTTAGTAGAAAATAATGAATTTTGCAGCAGGGTAAGATGATTGGTCAGGGAATTTGCATTCACAAGACTAATAGAAACATACGCAAGACTAAAAATAATTGGAAAGGCAAAAAATACTTCACACACAGAAGGCAAAACTAGAAAAAATTGCTTCAGTACTCCTATATCCAAAAGTCCTCCAGAGAATCTCCTTTGTGCTTTGCAAAGGCACCTAATATATAGAAAAATAAAATTTCCCACCCTTCCTAAAAATATCCTAAGGCTGTACTCATCCATGCATCCTAATTTTATCCTTTATTTAATAATAAATAAAAGGATAAAATAATACAAACTAATGCAAGAGGCATTAATAGCCTTTGATTACATCTCAGTCAGCTGAAATTGACTGTTCTATTTTTAATAATGCTGGGTGAATAATTTTTCCAAAAATAGATTGCTTGCTAGGCAAGTCTCTCTCCATGGCATGCAACTTGTCTCTTCTTTGTTATGTCTTCTTGTGAAGCATGCAACAAATCAATTCTCTGCCTGTGAGTAAATAATTCAAATATTTGTAATATTTGCAAGGGAAACATCCAATGTGGGACCACCTACCATGTGTACATGTTCTGATGCTGACATATCTTTGGCTTCCAAAGGTCACAAAAGTGACATACTGCCAATCATCTCCAGCTCCTTGAAGTGGGGACCACCTTCACTTTACCAAGTTTGGCCACCTTAGTGGACTTAGCATATACTATGGTTTTAAAACATGAGGGGCACTTTATAAAGGCCACCATATTATGCTTGACCACCTTTGATTATTTTTGGCCTTGGCATATTATAAGATTCACCTTTTAGGTGATCATGATGTATGATTTGGTCAACCCTTTTACATTATTCGGAGCATCCACTAAAGTTTAAACTTTTGAAAGTCATTTGCAATGATAATTTCAGTGGACACATGGGCTGTCCCCTTCTCTATGGTGCCTCACCCCTTGGTAACTTGGTCGATGGCAAATGTAACTCTGGTTGAGTTTGCTTTGATTGTTATGATGATTTGGTGCCATGGATTTGGTGTCTTGTCTGATCACAGATCGTCAATCTCTGACCTGTAGTTAGGGTTTCAACTGGCATTTAATGTGGACGGTGGCATCTTACCCAGGTGGTTTGCATTGATCACAGAGCTTGCTTTGAGGATGTTGATCTGTGTACCTTTTCTTCTCTACCTTTGATTCTCTGACTATGGTTGAGTTTTGTTTAACTCACCTCTTGAGCTCATGCAGTAAAGGGCAATCAACCTTAATGATCATCTCATTTGGTTTTCTATTTTGTGGGTGAAGCCCTAGAATTTTTTTATTAAAGCCATTGTTGAAGCTTCCTGAGATCTGATCTTCGGAAAAATGATTCTCAGTTGTTCTTCACTTCTCTTGATCTATTCTGCAGGGTCTTGTGGCCAATTTTTTTTGGTTATTTAGAGATCTGCATACTTTGTGAGGTCTTGAAGTCAAAAAGGGCCTGAGCACTAGTATATTTTAGTCTCTGTGAGCTTGTCTTTGAAGTGGCCACCATGGATGTTCCATTTGAACTCTGTAAATTTAGTTTTGTGAAGCCTTATGCACGTATCTTTCATCTTTTGTTCTGTAAGAGTTTTCTGAGAAATATTTGGTCAATCTTTTTACCAATTATCATTGTCTTCAAGCTTGGATTTTCTAATAAAAAGGTTTTCTGACTTCTGCAGGGTTCTTTGAGGTTTCTTTGTGGACACCATTTTGATCCTTTGAGTTTTGTGCGGTTCTTCCATACTTCGACGTTGCATGGTTGTGAGGGTTTTGATCTGGATTTATCATGAAACCTGACCAGTGTGGAGTTCTATTTTTCACAATGGCCACCATTTTTCTTCATTCTGATGCTCATGCTTTTGATGCCTCTAGATTCACATTCCCAAGTTGATTCTATTTTGTGGAATCTTGTTTTTGCATCAATGGCCGCCTCTCTTGTTATGGTTTGTAGCACCATTCACATAAGGTAAGGACTCAGTATCTCTGCTTCATTATTAGAATTTGACATTTGGAATGACTTGGATCTCTATTTATTGATGGAGGCCTTCATCAAACATTTCATCTAGTTCTTGTTATCCTTTACACGACATATTTTGACCTGGGATTATTAAATCTATGATTATCTTTGGCCACCAAAGCTTTGTATTTGATTCTAGGCACCTTTCGAAGATCTGAACTTGATGATTCTTGAGGTTTGTTTGTATGGTCTCTAGAAAATATATTTCCTAGTCGTTTCTTTGAGTTTTCACTTTGAATACCTGTATCAATGTTCTGAGTTGAACAAAAACTCAATAATATTTCAAAGCAACTAAGGCTTTCGCAAAGCACTATAGCTTGGATTCCTGTGTGATTTTGTGGCTCAGCCTTGGTTGTCTTTGAGTTGAAGTCGTTTCTAAGATTGATCTTCTTCTCATGGCTTGATGACTCCTTGAGGGTTTTATCATTCTTTGTGTGAGCTCAAAACTCTTGTATCTGTTTTGAACCTGAATGCATTCTCTGAATGGCCTCTCATTTTACTTTCGATCTCTTTACAGAATCCACACGTTGAAGCCATATTCTGGGTGTCTGCTTGAATTGAATTATTTAGCTCTAAATCTATGTACCAAAGATGGGATGGCATATTTATGTGGATTTATAGGTTTTTGCATCAATTTTCTAGGCTCAAAATGTCATGACTGCCATGATGAAATTCAAGTTTTCTTTGTTCATGCTTTTGATGGACCGAGTTGTCTGATTCTTATGATAAACAATGAGATGGAGTAGTGCTTGTTGAATATGTTATTTTATGTCTAAAATACCTTTATGTAGGTTCCATTTAATGGTTATAACATGACCCGCTGGAAATTCACATATCAAATCTGTACCGATTGATATTGAAGATCTTTTAGGAGCCTATGGTCTATACAACAATATCTTACTCCTTCTTTGTTTGGAAAGCATTTCTCTTCTTGAACTGTTCCATACTCAGCTTTGAAGCTGACTATAGCTTATCTCTACATATAATTACATGCTCTAAAGATTTCTGAAGGTCTTACCTGATGTTTCTTATTACATAGGTGCCTTGGGGTTTTCTCTCTTTTTGAGCCTTTGGTGTCTTTATGGGAGTTGTAAATGACTTCTTGATTTGTGCAACATCATCTAGAAGGTATAACCCTTCATTCAGGACACTCTGTTGAAATATTGTACTCTTATTATTTTGCTTAAATAATGTACTTCCCTTTGATGTCCTCTTCAGTTTACTTAGATCTAAAATACTTGACTATGAAAGTATAATAGTAGTTGCATTGTTTCTATCTATGAACTTGTAATCTGTAAGTGCTTTTATGAAAATAGAAGCAATAATTTTAACTGTTTTAGATATTATTTCTAGGGCATATACCTTGATTTAGATGCTTTATTTCCTTTCTGCAACTGTTTCTTACTTAGATGCTTGCTCGAAAATTTGAAATGTTGATTTTTCATGGCGAAGCCCTGGAATATTTTTTTCCCAGAATATTTCCTTTAATGCATTTCCAGAAATAGTAGTTGTATTTTCTAATTCAAAATACAAAAAGTAACATTTTTTTGTGTTGAGCTGAGTATAACAATTGAGAACTGAAAACATGTTAGCTGTTTATCTTGATCATGTGATGTTTTTCTGCTCCATGTATCACTTATTTGATTTGCATAGTTCCTTTTAAGCATGTAGTAATTGAAAAAAAACATGATGAAAAGTTGTAAATGTCTATTTTACATGGCTAATCCCTGTTAAATTTTTTCCAGAATCATTCTTTCTCATCCTGTTTCAGCTGTAATCCCTTTTTTCCATTTAGCTTCACCTTCTTGAAATTTGATTCTCCCTCTTCTGTTGCAACTAAAACAAGTGTTTCTATCTTCCACTCTCTCTTTTGTACTGTAACCCCTTCCATTTTTAGAACAGTTGTTGGAACTTTTAGTTACATTATTCCTTTTATTGCATGCACTTATGACTTGTCTATTTTTCCCTTTGGCTGCAAGATGTACCTGCACACTTAGGAAAATAGTTAGAAAATGATTAGGCTTTTTGGCCTCTCTTATGTCCATGTTTTCTTGTTTCTTTTCACTTTCTTCTTTCTGAGTGAATAAAGCATGAATTTTGTCTTTCAAGTAGAATACATCTCCTGCTTAGGGGAAGATTCATATGAACGAAGTAGGATAGTGTAGGAATATGGTTTTATCCCTGAGCTTGTAACTGATAGTTAACTTTTATTTTTTAAGGTACAATGGCTTCTATAATGAAGATGAAAGAGGAAAAAAAGATGGAGATGAAGATGCTTCAAACGAAGAACAAAAAACCCAAAGCAATGATGTGTTCAATTCATACTCCTTTGCTTCCTCTTTCCTGCATGTGTATCTTTCTTTTTAGTAGCTGTATTTTACTTTTCAGTTACATCCCATAGCTTGCGTGGGAAACATCTCAAAACTCCTTATGAATATAACATTGAATTTTGTAAATGAGTTGTATATCTCTTTCTGCATTTCTACTTTCTGTATGGATTGTATAATGAACTAAACAACTCAATAACACAATTGAATGTCTTAATCATAAAGAAAAGAACATTGAATAGAACTTGTAACATTCGATAATGAAATCTAATTTTCTGTGATCTACACTTATGTTTGCTGTTCCAAAACTTTACATTTCATTTATTTTGTAATTGGATGTCTTCATCGAGATAACACAAGGTTGTCTTTCGGGGCCTTGTGTTCTTTTTGCTGAAGATAGTCAAAAAAATTGCAAACGATGTGATCTACTACTTTCTTGTAAAAGTGCACATAGCTGCAGATTTCATGTAATCATCTAATTAATTCAATAATAACAATATCATATGATAGAAACTCCCATAGCATAGGTATAATTCACCAAGGCTATCCATCGTAATGAAGTTTCAAGTTGCCCATTTTTGCACAAGTGTAAAAAATTGTCAACGGTGACACCCTCAAGTGTGTGCAAATTTTCCTTAGACCTACAAGATCCATGCTAAATAGAATGACTAGGCACCCATGAGCTTAAAATAATGAACAATGGATGACACAAAAAATGAGTCATATAAATCTTGAGGTGGAACAACAATGTCGAGACCAACATTCACAAAATAGAACGTATAGAGAAGATAAATGAGAATTTCAACATGAATGGATAGAAGGAATATATAAAATGCATGCTTAGAAATATATAGAGAGGTAATCCTTAATTGGGATGCAAGTGTCGTGAGAGTAGTGATGCAATAATGACATCCTACAAGAGGTGGAATGGGAAGATGTGTCTAGGTGCTGATTCCATGTTTGATGAGAGGGGAGATGGTGAAGAATGCTTCAACAGTTTAGGGTTCGATCTTTGTTTTGAGGGTAATTTTCGTGACCTGAGTCAATCCTATACACAACTGGGCTTATTAAGTAATGCACATGTCAAGTGATCAACATAAGAGTGAAACCCCTAACCTTACAAATTGGTTGACGAGCTTCCCACTGACATAGTCATCAAGGGGTGATTCATCATGGGGATGAGTAGAGGACATTTTTCCCACTGAAATGATTAATCCTTGACCATGAGTATAATACTATGTGTTAAAACTTTTACATGTGTACATCTCATGATTAAGGGGGCTGAACAGTTGTTGGACACCAAATGCCACTTGATTAATATTTTCAAGTGGTGATTCACAAACTGCATTAAGCTTCCCTTGACCTTAGTTTTTTTCATAATATTCTGGGTAATGTATCTAGTACGGGATGAACTGGATCAAATTCTAAAGTCCTTACAGACCTGTATAATCATGTAGGAAGATACTCACATGCACCTCACGAATCATAGAGTTTTCATATGGCGCATAACAATTTCCTTATCGTGATTATAAAAGATAAAGATGACTAGACTGTATTATGTGTAATGCACATAGACATGTCACCAAAAATAGAAAGTGTTTTATGCCTACAGTCTGATATCACAAGAAGAAGAGAAAACTATACATATGTCACATTCATTGAAGGATTATGATGCCCCATTTTTATATGCAATCAGATAACATAAATATAGTAGATGTCACATCACTAGGAGACAGAAGATCAAAGATGCATACATGTTGAGGATACTTATCAAGATACAAGTTAAAGGTCAAAAAATAACATTTGTAACTAATTATTCACCCCACCCACCTTATTCTTACAACAAGTGACTAACACTCTTCCATTCAATGATTATTGGATTGGATGTGCCATTTAATTTAGACTAAGTCTACAATTTTGACATAGAAGAGGCTATGGGTCATTGTCCTTAAACATGTATCACAATGAGAGCTGGATTTTAGCCCAAGCTTTTATTCATGATAAAAGGCTAAGTAACAACGTTTGAATTTGAGTAGTTATAAGGTGATTAGATCTATTTGTTAGGGGTGGGAGTGAATAGTTCAAAGTTATTAATTGTGTTGCATTAGCAAAGCACAAGTTTATGTGATTTGGATAGGAGTTTACAATATTTGTATTTTTGTTTAGTCCTATATATATATATTGGCTAGAGTTACCCTTGAATGAGAGACTAGTTCCAATAATAATTCTTGTGATTTTTTTGCATTCCCTGAGGAGTTAATTCAAACTGTTTATTGGATGCTATCAATGATTGTTTGTCAATGTTTTTAGTGTGTCTGACGATAGTTTCAAATATGTGTAGATTATTTTCTTATGTTGTTGTGATTATTATGGATCAATAGTGAAGAATTATTTTCCTTAGAATTAGCTAAAACCCATTGGATATGTGCTTCGCATGTAAATGTGTTCCTTGTGCTGACTTATATTTTGAATAAGTTTTATTTTCAAATCCATTGGCAGGATAATGTTGGTGATGTATCACCCCCATTAACATTTCATATTTTAGCCATCTTTTAACCCTTAAACTCCCCCCAACTAAAAATATATTTAGGATACATCACCGAGAATCAAGGAGGACACAGGAGCCTCGATAATGAATATCGAGATTTAACTGCTCACAATAGGAATACCCTTTAGCCTATGAGGTGTCTCAATTTTATCATAAAAAAACTGAGGGACGAACAAACTTATAACACATGTCTATCCCCTCATAAGTCACATGCTAGACTTAGAGCTAATTATGTGACCTGCTGATTGCGTAAGATATGAGGTGAAGGGATAGTTCTCTCTTCACTTAGGCATCTAAATTACTCCTTTGGGGATTCTAGAATTGCAAGCTCTGTAAGATATTGTATTTTTGAAATGAATCCCCATGCCTTGCCCCATGCTACTAGTGAGAAGCAAGGGCTCATCACCACATCGAAGGAAAAACATAGGCAAGTGAATTCCCTTTTTGTCTTGTTTTTTTTATTTTTTTATTTTGAATGTTTTTGCAATATTTTTATGATTTTATGAGAATGAACCTCTACACTTTTTCCCCATGACACCTGTAAGAGGCAAGGGTTTATCACCTAAGACAAGAAGTAGATGAGTAAGGGAACCTTCCTCCATTCCCAGTCTTACACTACCAGTAAGTAAGTGTGGTCTCAACACCAAAGACTATGAAGGATGAAAGATGTGACAATGAATTATTCATTGTTTATTGAATTGATGCAAGTTTACAATAGTGCTTTGTATTTGGGAAGGAACGTCTGCCCCCAATCTCAGCCCCACACAAATAGTAGGACATGAGGTTTCAACACTGAAGACTGAGATGGACGATCAAACTTACAAATGGATAAAGAAGTTTAGAGCTTTGTTATGAAAGAGAAAATGTCTTTGAAGGGTATATATTACCATCAATAAGCTTCTAGGTATGACCATAGGTGAAAGCGAATGAAAATGGGAGATATTATAAGAAGTATGATACTCACAAGGCTTAATAGGATTGATGTTAGCACCTGTCTCATGATGATAAACATGAAGATGTGATTTTGATAATGAAAATACTTGCTAATGGAAATGAATAACTTTAAATTATTCGGAGGTAAGCGAGGCAGAAGGAACAATGTACACATCGTTGTTTCACTGGAATAGTGAACGCCTCAAGGATAAAATTTCTTTAAATGAACAACATTCATTGGTTCATCAAGATATTGACCATCTTCAGTGGCCAACGTATAGGCTCTAAAGCCAAATTTAGTTATAATTACATAGGGTCCTAACCAATTATAGCTCAAATTTTCTTTATTTTTCTCACTCTTTAGTGGTATTTTTTTGATTTTATTTTAAAATGAGGTCGCCAATTACAAATTCTCTTGGTCTTACCATTTTATGATAACTGTGTTGCAGTCAGTTTTGATAGACTTGAAGATGATTGAGAGCATTAAGTCATTTTTCATTGAGAAGCTCAAGCTCTGGAAGCTGTGACTGTCGGTATTCATCCTCATTAATTACATCTTTAAGTGAGATTATCAAGGATGGGAGTTCTATCTCTATAGGTAAAATGGATTCATAACCATAAAAAAGGGAAAATGGGGTGGCTCCGGTAGGCATGCAGTAAGATGTACGGTAAGCCTAAAGAGCGGGGTAAATTTGAATACACCGGTTACGTCCATGGGTGTTGACAATTTTTTTCATGATGGATTTTAAAATCTTGTTGGTTACTTCTGCTAGACCATTACCCTGAGGGTAGTATGGAGTGGACCACTTATGTTTGATGTGAAAAAATTTGGCTAGGTATTTTACATCCTTGTTTTTAAATGATTTTCCATTATCTGTGACTAGAGTGAATGGAATACCAAATTGACAGATGCGATTATTAAACATGAATTTTGATATTTAGATACCAGTAACATAGGTGAGAGGCATAGATTCCACCCATTTAGTGAAGTAATCAGTAGTGGTAATGATGAAATTATGTCCATCGGATGATGGTGGTCTAATTCTACCAATGAGGTCAAGTCCCCATTGAGAGAAGGACCATGGTGTGGTTATTGATTGCAATTCTTGAGAAGGTGCATGGATAAGATTTCCATGTTTTTGACATGATTGACATTGTTTGACAAAATGGCATGCGTCACTTTCCGTGGTGGGCCAATAATATCCAATTCGTAGGATTTTTTTGGC
Source organism: Taxus chinensis (assembly GCA_019776745.2). NCBI lineage: Eukaryota > Viridiplantae > Streptophyta > Pinopsida > Cupressales > Taxaceae > Taxus > Taxus chinensis. The sequence goes on from CM034146.1 coordinate 694,353,085, forward strand.
TAAGACTATACTATTCATGTGTGCTCCACAGATACCAGAATGGACTTCGGTTAGGACACTCAATGAGTCTTCTTGATTAAGACATCGGAGAAGGGTGCCATCATATCCTCATTTATAAATAGTTTCCGCTAAAATGGTGTATCGAGAGGCACGTTGTGCTAAAGCATGTTTATGCATTGGTTTCATGTTGGTAGGAAATGTTTTATCACGGATGAAGATATAAAGATCATGGTACCAAGGGTTATTCGGACCCAAAATTTTACATACCATAATGTTTTCAGGAAGATCATAGACAAGTATTAATAGATGTTCTATAATAAAATGTGCCTGGGGTTGACTAGATGCGATTTCTAATAGGGATCTAATGGTTCCCATAGTGTCGACAAATTTATTACGAATTCTGGGGATTTGATAAAATATAATTAATCAAAATAGCTTCGAAGACTATCCACCATGCATTTATATGGGATACGTTTTTCATCCTTGACCTGGTATTCATCAATAACTTGCTTGATGATAAGTAAATAATCACCAAATACAACTAATTCTATAAGATTCCAAGATATAGCTAGTTTTAATCCTGCGATTAGAGCTTCATATTCTATGATATTGTTGGTACATGGGAATGATAAGTGAAATGATTTGGGGATAACATGTCTGATCGGTGTGATAAGCAAGATACCAGCCCCTGAGCCATGGAGATTACAAGATCCATAAAAAAATAGAGTCCAAGCTGGCGCGATGTCTATGTGTAGAAGATATTCATCAGGAAAAGAAAAATGAAGTTGTTCTGTGCCAGGAAGGGGTGCCTTGAAAAGTTGGTCTGTAAGGTCCTATCCTTTAATTGCCTTATGCGGAAAACACTCAACATCAAATTCACTAAGTAGTACGACCCAACTAGACATTCTTCCTGTGAGAATGGGTCAGGACAGGAGATACTTGAGAGGATCAATCTTAGCAATCAACTTAGTTGTGTGATTGAGGAAGTAATGACGTAACTTATGAAATGCAAAGGCGACCGCTAATCATACTTTTTTGACTTGGGAATAACGTACTTCGTACTTAATAAGTGTTCGACTAAGGTAATATACAACCTGTTCTTTTGCTTGATCATTATGTTGTGCTAATAGAGCTCATATGGCATGTTCAGTGGCATATATATAAAGCAACATGGGTTTATCAGCAATTGGTGACATAAGAATAGGTGGGCTAGAGAGGTATTCTTGTAACTTAGCAAAAGAGTCTTAGCAATTTTGGTTCCAGTGAAATTGTGCATCTTTCTTGAGTAACTGGTTGAAGTGATGGAACTTATCAACCAACTGTGATATGAAATGATGAATAGATTGTATTTTTCCTTGAAAACTGTATAATTATTTTAGGTTTTGAGGAGGAGGAATTTCCATAATGGCTTTGACTTTTGCAGGATCCAATTCTATGCCTCTTTGTGAGACAATAAACCCTAACAATTTACTAGAGGTAACTCCAAACACAAAATTATTTGGGTTAAGACGAACCTTATACTCGCGCCATCTATCAAAAATGTGTCTCAACACACCTAGATGTATTCATGTTTTTTATTTTGCTAATATATCATCAACATAATCTTCCATGATATCATGGAAGATGACAGTCATTACTCATTGATAGGTGGCACCAATATTTTTCAAGTTGAAAGGCATGACCTTATAACAGAAGGTGCCCCATGGTGTAGTAAATGCCGTTTTATGTTGATCCCCTTCAGAAATACGTATTTGATTGTAACCAAAAAAATCCATCCATTAAGGAGAGCATTTCATGGCCTGCCGTAGAATCAACAATCATGTCTATATTTGGCAAGGGAAAGTCATCTTTGGGACAAGCCTTGTTGATGTCTCGGAAGTATTTGCATATTCTGATGCCAAGGGTTTTATTGGATATGGGAACTATGTTATATATCCATGCCAAATAATCAATAGGTCGGATAAAGTCAACTTCCAAGAGTTTCTCGAGTTTGGCTTTAACAAGCAATGCAACTTGGGGATGCATTTTGCATAGTTTTTATTTTATAGGTTTTGCATCCAGATGCACCACAAGATGGTGTACTACAAGAGATGGGTCCAGGCCTGACATGTCCTTATATGTCCATGCAAATATATCTTGGAATTCAATAAGGAGTGTTGTGAATTCCATGCATTCTTGGTCAGACAGACTAATGCCAAGTTGTAAAATTTTTGGCTGTTCAGTGGTTTGAATGTTTATGTCTTTAGTTTCTTCTACAAGAATTTTAGATGTATCTTTTTCAGAGAATGATGCTAATGGTTGATGTAGGTCATTGGTGTCAAGTGATTTAGGGGAGTTGGTACAATATTTTTGTGTGTAATGTTGAGACTTTTTATTGACATGTTTGTTTGATAGGGTGGTGGCGAGATTTTGACCATGGGAAATTTTATGTTTGTGCTTCTGATCTAAATTTTCTAAGGGAGAAGGATCTGAATATTTTATTTCTTTGTAAAAATAGGCCGATTCATTTAGATTGATTTTAAATCCTTTTTATGGTTGAAAGTAGGGATTTGATTGCGAGTTCCAAGGAATTCTTCGATGGCTTTAGCATTTTGGAACATGTCCATGGCCATATGATGTGGTTGGCCATGGCCTATGAGAGTTAGATGCGTAGGCTCAAAATTGATGACATTAACAGATAAATGTTCAAAGTAAAGATGTGTTTCAGCGAGGTCCTCGAAAAGGCTACGTGGAGACCTGGTGTCATTATCAGAGTTGGTGTCATCATTATCACTTGAAATTATTACAAGAGAAACATCAAACACCTTGAAACCCATACCATGTTTACCATGATGTTGTGTACAATTGATCGGGTATAACTGACCTTGTTCATTTGGACCGAGTCCTTTACCCTTCTATCATATGTTTTTCATTATTTGATGAGCTTTGGTAAATTGAGGGCACTCATAACATGGAGCAAAGTCATCATTATATAACCAAGATCCTGAAGAACTTGGAATATGTTTGTTGTCAAGAAAACCAAATTTTTTTCCAAATTGACTGTCCCATTTGGTAAGTGGCATGGATTCTCATGTATGGAGCGTTAGATTTTCAGTAGCTATATGGGGATTTATTGATATAAAAGGAGTCTGCCATCTTTTGAAATTGATAATCACCACATCCCGTGTCAATGATTTTAAATGTGTGGGATGGGGGACCAATAGGTACCTCATGTGGTGGGGAAGTCAGTTTGGTAGTTTTAAAAGATGAAGAGAATGGTTTATAAGAAGAAGGGGGTAGATTGAAGGATGAAGTTTGGATATTCATAGGAAAAGGTATATTAATAGAAGAGGTGTGGTTGGATGAAGAAGGTTGGCTAGGCGAGGAAGAAGATGGTGTGGTGGAAGAATAATTATTGTTGAAAGAAGAAGCTTGATTAGTGGAAGAAGATGATTGATTAGTGGGAGGAGGACTGGTTGAAGATTGTTAACTAGCGAAAGATAATGGATTGGAAAATGTGTTTTGGTTAGAAGATGATGGTTTCAAATCATTGTTAGGGAGTGTATCTGAATCGATGCATACTTCGTTAGTGATTACACGAGGTGGAGCATACTTATCTGTTGATGGACAATAGTGATCATGTCGATACCATCCTTTGAGGAATCTACAATACTCAAAGGGTTGGGGATCTACACGTAATGCAAATTCCTCGTCCAAATGAAGAAATTTAATACATTGGTGGAATGTTGATGGGATGAATTTCATGGCATTAATCCATGAATGGATGACGAGAATGTTATATGCAACTTCTACATCCACCACATGACATATCGTGTCTAAGGTGATGGGTCCAACTTGGAGAGGCAACATGATTGTGCCTTCAGACTTTCTCTCACTATTATCATACCCACGAATGGTTATGATTTTGTTTTGTAAATCATTTTCAATGTAACCTAGACAACATAAAATTTTCATGGAATAAATATTCAATGCAGATCCATTATCGATTAATATGTGCTTGATCTTATAATGAGTTATATAACCCTCGACGTATAAAGAATGATTATTAGTGATATTGGGATTAAGAAGGTTAGTGGGACCAGAAGATAAAATAGGATTGGGGATTGTGAGATGTGTAATTAAAGCCTTGAATTGTTGTGAATTGATGTCCTCAGGGACACGAGTGCTATTCAATGTTTACATAAGGATGTATTGTAGTGTGGGAGAAGAATTAAGTAATTCCATGATGGAAATTTGTGTTGCAGTCTTCTCTAATTGTTTGACAATATTGAATGATGGCATAGGTTGTGGAGTAGAATTGGTGGCGGAATTAGATGGTGGATTAGGAGCTGATGCAGGGGACGAAGTGGAATATGTTTTTGCTGTAGGGACCCACATTTTTTTTCTATCTAGTGATGATCGCACAGTCAGTTCTGATCTTTATAGTTGCCACTAAGTCTTGGTCATAGTCTATGGTCGAAATGACTAAGTCATACTCAAAATTTCTTGATGATCGACACTTATCTTTTGAATTGTTATCGTGGTTAGGGAAGGGATTTTTGAACATGTGATTTTTTTCATTAGGTGTTTTTGTTTCAGAAGTATTTTCAACTTCTATGTCTCCATGTTTAATCAGGTCTTGGATGTAATGGCAGAGTTACATGCATCGATCTGTAGAGTGCCCTTTTATGCGATGGTAGTCACAATATTCGTTGTCCTTATACCAATTTGGTTTTGGATGTCCTTCTTTGAAGGGTTTGATGATGGGGTATGTAATCATATTAGCATTTTCCAAATGATGAAAGACACTAGATAGACTTTCTCTGAGAGGAGTGAACTGTCTTCGTCGGTCCCGAGAAGGAACGTCCTTTCTAGGATTGTGATTGGTTGTTTGGATTTTAATGTGTTGATGGGATTGTTTTGAATGTTTCGGATATGGCGGGAATCAATAACGCCATTGTTGACTATATTTTGATTTTGGTTAAAGAATTTAGATTTTTCTTGGTTTTGAGGGGTGTCGTGATAAGGTTGGTCCCTAAAAGGGTGCTTTAAGTAAGCCCTTAGAAATGAGGGATTTTTCAATTTGTGTGCCCTTTTCAATGACTTCTTCGAAACTATTTAGACAATCTATTTACATATGGAATGATAATTCAACATTGAGATTAGAAACAAAAATGCTAACTAGTTGTCTCTTGGGTAATGAGCAGGGAAATCGGCTTGCAATTCTTCGCCATCTTTGTAAAAAGGAGGAAAATTTTTCATTGGGCCTTTGCTAAGTGTTACATAGATCAAGCATGGTTATTTCTGAGTCTAAGTTATAGGAAAAATGTTTGACGAATTTCTCTGATAAGTCTGCGAATGTCATGATCGACCCTTTGGGAAGATGGAAAAACCAGTCTAAAGCATGTCCTCCTAAACTTTGGGGAAATAATCATAAAAGATACATGTCACGATAGACAACTTCCTAACATTGCATGTAAAATTCCTTGACATGTTCATGGGGGTCACCTTTGCTTTTGTATTTATCAAATTTTGGGATTTCAAAGGATGACGGAAATGGTAAGCATGATATCTCTGTATCAAATGGATAAGGACACAATTCTTCAAAGTTGAATTGTTTTGATTATTTTTGTAGTCCCTAAATGATGTCTTTCATATGTTTCCATTTTTGTATGAATGGAGAGGCAGGGGATAGGTTATCAAGAATGTCGTGAGTATTGGGGTCTGGATTGGGGTCTTTTAATCTTTCAGCTCTAGCCGTTGCTTCCTTAAGTTTCTTTGTTAAGTCTTGGATTTTAGTGAATAACTCATCGACCGAAGAGCTATTTGGATTTTTTGGTATTTCGTTATGATAACTTGATTCACCATTGTTAATAAGTTTGTTTAAATTTTTAGTCCTGAAGTCAGGGGTAGTTTTTCCCCCATGGCTAGGATGCGTAATAGATATTCATTTTTGTTTTGTTCTATCACCCTATTGACTTGTTCTTGTTCTTAATTGGTGAGTTCTAGTTGTGTGACTTCTTCATCATCATTTTCATGATTGTGAATAGGTGTGAATACCGTGATGAGATGTGCTTGATTAAGCTGAAAAAGTGGGTAGGAATTTTGAGTAGGTGTGATTAAATGAGAACTTGATTACTTTGGATTTAGCTCGAATAATCTCGTGATGACTGATAAGGAGAGTAACTCAAAAAAGTTATCTCAATATGATTGTGATATAACTCGAGATGAGTTATTAGGGGATTTGTTTCACGTTGTGTAGATTTAGCTTAAATAAGCTATGGATTGTTGACAGTGAAAGTAACCCGAACAGGTTAATCTCAATATAGTTATGATATAACTCAAAATGAGTTATGAAAGGATTTGTGTTGGCTGTGATTTGGATAAGCGTAATAGTTGACAAAATAATGAGTGAACTCAAACAAGTCACCCAATATTAGTTTGATATAGCTTGAAACAAGCTATGAAGGATGTTTTGACAATTGACGATATGGGGAGTGAATGATGATCACTCAATATTAGTTGGATATAGCTGAAGACAAGCTATGGCAGATGTATTGTTGGCTAAAGCAAGCTAATGAAATCGGTGTGATGTTTTGGTATGAATTGTTGGATTGTTTGGATGCTTTAGCTTGGTAGTGAATTGGTTGAGGAATGATTTTTTTTTGTGGAAAACAACTAGGGTTTGAAATTTTACAATGAACACATTCATATCAACCAAGTTTTTATGATAAAACAATGTTAAACTATTTTGTTTACAAATAGTAAGCAATCATGTGGATCAAATTGTTTTGGGTCAGGAGGTAAATTCTTTATGAATGATCATTGTTTCATGCAATCATACAAGTATGTTGTGGAATGATGGATGCAAGCTCTTATCACTCTAAAAAGATGCGTCATCCAATATACCCTAGTCTTGATATACCTAATTTGGTATGGGGATATAATTGGTATGGGGAACCCTTAAAGCATTGGAGGAGACTCACCAATTCTTATTTTCCTGCTTCAGAGTGAATCACCACGTCCAAAACAAGTTTTGTGAAAAGGTGTAAGCTGATGAGGGGATGAATGTGTATGGTGTCCTTATAACTCCTTGAATATTTGCAGGGGAGGATGCCCAGGATTCGTTGTTACAGCTATTTAGGTATGACTCGCATGTGATGTACAACAACATTACCTGTAAGTGAAGAGCAGGAGCGAGGTAAATACCGAACACTGTGATGAGACTAGGTCTTAAAGTGTAATACAAATGTGAATGCTGGTGGTGCGTGGTAGTCAAGTCCACGTCACCGGTGTAGCTTCGGTGGTGATAAAATCCACCTCGACTACGTGCACAAAAAATTAATGAAGTGATTAAACACAAGGTTATTTCCAACTTGAAGTAAATCATTAGTGGAAAATAATTACATACCTGAGCCAGGGATAATTTTAGCAGTGAATATTCGTAATATGGTGAAAATTTCATTTTAGGAAAATTTGAAAAGGTGAATTATTCGGAGTGGGTCGGTGCCCTGTTCACCTAAAATACATAGTATATTTTTTTTGGGGGGTCGGCTTCGCCTTCATTTGAAAACATCTCCTATAAAAACCTAGCTGATTCGCTAGGTAGTATACCTCAAGTAGCTTAACAAATTACCAATATTCTGAAATTTGAACTCACATACACTTAAGCACCAGAGATTCAGATTATTATTAGCCTGTGATTGTTGACGTGCGACAAATGCAGTGTTGACGCGCGACAAGGGAATTGTTGATGTGTGATAACAGCTGTACTGACGCGCGACAGAGGAAGTGTTGACGAGTGACTTGGGCAAAGAATTTGATGCGCGACAAGGGCATTGTTAACGTGCGACAGTATATTCAGACAGTGGTACGCGCGACAAGGAATGGGGTTGTTGACGCGCAATAATGTGCAGAGTTGACACGTGACAAAGACCTCAGACAGGGGACACACGATAAGACCTCAGACACTGGACAGAGTCGCTACTTGGTTCTTTTACTGACGTAGGACTCTTTTCAGAATAATGGAAGGTGTCAGCTCAAAGAATACAAATAACCTAAAAGTAAGTAAGAAATCTCAGAAATCATTCTTCAAATGTTTTGGAAATTCTGTGGATATAAATATTGTAAATACCATTCATATAGATGCCACCACAAAGAATCAGTATACTGACTATGTGGAAGGTATTATTGAGGTGGACATGCATTCTACACAGTATCAAAGTCAAACAAATGAAACCTACGATAATATGCCAGATCTTGAAGATATTGTTCCTGTTAGGGTGCAACCAGAAGTGTAGCTAGATATCACAGATAAAAAACACTCAGCAAAATGGAAGACAGAAATCAAAATCAAACTCCAGTCCAAGAAAGAGGAAACCAAGTGATTGTGATATTGCTCAAAATTCTACTCAAAAAAGTAAAGCATTGAAAACGAACAAGAATATGTGGACCATTGGCAGGACATACAAGTTTGATTGGGTAGCTAAATTTCTGTTTATTGAACCTGTACAATCATCTAATTTTGAAGAAATCCCATCTGAATGTACATGTACAATATGTACGTGGAAATTGGGAAAGGAACAAAAAATGCAACTGAAGTTGGACACTATAGAAAAACATTGTGGAAAACAAATATTTAACTATAACGGGGGTGGATGGCCAGAAAATAAAAACACATAGGTGGAAAACTGAAAAAGAATTCATGCATGTTAGATACGTAGTGGAATATGAGGCAGGAGCAGAAAAAACATAGACATCTATTGGAAAAGGGAGGAACGATCACATCACATATTGGTAAGATGAAAGAAACAATTCTACATGCAAAATTCATACAATTCTCTACTCTTTTTCAAATACTAAAAAAAGGAAGAGCGATTTCGGATTTCCTCGATTTCAAAGTTTTTTATCAATTTAACGGAATGTTGAATGTACCTCAATCTCATTAGTCTGAAAGTAGTGGATGGGAAATGGCAAAATGCCTCTCGATGATAGAGAAAGAAGATTTGAAAGAGAATGTAAAAAAAGCAAACTTTATCTCTCTTTCAATTGATGAAGTGACAGTAGTCGACAACACCGCATGGGTATGTATCCACATCTATACTTTAGAAAATCATATAAGGACACCTCATCTGTTGGGTGTTATGAAAATGGTTGAAAACTACAATGCCGAAAAGCTATATACAATAGTTGTTTCTCATTTGAAAGATGTTGCTGGAATGAATGATTATGAAATTGCTATGAATTTGGTATGCGTTGGAGCAGATGGTGCATCTGTCATGCAGGGTCAACCGAACAGGGCTCTGTGTTAGATTACAAACAACAGTGACCCCATATATACTACCAATTCACTGTATGGCTCACAGAATGAATTTAGCGTATAAAATGGTAAGCAACCACGAAAATGTTGCTAAATTAGAAGACCTTATATGAGAACTTCATGCCTATATGTCAAGCAACCCAAAGCATTTTCTCGAGTTCCAAAAATTTGCAATTGGAATTACAGATGGAAAAAAACTTCTGAAGGATGTGGAGACTAGATGGATCTCTTTGTATGAACCTGCATGCAAAGTTCGTGAGGAGTATCCTTCATTGGCTGGTTTCATGCAAAAATACCGTCATGAAGTTGATAGGGCAAGGGACTTGTTGTTCTGTTTAACTAATTTGGAGACATTGCTTACATTGGGTTGGTATTCTTCCAATGTTAAAGGAGATCAATACACTGATGAAGCAATGCATAAGGAAGATTAATCTATATTGTGGATTTTATACGAATGAGAAAAATGGTATGTCAAAGTCTTGATATATTGTACTATTCCCAGGATAGTTTTGATGCACCTGTTTTTGAAAATTGGAAAGATTTATTAGATCTTAAAAATCCTAACACATTTTTTAGATTTAATATCCACGATCACCTCTGCATCACTGTTAATGGGAGGGAAATACAAATGCACATTTTGTAAAAACGTCAAGATATTACAAGATCAGAACGAGAAGATGTTCCCATGACACGTAATTTGTTTGAGTTTGTTATAGTTGAAACAAGAATAAAGCTTTAAAAAAAATTTCAGAAACCTTGTCATCAGAAATTAGGGAACGTTTCTGTAAAGATAAAATTCTGGAAGCCATGGGTGTGATGAATCCTAATTTTTGGAATACTGAAGGTGGCCATGCAGACTTTGTCTAGAAAGCATTTCCATAAATCAATGGGTACAATAATGGAACAATTTACAAAGACGTTAGAGCTCAAGGGTATGGAAATCAAAGGTATACTGAATGCCGATTTATTAAAGTTTCAGTCAACAAATTTTGCAACAACAATGATGAACCCAATATAAGAATTTAGATCAACCTTCTGAAAGTTGTGCTAATACAAGGTTTGTGGTGAGGAATCTATCAAAGTTCTATCTTACAATAAGATATTAGTGAATATTTCAGATTATATGAGTTATTCCAAACAATGATTTTGGGGTCTGTGGAGGATGAAAGGGTTTTCAGTGCATTGTCATTTATAAAATCAAAACTGAGAAACATGTTGGATTAAAATCTGGAAAGTTGCATGAGGTGTTATGTTTATCGATACTCCATTGAAACTTTTCCGTTCGACAGAGCAATTGCGCACAGGAATTCCCTTTGTGAAAGAAGAGGTGTGAATAATACAGCTACAAGTACAAATATTCCCAACCTTGAGAGTGTAATTAGCTCTTCGTCACATTCTACAGAAGACAACATCGAGTTTGATGAAGCTATTGATAATAGATTGTTTCAACTTTAAATAGGTAACTTCTTCATAACTATCTTTTATCTTTATCATTATAGATGTTACAGGTCTATATACTAAAAATGTCAGGTAATTCACCCATCTATCTACTAATCCATTTCTCGTGTTGGGTTTTTTTTAAAACACAGATCTAGCTCATTACCAGTGGCAGTGATGATTTCAACTTTAAGGAGGTATCTTTTTCCCCTTAATCTTATTGTTTGTTACTATTCATTTTTTTCAGCTCTGGTTATCATTAAAGATGTTACAGGTCTATGTATTTACATTTAGTTAAATACAATCTTTTTATTTTTTGAAAACGTGGGTTGACATCCATCCGAGGAAGCTGTTACTTCTCGGGACTGACAATGTCAGGCAACTCACCCATCTATCTACTAATCCATTTTTTGTGTTGAATTTTTTTAAGACAAAGATCTAGCACATTACCGGTGATGATTTCAATTTTAAATAGGTATCTTCTTCAAAATAATCTTATTGTTTGTTACTTTACATTTTTTCAGCTCTTGTTATCATTAAAGATGTTACAGGTCTAATTCTATATATTTACATTTATTTAAAGATATTGTTGGTCTATATATTTAAAGATGTTGCTGGCACTTCTCAGGACTGACAATGTCAGGCAACTCACCCCTCTATCTACAATGTCAGGTAAAACAATCTAGCACGTTACCCTTGATGATTTCATAGCACGTTACCCTTGATGATTTCATATGTGCAAGATCTAATACGCAATAGGTAAGCTAAACCCTATCATATGTGGGATAAACAATACATTATACAATTGCCAGTGATGATAAGCTCTTGATAAAATTCTTCATCATCCATATATATTAATTTACCATATCATGCATAAAATCCTTTGATATATTTTTTTAATTGTGGGATAAACAATACATTATACAATTTTAAATATAAGTCCACATAAAATTAATTCATCATCCATATATATCATATCATAACCATATCATTATCATATCCTGAGTCCTGACACTACAATTATTATTAACACAATTATTTATCTAATTTAAATTTATTAAAACAATTCATTTTTTTAAAATAATTCATAATCATATCATTACAATTATATTCGTTCTAATGTCATCTATATCCATTCTAATCATTAATGTCATCTATCATTATAACACATTCCATTTATTTATTATATCCATTCTAATGACATTAAGTCATATCATTACAAGTATCTAGAATGCATTCTAGAGAAGAAGAAGTTACAAAAGTCTAGAGAAGAAGAATTACTGTGCTTGATGATAAATCTACATGTCCACATTAAATTGATCATCGTCCATATATATCATATCATTATCGTCATTCATCGTCTTTCATCATCATCTATCATTAATTATCAATTATCATCATTCATCATCTACGTCCACATACAATTCATGACAATGCAAGTAAACAAGAAACATACATATAATTCATGATAATCACCATCTAATGCAATTAAAATATAAAGATATGTATATAAATCCATATAATTAAAGACTAATTCAAATACCATAGTACATACTCAATAGTAGAAGTTTTCAAATTCAATATTTAAAGTTTCCTCAATAATAAAAGTTTCTAGTTTTCAAAACCCTCTTTTTCTTTATCCAATTCTACTCCTCTGCTCTCTTCCCCAAATGGCTTCTTCCACTGTGGCTGTACCTCTTTCCCCAACACCAGAAATAACCCCTGAACTTATAAGATCTTCCGCAGCACTGTCCAGATTTTTTAAAATTCTTTCTTCTTGATTTGTCGCATCTCCATGCGACAGCAAATTTGGATCAGCTGCTGCTTTAGCTTTGAATAATATGTCAGGGTCGAAACCATGCTCTTTAATTATCCACTTTAGTGTATTGTTTTGTTTGTTAACCAAAACAATATTTTGCTTCAAATTTTTTGCTGCGGATAAACTGTTCTTTGCTGTTTCCAAGTGAACTTGCAAAACCTTCACCTGAATCTTCAAATTTTCATATTTCAACTGCACAAAAAGAGTAATGTCAATTCAAAATATTACTAAAAAATGAAAAAATTTCAAATTAACAAGAATGATTGTTTGAAAGTAATAGTACTTACAACCGCTCTATCTCTTTCGGCATTTGTCGATTGCTACCAAATCCTTGTCCTTGGACCATTTGTTAAAATATGCCTGGGCCTCGGCACTAATATTTTCCAATTTGTTTAATGACTTATCTAAAATGTCGTCTTTATAGTTGTTGTTATACGTGACAGTCCCACTTCTTACTTGGGTAAGTAAGGAATCCATCTTCGCAGGTTGATTCTGGACTGCAGCGTATAAACTATCCCGTTGCCAATAATTTTCATAACGACTAATAATCTCATTGATAAGAACTTTAGCCCTTCTCTCCCATTCTATAAGCTGATTGATATGAGGAAGAATAAACTCACTGACATGGGATTGACAATCATAACCAATTAAGTTCTCCAAAGGAAAAGGTGGCAACTGTTCACTATCTGAATCTGATGAAGACGATCTTGCTGGAGAAGTATGGGGGCTTTCAGCAAGATCAACTGCTACTTGTTTCTGCCTTTGGGTGGGCTGATCCTGTTTGTGAAAAAATTAATCAAGATTTAGATAAATAAATTTAAATCGAAATGTAATTCAAAATTGTAAAGCATATTTAAATTGAAATTTGAAGTATACCTGCTGGCCTTGAATCATCTCGCGGGTATTGAAAAAACCAGTTGGGTCATTGCTATCAATGCCCAAATAATCTTCATCTAAATTTATATTGTTCAAAACAGATATGCCCGTTGCACTGGGCAAGCCACCAAGTGAGAGAGTTGGAATTCGAAATGAGGAGGCAATGTTTAGTGTCCCACTAGGGGCCGGAGCAAAAGGCATGCGTTTACCAATGTTCTTTTTCACTGTTCCTCTGGTTGGCATTTTAAAAATTATTGGTTGAGTGGGTGTCAGTGCCGCGGTTTGATCAGGACTGACATGTGCTGAAAAGTACAAGAAAAAAATGAAAAAATAGGAAAACAATTCATAAAGTCAAAAATTTCGAAATTAAACGTACTATCGAAAAGTTGTACCTTGTTGTCGAGGGGTTGTTTTTCTCGGTGCTACGGGTGGCCTTGTAGGAGTTGTACGCAGTGTCTGTTCAGAAGATATGAATGCATGCGACTGTATGGAGTGAGTTGGGGAAGAAGGTTGAGTTTGTGAAACAGGTGTATGTTCCAAAGTCCCTGCAATTCATCAATATTAAATGTTGTCAATTCATTTGGTTAAAATTTAAATTGAAAAATAAATATGCAACTTTGGAATTTGTAAATAATATATGAGAAGGTATTACTTCTCTGGCATTTAACGAGTTCAAACTGTTGAGGGTTTGGAGAGGAGTGAGCTTCCATTTCAGATTGGGAGTCCCCCGAAGCCTCAACGTGTTGTTGGCCTCTTCCTCTCGATAACGCCTTTTTTCGGGGAAGGGCTTCAATAAATCTTCTCTGCAAAACATTAAAATTTAAGTTTTAATAACTGTGCACTGTAATGTCAAAAATTGAAATACAATTACAAACTAAATAGTTTATACCTGTTGTTCTTCAAATGGAATTGACAACTTCAGCAACTCCTCATCAGTGCAAGTAGGGAATTTTTTTATCTTTTAAATTTAAAAGTGCCTCATAATAAAGGCCAAGGAGATAGTTTGTTGAATAAATGAAGGTTTTTCTGAAAATTTTGAATTTGTTAGGTCAGTTCTTATTTTTTGGATAGATATGTGCACCAATCAAATTTTTGTTTTGAGATAGTGGCAACAATGTATGCAATGGCCCAATTTGGTATATCTGTTTGGCAACCCTGCAAAACAATTCTGGATTGAAAAAATGAAATAAGTGCAGCAAGAAAGTGGTGTGCAATTGATTGTGTATCCACACCACGGCTGGATTTATTGACATGGGCTGCAAATGCGAAACAGTGAAAATTACTATAAATTTATAACAGCAAATTGTATCAGAATAACAAACACAAATAAAAAATATGAATTAAAACGAATTATACTTACAATCAACATGGAAACCGAACGTTGATTCGAGAAATTTCTTGTCTTCTTCCAGGAGTGTTGCCTTGGTTGTAACAATTGGTAAATTTTTGAACGGAAGGCCCGTAAACCGATGGATGTCATTTGCTTCGATACTGAATTGGAACATTCGGCCATCGTTCAGAGTCACATAAAAAATGTCGTCCTCTGAATTGTAGGATGACAGAAGGTAATTCAAAATATCTGGATCTGTTTCGAAATGGGGCATATTAACGAGCCCTGTAAATTCACACGCATCCATCAAATCTTTATATTCTGAAGACATCTTTAAAACAGTATGGATGTGAGGGCATAAGGGATTCCTGTAGTTGATCTTGGAAATCGATTGAATTGGATTCTCTTGATTTTTTTGCTGAACTTCCAGTTGGGAAGCATGTGAAGTCGACATTATAGTTGTACTTGCATCTTTGACAATGATTGAGACCTGTAAAAATTCAAGAGCGGGAAGGTGAAAACATGAGAAAATGACCGGTTGAAGGGTATTTATAGGCTAAATCGGGCGTCAATGGCTTCAATTGACGCGCGTCAATGGTCTTAGATGACGCGCATCAATAGGAGCCAGTGACACGCGTCAATAGGAGCCAGTGACGTGCGTCAATAGGAGCCAGTGACGCGCGTCAATAGGAGCCAGTGACGTGTGTCAATAGGATCCAATGACGCGCTTCTAGCCAGTGACGCGTCACTAGGAGCCATTGTCACGCATCAATAGAATCCAGTGACGCGCATCAATAGAAGCCATTGACGCGCGTCAATAGCATCCAGTGACGCCCGTCAATTGGAGCCAGTGACGCGCGACAGTCAAGACCATTGACGTTCCATTGACGCGTGTCAGGAGTGATTATTGACGTCTTGTTGTCGCACGTCAATGATGGAGCCATGAAAAACCAGGTGAAATTTTTGTTTTGGAATACTGTCAAATTCACCTTTCGCTGAAACTGGTTCCGGGGATATTCGCCAGGTATTTTCCACCTACAATTTTATAGAGGTGTCTTAAAATGAACCCTGCCCCCTCAACTCCCTTGATTCACTAAAGGACAAATTAGACTCCCCTGAAGTAAAATCAACCACTCCTAAACCATGTTTATCCATAACTAACCTAGCTTTCCTATTATCCCACATATAATATTAGTAGTTATCCTGCAGACAAAATGTTAAGAAGAAAAATAATCATAGCTGTTTTTGATTTTCTAGATATCCGTTGAAGGTGGC